>CM035842.1:227884609-230797109 GCA_020510985.1 Pholidichthys leucotaenia | reverse complement strand
GCTCTAGTTGCACACAGCGTGGAAGATATGCAATCTTTAGTGGAGAAATTTGTAAGAGCAGGTAGCCAATTCAACCTCCAAATCAACATCAAGAAGACAGAGTGCCTTTATCAACCACCAAAGTTCCAATTATCAACATCACTACCACAAGAGATCAGCATTGGTACAGAGCCACTAGTCAAGTGCAAGACTTTCAAGTACCTAGGGAGTACTGTTTCAGAGAATGCTAGGCTGGAGGATGAACTATCTCTCAGAAAGGGAAGAGCGAGCGCTGTGTTTGGAAACTTGAGGGAGAGACTGTGGAACAATCGACATGTGTCTATCCGTGTGAAATGCAAAGTGTACAGAGTGACAGTACTGGCTACTCTATTGTATGGTGCTGAAACGTGGACTGTCTACAGAGTGCAGGTGAAGAAACTCCATGCGTACATGATGAGACACCTTTGAGCCATAATGAACATCTCATGGAAAGACAAGATAACCAACATAGAAGTGTTGAAACGAGCTGGTCTACCATCAATGGAGGACATGCTAATACAGATGAACCTGAGATGGCTCGGACATCAGACCGGTTGAGAGGATGGACCACCAGCGTCTCCCTCAGCAGTTACTCTACTCGCAGTTATGCGAGGGCAAACACAATCAGGGTAGACCAAGGCTCAGATTTAAAGACACTGTAAAAAGAAACTTGGAGAAGTTGGGCATAGACAGAATCAGAATCAGAATCAGAATCAGAATCAGAATCAGGTTTATTGCCATTGTTCATGTAGTACACAAACTAGGAATTTGTCTCGGTGCAATGCTGCAACTTTTAACATGATAAGATAAAAGAGATAAACTATACATGCAAAAAAGTGTAGAATAAGAGTAAGTGATACTGGTCAGCAGTTAAAAAATATTAGCGAGCAGCAGATACTGTGGAGAACTATATAGTGCAGTCGGTAATGCAGGAAGAAAACAGTGATGATTGACATGAGTCTGGTTGAGCTGCTGTACATAGTGCACGAGAGTCAATAAGTCACTTAGTGTTCAGCAGTCTGATGGCAGAGGGGAAGAAGCTGTTCATGTGACGGGAGGTTTTAGTCTGGATGGACCGAAGTCTTCTACCTGAGGGGAGGGGGGCAAACAGTACGTGACCAGGGTGTGAGGGATCGGCTATGATCCGGCCAGCACGCCTCCGGGTCCTGGAGATGTACAGATCCTGGAGAGATGGGAGCTTGCAGCCGATCACCTTCTCAGCAGTGCGCACGACGCGCTGCAGCCTTAGTCTGTCCCTGGCAGTGGCTCCTGCGTACCACACGGTTATGGAGGTGGTGAGGATGGACTCGATGATGGCTGTGTAGAACTGCACTAACATCTTGGTGGGTAGCTTGAGCTTCCTCAGCTGCCGCAGGAAGAACATCCTCTGCTGGGCTTTTTTGATGAGTGAGCTGATGGTCGGCTCCCATTTGAGGTCCCTGGTGATGGTAGTGCCTAGGAAGCGGAAGGAATCAGCAGTGGTGATGGGAGAGCCTGAGAGGGTGAGGGGGGGGCAGAGGGGTAGTGATTTTCCTGAAGTCTACAATCATCTCCACTGTCTTCAGAGCGTTCAGCTGCAGGTTGTTATTGTTGCACCAGGACGCCAGCTGGGCCACCTCTCTCCTGTAGGCGGACTCGTCGCCGTTGGAGATGAGCCCGATGAGGGTGGTGTCGTCCGCAAACTTGATCAACTTGACAGACTGGTGGCTGGAGGTGCAGGAGTTGGTGTAAAGGGAGAAGAGTAGGGGGGAAAGTACACAGCCCTGGGGTGATCCGGTGCTGATGCTAGTAGAGTCTGAGACAGTCTTTCCCAGCCGCACATGCTGCCTCCGGTCCGTCAGGAAGTCGGTGATCCACCTGCAGAGGGAGTCAGGCACGTTGAGCAGGGACAGCTTGTCCCGGAGCAGAGCGGGGCGGATGGTGTTGAATGCGGAGCTGAAGTCCACAAACAGGATCCTGGCGTAGGTTCCCGGGGAGTCCAGGTGCTGCAGGATGGAGTGGAGGGCCAGGTTGACTGCGTCGTCTACAGACCTGTTGGCTCGGTAGGCAAACTGCAGCGGGTCCAGGAGAGGGGTGGTGATGGAGGACAGGAGTTCCTGGCAGCAGAAGGCTAAGGACAGAGCTGTGTGGAGGAATCTGATCAGACCTAAATGAAACAGTCATTGTCGCCCACAACAGACTGCTATGATGATGATGATGAGAGAAACGTAATTTCATCTTGCCTGCACTACAGTTGTATGTACAGCAACATGACAATAAAGGCTGATTTGATTTGATTTGAAATTTGAAGTGCATCTCATTGTACAGGATAATTTAATGGTTTTTTTGTGTGTGTGTGAGAGTGAAGCTCAATATTATTTCATCTTTCAGGAAACAGCATCATAGACAACTATGTGTGGGCCACTCCACCATGTTCAACTAAACAAGCAGCCGAGTTCTCAAACAGCATTTTAGATATGATTGTTTCAGACATGTGCCCACATTCCATGGTGGAGGATGAATGCTTTAAAAGTATGATTTCCATTTTCAACCCCAAGTATACACTTCCATCAAGAACCTATATCACTAAGAAAATGGAGAATCAGTATGAAGATACCAAAAACAAATTAAGGAGCATCCTTCAAGAGACTGACAGTATTGCACTCACAGCTGATATGTGGACAAGGATTGCTACCGAGGCTTTTCTAGGGGTGACATGTCACTTTCTTGGGGAGGATTGGGAATTGAAATCCCACAGCTTGAGAGACACATAGCACAAAATATTGCAGAGTGGCCCATAGAAGTTATTACCGAGTTTGATGTTCCACCAGAGAAAATCAAAGCTGTTGTCTATGACAATGGTGCTAATGTTGTGGTAGCAATGAAAATTTTGTCAGAGAAGCGTGGACGGCACTCAGTGTGACGTGCAGATCACACACTGAACCTGGTTGTGCAAGATGCTCTAAAAAAATACCAAGCTCTGTTTAAGTGTGTGACTGCAGCAAGATGCCTGGTTGAGCATTTTAAGAAGAGTGAGTTGTCATGCTGGGATTGAAAACAGTGATCTGTGTGGAGTTTGCATGTTCTCCCCATGTCTGCGTGGGTTTACTCCGGGATTCCTCCGGTTTCTTCCCACATGCCAAAAACATGCCAGTTAGGTTAATTGTGGGATCAGATATTGAGACTGCACCAGTGAGGGCATACCAGACTCAAGTGGCAGCACGGTGTCGCAGTGGTTAGCACTGTATCAGCACAGCAAGAAAGTCACGGGATCAATTCCACCCTTGACTATCGGTGACCCTTCTGTGTGGAGTTTGCATGTTCTCCCCGTGTCTGTGTGGGTTTACTCCGGGATTCCTCTGGTTTCCTCCCACATGCCAAAAACATGCCAGTTAGGTTAATTATGGGATCAGATATTGAGACTGCACCAGTGAGGGCATACCAGACTCAAGTGGCAGCATGGTGTCGCAGTGGTTAGCACTGTGTCAGCACAGCAAGAAAGTCACGGGATCAGTTCCACCCTTGACCATTGGTGACCCTTCTGTGTGGAGTTTGCATGTTCTCCCCGTGTCTGCGTGGTTTTACTCCGGGATTCCTCCGGTTTCCTCCCACATGCTAAAAACATGCCAGTTAGGTTAATTGTGGGATCAGATATTGAGACTGCACCAGTGAGGGCATACCAGACTCAAGTGGCAGCACGGTGTCGCAGTGGTTAGCACTGTGTCAACACAGCAAGAAAGTCACGGGATCAGTTCCACCCTTGACCATCGGTGACCCTTCTGTGTGGAGTTTGCATGTTCTCCCCGTGTCTGCGTGGGTTTATTCCGGGCACTCCAGTTTCCTCCCACAGGCCAAAGACATGCAGGTTAGGCTAAATGGCATCAACTGGAGATTCTAAATTGTCCTTAGGTATGAATGTGAAAGTGAATGGTTGTTTGTCTCTCTGTGTTGGCCCTGTGATGGACTGGCGATCTGTCCAGAGTGTATCCTGCCTCTCGCTCAAAGATGCTGGGATAGGCCCCAGCTCCCCCGTGACCCAAAAAGGATTAAGTGGTAGAAGATGGATAGATGATCAAATTTGACTATCACATGCTAAATTTTACTTGAACTAAATTTATAACCTTTTTAAATGTAAATGAACCTTATACATACAGGGCATTAAAAAATAACAAGAAAAACACTGGTTAACTATTAACAGGAGTAAATACTGTAAAGCAGTGAAGAAAAATATTTGCAATATGAGAGTGAAGTGCAGGTAGATTTAGGGTCTGTCCCAATTCTCATTTGTACCTCTTCGCCTTTGCCTACCCCCTTGGTCCTTGAAATCAAAGGTCTAGGGGTAGGGGTTGAAAATGACCCCTATGAATTGGGACACCCCTTCAGGGCTGCACCATATCATTAGTAACTGCTGTTGTATTTAATCTAAATCTACACTACCTGTTTTCACCAGAAAAAAAGAAGAAAAAGAAAACCGAAGAGAAAAAAATCTCATCTTAAGAAGAAAAAATTCTCGAATTTACATAAACAATTCTAATTAGTAGAAAAAGTCAGAAATTTACTAGAAAGAAAGCTGTAAATTCAGAGAAAAACCTGGACCCCCTGGCGGTTCATTTTTGGCCAGCGGGCCACATGTTTGACACCCCAGTACCAGCATATTAAAAATACATAATTAGACATTTTACTTCCATGAAATAGCTGCAAATCACAGATATCATAGATAATCACAGATAGACAAAAGTTCACCTCAGAAGAAGCTTCATTTGCTCTTTACAGCAACATAAAGTTTAGTCACTTTTTCTCTCTCTGTCATACAAAAACTTAAATTTGCACAACTAATGGGAGCTTCTTGCTCTAAAAATAATCAAATTTAACCACAGAGGTAGGAGTTTATGTGGGGGAGAGAGCAGATGTTATTCTCACCACTGGGCAGGTGATCGGGGCAGTTATCCCGTGATCTGATCGCTTAGAGCAGCTGCTGTCTGTTTATTTCTCCGGACTGGTTTAACCCTTAGATGCATAAGAGGGGTAACAATTACCCCAGCGGTTGTTTTTTGTTTTGTTTTTTGCAATATCTTTGTAATTTTAATTTTTTATCATTTAACCTTCCATGTATTCCTCAAATAGGTTGTGTTCAACATGAGGCCATTTGGATTTGTATCTAATTGCTATATTTTTTAAGTAATTGCATTTTTTGTATGGGCAGCACAGTGGTGCAGTGGTTAGCACTGTTGCCTTACAGCTAGAAGGTTCCTGGTTCAAATCCCCAGGCTGGCAGGGGTTGGAACCTTTCTGTGTGGAGTTTGCATGTTCTCCCTGTGCTGCGTGGGTTTACTCCGGGGGGCTCCGGTTTCCTCCCACAATCCAAAGACATGCATGTTAGGTTAATTGGTTGTTCTAAAATGTCCCTAGATATCTGTTTCCTATAGGCCCTTAGAATAGAGGGTTAGTACTAGTGAAAGCGCGTTGAGTGGTCTTTGTGACTAGAAAAGCGCTATATAGGTGCAGGTTAGTTAGTTAGTTAGTAGTATCAGTACCACACTTTTCCATATGTGGGGTCAAAAATGACCAGAAGCTTTTCCCCAGCTGTCCCCTTTTGAATCTCACCACGGTTATCAGTAACACTGTAGACACTGCAATTAGTATCTCAGACTGGATGCTGAGGGTAAACAGAGAGGGTAAACAGATGAGGACAATAGGTTTTTTTAAATGAACTGAACCACGGAGCAGACCATCCGTGCTTTCACCTGTACCCAGCACGCTGTACATCTTCTCCTGCGTACCGGGGATGCTGCTGCTGACAGTGGACCAAAGAGAGTACAGTGTATGCGCAGGTAGTGCTTATGGGAGTTGCAGTTTCATAGTCTCACACTGCAATAGGCTTATTATTCAGATGTAGCTTGACAAAACTACACCTGCCAAAGTGGCTAGTGGAAATTGTTGTCTTACCCGCCACCAGTGGAATTAACCAGCCAGTGGTGGGCTGGCTGGTGTTAGGCTGCGTGTCCACAAAACGTGTTTGTTGTTGCCCGACCGCCCTGAGCATTTTTTTTTTCAGTGTTTGTGCGCTGCGCTCTGAGGGGAAAAAAAAGTCTGTGCCCTTTATCCCTGCAACAGCTTGTCACTCTGAGCTTAGCACTTCCACTTTCCTATGGTCAGACTTTCTACTGATGTTTTAATAGCAGTCTCTAAATAACAATGGAAAGAAAACGTGTTTTAGCAGCTCTGGCTGTGAAATATAATGACACAGAAAGTAGGAGTCTGAGTACAGACGAGTACCGGCGTCCTATGTCCCGCCCAAACAGCAGTTCTGATTGGCTGATTAGGTCTGACACTGACAAGCTCAGCTGCAGTCTCTGAAAAGTTGAACTTTTTTGAACTCTGAGTGCCCTGAGCACTGCAACAAAAAATGGCCACCGCCAAGAGCGTTTCAGCGCTGGGGGGCGCTCAGCACTGTGAACGCTGGACTACATAGAGAATGAATGGAAAATAGTCGCCCAGAGCAGAAAAAAAAACGTGTTTGGTGGACATGCAGCCTTAATGTCAAGCCCTGGTGTGATCCTTGTTTATTTTTACTGTTAATATTATCATCCTTGTGTCTTTAGTCATATTGTGTCATCTCTTGTCTTTCCTTAGTGTCATTGTTGTGGTCTCTGTGTTTCCCCTATCTAAGATTAGGGTTGTGTGTGTGTTTGTTTACCTATTGTTCCCAGCTCCTCATGTAGCTGTGCTGCATCTACAATCATTAGTCTCCCTATTTATGTCAGTTTGTGCTTGTGCTCTGGCTGGTGTCATTGTCATTTATTCCGCCGTTGCTTCCTGTGCTTTCCCTGTGATATTCCCTGTGAGTTTGTTTGCTTCCGTGGTTTAGTTTTGTTTTCAGCTCTCGTGCTGCTGTTTGTTTGTTCCCAAGTTTTGAGTTTAGTTAATAAGTCATTGTTGCATACAAGTCCTGCCGGCGCTCTGTGTTCTGCTTTTAACTGGAGTGCTTTACCACTGGAGTGGTGGCCAAGTTGGTAGAGCATCCGCCCCACAACCAGGAGGTCATGGTTTCAAGCCCTGGCCAGGCCATACCAAAGACCATATAAAAATGGTACTTTCCGCCTTCTAGTTTGGTGCTCAGCATAATAGAATGGGGGAAAGAAAAGTTGTGCGGCGCCTTGCATGGCAGCAACCCCTCTGATTCTAGATGTGATTAACATTGTAGATAGGAAAAACGTAATTTCATTCTACTGTACATGATTGGCTGTATGGATCGAATTACAATAAAGATGGTTTGTTCTACCGCTAAACCACCACCACCACGGACCAGAGGACCACTGAACAAGTAACACCAAAACTGAATTCATTAAAAGTCTATTAATTGTTAAAATTCAGGGTACTTTGAAGTCTGTGTAATAACAAATATGCCTTTCATGTTGGTTTTTTGAAGTGTGGGAATATTTGCTGGCAAATTAAGATTCCATGGGACTTGCCATATTTCTCTTCCATTTGTTTCATTAAAATATATTGGAAGTAAAGTCACAATTCACTGCAAAACCTTTGCTTTAAAAGGAATGTTTTCACACAGTAAGAGGAGAAAAAAAATTCTGAATAGAAAAAAGATGCATCAAGAACCATTTTAGAATCGAATCATAATCGGCACAAAAGATTCCCACTAGTGGTGTGCGATACTGCAACATTTATTATCAATCCAATACCAAGTAAATACAGGGCCAGTATCGCTGAAAGCGATACAATACCGATACTTTTTAATAATAAAGGTGGATGTATCATCAAATTAGTAAATCTGAATGAATTTCCATGACCTTTAAGTGTTTTGTGATCTTTCCTTTGGATTATTAATTTGTTAAAACCCAGGACAGAATTTCGGCAAAGTTTAGAGGTAAACAGAAAATACTTTATTATCATAATAAAACTTTTGTTCAGAAACAATAGAACAGTAACAAAGCAGTTTTTTCCCCATACATTGTCATGTCTGGATTTTTTGCTTAAATAAACAAATTGCACAAAATTATCACTCAAGAACAAATTTAAAAAATCTTTTTTGATGTACACTGTTCAGAACCTACAATACAAAAATTACATAAAATGTCTCTCTTCATTTGAAAATATACCCACACGGCACTCCTCTTCCTCTCTGCCATTCTTTTGCCCTGTCTCTTTGTGGCTCATGTGTGTGCGTGCGCCGGTAGCTGGCGGCTGCTGCTTGTTAACTTGTTTACCTGGCGCCGTTGAGTCATGTGATGGTAGTAAGGAGTAGCACCTAAATGCTTATTGCTAAACACCGTAAAACCACAAGAAGCAAAAGAGGAGCAAAGCGTGTCTGCTCCTGGCTGTGACAGGAGTGGCACACACAGACACAGAGTATCGATCTCATTACACTGGTATTGATCAATATCAATACAAACATTGGTATTGATATTATCGATATTTGGATCAATCAGCCCACCACTAATTCCCACCCCTAACTCCTCCTCCCTGCTCTTTTTTAAGTATAACTTAGATAAATTAGTTAAATGAACTTAGAACTACTCCAGTCCACAAATAAAGTTTAGTCTTTGAAATTAGATAAATTTGGATTCAATATCCAAAATGTGTCATGACAGTTTGAGTTCTATAAAAGATGCAAGCTCACCTAACGTAATAGGGCTGTGATGTTTTACAGTGTATTTCAAAAAAGCTTCAGATTCAGACTTGAAAAAAGTATGAAATTCTCTTGTTTAATAATGTAGGTTAATAATTTATGAGAATAAAGTCAGATGAGTTGTCTTCTTTTAAATGTTGAAATATGTGTAGTATAGTATAGTGGCCCAGAGCGGTCACCAAAATGGAAAAAGCCACAACACAAATACAAAAGATTGAAGATTTAAGGATTCAAAGATATTTTTTTTTTTTTGTCCATACTCTACAGTATATGTACAGGACATTCTTGAGCTTCTCCGCACAGTCCTTCAGAATGCGACCCGGTATTTTGTCTGGTCAAGCTGCCTTGTGTGGGTTGATCCTGGAGAGGGTCCTCTTCACGCCGGCTGGAGCCAGAGTTATAACCCACTCATCTAGAGGAGGAGTGGTCTTATGTGCTGATGTGCTGTTTTGTGCTTCAAAGCGGTCAAAGAAGTCATTTAAATTGTTAAGCAGTGTGATGTCACTCACGCAGGTCTGAGGCCGAGGTTTGTAATTGGAGAGGGTCTGATATTTTCTTGCTGTACTGTCATTTTGCCTCCTTGATACCACAGAACAGGTTGGCATGAGCTGTTGTTAGTCCTGCAGTGTCACCGGCCCTGAAGGCTACATCCCAAGTGCTCAGGGGCCTGTAGACCTCTGCTGTCATCCGTGGCTTCTGGTTAGCATGAATAGTGACAGATTTGCAGTGAGTGACATCATCAATGCATTTAGCTATGTATGTTACAACAACCTCAGTGTACTCTATACAGTATTTGTGTGTTCACTGTGAGTGGCTGCATGCTTGAAAGTGTCCGAGTCTGTAGTGCTGAAGCAGTCTTTCGGAGCATTTGAGGCCCCCTCTGGCCACATATGTACCTGTTTTTTGGTTGGTCTGATGGCTTTCACTCTGGGTCTGTATGCACGCCTTAACAAGATGGTGATGTGATCAGAGAGACCAAGGTGGGGGGAGGGGGCTTATATACTCTTTTGTAAGTTGTTTACACCAAGTCCAGTAAGTTGTCTCCTCTTGTTGGAAAGTCCACATGTTGGTGTAGTTTTGGTAGGAAGGCCTTTAAATCTGCATGGTTGAAGTCTCCTGCTGTGATGAGGAATCTGTCTAGGTGTACCGTTTGTGTTTCACTTATGGCCTGATAAAGTTCATTGAGGGCCTCATTGCTGTCGCTGGTGGTGGGAGGGATGTAAACAGCAATGAGCAGGATGGATGTAAATTCCCTCGTAAGTAGAAGGGTCGGCACTTCATGATAATAAACTCCGCTAATAGAGAACAGTGTTTGTGCATGATAGTAACGGTAGCACGATAGCTCTGCTAGCTAGATAGCAGAGTCTGGGATATTGTCATTTAGCCACAATTCCGTAAACATGAAAACACAGCAGTTCCTAGCTTCATGTTGCGTAGATCTCAGAAGCTGTATATTATCTATTTTGTTGTCAAGTGAGCGTATATTGGCCAGAATGAGGGACCGTATCGGAGATCTGTGCAGGCTAGCGGCTAGTCTAGCCCAGATGCTTCCACACTTACTCCGCTTCCGCTTTCTCTCACACCGCTTTCGGCATCTCCTCTCGGGATGAGCTATAGCAGGTGGGTCCGATGATGTGGAAGTCTGGTGGAAAAGTCCCAGGCCTCGAAGTTCCTCTGTAACTTTCTGGTCCAAAACATGATGTTTAGTCCTATTTCTTAACTCCAGAAGGCTGTAACGACTGTAACTTGTGAGTGACGCTATCAGTGAACTACGCGCATCCATACCTAGATGCAAAGCACACGAGCATACATTTAAACATACTTTAGCTGACACTAAACATGGAGAGAGAGGGGCCGCTGCGTCCATCCACGCCGCCTTCATCAGGGAGCATTGATGCTTAGTGCTTTGCGTGTTAGAGCATGATCATACTGTAAATGCTAATGTTTTCATCAATGCTAACAGTATTATGCTAATTATACCCCCCCCTCCCCCTCCCCTCTGGTAGAAGACTTCGGTCCATCCAGACTAAAACCTCCCGTCACATGAACAGCTTCTTCCCCTCTGCCATTAGACTGCTGAACACTAAGTGACTCTCGTGCACCATGTACAGCAGCTCAACCAGACTCATGTCAATCATCACTGTTTTCTTCCTGCATTACCGACTGCACTATATAGTTCTCCACAGTATCTGCTGCTGGCTAATATATATTTTAACTGTTGACCAGTATCACTTAATCTTATCCTACACTTTATTACATGTATAGTTTATTTCTCTTATCTTATCATGTTTAATGTTGCAGCATTGTACCGAGACAAATTCCTAGTTTGTGTACTACATGAACAATGGCAATAAACCTGATTCTGATTCTGATTCTGATTCTGATTAGCATTAGCATGCTAATGTTACCATATTAGTATGTTAGCCTTGACTCTAACGTTAGCATGCTTTTGTATTTCTGTTATGGCTTTTGCATTTTGGTGAGCTCTTTTAGTGAACTCTCTGGGCCATTGTAGTTATGGCATCATGTATTTTTTTTTTCCAAACATATCTCAAAAGGTTCATAAGTAGAGTTTCCAGATCCCTGTTTTATGTATACACACCATCTCTGGACCAGTTCCAGCATGGAGTGACAGCATGACTGTGTCTCCTTTCTGATTGTTTAGCTGGACTCTCACCAAGATATATTGAGTGCGTGTGATGCTGCCATCAGTAAATTTGCTCTGATGCTCTCTTGAAAGATCTGTGCGGCCACCTTTGTAGCTCATTTGTTTTTACCATTTATGGTGCATTTGAAACTAAAATCAGTAGTTCAAAATAGTCCACGTTTGGCAAGGCCCACGGGTCTGGAACTTCTGGCATTTTAGGGGCTACGCATGACTAAAACCCCCCAAAATTAAAGAAAAGTCTACAATTTTAGAAGAAAAGCTTATTAACTTATAATAAAAAATTGCATTTCCATAAGAAAAAAATCACAAATTTAGAAGAAAACTCGAAAAGTTAAGACAAAATCCTCATGATGGGAGTAAAATATTACACACTGAGTAAGCCTCACAAATTTGCAAGAAAAAAGTATTTACATGAATAAAAATGTCGATATAAGAAAAAAAACTGCATAAAAAGTTGTATATTTATGAATAAAGTCACAAATTTATGTGAAAAGCAGATATGTAATTTAAAAACATAAATTTACAAGAAAAATAGAACATTCAAAGATATTGTTTTTATAAAAAACAGACATTTATTAAGTCACATATTTACAAGAAGACTGTCACTAATTTGCAAAGAAAAGGCCTCAAATTTTTGAGAAAATGATGAAAATGCAAGGGGAAAATGTTGCAATGGTAAGAGGAAAAACTTGCAAATTACAATCAAACAAGAGGCGAATGCAATATACCCAGTCTCCATTTTCTTTGAAGATCCAAATACTTACCGAGCGCAGTTTTTAACTTTTCAATATCATTACTGATAAACCACGAATCCACGAATATACGACAAAGTATCCAACCCATAGTTGTAGGGCAGGATCCCAAGGTGAACCTGTGTAGCAGGTTTGGTGACCCTAGCTTTCTTTGTTGTGGAGATCTTGTTTATAAGCCCTTTTGATGTTGACCTTTGATCTTGCGATCCCAAAACTACAGTCACACTTCAGGGTCACAGGGTGAACCTGTGTACCAGGTTTGGTGGCCCTAGCTTTACTTGTTTTATACTGTAGTAATAGTAAATTTAGCATTTACCATTTACCATAGTACAAGCAGAATGTTAACTTTGACCTTTTGACCCCAAACCCATAGTTAGGTGAGGGTGTAAGTCCTCCAAGATGTGTATTAGATACAACTCCCATATTGATTTAAAAAGCCTACATCATTTCTTTCAATAGTTATTGCGTTTACAAGATTTAGGGAAAATATGACCTCTGACCTATGACCTCAAGGTCATCCGATCAGAGTCAAATTGCAATATGCGCATCATCAGAGTATATCAAATCATGGTACCAAATTTGAAAACAATTGGAACAAAACTGCAGAAGGAGTTGATTTCACAAAACAGTTGCTGTCTTTGAAGTGAGGTGAAATAGTAGGTCATAGGTCAGGGGCTACAATTCCTGAAAAACTCATCCAATCGTCAAATTACAATATGGGCATCATTAGGGTATGTTAAACCTTGGTACCAAGTTTCAAAACAATCGAAACAAAACTGTAGGAGGAGTTGATTTCACAAAAGTGGGACAGACGGACGGATGGATGGCCTGACCCATAACATCATCCCTCTTCGGTGTTCGTTCAAAGGACTCTTCTCTTTGGGCTTCTACCGGCTGGGGATAAAAATTGTACATTTAGGAGAAAAAGTTGCTAAAGCAGTAAATACAAGAAAGTTGCAAATTTATGACAGAAATGTTTCTGAATAAAGAGTAAAATCTTCTATTCCTGATGCTGACAGGCTATGTTCCCATTATAAGGATTAAATTTCTCACAGTGGCCCTCATTTATCAAAAGTGTATAGAAATTGGTGCACATTTGGGTGAAAATATGATCATATGAAAAAGTCTATGCGGTATTTGTGAAACCGTGCATATCTGGTCAATCTCACCGTACGACCATTCACTCTTTGATAAATCTGATGGATCGATGCGAGTGTCATTTGAATTCCACGCCCACATCAACATACCGATCTTCATGTTGAAATAATCATACAACCACTTTTCTTTCTTATGCACATTTGATAAATGAGCCAATGTCTCTGTGATAGAGGTTGATGACTTCTGGGCTGGGTGAAGCTTTACAAATTGCACAGACATAAAGTTTAAATGTCTTTTGTTCTATGAACTGAGAGGAAGTTTCAGTCATTCTGTTGGGCTGTGAGATGTGATGACCGTCTGGAAACAACAGAACTTCCTGTATTGTTTTGAGGTTTTATCCAGGCCTTCACAAATAACAATTCATGGTGGAAACGATGGTAATTAGGTTACACTGGCTGAGGCTGGAAAGCATCCCTTTTCCCACGCCGTATTACCATATATAAGCATTTTTTTTTTTTTTTTACTGACCTCATTAACCAAACCCTGAAAATCCCACACGGATAAAGTGAGTTTGGACTCTTTCCAAGGTTTACCCATGTACAGTACTTAGTGGAAAGTTGGTCTGCTGAAACGACACCACCAATTACTTTCACTAAGGATACTGAATTGTAAAATGTGAAATTGATATATGTGATGCTCATTTAAATGACAGCAGTAACACATCACATGCCATCTACGTAAATACAGCAGAGAAAATAAGTATTGAACACATCAACATTTTTCTCATCAAACATATTTCTGATGGAGCCATTGACCTGAGATTTTCACCAGATATCAGTAACAACCCAAGTAATCCATACATGCAAAGAAATCAAGGCAACTGTGTTCCCAAAACAAGTTATATTTAATAAAGTAGAATGGCATGGGGAATAAGTATTGAACACATGAAGAAAAAGAGGTGCAAAACGACATAGAAAGCCAAGAAATCAGCTGAAATCCATCAGAATTTAGGAAGCTATCCCATCCCCCATCAGTGCAAATTAATTTCAGCTGGTTAAGTCCTGACTGATAGCCTTTAAAAAGGTCTGGGAATATCAGACTCTCACACCATAAAAAACTCATAATGAGTAGAAGCAAAAAGCTCACTTTACACCTTTGCAACCTTATTGTTGCAAAACATAATGATGGCATTGGTTACAGGTGCATTTCTAAACTGCTCAAAGTTCCAGTGAGCACTGTTGGAGCCATCATTCAGAAGTGGAAAGAACATTATTTTACCATAAACTGGATACGATCAGGAGCTCCTCGCAAGATTTCTGACAGAGGAGTCAAAAGAATTATCAGAAGAGTTATCCAACAGCCAAAGATCACTCGTAGAGAGCTCCAGAAAGACCTGGAGTTAGCAGGTACTGCTGTTTCAAAGAAAACAATAAGTAATGCACTCAGCCGACATGGGCTGTATGCCCGCTCACCTTGCAAGACTCCATTGCTGAAGAAAAATCATGTTGAAGCTCGTTGAAAGTTTATTGCACAACATCTGAGCAAGTCAGTAAAATACTGGCAGAATATAGTTTGGTCAGATCAGACCAAAATTGAACTTTTTGGATGTGACAACACACAGCATGTTTGGAGGAGAAATAGCACTGCACATCCCATCATGGTGTGGGAGTGTTTTTCAGCACATGGTACTGTTACGACCCCTTGGGTCCTATAGGGGGTGCTGTGCTGTAGCTTGCTGCTGGAGATTGATTGCCAAGTGGGATCACCTGCGGCTCCCAGGTGACCCAGGGCATTTAAGCCTGGCGGTAAACCCAGCAGTGAGGGCCACTCCACTTGGGTAGCTCCATTCCGTCACTGGGGGTTAGAGACCGAGCCTCGCACCTCTACCCCTCTAACCATTGTTGTGCTTTTTCCCCTACAGGCAATCTTCTGCCTGGTTTGGTTATGTTTGGTTAAGTTAATTAGGTTTTGCACCACTCAACACCACTACACCATATTTTACATTCACTCAGTCCCTACATTACTGATGAACCACTTACACACTGTAAATACTTCAGTAATGCTTTTCCTTAATTTGGTCTAATTTGGTTTAATTTGGTTTAATAAAGTTCTGTTTAACTCCAACTCTACTTGGTGCATCCTTTTGTTTGTTGTGACCCTTGAGCCAGGTCATAACAAATGGGGGCTCGTCCATTAACTGTAAAATAAAGAATAGCAAATTAAGTGAGAGCTTGTATTAAATGGAAGCTCATTTAATTTGGTTCATTTGGAGCAATTGCTTGTAGTGGGTTTTGTGATTGCGCAATTATTGGCTCAGTGATTTCAGCTGTGGGTGCTTCAACGGCATGATTGGGCGCACCGTGTGTTTGGGAGCTGCTGAGGTTCTGGCGTCGTACTGGAGTTTTTTTTGACAGACGGTAAGTGTTACTGACTATCATGTATTCTGAGGTTTCTCCGCAAGGCTGAAGAAACACTTCTCCTTTGGGTTGTGTTTGTTTGTTGTTGTTTTTTTTTTTTTTTGTAGTGCGGTGCGGAACGGTTAGTGTTTGTTGTCTCTGACAACTATCTTGGGGGCACATTCTCGGTCTGTGTGGCGATCTGTTGATTCGCTGTCAGATGGGAGGTTTCAGTGCTTAATACACCCACCGTGAACCACATGAAGGCTAGGCGGAGTTTTAGCTAGCTTCTTGGTTAGGCAGTTAGAGGGAAATCCTCTGGGGCATTGGGACAGTCTTTATACGTGTGTGGTGGTGAACACATTACACCCTGTCAATTTGTAATTTGGCGTTATGGTGTCATTATCCGGGGTTTTTGATGCACCTTCGGCAGCCTTTATAAGTAGCCGTAAAAAGGCTCAGCTGTTTAAAATAGCTAGTCATTATGACATTAATGTAATTCTAAACAAATAGTGAGGAATAAATTAAGACACCCCCCTCATCTTTTTTAGGACACCGCCACATTCATTCCCACGTAAAATGGCTAAAATAAATTTTTAAAAATGCAATTAAAAACAATAACAAGGTTGGACAAAGATATGTGAACATTTCTTTATAAAGACCTGCATATTTAAAGGGGTGTCCAAATTTTTTCATATGACTGTGTGTATATATACACTACCGTTCAAAAGTTTGGGGTCACTTAGAAATTTCCTTATTTTTGAAAGAAAAGCACTTTTTTCCAATGAAGATAACTTTAAACTAATCAGAAATACACTCTATACATTGCCAATGTGGTAAATGACTATTCTAGCTGCAAATGTCTGGTTTTTGGTGCAATATCTAGATAGGTGTATAGAGGCCCATTTCCAGCAACTATCACTCCAGTGTTCTAATGGTACAATGTGTTTGCTCATTGCGTCAGAAGGCTAATGGATGATCAGAAAACCCTTGTGCAATCATGTTAGGTCTGCAATGCTGTAATTGCTGTAAATGGAGGATTCTTTGACGAAAGCAAAGTTTGAAGGAAAAAAATATTTCAAATACAAATCATTATTTCTAACCTTGTCAATGTCTTGACTATATTTTCTATTCATTTTACAACTCATGGTGGTAAATAAGTGTGACTTTTCATGGAAAACACAAAATAATTGTCTGGGTGACCCCAAACTTTTGAACGGTAGTGTATATATGTGTGTGTGTGTACACGAGGGGGGCTGAAAAGTTCATAGTGGTCAAATTTGACCAAATGTGGTTGATTTTTCAACATTCGTTCCACACACTTCTTCCATCTGTGTTGCAACAGTTGGATCCCTGTGGTTGAAAAATAAACCACATTTGGTCAAATTTGACCACTATAAACTTTTCAGCCCCACCTCGTGTGGGTGTGTATACAGTGGTGTGAAAAAGTGTGTGCCTCCTTCCTGATTTCTCATTTTTTTGTAATTTTGTCACACTTAAACGTTTCAGATCATCAAACAAATTTAAATATTAGATGAAGATAACACAAGAAAACACAAAATGCAGTTTTTAAATGAAAGTGTTTATTATTAAGGGAAAAAAAAATCCAAACCTACATGGCCCTGTGAGAAAAAGTGATTGCCCCGTAAACCTAATAACTGCTTGGGCCACCCTTAGCAGCAACTGCAATCAAGCATTTGCGATAACTGGCAATGAATGAGTCTTTTACAGCGCTGTGGAGGAATTTTGGCCCACTCATCTTTGCAGAATTGTTGTAATTCAGCCACATTGGAGGGTTTTCGAGCATGAACCGCCTTTTTAAGGTCATGCCACAGCATCTTAATCGGATTAAGGTCAGGACTTTGACTAGGCCACTCCAAAGTCTTCATTTTGTTTTTCTTAAGCCATTCAGAGGTGGACTTGCTGGTGTGTTTTGGATCATTGTCCTGCTGCAGAACCCAAGTGCGCTTCAGCTTGAGGTCACGAACAGATGGCCGGACATTCTCCTTCAGGATTTTTTGGTAGACAGCAGAATTCATGGTTCCATTTACCACAGCAAGTCTTCCAGGTCCTGAAGCCGCAAAACAGCCCCAGACCATCACACTACCACCACCATATTTTACTGTTGGTATCATGTTCCTTTTCTGAAATGCTGTGTTACTTTTACACCAGATGTAATGGGACGCACACCTTCCAAAAAGTTCAACTTTTGTCTCGTCAGTCCACAGAGTATTTTCCCAAAAGTCTTGGGGATCATCAGGATGGTTTCTAGCAAAACTGAGACGAGCCTTTATGTTCTTTTGCTCAGCAGTGGTTTTCATCTTAGAACTCTGTTATGCAGGCCATTTTTGTCCAGTCTCTTTCTTATGGTGGAGTCATGGACACTGACCTTAACTGAGGCAAGTGAGGCCTGCAGTTCTTTGGATGTTGTTGTGGGATCTTTTGTGACCTCTTGGATGAGTCGTTGCTACGCTCTTGGGGTAATTTTGGTTGGCCAGCCACTCCTGGGAAGGATCACCACTGTTCCATGTTTATGCCATTTGTGGATAATGGCTCTCAATGTGGTTCGTTGGTATCCCAAAGCTTTAAAAATGGCTTTATAACCTTTTTCCAGACTGATAGATCTGAATTACTTTGTTTCTCATTTGTTCCTGAATTTCTTTGGATCACAGCATGATGTCTAGCTTTTGAGGATCTTTTGGTCTACTTCACTTTGTTAGGCAGGTTCTCTTTAAGTGATTTCTTGATTGAGAACCGGTGCGGCAGTAATCAGGCCTGGGTGTGGCTAGAGAAATTGAACTCAGCTTACCAAAGAAGTGATAAACCACAGTCAATTTATGTTTTAACAGGGCAGCAATCACTTTTTCACACAGGGCCATGTAAGTTTGGATTTTTTTTTACTCTTAATGATAAACACCTTCATTTAAAAAATTGCATTATGTGTTTACTTGTGTTATCTTTGTCTTGTGGTGACACAATAACAGGTGGCACTCCACCCAGTGCTTGAGGTTGGGGGGAGAGGGAAGTGAGAAATGGTTATTGTCATTAATTGCCCCATGGGGCAGAGAGGTGAGACCCACACGCTGAACTGTGAGTTTGTGAAGTTTAGTGAAAACAACAAAACATACAGTAAGTCCAAACAGCGCTCAACACAAAATTCAAACAAACGAGTAACTTACAGATTTAGCACACCAGAACGAGAGCAGTGTTCAGGTGGGGATGAGGGAAAGGAAACTCAAGACTGCAGCGATGGGAAATTAAAATAACTGCCCTAAATAGGATTGCTGTCCCCAATCCTATTTAGGATTAAATAGGATTGGGGACGGCAGTGGCTCAGGAGGTAGAGCAGGTCGTCCAATAACCATATGGTTGGCGGTTCGAATCCCACTCTCCCCAGTATCCTGCCGTTGTGTCCCTGGGCACGACACTTCACCCCCAATTGCTCCTGGTGGGTCTGGAAGTGCCATGTTAGGCAGCATGCCGCCATCAGTGTGTGAATGTGTGCGTGAATGGGTGGATGGCAGGATCTGTAAAGCGCTTTGGTCATCAAGAGATGAGAATAAAAGCGCTATATAAGTGAACACCATTTACCATTTTAAAATAGGATTAGAGACAAATCACATAAGTACTGACAGGTGTGGGTCACATGAGTGGGCAGAAGGAAACAATGATTCATAACTGGACCAGCTGGGAGCAATGAGAGGGGAGCGACCGGCTGACAGCTGGCAGTGGCTACGCCCACATGGAGCACAAGCCAGGAAATGCAACTGACAGCTGTCAACCCACAGAGAGAGCACAACAGTAAGGATATAAAGAATAAAATACCAACAAATGCAGACAGAGAAATAAATACAACCTAATACAAAATAAAGGAATAACAAAATTTTGACATAAACAGGAAAATAACAAGAACTAACAGACACCAAACATCATTACGAGATAACATTAAATAACATTACGAGAACTACAGAAACCAAAAAGCACAAAATATAACAAATATATAAATATAGAGAAAAAAAGCCATGAGACTGAGCATGGCAGAAACCTCCTGTGCTCAGCTCATGACAGAGCCCCCCTCTCAAGGGGGGGGGGTATCAGACACCCCAGGGTAACATCAAAAGACAAAGAAAGACACCCCCCCCCCCCAATAGGAACACAACAACAACCCACCCCGGGTGGATGGTGGGGGGAACAGGCTAGGAGGGAACAAAACAAAAAAAACCTGCTCAGAACCCACACCAGGGAAAACCCCAGCCATCGAAGCCCCCTGGACTGAAAGCTGGACAGTTCAGGTGGGCAGCCAAAGTCCCAGGCCCGGCAGATGGCATGATAGAAAGAGTCAGGTGGCCTACCAGGGAATGTGGGCCACCCAACCCTGCGGTACAGTCTGTCGGGTGGTCTGCCAGAGTTTATTAGCCACCTGAAAAGAAAGGGTGGTCCAGGAGGTGGCTGTCCAACGGGAAGAACCAATGGCGGGCAAGATAGAGGAGTCGGGAAAACCATGACGATGTCAGGGTGAGGAGAGGGAACCACGATGGCCTCGGGAAGAGGAGGGGGAACCACGACGGCGTCCGACAGAGGAGAGGGAACCACGACGGCATCCAGCAGAGGAGGGGGAACCATGACAGCATCCAACAGAGGAGGGGGAACCATGATGGCGTCAGGCAGAGGAGGGGGAACCACGACGCCCTCGGACTGGCCTGTAGCACCCTCGGTGTTCCCGGACTGGGACATTGCAGCACCCACAGTGGCTCTGGGCTGGAGTGGAGCTGCACCTATGGTGGCTCCGGGCTGAAGCAGAGCTGCACCCGTGGTGGTCCCAGACTGGGACACAGCTGCACCCATGGTGGCGGTGAGTGCAAGTGCTCAGAGTCATATCCAGAGGTTGTCTTTTGAAAATAGATGTATGAGTGCTGCCAGCATTGTTGCAGAGGTTGAAGGGGTGGGGGGTCAGCCTGTCAGTGCTCAAACCATATGCCGCACAGTGCATCAAACTGGTCTGCATGACTGTCATCCCAGAAGGAAGCCCCTTTTAAAGATGATGCACAAGAAAGCCCGCAAACAGTTTGCTGAAAACAAGCAGACTACGAACATGCATTACTGGAACCATGTCCTGTGGTCTGATGAGACCCAACATAAACTTATTTGGTTCAGATGGTGTCAAGCGTGTGTGGCGGCAACCAGGTGAGGAGTACAGAAAAGTGTCTTGCCTACAGTCAAGCATGGTGTTGGGAGTGTCATGGTTTGGAGCTGCATGAGTGCTGCTGCCACTAGGGAGCTACAGTTCATTGAGGGAACCATGAATCCCAACATGTACTGTGACATACTGAAGCAGAGCATGATCCCCTCCCTTTGGAAACTGTGCCGCAGGGCAGTATTCCAACATGATAACGACCCCAAACACCTCCAAGACGACCACTGCCTTGCTAAAGAAACTGAGGGTAAAGGTGATGGGCTGGCCAAACATGTCTCCAGATCAAAACCCTATTGAGCATCTGTGGGGCATCCTCAAACGGAAGGTGGAGAAGCACAAGGTCTCTAACATCCACCAGCTCCATGATGTTGTCATGGAGGTGTGGAAGAGGATTCCAGTGGCAACCTGTGAAGCTTTAGTGAACTCCATGCCCAAGAGAGTCAGGGCAGTGCTGGAAAATAATGGTGGCCACACAAAATATTAACACTTTGGGCACAATTTGGACATTTTCACTTAGGGGTGTACTTACTTTTGTTGCCAGCGGTTTAGACATGAATGGCTGTGTGTTGAGTTATTTTGAGGGGACAGCAAATTTACACTGTTATACAAGCTGTACACTGACTACTTTACATTGTATCAAAGTGTCATATCTTCAGTGTTGCCCCATGAAAGGATATAATAAAATATTTACAAAAATGTGAGGGGTGTACTCACTTTTGTGAGATACTGTACCATCATGTGGTAGCTGCGCTGGATGGGAGTGCCACGTAACAAGTCATGAGCCTGCTCCAGGATCCACTAACCCAGGGTAAATACAATGCTCTCAAGCAGACGCTGCTGCAATGTTATACCCTTTAGGATGGAGAAAGGGCAGAAAAACTCCTCACACACTCGGAATTAGGTGACAGATTGGCTGTGGAACTTATGGAGAGCATGCTCGCGCTAATGGGTAAAGACGACAGATCCTTTCTGTTCACCCACCTCTTCCTGAGGAACCTACCAGCTACAGCGCGAGCGATCCTCACTAACTCACCGCTGTTGGCGACCAGGAACTACCATGCACTGGCACAAGAGGCAGACCGCATCATCCTGGCAAACAGGGTTCTCAGCGTGCACACAGTGACCAGTGACACCAGAATCTACGAAGGAACCCAGCGAGGTTGAGGAGCCGATGGTAGTGGTCGGAACAGCCACCAGGAGACGCAGGAACGGGACGCTCTGTTTCTATCACCACACAGAAGTGCAAAGTTGTCTACTGCCGTGCCACTTCAAGAAGCCGGGAAAGGGCATAGCCAGCGGTCAGTAGCAGCTGTGACCGCTGGCGTCAGAGAGAAGCTGCTTTTCATCGAGGACACACGTTCTGTGAGACGTTTTTTGGTGGACTCCGGCTCCCAGAAGAGCCTCATTTTGACAGGCAGTGTGGATTAGTCGGCAGAAGGCTGCAGTCCAGCTCTGACAGCCACCAACAGATCCCACATCCGGACATTCGAGGAAAAATCGGTAATTGTTTGCCGGTATGGACACAATTACCAGTGGGACTTTGTGGTAGGTGCATGTTCGGTCCCTATTTTAGGTGCTGATTTTCTGTGTCAGCCACTTGCATTTTTCAGCTGTACTTTGCGCGACACTGAGTGTAAATACAGCACTTTTGACCGGGAGTTGTTGGCCCTCCACCTGGCTACGCACCATTTCCAGTTTTGGCTGGAGGACCACAAGTTCACCGCATTTGTTGATCACAAACCACTAACGTATGCAATGTCCAAAGTCTCGGAACCGTGGTCAGCTCAGCAGCAACAGCACTTGGCCGCAATCTCTGAGTTCACTACCAACATTCAACACGTAGCCGGTAAGCTTAATGTTGCGGCTGACTGCTTGTCACGCGCGTAAGTCTCCCCAGTCTACATGGGGATAGATTTCCCCACCATGGCCGCCGACCAAACCGGGGACGCAGACATTTGCGCACTCCAGTCCGCGGCTACTAGATTAAAAGTGGAGAGCAGAGTAGTGCAAGAAGGATGCCCCCTCCCCCCCGCGACGTCTCCACCAGCCGCCCCTGCCTGGTGGTTCCAAGCTCTTGGCACCGCTGTATTTTTGAGTCCGTCCACTCCCTTTCACATCCGGGCATGCGCACATTGGTTAAACTGGTGGGGGCAAAATTTGTCTGGCCTTGCCTACACAGGCATGTAAAAAAATGGGCTGCAGCATGCGTTGCATGCCAGCGGGCTAAGGTGCACAAGCACACCAAAGCACCCTTCGAGCCGTTTCAATAGACCAAAGACCCCCTCGAGCCTGGGGGTCAAAATCCACTACACCACCGCACACAACCCCCAGGCTAATGGGTTGTGCAAACGTTTTCACAGGTCGCTTAAAGCAGCGCTCAGAGCCTCACTCACGGATGCAAATAGGGTTGACCACCTGCCTTGGGTCCTATTGGGGTTGCGCTCCATGCCAAAGGAAGATTTGCCAGCTTCCCCAGCAGAGCTCATTTTTTCTCAGCCATTGCGGATCCCCAGGGAATGTTTATCGGAGAGCCCCGCGCCCGGGACCGATCTGCTATACAATTTTTTTTTTACAGTACAGGGGCTGCCAACATGCTGGGCCCGGCGCACCATTGTTTTCCCCGTACCTTCGTTCCAAAGAGCTTGCAGAACGCCAAATTCATTTTTGTCAGGCATGATGCACACAGAACCCAACTGCGTCCGCCGTACGATGGCCCGTTCAGAGTGCTGGAAACAGGGGCAAAACACTTTGTGTTAGACTTGAGGGGGTGTAAGGAAACCGTCTGCATTGAAAGGCTTAAGCCCGCTTATGTGTTGGCAGACAAACAGGTGGTGTTGGCCCAAGCTCCCCAGCATGGACGTCCACCTACGGTGGGTCCGCAGGTTGGTATTCCCCCGGCAGAGACCTGTGCTTACGAAATTAACTGTGCCCCCTCCCCACCCTCTCCCCCTCCACAGACCAATGTTTCCTCCCACACATCTCGTCAGGAACGTGCTTTGACTGGACCGGCAGTTCACTGCTACGGGTGCTTGCTCAAGCCCAAAGGACCAGAGGGTTAGGGCCCTTTCTGGGTGTTTGGGGAGGTGGGGGGCGAGGCTGTGTGGTGAGACGATAACAGGAGGCACTCCACCCAGGGCTTGAGGTTGTGGGGGCGGGGGTGAGAAATGGTAATAGTGAAGAAAGGAGTGGAGACAACGAGGGGCGCCATAGCGCTAGGGGGTTTTAGACTAGACAAGAGGTGCCTTCACCCCCGCTGTGATAGGGTTCACACCTGAAGTCACCGGGGCGCGAAAGTATGGTAATAAGTCATGCTCTGTGTACTGTATGTTGATGTGTGTACATGTTTTGCATCCCGTATGTTAATGTTTCACATGCTGGGTCCCAAAGGCGTAAATAAAGAGTATAAAAGTGGTCACCTTCAGACCCAGGGCAGTAAGTTTTACTTGTTGGAGGAGAAATAAAGTCTGTGTCGTCAGCTCATGACCTCGTCTGATTCCTTCCTCCACAGTCTAATATTTGAATTTGTTTGATGATTTGAAACATTTAAGTGTGACAAACAATACAAAAAATGAGAAATCAGGAAGAGGGCAAACACTTTTTCACACCACTGTATGCACACCCACATGAGGTGGATATATATACTGCTCAAAAAAATAAAGGGAACACTTTGAAAACACATCAAATTTTAATGGGAAAAAATAAGCTGGATATCGATATTGTGGCAGGCTAGTCCAGCTTACTCAGATTAAAAAGTGTTCCTTTAATCTGAGTAAACTGGACTAGCCTGCCACAATTTCAACATCCAGCTTATTTTTTCCCATTAAAATCTGATGTGTTTTCAAAGTGTTCCCTTTATTTTTTTTGAGCAGTATATATTAATTTCACTTGTGAAAAAGTTGAATAATAAAACAAAATAAAAACATGTCAGAGAAAATTCTTCTCAACAATATGTAACTGAGCAAAGTGTCTTTTTTCCTTTGCTTAAAAGAACCCGCATTATCAAGTGATCAGTTTATCCACATAGGTAGAAATGTTTCAGATTACCACACATAGATAATACTTGGTGGTCTAATAAGTGACAGAAGTACAATCTGTCACTTATTTTTGTATTTTTTTTATGTCTACATTCCATCAGTTCTTTATTTGGCGATCCACTCACTCTCAATTTAAAGGGTTATTTTGAAAGTTCGTTTGCCAAGTGAGCTTGATTTTACACCTGCAGACTTCAGGCTGGAAATGTTTATCTCCGCTTGGCTCCACCCTCGTTTCCTGTGCTTAAGGTGGGCTTACTTTTATTCTGTTATCTAACTTTTTATCTCTGCTCGCTGCAGTGTAGATTTCTCTGTGAGCATGCAGGAGGGCGGGGCAGCCACGTTGAGCTGCTGTGTTCAGACTTGAGCAGCAGCAGCTCATATTAATGTGACAAATACTCAAATATGTGCAATACAACCGTTTTATGTATCACGGGCGGCCAAATGTACCTATACAGCGAATATATTCGTTATATCGCCCAGCCCTACTCTACCCGGCCGGGTCATGCCAAAGACCATATAAAAATGGTGCTTTCCACCTTCCAGCTTGATGCTCAGCCTAATGGAATGAGGAATGGAATGTTAACACACAAAACTACCAGAAGGGCCGACCCCCACTGTAGCTTTCAATACTTACAGTAGCTGTGTGGCCTAGGGTCAGTGAAATGGAGACAGGCACCGCCCCAAACAATACATGGTGTGGAATGGGATCGACTTAACTAGTCTACCTCTTTACCTGTGTCATCTAGGATGTTTAACATAGGTTTGATTTACTTAGAGAAATTTAGCATCACCATACCCAGATTCACAAACTGTGTTTTTTCCCCCTTTACTTTAAAATTCCTGTAATAATTTTATTTAAAGATGTTGTCAAAATCAGATGAATGGACAGAGTATTCCTTGGCCTTGTATGGAGAAAGTGAAAACAGTGAGTGTTGTGTTACTGCATTACACAGTGGTCTGTTGAAGTACTCTAACTTCTGGTCAAGACATTCAGATTGATGTCTTTGAATCTTTATTTCCCCATGTTATTCTTTAATGCTTGTGCCAAGCAGTGCCTGAACAAAGAAGCTCTTGTCATTTCGTTAAAAGGACTAGAGTAGTGATCTCAGTGTTTCATCATGCCACAGAAATAAAGATCTATTTTCCTTTTAAAGTGACTGCTCCACTGACTTCTACACTGACCCCTTCAACACTCTTTTGAAGTCAAGAGGCTCTGATAAAAAATACAACCATTATCAGTCCCATGCATATTGCCCGTAGGCGCCATTTTCTGTCGTCTAGTAGGTGATACAGATGTTATCAGCATGCAGAATGCTGTTATCAGTTGTTATCAGTCTTATATTTAATGCCAGTACTCACCCTCCTCTGCTTTCTAGCAACTTCAAACAAAACAGACTTATGGTCCTTTAGGGATATCTGTTTCTATATCTCATTGAGTATTGGCTACAAGAGACTCAGGACTTTCAACCTATGCAGAAGCAAGAGAGAGAGACGTGACTGAGCAGCCCTGCAAAAATGCAAAAGCCTGTAGTGTCACAGCAAAGGTCAGATGCTGACTGGCTGGAAAGTTGATTTAAACAGAAAGGAGGAACAGAGTTTAACATAAAGAGGAAGGCATGTGAAGAAAATTTGTGACCATCAAAAAGGACAAGAATAATAAATGCTACTGCAATAGGAGTTTATTTTTAACACTTGGTTTAACTTCACTGTGAATAAGTACTTTGTATATTCTGACTTCTGTCTCAACCTACCGAGGAGCTAAGCTAAAGGACCACCAAGCTGCAACATAAAGACTCAGGTTTGCTAACATCTCTGTTACACCAACAGAAAACTCTGATAACATAGACAAATTGTTGTGGAAAAGAAGAGCACACAAAAGTTTTGTGTGCTAGCTGTCTTCATTGTAAGACTTTTGCCTTTTTTTAGTTCCAAAACACAACCAAGATCAGCTATCCCAGACCAAACGACTGGGGAAAACAGAAAAAAGATTATAATGTAATGGAAACTCAGCCTTATAGGCAAGACCTGAACTTGTGTGCATCACAGTTGAGTCAAATTTATAAAGGTTCCAACTCCAGCCTTCAACTGTAGCAAATTGTGAGTAATTACCTCTACCAAGGAGGTAATGTGATCAGGGTTGGCTGCACGGTGGCGCAGTGGTTTAGCACTGTGGCAGCACAGTTTTACCCTCGGCCGGGGGATCGTGGGGATCATGAGATCGTGGGTTCGATCCTAGCCCCCGACCAACGGTGAGCTGTGTGGAGTTTGCATGTTCTCCCCGTGTTGCGTGGGTTTACTCCGGGATTTCTCCGGTTTCCTCCCACATACCAAAAACATGTAGGTTTAGGGCGCTCGCGCACGCAGCGACCAGCAGCCGGTGGCTTGTCACCAGACTGCAAACCAAATCTACCTACGGGTACAAATAAGTAACAAAAAAAAAAGGTTTTTTTTGTTTGTCTATTAGCAGGATTACGCTAAAACTGCTGGATGGATTTTGATGAAATTTTCACTACTGATTGTCCTTTGGCTATGGATGAACCGCTTAGATTTTGGATGTGATCCATGAGTGCATAGATCTGCCAAGGCTCTATCTCACAATGTAATGTGCTCATCTGTCTGTCCGTCCATCCGTCTGTCCATCTTTCAGTAGAATTATGCAAAAACTACTGGATGAATTTGGAGGTATGGAGGTGTGGTTGGAAAGAAGAAGGTGTCGACGGACATACAGATGGCCAGAGAGAGGGAGGGACAGACGGATAGACAGGCAGAGCCTTAGCAGAGGTATGTGCTCTCTAAGTGCCCTCTAGTTTTAATATTTATGTGGATGTATGTTTTTGATTTTTTTTTATAGTATGCAGAAACTTAATCAATGTGCTTATGAAGTACACAGATGTCTCTTTCCAAAGCCATATGTTGGACAAGCAAGTTTCATTTAGCTCAGATTGGATTTTTTTTTAGATCAATCTATCCCTGATTCAAAATATCAAGAATTCAGTAGTCAAGTTTGGTCAGAAGGAAATTACAGTAGTCTCAAGGATTTCAAATTGTGAGGTAAAAACTCTTGAATCTTGCCTCAAATTCCAGCTGAAGAATACATCTTTTGGATACTGTTATGATCTGGACATTGGCCCTCTGACCTTGCCCACACCTTTAAGTTATTTTGATAGTTTTGTGTTTTCACTAGTCATTATTTGCATTTACTGTCATTTGTGTTTAGTTCTTGGTGATTCCTATTATTATTATTATTCCTATTATTCCTGACTGCCCTTTGTGTTCCCCGGTCTGTAGTCATGTTGAGTAATCATTATTTGTCCCGAATGTCATCAGTGATGTCTCTGTGTTTTCCTCTGTTTTGATTATTATTTGCATTCTGTCTTCTGTGTTTCCCCTGGTCCGCTGTGCTCATCCCCTGTTTGTCCTTATTGTCAGTGTTCTGGTTCTTGTGTGTACATTTGTAGACCTATTGTCTCCAGTCCCTCATCTTCCCATGCCTGTAACCACTTTTCCTCATGTGCTCCTGTTTTGCCCCTGATTGTTTGCCTAGCTGTCCTGCGTCTGTAATTATCTGTCTGTCTCTGTGTTGTTCTGAGTTGCTCTCCCCGTGGCATCATAAATGTTAATTTCATCAGTCTGATCCAGTCTCCCCATGCTGTTCTCCCATGTTCTTGCAGTTACCTCCGTGAGTTAATTGCTGTCAAGTTTTGGTTTTGTTTCCAGCCCTCATGCTGCGCCTTTGTTTGTTCATTTGAGTTTTCTGTTATTAAATTATCGTTTTTGCACTGAAATACTGCCTGTGCCCTGAGTCCTCCTCCTTTCACCTACACCTGTCAAAGGCAGAAAAAAACATAATGACACCACCAACACAAGACCCAGCAGGTATGGACTTCTGGGGGTTAGGGCTAGACGCTGATGATGTACGGGCAGCGGAAACTATTGAGAACCTCATCTCGCTCACCTGTTCCTCCCGTACACCTGAGGCTGCCCTGAGCTTTTTGATCATTGCGACGAAGGTGACAAAGACTACCCCCAGCCTGCGGTGCTACCCAGAGCTGGTTGGACTATTAATTTCTGTGTCAAACCTGCAGCGTATGTACCAGCATATGGTGGGAGACTTACCATCTGCATCACAGCTTGCGCTGATGGTGAAGTGTCCCCGCTCTCCAGCTTCTCCCTCCACACGCTCCCGTTCACCAGCTCTGACGTCAGCCTCACCAGCCCCACAGCCACTCCATGGGCTGGAGAAGAGAGCACCATCTGCGCCAAAGCCTGTGCGGATGATAAAGCGTCCCCTGGTCGTGACATCACAGGAGCCTGTGCCATCGGTAAAATGCTCCTTGGCTCCATTATGTATCTCTCCTTGCCCAGCACCAGCCTTCAGCTCTCCAGCTCCTGCGCCAGCTTCTCCAGCCCCACAATCACTCCACAGGCAGAAGGACAGCTCCTCTGAGCCACAGCCTGCACCGATGACAAAGCGTCCCCAGGTTCCGGTGCCTCTGTCAAACACACCTTGCGCCGCTCCAGCTCTACGTCACCCTCCACTTGCAGTGTTGGCTCCCACAGTTGCTGTGCTGGTGCCCTCACCCACAGCTTCAATTCAGACTGCCTCATCCGCTGTTCCACCAGCGTCTCCAGAGGCCATCACATCAGCTCCTCTGGTGTCTTCTAAGGTTGTCACTCTACCAGCAGCTTCACCAGAGACCGTCAACCCAGCAGCAGTTAACCAAGAGTTAAGGCCAGTGCTTTTCCCTTTATTTTCAACATCTGTTTTTGAAAAGACTTGTTTTGCTCCTGGTGGGGGGTCCCAAGTGCAGTTCCCATCTGCCTCTGAGTCCTTTCCGCTGGTGTCTGCCGCTGGCAACTGTGGTGAGCAATCCTGTGTTTCTTCCTCCCCATCTGAGGTGGCTGCGACATGGATGGGGGAGGACACTTCAGCTCCAGCAGTCTCCGAGGTGCACACCACAAGTCTAGCAGTCTCCAAGGTGCATGCCACAGTTCCAGCTGTCTCCAAGATGCACGCTCCACCTGGACCATCTGAGCTACACGCTCCACCATCACCTGAGCTGCACGTTCCAGAGGTCAGGGGACGTCCACCCGTCATTCTAGAGGTCAGGGGACGTCCACCCATCGTTCCAGAGGTCAGGGGACCTCCACCTGTCATTCCAGAGGTCAGGGGACCTCCATCTGTCATTCCAGAGGTTGAGTAGTCTGCTCTATCCATCATCCTAGAGGTCAAGCAGTCCACTCCCCCTTCGCCGCCTGGGGTTGCCACTCCTAAGCTGCTGTTAGCCCGTGCGCCGAAGGCCCCTCAGGTACTGTCTTCAGAGCAAAGAGCTCCTATATTGTTATCTCTAAAGCAAAAAACTTCTATGTTGTTATCTCTGGAGCAAAAAAACTTCTGTTATCTTCTATGCAAAGAGCTCCACTGTTGCCATCTGCTGAGCTCAATGATTCTGTGTTGTTTTCTCCAGAGCAGAAGGCACCCATGTTATCTCCTGAGTTTAAGGTGTCCATGTTGTCACCTCCTGAGGTTAAAGATTCCATATTTTCACCTCCTGAGATTAAAATGGTAAATGGCATTCACTTATATAGCACTTTCATTTTCATCTCTTGATAACCAAAGCGCTTTACAGATCCTGCTATCCACCCATTCACAGACACATTCACACACTGAGTTAAGGGTTAAGGGTTCCATATTGTCACCTCCTGACGTTAAACATTCCATGTTACCTCCTGAAGTTAAAAGTTCCATGTTGACACCTCCTGAGTTTAAGCATTCCATGTTGTCATCTCCTGAGTCTGTAGATTCTATGCTGTCATCTTCTGAGTGTAAAGGTTCTATGCTGTCATCTCCTGAGTGCAAAATTTCCTTGTTATAATCTCCTGAGTGCACAATTTCCATGTTGTCATCATCTCCAGAGTGAAACATTTTCATGTTGTCTTCTCCAGAAGTTAAAGTTTCTGAGGGTAAAGTTTTCATGTCATTATCTCTTGAGTGTGATGCTTCTGTGTTGTGATCCTCGGTGCAAGAGGCTCCTATGCTATCGCCCGTGTTAAAGGCTCCTGAGCTGAACGCCCCAACTGTGCCGTGTTCTTCCATCTGGTGGTCTATGGACTGTGTGGGGTCACCCTACGCGCCGTGTTCTTCCTTCTGGTGGCCCTTGGACTTTGAAAGGCCGCCTGACGTACCCTGTTCCTCGGTCTGGTGGGTCATGAACATTGGTAGGCCACCAGATGCATGATGCTCATATATCTGGTGGTCCTTGGACTTTGGTAAGCCACCCAGCATACCCTGTTCATGTGTCTGGTGGACCATGGACATTGGTAGGCCACCATATGCATCATATTCTTCCCACAGGTGGCTGTTGGACTTTGGCCGACCACTTGATAGACATTTATTTTCTTTTTGGGGTTACTGTGTGAAGATTCCTGTTTTTTGTTTTTTTTCCCCACCACGCCTTGTCCCCTTCCTCCAGCCTGTCTTGGTGTTTCTTTGTTTTTCTTTTTGTAGGGGCATCTGGATTCTGCCCCTTTGGGGGGGGGGAGTATTGTTATGATCTGGGCATTGGCCCTCTGACACTTTAAGTTATTTTGATATCTTTGTGTTTTCCCTTATCATGATTTGTATTTACTGTCATTTGTGTTTAGTTCTTGGTGATTATTATTATTATTCCTATTGACTGTCCATTGTGTTACCCAGTCTGTAGTCATGCTGAGTCATCCCTGTTTGTCCCGAATGTCATTAGTGATGTCTTTGTGTTTTCCTCTGTTATGATTATTATTTGCATTGTCTTCTGTGTTTCCCCAAATCCGCTGTGCTCATCCCGTTTGTCCTTATTGTTAGTGTTCTGGTTCTTGTGTGTACATTTGTAGACCTATTGTCTCCAGGCCCTCATCTTCCTATGCCTGTAACCACTTTTCCTCATGTGCTCCTGTTTTGCCCCTGATTGTTTACCTAGCTGTCCTACATCTGTAATTATCTGTCTCCTCTATATACTGTATATATGTTGTTCTGAGTTGTTCTCCCCGTGGCGTCATTAATGTTAATTTCATCAGTCTGATCCAGTCTTCCTGTGGTGTTCTCCCATGTTCTCCCAGTTACTTCTGTGAGTTAGTTGCTGCCAAGTTTTGGTTTTGTTTCCAGCCCTCATGCTGCGCCTTTGTTTGTTTGTTTGAGTTTTCTGTTTTTAAATTATCATTTAATATCATGGATTCAATTCATGGATTCAGTGCGCATGTGCCAGCGTCTGTAAACGTCACGTTGTGTCAAAGCGTTATCTTGTCCGCTTTTGTTTGTTTTTATTAACTTCCTTTTTAATTTTTATCTCTTTTTACTGATATTAGCTTTTTACTTGGTGTTAGCTTAGTGTTGGCCTAGCAGAAAGCCCAATCAGGCACACAGGTGAATCAGACCCCGGGCAGGGCTGTTTCACCAGGCTAGGCTAACCTGTTCTTATCTGTTTTTAGCTAGCTAGCAATCCACTTCTCGCCTGGAACGTCATGACTCCACCCCCGATGTGTGTCAGCTGTGTGTCCCTCCTTAAGGAGGTTTCTGAGTTGGAAGTGAGACTCTACAACCTCTATAAGATTCGGGAGGCTGAAGACCACCTAGATACTATAATCCTTGGGCGGACATCAGCCCCAGCAACTGACTCGCAGCTGGCGGAGACGGTTACTTACCTGGGTGAATTTAGCACATCGCCATCCACTTTCACCCCTGTTCTGGTCTCCTCAGCTGTCCAGGACCCCAGCAATAAACACTGGCTTCAACTCGGAGCTAAACCCAAAGCCCCGGGTGTTTTTTCACATCCTCAATGTGCGCTCTGGACCTTGGTTGGGCCAACTAGCAAACATCAGGGATTGACCAGACATGACCGCGCCTCCTCTCTTCCCCTGTTACTGGAAAACAGATTCGACATCCTTTCCCTGGAAGATTTTCCCCACCTGGACGTCGATCATCCCCCCCATGGCTGCCCCTCCTCCTCCTTCAGCAGTGGCCCAAACCCGCAAGCCCCAGATTAAGGCTACTTTAGGTGTGCCAAACTATACACCAGCTCCAAAAAGGAGAGAGCGCATCACCCCGCCATCACAACAATAACATCGGCAAAATTATCCACCATTTCAGAAACCACCGGCAAGGCCCCCCCAGGCGACGTTGGTAATTGGTGATTCGATTGTGAGGAACGTCAGAAGCAGGTACTGTGTCACTAAATTTTTTCCTGGGGCTAAAGTGTCAGCCATTAAGGCTCTTACCCCTGACCTATTAAATGAATTCCTCCACGCTAAAACTATCATTGTGCATGTTGGATGCAACAACATCCCAGATGAAGCGTCGGAGATCTTAAAGAGTGACTTCAAGAGCCTTCTGTCCACTCTTATGAACTGTGGCAGAAGTGTGTTTATTTCTGGGCCACTGGCACCTTTCAGACGAGGTCGCAATTATTTTAGCAGAACTCTCAGCCTTAATACCTGGTTGTGGTCTACATGTCCTACTTTTAACATTGGTTTTGTAGACAATTTCAACCTGTTTTGGAACCGCCCATCAGTTATGACGCCAGATGGCATCCATCCAAATAGACTTGGTGCACGTGTTTTAAGGGACAATCTGTTCTATTCCACTCAGCGTTTTTTAGTACAGTGACTGAAATTTGGTGCGTTAACTCACCCCGAAGTTCCTGTGTCTGGCAACCAGCCCTTCTTTGTTTCCACTTCTCATGTTAATCCTATTAATCCAAATGACCCTCACTGTTTAGATCAGTCTTCAATTTATAACCCCATAGAGATTGTGTCGGTTTCCCGTTACCCAAAATATTATAACCCAAGACAAATACAACATAACTTGATAAATACGCCTTTCTGCAGCTCCTCCTCATCCGCCACCCCTCAACTTAGCCCCGTCTTCCCCTTCAGAGAACCTTTGTCTACTCCCCCCAAACTTAATAAAAATGTAATGTATAAACATCCCAAAGTGATTAAACAAAAAGTTGGTAAAACTCAAATTAAACATCATGTCTCTAATAAATTTAATGATTTGGCCTCTGTTCCTCCTCATAATTTAAAAATTAAATGCGGTTTGTTAAATATTAGGTCTCTAACTCCCAAGTCTCTACTAGTTCATGATCTATTAATTGATCATCAGATTGATTTAATATTCCTTACAGAGACTTGGTTAAGGCAAGATGATTATGTTGGTTTAAATGAATCATCTCCCTCTGGTTATCTAAACTATCATAACCCCAGAAGTTCTATATATAAAGCTAAAATCATGTTTTAATTCCTTTGAGGGCCTGGTCCTCAGTATGAGGCATGTTAGCAATCTTAGCTTAAACCAAATTTTCTTTGCCATAGTTTACCATCCTTCCTCAGCCTACTCAGAGTTTTTATCCAAATTTTTAGCTGATTTAGTACTGAAATCAGATAGAATTATTATAGCAGGGGATTTTAATATACATGTTGATGTAGATAGTGACTGTCTTAATAAGGCATTCAATTCAATATTAGACTCAATGGGGTTTTCCCAGAATGTAGAAAGTTCTACACATTATCTCCACCACACATTGGACCTTGTTCTGACTTTTGGTATAGAAACAGAAAATCTGGTAGTGTCTCCTCATAATCCTGTACTGTCAGACCATTGTCTGTTAACCTTTGATTTCACCATTTCTGATTATTTGACTCCTAAAGAAAAAATACTACTACAGCAGATGTCTTTCAGATGATGTTGTTACCAAATTTCTGCAGATTGTCTCCTCTATACCATGTGTCAACACAACAGAAATAAAAGATGGACAGCTTGCTCTTTCCGTAATTGATAGCATGGCAGATAGTGTTACAGCATCTCTGCATCAGACTCTAGATTTGGTGGCCCCTTTAAAAAAGAAAAAGTCTAACCAGAGATTTCTAACCCCTTGGTTTAACACAGAAACTCATAGCTTAAAACAGAAGACTCGTCAATTAGAAAGAAAATGGTGTTCCACTAATTTAGATGAAATCTATTTAGCGTGGAGAAATCATCTTTTAATTTATAAAAAATCTCTCAGAAAAGCTAGAACAAGTTATTACTCTGCATTAATAGAAGAGAACAAGAAAAATCCCAGGTTTCTTTTCAACACTGTAGCCAGGCTGACAAAGACTCAGGACTCTGTCAATCCTCACATCCCCCTAGAGCTTACTAGTTTCTGTACTTGTCCTTTTAGATCTTAGTGCAGCCTTTGATACTATTGAATGAATGAATGAATGAATGAATGAATGAATTTAATGAATGAATGAATGAATGAATTTATTTATTTCGGATAGGATAGTACATTACAGGTTAAAAGAAACTGTATAATATAAAACAAGGTCAAATTAGACAAAGACTCCTTCTACTATACAATTCCACGTGAGTTATCCGAAATGGGTGATGGCTGAAGCCGCAGCTTATATTGCCCACCCATATTCCATCCAAGAATTCAAAGGAGAAAAAAGAGAAAACAAGACAACAGCGATTACAATTTAAAACAAGGCTAAGACAAAATGTGACTGAGAGAAAAAAGAAAACTGAGCTAGTCTAAGTTAAGCGGTTACTATTCAAAAACAAATCTAAAACATAGTGTCACAGAGGAAAAAAAAGAAAAAAAGAAAAACTAAGCTACAACACAACACAGGCTGGAAATGTCAATCCTTATGTGAGTTTACATGTCGTCTTGTAAATATGTTTGGAGTATTTCTTCCTTTAGTTTTTGTTTAAATTGTCCAAGCGTTGTACATGATTTTAATTCAGGTCCAAAATCGTTCCATAATCTGACTCCTTGCACTGAAATACAGTGTTGCTTGGTGGTTGTTCTCACTGTAGGCTTTTGAAATATACATGTTCCTCTGAAGTGATATCGTTTCTCCCTTGTTTGGAACAACTTTTGGATATTTGCGGGCAGTGATAGATTCTTCACTTTGAACATTATTATTGCGGTTTTAAAGTCAATCAGATCTTTCAACTTGAGAGTTTTTTGTTTAAGAAAAAGTGGGTTTGTTGGTTCCCTGTAAGCTGCTTTGTTGATTATTCTAATAGCTCTCTTTTGAAGCATAAAGAGTGGATATATGTTTGTTTTATATGTATTTCCCCATACTTCATTACAATATGTCATGTATGGGAGTATTAATGAATGATACAAGGTGTATAGTGTGGGTTGATTCAGCAAATTTTTCACTCTGTGTAATATTGCAATTGATTTGGATACTTTACCTTTAATATAATTAATATGTGGCTTCCAACACAGTTTATCAATTATTACTCCAAGGAATTTAGTTTCGGATACCCTTTCAATCTCTACACCATTTACACTGAGTTTGGGTACTGGGTAGTTGTGATGGTTGTTAAAGACTATAAATTTTGTCTTGCTTAAATTGAGCGTTAATTTGTTTGAATCAAACCACAGTTTAAGCTTTCCTAATTCCTTTCCGAGTGTATCCAGAAGTTGTTCCAAATTGTTTCCACTGCATAGCAGATTAGTGTCATCAGCAAACAATATTAAGTCCATTTTTTCTGAAACTTTACATATATCGTTTATATACATATTGAATAACAATGGTCCCAAAACTGAACCCTGTGGGACTCCACAGGTGACCTTCAGTAACTCTGAGTTTTTGTTGCTAACACATGCATACTGATATCTATTCTTTAAGTAACTGCTTAACCAGGACAGTGCTACCCCTCTAATACCACAATTTTGTAGTTTCTTTAATAATTGTGATCTACTGTATCAAATGCTTTTTTAAGATCCAGGAATACTCCAACTGAATACTCTTTATTTTCAATGGCTGTTGATATTTTTTCTGTAAATTCCATTAAGGCATATGCTGTTGTCCTTTTGTGTCTGAACCCATATTGCTGCTCACACAAATCATTCTTCAGTATGAAGTTGTCAATTCTCTCATAGAATATTTTTTCAAGTATCTTGGAAAATTGCGGTAATAGTGAAATTGGTCTATAGTTTGAGAGTTCCCCTCTGTCACCTGTCTTGTGAATCGGAATTACTTTAGCTATTTTCATTGCATTGGGAAATATACCTGATTGGAGAGACAGGTTACAGATATACGTCAGTGGTTTCACTATGCATTCGATAACAGTTTTGACTAGTAGCATGTCAATACCATCGCAGTCAGTAGATGTTTTACTTTTGAACGATTTAACAATTTCAATGACCTCTCTTTCGTCTGTGTTCTTTATGAAGATGGTGTCTTTTACAGCAGCGTTATTGCATATTGAATCACCTGTAGACACCGTAGTGGGTATTTCTCGGGCCAGTTTAGGTCCAATGTTAACAAAAAAATTATTAAATTCATCTGCAGGTGAAGCTATATTCACATTCGGAGTCGTTTTATTATTTTTTGGAATATTAGTTGGGTAGCTAGTATTTCTGCTTTTATTTCCAAGGATACTGTTGATTATTGTCCATGTATTTTTAATATTGTCTTTGTTTTTTTCCAGTTCTTTACTGTAATAGTCTCTTTTACTGCATCTTATTATATATGTTAACTTATTTTTGTATGTTTTATACCGTTGCTCTGTTTCTTTTGTCCTTTTCTTTATGAAAGCTTTATATAATAAATTTTTCTTTTTACACGCCTTTTGTAGTCCTTTGGTTAACCATGGTTTGTCAGCAAATTTGTGTTTAAGCTTTTTTTAACTAATGGGCAGTTTTTTTCATAAAGAGTGGTTACAATGTTTATAAATGTGTCATAGGCTTCATTTACATCTGATACATAGACTTCTGTCCAGTCTTGCTTCAGCAAGTCCTCTTTAAAAGAACTGATTGCATTTGGTGATTTGTGTCTGAACGATTTTGAGATTTTTTCTGGGTTGGGCCCCGTGTGGCCATGGATAAGTGCAAAGGTTGGCAAGTGGTCGCTTATGTCATTTATCAATAATCCACTTTCTATTTTCTTATCGAGAACATTGACAAACAGGTTGTCAATAAGCGTAGCAGAGTGAACTGTGATTCTACTGGGATGTGTTATTGTGGGATATAGACTCATGCTGTACATAGAGTTCATGAACTCTGTAACTACATTTTGTTGATGTGGATTAAGTAGATCAATATTGAAATCTCCACAAATTGCTACCATTTTCTTACTAGTAATATTATTGTACAGCTCGACTAATTTATCTCTGAATGTCTCAATGCAAGTTCCCGGCATTCTATATATGCAGCTTATGATAAGATTTTTTGTTTTGTCTAGGTCAATCTCAACAGTAACACATTCCAAAATCCCTGGTAGTGCTGAGGACATTTCATTTACAAGCTTACATCTATACAGGTCATCAATATACAGTGCAACACCACCACCCTTTTTTTGAGATCTGTTAATGTTAAACATCTGATATCCCTCTATTGCCATCAGGGGAGCCTGATCTTCATTAAGCCAGGTTTCGGAGAGTGCAATAGCTGTGAATTTTCTGTCTAGCTGTTTTAAATAGTCCTGAATCTGTGAGAAGTTTTTGTTAAGACTTCTGCTATTGAAGTGTATTATTGACAGTTTACCATCTAATTGCACTTGACTTTTGAATTGCTTTTCAGTGTAATATTCACATTGGTTATGAATATTATTGAAAAAGTGGTTATCAGGATCAATATCATTCTCCATCTCTTGTGGTTTATGTTCAGCATAGTGGCATATTTTTAGAGTTTGAGTTTCCTCACTCTGTGTTTCATAGTCAGTGTTCATCTGTATTTATCTAAGTCAGTAGCATCTCTGATCATTATACTCCTTGCTTGCTCAGGTGTTCCATTTAGTTTAATCCAAATTCTACAATTTCTTGTCCAGGTTGTCTGTATCTTATTTTGTTTTTTTAGCATCCGTGCCTGCCGTGCTAATTCAGCGTTTTTTTTTTTTGTCAGGTGTTCATTTAGGTAAACTTGAGTTCCCTGTAGTTTTTTGGCCTGCCTCAGTATGTCATTTTTCACCCTCCTGTTCACAAAGCGCATCACAATTGATTTCTTTATTTTGTTATCTTTCTTCGGTAAAGCATAACAGGCTGAGATTGCATTGGCTTCTACCTTAATGTCTCTATCATTAAGAAACTGAAGCACTTGGTTTTCTAAGGACATTGATTCGCTTATGGAAGCATGTTCACCACTCAGTCCTGTTGTGGCATGGGCGTATGACTGATATCTGATGTCTAGTCCACTTATAACTAGGTCATCAATGCGAGAACCTTGTTCAAGATCCTCGACGCGTTGCTCCAAAAGACGCCCGTGTTGCTCCAGGTCCATAATTTTTTTGTCTTTTTCTTTTATTATTGAATGTAGGGCTTGTACCTCTTCTATCAGGCCTATTATTTTGTCCTGCTGGCTAGTCATTTTGGCCAATTCTTCTAACACAAAGTTCAGAGATTTTTTAATTTCTTCCATTTCCTCTTTTTTGGGTGGCATTTTACTGACCTGTGGATAGAAATAAACAGAGAATCCGCCGGGCACACCGAATGGCACACCGCCGGCACAGCCGAAATCCACCGATCACCGCCACTCGTCGCCGTCTGGCTGGGTGGCTCCTCCGCTGGGTCCCGTCACCGCCAGTTATGCCGCACACCGCCGGCGCAGCTGAAATCCACCGATCACCGCCGCCGATCGGTGGCCGATTACCGTTGCTCGCTGCCGTCTGGCTGGGTGGCTCCTCCGCTAGGCCCCGTCACCGACCGCCATCAGTCTGGTAGTTCCTCGGCTGGGCCTCGCAATTGGGCTCCGACTCATTGACCATGATATTCTACTTGATAGATTAGAACACTATGTTGGACTAAATGGAACTTTGCTGCAGTGGTTTAGATCTTATAGGAACACCTTAGTTTCCTCTCTAAAGAGCTGGAGCAGGTGGCTGGGGAGAGGGAAGTCTGGGCTTCTCTGCTTGAACGGCTGCCTCCGCAACCCGGACCTCCGGAGAAGCGGTAGAAGATGGATGGATGGATGGATGGATGGATATTTCATTAAACACAATTTTTATGAATATATTTTTCTTTGTAATCAGAGTTAAATTATTGTTCTGTTCTGACACTGTAAAGTTATGGTCAAAAACATAAATTGTTAAAAGAAAAAAGTCCAAATTTTACCACAGTCTGCTTTAAATTTAAAAAAAACCCAGTAATTTTATTTAATAAAACAGCCAAAAATAAGCCATAAAATAATCCACAAATTTATAATAAAGTTTCAAATGTACAAGAAAAGTCAATTTTACAACAAGAAATTACAAATTTGAAGAAAATGGTTTCAAATTTAGATAAATTTACAGAGAAAAATAGAAAACGATGATAAAATTGTTATGTTTTGGAGAAAAACCTCAGACCTTCAAAACTGAAGTCATTACTTAAGTTTTGAAGTGGGTGCTCTTTGTACCCTTAACTCAACTAGAAATTTTTGGTTGTCTACTTTTAATTATTAATTTCAAAGCACTACTTTTACATGAGTAGAATTCCTGGCTACTATATCCACCTCTGACAATATAACTTAAGTATGCATGAATAAATTTCTATTATGAATCCGTTTTCCTTCTCTTTCCTACTTTTTTCAATGGAAAAAAAACACTAGAATAAAAATACAAAAACATACATTTTTTTTTTCATTCATGTAAACAGTGACAAAAAAAAATCCTGCAGGACAAAACATGACACTTGGTATTTTCTAACCTGTTTGTATACCACCATAGACAGAGAGAGAACCTGAATTAGACAGGGCTCAGAGAGTGCAAGATGAGACAGAAGAGAGAAGCCAAGGAGAGGAAAGTGTTCAGGCAGAGGGTCCAGGAGAGGTGAGAACAGAGGAACGAGAGAAGGATGACACCAGTAAAAAGTCCAAACACAGGACATCTGGATGGGATCCCAACTGGCCCAATATTCCAAGATACAAGCCTTGGTTGTACAATACTTCAAATGGTACGTTCCATATGCAAAGTTACTGTGTAAAATAAAAAAAGAAATAGTATAAAATTGACATATTCCGGTTACAATAGTGTCATGTGTTTTCTGCCCCCCCCCCCCGGAAAAATATGTTGCCACTGCGCCAAGGTCTTTAAGCCAGAGGAAATACTGTAAAAGTATTATTAAAATTATATTTAATGAAATAAAATTAACTACAATGACCAAAGTTTGGTAAATTGGAGACTCTAACATGACCCTAGGTGTGAATGTGTGTGAATGTTGAAGAGACTGGCGCCGCACCTTGACTGCCTCATCTATCCAAGTGGATGCCCTGTAATTTCCCTCTGTTATAATATTTCTATATATTTACAGTTTTTTAGAACACTCACACACCAGACAACAGGAAAAACCTCCCATATTTTTAAATCCTCAATGAAGCCTCATAAAGTTCTGAGGTTTTCCTTCTGGGTCCATATATCTGGGTCCATATTTATATTTTGCCAGGTAATTTAACTGTAATGCTGTTGATACTATCTAGCTGCAATGCTCCTGTACTGTGTATATACAGTAATTGTGTACTGTAGCGTTGACCTAGGGTTCCAATCTATAAAATCATTCTTTGCTGAAAAATAATTGTTTCTACTCAAAAGTCTGGTCATGAACTGCTTCTATCACCCGAGGACCAGAGCTGTAACACTAGCCATCGGCCATAAAGTGGAAGTTAATCCCTTCTCCAGGAAGGAATGCGCCAAATCGACAGATTTATGGTTGAAAGAATCCAGACTTGGGAGTCAAGATTCTCTAGTAATAAAACCAGACAGTTTCACAGTGCCATCTGGTGGACAACGCAGGTATACTGAATATTTTTTTTCTCTCTCTGAAATGGAATCTTTGCGGTTGTGAACAATAAATTAATTCATATTCTCTCTCAAGACAGCAACCACTACTGAAGACATGGTTGAACTCTGGGATCGACAATGGCAGTGAAATGTTTTTTTTTTTTTTATTGATATGATTTGATATGTGTTTCTTTATTTTCAGGAAGAAATGAACTTTTGCATGCCTACAAGAAGTTAGTCGCATGTACAATGTAGACATTGTATGTTACCTTATTACTGAGTAGAATATCTTAGTCACTAAAGTTTAAGGAATTTATGCTTTATTCAGCAACATATGTGTCTTAAGGGGGGGGGTCTCACTTTTCATATCAAATGTCTCTCCCCCTCCTCTCTCTGCTCTTTGGGAGACCATAGCGGGACTTTAACTGCCCAACAGAGCTCCAGGCATCACTGCATCTCCTTTTTAGGTTGAGTTTATGACTTCTGGTGAACAAAACTCAGTGTAATTGGTTTAGCTCAAGTTCCATGAAATTAGTGAGATTCTGCCACACCCGAAAAAACCTTCCTTTGTTGCAGTTTTTGAGGCTTTGGTCAAGCTGTAAGGAGCAGACTTCTCTGCTCTCCCATTTTTTTTTTTTTTTTATCTTTCAAGTAAGGCAAAGAGCCTGTCATGCTCTGTGAAAATCTTGTTTCTTTTCTTTAAAATTCACTTTCCCTTATTTTAATCTGTTTCTTTAAATTACCGTGTAAGAATATTTTGTTTGATTTTTTTTGGATTTGAGGTGTGGTTTTGCCTCAGTTTGAATTTCTGATGGGACTTTGTACCATAAACCAATTCCTTCTTCAGTGCATAAGAGAAGACTGCAGCCAGCCTGCTGAAGAACCAGCCCTTTTGTGATCTCGGGAGTAGGCCATATCCGTGGTAAGGAGCCTGTCTGCCAGTCTTCCAACAGAGCCCACACCGGTCCATTTGAAACAGAATCCAGTGGACCGCCTGCTACCTATTGGGACACAATGATTCTGCTTGGCTGATGGTCTGTTGTTAAATTTAAACTTAATTCTTCAGAATATTCCTGGTATAAGTTCTTTAAATTTAGTTTCATGCAAACCCCCATCAGAATTTCAAAATGCCTTTTGTCCTTTCATTAATTTACATTCTTTTTCAGAATAACACCAATTTTCCATTTTTCTAAATAGTTTAATCATCATTTTCTTCATAAAATTGCATCCACTTTTCTTAACCAAAGCTATTTTATGGTTTTCCAATTTCCAGTATACTGACAAGTTAAACTAGGGTTCTTTGGTTCCACAAATGTTTGGTTCACATGTGATACTCAGTAACTCAGTCTATGATGCCCATGATACATGTTGAATTCTCTGTTTCAAAGTTATCCAAATGTGTTAACCTATTCTGACATTCCATATTAAACTACTGAAAGACATATGGGAGTTATTGTTTGATTTCATGTCCATCTTCTTGATTATCAGCAGACAAGAACTCACAAGGGTTTTTTGAGACTGATTCATCATTGGTACAAATTAAGAACTGTTAATGAAATTGTCTATTATCTGGACTGGTGCCCTACGAGGATATGAGTGGAATGAAAGGAAATCTTCATTCCTACTAATATTCATATTTACATTAATACTTGTACCAACAATAAAACACCTATAAACCCATTAATCTAAATCCACTACATTTTATAAAAGTCCCCCGTGTGAGACTCTGCTAGAATCTAGAAATGGACATGAAATTATGATTTCACAACCTGTGTGGTGTAGCCATATCTGATCTGTTGCACAGTAAAACTTTATTATTATTTTTTTCTCTGTATCTAACTGGCTGCTCAGCCAGTGTTTAAACCTCCTTATCTGCCCAGCCAACTCTGTGTAAGGAGCATGAAAGGGAGGAGGTGATTCACCCCCCCACCACCACCACTATCTGCCTGAGCCTAGCAGAATCTGTGTGCGGAAGCGCAGAGGGGAGGGATCGTAGACCCCCTACTCAAACTGCTGCACTCCACAGACTGTGTTTTTTTTAAGCATGCTAAAGTTGAAAAAGCACTGACATACACCAAATTAATTAAAATAAGGCCTGGAAAGATGGAATTGTGAAGAATCCAATCCGTCTTTTGTTAATTCAACTCATGCGGTGAGAATTCCCGGCGAGATAAACTGAATTAACTGGTTTGTTTTTATAAACCTTGTGTAAAGCAGTGGAATCAGCTTCTTCACTCTGAACAACTGTAATAAAAGTTTGCCTTTTGTTCTTATTAAAGACAAAGATAGAAAGGAGATGTTTTTACCTTCTTTTCTTTACATGTTTCGACTGTTCACTGCAGTCTTCATCAGAAGTGTCAGCTGATTGCTGCGAGGCGTCATTTACCAGCTGACTTTCGTAGGCGGGGCCAGCCCAGCAGAACTGTCAGATCCACCAGGCCAGCCCCGCTTTCTGCCGTCCGATGGTCTCTGGAGAATGTAGTCCCAGGTGTGGGAAAGCATAAATGCCCCCTCATCCCGATTCATGCTGTCTTTTCCCCGCTTCCTGATTTCTATGGCCTCCTTGATCCAACGTTTGTGTCTGTTCCTCTCCAATCCAAAAATTTTTGTGTTGTCCCAGTTCATGATGTGATTATTTCTTTTGAAGTGATCTGATATTGCTGATTTGAATGTTGCTTGTTCTGCCTTTTCTTTTAATGATCTTGTGAGTCGTCCTTGTGTTTCCTTCTCACATTCCTTCTGGTGTTCTTTTTTCCTTGTGGTGAATGATCTTCCGGTTTCTCCAATGTAGGTTTTGTTGCATGATCTACATGATATTTCATATATTATGTTGCATTTTTTGCTTTGTTCTATTTTGTCCTTGGGGTGTACTAATAGCTGCCTTAATTTTTTGTGTGGTTTTACTGCTGTGTTTGTTTTGTTTTTTCATGAGCCTTTGAATTGGTTCTGTTATCCCTCGGATGTATGGTATGGTTATGATGTCCTTGTTTTTGATTTCGGCTTTTGTTCTGTGTCTTGCTTAATTGTTTGTTTCCTTTGTTGTTGTCTTGCTGTTTCCCTTTGTTTATGGCCCACATTGGATATTGGCAGTGTGTGAGTGCATGTTTTATGTGGTTTTCCTCCTCCTGTCTGTCTTCTTGGTCTGTGATGATGGTGGCCCATTCGTATAACGTCCTGATAACTGATAGTTTGTGTGCTGTGGGGTGTTCTGATGTCCATAGTACGTATTGATCCATGTGGGCTGGTTTCCTGTAGACTGTGATTTTTATACTGTGATTTTAAAATCCACCATCGTTGTGGTGGATTTTCATGTCCAAGAAATAAAAGTTAATGAGAGGAAATTGTTTAAGGCAATAGCGCTGAATCGCACGTAAAGTTGAAATTGCAAGATTATTCTTGCATGGGTGAAAACCGAATTAAAGAGAGACAAACTCTCCTGTTTCCTTAACCCTTTAGCTGTCCCAGTCACCGTATAGCGACTGTGACATTTAAAGGGTGGTCAAGGCCCCTAGTGGTCAAGAGTGGTAAATTCAATTCAATTCAACTTTATTTATATAGCACCATTTCACAACAACAGTCATCTCATAGCACTTTCAAATGTAGGGGAAACCTCCACAATTGCAGAAAGACCCCAGCAATCAGGCGATCCACTGTGAGCAAGCGCTTGGTGATGGTGGAGAGGAAAAACTCCCTATTAACAGGAAGAAACCTCTAGCAGAACCAGGCTCAGGGAGGAGCAGTCATCTGCTGCGACTGGCTGGGGGGTGAGGGAATAGAGAAGATGACAAAAACAGACATGTAGAGAGCAAACATTAAATGGGAGAAGCCCAGTACATTATTGGATGTCCCCCGGCTGTCTAAATCTATTAGCAGCAGAACTAAGGGAGGGTTTAGAGACACATGATCCCTCCTGATTGTAAGCTATTGAAAAGGAAGGTTTTTACCCTATTCTTAAAAACAGAGATCAAGTCTGACTCCTGAATCCATAATGGTAACTGGTTCCACAGGAAAGGAGCTTGATAACTGAAGGCTCTGCCTCCCATTGTTCTTTTGGAGATTCTATGTATTACAAGTAATCCTGCATTTTGGGAGAATAATGCTCTGTTAGGATGATAGGGTAGTATCAGATCTTTTAAATAAAAAGGGGCCTGATTGTTAAGAGCTTTGTAAGTGAGAAGAAGGATTTTAAACTTAACTCTGAACTCTATGGGAAGCCAATGAAGGTAGGCCAAAACCGGAGAGATATGATCTCTCTTTCTAGTACCTGTTAAAACTCTTGCAGCAGCATTTTGGATCAATTGTAGACTTTTTAAAGATATTTTAGGACAATCTGATAGTAAAGAGCTACAATATTCTAATCTAGAGCTAACAAAAGCGTGGATCAGTTTCTCAGCATCACTCTGAGACAAGATGCTCCTAATCTTGGCAATATTACGCAAATGATAGAAGGCAGCCTTAGAAACAAATTTAATATGTGAATTGAAAAACAGATCTTGATCAAAAATAACTCCAAGGTTCCTCACAGAACTATTCAGAGAAAGAGTAACCACATCCAAACTAAGAGTTTGATTTGGAAAGGTATTTCTAAGGTTTTCTGGGCCAACAAGAATGACTTCAGTCTTATCTGAATTTAATAGCAGGAAATTACAAGTCATCCAAGCTTTGATTTCCTTAAGACAGGATACTAACTTGGCTAATTGATTACTATCATCTGGCTTCATTGACAGGTATAACTGTGTGTTATCTGCATAACAATGAAAATGTATACAGTGCTTTCGAATGATGTTGCCTAATGGAAGCATATATAAACTAAAAAGAGTAGGGCCTAGCACAGATCCCTGAGGAACTCCATGACTGAGCTTTGAGTTGGAAGAAAACTCATTATTGACATGAACAAACTGGAGCCTATCAGACAAATAAGATCTAAACCACTGCAGCGAAGTTCCATTAAGTCCAACATAGTGTTCTAACCTATCGAGTAGAATATTATGGTTGATAGTGTCAAAGGCTGCACTAAGGTCTAGAAGGACAAGTACAGAAACAAATCCATTATCAGATGTGATCAGGAGGTCATTAGCGACCTTCACTTAGGCTGTTTCAGTACTATGATGGATTCTGAACCCAGATTGAAACTCTTCAAATAAACAACTTTCCTGCAAGTGATCAAATAATTGTGTATCAACAACTCTTTCTAAGATTTTTGAAATGACAGGCAGATTAGAGATTGGTGGATAGTTAGCTAAAACTCCTGGATCCAGCATTGGCTTTTTGAGTAAGGGTTTAATTACAGCAATTTTAAAAGCCTGCGGTACATGGCCTAATGTTAAAGAAGAACTGATTATTTGAAGAATACAGCTGCCAATAAATGGGAAGGCTTTTTTTTTTTAAATAACCTAGTAGGAATAGGGTCTAAAAGACAAGTTGAAGGCTTGGATGAGGAAATTATCTTATCTAACTCTAAAAGGTCAATTGGAGTAAAACTTATCCAAACGGATATCAATTGAAGGAGTTGTAGTAGATGCTGTATTTAAGTTAACGGCGGGAAGAATCTGACTGATTTTATCTCTAATAGATGAAATTTTATGATTGAAAAAGTTCATAAAGTCCTGACTAGTAAGCTCTAAGGGAATGCAAGGGTTGACAGAGTCCTGGCTCTTTGTCAGCCTGGCTACAGTGCTGAAAAGAAACCTGGGATTATTCTTGTTCTCTTCTATTAATGCAGAGTAATAACTTGTTCTAGCTTTTCTAAGATTTTTTTTTTTTATAAATTAAAAAATGATTTCTCCAAGCTGAATAGTTTTCATCTAAACTAGTGGAATGCCATTTTCTTTCTAATTGATGAGTCTTCTGTTTTAAGCTACGAGTTTCTGTGTTAAACCAAGGGGTTAGAACTCTCTGATTGGACTTTTTTCTTTTTTTAAATAATTTTTTTAAATATTTTTTGTCAATAAAATAGTTCAGATTTCCAAGGCTATAACTTGAAAGTTGCAAAAGATAATGGCTTACTGTCAATTAGAAAGATGTAGAATATGATCCAAAGTTTCAGATAGGAATAAATGTATATATCTAATTTGCATAATGTCGTGGCAGCTATATAAATTACATAACTCAGTCAAAAGTGGACTTTGGACACATTTACACAAAAAATGGTTCGGTTTTTTGACACCGTTTTGTCTACAGGGGTATGTTTTTATCTAATCTTCAAAGTATATGAACCAGAAAATCAATAAAATGTAAAAAAGGAAAAACAAAAAAAAAAAACATAAATTCGTGACTTACCAGTGGCGGGGGGGGGGGGGGGCTTGCTCACTCACGTGGTCAGTCCATTTTCGCCCATCGTGCTCGTTGTTTTGCATTTGGTCATTCATTTACGCTCTCTACCACATCTACAAACTCTTATGATTATCCCACGTGAATTTCGTTTGTATTACGTGGCTATTTTTCCCGTAAAATATAGTTTTCTGTGATGATCCAGACGATCGTGGTGACGACCATTTTGGTCTTGTGAGCTTATGGCAGAAAAAAGGAATAATAATAATGAGGATTTCTTCTTCTTTGCTGTATTCCATGTCAGCCATGATTCCTCCGACGCATGTCTGCCCCCTTCTGAACTGTCAGATCAGTACAGCTCAGTACAAATCTTCAGGAGAGCCGGGGATGTCAGAGGACAGGTAGAGAGTTGCCAGGTGCAGTTGCTGTGCTGTGCCACTGGGGAATCACGACCCGTCCATGAAATGTGGACAGTTAAAAGGTTAAAGAAACAAAGCAAGGCGTGGTCAGCAGGCTGCATTCACATCCCAGGTGACTGAATTGTCACGTGCGTGTCCCATTCTACTTATGGGAGGTGCACATGTGCAGACTAAGCAGTGCAACTGCCATTTTACAAAATGCCATTGTGAGTCACCCTGGCAGCAATTTTAGAGTTGATACAGTAACAGTCTCCAACCGACATCACTGTGTCTCCTCCTCCTTGAGTGCAGAAGGAACTGCCTCCACCTTGTGGTCAACCATAAGAACTGCATCCTTCAATAAAATCACATCTAAAACTTTTAATCTGTTAAGCCAATTTCTAACCAAACCGAGCTTCCAAACTAACTTCAAAGCAATCCATATTATTCAGAATAACCTAAATTTAAAACCAATTTAAAGTTTTTATGCCAAAAGCAGCGAAAAAGAAACTTGATGGCTGTTGAAGGTTTATTCTCATTTGGTAAATCATTGGCCCAATTTAAATGAATACTAGAAAGGCATGAAGCAAATACTTTGTATTTATTCACTTATGTAAACCACACATTTCAATCTTTAAAGTTAAAAGCGCATACATTTACACATTTTATGCAACAATTGCAAACTTTTGAAGTTATATACGTATGTGTGTTTTAAGCTGCATTATTTGATCCCTTCCACAGGAAGCCCAGTTCAACTTAAGGATTCAAATAAATGACTGTTTATTCAAAAATGACCATAAAATAATGTTAACCCCTTGCATGTTGGTAAAGGATTTAATGAGTCACTGAACATTTAAAAAATGTTCAAAAATGTTTCAAAATAGGAAACCACATTAATCAGTCAACACTTAAAAGCCCTAAGTGTTATCTAAAGTCATTGTGTTATTCTTGGTTCATGTTTTTCTCCACAGGAAAAGGAAAACATTAATCAACTCCCTACTTCTCACCAGGATTTTAAAGAGAAAAGTCAAAAGGTGGAAGCATTGATTATTATGTAAATTAAAAAAAATTATAGATAACAATCAAGTAAATAACCATTAGCTTTAATCCTAAGAGATCCTTGATGAAAATACACAAAGCAATTCACTTGTGTTTCCTAATCTGTAAATATTAAAACATTTAAAGCTTCAAATGAAAATATGCTTTAACAATAAAGACAAAGTTAAAGTTAACTTTAAAAGTGAAAATGTATAACCTTAAATATCTAAAGCATTTAACTTTTTCTATTTTTGTTGTTCCCTTTTTGTAAATAAAATCCTCATTTTAAAGTGACATTCAGCAAAATTCCAAAGCTAGTTATTGATGACAATTCCAATACTAGGCTTTGAAAATTTAAGTAAAGAAGTCAATCCACACAAACCTTAAACTACAGTACATATGTATATTTATTTACTACTTTGGTTAACCAATTCTCATGCATTTTCTGCTATTAAATTCAGATAAGACTGAAGTCATTATTGTTGGTCCAAAAAACCTTAGAAATACCTTTCCAAATCTTATTTCAACTCTTAGTTTGGATGCAGTTACTCTTTCTCTGAACAGTTCTGAAAGGAACCTTGGAGTTATTTTTGATCAAGATCTGTTTTTCAATTCATATATTAAATTTGTTTCTAAGACTGCCTTCTATCATTTGCATAATACTGCCAAGATTAGGGGCATCTTGTCTCAGAGTGATGCTGAGAAACTGATCCACCCTTGTGTTCACTGTAGATTAGATTAGATTATTGTAACTCTTTATTATCAGGTTGTCCTAAAATATCTTTAAAAAGTCTACAATTGATCCAAAATGCTGCTGCAAGAGTTTTAACAGGTACTAGAAAGAGAGATCATATCTCTCCGGTTTTGGCCTCCCTTCATTGGCTTCCCGTAGAGTTTAGAATTAAGTTTAAGATCCTTCTTCTCACTTACAAAGCTCTTAACAATCAGGCCCCTTTTTATTTAAAAGATCTGATACTACCCTATCATCCTAACAGAGCATTACGCTCCCAAAATGCTGGATTACCTGTAATACCTAGAATCTCCAAAAGTACAATGGGAGGCAGAGCCTTCAACTATCAAGCTCCTTTCCTGTGGAACCAGTTACCAATCTGGATTCAGGAGTCACACTCGATCTCTGTTTTTATGTATAGGGTAAAAACCTTCCTTTTCGATATAGCCTACAATTAGGGAGGGATCATGTGTCTCTAAACCCTCCCTTAGTTCTGCTGCTAATAGATTTAGACTACCGGGGGACCTCCAATAATGTACTTGGCTTCACTCCTTTAATGTTTGCTCTCTATATGTCTGTTCTTTTCTTCTTCTCTATCCCCTCACCCCCCAGCCAGTCGCAGCAGATGACTGCCCCTCCCTGAGCCTGGTTCTGCTAGAGGTTTCTTTCTGTTAAAAGGGAGTTTTTCCTCTCCACCTTCGCCAAGCACTTGCTCACAGGGGATCACCTGATTGCTGGGGTCTTTCTGCAATTGTGGGGGTTTCTCCTTCATTTGAAAGTGCTATGAGATGACTGACTATTGTTGTGAAATGGCGCTATATAAATAAAGTTGAACTGAATTGAATTATTTACTATTGCTATCCCTGTGAGAAGATGCTAAAACCTGTCTGACACATGTGCTGCTGCAATCCTGGAATTTCCCCATTGTGGGACTAATAAAGGCTTATCTTATCTTATCTTCTACCGGAGTGGTGGTCTAGTTGATAGAGCATCCACCCCACAACCTCCTGGTTGTGGGTACAAGTCCTGCCGGGTCATACCAAAGACCATATAAAAATGGAACTTCCCAGCGTGCTCAGCATAATAGAATGGAGTAAGGAGAAGTTGTTTGAGGCGGTGCCTTGCATGGCAGCGACCCCTCTGATTCTACATGTGAGTAACAATGTATAGATAGAAGAAACATAATTTTGTTCTACTGTACATGATTGGCTGTATGTACTGAATGACAATAGAGATTCTTCTTCTTCTAATTGTGCTGGAAAAGATTCAAAGCTTCATTCTGACTTAGAACAGTGACATCTGGTGGTCAGCAGAAGCCATAACAACCTCTCAAGAGTGTGACTGAAGTGCTGACACATTTCAATCCCATGTCAGCAATAAAAATCCAGAAAACACTGTGTGGTCATTTCAATCTGCTAACTTTTTTTTTAGTAGTAGTAGATTAGTTTATTTGACAGGGACAGTGCAATAAACATAGACAATTAATCAAAAACAATCAATCTGATGTGTTGCACATAGAGTGTATAGCTATTAGCTAATTTGCAACTCTTGTCCCTGGATGGGCTTTAGAAAAAAGAATCAAGATAAAAATATACACAATAACCACATACATCAATGCAGAAAAATTATAAATACACAATTATAAATATTATAAATACACAAATATAACAGCCTGACTCACCTTTAACATAAATATTATAAATACACAAATATAACAGCCTGACTCACATTTAACACATATAACATAACTCACATTTGCCTATTTCAGGCCTTCCTCCCTCCGTCACTCACTATAAACAAACACATTTATTCCTTCCCTTCATTCACTCTCACTTTGCAGACAAATAATTCATACATGAGTACATTCTTGTTTATTTTTCAGCCAGTTTTTAACATTTTTAGTGAATGTTTTAAAGTCCGTTATTATTTTAATTTCATTTGGCATTGTGTTCCAGATGTGACTGCCCTTTATAGAGAAAGCTGTTTGTCCAAATGTGGTTCTGCGGTGGAATATTTTACAGTTATTGTTAACAGAACTCCTGGTGGCTCTGCTGCTGTCCTGTCTTTGGACGAAACCAGCAAGTGGCTCGGGTGCTGATTTATGGAAACATTTGAACGTTAATTTCAGAAGACAGAGGTCAATGAAGCTCTCAAAACTCAATAGGTTGTATTTTTTTAAAACATTACAGTGATGCCACCTAATGGGCTTTTTGTCCAAGATTTTTAGGGTTTGATTATATAATGAACCTATATGTCTTATTGTGGAAGGGGCTGCTTGAGCCCAGACTGTCAAACAGTATGATATATGAGAAAAAACCATAGAATGCATATACAGTGCAGCTGCTTCGTAAGGTATGTAATATCTAATTAATTTAAAGCAGTTCAGATTTTTTTTTACTGTTTTTGAAATTTTCTTTATATGAAGATTAAATTTGAGTTGAGGATCTAGTACAATGCCAAGGTATTTGAATTCTGTAGCTAAACTGATGTCATGATCATGTATATTAACTTTAAAATGTTGCAGGTTACATTTTTTGATTGAAAAGCACATTGAGACTGTTTTCTGAAGGTTCAGCAATAGATGGTTCTTGAGGAGCCACTCTTGGACATCAACCATACTTGTAGACAGTACATCTGCAGCCTGTGCTGGAGTCTTGGCAGCTGTGTAAATAACTGCATCATCTGCATAAAGTTGGCATGTTGCAGCTGAGCAGTGTAACGGCAAGTCATTAATAAAAATGCTGAAAAGTAAAGGACCAAGAATGGACCCTTTATTCCCCACTTTGGGGATGCAAGTGATTACCAAGCCTGCACAGGTATTTCCCTGCCCCCTCCACAGCCACGATGAATCCAAACACAAGCTAACCCTTGTATTTCCTTTTCTTCGTGGCATTTTGGTTAATTATCATCAGGAGCTTCACTTTGCCCATCATTTTGATGGAGAGAATTTTAAAATTAAGTCATGATCTATTTTTTTTTTCAGTCACTAATTTTAATATGATAAAACATAGCTTTTATTGTTGTTTAATTGTGCATTTACAGGATGGGCACACAGATTATGCATTTATTTTTTGTTCAACGTAAATCAGATCCATGTGACACCACAGGGCCACAAGAGTTCTGCCCGCTGATGCAGAGGAAAACAGCGGGGAGAAAAAAAGGCTGTCTGGAGTTCAGCACTCCAGTTTCTGTTACAGTTTGGTTTTAAATCATCCTGTTAAAACAATGACAGTGAATAAGGAGTGAAACGGTCATAAAATGAGATACCGATGGATGCATATTTGGGTGTTGCATTCTCCAGTCCCTGCTGCAGAGCACAGCAGGGAGCATAACTTCACTTTGGCCCGATGATGAGTGCTGTGGGGTGACAGCTGTTACCCAGCAGTGTTGCCAGGTTTCACGAGAGAAACAAGCAACCAGCTCTATGGAAACAAGCCCAAAAAAGCCCAACAGGCAACCTACCACATTGTGTAAAAGAGAGGCTTTGTGATAACATATATCGACATATAGATTTATTTTTGTCTGCAGTGAACTGACTGTAAGCACAGTCAGCATTGAATAACAGAATTTTATAAACTCTAATTAATGGAAAATACATGTGCTTTCCGCATAAGCAACAGCAAATTTATAGCAAACAGTCAACATAAAAACTTTGAATAAATGAAATTTTTAAACTCCGATCAAAAGAAAAGACGTGTATCCTGCATAAGTAACAGCACTAAACACCATTACAGTTTAGTGATGTATGATGATGGGAGTTGTTGTCCGCTAGTCATTTAAACAAAAACTAAATATTACTGTTATTATACGACAGCTGATAACTTTAATTACATGGAAAATTATCTTTTAAATTGACAGACATCATATGTGTAACTTGTGGCAAAATTTGATCGGGATCAATAGATAATTTTGCTCTTATCATTCATTTCAATAGAGATTTTTTTTTATTATTATTTAAGGTCCCATATGCACTGATCTGTATAAAAAAAAAACATGGATAGCTCACGCCCCATTAGTGAGTATAGAGCTGAGTGGAGCTGGATGGGCCACTGATCTCTATAGAAAAACTGGATGGATCATTGGCCACCAGAAGTGAAGCCCCTGGCCAGCCATTTTTACCTCAATAACTTCCCCAAACACTAACAGATTTTGAACTTCTTGGTATGGAGACAGCTTATAATCTTGCACAACCGGTGAACTATAGAAATCGAGTTGACATTATGCTTAGCGGCCGTCGATTTGGATGTGCTAGTGTTTTGGGTATACTAATATGGCAGCCAGGTGGCTTCCCTTCTGGCAGCCAATAAGCAGTCTAGTTTTCTATAGAGATCAGTGGGGCGGGCGCGGTAACAAGGAAACGGGGGTCTGGATGGGTCCTGTAAACAAACTAACTATCGTGCTTGTGACAGCTGTCACACAGATAGCAAAGCAAGCCCGAATAAGCAGCTACATGTTAAAAAACAAGTCCAAAAACCCACAACTCGTGGCTGATGAGATTTGCAAGCAACTTTAGAGAAAAAACAAGCCCAAAGTCGCTTATAATATAAGCAGACTTGGCAACTATGTTCCTCGGTCCTCCCAAGGGAGGTGGTGGATTGATTTCTCAGATTGACCCAATAAGAATGCTCACACAGCAGCAAAGGTGCATCTAAAATACTGATTTGTTGTTAATTCATGTGGTGCCAATGCTTCACCCTCCAGACCAGTTGGCCAGCTGCTGTGAGGAGAATGTGCGCAGACAGAGAACACGGCTTGTTAATCACTATTTAAATATCCCATTGAGTTTAACCGTTTGAGTGTGACTGCCACCAAACTGCGACATAACCTCTAGCGGTCAACAGTGATAAAGATTTTTTTTTTCAAGAAACTAGTCAGATCAGATGTCAGAAGTTGCCAAGGCTATAACTTTAAAATGGTAAGAGATAATGGCTTACTGTCAATTAGAAAGACGTAGAATATGATCCAAAGTTTCAGGTAGGAGTGAATTTACGCATCTAATTTGCATACAAATAAAGACATTCGTCACTTACCTCTGGCAAAGCGGCATCCTTTAGCGGCATTCTAGTGGTTATTTTGTCCTCTCCCGGTCATTTTAGCTTTCTGTCCTACATCCAGAAACTGTTATTGCACCATAATTTCGCTTTTATTCAGGGACAATTTATCTAATATTGACGACATACAACCAGCGATTGTCCTCCAGTCCCATGGCGCTCCAGGTACCGGCAGGTGAATTCGAGATAATCTCTTTTTAGAATCATAGTTGGCAAATTCGGGACCAAATCCTCCGAATTTCCTCGTCCGTGGGCGATCGCGAATGTCCACAATGACGGTCTGCGTTGACCTTGTGCTGTATTCTCCTAGACGATGAAGAAGAAGGAGGATTTCTTCTTCTCTGGTGTATTACATGTCATCCATGAGTCCTCCAAAGCATGCCTGCCACCTTGTGAACTGGCATGATCAGTACAAATCTTCAGTAAAGGTGAACAGTGTTTAGGAAAGTAAAATCAGTTGATAGGCGCAACACCACGCTCTGCCACAAGGGGTACGCGGAATCTCACACTCAAAAGGTTAATATGGAATTAAATGCAATATTAAGGCTATCACTAGCTACATCAAGAATGGGCAACTTTGGTGGCAGTGAGGACCACAAAATGTTTTCCTCACTTCCTGAGAGACAGATTTACATGTAAACCTTTTGTGAAGGGTGGGTGGGTGAGGGGGTATTATTTCCAGCAAAGTCAAAAGTCTCACAATTAAAACTGAAAATGAAAATGAAAATAAAAGCTACTCAGTGTTTTATCATATTAGAATCAAAATTACTGGTAAAATTTTATCTGAACCTGCAATGGACTGGTGATCTGTCCAGCGTGTACCCTGCCTCTCGCCCAAAGATGCTGAGATAGGCTCCAGTCCCCCCGACCTGAAAAGGATTAAACAGTAGAAGATGGATGGATGGATGGATGGATGGAATTATACCATGACCTAATTTTTAAAACTCTCTTCATCAAAATGATGACCAAAGAGAAATTCCGGATGATAATTAGCAAAAAAGCCAAGAAGAAAAGGAAATATGATGAGGCTTAGCTTGCTCTTGGATTCATTGTGGGTGTGGAGGGGCAGAGAAATAGCTGTGGGTAGGTGTGCTTGCTAATCATCTGGGTCCCCAAAACGGGGAATAAAAACAAAGTTGAAGAGCCACTGGTATAAATGAACAACCCCAAAAAAAATAAAATAAAATAAAAATTGCAGATTACAACGACCACAGTCTCTGAACTTTTACTGCTGACATGGGATTGAAACTGTCAGTGCTTCAGTCGTGCTCTTTAGAAAGAAACCTCAAAGCTTTGAATATTTTTCTGCACAATTAGAAGAAAAGCCTCCAAGCTCCATGAGGCTTCACCTGCCAAACAAGAATAAATGCTACAGCTCCTCAATAATATTTATTCTTGTTTAAAAGCAGCCTACTTTGTACTTTACTGCTACTGGAGTGGCAAAGGGACTAAAATTTTGACATACCCTGCATGACGGTAGAACAAAGCAAAATGGGTATCATTTTGTTAGTTAGGATGTCAACTTTATGAAAATTGAGGTTGTACTCATGAAATCTACTCTTAACATGTCACTTCAACCCCTTATTTGCCACAAACCATGAAAATGTCCAGGTTTCAGATATCACTTCTATTTACATGTCAGCCCAAGTTAACAACTTCAAAACAGCAACTAACTGAAAGATTCCCATATTTTTAAGTTGTTTCCATATGAGTTGATGTTTTTGAATCACCAGTGGTGCTTTAAAATGCCTTTTAACCTTTCTCATGGTGAGAAGGTCAGACAAAAACTTCAACTCTGTTGCGACGGATCAAGCTCTGAAGAAAAGCATCAATCAAGAGGCTAAAAGTAAAGGCAGTGTCATTGGGTACACACTGAGGAAAGGCACCCTGGTTCAATGGTTGCTTACCAGACATGTCACTGGAGAGTATGCAGAACAATTCAACGACATCTGCTCATTGGCCAAATCTAAGAAGCTGCACAAAGAACTTGGGGGAGCTCGGATAAAGCAGGACCAATGGGATGTTCAGAGAATCAAAGACTACCTGGAGGATCAGTCTCAGAACCCATCTGACTTGGATGAGGAGGCATCGTCGTCCCTGATCAGCATCACCACTGGACAGGTAGCTTCCAAAGATGTTGAAATATCAATGAGCAAAATCCCCAATATGGGAAAGGAAATGCTTGAGAAATTCATGACAGAGAGGTTAGTGGAGAAAACCAGGAGCTTCTGGGACCCAGTTCCAAAGATGCTTGTTGTGACATTCTCTGCTATGAAAAAATGCCTGTCATTGGATAAGGACTTGTTTGCTACTGAAGTACTGTTTAGGAGACTCCGCACAGTGCAAGAACTGAGATGTTGACTGGCAGAATGTCCTTGCATACAAGTTAGCTGCTGTACCTCCATTGATGTTTCATGATGATGGCATGATGAGGAGGACAAATAAGGCTGATCTGGCCAAGAGGCTGGAGGAACACTGTGACGAGCAGCCTGTCCTACCACAAGTTACCCTGGTGTCTTCACAACCTGCAGCGTACCTGATCGATGGAATAGCAATGATCCAGTCCCTAAACGACAATCACTTCAAAACATTTAATGATCTTGGGAAGGTGGTGTTAAAGCAACTTATAATGATCCTGAATAACAAGGACATGGAGTCGCCTGTGAATGTAGTCACCCTCGTGTTTGATCATTATGATAAGAAACATCCCATCAAATCCAGTGTGCACCAGTGACAAGGAGCGACAGAGGGACTTCTGTACCAAATCAATGGCAACAGAGATGTATCCAATTACAGATGATTTCTCTAGCGCCAAGTCTTGTGGCATTCTTAAGCGAGCACATCTGTGAAATGGACAAGGGTTCTTGTCTAGATATACGTTGATTCTTATGGCAGGGGGCGTTGCTGATGTTGACGTTGTTGTGAGGTTGTAAAGGTTGTCTATGGAGAAGGTGTATCTTGCCTTGAGGAGCTAAACAGCACCCAGGAGGAGGCAGACACATGCCTGCTACTGCACAGTATTGTTCTGTCTAGAGACCATTCCAGGATAATTGTCCGATGTGATGACACCAACGTCCTTGTGTTGCTACTGTACTATTCAAGCAAAGGAATGCCAGCAAACGAAGTGTACATGCATGCAGGGCATTCAGGCAAGATCATCGCAAAGGAACACTTTATTCTAATTCACCAGATCTCCTCAAAGTTGGACAATTCCATTTGCCACTGCTTACCATCGATGCACACCTTGTCAGGATGTGATACGACGAGCGCTTTGCATAGTCTTGGAAAACAGACCGCATACTTTTGCCAAAAACGCCAATGCCTTGCAGGGTTTGCCAAAGTTTGAGGACAAGGACACTTTCCTGGAATCATCACAACTATTTGCCTTGTTACTGCGTGGGAAAACGGCCAAGCATGTTCATTATATGAGCTACACTTCATTCTTGTTACGGCCACTGACAAAGCCGCATCATTGTTTCTACCATCTGAGGATGGTTATGAACAGCATGCTTTACGTGCACTTTATCAAGTTACTGTTTGGTGCCAGAGTCATATTTCCAAGCCAGAAATGGTAATCCCAATTGGCCATGGTTGGCATCAGTCAGATTCAATGGGACTTCTACCAACATTGTACAAAAACAAATCTGCACCAGAGGAAGTGAGAGACATTACACATCTGTACTGCACGGGAAAAAAAAAGAAAACTGTCAAGGACAGAAATGCCCATGTGCCCAAGCAGGCTTGCCTTGAATGGACATTTGCACTTGCAAGATGGACTGTGATAATCCCAATAACAAGAAGGAAGTAAGCGAGTCCGCTACAGAGGAAGAAAGAGATGATGATAATATGGCCTGATCTATTTCATCAGGAGATCTCTGGGGTTTCAAATGAATACTGCTGAACTAGATAGTACATGTGCAGGGTTTCTCAATCTGATATCTATGATATTCACATTAAAAATGGAACAAATTTGAGGAAAATAAAGGGTTTTCCGAAACATGAATATTTTCATGGTGTATGGCAAATAAGGGGAACATAAAGGGTTAAAAGGCATTTAAAAGCACCACCAGTGGTTCAAAACCTAAATGCATATGGAAATAACTTCAAAATATGGCAATCTTTCAGTTAGTTGCTGTTTTGAAGTTGTGAACTCAGGTTGATGCGTAAATAGAAGAGATTTCTGAAATCTGGATATTTTCATGGTTTGTGGCAAATAAGGGGTTAAAGTGACAAGTTAAAAGTAGATTTCATGAGCACAGCCTTAATTTTCATAAAGTTGACATCCTAACAAACAAAATGATACCCCTTTTTCTTTGGTCTACCACCATGCAGGGTATCTCAATTTCTAGGCTTCTTTTTGGGCACTTACTGCTCCACTATGCTGTTTAAGATAAGATAAGATAAGATAAGATAAGCCTTTATTAGTCCCACAATGGGGAAATTCCAGGATTGCAACAGCACAGGGATAGCAACACTCAGAGCAATAATTTAGAAGATAAGAAAATAAGAGCAGTGAATATACATATGTACACATAAATATATAAATATATATACACAGTGCAGAGCATTGTAGCTAGATGGACTAAACAGCATAACCGTCTATTTAGTTACCCTACATGGTATGAATATGTACCCATACATATTGTCACCCTCCATAGCGACTGAAATGAGATGAGATGAGATGAGATTCAACTTTATTGTCATTACACATGTATGAATACAAGGTAACGAAACGTGACTTGGCATTTGGGCACGCTCTATTATATTATATATATTGTCCTAGCTGTATACTGGAGGGGACCATTTGTGTAAGTCTGTTGCGTCTTTTGCATTCAATACTATTAGGTCGTCACATTTTTCTTGCTATCTCTGCGAGCAGCCCTGCTTAGATTATACAGTCTGACAGTCATAGGTAGGAAGGACCTGCGAAACCTCTCGGTCACGCACCTAGGATGATGTAGTCTACTGCTAAATGAGCTCCTCAGTGCGTTCAGTATGTCCTGCACAGGGTGGGACTCGGACTCCAGCAGAGATGACAGTTTAGCCACCATCCTTCTCTCTCCTATCTCCTCCACTGGATCAAGGCGTTGCCTCAGGACAGAGCTAGCTTTCTTGATTAGTTTGTTCAGTCTCTTCCTATCGGCTGCTGTAATGCCATTGCCCCAGCAGACCACTCCAAAAGTGATGGCTGATGCCACCACCATGTCGTAGAATGTCTTCAGGAGCACCCCTTGTATACCAAAAGACCTGAGCCTCCTCAGTAGGAACAGCCTGCGCTGGCGCAGATGATGAATGGTAAATTACAGCAAATAAAATGGCTTAAATTGCTAAAATGCCCAATATTGAGGACCAGGCCCTCAAAGGAATGTTCACAGAATGCTCTGTTCAAAGGTTCACCTTGCCACCCTGACATTTGACTATGGTTTTGGGATTGCAAGGTCAGCCTATTAATGCAGTCTTAGCAGGCAACATACCTTAAAAACAGGTTCTCTGCCAGTGCACTGTTCCCTCTATGGCTCCCTCACTCTCACTCGCAGCCTTGCTTGACCATGTGCACACAGAGCGGCATCTAGGTTTCAATTAGTGTTCCTTCTGCTGGAGGATACTGTGGTGACATTAGTTGTTGGTCTCACACACAAATTTGATCTTTTAATGTGAAGGCGGAGTTTTTCCGTTTTGGACGGAGATAAAAGGAGGAAGTGGAAAAATATTAAGTTTTTTCAGACAGACTTACGCGTGTTCCGTCTGTTTTTCTGCAACTTCCACATTGGTGACCCCGACGTTTGAAGAATGTCTGTTCAGGCAACCTCTTCTGATATCGCCGCCACGGCATTTGTATCCGCCGCGGCTCCCACACCGGCTGTTTTCGCGGCTACTATTAAACTACCGGACTTTTGGCAGCACGACCCGGAGCCCTGGTTTCAGCATGTCGAGGCTCAGTTCCATCTGCGTGGAGTAGCCACAGATGTCACGAAGTATTTCCATGTTGTCGCAGCTTTGGATTCTGCCACTACTCGTCGTTTGATGGGACTGCTCCGGGACCCGCCTCACGCTGACAGGTACGCCACTCTGAAGAGGGCTCTTCTGCAGCTGTACCAGCTCTCTGATATAGAGCGCGCTGATCGTCTACTGTCTATGATTGGTTTGGGGGACAGCGAACCTTCTGAGCTGATGGAGAATATGTTGGCACTTCTTGGTTCAGGAGACAGCTCATTTCTGTTCACCCACCTGTTTCTGCGTCAGCTTCCGCCTCCAGTGCGCACTGTCCTGGCCAGCTCGCCCCTCATTCGTACTAAGGATTACCGGGGTTTAGCTGAAGAAGCGGACAGGCTTTTGCTGGCTTCTCGTCATTTGTCTGTGCATGCACTGCTGCCTGGGCAGTCTGATGGAGAAGTCTCGGTGGATGTGGCCGCAGTTTCGGATCGCCGTAAGAAAGACAGCGGCCTGTGTTTCTACCACCGCCGTTTTGGACCGAAGGCTCGGCGCTGTATTCCACCATGCTCTTTCCAGCCACAGGGAAACGAGAAGGCTGGTGCTTGCTAGCAGCTGCGTGCACCGGCACCAACAATAAGCTGCTTTTTATTGAGGACTGCGCTGCTGGACGTCGCTTTTTGGTGATTCAGGAGCGCAACAGAGCATCGTTCCCCCCTCTTCGGCTGACGTCATGGGATATGGACATGGACCTCCACTGGACGCTGCTAATGGTACTCCTATTCGCACCTTTGGCACCAGGTTCATTACTGTATGTTTTAACGGTCGTGAATTTAGTTGGGACTTTGTGGTAGCATCTGTAGCAGTCCCTATCCTTGGTGCAGATTTTTTGTGTGCTTACAGACTGTTGGTTGATGTAGCTAACAGATGTTTGATTGATGCTGTGTCTTTTGATTCCTACCCATGTACACTGGGTGAGGCTGGTCCACTGCTTGCTAACATGCTCGCCTCAGGAGACAGGTACCAGCGCCTTCTCTCTGAGTTTCCTGCGCTCACTGTGCCTACGTTTTCTGCGGCAGTAGCCAAACATGGGGTTGAGCATTATATTACTACTGTGGGTCCACCTGTTTTTGCCCGCGCACGCCGTCTGGATGCTGGTAAGTTAGCCATCGCTAGAGATGAGTTTGCCAATATGGAGTGGTTGGGTATTGTGCGCCGTTCCGACAGTCCGTGGGCTTCTCCCCTCCACATGGTCCCTAAGTCAGATGGGGGTTGGCGCCTTTGTGGAGATTTTAGGTGCCTTAACAACGCTACTACCAATGACAGGTACCCAGTCCCCCATATCCAAGATTTTTCTTCACGTCTGGCAGGGACGGTTATTTTTTCTAAAGTGGATTTAGTGCGTGGTTATCATCAGGTGCCTGTCCATCCCCAGGACGTCCCCAAGACAGTGGTGATCACTCCATTTGGACTGTTCGAGTTCTTGAGAATGCCATTCGGCCTTAAGGGTGCTGCACAGACGTTTCAACGGCTTATGGACTCTGTGTTACGGGACATGTCTTTCCTGTTTGTATACCTAGACGATATACTGGTGGCGAGCGCTTCGGTGGAGGAACATGTGTCGCACCTTCGTCAGCTCTTCAGGCACGTGACCATGGACTGATAGTGAATCCCGCGAAGTGTCAGTTTGGGCTCTCAGAACTTGAGTTCTTGGGGCACAAGGTATCCCAGCAGGGTGCCGTACCCCTCCCGGCTAAAGTCGAAGCGGTTTTAGCTTTTCCGCGCCCCTCCTCTGTCAAGCCCCTGCAGGAGTTTTTGGACATGGTCAATTTTTACAACCGTTTTATACCTCATGCTGCCCATATTATGCGCCCGCTGTATGAGGCCTTGAAGGGTAAGAGGGGTAATCAGGACATTGAATGGACCCATGAGAGGTTATGTGCTTTTGACGGGGCTAAGGCTGCGCTGGCTGATGCTGTCTTGTTGGCTCATCCAGACCCCACGGCCGCCATTGCTCTTACCACCGATGCATCTGATTATGCTGTCGGAGCAGTTTGTGAGCAGTGGGTCGGCAATTCCTGGGAACCTCTAGCCTTTTTCAGTAGACAGTTATGTGAGTCAGAAAGGAAGTACAGCACTTTTGACAGGGAGCTGTTGGCCCTTTTCTTGGCGACAAGGCATTTCAGGTTTCTCTTGGAGGGCCGTAAATTCACCGCTTTTGTGGACCATAAACCCCTCACGTTTGCCATGGCCAAGTCCACTGAACCTTGGTCAGCTCAGCAACAACGGCAGCTTTTGGCTATTTCCGAGTTCACTACTGACATTCAGCATGTGGCTGGTAAGACCAACTTGGTGGCGGACTGCCTTTCTCGTGCCCCAGTTGCTGCTGTTCATTTGGGCATGGACTATGCTGAGATGGCTGCCGATCAGTTGTTGGACCCGGAGGTGCAGGTGCTTCGTTCCACTGAGTCCAGTTTGCAGTTGGAGGATGTCTGCTTTCAAGACAGTGGCGCCACTCTTCTCTGTGACACTACATTGGGAAAACCACGACCTTTGGTGCCTGCGGCTTGGCGTCGTCGTGTTTTTGACGCTGTTCACTCTTTGTCGCATCCTGGGGTTAAGGCTTCGGTTAAGTTGGTGAGCACCAAGTTTGTATGGCCGGGTTTCAGAAAGGATGTGAAGACTTGGACGACAACCTGTGTGGCGTGCCAGCGTGCTAAGGTGCAGCGCCACATAAAGGCTCCATTGGGGCCTTTTTGGATTCCGGAGCGACGTTTTGATCATGTTCAGGTGGACTTGGTCGGACCTCTTCCTCCATCTCGTGGTTTTACTCACCTCTTCACTATGGTGGACCGGACTACGCGGTGGCCGGAGGCAGTTCCCCTGGCATCAACTACGACGTCTGATGTTGCCCGGGCATTTATCTCCTCTTGGGTGTCCCGTTTTGGTGTCCCCTTGGACGTTACTTCTGACAGGGGCCCGCAATTTACCTCCGCACTTTGGAATGAAGTAGCTGGTAGTTTGGGGGTTAAACTCCATCGGACCACAGCGTACCATCCACAAGCTAACGGGCTATGCGAGAGGTTTCATCGGACTATGAAAGCGGCCCTTCACGCGTCATTAGTGGACAGTGGATGGGTGGACAGATTACCGTGGGTTTTGTTGGGTTTGCGTTCAGCCCCCAAAGGAGACCTGCACTCCTCTTCTGCTGAGTTGGTGCTCGGCCAGACCTTGAGGGTTCCAGGGGAGTTCCTTCCTACCAGTCCAGGGTTAGGTCCCAGTATGGTTAAGAGGCCTAAGTGTCGAGAGGAAGCCAGGGCTTTTGCTCCCGTGTCTGCGTACCACTGTCTTCCTCAGTCTTACGTCCCTGACAGCCTTATGTCGGCTAAATATGTTTTTGTCCGGCACGATGCCCATCATTCTCCCCTGCAGGCACCTTATGATGGCCCTTTTCGGGTGTTAGAAACAGGCCATAAGGATTTTTTGGTTGAGTTGGGGACTTGTCAGGATCGGATTTCGGTGGATCGTTTGAAGCCCGCTCATGTTCTTTGTGACGATGAGGTTGAGTTAGCCCGCCCGGCTCGGCGGGGGCGCCCTCCCAACCCTGTGCCTGAGGTTGTGTCTGCTTCGGTTACAGTTGCGCCCCCTAGGACTGAGCAGTGCAGTCGTCGGGGCAGAGTAATTAGGTTGCCTAAGAGGTTCTCTTGAGTTATTTTCTTTTTTTTGAATTTTGTTCATGCTGTTTTAGTTTGTTTTTTGTCAGCATGTTTATTTATGTTGTTATTTGTGTGTTCTGGGGGGGGGGCTGTGTGGTGACATTAGTTGTTGGTCTCACACACAAATTTGATCTTTTAATGTGAAGGCGGAGTTTTTCCCGTTTTGGACGGAGATAAAAGGAGGAAGTGGAAAAATATTAAAGTTTTTTCAGACAGACTTACACGTGTTCCATCTGTTTTTCTGCAACTTCCACAATACTATAATTGCATTTAAGAATGCACTTCCAAATATGGCAAACGTGATATAAATAAACAATTGATTTTTGGAAATGGACTGGTGGGGTGCAGTGGATATAGGGGCGGGCCGCAAGTGGCCTGTGGCCACCAGTTGCCCATCCCTGCTCTACATGTACGGGGGGGGGGGGGGGGTGCTGAAAAGTTCATGGGCTGAAAAGTTCATTGTGGTCAAATTTGACCAAATGTGGTTGATTTTTCAACATAGTCTCCCCTTCGGTCCACACACTTCTTCCATTGGTGTTGCAGTGCTTGGATCCCTGCGGTTGAAAAATAAACCACATTTGGTCAGATTTGACCACTATGAACTTTTCAGCCCCCCCTTGTATATTAAAGTCCCCTACAATAATTATTCTGATTTAGGCACTAAATCAGATAAAAACTCTGCAAATTCAGAGAAAAACTCTTGAGTAAGCTGTGGGAGGATGGTAAATTACAGCAAATAAAATGGCTTAAATTGCTAAAATGCCCAATACTGAGGACCAGGCCCTCAAAGGAATTATAATAGTCTTTTTGCTATTATAATTTCTGTAAAGCCTGGGTCATCAACCTCTGTTCAAAGGTTCACCTTGCCACTGTGACATCTGACTATGGTTTTGGGATTGCAAGGTCAAATGTCAAGGTCAAATTGTCACTTAAACTATATCTCAACAGCAAAGAAAGCCGGGCTCACCAAACTTTGTACACATCTTCATCCTGTCACTCTGATATCCGCCTATGGTTTTGGGATTGCAAGGTCAAAGGTCAAGGTAAAAATGCCATATAAACTATATCTCAACAACAAACAAAGGCTGAGGGGTACCACTGGCAGCCACCAGTATTTTTAAACTCCGTGGTGTATGTGCTATATTAAATGTAATTTGGTTTATTTTCTTTAAATTGGCCTGAGACTGGGTAAACATCTGGAACACCAGTGACTCAATATAAGTTTGCAGAGGGATACAGTAAATGCGATAAATAGAGACAAGAAGATGACACATGTTCTGTCTCGTGCTACCCTCAAGTGGTGATCGAAAGCCTTAATCCTCAAACTACCAGTAAGCTAAAACAGACCAGCAGTCCAACCACCCTGGCTCATCTGTCACTGTCTGCTGCTGAAGCGATGAATCACAGCTCTCATTTTTGGCAGGAAATGTGTCAGACAGCTCCAGGTCCTCCTGATCCTCTCGTAAAACCTCATCTGTGCTGCCTTCAGTTCAGTCATAACCCCTTTTGGAATACTTCACACATCTGTCAAAACAGATCAATTGAGTTCAAACAGATGTCAGAGGGGCAAACTGCATCACCACGGGCCAGTACATTCTACTCTACGATGCGCCACTTTGAGTGTGTGTGTGTGTGTGTGTGTGTGTGTGTGTGTGTGTGTGTGTGTGTGTGTGTGTGTGTGTGTGTGTGTCTTGACACAGGTTGGCCATGTTGACTCCTTCAGAGCATTATAGTTTTTAGCAGGGAGAGGTATTTAACAATCAAGACCCCTTCCATTCCACCCTCTGTCAGTCTGCCTTTTCTCTTGTCTTGTTGCTCCTCCCTGCCTTTTCTCAGTTTTATCCTGGCTTGTCACGCCTGATTGCTTACTCTCACTCCAGATATTCTCCATGTCCAACACATTTTTTTTTCTTTTGCTTTCTAGTTTCTTGCCCTTTCTTGTTGTCCTCTTCTTCTAAGTCAAGCATACTATATAATATATAAATACTATACAACCTTAACAGTCAGTGTGAGGAGCACCTCACCTTAACCATGACTCAAACCTGAACCACATAGCAATGTGGATTTAATTCCAAAAGAATGGGAAACTCAAAGGGGGAAGTGAAGGTGAGTACAGACAGGACTGAATGTGAAACTTGACTTTTTGAGTTAAGCATGGCTTTTAACACCACCAACCATCCATCTCCATATGAGAATCTGAGCACACCTAAAATGGTAAAACACACACACGCACACCCCCCCAACACTCTGCAGAGAGAAACTGAGACAGTTACATGGCATCCTGTCAAGGTTCTGCTGGAGGCAACTTGAGGCATTCTCGAGAATGCCTCAAGTTGCTCTTGCGAATTGAATGGCAGCAGTAAGAAACTATGGCCCCCTCCATGAATGTCTGTGAACCCCAGAATTTCTAGGAACTGGGAGATTCTTACAAACCCATCATTCACAAGAATCTTTGTGATCGTAGCTTTGAAGACACCAGGATTTGAATACCTATCATGTACACTGTGTTCATGCTGAGGGTAAATGCCAGATGCTCCAGACAAACAGAGACTATTATTTTGTCTTTCTCTAATTTTGACACTAAGAATATAAAGTAAATGTAAATCGGTTCCTTGTTGCTAACAATCAACATCAGTATGTATTAAAAATCTATATCTGTTGATCTCCGTGATCAAGATTCTCTCATGCAAAGCTCACCATAAAGCCAGCCTATCCAGCTTGTCTCTAGCACCTGAACTGTGTTTGCATCTTGGACTCTTTCTTGGACATAGGCCCCCTCCTCTCTGTCTCCCTCTGGCTCTCTCACAGTCGTTTACTGGTAGTTATTGCTCAGGTATCCACAGCAGCAGCAGATGCAGAAGCAGCCTGCTGAAAGCTGATAAAATACAGGCTTGTATTGCATCGATTCAGCTTCCAGAAGCACTGACCTGCCTTTCACGTTTACTCACACACTAAGTACAAACGGATGAAAGCACACTCATAGCAGACCTGTACCACATGTGAGCTGCTTGTTATTCATTCAGACAGGCACGCACGCGTAACAGGATTATTTTCGTTGAAGTTCATCAAAATAGTTTTTATTCAATTAGTATTCTTTTAAGTCTATTTCCAAATAATTTATTTATAATTTAATTTTAATTGTCTTTGTCAGGGTATTTTTTAAAAATTATTTTCACTTATTTTGTTTTATATTTTGATGAAGCAGCGCCCTCGTATGGCGACCGGATCTTTTTGTATGCCATCGGAAGCCAGCAGTAATCCCCTGTTGCTGCTGTCTCTCTGTGTGGTGGTATGTATCCATACAGCTCTGCTAGAACTCGGTGAATTAATCTGTTTAATTCTTGTTCTGGTTTGACTGACGATTACAGGGAATGACAGCAACAATATTTGTATGTTTTAAGCCCGCGGCTGAGTTAATCTGTGTTCTCAATCTTATGCTTTGAATTAATGAAAAACTTTCTAGCTTGTTAGCTGTTAGCCCGTTAGCCTGTTAGTTGCTAGTGCGCGCTTAAGAGCCACGAGGTGTTGCGCAATTGTTGTCTGACTGTTGTCTCTCTGTGTGGTGGAGCTGTATGATGCTGTTGGTCACACGGGGCAATGCATGCTTCTGTTTTTATTCAGTAAAGTGCCTTGAACCTGACCTGAGCTGTGATGTCATCATTGCTGCCAGAATCATGCCAGAACTAAGGGGGTTTCACACGCACACCTACACCTAACATTATCTGTCATCCAGACTGCCAAAATTCCATCCTTTGTTCCTTTACAAGCAGCACAATTTAAACGCACAGCTGTTTGAAAGGTGGGGGAGTCATCCACACACAGCTCAGTCAGCCAGTAGATCAGTTACCAGATTATAGTGTGACAGAGATCATCCTGCGCAGTTCGCCCCACACGGGACACGAACCCGCGACCTCTCAGTCAACTAACACACAGTTCGAGCATGGGAGACACAGCACGATCGCGCTGAGCTAAAGGTCCGACCGGTAGCTCAGCGCTACCATCTGGGGCTCACAGCACCACTTTTAACTGAGGTCATCAGCGCAGTTCGCCCTACACAGGACGCGAACCCGCGACCTCACAGTTAACTGGTCAGAGACACGCACAGCACGATCGTGCTGAGCTAAAGGTCCGACCGGTAGCTCAGCGCTACCATCTGGGGCTCACAGCACCACTTTTAACTAACTGAGGTCATCAGCGCAGTTCGCCCTACACAGGACGCGAACCCGCGACCTCACAGTTAACTGGTCAGAGACACGCACAGCACGATCGTGCTGAGCTAAAGGTCCGACCGATAGCTCAGCGCTACCGATACTGTATGAGGCTTTCGGGAGGGAGGTTTACTAACGTTCTACGCCGAACAGTACTAGTTGGCATCCGTTACACTCTCCCCCTTAAACCTCACTCCCATCCCGGGTTCACGGCACCATTGTGACAGAGATCATCCTGCGCAGTTCGTCCCACACGGGACACGAACCCGCGACCTCTCAGTCAACTAACACACAGTTCGAGCATGGGAGACACAGCACGATCGCGCTGAGCTAAAGGTCCGACCGATAGCTCAGCGCTACCGATACTGTATGAGGCTTTCGGGAGGGAGGTTTACTAACGTTCTACGCCGAACAGTACTAGTTGGCATCCGTTACAATAGCACACAGTGGGGCTCCAACAGAGCCAGAAACACATCAAGTCCCAGATCACTGACCATGTAAACCTTCATGAAATGTCTGTGGCACACTTTGGTCAAAATGCTTCAGAGCTTAATTACTGCAGTACCGTCTGGATCCATTTTTGTAGCCTTCCACAGAATGGCTGATTCTAGTGCATGTCTCTTTAAATGCTCATGAGCCCCCGTTCAGCCCACCCTCTGTTTCCTCACTTATGAGGTCACCCAGCCACCATGTCCATGTGGGCCCCACCAAAGGTTAAACCCGGGCTGTCTTATGGGTCCATCTGGGTTTTTCTGTGGGTTCCATGTTGGTCCCATCAGTCCTCTTCTTCTTCTTCTTTTAGATTTGATTGGCGGTTGGCAACTAGCTTACAGGTGCATTACTGCCATATACTTATTTTCTACTTATTTTCTCATAAATTTGTGACTTTCTGGTATATTTGTGACTTTTCCCCTTAATTTGATCATTTTTTCTTGAAAATTTAAAACTTTCTCATAAATTTGCAGCTTTTTTGTCATCCTTGCAGAAGTTTGGGTGTTGCTGCTGCCACTTCTTGTGAGACAGGGCCTTAATAATGGTTTTCTCCTCACTGTAAGAGAACTGCCTGTCTTCCTGGTCTTGCTGCCCACCCTCCTTAGCAAGTCTGTCAGCCGTCTCATTTCCATAGATTCCACAGTGGGCAGGAATCCATTGGAGTGATACGTTCACCTGTGTTGCTAGTTGAGACAGAGTGAGGGCGAGTTCATTCAGTTCTGAATGACAACTACTATAGTCTGAGCAGGGCTGACCAAGTCGTTCTGTTCAGACTCCGAACTGGACATAACAGAATGCATGCTCACATGCACCAGAAACTTAAAGTTGGACAATCGGACAGATGCCCATGTGGTACTGCCCAAATGACCAGCGAACACCTCCTCCAAGACTGCCCAGACCACGCTGCACTCAGACGAGCTACGTGGCCTGACCCCACATCGCTGAACCAAAAGCTGCACGGGGACCTCGGGGACCTCCGCAGGACGGCAGCATTCGTCAGGGCAGCTAGTGTGACCATCTAGTGATCGACGAAGAAGAAGAAGAAGCAGCTTTTTTAAGATAAGATAAGATAAGCCTTTATTAGTCCCACAACGGGGAAATTCCAGGATTGCAACAGCACAGGGATAGCAACACTCAGAGCAACAATCAGAAGGCAAGAAAAAAAAGCAAGAGCAGCTAATATACATATGTACATATTACTATAAATATATATATATATATATATATACGTATATATACACACAGACACACAGTGCAGAGCATTGTAGCTAGATGGAATAAATATGTAAATATATAAACATTGTAAATTTGCAAAATTTCTCATAAATTTGTTAGTTTTTCTTGTAAAATTATGACTTTTCTCATGCAAATTTGCTACTTTTTTCTTGTAATTTTGGCACATTATCATAAATTTGCCACTTTTTTATGGTAGTCTTGCAACTTTTTCTCACAAATGTGTTACTGTGTTTACTGAATGAATGAATGAATGAATGAATCTTTATTTCAGATAGTACAGGTTAAAAGGAACTGAATAATATAGCAAAAGGGGGAAAGAAATCCAACAAGGTCAAATTAGACAATAACTCTTCTGATTATACAATTCAACATAAGTTATCCGAAATGGGTGATGGCTGAAGCCGCAGCTTATATTGCCCACCCATATTCCATCCAAGAATTCAAAAGAAAAAAAACAAGACAAGGGCGATTACAATTCAAAAAAAGAAAAAAAAAAAGAAACGAAGCTAAAACAAAGTGTGACAGAAAAAAACCAAAAAAAAAAACTAAGCTACAACACAACACAGACTGGATATGACAATCCTTATGTGATTTTACATGTCATCTTGTATATATGTTTGGAGTATTTCTTCCTTTAGTTTTTGTTTAAATTGTCCAAGCGTTGTACATGATTTTAATTCAGGTCCAAAATCGTTCCATAATCTGACTCCTTGCACTGAAACACAGTGTTGCTTGGTGGTAGTTCTCAATGAAGGTTTTTGAAATATACATGTTCCTCTGAAATGATATTGTTTCTCCCTTATTAGGAACAACATTTGGATATTTGCGGGCAGTGATAGATTCTTCACTTTAAACATTATTATTGCAGTTTTAAAGTCAACCAGATCTTTCAACTTGAGAGCTTTTAGTTTAAGAAAAAGTGGGTTTGTTGGTTCCCTGTAAGCTGCTTTGTTTATTATTCTAATAGCTCTCTTCTGAAGCATAAAGAGTGGATATATGTTTGTTTTATATGTATTTCCCCATACTTCATTACAATGTGTCATGTATGGGAGTATTAATGAATGATACAAGGTATATAGTGTGGGTTGATTCAGCAAATATTTCACTCTGTGTAGTATTGCAATTGATTTGGATATTTTACCTTTAATATAATTAATATGTGACTACCAACACAGTTTATTATCAATTATTACTCCAAGAAATTTAGTTTCAGATACCCTTTCAATCTCTACACCATTTACACTGAGTTTAGATACTGAGTTGTTGTGATGGTTGTTAAAGATTATAAATTTTGTCTTACTTAAATTGAGTGTTAATTTGTTTGAATCAAACCACAGTTTAAGCTTTCCTAATTCCTTTCCGAGTGTATCCAGAAGTTGTTCCAAATTGCTTCCACTGCATAATAGATTAGTGTCATCGGCAAACAATATTAAGTCCGTTTTTTCTGAAACTTTACATATATCATTTATATACATATTGAATAATAATGGCCCCAAAACTGAACCCTGTGGGACTCCACAAGTAACCTTCAGTAACTGTGAGTTTTTGTTACCAACACATACATACTGATATCTATTCTTTAAGTAACTACTTAACCAGGACAGTGCTACCCCTCTAATACCACAATTGTGTAGTTTCTTTAATAATAAATTATGATCCACTGTATCAAATGCTTTTTTAAGATCCAGGAATACTCCAACTGAATACTCTTTATTTTCAATGGCTGTTGATATTTTTTCTATAAATTCCATTAGAGCAAATGCAGTTGTCCTCTTGTGTCTGAACCCATATTGCTGCTCACACAATAAATTATTCTTCAGTATGAAGTTGTCAATTCTCTCGTAGAATATTTTTTCAAGTATCTTGGAAAATTGCGGCAATGTGGCACATATGTTTGGTTCATATTTCCCACAAGAGTGTGGCACATATGTCTGGTTCATATCTCCCACAAATGTATGGCTTATGTGGATTGGGGCTTCATGTCTGGAGGAACAAAAAGTCTGGATCGACGGGGGCCGACAGGAGATGTCGAGGAGGTGTGAAGTCGGACCCTTGTCTCAGAGAGGAGGCCCTGGGGGGTTTCCCGGAACACCAGAGAATAAGAGACAATGGTGAATCTTCAGAGACTTGCATTGTGATTGAATGTTTGCAGAAGCACCATGTGACTTGAGTTCTTAATCCCCCGGAGGTTTAAGAGTGTGAGGTATCATGATTCTGCCTCTTCTTGCTTTTGAGAATGTTGGATGATTGTGTTCTGCAATAAAGCCGAACCTGAGGAATACACTCATGTCTCGTCATTGAACACATCTTCCACACTGGTGACCCACGACAAAGAATGAGCAGTGAGAATTCTCCTGAGCGGAGCTCATCAGAGACCGGCCTGATGGCTGCCTCCACGCTCCGGCTGCCCGATTTCTGGCAGCACAGCCCGCGCTCCTGGTTTAGCGCGGTCGAGGCGCAGTTCAACCTCCGGAGAATCTCAAAGGATGAAACGAGGTTCTACCATGTGGTGGCGAAGCTGGACAGTCACACGGTCCAGAGGGTGGAACACCTGGTTAACCACCCACCGGACACCGACAAGTACGGCGCATTGAAGGAGGCGCTGATCAGCCATTTCACCCCCTCGGTGCAACAGCGAGCAGAGGGGCTCCTAGAGTTGACGGAGTCGGAGAACGACAGACCGGCAGACCTGATGGTGAAGATGCTGAGACTGAAAGACTCCGAGGATGGCAAATTTATTTTCGCCCACCTTTTCCTCCGGACTCTGCCGCCAGCAGTCAGAGTGACCCTGGCAGACTCACCCCGATTGGCCAAGCGGGACTACCATGGGCTCGGCAAGGAGGCGCAGCGACTCGTCGACGCCCACAAGCGGAGTGCGGTTTCGGCTGCGGCAGCTGAGTGGAGGACGGCGCCCGGAGATGGTTTGGAGCCAGTGGTGGCGGCGCCAGACGAACTGACGACAGCAGCGACAGGCGTCAGGCGACGCGGAGCTGAAGACGGCCTGTGTTTCTACCACCGCCGTTTTGCGGAGAGAGCACACAGATGTCTCCCACCGTGCTGCTTCAAGCGTCAGGGAAAAGCCAAGTCCAGGGGGCCGGTAGCAGCTGCGTCCCTCGGAGAAGAAAATAAGCTGCTTTACCTGACAGATGCACACTCGAGGAAACAATTCCTCGTGGACACGGGCTCCCAGCTGAGTTTTGTCACCCCTACCTACGCGGAACGGCTGATGCCGTCTAAAGCTCCCTGGGTGTCAGTATCAGCAGCGAATGGCTCAGCGATTAAGACCTTCGGTGAGAGGACCATGCGCCTGTCCTTACAGGGCCGTTCATTTGAGTGGACCTTTATTGTAGCAGCAGTCAGTTTCAATATGTTAGGGGCTGATTTTTTGTGCTCACATGGTTTATTGGTTGATCTAGCTAATAGACGTCTGGTTAATGCACTTTCTTTTCATTCTATCCCCTGCACAGCTCGGGTGGCTCCGCCGACTGCACACGCCAACGTCACAGCTGCGGGTGGTAAGTTTCATGCTCTGCTCACTCACTTTCCAGCACTCACAGTCCCAAAGTTTTCGGCGACAGTGGCCAAACACGGGGTGGAGCATTTTATCACCACCACTGGGCTGCCCGTTTTTGCAAAAGCCCGGCGCTTGGACTCAGCTAAACTGGCAATAGCGCACGAGGAATTTGCCAACCTGGAAAAACTGGGCATAATTAGACGCTTGAACAGCCCCTGGGCTTCCCCGTTACACATGGTCCCAAAGGCTGATGGCTCGTGGCGACCTTGTGGCGATTTCCACAGGTTGAACAACGTCTCAGCACACGACCGCTACCCGATTCCGCACATCCAGGATTTCTCAGTTCATTTGAAAGGGGCGCGCATTTTTTCTAAAATAGACTTGGTGCGCGGCTACCACCAAGTCCCCGTGCGCGCGCAGGATATTCCCAAAACCACGGTAATAACTCCGTTTGGGCTTTTTGAGTTTTTGCGCATGCCGTTTGGGTTAAAGGGCGCCGCGAAAACTTTCCAACGCATGATGGACGCTGTTTTACGCGACCTGCCTTTCGTGTTCGTCTATTTAGACGACATATTGGTAGCCAGCACGTCCGAGGACGAACATGAAACCCACCTCACAGCGGTTTTTCGGAGACTGGCAGAGCATGGGTTGATAATTAATCCAGCGAAGTGCCAGTTCGGGGTGGCGCAAATCGATTTTTTGGGGCATCGCGTTTCACCAGAGGGAGCGGTTCCCCTGCCTGAGAAAGTGCGCGCAATAACAGATTTCCCCCGACCTCAAACGATAAAAGCGCTGCAGGAGTTTCTAGGAATGGTTAATTTCTACAACCGGTTCCTTCCGAGCGCAGCGCGGCTTATGCAGCCACTGTACGCGGCACTAAAAAAACAAAAACCCACGAATAAGGTCGAATGGTCTCCGGAGCGGGAGCGCGCTTTCTCCCAGGTCAAATCAGCCCTTGCAAGCGCCATTTTGTTAGCGCACCCGGTTCCAACAGCCCGTTTGGCGCTCACCACCGACGCTTCGGACCTAGCGGTGGGGGCAGTCATTGAACAGTGTGTGGCAGGGACCTGGCAGCCGCTCGCGTTCTTTAGCAAAACCTTGCGCGATAACGAGCGTAAATACAGCGCGTTTGACAGGGAGCTTTTAGCCCTACACTTGGCCATCCGCCATTTCCAGTTCTGGCTGGAAGGGCGTCGTTTCACCGCTTTCGTGGACCACAAACCGTTAACTTTTGCGATGGCCAAGATCTCAGAACCTTGGTCAGGCCGACAACAAAGACAGCTAGCCGCAATATCGGAGTTCACCACCGATATCCAGCATGTCGCAGGCAAACACAATGTAGTGGCAGACTGTCTCTCACGTGCTGTGGCAACGCCAGGCCATGTGGGGGCAGACTCGGTGGCTGTGGGCCAGGGCAGTGACGCGGAAGCGCGCGCAGCCCCGGTTCACGTAGGTTTGGATTATGCAGACATGGCTGCGGAGCAGGTTGGTGACGCGGATGTGCGCGCGCTCCAGTCTGGACCAATAGGGTTAAGGCTGGAGCACAGGGTGCAGCAAATAGGTATGCCCCCCTTAATATGCGATGTCTCCACGGGTCGGCCTTGTCCCGTGGTTCCAGCCGCGTGGCGCCACCGCATTTTTGACTTGGTCCATTCGCTGGTGCACCCGGGGGTGCGCGCATCGGTCAAGATGGTGGGGGAGAAATTTGTCTGGCTGGGGTTGCGCAAACAGGTCAAGGAATGGGCAGCAGCTTGTGTAGCGTGCCAGAGGGCTAAGATACACAAGCACACGAGGAACCCTTTGGAGCCTTTTCACATCCCGGCTAAACGGTTCGATCATGTGCATGTTGATCTGGTGTGCCCGCTTCCCTCGTCTCAAGGGCACACACACCTTTTGACGATGGTGGACCGCACCACACGTTGGCCGGAAGCGGCACCTCCGGCGTCAACAATGGCGGAAGAGGTCGCGCGCGCATTTTTAACAGCTTGGGTCGCGCGTTTTGGAGTTCCGTCGGATATAACGTCAGACAGAGGCCCTCAATTTGTTTCCGAACTGTGGTCGTCTATGGCCCGCAGCTTAGGGGTGAAGGTACACCGCACTACCGCGTATAACCCGCAGGCCAACGGTTTATGTGAACACTTTCACAGGTCATTGAAAGCAGCCCTCAGAGCATCGCTCACAGATACAAATTGGGTGGACAAACTGCCGTGGGTTTTATTGGGGTTGCGTTCTGCACCTAAGGAGGATTTGCAGGCCTCCCCAGCTGAGTTAGTTTTCGCACAACCTCTCCGTTTGCCGGGGGAATTTCTTCCGGAAAATCCTGCGCCAAATTGCACCCCCGCTCAGCTGTTGCAGGGCGGCACAGGATCAAACACGCTGCCTGGCCCAGTGCATCACAGTTTTCCACGCGTTTTTGTGCCAGAGGCTTTGAAAAACGCAGAGTTTGTTTTTGTTAGACATGATGCACAACGCCCAGGGCTGTGTCCGCCTTACGATGGACCGTTCAGGGTGCTGGAAAAAAATGAGAAGCATTTTTTGCTAGATTTGGGGGGCAGAAGGGAGCTAATTTGCATAAACAGACTCAAGCCTGCTTTTGTCCTGGCTGATGAACGCGTGCAGTTGGCGAAAGCCCCCCGCCGGGGCAGGCCACCGAGAAGGCATGCTCCAGAGCTCCCACAGAGATGTGCTAACAAATCTAATCCCCAGGTGCGAGGAGACGCTGCAGACGCAGCGAAGCCGGCCTACAGCAGATTCGGCAGGAAGCTAAGACCTAGGAGATTGGGGGATTGATTGTTGGTTATGTGGTAATGTCTTTTATGTTATGCATTTATAAGTATGTTTGTCCCATGCAGACGTTTGGGGGGGGGTCATGTGGCACATATGTTTGGTTCATATTTCCCACAAAAGTGTGGCACATATGTCTGGTTCATATCTCCCACAAATGTATGGCTTATGTGGATTGGGGCTTCACGTCTGGAGGAACAAAAAGTCTGGATCGACGGGGGCCGACAGGAGATGTCGAGGAGGTGTGAAGTCGGACCCTTGTCTCAGAGAGGAGGCCCTGGGGGGTTTCCCGGTACACCAGAGAATAAGAGACAATGGTGAATCTTCAGAGACTTGCATTGTGATTGAATGTTTGCAGAAGCACCATGTGACTTGAGTTCTTAATCCCCCGGAGGTATAAGAGTGTGAGGTATCATGATTCTGCCTCTTCTTGCTTTTGAGAATGTTGGATGATTGTGTTCTGCAATAAAGCCGAACCTGAGGAATACACTCATGTCTCGTCATTGAACACATCTTCCACAGCAATAGTGAAATTGGTCTATAGTTTGAGAATTCCCCTCTGTCACCCGTCTTGTATATCGGAATTACTTTAGCTATTTTCATTGCATTGGGAAATATACCTGTTTGGCGAGACAGGTTACAGATATACGTACGTCAGTGGTTTCACTAAGCATTCAATAATAGTTTTGACTAGGAGCATGTCAATACCATCACAGTCTGTAGATGTTTTACTTTTAAACGATTTAACAATTTCAATGACCTCTCTCTCGTCTGTGTTCTTTATGAAAATGGAGTCTCTTATAGCAGTGTTATTGCATATTGTATCACCTCTAGGCACCGTAGTGGGTATTTCTCGAGCCAAATTAGGACCAATGTTAACAAAAAAGTTATTAAATTCCTCTGCTGGTGAGACTGCATTCACACTCTGAGTCGTTTTATTATTTTTTGAAAAATCGGTTGGGTTGTTTGTATTTCTGCTTTTATTTCCAAGAATATTGTTAAGTATTGTCCATGTATTTTTAATATTGTCTTTGTTTTTTCTCCAGTTCTTTACTGTAATAGTCTCTCTTACTACATCTTATTATATATGTTAACTTATTTTTGTATGTTTTGTACCGTTGCTCTGCTTCTTTTGTCCTTTTCTTTAGGAAAGCTTTATATAATAAATTTTTCTTTTTACACGCCTTTGGTAATCCTTTGGTTAACCATGGCTTATCGGCAAATTTATGTTTAAGCTTTTTTTTTACTAATGGACAGTTTTTTTCATAAAGAGTGGTTACAATGTTTATAAATGTGTCATAGGCTTCATTTACATCTGATACATAGACTTCTGTCCAGTCTTGCTTTCAGCAAGTCCTCTTTAAAAGAACTGATTGCATTTGGTGATTTGTATCTGAACGATTTTAAAATTTTTTCTGTATTGGCCCCTGTGTGGCCATGGATAAGTGCAAAGGTTGGCAAGTGGTCACTTATATCATTTATCAATAATCCACTTTCTATTTTCTTATCAATAACATTAACAAACAGGTTGTCAATAAGTGTAGCAGTGTGAACTGTGATTCTACTGGGATGTGTTATTGTGGGATATAGACTCATGCTGTACATAGAGTTCATGAACTCCGTAATTACATTTTGTTGGTGTGGATTTAGTAAATCAATATTGAAATCTCCACAAATTGCTACCATTTTCTTACTAGTAATATTATTGTACAGCTCGACTAATTTATCTCTGAATGTCTCAATGCAAGTTCCCGGCGTTCTATATATACAACTTATAATTAGATTTTTTGTTTTATCTTGGTCAATCTCAACAGTAACACATTCCAAGATCCCTGGTAGTGCAAAGGACATTCCATTTACAAGCTTACACCTATACAGGTCATCAATATACAGTGCAACACCACCACCCTTTTTTTGAGATCTGTTAATATGAAACATCTGATATCCCTCTATTGCCATCAGGGGAGCCTGCTCTTCATTAAGCCAGGTTTCAGAGACTGCAATAGCTGTAAATTTTCTGTCTAGCTGTTTTAAATAGTCCTGAATCTGTGGAAAGTTTTTGTTAAGACTTCTGCTGTTGAAGTGTATTATTGATAGTTTACCATCTAGTTGCACTTGACTTTTGAATTGCTTTTCAGTGTAATATTCACATTGGTTATGAATATTATTGAAAAAGTGGCTATCAGGATCAATATCATTCTCCATCTCTTGTAGTTTATGTTCAGCATAATGGCATATTTTCAGAGTTTGAGTATCCTTACTCTGTGCCAAATGACTTCCTCCAACTGGGGATAATTGATGTCTACTCAAGTCAGTCATAAGTTTTTGTATGTTTTGCTTATTTTTTTTAAAGTACTTTGGCATGGTATATCAAAAGAACTATTCTTACCGTGTGTGTGTGAACATGGATTATCATTGACTCTTAATTTTCTTAATCAGTGTTCATCTGTATTTATCTAAGTCAGTAGCATCTCTGATCATTACACTCTTTGCTTGCTCAGGTGCTCCATTTAGTTTGATCCAAACTCTACAATTTCTTGTCCATGTTGCCTGTATCTTATTTTGTCTTTTCAGCATCCGTGCTTGCCGTGCTAATTCAGCGTTTGTTTTTGTCAGGTGTTCATTTAGGTAAACTTGTGTTCCCCGTAGCTTTCTGGCCTGCCTCAGTATGTCATTCTTTACCCTTCTGTTCACGAAGTGCATCACAATTGATTTCTTTGTTTTATTATCTTTCCTCGGTAAAGCATAACAGGCTGAAATTGCATTTGCTTCTACCTTTATATCTTTACTGCCAAAGAACTGAATCACCTGGTTTTCTAGGGAGACTGATTCACTCAGGGGAGCCTCCTCACCTCTCAGTCCTGTTGTTGCATGAGCGTACGACTGATATTTGATGTCTAGTCCACTTATAACTAGGTCATCCATACGAGAACCTTGCTCAAGATCCTCAACGCGTCGCTCCAAGTCCATAATTTTTTTGTCTTTTTCCTGAATTGTTCATTTTAAGTCTCGTACATCTTCCATTAGGCCTATTATTTTGGCCTGCTGGCTAACCATTTTGGCCACTTCTTCTAACTAACTAACTAACCTGCACTTATATAGCGCTTTTCTAGTCACAAAGACCACTCAAAGCGCTTTCATTAATACTAACCCTCTATTCTAAGGGCCTATAGGAAACAGATATCTAGGGACAATTTAGAACAGCCAATTAACCTAACATGCATGTTTTTGGCATGTGGGAGGAAACCGGAGAAATCCCGGAGTAAACCCACGCAACACGGGGAGAACATGCAAACTCCACACAGATCACTGTTGGTCGGGGGCTGGGATCGAACCCACGATCCCACGATCCCCACAATCCCCCGGCCAAGGGTAAACTGTGCTGCCGCAGTGCTAACCACTGCGCCACCGTGCAGCCCAAGAAGTTCAGAGATTTTTTGATCTCTTCCATCTCCTCCTTCTTTGGTGGCATTTTACTGACCTGTGGATAGTAAAACAATCTCTGTTTGTGTCGCCGGTGTCCGATCCGATCGTCCTCGAATCCAGCTGGGCCTCAGCTAGCCCCTTCCGCTGCTGGTCCCGTTGCTCACCGCCGCCGCAACCGAGCTCCTGTCCAGCTCCTCCACCGAGTCCCGCCGCACACCGCCGCTGCAGCCGAGCTCCGCTGGGGTCACGGTAGATCCTCCGCTGAGCACCGCCGCCTACCGCCGTCTGCCTGGGTGGTATCTCCGCTAGGCCCCATCACCAACCGCCGTCTGCCTGGTAGTTCCTCCGCTGGGCCTCGCAACTGAGCTCTGACTCAGGCTATTGTCTAATACTAGTTTACTAGTAAACTTTTGTAAATTCTTGTAAATTTGGAACTTTCGTAAAAATTTTCAATTTTTTTTACTGTAAACTACAACTTTTTCTCATAAATTTGGGATTTTTTCTCGTAAATCTGGGACTTTTTTGTAATTTTTTTATTTTGCAAATTCTTGTAATTTTTTGTAAATTTTTTTCTTGTAAGTTTGTAACTCTTTGAAGTATTTTTACTGTTTTTTTCTTGCAACTTAACTTAGTGCCATCAGCCCACCAACAAGCAGGAATGAGTGCCTGGAACTGCTGACCACAGCTAACCCTCTTTGATGCTGGTCAGAGTGTCCTAAACTGTCCGAGCACAAGCTAAAACAACACTGAACAACAACATAATGGTCAAGTGTTTTTAGATGAAAGAGGATGTGTGTGTGTGTGGGGGGGGGCACAATATCCCAGCCAGCACGCCCATGTGGGCCTCACCAAAGGTCTCAGCTGGGCTGTCTTATGGGTCCCATCTGAGTTTGCCCACATGGACTTTACATGCGTATGTTAGGAACACTGGTGCCAAAATTATGAGAAAAAAGTCACAAATTTATGAGAAAAAAGTTGAATATTTGCAAGAAAAATTTGTAAAATTACTTGAAAAAAGTTGCAAACTTATAAGAAAAATTTTAGAAATTTACAAGAGAGACTTCCGGTCTGGACGCCATGGCGACTGCAGCTTAACACTGAAGCTCTCAGACCCAATCCAGGATAACACCTTGAAAATCAAACTTAACGGATTTTTGGAGGAGTGAAAATCAAAAGACAAAATCATCATGTCTAAAGGAAAACAGAAGAAACTGAAATTCTCCAGGCCAGGACACGTATCGGCCGGAGAATCTGAACTGGAAGATCTCCGTTCAGAAGACGAGGAACTGGTGATAGCTAACAAAAAGGTTAGCCTGAAATCACTATTTGAGGAGCTACGACGATTTCGCCGAGAAGTTACGGCCGAATTTCGGGAATTCAGAGAAGAATTGAAAAGGACAAACAGCAGAGTGGACCAGGCCGAGAACCGAATCTTGGAAACAGAGGAACGAATAAAAGTGCTCGAAGATTCTGTGCTGGACCTACGCAAAAGACAAGCATCTATAGAGGCTAAGCTAGCCAACCAAGAAGGGAGAGAGAGAAGAGACAATATAAGAATTCATGGTCTGATAGAAGGAGCCGAAAACGGTTTTAACTCAATGCAGAATGCGTGGAATCCTTACTAAGAGAGAAATTGGATATTCCACAAACCACCGACTTGAAGATAGAAAAGGCACATCGTTCATTAGCCGCTAGGCCGGCGGCGGAAGCGCCCCCACGTTCGGTGTTGGTAAGATTTTCCAATTTCAAAATAAAACAAGAGGTTGTAAGACTGGCCTGGCAGAAAAAAGGATTTATGCACCAGGAGAGAAAAGTCTATGTGGAACACGATTACGCCCCGGAGGTCCTTAAAAAGCGCAGGGAATACAATGACGCGAAAAAGGTGTTAAGAGAGAAGAAATTGCGCTTTCAGACTCCATTTCCTGCGAAGTTAAGGGTCTTCTACGGCGATGAAACGTGTCTCTATAATTCGGCGGAAGAAGCAACAGCTGACATGGCGAAAAGAGGGCTCCCGGTAACGGTATTTAAACCCGCAGCAGACCCGAGTGAGAAGATCAAAGCGCAAACATGGACAACACAAAGACCTTCAAAATCCACGGACCAGCAGCGGGAAACCCAGCGCCAGAGCGTCGCGGATAAACTATCCGTTTTCAGGTTGGAATAGCGACCTTTTTTTTTTTTTCTCTTGAATCAATCCGCACATCCAACCCCCCTCATACAAGGTAACAAACATTAAAGGAGATGCGTATCAGCATGTGGTAAAACATTTCATGGAACAGTCATAATATTTGAAACAAATAAGTCTTTGTAATAAAAAAAAAAAAAAATTGTTAAAATAGAAATGTGACAATAATCCACATGTTCTCCTCATACTAACAAATACTGTTTTTGCGTGAATGTTTGATGTGATGGGGGTGGGAGGGTGCACACAATTTCACAGGGTTTAGGCATAATAGGAAAAAAAAAAATCATTACAAGTTTGGATTGGGTTCTGAAACTCACGTTAAAAGCATGGGGCAGCTTACAGGGGTAAGAGAGGGCCCTCAACACGTAACAGAGTTTGAGGAATTTCCCTCAGGGCCTTCACTCCATCAAGGCTCTTCCAGGGTCTTTAAAAAGACCTCAGCTCAGGAAGTTCTTCTGACAGCTTTTTGTTTTAAAGTTTCATACACTATGTTCTTAATGTTTTTCTTGTTTTTAATGTTCTTTCAGTTTCTGAGTAGCACAAATGAGGGCCACCACACAGTTATACTAAACAAAACAACACAATGGAGAAACAGGGTGTAACCAAAATAATTTCATATAATGTAAAAGGAATCCTGAATCCAGTTAAAAGATCCAAGATTCTAGGCAAAATGAAAAAAGACAAAGCAGGAATAATATTTTTACAAGAAACCCACCTAACAGACGTGGAACACAATAAACTCAGTAGACAAGGGTTTAAAATGATCTCTTCATCTTCATATAAGTCAGGGAGGAGGAGGGGAGTAGCGACATTGATATCAACCAAAATTACATTTGAAAAAAAATCAGAACACAAAGATAAAGAAGGGAGATACAGTTTGGTAACTGGGCGGCTAGAGGGAGAAGATATCACCCTGCTGAATGTGTATGCTCCCCCAGGGGCTAACTGGAAATTTTATAAAAATGTATTCGACCTAATGATAACTAAAGCTCAAGGTTTAGTGATATGTGGTGGGGACTTCAATCTTAGACTGAATCCATACTGGGATGCTTCTGGTAATTCTCCACATCAAAATAACTCCCAAAACAGGAAGACTCGGATGCTACTAAAAGAAATGGGAATCTGTGACGTGTGGAGGGAACTCAACCCCAGTGTAAAAGACTATACATTTTACTCAACTCCACATTCATCTTACTCAAGGATTGACTATTTTTTTATGTTTAATAGAGACATTGGAAGAGTAAAAACATGTAAAATAGGACTGATGGATCTCTCTGACCACAGTCCGATCTACATGGACTTAAATATCCAAAAATACACAAATAATACATTTTCTTGGAGGTTAAATTCAAATGTCCTGAAAGGACCATTGAAAGATGAATTGGAATCAGATATTCTCAGATATTTGGAAGATAACGATAATGGAGAAGTAGCCCCTTTAATACTGTGGGATGCATGCAAAGCTGTAATAAGAGGAAAGATTATTGCAAAACTGGCAACCCAAAAGAAACTAAGACAAGAAAAACTATCCACATTAGAGTCAGAACTTAGGAACCTAGAAAAAGAACACAAAGGCAACACTCATTCTACTGACTCGCTCAAGATTAAGGAAATTAAAAACCAAATAAATGAGATCTACACAATAGAAATCCAGAAGAAACTTACATTTTTGAAACAAAAATACTATGAAGCAGACAGTAAATCGGCAAAATTGCTAGCCTATAAATTGAGGAAACATCAAACAGAAAGAGCAATCTACAAAATCAGAGACCCAGTATCAAAGGAAATAAAATTCAGAATTCAGGATATTCTTAAAAGCTTCGAGAATTACTATAAGAACTTATACTCCCACAAAAAACATAAAAACACATCTGAGGCATTCCTAAACACATTAAACCTTCCCCAACTTACGGAGTCACAAAATAAAACACTACTGTCAGAAATACATCCTAAAGAATTGGAAAAAGCAATTATGAAACTTAAAGCTAACAAATCCCCAGGAGCTGATGGCTATACAGCAGAGTGGTACAAAACCTTTAAACAGCAACTATCTCCTCTCCTCCTGAAAACATTTAATTATGTCCTCCACACAGGGGAAACCCCCCCCCCCTCCTGGAGAGAAGGGGTCATTGCAGTTATACCTAAACCTGAAAAGGATAAACTAGAGTGCTCCAACTACAGACCAATCAGTGTACTAAATCAGGACTATAAGCTTTTTACCATTATCCTTGCCAAAAGGTTAGAAAATATACTGACAGACCTAATTCATTTAGACCAAACAGGTTTTATAAGACAAAGACAGACACAAGACAACATTCGACGCACTTTACACATAATTCATCATATAAAAAAATATAACCTAAATGCAGTCATATTGGGATTAGATGCTGAAAAAGCATTCGATTCGGTTGACTGGTCTTTTCTAAATAGAATCTTATCCAGTTTCAATTTTCATAACAACTTCATTAGAACTATACAGGCATTATATAAAAAACCAACAGCTAAAATAAGGATTAACGGTAATTTATCATCATCTTTTGAACTGGAAAGAGGATGTCGTCAGGGCTGCCCCCTGTCTCCACTGCTCTTTGCAATCTTCATAGAACCTCTGAGCCAATGGATAAGACAACATCAAAAAAATTCAAGGTATTACACTTGGTCAGAAGGAACATAAAATAGCACTCTTTGCTGATGACATTTTAATATACCTAGGGCAGCCGGACACTTCTTTACCAGAACTAACCTCAGTTTTTTCAGAGTATGGAGATTTATCGGGGTACAAATTAAACATGCATAAAACCCAAGTTTTAACATTCAACTATGACCCAAATCATTATTCACTAAGCAAACTCAAAACTAACTGGGAGTCGGAATCTATGAAATATCTGGGGGTCAATATCCCGAAACAACTCAACAAAATTATATCACTAAACTATGATCCACTGGTGACAAAAATAAAATCTGACCTAGCAAGATGGAATATGATACCATTCTTGGGTACTGCACAAAGAATTGAAGCAGTCAAAATGAATATACTTCCACGTCTTCTATACCTTTTCCAAACAATACCGGTAGAACCTCCCAAAAAAACATGGCAGGAGCTGGACAGAAGGATCTCAAGATTCATATGGCAGGGCAAGAGACCTACAATCAGATATAGAACCCTACAGCTAAACAAAGACAAAGGTGGGCTCGCGCTGCCAAATATCAGGGACTACTTTAAAGCCGCACAAATTAAAACTTTAGTAGAGATATGTAACCCAGTCTACACTGCACAATGGAAGGAGATCGAATGCCAAATAACAAGTGACATCCCCCTACAGGCGATAATAGGGAACAATGCCTTACCTAAGCTTTTGAATAACACTAACCCGTGGATAGAGACCCCGCTAAAAATTTGGTTTAAGATAGTCAGAGAGAATCAAACTAAAGAGCCCTATCGACTTCTGCAATGGATTGCCTATGATCAGGACTTTACTCCTAATAAAACAGACACCAGATTTAAAAAGTGGAAGGAGAAAGGGCTGATAAAATATTACGATTTTTTTAAAGGGCAAATCTTAAGAAGTTTTGAAGATTTGAAAAAACAAGGCCTAATAAATCAAGACCTTTACAGGTTCTTCCAGCTTAGACACCACATAAACAATATACTTAAAAAGGAGGTTTTGGAAAGGGCCCAGTCAGGTGTTCTGAAGGTCTTCTTAATGGCATATAAAGGGATCCCAGGGATCAGATACATTTCTAAAATATACCAAGGTCTTCAAGACTTAAAAGGAGACAACACATCTTATATAAAAGAGAGATGGGAAAAAGAGGGGAATTTCACTTTACAACTGGAAATATGGGAAAAGCTAAATAAACAGCAATGGAAAAGTACCTCATCCCTGCAGTGGAGAGAATTTGGATGGAAAAACTTGGTAAGATTTTTCAGAACACCTGCACAAAACAAATTTACCCATAAGGGATTGAACTGTTGGCGCTTGTGTGGTGAAAAGACTGCAAATCATTTTCATGTGTTTTGGTCATGCCCAGTTATCCACCAATATTGGACCAATGTACAGACAATATTGGGGAAAATATTCAAAATAACAGTTCCCTTTTCTTTTGTAACTTTGTATTTGGGTTTACTATCGGACTCACTGGAAAGACGAGGAGAAAAATACTTATTCAATGTTTTAATATTGGCAAGCAAAAAAGCTCTAACTAAAAAATGGATGTTGAAGGACTGTCCTACACCTGAAGATTGGACTAACGTGATTCAAGACATTTACTCGATGGAAAAGTTGACATTCGCACTGAGACAGGACATGGATGGGTTCATGAACTTTTGGCAACCCTGGATCGCATATGTGTCTTCCATTAGATCTAATCTTTGACAAATACCATTTCAATAATGGTTCCGCTCTTTGTTCCAACGCTACTCAGATGCTCTTTTACCTTTATTTACTTACTTTTTCTTTTTGTTTGTTTTTTGCTGGTTTGTTTGTTTTTTGTTTTTTTTTCTCTTTAATTTCACTTTTTCTTTCACTTTAAAAAAAAAAAGGGGTGTTGTAAGAATTATTCTTCCAATGTTGTCAGATATCAGAAAATAAGGGAACATGTGATGAAAATGTAAACAATGCATTGCTGTAACGACCTGTATACCCTTTACAAAAACTTAAATTAAAAAAAAAAAAAAAAAAAAGAAATTTACAAGAAAAAAAGCCAAAAATTTATGCAGGAAAAAAACAGAAAATTTCACCAAAAAAAGTAGTAAATATATGAGTAAATATATTGAAGTTTACAGTAAAAAGAGATTTAAAATTTTTGAGAAAGTTCCAAATTTACAAGAAAAATGCCACAACTTTATGGGAAAAAGTCACAAATCCATGAGGAAAAAGTTGTGAAAAAGTGGGAAATTTATGAGAAAGTTACAAAAAAAGTTTGCAAATTTGCAAGAAAAAAAGTCACAATTTTACAAGCAAACAAAATCACAAATTTATGCAAAAAGGTTGCAAGTTTATAGTTAAAAAAAAAAAAGTTGAAAATTCATGAGAAAGTTTCAAATTTTCAAGAAAAATGTGTCAAATTTATGGGAAAACAGCAAATTTATGAGAAAATCAGTTGAAAACAGGTGAAGTCCATGTGGGCAAGCACAGATGGGGCCAACGTAAAAGCTGCGGACAACCCACATGGACCCATGTGACAGCCCAGTCTGACCCTTGGCGGGGCCCACAGGGACGTGCTGGCTGGGATCTAGCCGATGGTCAGGGTGTGTAACTGTGGAAGATGGTCATGTGCTCATGCCTAATTAGCCCAAAGCTACAGTGGATATTTCTCAGTCAAAAGAGATGTTCTCATTTTTACTGTAGTCATATGAGCTAAGAAAGCATTTTAGAAGGTTGCAACCCACAGATATTCCATGTTTTCATGAATGTGACCTTTAAAACTTGACGCCTGATCCAAGCATGTGGAAAGTGACGGCCCAGCGTCTCTGCAGCCTGTCATCTTCCCCTCCCGTCCCGTCATGACGACGGTCTGGTCGGCTTCTGGGCCCCCTGGAAATGCTCCACATTAAGATCCAGAAGAGTAAATATCTGTAATGCACATGAGCCTGGTGCTGCTGAGCTGTGGGGCCCCTGAATCCCCCCCCCCCCCCACGTCCCACTCAGCCATTGCTCCCTGCACATGGCCCCTGCTGAGTAAGAGGCCTAATTACTGAGAAGAGGCTGAGAAAATGAGTTTGCTTTGTTGTAAACTTGTGACTTTTTCTTGCAAATTTGCTAACTTTTTCTTGTAATTTTGGAACTGCCTCATAAATTTGCCGCTTTTTACTACAATCTTTTTCTCATAATTTGTTATTTTTTCCTTGTAAATTGTTGAATTTTTCCCATAAATTTGTGATATTTTTCTTGTAAATTTGGAACTTTCTCAAAAATTTTGCTTTTTTTATTGTAAAGTAATAGCTTTTCCTCATAAATTTGTATTTTTTTTTCTTGTAAATTTTCAATTTATTTACTCATGCATTTGCTCCTTTTGTTGTTAATTTGCAAGTTTTTCAAATTCTTTCCTCATAAATTTGGGCCTTTTTTTCTTGTAAATTTGCAGCTTTTTTCTCCTAAATGTTCATTTTTTCTCATAAATTTGGGACTTTTTTCAAGTAAATCTATGCTTTTCCTCTTAAATGTGCTACTTTTGTTTGTAAATTTGTCACTTGTTGAATAAATTTTCACAAATTTTTCCTCATAAATGTGTGCCTTTTTTGTCTAACTTGCCCCATGGCACCAGTGTTACTGCTCATGCACATTACACCCATGTGTGGGGCCTGTTGCATGTGTGTGTGTGTGTGTGTGTGTGTGTGTGTATTGCTGTAGCCGCCCCTACTGTGACGTCAGGCGGCCACGGTTGTTGTCTATATATAGTTCTGTGTTCTTAATAAAGGTGTTGGTTGACTGCATGACAAGAGAGACTGCCACTCCTTTTCCATGCATAACAGTTTAAAGCAGGTAAGCAGATCACCTGCACCACAGGTGAACTCCATGTGGGCAGACACAGATGGGGCCAACCTGGATCCTGTGGACAAACCCACATGGACCCATCAGATAGCCCAGTTTGACCTTTGCTGGGGCCCACATGCTGTCTGGGTCCACATGGAAAGTTCTGTTCAAACATCGACATTTTGAAAGTCTACACAATATATCCTACAAAACTGCATTTCTCATGATGTAGGGAAGTGGATGACAAACGTGTTCTGCAAAACCTGCTCTGAAAACACAATAAATGCTATTTTACACAAACTACAAAAACAGTTAGTGTAGAAAATAATTCACTTACTCATTCTGACTGAGGGCAACAAAAGGCTGCACTGTCTGAGGACCACACAGGAGATCAGCATCAGCAGTTACAAAAAAAATGAATTTTCTTGTGAATTTGGAACTTTTTTCATCGAAGTCTGCAACTTTTTCCCTTGCATTCACTCCTCTGGAAAATCTGTTCTTGTAAATTTGCATACATCAGCATTTTTTTCTTTCTATATTATATATATATATATATATATATATATATATATACAGTATATATATATATATATATATATATAGAGAGAGAGAGAGAGAGAGAGAGAGAGAGAGAGAGAGAGAGAGAGAGAATTAACAAATATTTGGGTAATTAAATATTTGGGGACGACTCTATTCTGCTGTGAATAATTTTTAGTCACATATGAAAAATTGCTGAATCAGCTCCTAATCTGAAATCCTGCCTGACTGATGCTGACCATTATTCTGAGTCTGCAACTGAAAGATTTCTGTCAGTGCTGAATGTATACATAAAACCAGCTAATCGGCCATTCTATTTTGCTTTTTCTTTCGTTTTCCATGAACTTTGGGGCTGGACTGTCCCACAGGTGGACACTTCCGCCCCCCGGCCTCACCTGTGTCTGCTCGCCGCTCTCTGAGCTGTGTGCACCCCGCTGTCCGTGTATCCGAGACCCCAACAAACCGGGGTTAAGGCGAACAGGTAGAACAAGCTGTCCATCTTTAACTCCAACGCGGATTCAAAAACAAACGAATGTCATTCAGGTCGAGACTTTTACCGCTAAAGTCCGTCATGAGCTGCGGTGAAGCAGTGACGGTGACCGGGGGTGCGAAGCCATGACTGCAGCATGGAGTCCCGCAGGGTCCGGACAAGTGGATTCCACACGGTAGGCTGGACTGAAGTGGACTGAGACTGGCTGAGGGGCTGCTGTGGAGTGAAGAACAAAGATTCCTGTCAGAGCTCTCTCTCTCTCTCTCTCTCTCTCTCTCTCCTCCTGAACATTTTTCCTGCGTGGAGCACAACATATAAGCTCCCGTGCACTGCCCCTTTCCCACATTTTAACACCTCCCTGGGGTCTTAATGAAATGTTTGTGATATTTTCATCATTTTTTCTTTAATTAATTGACCATTGCAGCATAATTGTGCATCATCTCTTGCAGCCTTTGTCAGAATGACTGGTTTCAGTGCATGCCTCTTTAAATCGCTACAGCCACTTTTAACTCCACCCTCCCTCTTACATCACTATTGCTAATCTTAGCTGGCTAGCTCCTAGCTGGGATCAAGCCCAAGCCAACTAATGTAAATTTGTTTGAAAGAATGAATGAGATAAAGCATCACTGGTGGACAGGGGTGTGTGATTTCAGTGGTCGGTATGACCAATATCTGGAGTACCGTATTTTTTGGACTATAAGGCGCACTTAAAATCCTTTAATTTTCTCAAAAATCAACAGTGCGCTTTATAATCTGGTGCGCCTTATGTATTAATTCTGGTTGTGCTTACTGACCTCGAACCGATTTTATGTGGTACACGGCGCTCAAAAATCTGTCAAAAATGTTTTAGTACGACTTTGGTAAGCTACGAAGCCGAACCACTTGATGGATTGTCGGAGCATTACGGTAGTCAGGAGCCTCGCGGAGTAATATGTGCTTCAACATAATGGCCGGATGGCTTTTTCCACAAATCTCCATCTCTATTGATCTGCGTCTCCATGCGCGCCCATCTCACCGATACTGTCAAAACCCAAGTGAAGCAAACTAATTTGGAGCTTGCCATCATTCTGGGTGGATTAACCAAAGAACTCCAACCGCTATATTGGTGTCAACAGGTCATTCAAAGTTAAATTGCTAGCGAGTTACGCCACTATCTGCCAATGGATCGTGGATCGAAACTGCTCCTGTTTAGCTGTAATTAATATTCAAAAATGATATTTTCAGGACGAAAGAATTCAAGCGTCCCAGCATTTGTTTACTTCTCGGGGCTGCCGCCAGAGAGCGAGCCGTATCGAGTACCAAGCGAGTATCCTGGCCAATATGGCAATGTAAACAGCCGCGGACCAAAAAACATACATTTGCTCGTGTAACAGGTCATTCACACTCGCAGACAATCGCACTATATGTGTCTATAATGACTATAGATAGGATTTTCTTTCCATGCACGCAAAAAAAAAAAAAACCTTTCCCAGATCCGACTACCTCGCGAGGTAGTCGATACCCAAAAGCCGATGGTGTATAGAACACGTATATTAGGATTTGTATGTGAAATTTCGGCATCAAAACTGCTCCCGTTTAGCTGTAATTAAATATTCAAAAATGATATTTTGGGGACGAAAGAATTCAAGCGTCCCGGCATATGTTTACTTATCAGGGCCGCCGCCGGAGAGCGAGCCATATCGAGTACCGAGCGAGTACCGAGCGAGTATCCTGGCCAATATGGCGATGTGAGTATTATGCCTTGGTATCCTATTCTCCGGTGCCAGCCCTCTACTCCTGTGCCGTTCTACTCGTGGGTTTAACCCTGTATATGAATAGCTGTGCTTTGGGTCTACAACGACCGTGTTCCTTACCCCATGTTCCTTATCCCTTGTTCCTAACCCTTACTTTAATAAAACATCTCAACTCACTGGCTCGCCCTCGGCTCTCATTGTGTGGCTCCCTAGAGCCACATGTAACAGTAAGTCGCAGCCAGACGAGTTGCCGGCGGCCGTGAGTTTGTGGAACTGTACCTTCCTTGTCCGGGTGTTAGCGCCATTAGCATGCCGTTTCCCAGGAGTCACTCCCGACGCCAGGGCGACGAGCTGGGGTCCATCCCGGGGGCTGTCGACAGGACGCTCTTCACCCTGCACGACGCCTCCAATTCGAGACGCTGGCATCCGGGCCATGCTGAGGATCTCCTGGACTGTCACCCTCGTTCTTTGTTCCATCTCGAGGTCAGTGCCAGGATTGACGCCATGGTCACACAGCGAGAGAAGCTCCGCGGGTTGGATGGAAACCCCGGCAGGACACCGAAGTGGATGACGTTGCCCCCCGCTTCGGGATCCCGTTCCTGCTGCCATTCCAGCCCGGGAGTCCGCGGGTTGGATGGAAACCCCGGCAGGACGCCGAAGTGGATGACGTTGCCCCCCGCTTCGGGACCCCGTTCCTGCTGCCATTCCAGCCCGGGAGTTCGCACCACCCAGAGGGCTTCCCCCGTTCTGCACTACGTCACTCGGGATTCCCCCCATGGAGCCGCAGCTGACAGCTGTTACGTCCGGGACCGAGCGGCTGACGCGATTCCCGCTGTGCATCCATTCACCATCTTCTGGCACGTGGCGGCGGCGGCAGTGAGATTGATGGAGAGGACTTGAGGGCAACGAAGCCTTCCCAAGCTCAATGCCTTCCTCGCCTCGGTGTCTGCTCAGGAGCGGCGATTCCTGGGTTCCCCCCTCGCTTCATCCCCTGGGAGAGGCCGTCGTCACATCGCCAAGTCACCTCTGCATGACCCCCTTCCGGATCCAGTTCTGGGCTGCCGCCAGAACCGTTCCCCCCATGCAGCTGTCACCTCTTCGTCTCGTCAGCGTGGAGTTTTCACAGCCTCGTTCCCTGAGCCTCGTTCCCCCGCTGTCACTCCTGGACATTCGGGCTGGCTCACCCCGGCTGTTTCCCCCTCCTCCTCGACGTGCTTCCTGACTGCTGTGTGTGCCTGGAATCCCGGCCTGGTGAGCTCTCTTCTGGAGACTACGCGAGCGATCCTCAGACGATTTCCCAGGGGGTCCTCCATTATCGCCTGGCGGGGAGAGGAAGAAGCAGTGTCCACCGCAGCAGGCGTTATCCAACCTCCAGGAGACAGGCAAGTCATAGTTTATTTACATCAGTTTAATGATTTGCTTTGTCACACTCCTGGAGGAGGGGTTCAGGGTTCACAGCTCCCTGAACTCCCCCCACCTGCTGTAACCTGTGTTCCTAATCCTGCATCCTCTGTGTCTCTCTCCGCCGAGCGGTCCCCGGCCCCGGGTCAACATTGTGGGACCAGGAGAGCCCCTGCGGTTCTGGTTCCGCAGCTGCGTTGTGGATGGAGGAGGAGGACTGACTGCTGCATGGAGTCTGCGCCGACGATTAAGCGTCCCCGGGTCTCCACGGAGGAGCAGTTCGGTCCAGCGGGACGAGATTCTTCTGGCTTCACGCTATGTGGTTCATCGGCGGGGTTACTGGAGCTGGAGGAGCCTCAAGCTGCGTTGACCATCGTGCTGGCTGCGGGGCCCGACGCAGCCGAGTGGGAGCCTGACAACGACCTTCTGACGACGGATCCTGGATCTTCGCAGTCCTGGACGGCGTCGGAACCCGAGATCAGGTGAGTGCTCTCCTTTCTTTTCTCTCTCTATTTCTTTGAGCACTTTAGCCTGTCTCTAGGGGAGATGAGCCGGGTGCAGCCGCTCGCTGCATCCGAGCTCGTTTCGCCGGGTTCTGGCGCTGCCGGTGATCCTGATCCCGGTTCTGTTTTTTCTCCCGAGCCTTCTTCCAGGGTCACTGGCGAGGAGTTGCCGTTCCTCGTGATACTGGAGGGTCCAGGTTCAACATTGGAGGTCGGTTCTGGTGCGGTGCCGACCCAGTCGGGGTACGATGCGGGTGCTGCTTCAGCAGTGTCCGACGTGGGTTCGCCTAAGACCCAATCGGGGTCCGATGTGGGTGCTGCGCCAGCGTTTTCCAGGTCCGGTGAGGAGGTGGCTGTTTCCCAGCGGCCTGACGCTCGTTGCCCTTGTCATCGGCTCTCCCCTGTGCCTCGTCCACCGGGACCCACTTTGACCCTTCGTCTGTCTCAACGGTCCTGGTGGTTGAGTGATGCGGGTCGACGGCCCGACCCGCAAGACTTCCGGTTCGGCGATCTGGTCCAACCCCCTGACGAACTTTGCTGCTTCTGGGTGGCCTGGCACGGCTACCGGCGGACTGGTTTCTTGGGATCTGGGTCTGGAGTTGGCCGTCCAAACTTTTCCTCTTCCCCGGCCTACCGACTGGACAATGGGCGGGGCGACTACCAGAACTATTGGACCGTTTTGGACTCTGCCTGCCGTCTCCTCGGGTGTTGCTTATTAAGGTCACTCGGGGAGCTTCTTTGTCCTGTAGGGGAATATATTTTTAGTGCTGTGTATTGTTTTTTCCCCTTATTAACCGTACTCAGCATCTTATCTCATTATTATCCTGTGAACCTGTCACCGTTATTCCCCTAGGTGACCCCCCGTTTATTTAGTGCTGTGTATTGCGTTCTCTCCTTATTAACCATACTCAGCATCTTATCTTATTGTTGTCCTGTTACTCTGTCACCGTTATTTTCCTAGGTGTCCTTCTTTGCATATGGCGCCGTGTATTTTGTTATCTTTTTTACTTACCGGTGCACGTCATTCCTATTATTCTTGTCCTGGTCTTAGCCCGCTTTTGTTTCATGGAGTAATGTGTTTTGGTTTCTTTATCAACCATGCTCTGTGATCACCTCATCCTGTTCCATTTAGCGTTGTGTATTGTGTTTGTTATTTATCACTCGTACTCAGCGTTTTTGTCCTGTTACCTTTTTGGTGTTTTTTTTTCCTTGCACTGGGCCACACATTGTTGGTATTATCTGAGTAGTGTGCAACCAGTGTTCTGACTCAGTTTTCTCCCCATCTGTGCCCTGGGTTAATTATTCCCTGTTTTGTAAAGTATTGTATTTGGGTTTTTTCCTCTCTCTGCCCTGCTACCCTACATTGTTCCATTGGGGGTTTTTTTGTCCTTCCCTTTGCATCTCCCTCTCCGGTCCTGCCCCCCTTCCGCCCACCCTAGGTGAGGGGGGGAGCTGGGATGTTCCTGGTCGTTCGGGAGCCCAACCTTGAGGAGGGGGGGGGGCTCTGTAACCATGGGATGAGACGCCGTCTCGGCGCTCAGCCCATGTCTCCTCATCCCTGCCTCTCATTAGGCAGCATCTCTGTCACCATGGGAGGAGACGCCATTTCGGCGCTCAGCCCATGTCTCCTCATCCCTGCCTCTCATTAGACAGCGTCTCAGCTGGCTCCCAGCTGTCAGTATTACGGGACGGCTGGGGCCAATTAATCCTCATCAGCTGGGGCGCTGCTAATGAGGATAAAAAGGAGCAGCCTCGATCACTCGGGGCTGCGACTTAAAGCACTACAGGCTGAAACCCTGATGTCCGGCGTCAGCCCTTACCCTTCTTGCAGTAACCTTGTGAGTGTTCCCCGCTGTGAGTATTATGCCTTGGTATCCTATTCTCCGGTGCCAGCCCTCTACTCCTGTGCCGTTCTACTCGTGGGTTTAACCCTGTATATGAGTAGCTGTGCTTTGGGTCTACAACGACCGTGTTCCTTACCCCGTGTTCCTTATCCCTTGTTCCTAACCCTTACTTTAATAAAACATCTCAACTCACTGGCTCGCCCTCGGCTCTCATTGTGTGGCTCCCTAGAGCCACATGTAACAGGCGATGAACAGCCACGGACCAAAAATGTTCCACCTGCTCGTGGAACAGGTCATTCACACTCACAGACAGTCGCTCTATATGTGTCTATAATGACTATAGATAGGATTTTCTTTCCATGCACGCAAATTTTTTTTTTCCCCGGCTCCGACTACCTCGCTTTAATGCACCTTATAATCCGGTGCGCCTTATAGTCCCAAAAATACGGTACAATAAGTGCAGAAACATTTGCGAATGAGTGGCGAAACTGCTAGCCTCAGTTTGCTGCATTTGGTCCCAGTTGGAGGTAATACTACAATAAATTAAACTAAAAGAGCATCTAAAGGTGCGGTGCATTCAGACCAAATGTGAAAAAGCAAGTTTTATGTGCAGCACAATTACATCTTAACTCAACATAAACACGCAAATAGACATGAATTCACTGTCTTAGAGAGTTGCAGACGGGTGATTTGCCTTTATAACTTCTGCAGCTGTGTTCAACCTGCTGTGGAAATTCCCAAAACACCGTTATACTTAGGGTTACATTGTCCGACAGGGTCTCTGTTGTGTGGTGTGTGTGTGTGTGTGTTGCCGTACCCGCCCCTAATGTGACATCAGGCGGGCACAGTCGTTCTGTATATGTAGTTCTGTTTCCCATAATAAAAGGAGTTCACTGCATGACAGAAAAGACTCCAGTCCCTCATTCCTCATACAAAACATGTTAGCGATGAGAGAGAAATTATAGGCGCTTTTCCACTAGCCCCGATTAGAAAACCCGACTTGACTCACTTCGATTCGGTTCTGCCTCGGTTGCTTTTCGACATTACTGCTGGCACACCTGCTGGCACACCTGCGGTGGGTGGGATTTCTTGAACAGCGAGGTGGCGCCACACTCTCGTGACGTGAAACACGCGACCGAATCCTCCACAACAAAGAAAATGGCTGATGACGAGGAGAGAAGGAAGGAGGAAGGAGAGAGGAATGACTGTGACATGAAACTGGTGAAATCTATGGTGCTGACTTCTTGTGCTCTGCACAATCTGTGTGAGAGTCATGGAGAGACGTATGACACTACATTGGATGATGCAGTAGATGAACCAGTGGTGGCAGCGGCACAGGGAGCAGAGGAGCAGGGTGCCGATATACGAGATGCTGTGATGCAGTACTTGTCTAGCAATAGGTAGAAATGTAATTTCGTGCACATTTATGTGCATACATATTTCAAAAATGTTTTTTGTAAATAAAATGTTGTGCATGTTCCATCTACCTGTCCTCTGTTGTTCACAACGCTTATCTGTTAAGGTACGGGTAATTACATACCTGTCAAGGCATACCTCATGCCTCCCTTATTGGGAGGGCTTTCACACCTGTACTGAGTACTTAAAAACTGTATTTATCGGCAGATGAAAGAAAACTGAAGCAAAAAAAACTAAACAAAAACTAAACAAACAGCAACTGCAACATGAACTATTTCAAACATATTTATTCAAATGTACACTTATATGGACACAATCTTGAGCCATAACTTTTTGGTAATGTGAAAATAATAAGCCAAGTAGCACAAAAAAACTAAAAATAAAAAATGAATAAATAAAAAATAAATGATATTAATAATAAATAAATAAAAATAAATAAAAAAATATTTTTCAAATTTACATTAGCATTAGGTAGATTGCTTAATTTGAAAGTACACAATAAGAATTATTCTGAATATAGTTCTTAATTGTCAGCTAGATACTGTATATACACTTGGAATTAAAGAGTTTTTAATTGTCAGCTTTGTTACACTAATGCACTTGGATGAACTTGAAACAAGAAAATGTTCACTGATGCTGCTTGTTATAGTTCCAAGTAGCAGCCTTTGCTGACTCTAGCATTTCTGAAGTGGCAGATCAGATGAGGTGGCAGATCAGAAGTGATCTGCCACCAATGAGGGTAGATTGTGCTCTGCCACAAAATGACAAACCATCACTTCTGCTAGTGATGCACTGGATTTGGAAGGCGTCAGTTCTCTCACTGGCTGAAAATGTTCATCCATCGATCGATACGTTTTCGATTTGGCTACACAGTTTTTGTGGCCCTGTGTAGCGAAGTGCGACTTCAGGTCGAAAATCCCCAATGCAGTCACTTTTATGCTCCTCCTACATGGAACACAGAGGGAGTGTGTAGGGCCCTCTGGAGAAGCCTTTATCCATCCAGCGATTCCTTTCTGTTCCGGAGCCGCAGGACAACAGAAGGTGCGAAGCCATCAGCATAATGATCAGTCCACACTTCTCACTGTTGTGATAATTGCTCACGCTGAGCGCTCTGCCAGCCCCGTACGCTGTGGGGGTCACACACACACGATGTGTTCCTCCACACTCTCAATAATTTTTTTTCCCGTATATTTTTCTTTTTGGCGTACAGAAATGGCAATATGCCCGTATTTGCTAAAATTGCATTTTCCCCGTATTAAAATACGGCGAAACCGTATCACTTGACAGGTATGTAATTACATGCAGAAACACCGCACAGGCCATCTTCACAAAAATCCAGCTCGACAAGCCACTTTTGCTTAGGTGGAAATGCAAATTGAACTATAAATCATGTGCTGATACATGTCATATTCCCATGTAAATGTCTCCCACTTTTACTTACAAATTGATTTTTAATTTTTGGGAAAAAGGAATATAAATTTGGCACAACTTGTTGGTAACAACAGTTGTGTGCAACAAAAACACAGTTGTGTCTAATGTTATTAGTGCCAAATTTTTGCTAGATTCCTTCTTAATTTATTAAATTTTGACTGGTGATGCAACATTCAATTTACATGTACTTACCTTTATCAGTGTCTACTGTACAAGTTAAAGTACACCTGTACAACTGCTTATAACATAAAAAATGTACCCGTTCAAGAGAAATGGATTCAGCATTGCAAATTTGTTTAAAATAAAAAAAAAAACCTACCAAGACATTACGTTTCGTTGTGTTGTTAAAAATTGAATTACCATTAGAAGGCTATACACCTGACCTGATGAACAGCAGCATGTGGAGTGAACAGAGAATGGAATGTGTATGTAATTATTGGCTTTTCTCATATGGTGTCATAACAGATAAACCAGACTTTTGATGCAAACAATACCATTTTATTCCAGAAGCAAAATTTACAAACAAAAAAACAGACTGGGCGTGGGGAGACATGGTTAGACACGCCGACTGCTAAATGCGTCCACAAGCCTGCCAAATAGGGTCAGGAAATCTCTGTTGAATGTTGACATCTCTGCGAGCTCTTCCCTTTGTAACGCAGTGTCCTGCTCCAGGGCTTCACGCGCATCTGCCCACACATCTGCGGCCACCTGTCGCAAATGCTGCATGTACTCCTGATGGTGTTCTTGCTGCTGGTCATGTTGCCGTTCCAAAAGCCGCATCTCTTCGTCATGCATGTTGACCATCGCTGATGTAAGGTCAGCGATGGAGTTGTCCCTTTTCCTCTTGCCTAGATGGAAAGACAGAAAGGCATGGTTGTTAAAGCTGGATCACTACATATATTATGGAATTACACTGGTGAAAGTCTGTGGTGGAATGTCACTATTATATTATGCTTCATTGCTGTATATAAGCTGAACTGTCATGTTGCTGCCCCTCAGTAGAGCGGATTTTGCAACACGCAGGGTGCTGTCTTCGGCTGCAGCCCCCCTGCAAAACTAAAAAGGATTAAGATTAAGAATATGGATGGATGGATGGGTAATGTTTAAAATAGTTGCTTGTAGTGTGGCCGCAGAAATCTGAATGGGTTAATACAGTCAGCTGACGCGAAGCATTTCAATGAAGCATGTTGATTTCAACGGCAGTTCATGAGCTTTATTTGTTTTTCTAAAACAGGAGTTACAACAGCACTTCAATCACCACACCTAAAAATGGGACCGCGTTGTGGAATACCGTTAAGTGAACATTTCAATTAATTAATATGCAGCTACTGGAAATTGCATTAATCAATTTGGTACATAACTTGTTAGGCTCCAGCCCCCCCCGCGACCCGTAAAGGATTAAGCGGTAGAAGATGGATGGATGGATGGATGGATTTTCAACCCTGGTTTCCGCTGGACCTGTTTCAACAAAAAAAAAATTGTGGTTATTGTGCCTTACCGGCACTTGAACGTGATCCAGATGGAGCTGGTGATGTGGCTGACATCGGAGTCGATCCAGCTGGCGGTCTGCCAGACGCAGACGCAGAGGCAGACGCAGGAGAGTCCGGTGTGTCCATGTCCACTGAGGTGGACCCCTGTGATATGAACTGCGATTCTAGAAAGAAAATGCACTCAATTTAAAACTCAACACCAAAGTGCAACATGTACACAACACTCTCAAGTTTTTAACCGGAATACAATAAGCGTAATTCAGCGTTTTGTTCGCGCTAATACTTAACACAAAGCAAGCGTGAATCTGCAGTTGGCTGCAAAACAATAGGCAAGCCTCAGTAACAACCATTACCCACAATCTAACAACCTTCCTATTTCTTAAAAACAGTGAGCTTGGCACAGAAAGGATAAATTGGCTAAAAGACGCGCAATATCGAAACAACACTCACCATCCACGGTTTCCAAGGCCGTGTCGAGCCCAATGTCTCTCAGCGAACCACTTCCACTCCTTCCGATCCGCTCCACTTCGAGCATTGTGGTCCTTCACTGCTCGGTAATCGCTTTTCAGCTTTTTCAGCTTCTCCCGACACTGTTTGGCAGTACGGATGTGCCCTTGGGAACCCATCTGCTCGGACACCTGCTGGTATATTTTTTCATTTCGAGTAGATCCGTCCAACTCGCGCTGGATGCGATCGTCGGCTAATATAGAAAGAAAATTGCACACCTCCTCGTTTGACCAGGGGATAGCCTTACGAGAAGACATCTTCAGAGTGTGAAAATACTGTATTAAAGGGGCGCACTGTGTTCACTGGCTGAACAACTACAAATGGCGGTGGTGTAGTAGATTCAGCAGAAAAAGTCGCTTTTGTGACATTACGACCTGACCAATCAGCGGCAACCAGTCTGTTAAAGTCACATCACAGCCATACTCAGCCCTACTCAGCTCGGTTAGACCCTGCCCTGGATCAGGTACTAAAATAGCGCCTGCTAACCGGTGCTGGGGCTAATGGAAAATGCTCAAACGCGGGCTGAGTGGTGCGGTGTAGGGCTAAGCGAGGCTAGTGGAAAAGCCCCTTATGGGAGTGTATGGGCTACCTCCATCCCTGCTACCGTTTCTCGAGTACATGGGAGAGCCAGTGATGCTGTGGCATAAGTGGGTGGCCATGTTCGAGGATTACATTGGGGCGCTGGGCCTAAGTAGACTCAACGGGAGATGAAGACGAGTACTTCTGGCCCACCATCTCGGCGCAGAAGGCCGAAGAATTCTCGGTACGTTGGGTGAAACGGAGTGCTATGCAGATGCTGTCGAGCGGTTAGTCGAGTACTTTGTCGAGCAGACGAGGACCACGAAGCTGTGGGTGGCGGGAGTGTTGGCACCAAATGAAGTGAGACTAGTTAGCTTGGAGAAGCTAATGGCCTACTCAGTGTCTATGGGCAAGTTAGCCACAAAGCTAACTACGTGCCAAAAGCAAGCTCCAGGCTACCAGCTAGGCACCGAGGTGGGACCGGGGCCACGAGTGGAGGAGTCCCCGGTCACTGAAGACGACGGGCCAGCCAAGGAGCGCAGCACGGTGCAGTATCGTAGCACTGGAGAGTTTGATGGAGCTTTAATGTAGTTATTTGTTCATATATTGTATTTATATGGAGCTCTTATTTGTGTGGTACGGGGTGGTGGCTTCGCCTTCCGGTCCCGCCAACTCCGTGGGTATAAGAAAGGCTACAGGCAGGGGAGCGGCCTCTTCCGTCTTTTCCTCTGCCAGCAGCTGCGGGTGTAGTTGGTTGCACAGCGTCCTGTGTAATAAACTTGTGTTCAGCTCTACTGCTGGTCTTCTCCTTGGCTCCGAGTTCAGACATAACAGGTGCGGTGAGCGACAACAGCAGAGAGGGAGAGTAGTGACAGGAGTCATCCGTGCAGCTGGAGGCTGGGCAGCGGGAGAGCGGGAACATACAGGCTGAGAACCCTGGGAGGCAGCAGCGGCAGTCGGGCGCAGAGACAACGCAGCAGAGCGCCTTGGATGAGGGTGCTGGGAGCAGCGATGAAGCGCCTGGGTTGGAGAGTGACGCCGATGAGAGCAAAGCTGAGAGCCCCGGGAGGGAGCAGCAACAGCCTGCCACAGAGACAGCACAGCAGAGCACCTGGGACGAGGGTGCAGGGAGCAGCGGTGAGGTGCCTTGGTCAGCGAACAATGCCGGTGAAAGTGATGCTTTGAACCCCGGGAGTGAGTAACAGCAGCTGGGCATGGAGGCGGTGCAGTGGGACGCCTCGGACGACAGAGACGAGGTGCCGGGCACTGTAGAGGTCGGGCAGGGTTTCAGTGCCGGAGCTCAGGTCGTCCTGGACGAGGGTGCCGGGCATTACAACGAGACGCCCAGGTTGGTGAGTGTCACCGACGAGCAGGCTTCAGGTCTCCATGGAGTTCAGCCACAGAGGGCCGAAGTGTTTGGACCCATGACAGCGGTGTTGAAAGTGGCCAGGAGTGGACTGACAGGCTCGGAGGGACGGCGTGCCGGACAGCAGCTCTGCAGGTCCTGAGGAGTGAGGCAGTTGGTGGTGAAGAGAGACATTTTCGCAGGAGAGGTCGGTTTTGATCCTGGTGGCAGATGGCGGCCAGGGGCGCACATGCCGTGGGGCTGCCCGGGGTCTCCAAGCCGGTCTTATCTTCGGCGGCCAGGGGCGAGCATGCTTTGGGGCTGCCCTGGGTCCCCGGGCCGGTTTTACCTCTGGCTGCCGGTGGACATAGGTGTTACTTAAATACTGTTGATGTAAATATGTATATATATAGTGCTGGTGTGCATGTGAAGGGTTGTTGTGTAATGGGATTATTTTACTTATTTTAGAGACATGGTCCAATTTGAGTTATTTTTTGTGCCAATGCAATAGGCTATTTTATTACAGTTCATGATTCCTTGTTTTCTAAGTGCATGATTCGGGTCCTAAATTGGGAAGGGTCTCGATTGTGTGTGTGGTTTTACACTTTTGTAAGGGGGAGGGGAATGTTGTGTGGTGTGTGTGTGTGTTGCCGTACTCGCCCCTAACGTGACATCAGGCGGGCACAGTCATTCTGTATATATAGTTCTCTTCTCCATAGTAAAGGGAGTTCGCTGCATGACAGAAAAGACTCCAGTCCCTCATTCCTCATAAATAACAGTCTCACCTGAAAAAAAATGTCCTTGCCTCCAGAATTTCACCTGGATGATGTTTGTTTACATTGCTATTATGCTAGCCTTATTAGCACGTCCACGGCTGGAGTCTGTGGGTAAAAAAACTCTGACACTCCGATTCAACTGCAGCGCTCCCAGTCCGTCTGTCTGCACGTGCGTAACAGTCTCATTTTCAAACTAATTTACGCTCCAATGATGATACTTTTATAACAATTTATAAAAAATCAGTTATCAAACCCTGCCTGGATCGGCAGTTAAGCTAATGCCAGATGGCCTAACTCCAGGCCAGCTGGAGTTACAGACCAATGACCCCAACCACCTAGCCAAGCTAATGCTAATGACTTGATGTAGTGTACTGTGAAAATATAATTTAAGGCTGGTGACATTTACTATTTAGTGATGCACAGGAACAAACAGAGAAGGGTTAAAACAGCTTCCTGGAGAGAAAAGCAGTATAAAAGGTGTGTGTGTGTGTGTGTGTGTGTGTGTGTGTGTGTGTGTGTGTTTTAAGGAAGTGAAAGGAAATGAGTCTTTTAATATTTTTTTCAAAAATCACGTGACTAATGGATGCATTTCAGAAGGTTAAAACCTACAGAAAAATTTAGTGAATCACCCCTTTAAAGAAATCAATTGGGTCATTGTCTAGATGAGTAGAAAAAATACCTAGAAAAAAAACTGAACCAGCAGCCATATGAATGTTGCACATTTACAAGGAAAAAAAGTCACAAATTTACGATTGGAAAAAAGTGAAAATTTTTCAGGAAAAAGCTGAAAATGCATGAAAGCAAATTGCAAAATTATGAAAAATGTTACAAATTCACAAAAAGCCAAATTTATGAGAAAATTGCAAATTTTAGGGAAAAAATGATGATTTTTCCAGAGAAAAAGTAATATTTATCAGAAAAGGTTAAAAAAAAATTCACAAGAAAAAGTTACAAACTCACAATAAAAAAAAATCAAGCTTTACATTTAAGAAAAAAAAATCTAATTTATGAGAAAATAATCACAACTTTATGAGGAAAAATAGGTGTAAATTTAGGAGGCAAATGTTGCAAATGTACAAGAAAAAAAGTGACAAATGAGAAAAAAAGTTGTAAATTTATGAGAAAAAAATTAAGGTCATTTTATTTTCCTTCCAAAAACTTTTGAAGATGAAATTGTATCTTGGGCCCCTCACTAGCTGAGCGGGCCCAAAGCATTTGTGTACTCAGCTTTATACACAGATACAACTCAGCTTAAAATGAAGTTAAAATAGACAAAATATAAAAACAAACTGGCTGAGAATCCCAGCACACATTTTAATAGTCATGTGGGGATCACGAAATGATGAGACTGGATTATTTCTCAGTATTGGTTTATTGCATTTCACGTCCCCAGCTCTCTCTCTCAGTCAGGAAAAAAGAGGGAGAGCTGCGGTAAACCCCCACATATTTATACCAGCACATCAAAGATAGAATCACACACTCAAGTCAAAACCTTCTATTTACAATTAACCACTTCAGAGTCCTCTTTGCTCTTCCGTCTGACCCCAGGGGGTCAGACAACCCTTTCAGGATCTCGCCCCCGATCCTCTGTCTTCCTTCCAAGTCCGCAGGTGGTCGAGACCCATTGTCCATCTGAGGCATGATGTCAATACACACTGCAAGCTTAAAGTCTTTCTGTGTTTGAGCCTATGCAGTCAAATATGTGAGCTACATAAGGTTACAATTATGGGCGCTACATCACACACCCCCAAACGCCAAAGAATGGACACACAATAACAGTATCCTAATGGCAATACAGCATATGTCACCCCCCACCTGCAGAATCTACAGCACAACCTACACAGTTTGATCAAAACACACATCACTCTGCACGTAGTCTAGGCTTCAACCTCCTCCCGAACCTGCTATACGCAGGTTTCACAGTCTGTGTTGTGCCGTCCTGCGGCGAATCTATGGAATGAGGGGGAGAAAGGTTATTTGTCCCCTGCGGGGGCTCCAGGGGCCGTTCCCTGGGGGGTCTACCGCGTCGAGGCGCCCTCGCCGGTCGTACAGATTAGTCATGCAACACAAAGGCAGGCTTTAATCTATCAATACTGATTGTTTCTTTCCTGCCCCCCAAATCTAGCACAAAATATTTATCCCCGGTTTCCAGCACTCGAAATGGACCGTCATATGGTGGGCGGAGACTGTGTCGCTGAGCGTCGTGCCTGACAAAAACAAATTCGGCGTTTTGTAAAGCTTTGGGAACAAAAATACGCGGAAAAGTGTGATGAGTGGGGCCCGGGAGCATTTCTGCTCCCGTGCCAATCAGAGGTCCCCGTGTCGGGGGGCGCCCTGGTGCCGCTTGGGCTGGTAGGAACTCGCCGGGCAGCCTGAGAGGTTGTGCAAAAACTAATTCCGCGGGTGAGGCATCTAAGTCCTCTTTGGGTGCCGAACGCAACCCCAATAAAACCCATGGTAGTTTGTTTACCCAATCTGCATCCGTGAGCGATGCTCTGAGGGCTGCCTTCAAAGACCTGTGAAAACGCTCGCATAAACCGTTGGCCTGGGGGTGATAAGCGGTAGTGCGGTGGACTGCCGCTCCTAAGCTGCTGGCCATTGCTGACCACAGTTCCGACACAAATTGAGGTCCCCTATCGGATGTAATATCCAACGGAACCCCGAACCGCGCTACCCAGGCTGTTAAAAAAACGCGAGCCACCTCTGCCACTGTGGTCGATGTTAACGGGACCACTTCCGGCCAACGTGTGGTTCGGTCCACCATTGTCAAGAGATGTGTGAACCCTTGTGACGGCGGTAGGGGACCCACTAGGTCCACGTGCACATGATCGAACCTCTTAGCCGGAATGTGGAACGGTTCTAAGGGGGCCTTCGTGTGCCTGTGGACTTTGGCCCACTGGCAAGCCATGCAGGCTTTCGCCCACTCTTTCACGTGCTTGCGCAGGCTCAGCCAAACAAACTTCTCCGCTACCATTTTCACAGAAGCGCGTACTCCCGGGTGCGCCAGGGAGTGCACCGCGTCAAAAACGCGACGGCGCCACGTGGCCGGTACCACCGGGCGCAGCCGCCCGGTGGATACGTCGCAGATTAGGGGGGGCGAACCGTTTTGTAACCTCCTGCTCTCCAGCCTTAACCCTGTTGGTCCAGACAGGAGCGCGCGCACGTCTGCGTCTCCGCTCTGCTCCGCCGCCATGGCTGCATAATCTATCCCCACGTGAACAGGGGCCGCGTGCGCGTCCGCGCTGTTAGTCCGCCCCGCGGCTGCGGTAGTACAATCCGCATCCGCGTGGACAGGCTCTGTTACCACGCGTGAGAGACAGTCCGCTACTACATTGAGCTTACCGGCTACGTGCTGAATATCAGTGGTAAATTCCGAAATTGCGGCCAGCTGTCTCTGCTGCCGTCCTGACCACGGTTCTGAAATTTTGGACATTGCAAAAGTGAGCGGTTTGTGGTCAACAAACGCGGTGAAACGCCGCCCTTCCAGCCAGAACTGGAAATGGCGAATGGCCAGGTGGAGCGCTAGCAGCTCCCTGTCAAACGCGCTGTATTTCCGCTCAGCATCGCGCAAGGATCTGCTGAAAAAAGCGAGCGGCTGCCAAACCCCGGTGACCTGCTGCTCTACAACGGCCCCTATGGCCACATCTGACGCGTCTGTGGTTAGCGCTATGCAGGCTGATGGGTCTGGGTGAGCCAGCAGTGCTGCGTCTGCCAGTGCTTTTTTAACCTCCGTGAATGCACGCTCCCGCTCCGGGGACCACTCGATCACATTGGAGGGCTTCTGCTTTTTAAGCGCGGCGTATAACGGTTGCATGAGCTGCGCTGCATGGGGCATAAAACGGTTATAAAAATTTACCATTCCTAAAAATTCTTGCAACGCTTTGACCGTTTGTGGCTGGGGAAACTCTGCCACTGCGCATACTTTGGCCGGTAGAGGGACTGCTCCCTCTGGGGAGACGCGGTGTCCTAAAAAATCGATTTCTGCTACGCCAAAATGGCACTTGGCTGGGTTAATTATCAACCCGTGCGCTCCCAACCTCTGAAAAACCGTCGTGAGGTGTTTTTCGTGTTCCTCCTCGGAGGCGCTGGCGACTAAAATGTCGTCCAAGTAGACAAAAACAAAAGGGAGGTCGCGCAACACGGCATCCATCATTCGTTGGAAGGTTTGCACGGCGCCTTTAAGGCCAAAAGCATGCTTAAAAATTCAAAAAGTCCGAACGGGGTTATTACCGCTGTTTTGGGAATGTCCTCTGGTCGGACCGGGACCTGATGATAACCGCGGACCAGATCTATTTTAGAAAAAATGCGCGCCTTCGCTAAATGCACTGAAAAATCCTGGATGTGCGGAATTGAGTAGTGGTCCTGCGCTGTGGCATTGTTTAACCTGCGGTAATCACCACAAGGTCTCCACGAGCCGTCAGCCTTAGGAACCATATGCAGCGGGGAGGCCCAAGGGCTCTTCGAGCGGCAAATTATGCCCAACCTTTCCAGGTTGGCGAACTCCTCGCGCGCAATGGAGAGCTTAGTTGCATCCAAGCGCCGAGCTTTCGCAAAAACTGGTGGGCCAACTGTGGGGATAAAGTGCTCCACCCCGTGCTTCGCAACCTTAGCTGAAAACGTGGGAACTGTGAGTGCTGGGAACTGGGTTAGAAGAGTGTGAAACTTACCGCCTGCTGTGGCGACGTTGGTCTGTACTGGCGGCGGGGACACTCGAGCTGCACAAGGGATAGAATAAAAAGAGAGTGCATTTACTAGGCGTCTATTAACCAGATCCACTAACAAGCCATGTGAGCACGAAAAGTCAGTGCCTAACATGTTGAAACTCACTGCCGCTACTATGAAAGTCCATTCATAGGTGCGGCCATGCAAGGACAGGCGCAGAGTCCTTTCCCCGAAGGTTTTGATAGACGAGCCGTTCGCCGCCGTTGCCTCGTCTCCACGGGGCCCAGCCACACGGTCCGCATAGGTCGCGGTGATGAAACTCCTCTGGGCTCCGGTGTCCACGAGGGATTGCCGCCCGGAGCCCGCATCTGTCAGATAAAGCAGCTTGTTCTGTTCACCGAGTGTTGAAGCTGCTAACGATCCCCGGCCCGGGCGTTTCCCTGTTTCTTGAAACTGCACGGCGGGATGCATCTGTACGCCTTCTCAGCGAAGCGTCGATGGTAAAAACAGAGGCCGTCCCCTCCTCTGCTTCGGGACCGCGCCGCTGCCGTCGTCGCTGGGGTTGCTTCTGCTGCCTCCGGCTCCTCACTGCCCCCGGCCGCCGCGCCGAGGTCTGCTGCTGCCACAGAAGTCTCCTGCTCGTCGCAGGCGTCAAGGAGCCGCTGCGCTTCCTTGGCCAACGCGCGGAAGTCTTGCTGGGTCACACACCTCATGCCGGACAGGGTACCCCTCATGTGTGCTGGGAGGGTCCTCAAGAAGATGTGTTTGAACAGAAACGCATCGTTGTCTATCCCGATCAGCTGCAGCATGTCCTCCATGAGGTCGGTCGGCCTGCGTCCTCCTCTGTAGCGCAGGTCCAGAAGCCGCCTGGCCCTCACCTCGGCTGATGGCACGAAACTCTCAATGAAGGCGGCTTTCAGCGCGTCGTACTTGCCAGCAGCGGGCGGCTGCTGCACCAGGCTCCGCACACATCGAGCTGTGCGGCTGTCGAGTCTTGCGATGGCATTATGAAACTTGGTGTCATCTGCTGATATTCCCCCAAGCACGAACCGCGATTCTGCGTGTTGGAACCATGAGTGCGGGTCATCTTGCCAGAACTCGGGGAGCTTAATCGAGCCTGCACTCGTGCGGGTGGTCTCCGGTGAATCCGGGTCAGGGTAACGTTCCCCCGGCATCTTACGCCTTGGTCACCAATGTGGGGATCACGAAATGATGAGACTGGATTATTTCTCAGTATTGGTTTATTGCATTTCACGTCCCCAGCTCTCTCTCTCAGTCAGGAAAAAAGAGGGAGAGCTGCGGTAAACCCCCTCACATTTATACCAGCACATCAAAGATAGAATCACACACTCAAGTCAAAACCTTCTATTTACAATTAACCACTTCAGAGTCCTCTTTGCTCTTCCGTCTGACCCCAGGGGGTCAGACAACCCTTTCAGGATCTCGCCCCCGATCCTCTGTCTTCCTTCCAAGTCCGCAGGTGGTCGAGACCCATTGTCCATCTGAGGCGTGATGTCAATACACACTGCAAGCTTAAAGTCTTTCTGTGTTTGAGCCTATGCAGTCAAATATGTGAGCTACATAAGGTTACAATTATGGGCGCTACAGTCAAGCTTTTACCTTTGTGGGGGTTTTTTTCTTTTTCAAATAAAAGCTAATTCCCTCAAAATTTGTTTATTTTTTTTTCCTGAAAATGTACTTTTTCATCTCATAAATTTGCAACTTTTTAAAAGGTCACTACCTTTAGCCCACTGGAGGGACCATGGGGGTCCGGTGCTATGTGGATCAGGTGGCAGTCAAAGGCAGAGACCTTGGCAGTCTGATCCCCGGCTTTCTTAACTGGCTTTTGGGACGTGGAACATCACTTCTCTGGTGGGGAAGGAGCTGGAGCTGGACGCACAGCTCTGATTCTGGAACCAGTTTCCTGGAGAGGGGCTGGAGCTTGGCCTACTCTGGAGTTGCCCCGGGTGAGAGGCGACGAGCAGGGGTAGGTATTCTTGTATCCCCCCACCTTGCTGCCTCGACATTGGAGTTCTCTCCGGTGAACAAAAGGGTTGCTTCCCTATGCCTTCGTGTTGGGAAACGGGTCCTGACCATCATTTGTGGTGATGCACCAAATGGTGGTTCAGAATACCCACCCTTTATGGAGTCCCTGACTGGGGTACTGGAGAGTGCTCCTTTTGGAGACTCCATTGTCCTACTGGGGGACTTCAGTGTGCATGTGGGCGAAGACAGTGAAACTTGGAGGGGAGTGATTGAGAGGAATGGCCTGCCTGATCTGACCTAGGTCTTACTGGGAGGGTTTGCTACTGAGTGTGAAGTGGCTCGAATGAGAATCAGCACCTCCAAGTCCGAGTCCATGGTCGTCAGCCGGAAAAGGGTGGACTGTCCTCACTGCCCCAAGTGGAGGAGTTTAAGTATCTCGAGGTCTCTTTCACGAGTGAGGGGAGAATGGAGTGAGAGACTGACGGATTGGAGCAGCATCTGCAGTGATGTGGACGTTGTACCGGTCTGTTGTGGTGAAGAGGGAGCTGAGCTCTAAGGCAAAGCTGTTGATTTACCAGTCAGTCTACATTCCTACCCTCACCTATGTTCATGAGCTTTGGGTAATGACCGAAAGAATGAGATTGCGGATACAAGTGGCTGAAATGAGCTTTCTTCATACAACCGCTGGAGTCACCCTTAGAGATAGGGTAAGGGGCTCACTCATCCAGGAGAGGCTCAGAGTAGAACCGCTGCTCCTCCACAGTGAAAGGAGTCAGTTGAGGTGGTTTGGGCATCTGATCAGGATGCCTCCTGGACACCTCCCACTTAAGGTGTTCTGGGCATGCCCCACAGGGAGGAGACTCCGGGGCAGACCTAGGACACCCTGAAGAGACTACGTCTCCCAGCTGGCCTGGGAACGTCTTGGTATCCTCTCTGAAGAGCTGGAGCAGGTGGCTGGGGAGAGGGAAGTCTGGTCTTCTCTGCTTGAGCTGCTGCCTCCACAACCCGGACCTCTGAAAAAGTGGTGGAAAATCGATGGATGGATGGATAACTCATAATTGGGATGGCCAGGTCTTCAAAACTAAACCAGCCCAGTGGTAAATCAAAACCCACTCAATGAATGGGTGGATGAAAAAAAATCAGGGTGACTGAAAAAAATCAGTGCAGAGTAGTATTGCGGTACTTTGTTTCCATTCTGAGACACCAGTGTCATGATACTTTTATATATAAATGTATTAATACCAGCTCAGCTTTTTGGAGACTAGATTAATAAAAATCGATTTTTCAAATCATGACTTGGTGCTAAATCCTCACGGTCTAGTTAGGTCAACATAGCAAAGGACTGACTTTGGAGGTCTAGGTGGAGTTGGACAAGCCAAACATCTGGTTGGGAAATGTAATATACAGTGGGGCAAAAAAGTATTTAGTCAGCCACCAGTTGTGCAAGTTCTCCCACTTAAAAGATGAGAGAGGTCTCCAATTTTCATCATAGGTATACCTCAACTATGAGAGACAAAGTGAGAAAAAAAAATCCAGAAAATCACATTGTCTGATTTTTAAAGAATTTATTTGCAAATTATAGTGGAAAATAAATATTTGGTCACCTACAAACAAGCAAGATTTCTGGCTCTCACAGACCTGTAACTGCTTATTTAAGAGGCTCCTATGTCCTCCACTCGCTACCTGTATTAATGGCACCTGTTTGAACTCGTTATCAGTATAAAAGACACCTGTCCACAACCTCAAATAGTCAGACTCCAAACTCCACTATGGCCAAGACCAAAGAGCTGTCAAAGGACACCAGAAAAAAAAATTGTAGACCTGCACCAGGCTGGGAAGACTGAATCTGCAATTGGTAAGCAGCTTGGTGTGAAGAAATTAACTGTGGGAGCAATTATTAGAAAATGGAAGACATACAAGACCACTGATAATCTCCCTCGATCTGGGGCTCCACGCAAGATCTCACCCCGTGGGGTCAAAATGATCACAAGAACGGTGAGCAAAAATCCCAGAACCACACAGGGGGACCTAGTGAATGACCTGCAGAGAGCTGGGACCAAAGTAACAAAGGCTACCATCAGTAACACACTACGCCACCAGGGACTCAAATCCTGCAGTGCCAGACGTGTCCCCCTGCTTAAGCCAGTACATGTCCAGGCTCGTCTGAAGTTTGCTAGAGAGCATTTGGATGATCCAGAAGAGGATTGGGAGAATGTCATATGGTCAGATGAAACCAAAATAGAACTTTTTGGTAAAAACTCAACTTGTCGTGTTTGGAGGAGAAAGAATGCTGAGTTGCATCCAAAGAACACCATACCTACTGTGAAGCATGGGGGTGGAAACATCATGCTTTGGGTCTGTTTTTCTGCAAAGGGACCAGGACGACTGATCCGTGTAAAGGAAAGAATGAATGGGGCCATGTATCGTGAGATTGTGAGTGAAAACCTCCTTCCATCAGCAAGGACATTGAAGATGAAACGTGGCTGGGTCTTTCAGCATGACAATGATCCCAAACACACCGTCCGGGCAATGAAGAAGTGGCTTCATAAGAAGCATTTCAAGGTCCTGGAGTGGCCTAGCCAGTCTCCAGATCTCAACCCCATAGAAAACCTTTGGAGGGAGTTGAAAGTCCGTGTTGCCCAGCGACAGCCCCAAAACATCACTGCTCTAGAGGAGATCTGCATGGAGGAATGGGCCAAAATACCAGCAACAGTGTATGAAAACCTTGTGAAGACTTACAGAAAATATTTGACCTCTGTCATTGCCAACAAAAGGTATATAACAAAGTATTGAGATGAACTTTTGTTATTGACCAAATACTTATTTTCCACCATAGTTTGCAAATAAATTCTTTAAAAATCAGACAATGTGATTTTCTGGATTTTTTTCTCACTTTGTCTCTCATAGTTGAGGTATACCTATGATGAAAATTGGAGACCTCTCTCATCTTTTAAGTGGGAGAACTTGCACAATTGGTGGCTGACTAAATACTTTTTTTACCCCACTGTATATGATATGGCAGTACTCAACATATTGAAAGACCATGTTAATCTTGTATTGTGGCCCAGATATCAATATTAGGGCTGGGAATTATTCATTGTGTGATTTCTTCCTTTTATGGACTGAATGAGTTATGACTTTTGTTGCAATAAATAAAGCTGAATTGAATTCAGCTTCATTTTCCTAGAAAACACATGTGGCAAGATCACTTCTGCACTTTTTTCTTACTTTTCAGCATTTTCCATTGTATATACTCTGAATCCTGTTGTTATTTCTTCAGTTGAAATCACTTAGTGTGGACTTGGTTCTGCATAAACATTTGTGAGTCCATGCCTCTCAGCACTCTTGCCTCCATTCATAACTACGGTGAGCGTTTACAGTCTGTCTGTCTGCTCTGTTTCCCCCTTTGATCAGTGTGACAGATCCCAGTCTGAGAAGCAAATGACATCAGATCAGTCGACTCGTGGGACAAACACACGCCAGCTCACTTCTGCACAACATGTGGTAGCAGCCACTTATCCACGGGATAAAGAAGCTGTTTGCGTGGTGTGATTGATGCTGCTGTCCTCACAAGCCAAGAAAAAGTCTGCCTTCATGCCATGATTTCTCCGTTCACATTTCTGCCTCCTTCCTGCTGGTATCTGTCTCCAAATTTAGCACGCATGCCAAAAAGTTGAAAATAGACAGGTACAGCCATATGCTAATCTGCTAATGCATGTTATTCAAATTCATTTTTCACATTGTGCGAATTAAAGCATGTTTAGAAGTATTAATTGAACTCCATTTATAGATTTACAGTTTGATGCTGACACAGTTCCTTTTGATTATGAGTAACTTTGGTGTGAACGGTAGAAGCAGGCTGTTTTATTTTCCTAGAGCTGCTTCGGTCTGTCAGTTTATTTCTGTGCCTTTTACTGTCTGAGAGCGAGGCATCTCCTCCAGTTTTCCACAGAAGAATGCCCAGCTCAGCAACCCTCCCATCAACCCACTAATGAGATCAGCTCTCACTGCTGCTCTGTTACAGACCAAGAATCCCCACAAAGAGCAGAGCCAAGGCTGCAGAGGAGGATGAGACCGTAGCAGGAACATACAACCACAGCATGAACATACGTTACGTTAAACAGATACTGTAGCTGTCAGGTACCAAGATGACATGTGGTCTTCATCCCTTATGTTAGCTTTGGACAGGAATTGTGTGTTGCTTTGGCTTTCCTGTTAAATTTAAGGCCTGTTTTTTTCCTCAACTATCCACATTATTTATGGGGGGTGCTGCAGTAGAAGTGATTCTCAATGCAATTAATTAAAAAAATAAAATATGAGGAGGCATTATTACATCATGTCATCAATTTATGAACTGCTCTATATTGCAGTGCATGGATATGGACCTGATATTAGCTGCTTCAGCATGCAATAATAACATTTCAAATTGTCACAAAATACAGATCAATAAAATTTTGAACAATTATCAGAAAGGCATTAAGAAAAAAAAAGACATTCATGACATGTCAGCAATGTGAGCATTCAGCTCAGAACCAACCCTTGGCATAGGCCATATAGGCAGTCATCTTGGGCACCACCTGCTGGAGAGGTACTGCTTTTTTAAGTTAATAAAATTCATAATAGTCAGAGGCGTGCCAGCAGAAAAGGTGGACAAATGCTTGGAGCTCCAGGCCAGAAGGGGGCCCCCAAGGGCTGACCAACTTTGAATCACTACAGCAGTGACAATGTGGAGAGTTTGCAGTGATTGGGGTAGGCCTTCGTAGAACTCCCTAAACGGGCCCCGCCCCCACCTCTCACTCTAGTACCAGTGTGCATCATATGTAAACAAATTGCCGGGAGGAACTTGTTGAGATTTGTTAAATTAAATAATATCCTGGTTGACTAAAGAGAGAACAGAGTCCAACTTTGCTTATTCATGCCAGATGATCGCTGCGACAAACTCTACTTTAATAACCAGCGTTACTAGTAACAGCTGTGATTTCACCTCAGGATGGCCAGTGGTGTCCATTCAGTCTTTAACTACAAACAGCTCCATCCACCGGTCCTGTGTATTGCCTCTCAAATATAATTTATGAGTATAACAACAAAACAACAAATGTAGGCCAAACTTTGTTGTGGTAGCTGTATAAAGTGAAGTTTGTTTTTGCTCTTCTTTTGCTGCTTATTGTCAAGGCTGTCTCTGTTCTGTGGATGTGTAGGATGATGACAGGGTTGCAAAATGCACCTGACATTTACAGAATTACCATCTTTTTTCATATCAGCACTGAAGAGCTTTCATATTTACAAGAAGACACATTAAGCCAGCCACATAGGCTGCACAAGCCAATGTACTCCTAGTGTCGGACGAATGAGACTTTCATACTGGATCAGTCAGGGCCCAAGTTAACAACGACCTTCACCAGTGCTGTTAAATGACAGGGTGCCAGTGGAAATTGGGTTACTGTTGGTCAAAGATCGAGGAGGAGGAGAGGGGGGAAGGCGTGTTAGAAGGGAGAGAGAGAAAAGGAAAGGTAAAAGTGTGGAGGTGAGAGTAGGGACTTTAAATGCAGGGACTATGACTGGTAAAGGCAGAGAGTTGGCTGATTTGATGGAGAGAAGAAAGTAGATGTACTGTATGTTCAACAAATGAGATGGAAGGGAAGCAAGGCTAGGAGCAATGGAGGTGGATTTAAACTATTTTACCATGGTATAGATAGGAAAAATGCAGTAGGAGTAATCTTGAAGGAAGAGTATGTGAAGAATGTTCAGGAAGTAAAGGAGGAGTCAGACAGGATCATGAGTTTGAAGATAGAAATCGAAGGTGTGATGTTGAATGTTCCTCCATTTGTCATGAAAATGTTAGCAATGTCCTATCTAGTGTATCACACACTACTCACAAATAGTTAGGAATATTTGGCTTTCGGGTGAAATTTATGGAAAATGTAAAAAGTTCACACTACACTATTATTATATCACAAAAGTAGGGCATTTAAGTAAAAGCATGCACTGGTGATTTCCTCATCTCAAACAATTTATTGAAACAAAAGCCAACAACAGTGGTGGGTATGCCACAACAAAAAAAGTTAACGTCTCAATAACTTGTCGTGTGCCCTTGAGCATCAATTACAGCTTGACAACGATGTCTTATGCTGTCCACAAGTCAACTTATTGTCTGCTGAGGCATGGCATTCCACTCTTCTTGAAGGGCGGCCCTCAGGTCATTGAGGTTGTGGGGTACAGGGTTAGGAGCCTCTACACAGCAACTCAGCTGATCCCATAGGTTTTCTATGGGATTCAGGTCTGGAGAAAATGCAGGCCACTCCATTTGAGGTACCCCAGCCTCCAGCAGCCATTCCCTAATGATGTGACCTCGATGAGCTGGAGCGTTGCCAGCCATGAAGATGAAGTTAGGCCTGTGTTGTTCATCCAGAGGCACAATGACTGGATTAATGATGTTATTCAGGCAGTATCAGCTTGTCACTGTACCATGCACAAGGTGTAGGGCAGTTCTGTATTGACTAGACACACCTGCCCAGACTGTAACATCGCCACCACCAAAGGCTCGTCTGGTGGCAACAGCAGCTCATGCATAGCGCTCTCCTTGACATCTCCAAGGTCGTTGGCGGCCATCATTTCTGCTCAGCGTGAATCGACTTTCATCAGAGAACAGCACTGAGGCCCACTGGTCCCTTGTCCCGCATAAATGCTCCCTGGCCCATGCAAGAAATGACGCCTGTGCCTGGTGGTGTGGCCAGGTACCCTTGCAGGTTGTCTAACATGCAGACTGTTGTGTCCATAATTATAGGAATAACGACCCAGTAGTAACTCGATTAACATGGTTTTAATCAGGACGCCAACTATATACAAGAAAGGCTTACAGCACACGCCTGCAGGCCAGGTGGCTCCCACGACAAAAGAGGACAAGCCTCTTGCGCCCACCTCCTTTATACCAGGAGTGGCATCACTACCGGAAGCCGGCAATTAACCACCTTGGTCCATTCCCTGTCCAACCCGGCCGCCATCTTACTAGTACCAGCCTGTTTCCATATCTAACATCCCCCCCCTTCAAAAAAATGCCAAGCACACAAACAACCCACCCTAATTTGTCTCCCAACTCACGCTCTAAAGGGGAAAAATATGTACAAAAGGAACAAACTCCTATCCATTCATGCAACCAAGGCTGGGGGGCCGGGTAGACTACCAGCGCCCCCTACACGGCTGAGCGGTTATTCAGCCATCAAAGAGAACAGTTCAACTCAAACAAAATAAAGCCGTGTTTCTAACTAAAACAACCCCATAGACAGTGTTACACAAGCAATGCATACAAAACCACAAAATACTTATATATATAGGCTACTGGTGGCCCCCACCCCAACACCCACCCCAAAAAAGGCACTCACAGAGAAAAAAAAAACTGTGTTGGGCATTCAGAATTAGAACAAATGATCAATTAAACATGGTTAAGTCAAATTATCAGAAAACAAAATTCCAATACACACAATTTATCACACTACCAATCCACCACCATCCTGGCAAATAAACTCTCAAAATGTCCATCCATCCATCTTCTACCGCTTTTCCGGAGGTCCGGGTCGCGGAGGGAGCAGTTCAAGCAGAGGAGCCCAGACTTCCCTCTCCCCAGCCACCTGCTCCAGCTCTTCAGAGGGGATACCAAGGCGTTCCCAGACCAGCTGGGAGACATAGTCTCTCCACCGAGTCCTGGGTCTTGCCCGGGGTCTCCTCCCAGTGGGACGTGCCTGAAACACCTCAAGTGGGAGGCGTCCAGGAGGCATCCTAATCAGATGCCCATACCACCTCAACTGACTCCTTTCAATGTGGAGGAGCAGCGGTTCTACTCTGAGCCTCTCCTGGATGACTGAGCTCCTCACCCTATCTCTGAGGGTGAGTCCAGCAATCCTACGGAGAAAGCTCATTTCAGCCACTTGTATCCGCGATCTCGTTCTTTCGGTCATTACCCAAAGCTCGTGACCATAGGTGAGAGTAGGAACGTAGATTGACTGGTAAATCGACAGCTTTGCCTTAGAACTAAGCTCCCTCTTCACCACAACAGACCGGTACAACGTCCGCATCACTGCAGATGCTGCTCCAATCCGTCTGCCGATCTCTCGCTCCATTTTCCCCTCACTCGTGAACAAGACCCCAAGATACTTAAACTCCTCCACTTGGGGCAGGAGCCTGTCCCCAACCCAGAGAGGACAATCCACCTTTTTCTGGCTGAGGACCATGGACTCGGACTTGGAGGTGCTGATTCTCATCCCAGCCGCTTCACACTCAGCAGCAAACCATGCCAGCAAGAGCTGTAGGTCATTGCTGGATGAAGCCAACAGGACAACATCATCTGCAAACAAAAGAGATGAGATCCTGTGGTCACCAAGCATGACACCCTCCATTCCCTGGCTGCGCCTAGAAATCCTGTCCATAAAAATTATGAACAGGATCGGTGACAAAGGGCAGCCCTGGCGGAGTCCAACTCTCACTGGGAATGACTCCGACCGAGTGTTGGCAATACGAACCAAACTCTCACAACTGTCATACAGAGACCGAATAGCTCGTGACAACAAGCCCGATACCCCATACTCCCGAAGCACCCCCCACAAAAATCCACGAGGGACTCGGTCAAATGCCTTCTTCAAGTCCACAAAACACATGTAAACTGGTTGGGCAAACTCCCACGAACCCTCAAGAATTCTCAAGAGGGTAAAGAGCTGGTCCGATGTGCCACAGCCAGGACAAAAACCACATTGCTCCTCCTGAATCCGAGGTTCAACCAACGGCCGGACTCTCCTCTCCAGTACCTTGGCATAGACCTTCCCAGGGAGGCTGAGGAGTGTGATCCCTCTAAAGTTGGAGCACACCCTCCAGTCCCCTTTTTTGAAGAGAGGAACCACCACCCCGGTTTGCCATGCCAAAGGCACTGCCCCCGACCTCCACGCAATGTTGCAGAGGCGTGTCAACCATGACAACCCAACAACATCCAGGGCCTTGAGGTACTCAGGGCGAATCTCGTCCACCCCTGGGGCCCGGCCACCAAGGAGATTTTTAACCACCTTGGCGACCTCAGCCCCTGTGATAGGCGAGTCATCCCCCTCGTCCCCAAACCCTGCTTCCTCTGTGGAAGGCGTATCAGTGGGATTGAGGAGATCCTCGAAGTATTCCTTCCACTGCCCGACGATATCCCCAGTCGAAGTCAACAGTGTCCCATCCGCACCATACACAGTGTGGACGGGGAGCTGCTTTTCCCTCCTGAGCCGCCGGACAGTTTGCCAGAATCTCTCTCAAAATGTAAGACCTCAAATTTTCACACAAAATGCCATCATTTAAACAAAATCACAATACTTCCTCCTCTTTTCCCTTTTTTTCTATTTTTTTTTTAATTTACCAGGGCACTAAACAGCAACAAGTACACACACACAGGACTAGGGTAAAACACCAAGACACACAAAACCCTCAGTCCTTGGATGGATCCCTCTCCAGGCGCCTCCGTCTCTTAACCTCAGGGCTCCTGCTGCACTGTCTCTTCTCCACCACCAGCAGCTGCAGTTCACTTGGGTGCCTACAGGTATAAACAGACCTGCGCTGACGTGCCTCCATCCAGTCACGCTCCACCTGGAACCACCTCTGGTCGTCCCGCTGCTTGCGTGGACTGTGTTCCATTGTACTTGAGCTTCAACCTTGGTCAGTGAGGGACCCCTCTTCCTCCTGTCCGAATCACCTTTCCTGTGACTGGCCTCCGTCACTGATCCGGTCGGCTCGCGGTCCCGGTTCGATCTCCTCTTGGCAGGCCATCACTGGGAGCGCTTTACCACCACCACGCTCCGTAGTCTCACCCCTTTTTCTGCCGGCAGGGGCGCCTCATCCTTAGGGGCTGCATCAGGGGTCCCGGCATGCTGTCTGGCACCCACAAACAGGGCAGCCTGAACACTGGCATCGGGTCCGTCCTGAGGTGGCGCCGTGTGGCGCTAAATGTGCTCTCCAACAGTTACTCTGTCCAGCCAGTCTGAAACCCACACTTCAGCACCCTCCATGACTGGAACAGGTTAGCCCCAAAGTACACATCCTGACCACTCTTCACCCAACACAATGGCTATGGAGAACTCTAAGCTGTAAAAAAGGTTGCATCCCATAACGTTGACTCCTGTTGCAGAAATATTGATGCGGACTCTGGGCGCTACGATCTCCTTATATTGGGCCTCCATTTCCACATACCCCAAAATAGCCAACCTGTTCCGTCCATAACCAAAATACTCCTCATGTTTGTCATGGTGCAGTCCTCACGGGCTACAAATAAGATGCTATAGGCCACCGATGAGTTTGCATAATTTATTAAAGAAAGACAATGACAAAATAATGAGCCACGGGGGTCATAACACACAATAACTAAGACTACGACTAAGGGAAAAGAAGAATGGACTCTCAGCGAATACACTTACTGTGAGAAGGCACAAGTCGTGAATCTAGGACGAGAGGATGTTTGACGATGGAATGTTCGACGAGATTGCAGCAAGGGATTAGCCCTCAGCTGCTTCCTTAAATCCCAGAGATAACCCAGTCAGCGGGGAGAGTGATTAGGGGAGATGCTGAACAGCTGTCACAATGTGACCCGGCTTTGACAGCCGGAAGCCCCGCCATGACGCCTGGAGGTGCGCCAGAGGAGAGAACGGGAGACTACCGCACACCGAGTGCAGACAGAGTCAGCACACATACTGTGGCAGTTGCCCCCATTCACGAAGCGGATTCCAGACGCGGTGCAACATCGAGACCCCCCACCTGGAAGGTCCATGGGACCGCCCCAGGGAGGGAGGAGGGGGGAAAAGGCCAAGGCGGGCCAGAACCAGGAGAAATACAGAAAATACAAGCACGGGCAACTACAGAGCATGGGAAAACAAACAACAAATACTCCATAATGCACACGTGAAAAAATAGACAGGACAATAAATGCAAATAACAGGAGAAAAAGCCCTATAACCAAGATACACAGGCCCATAAGAAACAACGTGGCACCCACATATCATCCCTCAGGCAGAGGAGGGGACAGGAAAAAAAACACTTACTAAGGAGCGGCGATAAATACAGTTCACAATAATACAACACAAATAGTTCAGGGGGTCTTCCTGCGTCCAGCATCCAGATCGCTGGCAGGGAAAAAAAAAAAGGAAAAGTTCGGGCGGCCTACCCCAGTCCCAGGCCAGGAAAAACAGTCCCTCTGGCGGCCGGACTAGATCGCCGAACCGAGAGTCTAGTTGGTCAGGTGGCCAACCTAGAACACCAAACAGGCGAGGCAGTCTTCCAGGCAGCTGGCCCGCATCACTCAGCCACCAGGACCGCAGGGGAGAAATCAAAGACGGCTTCTCTGTAGAGGGGAATGGCGAGGGAAAGCCGAGCCGAATATGGGGAACCCCAATGGCACCCGGTGGAGAAGGATTGGGGGAAGGATGAAGGACCAGTCCAGCGTCAGACGGCAGAGGATCTGCAGCTCCTTCACCGACCTTGAACCGAACCAGTGCTGCGCCCACGTTGGGTCCCCAGCGGGACCATGCTGCACCCACAACGGACCCCGACTGGGTCAGAGCAGCGTCCATGACGGACCCCGACTGGGTCAGCGTGGCACCCACGTCGGACCCCAAGTGGGCTGGAACACAACCCACGACGGACCCCGGTCAATGCCGCACCTGCGATGGACCCCGACTGGGTCGGTGCAGTACCAGGGACAGCCTCCAAACCCGAACCCGGAACCTCCAGCACAGCGACCGGGATCGACTCCACACTGGTGACCCTGGGAGAAGGCTCAGGAGTAGAAGAAGAACCGGGATCAGGATCACCGGTAGCGACAGAGCCCTGTGAGACGAGCTCGGATGCAGCGGACAGCTGCACCCGGCTCGTCTTCCCAAGAGACAGGCAATAATGCTTCAGAATTGAGAGGAGAAAGACAAAATAGAGCACCTGCCTGATCTTGAGTTCTGTCGCCGTCCAGGACTTCGATGATCCGGGTTCAGACGGAAGAAGGTCTTCCTCCGGTTCCCACTTGGCTACGGTGGGCTCCGCAGCTGGCATGATGGAGTCCACAGTCTGGAGATTCCCTGACGCAGATGTCCACACCAAGGGCCCGCACGGCGTGATGGCAGGGGCTCTTTGACCTGCCGGGTCGGACTGTCCCTCCATGGAGACCCGGGGACGCTTGCTCATCGGCGCAGGCTCCAATCTGCAGTCTGCCCTCCTGCTCTGCCCGTGTCGCGGCTGCGGGGCTGGATCCAGGCTCTCCAAGCCCGCAGACTCCATCCTCGTCCACCGGCGTAGTCCTGGCGCCAAGGAACTCTAAGGGGAAGGAGACACAAAGGCGGCAGGTTCATAATTAATTTCTGCAGCAGGTGGAGGAAGCTCGGGGGGCTGTGAACCCCGAACTCCACCCCCAGGAATCAAACAAGGCAATTCACCCAATACAGGAAAAGAATGAATAGACACCTGCCTGATTCCTGGAGGGCTGATGGGACCCGCCGCAGTGAACTTGAATCTTCCCTTCCCCCGCTGGATGGAAATGGCGGACCCCCCGGGAAGATGAAGAGGAGCCTCTCGCACCGGATCAGGAACGGGAGCATCCGGAGACGGACTCGTGGAGCTCACAGCAGCTGGGGTGAACGTTGAGGAGGAGGGAGAAACAGCCGAGGCGAACCAGGAACGAGGAGCTGATGGAACAGCGGGGAGAGATGACCTGGAGGCGGAGGCGGCTGTTTTACCTCTACGGCGAGACACAGAGGCTGCAGCTGGCTGGGAGACAGAGTTTGTGTGGCTACCCAGAACTGGATCTGGACGGGGTTCTCGCTGAGGTGTGCAGTCTGTATGGAGACTATGTTTACTAGCAGAGGGCGAGGCAAAGGTGAGGTTAGGAAAATGCCGCTCCTCCGCGGAAACAGAGGCAAGCAGGTCAGCGTCTTCAGGATAATCACACAGTTCAGGATTCCTCTCCACCAGCCTGACCGCCGCCATCACATGCTTCATGACCTGCGTGGGGTGGACGGCGGAGCGAGCTGCAGCCACTCGGTCCCGGATGGAAATAGCTGTCAGCTGTAACTTCTCCGGGGGAATCCCGACTGACGTCTCACTCCTTTGGGGATGACTCCTGGGTGGTGCAAACTCCTGGACTGGATTGGGGACAGGAACGGGATCCCGAAGCGAGGATCGAGGGTTCCTTCTCTTCAGCTTCCTGCCGGAGTTTCCCTCCAGCCCACGGAGTCTCTCCCGGAGCGCAGAGATGTCCGCCTTCCTCGCCGTGACTTCAGGGTGGTTGGAGTAGCGAGGATGGCGATTAAGGATTACCTCAGCGAGGTCCAGGTGCCGGCGTACATCGCTGGGAGTGTCGTAGAGGCGAGCGGTGAAAAGGGTTCCGTCAACATAGTCGAGGGCCTCTACCAGCTGGTAGCCCATGCTCCAAGCGTGGCCCCTGAGCAACGACATAATCTCCCAGCACACAGGTACCCAGACAGGGAAAACAACAATTCCAATTTAGGCAAAACTCACGGTGACCGGCGTCTCATTCTGGCTGCAATCTGCTGTCATGGTGCGGTCCTCGCGGGCCGCAAATAAGATGCTACAGGCCACCGATGAGTTTGCATAATTTATTAAAAAAAGACAATGACAAAATAATGAGCCACGGGGGGCATAACACACAATAACTAAGACTACGACTAAGGGAAAAGAAGAACGGACTCTCAGCGAATACACTTACTGTGAGAAGGCACAAGTCGTGAATCTAGGACGAGAGGATGTTTGACGAGGGAATGTTCGACGAGATTGCAGCAAGGGATTAGCCCTCAGCTGCTTCCTTAATTCCCTGAGATAACCCAATCAGTGGGGAGAGTGATTAGGGGAGATGCTGAACAGCTGTCACAATGTGACCCGGCTTTGACAGCCGGAAGCCCCGCCATGACGCTGTCAGAATAAAAGCCTGGAGGTGCGCCAGAGGAGAGAACGGGAGACTACCACACACTGAGTGCAGACAGAGTCAGTACACGGACTGTGACAATGTTGCCTTCTAATCTGTCAGTGGGGAAACAGACTTCTCATGGTCACCAGGTTCAGAACAGAAACAACCGCTCCAGTGTCCACCAGCAGTGGGACCTCGACGCTATCTAGCATGACGTTGCATCCGATCCTCCCCGTTGTCTCCGGGGATACTGTATGCACGGTGGATGGAGTCTTCTGTGCAGCACCTGGTTCACCCCTATGGTCCCTGCGTTCGAAGTTCGCACACATCCTGGCAAAGTGGTTCAATACACCACACTTGCCACAATGCTTTCCTTTCGCTGGGCACATCCTGGACTTTTAGCGGTGATTAGTGGACCCACATCCATAACAACGAGGCGTACCTGGGGCAGACCTTATCTTGACCACAGAGGCAAAATCTTCCTCTCCGCATTCGCCAACACCAAGGTCCAGGAACAGTACCTTAGCGCGAGACTCACCCTCGTCCAGAGAAGCCCCTCCAGTAAGGCCTCTCACGATGGTCTCTGCTGCCTTGAACTGTTGGGCAAGCTCAATAGCCGCAGCCAACGTCAACTCTCCTGGGTGTGTTAACAATCTGGACCAGGCCGCCGGGCAGCGGATGTGCTCTGCCAGCTGGTCCCAAATCATTTCATCCTCCAGGTGCCCGAACTTGCACTCCCTCGCCAGCTCTCAGAGGTCCGCCAAGAATCTCTTCACTGGCTCTCCCGACCGCTGGAGGCGCTGTCGAAACTGGATGCATCAGACCATGATGTTTTCCGGCACGCGAAAGCAGCATGCCATCAGCTCCACCACTTCATCAAAGCTATCTGCACCTCCAAGGTTCTGCAAGATCCTTCGCCCTTCCATAGCTAAATTATGGACCAATACCACTCTCGCACGAAGCTTCTCCAGCTCGCCGAGGTTCAAAGCTACAAGGTAGTTCATAAAAGCAGCAAACCAGTGGGGCCACAGCACGGGCGGCTCGCCTGGGGCCTCCAAAAACAGACGAACACTGGCAACAGATCTTTCCATTACCACTTTTACCTCGTCGCCAAATGTTGTGTCCATAATTATAGGAATAAAGAGCCAGTAGTAACTCGGTTAACAGGGCTTTAATCAGGACGCCAACTATACATAAGAAAGGCTTACGGCACACGCCTGCAGGCCAGGTGGCTCCCACGACGAAAGAGGACAAGCCTCTTCCACCCACCTCCTTTATACCAGGAGCGGCATCACTACCGGAAGCCGGCAGTTAACCACCCCGGTCCATTCCCCGTCCAACCCAGCCGAGATCTTACTAGTACCAGCCTGTTTCCACATCTAACACAGACCACACTGATGTAAACGATTTTGAATGGTCTGATGTGACACTTGGGTGCCTTGCACTTCCCTTAAATGTGCCTGAATTTGAGTGGCATTTATCATCCCGTTCTGCAGGGTGTTTCTACACTGGTTTTGAAAGAATCCATGCTTCTTACTGATGTTCACATGTGCATTTATTTTCCTCTTGTACAAGCTGACCACCTGACCACCTGAACACTATGAAAACTAGAAAAATAATAACAAACCAGTCTCAGTGAAAATGCTCAGAAAAAATAAAATGTTGTAAATATCATATTTTCTCCCAAACTCAAATGGGACAGAGCTTAATAGTTCTATCAAATCACATTTTTACCGTGTCTGCCAAGAGACCGGCAGTAGAAAAGCATCTGAAAACGCAAAGATTCGCAGCTTCTTTCCTTCACTTCCCTCATTTTCTTTGCAGCTTTTACAACATCTGTATTCAGGCATCACATGACTCAAAACAGACATGAAGAGTTTGTTTGCAAAAACCGATAAACGCCACTTCAAAGAAAATTTCTCTCTGTACAACAAACAACCGTTCACATTTATAGGAGTTCAAATTGTTTTTTCTCAAAATCTGATACGTCCTATATTTTATATACTACGAAGTTCCTGTTCTTTTTCAAAAACGCCGGGACCCTGTTTTTACAAAACCAGATAACTCCACACGGCAAATCAGCACTTGTTATTCGGGTCACGTGACTCATCTTGGCTGCCTCCCTGGTCTGCTCGCTTTGACTGATTTCCCTGCTTAATTTGAGTGATTTCCCTGCCAGTTTTTTTGTTTTTGTTTTTGTTTTGTTTTTTTTACAATTTTATTGCATTTTTTTGTCAAATATGGATAATTTTGATGAAGCAGATGAACCAGTGATGTGTTCACCAGTAGGGCACAAAAGAGGTCAGAACAGCGACCAATATTCACGAAATAACGCCTTTTGTTTTTGCAAAAGTATGTGTTGTGGACTTATTGTCATGAGTCTGAGTGCGGTGTCTTCACCGAGCTCAGACTCTTCATTTATTTCTGAGCATTTTATGTCTCTTATTATCTTCTTGTCAGTTTCTGTTTATATTTTTGTTCTGTGACACGAGTGCCCTTCCTCCTTTTCCAGAAACTCCCACCATTTACTCACTGTCTGCTCCCCAGCCATCTCAGCTGTGAGTAATTGTGCTATTAGGTCACCTGCCCGCATATCTGCCCGCATCTGCCGCTCATTTATTTCTCATTGTCTGCTATTTAAAGACTGCCAGTTCATTCTCTCACTGCGGCAGTCTTGATTTGACTCTATTAGTTGTCTCCTCGTGTCCTCGAGAGCGATTCTGGCTCTGGAGTGCCTTCTCTATAAGTTACCCTTGCCTGTATTTTTTGTTCTCTGCACAGTTTTGGATCTTTTGTTTTCTTTTGTTAATAAATGTCACTACTGCAGTCCAGCGCGTGGGTCTGTCTCTCTGCCCCGGAGGGGCCATTTATGACAGAAGACTGCCGCCAGGCATAAGACCCAGCAGCTACAGTTAGAGAAGTTTTTGCCCTTTTTGTGTTTTTTCACTCATCTGTTTCTTGGAGCTCATCGTGGACTCGGCAGTTGGACGCGGCTACACAATGCACCTGGGGTGGAAGTGCTGCCAAGCCTTTATGGAGATAAACAGGCTAATCTCCGTAACGCGCAGCAGTTTTGCCCCGAAGGACGCATCGTGGTATCTCGGGCTCGCAGAGGCAGCTGCTCGCCGGTGCCCTCAGCTGTTGGAGCATGCTGAGGGAGTGGAGAGGATTTCTTTGGTGATGGCGCTGCAATGCGAAAATGGCGGGACGGTGAGGAATTGCCCGGAGAAGCCTGGGCTCGCGCCAAAGGGGAGACGCTCCCAGGTCTCTGTTGTTCCAGCTCCTCATAAGACTCCGGCACCCGTTCCTGCTCCATCAGCTCCACGGCGGCACCGTCATCCCGCTCCGGACCGCCGGAGGAATCGTCCTGCCTCTCTGGCAGCCATTTCCTCGACGCTGAGACAGAAGCCTCCCGCAACAGTACAGCCTTCATCTCTCTCTTCTCCAGCTGGATCGTTAGCTTCATCCTGTCCTGTAGCTGCTGTTTTTTGCTCCACTTTGGCATCCTCTCCTGCTGCCAAGAGGTCCTCTCTTTTTTCCCCAGCTCTGTCCGTCTCGGTGACAACAGGGGCAGCTCCTCCACAATCCTCCGAGGGGCCCATGTTCACCATAGCCACGGAGAGGGATGACTTTTCACCATCTGCAGCAGGCAACATCAAGTTCCGGGAAAACAGGCAAGTTTCATTTCATTCTATTTCAATTTATGATGATTTGTCTTGCCTGATTCTTGATAATGAGGCTGAGGGTGTGCAGTCCCCTGAGCTCTCACCACCTGCTGCATTCAATAATTTCTCACCTGCCCTCTCCGTGTCTCCTCCTGCTGTCCCTGAGTGTCCGCCAGCCCCGGAACAGAGCCACCAGACAATGGAGGAGCCTGTGATGCTGGAAGACCTGAGTACAGCCCCGCAGCCACGCTATGGACGGAGGGAGAGCGCTTTCTGTGACCCAAAGCCTACACCGATGACAGAGCATCCCCTGGCTTTGGGAGGACTCTCTGTCCAGCGCCAACAGTAAGCCAACCCCTAGCTGCCATGCCGGACAAGCCACCAGCGTGGGTCACTTCACCTGGGGGAACCGAGACTGCATTCACCATCATGCCTGGTGTGGAGGCCGCCACAGCAGAGTTAGAGCTGAACCTCCAAAGGACCAGGCCCAAGATGTCGTCGTCATCTGGATCAACGGAGTCCTAGACGGCGGTGGAGCTCAAGCTCAGGCAAGTGCTCTCCTTTGTGTTTCTTGTATCTGTCTTGGAAAAATCTTGTCTGGCTCTTGGTGAGGAGAGCCGGGTGTAGCCATCAGCTGTACCTGAGCTCACCTCGCCAGGCTTCGCCACTGCCGGTGACCCTAACCCTGCTTCTTTGCTTGTGTTGTCTGAGCCTTTCCCCAGGGTCACTGAGGAAGTTCCAGTTTCGCCTAGTGTCTCTGTGGGTCCAGGCTTGCCGCCCGAGGTCGCCAGTGGTCCAGCTTCCCCCACAGTGGAGGTTGTTGTGGGTGCTCTGTCCTAGCCCGGGACTTCCGTGGGTGCAGCTCCTCCTCTTGCCCAAGGCTGTCGTCTGGGTTACTCCTCCCGTGTCCGAGTCTCCGTGGGTGCTGTGTTCCAGTCGGGGACCGTCGTGGATGCTGCGTCCCAGCCTGAAGCCAACCTGGGTGCTGCATTCCAGTATGGGTCCGCCATGGGCGCTACGCTCCAGCATGGGGGCCACCGTGGGTGCAGCACTGGCTCGGTCCGGGTCCACCAAGGGTGCAGCGTTGGCCCAGTCCAGGCCCACCGAGGGTGCAGCACTGGCCCAATCCGGGCCACCGTGGGTACAACCATGGCCCAGTCCGGGCCCGCCGTGGGTGCAGCCATGACACACTCTGGGCCCGCCATAGGTGTAGCCGTGGCCCAGTCCGGGTCCACCGAGGATGCCGCTTCGCTCCTGCCTGGGTCTACCGAGGGTGCAGCTCTGCTCCTGCCTGGAGCCACCAATGGTGCTGCTCCATTCCCGCCTGGAGCCACCACGGGTGCAGTTCCGCTCCTGCCTGGAGCCACCGAGGGTGCAGCTCCACTCCTGCCTGGAACCACCGCGGGTGCTGCATTGCTCCAGCCCGGAGCCACTGCAGGTGCTGCATTGCTTCAGCCCAGATCCACCGCGGGTGCTACATTGCTCCAGGCTGGAGCCACCACAAGTGCAACCATGCCTCAGTCCGGGACCACTGAGGGTGTTGCCAGCCAGCCCTAGGGCGTCGAGGCCTCCCCTCCTCTGCCTGACACCGTTGTGGTCCCCCCTTCTCTGCCAGACATCGTCGTGGGTCCTCCTCCACTACCAGACACTGTCGTGGTCCCCCTCCCTCGGCCCTCCTTCCCTTTATCGGGCCTTCCTGTGGGAAATCCATCTCCTGGGTCACCCCTTCAGTTTTGGTGGCTTAAGAATTCTGGCTGGCCACCTGATAGACTGAGCCGTTGGGTTGGGTGGCCCATATTCTCCGGCAGGCCACCCAAGTCATTCCACCTCACCATCTGTCTGACCTGGGACTTTGGTCGTCCAGCCGAACTGCTTAGTTCTTTGGCTTTGGGGGCCCAGGGGCCTGGTTTAGTGTGGATGCAGGTCCTGAGAGGGGGCCGTATTTTCGCTCCCTCCTAACCTGTTTCCCCCACCTCCCACCCTGGGCGGTTTATTGCTGTACCTTTTCTGTTGGGGGGGTATTTTTCTGGTGTTACCTTGGGGTGTCTGGATTCCACCCCTTAAAGGGGGGGGGGGGCTCTGTCATGAGTCTGAGTGTGGTGTCTTCACCAAGCTCAGACTCTTAATTTATTTCTGAATATTTTATATCTCTTACTATCATCTTGTCAGTTTCTGTTTATATTTTTGTTCTGTGACATGAGTGTCCTTCCTCTTTTCCAGACACTCCCACCATTTACTCACTGTCTGCTCCCTAGCCATCTCAGCTGTGAGTAATTGTGCTATTAGGTCACCTACCCGCTCATCTGCCCGCACCTGTTGCTCATTTATTTCACATTGTCTGCTATTTAAAGACTGCCAGTTCATTCTCTTACTGCGGCAGTCTTGATTTGACTCTACTAGCTGTCTTCTCGTATCCTCCAGAGCAGGGGTGTCAAACTCACTCCATGGAGGGCCAAGACCCTGCAGGTTTTACCTCCACCCAGTGGCTTCAACAGGTGATTTCACTGACCAGCAATCAGTGGGAAGAAATTCAGTGAAATCACCTGTTGAAGCCACTGGGTGGAGGTAAAACCTGCAGGGTCTTGGCCCTCCATGGAATGAGTTTGACACCCCTGCTCCAGAGCAATTTGGGCTCTGGAGTGCCTTCTCTGTAAGTTACCCTTGCCTGTATTTTTTGTTCTCTGCACCACTTTGGATCTTTTGTTTTCTTTTGTTAATAAATGTCACTACTGCAGTCCAGCATGTGGGTTTGTCTCTCTGCCCCGGAGGGGCCATTCATGACACTTATCTGTTTTTGTGGAAAAAAGTACAAATTGGACTTATCTGTTTTTACAAAGGAACTCTTCATTTACAGTGGTGTGAAAACGTGTTTGCCCCTTTCCCGATTTCTCATTATTTGTATGTCACACTTTAATGTTTCAGATCATCACTCTATAAAAGCAAGAAATCGCTGTATGTCTGTCACGCTTCATAGGACATCATAGGACGGCCTATGATTTCTGCTTCAACATCATAGGACGTCCTATGAACTCAGGCATCATAGGACACATAGACAAATGTGTCTTTATGATGTCACACATAGATTTGTCTATGTGTCGACAAACGTGTCTTTATGATGTCACATAGACCACAGAGATCATAGGACGATTTGTCTTTATGATGTATGATGTCACATAGACCACAGAGATCATAGGACATCCTATGACACATAGACAAATGTGTCTTTATGATGTCATATGATCTCTGCCTGAACATCATAGGATGTCCTATAGGACACATAGACAAATGTGTCTTTATGGTGTCATAGAGTGTCTTTGAACTCCGGCATCATAGGACACATAGACAAATGTGTCTTTGAAATCAGGCATCATAGGACACATAGACAAATGTGCATCATAGGACACAGACAAATGTGTCTTTATGACATCATATGATCTCTGCCTGAACATCATAGGACGTCCTATTGGACACATAGACAAATGTGTCTTTATGATGTTGTATAGACCATGTGTCTTTATGATTTTCATGATCCTGTCCATGAACTGGAATTACGACACACCTATCCCTCAACCAGTGGTCTCAACGAAGAAGAAGAAGAAGAAGAAGAAGAAGAAGAAGAAGAAGAAGAAGAAGAAGAAGAAGAAGACCCACCAGATGGAGAGCAATAGAATGATGACTACTGCTGCACATCAGAAAAGATGCCATGAAGATGAAACACCTGAGGTTCCAGCAGTACATCGCACCCGTCTGAGACAGGAGGACACCCCTCACTAGCATAGGGTACGACAGACTTTAAAGTACGTTTCTAGGACATAATAGGACGGCCTATGATCTCTGCCTCATCATCATAGCGCGTCCTATGAACTCAGGCATCATAGGACAACTCGCCATGCCTACATGTCGGCAAATGTGTAACCTTGACGAATGCCAGTCTACACTACAAATGTGTAGAATGCCAAGCAAAGTGCTGATTTTCTCTGGGTGCTCTGGTTTCTTGGTTTCTACAGGCATGCATGGGCCTTCCTGAACAGGGTCAAAAGCCACTTTTTCAGGATCGTGCCCATGAACTGAAATTACAATGCACCTATCCCTCAACCAGAGTGGTCTGAACGAAGAAGAAGACGACCCACTAGATGGAGAGCAATAGAATGAGGAGAACTGCTGCATGTCAGAAAGGATGCCGTGAACATGAAACGCCTCAGGTTCCACCAGTACAATGCAGGCATGACTGTGAACAACACAGCAGTCTCAAGACAGGAGGAGACCCTTCAGTAGTCTGAACAAAGAAGAAGACGACCCACCAGATGATGTCTATATGACGGCACACAGAGCACATGACTCCCTACAAGACATACATATAGACACAGGTAAGCAACAACACAGGAGAGGAAGTAACAAGGCAGGAGAGGAAGTAACAAGCAGAGGCAAACAGCCCCAGATGGCAGGGCATATTTTGTGTGATTTTTATGTTTTGCTGCATACAAAAGCCGTCACATGTGATTGCCACTTAGTGCTGAGTTGCTATACCAACTGTCCTGTAACTGGCAAGAATTCTGTTCCAATGCATCCCCTCTACGGGCATGAACGGGTTTCTACGGGCATGCACGGGTATGCACTAATCAAACAAATTTAAATATTAGACAAAGATAACACAAATAAACACAAAATGCAGTTTTTGATTGAAGGTGTTTATTATTAAGGGTAAAAAAAAATAAATCCAAACCTACATGGCCCTGTGTGAAAAAGTGATTGCCCCCCTGTTAAAATATAAACTATGGTTTATCACATCTTTGAAAGATGAGTTCAAATTTCTAGCCATTTCTAAAGCTTGGGGAGGCCAGCAAACCACAGTGAGAGCCGTTATCCACAAATAGCAGAAGCATGGAACAGTGGTGAACCTTCCCAGGAGTGGCTGACTGACCAAAATTACCCCAAAAGCGTAGCAACGACTCATCCAAGAGGTCACAAAAGATCCCACAACAACATCCAAAGAACTGCAGGCCTCACTTGCCTCAGTTAAGGTCAGTGTTCATGACTCCACCATAAGAAAGAGACTGGGCAAAAATGGCCTGCATGGCAGAGTTCCAAGACGAAAACCACTGCTGAGCAAAAAGAATATAAAAGCTTGTCTCAGTTTTGCCAGAAAACATCTTGATGATACTCTGTGGACTGACGAGGCAAAAGTTGAACTTTCTGGAAGGTGTGTGTCCCATTACTCAAGAATCTGGGTTTGGTTGTTCCAAATCCAGTTCTGACTTATTATTTTTTGCCCTATTTCCTGTCAGGTGTGTCAGGGAACTGTTTGGGTCCTTTGCTCCCTGACACGGGCACGCCCCCTCCTCCTGTCAAGTGCCATCAGCTGTGCTTCATTACGGTAGTTCACACACACACACACACACACACACACACACACACACACACACACACACACACACACACACACACGCAAACACTCCATTCACTCCCATTCACATGCTCATACACGCTCTCTCTCACACACCAGGTTCAATTATTTTCTGCCCACGCTTCTTCCTCACACCGGCAATCTCTTTCCTTGTTAGTATCAGGATTATTTATTTGCTACATTTGTGGAAAGAGATTGTCAGCGCATTCACCCTCATTCGTGGCAGCGTGTTCCTCCATGAATGTTGTACAACTCCTTTCGCGTATTCAGCCTGACATTTACAGACGTCTTATTCCTGGATGTTAGCAGCTGATCCTGCCTCACTTCTTCTTCCATCAGACTGCACGGATAGCCCTGGATCGCTTCAGTTCAGTAAGCTATATTTGCCTTTCTCCCTGTGTCAACGGTAGCTCTGTGGCACTAGGCATTCCCGTCACCGGGCTGTTGAGCATCCGAGTGGCACCCTATATGTCTGGTGGCTTAACTCATCATTGCATCTTCCTGTATTTGTGTGGTTTAAGCTGGACTTGTTATTTTCGGTTTAAGTTAATAAATGGCACTTTCTACTCTCGCAATTGGGTTTTCCATTCCTTCTCCCGTGCGCCACATTATGGTGCATGAGGATTCATGACAATTACATCTGGCATAAAAGTAACACAGCATTTCAGAAAAGGAACATCATACCAACAGTAAAATATGGTGGTGGTAGTGTGATGGTCTTGGACTGTTTTGTTGCTTCAGGACCTGGAAGACTTGCTGTGGTAAATGGAACCATGAATTCTGCTGTCTACCAAAAAATCCTGAAGGAAAATGTCCAGCCATCTGTTCGTGACCTCAAGCTGAAGCGCACTTGGGTTCTGCAGCAGGACAATGATCCAAAACACACCAGCAAGTCCACCTCTGAATGGCTTAAGAAAAACAAAATGAAGACTTTGGAGTTGCCTAGTCAAAATCCTGACCTGAATCCGATGAAGATGCTGTGGCATGACCTTAAAAAGGCAATTCATGATCGAAAACCCTCCAATGTGTCATGTGCGTGCGCTTTTTTTTTTTTCAATATATTTTTATTAAAATCAGTTTCAGAAATTACAGAGAAGTTTGCATAATACTTCTTGAAACAAGAAATAAAGATACACTTATTAAGCACATATACATACAGTGGGGGGAAAAAGTATTTAGTCAGCCACCAATTGTGCAAGTTCTCCCACTTAAAAGATGAGAGAGGTCTCCAATTTTCATCATAGGTATACCTCAACTATGAGAGACAAAATGAGAAAAAAAAATCCAGAAAATCACATTGAAGGATTTTTAATGAATTAATTGGTAAATTCCTCGGTAAAATAAGTATTTGGTCAATAACAAAAGTTCATCTCAGTACTTTGTTATATACCCTTTGTTGGCAATGACAGAGGTCAAACGTTTTCTGTAAGTCTTCACAAGGTTTTCACACACTGTTGCTGGTATTTTGGCCCATTCCTCCATGCAGATCGCCTCTAGAGCAGTGATGTTTTGGGGCTGTCGCTGGGCAACACGGACTTTCAACTCCCTCCAAAGATTTTCTATGAGGTTGAGATCTGGAGACTGGCTAGGCCACTCCAGGACCTTGAAATGCTTCTTACGAAGCCACTCCTTCGTTGCCCGGGCAGTGTGTTTGGGATCATTGTCATGCTGAAAGACCCAGCTACGTTTTATCTTCAATGCCCTTGCTGATGGAAGGAGGTTTTCACTCAAAATCTCACGATACATGGCCCCATTCATTCTTTCCTTTACACAGATCAGTCGTCCTGGTCCCATTGCAGAAAAACAGCCCCAAAGTATAATGTTTTCACCCCCATGCTTCACAGTAGGTATGGTGTTCTTTCTCCTCCAAACACGACAAGTTGAGTTTTTACCAAAAAGTTCTATTTTGGTTTCATCTGACCATATGACATTCTCCCAATCCTCTTCTGGATCATCCAAATGCTCTCTAGCAAACTTCAGACGGGCCTGGACATGTACTGGCTTAAGCAGGAGGACACGTCTGGCACTGCAGGATTTGAGTCCCTGGCGGCGTAGTGTGTTACTGATGGTAGCCTTTGTTACTTTGGTCCCAGCTCTCTGCAGGTCATTCACTAGGTCCCCCCGTGTGGTTCTGGGATTTTTGCTCACCGTTCGTGATCATTTTGACCTCACGGGGTGAGATCTTGCGTGGAGCCCCAGATCGAGGGAGATTATCAGTGGTCTTGTATGTCTTCCATTTTCTAATAATTGCTCCCACAGTTGATTTCTTCACACCAAGCTGCTTACCTATTGCAGATTCATTCTTCCCAGCCTGGTGCAGGTCTACAATTTTGTTTCTGTTGTCCTTTGACAGCTCTTTGGTCTTGGCCATAGTGGAGTTTGGAGGCTGACTGTTTGAGGTTAAGTCCTGTGCACATGAACTGAGTCCTATATTTCATTACATTTTCAATAAGTCCTTACAGACACAACATGTGCCTAAGATCTGGAAAGATGCCGTGGTTGTTCCCGTTCCAAAATCCAGCTGTCCTAAAACGGTAAATGACTTTAGACCAGTTGCTTTGACTTCAATTTTAATGAAAATTTTTGAAAAACTGGTCAGATGTGAGGTCCTAAGGCAGACTGAACATGCATTGGATCCTCTGCAGTTTGCGTATAGGCCTCACAGACGAGTGGAGGATGCCACTGTCACTCTGTTTGACATGCTTTTCAAACATCTGGATTTTAATGGGACACACGCCAGGCTTTTATTTGTGGACTTTTCTTCTGCCTTTAATAAGGAGCTAAGGAGCTGGTGGTGGACTGCCGCAGGCATGGGCAGCCCCTCACAGCACCAGTAAATATACAGGGAACAGACATCGAGATGGTGACATCCTACAAGTACCTGGGTATTCATCTGAACAATAAACTAGACTGGTCACACAATACTGATGCACTCTACAAGAAGGGACAGCGCAGGCTGTTCCTGCTGAGGAGACTCAGGTCTTTTGGTGTACAAGGGGCGCTGCTGAAGTCATTCTATGACACGGTGGTGGCATCAGCCATCACTTTTGGAGTGGTCTGCTGGGGCAGTGGCATTACTGCAGCCGATAGGAAGAGACTGAACAAACTGATTAAGAAAGCTAGCTCTGTCCTGGGGCAACGCCTTGATCCGATGGAGGAGATAGGAGAGAGAAGGACGGTGGCTAAACTGTCATCTCTGCTGGAGTCCGAGTTCCACCCTATGCAGGACATACTGGATGCACTGAGGAGCTCATTTAGCAGCAGACTACATCATCCCAGGTGCACAACCGAGAGGTTTCGTAGGTCCTTCCTACCAACGGCTGTCAGACTGTACAACCTAAGCAGGGCTGCTCGCAGAGATAGCAAAAAGACGTAACAAACTAACAGTTTTTTTTTTTTTTTTTTTTTTTTTTGAATGCAAAAGATGCAATAGACTTACACAATGGTCCTCTCCGGCATACAACTAGGAACATACCGGTCGCTATGGAGGGTGAGAATATGTATGGGCACATAATCATACCATGTAGGATAACTAAATAGACGGTTATGCTGTTTCATCCCACCTAGCAACAATGCTCTGCACTGTGTGTGTTTATATATTTACATATTTATTCCATCTAGCTACAATGCTCTGCACTGGGTGTGTTTATATTTATATATCTATATATTTATTCCATCTAGCTACAATGCTCAGCACTGGGTGTGTTTATATTTATATATCTATATATTTATTCCATCTAGCTACAATGCTCCGCACTGTGTTTTTATATATCTACATATTATTCCATCTAGCTACATTGCTCCGCACTGTGTGTGTTTATATACTTGCATATTTATTCCACCTAGCTGCAATGCTCCGTACTGTGGGTGTTTATATATTTACATATTTATTCCATCTAGCTACAATGCTCTGCACTGTGTGTTCATATATTCATATATTTATTCCATCCAGCTACAATGCTCTGCACTGTGTGTCTGTGTGTGTGTGTGTGTGTATATATATTTTATAGTAATATGTACATATGTATATTAGCTGCTCTTGCTTGTTTTTTTTTTTTTTTTGTTTTTTGTTTTTTCTTGCCTTCTGATTGTTGCTCTGAGTGTTGCTATCCCTGTGCTGTTGCAATCCTGGAATTTCCCCGTTGTGGGACTAATAAAGGCTTATCTTATCTTATCTTAATACAATCCAACCTCATATTTTAGTTGAAAGGCTCCTGCAACAATTTGATTTAAGCAACAATCTGGTGGGTTGGATTCTGGATTTCTTAACCAACAGGACGCAGAGAGTAAGGGTCAATGGCACATTGTCTGACCTAAAGTGCTCTTCTACTGGCTCTCCTCAGGGGTGTGTGTTGTCACCACTACTCTTCATCCTGTACACAAACATGTGTCGGAGCAGACATGACAACAGACACATTATAAAGTATGCTGATGACTCAGTCATTGTCAGTCTCCTCCAGGATGGTGAGAGTGGCCACGGCCCAGTAGTTGATGACTTTGTTCACTGGTGTGAGGATTCCTACCTGCAGCTGAATACAACAAAAACGAAAGATATGATTATTGACTTTAGGAGGAAAACTCCCAGGCACAAAGTCACCATACTAAAAGGCCAGACCACCGAATGTGTACAATCGTACAAATATCTTGGGACGATTATTGATAGTGGATTGAACTTTGAGGTGAACTGTGAAAGGGTGTGCAAATAGGGTCAGCAAAATTTGCATTGTTTGAGGAAACTTGCACGCTTCCAAATTGACCGAACCATAATGACTATGTTTTATCGGGCTTTTATTGAATCTGTTTTATCCTTTTCTTTAATGTCATGGTTTGGTCAGATAAAACTGAAACAGAGGAAATCCTTGGATCAGGTAGTCAGATGGTCCAGTCGTTTGCTTGGTGAGTCACAGCTGAGCCTGACATCCCTGTACACCAGACAAGTACAGAGAATCAGAATCAGAATCAGAATCAGAATCAGGTTTATTGCCATTGTTCATGTAGTACACAAACTAGGAATTTGTCTCGGTACAGTGCTGCAACATTAAACATGATAAGATAAGAGAAATAAACTATACATGTAATAAAGTGTAGGATAAGATTAAGTGATACTGGTCAACAGTTAAAATATATATTAGCCAGCAGCAGATACTGTGGAGAACTATATAGTGCAGTCGGTAATGCAGGAAGAAAACAGTGATGATTAACATGAGTCTGGTTGAGCTGCTGTACATGGTGCACGAGAGTCACTTAGTGTTCAGCAGTCTAATGGCAGAGGGGAAGAAGCTGTTCATGTGACGGGAGGTTTTAGTCTGGATGGACCGAAGTCTTCTACCAGAGGGGAGGGGGGCAAACAGTACGTGACCAGGGTGTGAGGGATCGGCTATGATCCGGCCAGCACGCCTCCGGGTCCTGGAGATGTACAGATCCTGGAGAGATGGGAGCTTGCAGCCGATCACCTTCTCAGCAGTGCGCACGACGCGCTGCAGCCTTAGTCTGTCCCTGGCAGTGGCTCCTGCGTACCACACGGTTATGGAGGTGGTGAGGATGGACTCGATGATGGCTGTGTAGAACTGCACTAACATCTTGGTGGGTAGCTTGAGCTTCCTCAGCTGCCGCAGGAAGAACATCCTCTGCTGGGCTTTTTTGATGAGTGAGCTGATGGTCAGCTCCCATTTGAGGTCCCTGGTGATGGTAGTGCCTAGGAAGCGGAAGGAATCAGCAGTGGTGATGGGAGAGCCTGAGAGGGTGAGGGGGGGCAGAGGGGTTGTGACTTTCCTGAAGTCTACAATCATCTCCACTGTCTTCAGAGCGTTCAGCTGCAGGTTGTTATTGTCGCACCAGGACGCCAGCTGGGCCACCTCTCTCCTGTAGGCGGACTCGTCGCCGTTGGAGATGAGCCCGATGAGGGTGGTGTCGTCCGCAAACTTGATCAACTTGACAGACTGGTGGCTGGAGGTGCAGGAGTTGGTGTAAAGGGAGAAGAGTAGGGGGGAAAGTACACAGCCCTGGGGTGATCCGGTGCTGATGCTAGTATAGTCTGAGACAGTCTTTCCCAGCCGCACATGCTGCCTCCGGTCCGTCAGGAAGTCGATGATCCACCTGCAGAGGGAGTCAGGCACGTTGAGCAGGGACAGCTTGTCCCGGAGCAGAGTGGGGCGGATGGTGTTGAATGCGGAGCTGAAGTCCACAAACAGGATCCTGGCGTAGGTTCCCGGGGAGTCCAGGTGCTGCAGGATGGAGTGGAGGGCCAGGTTGACTGCATCGTCTACAGACCTGTTGGCTCGGTAGGCAAACTGCAGCGGGTCCAGGAGAGGGGTGGTGATGGACTTGAGGTGGGACAGGACCAGGCGCTCAAAGGACTTCATGACTACAGAGGTGAGCGCTACAGGTCTGTAGTCATTAAGTCCAGTGATCCGTGGCTTCTTGGGGACAGGGATGATGGTGGAGGATTTGAGGCAGGACGGCACGTGGCATAACTTAAGGGAGGTGTTAAAAATGTCTGTGAATACAGGAGCCAGCTGTTTCGCACAGAGTCTCAGGGTGGAGGGAGACACGCCGTCTGGGCCGGGGGCCTTGTGCGGGTTCAGTCTGGAGAACTGTTTGAGCACATCCTGCTCACTGATGATAAGGGGAGGGGGGGAGGAGGGGGGGGTGCCTTAAATGAAGTAAGGAATGTGGAGGCTGTGGAGCTGGAGGGAGGGGGGGAGTTGGACACAGATGACGAGGTGTCAAAACGGGCATAGTGTTGGGACAGTCTCTGACAAAGGGCTTTGTCATCCTGACCTTTAGGAGCCTTAGGTCGATAGTTGGTGATCTGCCTCAGTCCTCTCCACACGGAAGCCGAATCATTAGCAGTGAACTGCTGCTGGAGTCTCTCTGAGTATAGAGATTTAGCCCTCTTCAGCTCTCTGTTAAACCGGTATTTAACCTCCCTGTAGCAGTCCCTGTCTCCACTTTTCAGCGCTGCTTCCTTCTCCTTCCTGATCTGTCTGAGCTTAGCTGTGAACCAGGGTTTGTCATTAGAGTAACTCACCCTGGTGCGTGATGGAAGAATGTTCTCTTCACAAAAGTGGATATATGAGTTCACAGTGTCCGTGTACTCATCCAGATCATGCGTGGCTCCTTTAAGCATGCCCCAGTCAGATATTTCCATGCACGTTTCCAGCTTCTCCTCAGCATCACTGGTCCGTATCTTCGTAGTGCTCACAACAGGTTTAGTGAGCTTCAATCTCTGTCTGTATGTGGGAATGAGGTGAACCATCACGTGATCAGATAATCCCAGCGCAGCGCGAGGAACAGCGCGATATGCGTCTTTCACTGTGGTGTAACAGTGATCCAGTGTGTTTAATCCTCTGGTGGGGCATTTAATAAACTGTTTGTAGCGGGGGAGATCGTGGCTCAGATTGCACTGATTAAAGTCGCCAGCCACAATAATCAGCGAGTCTGGAAAACTCCGCTCTGTGTGTTGAATGTGATCCGCGAGCACGCGCTGAGCTTCGCGCGTGTCCGCGTCGGGAGGGGCGTACACAGCGATGAGTATGAAAGAAGCAAACTCCCGCGGGGAATAGAAGGGCTTGCAATTGATAACAAGAAATTCCAAGGCAGGAGAACAGTGTTTGGAAATTTCCGTTACATCAGAGCACCAGTTGCAGTTGATGTAGAAGCAGACTCCGCCTCCTGTGGTCTTGTCGGAAAGCTCTGTGTCACGATCAGCACGGAAGAGCTGAAAGCCGTCGAGGCGCAGCGCGCTGTCCGGTATATTTTCCCGGAGCCAGGTCTCAGTAAAGCAGAGGACAGCTGAGGAGGCGAGGTCCTTAAAACGCATCAGCAGTCTCAGTTCATCCACCTTGTTAGAGAGAGAGTTGGTATTGGACAGAAATATGCCAGGCAGCGCCGTTCGCGAGCCTCTCCTGCGAAGTCGTACGAGAGCGCCCGCTCGTCTTCCTCTCTTCCGCCGTCTCACTTTCCGAGCCAAACAATAAACCAGATCGGCGGCAGGGGCTAGAAAAACTGGGAGGAGGTCCGTGGGGGTCAAAGTCCTGATATTTAGAAGTTCTTCACGGGTATAAGTGCAAGCAGACACACAATTGACAAACAAAAACAAACAAAGAGCGCAGCGAAGCACCATGTCGACCGCTGTGGGCGCCATCTTGGATCAGAAGGGGCCGACTCGATTTTAAATGATGACTCCCACCCTTTGCACTGCAACTTTCAGCTTCTTCCCTCCAGACGGAGGTTTGCTGTCCCAAAAAGTAGAACCCAGCGCTACAAAAACAGCTTTGTCCCTGCTGCTGTCAAAGAGTTGAACAAGCTATAAAAATTATATTGTACATATTTTATATTTACCTATTTTGTAAGATGTGTGCCTGTGTTTGTGTCTATGTTGAATGTAATTAGTGGCTTGTAAATATGGATGTCACCAACTGCAAAACAAATCTACCTACGGGTACAAATAAAGTAACCTGAACCTGAGGTTGTGGACAGGTGTCTTTTATACTGATAACAAGTTCAAACAAGTGCAATTAATACAGGTAACGAGTGGAGGACAGAGGAGCATCTTAAAGAAGAATTTACAGGTCTGTGAGAGCCAGAAATCTTGCTTGTTTGTAGGTGACCAAATACTTATTTTACCAAGGAATTTACCAATTAATTCATTAAAAATCCTTTAATGTGATTTTCTGGATTTTTTTTTTTCTCATTTTGTCTCTTATAGTTGAGGTATACCTTTGATGAAAACTGGAGACCTCTCTCATCTTTTAAGTGGGAGAACTTGCATAATTGTTGGCTGGCTAAATACTTTTTTGCCCCACTGTATATGTATATAGGATCTAATAGTGCATCAACAAATACTTCACACTTAAGTACCAGATATTATTTTTTTTTTATATCCCCTAGAACAACCCCCCCCACCCCAGCTCACAAAATCAGTAGAGGAAGTACCTCAACAGGTGTATAATATGAAACAAATACACATAATAAAGTAGGAAAAAAAATACAAAAATATATACACTACCGTTCAAAAGTTTGGGGTCACCTCAGACAATTTTGTGTTTTCCATGAAAAGTCACAATTTTATTTACCACCATGAGTTGTAAAATTAATAGAAAATATAGTCAAGACATTAACAAGGTTAGAAATAATGATTTGTATTTGAAATAATAATTTTTTTCCTTCAAACTTTGCTTTCATCAAAGAATCCTCCATTTGCAGCAATTACAGCATTGCAGACCTAATATGATTGCACAAGGGTTTTCTAATCATCCATTAGCCTTCTGAGGCAATGAGCAAACACATTGCACAATTAGAACACTGGAGTGATAGTTGCTGGAAATGGGCCTCTATACACCTATGTAGATATTGCACCAAAAACCAGACATTTGCAGCTAGAATAGTCATTTACCACATTAGCAATGTATAGAGTGTATTTCTGATTAGTTTAAAGTTATCTTCATTGAAAAAAAGTGCTTTTCTTTCAAAAATAAGGAAATTTCTAAGTGACCCCAAACTTTTGAACGGTAGTGTATATATAACAAGGCACATGCTGACATAATTAGATGGGTAAGACTTTTAGATTAGAAAAGTGAGATATAAAACATTGCCATTTCTGGTAAAACCTTTCTGTGCATCCTCTTATCGTATATTTTATTTTCTCAAGTTTTAGAAAAAAACATCATATCCTTGAGCCATAGGGAAATTGAGGGATATCTGACAGATTTCCAATGCAGCAATAAAGTATGCCTTGCTATTAAGGATGTAAAGGCCACAATATCCCTTTGTGCCGAATTCAAAACTACAGAGGAGTCGGGAATCCCAAATATGGCAATCAATGGAGAAGGCAGCAGAGTCATTTGAAGAACCGTGGAGATAATTGTAAAGTAACTAGACCAACAACTGTATAATTCCGGACAAAGAAAAAACATGTGGCCAAGGTGACAGGGAGATCCTTTACATTTATCACAACTACCATCAACTTCTGGGTAAATCTCAGAGAGTCTCGATTTTGAGAAATGGACTCTATATAGTGCCTTAAACTGAATCAAGCTAAGACGAGCACATGAGGAAGATGTTCTAATTCTGTTAATGGCATCCTCCCAGAGCTCTTCAGTCATCTGTATATTCAATTCTTTCTCCCACAAATTTTTTATTTTGACACTTGATTCATCGTTTAATATTAAAATGGAATTATAAAGCTTAGATATCAGCCCTTTATGTTGTGGACCATGTGAAACTATACTTTCCCAGGGCTGCTCAGGAGGGATAGAAGGAAAGTTAGAGAAACACTTAGAAACAAAATTACGAATTTGAAAATAACGAAACAAATGGGTGCCGGGTAAGTTATAATTGGAAGATAAATTGGTAAAACTATCAAAAAGCCCGGATGTATATAAATTCCTTATATGTTCAATACCCCTGTCATGCCAATCGGAGAATGACGAATCTGAGAGAGATGGGGGAAACAAATGATTTTTAGTTAAAGGACACAAAGAGGAGGCAGCTACAAAACCAAAGCGCCGCCTAAACTGAAACCAGATTTTTAATATGTTGAGAACCACTTGACTGTCCGTATACAAAGAGGGTTTTGTAGGCAAAGAGGAAAAAATTAATGCAGGTATTGACGACCCACGACAGGATGATAATTCCATTCTACACTATGGGGAGCGAAAAGACTTTAACCAATAGCAGATTTTATGTATATGTGCCGCCCAATAATATGATTGAAAACAGGTAATGCAAGTCCCCCGCTAAGTCTACATCTTTGCAATAATTTTTTACGAACTCTAGGCGGTTTACCATTCCAGATAAAGCCACAAATTATCTTATCCAGAGAATCAAAAAAGTTTTTAGGCAGAAAAAGAGGAATTGATTGAAATAAAAAAAGAAATTTTGGTAAGATATTCATCTTGACAACATTAATCCTACCCAAGAGTGAAAGAGGGAGATTTCGCCAATGCTGGACATCAGAGGTTTTTTTGGCAATAAGGGGAGAAAAATTGGCTGAAGCTAGGCTAAAGAAAGAGCATGTCACACTTATACCAAGATACTTGAATCCTGTGTGACTAAGTTTGAAGGGTATGTCAGACTGCTGAAGATCACAGGCAGTCGTATTGATGGGAAAGCATTCGCTTTTTTCAAATTCAATTTATAACCGGAAAAGGAACTGAAATTATTTAAGATACTCAAGACATTGGGGATAGAACTAACTGGATTTGACACATATAACAGCAAATCATCCGCATATAATGACAACTTGTGTTCAGTTCCATTTCGGAAAATCCCTCTAAATAAATTGGAAGACCGCAACGCAATGGACAGAGGCTCAATTGCAATAGTGAAAAGCAAGGGCGATAATGGACAGCCTTGCCGTGTTCCACGTCCAAGAGGAAAATAATCGGAAAACATATCATTAGTTTGAACCCTTGCCTTCGGGGATGTATAGAGGAGACGAATCCAAGAAACAAATTTCTCATTGAATCCAAATTTCCTCAAAACCGCAAACAAATATTCCCACTCTACCCTGTCGAACACTTTTTCAGCGTCTAGCAATATGACTATTTCTGGTGAATCAGATGACTGCTTTGCATAAATTATATTAAGAAATAATTGTCGTCCCTTAACAAAACCGTTCTGTTCCTCAAATATAATCAAAGGGAGAACCTTCTCCAAACGGGAAGAAATTACTTTGGCTAACACTTTCACGTCAGCATTAAGCAATGATAGTGGTCTATAAGAGCTACATAGAGTTGGGTCTTTGTCCTTTTTATGAAGTAAAACAATCGAAGCTTGTGTTAGAGTTGGAGGAAGGAAACCTCGTTCTAATGATTCATTAAATGTAGCTAAAAGTAATGGTGCTAATTTTTCTATAAACTTTTTATAAAATTTGATGGGAAACCCATCAGGGCCAGGTGCTTTGTTTGATTGCATTGCTTTAATTGAATTAATTATTTCGACAAGGCAGAGTGGGGAATCCAGGCTTTTTGCTGTATCTGAGTCAATTACAGGATTCGAGAGGTCATGAAGAAATATGTTCATGTTATATGAATCTGTTGGGAACTCCGACGTATATAGAGAAGAATAAAATGTTTTAAATGTGGCATTGATTTCATTAGGATCCGTCGTGATTATATGTTGGATATTCTGAATACTACTTATAATCCGAGAGTTTGCTTGACGCCATAGCTGATGTGCCAATAGACGGCTTGCTTTGGCGCCATATTCATAATGCGTTCCACGACTTTGTAATAATAGCCATTCAGCTTCTTGGGTTGAAATTAGATCAAGTTCTGATTGTACCTCCATGCGCTGTTTAAATAATTCTGGTGTAGGATTTAAGGCATATCTTTGATCAATATTACTGATAGCTAAAGTGAGTTCAGTAAACTTAGCGTGACGTCTCTTATTAGAAAGTGCAGAGTAGTAAATGATTTGTCCTCTAAGGTAGGATTTAAGTGTCTCCCATAGAAGTGAATATGAAGTAGAATCATTTTTATAAGATAAGATAAGATAAGCCTTTATTAGTCCCACAACGGGGAAATTCCAGGATTGCAACAGCACAGGGATAGCAACACTCAGAGCAACAATCAGAAGGCAAGAAAAAAAAAAGTAAGCAAGCAAGAGCAGCTAATATACATATGTACATATTACTATAAATATATATATATATATACACAGACACACAGTGCAGAGCATTGTAGCTGGATGGAATAACTATATGAGTATATAAACACACAGTGCGGAGCATTGTAGCTAGATGGAAAAAATATGTAGATATATAAACACCCACAGTACGGAGCATTGCAGCTAGGTGGAATAAATATGTAAATATATAAACACACACAGTGCGGAGCAATGTAGCTAGATGGAGTAATATGTAGATATATAAACACACAGTGCGGAGCATTGTAGCTAGATGGAATAAATATATAGATATATAAATATAAACACACCCAGTGCGGAGCATTGTAGCTAGATGGAATAAATATGTAAATATATAAGCACACACAGTGCAGAGCATTGTTGCTAGATGGGATGAAACAGCACAACCGTCTACTTAGTTGTCCTACAACAAAACTTATTAAACAACAAAAACTCATCAATTGAATTGGAAATAAAATCACAAAACTCTTTATCTGCTAAAAGAAGAGAATTGAACCTCCATGAAGGAAGATTACGTTTACAGGCACCCAACTGAATATCTAATAGTAATGGTGCATGATCAGATATTATTATACTTAAATAATCAGAGGAAACTACACAGGAATTTAGAGTACAGTCAATAAAAAAGTAATCAATCCTGGAGTAAGAATGATGCACCTTAGAAAAGAAGGATAATTTTTTACTGGTTGGATTGCGGAATCTCCAAGGATCGACAAAGCCATTCTTGTCATGAAATCAGAAAATGTTTGAGACATTAAAGACTTATTTAGATTACGGGGATTAGATCAATCTAGTGATGGATCAAAGACACAATTTAAGTCGCCCCCTAAGATTAACAAATGTGAATTCAAAAATGGTAGGCTACTTAATAATTTATTTGCAAATTCAACATCGTCAATGTTTGGGGCATATACATTGACTAACAGAACCTTTTTCTGCATCAAAGTACCGGCAACTATCATGTATCTGCCGTTTTTATCAGCTATAATGTTAGTAGCTGAGAATTGTACATTTTTATTTATAAGAATAGCAACCCCCCTTGATTTAGAGTTAAACTCTGAATGAAAAACTTGGCTCACCCATGAGCAGTGCAACCGATGATGATCTTTTATCCGAAGATGGGTCTCCTGCAGGAACACTATTGAGGATTTTAATTGTTTTAAGTGATTAAAAACTTTTGATCTTTTGACAGGATGACCCATGCCCTTAATATTCCAGCTAATGAATCACAAAGATGCGCCTAGGAAAGCTGTACCATGGCCTATAATGGTAATAGCCATTTACACGTAGAAAAAAAAAAACAACAACAGAAGAACTATTGCCGTGAGCTGAGGTAAAACACCACCCACCCAAGAAAACCCCAAAACAAATACACCCAAAGTTTCCATGTAACAAAAAACAACCCCACCCAAAAACCAGTGGAGGCAGCAGTGTCACACACAAAACAAAAAAGTTGTTCTCAGTAAAATAGGAACAACTCGGAGGCAAAGCCGAGCAAACAGAGGAAGAAGTACCAGTGGAAAACATGACTCCTGCCAACTTCCAGAAATTGAATTATAATATGTGCAATGATTAAGTTACATACTACTTTATACCAGTATTATAATCTAAACAATAAAGTAAGAAAAAGTAATGATAATGTTAAACTCAACAATTCACTAAGAGATTCTAATGATCACTCTCAAAATAAAGCAAATAAGCACTAACGTCCAGGTAATAGCAACAAGTCTAGAGTCCATACAGATATAAGGATTGTAATGAAAGGTTCACAGCTCACTCAGAAATCAGAGTCTTGACGTATTCCTTCGCGTCTTCCGGCGAAGTAAACTTCTTTTCAGTCCCCTGGTAAGTAATGCGTAGCTGCGCCGGATGGAAAAGTCTGTATTTGACTCCATCGATGCCACGGAGTAGCCGCTTGACCTCGTTGAATGCAGCCCGAGCCCGTGCTATCTTGGCAGTGTAGTCCAGAAAGACCGACAAAGTCATACCTCCAACTTTAATCCGCTGGAGCTCTCGCGCACGCCGTAATATATCAACACAGTCACTGTGGTAGTGAAGCCTGCACACAATGGCTCATGGTCGGTCACCCGGTTTAGGTTTAGGCTGCAGAGTGCGATGAGACCGATCCACTAGCGGTTTCTTATCCAAAGAAAAAGCATCTTTCAGCAACGCAGCCACAGCTGTAGGAGAGAAAGAGCCAGGGCCCTCTTCAACGCCAATGATCCTTATGTTATTGCGTCGCGATCTTGATTCTAGGTCTTCACATTTGTCTTCCAGCATAGCAACCTTGGCAGTGAGGCGCTCAACGCTTGTTTTCATGTCAGCCATGTCATCCATATAGCCTGTGAGCGTTTCTTCCATGTCCCCCATAGTACCCGTTAGCTTAGCCAACTTAGCATCGATAGCAGCATTGTCGCTCGCTAACTGTGATTTCACGGACTGCAGCTCAAGTTTAAGAGGTGCCAAAGCGTCTCCGATAATCTCTTGTAACTCCTTCTTAATAATACCAGCAATGTCTTCTTTTAGGGAGGAAAGCAGCTCAAATTTCAAGGCTTCAGCATTCAAAACAGGGGCTGGTTCGACATCTTGGGCTAGCGGCTCGGAAGTCGGGGCCTGTGGGCAAGGCCTCAGGTGCGTCTGAATAGTGCGGGTTTTTGCTCTCCCCGACATTGCAAAACAATTCAAAAGTATCTCTTGAGGTACACAGCAAAAAAGAACCAAGAAAAAACACTGGGTTTTTGGAAAACTGCACAACTGAATAACAATATTTTACGAAGTTGGCAGGAGCCACCAAATCTGCGTCCTACTCCATTGACCGCTCAACAGCGCCCCCAAGTGCGTGCGCTTTTACGCAGCGCACGGATGAAAAGAGTCGAGCACACAAGCAAGGTGAAGAGTGTGTTTATTAAACAGAGAGTCAGTGGTACAAAAAGTGTCCAACATAAGCAATCAAATAATAAGCTACACAACAGGTGGAAACGGTTCAGAAGACTCTGTTTGGCTACGAGGAGAGAGTTCACGTCATGCCCCAGGGTTTAGCTGGCTGCTGGGGGAAAACAAGAAATGTGAACAGAAAAAAGACTTACATAGTGCGTTTCGGAGTAAGGCTGGGCTCCGGGGAAAAACAACACCAAACGAAGTCCAAGGGTGAGTAGATCAACACAGAGTATGCCTGAACACAGGAAGCTGACTATGTCATAATTATCAGACCCAGGGAACAAACGCTCAGACTCGAGTAAATACAATTATCCTTTTATTGTTCTCAGTGAGTGTGTGAGTGTGTGTATGCGCTGTATGTGTCGTGTATGTGGAGATGAAGGATAGTGCAAGAATCGTGACCGGGGGAGAGCAGAATGCCGTTCAGCCTGGCAACCCTATAATGACATAGAGCACAAGTGTTAGCACAGTCCACCGACAACATAGCTTGATAATGACTGGAGCTTACTTTGCAGATGGAGGTGGGATGCTCAGGTTGGCCTAGGGGCTGCGGCCAGGGAGACAGCGTTCTTGGTCTGCGCCGGGATTAGGGCAGGTGGCCCTGTAGCAGAGAAGGAGGCTTGGACCGCCGCCAGGAGGAGTTGATTCCGCCGCCGGAGGAATCCACCTGTGCACAGGGGAAGACGACTAATGTGGTGAGTAATAATGAGCTTACTTGAAGCGAGGAGGAGATTCTGATCTCGGACAAAGAGGCCAGGAAACTGGCTGCTGATGAGAGGCGTATTCTGCAGGCAGAATGATAGACAGCTCCGTGATGAGTCTCAGGCAGCGCAGGTTATAAAGCCCGCGGGAGATTGGGAGCAGGTGTGCGTGCAGCTGTAGCAGATGATGGCCCGGAAGGAGCCATGACAGACTACACCACGACAATAAGTGAACACACAAACAGAGACTAAATAGTGAGTGACTAATGACATTGAGTTGAGGCAGGTGCAACCTGCTGCAGGTGGGCTGATTACCGGCTGCTTACAGCAGCGGCAGGTTGAGCATCCAGTGGGGAGAGCCTGGAGAGAGAGGGGCAGAGACAGACACACAAAAACCAAGACAAATGTGCAGACACAAAACCAGGGAAACACAATATACAATAATCTGTGTCTGGGGCCTGGAATGACATAAGGCCCAAGACACATGACACAATGTGTCTGAATTACAACAATTCTGCAAAGATGAGTGGGCCAAAATTCCTCCACAGCGCTGTAAAAGATTCATTGCCAGTTATCGCAAATGCTTGATTGCAGTTGTTGCTGCTAAGGGTGGCCCGACCAGTTATTAGGTTTAGGGAGCAATCAATTTTTCACATACGGCCATATAGGTTTGGATTTTATTTTCCCTTAATAATAAACACCTTCATTTAAAAACTGCATTTTGTGTTTGTTTGATGATCTGAAACATTTACAGTAAGTGCGACAAACATACAAAAAAAATGAGAAATCAGGAAGGGGGCAAACACTTTTTCACACCACTGTAAATAGTTTTTTTTTAATTTTTATTGTTATTCAGTGCTATAATTCAGGCAAGGCTCACTGGGGTTCATCCTCTAGGCACTCTGAATGCATGCCAAATACTCATACTTACAAAAATCTTAAACAGTAACAGTGTGATTCTTAAATAAGACTTCCAAAAGCCAACAACTTGCTCACATAGAGCCTTGGTCCACATTGACCTTTCTGGTCCCCGACTTGTGAGAAACAGAGCTCTATAACAGTATGACATTGTGACTGGTTACTTCTTTCAGGCTCCGTTCTGAAGGTAAAAACTTGCTGATGAGCCTCTTCTGCCTTCCTTCCTCACATTTTACTTCATTTCACTGGCATTTCTGGCTCTTACGTCAGATTCATGTGGTTGCACTGTGTGGCTGACTTTGAAAAATGCGACTGGACAGCATTTTCCCTTTCCTGCAGCTTTAGATTGACTGCATCTTTCAGAGGGCAAGCTTGCATTGGGATGTGCTCAGCTCTGTGCCATGTACCGCTCACTGGACTCTTGACCAAAGCCTTTGGGAAGATTAACATTCCTGCGGGGGGGAACTGCTGTATCTCTGCCACTATAAAGAGGCAAGGTTAAACCACACACACAACAAACGCCAAGTGGTTTTCTGCACTGACACACAGTGTGTTGATGGAGGCATCATTCCGCTAGTTTGTGTACAACTTTGTGTTTGTGTAGCCCATTCTTTTAAATCTACTCCCACTGCTCCCTTCAAGTCTTTATCTCAACTCAGTGTGTGTGTGTGTGTGTGTGTGTGTGTGTGTGTGCACACGCGCACGTGCACGCATGTTGTTTGAATGGCGGATGTTTCTGATGCTTTGCAGCTGCCATGTTGACATTCTTTGTGGCTTGGCCTGCATTTTACATTTGTGCAGGTCAGGGGATTTTGTTTTCCTTCGACTATTATGGGACACCCCCAGTTGTTATTTCGCACTTTGGAGGAACCTTTAAAATTCCCCGGCTGGTCTGAAAAGTCTTGAGTCTCGGGGGTAGTGGAGAGTTTTGAGAAGAGCTGCAGACTCAGCGGCTGTGATCTTATTCATTTGGGCCCCTGCATTAGGCCCCTGCATTAGGTCAAATGCACATGCAAACTGGGATTCATGTGTCCCACTGCTGGCAAACACACGGTAGTCCAGAGCAAACTCACACACAAAGCGCTCTCACATCGTCCAGACTTTACACAAACAGTAAGGAGCCACTGCTTCTGAAACTTATCTCATGTCTTATAGAACCTCAACAAAAAGTTAGCCTTCTTCAAAGTTCACCTCTACTCAGACAAAGTAATAATAATAAGACTACTGAATGTGATTGTGGTGAGCCTGTTCTTATCAGGAAGTCAAAACTTTAGCTCATAAGGTGGCCGTCTGTAACCTGCAGCTCTGGAGCCAGGTGCCACTCTTTTGTCCAGAACCAGAGGCTGCCCGTGTCCTTGACAAAATACATTTAAAAATTCATACATTTTCAAGAAAAAAAAAATATTGCAATTTTGAATTTAAAAAGAATTAAAGTTAAAAAAAATGCAAATTTCTGGCAAAAAAACCCCTATTGCAGTTCTTTTTTGGGGGGGGGGGGGGTTTGCACATTTTTCTTAAAAATATCCATATTTTTTTTTAACTGGCTTGTGATCTCTAAACATATACTCAAATATACCATGTAAATGTCTCTGCTTTAGCCACAAGTTTCTTCTTTGCCCACATTTTCTTCCCGTTTCTGTCCCCACACCCAGCCAGCATGGCCACGTGGGTCCGTGGGTTCCACGTTAGCCCCATCTGTGTTTGCTCAGATGGACTTCACCTGTGGTGCAGGTAATCTCTTTACCTGCTTTAACCCCATCTGGGCCCCAAACTGGTTTTTGTGGTTGAGCAGGTTTCAGTAACACTTGTGCTATAGGCAAAAATATGCAAAAAAAAAATCACAAATTTATGAAAAAAAATGTGAAAATTTATAAAAAAAAAGTGACAGTTTTACAAAAAAAGTAACAATTTTATAAGAACAATTTCACAAACTGACAAGAAAAAACACATTTATGATGAAAAAATTTGAAAAAGTTGCATATTAAAAAAGTAGCAAATGTAAGAGTAAATAAAATGAAAATTTATGAGAAAAAGTCCCAAATTTATGAGGAAAAGCTATAAGTTTACAGTTAAAAAAAGTAACAAATTTTGAGAAAGTGACATGGTGTTTAAACGAGACCCAGAAGCAGACATGGATGACAGCGTTTGAAAGGAGTGAAACAGTGGTGAATGGCGTTAACTTATATAGTGCTTTTTACTCATCTCTGGATGACCAAAGCTTACAGATCTGCGATCCACACATTCACACAATGATGGCGGAGGAGTTCCCATGCACTGCAGGGGTGGGGCCACCAGGGTGGCCAGGGGTAGCAACGGCCAACACTACTGTTATGACCTTATCTTGGTAGTCAAGGAAGAGGCTCAGGGTGCAGTTGAACGTCACTTTATTAATAACAACCAGAACTCACAATAGGTGCTCGGCACAGGCCAAGTGGTCAACAGCGAAGAGACTCCGGCCGTGCCCTTTATACCCCAGGTGATGGCGGAACCGGAAAGGAGGGCTGTCACCTCCCACTACACCCAGGATGGTATGGGCACCATCTTACTACACCACATTTTAACCCCCTGTAGAAAAATGCAAGCACACAAATCAGACCCTCCCAAATTTAAACACGACTCACACGCTAACAAACCATATGTACAAACTTATCCATACACACAACTACCTAGAGGGGGACAGATAGACTACTGACCCCCCCCATATGGCTTAGACGGGTTATTCTGCCTTCTGATTTTATAAAGTCCATAAACAAAAATAGCCATGTTCCTACAAACCTAAATTAATTCCATACATCTGTATATATATAAACAGAACTATAAGCATAAACAGTCAATATGTACACTCATCATCCATTGCCAGCCCCCACCCCAAAACAGTCACCCCAAAACTCGGGCAACTCACAACAAACAGTGTAATTTAAACAGTGTTGAGTTGTTTTTTTTTTTTGTTTTTTTTTACAGATGGGCACAATGTAATTGGTACATATCAACAATGTGATTCCAGGGAGAAAATGGCACATAACAACGACAACGAAATACCATGCCAATAGCCCCCCCTTTAAAGTCACCTCTTAGTCCCTCCTGGAGGCCCACCCCTTGGATTCCCGTCTAGCGGATCCCACCCCGAGCGTCTTCACCTCTTCATCTCCGGAGATGAGCCACATCGGTGTTTCTCCTCATCCACGTGCCGCAGCTCGTTGGGCTGCCTCCACGACTCATCAGACAGCCTTAAGTAGCCGTCTTTCCGGGTAGCCACCACTTGCAGCCGCCCCGGTCATCTTGTCGTTTTCGTCTTTTGTGTACTCCTCTTGCCCGAGCCTCCTCCCTGGACCAGACCTCGTCCCCAACCCACAGGGGAGCCTGACTCGGCCTTGTGTGTCCACCACGTCGTGATTGGGCTTCCTTCCTGGACCTAGCCGTACCGCCAACCCAGTCCGAAGCCCTCCTTGACTGTCGATGTCTGCACCGGCTGGTCCTGCTCCGCTGTCTTCCATTCTGACACCAGCAGCCGTCCCGGGCGTTCCGCTGTGCCGTCCAGTTCCCACACCCAGGGCCGCTTGGACACTGGCATCGGAACCCTCCCGTGCTGGGTCATTGCGGAGCCGGTCCTCATCACCTTCCAAAACACCAGGCCAATCACTGTCCCAAACCGTGTCATCCTCCACGTGCGGAGCAGGCTGGTCCCATAGTCTGCAGCCTGACCACTCCTCTCCAGCACTGCTGGGGATCTTGAACCCCAGGCCATAAAACATATCACATCCTAAAATGTTCGACCCGGGGGCGGTCACCACGAACTGGGCGTTGGTCATCACTGTCGACTTGTGTCTCACTGTCAATTCCAGAGAACCCACTACGGCCACCTTGCTTCCTCCGTAGCCAAAGCATGGCATCAAGAACTCTCTCATGCAGTAATGTGGGAACAGGCTCCTCACAGTAGGCAAGCTCAATACCAAGGCCACCGCTCCCGTGTCCACCAATAACGGCACTTCCCCGCCGTCCAGCAACACATTGCAGAAAATGTGCCCATCTGTGCTCAGAGAGACGGTATGAACAACCATGGGAGCCACTGTGGGGAAATCCACTGCATGTCTTTGGTCCTCCCGCTCAAAATTTTTGCATGCCAGTGATGCAGAAAACCGCATTTACCACACCACTTGCCCCTTGCCGGACACTCTCTTGCCTTGTACCAGTGCCTGGTGGACCCACAGCCATAACATCTTGGCGTTCCCGGGGCGGACCTAATTTTCACAGCGGCAGCGTACTCTTCTTCACTTGCACTGTCCTTGCTATCAGGTTCAACAGCCAGCGCCTTCAATCGTGGTTCTTCATCCCGCTGCATGCTTCTCTCATCGAGGTTTTTAGATAACTTCTCCTCTGCCTCACACTGCTGCGCTATCTCCATAGCTGTGGCTAGCGTCAGTTCGCGTGCGAATATCAGGAGCCTTGAGTGTGCTGCTGAACAGACAGTGTGCTCCACCAGTTGGTCGCGGACAAAATCCTCTTCTAGGGCTCAAAATTGGCACTCCCCCGCCAGCTGACGTAGATCCACAACATAGCGTTGTACTGTTTCTCCTGTCCGCTGGTGGCGCTGCCGAAACTAGATTCGCCGGACTATGACATTTTCCGGGGCACGAAAGTACAGTGCTATTAGCTACACCCCGTCCTCACAACTATCAGCCTCCCCTAGCATGCCAAGGATCCTTTGACCCTCCATACCAAGACTATGAACCAGCATTGCTCTCGCACGCGGTTTCTTGAGCTCGCCGAGGTTAAGGACCACCAGAAAATTCTGGAAAGCCGTGTACCACCTAGACCAGGGGACCGATGGCTTGCCTGGAACCTCCAAAAATGGCCAAAAATCAGAAACAACTCGCTCCATACCTTTTACCTCGTCACCAAATGTTATGTCCTCATCTTGGTAGTCAAGGAAGAGGCTCAGGGTGCAGTTGAACATCACTTTATTAATAACAACCAGAACTCACGATAGGTGCTCCATACAGGCCAAGGGGTTGACGGCGAAGAGACCGTGTCTCTTCCGGCCATGCCCTTTATACCCCGGGTGACGGCGGACCCGGAAAGGCAGGCCGTCACCTCCCACTACACCCAGGATGGTATGGGCGCCCTCTTACTACACCACAGCTACAATCTCATTGGCCACCCTAGCTGAGCTGAAATTGTGAGCCTGTCAGTGTTAATTCTCTGCAAGCAGTTTGTAACTCTGAGTTTCCTTTTTAACCAAAAGTAAAACATTACAGCACTTTAATTAAGGCTATATTACATATGAAAATGTTAATAGACATCTGCAGTCATTCCTTTGACTGTTTTGGTTATGGCACACTTGACATAGACCTACTCTTCACTGGAGAGGAGCCCCTAGGTCAGCAGCCAAAGTTGAAAGAAGCTTATTAAGGCAAACTTTCTCTTGTAAAAACAACGACATTGGTGAGTAAAGGAATGCTTGTGTGTGTGTGTACTGTATAACTTTTAATGTGGGAAGTTATGGGACGCTAAGAGCTGCCGTAACTATTAAAGTTTGATCAAAAGTCCTGAGATATACAGTTGTGTGAAAAAGTGCTTTCCCCCCTCCTGATTTCTCATTTTTTTGTATGTTTGTCACACTTAAATGTTTCAAATCATCAAACAAATTTAAATATTAGACAAAGATAACACAAGTAAACACAAAATGCAGTTTTTAAATGAAGATGTTTATTATAAAGGGTAAAAAAAAAAAATCCAAACCTACATGGCCCTGTGTGAAAAAGTGATTGCTGCCCCTGTTAAAACATAAATTAACTGTGGTTCATCACATCTTTAGAAAGCTGTGATCAAGTTCTCTAGCCACACCCAGGCCTGATTACTGCCTCACCTGTTGTCAATTAAGAAATCACTTAAACAGGACCTGCCTGACAAAGTGAAGTAGACAAAAAGATCCTTGAAAGCTCAACATCATGCTACGATCCAAAGAAATTCAGGAACAAATGAGAAACAAAGTAATTGAGATCTGTTAGTCTGAAAAAGGTTATAAAGCCATTTCTAAAGCTTTGGGACTCCAGTGAACCACAGTGACAGCCAAGAGCGGCTGGTGGACCAAAATTACCCCAAGAGCACAGCGACGACTCATCCAAGAGGTCACAAAAGACCCCACAACAACATCCAAAGAACTGCAGGCTTCACTTACCTCAGTTAAGGTCAGTGTTCATTACTCCACCATAAGAAAGAGACTGGGCAAAAATGGCCTGCATGGCAGAGTTCCAAGATGAAAACCACTGCTGAGCAAAAAGAACATAAAGGCTCATCTCAGTTTTGCCAGAAAACATCTTGATGATCCCCAAGACTTTTGGGAAAATACTCTGTGGACTGACCAAACAAAAGTTGAACTTTTTGGAAGGTGTGTGTCCCATTACATCTTGCGTAAAAGTAACACAGCATTTCAGAAAAGGAATTTCATACCAACAGTAAAATATGGTGGTGGTAGTGTGATGGTCTGTGGCTGTTTTGCTGCTTCAGGACCTGGAAGACTTGCAAACTTGTAAATGGAACCATGAATTCTGCCGTCTAGCAAAAAATCCTGAAGGAGAATGTCCAGCCATTTGTTCGTGACCTCAAGCTGAAGCGCACTTGGCTTCTGCAGCAGAACAATGATCCAAAACACACCAGCAAGTCCATGTCTGAATGGCTTAAGAAAAACAAAATGAAGACTTTGGAGTTGCCTAGTCAAAGTCCTGACCTGAATCCCATTGAAATGCTGTGGCATGACCTTAAAAAGGCGATTCATGCTCAAAAATCCTCCAATGTGGCTGAATTACAACAATTCTGCAAAGATGAGTGGGCCAAAATTTCTCCACAGTCCTGTAAAAGACTCATTGCCAGTTATCACAAATGCTTGATTGCAGTTGTTGCTGCTAAGAGTGGCCCAACCAGTTATTAGGTTTAGGGGGCAATCAGTTTTTCATACAGGGCCATGTAGGTTTGGATTGTTTTCCCTTTAATAATAAACACCTTCATTTAAAAACTGCATTTTGTGCTTACTTGTGTTATCTTTGTCTAATATTTAAATTTGTTTGATGATCTGAAACATTTAAATGCGACAAACATACAAAAAAATGAGAAATCAGGAAGGGGGCAAACACTTTTTCACACCACTGTACAGTTAACGCTAACAGTAACATGTTAACACAAAAGCCAAACCAAGAAATAAAAATGCAGTATCTTGTTTGGCCAAAAGTTGAAATATTGACTTTAGTAAACCCAGTCTAGGCCGGTAGCAGCACTTCTTGATTTTACTCTAGCATAGTACGTAACTTTTCCCTATTCATAGTTTTCGATCACGTGACTTCCCGCAGGATCACCAGCCATTATGGGGGGGGGAGGGATAATCACGTAGTAAAATGGAACTAAAAAAAAAGTGATAACGTACCAAATTTATTATGAAACTCTTGATAACAACAGACAGCGATATGACGACAAATTAGTTTTTATTGAGACGCAGCCCCCTTTCTCATTCCAAAGCAAAACTGGCCAAAAGACACGGAGAAGTTGGCTAGCATCACTTATCCAGACATGTACAAGCTAAATATATATTTCTTTATCTTCATAACACTTATCATGCATGTTTAGCCACATCAGCCCATAAATTATTCACAGAGCCCCCAACTTAATTTCTCCTGTTTGTTTTTCTGTTTTTGCTCTCAATTTTTTTTTTTTTTAAGATGTGCTCTAATTTGATTTAGCATTAGCTAAAGGCTGACTTCATTCGGCACACTCACCTGTCCAGGTGCTTTCAGATGAAGTTAGACATTGTTGTCTTGGTATCTAATCATTATCCCTCATTGTTAATAATAAGCAGTTGATTTGTAGACTCTGAGCTAGTTGTAATCCTCAAAGCCATAGGTTTATTAGCTGGTGTTCTGACATTTTGGCATCAGAACAGCAAACCTTTGGTTACTACTCCATCATTTTCTTCAGTTGTTGTTCAGAAGAATTAAGACTTCCCAAGGGAGTGACACTCTTGAATGTTGGTGAAGTCTGGATCTGAGCATCGTTCTCAAAAAGCCTTAACTCCAGCTAAGGTTAGCTTTAGCAGCTAGCTTGTTCCAGCACAGAGTGTCCCGGCTTTGCTGGTTTCCTACGAGCAGCCTCAAGGATAAAGTTGTGTTATTTTTCTCCTCTTTGGAGCCTTCTTTCATCGGAAAGGAAACAGGAGGTGAGCAGGATCCAGGTGTGGTCTGTACGGAGGTCTAATCAGCCGGAATGATTAGAAGCCTCTATGTAGCTGAGCACAAGGAGACATGTTCTGTCCCGTCTGTGTGGACACAGCTGATTTTACAGACTGCAGTCAAAGGTAAGAGCTTGGCAAACAGGGCTAAATAGTAATTTGGATCTTCATATTATCCTGTAGCTTGAAAGTGTGACACTTAAGTTGGCACAGACAGATCCCCGATTGGTCCCGTTAGACAAACGAGTACATTTGTTTAGCTCTGTGTGTGTGTGTACTGCTGGCAGCAGCTGAGCTGATCAGAACAGGGAGCTTATGGATCTGTGAAAATGTCCACAAAGCATCACAGACTCTTCAACAATATTGCTGTGTGGGGATTTGGCCCTTAGGGGTTGCCATAGCCTGTGCGGGGGGGTCGTGGTGGTGACGTCAGGTGGGCTATGGCCAGTGAATATATTGTGCCTGTGTTCCATAATAAAGTTCAGTTCATTGCTCAGTCCAACATGGCTCCGGTCTCCCGTTATTGAGACATAACATTTTGGCATCAAGAATAAACCATGGGAGCGTGCATTAAATTGCCACCTCCATTTTTACAGTCTCCGGGAATGCCAAGTATACCATGGTGCCACTGGTGGGAGGCGTTCAAGGTGTATGTTACCGCGGCCGGCCTGGGAGGTGCCGACGAAGAGAGATGGAGGAACCTACTCATTCACTACCTCCGTGAGGAGGGCCAATAGATATTTTTCACGCTGGGTGGCAAGGGCTCACTGAAGGAATGTCTGGACTTAATGGACTATTTCTTTATGGTCCATTCCAACATCATGGCACGAAGATATAAATTCTTTGACCACCGACAACAAGCTGGTGAGTCCACCCAACGCTTCATTATGGAACTCCGTAGCCTAGCAAGAAAGTGCGTCTTTGGGCCGATTGAGTAAGAGTTAGTCCGGGACAAGCTAGCACATGGTACGAGCGACAAGTGGCTAAAAGACAAGCTAACGCTGACTACGTATGTCCTCGTGCTGGAGAAAGTGGTTGAATTGCCCAGCCAGATAGAGTCCACTGCCCAGCTAGGTCTACCAGGTCTAAGGAGAACCTGGCCACCCAAGTTCCCCCTCCATGTCTGGCCGCTAGCAACATAGCTAACACTTCAGGGCGGACCCCCAAAAGGCGGCGGACCATGGCACGGGCAGGAGCGGGGGCTAGGGGTTGGTGTGAAGACTGTGGCTACCCTCATCACTGGACGGGATCGTTCACCTGCCCCGCCAGAGGGAAGAAGTGCCATAACTGTGGCCGTTCTAATCACTGAACCAGGGCCTGCATCACCACTATTAAACCATCGGCGGCGGAGCCCGAAAGCATGACGCAGGTGTGTGTGGCGGGTGCCAGGAAGGGACCGTTAAAGTGGTACGTCTTGCAGCTACACAGGGTTGATGTGCCGCTTATGGTGGACTCAGGAGCCGGTAAGTCCATACTGAGTATGGCTACACTGAAAAGACTTTTCCCTGGCAAAACCATAAATGCAGGGGCAGTGGAAATGTTTGGGTACGGTCACGCTGACATTGACATGATGGGCACAGTCAGCTTCTCGGTGAAATGTGGGTTAAGGATTAATCCCATGTTTACCTTCCAAGTGTCATGCCAGGGGACCCACTTGCTGGGAATTGATCTGCTGGGTGAATTGGGATTCTCCATCATGGACCCAGTGGGCTCAACAGTGCTGACGGTGTTCCCCAAATGGCATGTCTGCTGGCTGGTGTAGTTCGTGGGCCTTGGATGTATTAAGGCGTTCTACCACTGCCCGCTCATTGACCCAAACGTGATGACAAAGATCCAACCATTACGGCGGCTTCCCCTCGGCCTGCGGGACAATGTCACGGCAGAACTGAATAAACTGCTTAAAGCTGGCATCACTGATAGAGTGGATGCCTCACCCTGGATATCGAACATCATGGTGGCCAAGAAGAAGGCAGGCGGCATCCTGCCATGTATTGACCTTAGCATGGTTAATAAGGCAATTGTTCTGGACAAATACCTGCTCCCCACAATGGAGGAACTTACCGCAACATTCAGCAGCTCAAGTGTTATTCAGTGCTCGGTGTTCACAAAGCTAGATCTCCGCCAGGGCTACCTACAGGTGCATCTTCACACAGGCAGCAGGGACCTGACAGCGTTCGTGGCCCATGTGGGTATTTTCAGGAACACCCGCATGCCTTTTGGGCTGAGCTCAGCACCAAGCTATTTTCAAAAGATCATGTCCACGATTCTGGCCGGCCTCAAGGGTGTAGTGATGTACCTGGACAACATCATGGTCCACGATGTGTCGCAGGAAGAGCACAATGGATATTTGGGATGGGTGATGGCGGTGCTACAGCAGCACGGAGTCACATTGAATGGGGGGATGTGCATTTTCACGGCAGACTCCATTGAGTTTGTGGGATTCCAGCTTGCAACCAAGGGTCTGAGCCCCCTGTACTCAAGCGTGGAGGCGGTCCTGGGTCTCCCAGATTCCACGGCACCCGCACAAATCTCCTCATTCTTGGGCATGATGAAATTTTATGGGCGCTTTATTCCCCACTGTTCAGAGACTATCGAACCACTCCGGGCCCTTCTGAAACACGACACACTGTGACAGTGGATCCCGGCCTGCTCAGCAGCGGTCGCTAGGCTGAAGTCCCAACTCACCTCCCCACCAGTGTTGGACCACTTTGATCCAAAATGGCCAACTTTTGTGACCTGTGATGCATCTGGTTTGGCGGTGGGGCCGTTTATGTCTCAAGTGTAAGACGGTATCGAGCACCCAGTGGCGTTTGCGTCGAGGTCTCTTTCAGCGGCCAAACAGAAATATGCCGTGGGTGAGAGGGAGGCACTGGCCCATGTCTGGATATGTGAACAGTGGCACATCTATCTCTATGAGTACCACTTCACCCTGTGAACGGACCACCAGGCACTGACGACACTGCTGGAGATGACGGGCTTGGGACACAGACCCCTATGGATCCCCAGGTGGAGTGAGCAGCTGAGGGCCTACAACTTTACTACCCAGTTCACTCCAGGAAAAGCGAATGTAGTGGCGGACTTCCTGTCCCATGCCACGGCCAACACCGCACAACCTGACGATGACGACAATGACCCCACAGAGGCCGATCTGGTCAACACGCTGCACGGACCCCTCCGGGACATGGTATCCCTCCAGGAGCTCTAGGCAGAGTTGAAACGGGCCTCCACGTTGTCACAACTGTGCTCGGTCATCAGGGAGGGTTTGCCCATGAAAGTACAGGATGCTCTGACACCATTTCACTGGTTTAGGGACCAACTGAGTTGTTGGAACGGTGTGTGTGTGGCAAGGGGACACTGCATGTTGATCCCGGTGTCTCTGAGATCATGAGTTCTGATGATGCTCCACAAGGGTCATCTGGACATGGTCAGGGTGAAGCAGCATTGCAGGGATTCAGTTTGGTGGCCTGGTATCGATAAGGACATTGAAGCCATGGTATAGAACTGTGTCCCATGCTTGGAGAGCAGAAAAACCAGTGGACCCCCCACCCCTGTGACCGTTACCATACCCGGAGGGCTCTTGGAAGCACATCCAAGTAGACATCTGTGGCGAACTACATACAGCACCCCCAAACAGCCAGTTTTTGCTTGTGGTCTACGATCTGTTCTTCAAATGGCCAGAGGTGTTACCCACTAATTCAGTCACAATGGAGGTGGTTACGGGTTTCCTGTCATCACTGTTCGCCAGATGGGGGGGGGGGGTCCCGGATGCCATCACTATGGACAATGGCCCACAGTTCACCTCTGGGGGGGGGGGGGGGGGGGGGGGGTTGAGGGTTTTTTTGGTGTTAGGGGCGTGGAACACACCAAAACCGCGTTCTACCACCCCCAAGCCAATGGGGCAGTGGAATGTTTCAACAAGACTCTGAAAAACGGTTTGAGAGCCCATTTGGCGGATTGCTTCACGTTTCCTGACGACCTCCAGAGCACACTCCTCCATGACAGGGCAATGACCCATGCCACGACAAGGTGGTCCCTGGCGAAACTCATGCTGGGGCGTGAACTCCACCTGCCCCTGGACCGACTGAGGCGTCCCATGACATCCTCTCCGGAGAACACAGACCCTCCAAGAGACCGGGTCATTGCCCAGTAGCAGAAGATGAAGCGACATTTTGACAGGAAGCACAGAGCGAAAGCCCACGGACTCGATGTGTCGGGCCTGGTCTGGATTAAGCACCCCAGCCGCACGCATAAACTGCAGCATTTCTGGTCAAATAGGTTAATTTTGTCTTCTTTTAATTATTTATCTTTTGTTCTTATTAAAGACAAAAATAAAATAGAAAGGAGATGTCTTTACCTTCTTAACATGTTTTGACTGTACACTGCAGCCTTCTGATGAAGGCTGCAGTGTCTGTCAGAATCAGAAATAGAATCAGATTTATTGCCATTGTTCATGTAGTACACAAACTAGGAATTTGTCTTGGTGCAATGCTGCAACATTAAACATGATAAAAATAAAGATAGAAATAAAAAAACTATACATGCAATAAAATGTAGAATATGAATGAGTATTACTAGTCAAGCAATTTTTAAATATATTAGCGAGCAGCAGATATTGTGGAGTACCACATAGTGCAGTCGGTAATGCAAAAAGAAAACAGTGATAATTGACATGAGTCTGGTTGAGCTGCTGTACATAGTGCACGAGAGTCTAATAAGTCACTTAGTGTTCAGCAGTCTGATGGCAGGGGGGAAGAAGCTGTTCATGTGACGGGAGGTTTTAGTCTGAATGGACCGAAGTCTTCTACCTGAGGGGAGGGGGGCAAACAGTACGTGACCAGGGTGTGAGGGATCGGCTATGATCCGGCCTGCACGCCTCTGGGTCCTGGAGATGCACAGGTCCTGGAGGGATGGGAGCTTGCAGCCGATCACCTTCTCAGCAGCGCGCACGACGCACTGCAGCCTTAGTCTGTCCCTGGCAGTGGCTCCTGCGTACCACACGGTTATGGAGGTGGTGAGGATGGACTCGATGATGGCCGTGTAGAACTGCACCAACATCTTGGTGGGTAGTTTGAGCTTCCTCAGCTGCCGCAGGAAGAACATCCTCTGCTGGGCCTTTTTGATGAGGGAGCTGATGGTTGGCTCCTACTTGAGGTCCCGGGTGATGGTGGTGCCCAGGAAGCAGAAGGAATCTGCAGTGGTGATGGGAGAGCCTGTGAGGGTAAGGGGGGGCAGAGGGGTTGTGACTTTCCTGAAGTCCACGATCATCTCCACTGTCTTCAGAGCGTTCAGCTGCAGGTTGTTGTGGCTGCACCAGGACACCAGCTGGGCCACCTCACTCCTGTAGACGGACTCGTCGCCGTTGGAGATGAGCCCGATGAGGGTGGTGTCATCCGCAAACTTGATCAGCTTGACAGACTGGTGGCTGGAGGTGCAGGAGTTGGTATACAGGGAGAAGAGTAGGGGGGAAAGTACACAGCCCTGGGGTGATCCGGTGCTGATGCTAACAGAGTCTGAGACAGTCTTACCCAGCCGCACATGCTGCCTCCGGTCCGTCAGGAAGTCGGTGATCCACCTGCAGAGGGAGTCAGGCACGTTGAGCAGGGACAGCTTGTCCTGGAGCAGAGCGGGGCGGATGGTGTTGAATGCAGAGCTGAAGTCCACAAACAGGATCCTGGCATAGGTTCCTGGGGAGTCCAGGTGCTGCAGGATGGAGTGGAGGGCCAGGTTGACTGCGTCGTCCACAGACCTGTTGGCTCGGTAGGCAAACTGCAACGGGTCCAGGAGGGGAGTGGTGATGGTCTTGAGGTGGGGCAGGACCAGGTGCTCAAAGGACTTCATGACTACAGAGGTGAGCGCTACAGGTCTGTAGTCGTTAAGTCCAGTGATCCGTGGCTTCTTGGGGACAGGGATGATGGTGGAGGTTTTGAGGCAGGTCGGCACGTGGCATAACTTCGGGGAGGTGTTAAAAATGTCTGTGAAGACAGGAGTCAGCTCTTTCGCACAGTGTCTCAGGGTGGAGGGAGACACGCCGTCTGGACCGGGGGCCTTGCGCGGGTTCAGTCTGGAGAACTGTCTGTGCACGTCCTGCTCACTGATGACAAGGGCCGGGGGGGAGGAGGGGGGTGCACCTTTGATGAAGTGGGGACCATGGAGGCAGTGGCGCTGGGGGGAGGGGGGAGATGGACACAGCTGACGAGGTGTCAAAACGGGCATAATGTTGGGACAGTCTTTGACAAAGGGCTTTATCATCCTGACCTTTAGAAGCCTGAGGCCGATAGTTGGTGATTTGCCTCAGTCCTCTCCACTGTCACTGCAATAATGTGTCTGTTACTGTCAATAATAACAGTACCCTAAAAAGACGCATCAATCTCACAGTTCACGACATATCCAAATTATTACAGTTTGTTGCAAAATCCACCTATTTTCAATACAGAGGAAAAATTTACAGACAAAAAGAAGGATTTGCAAAGGGAGACCCACTATCAGCCCTTATGAGCAGCTTTTTCATGGAGGATCTGGAAAACAAAGCCATCAACACAGCACCTACAAACCTGCAAACCCACCCTTTGGAAGCGATACATGGATGACATTCTGGAAAAAATAAGGAACGGACACACACAAGAACTCACTGACCATCTGAACAGCACGGACAGCACTGGGAACATAAAATTCACACAAGAAGAGGAGGAAAATGGCACCATAGCCTTTCTGGACATGAAAATCCACCACAACGATGACAGCAGCATAAAAATCACAGTCTACAGGAAACCAACCCACACAGATCAATGCCTACTATGGACATCAGAACACCCCACAGCACACAAGCTATCAGTTGTCAGGACGTTATATGAACGAGCCACTATCATCACAGACCAAGAAGACAGACAGGAGGAGGAAAACCACATAAAACATGCACTTATACACTGCCAATATCCAGTATGGGCTATAAACACAAAGGGAAACAGCAAGTCAAAAACAAAGAAAACAAACAGGAAATAAGACACAGAACAAAAGCCGAAATCAAAAACAAGGACACCATAACTATACCATACATACGAGGGATCACGGAACCAATTCAAAGGATCATGAAAAAATACAAAATAAACACAGCACTCAAACCACACAAAAAATTAAGACAGTTATTAGTACACCCCAAGGACAGAATAGAACAAGACAAAAAATGCAATGTAATATATAAAATATCATGCAGATCATGCAACAAAACCTACATTGGAGAAACTGGAAGACCATTCACCACAAGAAAAAAAGAACACTGGAAGGAATGTGAGAAGGAAACACAAGGACGACTCACAAGATCACAAAAAGAAAAGGCAGAACAAGAAACATTAAAATCAGCAATATCAGATCACTGCAAAAGAAATAATCACATCATGGACTGGGACAACGCAAGGATTAATGGATTGGAGAGCAACAGACACAAACGCTAGATCAAGGAGGCCATAGAGACCAGGAAGCGGGGAAAAGACACCATGAACCGAGATGAGGGGGCCTCTATGCTTTCCCACACCTGGGATCACATTCTCCAGAGACCATCTGACGGCGGGAGACGGAGCCGACTTGGTGGATCTGACAGATCTGCTGAGCTGGCCCTGCCTACAAAAGTCAGCTGATAAATGTCACCTGGCTGTCATGGCGGCCTCTGGGCCGTCATTGGCATCATTAACGCCAGCTGCGCACAGATCCACAGGTGTTAATCAGCAGCTGTTAAAAGCCAGCGTTGCTGACAGCCCGGCACGGAGTCGTCTGTCCTCCTCGTCTGAGAAAGAACCAGAACTCCGTTCTCTGGCCTCGTCAAGGTATTCTCTTGTCTCGTCAGAATCTGTCTCGTCAAGAATTGTCTTGTCAAAAACTGCCTCGTCAGAAGCTGTCTTGTCAGAAGCTGTCTTGTCGGAAGCTGTCTCGTCTCAAGCTGTCTCGTCAGAAGCTGTCTCGTCAGGAACGGTCTCGTCAGGAACTGCCTCGTCAGAATCTTCTCTGGCCTCGTCTAGAACGTCTCTCGCCTCGTCAAGGACTTCAGTTCAAAGTCAAGCACGTAAGAGAGCTGTTTGCTACTCTACTCCTAACCTCTACCCCTGTGCACAGGTGGACTCCCTTGGCGGCGGACCTGCGTCCCCAGCTGACGGGGTTACGCCAACTCGCACACGTAGCGGTTCGCTACCACCACGATTACCGGTACGTCTGGCTCCACAAATTCCTGAATTGTTACTGTATCAGTTACAGGAGTACTGGCCACCGTTACCGGTGGAGTTTGTGTCATCGTCATCTGTTGTGTCATCGTCACCACGCTCTGTGGAATCACTCACCTCGTCATTGTCTGGATTGTCATGGTCACCACGCTCTGTGGAATCACTCGCCTTGTCATCGTCTGGATTATCATCGTCACCACGTTCTGTGGAATCACTCGTCTTGTCATCAGCTGGTTTGTCATCGCCCCGGTCTGTGGTGTCACAGCCGGAGTCACTGGAAGACCTGTCCTCGTCTCAGTCACAGGTGGAAGCCCCAGCTCGTTCCCGGACGCCTTCACCTCCACGTTGCACGGCCGCTGGTTCTCAGCAGGACGTAACCTGTGCTTCTCCCAAGTAAGCCTCACTACTGATAGCTTGTCATTAGCGTGGGACAAAAGTAATTGTCTGTGCTTATATGTTCCAGGGTTGCCGGGTCTCCGTCCAGAATGCTTAGTTCCAGTGACCAGGATACTATCCACACACTCACACTTGCACTACACACCCTTTCACTCTAATAAAGATTATTGTTCACTAATTTGCCCGTGTCAGTGTCTGTCTCCTGGGTCCCGAAACATGTCAGTACGACTCCGTCACGTTGACCCAGCGGACAGCTCACTGTCGCACTTAATTAACACTCTTAGCGCCCGGGTAGATTTGCTAGCCCACCAGCAGACAGTAATCTTGAATCAATTAACTCAAATTAATGGTCGGCTGGATTGTTTGGAGGGACACCAAACATTTCCCCCGACCGCAAATACCTCAACCCCTGCAGGCTTAGCGTCAGGACTAGCTAACACCTCCTCGTCCTCTCGCCTCACTCCTATCCCAACACCTGCCCGGTTCAGCGGAAAACTCGGGGAGGCTCGAGGATTCATTTTACAGTGTGAATCAGTTTTTCTGCGTGTGCCGGGGGATTTTTCTCTCGACTCTAGCCGGATAGGCTATGTCATAAATTTGCTGGCAGGTAGAGCCTTGGACTGGGCATATTCGATCATGGCTAGACCTAGCTATTCTCTGCTTACCTACCAGGAGTTTGTGTCTGAATTTCTGTCTGTATTTGATCACACGGATAGGGGAGAGGTGTTGACAGAACGTTTTTTAAGCCTACAGCAGGGAAAGAGATCAGCTGCAGATTACACCATTGACTTCCGGGTTTTGGCCGCAGAGATTGGGTGGGGGGAGCCATCTCTTTGTGGCATTTTTCTACGCAGCCTTAGCGACGAGCTAAAGGATGAGTTAGCGGCACGGGATAAACCAGATAACTTGCAAGATTTAATTGCTTTAGCAGTTAGTATCGATAGTAGGTTAAGGGAACGGGCGGCTGGTCGGCGAGTTACTTCCCGTCCAGTTAAACCCCGCCCTCGTGTCCCTGTCTCTCTTCCTCTCGCTTTACCCGCGTCAGAGAAGGCCCCGGATCAGGAAGCCATGATTGTTGGTCATTCTAAAGTGTCTGCAGCTGAGAAACAGCGCCGTAGGGATCAAGGCCTGTGTTTCTATTGTGGGAAGGAGTCACATGGGGTTTCCGAATGTCCTAGTAAGTTAAAAGGGAAGGCCCGTGGATCGCAGTAGGGGGATTCACGGGCAAGAACACAGAGGAACCCCTTACTTGTTGTCATTTACCCCTCAGACTCATTCATACACACACAGAACACTCTACACTAGCGTTAGTTGATTCTGGGGCTGAGCAAAATTTCATTTCTAGAGACCTGGCAACCCGGATGGGCCTTAGTTGTCAGACTTTAGAACCCCCTGTCAGATTGATTACCCTGTCGAAGGCGTCGTTGACTACCATTAACCTTCAGACAGCACCTGTGTCTATAATTGTCTCAGGAAATCACAGGGAGGAGATTCAGTTCCTAGTGCTGCCCGTTTCCTCTTCGCCCGTTATTCTGGGATATCCCTGGCTGCGCCTACATAACCCCACTATTGACTGGCAAGCTGGGAGAATAACGGCATGGAGTACGTTTTGCCTTAGTGCCTGTCTCCAATCAGCGACGTGCGCCCCATCTGTGAAAGTGCCTCTGCCTGATTCATCTCCACCGGATTTATCTAAGGTACCTGAGGTTTATCACAATTTGGGGCAAGTGTTCAGCAAATCTCGGGCGTTGTCTTTACCCCCCCATCGTCCGTATGACTGCGCCATTAATCTGAAGGCTGGGGCTCCTCTACCTGCTAGCCGCCTTTACAGCCTATCAGCCCCGGAGCGCGAGGCCATGGACACTTACATTAAGGAATCTTTGGCCTCTGGTATTATTCGCCCGTCGTCGTCGGCTGTGGAGGCCGGAGTTTTCTTTGTTGGAAAGAAGGACGGTTCACTACGCCCCTGTATTGACTTCCGGGGGTTGAATGAAATAACGGTCAAGGATAAATATACACTGCCCTTGATGAACACTGCGTTTGACTCCCTCCAGGGGGCATCATGGTTTACTAAACTGGACCTCAGGGATGCTTACCATCTAGTGCGCATTAGAGAAGGTGATGAGTGGAAGACGGCTTTCCGGACCCCCAGCGGTCATTTTGAGTATCTGGTAATGCCGTTTGGGTTAACTAACGCCCCAGCCATTTTCCAGCGTTTAATTAACGATGTACTACGGGATTTCTTGAACTCATTTGTTTTCGTTTATCTCGATGATATCCTCATTTTCTCCCGCACACTAGAGGAACATCGGGTGCATGTCCGCAGAGTATTACAGCGCCTCCTGGAGAACCAGCTGTTCGTCAAGGCCGAGAAATGCGAATTTCATACTGATCAGACTTCTTTCCTTGGATTTATTATTGCTCGGAACCAGGTGCTTCCTGACCCTGCCAAGGTCAAGGCAGTGGTGGAATGGCCTGCACCCACCTCCAGAAAGCAGCTTCAAGGGTTCCTGGGGTTTGCTAATTTTTATAGGAGGTTCGTGCCTAACTTTGGTAATATTGCCCGTCCTTTGACTGCTCTCACCTCCCCTAAGATTCCATGTTGCTGGAGTAAGGAAGCAGCCGATGCATTTGAGAAGCTCAAGAGGGAGTTCGCCTCGGCCCGAGTCCTTACCCAGGTGGACCCGAAGCTTCAATGTTTGGTGGAGGTGGACGCGTCTGATGCGGGAGTTGGAGCAGTACTCTCCCAATGATCTCCCATGGATGGTAAGATTCGCCCTTGTGCTTTTTTCTCTCATCGTCTCTCCCCTGCAGAGAGGAAGTACAGCATCGGGGACAGGGAGTTACTGGCTGTGAAATTGGCCTTGGAGGAATGGAGACATTGGCTGGAGGGGGCTGCTCAGCCGTTCGTGGTTTGGACTGATCACCGTAACCTGGAGTACCTCAGGACGGCTAAGCGCCTGAATGCACGCCAGGCTCGCTGGTCCCTCTTCTTTGGCCGGTTTAATTTTACCATCACGTACCGGCCGGGAAGCAAGAACGGTAAGCCGGACGCTCTCTCCCGGCAGTTTGACCCCCCATCCTCCGAGGATCAGGAGACCCCTATCCTGCCGCCTTCCTGCGTCGTGGGCGCCCTGTCCTGGGGAATCTGCAAGACGGTTCGCCAGGCCCAGAAGACTGAGCCGGACCCTGGGGGGGGCCCCCCGGGCCGCTTGTTTGTTCCACGCACTGTCCGTGGCAAGGTGATTGAGTGGGGTCACGCTTCCAAGTTGGCTTGTCATCCTGGAGTGGGTCGGACTGTGGATCTTCTTCAAAGGACCTTCTGGTGGCCAGGGTTGCGGAAGGACGTTGTTGGCTACATCTGGGCCTGCACTCAGTGCGCCACCGGGAAGACGACGTCATCTCCCCCGGCAGGCTTACTACATCCGTTACCTGTTCCTTCACTCCCTTGGTCTCATGTAGCAATGGACTTTGTGACTGGGTTACCCACTTCAGATGACTACACCACAGTATTAACCATTGTTGACCGGTTCTCGAAGGTGGCCCATTTTGTGCCACTTCGGGGTCTGCCTTCGGCCCAGGAGACTGCGGACCTCCTGGTGCAACACGTGGTACGTCTTCATGGCATCCCTGCGGATATTGTGTCCGATCGAGGACCCCAGTTTGTATCTCAAGTTTGGAAGGCCTTCTGCACGGCACTGGGAGCCACTGCCAGCCTCTCTTCTGGCTATCACCCTCAAAGTAATGGTCAGTGCGAGAGGGCTAATCAGGAGCTGGAAGCCGCCCTCCGTTGTGTCATCTCCTCCTGCTCATCTTCCTGGAGCAAGTTCCTGCCCTGGATTGAGTACGCTCACAACGCTATGGTCTCCACGGCCACGGGCGTCTCCCCGTTTAAAGCCTCTTGTGGGTTTGATCCTCCGTTGTTTCCTGAGGAGGAGAAGGAGGTAGCGGTTCCTTCTGTCCAGGCACATATTAAACGCTGCCGGCGAGTGTGGCTCCTCGCTCACAAAGCTTTGTTGAAAACTACTGAACGTAATATCCAGGTGGCCAACCGGCATAGGAGACCCGCCCCGGAGTATAAGGTGGGTCAGAAGGTTTGGTTATCTACCCGGAATATTGGTGTGCCGGCTGAAAAGCGTAAGCTGACTAAACACTTTATTGGTCCCTACACCATTAATCGTATTGTTAACCCTGTGTCTGTGCGCTTGTCTCTCCCCTCTTCGATGCGTATCTGCCCCACCTTTCATGTCTCCCAGGTCAAGCCGTACGTCTCTGACCCCCTGTGCCCTGCTCCCGCGGCACCCCCACCCCCAAGGATGATCGATGGCCATCCGGCCTGGGGGGTGACTGCCATCTTGGATGTTCGTAGGCGGGGTCGTGGCCTTCAGTATTTAGTGGACTGGGAGGGCTTTGGACCGGAGGATCGGTCTTGGATTTGCCCAGCGTTGATCTTGGATAAGCAGCTGATTCGCGACTTCCACCGGGCGAATCCAGGTAGGATTGGGCAGGTGCCTGGAGGCACTGCTAGAGGGGGGAGTACTGTCATGGCGGCCTCTGGGCCGTCATTGGCATCATTAACTCCAGCTGCGCACAGATCCACAGGTGTTAATCAGCAGCTGTTAAAAGCCAGCGTTGCTGACAGCCCGGCACGGAGTCGTCTGTCCTCCTCGTCTGAGAAAGAACCAGAACTCCGTTCTCTGGCCTCGTCAAAGTATTCTCTTGTCTCGTCAGAATCTGTCTCGTCAAGAATTGTCTTGTCAAAAACTGCCTCGTCAGAAGCTGTCTTGTCAGAAGCCGTCTTGTCAGAAGCTGTCTTGTCGGAAGCTGTCTCGTCTCAAGCTGTCTCGTCAGAAGCTGTCTCGTCAGGAACGGTCTCATCAGGAACTGCCTCGTCAGGAACTGCCTCGTCAGAATCTTCTCTGGCCTCGTCTAGAACGTCTCTCGCCTCGTCAAGGACTTCAGTTCAAAGTCAAGCACGTAAGAGAGCTGTTTGCTACTCTACTCCTAACCTCTACCCCTGTGCACAGGTGGACTCCCTTGGCGGCGGACCTGCGTCCCCAGCTGACGGGGTTACGCCAACTCGCACACGTAGCGGTTCACTACCACCACGACTACCGGTACGTCTGGCTCCACAAATTCCTGAATTGTTACTGTATCAGTTACAGGAGTACTGGCCACCATTACCGGTGGAGTTTGTGTCATCGTCATCTGTTGTGTCATCGTCACCACGCTCTGTGGAATCACTCACCTTGTCATCGTCTGGATTGTCATGGTCACCACGCTCTGTGGAATCACTCGCCTTGTCATCGTCTGGATTATCATCGTCACCATGTTCTGTGGAATCACTCGTCTTGTCATCAGCTGGTTTGTCATCGCCCCGGTCTGTGGTGTCACAGCCGGAGTCACTGGAAGACCTGTCCTCGTCTCAGTCACAGGTGGAAGCCCTAGCTCGTTCCCGGACGCCTTCACCTCCACGTTGCACGGCCGCTGGTTCTCAGCAGGACGTAACCTGTGCTTCTCCCAAGTAAGCCTCACTACTGATAGCTTGTCATTAGCGTGGGACAAAAGTAATTGTCTGTGCTTATATGTTCCAGGGTTGCCGGGTCTCCGTCCAGAGTGCTCAGTTCCAGTGACCAGGATACTATCCACATGCTCACACTTGCACTACACACCCTTTCACTCTAATAAAGATTATTGTTCACTAATTTGCCCGTGTCAGTGTCTGTCTCCTGGGTCCCGAAACATGTCACTGGCAACAATCAGCTGACTCTTCTGACGAAGGCTGCAGTGTACAGTCGAAACATGTTAAGAAGGTAAAGACATCTCCTTTCTATTTTATTTTTGTCTTTAATAAGAACAAAAGATAAATGTAGCATTTCTGGACGGGGCCCCTACAGATTGTGAGGCAGTGGAGCCAGGACATGTTTGAGCTCTCGGATGGGCCTCAGTGGCACTCCAGCCGACTCAGGAAGGAACGGCAGCAGTGCGGACTGATGTGGGTTGGGACTTATCTGGTGAGGGTGTTACGGACCCACGGGTGCGGTCGACGGAGCCAGGAGCAGGTTCCCTTTCAGTGGGGCACTCAGCTAGGACGCATTAGAGGCCCAAATACCTTGATGACTTTATCCTGAAAGTAGCTTTAGCCAATGTATGTTGGGAATGGGCAGCAGAATAATCCGCCCCAACACGGGAGGGTGTCCTGGTAGTCTACCCAGGTGCCAATTTAGTTTACTAGTTTTGTTGCTCTGTGTGTTTTTAAAAAAAACTGTCTATATTGCATGTGTTCTAATAAAGAGCGATGGCAAGAACCAAGCAGACCGCCCGTAAAATCTACTGGAGGAAGAAGCCCCCCCCCGCAGGAGACAGCTAGCCACCAGGGCTGCTCGGAGAGGCGCTCCGGCCACCGGCAGAGTGAAGAAGCCTCGCCGTCACAGGCCCGTGGCTCTGAGAGAGATCTGTCGCTGCCAGAAATCCACGGAGCTGCTCATCCGTAAGCTGCCCGTCCAGCGCCTGGTGAGGGAGATCGCTCAGGACTTCAAGACCGTCCTGCGTTTCCTGAGCTTTGCCGTCATGGCTCTGCAGGAGATCAGCGAGGCCCACCTGGTGGTCTCTTCTTCGCTAAGGGGGTCACCATCATGCCCAAAGACTTCCAGCTGGCCCGCTGCATCCGCGGAGAGAGAGCTTAGACTTTCTGCTGCACATTCACCAGCCATAATGCTCTGCACTGTGTGTCTATATATATATATATACATTTATAGTAATATGGACATATGTTTACTAGATGTTGTTTTTTCTTGCCTTCTGATTGTTGCTCTGAGTGTTGCTATCCCTATGCTGTTGCAATCCTGGAATTTCCCCATTGTGGGACTAATAAAGGCTTATCTTATCTTATCTTATCTTATCTTCTAGGGGGTCCATCTTTTATATATGTGAGTTATCTATGGGATTTCCATGTTTTGTAAGGGGGGGGGGGGGTGTTGTGTGGGGATTTGGCCCTTGGAGCTTGCCGTAGCCTGTGCCAGGGGGTCGTGGTGGTGACATCAGGTGGGCTATGGCCAGTGAATATATTGTGCCTGTGTTCTATAATAGAGTTCAGTTCATTGCTCAGTCCAACACGGCTCTGGTCTCCCGTTATTGAAACATAACAAATATTATTAGTCAATTATTTCTATAAACCTATCACAAAATGGTCAGAGCACCCGCAAGTTGGAATAGTAGTAGTAGTAGTAGATTAGTTTATTTGACACAAGAAAGACACCACGTCAGCGCTACTAATATTAATAGGAGAAAGCCAAATCCTCCTCCTTTTCTCTGATAGTTCCCGAGTTGACTCACCTTGGTTCAAAATAATTTCAGGAAATAAATACCCCCCTCCACCACCCTCATGGATCGTCACCTTATCGTGTGTGTGTGTTTGGGGGGGGGGGGGGGTTGCGTGCCCTAGTGATCCCAGGAGCTATGTTCTCTGGGGCAATTTGCCTCTGGTAGGGTCACCCAAGACAAATTGGTCCTGGGTGAAGGGCCAGACTAAGAATGATCCAACAGACTCTCATGAAAAATACCAAAACAAGGATTCAGTGTACCCCGCCCAGAATGGGGTTACCGGGGCCCCACCCTGGAGCCAGGTCTGGGGGAGGGGCTCGATGGCTAGCATCTGGTGGCCGGGTTTCTGCCCATGGGACCCAGTCGGGCTCAGCCCAAAGGAGTTACATGGGTCCGCCCTCCAGTGGGCTCACCACCTGCAGGAGGGATCATGGGGGTCCGGTGCTATGTGGGTCAGGTGGCGGTCAAAGGCGGAGACCTTGGCGGTCTGATCCCAGGCTTCCTAAACTGGCTTTGGGGATGTGGAATGTCACCTCTCTGGTGGGGAAGGAGCCTGAGCTGGTATATGAGGTTGAGAGATACCGGCTAGATATAGTCGGCCTCACCTCAACACACAGCTCCAGTTCCGGAACCAGTCTTCTGGAGAGGGGCTGGAGCTTGGCCTACTCTGGAGTTGCCCTGGGCGAGAGACGATGAGCAGGGGTGGGTATTCTTGTATCCCCCCACCTTGCTGCCTCTATATTGGAGTTTTCCCCGGTGGATGAAAGGGTTGCTTCCCTGCGCCTTCGGGTTGGGAAACAGGTCCTGACCATCATTTGTGCCTATGCACAGAATGATGGTTCAGAGTACCCACCCTTTTTGGAGTCTCTGACTGGGGTGCTGGAGAGTACTCCTCTTGGAGACTCCATTGTCCTACAGGGGGACTTCAATGGGCAGGTGGGCAATGACAGTAAAACCTGGAAGGGGGTGATTGGGAGGAACGGCCTGCCTGATCTGCACCCGAGTGGTGTTCAGTTATTGGACTTCTGTGCTAACCACAGTTTGTCCATAATGAGCACCATGTTCAAGCATAAGGGTGTCTATATGTACACCTGGCACCAGGACACCCTAGGTCACAGGTCGATGATCGATTTTGTTATCATGTCATCAGACCTGCAACCGTTATGTCTTGGACACTTTGATAAAGAGAGGTGCAGAGCTGTCAACTGATCCCCACCTGGTGGTGAGTTGGATCCGATGGCAGGGGAGGATGCCATTCAGACCTGGTAGTCCCAAATGTATAGTGAGGGTATGCTGGGAACGTCTGGCTGAGGCCCCTGTCCAGGAGGTCTTCAACTCCCACCTCCGGAAGAACTTCAACCACATTCCGAGGGAGTCTGGAGACATGGAGTCTGAATGGGCCATGCTCTCCACCTCCATTGTTGAAGCAGTAAACCATAGCTGTGGCCACAAGGTCGTCGGGGCATCTCATGGTGGCAACGCCCAAACCAAGTGGTGAGGGGGCCATTAAGCTTAAGAAGGAGTCCTATCAAGCTGAGTTGGCTTGTGGGACTCTCGAAGCAGCTGAGGCGTACCGGCAGGCCAAGCGGAGTGCAGCTCGGGTGGTTGCTGAAGCAAAAACTCAGGTATGGGAGGAGTTCGGTGAGGCCATGGAACAAGACTTTCGGTCAGCCTCGAAGAGATTCTGGCAAACTGTCTGGCGGCTCAGGAGGGAGAAGCAATTCCCTGTCCACACTGTGTATGGTGTGGATGGGGCGCTGCTGACTTCGACTGGGGATATCGTTGAGCGGTGGAAGGAATACTTTGAGAATCTCCTCAATCCCACTGACATGCCTCCCACAGAGGAAGCTGGGCTTGTGGACTAGGGGGACGACTCGCCTATCACAGGGGCTGAAGTCGCCAAGGTGGTTAAAATTCTCCTTGGTTGGCGGGTCCCGTGGGTGGGCGAGATTTGCCCTGAGTACCTCAAGGCCCTGGATGTTGCAGGGCTGTCATGGTTGACACGCTGCTACAACATTGCGTGGAGGTCGAGGGCAGTGCCCTTGGCATGGCAAACCGGGGTGATGGTTCCTCTCTTCAAAAAAGGGGACCGGAGGTGTGTGCTCCAACTTTAGAGGGATCACACTCCTCAGCCTCCCTGGGAAGGTCTATGCCAAGGTACTGGAGAGAAGAGTCCGGCTGTTGGTCAAACCTCAGATTCAGGAGGAGCAATGTGGTTTTCGTCCTGGCCGTGGTACATCAGACCAGCTCTTTACCCTATCTAGAATCCTTGAGGGTTCGTGGGAGTTTGCCCAACCAGTTTACTTGTGTTTTGTGGACTTGGAGAAGGCATTCGACCCCGTCCCTTGTGCTTTTTTGTGTCGGGTGCTTCGGGAGTATGGGGTATCGGGCTTGTTGTTATGAGCTATTCGGTCTCTGTACGACCGTTGTGAGAGTTTGGTTCGTATTGCCAACACTCGATCGGACTCATTCCCAGTGAGAGTTGGACTCCGCCAGGGCTGCCCTTTGTCACCTATCCTGTTCATAATTTTTATGGACAGGATTTCTAGGCGCAGCCAGGGAACGGAGGGTGTCGTGCTTGGTGACCACAGGATCTCTGTTGTTTGCAGATGATGTTGTTCTGCTGGCTTCATTCAGCAATGACCTACAAGTCTTACTGGGACAGTTTGCCACTGAGTGTGAAGTGGCTGGGATGAGAATCAGCACCTCCAAGTCTGAGTCCATGGTCCTCAGCCGGAAAAAGGTGGATTGCCCTCTCCGGGTTGGGGACAGGCTCCTACCCCAAGGAGTTTAAGTATCTTGGGGTCTTATTCACGAGTGAGGGGAGAATGGAGAGAGAAATTGACAGACGGATCGGTGCAGAATCTGCAGTGATGCGGACGTTGCACCGGTCTGTTGTGGTGAAGAGGGAGCTGACCTCTAAGGCTAAGCTGTCGATTTACCAGTCAATCTACGTTCCTACCCTCACCAATGCTCACAAACTTTGGGTAATGACCGAAAGAACGAGATTGCGGATATACAGGGTAAGTGGCTGAAATGAACTTTCTTCATAGGATCGCTGGACTCACCCTCAGAGATAGGGTGAGGAGCTCAGTCAGCCGGGAGAGGCTCAGAGTAGAACCGCTGCTTCTCCACATTGAAAGGAGCCAGTTGAGGTGGTATGGGCATCTGATCAGGATGCCTCCTGGATGCCTCCCTCTTGAGGTGTTTCGGCCATGTCCCACTGGGAGTAGACCCCGGGGCAGACCCAGGACATGCTGGAGAGACTACATCTCCCAGCTGGCCTTGGAACGCCTTGGTATCCTCTCTGAAGAGCTGGAGCAGGTGGCTGGGGAGAGGGAAGTCTGGTCTTTGCTTGAACTGCTCCCTCTGCGACCCGGACCTCCGGAAAGGTGGTAGAAGATGGATGGATGGATGAAAAAAAAAAACACTTTCTCTTTCACACCAGTGTTTGTACAACCAATTATTCCACAGTAGTGCATTATATCTACATAATTTTCATCTTAAATGAAATAGAATCACCCCCTGCAGCTTCACTCCCAATATGGCCACCCATATAGCGACTGTCAGCCACGTGACGTCATCTTAAAACTATGAATACATAAATAGAGTCCTGTGAGCTGCCAGTACTCTGTCTTCTCCTCTCCAAATTAGTTTGTTTTCGTGATTATTAATGGTAGGCAAACAGCAGACATTAGTTCAGAAAAATTCTGTTCAAGTAAAAGTCTTTATTTTATGAAACCCTCTTAATTACTACAGTGCTGGGTTCAGGTAATGTGCACCAGAGATTCCAATACCTAATCTGAGATCCCAAGAAATCAGTAAAATATACATTTGTGGGTGCCTCTGTTATATTACAACCAAGCCTTATGGTGTGAGTGTCATGTGGGACCAAATAATTATCACAGACCCTGATAAAGCTCATAGTAGAAGTCGAACCTGCTCAAGTATAAGACCACCAAAAAAGCTGTAAGGTTTTCATGTATATTTGAGACTTTATTCTGATAAATTTGTCAGATGTTGCTCTTCAAACTGAAACCTTGTACTTGTGAATTTATGATTTTTTTTCTTCCCCTTGTCCTGTCAGGCAGCTAGGCAAACAGAACAGGGATCTGTCACCATTATTGTGCCAAAACAGATTTACTTTGCCAAGAGGAGCTTATACAGTACCTAACTGTGTATTGTATATTGTTGTAAACTTCTCCTGTAATAACTTTTAATACTTGATTTTAATTATTTTACCTGTGGAAGACCCAACAGGATGGGAAAGAGGGAAAGGAAGTGTATGGAGGGGGGGGGGGAGAAAAGGGAGGGGAACAGACAAAAAACAAACAAACCAACAATTAAAACAAACAAAAGACAAACTGCTTCTTCCACCAAAGATGTCTCAACATGAGTCTGGTTTCTGCACCTGTTAAAGGAGAGACACTTGTGCGTGTATGTCTGCGTGCATATACAGTGGGGCAAAAAAGTATTTAGTCAGCCACCAATTGTGCAAGTTCTCCCACTTAAAAGATGAGAGAGGTCTCCAATTTTCATCATAGGTATACCTCAACTATGAGAGACAAAATGAGAAAAACAATCCAGAAAATCACATTGAAGGATTTTTAATGAATTAATTGGCAAATTCCTCAGTAAAATAAGTATTTGGTCACCTACAAACAAGCAAGATTTCTGGCTCTCACAGACCTATAACTTCTTCTTTAAGAGGCTCCTCTGTCCTCCACTCGTTACCTGTATTAATGGCACCTGTTTGAACTCGTTATCAGTATAAAAGACACCTGTCCACAACCTCAAACAGTCAGACTCCAAACTCCACTGTGGCCAAGACCAAAGAGCTGTCAAAGGACACCAGAAACAAAATTGTAGACCTGCACCAGGCTGGGAAGAATGAATCTGCAATAGGTAAGCAGCTTGGTGTGAAGAAATCAACTGTGGGAGCAATTATTAGAAAATGGAAGACATACAAGACCACTGATAATCTCCCTCGATCTGGGGCTCCACGCAAGATCTCACCCCGTGGGGTCAAAATTATCACGAGAACGGTGAGCAAAAATCCCAGAACCACATGGGGGGACCTAGTGAATGACCTGCAGACAGCTGGGACCAAAGTAACAAAGGCTACATCAGAAACACACTACGCCGCCAGGGACTCAAATCCTGCAGTGCCAGATGTGTACCCCTGCTTAAGCCAGTACATGTCCAGGCCCGTCTGAAGTTTGCTAGAGAGCATTTGGATGATCCAGAAGAGGATTGGGAGAATGTCATATGGTCAGATGAAACCATAATAGAACTTTTTGGTAAAAACTCAACTTGTCGTGTTTGGAAGAGAAAGAACACCATACCTACTGTGAAGCATGGGCGTGGAAACATCATACTTTGGGACTGTTTTTCTGCAAAGGGACCAGGACGACTGATCCGTGTAAAGGAAAGAATGAATGGGGCCATGTATCGTGAGATTTTGAGTGAAAACCTCCTTCCATCAGCAAGGGCATTGAAGATGAAACGTGGCTGGGTCTTTCACCATGACAATGATCCCAAACACACCACCCAGGCAATGAAGGAGTGGCTTCGTAAGAAGCATTTCAAGGTCCTGGAGTGGCCTAGCCAGTTTCCAGATCTCAACCCCATAGAAAATCTTTGGAGGGAGTTGAAAGTCTGTGTTGCCTAGCGACAGCCCCAAAACATCACTGCTCTAGAGGAGATCTGCATGGAGGAATGGGCCAAAATACCAGCAACAGTGTGTGAAAACCTTGTGAAGACTTACAGAAAACGTCTGACCTCTGTCATTGCCAACAAAGGGTATATAACAAAGTATTGAGATGAACTTTTGTTATTGACCAAATACTTATTTTACCGAGGAATTCACCAATTAATTCATTAAAAATCCTTCAATGTGATTTTCTGGATTTTTTTTTTTCTTATTTTGTCTCTCATAGTTGAGGTATACCTATGATGAAACTTGGAGACCTCTCTCATCTTTTAAGTGGGAGAACTTGCACAATTGGTGGCTGACTAAATACTTTTTTACCCCACTGTATATGAGAACGCGCGCATAATAAGTGTGTGCATGTGAGTGGTTTGTCAGGAAACATACGAAGCGGAGGGCCGGTTGCAGCAGTTCTCATCCCGGGAACCCCGAGCAGGCAAGGCAGCACCATCACCCCCCACAGGGCACAAACATCTGAGGTCAGCAAGCCCCAGGAAAGCCAGGCATCCGCCCCTGGAGGGACGATCAAGGGAGGCCACGCTGCTTGGTGGCCGGCGCGGCGAGCCCACTCCCCAGGACCCGCCTGACCCTCCCCCCCCCCCCCAGCGGGGCCAACGCCCACCCTGGACCCCAGGCACCAGGAGGCCAGCAACCCCACCCCCCGGGGCGGAGACTGGCCAGCACCCCCCGGCACAAGCCCCCCAAGGCACCCCCATAGTGAGCCCGCCCCAGCGCCACTGTCGCACACCCCAGGGACTCCCACGCCCAAAGAAGTCCCCCCGCCCAGGGGAGCCCACATTGCCGAGAGGCACTACCGCGCTTAATCCAGCACCTCTCGACTCGCAGACACACCCCTCCCCACACCTTCACACCCACATGCTCCCATGCACACCCATATGCACTAACTTCCTCTCACTCACCCAGACCGACCCATTCTCTCTCACTCCTGTACCCATTCAAACTCACCCCTCATTCACCCTTGCTTCATAAGGCGGCTGCGAAGCAGATGCAGCAAGCCTGAACATGCACCAGTGCCCGGCAGTGACCAGGGAGACCACGGGTGCAGGCCACAAAAGCAGACCCCCACCCCTGGCATCCACCTGAGCGACCAATCAGCAGACCACCGCAGGCGCCCCAAGATGCCACCCGACATGCAAAGCGCCACACAAAACCGACCCACCATCACCACCTCCATTCATCACCCCCTCACTCTCACTTACGCTCATATTCAGCTCCCCTCTCACTCCCTTGGTTGTATCTATACATTCAGTAGCACCCAGAGATTTTGACAACATGATAGGTCCCAGGCTCCCCACCAGGCCCCCACGCCCCCAGCAGGAGCAGGGCAACAGGGGTGGGGGAAGACCCTCACCCCCCCTCCCCCTGCACAAAACATGGTGGGTGGATGTCGATTATATGATGTAACTGTGTGTAAATGTGTGGACTACCAAAGTGCAATTAAAATTGGGGGGATAGTGATTGGAGCACCGCTAGCCACTGCAATGGACAGCTGGGCCCCCATCTCCCCCAAGCCCTCAGTGTCTAAAATGCAATTAAAATTGAGGTGAGTGCAGCCCCACCTCGCAGCAAGGGTATCCCCTTCGCCGACACAGTGCGGCACCCCCCCACCCCAAAGCCCTAAATGTAACAAAGAAGGTGTATATTTCGCCCAGAGTCAGGGGGAGGGGGAGGGCAGGAAATAAGACTGGGAGGTAGGCGGTCCAAAAGCGAGCCCCCCCCAGAAGCCAGCTTGCAAACTGGTTCATGAGGCCACCCACTGCCCCCAAATCCCAACCCAGGGCTAGGGCCGCCAATGGAAGCAGCCCAGGACCCACCAGCATCACGCCCCAGCGCTCCCAGAACCACAAACATGATGGGGCAGCCATACCAATTTCCACTCATCTTACACACACAAACACAGACAACAATAGTCACAATAGTGAACAATGGGCCGGACCCACACGGCGCCCAACATGCCAAGTGACACCCCCGAGCGCCCATGCAGGCCTAATTTATGAATTTTTAAATCATAAATTTGTTTTTTCACCTCAAAAATTTGGCTTTTTTGTCATAAATGTCCTACTTTCAATTAGATTTTTCAATGATAGTTTAGCAACAGTTTACTCAATATATCTGTGGTGTTTTTCTCATTCTTTTGCAGCTTTTTTTTTGTGAATTTGTAGTTTATTTCCTTATAAGGTTTTTTATCTTCAGTGTGTTTATCTGAACATAATTACCACTACATGAAAATAAAATGCAAAATATACACGTTCTCTAATATAACTCACATTGTATCATATAACAAAGCAGTAGACAGTAATAAATTAAATATTTGCTAATACAGAATAAAAGAACAATGATTTATGTTCTGATTTAAATAAACTGAAATTCATTCATTAAAATGTCTAAGGTTATTTCTGTCAATTGTCTATTGTTTTGTCTGGTCCTTTTTGTTAAGAACAAGTTATTACTATATATTAAAAAAAAACAACTTTCAAAATCAGAAGTAACTCAGTATCACCAAATCTACTTGAAAAGTAAAAGTAATGTTTCTTCTTGATCAGTGGATTCCAGTAAAAGTACAATATTGTATTTACAAAACTGCCTCCAGTCAAGAGATATTTTTCTTTCCACACCATGATTTGATGTTTCTGTTTTAGACTACTACGTACTATCTTGTAGACACCATCATAGAATATTTCATTATGTGAACACATGCTGAAGCTGGTAGTGACCAGTGTGAAGAAGATGTGAATAAAGAAGTGTCTGCACATTTCACCCCAAACTGTAGTGGGAGTGGGAGTGATACAGAAGAGGCTCCATATTCTTCATATGCCACACGACTCAGATACAGGGTATTTAACCTTTATTATTTCATTGAAACTGATCAGGAAAGTCTTGAAAATCTTTAATAATTATTATTTATTATTATGAAAATATGATACCCAGCTGAAGTTCACAATGAACAATTTAGCATAATTGCTATTGTGACTTAATAGATACTGTTGTAAATTAGCAATTTTATCATTTGTAGTTATACAAGTGATTCTTTTTTCTCCATTCAGACATGTCCCAGTATCCAGCAGATGGGCCAGAGCAGCCACAGCTGAAGGTATGCTGGAATAATCCAAGGTGACAGGAAGAGGACCTTCACCAGAACATGGTACATACAGCACCCATGGCTTGAGTACAAGTAAGTTGGGATTGTGCATACAGCTTTGCTTGGTTTTCCCTTCCCAGTGGTTCTGAAACACTCTTTACAGTGGATATAAAAAGTCTACACACCCCTGTTCAAATGCCAGTTTTTTGTGATATAAAAAATGAGACCAAAATAAATCATTTCAAAACTTTTGCCACCATTAATGTAACCTATAACCTGTACAATCCAAATGAAAAACAAACTGAAATCTTTTAAGGCGAAAAATAAAAAATAAACTTCTGGGGATCACTGGCTATGTTTACATGGACACAAGTAACTGGATTAAAAGCCTACTCGGAATAAAAATGCTTCATGCAAACATGCCAATCTGAATATTCTAACCCGATCACGCTCATTCGGATCAAAATTTCATTCCGATTGAGAGGGGTGGGTTATGCTGATTGTTAATCCGAATGTTGTGCATGAAAACACTTATTCCGAACGTTGGTCAGAAAATATGTTTACTGCACATGTCTGTACACCAGCCGCACGTCGCCTTAGCAGCAGCTAGCGGAAAAGATAGCGGGAGTAAAACAAAACTGGTCTATATCGTCCTGCTATCTTCCTCTGTTCGTCATATGCAGAAGTATGTACTTGTAGCTTCATTACGGAGACCAGCAGAAGCAAAAGTACAGTCTGAATAACACAATACAGGTCAATTTTGACATGAAGCGGGGCTTGCTAACACTGGAAGTTGCTTCTTCTTGTACTATTTTCATAATGTCGAAATGTCGGCATGCGCATGTCAAAATGATTTATTCCGTTCAAACGTGTGGCACATGGAAACGAATGTCCTAATTGGATCAGCTTTTTCAGGATCCATGTAAACAGTAAAATTCTGATCTGAATTGTAATCATATTGAAGAAATTTTGCCTATGTAACCGTGGCCACTGTATATCAGAACAGGACATTCCAACTGGAAAAAAAACTGCTTAATAAACATGCCGTATGGTTATTGATCAAGTTTGTTAATATTTCGACTCCAGAGAAGACTGCCCCTGATGCACCGGCGCTGGCCTGACCCACCAGGAGCAACTGGGGGTTTTGTGTCTTCCTCAAGGACACTTCAACATGCAGACTTCAGAGAGAGCGGGAATCAAACCACTGACCCTCTGATTAGTAGTCAGCCACACTACACCTGTGAGACAGCCGCTCCCCACAATGATTTTATTGACAGTAATAGTGAAAATTATTGTGAAGCAAGGATCTGGCAACCCTCTAGGGAGAGAGCAGAGACAAAGGTAAGTATATATGAGTTAATGACGAGGAGATTAATATTGTTTTTATGCTCACAGGCTTTTCCGGAGAGTGAAGCGGGAACCAGGTAAACAATCCTCCAGAGCTTGGAGCTGCGGGGCTGAGCTTCAGAGGGAAACAGAAGTTAGGCTGGCTAGGCCTTGGTGAAGGGGAGGGGATGAAGGAGGAAATGAGGGCAAACAGTGGTAAGTCGATTTACTTTTAGTGAGGGGTGATGTGCAGAATCTGGGAAACAAATGATCCAAACCGTCAGACAAACTTGGGAGTCCAGGACAGGCAAGGATCAGAGCATGGCAGGTGAGACGCAAGGCAGGCAGGCAGCAGTCCAAAACATCAGGCAGATATGGAGGGTTTAAAGCAGGCAAGGGTCAAAGCATGACAGACAAGGCACAAGGTTTAATAAGCAAGATAACAGGTAGAATACAGGTTGGCTGAAGGTCTGACGCGACCAGAGAGAGTGGAAGGAGGACGTCCTATTTAAAAACCCTCCTGACTGAAAACAGGTGGTGTTCAGAGCTGTAGTGAAGGTGCCTAATCAGGGGGAGAGAGAGAGAGAGAGAGGCAGGGACACAGAGCACCCAGGAGCTCTTACAGTACCCCCTTCTCAACGGATGCCTCCTGGTGTAACTCTGGGCTTGTTGTGATGAAGCTGGTAGAATTCGTCAATCAGAGAGTCATCCATGATGAAGGATCTGGGGATCCATGACCTCTTCTCGGGACCATACCCCTTCCAGTCCACTAAAAATTGAATGCTGCACCCCCTGCGGCAAGCATCCAGGATGCGTGTCACAGCATACACTAGTCCTCCATCAGCCATCTTTGGGGGTGGAGGTGGCTTGGATGGCAAGCAAGGAGAGGTGGTGAAGACAGGTTCGATGTGTGACATGTGGAATGTGGGGTGGACACTGAGTGAGGCAGGTAGGTCGAGTCTCACCGAGGAGGGTTTGACAATGGCCGTGACGGAAAAATTACCCACAAACCAGGGAGCGAGCTTCCTGGAGTCGGTTTTGAGGGGGAAGCTTTTGGTGGACAGCCACACCCACTTGCCAACCTTGTACCCAGGAGTGGGATGTCTCTTCTGGCTTACCCACCTGGAATTCTCCCCAGCAGAATGGAGCAAAGCAGCCTTGGTGTCCCTCCAAAAGTGCTTGCATTTCGTATTGTGGGCTGTGATGGAGGGGACAGACACCTCCTCTTCAGAGATGGAGAGGAGAGGAGGGTTGTATCCGAGTGATGCTTCAAAGGGGGAGAACCCAGTGGCAGCAGAGGTGGCCGAATTGTGGGCATACTCAATCCACGGGAGGTAGCTGTTCCATGAAGAAGGATCGGATGCCATAACACAATGGAGCATAGCCTCCAGCTCCCGATTTGCCCGCTCACACTGTCCATTGCTCCGGGGGTGGTACCCTGAGGAGAGACTGACCGTGGCCTCTATGGATTTACAAAAGGCTCGCAACACCTTGGAGGTGAATTGGGGACCACAATCAGAAACAATGTCTGCAGGGATGCCATGAAGCCTGACCACATGGTTAGACAGGAGCTGTGCCGTCTCGAAGGCGGATGGTAATTTTTTCAGTAGTACAAAGTGCGCCGCCTTGGAGAACCTGTCGATGACGATGATGATCACAGTATACCCATTGGAGAGGGGCAACCCTGTAAGAAAATCGAGGGCGATATTTGACCAAGGGCGACTGCGGACAGGGAGGGGCTGAAGCAGACCAGTGGGGGTGGCGGTGGTGATGGACTTCTCCGTGGAGCATTGAGGGCAGGCCCTGATGTAATCCCGCATGTCCTTCTCCATCGAGGGCCATCAGAAGGTGTGCCAGAGCAAAGAAAGGGTTCTAGCCACCCCTGGATGACACGAGAATTTAGCTGAATGGAACCAGTGAATAACCTCCCCTTTGACTGCCACAAGGATGAACAAATGACCTGGTGGACCCCCCACCCCCCGGTTCATTGACCTGAGCATCCCTAATTCGCTGCTCGATGTTCCAAGTGAGCGCCCCCACAACAACGGCTTTAGAAACAATGGTCTCCACCATAGGGGCAGACAGTTTGGCTGCAAACTGATGGAAAAGGGCGTCAGGCTTGACTTTTTTGAACTGGGCCTGTAGGTGAGGGTAAACCCAAACCTGGCAAAAAAATAGAGCCCACCTGGCTTGACGGGGATTAAGTCTTTTGGCGGATCTTCTTTATTCCAGGTTTTTATGATCCATCCATACCAAGAAGGGTAGGGCCGACCCCTCCAACCAATGGCACCACTTCTCTAATGCCAGTTTCAGGGCCAGCAGCTCTCGATCACCAACATCGTAATTCCTCTCGGCTGGGGACAGTCACCGAAAGAAATATGCACAAGGATGTACAGTATCTTATTGTCGATTCTTGAGCACTGCAACAGCACCACCCCAATAATAAATAGAAATAGAGGATATTCTAAGTGTGGATCAAGCAGGTTTCCGCAAGGACCGCAGTACAGGAGAACAAGTACTGGCCCCAACCACCTTCATTGAAAATGGCTTCGAGAGCAGACTGAAGACAGGGGCTGTGTTTCTCGATCTTACAGCCGCCTATGATACGGTCTGGCACAAAGGCCTCCTCCTGAAACTTATAAAGGCGATCCCTGCTTGGGCAACAGCAATTATAAAAACCCTGCTGACCAACCGAAGGTTCAGAGTCCACCTCAGTCAGAACACAAGTGCATGGAGAATGCAGAAAAACGGACTCCCACAAGGCTCAGTTCTAGCTCCAACTCTGTTCAACCTCTACATAAACGACCTGCCTACTACAAAATCCCGCAAATTCATCTATGCAGACGACATCTGTTTGGCATTCCAAGCACCAGACTTTGAACCACTGGAACGGGTGCTCACGGAAGATCTTGCTAAACTGGACCAGTTCTGCAAAATCTGGCGCCTAAAACCAAGCCCAGCAAAAACCGTCTCCAGTGTATTTCATCTCCACAATGCAAAAGCTGCCAGAGAACTAAACATCCACCTGAGCGGACTCAAGCTTAAGCATGCCCCAAATCCAACTTATCTTGGAGTGACCCTTGATAGGACCTTATCCTTCAAGGAACATCTAAAGGGGACGGATGCTAAGGTGAAAGTACGAAACAACCTGCTCTGCAAGCTCACTGGTGCAAAATGGGGGGCGGCAGTCTCCACCCTGCGCACCTCAGCACTGGCCCTTTCATACTCTGTAGCAGAATATTGTGCCCCTGTCTGGTCCAGGTCACCTTACACACACCATGTAGACACCCAGCTCAACTCAACCATGAGAACTATAACTGGAACAATCCGCTCAACACCACTCCCCTGGCTCTCTGTACTGTCAAACATAGCTCCTCCACACATCCGGCGAGCAGCATTAACTCAAAGGATGCTCCAAAAAGTTAAAGATTTTCCTCACTTACCAATCCATGCAGATATCTACACCCCACCCACTGCCCGACTTTCATCCAGACGGCCGATTTGGAAAAACCCTCCCCCAGCTGACTTTACCATCCAGACAGCTTGGCAAGAGGAATGGGAGACCAAGGAGGTCCCAAACAAACAGCTGGTGATAAACCCCAACCAACAGGTCCCGGGCACCAACCTCCCAAGGAGACAGTGGTCTACACTCAATCGCTTCAGGACTGGACATGGCCCCTGCTTGGCCAGCCTTCACAGATGGGGCAGTAGCCCTAGCCCACTGTGCACATGTGGAGAGGAGCAAACTATGGAACACATCATAGAGGCTTGCCCGCTCCAAAGACTGGAAGGAGGATTACACACCCTCCATACAGCAAACCAGGAGGCAACTGCTTGGCTTAAGGACTTTGCATTCGCTAAATAAATAAATAAAACCACCCCAATATCAGAAGCATCTACCTCCACAATAAATTGGCATTCGGGGTTGGGCTGGAGTAGGATTGGGGCCTCTGTAAAATGGGACTTAAGTAGAGAGAATGCCTCATCAGCCTCTTGAGTCCAACGAAAAGGGCTCTTAAGAGATATTAGGGTGGTGAGTGGGTGGCCGATGGAGCTATAATTTCTGATGAAACGGTGGTAGAAGTTAGCGAATCCCAGGAACTGATGAAGCTGCTTTCAAGAGGAGGAAATGGTCCAATCAGTGACATCTTTGATCTTAACGGGGTCGGGCTCAATACGACCATGGGAAATAATAAATCCTAAAAAGGTGGTAGTGGCGGTATGGAATTCGCACTTCTCCACTTTCACGTACAGCTGTTTCTCCAAGAGGCGCTGGAGAACCATGCGGACGTGGGCCTGATGTTCTTCTAGGAAGCGTGAAAAGATGAGAATATCATCCAGGTAAACAAGCACAAATGTATTCAGGATATTCCAAAGCACATCGTTAATCATACGCTGGAACACAGCGGGGGCATTAGTAAAGCCAAAAGGCATAACGCAGTACTCGAACTGGTCAAAATGCATTTTGAAAATAGTCTTTCATTCATCACCCTCCCGTATTCTCATGAGGTGGTGAGCATTCCTGAGGTTGAGCTTAGAGTAAATGGTTGAGCCCTGAAGTTGATCAAATGCTGAATTTATGAGGGGAAGATGATACTTGTACTTTACGGTAATATTGTTGAGTTCACGAAAGTCTATAAGGGACTCAGAGAGCCATCTTTCTTCCCCACAAAAAAAACCCTCCCAGGGCAGATGAAGAATGAGGGATGAGGCCAGTGCTTAGTGATTCTTTAACATACTTTTCCATGGCCTCCTTTTCAGGAGCGGACAGGCTGTACAGCTGACTAGTGGGCAACCACGCGCCCTACTGGAGCTCAATAGCACAATCATAAGGCCGGTGCAGGGGAAGTGACAGGGCCTTAACCTTGCTGAAAACTGGTGCTAGATCATGGTAGACTGGAGGTACCTTAGACAGATAAGGGGGCTTGGAAACTGAAGTGAGAATGGGGATAGATGGAGAACCGACTGCAGACTGGAGGCAGGCAGCTACAGACGTGGACAAAATTGTTGGTACCCCTGTGTTAATCAAAGAAAAACCCACAATGGTCACAGAAATAACTTGAATCTGACAAAAGTGGTAATAAATAAAAATTCTATGAAAATTAACCAATGAAAATCAGACAATGCTTTTGAATTGTGATTCAACAGAATTATTTAAAAAAAACAAACTCGTGAAACAGGCCTGGACAAAAATTATGGTACCCCTAGAAAAGATTGAAAATAATGTGACCATAGGGACATGCTCAACCAAGATGTGTCCTCTAATTAACATCACAGGTGTCTACAAACTTGTAATCAGTCAGTCGGCCTATTTAAAGGGTGACAAGTAGTCACTGTGCTGTTTGTTGACATGGTGTGTACCACACTAAACGTGGACCAGAGGAAGCAAAGGAGAGAGTTGTCTCAGGAGATTAGAAAGAAAATTATAGACAAGCATGTTAAAGGTAAAGGCTATAAGACCATCTCCAAGCAGCTTGATGTTCCTGTGACTACAGTTGCACATATTATTCAGAAATTTAAGATCCACGGGACTGTAACCAACCTCCCTGGACGTGGCCGCAGGAGGAGACGGATAATACGAATGGTAACAAAAGAGCCCAGAACAACCTCTAAACACATTCATGGTGAACTCCAAGGTCAAGGTACATCAGTGTCAGATCACACCATCCGTCGTTGTTTGAGCCAAAGTGGACTTCATGGGAGACGACCAAGGAGGACACCACTGTTGAAAACAAATCATAAAAAAGCCAGACTGGAATTTGCCAAACTGCATGTTGACAAGCCACAAAGCTTCTGGGAGAATATCCTATGGACAGATGAGACAAAACTGGAACTTTTTGGCAAGACACATCAGCTCTATGTTCACAGACGCAAAAATGAAGCATTCCAAGAAAAGAACACTGTCCCTACTGTGAAACAAGGAGGAGGTTCTGTTATGTTCTGGGGCTGCTTTGCTGCAGCTGGGTGTCTTGAATCTGTGCAGGGTACAATGAAATCTCAAGACTATCAAGGTATTTTAGAGAGAAGTGTGCTGCCCAGTGTCAGACAGCTTGGTCTCAGTCGCAGGTCATGGGTCTTGCAAAAGGATAATGACCCAAAACACACAGCTAAAAACACCCAATAATAGCTAAGAGCGAAACATTGGACTATTCTGAAGTGGCCTTCTTTGAGCCCTGATCTAAATCCTATTGAACATCTGTGGAAGGAGCTGAAACATGCCATCTGGAGAAGGCACCCTTCAAACCTGAGACAACTGGAGCAGTTTGCTCATGAGGAGTGGGCCAAAATACCTGCTGAGAGGTGCAGAAGTCTCATTGACAGTTACAGAAATTGTTTGATTGCAGTGATTGCCTTAAAAGGTTGTGCAACAAAATATTAAGTTCAGGGTACTATCATTTTTGTCCAGGCCTGTTTCATGAGTTTGTTTTTTTAAAATAATTCTGTTGAACCACAATTGAAAAGCATTATCTGATTTTCAATGGTTAATTTTCATAGAATTTTTATTTATTACCACTTTTGTCAGATTCAAGTTATTTCTGTGACTATCGTGGGTTTTTCTTTCATTAACAGAGGGGTACCAACAATTTTGTCCACGTCTGTATGCAATACATACTCCAGGAGCTAATAACTCCCTTACTCTAGTCAATAATAGGATTGTGAGTTTTAAGCCAGGGATAGCTTAGAAATACTGGTGACGTAGAAATGGGAAGGACCAAAAAGGATAGCTGCTTGTGGTGGTTTGCTGAAGGTAACAAGGCTAACAGTACATTTAATGACCTGGCAAAGGGGCTGGCTGGAGAGGGCAATAAGGCTCAAGGGCTGAGGTAACTGGGTGCACGGAATCTTAAACTGGGTTTCCAGACTCTCAGAAATGAAGTTTTTTTCCACCCCTGAATTGATCACAGTGGAGCCAACATACTCGGTGGACTGGAGCATTAAACATACTGGTAATAGAAAGTGAGTTTATAAGGGATTATTAGCTCTGCCTGTCAGTCTCCATACTGCAACTGACAAGCTGAGTCTTTTTCTTTCTCTGGGCATCAGATAGCAATGTGATCTGTTTGACCACAGTACAAGCACAACCCTTCATCTAAACACAGTTGTCATTCCGCCGGAGCGAGTTTTGACCGTTCTACTGCCATGGGCTCCGGTGACTCTAGGTTGATGATGGCTGGTGGAAGCGCGAGAAGCTGTGGGTGTGATGATGTGTCATGCGAGGTGATACGGGAAACACGCTGCTGCTCCCTCGAGCTTTCACAAAGTCTGTTGTCCAGTTTGATAACTAAAGCAGTCAGGTTGTCTACTGATTGTGGTTCATCCCAAAGATGGGCAAATTTGTCGTGGAGGTTGGGATAAGACTGTGGATGAAAACAGAACATAGCGCAATGCCATCCCACCCAGCTTCGGCCACTAAGACCCAGAAGTCGATGGCATGTTCCGTCACAGTTCAAGACCCCTGACAGAAATTCATGAGATGCAGTATGATCAAAGATCCAAGAAAGCTCCCCAGCAAAGCAGTTGAAGGTGTCTCTCCTGAGCCCAGGAGAGAGCGTGCCCATTGAGGAGTCCTGTCATAAAACTAATACAGCTCTGGTCAGAGGGAAAGTCCACCGGGACACGGACAAACATTAGCTGACATTGTAAGAGAAACCCGCTGGCTTCCCCCAGTCTCCCTGAATAATGGGGGGCATGGGAACCAGAGATGAGCAACTCGGACAGGTGAAGCAGAGTGAGGTGCGACGGGGGAAGAACAGAAGCCTCTGTAAGGTAAGGTCGAGCTGGGAAAAGCATTCAGACATTATAGACATCTGATTTAACATAACCTGATTCAAGTAAACGGCTTGGTTTACACACTGCTCCAGTATGCTGAGTTGGGCTGCAAGCATTCCCATCATCGTGTCCACTGCGTCTGGCTGCTGGTTACATACTGACATAGTGTTTAACCGAGACCCAGAAGCAGACACAGATGACAATGTTTGAAGAAAGTGAAACAATGATATTGTTGACAATAAAAGTGCAAATAATTGTGAAGCGAGGATCTGGCAACCCTGCTGGGAGAGAGCAGAGACAAGGGTAAGTATACATGAATTAATGATGATGAGGAGATTAATAATGCTTTTATGCTTACAGGTTTTTTTTCTGGAGAGTGAAGCAGAAACCAGGTAAACGATCCTCCAGTGCAGGGGAGCAGGATGCTGGGAAGAGAGTCCTCCAGAGGTTGGAGCTGTGGGGCTGAACTCCAGAGGGAAACTGGAGCCAGGCTGGCCAGGCCTGGGTGAAGGGGAGAGGGTGAATGGTAAAATGGTGAATGGTGTTCACTTATATAATGCTTTTTCTCATCTCTGGATGACCAAAGCGCTTTACAGATCCTGCTATCCACCCATTCACACACACATTCACACACTGATGGCGGTGGAGCCACCATACACAGGCACTGGCCTGACCCACTAGGAGCAACTGGGGGTTCAATGTCTTGCTCAAGGACACTTCGGCATGCAGACTGCAGACAGAACAGGAATCGAACCCCTGACCCTCCAATCAGTAGTCGACCACACTACACCTACACCACAGCTGCCCCATAGAAGGAGGCAGTGAGGGCAAATGGTGGTAAGTCGACTTACTTTTAGCGAGGGGTGATGTGCACAATCCGGGAAACAAATGATCCAAACGGTCAGGCAAACTCGGGAGTCCGGGGCAGGCAAGGGTCAGAGCACGGTAGGTGAGACACAAGGCAGGCAGCAGTCAGGCAGATACAGGGGGTCTAAAGCAGGCAAGGGGCAAGACACAAAGTTTCAGAAGCAAGACAACAGGCAGGATACAGGTTGGCTGAACTTCTGACATGACCAGACAGAGTGGAGGGAGGACGTCCTATTTAAAGGCCCTCCTGATTGGCAACAGGAGGTGTTCAGAGCTGCAGGGAAGGTACCTAATCAGGGGGAGAGAGCAAGGCAGGGACACAGAGCAATCAAGAACCCTTACAGAAAGTTCCAAAATTACAAGAAAAAGTTAGCAAATATGCAAGAAAAGTCACAATTTTAAAAGAAAAACTAACAAATTTACGATAAAAAAGTTGAAAATTTACAAGAAAAAAATCACAAATGAGAAAAAGTTGCAAGTTTACAGTTAAAAAAAAGTTGCAAATTTATGAGAAAGTTTCAAATTTTCAAGAAAAAATGTGTCAAATTGGGGGGGGGGTTACAGATGGACAAGAAAATAGCAAATTTATGAGAAAATAAGTTGAAAATAGGTAAACAGGTAAACAGATGGAACCCATAAGACAGCCCATATTTAACCTTTGGTGGGGCCTACATGGACATGCTGGCTGGGCAGCTATCACAGTGCTTACCACACTACATGTTAACTTCTTCCTTCTTTTTCTGTGGTTGGCATCTACCCTCACTCTTCTTCTGTGTTAAGATGCATTACCGCAACAGTACTTTGCTGGAGTGTAATGAGACGGAGGCCGTGTAAATGGTTCTATGAAATAGCAGAGCGTGAATCAATCAATCAATCAACTTTATTTATAAAACACTTTAAAAGCACAGCATAAACACATGAAAAATATACTGTTATGACTGTTCAAATGCTCTTTTGCAATACACATTTTGCACATGATGATACTGCATTAACAACAAAATTACAATATGTAATACAGCCCTAATGTGTAACCAAAAACAGAGATTTAATTTAAAAACTATGTTTCTATTACTATCAAAGTACTTTGCTAAATGAATTATGTTTTTATTCTCAGAATAAAATTAAAACTAGAATTTTCTGTTGTGGAGGGTGCATATTCACTGAGTGTTTTTCAACCTTTTTTTGAGCCATGCCACATTTTTTACATAGAGAAAATCCTGCAACACACCACACATCAAAAATGCTACAATATTAAACATTGTAGCCTATTACGGTATCTCTAATGACAATTTAGTCTTGTAATTTGTTTTTACTCAGTGTGAAACGTGGTGCGATTACGTTCAAAGTCAACAGAAAGATGCAAACACCAACAAATTTGCTCTGAGTGACGCAAATGCTGTCTTAGTTTTTACAGCCTCCCCGCGACCCGAAAAGGATTTGTCATGTTCACTGCGGAACTTCACAGCGAACATAGGAAATAGCAGCGAGCCCAAAACGCAGAGTAAGTAAAGTGTTTATTTACAATGGGTGAATGTATAGAATGTCCAAATACAGTCACATGAAAAAGGGGTGAGATACCCGGCTACAAACTCAATTAGTTCAGAGAATGCCTAACGCACTCCAAACAGTCAGGAGCGGAGAAAAAGGCACAAGGACTTACAATAGCGTTGGCACGGAAAGACTCTGGGAAAACAACACGATCAGTCCAAGAGTGAACCCACTGAAGCGAACCTGGATGTCTGAAGTTGACATAGCTAAGTGCCCACACCGGCTGGTCGTACTGCCCTGCTATTAATACCAAGCCCTAATGACAGCAAGCAGGACCAGCCGTGTCGCAACAGGTGCGTGACTGATTGAACTAAGTGTGTGTGTGCGTGTATGTGAATATAAATATGGGAATGAGTGAGTGTGTGTGTGTGTGTGTGTGTGTGTGAGTGTGAGTGAGTGAGTGAGTGTGTGTGTGTGTGTGTGTGTGTGTGTGTGCGCGCGTGCATGAGTGTGTGAGTGTGTATATGGCGAACCAGACAGCAGGTGAATGCCTGGTGAGAGGAGGAGGTGTGGCTGTGAGACTGGCAGAGAGCAAGGCTCAATCCGCCAGCTGAAATTAATAAGCAATAATTAAACCGAACAGCCACAAGTCATGCTCGGGTGACGACCTCGAACATGACAGTGCCCCTCCCCCAAGGGTTGGGTACCAGACACCCACCGTACCATCAGAAAAAACAACCTATCCCCCCACTCAAAAAACCCATATAAACAACCCAGGGTGGGAAGTGGGGGAAAACAGGTTAGGGGGGATAAATCAGGAAAGGATAATCACCACAATACAACACGACAACACTCCCCAACCCCAAAACTAAACTAACCCACCCCACCCCCAAGAGTCCCACGGTTCGGGGGGCCAGCCAGAGTCCAAGGCCCAGTGGGTGGCCGCAAGTTCAGGGGGCCGACCCAAGTCCCAGGGCCAGCAGGCGGCCTGCTGAACGGCCTCCGGCGGCCTGCCAGAAAAAAAAGGTCACTTGACCCGGGGACCTAATCCTTCAAGTGGCCTGCCCACACGATTGGGCCACCAGGACCAGAGGGGCAGATGAAGCGGTGGCCTACCCACCGGAAGGCTGAGAGGTGGGTGGCCAGACAGGGGAAGAGGAACCCCTGCGGTCACTGGCAGCGAAAGGAAAAGAACCCCGATGGTACCCGGCAGAGGGAGGAGAAACAGCCACAGGGCCTCCAACAGGTAAAGTAAGGCCCCGGTGTCCCCAAACTGTCCTGTGGCACCCCAGCTCGACTGCACCCTTGATGGTCCCAGCATGGCACTGGAGCATGGCTGCACCCTTGATGGTCCCGGCATGGGATTGGAGCACGACTGCACCGTCGATGGTCCTGACATGGGACTGGAACTCGGCTGCACCCTCAATGGACCCCGACCGAGCCATAGTTGCACCCACGATGGAGTCCAGCTGGACTCCTGCTGCACCCGTGGTGGGACCCGGCTGGGCCACTGCTGACCTCAACGCCATCTTGGCCATGGGCCAGTCGACCCGTAGGAGCACCCAAGCAAGGAGGTGGTCAATCACAGCCACCCTGATCTGGGGCCGGGTGACCCCGACAGCCGCTTCGACCGGAACCTCGGTGGCCTCTGGTTGTGAACCTGGATCCACGGACTCATCCGGTGATGGAGGACTCTCTCCGGCGACTCTAGAAAAGGATTCAGAAAGACAGGGGGAAGAGTCAGAGTTGCTGGTAGCGGCAGAGCCCAGCGAGGCAAGCTCAGGTGCAGCGTTTGGCTGCAGCTGGCTCTCCTCACCTAAAGCTAGGCAAAAATGCTCAATTATGGAAAAGAGAAAGACAAAAGAGAGCACTTGCCTTAGCTCAAGCTCTACTGCCGTCCAGGACTTTGGCGAGTCGGGCGATGTCTCCTCAGGTTTGGCCTCCAAGAGGTTCCGCTTGGGTGCTGACTCTGCTGTGGCAGCCTCCACAGCAGGCATGATGGTCACTGCAGTCTTGATTCTCCCAGCTGGCTTGACCCAGGCTGGAGACTCCTCCGGCGTGGCGGCTGGGACCTGGTTCACCATAGCTGCGGGAGGACACCCCTCCCGGACCTCTGGCTCCTCCTGATCCTGACTGCCCGGCAGGCACACAAAGGGGAGAGGGGAGAGGGCTGGTGAACAATTTTTAACAGCAGCAGGTGGGGAGAGCTCAGGGGACTGCTTTCCCTGAGCCTCCCTGCCGGGAATCAGGCAAGACATTTCATTATCAATGTGAGTCAAATGAAAACGTACTTGCCTGTTCTCCCGGTTCTTGGTGTTGATTGCAGCTGCTGCTGTTTGAACGACTTCACCTGTCCATCCGGGAAAGGCGGTGCTTGGCTCCTCCGTAGACAATATGGGAGCCGCCCCCCTCGCCTCAGGAACGGGAGACCCCGGTGAAAAAAGCAAGCTCCCCACTGCCGCCGGCGAACAAACCAAGGAAGAAGACCTTGCAGCGGATACGGAGGAAGATCCTGCAGACGGGACTGTTCGGGACTGCAGATGAGGATCCGCTGCGGGGGTGACAGGGCTAGGTGTCGGAGCTGGAGCAGTTAGCGGGGCTAAATCGTTCTTCCGGGATTCCGGGTGGCGTCGACGTCACCAATCTGGTGGCCGCCATCTTGGAACGGGGGACGGAGGAGAGGAGAAGATGGCCGCCAATGGAGGAGAGTGTCTTTGTTTGGGCTTTGTCCTGAGAGCCCTCCTCTTCAGGTCGAGGAAAGCCTGTTTGAGCGCGCAGATGGACAACAGTAATTCGACATACTGGGGATAATTCCAGAGGCCCGGGTGAGCCGCCAGAATATCCTGGGCTTCATTGAGGCAGTCCCACTGTTCTCCAGGGCCATAGGTGTCCTTGGCGACATACAGGAAGCCCCGGATAGACGCGCTGCCCATTCCTCCTCCATGCTGGGATGTCCCGTTGGCCATCTACTTCTGCCGGTGTGGAAACGGCTGGACCTCCAGGACATCATGCTCCGAACAGGTTAGTGAAAAAAAACACAAAAAATGAGTAACACGTTACTTACTGCTTGGGCTCTTTGTGGTGGCAACTTACTGTCATGTTCACTGCGGAACTTCGCAGCCAACATAGGAAATAGCAGTGAGCCCAAAACGCAGAGTAAGTAACATGTTTATTTACAATAGGTGAATGTGTAGAATGTCCAAATACAGTCACATGAAAAAGGGGTGAGACATCCGGCTACAAACTCAATTAGTTCAGAGAATGCCTAACGCGCTCCAGTCAGGAGCGGAGAAAAAGGCACAAGGACTTACAATAGCGTTGGAGCGGAATGGCTCTGGGAAAGCAACACGATCAGTCCAAGAGTGAACCCACAGAAACGAGCCTGGATGTCTGAAGTTGACATAGCTAAGTTGCCACACTGGCTGGTCGTATGTGCCCTGCTATTAATACCAAGCCCTAATGACAGCAAGCAGGACCAGCCGTGTCACAACAGGTGCGTGACTGATTGAACTAAGTGTGTGTGCGCGTGTATGTGAGTATAAGTATGAGAATGTGTGTGTGTGTGTGTGTGTATGCGCATGAGTGTGTGAGTGTGTATGTAGCAAACCAGACAGCTAGAGAATGCCTGGTGAGAGGAGGAGGCGTGGTTGTGGGACTGGCGGGGAGCAAGGCTCAATCCGTCAGCTGGAATTAATAAGCAATATTTAATCCCAACAGCCACAAGTCATGCTCGGGTGACGACCTCAAACGTGACAGGATTAAGCCGAAGAAGATGGATGGATGAATGGATGTCAACAATTGTTATACACTGCACCTTTAATATGTTTTTATAAACAAAATGTTTACAAAAGGCCAGAGGTTGCTGACGTTACTGGTCAGCAGTCATCATCTGGTTTCACTGTCGTGCAGCAGTCATTGTCTTGTCTGGGATCGCCGCTGACCGGCCTACATTGTTTGCTTTTGTCACTGATCAGCCATCTTTGTTTGTTCCTGGGGCTAGTGCACCTTCATCGTCAAGCCCTGAGGCAGGCGCGCCTCAGCACCCGCTCTACAAGCCCTACTCATGAGTGTGGGGTTCTGCGGATGCTGGCCAACCCCCAATCCCCTTTGTCCTCTGGTATGGGTTCCCATGAGCTTTGGAAGACCCCCTGACCCACCCTGTTTCACAGTTTGGTGGCCTAGAGACCTGGGCAGGCCGACCTGATCCATTTTGCACTCTGGTTTGGGGCCCCATGGACCTGGGTCAGCCCCCTGACTCACCTTGTCCTCCATTCCAGTGGGCCTGTGAACTTTAAAGAGACCTCCTGATGGACATTTTTGTTTTTTTGTTTTTTTGCTCTGTTAGATTCCTGTATTCTGTTTCTTCCCATCGTGCCCTGTCTCCCTCCTCCCGCCCATTTGGTTTTGCTATGGTTTTTTTGGTGTGTGTGTGTGTCTGGATTCCATCCCTTAAATGAGGGATTATGTTATGATCGGAGCATGGTCTAGGGACCATGCGCGTGCTCTGTGTTATTTAGTTTTAGTTTATTGGTTTATTTGTCAGGGACAATGTACAGAAAAAAACACAACAAAACATTAAACACAGGGTAAAGATGCTCTGTACCAGATTCTAGCGCTCTACTAATTTCCATCTGTAGTCCCTGAGGCAGGCAGGAAAATATTAAAAGAAAAACAGCATATATAGAAACCAATTCAGGTCGGGTTTCAGAAACTGTTGTCCCTGAAACAAGCAGGGAGTAAGTTTAAAAAGTAAAAAGATAAGAGAAACAGCACACAAAAACAATTTAAGAGTACAATTTCAAATCCCATTTAAGGGAGAGAGTAAACGCTGGCAGGCTTGATTACTTAAAATCCATTTTTTGGTCTCTGTGGAAAAGTCTCTGTAATTTGTTCTGGTCTTTAATGGTCAAATTTAATTTTGATATCCTTGTATTTATTTTTGTTCTCCTTGTGATTATTCAGGATTATCATTTCCATTTATTGCCCTCTGTGTTCTACTGAGTCACCTGTCATTGTCTTCTGTCTTCTTGTTCTTCTTCATCCCCTGCTTGGTCCTGGGCTTGTGTGTCTATCTGTTTCCCTATTGTTCCAGCTACTCATGTTTTCTGTACCTGTAGCCACCGTCCTCACTGTATGGCTCCTGTACTGTTGTCATGTGTATTCATTGTTATGTCTCGTGTGCATTCCCTCTGTGATTGTCTGTGTAGCCCCACCCATCCTGTAGCTGCTCCCCTGCTGTCGCTGATTGTCCAGATTGTTCCCACCTGTCCTGTGTTGCCTTGATTACCCACTGTCTTTATATACTGGAGTCAGTCTGTCAAGTGTGGCGTCATTGATGTTCCTATGATGTTTTTGCCAATCTCCATGTTCATGTTCCTGCCGTGATCAATGTCCTTGTTCCTTGTGAGTTTTTGCCTGCTTAGTTTAGTTTTATCTGTAGCCCGTGAGCTGTTATTTATTTGTTCCAGTTTTTTTTTTAATAAATTGTCACTTTTGCACCACACCCCTGCCTGCATGTGAGTCCTGTCCACCATCAAAACCTTGACAAGTGAGGCCCTCATAAGACGGAAGTATATCATTTGTGCCGACAAAATGTACTGAAAGCTATAAGATCTTTCAACCAATGACTTGAGTGCCGTGAGTTGCACAAAAATTTTTTATAAGATGGCAGTAAGTATGCCGCAGGAAGATCCCAAGGCACCTTTACAAAGAACGTAAGAACTCTTGGGGCATTGTACGACAGAAAAGCACCTCATTTCTCAAGAATGCCACTGTCATGGATGGCCCTCACGAGCCATCATAAGACGTCACAAATCACCGGTGAGTTTGCAGTTTTATTAAAGGAACAGAAAAAGACACAAAATAACAAGCCACGGGGGGCTAAAACTCACTACAACGAAATACAGTCTATGACAGGGAGGAACGGATATATAAAGAGGCACACTTACGATCATAGAAGAATAATGGTCAATGTTCGAACAGAGGAATGCTCGCTAACGTCAAACAAGGGGAAGTTTTTGACAAGACTGCCGCATCTTTCGTTCCCAGCTGCCCTCTTAAGTAGGGGGCAGCTGATGAGACGAAATGCGGCTCAGCTGACAGCTCTGACAGCCGGAAGCCCCTCCGAGCGCTGTCACAATAAAAGCTCGGAGGGCCAAAAGGGGCACACAGCCGTCAGATGGACGAAAATAGTGCATGGCTCGAGTGCGGACGAGACCGGCGCTCAAACCATAACAGTACCTCCCCCCCGAGGCGGCGAACTACGAGCGCCGTATGACACCCAAGCCCCCTCATCCCTCCCAGGGTGGGCGGAAGGGGGAAAAGGCCTGGAGGGCGAGAACCAGAAAGAGAGGAAAAAAAAACAACATGACAGATACAGGGAACAAATGAGGCAATTACAGAGTATGGTTAAAAAGGAAAACACAACACTCCATAACGCACAGATGATACGTAAAACAGGGCAAAAAATGCAAATAATAGTTGGAGACCTAAAACTGAACACAGGCCTATACGACATAAAGAAACAGATGCTAATCATCCCTCAGACAGGGGAGGGGAGAAGAAAAAAAACACACTAAACAGCATTAAATACCCAGATCGACATGGAGCAAAAACAATACACCCGAGTGACCTTAATATTTAATGAAAATAAGAGACACACGGGGGTGACGGCAGGCAGAGTCCAATGAGGCCGGAACTGTTCTGATGGTCTCCCTGCGTCAATGGCCAAATGGTGATTAAGGGGAAGAGGAAATGTTCGGGCGGTCTACCCCAGTCCCAGTCCCTGAAAGTCAGAACCTCCAGCGGACGAACCAGGTTGCCCAGTAGGAAGCACCGTACGTCGGGTGGCCCACCCAGAACGTCGAACCGGCGAGATAGCTCCCCAGGTGGCCGACCCGCATCACTCAGCCACCAGGACCGTGGGGGAACAATTGGAGACGGCCTCCCTGGAGAGGGTAAAGACGAGGGAGAGCTGGGCCGAATTTTGAGAACCCCCACGGCCCCCAGTGGAGATGAGCAGGAAAGATGACGGTGATGATGAAGATGAAGATGACGATGAGCCAGTTCAATGACAGGCGGCAGAGGGTCTGCAGCTCCTTCGCCGACCATGAACCACACTGGTGCTGCACCCAGGACGGACCCCGATTGGGTCTCGGCTGCACCCACGATGGACCCCGACTGGGTCGGCACAGCACCAGTAACGACCTCCAACCCCAAACCCGGAACCTCCAGTACAGCGACCGGAATTGGCTCCGCACCGGTGACCCTGGGAGAAGGCTCAGGAGAAGGAAAAGAACCGGGATCAGAATCACCGGTAGCGACAGAGCCCAGCGAGACGAGCTCGGGTGCAGCGGATGGCTGCCCCTGGCTCGTCTCCCCGAGAGACAGGCAAAAAGGAAAACAAGGTAGAGCACTTGCCTGCACTCGAGTTCTGTCGCCGTCCAGGACTTCGATGATCCGGGCTCAGGACGAAGAAGGTCGTCGTCCAGCTCCCACTCGACTACGGCGGGCTCCGCAGCCGGCATGATGGTCTCCGCAGCCTGAGGACTCTCCGGCGCTAACATCCACGCCGACGACCCGCACGGCGTGGTGGCAGGGGACCCTCGACCCGCTGGATCAAACCGCTCGTCCATGGAGATCCGGGGACGCTTCGTTGTCAGCGCAGGCTCCACGCTGCAGTCCGCTGTCCTCCTCTGCCCATGACGTGGCTGCGGGGCTGGAACCAGGCTCTCGAGAACCGCAGGCCCCCTCCTCGTCCGGCGATGTAGGCCTGGCGTCGTGGACCGCTCAGCGGAGGAGGACACAGAGACAGCAGGTTTAATGACAGGAGCTACAGCAGGTGATGGGAGCTCGGGGGACTGCGAACCCCGAACTCCACACCCAGGAGTCAGACAAGGCAAATCACAACTACGGGGAGAAAAATGAACTTGCACTTGCCTGTTTCCCGGAGGATGGATGGTGCCTGCTGTAGCGGGTGGAGTTCTTCCCTTTCCCCTCCGGATGGTGACGGCAGGCCCCTCGGGAAGACGAGGAGGAGCCGCTCGCAGTGGATTGCAGACGGGCCTCGCCGAAGCACGACTCGCAGCACTCACAGCAGCCGGAGATGACGTCGAGGAGGAGGGGGCCACAGCCGAGGCGATCCGGGCACGAGGAGCTGATGGAACAGCTGGGACTGACGACTTGGGGGAAGCGACTACAGGGATTCCTTCCTGTCGTGACGTGGAAGACGCAGCTGACTGGGAGGCTGGGTTCCTCCGACGACCCGGAGCTGGATCCGGACGGGATTCTCGTTGGGACCTCATTGTGACATGGCAACGACGCTTACTGGCTGATGGTGAGACGATGGAGCCAGGAACACATGGCGCCGGGGCTGGACGGGTGACGGGAGTTGAATTCTGAGACAAGGAGTGAGGATGCCTCTCCGTCGGCCTCCTGCTGGGGTTTCCCTCCAGTCCACGGACCTCCACCATCGTCGGGGATGCCGTACTCAGGGAAGAAGGAGGAGGTTCCTTGGCTGCCTCTCCAATTAACCCACGCTGTGCCACAATCCATGTTACTCTCTCCTTTCCTTCCGGAAAGGAGGTGAGGTGATATTTCAATAAGGCCTTCTGGGCGAGAAACAAGTAGTCACCTGCTGCTGAAGTGGGCATGAGACGATGGGCCTTAGCCAGATAGCCGTCGATCTCATGGAACCACTCAGGGCAGAACCCACGCTCGAGGGCGGACATACTGTACACCAGCCCAAGCGAAGGGAAAACACTCCACACACGGCAAACTCACGGCGATAGGCGTCTCAGTCTGGCGGCAGTCTACTGTCATGGATGGCCCTCACAAGCCATCATAAGACGCCACAAATCACCGGTGAGTTTGCACAGTTTTATTAAAGGAACAGAAAAGGACACAAAATAACAAGCCACGGGCAGCTAAAACTCACTACAACGAAATACAGTCCATGACAGTGAGGAACGGATACATAAAGAGGCACACTTACGATCATAGAAGAATAATGGTCAACGTCCAAACAGAGGAATGCTCGCTAACGTCAAACAAGGGGAAATTTTTGACGAGACTGCCGCATCTTTCATTCCCAGTTGCCCTCTTAAGTAGGGAGCAGCTGATAAAATGAAATACGGCTCAGCTGATAGCTCTGACAGCCGGAAGCCCCTCCGAGCGCTGTCACAATAAAAGCTCGAAGGGCCAAAAGGGGCACACAGCTGTCAGATGGACGAAAATAGTGCATGGCTCGAGCGCAGACGAGATCGGCGCTCGAACCATAACAGCCTCAAGTTGCTCTTGCAAATTGAACAGCACCATAAGAAACTATGCCCCCTCTACAAATGTCTCTGAGTCCAGAATTTGAAGGAACTGAGAGATTCTTCTGAACGCATCATTCTTAAGATGAATGTGAAGACTCAACAACTTGTTGTCACTCCTCTTGACTCCTCTTTCAGGAATCATCTGTGTGCTCTCCCCAGTGCTCTGCTCACCTCTCTGCTCCTCTGTCTGGAATTCCACATAACCCTACATAATTTTCTAAAGATTTTCTGATCAGTCATCACTGCAGCAACTCTCTCTGGAACCTTACCTCTCTGCTAGCTCCTTTTGTACCTGGACTATCCCCTGTCCCACTGGACCTTTACATAAAGTTACACTCACAAATATGCTTACGAACGATGGGTTAGTATGAATCTCCTAGTTCCTACAAATTCTGGAGTTTGCAGACATTCTGGGAGGGGGATGTTTCCTGCGACATCTGCAGGGGGTCCTCAAGAGCAACTTAAGGTGTTCTTGAGACATACTTATGGCCAATATCTCACGTAGTTCTTATGTTGTTCCTATGGCATTGGTATGGCTTCCTTATGAGGGGTTACTTACAAATGCTCTATAAACACTGGATTCTCTTACGGCTGCCTTAAGAATGCCGTGCAAAATGGTCCAAAAATCGTCTGCACGGTGTTTGCAGCTGTTTGTAAGGGTGTTTGTGACCATAACTTTAGCCACTGCACAATTGGAAATATCATAACAACCTTTTGCTACAGAATAAGCTCTGAGCCTGGGCACCTCAGGTTGGAAACCCTATCTCCAAGCTCCTCCACACCTACCTCGACCAAGACAACCTCCTTCTCCTGAAAAGGACAGACTTGCCTCCTTGCTGATTTCTCTCACCACACTTAAAAGTAAGAGCAGCAGATTATCAAACTGTATCCATCTGTGCTGAAACCATACTTCTCCCTCCCACAGGAGTATGCTCACCTGCACCAACTATATGAACGAATATACACAATAACTACTATCCTAACTATCCTTGCATCCAGACTCTGGTCACGTCTGTCTGTTGTTGGGTCCATTACCTGTAAACATGTCAGCTGGTCCCTGTTAAAGGGGGGGGGAAAGTAAATACATTCAAACTTGCATCGATCCTTCCTCAAAAAAACACAAGTTCATCAATCTTTGAAATTTCAACTCAGTGTTGTGGAATCTTGTTCTGTGACTGTGATCGAAGCACTGCTGTAGGACTATTAAGATGATGGATGTTACGCTTCAGTTCTTTAAACATGCTGAATCTAACCATTGCTGGTAACAGTTAGCAATAAAACAAAACGTGACTTCAGCTGCTAGATCACATTACAGCAATTTATATAAATCAGCAGTTATTATCATACTTGGCTTCTGGCAGTTTGGCAATGGACATAAAACCCTTCACCCACAGTGCTAACAATCTTCCTTGTGTAATACTTTATGTATGAGGGTTTTCCCCAGGACAGTACAAAGTTTGATTTTTCTTGTTAAATTGTAAAAAGTAGTTTAGGATGGATGTGATTCATTTTGTTTTAGTTCTCATAATGAAACTCACTATTATCAGTTCCATCTGTGCTTTTCCTACTGTGAGAAAAGTAAGTATTAAAACCTGATAGAAACACACATGAAACTGGAGGGCACTCAGAGAGCACAGACCTGCGCCAAGGTGCCGTCCATCTGTATGTCCTTCCCTCTGTCTTTCCTTGGCAGAGGTATGCACTCTTGCATCACCTCCAAAATTTAATGGATTCACCTATAGCCTAAGGGCCACCTCTGGGGAAAAATGTGATCAAAATCCATCTGGGAGTTTTTGCATAAGCCTGCTCACAGACAAACGACCCTTTTCTCATTATCCCTCCTTGGTGGAGGTAAAGGTCCAATAATTTAGAGTATTTGATTAGTCCATGACATTGGTGTATTAATGTGTATGCATGTTCGGTGGTGGTTGGAGAGGCTGTTGGTGTGGATTGGCATCCACGTTTCTGTCAGTCTGCCCCAGAGCAGCTGCGCATACCGTGTCATGTTCTGCCCTTTGTTCTTCCCTCTGAAGGGAAGACTTATGGTGCAGGCACCATTAGGTGCAAAAATGATTGTTTATTAACAAAAATATAAACACAAATAAACAGCAGCACGGGGGCTGAAAACCAAACTAAACACTCAGGCAACAATGCGTTAGGTCATGGAGGATTAAACTTGAGAACACGGTGGCGCAGTGGTTAGCACTGCGGCAGCACAGTTTACCCTTGGCCGGGGGATTGTGGGGATCGTGGGATCGTGGGTTCGATCCCAGCCCCCGACCAACAGTGATCTGTGTGGAGTTTGCATGTTCTCCCCGTGTTGCGTGGGTTTACTCCGGGATTTCTCCGGTTTCCTCCCACATGCCAAAAACATGCATGTTAGGTTAATTGGCTGTTCTAAATTGTCCCTAGATATCTGTTTCCTATAGGCCCTTAGAATAGAGGGCTAGTATTAATGAAAGCGCTTTGAGTGGTCTTTGTGACTAGAAAAGCGCTATATAAGTGCAGGTTAGTTAGTTAGTTAGTTAGAACACCACGAGCAAGGGTAATCAAGGGAGTGGATATCAGGGAAGCAACGATGAAGACACCAGACAGAGCATACGGAGATCTCTGTGTGTCTGTCTGTGTGTCACGATCATATGACATCATAGGATGGTCTATGATGTCTGCATGATGTCCTATGATGATCCTATGATCTCAGGCAACATAGGACTCACGATGATGTCATATAGGTGATGCTGTCATATAGGCAATAGGATTGGCTACCTATGATGTAGTATCCTATGATGCCTGCCTATGATGTCTGCATGATGTCCTATGATGAGCCTATGATCTCAGGCAACATAGGACTCACGATGATGTCATATCGGTGATGCTGTCATATAGGCAATAGGATTGGCTACCTATGATGTAGTATCCTATGATGCCTGCCTATGATGTCTGCATGATGTCCTATGATGAGCCTATGATCTCAGGCTACATAGGACTTGTTATGCTGTCATATAGGCAATAGGACTGGCTGCCTATGATGTAGTGTCCTATGATACCTGTCTTGATGTCTTTATGATGTCATATAGACCATCATTCATGATAAATAATGGAAAATGCATGAACAGCTGTAGCGCCACCTCGTGGTGGCAGGAAGTGACATGCTTTACGTTATGATCTGGCTCTCTGACCACGTTGACAGCAGCCACTTCAGATGCTCACAGAAAGATCTTAAGACATGGATGGTGCTTCACAGTGAAAACTGTGACTTCATGGAACGCCCAGGCTTCACTGCCATCACAAAAGATGGTGTGATGCCACGAGACAGGAAGTTGTTGTAACGCACACAAATATTGTCTGGTCACCACCAAACTTCATATATAGGATACTAGTCAGACCCCGAGCAGATTTATATAATTATAACAAACATAGCTATAGTTCCCCCTAAGGAAAAAAAATAAAATAAAGCTTTATAACTCAGGCATGCTTTTTCCAAATTCAACCAAATTTTGTGTGGTGGATCGATACATTGAACATTTCTTTAATGAACAATGACACGTAGTTATAGCTTCCCCTAGCAGAAAAAAACAAAACAAAAACAAAACAAAGCCTTATAACTCTGGCATACTTTGTCCAAATTCAACCAAATTTTGTGTGTTGCATGGTTGGCCAACACTGCACCTTTCTATAATGAACAATAACACATAGCTATAGCGCCCCCTAGGAAAAAACAAAGCTTAATAACTCTGGCATACTTTGTCCAAAGTCAACCAAATTTGGAGTGGTGAATAGGCAGCCAACGGTGAACATCATATTATAATGCAAGGAATCTCTGTCTGTGTGTCTGTCCGTCTATCTGTCTGTCTGTCTGTTCTGCGCATATTCAGTTCAATTCAACTTTATTTATATAGCGCAATTTCACAACAACAGTCATTTCATAGCACTTTCAACTGTAGGGGAAACCCCCACAATTGCAGAAAGACCCCAGCAATCAGGCAATCCCCTGTGAGCAAGCGCTTGGTGACGGTGGAGAGGATAAACTCCCTTTTAACAGGAAGAAACCTCCAGCAGAACCAGGCTCAGGGAGGGGCAGTCATCTGCTGCGACTGGTTCGGGGGTGAGGGGATAGAGAAGACAAAAAGAACAGACATGTAGAGAGCAAACAGCATGACGGGGAATCAAACTGGGGAGAGAACAAACAGATGTTTAATGACTCTCAAAAATATTTCATTGAGAGTGAAGAAAGAAGTGAAGCCCAGTGCATTATTGGAGATCCCCCAGCTGTCTAAACCTATTAGCAGCATAACTAAGGGAGGGTTCAGAGACCCATGATCACTCCCTAATTGTAGTCTATATCAAAAAGGAAGGTTTTAACCGTATTCTTAAAAACAGATTGAGTCTGACTCCTAAATCCAGATTGGCAGCTGGTTCTACAGGAGAAGAACTTGATAACTGAAGGCTTTGCCTCCCATTGTACTTTTGGAGATTCTAGGTATTACAAGTAAACCTGCATTTTGGGAGCATAGTGCTCTGTTAGGATATCAGATCTTTTAAATAAAAAGGGGACTGATTGTTAAGAGCTTTGTAAGTGAGAAGAAGGATTTTAAACTTAATTCTAAACTTTATGGGAAGCCAATGAAGGGAGGCCAGAACCGGAGAGATAAAATCTCTCTTTCTAGTACCTGTTAACCCCTTGACGCCTGTTGTCGCGAATTCGCATCAAACCACTTCCGCTCCAAATGCAACCAAAATACCTTCTGTATTCCTCCACTTCCGGTTGGAGCACTTCCAACACATACCTAGGAACCTTTTGCAAGCATTAGTTTCTCGTAGGAATGGTCAGAGACGGAGCACCATCCATTTCCTGATTGCTAGGGTTAGGTTTGGGGTTAGGTTTAGGGTTAGGGTTAGGGTTAGGGTTATAGTTTGGCAGTCATGAGAGTTGAAAATACTGAAAATAACTTTGTTGCATAAATAAAAGACTCTTCATACTTGAGATGGGAACAGGTGTTTTTTACCATTTTTTTTTACCATAGATGCCTGTTGTCGCTAATTTGCATCATACCTAAAATTATATCTATTTTATGTGCTATAGTCGAATTAACTTTCTCAACTTAATTTAGCATCTACTTGAAAGCAAAAACACAAGTGAATTTTTTTTTTCATAATTGGAAATAAATTCAGGCGTTAAGGGGTTAAAACTCTTGCAGCAGCATTTTGGATCATCTGAAGACTTTTTAAAGATGTTTTAGGACAACCTGATGATAAAGAGTTACAATAATCTAATTTAGAGCTAACAAAAGCATGGATCAGTTTCTCAGCATCACTCTGAGACAAGATGCTCCTAATCTTGGCAATATTACGCAAATGACAGAGGGCAGTCTTAGAAACAAATTTAATATGTGAATTGAAAAACAGATCTTGATCAAAAATAACTCCAAGGTTCCTCACAGAACTATTCAGAGAAAGAGTAACTGCATCCAAACTAAGAATTTGATTTGGAAAGTGTCACGCCTCGCCGCTCATCTGCGGCGCCAGCTGCACGCACACCTGCACATCATCAGCGGCGAGGGATTTAAGCCGCCTCGCCCTGGGCTTCGGCCTGAAGCCGTCAGACTTCACTCATCACGATTGCTGTGAGTCACCTCAACCACTTCAGCAAACATTTCGGTAAGAAGCCCTTACCTTTTTCTTCTCCAAGTCTGCTCCCCTGTGCACAGGTGGATTTCCCGGCGGCGGACCATTCCTCTCCGTCTCCATCCCCTCGCTGCTGCACCGGGCTCTCCAGGTCGCTGTCTACCGGACCTCGTCCTTGCTGTGCCAGCCACCTGCTAACTCCAAGTAAGCTCATCATCATTTTTACATCTCCTGTGTTGGTGTGTGCCCGTCACCCTTCTCCTTTTGCTTCTCCCATAGGGTTGTCCGGCTGTATGGTCTCCTGCCTCCGTGCCCGACGCAGACGCCACCACCAATACATCCACATCTCGCAGACACACATTCATACACACTTGTTGCTAATAAAGCTATTGGATCTACTCTGAGCCTGCGTGTGTGTCTCCTGAGCCGTGCATTATGTCAGTACGGCTTCAGCAGAGCGGCTCGGCAGACGACGGGCTCACACGCCGACTTACCACTCTCGAGGCTCGAGTGGACCTAATAGCTTACCAGCAACAGGTGATTTTAAACCAGTTAACCATTATCGTTAACCGATTGGGACGCTTGGACCCCCAACAGCCGTTCCCCCCGGCTCGTCAGGGTGGCGCGGCTCCTGCTGCTCCAGCGGCCGTCCAGCCAGCTCCGGTAGCACCGGCTTGGCTCACGCCCATTCCAACCCCCGCCCGCTTTAGCGGTAAGCTCGGCGGTGCGTGGGGGTTCATAATGCAGTGTGAGTCCGTGTTCCACCGTGTGCCCGGAGATTTTCCTTCAGATCATAGCCGAATTGGCTACATTGGGAATCTCCTAGAGGGGCGAGCTCTAACTTGGGCTTACGCCGTAATGGCGAGGCCCAGTTACGCCACCCTCACCTATGACCAATTCGTGAGACAATTCCTGGAGGTCTTTGATCATTCTCGTACCGAGACTGTCCAGGTCGATCGGCTTCTCTGTCTCCAGCAGGGGAGCCGGTCGGCAGCGGACTATGCGATCGACTTCCGGGTAGCAGCGGAGGAATTGGGCTGGGATGAACGTTCATTCTGCGGCCTCTTCCTCCGCAGTCTCAATGATGATCTGAAGGATGAACTGGCTGGGCGGGACATCCCGGAGACTCTAGCGGAGCTAACGTCCCTAGCCATCAGTTTGGATAACAGGCTGCGCGAGCGCTCCTCGGGGCAGAAGTCGTCTTCTTCTCGCTCTCTTGGTGCCTCGTCGTGCCTGTTCCAAGCTCGCCCCCTGGCGACGCCGCCACCATCGTGCCCCGAGGAGTCGGAGCCGATGGTGACGGGCTGGACAAAGCTCCCCCCTGCGGAGAGACAATGCCGCCGTGAGTTGGATCTCTGCATGTATTGCGGAGATAGTCAACACACGGTGGAGCTTTGCCCACGGAAAGCCAAACGGCGGGGTCCGCGAGTCACTGTAGGGGGCCTCGCGGACATCAATCGGTTAAATCCACTCTCCCAATTGAAGCTGCCTGTCCGATTTTGTCACAACTCCACTGGGCATCTCACCCACGTGCTGGTGGATTCGGGCGCGGAGGGCAGTTTTATTTCACAAAGCCTGGCAACCCGATTGGGCATCCGTTGCCAAGTTCTCAAATCTCCTCTCGCCCTAGTCAACCTCTCCCATGTCTCCCTGGGGAGAGTAACACATCAGACCCTCCCTGTTCCTGTGATCATTTCTGGGAACCACCGGGAGGAAATAACCTTCTACGTCCTCCCCAACTCTGTGTCGCCCGTCATCCTGGGATACCCCTGGCTACGCCTCCACAACCCCGTCTTGGATTGGAAGTCTGCCAGGGTGTCGGCATGGAGCACATTCTGTATGAGCACCTGTTTACAGTCCGCTGCCTGCTCTCCGTCCTCTTCCCCAACACCTACGGACGCTGCGCCCCCGGACCTCTCCCTGGTGCCATCAGAATTTCACGACCTGGGTATGGTATTCAGCAAGTCCAAGGCGATGTCTCTTCCTCCACACAGACCCTACGACTGTGCAATAAACATCCGCCAGGGGGCACCCTTACTCTCTGGGCGACTCTACAGCCTGTCGGCGCCGGAGAAGGAGACCATGAATGCCTATCTCAAGGAATCGCTGAGTGCTGGAATTATCCGTCCCTCGTCATCACCATTGGGGGCAGGATTCTTCTTTGTGGGTAAGAAGGATGGTTCCCTCCGTCCTTGCATCGACTATCGCGCCCTAAATGACATCACGGAGAGGGATCGTTACACCCTGCCTCTCATGGACACCGCCTTCCACTCCCTCCAGGGGGTGACTTGGTTCATCAAGCTGGATCTACGCAGCGCATACCACCTCGTCCGGATCCGGGAGGGAGATGAGTGGAAGACAGCCTTCCGTACCCCGAACGGCCACTTCGAGTACCTGGTGATGCCGTTCGGGTTGACCAACGCTCCAGCCGTCTTTCAGCGCCTAATTAATGATGTCCTCCGGGATTTCATTGGCCTTTTTGTGTTCGTCTACCTGGATGACATCCTCATCTTCTCCAAGTCCAGGGACGAGCACCGGGTCCATGTGAGGCGGGTCCTCCAAAGGCTGCTGGAGAACCGGTTGTATGTGAAGGCCGAAAAATGTGAATTCTACGCAAAGACAACATCCTTCCTCGGGTTCATCATCTCCCACGACCAGGTGCTTCCGGACCCAGTGAACGTGAAGGCGGTGGTGGAATGGCCTACACCTGCATCAAGAAAACAGGTGCAACAATTCATCAGGTTTGCAAATTTCTACCGCCGCTTCATCCCTCATTTTAGCACCATTGCCGGCCCTCTGACCCGCCTCACATCTCCTAAGGTCCCGTTCCGGTGGACCGAAGAGGCCGCGGCCGCTTTTCAGGCGCTGAAGGCAGAGTTCTCCTCCTCCCGGGTCCTGAGCCAAGTCAACCCGTCACTGCAGTGCATCGTGGAGGTGGACGCTTCGGACACAGGAGTGGGGGCGGTCCTGTCTCAGCGGTCGCCAGATGACGGAGCCAAACGGCCCTGCGCTTTCTTCTCTCAGCGCTTGTCCCTGGCGGAACGGAATTACGACGTGGGGGACAGAGAGCTCCTCGCCATCAAGCTCGCGCTGCAGGAGTGGCGTCACTGGCTAGAGGGGGCGGACCTGCCGTTCGTGGTCCTAACTGACCACAAGAACTTGGAGTATTTGAGATCTGCCAAGCGTCTGAACGCCCGCCAGGCACGCTGGTCCTTGTTCTTTGCCAGGTTCCGTTTCAACATCACCTTCAGGCCTGGCTCCAAGAACGGCCTGCCAGACGCCCTCTCTAGGCAGTTTGCCCCTGAGGAGTCTGAGGACACGGCCCACACCATCCTGCCCAGGTCGTGCATCGTGGGAGCCGTCTCCTGGGACATAGAAAGCAAGATCCGGAAGGCGCAGGAAGTGGAACCTGACCCTGGCGGCGGACCGGAGGGGAGGCTGTTCGTGCCATCCACGGTTCGGGGGGAGGTCATCCACTGGTTACATACATCCAAGCTCACCTGCCATCCTGGCTCCTCCCGGATGATCGACCCCCTTCAACGGTCCTTCTGGTGGCCGGGCCTGCGGAGGGACGCTGCCCGCTATGCCCGGGCCTGCCCAGTATGTGCCACCAGTAAGTCAGGTAATGCCCCTCCAGCGGCTTTGCTCCAGCCTCTGCCCGTCCCTGGCAGGCCCTGGTCGCATATCGCCCTGGATTTCGTCACCGGACTCCCAGTCTCAAACACATTCGACACCGTCCTGACCATCGTAGACCGCTTCTCCAAGGCGGCACACTTCATCCCGCTACGAGGTCTTCCAACCGCCCTGGAGATGGCGGCCCTCCTAGTCCAGCACGTGGTCAGGCTGCACGGGATTCCGGTGGACGTGGTCTCAGACCGGGGGCCCCAATTTTCCTCAGAGGTTTGGAGGTCATTCTGCAACGCCCTGGGAGCCAAGGTGAGCCTCTCCTCCGGCCATGACCCCCAAACCAAAGGACAGTGTGAGCGGACCAACCAGGAGCTGGAGGCTGCGCTCCGCTGCGTCACTGCGTCCAAACCTACGTCCTGGAGTAACCATCTCGCCTGGGTTGAGTACGCCCACAACACCGCCCGCTCTTCTGCCACAGGGATGTCTCCCTTTAAGGCGTCCCTGGGTTACGACCCCCCTCTTTTTCCAGCGCAGGAGAGTGGGGTAACGGTCCCCTCAGTTCGGGCGCACCTCAGACAGTTCCGCTCCATCTGGGTGTCAGCGCGCAGTGCGCTTTTACGCACGGCGGAGCGCAACAGAACCACGGCGGACCGGCACAGAAGACCTGCCCCAGCGTACCAGGTGGGTCAGCATGTCTATGTGTCAACCCAGGACGTAATTTTAAAGGGCGAGAGGAGGAAGCTGGCACAGCGTTTTATGGGCCCATACCCCATCACCAGAATTATCAACCCGGTGGCTGTGCGTGTAGCTATTCCCCCCTCCCTCCGCATCCATCCCACCTTCCATGTATCCAAGGTGAAGCTGGCAGTCTCCGACCCCCTTTGCCCTCCTCCTGCTGCGCAACCCACGCCCCGGATGATTGATGGTCATCCGGCCTGGCCTGTCTCCTCCATCCTGGACTCCCGGCGCCGGGGTCGTGGGTTGCAGTACTTGGTGGACTGGGAGGGTTATGGGCCTGAACATCGGCAGTGGGTACCCTCGTCGTTTGTGTTGGACCCATCCCTCATTACTGAGTTCCACCGAGCGCACCCAGAGAAACCATCGCCAGGAGGCGCTGCTAGAGGGGGGAGTACTGTCACGCCTCGCCGCTCATCTGCGGCGCCAGCTGCACGCACACCTGCACATCATCAGCGGCGAGGGATTTAAGCCGCCTCGCCTTGGGCTTCGGCCTGAAGCCGTCAGACTTCACTCATCACGATTGCTGTGAGTCACCTCAACCACTTCAGCAAACATTTCGGTAAGAAGCCCTTACCTTTTTCTTCTCCAAGTCTGCTCCCCTGTGCACAGGTGGATTTCCCGGCGGCGGACCATTCCTCTCCGTCTCCATCCCCTCGCTGCTGCACCGGGCTCTCCAGGTCGCTGTCTACCGGACCTCATCCTTGCTGTGCCAGCCACCTGCTAACTCCAAGTAAGCTCATCATCATTTTTACATCTCCTGTGTTGGTGTGTGCCCGTCACCCTTCTCCTTTTGCTTCTCCCATAGGGTTGTCCGGCTGTACGGTCTCCTGCCTCCGTGCCCGACGCAGACGCCACCACCAATACATCCACATCTCGCAGACACACATTCATACACACTTGTTGCTAATAAAGCTATTGGATCTACTCTGAGCCTGCGTGTGTGTCTCCTGAGCCGTGCATTATGTCAGAAAGGTATTTCTAAGGTTTTTTGGACCAACTAGAATCACTTCAGTCTTATCTGAATTTAATAGCAGGAAATTACAGGTCATCCAAGCTTTGATTTCCTTAAGACCGGCTTCCAACTTGGCTAATTGATTACTATTATCTGGCTTCATTGACAGGTATAATTGTGTGTCATCTGCATAACAATGAAAATGTATACAGTGCTTTCTAATAATGTTGCCTAACGAAAGCATATATAAACTGAAAAGAGTAGGGCCTAGCACAGATCCCTGTGGAACTCCATGACTGAGCTTTGAGTTGAAAGAAAACTCATTATTTACATGAACAAACTGGAACCTATCAGATAAATAAGATCTAAACCACTGCAACGAAGTTCCATTAAGTCCAACATTAAGTCTACTAATCTATCAAGTAGAATATTATGATCGATAGTATCAAAAGCTGCACTAAGGTCTAAAAGGACAAGTACAGAAACAAGTCCATTATCAGATGCAATAAGGAGGTGATTAGTGACCTTCACTCAGGCTGTTTCAGTACTATGATGGATTCTAAAGCCCTATTGAAACTCTTCAAATAAACCATTTCCCTGCAAGTGGTCAAATAATTGCATAGCAACAACTCTTCCTAAGATTTTTCAGATGAAAGGGAAATTAGAGATTGGTCTATAGTTAGCTAAAACTCCTGGATCCAGTGTTGGTTTTTTGAGAAAGGGTTTAATTACAGCAGTTTTAAAAGCCTGCAGTGCATAGCCTAATGTTAATGAAGAACTGATTATTTGAAGAATAGAGTTACCAATAAATAGGAAGACTTCTTTAAATAACCTGGTAGGAATAGGGTCTAAAAGACAAGTTGAAGGCTTGGATGAGGAAATTATCTAACTCTAAAAGGTCAATTGGAGTAAACTCATCCAAACAGATATCAATTGAAGGAGTTGTAGTCGTTACTGTATTTAAGTTAACGGTGGGAAGAATCATCCTGATTTTATAAGACAAGCCTTTATTAGTCCCACAATGGGGAAATTCCAGGATTGCAACAGCACAGGGATAGTGACACTCAGAGCAATAATTTAGAAGATAAGAGAATAAGAGCAGTGAATATACTGTACATATGTACACATAAATATATTAATATACATACACAGTGCGGAGCATTGTGGCTAGATGGAATAAACAGCATAACAGTCTATTTAGTTACCCCACATAGTATGAATATGTACCCATACATATTGTCACCCTCCGTTGCGATTGATATTATCTCTGATAGATGACATTTTATTATTGAAAAAGTTCATAAAGTCCTGACTAGTAAGCTCTAAGGGAATGCTAGGATTGACAGAGTCCTGACACTTTGTCAGCCTGGCTACAGTGCTGAAAAGAAACCTGGGATTACTCTTGTTTTCTTCTATTAATGCAGAATAATAACTTGTTGTAGCTTTTCAAAGAGAATTTTTGTAAATTAAAAGATGATTTCTCCAAGCTAAAAAGATTTCATCTAAATTAGTGGAGCGCCATTTTCTTTCTAATTGACAAGTCTTCTGTTTTAAGCTATGAGTTTCTGTGTTGAACCAAGGAGTTAACCTCTTGCGCTCTGGTGTACCGCGGACGGGCACGTCTCTGCGTCCCAGAGCGCACGAGGGCGCTGCGTCCAAGCGCGCACTGAAAAAAAAAAAAAAAGTTCTTCCACTACAGACAGCCGCAAACAGATCAGATATGATTGACCTCTCATTCGACTAATAAGAGCCTTTAATTGGGTTTCTGAAACCTTGAAGAACCAATGACTGAAAACTTAGCAAGAAGGACCCGCCTATCAACACTGGGAATGCAGCCAGCCAATTGAAGCACAGAAGTTTGGGCTGGGTGAAGAGAGACTGACTGCTGCAGCAGATGAAAAAAAGGACCCGCAGGAAGAACCTGCTACAGACTCAGTAGCACGGAAACCACCCACAAGTGCGACCTGCACTTATTCCAGTAGAATAGACGTTTAGGATTCGCTTCCATGGTCATCATAGACCAACGAAGGCCGACAACAAAGGTCGTAAATCATTCGCCAAAACCGCAATCATGGAATTATGTTTTGACCGGGAACCACGAGCGGACCAGCGTCGCATTCGTCTGACAATGAGGAAGAGAAGTTCGCCAGGACACTGCTGCTGTGAAGAGGTAAGGTGTTATAAGCTAAATTATTCTTTATACCTGAAAATTGTAATCAAAAATGACTTTTGACCGATCGGTAAATTACAACTGTGCGGCGCATGAAGTCCGAAGTCCGTGTGCCGCGTCCGAACCGTGAACGCCCCCCCCCACCGCTACTCTTCTGTAGCGAGGGGGGGGGGGGCCGCGGTGACTGCGCCGCTGTCACCACATGACTATTCCGTCATGTAGCGATGGCCGATGTCCGTCCTCTGTAGCGAGGGGGGGGATAACCCCCCCCACACACACACAGCCCTGAGTGTCACCTTTCATTAGAGCCCAAGATGAAGCTTCTATATTGAATCATTCAAAAGTTACAGATGTTTTTCCAAACTGTGCCATTTGGCATAATTTGGCACAGTTCCAAAATGCCTGGGAACAACATGAGGAAAAAGCTGTGTAATATATTCATTTTTTGTGGTATTGTTACAAAATTTTGACCTCAGCTGGATAACACTTGGTTCTACATTTCTGTTGCATTTTCAAGCCCGGATCTGAAGCTGTGTGTTATTTGCAAGCATTTGTATCCAAAAAAACACCCAGGCCAAATTTATTTTCTTCAAGTTCACTATGTTTAGATGACTGTAACTCAGTGGCCGGAGCACTTAGAGAGATTATGACTGTTTTGCCAAAAAATTCAAAGGGTTTTCTTTTAAATGAGACAAACCCCATGAAGATGCTGCAAAGGGTTGAAGAACAGCTTTCGATTTACTTTGGGCACGTTATTTTTTGGCGTTTTTAGGGAAATTGACCGGAGTGCAAGGGGTTAAAAATCTCTGATTAGACTTTTTCTTTTATAAAGGGGCCACCATGTCTAGACTCTGATACAGAGAAGCTGTCACACTATCTACCATGCTATCAGTTACAGAAGGAGCAAGCTCTATATAGCTAATTTCCGTTGTGTTGACACATGGCATAGAGGAAACAATCTGCATAAATTTGGTAGCATCATCTGAGAGGCATCTACAGTAGTAATATTTTTCAATAGGAGCCAAATAGTCAGAAATAGTAAAATCAAAGGTTAACAGACAATGGTCTGACAGTACAGGGTTATGAGGAGACACTACCAGATTTTCTATTTCTATGTCATATGTCAGAACAAGGTCCAACGTGTTTTAGAGATAATGGGTAGAATTTCCTACTTTCTGAGAAAACCCCATCGAGTCTAATATTGAATTAAATGCCATATTAAGGCAATCACTATCTACATCTACATGTATATTAAAGTCCCCTACTATAATTATTCTATCTGATTTCAGCACTAAATCAGCTAAGAAGTCAGCAAATTTGGATAAAAACTCTGAGTAGGCTGAGGGAGGACAGTAAACTATGGCAAATTAAATTGGGTTTAACCTAAAATTGCTAACATGCCCAATACTGAGGACCAGGCCCTCAAAGGAATTATAACATGTTTTTTGCTTTACATTAACTAGTAATTCGGAATGGTAAATTGTTGCTACTCCTCCTCCATGACCAGAACTTCTGGGATTTTGACAGTTTAAATAACCAGAGGGAGTTGATTCATTTAAACCAACATAATCCTCTTGCCCTAACCAAGTCTCTGTAAGGGATACGGTATTAAATCAATTTGATGATCAATTAATAGATCATGGACTAACAGAGACTTGGGAGTTAGAGACCTAATATTTAACAAACCACATTTAATCTTTAAATTATGAGAAGGAAGAGAGGCCAAATCATTAAATTTAGAGGGCTTCATGTTTAATTTGAGTTTTACCAACTTTTTGTTTAATCACTTCGGGATGCTTGTACAGACGTGGACAAAATTGTTGGTGCCCCTCTGTTAATGAAAGAAAAACCCACAGTGGTCACAGAGATAACTTGAATCTGACAAAAGTGGTAATAAATAAAAATTCTAAATCCTAAAATAAAAATTCTAAATCCTATTGAACATCTGTGGAAGGAGCTGAAACATGCCGTCTGGAGAAGGCACCCTTCAAATCTGAGACAACTGGAGCAGTTTGCTCATGAGGAGTGGGCCAAAATACCTGCTGAGAGGTGAAGAAGTCTCACTGACAGTTACAGAAATTGTTTGATTGCAGTGATTGCCTCAAAAGGTTGTGCAAAAAAATATTAAGTTAAAGGTACCATCATTTTTGTCCAGGCCTGTTTCATGAGTTTGTTTTTTAAAATAATTCTGTTGAACCACAATTCAAAAGCATTGTCTGATTTTCATTGGTTAATTTTCATATAATTTTTATTTATTACCACTTTTGTCAGATTCAAGTTATTTCTGTGACCATTGTGGGTTTTTCTTTCATTAACAGAGGGGTACCAACAATTTTGTCCACGTCTGTAAATTATATTTTTATTTACCTTGGAGGGAGCAAACAATGATTCTCTGATGGGGGAGACAAGGGCTATGTTGAGGGGTGGCGGATGAAGAGGGGCTGCAGAGAGGCGTGTAAGACTGCGACTCTGCTTCCTGGTCCCAACTCTGAGTTGTCAAGGTTTTGGAAATTTGGATAAAAATGATGCCAGATTGTTAGATAAATGAGACGCACCAGCCAAGGTGAGATTGACGCCATCTCGTCAAATAAGACCAGGTTTTCCCCAAAATGAGTTCCAATTGTCTATGTAGCCCTCACTGTTTGCAGGACACCACACAGACAGCCAGCGGTTGAAGGATGACAAGCGGCTAAACATGTCATCACTGGTCAGATTGGGGAGGGGACCAGAGAATGCTACAGAGGCAGACATTGTTTTTGCAAAGTCACACACTGATTCCACATTAAGTTTTATGACTTCCGATTGCCGGAGTCAGATGTCGTTAATGCCAGCGTGGATAACAATTGTAGAGTATTTACAGTTACTTTTAGCCATCATTTTCAAATTTGACTCCATGTCGCCTGCTCTGGCCCTGGGAATACATTTGACAATGGCCTCTGAAGTCTCTAGGTTCACGTTTCTAACTACAGAGTCGCCAATGATCAGAGTTTTTTCCTCAGCGGGTGTGTCGCTGAGCGGGGAAACGATTAGAAACATGAACAGGTTGGTGGTGTACCAGGGGCTTGCAGCTAAGCTTCCTTTTCACCTTCACCCACCCATTTTCTCCTGGCTGCTCAGGAGAGGTCGGAGCCAGGGGACCGCTAGCAGGCCGCCCTACGCTAGGGAGCTCCTCTGTAGCTAAGGGGCGTCCGTTATTATTAACTGGCTCAGACAGTGTTTCAATGCAGCAGAGCCAGGATTCCAAATCAGACAACCTCACCTCGAGCGCCTCAAAAAGACAACATTTATTACATTTACCATTATCACTAAAAGAGACAGAGGTGTAGCTAAACATCTGACATAGAGAGCACACCAGAGGAGAAGGGGAAGGAGAGCTAGTAGCCCTAGCTAGTGGCTAACCCAAAGCTAGCACAAACACCGATGAAAGGTGAACAGAAGGTTAAAGAGGGTGATACGATGACATTGAGTGCACACACAGGTGCAAAAGGCTTGTTAAACAGAAGTGAGAGGTGACGGTAGATAGAAAAAAAAAGACTAAAATGCTATTAAAGGCAATAATCCTCAGAACAGCGAACCACAAAGCAAACCAGAACAATAGCCACTGTTCAACAGCCATTGTTCTGGCCTTCCAAAGAATGTAATGGCACAGATTAAGACTTGATTATTGTGATGTAACTGTTAGAAGAACTGAATTTGTGTGTCTGTTTTTTGGTTGCCAAGTTCACACGTTTGTGAGGTTACCCAAAATATTTACTTTGAAAGATTGACAAAAGTATTTTTTAAACATGAACACTGATATTAGTGAGAATTCGGTTTAGTAAATTATCCTTCATGACCCAAAACTTCAACTGCCTTCTGCAGTCATATGATTAACTTCTCTTGAACTACAGCTGAGTGTAATTTTTTTTTCCCCAGTTCTAAAATTCTTATGAGAATTGCATATATCCCGAACCGTTCGTCAGACTGGCCTCAGATTTTAAACATGCTGTGCTGAGGTTACGAGGGTGTGCATCCCTGAATTTCAGCCTCCCCGGATATGCGGAAGTTTAGGATGGGAAGTCTTTAATGAACTTCCATAGGGGAGCTATGAACGTTCATAGCTATGACATCATAGATGCACAGATGTTGCCATGATTACTGTCGCCAGGCAGACACATCATCAAAGATCAAAGACAGGCATTACTGAACGAGTCGTGGGTCAAAGATCAAAGGCAGGTTTCACCGCGGTTACTGTTGCCATGGTAAAAAAAGCACTTTAAAAACTACAGCTGACACAAAGTGCTGTACATCAAGAATAAATAAAACGTGAAAGACATATAAGACATAAAAAGAAATAAAATACAACTGAAAAAGTATAAAACAAGACAGGTAAAAATGTCAATCATATAATAAAAGCAATAAAACAAGTGAGATCAATGTCTCATGCTGGGTTGAAGGCCAAGGAGTAAAAATGAGTTTTAAGATAAGTTTTAAAAATAGACAGTGAAGGAGCCTGTCTTATAGGCAAAGCAGACTGTTCCAAAGTTTAGGAGCAGTGACAGAAAAAGCTCTGTCCCCTTTGAGCTTCCTCTTCAATCTTGGTATCTCCAGTAGCAGCTGATCAGCTGACCTGAGAGACCAAGCAGGAGTGTAAATGTGAAGGAGCTCAGAGAGATAAGGCGGGGCAAGACCATTTAATGATTTAAAAACAAATAAAATAATTTAACATGAACCCTAAAGTGTACAAGCAGCCAGTGAAAGGAAGCTAAAATGGGTGTAATGTGGTCCCTCTTACGTGTTCGAGTTAAAAGACGGGCAGCAGCATTCTGAACCAACTGGAGACGTGAGAGGGAAGACTGGCTGACTCCAAAATAAAGTGAATTACAGTAATCCAGCCAAGATGTGATGAGGGCATGGATTGCTGTTTAGAAAGCATGGGTTTAACCTTTGACAACTGCCTGAAATGAAAAAAGCTGCACTTCTGTACGCTGCAAGAATTGCGGCGTTTGGGTGCGATTTGGACATTCTACGCCAGCATGGAATACTATCGAGGGTTAGGCTGGCAGTTACCCGGGAGAGGAGGAAGCGTAAGCAGCGTGAACGCAAACAAAGGAGAGGAAAGAGGGCCGGAATTTTTGCTAGGCTAAAGGCTAACCCCTCCAGACCTGCAGTACCGTCGCTCCTACTTTCCAATGTCCACTCCCTTGACAACAAGCTGGATGAGCTGCATCTGCTGAGAGAAACCCACAGAGAGTGGAGGGACTGCTGTGTGCTTGCGTTCACGGAGACATGGCTCCACGACAACATCCCTGACACGGCCATTCAGCTGGAAGGGATGACATCATTCCGGGCGGACAGGGAGGCCGCTAGCTCCAGTAAGTGCCGAGGGGGGACCTATGTATCTATATTAACAAGAACTGGTGTGTAAATGCCATGTTAGCAACTAAACACTGCTCTCCGTTGGCGGAGTCCCTTATCGTAAACTGCCAGCCATTCTATCTGCCGAGGGAATTCACCAACGTGTTTGTAGCTGTTCTTTACATAGCTCCTAGCGCTAATGCTAAAGCTAATGCTAACGAGGCACTCGGAGAGCTGCATGATGCTATCAGTGAATTTCAAACTTCACACCCGGACAGTTTTGTGGTGGTTGCAGGGGATTTCAATCAAGTTCAGACAATGTGTGGACTTTAAGACCAGAGGAGAGAATATGGTGGACTTGGTGTACACAAATTTCCCAAATGCATACAAGGCAACACCTTGCCCCCACTTCGGCCATTCTGACCACTTTTCCGTGATGCTGGTGCCTGCCTACAAATCTTTACTGAAGTGCAGCAGGCCAGTAGAGAAACAAATCAGGACTTGGCCACAGGGTGCAGCCTTGGCACTTCAGGACTGTTTTCTGCATACAGACTGGGAGGTTTTCAAAATAGCAGCCTCTCAAGGAGACAGGATTGATGTAGAGGAGTACGCTGAAATGGTCACCAGCTACATCGCGAAGTGCACAAAGGATGTCACTATATTGAAGACCTTCACTGCACAGAGCAACTATAAACCATGGATGACTGCAGAGGTACGCTCGCTACTCACAGCCAGAGATGCAGCCTTTAGAGCGAAGGACAGGATTGCACTCCAATCAGCCAGGTCTGCGCTCGCAAAGGGAATTAAGATGGCGAAACGCGCCTGCACGGAGAAAATCCAGGGACATTTCTGTGACACAGGGAACACCAAATGGATGTGGCAGGGAGTACAGGCGTTGATGGATTATAAGTCTAGGCAGGGGGTCGATGATGATGACGCTTTGCTTCCAGACAGGCTCAATAACTTCTTTGCACGTTTTGAAGCATCAAACCCAGCAATCAAAGGGAGGGCTGGCCCATCTTCACCATCTGTGGGGCCAGCTATCACCATCAACGCAGCGGACACACGGAGGACCCTAATCAGGGTCAACCCACGTAAAGCTGCGGGTCCGGACAACATCCTGGGACGTGTGCTCCGAGTCTGCACAAGTGAGTTGGCGGATGTCCTGACTGACATATATAACATTTCCCTGAGTCAGGCCATCGTCCCTAGATGCTTTAAGACCTCTATCATAGTACCGGTGGCAAAGAAAGTGGTTGTGTCCTGTCTGAATGACTATCGTCCTGTCGCACTGACACCATTTGTGATGAAGTGTTTTGAATGGCTTGTTAAACCACACATCACAGCCTGCCTCCCTGCATCACATGACCCACTCCAGTACGCGTATCGTTCAGATCGCTCCACAGAGGACGCTATAGTCACCACCCTGCACTCTGTCATTACCCACCTGGATCAGAAAGACACCTATGCCAGACTCCTGTACATTGATTTCACTTCAGCATTTAACACCATTATTCCCCAGAGACTGATGGAGAAATTATTCCTTCTCAGTCTGAACACCGCCACATGTCTCTGGATCCTGGATTTCCTGACTGAGAGACCTCAGTCTGTCCAGGTTGAAAACAACATCTCCAACTCCATCATGCTGAACACTGGATACAGGGAAGAAGTTAGAGACTTGGAGGGCTGGTGCAGGGAGAACAATCTGGTGCTCACCGTGGACAAAACAAAGGAGATGATTATCGACTTCCGGTGGTCACGGCCTGAACACGTCCCTCTCTGCATCAGCGGCCGTTCGGTGGAGAGAGTGGAGAACATCAAGTTCCTCGGAGTGCAGATCTCGCAGGACCTGACCTGGAGTAAGAATTCCTTGGGGATCAGGAAGTGGGCCCAGCAGAGACTGCACTTCTTGAGGAAACTCAAACAGGCCTCTCTCCCCATCTGCATCCTCAGGACCTTCTACAGAGGTGTGGTGGAGAGTGTTCTGACATACTGCATTGCAACATGGTACTCCAGTTGCAGTATGTCAGACAAAAAAGCTCTGCAGAGGATAGTTAAGGGAGCTGAGAAGGTAATTGGAGTTTCCCTCCCCTCTGTTCAAGAACTTTTTCAGAGCCGTTGTAGGAGCAGGGCACTGAACATTGTTAAGGACCACTCTCACCCTCTGCACAGACACTTTGAACTGCTGCCATCTGGTAAACAATTCCAGAGCATCAGAGGCAGAACCACCAGACTGATCAACAGTTTCCTTCCACAAGCTGTTAGGATGCTGAACAGTTGATCCGGGATCCTTTACACATATTACTGCACTTTATGGACATTATGTATATTATATTGTGGAGAATGTGTAGAAGGATGAGACTGAGTTTATTCCTCAGGTTCAGCTTTATTCACAATCACATACTCCAACAATTTCAAAGCAGGAAAAGAGGATGAATCATCTCACATCTGTCTTTTATACCCCGGACATCAAAACTGCAGTCACATGGTGTTTAATCAAACATACAGTCACATGGTACTTAATCCCAGTCACAATGTAACTCCTCTGATCTTCACACCATCGTCCCTTAGTCTCCGGTGGTCCGGAAATCTCTCCAGGTCATCTCCTTGAAACAAAAGCCAAATCTCACACTCTCCCGTTACCTCTCGGAGGCTCAGTCCCTTTGTTCCCTGAGACATGCAGCACATAATACACACACAGCAATATATTTGTGGAGCATATGTAACCAACATATGTGCCCACATGACCCCCCCAAACGTCTAAGATGGAACAATCATAACTAGAGATGCATGACATAATAACATTACTACATATCAATCCACCCGTTGCCTAGGCCTAAGTCTTCTGCCGTATTTGCTGTAAACCGGCTTTACTGCCTCTGCAGTGTCCTCCTGCTGTGGGACTGTTGCCTGTGGATTAGAACTGTTAGTCAATCTCTGTGGGTGTTCTGGAGAATGCCTTCTAGGGGGTCTGCCGCAACGGGGGGCCCTCACCAACTGCACGGCTTCATCCGCCAAAACAAAAGCGGGTTTGAGTCTGTTTATACCAATTACCTCCTTTCTGTCTCCCAAATCTAGCAAAAAATACTTCTCTCCTGTTTCCAGCACCCTAAGCGGTCCATCGTACGGCGGCCGCAAGTTTGGGCGATGGGCATCATGTCTGACAAAAACAAACTCCGCATTTTTTAAAGCTTTCGGCACAAAAACGCGTGGGAAGCTGTGATGAACCGGGCCAGGAAGCATGTTTGATCCCGTGTCTCTCTGCAACCGCTGAGCGGGGGGGCAATTTGGCGCAGGATTATCCGGGAGAAATTCCCCGGGCAGCCGGAGAGGCTGTGCAAACACTAACTCAGCTGGGGAGGCTTGTAAATCCTCCTTAGGTGCAGAACGCAACCCCAATAAAACCCATGGTAGCCTGTCTACCCAATTTGTATCCGTAAGCGATGCTCTGAGGGCTGCTTTCAATGACCTATGGAAACGTTCGCATAAACCGTTAGCCTGGGGGTTGTACGTGGTAGTGCGGTGGATCGTTACCCCCAGGCTGCGGGCCATCGCTGACCAGAGCTCGGACACAAATTGAGGACCTCTGTCGGACGTTATGTCCGACGGAACTCCAAAACGCGCTACCCACGCTTTTAAAAACGCGCGCGCCACCTCCTCGGCTGTGGTTGATGCCAGTGGGACCACTTCCGGCCAACGCATGGTGCGGTCCACTATTGTCAAAAGGTGTGTGCACCCTTGTGACGACGGAAGGGGGCCTACCAGGTCGACATGCACATGATCAAAGCACTTAGCCGGGATGTGAAAAGGCTCCAAAGGAGCTCCAGTGTGTTTGTGTATTTTGGCTCGCTGACAAGCTATGCAGGCTGTCGCCCATTCCTTGACCTGTTTGCGCAACTCCGGCCATACAAATTTCTCTCCTACCATTTTGACCAATGCGCGCAACCACGGGTGCGCCAGAGAATGGATCGAGTCAAAAACGCAGCGGTGCCACGCAGCTGGTACCACCGGACGCGGCCGTCCAGTGGAGATATCGCAGATTAGGGGGGGCATACCATCTTGCAGCACCCTGTCCTCCAGCCTTAACCCTGTTGGTCCAGACTGGAGCGCGCGCACGTCCGCATCGCTAATCTGCTCCGCGGCCATGGTTGCATAATCTAACCCTACGCGGACCGGGGCTGCGCGCTCTTCCGCGTCGCTACCCTGGCCCGCGGCCATGGCTGCAGAGTCTGCCCCCATGGGGCCTGGGGCCGCTACAGCACATGAGAGGCAGTCTGCCACTATATTATATTTACCTGCCACATGCTGGATATTGGTGGTAAACTCCGATATCGCGGCCAGCTGTCTGTGCTGCCGGCCCGACCAAGGTTCCGAAATCTTGGCCATCGCGAAAGTCAGCGGTTTGTGGTCCACGGACGCGGTGAAACGGCGCCCTTCCAGCCAGAACTGGAAGTGGCGGATGGCCAAGTGTAGAGCCAACAACTCCCTGTCGAACGCGCTGTATTTTCGCTGTCCGGTGGGTGATTGACCAGATCCTCCACCCTCTGGACTGTGTGGCTGTCCAGCTTCGCCACCACATGGTAGAATTTTGTGTTGTCTCTCGAGATTCTCCGGAGGTTGAACTGCGCCTCGACCGCGCTAAACCAGGAGCGCGGACTATGCTGCCAGAAGTCCGGCAGCTGGAACGTGGCGGCATTTATCAGGCTGGCTTCTGCCGAGCCCCACTCGGGAGAATTATCTCTGCTCATGCTTCGTCGTAAGGTCACCAGTGTGGAGAATGTGCGGAAGGATGAGACTGAGTTTATTCCTCAGGTTCAGCTTTATTCACAATCGCATACTCCAACAATTTCAAAGCAGGAAAAGAGGATGAATCATCTCACATCTGTCTTTTATACCCCGGACATCAAAACTGCAGTCACATGGTGTTTAATCAAATATACAGTCACATGGTACTTAATCCCAGTCACAATGTAACTCCTCTGATCTTCACACCATCGTCCCTTAGTCTCCGGTGGTCCAGAAATCTCTCCAGGTCATCTCCCTGAAACAAAGGCCAAATCTCACACTCTCCCGTTACCTCTCGGAGGCTCAGTCCCTTTGTTCCCTGAGACGTGCAGCACACAATAAACACACAGCAATATATTTGTGGAGCATATGTAACCAACATATGTGCCCACAATATGTATATTATAGTTTTAGTCAGTTTTAAGTATTTATTTCTCTTAGCTACTTAGATTCACTTAGCCATTTTAATTGTTTTATATATACATAGGCAGTTATTATCATTTTAACTGCAACTGTAATAAGTTAACATTACTGTAATATCCAAATGTGTCTCAGGGATATGTGAATGTCTGTCAGGGTGAGGGGGGCTGTGAGTGTGTTTTTAAATTATGTTCTTTTTACAATACGGATGCCTAGAGAAATGCAATTTTATCTTGCTTGCACTACAGTTGTATGCATAGCATCATGACAATAAAGGCTGATTGATTGATTGATTGATTGATTGATTGATTGACTTCACTACAGCAGCAATTTGACGGTCTAATTTAAAATCACCGTCCAGCTTAAAACCCAGATTAGTAACAGTAGGTTGGACAAACCCTGCCAAGGGGCCCAGGTCGGTGGGGATTGTGTGTGTGGGGGGGGGGGAGGGGGGGTCACAGGAGCGACTGAGTCCAAACACAATCACTTCTGACTTCTTTTCATTAAAATTTAAGAAGTTCACTGCCATCCAATCTTTAATGTCGCTAAGGCATTCAAGAAGTGATTTAATTGAGAAGGCCTCCTTCTACCTTGCTGGAACATAGACCTGACAGTCGTCAGCGTAACAGTGGAAGGAGATGCCATGCTTTCTAAGAACTGAGCTCAGTGGAAGCAGATAAAGTGAAAAGAGCAGGGGCCCTAAAATTGAGCCCTGTGGGACCCCACATGACAGGGAAGGAGAGGAGGATTCAGAGCCAGCAAGGCTTACACACATGGTTCTATCATTTAAATAGGACCTGAACCATTCCAATGCAGTACCAGAAATACCCACAAGATGATGCAGGTGAGAAATTAAAATGTCATGGTCCACTGTATCAAAAGTGGTGGTTAGGTCTCACAGGACAAGAACCACATAATCACTGGAATCAGACTTCAAAAGGATGCCATTAAAAACCCTTAATAGTGCTGACTCTGTACAATGTAGAGCTGTTAAACCAGATTGGAACACCTCCAGGATATCATGTTCATCCAAAAATGCCTTCAACTAAAAATAAACTGTTTTCTCCAATATTTTTGAAATAAAAGGTAGCTTGGAGATTGGCCTAAATTTAGTCAACATAGTGTGATCAAGAACAGATTTCTTAATCAGGGGTTTAACTACTGCATGTTTAAAGTTTGCAGGAACCACACCGGAAGATAAACTGTTATTTAAAATGGTTAAAACTGACTGACCTATGATAGCAAAGACTTCTTTAAACAATTGAGAAGTAAGAGCATCACAACAGGAACCTGAGGGCTTAATATGGTGTTGACTTACACTACCGTTCAAAAGTTTGGGGTCACTTAGAAATTTCCTTATTTTTGAAAGAAAAGCACTGTTTTTTTTTTTTTTTTTCAATGAAGATAACTTTAAACTAATCAGAAATACACTCAAATATCTAATATACATTGCTAATGTGGTAAATGACTATTCTAGCTGCAAATGTCTTGTTTTTGGTGCAATATCTACAGTGGGGAAAAAAGTATTTAGTCAGCCACCAATTGTGCAAGTTCTCCCACTTAAAAGATGAGAGAGGTCTCCAATTTTCATCATAGGTATGCCTCAACTATGAGAGACAAAATGAGAAAACAAAAATCCAGAAAATCACATTGTCTGATTTTTAAAGAATTTATTTGCAAATTATGGTGTAAAATAAGCATTTGATCAATAACAAAAGTTCATCTCAATACTTTGTTATACCCTTTGTTGGCAATGACAGAGGTCAAACGTTTTCTGTAAGTCTTCACAAGGTTTTCACATACTGTTGCTGGTATTTTGGCCCATTCCTCCACGCAGATCTCCTCTAGAGCAGTGATGTTTTGGGGCTGTCGCTGGGCAACACAGACTTTCAACTCATTCCAAAGATTTTCTGTGGGGTTGAGATCTGGAGACTGGCTAGGCCACTCCAGGACCTTGAAATGCTTCTTACGAAGCCACTCCTTCGTTGCCCGGGTGGTGTGTTTGGGATCATTGTCATGCTGTAAGACCCAGCCATGTTTCATCTTCAATGCCCTTGCTGATGGAAGGAGGTTTTCACTCAAAATCTCACAATACATGGCCCCATTCATTCTTTCCTTTACACGGATCAGTCGTCCTGGTCCCTTTGCAGAAAAACATCCCCAAAGTATGATGTTTCCAGCCCCATGCTTCACAGTAAGTATGGTGTTCTTTGGATGCAACTCAGCATTCTTTCTCCTCCAAACATGACAAGTTGAGTTTTTACCAAAAAGTTCTATTTTGGTTTCATCTGACCATATGACATTCTCCCAAACCTCTTCTGGATCATCCAAATGCTTTCTTGCAAACTTCAGACGGGCCTGGACATGTACTGGCTTAAGCAGGGGGACACGTCTGGCACTGCAGGATTTGGGTCCCTGGCGGTGTAGTGTGTTACTGATGGTAGCCTTTGTTACTTTGGTCCCAGCTGTCTGCAGGTCATTCACTAGGTCCCCCCATGTGGTTCTGGGATTTTTGCTCACCGTTCTCATGATCATTTTGACCCCACGGGGTGACATCTTGCGTGGAGCTCCAGATCGAGGGAGATTATCAGTGGTCTTGTATGTCTTCCATTTTCTAATAATTGCTCCCACAGTTGATTTCTTCACACCTAGCTGCTTACCTATTGCAGATTCAGTCTTCCCAGCCTGGTGCAGGTCTACAATTTTGTTTCTGGTGTCCTTTGACAGCTCTTTGGTCTTGGCCATAGTGGAGTTTGGAGTCTGACTGTTTGAGGTTGTGGACAGGTGTCTTTTATACTGATAACAAGTTCAAACAGGTGCCATTAATATAGGTAACGAGTGGAGGACAGAGGAGCCTCTTAAAGAAGAAGTTACAGGTCTGTAAGAGCCAGAAATCTTGCTTGTTTGTAGGTGACAAATACTTATTTTTCACCATAATTTACAAATAAATTCTTTAAAAATCAGACACTGTGATTTTCTGGATTTTTTTTTTCTCATTTTGTCTCTCATAGTGGAGGTATACCTATGATGAAAACTGGAGACCTCTCTCATCTTTTAAGTGGGAGAACTTGCACAATTGGTGGCTGACTAAATACTTTTTTGCCCCACTGTACATAGGTGTATAGAGGCCCATTTCCAGCAACCATCACTCCAGTGTTCTAATGGTACAATGTGTTTGCTCATTGCGTCAGAAGGCTAATGGATGATTAGAAAACCCTTGTGCAATCATGTTAGCACAGCTGAAAACAGTTTAGCTGGTTAGAGAAGCTATAAAACTGACCTTCCTTTGAGCAGGTTGAGTATCTGGAAAAAATTATTATTTCAAATACAAATCATTATTTCTAACCTTGTCAATGTCTTGACTATATTTTCTATTCATTTTACAGCTCATGGTGGTAAATAAGTGTGACCTTTCATGGAAAACACAAAATAATTGTCTGGGTGACCCCAAACTTTTGAACGGTAGTGTATGTAGTGCTTTTTCTCATCTCTAGATGACCAAAGGGCTATACAGATGCACCCATTCACACACTGATGCCATGCACTGGCACTGGCCTGACCCATCAGGAGCAAGTGGGGGTTCAGTGTCTTGCTCAAGGACACTTTGACTTGCAGACTGCAGACAGAGTGGGAATTGAATCCCTGACCCTCCGATCAGTAGTCGGCTGCACTACACCTGCGCCATAGCCACCCCTAACATGAGCAGCCACATCCTGTAATTGTAGCAGGGTCATAGGCTCAAACTGATTAAAAACAGCAGAGCAAGGGCAACCTGGTCTCAGTAAAAAACGTATATAATAAACATTTTCCCACCCCTCTAAAAACGTGCATATGCATGTTAAATTAAAAAAAAGTGCCTCAGTACATTTTTACAAGTTCTCTTACTGCGCATACAGTCCTCACCGTAAAACACACAAGTTCGTTTTCAGCAAAAACACACGAGTTTGACTCCCACTCTTGTCTCTCACTTACCCTTTTCTTCATTTTTTTCTCGTTTTTTTTCCCCTTACTTTGTTTTTCACTCTAATGAAAAACACTAATGAAAGGTTCCTGTGAGGTTCAGGTAAGGGATTAAAGTATGGGTTAGTTGGCCGATTTTCAAATTGAAAGTCAAAAAGTGACAGTGAAAAAAGGGGAGGAAATGCCATTACCGATGTTTTTTAAAGCTCTAAACGCCATGTACCCACTGCACATTAAAAATCTTTTTCACGTGCCTCTGTACGTTTTCTCTCAGTGACAAGACATGCAATTGCACATTTTTTTGCTGAGACTGGGCTTGCAAGGGACAGACACAGAGGGGTCAGAGGCAGGAGTTGGGATGAGAACCCTAATGGTGGTGACCTTATCAATAAAGAAATGTAAAAAGTCATTGCATATTACAGATGATGCTTCCATACTGACAATCGGTGAGGCATTAAGAACAAAGTCAATAGTTTTAAATAACACACGTGGGTCATGACAATTTGCTATAATAATTTTAGATAGATGTTCCCTTTTAACCTCTTTAACACAGTTCTGGTAGAGATGCCAGCAGTCCTTTAAGATTTGAAATGGTACCTGAAACTTGTCTTTCTTCCACCTGTGCTCAGCTTTGCGGCACTCCCATCTGGCTGCCAGAGTTCTGTCATTAAACCATGGCTTGAGTTTGGCTCTGGGCTGCTTAATTTTTAATGGAGCCACAGAGTCCAGGATGGCTTGGCAAGAAGAGTACAACCAGAAACTGAGGTCCTCCGTATCAGAAGAAGTATAATCCAGGGGAGCACAGAGCTGGGTAAAAGCAGCGGAAAACTGCCCAGCAGTAGAGGGTGTTGTGTTGTAGATTGGGGATCTTTATTTGTGGGACACGGGTGGTGGCTCCACCTTTCCGGTTCCGCCACCATCCAGGGAATAAGAGAGCAGTGAGCTGGAGGGGCGGTCTCTTGGCTACCTTTCTGCCTGGCAGGTGCACTATTGTATTGTGGAAAGTCTCTTAATAAACCTGTGTTCAGCTCAACACCTGGCCTCGTCCTTGGCTCCTATCACCGACATAACATTTGGTGAAGAGGATAAATGGCATGGAGGCATGTGTGATATCCATTCGGCCACTTGTGGAGCTTCCCAGTCAGCCGCCTGTCCCTTGGGCGAGATAGTTTGCCACGTTTCAGACGTACTTGGTGGCGCTGGACCTTGGGAGACTGGAGAAATTGAGAGCATGTGCACTGTTGGTTCATAATTTGGGAATGGAAGGACAACGTATTTTGAGTACTTTGGACTAATGTGATAGCTTTGAGGAAGTAGTGGAGCTAATGGCGCGACATTTTCGCACCCCGGAAAATGTCATCGTTGGTAGGATTCAGTTTCGGCAACGCCGCCAAGAGGTTGGCGAGTCGGTGCAGCGGTTTGTGGCAGACCTGCGTCAACTGGCCATGGACTGTCAGTTTGGATCACTGGAAGAGAAGATGGATCGTGACAAGCTGGCAGAACATACTATCTGCCCTGCTACAAGGCCGAAGCTGCTTACATTCTTGGGTGAACTGACATTATCCACGGCCATCGATTTAACTCAGCAGTTGGAGGCGGCAGGCAAGCTATCATGGGAGCTCAGTAAGAGTGTGTTACACCGACAGTCTGTTCCACAATCGATTTCACAGGCAGTGGACCCGGACAGTGACGACAGCTTGGAGGGTGATGGAGGCTACGCTAATGCTGTAAAGATGAGGAATCCCCATGTGTTTAGGTTGTGGGTCCATGAAACACTGCTATAAGGCCTGTGTCCGGCAAGAGGGAAATACTGCTGCAAGTGCAGACTCTTGCATCATTTCGCCAGGGCATGCCACAAGTTCGAGCGAGAGAGTCCAAAGCACAAGGAAGATTCTCCTGCTCCCACGGTTATTCACACTGTGTCCCCAAGTACCAAAGGACGCTCCTACTGTATGGTGGAGTTGGACGAGATATCAATACCATTGCTGATCGACACAGGAGCGGTGGGCTTCATGTTAAATTGGGCAACCTTGAGGAACTTTTTCCTGCAATATAGGATTGGAGGTGATCCGGCACCACTCTGCGATTATGGTGGAGGGAGATTGTGTGATGACTCGCTCTGGGCCGTTATCATCCACAGCTGTGCGCACACCGGCTCCTCATCAGGCCAGGGCTATATAACCTCACTCTGCCTGCAGGCCTGCATGTAGCCGTCTGTCTCCCTGGCTGTATGAAGCTCTTCCTACAACTTCCCAGCCAAACCTCTCCACAATTGTCCATCTCGCCACCTCGGCATCAACGCTTGGAGGAAATCCTCTCCCAACCAAGTAAGCCTCACCTTTACTCACCTGTTCCTTGCTACTCCCCTGTGCACAGGCGGAATCTCCCGGCGGCGGAATCGTCCCTCTTGGCGGCGGTCTCTGCTCTCTCCTCTATGCCCTCTACACAGCTACAACGACGCTGGGACAGCGGGCGCTGTCTTCCTGGCCAACGGGTGCTCACCATCTGCCTGGAACAGTAAGCCACTTCACGATGTCAAGTCACGGTGCTCTGCTCTGTCCCAGCTGCTCGGAGTCTCCAGCCCGCACTCACTTACATGACACAACACATTCACGCACTCACACATGAACACTGGTTCAATAAAGATAATTGTATCAGTTTCTGAGTCCGCGTCTGTTCCCTGGGTCAGCCATTATGTCAGATTGGCCATGGTGGGAATCGTGAGATTGATGGCTCGCTACAAGTCGGCAGAGGTGTGTAGCCTGACATTCACCGTGACTGCGCGTGGAGAGAACATTATGGGAATTGATTTGTTTTATGGCCTGGGCTTCACCATCAGGAGCGGTACAGGAGAGGAGTAGTCGGGCTGCGGTTTGTGGGACTGGCCAATCCTGAGAACGGTGGATGGAGCTGTGTGGGACAAGAACTTGCCTGGCACCCTGGAGAGTGAACCAGACCAACCCCACCCAGGGCCATCACAAGAGGGTTCCTGTGCTAGAGCCCAAGTAGCTCTAGATGAGGGAACTGGGCGGCACAGTGGGACACCTGTGATGGCAGGTGGCGCTGAGTGTCTGGCTCCATTTGTTCCCCAATGTCGGCTGGAAGGGACCGGTGGACATGGAGTCACAATGGCGAGGGCAGCAGCGGAAATGAAAGCGGTTGGGGCAGAACCGGCTGGCACGGTAGAACGACGTGCCAAACAGAAACACTGTAAGCCGAGTAGGGCTCCTCTGGGGGTCGTGAATGTCATCATTAATGAAGTCCTGGATGAACTCGGTGGCCCATTCCTCCTCCACTGTGGGAAACCCCGCTACCATTCCTCTTCCTCGGCGAGACCAGGGCATGATGCTCTCCGAAAAACAGGTCAGTCCAGAAAAACAGTTTACTATGAAAAAAGTGATGTGTGGGTAAACCCGCTAAATCCTTTTGACTGGCTGGACCATTCTGTCACAAACTCCCTGTGCGTTTTTCCACAGCGCACGGAGGAGGAGAAGGAAGGATGGACTTAAGTGCAGGGTTACACCAAACACACATTTATTGACATAACACAGTTCCAAAATCAAGACTTACAGGTAGGAAAAGATGTGCACAAAATGGCTGACGCAGGAGCGAACAGCGGACAGACCACTGCGTACCGTGGCCACAGAAAAATAATACAAAGAGCACACATGCGCTCAGGAGAGCGAGGAAGACTTTAGGAAGCTCAACTGACTCAGGGGAAGCAAACTGGGCAACAGCCTAAGCGTAGCAGTAGAGCTGCGGAGGGAAACGCTACCAGATAAGCGTAGCAGCAATACCGCACAGAGAAACGCTAAACAATTTTACTCACAAGCAGGAGCAGTCCAAAAAGTCCAGTTCTCCCAGCGAGCACACACCATAAGTCTATCCACGACGTGACGGTCATACGACGTAGAACGATCGTGTGACTCGTATAATGGTCCAGCGGTGCTTGACTAGCAAAGAGCTGCTAAGTACAAACACTGCTGGACAAACAAATTTGGAACACCTGGGTGAGGCGCGGGAAAGATAATTACCGGGGCAAACAGCTGACTGTCAGAGAGAGGGGGGCGTGGTCAGACCGGCGATTGTTAGACATCGCCCACCAGAAAGTGGGTCAAACAGCTGCCTAATGATCGCCAGCCAGAGCAGTGGCCACAAGCATAGAAATAAACACACAGGTGAGAAAACAAAAAACAACCTATGACCAAGAGCGATCATAACCGAGCCCGCAGGAGAACACAGGCTCGGTTCATGACAGCAGGTATGTTATTGTATTGTTCAAGGTCTCTTAATAAACCTGTGTTCAGCTCAACACCTGGCCTCATCCTTGGCTCCTATCACTGACATAACAGAGGGGTTAAAAATCCAACAGCAGCGAGCAGGAGCGCAGGTTTTAACTTTGGTGCAGGAGAAGACAGCATCAAATAAAATAGCCATATGGTCAGAAAATACACCATCACCAATCTCCAGGTTAAACACAGACAAACCATTTGAAAGAACAAGGTCTAATGTGTGTATGTTACTACATATGCAGATATGTAGTAACATATTTCTAATGCAGTCCTTCTGCAAGTTAACTGTGTAGCTGTTGGAGTGCATGCAGTAGCCAGCAGTCGACTCAAGTTTTGGGGTAAAACATCTGTATCTGATGTATTGAAACGTCCCGTGAGAGTGGTGAGGCTCAGCTGAGGGTGAACAGCATAGCAGGTCATAAAACAAAACTGTAAAACACACAGAGCTTTATAACTCCTATTAATATATAGACTTATGCAACTGATATTGGTGTGTGCAATTTTACAATGCACTTTTCACCCAGTTTTCTACCTTAGCATTAGCTTAGATAGCATTCATGATTGTACATTCACTTTAAAAGCTCATAAAATTTGATATCCTCCAACACGAAGGCATGTGCGCTCCTGTTTATTTTCTGAAGATAATGTCACAGCCAGACTCAGGCTCTTGCTTCTTGAAATCCATCCCGCTCTGCTGTAGCCGGTGCCCGGGTGGGGCAGAAGGGGAAACAATTTCTCTATCATTATAGTCATTACCCCCCAGCCCTTATCATCACGGATGTTTGTCAAAGAAGTCCCGTGTTAGCACAGGCCCTGTGATGATGGGGATGGGTTTATCCCTGGTGAGTGTGACAATGATCCTGAGCCGGCTCCGTCTCTTGAGTTTCAGCAAGCTGAGCTACGTGTTCGCTGTCTGTTTATTCAGTTGATGGCAGTGCAGCGCAGCTCTTCACAAATCACACACAGATTGCCTCTTATTGTCCTAGCATGAAAAGATGGAGAGAGATTATTAGGGAAATCATGCAGTGCAAATGAATAAGTGATGCATGCTCCAAGCTATCAATTTACTCTGAAGTGCCCCATGCCTCTATAAAAACAATAATCAGGTGTGCTCTACAAAGAACGGCTCCTATTCCTTTGTGTGTGTTTTTGTCTTAAGGCAATTGCTAACGTCTTTGTTCCTTGTGTTTTATGTCACTTTGCAAGTTGCCTAACAGCCATCAATGATGGCGCGACGTGTGAAGGATGGGATGCCTTTTGCTGCAATTCCCCCGTTGTCATACAAGATGAAAGTGGCCTCCCGTGTGGGCTTTGCCTGAAGAGGTTGAGCTCATAATCAAACCGTGACGGAGCTGCAGCAGGATGTTTATGGGGATGTGAGGTAGAGTGAATTAAGGACTGCAGAGGCCCTTTACCACACATCTACACGTATGCACGCTCGTTCCCGTGTACATAAACAGATGCACACACTAGAGCTCTTGTTTATTCCACAGGAGAAACCGCTGCCAAGCTAAACCTTGCCAACAACACTTTTTGTATTCAGAAAAACTAAGCTTAACAAGTGTGGCTGTTTCAGTTCAGTGCATTCTGTTATTGACCTATAAAGGGTTTTCTCATACTTTCTGCATGGGAGACACAGACGGGAAGGTCACGCCACAGACAGACAGGAAGAGGAAGGAGGGAAGTGTCAATCAAACCAAAGCCCATCAGGAAAGTTTTAATCCTCAGCCAAGCCCGGCAGCATAACCCTCTCATGGTTGGAGAAAACTGCAAAGAAAATCAAGAAAGTTGCACATTTTCTGAATTTATGAGTGTTTCACTTGCTGCCTAATGATTACCATGTGTATGCAATAACTGCACTCATTTAGTGGTGGCGCGTTTGTCGCTTTGTGCAGTATCTCTCCCATGGGAAAGTTCCTGTTTGGCACTGAGTATTCTTTACTACCTGGTTCTATTTGTTAGTTTTGGCCGAGTCCTTTTTGAACTTTCACACCAAAGCTCCTGAAAACAGATTTAGATAGATAGATAGATAGATAGATAGATAGATAGATAGATAGATAGATAGATAGATAGATAGATAGATAGATGTACTTTATTCATCCCAAACTGGGAAATTACAGTGTAACAGCAGCATGACAGTAGATGACCAAAATGACAGAAACACACACAGTATAATAGACAAAGGGATTACCCATGTAGTTATAGTAATTATAGTTACAAGCAATTATAATTACTTGTTTGACATTTAAACTGAACTCTTGAGACCTGACTGCTATTGCATCTACTTCTACTGGAGGTGCTTTGTGCTGGTGCATGAACATTACACTAGTTGGGCTGCCAAGGATCAGTCTTCGGTCATCCATCTCCAGACCCTTGCTTTAGCATGCAGGTGTTGGCCCACAGGATACAGTTCCTTAAAGTAGTATCTTACTGGGCTGCAACAGCTCATGACCAGTTGAACGGCATTTGCAAAGGAGTTTCCAAAATCTCTCCAAATGCCCGCGGGGGTTCACAATTTCCCGTTGTCAGTTGCAAGGCCTCGCTCTCCATTCATAGGAATTTTGAACACGTTCAAAAAAATGCAGAGTTGTTGAAGGTGTCTCAACCCCATGTCAAATCCATGTCAATGTAGTTTCTGTGAGTCAGAAAGTGCGAGAAAAGTTAAACAACTTTGCAAGGGGTTGGAGACCTATGAAACTAAATTGTGACTGAGTGAAGATGAAAAAGGACAAGACATTTAGCGTGAACGGCCCGGTCATTTTCTAGCACACACTGTCACAGCTGTGACCGGCAGTGTCACCATGCCACCCAAGGGCAGGAAAGGCAATGATAGGTATAGGGGATGCTGTTACTGCCCCACGAGCCCCTACAGAGAAAGCAGAGCTGTTCCCGGGACCTGCTGTGTCTGATGTGGAGGACTCTGAGGCGGTCTCCTCATCCAGCAGTCTCTGTACTTCTCTGCTGTCAATCTCGCTTATCTTCTGATGATAAAATGACTGCTGGAATAGGGAGATATGGTCCAGATTTCACAATTGTCAGGGAAAACTGTTGTGTGAGTGTTGTGCAGGATTTGACCATCCATCGCAGGACAGTGTAGAACAATGTACTGTTTTGTTGCATGCGTGTTGCGTGAATGTCGTGCAGCAGGCGCATAGCATATAAGCCAAGTCTCAGTGAAGTTTGGCTCAAAATTCAGCAGGAGTTCATGTGATATTCCTGCAATGTTTGTGTGACATTTGCAAATGTGCCAATTCAGTGTGATTTTGAGTAAAAACTTTTGTCACAAGATTTTTTTAATATCCAACTAGTCACAAGTTGTCACAGGAAAGGGAGATGACCACCAGGTGTTGACAGAATAGCCCTTCACCCAAAGCTTCACTGGAAGGTGGAACTCAGCTTCACTGATTCGACTATTAGTTCTTTGCCTTCTTCATCAAGTTAGCTGGCATCACACTGCTTGCCTGGATATCAGCTAGCAGCATGAAAAGTTGTCCATTGTCCGGGAAGCTAAGAGTATTTTCTCACTTGAAGGTCTAGACCAAAGCTCATGTTTTTGTTATGCTGTACACATTTGGCTTGACTAGGTTTTGTCTGACACCGCCCCTCGTGAATGTGATCCAGCCAACTTTGCCTGACATACCCGCTGTTGTCATTACATTTGTGTAGACAGCATAGGCCACAAATGTTAGCAAATATGCTACTAACTGCATGAGGTCTTTTCTGTAGATCTGGGCACATCAGTAACTGCATTTGAAGTTGAAGCTGGGGGAAGCTCCATTACCTTAATGGGTGAATTAATTACAGTAGATGAGTGCTAGAATACTATCCAAGTTTTCTTCCATATCCTACCTCACATCCTCTGAAAATATCTGGTAGCTATTTTGTTGCTGACTTTTTACCACACTATTATACCATATTTCTATCCATCCATCCATCCATCTTCTACCGCTTTTCCGGAGGTCCGGGTCGCGGAGGCAGCAGTTCAAGCAGAGAAGCCCAGACTTCCCTCTCCCCAGCCACCTGCTCCAGCTCTTCAGAGGGGATACCAAGGCGTTCCCAGACTAGCTGGGAGACATAGTCTCTCCACCGAGTCCTGGGTCTGCCCCGGGGTCTCCTCCCAGTGGGACGTGCCTGAAACACCTCAAGTGGGAGGCGTCCAGGAGGCATCCTAATCAGATGCCCATACCACCTCAACTGACTCCTTTCAATGTGGAGGAGCAGCAGTTCTACTCTGAGCCTCTCCCGGATGACTGAGCTCCTCACCCTATCTCTGAGGGTGAGTCCAGCAATCCTACGGAGAAAGCTCATTTCAGCCGCTTGTATCCGCGATCTCGTTCTTTCGGTCATTACCCAAAGCTCGTGACCATAGGTGAGAGTAGGAACGTAGATTGACTGGTAAATCGACAGCTTTGCCTTAGAACTAAGCTCCCTCTTCACCACAACAGACCGGTACAACGTCCGCATCACTGCAGATGCTGCTCCAATCCGTCTGTCGATCTCTCGCTCCATTTTCCCCTCACTCGTGAACAAGACCCCAAGATACTTAAACTCCTCCACTTGGGGCAGGAGCCTGTCCCCAACCCGGAGAGGACAATCCACCTTTTTCCGGCTGAGGACCATGGACTCGGACTTGGAGGTGCTGATTCTCATCCCAGCCGCTTCACACTCAGCGGCAAACCGTCCCAGCAAGAGCTGTAGGTCATTGCTGGATGAAGCCAACAGGACAACATCATCTGCAAACAACAGAGATGAGATCCTGTGGTCACCAAGTATGACACCCTCCATTCCCTGGCTGCGCCTAGAAATCCTGTCCATAAAAATTATGAACAGGACCGGTGACAAAGGGCAGCCCTGGCGGAGTCCAACTCTCACTGGGAATGACTCCGACCGAGTGTTGGCAATGCGAACTAAACTCTCACAACGGTCGTACAGAGACCGAATAGCTCGTAACAACAAGCTCGTTGTTATTGTTGTCCCCCGTTGTTGTTGTTACCATATTTCTATTAATGTTTTATTTCTCTCTCTCTGGTTCTGGTAATCATCGTTAACTTCATGTGCTTGGATCAAAAGTCCAGACCTTTCTAAAAAATATCTTTCACATTAAAAAGTAATTTTGGTATTGACCAAACTGGGAAGTCTGAAATTTCAGACCAAAGGAGTTAGGCATGCATAAAAAAGAAGAAGAAGAAGACAACTTTATTGTCATTCGATCCATACAGGCAATCATGTACAGTAGAACAAAACTATGTTTCTCCTATCTACAGTGTTAATGACATCTAGAATCAGAGGGGCCGCTGCCATGCAAGGCACCTTCACAAACAACTTTTCCTTCCCCCAGTCTATTATGCTGAGCACCAAGCTAGAAGGTGGGATGTACAATTTTTATATAGTGTCTGGTATGACCTGGCTGTGGGGAAGATGCTCTACCACTAGTTCATCACTCCGGTGATGGCCTCGTGATAGAGCACCTCGGTGGTTAAATGTGACTAAATTTAAGGTATTGTACAAGAAAATTAGTGCTTCTTTCTAATCCAGATAGGATCTCTGCATGGCCCTAGGCTACAACAACCTTTTTATCCTCCGTCGGTCAAAGCCCAAAAGGGAGAGCTGAAGGGGAATTATGTTATGGGTCAGTCCGTCCGTTTGCCCATCCGTCTGTCCCTCTTTTGTGAAATCAACTCCTCCTACAGTTTTGTTCTGATTGTTTTGAAACTTGGTACCATGGTTTGATATACACTGATGATGCACATATTGCAATTTGACTCTTATTGGATGCCCTTGAGGTCAAAGGTCAGATTTTCCCTCAATCTTCTAAACACAATGACTGTCATGAACTGAGCCGTTGTTTCCTGTAGGCTCGGTTCTGACTGTTCTCTGTGGCTCAGGTATCAGGTTATTTATGCATTGTGTCATCTTTTGAGTTCTTGTTGTTTTTATGTCTTTGTCCTTTTCTTTTCTGTGCCTGTAGTCACCGTTCTGGCCGGCGGCTGTTAGGCAGCCTCTTTGACCTACATTCTTGTAGGCGTTGTCTAACATTCGCCGGTCCAACCATGCCCCCTCTCTCTTGACAGCCAACTGATTCTACTCCAGTGATTGTCATCCCCGCGCCTCGCCCAGGTGTACTCAATTTGTGAAGCCAGCGATGCTTGTACTTAAGCGGTGTTTGCCAGTCAAGCATTGCTGGTCCATTGAATTGTTTATTGAAGTACATCGTCGTGTGTGTGTGTATTGTGTGCCACGGAATGTTCGCCACTTCCACGTTAGGATTCTCCTGCGTCCTTAGAGCGATGTCGGCTCTGGGACGCTACTGTGGTTAATCACTTCTCCTCATGCGTTCACTGGGCGATTCCAGCCTGGGAACGCCCATTGTAAGTTTCTTTGTATTTTTGTACATCTTCACCTTTTTGGGAACTATTTGTCATTACTTTAATAACTGTGTTGTGGTGTAACCCTGCACGTGAGTTCTTCTTTCTACCCCTATCCATGTGCTGCATAAAAGTGCACCGGGAGGTCTTTGACAATGACTACTGAAAGAAATGATGTAGGTTTTTCAAATCGATACAGTAGTTGTATCTAAGACGCATCTTAAACGACTTACACCCTGACCTGACTATGGGTTTGGGGTCAAAAGGTCAAAGTTAGCATTCAGTTTGCACTATGGTAAGTGGTAAATGCTCATCTTCATCATAGCAGTCTGTCGTGAATGACAATGGCTGTTTCATTTAGGTCTGATCAGATTCCTCCACACAGCTCTGTCCTTAGCCTTCCGCTGCCAGGAACTCCTGTCTCTGTCCAACTTCTTCAAGTTTCTTTTTACAGTGTCTTTAAATTTGAGCCTTGGTCTACCCTGATTGCGTTTGCCCTCACATAACTGTGAGTAGAGTAACTGCCGAGGGAGACACTGGTGGTCCATCCTTTCAACATGTCCGAGCCATCTCAGGTTCATCTGTATTAGCATGTCCTCCACTGATGGTAGACCAGCTCGTTTCAACACTTCTGTGTTGGTTATCTTGTCTTTCCATGAGATGCTCATTATGGCTCGAAGGTGTCTCATCATGTACGCGTGGAGTTTCTTCACCTGCACTCTGTAGACAGTCCAAGTTTCAACACCGTACAATAGAGTAGCCAGTACTGTTGCTCTGTACACTTTGTATTTCACACGGATAGACACATGTCGATTGTTCCACGGTCTCTCCCTCAAGTTTCTAAACACAGCACTCGCTCTTCCCATTCTGAGAGATAGCTCATTCTTCAGCCTAGCATTCTCTGAAACAGTACTCCCTAGATACTTGAAAGTCTTGCACTTGACTAGTGGCTCTGTACCAATGCTGATCTCTTGTGGTAGTGATGTTGATAATTGGAACTTTGGTGGTTGATAAAGGCACTCTGTCTCTCTTGATGTTGATTTGGAGGCTGAATTGGCTAGCTGCTCTTGCAAATTTCTCCACTAAAGATTGCATATCTTCCACACTGTGTGCAAATAGAGCACTGTCGTCGGCAAAGAGCATTTCTCTTATTACCTTTATCGATGTCTTACTCTTGGCTTTAAACTGTGCCACACTGAACAAGTCTGCTTCTTTCCTTGTTTGAATGTATACTCCTTCTGAAGTGTCTTTGAAGGCCACCTCAAGCATGGCTGCCAGATATAGCGAGAAGGGTGTAGGCGCCAGCACACACCCTTGTTTCACCCCATTGCTTACTGAAAAGTCTAGATACTGAACCACTCATGGCCACGTTTGCTTGCATACCTGTATGGAGTGCCTCGATCAGGCTGACAAACTTCTCTGTACAGCCATATTTCCTGAGTACCTGCCAAAGTCCTTGTCGCGAAACAGTATCGAAGGCTTTACTGAAGTCTATGAAGACTACATAAAGCAGCATATTCTGTTCAATACACTTTTCTTGAACCTGTTTCAAGCAGAAAATCATGTCCATTGTGCTTCTTCCACTTCTAAAACTGCACTGGGTTTCCGGTAGTACATTCTGTGAGATGTGTCTATTGAGCCTGTTCAGTAGTACACGTGAGGGAATCTTACCAACAGTGGCTAGCAGTGATATACCTCAGTAATTTCCACAATCTTTCCTGTCACCTTTCTTGAACAAAGGCACAATACTTGCATCCTTCCAGTCTTGAAGTACTTTCTGGGCATCCCATATCGAGCTTGTGCAGGCAGTTGGTCAGCTGAACACCACCAAATTTTCACACTTGTGCTGGAATTCCATCCCTTCCTGGAGTTTTACCATCCTGTGTTGTCCTGATAGCTGCCATTAGTTCATCAAAATTTGGTGGTTCATCCAGACTTGATACAGCCAGTCACTGCACTGGAGCTTCTTTAGCCTCTTCAGTGAGATCTCCAGGGTTGTTTAGTAATTGGTCAAAGTGGTCTGCAAATCTGTCCAGGATCTCGTCTTTCTCCTGCAAAACCGTTTCACCATCCATAGCCTCTTTAGTTGGATCAATCCTCTTGGTTTAGGGCCGTAGATTTCTCTCAAACCTGTGAAGAATGTTTTCATGTCCTTCCTGTCTGCTGCAGTTTGAAGTTCCTCCACTTTTTCATCCCACCAGTTGGACTTCATCTCTCTGGTGTACTTCTGTAGCTCACTCTGAGCCTTTGAGTATTTCTTCTTCTTCGACCTTGTGTTACACTGTAGGTTTTCCTGCCTAGCTGTATTCCTCGCTTCTAGTAGTTTCTTCAGGTGTTCATCATGCTCATCAAACCAATCTTGACATTTCCTCTCAGGGTGGCCTAATACATCACTCGCAGTCTGATACACCGTATCCTTCAGTGTTGCCCATTTCTCTTCTATGTCATTCTCTGAGTTGTTACTGTCCCAGTCTTTCAAGTTTTCATCCATTTCCTGTGTAAGTTCTTCCTGCTTCTTTTGGTTTTTCAATACACTGGTGTTTAGCTTCTGTGGTGGCTTCACACCCGTCCTGCTAGTGCTGTTTTCGTCTCCAAATCCTTAATCTAGATCTCAGCATAACATGATCAGTACCACAGTATGTCAGCGATGAAAAGAGAGACAAGAGGAGGAAACGCGGAAAGCGTGGAGGCGTAAGATTAAGCCTGAGGAGGCGTCAGCTTAACCGCATTCCTCTTCCTTCCATTATTATGGGGAACATACAATCCCTGAGAAATAAAGTGGATGAAACTCAAGGGAATGTACAATATCAGAAGGACTTCAAGAACTGCTGTGTCATGGCTTACACGGAGACATGGCTTACGGCGCATGACCAGGATGCGGACCTGAGTATTGACGGCTTTGGAGCCCCACTTCGCTCGGATCGGCAGGAAGAGGTAACGGGGAAACGTTAGGGAGGCGGCGTATGTTTATATATTAATAAACAGTACTGTACATCTGTCATGGTCAGAGATCGCATCTGTACACCCGATGTGGAGCTTCTGTCCATATCGCTACGCCCCTTTTATCTTCCCTGCGAGTTCCCCCAACTTTTCATAACGACTGTGTACAATCGCCCAAGAGCGGATGCTGACATCGCCTCCAGCACCGTCTTTGATGTGGTACAACGGTTGCAGTCGATTTCCCCAGAGGCTCCAAATTTTATTCTTGGGAACTTTAACCATGTTTCTTTAAAGAAGAGACTTAAAAACTTTTATCAGCATGTCTCCTGCCCAACCAGGTGAAAAAAGACATTGGACCTGTGCTACGGCTCCATAGAGAGGGCCTATAAATCACTTCCCCTTCCTCCTTTAGGATCCTCAGATCACAACTGTGTACATTTGCTGCCCACATATAAAACTGCTCTCAGAAGAGGCAAGGCGAAGACCAGAGACATAAACGTGTGGACAGAGGATTCAGTGCACTGCCTCCAGGAATGCTTTAACTGTACAGACTGGGAGGTTTTCACACTGTCCTGCAGGGATGATTTGGACTCTTTGGTAGACGTCACATGCTCATACATGGCTTTCTGTAAAAATATGATCGTTTCACGTAAACGTGTCAAAATATATCCCAACAACAAGCCATGGGTTACAAAATCAGTTAAATCCTGCTTACAGAGGAAAGCACTTGCCTTTAAACAGGGGGTTGTTTCTGAGCTGCAGGTTGCCACAAAAGAGCTGAAGGCCGAAATTTTAAGAGCAAAACAGAATTATAAATCAGAGTTGGAAAGCAAGATGGCAACAAAGAAGCTTGGTTCAGCCTGGGCCAGTATGAAGACTATTGCAGGCCTTCAGAGCACAGAGCGCAGTAATCGTGTGTTTTTAGATGGTTTTAATTCAGACACAGAGCTGGCTAATGCTCTTAATTGTTTTTATGGTTGTTTTGACTCCTTTGATTTTAGCACAGAAACCCAAGATTTGAAACAGAAACTCGAAGACAATCAGCACTTTAATATTGAGGTGCAGGATATTAAAAGGGTGTTCTTTGCTGTAAAAGTGAACAAAAGTCAGGGCCCTGATAATATACATGTATGTGGGCGATTGGTAAAGTCCTGTGCACATGAACTGAGTCCTGTATTTCACTACATTTTCAGTAAGTCCTTACAGACACAACATGTGCCTAAGACCTGGAAAGATGCTGTGGTTGTCCCCGTTCCAAAATCCAGCTGTCCTAAAATGGTGAACGACTCTAGACCAGTTGCTCTGACTTCAATTTTAATGAAAATTTTTGAAAAACTGGTCAGATTTGAGGTCCTAAAGCAGACTGAGCATGCATTGGATCTTCTGCAGTTTGCCTATAGGCCTCACAGAGGAGTGGAGGATGCCACTGTCACTCTGTTTAACATGCTTTTTGAACATCTGGATTTTAATGCGACACACACCAGGCTTTTATTTGTGGACTTTTCTTCCGCCTTTAATACAATCCAACCTCATATTTTAGTTGAAAGGCTCCTGCAACAATTTGATTTGAGTAATAATCTGGTGGGTTGGATTCTGGATTTTTTTAACCAACAGGACACAGAGAGTAAGGGTCAATGGTACATTGTCTGACCAAAAGTGCTCTTCTACTGGCTCTCCTCAGGGGTGTGTGTTGTCACCACTACTCTTCATCCTGTACACAAACATGTGTCGGAGCAGACATGACAACAGACACATTATAAAGTATGCTGATGATTCAGTTGTCAGTTTCCTCCAGGATGGTGAGAGTGGCCATGGCCCAGTAGTTGATGATTTTGTTCACTGGTGTGAGGCTTCATACCTGCAGCTGAATACGACAAAAACTAAAGATATGATTGTTGACTTTAGGAGGAAAACTGCCAGGCACGAAGTCACTGCACTAAAAGGCCAGACCACTGAATATGTACAATCCTACAAATATCTTGGGACAATTATTGATAGTAATTTAAACTTTGAAGAGAACTGTGAAAGGGTGTGCAAAAAGGGTCAGCAACATTTGCATTGTTTAAGGAAACTTGCACGCTTCCAAATTGACCAAATCGTAATGATAATGTTTTATCGGGCTTTTATTGAATCTGTTTTATCCTTTTCTTTAGTGTCATGGTTTGGTCAGATAAAACTGAAACAGAGGAAATCCTTGGATCAGGTAGTTAGATGGTCCAGTCGTTTGCTTGGTGAGCCACAGCTTAGCCTGACATCCTTGTACACCAGACAGGTACAGAGGATTGCTACCTCCATTTTAAATGATGACTCCCACCCTTTGCACTGCCACTTTCAGCTTCTTCCCTCCAGACGGAGGTTTGCTGTCCCAAAAAGTAAAACCCAGCACTACAAAAGCAGCTTTGTTCCTGCTGCTGTCAAAGAGTTGAACAAGTTGTAACAATATATTGCACATAATTTAGTTACCCATTTATTAATTTCATTTTATATTTACTTATTTTGTAGGTTTTTTATTTGGGTTCTAAATCTTTTATTGGGTTTTAGACTTTTGAGTTTTTTTACCTCTCTGACTAGTCTTTAACTTTTTAATATGACCCTTCTCTCCTATCTCTTTGTTTTTCTCTTATCTCTTTGTCTTATGTCCTGTTTGATGGAGCCTTGAGTACTTTTATCATGTTTATAGTCAGCTTCATGTGTGCCTGTGTTTGTGTTTATGTTGAATGTAATTGTGGTTTGTAAATATGGATGTCACCTGACTGCAAAACAAATCTACCTACGGGTACAAATAAAGTAGCCTGAACCTGAACCTGAACAGTCTGCGCCTCTCATTGCTCTGGTGTCCAATACATCCCTTATGTCTCTCTGCCTGACTATGATGTAGTCTAATAAGTGCCAGTGCTTGGATCTTGGGTGCATCCATGTCTTCTTGTGTGTGTCCTTGTGCTTAAATAGAGTGTTGGTTATCACAAGGTTGTACTCTGAACATAGTGCAAGTAGAAGTTCTCCATTAGCATTGCACTTGCCTACTCCATGACTGCATAGCACTCCTTTCCATTTCTCAGTGTCCAAACCAACTCTGGCATTAAAATCTCCAATGAGTATCAGCCTGTCATCAGTCGGTACACGCCTGATAGTCTCACGTAAATCACTGTAGAACTCTTCCTTCACCTCCTCTGTGTTGGTCACTGTTGGGACATATACACTGATGAGTGTGGCATACATCTTCCGCTGTAGTGGGAGTCCCATAGTCATTATCCTGTCGTTGATTGGCACCGGTTCCTCATCAAGCATTGCTGCTATCTCCTTTCTAACTGCAAAGCCCACTCCTGCTTCTCTCCTTTCTTGAGTTGATCTCCCACTTCAAAAGAAGATCTACCCATGGTCTTCCAAGCTGTCATATCCAGGCAATCTTGTTTCACTAAGTGCAGCTATGTCTGCATTATACCTGCTCATTTCCAGAGCCACAAACGCGGTCTGTCTTTCTGGGTGCTGTGATGTTGTTCTGTCCAACAGAGTGCGTATATTCCATTCTGCTACACACAAGGCTGCTGTTTTCCTCTTCTTTTGTCTTCCTGTTCCTAGCTTACTTTTTGCTGCCTGTCGGAGTGTGAACAGATCAGCGCGGACCTTGTAAGCCTGGGAGACATCCAAGCCGGTATGAGTTGCTTTCTGATTGACCATTTCATGAAACTGCTTGCAAAGTATTTGAGTACTGCTAGCTTTTGCTGGACTAGCACCACATTCTTGGCAGATAAAGGTATTATCAGTGGCAAGGACAAGCCAAGCCAAACTGACTCCAGTATCTGTTGCAGTGACTGACCAGATGATAGGTTTGTTTATCTCTGCTCTTTGTGTTGTGCATGTCACAATGCACCGACTGGCAAAGTCCACCACAGACCTTGCGACAGATGTGTTTGTCTGCCAGGATATCCAGTGTCACCCCGTGCAACTGGGAGTGGTCCACCACAGACCTGTGGCAGATATTGTTTTTAGTTGTGCCAGGATGCCCTGTTTCACCCTCCATGCCCTCGGAAGGGTGGGGATGCCGGTTGAGTCGCCGACGGCCCGACCCATGAGACAGGTAGTACCAGTTTTCATGGTTATCCGGTAGCAAGCAAGCCAATGCCTGACCTGACACCATCTTGTAAATCTTCCCTTTCACTCTTGCTGCTACCCTTCTATCACAAATCACCCCTGACACTCGTCTCCACCCACTCTACCCTCCCTGCACTCTTCTTCACCTCTCTTGTGCATTTTTCATTGCTTTGGATGGCTGACCCCTGGTATTTAAACTCATCTACTTTCACTACCTTTCACTACCTCTACTCCTTCCATCTCAACCTGGCTCCCTCTTATTCACACTCATGTATTCTCTCTTGCTTCTACTGACTCTCATTCCTCTTCTCTCCAGAGCCTACTTCCACCTCTCCAGGTTCTCTTCCACTTGCTCCCTACTCTCACTGCAGATCACAATGTTGTCTGCAAACATCATGGTCCATGGAGACTCCTGCCTGACCTCATCTGTCAGTCTGTCCATCACCATGGCAAACAAGAAGTTGCTCAGAGCCCATCCCTGATGTAACCCCACCTCCACCTTGAACCCATCTGTCACTCCTACAGCACACCTCGCCACCATATCGTCATAGTGTGGCTGATCAACTCTATGCCTCTGTAGTTACTACAGCTCTGAGCATCACCTGTATTCTTGAAAATTGGTACAAAAACACTTCTTCTCCACTCCTCAGGCATCTTCTCACTCTCCAATATTGTGTTAAACAATATGGTTAAAAAGTCCACTGCCATCTCTTGTAAACACCTCCATACCTCCACAGGTATGTCATCTGGACCAACCACTTTTCCATTCATCATCCTCTTCAACACTGCCCTCAGTTCTGCCTTGCTAATCCTCAGGACTTCCTTGCTCACTATCTTTTGTTCATCCATCCTCCCCTCTCTCTCATTTTCTTTATTTATCAGCTCTTCAGAGTACTCCTTCCACTTTCTCAACACACTCTTGTCATTTGTTAGTACATTACCATTTCTGTCCTTAATCAGCCTAACCTGCTGCACATCCTTTCCAGCTCGATCTCTCTGTCTAGCCAATCGATACAAGTCCTTTTTTCCTTCCTTAGTGTTTAGCCTCTCATACAACTCACCATATGCTTTTTCTTTTGCCTGTGCCACCTCTCTCTTTGCCATGCGCTTATATTCCAAATTCTCCTGTCTACTTTCTTCATCTCCCTGACTATCCCACTTTTTCTTTGCTAACCTCTTCCTTTGAATACTCTCCTCTTCATTGCACCACCAAGTCTCCTTGTCTTCCTTGCTCTGTCCACTGGCTACACTGCATACCTTTCTACCTGTTTCCCTCAATATTTTTGCTGTACTTTCTCAGTCATCTGGTAATTCTTCACTTCCACCCAGACCCTCTATCAACTCCTTCCTGAACTCTGTGTGATCTTCTTCCTTCTGTAACTTCCCCCACTTAATCTTTGGCTCCGCCTTCACTCTCTTCCTCTTCTTGTTTTGCAAAGTCACCCTACAGACTACCATCCGATGCTGTCTAGCTACATTGTCCCCTGCCACCACCTTACAGTCTCCTATCTCTTTCAGATTTCTCCTTGTGCATAAGATGTAGTCCACCTCTGTGCACCTTCCTCCACTCTTGTAAGTCACTCTATGTTCCTCTCTCTTCTTAAAATCTGTTCACCACAGCCATTTCCATCTTTTTAGCAAAATCCACAACTATCTGTCCTCCCACATTTCTCTCCTTGAGCCCATACCTACCCAGAACCTCCTCATCACCTCTGTTCTCTTCACCAACATCCCCATTAAAGTCCACTCCAATCACCACTCTCTCTTTCCTGGGAACACTCTCTACCACTTCATCCAACTTACTCCAGAATTACTCCCGCTCTTCTACCTGACATCCAACTTATGGGGCATACACACTGACAACATTCAACATCACAACTCTGACTTCTAGCTTCAAACTCATGATTCTGTCTGACTCCCTCTTTACCTCCTGAACACTCTTCACACACTCTTCCTTCAACATTACTCCTACTCCATTTCACTTCCTATCTACACCATGGTAGAACAGTTCAAATCCCCCTCCAGTGCTTCTAGCCTTGCTTCCCTTCCATCTGGTTTCTTGGACACACAGTATATCTACCTTTCTTCTCTCCATCATATCAGCCAACTCTCTGCCTTTACTAGTCATAGTCCCTACATTTAACTTCCCTACTCTCACCTTCACATTTCTACATTTCCTTTTAACTCTCTCCCTCCTAACACACCTTCCTCCTCTCCTCTTCCTTGATTTTCGATGAATAGTAGCCCAGTTTTCACCGGCACCCTGTCAGTTAACAGCACGGTCGGTTAACAGGCGGTCATTGTTAACCCAGGCCCTGACCGATCGGATATGAAAGTCTCATTCATCATGAGCCGCATGTTTGATTTGGCAAAAGTTTTATGTCGGATGCCCTTCCTGGCACAACCCTCCCCATTTATCCGGGCTTGGGACCGGCACTAGGAGTGCACTGGCTTGTGCACCCCCCTATGGCTGGGTAAATGCTAAATCTACTATTATTATAAAACAAGTAACGCTAGAGCCACCAAACCTGGTATAAAGGTTCACATTGGGATCCTGACTTCTGACTATGAGTTTGGGGTCAGAAGGTCAAAGTTAACATTACCTATGTCTTATTACTGTACAGAGAGTAAAGGTAGGGTCACCAATCATGGTACACAGGTTCACCGTGTGACCCTGAAGTGTGACTATAGTTTTGGGATACCAAGGTCAAAGGTTAACATCAAAATGGCCGATAAACTATATCTCAACAACAAAGAAAGCTAGGGTGACCAAACCTGGTACACAGGTTCACTGTAAGATACTGCGTGAAATAAATCAATTGCTGTCTTTGCTGTCATTCCCTTTAATAGACAGGAATCCAAGGCCTCTGGGGGGGGGGGGGGGGGTTGATCGTCACTTCCTGTTTTGCTGTCTGCCTGTGTGGTTTGCTCTCCAGCTCTCGAGCCACTAGCTATGGCTACTACCTCTCTTTCCTCTCCTCCTCTGGTGTGCTCTCTCTGTCAGATGTTTAGCTACACCTCTGCCTCTTTTAGTGATAACGGTAAATGTAATAAATGTTGTCTTTTTGAGGCGCTCGAGGCGAGGTTGTCTGATTTGGAATCCCGGCTCCGCTGCATTGAAACACCGTCTGCGCCAGTTAATCTCGACGGACGCCCATTAGCTGCAGCGGAGCTAGCTAGCTTAGGTCCCCCTGTCACCGGTTCCCCGGCTCTCCTCTGCAGCGAGGAGACTGGGTGGGTGACGGTGAGAAGGAAGCCTAGTCGCAAAGCCCCGGTTCACCACCAACCTGTTCACGTTTCTAATCGTTTTTCCCCGCTCAGCGACACACCCGCTGAGGAAAAAACTCTGATCATTGGCGACTCTGTAGTCAGAAACGTGAACCTAGAGACTCCATCGGCCATAGTCACATGCATTCCTGGGGCCAGAGCAGGCGACATCGAGTCAAATTTGAAAATGCTGGCTAAAAGTAACTGTAAATATTCCACAATTGTTATTCACGCCGGCATTAATGACATCCGTCTCCGGCAGTCGGAAGTCACGAAACTTAATATAGAATCGGTGTGTGACTTTGCAAAAACGATGTCTGCCACTGTAGTATTCTCTGGGCCCCTCCCCAATCTGACCAGTGATGACATGTTTAGTCGCTCGTCATCCTTGAACCGCTGGCTGTCTGTGTGGTGTCCTAAAAATGACGTGGGCTACATTGACAATTGGAGCTCTTTTTGGGGAAAACCTGGTCTTATGAGACGAGACAGCATTCATCCCACTTTGGATGGTGCTTCTCATTTATCTAACAATCTGGCATCTTTTTTATCCAAATTTCCAAAACCATGACTACTCAGAGTTGGGACCAGGAAGCAGAGTCGCAGTCTTACACGCCTCTCTGCAGCTCCTCTTCATCCGCCACCCCTCAGCTTAGCCCCTGTCTTCCCCATCAGAGAATCGTTGTCTGCTCCCTCCAAAGTAAATAAAAATATAATGTATAAGCATCCCAAAGTGATAAAGCAAAATATTGGTAAAACTCAAATTAAACATAAAGCCTCTAAATTGAATGATTTGGCCTCTGTTCCTCCTCATAATTTAAAAATTAAATGTAGTTTATTAAATATTAGGTCTCTAACTCCCAAGTCTCTGTTAGTCCATGATCTGTTAATTGATCATCAGATTGATTTAATTTCCCTTACAGAGACTTGGTTAGGACAAGAGGATTATGTTGGTTTAAATGAATCAACTCCCTCTGGTTATTTAAACTGTCAAAATCCCAGAAGTTCTGGTCGTGGAGGAGGAGTAGCATCAATTTACCATTCCAAATTACTAGTTAATGTAAAGCAAAAAACATGTTATAATTCCTTTGAGGGCCTGGTCCTCAGTGTTGGGCACTTTAGCAATTCCAGGTTAAACCCAATTTTATTTGCCATAGTTTATCGTCCCCCATCAACCTATTCAGAATTTTTATCCGAATTTCCTGATTTCTTAGCTGATTTAGTGCTGAAATCTGATAGAATAATTATAGTAGGGGACTTTAATATACATGTGGATGTAGATAGTGACTGCCTTAATGTGGCTTTTAATTCAATATTAGACTCGATTGGGTTTTCTCAGAAAGTAGGAAATTCTACTCATTACCTCCACCATACATTGGACCTTGTTCTGACATATGGCATAGAAATAGAAAATCTTGTAGTGTCTCCTCATAACCCTGTACTGTCAGACCATTGTCTGTTAACCTTTGATTTTACTATTTCTGACTATTTGGCTCCTAAAGAAAAATATTATCACAGTAGATGCCTCTCAGATGATGCTGTTTCCAAATTTATGCAGATTGTTTCCTCTATGCCATGTGTCAACACAACGTAAATAAGCTATAGACAGCTTGCTCCTTCTGTAATTGATAACATGGTGGATAGTGTTTCAGCTTCTCTGCATCAGGCTCTAGACTTGGTGGCCCCCTTAAAAAAGAAAAAGTCTAATCAGAGATTTTTAACTCCTTGGTTCAACACAGAAACTCGTAGCTTAAAACAGAAGACTCGTCAATTAGAAAGAAAATGGCGCTCTACTAATTTAGATGAAATCTATTTAGCTTGGAGAAATCATCTTTTAATTTATAAAAAATCTCTTAGAAAAGCTAGAACGAGTTATTACTCTGCATTAATAGAAGAGAACAAGAATAATCCCAGGTTTCTTTTCAGTACTGTAGCCAGGTTGACAAAGAGTCAGGACTCTGTCAATCCTAGCATCCCCTTAGAGCTTAGGACTTTATGAACTTTTTCAATAATAAAATTTCATCCATCAGAGATAAAATCAATCAGATTCTTCCCACAGTTAACTTAAATACTGTAACTACTACAACTCCTTCTATTGATGTCTGTCTTGATGAGTTTAGTCCAATCGACCTTTGTGAGTTAGACAAAATAGTTTCCTCATCCAAACCTTCAACTTGTCTTTTAGACCCTATTCCTACCAGGTTATTTAAAGAAGTCTTCCCACTTATTGGTAGCTTTATTCTTCATATAATCAATTCTTCATTAACTTTAGGCCATGTACCGCAGGCTTTTAAAACGGCTGTAATTAAACCCTTACTCAAAAAGCCAACGCTAGATCCAGGAGCTTTAGCTAACTATAGACCAATCTCTAATCTCCCTTTCATTTCAAAAATCTTAGAAAGAGTTGTTGCTACGCAATTATTTGACCACCTGCAGGGAAATGGTTTATTTGAGGAGTTTCAATCTGGGTTTAGAATCCATCATAGCACTGAAACAGCCTTAGTGAAGGTCACTAACGACCTCCTCATTGCATCTGATAATGGACTAGTTTCTGTACTTGTCCTTTTAGATCTCAGTGCAGCTTTTGATACTATTGATTATAATATTCTACTTGATAGATTAGAACACTATGTTGGACTTAATGGAACTTCGTTGCAGTGGTTTAGATCTTATTTATCTGATAGGTTCCAGTTTGTTCATGTAAATGATGAGTTTTCTCTCAGCTCAAAGCTTAGTCATGGAGTTCCACAGGGATCTGTGCTTGGCCCTACTCTTTTTAGTTTATATATGCTTCCGTTAGGCAACATTATTAGAAAGCACTGTATACATTTTCACTGTTATGCAGATGACACACAATTATACCTGTCAATGAAGCCAGATGATACTAATCAATTAGCCAAGTTAGAAGCCTGTCTTAAGGAAATCAAAGTTTGGATGACTTGTAATTTCCTGCTATTAAATTCAGATAAGACTGAAGTCATTCTTGTTGGTCCAAAAAACCTTAGAAATTCCTTTCCAAATCAAACTTTCAGTTTGGATGCAGTTACTCTTTCTCTTAATAGCTCTGTGAGGAACCTTGGAGTTATTTTTGATCAGGATTTGTCCTTCAATTCACATATTAAATTTGTTTCTAAGACTGGCTTCTATCATTTGCATAATATTGCAAAGATTAGGAGCATCTTGTCTCAGAGTGATGCTGAGAAGCTGATCCACGCTTTTGTTAGCTCGAGATTAGATTATTGTAATTCTTTATTATCAGGCTGTCCTAAAACATCTTTAAAAAGTCTTCAGCTGATCCAAAATGCTGCAGCAAGAGTTTTAACAGGTACTAGAAAGAGAGATCATATCTCTCCGGTTCTGGCCTCCCTTCAATGGCTTCCCATAGAGTTTAGAATTAAGTTTAAAATCCTTCTTCTTACTTACAAAGCTCTAAACAATCAGGCTCCTTTTTATTTAAAAGATCTGATACTACCGTATCATCCTAACAGAGCACTATGCTCCCAAAATGCAGGTTTACTTGTAATACCTAGAATCTCCAAAAGTACAATGGGAGGCAGAGCCTTCAGTTGTCAAGCTCCTCTCCTGTGGAATCAGCTGCCAATCTGGATTCGGGAGTTAGACTCGATCTCTGTTTTTAAGAATAGGGCTAAAACCTACCTTTTTGATATAGCCTACAATTAGGGAGGGATCATGTGTTTCTGAACCCTCCCTTAGTTATGCTGCTAATAGGTTTAGTCAGCCGGGGGACCTCCAGTAATGCACTGGGCCTCACTACTTTCCTCACTCTCTATGAAATATTTTTTTTTTTGCTGGTCATTAACATTTGTTTGTTCTCTCCCATAGATTGAGTCCCCATCGTGCTGTTTGCTCTCTACATGTCTGTTCTTTTCTTCTTCTCTGTCCCCTCACCCCCCAGCCAGTCGCAGCAGATGACTGCCCCTCCCTGAGCCTGGTTCTGCTGGAGGTTTCTTCCTGTTAAAAGGGAGTTTTTCCTCTCCACCGTCGCCAAGTGCTTGCTCACAGGGGATCGCCTGATTGCTGGGGTCTTTCTGCAACTGTGGGGGTCCTCCCTACAGTTGATAGTGCTATGAGATGACTGTTGTTGTGAAATGGCGCTATATAAATAAAGTTGAATTGAATTGAATTGAATTGAAGATTACAAATCTGTTTGGGGCTGAGGACAGTGAATGCTCATTCACAAAGTAAAGATGCTTTTAAGAACCATTAAAACCAAATGGCTTAAAAGGAGCTTTTTAACCTCCTTGCCCATACCCCTGGTCGCACTGGGGAGACGTAATCATAATTATGCATGAATGAGAGATGTGCAATTCAGAGGTTATGACAGTCTTTGTCCATGATTTTGACAGAATTGTAAAAATTCCTTCAGTTCATGGAAAACTCACGGTGGCACACTCTGTGAAACCGCAAAAGAGTGACCGTTCCTCACACAGAACCCGAGTCTGAGGTCCATTAATGATTCCTGCTCTGCTGAATGCAAAATTTATGTATTTTAACTAAAAAAAACTGTTGGAATACTTTCATTTTGAATCATTTTGTTAAAAGAATGACAGTGAATGACTAGAGAAATAATGAAACAGTCTTCTTCTTCGTCGATTGCTAGATGGTCACACCAGCTGCCCTGACGAATGCTGCCATCCTGCGGAGGTCCCCGAGGTCCCCGTGCAGCTTTTGGTTCAGCGATGTGGGGTCAGGCCACGTAGCTTGTCTGAGTGCAGCATGGTCTGGGCAGTCTTGGAGGAGGTGTTCGCTGGTCATTTGGGCGGTACCACATGGGCATCTGTCCGATTGTCCAACTTTAAGTTTCTGGTGCATGTGAGCATGCATTCTGTTATGTCCAGTTCGGAGTCTGAACAGAACGACTTGGTCAGCCCTGCTCACACTGTAGTAGTTGTCATCCTTGCAGAAGTCTGGGTGTTGCTGCTGCCACTTCTTGTGAGACAGGGCCTTAATAATGGTTTTCTCATCACTGTAAGAGACCTGCCTGTCTTTCTGGTCTTGCTGCCCACCCTTCTTAGCAAGTCTGTCAGCCGTCTCATTTCCATAGACTCCACAGTGGGCAGGAATCCACTGGAGTGATACGTTCGCCTGTGTAGCTAGTTGAGACAGAGTGAGGGCGAGTTCATTCAGTTCTTTGCGTCGCGGGTCCTGAAGTGCATCCAAGACAGAGAGGGCATCAGTGAAGATGGCGACCCGCTTGTGTGCCTTGTCTTGATGTTCCCTGACGTGGGCTGCTGCTGTTCTCAGGGCTTCTGCCTCAGCCCTGAAGTTGGTGGAGTACTTTCCAGTCACTGTCATATAGTCATAAATTAACAGTCATACATTAGATAATGTCATAAATTAGATAATGATGGACATAAAAGCCTTCATTGCGCAGTCCAGTGTTTAGTGTGTGTAAATCTCGGAAGACAGGCTCTCAGCCCTCTGTCAGCTGTTTCCCAGTGTCTAAGGAAAGGATAAATAAAAAATAAATAAATAAATCCTTAATGTGTGTACTTGTCTGGAAGTTTACAATTCATTCATTCATCTTTAGCGGTCTGTTAGGAGTCGCAGGGGACTGGAGCTTTTCCCAGCATCAGATCTGCAATAAATGAAAGAATGAATGAAAGATCAGGTGTGGGATTATGACAGATTTTCACAAAATCAGTCCATCAAAATAAGGGACACAGAAATTCTAGCCCTGGTGCAGTAACAGGCATACATGCATATTCATGCCATCTAAACGTGCTGCTGAAATAGTGGTTGATAATACACTGTTGACTTCAGAGCCACTTTCTGATAATCCAAGCCACATTGATACCAATGAGCTGTAACCTTGCACCAAGCCTCTCCCACTTTAAATCAGTCCCATCCGGAAAGAGCAAGCCATGCACATATTCATTTCCTAATTAGGTGGTGAGGAGGCACAGTGAAAAACCAGACAATGCGCTGACAGAAGATAATGAAAGCACCTGCAAAAGGTAGAAATGCCCACTTCAGACTGTCATAATAGGGCCCATACAGCTCAGTGGATGGCACAGACTCCTGATTTTATTTAATTCTGGGTGTTCAAATCAAGTTTACTTAAGTATTGCTTTCATGTATGGTATCTCACCTTTTGCATTTCTATACTATTTGTTTGTATGTTACTGCTGTGACAATTTAATTTCCCTCTGGGATTAATAAAGTCATCTAATCTACTAATATGTGGACATATGGACTGTATCAATGCTCAAACCAACTCTCGGAACCTGTGTAATGTTTCTAGTTGGACAGTTTTCTGGATGGACAGTAAACACAGAGATGCCGGGTTCATGGCATGGCCTCCTCATTTTGTTTAGTTCTGGCTGTTCGGCTCAGTTTGCTGTCATGCTATGTGGACATGTGGAAGGTGGCCGTGCATGGTCCCAGTCTGTAGACACTGAAGAGAAAAGGAGAGACTGCTGTAAGAGGAGGGGTGGGGATATGCGGGCTGCTTCCGAACCCAACAAGCTGAAGGTTCTGGGATTCGGGACCAGCTCATAGACAGCTCTGGTTCAGTGGTTTGTGTCTTCGAAGACGGGACAAACTCCCTGCTCCCTGAAGACTGGACTGTCTACTACCGGAAACACATCGAAGGTGAGAGCATATTTGTCCTGTCCCATGTTGTTCTTCTTTTCCTGGCTGCTCCCTTCAGGGGTCTCCACAGTGGATCATCTGCCTCCATCTCACCCTATCCCTTCATCTTCCTCTGTAACACCAACCCTCTCCATGTCCTCCTTCACTACATCCATGAATCTTCTCTCTGGTCTTTCTCTTTTTCTCCTGCCTGGCAGCAACATCTTCAACATCCTTTGTCCAATATCTCCCCTGTCCCTCCTCTGCACATGTCCAAACCATCTCAGCTTTGCCTCTCTTACTTTGTCTCCATACCACTCAACCTGAGATGTCCCTCTGATATACTCATTTCTAATCTGGTCACTCCTAGATGAGAATCTTAGCATCTTCAACTCTGCCACCTCCAGCTCTCCCTCCTGTCTTTTTGTCAATGACGGTGTAGGTTGCTGTCTAACTGTTAAGAAGTATAAGGTTTTGAAAATACATGAATTGAAAGACTACAACCACAGCTTCACGAAAGTGATGTCATCATTTTTAAAGCACACTCAGGGGGAGTTACTAAAGGCCCTTTTCCACTAGCCTCACTTAGCCCTACACCGCACCACTCAGCCCGCTTTAGGCGCTTTTCCATCAGCCCCAGCACCAGTTAGCAGGTACTTTTTTCGTACCTGATCCAGGGCAGGGTCTAACCGGGCTGAGTATGGCTGAGTATGGCTGTGATATGACTTTAAGAGACTGGTCGCCGCTGATTGGTCAGGTCGTAACGTCATGAAAGCGACTTTTTCTGCTGAATTTACTCCACGACTGCCATTTGTAATTGTTCAGCAGTGAACACAGTGCGCCCCTTTAATACGGTATATTATATTAATATACTGTATAATATACTTATATAATAATATACTCTTAATATTATATATTAGGAGGTGCGCAATTTTCTTTCTATATTAGGCGACGATCGCATCCAGCGCGAGTTGGAGGGATCTACTTGAAATGCAGGTGTCCGAGCAGATGGCTTCCCAAGGGCACATCCGTACTGCCAAACAGTGTCGGGAGAAGCTGAAAAAGCTGAAAAGCGATTACCGAGCAGTGAAGGACCACATTGCTCGAAGTTCAGCGGATCGGAAAGAGTGGAAGTGGTTCGCTGAGAGACATTGGGCTCGACACGGTCACTGTCACGGTCACAGTCACGGTCACGGCCTTGGAAACCGTGGATGGTGAGTGTTGTTTTGATATTGCGTATCTTTTCGCCACTTGATCCTTTTTGTGCCAAGCTCACTGTTTTTAAGAAATAGGAAGGTTGTTAGATTGTGGGTAATGGTTGTTACTGAGGCTTTCCTATTGTTTTGCAGCCAACTGCAGATTCACGCTTGCTTTGTGTTAAGTATTAGCGCGAACAAAATGCTGAATTACGCTTATTGTATTCCGGTTAAAAACTTGAGAGTGTTGTGTACATGTTGCACTTTGGTGTTAAGTTTTAAATTGCGTGCATTTTCTTTCTAGAATCGCATTTCATATCACAGGGGTCCACCTCAGTGGACATGATGGACACAGCGGACTCTCCTGGCGCTGCGTCTGCATGTGCGTCTGCCGGAGCGCCAGCTGAATCGACTCCCATGTCAGCCACATCACCAGCTCCATCTGGATCACGTTCAAGTGCCGGTAAGGCACAATAACCACGATTTTTTTTTTTTGGTTGAAACAGGTCCAGCAGCGGAAACCAGGGATGAAAATCCATCCATCCATCCATCCATCTTCTACCGCTTAATCCTTTACAGGTCGCGGGGGGGCTGGAGCCTAACAAGTTATGTACCAAACTGATTAATGCAATTTCCTGTAGCTGCATATTAATTAATTGAAAATGTCTTTTTAAATGTGCTAAAAGGTTATTCTTTGGTCTTAACTTATCGGTGTTCCACAACCATTTTTAGGTGTGGTGATTGGTGCTGTTGTAACTCCTGTTTTAGAAAAACAAATAAAGCGCATGAAGTGCCGTTGAAATCAACATGCTTCATTGAAATGCTTTGCGTCAGCTGACTGTATTAACCCATTCAGATTTCTGCGGCCACAGTACAGGCAACTAGTTTAAACATTACCCATCCATCCATCCATATTCTTAATCTTAATCCTTTTTAGTTTTGCAGGGGGGCTGCAGCCGAAGACAGCACCCTGCGTGTTGCAAAATCTGCTCTACTGAGGGGCAGCAACATGACAGTTCAGCTTATATACAGCAATGAAGCATAATATAATAGTGACATTCCACCACAGACTTTCACCAGTGTAATTCCATAATATATGTAGTGATCCAGCTTTAACGACCATGCCTTTCTGTCTTTCCATCTAGGCAAGACGAAAACAGACAACTCCCATCGCTGACCTTACATTAGCGATGGTCAACATGCATGACGAAGAGATGCGGCTCTTGGAACGGCAACATGACCAGCGGTAAGAATCAGGAGTACATGCAGCATTTGCGACAGGTGGCCGCAGATGTGTGGGCAGATGCGCGTGAAGCCCTGGAGCAGGACCCTGCGTTACAAAGGGAAGAGCTCGCAGAGGTGTCATCGCCCAGTCTGTTTTTTTGTTTGTAAATTTTGCTTCGGGAATAAAATTGTATTGTTTGCCTCAAAAGTCTGGTTTATCTGTTATGACACCGTATGAGAAAAGCCAATAACTACATACACATTCCATTCTCTGTTCACTCCACATGCTGCTGTTCATCAGGTCAGGTGTATAGCCTTCTAATGGTAATTTAATTTTTAACAACACAACGAAACGTAATGTCTTGGTAGGTTTTTTTTTTTAATTTTAAACAAATTTGCAATGCTGAATCCATTTCTCTTGAACGGGTACATTTTTTAGGTTACAAGCAGTTGTACAGGTGTGCTTGAACTTGTAGACACTGATAAAGGTAAGTACGTGTAAGTTGAATGTTGCATCACCAGTCAAAATTTAATAAATTAAGAAGAAATCTAGCAAAAATTTGGCACTAATAACAGTAGACAAATCGGACAAGGATACGCAACTGTGTTTTTGTTGCACACAACTGTTGTTACCAACAAGTGCAAAATTTATATTCCCTTTTCCCAAAAATTAAAAATCAATTTGTAAGTAAAAGTGGGAGACCTTTACATGGGAAAATATGACATGTATCAGCACATGATTTATAGTTCAATTTGCATTTCCACCTAAGCAAAAGTGGCTTGTCGAGCTGGATTTTTGTGAAGATGGCCTGTGCGGTGTTTCTGCATGTAATTACATACCTGTCAAGTGATACGGTTTCGCTGTATTTTAATACGGGGAAAATGCAATTTTAGCAAATACGGGCGTATTGCCATTTCTATACGCCAAAGAGAAAAATATACGGGAAAAAAAATTGAGAGTGTGGGGAGGAACACGTCGTGTGTGACCCCCACAGCGTACGGGGCTGTCAGAGCGCTCAGCGTGAGCAATTATCACAACAGTGACGAAGTGTGGACTCATCATTAGGCTGATGGCTTCGCACCTTCTTAACAGATAAGCATTATGAACAAGAGGACAGGTAGATGGACCATGCACAACATTTTATTTACAAAAAACATTTTTGAAATATGTATGCACATAAATGTGGACGAAATAGACAAGTATTGCATCACAGCATCTCGTATTATATTGTAACGTGCAGCTCAACATGGCAACGTCCCACCGGGAGGTTTGAACTCACACCTCCCGCTCCGGAGTCCCGCACTCTACCTGTGTCGCCAATAGGGTCAACCCACTTAGCAAGCCAAGTAGGGTGCTTATATTGAGTTCGCTACAATATCACCACCCTGCTCCTCTGCTCTCTGTGCCGCTGCCACCACTGGTTCATCTACTGCATCATCCAATGTAGTGTCAAACGTCTCTCCATGACTCTCACACAGATTGTGCAGAGCACAAGAAGTCAGCACCATAGATTTAACCAGTTTCATGTCACAGTCATTCTTCTCTCCTCGTCATCAGCCATTTTGTTTGTTGTGGAGGATTCAGTCGCGTGTTTCACGTCACGAGGGTGTGGCGCCGCCTACTGTTCAACAAATCCCACCCACAGCAGGTGCGCCAGCAAGTGTGCCAGCAGTAGTTGAAAAGCAACTGAGGCTGAACCGAACCGAAGTGAGTAGAGCCGGGTTTTCAATCGGGGCTGAGCGGGGCTAGTGGAAAAGCGCCTTAACAGTCCTCTGGATCAGCTCCAGCTCTCTAAAAAACATTTTTGTTGTTTCTCTCCTCATTGGTCAGAAAACAGGAGGTGAGCTTTGAGAGGGGAACCGCCGTAGTCATGTTTGGTGACATGTATACTGTAGTCTGAGATAACTGGGAATGTAGTCTAAGCAGGTTCACAAAATCTAAATATTACTCTTTTATAATATGACAGCTGACAACTTTAATTACGTGGAAAATTATCTTTTAAACTGACAAACATCATATGTGTAACGTGACAAAATTCGATCAGCATTAAAAGATCATTTCTCTCTTGCCATTCACTTCAATGGAGATTTTTTCTGATTTAAGATCTCATATGCAGAAGTAGCGGGGGCGTGACTCTCTATAAATGATTTATCTTTTCTCTGCAGCTCTCTGGGACCTAGTACCATAGACTGTCTATGCCTGGTACCAAGTAGTTCACAACCCAGTGCTGGGTCATGAGCTGGTTGTGCAGCAGATGATGACTGGAGCTATATAGTTTGCAACTTTTTCCTCATAAATTTGCTACTTTTTTTGGTGTAGAGTTGTGACTTTTTTAATCAAATTGTGACTTTTTCATACATTTCTAACTTTTTTCTCATAAATTTTCAATTTTTTGTAAACATGCAATTTTTAAAAATCAAATTGTGACTTTTTTCTTGTAAATTTGCTTTTTTCACATTTGCCATTTTTTTCTTGCAAATTCAATAATTTTTTCATCATAAATCTACAACTTTTTTGCTGTAAATTTGTGACTTTTTTTCCTTTTACATTTGCAGCATTCATTTGAATGCTGGTTAAGTTTGTATTGTATGTAACGCTTTATATTTTCTCTCTTCATTGATAAAGAGAGAAAGTTTAAAGCATTTATAAAAACATCATTTGTTTTTAAAAAGTTTTTGTTTTAAAGCTTTTGAACTCTTCCCTATTACAAAAATAGGGGCCCCTAAACAGAGCCTTGCGTAGGGCCCCGATTACCGACACATTCAAACAACAAACCCTGGATCAACCCTGAGATTAAAACACTTCTGAGAGAGAAGAAGCTCTTCAGGTCGGGGAACAGGGAGATGCTGAAGTCCGTACAGAGGGAGCTGAGGAGAAAGATCAGAGAAGGCAAGGACAGCTTCAGGAGGAAGATGGAGGACAAGCTGCAACAGAGCGACATCAGCGGGGTCTGGAGAAACCTCAAAACCATCTCTGGGCTCCAGAATACCTCCCCCCAGGCCATGGGGGGCAGGGAGTGGGCGAACAATCTGAATTTGTTTTTCAATAGGTTTGACCAACCGCCCTCCCCCCTGTCTGCACAACAACCACTGCTGCCTGTAAAGACATCAAGTCCTGCTGCCCACTCCCCACTCCACCAACACCCCCCCCACTCCCAACACACAGCCCCCCATCCTGACCCTGACCAGGACCCAGGTGAGGACGGAGCTGAGGAAGATCAAGGCGAGGAAGGCGTCGGGACCGGACGGCATCAGCGCAAAGCTCCTCAAGTCCTGTGCAGACCAGCTGTGTGGGATTGTGACGTACATCTTCAACCTGAGCCTGAAGCTGGGGAGGGTACCACAGCTGTGGAAAACATCTTGTGTGGTACTTGTACCAAAAACTTCCCACCCCAAAGACCTGAACAGCTACAGACCGGTGGCCTTGACGTCCCACTTGATGAAGACCCTGGAGAGACTGCTCCTTGCTCACCTCCGCCCCCTGGTGGAACCAGCGATTGATCCACTCCATTTCGCCTACCAGCATGGCATTGGGGTGGAGGATGCGGTGATCTTCCTCCTTCACCATTCTCTGTCCCACCTGGAGAAGCCCGGGAATGTGGTGAGGATCATGTTCTTTGACTTCTCCAGTGCTTTCAACACCATCCAACCGATGATCCTGAAGGACAAGCTGCTGCGCGCAGGGGTGGACCAGCACCTCTCATCATGGATCCTGGACTACCTCACGAACCGGCCTCAGTTTGTGAGAACCCGGGACTGTGTGTCCGACACGATCATCAGTAGCACGGGGGCCCCCCAGGGAACGGTGTTGGCTCCCTTCCTGTTCACTCTTTATACTGCGGACTTCTCACACAACACAACACACTGCCATCTACAGAAGTTCTCTGATGACTCTGCGATCGTTGGCCTCATCTCCAATGGAGATGAAGCTGAGTACAGAGGGCTTATCCAGGACTTCGTGGACTGGTGCCATCGGAACTGCCTCCAGATCAACGCGAGGAAAACTAAGGAGCTGGTGGTGGACTGCCGCAGGCAAGGACAACCCCTCACAGCACCAGTAAATATACAGGGAACAGACAATGAGATGGTGACATCCTACAAGTACCTGGGTGTTCATCTGAACAATAAACTAGACTGGTCACACAATACTGATGCACTCTACAAGAAGGGACAGCGCAGGCTGTTCCTACTGAGGAGACTCAGGTCTTTTGGTGTACAAGGGGCGCTGCTGAAGACATTCTATGACACGGTGGTGGCATCAGCCATCACTTTTGGAGTGGTCTGCTGGGGCAGTGGCATTACTGCAGCCGATAGGAAGAGACTGAACAAACTGATCAAGAAAGCTAGCTCCGTCCTGGGGCAGCGCCTTGATCCGGTGGAGGAGATAGAAGAGAGAAGGATGGTGGCTAAACTGTCATCTCTGCTGGAGTCCGAGTTCCACCCTATGCAGGACATACTGAATGCACTGAGGAGCTCATTTAGCAGCAGACTACATCATCCCAGGTGCACAACCGAGAGGTTTCGCAGGTCCTTCCTACCAACGGCTGTCAGACTGTACAACCTAAGCAGGGCTGCTCGCAGAGATAGCAAAAAGACGTAACAACCTAATAGTTTTTTGAATGCAAAAGATGCAATAGACTTACACAATGGTCCCCTCCGGCATACAACTAGGAAAATACCGGTAGCTACGGAGGGTGAGAATATGCATGGGCACATAATCATACCATGTAGGATAACTAAGTAGACGGTTGTGCTGTTTCATCCCATCTAGCAACAATGCTCTGCACTGTGTGTGTTTATACATTTACATATTTATTCCATCTAGCTACAATGCTCCGCACTGGGTGTGTTTATGTTTATGTTTATATTTATATATCTATATATTCATTCCATCTAGCTACAATGCTCCGTACTGTGTGTTTATATATCTACATATTATTCTATCAAGCTGCATTGCTCCGCACTGTGTTTATATATTTACATATTTATTCCATCTAGCTGCAATGCTCCGTACTGTGTGTTTATATACTCATATATTTATCCCATCCAGCTACAATGCTCTACACTGTATGTCTGTGTGTATATATATATATTTATAGTAATATGTACATATGTATATTAGCTGCTCTTGCTTGCTTGCTTTTTTTTTTCTTGCCTTCTGATTGTTGCTCTGAGTGTTGCTATCCCTGTGCTGTTGCAATCCTGGAATTACCCCGTTGTGGGACTAATAAAGGCTTATCTTATCTTATCTTATCTTATATGTTTTGTACTATAAGATTTTGTGACAATATGCATAACTGATGTTTCAGCAGCCAATGTAGCTTGAATGAATTGTTGTTGTTTTTTTTTTTTACCATAACAGTACCTTGTAAGTGCTAATTTTATCCTAAATAAAGCCTTTCTGGTTCAGCGTTGCCGTGGTTAGTCAGACACATCAAAGACTCTGACAACAGGTTAACAAGGGGTGAAACTCAAAATTCAATTCAATTCAATTCAATTCAACTTTATTTATATAGCACCATTTCACAACAACAGTCATCTCATAGCACTTTCAACAGTTGCAGAAAGACCCCAGCAATCAGGCGATCCCCTGTGAGCAAGCGCTTGGTGACGGTGGAGAGGAAAAACTCCCTTTTAACAGGAAGGAACCTCCAGCAGAACCAGGCTCAGGGAGGGGCAGTCATCTGCTGCAACTGGCTGGGGGGTGAGGGGATTGAGAAGAAGAAAAGAACAGACATGTAGAGAGCAAACAGCATGATGGGGACTCAATCTATGGGAGAGAACAAACAGATGTTAATGACCAGCAAAAAAAAACAATATTTCATTGAGGGTGAAGAAAGGAGTGAGGCCCAGTGCATTATTGGAGGTCCCCCGGCTGACTAAACCTATTAGCAGCATAACTAAGGGAGGGTTCAGAAACACATGATCCCTCCCTAATTGTAGGCTATATCAGAAAGGAAGGTTTTAACCCTATTCTTAAAAACAGAGATCGAGTCTGACTCCCGAATCCAGATTGGCAGCTGGTTCCACAGGAGAGGAGCTTGATAACTGAAGGCTCTGCCTCCCATTGTACTTTTGGAGATTCTAGGTATTACAAGTAATCCTGCATTTTGGGAGCGTAGTGCTCTGTTAGGATAATACGGTAGTATCAGATCTTTTAAATAAAAAGGGGACTGATTGTTAAGAGCTTTGTAAGTGAGAAGAAGGATTTTAAACTTAATTCTAAACTCTATGGGAAGCCAATGAAGGGAGGCCAGAACTGGAGAGATATGATCTCTCTTTCTAGTACCTGTTAAAACTCTTGCTGCAGCATTTTGGATCAGCTGAAGACTTTTTAAAGATGTTTTAGGACAACCTGATAATAAAGAATTACAATAATCTAATCCAGAGCTAACAAAAGTGTGGATCAGTTTCTCAGCATCACTCTGAGACAAGATGCTCCTAATCTTGGCAATATTACGCAAATGATAAAAGGCAGTCTTAGAAACAAATTTAATATGTGAATTGAAAGACAGATCTTGATCAAAAATAATTCCAAGGTTCCTCACAGAGCTATTAAGAGAAAGAGTAACCGCATCCAAACTGAAAGTTTGATTTGGAAAGGTATTTCTAAGGTTTTTTGGACCAACAAGAATGACTTCAGTCTTATCTGAATTTAATAGCAGGAAATTACAAGTCATCCAAGCTTTGATTTCCTTAAGACAGGCTTCCAACTTGGCTAATTGATTATTATCATCTGGCTTCACTGGCAGGTATAATTGTGTGTCATCTGCATAACAATGAAAATGTATACAGTGCTTTCTAATAATGTTGCCTAACGGAAGCATATATAAACTAAAAAGAGTAGGGCCTAGCACAGATCCCTATGGAACTCCATGACTGAGCTTTGAGTTGAAAGAAAACTCATTATATACATGAACAAACTGGAACCTATCAGATAAATAAGATCTAAACCACTGCAACAAAGTTCCATTAAGTCCAACATAGTGTTCTAATCTATCAAGTAGAATATTATGATCAATAGTATCAAAAGCTGCACTAAGGTCTAAAAGGACAAGTACAGAAACAAGTCCATTATCAGATGCGATAAGGAGGTCATTAGTGACCTTCGCTAAGGCTGTTTCAGTACTATGATGGATTCTAAACCCAGAGTGAAACTCTTCAAGTTAACCATTTCCCTGCAAGTGGTCAAATAATTGCATAGCAACAACTCTTTCTAAGAGTTTTGAAATGAAAGGGAGATTAGAGATTGGTCTATAGTTAGCTAAAGCTCCTGGATCCAGCGTTGGCTTTTTGAATAAGAGTTTAATTACAGTCATTTTAAAAGCCTGCGGTACATAGAGCGTGTACAGAGAGAGTAGCCTGATGCTATTTACGGCTATTTACGGAGACATGGCTAACAGAACTAGCAACAGATGCTAACATTGAACTGGAGGGTTTCCACGCAATACGGGCAGACCGAACACCAGACAGTGGGAAAGCAAGGGGCGGAGGAGTGATAATGTATGTCAATAACAACTGGTGCAGACCGGCACATATCATGGTTAAACAACAACACTGTAACAAAGACGTGGAGTTGCTAGCTGTTAGCATGCGGCCTACATATCTCCCGAGGGAATACTCATACGTGATCTGCATTGTTATTTATGCAAATCCGCCGGCGAACGCTGGGACAGCGCGTGACGTCATTCACTCAGTAACTGGCAGGCTGCTGACAGAACACTCAGATGCTCTTCTCCTCATCTCAGGTGATTTCAACCATATTTCACTGTCCCCCATTCTATCCACATTCACCCAGTATGTCACATGCCACACTAGAGACAATAAAACACTGGACTTATTCTATGCAAATACTAAGGAGGCGTACACCTCATCACCACTCCCCCCACTCGGGAGATCGGATCACAACTTGGTTCATCTCCTGCCGGTGTACAAACCCCTAGTACACAGACAACCTCCGGTCATGCGCACAGTGAAGTTATGGTCTGAGGAGGCAATGGACGCTCTAAAGGACTGTTTTGAAACCACTGCCTGGGAGCAGCTCTGCGATCCACATGGTGAGGACATCAATGGCCTCACTCACACCATCATGGACTACATCAGCTTCTGTGTGGACAACACCGTACCCACCAAGACCATACGGTGTTGCTTGAACAACAAACCCTGGATCAACCCTGAGATAAAAACACTTCTGAGAGAGAAGAAAAGGATCTTCAGGTCGGGGAACAGGGAAATGCTGAAGTCCGTACAGAGGGAGCTGAGGAGGAAGATCAGAGAAGGCAAGGACAGTTTCAGGAAGAAGATGGAGGACAAGCTGCAACAGAGCGACATCGGCGGGGTCTGGAGAAGCCTCAAAACCATCTCTGGGCTCCAGACTACCTCCCCCCAGGCCACGGGGGGCAGGGAGTGGGTGAACAATCTGAACCTGTTTTTTAATAGGTTTGACCAACTGCCCCCCCCCTTTCCCGACTGCACAACAACCACTGCTTACTCTAAAGACATCGGGTCCTGCTGCCCACACCCCACTCCACCAACACCCCCCCCCCCCACTCCCAGCACACAGCCCCCCAACCTGACCCTCACTAAGACCCAGGTGAGGACGGAGCTGAGGAAGATCAAGGCGAGGAAGGCCTCGGGACCAAACGGCATCAGCGCAAAGCTCCTCAAGTCCTGTGCAGACCAGCTGTGTGGGATTGTGGAGCACATCTTCAACCTGAGCCTGAAGCTGGGGAGGGTACCACAGTTGTGGAAAACATCTTGTGTGGTACCTGTACCAAAGACTTCCCACCCCAAAGACCTGAACAGCTACAGACCAGTGGCCCTGACGTCTCACATGATGAAGACCCTGGAGAGACTGCTCCTTGCTCACCTCCGCCCCCTGGTGGGACCAGCGATTGATCTACTCCAGTTCGCCTACCAGCATGGCATTGGGGTGGAGGATGCAGTGATCTTCCTCCTTCACCGTTCTCTGTCCCACCTGGAGAAGCCCGGGAATGCGATGAGGAGCATGTTCTTTGACTTCTCCAGTGCTTTCAACACCATCCAACCGATGATCCTGAAGGACAAGCTGCTGTGCGCAGGGGTGGACCAGCACCTGTCATCAGGGATCCTGGACTACCTCACAAACCGGCCACAGTTTGTGAGAATCCGGGATTGTGTGTCCGACACGATCATCGGTAGCACGGGGGCCCCACAGGGAACGGTTTTGGCTCCCTTCCTGTTCACCCTTTATACTGCGGACTTCTCACACAACACAACACACTGCCATCTACAGAAGTTCTCTGACGACTCTGCGATCATCGGCCTCATCTCCAACAGAGATGAAGCTGAGTATAGAGGACTTATCCACGACTTTGTGGACTGGTGCCATGAACGCGAGGCATCAACGCGAGGAAAACTAAGGAGCTGATGGTGGACTGCCGCAGGCAAGGACAACCGCTCACAGCACCAGTAAACATCCAGAGAACAGACATCCTACAAGTACCTGGGTGTTCATCTGAACAATAAACTAGATTGGTCACACAATACCGATGCACTCTACAAGAAGGGACAGCGCAGGCTGTTCCTACTGAGGAGACTCAGGTCTTTTGGTGTACAAGGGGCGCTGCTGAAGACATTCTATGACACGGTGGTGGCATCAGCCATCACTTTTGGAGTGGTCTGCTGGGGCAACGGCATTACAGCAACCGATAGGAAGAGACTGAACAAACTGATCAAGAAAGCTAGCTCTGTCCTGGGGAAACGCCTTGACCCAGTGGAGGAGATAGGAGAGAGAAGAATGGTGGCTAAACTGTCATCTCTGCTGGAGTCCAAGTCCCACCCTATGCAGGACATACTGAACGCATTGAGGAGCTCATTTAGCAGCAGACTACATCATCCTAGGTGCGCAACCGAGAGGTTTCGCAGGTCCTTCCTACCTACGGCTGTCAGACTGTATAACCTAAGCAGGGCTGCTCGCAGAGATAGCAAAAAAACGTGATGACCTAGTAGTATTGAATGCAAAAGACGCAATAGACTTACACAATGGTCCCCTCCAGTATACAACTAGGACAATATCAGTTGCTACGGAGGGTGACAATATGTATGGGTACATATTCATACTATGTAGGATAACTAAGTAAACGGTTATGCTGTTTATTCCATCTAGCTACAATGCCCCGCACTGTGTGTATATATATTTATATATTTATGTGTACAAATGTATATTCGCTGCTCTTGTTTTTCTTGTCTTCTTGATTGTTGCGCTGAGTGTTGCTGTCGCTGTGCTGTTGCAATCTTGGAATTTCCCCATTGTGGTTTATCAATTTTTTTGCCAGGTCTGAGGGGTTTGTCAAAAAAAATCGCATTTTGGTTAACGTTCAGAGGGTGAAAAATGCGATCATTTATTCAGAATAAGAAAAAAATAAATAAATAAAGAAACGCAAGCAGATACAATAGGGCTAAACCCAGTCCCACTAATTGTGGGACTGGGTTTAGGAACAGTTTCTTTCCAACAGCTGTCACGTTATTGAACTTAGTTCCCTGCTGACTCTCTTACCATCATCTCTTGCCATCCTTACCTGTACATAACTGTTTAAAAAATATAGGCAGCGCTAGAGTTTGATTCATTGTCTCTATTATTTGGGAAGTGGGATCGTCACTTCCTTGTGGTAACGTATCCTCATTTCCTGTTTTGCTGTCTGTCTGTGTGGTTTGCTCTCCTCACTCTCCTGAGCTTTTGGGTTAGCCACTATCGATGGCTACTAGCTCTCCTTCCCCTCCTCCTCTGGTGTGCTTTCTCTGTCAGATGTTTAGCTACACCTCTGCCTCTTTTAGTGATAACGGTAAATGTAATAAATGTTGTCTTTTTGAGGCGCTCGAGGCAAGGTTGTCTGATTTGGAATCCCGGCTCCGCTGCATTGAAACACCGTCTGCGCCAGTTACTCTTGACGGATGCCCCTTAGCTGCAGCGGAGCTAGCTAGCATAGCTAACCCTGTTAGCGCTCCTCCAGCTCTCCTCAGCAGCGAGGAGACTGGGTGGGTGACGGTGAGAAGGAAGCCTAGTTGCAAAGCCCCGGTTCACCACCAGCCTGTTCACGTTTCTAATCGTTTTTTCCCGCTCAGCGACACACCCGCTGAGGAAAAAACTCTGATCATTGGCGACTCTGTAGTCAGAAACGTGAATCTAGAGACTCCAGCGGCCATAGTCAAATGCATTCCTGGGGCCAGAGCAGGCGACATCGAGTCAAATTTGAAAATGCTGGCTAAAAGTAACTGTAAATACTCCACAGTGGTGTCAAAGCTTTTGACACCATTGACCACAGAACACTACTAAGGAAACTGGAAAGGTATGGGATAAGAGGGGTAGGACTGAGTTGGGTGGAAAGTTATTTAAGTAACAGACAACAATTTGTACAAATCGGTGAGCACAAATCACCCTTCATGGACATCACTTGTGGTGTGCCCCAGGGGTCAGTTTTGGGACCCAAACTCTTTATTTTGTATATAAATGACATATGCCAAGTATCAAAAATTCTGAAATTTATTTTGTTTGCGGATGACACAAATATCCTTTGCACTGGTGAGAATTTGCAGCAGGTTTTAGAGGTGGTCACAACTGAAATGAAAAAGTTAACGCAGTGGTTCAACAAAAATAAATTATCTCTAAATCTAAAAAAAACAAAGATTATGTTGTTTGGAAATTATAAAATAAATCATGAAATAATGGTAACGATAGATGATACCAGAATAGAAACAGTACAGGAAAATAAGTTTCTTGGGGTGACGCTAGACAATAAAATCTGCTGGAAACCTCACATGAGTCACATCCGGGCCAAGTTAGCAAAATGTATAGGCATACTGGGGAAGACAAGACACATCTTGGACTATAAATCATTGGTCCTATTGTACAATTCACTGTTTTTACCTTATCTTAACTATTGTGTAGAAGTCTGGGGAAACACCTACAAGACCAGCCTACAGTCAATATGCACATTACAAAAAAGAGCTATAAGGATAATAAACAATGTAGGATATAGAGACCATACCAATTCGTTGTTTTTAAAGTCACATGTCATAAAGTTCATCGATTTAGTTAAATTTAAGACAGCACAAGTAATGTACAGGGCAATTAATAATCAACTCCCAACTACTATACAAAAAATATTTAAAAAAAAGAGACAATGATCATAATTTGAGAGGAGACTTAAACTTTACAAAACCCAAGATACGAACAACCAAGAAAAGTATGTGCATATCTGTCTGTGGGGTGGATTTGTGGAACAGTCTGGAGCCAGAACTGAAACTATGTACAAACAGAAATCAATTCAAAAAGAGGTATAAACATTATTTGCTGAAAGGATATATGTTAGAAGGGTAGTATTTATATGTACGATTCATTATGTTCACTCTGGGACATTATGGGACACTATGGAATGGTGGGTGGGACAGCACTATGTATATCTGTGTTGTTTGAGGCTGGTTTTGATGTATGGACATCAATGTATGCTAGGATGGATGGGTGTTAATGTTGATTTGTAAAAAATACAGTAAATTGTTTACTTGGGGTCTTAAAGGTGGTAATTTGTATATAATTCACATGGGTGTATTTATGGAAAAGAGGAGAGGGAATTAATAAGTGTTCACTTCTTCCTTCTCCCTTTCGAACACTGTATACTGTTACTTTATTGCATTTGTCATTTGTTTTGTTTTTGTTATACTTTTTTTGTTCGAAATAAAGTATCTATCTATCTATCTATCTATCTATCTATCTATCTATCTATCTATCTATCACAATTGTTATTCACGCTGGCATTAATGACATCCGTCTCCGGCAGTCGGAAGTCACGAAACTTAATGTAGAATTGGTGTATGACTTTGCAAAAACGATGTCTGCCACTGTAGTATTCTCTGGGCCCCTCCCCAATCTGACCAGTGATGACATGTTTAGCCGCTCGTCATCCTTCAACTGCAGGCTGTCTGTGTGGTGTCCTGCAAACAACGTGGGCTACATTGACAATTAGAGCTCTTTTTGGGGAAAACCTGGTCTTATGAGACGAGAAAGCATTCATCCCACTTTGGATGGCGCTTCTCATTTATCTAACAATCTGGCATCTTTTTTATCCAAATTTCCAAAAGCTTGACAACTCAGAGTTGGGACCAGGAAGCAGAGTCGCAATCTTACACGCCTCTCTGCAGCTCCTCTTCATCCTCCACCCCTCAACTTAGCCCCTGTCTTCCCCATCAGAGAATCGTTGTCTGCTCCCTCCAAAGTAAATAAAAATATAATATATAAGCATCCCAAAGTGATTAAGCAAAATATTGGTAAAACTCAAATTAAACATAAAGCCTCTAAACTGAATGATTTGGCCTCTGTTCCTCCTCATAATTTAAAAATTAAATGTGGTTTATTAAATATTAGGTCTCTAACTCCCAAGTCTCTGTTAGTCCATGATCTGTTAATTGATCATCAGATTGATTTAATTTCCCTTACAGAGACTTGGTTAGGACAAGAGGATTATGTTGGTTTAAATGAATCAACTCCCTCTGGTTATTTAAACTGTCAAAATCCCAGAAGTTCTGGTCGTGGAGGAGGAGTAGCAACAATTTACCATTCCAAATTACTAGTTAATGTAAAGCAAAAAACATGTTATAATTCATTTGAGGGCCTGGTCCTCAGTATTGGGCACTTTAGCAATTTTAGGTTAAACCCAATTTTATTTGCCATAGTTTATCGTCCCCCATCAACCTACTCAGAATTTTTATTTGAATTTGCTGATTTCTTAGCTGATTTAGTGCTGAAATCAGATAATTATCAGAATAATTATAGTAGGGGACTTTAATATACATGTAGATGCAGATAGTGACTGCCTTAATGTGGCATTTAATTCAATATTAGACTCGACTGGGTTTTCTCAGAAAGTAGGAAATTTTACTCATTACCTCCACCATACATTGGACCTTGTTCTGACATATGGCATAGAAATAAAAAATCTTGTAGTGTCTCCTCATAACCCTGTACTGTCAGACCATTGTCTGTTAACCTTTGATTTTACTATTTCTGACTATTTGGCTCCTAAAGGAAAATATTATTGCAGTAGATGCCTCTCAGATGATGCTGTTACCAAATTAATGCGGATTGTTTCCTCTATACCATGTGTCAACACAACGGAAATAAGCTATAGACAGCTTGCTCCTTCTGTAATTGATAACATGGTGGATAGTGTTACAGCTTCTCTGCATCAGACTCTAGACTTGGTGGCCCCCTTAAAAAAGAAAAAAGTCTAATAAGAGATTTCTAACTCCTTGGTTCAACACAGAAACTCGTAGCTTAAAACAGAAGACTCGTCAATTAAAAAGAAAATGGCGCTCCACTAATTTAGATGAAATCTATTTAGCTTGGAGAAATCATCTTTTAATTTATAAAAAATCTCTTAGAAAAGCTAGAACGAGTTATTATTCTGCATTAATAGAAGAGAACAAGAATAATCCCAGGTTTCTTTTCAGCACTGTAGCCAGGTTGACAAAGAGTCAGGACTCTGTCAATCCTAGCATTCCCTTAGAGCTTACTAGTCAGGACTTTATGAACTTTTTCAATAATAAAATTTCATCCATCAGAGATAAAATCAATCAGATTCTTCCCACAGTTAACTTAAATACTGTAACTACTACAACTCCTTCAATTGATGTCTGTCTTGATGAGTTTAGTCCAATCGACCTTTGTGAGTTAGACAAAATAGTTTCCTCATCCAAACCTTCAACTTGTCTTTTAGACCCTATTCCTACCAGGTTATTTAAAGAAGTCTTCCCACTTATTGGTAGCTTTATTCTTCATATAATCAATTCTTCATTAACTTTAGGCCATGTACCACAGGCTTTTAAAACGGCTGTAATTAAACCCTTACTCAAAAAGCCAACGCTAGATCCAGGAGCTTTAGCTAACTATAGACCAATCTCTAATCTCCCTTTCATTTCATAAATCTTAGAAAGAGTTGTTGCTGCGCAATTATTTGACCACCTGCAGGGAAATGGTTTACTTGAAGAGTTTCAATCTGGGTTTAGAATCCATCATAGTACTGAAACAGCCTTAGCGAAGGTCACTAACAACCTCCTCATCGCATCTGATAATGGACTGGTTTCTGTACTTGTCCTTTTAGACCTTAGTGCAGCTTTTGATACTATCGATCATAATATTCTACTTGATAGATTAGAACACTATGTTGGACTTAATGGAACTTCGTTGCAGTGGTTTAGATCTTATTTATCTGATAGGTTTCAGTTTGTTCATGTAAATAACAAGTTTTCTTTCAACTCAAAGCTTAGTCATGGAGTTCCACAGGGATCTGTGCTAGGCCCTACTCTTTTTAGTTTATATATGCTTCCGTTAGGCAACATTATTAGAAAGCACTGTATACATTTTCATTGTTAAGCAGATGACACACAATTATACCTGCCAATGAAGCCAGATGATAGTAATCAATTAGCCAAGTTAGAAGCCTGTCTTAAGGAAATCAAAGCTTGGATGACTTGTAATTTCCTGCTATTAAATTCAGATAAGACTGAAGTCATTCTTGTTGGTCCAAAAAATCTTAGAAATACCTTTCCAAATCAAACTTTCAGTTTGGATGCGGTTACTCTTTCTCTTAATAGCTCTGTGAGGAACCTTGGAATTATTTTTGATCAAGATCTGTCTTTCAATTCACATATTAAATTTGTTTCTAAGACTGCCTTCTATCATTTGCATAATATTGCCAAGATTAGGAGCATCTTGTCTCAGAGTGATGCTGAGAAACTGATCCACGCTTTTGTTAGCTCGAGATTAGATTATTGTAATTCTTTATTATCAGGCTGTCCTAAAACATCTTTAAAAAGTCTTCAGCTGATCCAAAATGCTGCAGCAAGAGTTTTAACAGGTACTAGAAAGAGAGATCATATCTCTCTGGTTCTGGCCTCCCTTCATTGGCTTCCCATAGAGTTTAGAATTAAGTTTAAAACCCTTCTTCTTACTTACAAAGCTCTAAACAATCAGGCTTCTTTTTATTTAAAAGATCTGATACTACCATATTATCCTAACAGAGCACTACGCTCCCAAAATGCAGGATTACTTGTAATACCTAGAATCTCCAAAAGTACAATGGGAGGCAGAGCCTTCAGTTATCAAGCTCCTCTCCTGTGGAACCAGCTGCCAATCTGGATTCGGGAGTCAGACTCGATCTCTGTTTTTAAGAATAGGGCTAAAACCTACCTTTTTGATATAGCCTACAATTAGGGAGGGATCATGTGTTTCTGAACCCTTCCTTAGTTATGCTGCTAATAGGTTTAGTCAGCCGGGGGACCTCCAGTAATGCGCTGGGCCTCACTCCTTTCCTCACTCTCAATGAAATATTTTTTTTGCTGGTCATTAACATTTGTTTGTTCTCTCCCATAGATTGAGTCCACATCGTGCTATTTGCTCTCTCCATGTCTGTTCTTTTCTTCTTCTCTGTCCCCTCACCCCCCAGCCAGTCGCAGCAGATGACTGCCCCTCCCTGAGCCTGGTTCTGCTGGAGGTTTCTTCCTGTTAAAAGGGAGTTTTTCCTCTCCACCGTCGCCAAGTGCTTGCTCACAGGGGATCGCCTGATTGCTGGGGTCTTTCTGCAACTGTGGGGGTTCCCCCTACAGTTGATAGTGCCATGAGATGACTGTTGTTGTGAAATGGCGCTATATAAATAAAGTTGAATTGAATTGAATAACTGCCCATCTAACTTATTGTACATTATTTGCACATAACAGTACTCTTAACTTTCTGCACTGCTGCATATATTTGCATATATTTGCTTAAATTGCACATACTGTCAATTACTGTATATACTGCACTGCTGTCCTTTGCACTTCTGATTGGATGCTAAACTGTGTTTCGTTACCTTGTATTCATACATGTGTAATGGCAATAAAGTTGAATCTAATCTAATCTAATCTAATCTAATCTAATCTAATCTAATCTAATCTAATCTAAAGGCTTATCTTATCTTATCTTATCTTATCTTACATGGCCTAAAGTTAATGAAGAATTGATTATATGGAGAATAAAGCTACCAATAAGTGGGAAGACTTCTTTAAATAACCTGGTAGGAATAGGGTCTAAAAGACAAGTTGAAGGCTTGGATGAGGAAACTATTTTGTCTAACTCTAAAAGGTCAATTGGAGTAAACTCATCAAGACAGATATCAATTGAAGGAGTTGTAGTAGTTACAGTATTTAAGTTAACTGTGGGAAGAATCTGATTGATTTTATCTCTGATGGATGACATTTTATTATTTTAAAAAAGTTCATAAAGTCCGGACTAGTAAACTCTAATGGAATGCTAGGATTGACCAGAGTCCTGACTCTTTGTCAACCTGGCTACAGTACTGAAAAGAAACTTGGGATTATTCTTGTTTTCTTCTATTTATGCAGAATAATAACTCGTTCTAGCTTTTCTAAGAGATTTTTTTAATAAATTAAAAGATGATTTCTCCAAGCTAAATAGATTTCATCTAAATTAGTGAAACACCATTTTCTTTCTAATTGACTATTCTTCTGTTTTAAGCTACGAGTTTCTGTGTTGAACCAAGGAGTTAGAAATCTCTGATTAGACTTTTTCTTTTTTAAAGGGGCCACCAAGTCTAGAGTCTGATGCAGAGAACCTGTAACACTATCTACCATGCTATCAATTACAGAAGGAGCAAGCTCTCCATAGTTTATTTCCGTTGTGTTAACAGATGGCATAGAAGAAACAATCTTCATAAATTTGGTAACAACATCATCTGAGAGGCATCTACTATAGTAATATTTTTTCTTTAGGAGCCAAATAGTCAGAAATAGTAAAATCAAAGGTTAACAGACAATGGTCTGACAGTACAGGGTTATTAGGAGACACTACCAGATTTTTACCTCCGCCAAGGAGGTTATCTATTTCTATGCCATATGTCAGAACAAGGTCCAACGTATGGTGGAGATGAGTAGAATTTCCTACTTTCTGAAAAAACCCCATCAACTTTAATCTTGAATTAAATGCCACATTAAGGCAATCACTATCTACATCTACATGTATATTCAAGTCCCCTACTATAATTATTACCTCTGCCAAGGAGGTTATGTGATCATCGGCGTTGGTTTGTCTGTCTGTCTGTTTGTTTGTCTATTTTTTTTTGTTAGCAAGATAACTCAAAACCTTATGGACGGATTTTCATGAAATTTTCACAGATTGTCAGAAATTGGGTATCCTACAGATGATTACATTTTGGTGGTGATCTGGATCACTGTCCAGAAGAAAACCCCCATTACGGAAAATGCCATTTTTGTGAATAACTACTGAACCACTAATCCTATCATTGTCAATCCAATTGCTAGTCATATGTTTTCATGGTCAAGGAATCTGAAAACGTACACACAAACACTGTATGGGGGGAACTGTGGCCGCCATTACGGAAAATGCTATTTTCGTGAACAACCACTGAACCACTAATCCTATCATTGTCAATCCAATTGCTAGTCATATGTTTTCGTGGTCAAGGAATCTGAAAACGTACACACAAACACTGTATGGGGGGAACTGTGGCCACCATTACGGAAAATGCCATTTTCGTGAATAACTACTGAACCACTAATCCTATCATTGTCAATCCAACTGCTAGTCATATGTTTTCATGGTCAAGGAATCTGAAAACGTACACACAAACACTGTATGGGGGGAACTGTGGCCGCCATTACGGAAAATGTCATTTTCGTGAATAACTACTGAACCACTAATCCTATCATTGTCAATCCAATTGCTAGTCATATGTTTTCGTGGTCAAGGAATCTGAAAACGTACACACAAACACTGTATGGGGGGAACTGTGGCACTTGGCGGAGGTCTGCGCTCTCCGAGTGCTTTTCTAGTTCTATCTGATTTCAGCACTAAATCAGCTAAGAATTCAGCAAATTCGGATAAAAATTCTGAGTAGGTTGATGGAGGACAATAAACTATGGCAAATAAAATTGGGTTTTATTTGCCATAGTTTTTATTTGTCCTGTGGAAACGTTAATTAACCATGAGTGCATTCAACATCCATTTAGAGAATAGGTTGAATAGTACTGCAGCACCCAGTCAGTATGTCCAAGTGGGTCCCACCATAGGTTTAAGATGGGCTGTCTTCTGGGTCTTATGTGGGTTTGTCCACGGGTTCCATGTTGGCCCCATCTGTGTTTGCCCACATGGACGTTCCCTGTGGTGCAGGTGAGCAGGTGATCTGCTTACCTGCTTCAAACCCATCTGGGCCCCACATGGGTTCACTATGGGTGAGCAGGTTTCAGGGAACACTGGTGCCACAGGGACAACTATGCACAAAACACCAATTTATGAGAAAAAATTTTGAAAATTTAAAAGATAGAAGTGAATTGTAGTAAACTTATGAGAAAAGTCACATTTACTTGAAAAAAGTCACAAATTTATGAGAAAAAGTGAAAAGTTATGAGAAAGAAGTTGCAAATTTACATGAAAAAAATTGTAAAATTTGTTGAAAAGACTTACAAACTTACAAAAAAATTTTAGCAAATTCACAAGAAAAAAGTCACAAATTGTCATGATGTGGAGCACGGTTGGGGAACTATGCTCACACCTTCTGTTATCCTGATTATTTTCTGTACTTTCCCCACTTCAGTTTAGTTTTTAATCTGGTTATGGTTTTGGACGTATTGTAGATAATGTGAAAATGACGAGGCAGAGTTCATCTCACAAGTCAGGTTTATTCACATCATCCAACATCATCAAAAGCAGAAAGACGAAGAAACCCAGACATTCGTCCTTTAAATACCTCAGGACTTCAAAGCACACAGTCATATTGTATTTAATCCCAAATAACAATACATCTTCCTTCAGATCTTAACACCTCCACCCCCAGCCTCTGGCGCCCAGGAAAATCCCTCCAGGCCGTCTCTCTGCATACCAAAGACTAGACTTTCATATCCTCCTGTTATCTCCAGAGAGGCTCAGTCCTTTGTTCAATCTAAGATGTGAAGCCTAAAGTGGTATACATATGAAGCATGAAGTGATATACATAAGTGCACATATATGTGTCCCACATGACCCCCCCCCCCCAAACGTCTAAGATGGAACAACGGAATAACAGTCTGCATGTCATGATAAACCATTACAAATCAGTCCACGTGCTGCTTGAGCCTCAGCCTCCTCCCGTATCTGCTGTAAGCGGGCTTTACCACTTCCGCGGCGCCGTCCTGCTGGGGAGCTGCTGCCTGAGGGTGAGAACTGTTAGTCAATCCCTGTGGGTGTTCTGGGGAATGTCCCCTATGGGGTCTGCCGCACCGAGGAGCCCTGGCGCACAGCACATCCTCGTCTGCCACAACAAAGGCGGGTTTGAGCCTGTTTATGCCAATCTTTTCTTTCCTGCCCCTCAGGTCTAGCAAAAAATGCTTATCCCCTGTTTCCAGCACTCTAAATGGTCCATCATAAGGTGGTCGCAACGTTGGGCGATGGGCATCGTGTCTGACAAAAACAAACTCCGCGTTTTTTAAGGCCTTAGGCACAAAAGCGCGTGGAAAACTGTGGTGAACGGGACCAGGCAGCGTGCCCGATTCCATGCCACTCTGTAACCGCTGAGCCGGGGAGCATTCTGGCGCAGGATTATCTGGGAGAAATTCCCCGGGCAGCCGAAGTGGCTGCGCAAAAACCAGCTCAGCCAGGGAGGCTTCTAAATCCTCTTTAGGTGCAGAACGCAACCCCAATAAAACCCACGGTAGCCTGTCCACCCGATTTGCATCCTTAAGCGACGCTCTGAGAGCCGCTTTCAATGACCTATGAAAACGTTTGCATAACCCATTAGCCTGCGGATTGTATGCGGTTGTGCGGTGGATCGTTACCCCCAGGCTGCGGGCCATTGCTGACCAAAGTTCGGAAACAAGTTGAGGACCCCTATCGGACGTAATGTCCGATGGGACTCCAAAGCGCGCTACCCATGCTGTTAAAAATGCGCGCGCCACCTCCTCAGCTGTGGTTGACGACAGTGGGACCACTTCCGGCCAGCGTGTGGTGAGGTCTACCATTGTCAGAAGGTGTGTGCACCCCTGTGACGGCGGTAGGGGGCCTACAAGGTCCACGTGAACATGATCGAACCTCTTAGCCGGGATGTGGAACGGCTCCAAGGGAGCTCTCGTGTGTCTGTGTACCTTGGCTCGTTGACAAGCCATGCAGGCTGCTGCCCACTCTCTAACTTGTTTGTGCAGGCTCGGCCAAACAAATTTCTCTCCCACCATTTTGACCGACGCGCGCACTCCCGGGTGCGCCAGAGAATGAATCGAGTCAAAAACGTGGCGGCGCCACGCGGCCGGTACCACAGGACGCAGTCGCCCCGTGGAGACATCGCAGATTAGGGGGGGCATACCGTCTTGCAGCACCCTGTTCTCCAGCCTTAACCCTGTTGGTCCAGACTGGAGCACGCGCACGTCCGCGTCGCTAACCTGATTACCATGGCTGCATAATCTATCCCTACGTGGACTGGGGCCGCCACGGCGCGCGAGAGACAGTCTGCCACTACATTCAGTTTACCCGCCACATGCTGAATATCGGTAGTAAACTCTGAGATAGCGGCCAGCTGTCTTTGCTGCCGGCCTGACCACGGTTCTGAAATCTTGGCCATCGCGAATGTCAGCGGCTTGTGGTCAACGAACGCGGTGAAACGGCGTCCTTCCAGCCAGAACTGGAAGTGGTGAATGGCTAAGTGGAGAGCTAACAACTCCCTGTCGAATGCGCTGTATTTTCGTTCGCTATCGCGCAAAGTCCTGCTGAAAAATGCGAGCGGCTGCCAAGCCCCGGCTACATGCTGCTCCACGACCGCCCCTATGGCCACATCTGACGCGTCAGTAGTGAGCACTATGTGGGCCGTTGGGTCTGGATGTGCTAACAACGCAGCGTTTGCCAGGGCTGTTTTGACCTCCGAGAATGCTCGCTCTCGCTCCGGAGACCATTCGATCTTATTTGTGGGTTTTTGTTTTTTTAGTGCGGCATACAATGGTTGCATGAGCTGCGCTGCGCGGGGGAGGAAACGGTTATAAAAATTCACCATTCCCAAAAACTCCTGTAACGCCTTGACTGTTTGTGGCTGGGGAAAATTTGTTACCGCGCGCACTTTGTCAGGCAGCAGAACCGCTCCTTCTGGGGAGACGTGATGCCCCAAAAAATCAATCTACGTCACCCCGAACTGACACTTCGCTGGGTTGATTATTAACCCGTGCTCTCCCAACCTCCGGAAAACTGCTGTGAGGTGGTTTTCGTGTTCGTCTTCGGACGCGCTGGCTACTAAGATGTCGTCCAGGTAGACGAATACGAAGGGGAGATCGCGCAACACCACGTCCATCATGCGTTGGAACGTCTGCGCAGCGCCCTTAAGCCCAAACGGCATGCGCAAAAACTCGAATAGGCCAAACGGAGTTATTACCGCTGTTTTGGGTATGTCGTCAGTGCGCACTGGGACTTGATGGTAACCGCGGACCAAGTCTATCTTAGAAAAAATGCGCGCCCCCGCCAAATGAACGGAAAAATCTTGGATATGCGGGATTGGGTAGCGGTCGTGCGTTGTGGCGTTGCTCAACCTGCGGAAATCTCCGCAAGGTTGCCACGAGCCATCAGCTTTCAGGACCATGTGCAGCGGGGAAGTCCATGGGCTTTTCGAACGCCTGATGATGCCCAACTTTTCCAGGTTGGCGAACTCCTCGCGCGCTATGGTCAGTTTAGCTGAATCCAAGCGCCGAGCTTTTGCAAAAACGGGCGGTCCGGTGGTAGTAATAAAATGTTCCACTCCGTGTTTAGCGACGGCTGCTGAAAATGTGGGAACCGTGAGTGCTGGGAACTGAGTGAGCAGTGTGTGGAACTTACCGCTTGCCGTTGCGACATTGGCTTGTGCTGTGGGCGGGGTCACTAGGGCTGCACAGGGAATAGAATAAAAGGAAAGTGTATTAACCAGGCGCCTGTTAGCAAGATCAACCAACAAACCATGTGAGCACAGAAAATCAGCCCCCAACATATTGAAACTCACTGCAGCTATAACAAAAGTCCACTCAAATGTACGGCCGTGTAGGGACAGAAGCAGGTTCCTCTCACCAAAGGTCTTAATCTCCGAGCCGTTCGCTGCTGACGCCCTGCGACCTCCGGGACCCGCCAGCCGGTCAGCGGAGGTAGGCGTGATGAAACTCACTTGGGAGCCTGTGTCCACGAGGAATTGCCTCCCCGAACGCGTATCCGTCAAGTAGAGCAGCTTGTTCTCTTCACCGAGGGCCGCAGCTGCTACCGACACCCGGCCTTGGCGTTTCCCAAGCACTTGAACTGGCACGGTGGTATACATTTGCGTGCCTTCTCTGCAAAGCGGCGATGGTAGAAACAGAGGGTGTCTCCTCCGCGATCCTTGGCCCTCACCGCCGCCATCGTCGGTGGGTCTGCTACCGCCATCTCTGGCCCCTCGCCATCTCCGGCCGTCGCGCCGAACTCCATCGCTGCCGCGGTGGCCGCGCGCTGTTTGCTGGCGTTGAGAATCCGGTGCGCCTCCTGGGCCAGCGCGCGGAAGTCCCGCTGGGCCAACAACGGCGAACTGGCCAGGGTCGCTCTCGTGGCCGAAGGTAGGGTTCTCAGGAAAATGTGGGTGAAGATGAAGTCGTTGCCATCTGAGCCCCTCAAGCTCAGCCTGTTCTCCATCAGGTCAATGGGCGTGCCATCTCCCAAGTCGTTCAGAGCCAGGAGCCTCTCCGCTCTCTCCTGGACTGAGAGAGTGAAGCGTTGGATGAGCGCAGCCTTCAACCTGCCGTATTTGTCGTCGGCTGGTGGCTGCTCCACAAGGCTCTGCACATGCCGAGCCGTGCGGTTGTCGAGCTTGGCAATCACATGGTAGAACTTCGTGTCATCTGCCGTTATCCCCCGGAGGGCGAACTGTGCTTCGATCAAGTGGAACCAGGAGCGCGGGTTGTCTCGCCAAAAGTCCGGTAGCTGGACGGTAGCGGCATACGCTTGGCTGGGAGCTTCTGACCCGGCTGGCTCGGGGGAATTTCTTTCACTCATAATACGTCTTAGGGTCACCAGTGTAGATAATGTGAAAATGACGAGGCAGAGTTCATCTCACGAGTCAGGTTTATTCACATCATCCAACATCATCAAAAGCAGAAAGAGGAAGAAACCCAGACATTCGTCCTTTAAATACCTCAGGACTTCAAAGCACACAGTCATATTGTATTTAATCCCAAATAACAATACATCTTCCTTCAGATCTTAACACCTCCACCCCCAGCCTCTGGCGCCCAGGAAAATCCCCCCAGGCCGTCTCTCTGCATACCAAAGACTAGACTTTCACATCCTCCTGTTATCTCCAGAGAGGCTCAGTCCTTTGTTCAATCTAAGATGTGAAGCCTAAAGTGGTATACATATGAAGCATGAAGTGATATACATAAGTGCACATATATGTGTCCCACAGTATTATGTTATTTGAGTTTGCCATTATGGGCAGCGCGGTGGCGGAGTGGTTAGCACTGCAGCACTACAGCAACTCACCCTTGGCCGGGGGATCCTGAGTTCAATCCCAGCCCCCGACCAACGATGATCTGTGTGGAGTTTGCATGTTCTCCCCGTGTCTGCGTGGGTTTACTCCGGGATTTCGCCAAAAACATGCAAGTTTGTCATGCGGTGACCCTCGTGGATCACCATAAGACGCCAAGAGTCCACCGGTGAGTTTTGCAATGATGGTAATTTATTAATAAAACAAGACAAGACACTAGGCTATGAGCCGCTAAGGGCTAAACACACACTAAGCGATACAAGGGCTCGTAGAGCTAACCCCAGCCACTACGAGCTAAACTATGACAAGACACGAAAGAACACGAACCTGACATGAAGGTCTAACGAGGTTTAGACGATATCTGACAATGTCTGACAATACTCCTGCGCTCTAACTGCCGTCAGAGCCCGCCTTATAAAGGCGAACACTAACGAGCAGTAATGACAGACAGCTGACCAACCTTGACAGGCAGAAGCCCCACCGAGCGCCTTCACAATAAGAGCTCGGTGAGGCCAGAATACAACCCACAGCTGTCAAGACCGGCAGCGAGCTATGCGTAGCCCAAGCGCGGACCGAACCCAGAGCTCGGGTCGTAACAGTACCCTCCCTCCAAGGGAGGGCTCAGAACGCCCACGGACCACCCTGCCCCCCCACCCCCCAAGGTGTGTGGCTGGGGGTAGGTGCAGAGGGAGAGAGACCAAACCCAGAAATAACCAAAACCCGACAAGAACAACTAAATACAGGACAATGACAAAATACCGAATATTCAAATCAAAAAAGATACACATGGAGGAAAATAAGGCAACAGTAGGACATAACACAAATTGCCAAAGATCCCCAAATAACAGTTACGGAAAACACAGGACAGCACGAGAAAATTAAATCTTGGCCCACATGTTACACAAGGAAATGACTTCCCACCTGTGTGAATTCTCATGTGAATTTTCAAATAACAAAATACAAAAACAGAGCAATTACTGGCTCATACCTAACTACACACAAAACAAACTAGGGCAACTGCAAGACATAACCATAACACAAAGCACACAGGATAGCAAGGGGAAAAAAAAAAAGAACAATCACTGGGACAGATCATCTCCAGAAAAATGACCACTACCCCCCCGACAGTTTATGCCAACCTGCGGAGACCAGGCGCCATAGGAACAATTCAGGTGGTCTCCCCGAGTCCAACAGCCGGCGGGTGGTCATAGGAGGCGGAACATGACCAGGCGGCTCACCACAGTCCAACGCCCAGCACATCCGCTCCTCTGGCGGCTGAGCCAGGTCACCCAACGAAACACACAATACATTGGGTGGCCGACCCGGGGCGCCGAACCGGCGAAGCAGTTCCTCAGGCGGCCGACCCGTGTCCCTCAGCCACCAGTCCCGGAGAAAAACAGCCTGCGGCGGCCTCCCTGATGAGGACAAAGCATGGGAGAGCTGGGGTGAGCGAACAGGAACCCCCACGGCCCCCGGCGATGATGCGCAGGGGCGGTGACTCATTAGAGGGGAAAGAAGGCAAGGATGAGCCCGTAATCCGTCCGAGGGTGAAAGGTCTGCAGCTCCTCCCCTGTCCACGGACCAAACCGGCGCTGCACCTCCGCTGGACCCCGATTGGGTCCCAGCTGCACCCATGTTGGGACCCGATTGGGCCAGAACCACACCTGCGGTGGACCCGGATTGAGCCTCTGGTGCACCCATGTCGGACCTCGATTGGGCCAGAACCGCACCTGCGGTGGACCCCGATTGGGCCTCTGGCACACCCACGTCGGGCCCTGATTGGGCCAGAACTGCACCTGCGGTGGACCCCGATAGGGCCTCTGGCGCACCCACGTCGGACCCTGATTGGGCCAGAACTGCACCTCCAGTGGACCCCGATTGGGCCTCTGGCGCACCCACGTTGGGCTCCGATTGGGCCGGTGCAGCTCCGCTGACGATCTCCACCCCCGAACCTGGGACCTCCAACCCAGTGACTCCGACTGGTTCCATGCCGGCGACACTATAACGAGGCTCACAAACAAGAAGAAAACCGGGATCAGAATCACCGGTAGCAACAGAACCCAGTGAGACGAGCTCAGGCGCAGCAGACGGCTGCTCCTCACTCGCCTCCCCGAGAGGCAGGCAAAAATGCTCCAAAACAGGGGACAGAGACACAAGAGGGAGCACTTGCCTGCACTCGGGTTCTGTTGTCACTCAGGACTTCGACGATCCAGGTTCAGGGCGGCGACTCTCGTCAGCAGGTTCCAACTCAGCTGCGTTGGGCTCCGCAGCTGGCAAGATGTCGTCTGCAGCCTGAGGTTCCTCCCACGCTGCTGTCCACGCCAATGACCCATATGGCATGGGGGCAGAGGACACTCAACCCACTGGCTTGGACCGCTCCGGCGAGGAGACCCGGGGACGCTTCATCGTCGGCTCAGGCTCCGGGCCGCAGTCCGCTCTTCTCCTCTGTCCACGACATGTCTGCAGGGCCGGATCCAGGCTTTCCAGCACAGTAGGCCCCCTCTTCGTCCGACGACGTTGGCCTGATGTCGCGGACCGCTCAACAGGGGGGGACACAGAGGCAGCAGGTTTAGGAATAATAGTTACAGCAGGTGGCAGAAGCTCGAGGGGCTGCGAACCACGAACTCCGGCCCCAGGAGTCAGACAAGGCAGATCATGAACATGATGGAAAGAAACAATTTGCACTTGCCTGTCTCCTGGAGAGTAGGTGGTGCCTGCTGCAGCAGGAGGAGTTCTCCTCTCATCCCTCTGGGCGAAAACGGCAGGCTCCACGGGGCCACGAGGAGGAACCGCTCGAGGTGTTTTGCTGACCGGCCTCGCCGAAGCACGACTCACAGCATTCCCAGCCTCGGGGGGTGACGTCACCAAGGAGGGCATGGCAGTCGGGGTGACGCGGGCACGAGGAGCTGACAGCGCAGCTGGGACAGATGACCCGTGGGCGGCGACTGCGGGGATTCCCTTCTGTCGTGACGTATATGATGCAGCCAACAGGGAGGCTGGGTCCCTCCGACGACGACATGACGCTGGTCGGGCGGCAGGCACTGGAGTCCGATCCACAGGTGCCCTGCCGGGCTTTCCCTCCAGCCGACGAATCTCCACTCTCGCCAGGGACGCTGTCCTCGCGGGAGGTGGAGGAGTTCCCAGGGGCGCCTTCTCCCTCGATGTGCGTTGTGCAAAAATCCACGCTAACCTCTTTTTTCCTTCTGGCATATAGGTTAGATGGTAACTGTGCACAGCCCGCTGTGCGAGGCATAGGTAATAATCGGCCACGTCAGTGGGCATGAGACGAGCGGCTTCCGCCAGATAGCCGTCAATCTCCTCCAGCCACTGCGGGCAATAATCACCCTTGCTGTCGGGCATCTCCCTACCAAGTCCAACTACAGGAGAAAACTTCACACAATGGCAAAACTCACTGTGAAAAAGGCGTCTCGGAGTGGCGTCTCCGTTTAGACGTCTGGCAGGAGTATACTGTCATGCGGTGACCCTCGCGGATCACCATAAGACGCCAAGAGTCCACCAGTGAGTTTTGCAATGATGGTAATTTATTAATAAAACAAGACAAGACACTAGTCTATGAGCCGCTAAGGGCAAAACACACACTAAGCAATACAAGGGCTCGTAGGGCTAACCCCAGCCACTACGAGCTAAACTATGACAAGACATGAAAGAACACGAACCTGACATGAAGGTCTAACGAGGTTTAGACGATATCTGACGATACTCCTGGGATCTAACTGCCGTCAGTGCCCGCCTTATAAAGGCGAACACTAACGAGCATTAATGACAGACAGCTGTCCAACCTTGACAGGCGGAAGCCCCACTGAGCGCCTTCACAATAAGAGCCTGGTGAGGCCAGAATACAACCCACAGCTGTCAAGGCCGGCAGCGAGCTGTGCATAGCCCGAGCGCGGACCGAACCCAGTGCTCAGGTCGTAACAAAGTTAGGTTAATTGGGATCAAACTGGGGATTCTAAATTGTCCTTAGGTATGACTGTGAGAGTGAATGGTTGTCTGTCTCTCTGTGTTGGCCCTGCGATGGACTGGTGATCTGTTCAGGGTGTACCCTGCCTCTCGCCCAAAAGATGCTGGGATAGGCTCCAGCCCCCCCACCCCACCCGCGACCCAAAAAAGGATTAAGCGGAAGAAGGAGATGGATGGATGGAGTGTGCCATTGTTTCTGTGTGTTTTAAGAGTTCCTGTTATCATAACCTTGCTGTTGCCATTATAGTCTTGTTCATTATTATTATTTTTCTATGACATTCTGGTCTTGTATCTTTAATGATATCTTCCTATGTTTAGTTATGAGCCTTCTCCGCCTTCACCTTTAGTCCATTCCTTGAAATGTTATATTAATTATTGTTGTTCACTGTCATCTTGTCCTGGCCTTGGTGGGTTGTCATCTTTCTTTGTATATTTTCTCTATCATGGTTTATTGCTTTGTGGTATGTGCTCTTATTTTGACAGCGTGCTTTGTTTACTTCCTTTGTTCGCTGAAGTTCGCGGTTCTCACGGCTGTTATTATTTTGGTCTAATTATCCTCGCTGTGGAAGCTTGTCTTTCTTACCTGTTTATGATCTTGTTAATTACTTAACCCCTTGCACTCCGGTCAATTTTCCTAAAAATGCCAAAAAATAATGTGCCCAAAGTAAATCGAAAGCTGTTCTTCAACCCTTTGCAGCATCTTCATGGGGTTGGTCTCATTTAAAAGAAAACACTTTGAATTTTTTGGCAAAAAAACATGATCTCTCTAAGTGCTCCGGCCACTGAGTTACAGTCATCTAAACATAGTGAACTTGAAGAAAATAAATTTGGCCTGGGTGTTTTTTTGGATACAAATGCTTGCAAATAACACACAGCTTCAGATCTGGGCCGGAAAATGCAACAGAAATGTAGAACCAAGTGTTATCCAGCTGAGGTCCAAATTTGGTAACAATACCACAAAAAATGAATATATTACACAGCTTTGTTCTCAGGCTGTTCCCAGGCGTTTTGGAACTGTGCCAAATTGTGCCAAATGGCACAGTTTGGAAAAACGTCTGTAACTTTTGAATGATTCAATGTAGAAGCTTCATTTTGGGCTCTAATGAAAGGTCACATTCAGGGCTGTGTCTGTGTGTGTGTCTGGGGGGGTTGTCCACGCACCCCCCCCCCCCCCCCGCCCCGCTACAGAGGACAGAGATCCGCCCTCGCTACATGACGGATTACACTCGGATGTGGCATGTTTCCACAGCAGCGCTGTCACCGCGGCTTCCCCCCCCCTTGCTACTGTGTGTGTGTGGGAGTGGGGGGGTGGCCCCCCTTCCCTCGCTACAGCGGACGGAGATCGGCCATCGCTACATGACGGATTACACTCGGATGTGGCGATGTTTCCACAGCAACGCTGTCACCGCGCCGCCCCCCCCCCCCCGCCGCTACAGAATCGTAGTGGCGGGGGGGGGCGTTCACGGTCCGGAGGCGGCGAAGAACCGTGTAACGCGGCGCACGCACTTCGGACATCGTGCGCCGCACAGTTGTAATTTACCGATCGGTCAAAAGTCATTTTTGATTACAATTTTCAGGGATAAAAAATAATTTGGCTTATAACACCTTACCTCTTCACAGCAGTGTCCTGGCGAACTTCTCTTCCTCATTGTCAGACGAACGCGACGCTGGTCCGCTCGTGGTTCTGGTCTCGCGACCCGGTCAAAACATAATTCCATTATTGCGGTTTTGTGCTTCCATGATTGCGGTTTTTGGTGAACGATTTTTCAAAACAAATAACAGTAGTAATTAAAAAAAGACTGGCGAAGGCGTGTGTGTCACTCAGCTTTCGTCATCAGCCTCCGTCGGTCTATGACCATGGAAGAAATCATAACGTCTCATAACGTCTAATCCTTTTTTGATCTGCTCCAGCAGTCAGTCTTCACCCAGCCTTAAAAAAAACAGCTCGCGAACTTCTCTGCTTCAATTGGCTCACTGCATTCACAGCAGGCGGGTCCTTCTGGCTAGGTTTTCAGTCATTGGTTCTTCAAGGTTTCAGAAACCCAATTCAAGGCTCTTATTAGTCGAATGAGAGGTCAATCAGATGAACTAATCTGTTCGCGGCTGTGTCTGCAGCTTTTATTTTCAGTGCGCGCTTGGACGCCACTACATCACCATCACCACCAACATCACCATCTACACCATGCGTCCTAGAGCTCTAGCACGAGAGCGCCCTCGTGCACTCTCGTGCGCTCTAGGACGCAGAGACTTGCCCGTCCGTGGTACAACGGAGCGCAAGAGGTTAATGCTGTATTTAAGGGATGCCGCCCCACAGTTCAGTGTGGCGTCCTTCAGCATTGTAACCTGGCGTGTGTCCCACATTTCATCTTGGTAATCCTGCATGCATCTCACGCTTCTCTTTGTAACCTAGCGTGTGTCCCACATGTTATCCTCTAGGTCACTCTGGCATTTCCACACACCTTAGCCATGGGCTATTCGACCTCCTTCTATCAAGCCTTGTAAGTTTTGTTCTTGTTTGCAATTTGTGTTTTTTATTAAACCTTTGCAAACATCACAGTCAGCATTTGGGTCTCCATTCCTGCCCCGCCTGGGCAGTTCATGAGACAAATTTATGAGGAAACTAGAGGGCACTCTGAGAGTGCATACCTCTGCTAAGGCTGCATCCCTCCCTCCCTTTGTCCGTCCATATCACCATTCATCTGTCCATTGCGAGATAGGGCCTTGGCGGAGGTATGCACTCTTGGATCACCCCCGACTTCTAACAAGTTCATCTTTGGACCAAGAACCACCTGTGGTGAAAATTTCATCCACATCCGTTCATAACTTTTGGAGTAATGTTACTAACGGACAGAAAAACCAACAGACAAACCAGCCAATGCTGGTAAAAACATTACCTCCTCCCTTGGTGGAGGTAAAAATGAGAAAAAGTTGCAAATTAACAAAAAAGTTGCAGATACAGTGTATGAGTAAATAAACTGAAAATGCATGAGAAAAAGTTGTAAGTTTACAGTAAAAAAAGTTGAAATTTTTTGCCAAAGTTCCAAATTTACAAGAAAAATGTCACAAATTAATGAGAAAAAGTTGCAAGTTTGCAGTAAAAAAAATTTCTAATTTATGAGTAAGTTTCAAATTTTCAAGAAAATATCTAATTTATGGGGAAAACTCACAAATTTACAAGAAAATAGCAAATTTGCAAGAAAAAAACTAACCAATTTATGAGAAAATAATTGAAAATAGGTAAACAGGTAAAGTCCATGTGGGCAACACACAGATGAGGCCAACGTGGAACCAGTGGACAAGCCCACATGGGACCCACAGGACAGTCCAGATTTAACCTTGGGTGGGGCCCACTGGACACGCTGGGTGGGTAGCTCTGGGTTTTCTGAACCAGTCCATGTCATCTGTCTGGGGAAGTTGATTCATGCTAACTTGGGCCACAAGCTAAGGAGTTAGCTGGAAAGCAAACATCCTGTCAGAGATAAGCGTAGCCTTGATCAGTGCAGGATCTGAAGCACGGACTGCAGGAGTGTTTGACCAAAAGCTTTAAAGTGTCTGAAAAGGTGGTAAAGGCAGTATATGTCCGAGCAGGTATCATGTTAGAAACTTCAAGCATGCTACGAAGACAGTGAAATGTGAGGAACTGAGGACACGTCTGCTCAGTGGAACTTTGGTGGTCCTTACTGGTTTAACCCGTGCGTGATCCCAGTCATATATGCAGCCCTGAAAACATTCACTCTGTTGTTGTTCCCAAATCTGAAGTCAGATAGGTCTTTCTCAAGAAAAGCAGTCCCCACAGGAAGTCATATATATGTTTCCAGAAGCAGCAACAGAGGGCCTTTGTGGGATAATTAGAAGAATAGATGGTTGTTATGGCTTCGGTAGCTGCAAAAATAGAAAAATAATAATCTGATACAATGTGCAAGACCCACAGAGATGATTGTCTTACAGTGAGATCCTAAACTGAAAGTAATCCGGCTTGATCCTGTTTTGAAAAATGTGAGAATGTAATCCTGAAGTCATCCAAGACGCCTTTCCTGACTTACCAACTCCCTACAAGGAATGGTCAGCCTGCAGGACTTAAGGTCTTGTGGGGCCAAATGTGTGCTCGGCTGCACTCGGCCCAACCTCTTGCAGCAGGAGCAGCAGCGGCAGCTTAAGGTGGAAAAAGTCCTTCTTTGTGGGTGTGAGTGTCTGGGAGAGAAAATGCCTTTAAATGTGTCGTTTCTTTCTTTGTGTGCCCACCCTGCAGTGCCGCCCGTTGCCTCGAGCGGTTGCAGGTTCAGCTGCGCAGCGGTCTGAAGAACGAAACCCCATCCAAAGCAAACAGCACGCTGCCTCTGTTTCATCGTGGAGTCCTGCTACTTGGAATTTTTGTTTGCTGAAAGGTGCTCTTTGTCCCATGCTGACGTGTGTTATTCTGGTGAGGCACGTGGGAGTCCATGCTCTGCTAAAACCGGCCCTGGAGCCCCGTTTACCTGGAACAGGTACAGGCTCTGAGATACATCAGTTAGCAGCACCACATGGGTTTAATGTGGCCGAGCAGCTTTCAGCAACACTGGTGCCAAATCAAAATTACAGGGGAAAAGTCACAAATTTATGAGAAAAAATAGGAAAAATTATAAGAAAAAGAAGTGACAAATTTACAAACAAAATAACAAATTTATGAGAAAATTGTCACAAATTTATTGGATAAAGTCACACATTTTTTGGAAAAAAAAGTCAAAATTTAACAAAATAAAAGTCACAAATGTATGAGGAAAAATTTAGAACCATTTGCAAATTAACAAAAAAATTATGAGAAAAAGTTGCAAGTTTACAGTTAAAAAAGTTGACTATTTTTAAGAAAGTTCCAAATGACGTGTGTTGACGAATGTTGCAAATTTGTTGGAAAAAGTCACAAATTTACAAGAAAATAAGTTCACAAGGAAAAAAGTACCAAATTTATGAGTAAAAGTTAGTAGTAGTAGTAGTAGATTAGTTTATTTGACAGGGACAGTGCAATAAACATAGACAATTAATCAAAGACAATCAATCTGATGTGTTGCACATAGAGTGTATAGCTATTAGCTAATTTGCAACTCTTGTCCCTGGATGGGCTTTAGAAAAAAGAATCAAGATAAAAAATATACACAATAACCACATACATCAATGCAGAAAAATTATAAATACACAATTATAAATATTATAAATATTATAAATACACAAATATAACAGCCTGACTCACATTTAACATAAATATTATAAATATTATAAATACACAAATATAACAGCCTGACTCACATTTAACACATATAACATAACTCACATTTGCCTATTTCAGGCCTTCCTCCCTCCGTCACTCACTATAAACAAACACATTTATTCCTTCCCTTCATTCACTCTCACTTTGCAGACAATTAATTCATACATGAGTACATTCTTGTTTATTTTTCAGCCAGTTTTTAACATTTTTAGTGAATGTTTTAAAATCCGTTATTATTTTAATTTCATTTGGCATTGTGTTCCAGATGTGACTGCCCTTTATAGAGAAAGCTGTTTGTCCAAATGTGGTTCTGCGGTGGAATATTTTACAGTTATTGTTAACAGAACTCCTGGTGGCTCTGCTGCTGTCCTGTCTTTGGACGAAACCAGCAAGTGGCTCGGGTGCTGATTTATGGAAACATTTGAACGTTAATTTCAGAAGACAGAGGTCAATGAAGCTCTCAAAACTCAATAGGTTGTATTTTTTTAAAACATTACAGTGATGCCACCTAATGGGCTTTTTGTCCAAGATTTTTAGGGTTTGATTATATAATGAACCTATATGTCTTATTGTGGAAGGGGCTGCTTGAGCCCAGACTGTCAAACAGTATGATATATGAGAAAAAACCATAGAATGCATATACAGTGCAGCTGCTTCGTAAGGTATGTAATATCTAATTAATTTAAAGCAGTTCAGATTTTTTTTTACTGTTTTTGAAATTTTCTTTATATGAAGATTAAATTTGAGTTGAGGATCTAGTACAATGCCAAGGTATTTGAATTCTGTAGCTAAACTGATGTCATGATCATGTATATTAACTTTAAAATGTTGCAGGTTACATTTTTTGATTGAAAAGCACATTGAGACTGTTTTCTGAAGGTTCAGCAATAGATGGTTCTTGAGGAGCCACTCTTGGACATCAACCATACTTGTAGACAGTACATCTGCAGCCTGTGCTGGAGTCTTGGCAGCTGTGTAAATAACTGCATCATCTGCATAAAGTTGGCATGTTGCAGCTGAGCAGTGTAACGGCAGGTCATTAATAAAAATGCTGAAAAGTAAAGGACCAAGAATGGACCCTTGTGGGATACCCATGCGGTTGTTTAAAAATGAGGATTTATCCTGGTGAACTTTTACACACTGTTCTCTATTCTGGAGATAAGATGCAAACCATTCTAATGTATTTGGGGAGAAGTTAAAAGATACCATTTTGGATAAAAGCAAACTGTGGTTTACAGTATCGAAAGCCTTTTTGAGATCTAGAAAAACAGCTCCTACCACATTACCCCTGTCCAAGGACTGTTTGACGTTTTCAATAAGGCAACAATTTGCTGTTTCTGTTGAGTATCCTGGTCTAAAACCAAATTGATGTGGATGAAGAAGTTGACTGTCTTGTAAGTAGTCTATCAGCTGTGTAGCTACAACTTTTTCAAGAACCTTAGATAGGACTGGTAAGATAGAGATTGGGCGGTAATTGCATATATCGTCTTTACTGCCTGATTTATGAACTGGTATGACGACAGCTTTTTTCCAGCCAGATGGAAATGTACTAGACCTAATGGAGAGATTAATGAGATGAGTCAGTGGTTTGATTAATATTTTGCTGTGCATTTTGAGAAAGGAGGTGCTCATATTGAAGATATCATTAGTTTTTGAGTTTGACAGTGTTTTAACAATACCAGCAATTAACTTCTCATTTACCTCATCGATGTGAAAAGTGTCTGTTGGAAGTATGGAATTTGTGTTGTTGAGCACATTTGGCAGCACAAAAATTTTTGTTAAGTCTTCCACAGAGCCCACAAAGTGTGAATTAAATTCATTTGCCAAAGTAGCCTTGTCACTGACGGTCTTGCCATTGATTCTAAGTTCCTTTACCCCCTTCTGATCGTTTTTTTTATTAGTTAAGTTATTTAAATGCCTCCATAGGGAACTGTTGTTACCCTTTGCATGATCTATCAGTTTATTGTAATAAGATATTTTTGATTTTCGCAGCTCATGTACCACTTTATTTCTTAAACTTTTGTACACAAGGTGATCATTTTGTAGTTTGGAGGTTAGTGATGTTTTCAGTGCATAGTCTCGCCTCTTCATAAGTTTTCTTATTTCATTATTTAACCATGGTAGGCTAATCTTCTGTTGTCTACTTTTAATTTGCTTTGAAAATTTTTCTATAGACTTTGTGATTGTTGCAGTTATAAAATTACAACAATCATCTACTTCACATGTTGCCATGAGCTGCTCCCAATTTTGATTCTCTAAGTAATGTTCAAACTCCTCATTTTTTGATTTGGGGATAATAAAATTTGATTTGTCAATATCGACTCCCCCAAAATACTGTAGTCGCTTTTTAGTAAGTTTCCTGACAGCAAGAACCATGTTATGATCTGAGAGACCAGTTACAAGATTATAGGTTCTGGTTATTCGTTCTGGTTTATTAGTAAATACCATGTCAATAAGTGTTCTGGATTGTTTGGTTATCCTGGTGGGTCCTTTGATGATTTGCTGGTAATTAAATTTAGTCATGAGGCTTTTCAGTTTTTGTTTGTCTTTTTTATCAGACCAGTTGATATTAAAGTCACCATGAATTATTGTTTCTCTGTTCTTCTCAAGTTGTTTAACCAGATCACTTAATTCATTATAAAAGGAAGAGTTGTGTGACGGTGGGTTGTACACTACTGCAATGTTGAAATTCATTACCGGAGAGAGACATACATTCACAGCTAAACATTCAAGTGAAGTATTCAAATCAACCAGTTGACATTTATATTTCTCTTTGATGTAAATTAAAACACCTCCTCCCCTCCCTACCTGCCTGTCTTTTCTAAAACACTGGTAGCCCACAATATCGATCATATTAGTGTCTATGTTACTGTGTAGCCAGCTTTCTGAGAGACAAAGGTAGTCCAGATTTGAGTCCAACAGCAACACCGAAATCTCATCTCTTTTGGGGATTATGCTCCGTATGTTTAAATGACCGCCGAGGATCCCCTTTGGTTTAGCCTTGGTGTCCCAAAGAACTCGTGCATGATTAACAGTTTGGAAAAATAAATGTTGTTTTTGCTTTTGTACAGCTCGGTTTTGTGCTAACCCAGTGGTCTGCTGTTTAATAGTGGCAGGTCCAGGGTTAAGGTGAATATCTCCTGCCAGAAGTAGCAGAACTAACAGAACTTTAATTGTATATCCTCTGCCATATTGTGATTTTTGCTTAACAGCCATGTTTGCCTTAATTTGGAAGTTTTTGCTCAGGGCTTTTAAAGACCACATAGAGTGTAGGGTGAGATGACCAAGCCCAAATCCATACAGATAAAACTTTTTAACTTCACCTTTGGTTGAGTTTGTCGGAAAATCCTTCTTGTTGCAGGTCCAGACACACAAAGACAAAACGAAGAGGAAGTAGAGAAGTAGAGAAGGCTTATTAGTGGTGCCCATCAGCCCACTTTTTAATCCGGTGGCAGCCATCTTCAGTCTTTCTTGGAAAGAAGGAAAAAGAAAATCTGTGGATAGTAAAATAAATTCTGCTTATATCGCCAGAATCTGATCCGATCGTCCTCGAATCCAGCTGGGCCTCAGCTAGCCAACTAGCCCCTTCCGTTGCTGGTCTCGTTGCTCATAGTCGCCGTAACTGGTCTCCCGTCCCGCTCCTCCAACCGAGTCTCGTCACACACCGCCGCTGCCACCGAGCTCCGCTGAGGTCACGGTAAGTCCTCCGCTAGGCACCGCCACCTACCGTCGTCTGCCTGGGTGAAATCTCTGCTGAGCCCCGTCAACAAATAGCCGCTTGCCTGGTAGTATCTCCGCTGGGCCTCGCAGCTGGGCTTCGATTCAGGCTGGTGTAAGGTGGAATGACTGGCGCCAGCATTAAGCTAACTAGTGTTAGCTTAGCAATCGCTTCGGGTAGTCTCGTCGCACACCGCCGCTGCAGTCACGGTAAGTCCTCCGCTGGGCACCGCCGCCTACCGCCGTCTGCCTGGGTGAAATCTCTGCTGAGCCCCGTCAAACAAATAGCCGCCTGCCTGGTAGTATCTCCGCTGGGCCTCGCAGCTGGGCTTTGATTCAGGCTGGTGTTAGGTGGAATGGCTGGCGCCAGCATTAAGCTAACTAGCGTTAGCTTAGCAATCGCTTCAGGTAGGGCACATCAGTGAATCACAAGGAAGCGCTGGAATCGCTGGTCAGTTTACTCACAGTGGCCGGATAAAAGCGATCAAAGGGGTAATCCACCGGAGGTATATCCGATCGCTGTAGGTTAGTTATTTAGAGACTGGCGCCAGCATTAAGCTAACTAGTGTTAGCTTAGCAATCGCTTCAGGTAGCATTAAGCTAACTAGTGTTAGCTTAGCAATCGCTTCAGGAAGGCGCAGGAAGTCGCTGGAGAAAGGCGATTAAAGGGCAATCCAACGGAGGTGGCAATTCAGCCCGTGCGTGTTCGCCACGAGCGCCGATCGCTGCAGGCCAGCCACTTTTAATGGCAAAATCAGTGACTTTGTCTCAGCACTGAAAAAGTGTGACCATCCCGGTCGCCATCTTGAGAAGGAACATCTTGAGAAGATTCTGTTTGATTTCTTTCCCTGTAAACAATGACACGCATGCCAAAAATTGGTAAAAATTTTCTTCGTTTATTCTCCAAGTAAACATTTTGGAAAGCACCCTGCTGTGTTTTGTCCTAAACGTTATTATGCCATCTTCTTCTTTCTGCTGCTCCCTTTAGGAGTCTCCACAGTCGATCCACAGTTAAAAATGTGGCAAATTTATGAGAAAGTTATAAAATTACAAGAAAAAGTTAACAAATTTGCAAGAAAGAGTCACAATTTTACAAGGAAAACTAACAAATTCATGAGAAAAAATTTGCAAATTTACAAGAAAAAAATCATAAATTATGAGAAAAAGTTTAGAGTAAAAAAAAGTTGCAATTTATGCAAACGCTTGAAATTTCCAAGAAAATGTGTCAATTTTGGTTAAAAAAAGTCACAAATTTAAAAGAAAATCAGTTGAAAATACGTAAATGGGTGAAGTCCATGTGGGCAAACTCCGATGGGGCCAACATGGAACCTGCAGACAAACCCACATGGACCCATAAGATTTAACCTGTAGTGGCACCCACATGGACATACTGGCTTTTCCCTGCTTTACTGTATATACAGCTGTGGACAAAATTGTTGGTACCCCTCTGTTAATGAGAGAAAAACCCACAATGGTCACAGAAATAACTTGAATCTGACAAAAGTGGTAATAAATAAAAATTCTATGAAAATTAACCAGTGTAAATCAGACAATGCTTTTGAATTGTGGTTCAACAGAATTACTTTAAAAATATAAACTCATGAAACAGGACTGGACAAAAATGATGGTGCCTGTAGTGGATGCGTTCGAATGATGAGGCTGAGTTTTATTTCTCAGGTTCAGCTTTATTGACAGAACACATCCTCTAGCATTCTCAAAGCAGGAAGAAGAGAAAGAATCATCTCACATCACCCTTTTATTCGTTTCCAGCATCAGAACTCAAGTCACGTGGTGCTTCAGTAAACATACAGTCACAAAGCATCTCTTTGAACCTTCACCATTGTCTCTCATTTCTTGATGAACCGGAAATCCCTCCGGGGCATCTTCTTTGGGACAAAAAGGCAAATCTCACACCTCCTCATTATCTTCTGCAGATTCGAGTCTTTTGTCCTTCCAGACGTGAAGCCCCCAATACACATGCAGTCATACCTCTGTGGAAATGTGAGCCCAACATATGTGTCACCACATATAACCCCCCCCCCCCCAAACGTCTATTAAGGGCAAAACATGCATGGCATAAAAAAAGAAAAGAAAAAACACAAAACACTCCACATATCACTAATCAATCCACCAGCTGCCTGGGTTTTAACCTTCTGCCGAATCTGCTGCAACCTGGCTTTGCTACCCCTGCAGCATCTCTCTGCATCTGTGGATTAAAGCTGTTAGCACGCCTCTGTGAAGATTCTGGAGAATGTTTCCTCGGCGGCCTGCCACGGCGGGGGGGCCTCGCTAGCTGCACTTGCTCATCAGCCAAAACAAAAGCGGGTTTGAGCCTGTTTATGCAGATCAACTCCCTTCTGCCCCCTAATTCTAGCAGAAAATGCTTCTGCCCGGTCTCCAGCACTCTGAAAGATCCGTCATAAAACGGTCGCAAACTTGGACGCTGAACATCATGTCTAACAAAAACAAACTCTGCAATTTTTAAAGCCTTTGGCACAAAATCACGTGGGAAACTGTGATGAACCGGGCCCAGGAGTGTGTTTGCTCCTGAGTCGCTCTGCCACGGCTGAGCAGGGGGGCAATTTGGTGCGGGATTATTGGGGAGAAATTCCCCCGGCAAACGGAGAGGTTGTGCAAAAACTAACTCAGCTGGGGAAGCATGCAAATCTTCCTTAGGTGCAGAATGCAACCCCAATAAAACCCATGGAAGTTTGTCCACCCAATTTGTATCCGTCAGCGACGCTCTGAGGGCTGCTTTTAATGACCTGTGAAAGCGTTTGCATAAACCATTAGCCTGGGGGTTATACGTGGTGGTGCAATGAATCTTCACCCCCAAGCTGCGGGCCATCGATGACCATAGTTCGGAAATAAATTGGAGACCCCTGTCGGACGTTATGTCCGACGGGACTCTGAAACGCGCAACCCACGCTGTTAAAAATGCTCGCGCAACTTCTTCGGCTGTGGTTGATGTCAGAGGAATCGCCTCTGGCCAACGCGTGGTGCGATCCACCATCGTCAAAAGATGTGTGTGCCCGTGTGATGGCGGAAGCGGGCCCACCAAGTCAACATGCACGTGATCAAAACGCTTAGCGGGGATGTGAAAAGGTTCCAACGGAGCCTTAGTGTGTCTGTGTATTTTGGCTCGCTGACACGCTACGCAAGCCGCCGCCCATTCCTTGACCTGTTTGCGCAACCTGGGCCAAACAAATTTCTCCCCCACCAACTTAATCGATGCGCGCACTCCCGGGTGCGCCAGAGAATCGACCGAGTCAAAAATGCGGTGACGCCACGCGGCTGGCACCACGGGGCAGGGCCGTCCCATGGAGACTTTGCAGATTAGTGGGGGCATACCAATTTGCTGCACCCTGTGCTCCAGCCTTAACCCTGTTGGTCCAGACTGGAGCGCGCGCACGTCCGCATCATTAACCTGCTCCGCAGCCATGGCTGCATAATCTAACCCTACACAGACCGGGGCTGCGCACGCTCCCGCGTCGTTGCCCGGGCCCGCGGCCACGGCTACAGAGTCTGCCCCCATGGGGCTTGGTGTTGCTACCGCGCGCGAGAGACAGTCTGCCACAACATTGTGTTTACCCGCGACATGCTGGATATCAGTGGTGAACTCTGATATCGCGGCTAGTTGCCTTTGTTGCCGGCCTGACCAGGGTTCTGAAATCTTGGCCATCGCAAACGTTAGCGGTTTGTGATCCACAAACGCGGTGAAGCGTCCCTTCCAACCAGAACTGGAAATGGCGGATGGCCAAGTGTAGGGCCAAAAGCTCCCTGTCGAGCGCACTGTATTTACGCTCACTATCGTGCAGGGTTCTGCTGAAAAACGCGAGAGGTTGCCAGGTACCTGCCACAAACTGTTCAACAACCGCCCCCACTGCTACATCGGAAGCGTCGGTGGTAAGCGCCATGCGGGCCGTTGGAACTGGGTGCGCTAACAAAACTGTGTTTGCCAGGGCTGATTTGACCTGGGCAAAAGCGCGCTCCCGCTCCGGAGACCATTCAACTTTATTTGTGGGCTTTTGTTTTTTAACGCAGTGTATAATGGCTGCATGAGCCGCGCTGCGCTTGGGAGGAACCGGTTGTAAAAATTAACCATTCCCAGAAACTCCTGTAGCGCTTTGACTGTTTGAGGTTGCGGAAAATCTGTTATTGCGCGCACCTTATCGGGCAGAGGAACCGCTCCTTCTGCTGAAATGCGATGCCCCAAAAAATCAATCTGCGGCACCCCAAACTGGCACTTCGCTGGGTTAATTATTAACCCGTGCTCTGCCAGCCTCCGAAAAACTGCTGTGAAGTGACTTTCGTGTTCGCCTTCGGACGTGCTGGCTACTAAAATATCATCCAAATAAACGAACACGAAAGGAAGGTTGCGTAAAACTGCATCCATCATATGTTGGAAAGTCTGTGCGGCCCCCTTGAGGCCAAAAGGCATGCACAAAAACTCAAAAAGGCCGAAAGGAGTTATAACCACTGTTTTGTGTACATCCTGTGCGCCCACTGGAACCTGGTGGTAACCGCGCACCAAGTCTACTTTAGAAAAAATGCGTGCCCCCGCCAAATGAACAGAAAAATCCTGAATGTGCGGAATCGGGTAGCGGTCATGTGCTGAAACGTTGTTCAACCTGCGGAAATCGGCGCAAGGTCGCCACGAGCCATCAGCTTTTGGGACCATGTGTAGCGGCGAAGCCCAGGGGCTTTTGGAGCGTCTAATAATGCCCAGTTTTTCCAGGTTGGCGAACTCCTCGCGCGCGATGGCCAGTTTAGCTGGGTCCAAGCGCCGAGCTTTTGCAAAAACGGGGGGCCCGGTGGTGGTGATAAAATGCTCCACCCCATGTTTAGCCACCGTCGCCGAAAACGTGGGGACTGTGAGTGCTAGGAACTGAGCGAGCAATGTGTGAAACTTACCACCCGCAGCTGAGACGCTGGCATGTGCAGTCGGCGGGGCCACCCGAGCTGTGCAGGGGATAGAATGAAAAGACAGTGCATTAATCAGACGTCTATTAGCAAGGTCAACCAATAAACCATGTGAGCACAAAAAATCAGCCCCTAACATGTTGAAACTAACTGCTGCTACAATAAAAGTCCACTCAAATGAACGGCCCTGTAAGGACAGGAGCATAGTCCTCTCACCGAACGTTTTAATTGTGGAGCCGTTCGCTGCTGACACTGACACCCAGGGAGCTTTAGACGGCATCAGCCGTTCCGCGTAGGTGGGTGTGACGAAACTCAGCTGGGAGCCTGTGTCCACGAGGAACTGTTTCCCCGAGTGTGCATCCGTCAGGTAAAGCAGCTTGTTCTCGTCACCGAGGGTCGCAGCTGCTACCGGCCCTCGGTCTTGGCGTTTCCCTGGCGCTTGAAGTGGCACGGTGGGACGCACTTGTGTGCTCTCTCTGCAAAACGGCGATGGTAGAAGCACAGGCCGTCCTCCGCTCCGCGCCGCCTGGCCCCCATCGCCGCCGTCGTTGGTGCGTCTGGCGCCGCGGCCGCTGGTTCCGAGCCGTCTCCAGACGTCGTTCCTGGGCTAGCTGCCGTGGCCGAAACCGCGTTCCTCTTGTGGGCGTCGACAAGCCGCTGCGCCTCCTTGCTCAGCCCATGGTAGTCTCGCCTGGCCAATCGGGGCGACTCTGCCAGGGCCACTCTCACTGCTGGCGGCAGGGTCCGGACGAAAAGGTGGGCGAAAATAAATTCGCCATCCTCGGAGTCTTTCAACCTCAGCATCTTCACCATCAAGTCTGCAGGTCCGTCAGCGTCAGGAGCCCCTCTGCTCGCTGTTGGACTGAAGGGGTGAAATGGCTGATCAGCGCGTCCTTCAATACGCTGTACTTGTCGCTGTTCGGTGGGTAATTAACTAGATCCTCCACCCTCTGTACCGTGCGGCTGTCCAGCTTCGCTACCACATGGTAGAATCTTGTGTTGTCGTTAGAGATTCTCCGGAGGTTGAACTGCGCCTCGACCGCGCTAAACCATGAGCGCGGGCTGTGCTGCCAGAAATCGGGCAGCCGAATCGTGGAGGCGGCCATCAGGCTGGCTTCCGCCGAGCCCCGCTCAGGAGAATTCTGTCTGCTCATTCTTAGTCGTAGGTCACCAGTGTAGTGGATTCGTTCGAATGATGAGGCTGAGTTTTATTTCTCAGGTTCAGCTTTATTGACAGAACACATCCTCTAGCATTCTCAAAGCAGGAAGAAGAGAAAGAATCATCTCACATCACCCTTTTATACGTTTCCAGCATCAGAACTCAAGTCACATGGTGCTTCAGTAAACATACAGTCACAAAGCATCTCTTTGAACCTTCACCATTGTCTTTCATTCATTGAACGAACCGGAAATCCCTCCGGGGCATCTTCTTTGGGACAAAAAGGCAAATCTCACACCTCCTCGTTATCTTCTGCAGATTTGAGTCTTTTGTCCTTCCAGACGTGAAGCCCCCAATACACATGCAGTCATACCTCTGTGGAAATGTGAGCCCAACATATGTGTCACCACAGTGCCCCTAGAAAAGATTGAAAATAATGTGACCATAGGGACATGTTCAACGAAGATGTGTCCTCTAATTAACATCACAGGTGTCTACAAACTTGTAATCAGTCAGTCGGCCTATTTAAAGGGTGACAAGTAGTCACTGTGCTGTTTAGTGTGTACCACACTAAACATGGACCAGAGGAAGCAAAGGAGAGAGTTGTCTCAGGACATTAGAAAGAAAATTATAGACAAGCATGTTAAAGGTAAAGGCTACAAGACCATCTTCAAGCAGCTTGATGTTCCTGTGACTACAGTTGCACATATTATTCAGAAATTTATGATCCACGGGACTGTAGCCAGCCTCCCTGGACGTGGCCGCAGGAGGAGACAGATCAAATCAAATCAAATCAAATCAAACTTTATTGTCATATTGCTGTACATACAACTGTAGTGCAGGCAAGGTGAAATTGCGTTTCTCTCGGCATCCATATAAATAGAAGCAGCATGATTTAAGACACACTCACGCATAGCTTCACCCCCCCACCCCACCCCCATCCATTCCACACATCCCTGAGACATACCTGGGAAAGAAAACTAACTATAATATACAAATAATATACAAAATGCCCGTAGGTGCAGTAGTGTGTATGAGAGATTCCGGGTCAGCTGTTCAGCATCCTGACAGCTTGTGGAAGGAAGCTGTTGATCAGTCTGGTGGTTCTGCCTCTGATGCTCCGGAATCGTTTACCAGATGGAAGAAGTTCAAAGTGTTTATGCAGAGGGTGAGAACGGTCCTTGACAATGTTCAGTGCCCTGCTCCTACAACGGTTCTGAAAAAGTTCTTGGACAGAGGGGAGGGAGACTCCAATTACCCTCTCAGCCCCCTTGACTATCCTCTGCAGGGCTTTTTTGTCTGACATACTGCAGCTGGAGTACCATGTAGCAATGCAGTAGGTCAGAACACTCTCCACCACACCTCTGTAGAAGGTCCTGAGGATGCAGATGGGGAGAGAGGCCTGTTTGAATTTCCTCAAGAAGTGCAGTCTCTGCTGAGCCCGCTTCCTGATCCCCAAGGAATTCCTGCTCCAGGTCAGGTCCTGTGAGATCTGCACACCGAGGAACTTTATGTTCTCCACTCTCTCCACTAAACGGCCGCCGATGCTGAGGGGGATGTGCTCAGGCTGTGACCGCCAGAAGTTGATAATCATCTCCTTCGTTTTTTCCACATTGAGCACCAGATTGTTCTCCCTGCACCAGCCGTCCAGGTCTCTCACTTCTTCCCTGTACATTGATTCCTCATCCCTCTGAATAAGTCCCACCACCGTGGTGTCGTCTGCAAACTTAATAATCTGGTTCCCCTCGTGTCTGGATACACAGTCATGTGTTAGAAGTGTAAACAACAGTGGACTGAGTACACAGCCTTGAGGGGATCCAGTGCTCAGCGTGACAGAGTTGGAGATGTTGTTTCCAATCTGGACAGACTGAGGTCTCTTAGTCAGGAAATCCAGGATCCAGAAACATGTGGCGGTGTTCAGACAGAGAAGGAGTAATTTCTCCATCAGTCTCTGGGGAATAATGGTGTTGAATGCGGAACTGAAATCAATGTACAGGAGTTCTGGCGTAGGTGTCTTTCTGGTCCAGGTGGGTGATGACAGAGTGTAGGGTGGTGACTATAGCATCCTCCGTGGAGCGGTTTGAACGATATGCAAACTGGAGCGGGTCGTGTGATGCAGGGGGGCAGGCTGTAATGTGTGGTTTGACAAGCCGTTCAAAACACTTCATCACAATTGGTGTCAGTGCAACAGGACGATAGTCATTCAAACAGGATACAACTGGTTTCTTTGCCACCGATACAATGATAGAGGTCTTGAAGCATCTGGGAACGATGGCCTGACTCAGGGAGATGTTATAAATGTCAGTCAGGACATCCGCCAACTCGCTCGCGCAGTCTCGGAGCACATGTCCCGGGATGTTGTCCGGACCTGCAGCTTTACATGGGTTGACTCTGGTTAGGGTCCTCTGTGTGTCAGCTGTGTTGATGGTAAAAGCTGGTCCTACTGATGATGGGGGTGGGCCAGCCCTCCCTCTGATTGTGGAGTTTGATGCTTCAAAACGTGCAAAGAAGTCGTTAAGCCTGTCTGGAAGCGAAGCATCGTCATCATCGACCCCCTGCCTAGACTTATAGCCCGTCAGTGTCTGAACTCCCTGCCACATCTGCTTGGTGTTCCTAGTGTCACAGAGGTGTCCCTGGATTTTCTCCGCATAGGTGTGCTTTGCCGCCTTAATTCCCTTTGAGAGCGCAGACCTGGCTGAGCGGAGGGCGATCCTGTCCTTCGCTCTGAAGGCTGCATCCCTGGCTGTAAGCAACAAGCGCACCTCTGCAGTCATCCAGGGCTTATGGTTACCCCGCATAGTGATGGTCTTCACTGTAGTGACATCCTCTGTGCACTTCGCGATGTAGCTGGTGACCGTTTCAGCATACTCCTCCACATCTGTCTTGTTTTCCTGGGAGGTTGCTATTTTGAAGACCTCCCAGTCTGTGTGCAGAAAACAGTCTTTCAGTGCAGAGGTTGCACTCTCTGGCCAAATTCTGATTTGTTTCACTGCTGGCCTGCTACGCTTCAATAAAGGTTTGTAGGCAGGCAGCAGCATCATGGATATGTGGTCAGAAAGGCCGAGATGGGTGCGGGGTATAGCCTTATATGCATCTGTGTTTGTGTACACTAAGTCCAACATATTCTCTCCTCTGGTCTTAAAGTCTACACATTGTTTAAACTTGGGGAGCACAGTCTTTAAGCTGATGTGGTTAAAATCCCCAGCAACCCCCACAAAACTGTCCGGGTGTGAAGTTTGGATTTCACTAATCGCATTGTGCAGTTCCCCGAGTGCCTTCTTAGCATTAGCATTAGTGTTAGCGCACGGCGCTATGTAAACAGCCACTACAAACACATTGCTGAATTCCCTCAGCAAATAATATGGCCGACAATTTACAATAAGGAACTCCGCCAACGGAGAGCAGTGTTTAGACGCTAATGTGGCATTAATGCACCAGTTCTTGTTAACATAGATGCATAGCCCACCCCCCCGGCTCTTACCGGAGCTCGCCGTTTCCCTGTCGGCACGGAACATTGCCATATCTTCCAGTTGAATGGCCTCGTCAGGGATGTTGTCATGGAGCCATGTCTCCGTGAACGCAAGCACCCAGCAGTCTCTCCACTCTCTCCGGGTTTCTCTCAGCAGACGCAGCTCGTCCAGCTTGTTTTCGAGGGAGCGGACGTTAGAGAGAAGGAGCGACAGTACCGCTGGTCTGGAGGGGTTAGCCTTTAGCCTAGCATGGATTCCAGCCCTTTTTCCACGCTTTTGCTTGCGTTCGCTCCGCTTACGCCTCCTCCTCTCTCAGGTAGCTTCCAGCGGGGACTCCGCCAGAATTCCATGCTGGCGTAGAATGTCCAAATCACAACCGATCACCGCGATTCTTGCAGTGTGCAGTACCTTGATGTTTAATAAGGTCTCACGGTTGTAAGTTTTACAGAATGTACGTCTGGGAAGATCAAAACACTCAAAACTCTCACACTCGCTGATGCCATGAGGGGCCGCTGCGTCCATGCGCGCTGCCGCCATCTTATCTAATCCAGATAGCTAGATAATGTGAATGGTAACAAAAGAGCCCAGAACAACCTCTAAACACATTCATGGTGAACCCCAAGGTCAAGGTACATCAGTGTCAGATCGCACCATCCGTCATTGCTTGAGCCAAAGTGGACTTCATGGGAGACGACCAAGGAGGACACCACTGTTGAAAACAAATCATAAAAAAGCCAGACTGGAATTTGCCAAACTGAATATTGACAATCCACAAAGCTTCTGGGAGAATGTCCTATGGACAGATGAGACAAAACTGGAACTTTTTGACAAGGCACATCAGCTCTTTGTTCACAGACGCAAAAATGAAGCATTCCAAGGAAAGAACACTGTCCCTACTGTGAAACATGGAGGAGGTTCTGTTATGTTCTGGGGCTGCTTTGCTGTGTCTGGCACAGGGTGTCTTGAATCTGTGCAGGGTACAATGAAATCTCAAGACTATCAAGGTATTCTAGAGAGAAATGTGCTGCCCAGTGTCAGACAGCTTGGTCTCAGTCGCAGGTCATGGGTCTTGCAACAGGATAATGACCCAAAACACACAGCTAAAAACACCCAAGAATGGCTAAGAGCGAAACATTGGACTATTCTAAAGTGGCCTTCTATGAGCCCTGATCTAAATCCTATAGAACATCTGTGGAAGGAGCTGAAACATGCCGTCTGGAGAAGGCACCCTTCAAACCTAAGAGAACTGAAGCAGTTTGCTCATGAGGAGTGGGCCAAAATACCTGCTGAGAGGTGCAGAAGTCTCATTGCCACTTACAGAAATGGTTTGATTGCAGTGATTGCCTCAAAAGGTTGTGCAACAAAATATTAAGTTAAGGGTACCATCATTTTTGTCCAGGCCTGTTTCATGAGTTTGTTTTTTAAAACAATTCTGTTGAACCACAATTCAAAAGCATTGTGTGATTTTCATTGGTTAATTTTCATAGATTTTTTATTTATTACCACTTTTGTCAGATTCAAGTTATTTCTGTGACCATTGTGGGTTTTTCTTTCATTAAGAGAGGGGTACCAACAATTTTGTCCATGTGTGTACCCTCTATTGCGCTGTATATGCCCGCTATTGTTCTGTATATATCCTCTATTGCGCTGTATAGACCCTCTTGCTCTGTATATACCTTCTATTGCTCTGTATAGAACCTCTTTTGCTCTGTATAGACCCTCTATTGCTCTGTATAGACCCTCTTTTGCTCTGTATGTACCCTCTACTGCTTTCCTTCCTGCAAAATTCCCCTTGAAGAAATGGGCCAAAGGTTTTAGGCAGCCAGATGTAAGTTGCTACTGTGGCTGCAATGGCTACAATTTATTTTTCCCCTCTTGTGCCTCCACCTAAATGGGAAGCCCAAAGGTTGTCCCAGCCCATGCATGCCAGCATACAAATGCGGGCATTCATGTGTTCATCCACCGTCCTTGATGCCCACTTTTCTGATGGCGTACAGAAGGCAGCAGCAGCCAGCAGGATGCAGAGAAATGGTAGGGCTGATGTTTCACGGGATGGAAAAATGATGCAGCGAGCTGAATGAATAGCAGCCTTAATGCTAGTTTTCAGGCCTTGGACTCTGTGAAAGCGTAGTGTTGGAGGACAACACAGAAGTGTTTCACAGCCCAACCAGCCAGTGGCTCCTTCAAAAAAAACAACAAAACTAACTCACAAGTTTCCAAGAAAAGAAGGAACAAATTTTGAAGAAAAACAGGTTACACATTCATCAAGAAAAATATAATAAAATGCAGAAAATTATGCAGAAAATATTGCAAATTTATGGGGAAAAAGTCAAAATTTTATGAGGAAAACATACCTACGAATTTGTAAGAAAAAAAGCCAAAAAATTTCTCAAAAAGAAATCACAACATTACTGGAAAAAGCTGGAATTGTATGAGAAGAGTGTAGCAAAAAAAATAAATAAATAAAAATGCTGCAGTTTTACCCATGATAGGAAACAAAGTTATGAAGAAAAATCTAATAAATTTATGAAAATAGGTGAAACTGTATGACAAAATATTCCAAATAAATGACAAATTTCCATGAATAGCTACAATTTTATTTGAAAACTGTCACAAATTTATGTGAAAAAGGCTGAAAGGTAAGAAATTTACAACAAAAAAGTCAAATTTATGAAAAAAGAAGATTATGTAAAACATATAAAATTGTATTTTGGTAAAAATGTCATAAATGTTCATGAAAAAGGCTTTAATTTTACTCCACAGAGGAATTAAATTTGCACAGAAAATATGAATGAATGAATGAATCTTTATTTCGGATAGATTAAAAGTACAGGTTAAAAGAAACTGAATAATATAACAAACGGGGAAAGAAAATCCAACAAGGTCAAATTAGACAATAACTCCTCTGATTATACAGTTCAACATAAGTTATCCGAAATGGGTGATAGCTGAAGCCACAGCTTATATTGCCCACCCATATTCCATCCAAGAATTCAAAAGAAAAAAACAAAACAAGAGCGATTACAATTCAGAACAAAGCTAAGACAAAATGTGACAAAAAAAAACTAAGCTACAACACAACACAGACTGGATATGACAATCCTTATGTGATTTTACATGTCATCTTGTATATATGTTTGGAGTATTTCTTCCTTTAGTTTTTGTTTAAATTGTCCAAGCGTTGTACATGATTTTAATTCAGGTCCAAAATCGTTCCATAATCTGACTCCTTGCACTGAAACACAGTGTTGCTTGGTGGTAGTTCTCACTGAAGGTTTTTGAAATATACATGTTCCTCTGAAATGATATTGTTTCTCCCTTATTTGGAACAACTTTTGGATATTTGCGGGCAGTGATAGATTCTTCACTTTAAACATTATTATTGCAGTTTTAAAGTCAACCAGATCTTTCAACTTGAGAGCTTTTAATTTAAGAAAAAGTGGGTTTGTTGGTTCCCTGTAAGCTGCTTTGTTTATTATTCTAATAGCTCTCTTCTGAAGCATAAAGACTGGATATATGTTTGTTTTATCTGTATTTCCCCATACTTCAGTACAATATGTCATGTATGGGAGTATTAATGAATGATACAAGGTATATAGTGTGGGTTGATTCAGCAAATATTTCACTCTGTGTAGTATTGCAATTGATTTGGATATTTTACCTTTAATATAATTAATATGTGACTTCCAACACAGTTTATTATCAATTATTACTCCAAGAAATTTAGTTTCAGATACCCTTTCAATCTCTACACCATTTACACTGAGTTTAGATACTGAGTTGTTGTGATGGTTGTTAAAGACTATAAATTTTGTCTTACTTAAATTGAGCGTTAATTTGTTTGAATCAAACCACAGTTTAAGCTTTCCTAATTCCTTTCCGAGTGTATCCAGAAGTTGTTCCAAATTGCTTCCACTGCATAATAGATTAGTATCATCGGCAAACAATATTAAGTCCATTTTTTCTGAAACTTTACATATATCATTTATATACATATTGAATAACAATGGCCCCAAAACTGAACCCTGTGGGACTCCACAAGTAACCTTCAGTAACTGTGAGTTTTGTTACCAACACATACATACTGATATCTATTCTTTAAGTAACTACTTAACCAGGATAGTGCTACCCCTCTAATACCACAATTTTGTAGTTTCTTTAATAATAAATTATGATCCACTGTATCAAATGCTTTTTTTAACCTCTTGTGCTCCGTTGTCCCACGGGTGGGCAAGTCTCTGTGTCCTAGAGCGCACGAGAGCGCCCTCGTGCGCTCTCGTGCACTCTAGGACGCATCATAGAGATTTTGATGTAGGTGGTGTATGGCGTCCAAGCGCGCACTGAAAATAAAAGCTGCAGACACAGCCGCGAACAGATTAGTTCATCTGATTGACCTCTCGTTCAACTAATAAGAGCCTTGAATTGGGTTTCTGAAACCTTAAAGAACCAATCAATGAAAACCTAGCCAGAAGGACCCGCCTCCCAACGGCTGTGAGCCAATTGAAGCACAGAAGTTCGCTGAGCTGTTTTGTCTAAAGCTGGGTGAAGAGAGACTGCTTCAGCAGCCACAGGCAGTGCTTTATTTTTTTTTTAATTCCAGCAGAGTGTTTAGGATTCTCTTATATGGTCATCATAGACCGACGGAGGCCGACGACGAAGGTCGTAAATCATTCGCCAAAACCGCAATCATGGAATTATGTTTTGACCGGGTCGCGAGACCAGAACCACGAGCGGACCAGCGTCGGTTCGTCTGACAATGAGGAAGAGAAGTTGGCCAGGACAATGTGGCTGTGAAGAGGTAAGGTGTTATAAGCCAAATTATTTTTTATCCCTGAAAATTGTAATCAAAAATGACTTTTGACCGATCGGTAAATTACAACTGTGTGGCGCATGATGTCCGAAGTGCGTGCGCCGCGTTACACGGTTTGTTTGCCGCCTCCGGACCGTGAACGCCCCCCCCCTGCCTCTACGATTCTGTAGCGGGGGGGGTGGGGGGAGCCGCAGTGACAGCGGTGCTGTGGAAACATGCCTTATCCGAGTGTAATCCGTCATGTAGCGAGGGCGGATCTCCGTCCTCTGTAGCGGGGGGTGGTGGACAACCCCCCACACACACACACACAGACACAGCCCTGAATGTGACCTTTCATTAGAGCCCTAAATGAAGATTCTACATTGAATCATTCAAAAGTTACAGACGTTTTTCCAAACTGTGCCATTTGGCACAATTTGGCACAGTTCCAAAACGCCTGGGAACAGCCTGAGAACAAAGCTGTGTAATATATTCATTTTTTGTGGTATTGTTACAAAATTTGGACCTCAGCTGGATGGTTCTACATTTCTATTGCATTTTCCAGCCCGGATCTGAAGCTGTGTGTTATTTGCAAGCATTTGTATCCAACAAAACACCCAGGCCAAATTTATTTTCTTCAAGTTCACTACGTAATCAAAACATTATTGCAAAAAGTTGTAATTTTAAACATAAAAAGGGTAACAAATTTACAATCAAAAATGCCGCACATTTATAAGATAAAGTTTGTTTTTAATTAATTATTAAATTAGTATTTGTGGCTCCATGCAGATTTTTTTTGACAAAAATCACTGAAAGTGGCTCTTTGTGTAGGACAGGTTGCTGATCCCTGAGCTAAGCAAAGTTGTGCAGTCATGTGAAAAATTTGGACACCCCTTTAAATATTCAGTTCTTTATCAATAAATGTTCACATATCTATGTCTAACCTTGTTTTTGTTTTTATTTGCATTTTTTAACATTTATTTTAATCATTGTAAGTGGGAATGAATGTGGGGGTGTCCTAAAAAAGATGGGGGTGTCCTAATTTATTCCTCACTATTTGTTTAGAATTACATTTTACAGAAAATTTGGAAAAAGTCTTTAATTCATTTTTAATTGTTTAGTTGTATTCCATGAATCTCACAGTATTTTTAACATTGATATTGACATGACTGGTAAACCCAGAAACAGACTCAGACTCAGAATAAACACAATTATCCTTTATTGTAGAGTGAGTGAGTGTATGCGTGTGTGTGAGTGTAGATGTGAGCAGCGGGGCAAGCAGAGCACGGATCGAACTAACAACCCTAGGAGAGAGAGAAGACAGGTGTATAAATTCACTGCGGCCGGATTGAATGAACAAGTGAATGCATAGTCTTACTAGGCAGGCGAGGAGCTGAGGTGCAGAAGGACTCCCAGGCTGTTCCATCTGCTCACCGCTGTCCGTTCCGTGTCCATGCCGTCACCAAAGGGTAAGGTGAAGTCGTGCAGGTAAGTTCTCAGTGTTCATACAGAGTGTAGAGAGGAAGTCTGGTCCGCTGCCTGGAGGTTTCCACCTGTGCACAGGGGAGAAGAGGTGAAGATGAGAAAGGGAATGGAATCCTGGTTGCTTACTTGAAGTTGGGGAGAGCTGGCTCCCAGAAGACCTGATGGAGCAGGAGGAGGAGAAGGAGGCGAAACTCCGAAGAGGCAGAAGGAAGAGATGTAGACAAGAAGATCTCTTCAGTCCGAAGGAGTGCCGACGTCTCCGTGCAGACCAAAGGGCAGCGCTACTAAGTAGGCTGTAGATGAGTGGGTCAGGTGTGCACGTAGCTGTGGAGGCAATTAGGACAGCAGGCATGCAGAGCAGATCACCACAGATATTAAATATCTATATGTCCAAATATGTTAAAAAAACAACAAAAACAGGCTGATACAGGGTGTCCTAATTTTTTCACATGACTAACTTCTGAACAGTTTTGGGGCTCTGAATATGGAGCAATCGTAAGTGACTAACCAAATATTTTGTATGGTCAGGCTGGCCCTTATTAAAGCTCATCAGCATTAAGGATTTTTTAGAAATGTAACTTTTCTTCATACAGCTGGAACTTTTTCATGTAAATGTGCAACTTTTTCCATAAAAAGGTAGCTTTTCTTGTAAATAAAAAACCTTTTTTCAATAAATTTACATTTTTTATTCTATTCTATTTTTCTTGTAAAATGGCCCCACTTATATTAGGGTCTTTCCATGAAGAGTTTTATTTAAAACTAGATTTACTATTTTTCTTGTAAATTTAAAGCTTTTTTTTTAACCTTTGCAGTTTATCCTGTAAATTTTAAGATTGTGTTTCTCCTAAAGTTGTGACACGTCATGTGAATTTGAAATGTTTTTGTCTCGTATTCATGCACATTTGACATGTTTTCACAACATTTGTGATTTTTTGAACAACATGTTAACATTTGTTTATAAAGCATGATGATGTAATGGGTAGCTCTACTGGATCCCAGTAAAAAGGTGGTGGCTTTAAGTTAAAGTTGGCTTTACTGCACACTCTGAAGTGGCCTCGGTGTGAGCATGTGTGTGTGTGTGTGTGTGTGTGTGTGTGTGAATGGTGAAGGGATTGGCACCACACCGTGAATGTACTTCAATTTCCCTCTGTGATTAATAAAGCATACTGACAAATACAAACTAAATATATTAGTGGTGGGCAGGGGTGGGCCGAGAAAATTTTTCATGGGCGGGGGCACATTCTCAGAAATGGGTGGCACATTGAAATAGCATAAATCAAAAACCATCTCTATCTCTGGAGTCAAAGTATTAACATTTTTCCAGTTAGAATGGCCTTGTTGATGTAAAGGCTGTTTCAGGAGCACTGGGAGAGGAAAACCAAGCAAAGCCATGTGCACAGTGCCAGGTGCTGCGTGTACTGTGTTCTGTTGAAGGTCCTCTCCCCATCACTTTGGTTCATTTGAGGAAATGCCTTCAGCTGTGGCTGCCTTGGCCCACCTTCTGGATACTGACACATGTCTGAATGGAAAAAAAGAATCACTTATAGAGCTACAGATACAGCTGCTAATGTACAACAGTATCTATAAGTCACAATAGCAATGAGGCTGAATTCTCCATGTGAACTGTAAGTTAAAGCTGTAGTGTGTTTAAAGTAAATCTTTCTTTCCCTAACCCAACTGCTACTTTAACTAAGTTGAGTTAAGTTAAGTTAAGTCTTTTAAGACCTAAAGCAGCAAACAAGTGAAAGTGAAATTTAGAACAGAACAACAGGGCCCAAACTCATGTTTAATGAAACACAAGCCACAATCCACCCACCAGTCCTCCTCCCTGGTTACAAAGACTTTATAGTTTTCTGAAACTGTGTGACCCTCACCAAACTGCAAAATATTTTGTTCCTGAAACAAACAGACAATCACGCGCATTTGATTGCACACCCTTCTGGGTGGATGTAACAGGGAATTAACTGTGTGCTGACAGTGATGTCCAGGCTTTGTTAAAGGTTGCATATGCCAAACAAAATCCTGCTAGATTCCACAGCTGACCATATACAGTAAGTGACCATTCACATTTCTGAGACATTAAAGCACAGCAATAAATAAATAGGTACCTAAATTATATATTGCACATAATTTAGGTACCTATTTATTAACTCCATTTTATATTTACTTATTTTTGTAGGATTTTATTTGGGTTCTAAATCTTTTATTGGGTTTTAGACCTTTGAGTTTTTAACCTCTTTGACTAGTTTTTAACTTTTAATATGACCCTTCTCTCTTATCTCTGGTTTTTCTCTCATCTTTTTGTCTTTATGCCCTGATTGATGGAGCCTTGAGTATTTTTATCATGTTTATAGTCAGCTTCATGTGTGCCTGTGTTTATGTTTATGTTGAATGTAATTGTGGCTTGTAAATATGGATGTCACCAGACTGCAAAACAAATCTACCTACGGGTACAAATAAAGGAACCTGAACCTGAACCTGAACCAATTAAGCGGAAGAAGATGAATGAATGAATTTGGTATAAAGAGATTAGCAGTGAAAATACTTCCTTTATTAATAAATTAGATTGTGCAATTGCTGTCAAGCAGCAAAATGAGTTTTGACTCGTTATCAGCCCAGTGAAAGGTCCCAGAAGGGTGTGCAATCAACTGCACGTGATTGTCTGTTTGTGAGCAGATTTACACAAAGTTAATGAAGAATTCTCATCCAGGAGCAAAATATTTTGCAGTTTGGTGAGGGTCACAGTTTCAGAAAACTATAAAGTCTTTGTATCCAGGGAGGGAGACTGGTGGGTGGGTTGTGACTGTTCACTAAAACATGGTGCGTTTGTGTGTTTTAACCTTCTGGAATGCTTCCTGGGGTCGTATGATTACAGTAAAAATATTGAAATCTTCCTTCACTGAGAAATATTTGTAGTTTTACATTTTATTATCATGGGCAGAAATCAAAGAATGTGGTGACTTTTTAGTTCTGGGTTTTTATACCTTTGTGATGTCATAATTTCAGTAAGCCTTATTCTTTTCTGCAAACCAAATTATCTGTTGATCAGTTTAAAAAAAACCCCAAAAGGATGAGGTAGGTAACCTATTTTGGATCACTGAACTAAAACAGTTTTAGCATATTTTGATATAATGGGACTCCTGCCCCGCTTCTGTTTTGAGGCTCTAGAAAATCTGTGTTCAGACATTGGACAACCATGTCTGTTGGACCAGATCGGGGTGTGGAATCTGTTACCCAGCACATAGAAAAATATGCTACTAGGCTGGGGTCTGCAACTTTTGCCAACCAAAGAGCCATTTTGCCCATCTCTGAATAAAACAGAAGTGACTGAGGGCTGCAATGGCAATTTGACCTTTAAAATAAAGATTATGCTGCTTATAAACTTTTTTATATACACATAGCTCTGAATATTATGTAATTAATGAATTAATACTACAACAGTGGAAAAAAACTGTCAAGCTTTATATATAGCTTCATTTGTGAAATACAAGTATTAGAAATATATTACAAATTGTTTTGTGCTAAAAAAATAAATTTCTGAATATCTGACCATAATTTTTTGCATAGTTTTTTTAATTATCAGCACATTCATAAATCTGAAAAAAATATAATCCATCTCCTACTTTCAACAGTGATCACACAGCTTTAGTTCCTGATATTTTAATAAACTAGAGAGAAAAGTTTTATTTAGGAGAAGCTACTTTTCATCCTTTTATGTTTGCTCATAATGCTCCTTATTCAAATGTATTAATATAATATAAATCTGTATCCTTCACCTGTTGTCTAGACTCTCAGTTTGACAACTAGCAGATTGGTTGCCTGATATTTGTCTTTATTGTGGAATAAAAAAAAAGAATCCTAAACAGCTTTCTAAATAGTACAACTTTAAAAATTATTTGGTGCAAATCATACGTGCCACTTTGCCAAATCCTCCTCCTGCTGCTATTCAATAAATGTGTAAAACCAGTCAAAAATGCACAGGGTAGATGTAGACCCACCTGATGATCTTCATGAGTGAGTTTGGTGACCATCAGGACAGTGTCAGAATGTGTCCTCACCTTGATTTATAGTTTGTATATTCTGTTGTAACCTGGACATGGGCTCACCCCACAACCTCACTTTAAGTTTATTTTTATGATTCTCTGTTCATTTTGATTATTATCTTGGCTCTGCTCCTGCATTGTGTTTATCACTGCCTTAGTCTTAGTTTAGTTCTTCGTTGTCCCATTTATTAGTATTATTACTATCATGGTCTCTGTGATTATTTTTATCCTTGCTTGAGTTCTTCATTTATCACCACATTTATTCACACCTCTGAAAGGACAAAGGCTCTCAACCGCCAAGTGAAGAACAAAGACGTTCCCAGACACTGCGGTGGAGACCGGAGGAGCTACCCTCACCCCCTGGGCGAGGAGAGGAAATACCAAGACAATGGGGGGATTAAGATAATGAGGGATGTCAGCCTTTGTTATGCATGTCTTTTGTTATGTGCAAGTATAAAGTCAGTGAGCCGGAGATATTCGGCCTCTTTTCCTTTTGCCACCTCTGCACTGAATGAGACTTGTTAGGAGAGCTGATAAATAAACTTTGGTTTATATATCAAATCGCCTCATCATTTCAAGCTCTTCTACACTGGTGACCCCTGACGCGAGTATGGACCTGAGGCGTTCCCCCGCAATCGACTCATCCGTGGCGACCCAGGCAGACACCAGCGCCCACGCAGACAGGGGAACAGATGGACGTCTTTCCCCCCCGGCAGAAGGGATTGAGAGGGCTCAACCGAGCACCAGCACCGTTGTGAGAGCCGAAGCAAGGCACTCTCACCCTGTGGACACAGCAGTGATGGTATACACGAATGCCGTCGCTGTCAAGCTGCCAGACTTCTGGCAAGAAGACCCCGCCTCGTGGTTTCAGCAAGCTGAAGCCCAGTTTGCACTGGCGGGCATCACGGCTGATGATACGAAATTCTATCATATCATCTCCAAACTCGACGCCGCCACTTCGAGGTGTGTGCGGAGCATGATCCAGCGGCCACCGGCCCAAGACAAGTATGAAATACTGAAAGCAACCATCGTGGCAAATTACGTCCCCTCAGCTGAAGAGAGAGCCGAGAAGATCCTGGCGGTCTACGGCCACAGAGGGTGCAAGCCTAAAGCCCTCATGGAGGATTTGCTGCAGCTTAAAGAAGAAGACAACGACAACTTCCTCCTCCAATTCATATTCCTCAGCACGCTGCCGCCACACATGAGAGGGACGCTCGCCAACATGAGATGCAGCACCCAGCAAGACTTCTGCGTGCTCGCCAACGAAGCTCAACGGCTCGTCAACACCTGCAAGGAGCAGACACCCACAGCAGCATCCGCAGACCTCAACGCTGATGCCCAGAACCACGAAGAGCCACAACCCACTGAGCAGATCCAGCCCGCGGTGACAGCGACACGGCCAAAACGTAACAGACGGAGCGACGTCTGTTATTATCACCACCGTTTCGCCGAGAAGGCTCACAAATGTGTTCCCCCCTGCAAATTTAAACACCAAAGCCGAGAGCCGTTAACGGCAGCGGTTTTCGGCGAGAAGAATAAGCTGTTGTATGTGACGGATGGACACACCGGCAAGCAGTTCCTCATCGACACAGGAGCTCAGCTGAGTTTCGTCACGCCCTCCCACGCAGATCGAGCCATGGGCACCCTGGGCAACGGAGCGGTGGCAGCCAACGGCTCTAACATCGACACTTTCGGCGAAAAGAGCCTGCACCTCCACATCCACGGCTGCAACTACAGATGGACATTTGTTGTAGCTGCGGTGAGGTTTAACTTGTTAGGCGCAGATTTTTTGTGTGCACATGGGTTATTAGTGGATCTAGCAAATAGGCGCTTGGTTAATGCACTGTCCTTTGCTTCTATTCCATGCTCAGCTCGAGTTTCTCCACCACCTGTGCAGGCTAACGTCACCATGGCAGGAGGTAAGTTTGAGCAACTCCTCACCCAATTTCCAGCACTCACAATTCCCAAATTCTCAGCCACTGTGGCTAAACACGGGGTTGAACACTTTATTCCCACAATGGGCCCACCCGTATTTGCCAAAGCTCGCCGCTTAGACGCGGCCAAGCTCAACATAGCAAGGGACGAGTTTACGACCCTTGAAAAATTGGGCATTGTTAGACGCTCGAAGAGCCCTTGGGCCTCGCCACTTCACATGGTTCCGAAATCCGACGGTTCTTGGAGACCGTGCGGAGATTACCGCAGATTAAACAATGCTACAGCGCATGACCGCTACCCAATTCCTCACATTCAAGATTTTTCACTACATCTGGCGGGTGCGCGCATTTTTTCAAAAATAGACTTAGTCCGCGGTTATCATCAAGTCCCAGTCCGAGCGGAGGACATTCTTAAAACAGCTGTAATAACCCCTTTTGGCCTTTTTGAATTTCTGCGAATGCCTTTCGGCCTCAAAGGCGCTGCTCAAACTTTTCAACGAATGATGGACGCGGTCTTACACGACCTTCCTTTTGTCTTCGTCTACCTCGACGACATGCTGGTAGCCAGCTCGTCTGAGGAAGAACACGAGCAGCACCTCACTACGGTTTTTCAGAGGCTAGAAGAGCACGGGCTAATAATCAATCCAGCCAAATGCAAATTCGGCGTGTCACAAATTGATTTTTTAGGACACAAAGTCTCTCCGAAGGGGGCAGTTCCACTTCCAGACAAAGTTCACGTGATAAAAAGTTTCCCACGGCCACAGACGGTCAAATCGCTACAAGAATTTTTAGGAATGGTTAATTTTTACAACTGTTTCCTCCCCCACGCAGCTCAGCTCATGCAGCCACTATATGACGCGCTCAAAAAAAAGAAAGCTTCCAACGCGGTCGAATGGACCCCGGAGCGCGAACACGCCTTCGCGGAAGTAAAGAGCACTCTAGCTAACGCCACATTGTTAGTTCACCCAGATCCCTCGGCCCGCATCGCGCTAACCACAGACGCTTCGGACCTGGCTATAGGGGCAGTTGTAGAACAGCATGTCAGCGGGATCTGGCAACCTTTAGCATTCTTTAGCAAATCGCTAAACCAAACTGAGCGTAAATACAGCACTTTTGACAGGGAGCTGCTAGCGCTTCATTTATCCATCCGCCACTTCCAGTTCTGGTTAGAAGGGCGGAGTTTCATGGCTTTTGTAGACCATAAACCGCTCACCTTTGCTATGGCTAAAATTTCAGAACCATGGTCAGGCAGGCAACAAAGACAGCTGGCTGCGATTTCAGAGTTCACCACAGACATTCGGCACGTGGCAGGCAAACTTAACGTGGTAGCAGACTGCCTCTCTCACGCTGTGACATCACCAGAGCGCGAGGAGACAGATTATACTGCCTCAGCAGCAGAACTCTTCACTAACGCAGACACATACGCAGCACCTATCCATGCAGGGATAGATTATGCAGCCATGGCAGAGGAACAAAGCAGTGACGCGGACGTGCGCGCACTCCTGTCTGGACCAACAGGGTTAAGGCTGGAAGAAAGGGGTTTACGCGATGGCGTGCCCCCCCTAATATGCGATGTTTCAACCGGCCGACCTTGCCCGTTAGTACCAGCTACATGGCGCCGCCGTATTTTCGACGCAATTCACTCCCTCGCGCACCCAGGTGTGCGTGCCTCGGTTAAAATGGTCGCCGAAAAGTTTGTGTGGCCAGGCCTGCGCAAAAACGTAAAAGAATGGGCAAAAACTTGCATTTCTTGTCAGCGTGCCAAAATACACAGACACACAAAAGCCCCTCTGGAGCCTTTCCCAATCCCTGCTAGAAGGTTCGACCACGTTCATGTCGACCTCGTGGGACCACTACCTTCCTCCCAGGGTTTCACACACCTGTTAACAATGATAGACCGCACCACACGCTGGCCAGAGGCAGTCCCTCTAGCGGCAACCACAGCGGAGGAAGTCGCTCGCGTCTTTTTGACAAACTGGGTAGCATGGTTCGGCGTCCCATCGGACATCACGTCAGATAGGGGGCCTCAATTTGTCTCAGAGCTTTGGTCAGCCATGTCCAGCAGCTTAGGGGCAACAATTCACCGCACCACCGCTTATCACCCTCAGGCTAATGGGTTATGCGAGCGTTTTCACAGGTCTTTAAAGGCTGCCCTCAGAGCCTCACTAACGGATACAAATTGGGTAAATAAACTTCCCTGGATTTTATTGGGGTTGCGTGTTGCGCCTAAAGAGGATCTAGACGCCTCTCCGGCAGAATTAGTTTTTGCACAGCCTCTCAGGCTCCCAGGTGAATTTTTACCAGAGAACCCAGAGCCAGGACATCTTCCAGTCCCAAGGTTTTTAGGCAGCAACGGACCGAACTCTCTCCCCGGTCCAGCTCATCACTCCTTTCCACGGGTTTTTGTCCCTCAAGCTTTAAAAAACGCCGAGTTCGTTTTTGTTAGGCATGAAGCTTTAAAACCAACTTTCCGCCCAGCATACGATGGGCCATTCAGAGTGCTGGAACATGGTGATAAACACTTTGTGCTTGATTTTGGGGATAGAAAAGAAACAGTCAGCATTGACAGACTTAAACCTGCCTTCTTGTTGAAAGACGAGCCTGCACAGTTGGCGAGAGCACCTCGGCGGGGTAGACCCCCCAAGAGAAAAGACTCAGCCCCCCTGCAGGGAACAATTAACCACTCTCCTTCCCACGCTGCAGATTCCTCACAAGAAGGTCCCAGCAGGACACCTAAACGAACTCACAGCAGTTTTGGGAGAAGATTAAAACCCAGACAGCACAGGGACTGATGCAAACCACTCCACAATTGTTCACTAATTGTGCTGCAACAGTTTAGGATTGACTTATGATTTTACTATGCTGTTATGATTACCACTGAACTCTCTTAGAGGCATGGCTGCTGGAAAGTTTTTTCTGTGGCAAGAGATGTAACACTTAGTATGTCATAGTAATTATCTTAGACTGTGAACCTTTCTATTGTCTTTTCTTAGTCTTTTGGGGGGGGGGGCTGTGGGCTATATTAACCATATATTCCATAACCTACATATGTTGAAGCATGTGGAAATGTTTGGTAATTACATATGTAAAGCAACTTCACACCTCTGAAAGGACAAAGGCTCTCAACCGGCAAGTGAAGAACAAAGACGTTCCCAGACACTGCGGTGGAGACCGGAGGAGCTACCCTCACCCCCTGGGCGAGGAGAGGAAATACCAAGACAATGGGGGGATTAAGATAATGAGGGATGTCAGCCTTTGTTATGCATGTCTTTTGTTATGTGCAAGTATAAAGTCAGTGAGCCGGAGATATTCGGCCTCTTTTCCTTTTGCCACCTGTGCACTGAATGAGACTTGTTAGGAGAGCTGATAAATAAACTTTGGTTTATATATCAAATCGCCTCATCATTTCAAGCTCTTCTACAATCCCTGTCTTAGCCTTGGTTCTGTATAGTCATCCTTAGTATCATTATCACAGTCATGGTTATGTTCTTGATTCTGGTCTTGTTTGATTTTTGTTGATTTCTTGATTATCCACGGCTGTGTGTATTTTGTGTTAATGAGTCCAACTTTATTTAAGGAATGCCGCCCCTTACCTAGGTGTGGTGTCCTTCTCAACCTGGCGTGTACCACACGCTTCTGTTTTGCCTTGCCTGTGTGCTTTTGCCTGCCCTGCTTTTGCCGTAGCCTGTATCCTAGCCTGAGTTTACCTGCCAAGCCTAAGCCTTGTTTTTGTCCAGCCCTCGAGCTGTATTATTTTGTATTCTTTTATTTAAGAATACAATACATCTCCCTGTTCCCCGACTTCAGGTCGGGGAACAGGGAGATGCTGAAGTCCGTACAGAGGGAGCTGAGGAGAAAGATCAGAGAAGGCAAGGACAGCTTCAGGAAGAAGATGGAGGACAAGCTGCAACAGAGCGACATCAGCGGGGTCTGGAGAAACCTCAAAACCATCTCGGGGCTCCAGAATACCTCCCCCCAGGCCACGGGGGGCAGGGAGTGGGCGAACAACCTGAATCTGTTTTTCAATAGATTTGACCAACCGCCCTCCCCCCTGTCTGCACAACAACCACTGCTGCCTCTAAGAAATCAAGTCCTGCTGCCCACTCCCCACTCCACCGACACCCCCCCCACTCCCAACACACAGCCCCCCATCCTGACCCTGACCAAGACCCAGGTGAGGACGGAGCTGAGGAAGATCAAGGCGAGGAAGGCGTCGGGACCGGACGGCATCAGCGCAAAGCTCCTCAAGTCCTGTGCAGGCCAGCTGTGTGGGATTGTGACGTATATCTTCAACATGAGCCTGAAACTGGGGAGGGTACCACAGCTGTGGAAAACATCTTGTATGGTACCTGTACCAAAAACTTCCCACCCCAAAGACCTGAACAGCTACAGACCGGTGGCCTTGACGTCCCACTTGATGAAGACCCTGGAGAGACTGCTCCTTGCTCATCTCCGCCCCCTGGTGGAACCAGCGATGGATCCACTCCAGTTCGCCTATCAGCATGGCATTGGGGTGGAGGATGCGGTGATCTTCCTCCTTCACCGTTCTCTGTCCCACCTGGAGAAGCCCGAGAATATGGTGAGGATCATGTTCTTTGACTTCTCCAGTGCTTTCAACACCATCCAACCGATGATCCTGAAGGACAAGCTGCTGCGCGCAGGGGTGGACCAGCACCTGTCATCATGGATCCTGGACTACCTCACGAACCGGCCTCAGTTTGTGAGAACCCGGGACTGTGTTTCCGACACGATCATCAGTAGCACGGGGGCCCCCCAGGGAACGGTGCTGGCTCCCTTCCTGTTCACTCTTTATACTGCGGACTTCTCACACAACACAACACATTGCCATCTACAGAAGTTCTCTGATGACTCTGCGATCGTTGGTCTCATCTCCAACGGAGATGAAGCTGAGTACAGAGGGCTTATCCAGGACTTTGTGGACTGGTGCCATCGGAACTGCCTCCAGATCAACGCGAGGAAAACTAAGGAGCTGGTGGTGGACTGCCGCAGGCATGGGCAGCCCCTCACAGCACCAGTAAATATACAGGGAACAGACATCGAGATGGTGACATCCTATAAGTACCTGGGTATTCATCTGAACAATAAACTAGACTGGTCACACAATACTGACGCACTCTACAAGAAGGGACAGCGCAGGCTGTTCCTGCTGAGGAGACTCAGGTCTTTTGGTGTACAAGGGGCGCTGCTGAAGTCATTCTATGACACGGTGGTGGCATCAGCCATCACTTTTGGAGTGGTCTGCTGGGGCAGTGGCATTACTGCAGCCGATAGGAAGAGACTGAACAAACTGATTAAGAAAGCTAGCTCTGTCCTGGGGCAGCGCCTTGATCTGATGGAGGAGATAGGAGAGAGAAGGACGGTGGCTAAACTGTCATCTCTGCTGGAGTCCGAGTTCCACCCTATGCAGGACATACTGGATGCACTGAGGAGCTCATTTAGCAGCAGACTACATCATCCCAGGTGCACAACCGAGAGGTTTCGTAGGTCCTTCCTACCAACGGCTGTCAGACTGTACAACCTAAGCAGGGCTGCTCGCAGAGATAGCAAAAAGACGTAACAAACTAATAGTTTTTTTGAATGCAAAAGATGCAATAGACTTACACAATGGTCCTCTCCGGCATACAACTAGGAACATACCGGTCGCTATGGAGGGTGAGAATATGTATGGGCACATAATCATACCATGTAGGATAACTAAATAGACGATTATGCTGTTTCATCCCACCTAGCAACAATGCTCTGCACTGTGTGTGTTTATATATTTACATATTTATTCCATCTAGCTACAATGCTCAGCACTGGGTGTGTTTATATTTATATATCTATATATTTATTCCATCTAGCTACAATGCTCCGAACTGTGTTTTTATATATCTACATATTATTCCATCTAGCTACATTGCTCCGCACTGTGTGTGTTTATATACTTGCATATTTATTCCACCTAGCTGCAATGCTCCGTACTGTGGGTGTTTATATATTTACATATTTATTCCATCTAGCTACAATGCTCTGCACTGTGTGTTCATATATTCATATATTTATTCCATCCAGCTACAATGCTCTGCACTGTGTGTCTGTGTGTGTGTGTGTATATATATATTTTATAGTAATATGTACATATGTATATTAGCTGCTCTTGCTTGCTTGTTTTTTTTCTTGCCTTCTGATTGTTGCTCTGAGTGTTGCTATCCCTGTGCTGTTGCAATCCTGGAATTTCCCCGTTGTGGGACTAATAAAGGCTTATCTTATCTTATCTTATCTTATCTTAATAAATAATTATGCCCAAAGCTCGCCCAGCAGTTGAGTCCTGTTACCTACTCCGTCGGGGCCCCAATGGTGGCAGACAATGGCCGAGGACAGGGGTGTCCAATCATGTGCCATGGAGGGCTAAGACCCTGCAGACTTTAGCTCCAACCAGCGTCTTCAACAGCAGATTTCACTGAATTTCTTCCCACTGACTGCTGATAAGTGAAAACACCTGCTGAAGAGACTGGGTAGAAGAGAAAACCTGCAAGGTCTTGGCCCTCTATGGCACATGATTGGACACCTCTGGCCTAGGAGAAGTAGTGATTCCTGTGAAATGTGGATGGACGGACAGATGGATGGACAGAAGGCCAGACAGACAGATGATGTGTCATCACAATAAGCTAAAAAGACCATAGAACCTCGCGTCATGCTGAAATGTGCTGACAAACAAGCTAACTTGTTTTTTTTACTTGTGTTCAAACTTCTGTTAATATCAGTTCAACTTTCAATGATGACCGTCAATGATGGAGTAGCTCATTTTGCCCTGATGAGATAACCCTGCGAGTGCTCAGATTTCCTGACATTGACCTTGACCTTCGGCACAGCCTATGCACACCTACGTGAGGATCATTGTGCATGGGTTTGCCAAACATTGTGACAATTACCAAGGCATTGTAACGATTTTCATAAAATCATAAATGTCCAGATCTCCTGACGTTTGTGACCTTGAGCTCAACCTGGATGCAGTCAAAACGGAGGATCATCATGTGTGTTTTGTTGCAAAGTTGAGCAATTGCTGAGGAAGAGTAACAATTTTCATAAATTCATATAACAGCTGAGATCTCCTGACTTTTGACCCTGACGTGGAGCACAAGCTGGATGCAGACCCACCTGGGGTTCATTGTGAGTGAGTTTGGTGACCATCGGGGCAAATGCCTAGGAGTAGTAGGGAGTCTTGTGATGGATGGATGGGTCAGCATCCATCCATCCATCCATCTTCTACCGCTTTTCCGGAGGTCCGGGTTGCGGAGGCAGCAGTTCAAGCAGAGAAGCCCAGAGTTCCCTCTCCCCAGCCACCTGCTCCAGCTCTTCAGAGAGGATACCAAGACATTCCTAGACTAGACATAGAGACGTAGTCTCTCCAGCAAGTCCTGGGTCTGCCCCGGGGTCTCCTCCCAGTGGGACGTGCCCAAAACACCTCAAGTAGAAGGCATCCAGCAGGCATCCTGATCAGATGCCCAAACCACCTTAACTGGCTCCTTTCAATGTGGAGGAGCAGTGGTTCTACTCGGAGCCTCTCCCGGATGACTGAGTTCGTCACCTGATCTCTAAGGGTGAGTCCAGCAATCCTACGAAGAAAGCTCATTTCAGCCACTTGCATCCACAATCTCATTCTTTTGGTCATTTCCAAAGCTCATGACCATAGGTCAGGGTAGAAACGTAGATTGACTGGTAAATCGACAGCTTTGCCTTAGAACTTAGCTCCCTCTTCACCACAGCGGACCGGTACAACATCCGCATCACTGCAAACGCTGCCCTGATCCGTCTGTCAATCTCTCGCTCCATTCTCCCCTCAATCATGACTAAGACTCCAAGATACTTAAATTCCTCCACTTGGGGCAGGAGCTTGTCCCCAACCCGGAGAGGACAAGCCACCTTTTTCCGGCTGAGAACCATGGACTCGGACTTGGAGGTGCTGATTGTCATCCCAGCCGCTTCACACTCAGTGGCAATCCATCCCAGTAAGACCTGCAGATTATTGCTGGATGAAGCCAACAGGGCAACATCATCTGCAAACAACAGAGATGAGATCCTGTGGTCACCAAACATGACGCCCTCCGTTCCCTGACTGCGCCTAGAAATCCTGTCCATAAAAATGATGAACAGGATTGGTGACAAAGGGCAGCCCTGGCAACTCTCACTGGGAATGAGTCAAACCAAATTTTGGCAATATGAACCAAACTCTCACAATGGCCATATAGAGACTGGATAGCTCGTAACAACAAGCCCGATAACCCATACTCCCGAAGCACCCCCCTCAAAAAACCATGAGGGACGTGGTCGAATGCCTTCTCCAAGTCCACTAAACACATGTAAACTGGTTGGGAAAATTCCCACAAACCCTCGAGGATTCTTGAGAGGGTAAAGAGATGGTCCGATGTGCCACGGCCAGGACGAAAACCACATTGCTCTTCTTGAATCCAAGGTTCGACCAATGGCTGGACTCTCCTATCCAGTACCTTGGCATAGACCTTCCCAGGGAGGCTGAGGTGTGTGATCCCGTTAAAGCTGGAGCACACCCTCTGGTCCCCTTTCTTAAAAGAGGAACCAGCACCCTGGTTTGCCATGCCAAGGGCACTGTCCACGACCTCCACGCAATGTTGCAGAGGCATGTCAAACATGACAGCCCTACAACATCCAGGGCCTTGAGGTACTCAGGGCAAATCTCGTCAACCTCCGGGGCCCGGCCACCAAGGAACTTTTTAACCACCTTGGCAACCTCAGTCCCTGTGATGGGCGAGTCATCCCCCTCATCCCCAAGCCCTGCTTTCTCTGTGGAAGGCGTGTCAGCGGGATTGAGGAGATCCTCGAAGTATTCCTTCCACCGCCCGACGATATGCCCAGTCAAAGTCAGCAGCACCCCATCCACACCATACCCAGTGTGGACAGGGAGCTGCTTCCCCCTCCTGAACCACCGGACAGTTTGCCAGAATCTCTTCGAGGCTGACCGAAAGTCTTGTTCCATGGCCTCACCGAACTCCTCCCACATCCGAGTTTTTGCTTCAGCAACCACTCGAGCTGCACTCCGCTTTGCATGCCGGTACACCTCAGCTGCTTCTTGAGTCCCACAAGCCAACCAAGCTCGATAGGACTCCTTCTTCAGCTTAATGGCCCCCCTCACCACTGGCATCCACCACTTAGTTTGGGGATTGCCACCACGAGATGTACCGGCAACCTTGCGGCCACAGCTCTGGGCAGCCACTTCAACAATGGAGGTTGAGACCATGTCTTCATGTCTCCAGACTCCCTCAGAATGCGGTCGAAGTTCTTCCAGAGGTGGGAGTTGAAGCCCTCCCGGATAGAGGCCTCAGCCAGACATTCCCAGCATACCCTAACTATATGTTTGGATCTACCAGGTCTGAATGGCAATCCTCTCCTGCCATCGGATCCAACTCACCACCAGGTGGGGATCAGTTGACAGCTCTGCACCTCTCTTTACCCAAGTGTCCAAGACATACGGTCACAGGTCTGATGACACGATAACAAAATCAATCATCGACCTGCAACCTAGGGTGTCCTTGTACCAGGTGCATATACCGTATGGACACCCTTATACTTGAACATGGCATTCATTATGGACAAATTGTAGTTAGTACAGAAGTCCAATAACCGAACACCACTTGGGTTCAGATCGGGCAGGCTGTTCCTCCCAATCACCCCCCTCCAGGTTTCACTGTCATTGCCCACATGCGCATTGAAGTTCCCCAGTAGGACAATGGAGTCTCCAAGAGGAGCAACCTCCAGCACCCCAGTCAGAGACTCCAAAAAAGGTAGTTACTCTGATCCATCATTTGGTGCATTGGCACAAATGATGGTCAGGACCCGTTTCCCAACCCAAAGACACAGGGAAACAGCCCTTTCATCCACCGGGGAAAACTCCAATATTGAGGCAGCAAGGTAGGGGGATACATGAATATCCACCCCTGGTTGTCGCCTCTCATCCAGGGCATCTCCAGAATACGCCAAGCTCCAGCCCCTCTCTAGGAGACTGGTTCCGGAACCAGAGCTGTGTGTTGAGGTGAGGCCGACTATATCTAGCCGGTATCTCTCAACCTCAGGCACCAGCTCAGGCTCCTTCTCCACCAAAGAGGTGACTTTCCATGTCCCAAAAGCCAGTTTAGGAAGCCTTGGATCAGACCGCCAAGGTCTCCGCCTTCGACCGCCACCTGATCCACATACCTCCGGACTCCCATGGTCCCTCCTGCAGGTGGTGAGCCCACTGGAGGGCGGACCTATGTAAGTCCTTTGGGTTGAGCCCGGCTGGGTCAATGGGCAGAAACCCAACCACCAGGCGCTAGCCATCAAGCCCCTTCTCCAGGCCTGGCTCCAGGGTGGGGCCCCAGTCACCCCATACCGGGCAGGGTACACTAAATACTTGTTTGAGCATTCATCATGAGAGTCTGTTGGATCATTCTTAGTCTTGTCCTTCACCCAGGTCCAGTTTGTCTTGGGTTACCCAACCAGAGGCAAATTGCCCTGGACAACATAGCTCCTGGGATCACTAGGGCACGCAAACCCCCCACCACGATAAGGTGATGATCCATGAGGGGATCGGTCATCATATTAGCTAAAAATAATATGCTAACCTATGGTCACAAATACCCTTATGAATGGCTGTGAACCCTGTATGAACGATTTTTGGACCATTTCATACAGCCTTCTTAACGCGGCCGTAGGAGACGCCAGCATTTATAAGTTCGTGGCCAGGCCGATAGTCTTATCCAAGATTTCTATGAACGCCTCATAAAAAATCTTCATCGTAGGGCGGCCGTACAAATGCCATAGGAACAACGTAATAACTATGTAAGATGTTGGTCATAATTATGCCTCAAGAACACTCAACACTCAAGTTGTAGTGGTTGTAGGAATCCCTGTTGGGGACTTTATGCACTCTCATAAGGTGGAAGTACGTCCTTGGTGCAACATTTGTGTCAACAAAATGTGCCGAAAGCCATAAGATCTTCCTACCAACAACTTAAAAGTGCCGGGAACTGCACAAAAATTTTCATAAGATGGCATAAAGTATTCTGTCGGAAGATCCCAAGGCACCTTTACGAAGAACGTAAGAACTCTAGGGCCATTGCATGACAGAAAAGCACCTCATTTCTCAAGAATGCCTCAAGTTGCTCTTGCGAATTGAACAGCAGCTGTAATAAACTATGCCCTCCTCCACAAATGTCTGCGAACTCCAGTATTCCTAGGAACTGGGAGATTCTTACGAGTCCATCGTTCGTAAGAATCTTTGTGACCGTAGCTTTACCTTTCAAAAGAGACAAAACTCATGTTTTTACTCCCAGTGGTTCAACACCAGAGTTGACGACATCCCACTGTTTTCCTTTAATGACTCTGAAACTTGGGCTGTGAGTGGCAGCTGTGTGGGAAAGGCAGTCACATTGACCTCAGCAGCAAGCCAGAGATAGGCAGGGCTCACTGAGCTGTGAACAAGATTTCTTTTATCTCTGAGAACTGGCAGACTGAGCACTTTGACCAAAAACTGTTCACATGCCATGCCATGACATCAGCTCCTCTGAAGCACTAAATGCTGAACATTTAAAATGAATGGGTCTGATGTGGTTGAAGTGGAATTTATAAAAAAGGTTCAGCAGTTCAAAATGTTCAACAGTCTATTTCTGCACATCTTTATTTCTCAATAATTGTGAAACTTTGAGGGGGAAATGCATTCTCATTCATTACATCCTAACACAGGCTTAAAGCTAATGTTCGGTGGAAATCACCTTATTTCTCCCTTTTTAATTTTACACATCACTTTTGGAATGTCCCGTTGTGCAGGAAGCAGCCAGCTGATGGACGTCTGCCAAGGTTAGAGGGCTGGATCAGTGTGTGTGCGTGTGAATTGGGGGGAGGGGTGACAGTACCTTAAAGTGTATGCTTTACTGTCCAAACATTTAGGAATCATCTTTCCCAGCCAGCATGCCCATGTGGGCCCCACTATAGGTTAAATCTTGGCTGTCTCATGGGTCCCATTGTGGGTTTGTCCACGGGTTCCATGTCCTGTTGTGCAGGTGAGCAGGTAATCTGCTTACCCCCTTTAAACCCATCTGGGCTCCACAAGCGTTCAAGGTGGGTGAACAGGTTTCAGTAACACGGACACCATAGGCAAAATTACACAAAAGAGTCACAAATTTATGAGAAAAAAACTGAAAATTTGTAAGAGAAAAAATAGTAGCAATTTTATGAGGAAAAAAGTCACAAATTTACTCAAAAAAAACTCACCAATTTAGGAGAAAAAAGTTGCAAATTTTCAAACAAAAATTTTAATTACTTGAAAAGAGTGGCAACCTTGCAAGAAAAATTTAGCAAATTTACCAGAAAAAAAAAATCAAATTTATAAGAAAAAATTAGAAAAAGTTGCAAATTAACAAAAAAGTATCAAATGTATAAGTAAATAAATTGAAAATTTATGGGGAAAACTGATCTTGTTCTTCTATTAAGACAAAGCAAAGAGATGTCTCATACCTTTGATATGTTTCAACTGTCATCTGCAGTCTTCTTCAGAAAAACATCTGACGTCTGTGACGTGTCACATCAGCTGTTTTATCCTTTCCGTAGGTGTGACAAACCTGACAGATTTGACAGATCTACCAGGTTGGTCACGCCCCTCGCCATGCGCTGGTTTCTGTTGGAGAGAGTCCCATGTGTGCGATAGCATGAAGGCTCCATCATCTCGGTTCATGGTGTTGTTGATGATTTCAATTGCTTCTTTGATCCAGTGTTTGTGTTTGTGGTCCTCTGATCCAATTATTTTTGTGTTGTTCCAGTCCATGATGTGGTTGTTTATCTTGCAGTGGTCTGATATTGCTGATTTGAGGCTTTCCTGTTCTGCCTTTTCTTTTTGTGTTCTTGTGAGTTGCCCTGCTGTTTCTGGCAGACCTGTCAAATCTGTCAGGTCGGTGACACCTACGGAAAGGATAAAACAGCTGATGTAACGGACACGTAACGGACGTCAGATGATGTTTTTCTGAAGAAGACTGCAGATGACAGTCGAAACGGGTCAAAGGTATGAGACATCTCTTTACTTTGCCTTAACAGAAGAACAAGAACAGTTTTATCATTAAGAAGACAAAATGAACCTGTTTTGATTTTATGAGGAAAAGCTGTAAATGTAAAAGAAAATTTTGTAAATTTATGGAAAAATTCACAAATTTACAAGAAAACAGCAAGTTTACAAGGAAAAAAAGTAATACATTTATGAGAATATATGGGAAAGTTCCAAAATTGCAAGGAAAAGTGTCAACGATGGCCCTCATGAGCCATCTATAAGACGCCGAAAACCAGCCGATGAGTTTGCATGTTTTATTAACAAAAAGACAAATGACAAAACAAACAGCCACATGGGGCAAAACAAGAACTATGGCTTAGACACAATGACGAAATACTCAGATTAAGGAATAAACTTACTGAGAACATGAAGATCAAGAGAGTGACTGAAGCCGGGGATAGGGACTCCAGCTGAACGTTAGGGAGACCAACGTTACGTGAGGTTGCAGCCCGGAGTAAACTCAGCTGCTCCCTTAAATAGGGCTTAGAGGATTAATCAGACAATGAGAACTAATTAGAGGAATATGATCCAGCTGTCACTGAGCAGCTCGATTCTGACAGCCGGAAACCCCGCAGAGATGCTGTCAAAATAAGAGCCCGGAAGGCCATAAGGAAACTAACACAGAAACAGGAGGAAAATACTGCATGATCCGAGCGCGGACAATATCAGCGCTCAGACCATGACAGTACTCCCCCCAAAAAGGCGCATTCCAGGCGCAACATAACATCCAAGCCCCCCCCCCCCCCCCCCCCCAGAAGGCTACTCAGGCCCACCCAGGGTGGGTGGAGGGGGAACAGGTCAGGAGGACGAGAACCACAGAAAGAAAAAAAAAAAGGGCAAACACTAACCAGGAAAAAAAAAAAAACACACCAAGGAGGGGAAGAAGGAGCTAAAAATGACCAGGATCACACAGAAAAAAATAAGGACATGGTACCACAATCTGTGCATGGATGAAATACAAAAGGAACAAAGAAACGAAAATACAGGTACCAAACACCAGGAGGAAAAAAAAAAAACAGCCCAGCACACTAAAAATATAGTTCCATCACAGGTAAAAAAAAAACATCTCACAACCCACAGAGGAAGAAGGAAAACTCAAATATATAAACAGAACAAAGGATGCTACAACACAGCGATACAATACATATTGACCGTGAATTACAGGCAAAGCAACAAAAGAGATTCTCTCAAACAGTAGAGGAGGGGAAAAAAAACATCTCTCAACAAACAGAAATACAGGCACCATACAACGCACCCTAAAAATACCAGAAAAACGGGAACAAAAAATACGCTAAAGAGCGGCAATATACAAATAGTTCAATAGAGACCATGGACAAAACACAAGAGCATCCCTAACATTTACAGAGTAGAGAAAAACACTACAGGGATGGCGACAGGCAAAGCACAAAGGAGAGAAAAAAAAACAAAACAGTTCGGGTGGTCTACCCGCATCCCAGGCCCAAGAGAAACAGTACTTCTGGCGAAGAGAAAAAAAAAACAAACTGTTCGGGCGGCGTACCCCAGTCCTGGGCCCGGAGCAACAGTACCTCTGGCGGCCGGACCAGGTCGCCGAACAAAGAATCCGGTCCGTCGGGTGGCCGACCCAGAACGCCGAACCGGCGAAGTAGTCTCCCGGGCGGCCAACCCGCGTCATTAGGCCACCAGGACCGCAGGGAAGAACTCGGAGGCGACCTCCCTACCGAGAGGGATAGCGAGGGGAAGCCGAGCCCAATAAGGGGAATCCCAGCGGCACCCGGTGGAGGAAAAAAGGGATCAGGGAAACGAAGAGGGACCACGATGGACCCCGATTGGGTCAGCGTAGCACCCACGATGGACCCTGACTGAGCCGGAACAATACCCATGACGGACCCCGACTGGGCCGACACAGCACCAGGGATGACCTCCAGACATGAACCCGGAACCTCCAAGGCGATGACCGGAATGGGCTCGTCACCAGTGACCGTGGGAGAAGGATCAGAGGAAGAAAAGAAACCGGGATCATAATCACCGGCAGGGGCAGAGCCCGGTGAGACAAGCTCGGATGCAGCGGATGGCTGCACCTGGCTCATTTCCCCGAGAAACAGGCAATAATGCTCCAGAATAGAAAAGAGGAAAACAGAGCACTTGCCTGATCTCGGGCTCTACCACCGCCCAGGACTTCGACGATCCAGGTTCAGCGAGCTGAAGGGCCACTCCTGGTTCCCACTCGACTGCGGCAGGCTCTGCAGCCGGCATGATGGTTTCCACAGTCTGGGGATTCCCTGTCGCTGAAGTCCATGCCGAAGGCCCACACGGCGTGGCGGCAGGGGATCCGTGGCCTGCTGGGTCGGACCGTTCCTCCGTGAAGACCCGGGGACGCTTAATCGTCGGCGCAGACTCCAACCGGCAGTCCGCCCTCCTCCTCTGCCCATGACGTGGCTGCGGGGCTGGTACCAGGCTCTCCAGGGCCGCAGGCTCCCTCCTCGTCTGGCGGTGTAGTCCTGGCACTGGGGAACGCTCAGGGGAAGGAGACACAGAGGTTGCAGGTTTGTAATTAAAGACTACAGTAGGTGAACGAAGCTCAGGAGACTGTGAACCCCGAGCTCCCCCCCCCCCTTCCCAGAGTCAGACAAGACAAATCACAATAAGGAGGAGTAGAATGAAATTGCACTTGCCTTTCCTCCAGAGGGCCGATGGTGCCTGCTGTAGCGGACTTGGTTCTTCCCTTCCCCCTGTGGATGGTGACGGAGGGCCCCCGGGAAGATGAAGAGGAGCCGCTTGCCCCGGATCGATGATGGGCACAGCTGGAGCAGGACTCGTGGCACCCACAGCAGCTGGAAAAAGTGTAGAAGAGGATGGAGGAGCAGCTGAGGCGGTCCGGGGATGAGGAGCTGACGGAACAACAGGAACATACAACCCGGAGGAGGCTGCCGTCTTAACCCTCTGATGTGACACAGAGGCAACAGCTGGCTGGGAGACAGAGTTCATGTGGCTATTCAGAACTGGATCTGGGCAGGGTTCTCGCTGAGGCTTACTATAAGCATGGCGATGACGTCTACCTGCAGAGGGCGAGGCGAAGGTGAGGTCAGGGAAACGCCGCTCCTGCGCAGAAACAGAGACGAGCAGGTCAGCGTATTCGGGGTAATCATAGAGCTCAGGATTCCTCTCCACCAGTCTGACTACCGCTGTCACATGCTTAATAATTTGGGTTGGATGGGAGGCAGAACGAGCTGCAGCCACTCGGTCCTGGATGGTCATAACTCTCCTCTGAATCTCCACTGAGGGAATCCCGGCTGATGTCCTCTTCCGCTGGGAATGGCACCTGGGTGGTGTAAACTCCTGGGCTGGACGAGTGACAGGAATAGGATCCTGAGGCGAGGAACGGGGATGCCTCACCTTCAGCTTCCTGCCGGAGTTTCCCTCCAGCCCGCGAATCTTCTCCCAGAGTGCCGAGATCCCCGCCATCCTCGTCATGATTTCGGCATGGTCAGCGTAGCGAGGATGGCGGTTAATCGCTGCCTCTGCGAGATCTAAGTACCAGAGTAAGCCGCTGGGAGTGACACTATTGCGAACACTGGAGAGGATACCATCTATCTCGATGAGGGCCATAACTAGCTTGTAGCCCAATCTCATGGCATAGCCCTTCCCTGGCGACGTCATCTCCCAACATGCTGGTACACGTGGAACGGGGGAACAGGGGGAACAGGGGGAAAAACTACAAGCCCAAAAACATAAACTCACGGCGACAGGCGTCTCGTTTTGGCTGCGACCTACTGTTAACGATGGCCCTCACAAGCCATCAATAAGACACCGAAAACCAGCCGATGAGTTTGCATGTTTTATTAACAAAAAGACAAATGACAAAATAAACAGCCATGTGGGGCAAAAACACGAACAAGAACTACGGCTTAGACACAATGATGAAATACTCAGACTAAGGAATAAACTTACTGAGAACATGAAGACCAAGAGGGTGACTGGGGCCGGGGATAGGGACTCCAGTTAGGGAACGTTAGGGAGACCAATGTTACGCGAGGTCGCAGCCCGGAGTAAATTCAGCTGCTCCCTTAAATAGGGCTTAGAGGATTAATCAGACAATGAGAACTAATTAGAGGAATTTGATCCAGCTGTCACTGCGCAGCTCGACTCTGACAGCCGGAAGCCCCGCCGAGACACTGTCAAAATAAGAGCCCGGAAGGCCATAAGGAAACTAACACAGAAACAGAAGGAAAATACTGCATGATCCGAGCGCGGACAATATCAGCGCTCAGACCATGAGAAAACTAACAAATTTATGAGGAAAAAAGTTTTAAATTTACAGCAAAAAAAGTTGCAAATTTATGAGAAAGTTTCAAATTTTCAAGAAAATTTATCAAATTGCGGGGGGAGTCACAAATTTACAAGAAAATAGCAAATTCTTGAGAAAATAAGTTGGGTAAATGGGTAAAGTCCATGTGAGCAAACAAAACACAACATGGGACCCACAAGACAGCCCAGATTTAACCTTTGGTGGGGCCCACTTGGACATGCTGGCTGGGTTTGGTTGACCAATTTCTCACCAAACATAAGATAAACATAAGATAAGCCTTTATAAGATAAGCCTTTATTAGTCCCACAATGGGGAAATTCCAGGATTGCAACAGCACAGGGATAGCAACACTCAGAGCAACAATCAGAAGACAAGAAAAAACAAGAGCAGCTAGTATACATATGTACATATTAATATATTTATTTATATATAAATAAATAAATAAATATATATATATATATATATACAGTATATATATATATATATATATATATATATATATATGTATAGACACACAGTGCGGAGCATTGTGGTTGGTGGATGTGCAGCAGAAAGTCTAAGCTCTCTCTCCACGGATGTGGCAGGCCAGCTGGATGTCTTTGGGCATGATGGTGACCCTCTTGGCGTGGATGGCGCACAGGTTGGTGTCCTCGAAGAGACCCACCAGGTAGGCCTCGCTGGCCTCCTGCAGAGCCATGACGACGGAGCTCTGGAAGCGCAGGTCTTTCTTGAAGTCCTGAGCGATCTCCCTCACCAGGCGCTGGAAGGGCAGCTTATGGATGAGCAGCTCCGTGGATTTCTGGTAGCGACGGATCTCTCTCAGAGCCACGGTACCGGGCCTGTAATGGTGAGGCTTCTTCACTTCGCCGGTGGCCGGAGTGCTTTTCCGAGCAGCTCTGGTGGCCAGCTGCTTCCTGGGGGCTTTTCCTCCAGTAGATTTACGGGCGGTCTGCTTGGTTCTTGCCATCGCTCTTTATTATTCTGTCTTATATTTCTTGCACGCTGCCTAAACTCCAGCCCGGCACCCGCATCATTTTCGCTTCAGTTCCCCGGTATGTCGAGTTTCTCCGTTAGCACCAGGTGGCGGTTGAGTGCTAGCTAGCTCTTCCCTGCTGTATCGTCTCCTGCTGTAAACAGAGGCTCCGTCCGCCGACTCGGGAGACCTTTGGGGCGATCTGTGTGTTCGTGATATATAGAGTGAAAGGTGTGCCGGATCAGAAAGTTATCACCGGATCAGAAAGAAGAAGGAAGATAAAAAGACTCAGAATTGAGCCGCTGTTGCAAAAGGCAGCCAACTCGTGTGGCGCCGGAGTATATAACATGCAACAAATAGCCCAAAATTTTCCTTGTGAACTTTGAATGTGAATAATGTTCCACGGGTTTTTGTTCTGTAAACAAGATTATGGAAATTAGGGCAGTTTTCTTGCAGTTTCCTTGCCCCTACTGCAGCTGTGTCTGCCGATCGAGGATCGGCCTAAACAGCCATCTCCATGCTCACGCAAGAAGAGGACTTAACACATGAGGGATGGTCGTCATCGGCTCGATGGACAACCAAGAAGAAGAAAGGATTAGGGATGTGTGAATTAACAGCATTATATAGTGTATCAGTTACAGAAACAATATTATGGTTCCACGCCAGCACCAGGTGGCAGACACAGGGAGCAATGGGAACACAGCGACTTTATTTATTTGACCTTTCCTTTGCTATTAATTTGTCATGATATACAGCCAGACTGTTTACAGAGGAATCTAACCTGCACTGGAGCATATTTTTGAACACCTCTGTTGTTGTTAAAGCTCATTCTGGATGAGTGCTGCTGCACTCAGGGGCACTTTCTACTCTGGCTATTTAGAGCATATGGGTTTCTTTTAAAAATAGAGGTTGAATTGGAGTCACGCACTTCTGCTGCCTTGCATGACATCTGAAATTAGGATTTAGAGAAGCTACATGCGTCAATAAAATTAAATAAGTGGATTTTTCTTTTAACCATTTGGCATTTTTGGCATAATGCGTGGTTTTACAATGTGCAGCTCTGGAGCCACACGCAAGTTTGTATTGAGGGTCCTTCCACTTTTGGACAGAAATTGCTCAATGAGGCACTTTTCAAAGTAGACAATACCAGTCAGGGGCAGACTCAAACTGTATGGAGGGCAGGGGCAAAGAAGTAAAACGCCCACTGCCCAATACTTGGCCACACAACCATGTAAAGATCTATGTTGCATCGTACTTAAAATTAAATGAAACTGATGTTGACATTAGGCTAGTAAATTAAAAGAAAAAAGTACAACTTTTGTGATAAAACATATACTGAGCTATGAACAAATGTTTACTCACTGAAGCTACGGTCATAAATACCCTTACGAGGGGCTGTGAACACGATTTTTGGACAATTTCTTACGGCATTCTTAAGGTGGCTGTAGAATAATCCAGCATTCATAGACCATTTCTAAGTTTGTGGCAAAGTCAATGGTCTTGTCCAAGATTTCTGCGAATGCTCCACACATTCAACCCCTCATAGTAGGGCGGCCATATGAATAGGGCGGCCATATGAATGCCAAAAGAACAATGTAAGAACTATGCAAGATGTTGGCCGTTAGTATGCTTTGAGAATGTGGGCGACACACATTGTGGGCTCACATTTCCACAGAGACATGACTGCATGTGTATTGAGGGTGTCATGTCTGGAAGGACAAAGGACTCGAATCTGCAGAAGATAACGAGGAGGTGTGAGATTTGTCTTTTTGTCCCACAGAAGATGCCCCAGAGAGATTTCCGGTTCATCAAGAAATGAGAGACAATGGTGAAGGTTCAAAGGGATGCTTTGTGACTGTATGTTTACTGAAAACACCATGTGACTTGAATTCTGATGCTGGAAACATATAAAAGGGTGATGAGATATGATTCTTCCTCTTTCCTGCTTTGAGAATGCTAGACGATGTGTTCTGTCAATAAAGCTGATTTACGAATTAAACACAGCCTCATCATTCGAGCACATCCTCTACACTGGTGACCTACGACAAGAAATGAGCAGACAGAATTCTCCCGAGCGGGGCTCGGCGGAAGCCAGCCTGATGGCCGCCTCCACGATCCAGCTGCCCAATTTCTGGCAACACAGCCCGCGCTCATGGTTTAGCGCAGTCGAGGTGCAGTTCAACCTCCGGAGAATCTCCAACGACGACACAAAATTCTACCATGTGGTAGCGAAGCTGGACAGCAACACGGTCCAGAGAGTGGAGGATTTGGTTAATCATCCACCAGACAGCGACAAGTACAGCGCATTGAAGGACGCGCTGATCAGCCATTTCACCCCTTCAGTCCAACAACGAGCAGAGGGGCTCCTGACGTTGACGGAGTCAGAGAACGAGAGACCTGCGGACCTGATGGTGAAGATGCTGAGGCTCAAAGACTCTGAGGATGTCGAATTCATTTTCGCCCACCTTTTCCTTCTGACCCTGCCGCCAGCAGTGAGAGTGGCCCTGGCAGAGTCGCCCCGATTGGCCAGGTGAGACTACCATGGGCTGATCAAAGAGGCGCAGCGGCTGGTCGACGCCCACAAGCGGAACGCGGTTTCGGCCGCGGCTGCTAGCCCAGGAACGGCGTCCGGAGACAGCGCAGGTCCAGCGGCCGCGGCGCCAGACGCACCAACGACGGCGGCGATGGGGGCCAGACGACACGGAGCGGAGGACGGCCCGTGTTTCTACCACTGCCGTTTTGCAGAGAGAGCGCACAGGTGCGTCCCACCGTGCAACTTCAAGCACCAGGGAAATGCCAAGACCGAGGGCCGGTAGCAGCTGCGACCCTCGGCAACGAGAACAAGCTGCTTTACCTGACGGATGCACGCTCAGGGAAACAGTTCCTCGTGGACACGGGCTCTCAGCTGAGTTTCGTCACACCCACCTACGCGGAACGGCTGATGCCGTCTAAAGCTCCCTGGGTGTCAGTGTCAGCAGCGAATGGCTCTGCGATTAAAAGGTTCGGTGAGAGGACCATGCTTCTGTCCTTACAGGGCCGTTCATTTGAGTGGACATTTATTGTAGCAGCAGTCAGTTTCAACATGTTAGGGGCTGATTTTTTGTGCTCACATGGTTTATTGGTTGACCTTGCTAATAGACGTCTGATTAATGCACTGTCCTTTCATTCTATTCCCTGCACAACTCGGGTGGCCCCGCCGACTGCACATGCCAGCGTCTCAGCTGCGGGTGGTAAGTTTCACACATTGCTTGCTCAGTTCCCAGCACTCACAGTCCCCACGTTTTCGGCAACGGTGGCTAAACATAGGGTGGAGCATTTTATAACCACCACCGGCCCTCCCGTTTTTGCAAAAGCTCGGCGCTTGGACCCAGCTAAACTGGCCATCGCGCGCGAGGAGTTCATTAATCTGGAAAAACTGGGCATTGTTAGACGCTCCAAGAGCTCTTGGGCTTCGCCGTTACACATGGTCCCAAAGGCTGACGGCTCGTGGCGACCTTGCGGCGATTTCCGCAGGTTGAACAGCGTTTCAGCTCATGACCGCTACCCGATTCCGCACATTCAGGATTTTTCTGTTCATTTGGCGGGGGCGCGCATTTTTTCTAAAATAGACTTGGTGCGCGGTTACCACCAGGTTCCAGTGCGCGCGCCAAGATGTACCCAAAACAGCGGTCATAACTCCTTTCGGCCTTTTTGAATTTTTGCGCATGCCTTTTGGCCTCAAGGGGGCCGCGCAGACTTTCCAACGCATGATGGATGCAGTTTTACGCGACCTCCCTTTCGTGTTCGTTTATTTGGACGATATTTTGGTAGCCAGCGCGTCCGAGGGCGAGCACGAAAAACACCTCACAGCAGTTTTTCGGAGGCTGGCAGAGCACGGGTTAATAGTTAACCCAGCGAAGTGCCAGTTTGGGGTGGCGCGGATTGATTTTTTGGGGCATCGCGTTTCGGCAGAAGGAGCGGTTCCTCTTCCAGAGAAAGTGCGTGCCATAACGGATTTTCCGCAACCTCAAACGGTCAAGGCGCTTCAGGAGTTTCTAGGGATGGTTAATTTTTACAACCGGTTCCTCCCAAGCGCAGCACGGCTCATGCAGCCATTGTACACCGCGTTAAAAAAACAAAAGCCCGTAAATAAAGTTGAATGGTCTCCGGAGCGGGAGCGCGCTTTTGCCCAGGTAAAATCAGCCCTGGCAAACGCAGTTTTGTTAGCGCACCCAGTTCCAACGGCCCGCATGGCGCTCACCACTGATGCTTCCGATGTAGCGGTGGGGGCGGTAGTTGAACAGTTTGTAGCAGGTACCTGGCAACCCCTCGCGTTTTTCAGCAGGACTTTGCGCGATAGTGAGCATAAATACAGTGCGTTTGACAGGGAGCTTTTGGCCCTACACTTGGCCATCCGCCATTTTCAGTTCTGGTTAGAGGGGCGACGTTTCACCGCGTTTGTGGATCATAAACCGCTAACGTTTGCGATGGCCAAAATTTCAGAACCCTGGTCAGGCCGACAACAAAGGCAACTAGCCGCAATATCGGAGTTCACTACTGATATTCAGCATGTCGCGGGTAAACACAATGTTGTGGCAGACTGCCTCTCGTGCGTGGTAGCACCACCAAGCCCCATGGGGGCTGAGTCTGTAGCCGTGGCCGCGGGCCCGGGCAGCGACGCGGGAGCGCGCACAGCCCCGGTCTGTGTAGGGTTAGATTATGCAGCCATGGCTGCGGAGCAGGTTAACGACACGGACGTGCGCGCGCTCCAGTCTGGACCAACAGGGTTAAGGCTGGAGCACAGGGAGCAACAAAGTGGTATGCCCCCACTAATCTGCGATGTCTCCACGGGACGGCCCCGCCCTGTGGTGCCAGCCGCGTGGCGTCACCGCGTTTTTGACTCGGTCCATTCTCTCGCGCACCCGGGGGTGCGCGCATCGATTAAGTTGGTGGGGGAGAAATTTGTTTGGCCCGGGTTGCGCAAACAGGTCAAGGAATGGGCGGCAGCCTGCGTAGCGTGTCAGCGAGCCAAAATACACAGACACACTAAGGCCCCGTTAGAACCTTTTCACATCCCCACTAAGCGTTTTGATCACGAGCATGTTGACTTGGTGGGCCCGCTCCCATTATCACACGGGCACACACATCTTTTGACGATGGTGGATCGCACCATGCGTTGGCCAGAGGCGATTCCTCTGACATCAACCACAGCGGAAGAAGTTGCGTGAGCATTTTTAGCAGCGTGGGTTGCGCGTTTCGGTGTACTGTCGGACATAACGTCCGACAGGGGTCCCCAATTTATTTCCGAGCTATGGTCATCGATGGCCCGCAGCTTGGGGGTGAAGATTCATCGCACTACCGCGTATAACCCCCAGGCTAATGGTTTATGCGAACGCTTTCACAGGTCATTGAAAGCAGCCCTCAGAGCGTCGCTGACGGATACAAATTGGGTGGACAAACTTCCATGGGTTTTATTGGGGTTGCGTTCTGCACCTAAGGAAGATTTACATGCTTCCCCGGCTGAATTAGTTTTTGCACAACCTCTCCGTTTGCCGGGGGAATTTCTCCCTGATAATCCCGCACCAAATGGCCCCCCTGCTCAGCCGAGGCAGAGCGACTCGGGAGCAAACACGCTCCCTGGCCCGGTCCATCACAGTTTCCCACACGTTTTTGTGCCAAAGGCTTTAAAAAATGCAGAGTTTGTTTTTGTTAAACATGATGCTCAGCGTCCAAGTTTGCGGCCGTTTTATGACGGACCGTTCAGAGTGCTGGAGACCGGGCAGAAGCATTTTCTGCTAGATTTAGGGGGCAGAAGGGAGTTGATTTGCATAAACAGGCTCAAACCTGCTTTTGTTTTGGCTGAGGAGGAAGTGCAGCTCGCGAGGCCCCCCCCGCCGTGGCAGGCCGCCGAGAGGACATTCTCCAGAATCTTCACAGAAAGGTGCTAACAGCTTTAATCCACAGATGCAGAGAGATGTTGCAGGTGCAGCAAAGCCAGGTTGCAGCAGATTCGACAGAAAGTTAAAACCTAGGCAGTTGGTGGATTGATTAGCGATATATGGAGTGTTTTGTGTTTTTCTTTTTTTTATGCCATGCAGGTTTTGCCCTTACTAGACGTTTGGGGGGGTAGTGTGGGCGACACACATTGTGGGCTCACATTTCCACAGAGACATGACTGCATGTGTATTGAGCGTGTCACGTCTGGAAGGACAAAGGACTTGAATCTGCAGAAGATAACGAGGAGGTGTGAGATTTGTCTTTTTGTCCCACAGAAGATGCCCCGGAGAGATTTCCGGTTCATCAAGAAATGAGAGACAATGGTGAAGGTTCAAAGGGATGCTTTGTGACTGTATGTTTACTGAAAACACCATGTGACTTGAATTCTGATGCTGGAAACATATAAAAGGGTGATGAGATATGATTCTTCCTCTTTCCTGCTTTGAGAATGCTAGACGATGTGTTCTGTCAATAAAGCTGATTTACGAACTAAACTCAGCCTCATCATTCGAGCACATCTTCTACAGAGAACACCTTAAGTTGTTCTTGAGGGCCCTTTACATCAGTTATAGGAAACATTGATTCATACAGCGTGTGTACGTAAGGCAGTAGTGAGGTACTCATAAGGCTGAAATATGTTATTTGTGCAACATTTGTGCCAACAAAATATGCCGAAAGCTGTAAGATCTTCCTACCAATGACTTGAGAGTGCTGTGAGTTGTACAAAAATTTTTGTAAGATGGCAGTCATTATGCTGTAGGAAGATCCAAAGGCACCCTTACTAAGAATGTAAGAACTTTACGGCCATCGTACGACAAAAAAGCACCTCACTTCTCAAGAATACCTCAAGTTGCTCTTGCGAATTGAATGCCAGCTGTAAGAAGCTATGACCCCCCTCCCCGAATGTCTGCAAACTCCAGAATTCGTAGGAACTGGGAGATTCTTACAAGCCCATTGTTGTGTAAGAATCTTTGTGAACGTAGCTTAAAGTGAACTCTGATCATAATGCTTGTTTAAGACAGGTTTTGTGCCAGCTACAGGGCATGTACATGAGCGAAAATGCTGATAGTTGATAGTAATGTTGCTTGGCATTACGCAGGCATTAATCACAGTTGATGCCCAGTTAATTATTTTATTGAGGATGAGTGGGAAGATATGAACAATTGGGCTGAACAATCAAGCTGAATTTAATAGATTTAATATAGTGCGCAAGGATACAACACATGGACAAGAATGGGTTTGAAACTTTAGGAAAAGAGGACAATCCACTGAAAAATTTCATAACCCCATGAACCGTTTTTTTTTTTCCTCTGTGTTTTTATAAACTCACTCTGCTGTGTCCTTATTTAAATTAACATTTAAAAGAAACCAACAGCTGAGCGTGCTTTTTTCTCAACTGACAGGATACACACGCGCATGAACTGACACAAGATATATGACATGATGACAGACATGATAGAATATGTATGTGGACAGAATACTTTGCCACAGAAGAGAGGTTTGTACTTCAAATCTTCACCATGCCTCCTCTGTGCACCGCATCCACACCAGCCATACAGCCTGTCAGAGCCGACCAGCTGAATGCCTTCTCTCCTGAATATACTGTATACCAGGGTTATTCAATTATAAAATCAGTTGGGCCACAATTTGAAATAAAGACATGTAACTGGGCTGCACTTATTCAGTGATCTGTTGAATTTGACAAATTTCAAACCAACGCAGATCAATATGATGAAAAATATGCACTTTTTATTCATTGTCTTAGTTTTAAATGTGCGCTTGGCACATGACAAAGGCACATCAAAGGTGCATAAAAACACAACATTGCTGGGGTTGAGCTGAACTTGAAGTAGGAGAAATATTTTTCCTCTTGAACAACAAACAATTAAACAAATAAAATGAAAAAATAAAATTCTGTAAATAACCATTTTGGTCACATCTTACTCAGGCATATCTCAAAGTGCATAAAAACTCAATGTGCACTGTTAGTAGCATTAACATTTGTTAAAAATATACCTACATCCTGGTCATGACTGACCTTGGCACATCACAAAGTGTATTTAGTTGGATAAAAATTGAACTGGCAAACACTTACTGTAGTGCACAAACCCACCAAGAAAAGACTGATAACATTAACAAACATTGCACATCCACTGTTGTGGTTTGTTTAGTTTTAAATCACCACGTGTGAGTAGAAACCTCTTTTTATAACTACACATTCATCTGCCTCAGTCCAGGCAGAGTTAAACCGATGATTTTCATCATCAATTTTATGCTTCAGAGTTGACAATGACGCAAACGGGCAAATTTTTCATGCGGTGCAATTACATTATAACTGAATGTAAACACGCAAATAGACATGAACTCACCATCTGAGGGAGTTACAGACAGATGAAGTTACCTTTATAACTTCTGCAGCTGTGTTCAACCTGCTGCTGAAATTCCCAAAATAATATCATGCTTAGGTTTGTATATTGTGGCTGGACGTCAGACTGGGCCTAGGCCACTTGGATGTTGGTTCTGGGCCGCATGTGGCCCACAGGCTGCTAATTGAGTAGGCCTGCTGTATAGTCTGGGGTTAAAAGTGAAACACACTCCCTGTTCATTCATTCATTCGCCTACAATTACATACATTAATGCCAAATCTTTAGGCTGTGCTCCTCGTTCAAGTATGTGATTACATAAAATAAAAATGTGCATGAAATAAAAAAAAAACTGTTCAGTGCATCATCATATTGTAATTAAAAGTGAAAATGTTACAACTTTCTCCATTAAAATTACTGAAAAATCCCAGAGCATGCTGTGTTCCCTCATGTGCTCCAATGAGAAATAGCAATGTGCTTTTGATGACAGACTTCCTTTTTCCTGATCTAAACCCCACTCCACTGGAGCAGACAGTGCTCCAGTGCAAAGCTGGAGCACTGTCTGCTGGTAATTACATGGCACGGTGGAGCTGTTGTATAAAAGAAATATTACACTTGAAATTATGCAGTATCATGATTATATCACCATGCTGATATCTTCAGCTGAATCACCAGATGATATATTCACTGATACTGCACTCTCTCATGTAATACTGCTTCATCAAATTTTTCTGATAATAAACAAATTCCAAATGTTCAGACAATCAGTTACACAATTTAGCTACCACTTCCTCATGCTGTATTAATTTGGGGGCTTTATTTAGTTTTTTACTTTATGACCAATATATGAACAACAATAATATTTTTCCCACTCATGTCATCAAGGAGGCACCACACAACAATAATTACAGCAGGTTTTAGTGGAAGAAATTGTTTCAAGATGTTCTGTAATACAATATACTGTGTTCTATTGTACTGGCATAATTCATTCATTGGTTGGATTACTTACAGATGTTTATGCATGTTATTCTTGGATGCCACTACTACTGTGGAATGAATATCTAAATTATGACTTTTTATTTTTAGAGTGCAAATTTAACCAATAACATCATATGGTCCTCAGAGGCTGACTTTTATCATGACTCTGTGGGCTCATTTAGCAATGGACTGTAATGCTTAACACCTGTTTGTGCTGCTACTGTCAGGCTGTTTGTCATGGTGTTCTCTTTAGGGGGTTTCTCACTGGAGATGGAGCATGAACATGAGTTTCACTGACTCACATTGTGATCACAGCCAGAGCACTGTGGAGGAGGACAGCTCTAGATGCTTGATGTCGGTTGACTGGACAGAGAGAGATAAGACTGACGCAGACTGTTGAAGTATCATTTTTCATAGACTAACAATTGCAGGAAGCTGAAAATGTTTCACTGTACATGATTCATCTATAACATGATTGAAAATAATTTATTACCTCTGCCAGGCCGCAGGCCGCAGGAGGTTGTGTTTTTGCCGGGGTTTGTCTGTCTGTCTGTCTGTCTGTCTGTCTGTTGGTTAGCAAGATAACTCAAAAAGTTATGGACGGATTTCGATGAAACTTTCAGGCGTTGTTGGAAATGGTACAAGGAAGAACTGATTAAATTTTGGCAATGATCCGGATCACCGTCTGGATACAGGAATTTTTTAAAGGATTCTTTAACATTGTGAGATACGGCCATTTTCAACATGTGTGCAGGCGCAATGGAGGGCGCTGGTCGTCGTGTCTGACGAACACGAACTCTGCGTTCTTCAAAGTTTTAGGCACAAAAGCACGTGGAAAACAGTGGTGGGCCGGGCCCGGCAGCGTGCCTGTGTTTGTGCTACGCTGTAAAAGCTGAGACGGGCAGCTGTCCGGCGCGAGATTATTTGGCAGAAATTCCCTGGGCAGCCATAGGGGCTGCGCAAAAACAAGCTCTCTGCCGGGAAAGCTTCCAAATCCTCTTTTGCCGCGGAGCGCAATCCCAATATAAAACCCATGGCAACCTGTCTACCCAATTTGCATCCGTCAGTGAAGCCCTGAGTGCTGCTTTCAGTGATCTATGAAAACGCTTGCATAACCCATTGGCCTGTGGGTTGTACGTGGTTGTGCGATGAATTGCAACGCCCGCAGCCTGGGAGTTTGGAGATGGAGGAGATGGACACAACAGCAACACTTCAGTTTATTACCTCCGCCAAGGAGGTAATGCTTTTACTACTGAACCACTAATCCTATCATTGTGAATCCAATTGCTAGTCATATGTTTTCATGGTCAAGGAATCTGAAAACGTACACACAAACACTGTATGGGGGGGAACTGTGGCACTTGGCGGAGGTCTGCGCTCTCCGAGTGCTTTTCTAGTCTTTGGTTTTTGATTGAATTTAAAATCCAAATTCCTTATATAACTGAGCTTAATACATGAATATTACTTAACCTACGGTCATAAATACCCTTACGATTGGCTGTGAACACCGTACAAATGATTTTTGGACCATTTCTTAAGGCGGCCATAGGAGAATCCAGTATTCACAGACTGTCCATAAGTTCATGGCCAGGTCGATGGTCTTGTCCAAGATTTCTACAAACGACCCACGAAAACCCCTCATCATATGCCATAGGAACAATGTAAGAACTACACAAGATGTTGGCTGTAAGTATGCCTCAAGAACACCTTAAGTTGTTCGTGTTGTGACTTCTGACGCCACACGAGTCAGCTGCCCTTTTGGAACAGCGGCTCAATTCTGAGTTTTTCTTCCTATTTCTTATTTACTATCTGGCTTCTCTGGTCAAACTTTCTGATCCGGCGACACCTTATCCATCACGGACACACAGATCGCCCAAAATGCCTCCCGAGCCAGTGGACAGAGCCATTGTTTATAGCAGGAGACGATACAACAGGGACCAGGTGTTAGCACTTAACCGCCCCACGGTGCTAACGCAAAAACTCGACATACCAGGAGAAATCAGACAGAAACGGCATGGATGTCAAGCTGGAGTAAGACGACGAGTGAGGAACATAAGGTATAGACCCGTCCTTCCATCCGTTATCATGGGGAATGTACGATCGCTACTCAATAAGACAGATGAGCTAGTGGCCATGACCCACTACGAGAGCGCCTTCAGAGAGATTAGTTTGATGTTGTTTACTGAGACATGGCTAACAGGACTAGCAACAGATACTAACATCGAACTGGAGGGTTTCCACGCAATACTGGCAGACCGGAAACCAGACAGTGGGAAGGCAAGGGGCGGAGTAGTGATAATGTATGTGAAGAACAGATGGCGTAAACCTGGGCACATCACGGTTAAAGAGCAATATTGCAACATTGAGTTGCTAGCTATTAGCATGCAGCCTGTTTACTTCCCTAGGGAATACTCACATGATCTGCATTGTTATTTATGCAAATCCGTTGGCGAATGCTGGGGCAGCGCGTGACATCATCCACTCAGTCACCTGCAGGTTTCTGACAGAACACCCAGATACTCTCCTCCTCACCTTGGGTGATTTTAACCATATTTCACTGTCCTCCATTCTGCCAACGTTCACCCAGTATGTCACGTGCCACACAAGAGACAATAAAACTGTAATGACTCACTCTGTGCCATCATCTTCTACAGCTGCGCGCACACCTGCTCCCCATCACTCACGGGCTTTATAACCCGCTCTGCCTGGAGTCTGGCACGAAGCTGTCTGTCTCCTTGACTACAGAAGCCCGACTCCCGTCTTCTAGCCTACGTCCAGGTTTCTTCATTCCTGTCAAGGACCTCCTCATCCTGGGTTCATTCCTTGGAAGGATTCAGCCTCATCACACCAAGTAAGTGCTATTGCTACTCACCCTCTCCAGCTATTTTCCCCTGTGCACAGGCGGACTCCTCTGGCGGCGGAGTTAGCTCTCCTCGGTGGCGGAACGTGCCTTCCTCGCTCCACCGGGCCACCTGTCCATCACCGGCGTGTACAGCAGACGCTGTCTTCCTGGCAGTAGCCTCTGGGCCAACCTGAGCGTCCCTCTTCCACCTGCAAAGTAAGTCCCAGTCATTGCGTCACACATTCTCTGGTGGACTGCACTAACATCTGTGCCTCTGTCTTGTCATAGGGTTGCCAGGCTGAACGGCACTCTGCTCACCCCCAGCTACAACAACGTAGCTGGGGGTGACATAACAACATCACTGCCATCACTGCATTCACTGCATTCACTACACATACACACACTCACACACTTACACGATATCAATAAAAATAATTGAATCCACTTGAGCCTGTGTCTGTTCCCTGGGTCTGGTAAACTTGTCAGTACGGCTCCGTCAAAGCGACCCAGTGAACAGCGCGGTAGCGTGCCAAATTAACAACTTAGAGGCTCGAGTGGATCAAATAGCTTACCAGCAGCAGGTCATCCTGAATCAGTTGGCACAAATTAACAGTCGGTTGGATTGTCTGGATGGGCAGCAGGCGTTTTCTCCAGCCTCAAGAAGTGTTTCGGCTCCCGTTAGCTCCCTTCCTAGCCAGGCTAGTCAGGTCCCCTTGGCCCGACTCACACCAGTTCCCACGCTTGCTCGCTTCGGTGGTAAACTAGGGGAGGCCCGTGGGTTCTTACTCCAGTGTGAGACAGTTTTCCAGCGTGTCCTGGAGGATTTTCCAACTGATCACAGTCGCATAGGCTACATTGCTAACTTGCTGGAGGGGCAAGCTCTAGCCTGGGCATATGCCATGATGGCTAAGCCGAGCTACACTAACTTAACTTACAGGCAGTTTTTTAGCGATTTTAACGGGGTATTCGACCACTCCAACCGCGATAGCGTGCTCACTACTCGGCTGCTAAACCTTCGACAGGGGGGCAGGTCCATTGTGGACTATGCTGTCAATTTCCGGGTGGTAGCGGCGGAGGTGGGATGGGAGGATGCCTCGTTATACAGTATCTTTATTAGAAGCCTGAGCCCTAGCCTGCGGGATGAGCTGGCCTGCCTAGATAAGCCTGAGAAGCTAATGGAGCTAATTTCCCTAGCAATCAATTTGGATAACAGGCTGAGGGAGTGGACAGCCGAGCAGAGAGCTTCCGGATGCTCAGGTGCCCAGTTTCATTGCTCCTCTCAGCCTCCTCTATTGGCCCTGCCTTTGCTTGAGCCCTCAGATGCACCAGAGGCTATGGTAATGGGGCGGACCAAGCAATCGTTGGCTGAAAGGCAGCGCTGCAGGAAACTAGACCTATGCATGTATTGTGGGAGTGATGAGCATGAGGTAGAGTCCTGCCTCGTTCGGCCAAAAGAGGGGGTCCGTGCGTCGCAGTAGGGGGACTCACGGACTCATCTCGGCCTAATCCCCTCTCCAAATGTCTCCTGCCCATTAGGTTTATCTATAAACAGACTGAATTCCTCACACATGCTCTGATTGACTCGGGGGCTGAGCAGAGCTTCATCTCAGGGGAAGTGGCAACCCGACTGGGGCTTCCCTGCTGACCACTTAAGTCCCCCTTAAGGCTCATTGCTTTGTCCAAGGCCCCTCTGGCAACAGTGTCGCAGCAAACCGTCCCGGTGTCTGTCATCGTTTCCGGCAACCATCGGGAGGACCTGAGCCTGTTTGTTTTACCCACATCGGCCTCTCTTGTCATCCTGTGCTACCCCTGGCTCCGGCTCCACAGCCCCACCTTTGACTGGTGTGCGGGGAGTGTTATCTCTTGGAGCTCTTTTTGTCTCAGCGCGTGCTTGCAATCCGCAGCATGCCCACCATCTGTGTCCCTGTCCACCCCCGCCTCCCCTCCTCCTGACCTGTCCAGGGTGCCGCCCGAATATCACGACCTGGGGGCAGTGTTTAGCAAGTCCCAAGCGCTGTTTCCACCACCACCCCCGCCCCCACCGCCCATATGACTGCGCCATCAATCTCCGGGCTGGCGCTCCGCTGCCGTTGAGCCACCTTTACAGCCTATCGGCTCCGGAACGAGAGGCGATGGACACCTATATTAAGGAGTCAGCTCGGGCATCATCCGGCCTTCATCCTTGGCGGTGGGGGTGGGGTGTTTTTTCGTTGGAAAAAAGGATGGCTCCTTGAGGCCATGTATTGATTTCCGGGCTCTTAACAATATTACCATTAAGGATAAATACATCCTGCCGCTGATGGACACGGCGTTCAACTCCCTCCAGGGGGCCTCATGGTTCACCAAGTTAGACCTCCGCAACGCCTACCACCTTGTGTGGATCAGGGAGAGGGACGAGTGGAAGACGGGGTTCTGGACCCCAAGCGGCCACTTTGAATACCTCGTAATGCCGTTTGAGTTGACCAACACTCCGGCCGTCTTCCAACGCCTAATTAATGACGTTCTCCAGAATTTCCTAGGATCATTCGTCTTCGTGTACCTGGACAACATCCTGATCTTCTCACAGTCACTGGACGAACACCGGGTTCACGTGAGACGGGTCCTCCAACGGCTCCTGGACAACAAGCTGATTGTGAAAGCTGAGAAGTGTGATCCTCGCCCACAAGACCTCATTTCTTGGTTTTATCATCTTGCATAATCAGATAATCCCTGACCCCGAGGAGGTTAAGGCGGTGGTGGATTCCCCCCCCCCTTCGAGGAAGCAGCTTCAACAGTTCGTGGGGTTCGCCAACTTCTACCGCCGGTTTGTTCAAAATTATAATGTTATTGCCCTCCCCTTGACCCGTCTCACTTCCCCCAAAGTGGCTTTCCGGTGGACGGAGGAGGCTGCAGCGGCGTTCGCCACACTCAAAACTAATTTCTCCTCCTCTCCTATCCTGACACAGGTGGACCCTACCCTCCAGTGCCTGGTCGAGGTGGACGCTTCTGATTCTGGGGTGGGGGAAATCCTATCTCAGTGCCCCGGTGGATGGGGTGATCCGTCCCTGCACGTTCTTCTCCAATCGTCTGTCCCTGGTGGAGAAGAATTATGACATCGGTGACAGTGAGCTCCTGGTGGTGAAGCTTGCCCTGGAGGAGTGGCGTCACTGGTTCGAGGGGGCCGCCCAACCTTATACTGTATGAATAGATCACAAAAATTTGGAGTACCTAAGGACTGCCAGACATCTGAACGCCCGTCAGGCCTGTTGGTCCTTGTTCTTCGGGCGCTTCAATTTCACAATCACTTACCGCCCCAGGGCTAAGAACACTAAGCCAGATGCCTTGTCCAGGCAATTTGCTCTGGATGCCGCAGAGGGGCGTGAGCATACCATCCTTCCTGCTTCTTGTGTCATGGGCGCCCTCTCGTGGGGCATCAGGGAGAGGGTCCTGAAGGCGCAGGAGACTGAGCTGGATCCGGGTGGGGGGCCTGCGGAGAGGTTGTTTGTTCATTCGTCTGTTCGGGGCGAGGTAATCCACTGGGCCCACTCGTCTAAACTCTCATGCCATCCAGGGGTGACCCACATGGTGGAGATTCTCCAGAGGACGTTCTGGTGGCCGGCGCTTTGGAAGGATGTCACCGACTACATCCGTGCCTGTCCCCAGTGCGCCACCGGTAAGACACCATCTTCTCCTCCTGCAGGATTACTTCACCCTTTGCCGATCCCCAGCAGGCCCTGGTCCCACATCACCCTGGACTTCGTTACCGGCCTTCCCTCTTCTAATTATTACACCACTGTCCTCACCATTGTTGACCGTTTCTCCGAGGCCACCCACTTTGTCCCTTTGCAGGGGCTGCCTACAGCATGGGACACAGCGGACCTGCTGGTGCAGCACGTGGTACGTCTCCATGGGATACCCGTCGACATCATCTCCCACCGGGGTCCCCAATTCATGTCCCAGGTGTGGAGAGCCTTCTGTAATGCGCTGGGGGCGACGGTGAGCCTGTCCTCCAGTCACCATCCACAGAGCAACGGGCAGTGTGAGCGGGCCAATCAGGAGCTGGAGGCCGCCCTACGTTGTGTCATCTCCTCCAGTCCCTCGTCTTGGAGCACTCATCTCCTCTGGATCGAGTACGCCCACAACTCGACCGTCTCTTCAGCGATTGGTATGTCTCCTTTCAAGGCCTCTCTGGGTTATAATCCCCTGCTTTTCCCCGAGGAGGAGAGGGGCATTGCTGTGCCATCGGTCCATGCTCACCTGAGACGCTGTCGCCGGCTCTGGACGGCTACCCGCACAGCCCTTCTTCACACTGCTGAGCGCAATTCCAGGACCGCGAATCGCCGCAGGAGACCGGCCCCGCAATACCAGGTGGGTCAACAGGTTTGGTTATCTGCTCAGCATATCAATCTGAAGGCAGAAAAGAAGAAGTTGGCCCAACGCTTTATCGGCCCTTTTCCCATTGTTCACATTATTAATCCCGTGGCTGTGCGCCTGGCTCTCCTCCCCTCTCTCCGTATCTGCCCTACGTTTCATGTCTCCCAGATCAAACCTTTCTGTTCCAGCCCTCTCTGCCCCCCTCCCAGGTCTCCACCCCCACCTGTGGTGATCGACGGTGACCGGACGTGGAAGGTCAACGCCATCCTGGACGTCTGCCGCTGGGGTCGCGGCCTGTAGTACCGGGTGGACTGGGAGGGGTATGGCCTGGAATGGAGATCCTGGGTACGTCCATCCTTTGTGTTGGATAAACAACTCATCAGGGACTTCCACCGGATGCACCCAGGAAGGTTGGATCAGGTGCCGGGAGGCACCTCTCGGGGGGGAGTGAGTACTGTAATGACTCGCTCTGTGCCATCATCTTCTACAGCTGTGCACACACCTGCTCCCCATCACTCATGGGCTTTAGAACCTGCTCTGCCTGGAGTCTGGCACGTAGCCGTCTGTGTCCCTGACTACAGAAGCCTGACTCCCGTCTTCTAGCCTACGTCCAGGTTTCTTCGTTCCTGTCAAGGACCTCCTCATCCTGGGTTCATCCTTTGGAAGGATTCAGCCTCACCACACCAAGTAAGTGCTACTGCTACTCACCCTCTCCAGCTATTTTCCCCTGTGCACAGGCGGACTCCTCTAGCGGCGGAGTTAGCTCTCCACAGCGGTGGAACGTGCCTTCCTCGCTCCAGCGGGCCACCTGTCCATCACCGGCATGTACAGCAGATGCTGCCTTCCTGGCAGTAGCCTCCGGGCCAACCTGAGCGTCCCTCTTCCACCTGCAAAGTAAGCCCCAGTCATTGCTTCGCACATTCTCTGGTGGAGTGCACTAACATCTGTGCCTCTGTCTTGTCATAGGGTTGCCAGGCTGAACGGCACTCTGCTCACCCCCAGCTACAACGTCACTGCTGACAGCCATCACTGCATTCACTACACATACACGCACTCACACACTTACACGATATCAATAAAAATAATTGAATCCACTTGAGCCTATGTCTGTTCCCTGGGTCTGGTAAACATGTCAAAAACACTGGACTTATTCTATGCAAATACTAAGGAGGCGTACATCTCATTGCCACTCCCCCCACTCAGGAGATCGGATCACAACTTGGTTCACCTCCTGCCGGTGTACAAACCCCTAGTACACAGACAACTTCCGGTTATGCGCACGGTGAAGGTATGGTCTTAGGAGGCAATGGATGTTCTAAAGGACTGTCTTGAAATCACTACCTGGGAGAAGCTCTGCGATCCACATGGTGAGAATATCAGTGGCCTCACTCACACCATCACAGGCTACATCAACTTCTGTGTGGACAACACCCTACCCACCAAGACTATACGGTGTTGCTTAAACAACAAACCCTGGATCAACCCCGAGATAAAGTCCCTACTGAGAGAAAAGAAAAGTATCTTCAGATCGGGGAACAGGGAGATGCTGAAGTTTGTACAGAGGGAGCTAAGGAGGAAGAAGATGGAGGACAAGCTGCAACAGAGCGACATCGGCGGGGTCTGGAGAAGCCTCAAAACCATCTCTGGGCTCCAGAATACCTCCTCCCAGGTCACAGGGGCAGGGAGTGGGTGAACAATCTGAACCTGTTTTTTAACAGGTTTGACCAACCGCCCTCCCCTCCGCCTGCACACCAACGACTGCTGCCTCTACCGTCATCTAGAACTGCTGTCTACCCCCCCTCCACCAACACCCCCCCGACTCCCAGCACACAGCCCCCCAGCCCCTCCTGACCCTCACTAAGACCCAGGTGAGGACGGAGCTGAGGAAGATCAAGGCGAGGAAGGCCTCGGGTCTGGACTGCATCAGCACGAAGCTCCTCAAGTCCTGCGCAGACCAGCTGTGTGGGATTGTGGAGCACATCTTCAACTTGAGCCTGAAGGTGGGGAGGGTACCACAGCTGTGGAAAACATCTTGTGTGGTACCTGTACCAAAGACTTCCCACCCCAGAGACTTGAACAGCTACAGACCAGTGACCCTCACTTTTCACCTGATGAAGACCCTGGAGAGACTGTTCGTTGCCCACCTCCGCCCCCTGATGGGACCAGCGATGGATCCACTCTAGTTCGCCTACCAGCATGGCATCGGGGTGGGGGATGCAGTGATCTTCCTCCTACATCGTTCCCTGTCCCACCTGGAGAAGCCTGGGAACACGGTGAGGATCATGCTGTTTGACTTCTCTAGTGCTTTCAATACCATCCAACAGGTGATCCTGAAGGACAAGCTACTGTGCACAGGGGTGGACCAGCACCTTTCATCGTGGATCCTAGACTACCTCACAAACCGGCCACATTTTGTGAGAACCCAGGATTGTGTGTCCGACATGATCATCTTTAGTACAGGGCTCCCCCAGGGAACACTTCTGGCTCCCTTCCTCTTCACCCTTTATACTCCAGACTTCTCACACAACACAACACACTACCATCTACAGAAGTTCTCTGACGACTCTGCGATCATTGCCTCATCTCCAACGGAGATGAAGCCGAGTACAGAGGACTTATCCAGGACTTTGTGGACTGGTGCCATCGGAACTGCCTCCAGATCAACGCGAGGAAAACTAAGGAACTGGTGGTGGACTGCTGCAGGTGAGGATAACCCCTCACAGCACCAGTAAACATTCAGGGAACAGACATTGAGGTGGTGACATCCTACAAGTACCTGGTTGTTTATTTGAACAATAAACTGTACTGGTCACACAATACCGATGCACTCTACAAGAAGGGACAGTGCAGGCTATTCCTACTGAGGAGGTTCAGGTCTTTTGGTGTACAAGGGGTGCTCCTGAAGACCTACGATTTGGTGGTGGCATCAGCCATCACATTTGGAGTCGTCTGTTAGGGCAATGGCATCACGGCAGCCAACAGGAAAAGACTGAATAGACTGATCAAGAAAGCTACCTCTGTCCTGGGGCCGCCTCGACCCAGTGGAGGAGATAGGAGAGAGGAGGATGGTGGCTAAGCTGTCATCTCTGCTGGAGTCTGAGTCCCACCCCATGCAGGACACGCTGAAAGCACTGAGGAACTCATTTAGCAGTAGGCTGCATCATCCTAGGTGCGCGACCGAGAGGTTTCGCAGGGCCTTCCTACCTACGGCTGTCAGACTTTATAACCTAAGCAGGGCTGCTCGCAGATATTGTAAAAAAAAATTTACGACCTAATAAGTATTGAATGCAAAAGACGCAACAAACTTGCACAATAATGGTCCCCTCCATTATACAACTAGGACAACATCAATTGCTATGGAGGGTGACAACTAGGCTGATTCAAATGTGAAATATACTGTATGGGTACATATTCATACTATGTGGGGTAACTGAATAGATCGTTATGCTGTTTATTCCATCTAGCTACAATGCTCCGTGCTGTGAATTTATATTTATGTGTACATATGTATTCACTGCTCTTATTATCTTATCTTCTAAATTATTGTTCTGAGTGTTGCTGTCCCTGTGCTGTTGCAATCCTGGAATTTCCCCATTGTGGGACTAATAAAGGCTTATAAAGGCTTATCTTACAGCAGTTGTAGGAAATGCTGTACGATTCGTACATTGTGCATAAGGCGGTAGTGAGGCGCTCATAAGCCAGAAGTTCATCATTTGTGCAACATCTGTGCCAACAAAATATGCCGAAAGCCATAAGATCTTCCTACCAGTGACTTGAGAGTGCCTTGAGTTGCCCCAAAATTTTCGTAGGATAGCCATAAGCATGCTGTAGGAAGATCCCAAGACACCCTTACAAAGAACGTAAGAACTCTAGGGCCATCGTACAACAGAAAAGAAGAAGAAGACAACTTTACTGTCATTAAATCCATGTAGCCAATCATGTACAGTAGAACAAAATTACATTTCTCCGATCTACAATGTTAATCACATCTAGAATCAGAGGGGCCGCTGTCATGCAAGGCGCCGCCACAAACAACTTTTCCTTCCCCCATTCTATTATGCTGAGCACCAAGCTAGAAGGCGGGAAGTACCTTTTTTTATGGTCTTTGGTATGACCTGGCCGGGGTCTGAACCTACGACCTCCTGGTTGTGGGGCGGATGCTCTACCAACTAGGCCACCACTCCAGTGGCACCTCATTTCTCAAGAATGCCTCAAATTGCTCTTGCGAATTGAATGGCAGTTGTAAGAAACTATGCCCCCCTCCACAAATGTCTGTGAATGCTAGAATTCATAGGAACTGAGAGATTTTGGGCAGTGGTGGCCTAATGGTTAGGGATGTGGACTGGTGAGCGGAGGATCGTGGGTTCGATCCCCGGCAGGATCAGGTCTGGGTGGGACAGATAACATAGCAGTGTTTGCCCCACCCTCCTTAACCCCTCTGTGGTGCCCATGAGCAAGACCCTTAACCTCAGCTGCTCCAGTGGAGCTGTTCAGTGGCCACAGGTCAGTCTGTGGTTGTACTGGGCAGCTTCCAGGTGTGAATGTGTGAGTGTGAACAGGGCATCCTTGAAAAAGAGAAGTTGCTTCTTAATGGGCCTACCTTGTATAAATAAAAATAAAATAAATTCTTACGAACCCATCATTCATAAGAATCTTGGTAACTGTAGTTTAAAGTGAGTGCTGAAGGTTAATTTTTTTTTTAAAGTTTATGATCTGTCTTGGAAGTTTCCCCTTTTAAAAGGGTCATTGACTGCTCTTTTTCCACATTTTAACAGCTCACTCATGTCTTAATGAAATGTTTGTGAAATATTTTGTTCACATTTTCTTAATTTGATTATTGAAGCAAATTTGTTTTTTATTTTTCCTGGCTTTCTTGAAATGCTTTGATTTAAAGCCAATCACTTTAAGAAATATCCTTCAACTATTCAACTCCACCCTCTCTTTTATGTCAGTTAGCCATTAGCTGACTAGTTTCTAGCCTCCTTCTAGCTTGGACAAGCAGCGCTGGTTCACTGATCCGCAGTCGTTAGTGTATTTCGCGTCACTCCAACCCATCTCCCAACAACCTCGCCAGGATGCCACAACACAATCGCCAGCACTGCGCACCAGGTGACCCACCAATCACTGCAACCCAAGGCTGGTGGCCGAGCTGAGCTGCTAAGCTACGGGATCTCAAAAGGCAATGTCTCACTCCGTGGTACTCTGCTCCTCTCCCACGGCCAGCTGCGGGATGCCCCATCATGAAGCGGCTCCCCTACATCGCCTGCGAGAGTAGAACGGAGTAGCTTGGAGCTTTGGAGGATGGTTGGGGAGATGGCCGTGAGAGTCGGCAGCTTCAGGAACCAGCCTCAGGTTGTGGCATACATAGTTGTCACGACCAGCATTCCGGCACAGGTGACCTGCTGCAGAATCACAGCAAAACCACTGGGAGATGGGCTGGAGCGACATGAGGTATATTGTGGACTGTGGAGTGGTGAACCAGATGGTAACAGGGATGGTTATTAGGGTGCCTAAAATCTGAAGAAAATAACAATATAAGCCGATCTTGGTTCAAGCTTCCTGGTACCAGTGTTAGCTTGGGGGCTAACAGGCTACCTTTAGCACCCGTTCCATCTACATGACAGACAGCTAGGCTGGCCAATAACAGAGCAGTGGGCGGGTCTCAAGGATAGCAGTGGGTTGGCTTTTTTGACGTAACGTATAAGATTTCGATGAAAGAGTCTAAAACGTTTCTGGCGTTTTTAAGAGAATAAGATAAGGTAAGATAAGATAAGCCTTTATTAGTCCCACAATGGGGAAATTCCAGGATTGCAACAGCACAGGGATAGCAACACTCAGAGCAACAATCAGAAGGCAAGAGATAAAAAAAGAAACGAGCAGCAAGTATACATATGTACATATAAACACACACACATATACTGTATATATGTATATGTATATATATATATATATATATATATATATATATATATATATATAGACACACAGTGCGGCACATTGTAGCTAGATGGAATAATATGTAGATATATAAACACACCCAGTGCGGAGCATTGTAGCTAGATGGAATAAATATGTAAATATATAAACACACCCAGTGCGGAGCATTGTAGCTAGATGGAATAAATATGTAAATATATAAACACACGCAGTGCAGAGCATTGTTGCTAGATGGGATGAAACGGCACAACCGTCTACTTAGTTATCCTACATGGTATGATTATGTACCCATACATATTCTCACCCTCCATAGCGACCGGTATTTTCCTAGTTGTATGCCGGAGGGGACCATTGTATAAGTCTATTGCGTCTTTTGCATTCAAAACTATTAGGTTGTCACGTCTTTTTGCTATCTCTGCGAGCAGCCCTGCTTAGGTTGTACAGTCTGACAGCCGTTGGTAGGAAGGACCTGCGAAACCTCTTGGTTGTGCACCTAGGATGATGTAGTCTGCTGCTAAATGAGCTCCTCAGTGCATTCAGTATGTCCTGCATAGGGTGGAACTCGGACTCCAGCAGAGATGACAGTTTAGCCACCATCCTTCTCTCTCCCATCTCCTCCACTGGGTCAAGGCGCTGCCCCAGGATAGAGCTAGCTTTCTTGATCAGTTTGTTCAGTCTCTTCCTATCGGCTGCCGTAATGCCACTGCCCCAGCAGACCACTGCAAAAGTGATGGCTGATGCCACCACCGTGTCATAGAATGTCTTCAGCAGCGCCCCTTGTACACCAAAAGACCTGAGTCTCCTCAGTAGGAACAGCCTGCGCTGTCCCTTCTTGTAGAGTGCGTCAGTATTGTGTGACCAGTCTAGTTTATTGTTCAGATGAACACCCAGTTACTTATAGGATGTCACCATCTCGATGTCTGTTCCCTGTATATTTACTGGTGCTGTGAGGGGTTGTCCTTGCCTGCAGCAGTCCACCACCAGCTCCTTAGTTTTCCTCGCGTTGATCTGGAGGCAGTTCCGATGGCACCAGTCCACAAAGTCCTGGATAAGCCCTCTGTACTCAGCTTCATCTCCATTGGAGATGAAGCCAATGATCGCAGAGTCATCAGAGAACTTCTGTAGATGGCAGTGTGTTGTGTTGTGTGAGAAGTCCGCAGTATAAAGGGTGAACAGGAAGGGAGCCAAAACCGTTCCCTGGGGGGCCCCCGTGCTACCGATGATCGTGTCGGACACACAGTCCTGGGTTCTCACAAACTGAGGCCGGTTAGTGAGGTAGTCCAGGATCCATGATGACAGGTGCTGGTCCACCCCTGTGCACAGCAGCTTGTCCTTCAGGATCATCGGTTGGATGGTGTTGAAAGCACTGGAGAAGTCAAAGAACATGATCCTCACCGCATTCCCGGGCTTCTCCAGGTGGGACAGAGAACGGTGAAGGAGGAAGATCACCGCATCCTCCACCCCAATGCCATGCTGGTAGGCGAACTGAAGTGGATCCATCGCTGGTCCCACCAGGGGGCGGAGGTGAGCAAGGAGCAGTCTCTCCAGGGTCTTCATCATGTGGGATGTCAAGGCCACTGGTCTGTAGCTGTTCAGGTCTTTGGGGTGGGAAGTCTTTGGTACAGGTACCACACAAGATGTTTTCCACAGCTGTGGTACCCTCCCCAGCTTCAGGCTCAGATTGAAGATATACTCCACAATCCCACACAGCTGGTCTGCACAGGACTTGAGGAGCTTTGCGCTGATGCTGTCTGGTCCCAACGCCTTCCTCGCCTTGATCTTCCTCAGCTCCGTCCTCACCTGGGTCTTAGTCAGGGTCAGGTTGGGGGGCTGTGTGTTAGGAGTGGGGGGGTGTTGGTGGAGTGGGGAGTGGGCAGCAGGACTTGATGTCTTTAGAGGCAGCAGTGGTTGTTGTGCAGTCAGGGGGGAGGGCGGTTGCTCAAACCTATTGAAAAACAGATTCAGATTGTTCGCCCACTCCCTGCCCCCCGTGGCCTGGGGGGAGGTATTCTGGAGCCCAGAGATGGTTTTAAGGTTTCTCCAGACCCCGCTGATGTCGCTCTGTTGCAGCTTGTCCTCCATCTTCTTCCTGAAGCTGTCCTTGCCTTCTCTGATCTTCCTCCTCAGCTCCCTCTGTACGGACTTCAGCATCTCCCTGTTTCCCGACTTGAAGATCCACTTCTTCTCTCTCAGAAGTGTTTTTATCTCAGGGTTGATCCAGGGTTTGTTGTTTGAGCAACACCGTATGGTCTTGGTGGGAACGGTGTCGTCCACACAGAAGTTGATGTAGTCCGTGATGGTGTGAGTGAGGCCATTGATGTCCTCACCATGTGGCTCGCAGAGCTGCTCCCAGGTGGTGGTTTCAGAACAGCCCTTTAGAGTGTCCATTGCCTCCTCAGACCATAACTTCACTGTGCGCATGGCCGGAGGTTGTCTGTGTACTAGAGGTTTCAAAATCAAATCAAATCAAACTTTATAGTCATATTGCTGTACATACAACTGTAGTGCAGGCAAGATGAAATTGCGTTTCTCTCGGCATCCATATAAGAAGCAGCATGATTAAGACACACTCCCACATAGCTCCCACCCCCCCCATCCATTCACACATCCCTGAGACATACTTGGGGAAAAAGAATAACTAACTATAATATACAAAATGTCCATAGGTGCAGTAGTGTGTATGTGAGATTCCGGGTCAGCTGTTCAGCATCCTGACAGCTTGTGGGAGGAAGCTGTTGATCAGTCTGGTGGTTCTGCCTCTGATGCTCCGGAATCGTTTACCAGATGGAAGAAGTTCAAAGTGTTTATGCAGAGGGTGAGAACGGTCCTTGACAATGTTCAGTGCCCTGCTCCTACAACGGTTCTGAAAAAGTTCTTGGACAGAGGGGAGGGAGACTCCAATTACCCTCTCCGCCCCCTTGACTATCCTCTGCAGGGCTTTTTTGTCTGACAAGCTGTACACAGGCTGGAGATGAACCAAGTTGTAATCCGATCTCCCGAGTGGGGGGAGTTGTAATGAGGTGTACGCCTCCTTAGTGTTTGCGTAGAATAAGTCCAGTGTTTTATTGTCTCTAGTGTGGCATGTGACATACTGGGTAAACGTGGGTAGAACGGGAGACAGTGAAACATGGTTGAAATTGCCTGAGATGAGGAAAAGAGCATCTGGGTGTTCTGTCTGCAGCCTGCTGGTTACTGAATGGATGACGTCATGCGCTGTCCCAGCGTTCGCCGTCGGATTTGCATAAACAACAATGCAGATCACGTGTGAGTATTCCCTTGGGAGATATGTAGGCCGCATGCTAACAGCTAGCAACTCAATGTCTTTGCTGCAGTGCCGTTGTTTAACAGTGATATGTCCCGGTCTGCACCAGTTGTTGTTAACATACATTATCACTCCACCGCCCCTTGCTTTGCCACTGTCTGGTGTTCAGTCTGCTCGTATCGCGTGGAAACCCTCCAGTTCAATGTTAGCATCTGCTGCTAGTTTGGATAGCCACGTCTCGGTAAACAAAAGGAGAGAGCATTCCCGGTATATGCTATCGTAGCGGGAGATAGCCACTAGCTCATCTACCTTTCCCAGTAATGACTGTACATTCCCCATGACAATGGATGGCAGAGAGGGTCTGTACCTTATATTCTTTGTCTTCCGCCTTACTCCAGCCCGGCAACCACGGCGTTTACGCCTCAGTTCCCCCGGTATGTCGAGTTTTTCCGTTAGCACCAGGTGGCGGTTGATTGCTAGCAGCTCTTCCCTGCTGTACCATCTCCTGCTATAAACAGTGGCTCCGTCCACCGGCTCAGGAGACATTTGGGACGATCTGTGTGTCCGTGATATTAACTGAAGTGAAAAACCGGATCAAAAAGAGAGAGGAAGGGGGAAAAAAAGACTCAGAATTGAGCCGCTGTTGCAAAAGGCAGCCGACTCGTGTGGCGCCGGAAGTATTGACTGTTTTGAAATTTTTTTGATAATTAGGTGACCAGTAGACTCATTTCAGACAGATAAACCTACTAACACACCATTTTTCAGTCAATTATCCCTTTAAATGTTAGTACAGGTTTGATTTTAGTTTACAACACCTAAAAGCAGAAATTTTGATTTGAAGTGTCAATTTTCAGAACTGCTCCTAAAACAGCGTTTTTTTTATGCTTCAGTTCTCTGTACAGCAGTGGGAGTAATAATTACTGTGTGCGTACCAAAAACAGAAAAAGTAACAACAGAAATTTTCAAATTAAGCCTTTGAAAATGATCAATACAATAAGTCTATGACTAAAGCTGGATTCATGGTGCTTTTCCGCTCTGGTCCGCTGTGGTGCATGTCCACTTTGGATGAGACCAGCATGCACACAGTTGTGTATATGCTTTTTGTCTATCAGGCCAAGCGGTTGACGCATACGCATAACTGTTATTTGCAGTTTCACCCCAGCCTTATGGGTAGCGCAAATCCGCTAACACACCAGTTTGTTCACCGGCTATATAAACATGAAGAAACTTGAGAGTAACAACCATTTTTTGTAGCAACAATGACATTGTTTCAAGGAAAAGGAGGAATTACCATGTTTCAATGCTCTTATCCGCTCAAGCTGCTGCTGCTGAAAAACGATTCTTGTATGTTTATTCTCATCCCCCCGCTTCCTCTTCGTCTTTTTCGTCTAATTTGACTTTGTATGCTATGTCAGTAGCGCCCCCCTCATGAATGGGAAGTTCAATTTTGCGCATGCGCAGTCAACATGATCAGGCCTCGCGGTCTGAAAATTTGGGCTGCATATGGATGTCCGCCGACTGGAGATGATGATGTAATCTTCGTCACACAAGCCTCACGGTCAAGCGGACACAAACAGCGGAGGTGCTCCATGAATCCATCTTAAGGCTTTGTACTTCTGTTGCTACCTCCACCAAGAAGGCTGTTTTTGGTATGGTTTATCTTTGAGTTAGAATAACTCAAGATGGTCCAGTATGAAATTATTTGAACCTTTTTAAATAAAAGGAATTCTTAGGGTAGCATACAAGGTAATTTCATGATCAAACCTCTGTTCAGTGGTGTGAAAAGTTAAAGAATCTCATCATTCTGTCAAAACTTATGAAAATCATTTCATATTTTGGAAATACAGTATTTTCGAACATTTCACATGCTTTTCTCTGCTGACAAGCTTTATGGAGATGCTGTTTTCATTTTCCAGTAGGACTTGGCACCGGCCTACACTGCCAAAAGTACCAATATCTGGTTTAATGACCATAGTATCACTGTGCTTGACTGGCCAGCAAACTCTCCTGACCTAAACCCCATAGAGAATCTATGGAGTATTGTTAAGAAGAAGATGAGACACACCAGACCCAACAATGCAGACAAGCTGAAGGCCGCTATCAAAGCATCCTGGGCCTCCATAACACCTCAGCAGTACCATAGGCTGACCACAGGCTCAGCAGTACCACAGGCAAAAGAAGCCCCGACCAAGAATTGAGTGCATACATTTCAGTCAGCCAACATTTCTATTGAAAATCCATTTTTTATTTTTAAGTAATTTTTAAGTAAGATTCAAATTTTCTGAGAAACTGAATTTTGGGTTTTCAGTAATCCATAATCATCTAAATTAAAGGAAATAATCCTTTCATGATATATGAGTTCAGGGTTGGACGGGGACAAAAAAAACAGCCCTGTCATTTTTGGCCCAGGCGGCCCACCATGACTAGTTAAACAACAACAGCACAGACGGTCCAGTTAAATATGTGCAAGTCTTGTACCATTCCCCAAAGCAACAGTAAAGCTGAGTAGTAGGTGACATGCAAAACAGGGGAATAGAATAATTAGTCACATAATCACATTCCTGTTTAAAAGATGCATAACTGGAAATAATGTGAGAATTTTAATAATTTCATTCGTCTTCGGCATTGGTTTTCTTGTCCGAGTTTCCTTCTCATAGACGACTTGCCAACCAAGGCTGATGAGCATCCTCTACCCTTTTTTGTTTCTCCAGGGTTTTCCTTCCCCGGGCAGTGGATTCCTTCCCATTGCGGTGTGTTTGGTAATGAGACAGCTGACTCCCTAGCAAAAGAGGGATCAACGTGGGAACAGGTGGACAGGTCTACTGACTATGCAGAAGTTAAAAGTATCATCAGAGCCAAGCAGCAGAATAAGTGGAGGCAGCAGCATCCAAGCCACAACAGAGAAGATCCATACTTCTTGGTGACCTGGTGTGAGCAAGTAGTCTTAGTCAGGCTTAGGACAGGCCACAGCCTCCTGAACTATCATCTATACATAAAATTCCATATCGGCAACACAGAGCAGTGTCCCTGTAGGTCAGGCAGCCAGACAGCAGAACATTTGTTACAGTTGTGCCCACTGTACGAAACGCTCAGAGAGAGGACCTGGCCCGCCCCAATCCCAGTGGTCCAGAAGCTCTATGGTTGGTTAGGGGAACCTCCGACGTACTGCCTGTTATGTATGTAAAATTAGGGACAGGAGTCTCGTCTGTCATGCAGCAAGTCCACTCTTTATTATGAGAACCAAACTATTTATACACAAGGGCCATGCCCGCCTGACGTCACACCAAGGGCGGGTACGGCAGCACACACACACCACACTCACTACACCACAACTCCCCTCCCCCTTACAAAAATGCAAACCACACACACACAATCAACACCCTCCCCAATTTAGGACCCAAATCGTGCACTAAAGAACAAGGAATGATGAACTGTAGGAAAATGGCCTATCACATTCACAAAAAATAAGCCACCGCTTTTTCTTTTTTTTTTTTTCAAAATATACACACAAAAAATAACTTAATTGGACCATGTCTCTAAAATAAGTAAAATAATCCCATAACCTACATACATACTCACATGCACACAAGCAGAATATGGCTGTGGGTCCACCAAATGCGCTTTTTGTTGCCCGATTGCCCTGTGGATTTTTTTTTTCAGCATTTGTGAGCTGCGCTCTGGGGGGAAAAAAGTCTGTGCCCTGTATCCCTGCAACAGCTTGTCACTCTCAGCTCAGCACTTCCACTTTCCTATGGTCAGACTTTCTGCTGATTATTTAATAGCAGTCTCTAAATAACAAAGGAGAGGAAATGTGTTTTAGCAGCTCTGGATGTAAAATATGATGACACGGAAAGCAGTAGTCTGAGTACAGACTAGTACCAGCGTCCTATGTCCCACCCACGCAGCAGTTCTGATTGGCTGCTTAGGTCTGACATTGACGAGCTCAGCTGCAGTCTCTGAAAAGTTGAACTTGTTTCAACTCTGAGCGCCCTGAGCGCCGCAACAAAAAACGGCCACCGCCGAGAGCGTTTCAGCGCCGAGGGAGATCAGCGCTGTAAATGCAGGACTACATAGAGAATGAATGGAAAATAGCCGCCCAGAGTGGAAAACCCATGTTTGGTGGAAACGCAGGCTATATCTCTACATATTTACATCAATGATATTTAAGTCACACCTATGTCCACCGGCAGCCAGAAGTAACCAGGGGACCAGGGCAGCCCCAAATCATGCACCCCCCTGGCCGTTGTAGATAAGACCGGCTCAAAGGTCCCAGGCAGCTCCACGGCATGAACGCCCCTGGCCGCTGTTTGCCTCCAGGATCAAAACCAAAAAAATGTCACTCTTAACCACCGACTGCCTCATTCCTCGGGACCCGCCGTGCTGCTGTCCGGCACACCGTCTCTCCGTGCTTGTCGGTCCGCTCCTGACCGCTTTCAACACCGCCGCAGCTGCCATTGTTGTCCCATATACTCCGGCCCCTCATGACTGAACTCCGGGGAGACCCAAAACCTGCTCTTCGGCACCGCTCGCTGTCTTGGGCACCTCACCGTAACACCCGGGAGGCCTGAGCTCTGGCACTGAGACACTGCCCGACCTCCATGGTGAATGGTTGCTGTTGCTCACTCCTGGGGCTCACAGCATCGCTTTTGCCAGCGAAAGAAAGAAAGAAAGAAAGAAAGAAAGAAAGAAAGAAAGAAAGAAAGAAAGAAAGAAAGAAAGAAAGAAAGTTACTTTATTATGTCTTTTGCATAAATATTTTGTCATAATTTTAAAGTCTTAAAATTTTCCATAAGTGCAAAACTTTGAGAAAAAGCCACAAAATTACAAGGAATAAAAAAAACCATCACAGAAATATATACAATAAAAGCTTCAAATTTACTAGAATAATGTAACACATTAATAGGGACAACTGCCCATTTATTTAAAATATGTACTAAATTCATGAGAAAAAATGCTCAATTACAAAAAAAAAACAACAACTTGAATTTAAAAGATAAAAGTTACAAATTCTTGGTAAAGGTTGCAAATTTATGAGGAAAAATTCACATATGTACAATTACAGTCAATGAAAACATATAGTGCCTCGAGAAAGTATTCAAAGTGCTTCACTTTTTCCACATTTTATGTTACAGCCTTATTCCAAAATGGATTAAATTCATTTTTTTCCCTCAAAATTCTACACACAATACCCCATAATGACAACATGAAAAAAAGTTTTGGGAGATTTTTGCAAATGTATTAAAAATAAAAAAAACTAAGAAATCACATGTGCATAAGTATTCACAGCCTTTGCCATGAAGATCAAAACTGAGCTCAGGTTCATCCTGTTTCCACTGATCATTCTTGAGATGTTTCTACAGCTGAATTGGAGTCCACCTGTGGTAAATTCAGTTGATTGAACACGATTTGGAAAGGCACACACCTGTCTATATAAGGTCCCACAGTTGACAGTGCATGTCAGAGCACAAACCATGTATGAAGTCAAAGAAGTTGTCTGTAGACCTCCAAGACAGGATTGTCTTGAGGCACAAATCTGGGGAAGGGTACAGGAAAATTTCTGCTGCTTTGAAGGTCCCAATGAGCACAGTGGCCTCCATCATCCATAAATGGAAGAAGTTTGGAACCACCAGGACTCTTCCTAGAGCTGGCTGGCCATCTAAACGGAGTGATCGGGGGAGAAGGGCCTTAGTCAGGGAGGTGACCAAGAGCCCGATGGCCACTCTGTCAGAGCTCCAGCGTTCCTCTGTCGAGAGAGGAGAACCTTCCAGAAGGTCAACCATCTCTGCAGCAATCCACCAATCAGACCTGTATGGTAGAGTGACCAGACAGAAGCCACTCCTTAGTAAAAGGCAAATGGCAGCCCACCTGGAGTTTGCCAAAAGGCACCTGAAGGACTCTCAGACACATGTTTATGTCATGGTCTGAGCGCTGACTCTGTCCGTGCTCGGGTTGTCCGGTAGTTCCCCGTTCTCTTCTCAGGCGCACCATATGGCCTCTGGGCTTTTATTGTGACAGCGTCTTGGCGGGGCTTCCGGCTGTCAGAGCTGAGCTCCGCAGGGACGGCTGGAATTCAATCAGCTGATGACGTTCTCATCAGCTGATTAATCTGTCAGCCCTATTTAAGGGAGCAGCTTGGTTAATTCCGGGCTGCGACCTCGTTGATCTTTCGTCTATCGTTCGTCTATCATTCGTCAAACACTCGTCTCCCTCACTCTAAGTGTATTTCCTGAGACTCTGTATTCCTGTGTCTGAGTCATAACCTTAGTTGTGTTTCTGCCCCTCGTGGCTCATTATTTTGTCGTTTGTCTATTGTTAATAAATTATGCAAACTCATCGGCTGGCGTTCAGCATCTTATTGATGGCTCGTGAGGGCCATCATTGACAGTAGGTCGCAGCCAGAAGGAGACGCCGGTCACCGTGAGTTTGCTGTGGGCTTGAGTTTTTTCCCTTCTTTGGGGGCTAGTATTGTTTAGTATGTCCGCGCTCGAGCGGGGGTATTGCCCCAAGTGGCTTCAGGAGATCGATGGCTACCTGGTCGAAGCTCGTCTCCTTATGTCCACCTACGCAGCATACAAGCACCTGGATCTCGCCCAGAGGACATTATTGAAGTATCACCTTACCTCCTCTTCTGAAGGGAAGGAAAGAGTGGCATGGATTGTGGCACAACGAGGACTGATAGAGAAAGCGGCCGAGAAGGCGGCCAAGGAACCCTCACCTCCTTCCCTGAATACGGCTGTCCCTACGAGGGAGGAGATCCATGGACTGGAGGGAAACTCCGGCAGGAGGCCGACGGTGAGGCATCCCCACTACTCGCCACGGGATTCAGCTCCTGTCACCCGTCCAGCCCAGAAGTGGCAGTTTCCTGACCCAACCTTCGCCTTGCCCTCTGTTGGTAGACGTCGTCACAAAGCCCATGTTAAGCCTCAGCGAGAACCCCGTCCGGATCCAGTTCCGGGTTGCCGTAGGAACTCTGCCTCCCAGCCAACTGTTTCTCCTGCGTCATGACAGGAGGAAAACCCAGCAGCCTCCGCCTCCGGGTCATCTGTCCCTGCTGTTCCGCCAGCTCCTCGTTCCCGGATCGCCTTGGCTGTTTCTCCCTCCTCCTCAACGCTCTCCCCAGCTGTTGTGAGCTCCACGAGTCCTGCTCCGGCGATGCCCATCATCGATCCTGTGCGAACGGCTCCTCTTCGTCTTCCTGGGGGGCCGAAGGGAGGAACCAAGCCCACTGCAGCAGCTTCCACCGGCCCTCAGCGGAGCAGGCAAGTGAGTTTTCATTCTTTTCCTTCACTGGGTGAATTGCCTTGTCTGACCCCTGGGGGTGGAATTCGGGGCTTATAGTCCCCTGAGCTCCCTCCACCTGCTGCAGTGATTAATTATGAACCTGCTTCCTTTGTGTCTCCTTCCCCTGAGCATTCTTCGGCACCAGGTCTACGCTGTCTGGCGAGGAAGGAGCCTGCGGCCCTGGAGTACCTGATTCCACCCCCGCAGCCATGTCATGGGCAAAAGAGGAGGGTGGACTGCAATTTGGAGCTTGTGAGGACGAGCAAGTGTCCCCGGGTCTCCACGGAGGGACAGTCCGACCCGGCAGGTCACGGATCCCCTGCCACCACGCCGTGCGGGCCCTCAGTGTGGACATCAGCATCAGGGAATCCCTGGACTGTGGACACCATCAATGCTGGCTGCGGAGCCCGCCGTAGCCAAGTGGGAACCAGAGGAGGACCTTCTACCTGCTGAACCCGGATTGCAGAAGTCCTGGACAGTGGCAGAACTTGAGATCAGGCAAGTGCTCTATTTTGTCTTTCTCCTCGCTATTCTGGAGCATTTTTGCCTGTCTCTCGGGGAGACGAGCCGGTGCAACCGTCCGCTGCATCCGAGCTTGTCTCGCTGGGCTCTGTCGCTGCCGGTGATCCTGATCTCGGTTCTCTTTCTTCTCCTGAGCCTTTTCCCATGGTCGCCGGTGTTGAGTCGATTCCGGTCGCTGTTCTGGAGGTTCCGGGTTCGGGTTTGGAGGCTGTCCCTGGTGCTGCGCCAGCCCAGTCGGGGTCCATCGTGGGTGCAGCTCTGACCCAATCAGGGTCCGTTGAGGGTGTGGTTCCGGCCCAGTCGGGGTCCATCGCGGGTGCAACACTGACCCAGTCGGGGTCCGTCGTGGGTGTGGTTCTGGCCCAGTCGGGGTCCATCGTGGGTGCAGCTATGACCCAATCGGGGTCCATCGTGGGTGTGGTTCCGGCCCAATTGAGGTCCGTCGTGGGTGCAGCACGGTCCCACTTGGGATCCAACGGAAGCACAGCACCAGTCCGTGTGGGGTTCGGAGAAGGAGCTGCAGATCCTTCGCTGATCAACGCCGGACTAGCCCCTTTTCCTTTCCCCGTTCCCTTTTCCCTTCCATCGGGGGCCGCTGGGATTCCCCATTATTGACTCGGCTCTCCCTCGCTATTCCTCTCAATAGAGAAGCCATCTCCGAGTTCTGTATTTATTGCCGCTCTGTAGCATGAGGGTTTTTTTTCTTCTCCCTGGTATTATGGGGTACGCTGCATTTTTGTGCCTGTACTTGAGTTTCCTGTTTTCTCTGTGGGTTGTGAAGATGTTTTTTTTTTTTTTTCCTGTGACTCTATTGGACTGATTATGGTGTTCTGTTTGTAGCCATTTGAGGTTTTTTGCTGTCTTCTCCTCATGGGTTTTCTTAGTGTACAGTGTATGGTGCCTGTATTTCTGTTTGAGAGAATCTCTTTTGTTGTCTTCCCTGTAGTTCACTGTCAATGTGTATTGTATCACTGTGTTATAGCATCCTATGCTCTGTTTATATATGAGTTTTCCTTCTTCGGTAAAGGGTGTGTCTGTATTTTGGCCCCTGTATTCCCTACAATGTGTCATGCGGTGATCATCGCGGATCACCATAAGACGCCAAGAGTCACTGGTGAGTTTTGCAATGATGGTGGTTTATTAACAAAGACTGGTCACTAACACAAACCGTGAGTCACAGTGGCAAAAATACACGAAACACGGAGCATGGGATCGTAGGGCTAATCCCAGCCACTACCGATCAAAACATGACATGGATACAAATTAACACACTAACCGTAGCCTGACTGTAAACACCTCACAAAGAATGTTGGACGATTGTTTGACGATACTCCCGCGACTAAACTGCCGTCAGCGCCCGCCTAATAAAGCCGGATGCTAACGAGCAGTAATGATAAACAGCTGACCGGCCTTGACAGCCGGAAACCCCACCGAGCACCTTCACAATAAGAGCCCGGTGAAGCCAGAATATAACCCACAGCTGTCAAAGCCGGCAGCGAGTATACATAGCCCGAACGCGGGCAAGACCGGCGCTCGGATCGTGACAGTACCCTCCCTCCGAGGGAAGGCTTCCAGGGTGCCCATTGACCTCCATGCCCCCCACCCCCACCCCCTCCAGGGTTGGCGGATGGGGGTAGGTCCGGAGGGAGAGAGAGACCAAACACAGAATCAGTACAACAAGAAGAACAAAATCAAGACTAGGCAAGGGAAAAAAAAAAACAGAATAATTACTGGCTCCCACCTAGATACACACAGAACAAAATAAGGCAATCTGCAAGACATAAACACAAATACCCACAGATACCCAAATAACCATTACAAGAACACACAGGATAGCCAAGGAAAAAAAACAGAACAATTACTGGCTCCCACACAGAACAAAATAAGGCAATCTGCAAGACATAAACACAAATACCCACAGATACCCAAATAACCATTACAAGAACACACACACACACACAGGGTAGCAGGGCAAAAAAAACCCAAAACAAAAACAGGACAACTACTGAATCAAACCCCACCAAAAAAGTGACCTCTACCCCCCCTCCAACAGTTCATGCTGAACGGCGGAGACCCAGTGCCCCAGGAACAGTTCGGGCGGTCTCCCCATGTCCAACAGCCGGCGGGTGGTCATGGGAGGCGGAACATGACCGGGCGGCTTGTCAAAGTCCCAGGCCCAGAAAGTCCCCTCCCCCGGAGGCCGAACCAGGTCGCCCAGAAGAACACATAACATGTCAGGTGGCCGACCCAAGGCGCCGAACCAGCGAAGCAGTTCCTCAGGCGGCCGACCCGCATCCCTCAGCCACCAGTACCGGGGGAAAACAGCACGCAGCGGCCTCCCTGACGAAAACAAAACATGGGAGAGCCGGGGCGAGCGTAGCAGGACCCCCACGGCCCCCGGTGATAAAGAGCAGGGGCGATGACTCTGACGAGGGACTAGGAAGCAAGGATGAGCCCATACTCTGTCCGACGGCGAAGGGTCTGCAGCTCCTCCACCGTCCACGGACCACGCCGGCGCTGCACCTCCGCTGGACCCCGATTGGGTCCCGGCTGCACCCATGTTGGACCCCAATTGGGCCTCACCGGCTCCTGCGCTGGACCCCGCTTGGGCCTCTGGTGCACCCACGTCGGACCCCGATTGGGCCAAAGCAGCTCCCGCGATGGACCCCGATTGGGCCTCGGGCGCACCCATGTCAGACTCCGATTGGGCCAGAACCGCACCTGCGGTGGACCCCGATTGGGCTTCTGGCGCACCCACGTCGGACCCCGATTGGGCCACAGCAGCCTCCACAACGGACCCCGACTGGGTCGGTGCAGCTCCGCTGATGACCTCCACCCCCGAACCCGGAACCTCCAATTCAGCGACTCCGATTGGCTCCATGCCGGCGACACTGCAACCGGGATCAGTATCACCGGCAGCAACAGAACCCGACGAGACGAGCTCGGGTGCAGCAGGCGGCTGCCCCTCACTCACCTCCCCGAGAGATAGGCAAAAATGCTCCAAAACAGGGGACAGAGACACTAGAGGGAGCACTTGCCTGCACTCGGGTTCTGTTGCCACCCAGGACTCCGTCGATCCAGGTTCAGGGCGGCGACTTTCGTCAGCAGGCTCCAACTCAGCTGCGTCGGGCTCCGCAGCTGGCAAGATGACGTCTGCAGCCTGAGGTTCCTTCCGCGCTGATGTCCATGCCGATGACCCGTATGGCGTGGGGGCAGGGGACACTTGACTCATGGGCTCGGACCGCTCCGGCGAGGAGACCCAGGGACGCTTCATCGTCGGCTCAGGCTCCGGGCCGCAGTCCGCTCCTCTCCTCTGTCCACGATGTGGCTGCAGGGCCGGATCCAGGCTTTCCAGCACTGCAGGGCCCCTCCTCATCCGACAACGTAGGCCTGGCGTCGCGGACCGCTCAACAGGGGGGACACAGAGGCAGCAGGTTTGGTTATTTGAAGTACAACAGGTGGAGGGAGCTCGGGGGGCTGCGAACCCTGAACTCCACCCCCAGGAGTCAGACAAGGCAGGTTACAATTATGGTGTAATAAATTAACATGCACTTGCCTTTCTCCTGGAGGAAGGATGGTGCCTGCTGTAGGGGACACTGTTCCTCCTTCTCCCCGCTGGATGGAGACAGAGGGCCCCCTGGAAGGATGAGGTGGAGCCGCTCTCAGAGGTTCTCTGACAGGCTTTGCCGGCAGCGGGTCCAGCCGGGGATTCTGCTGAGGATTTCCTGGGCCGTTGCGCCGATGTCGTTGTCGGCCCCCAGATGGCGCGAACTCCTGGACCGGGTCAAGGACAGGAGCGGGATCCCAGCACAGGGAGCGAGGATGCCTCCTCCGCTGCTTCCTGCTGTGGCTCACCTCCAGCCCACGGAGTAGCTCGCGCTGATCGGCGAGTTCCGCCCTCCTAGCGACGACTTCTGGATGATTGTAATGGTGAGGGAGGAATCCTAGGAGGTCCTCAGCAACATCCAGGTGCCAGCACATGTTGTCCGGGTTGTCGTCAAAAGTTGCGGCGAGGAGCGCTCCGTCTACATACTCCAGATCGTCCGGCAGCTCGCAGTCCAGACGCCGACCGCGGCTCCTGGATGACGGCATTTTCCCCAGCGTGGACACCCAGACAGGGAAGAGCAACAGTCCATTACAGCAAAAACTCACCGGAGAAAAGGCGTCTCGGTGTGGCGTCTCCGTTTAGATGTCCAGGCGGGAGTATACTGTCATGCAGTGATCCTCGCGGATCACCATAAGACGCCAAGAGTCATCGGTGAGTTTTGCAATGATGGTGGTTTATTAACAAAGACTGTTCACTAACACAAACTGTGAGTCACAGTGGCAAAAATACACGAAACACGGAGCATGGGATCGTAGGGCTAATCCCAGCCATTACTGATCTAAAACATGACATGGATACAAATTAACACACTAACCTTAGCCTGACTGTAGACACCTCACAAGGAATGTTGGACGATTGTTTGACGATACTCCCGCGACTAAACTGCCGTCAGCGCCCGCCTAATAAAGCCGGACACTAATGAGCAGTAATGACAAACAGCTGACCGTCCTTGACAGCCGGAAACCCCACCGAGCGCCTTCACAATAAGAGCCCGGTGAAGCCAGAATATAACCCACAGCTGTCAAAGCCTGCAGCGAGTATACATAGCCCGAGCGCGGGCAAGACCGGCGCTCGAATCGTGACACAATGTTCTGATTGTTGTAGCCTGTTTTTTTTTTCTCTCTCTCAATGATGAGGTTTGGTTCTCGCCCTCCTGGCCTTTCCCCCTTCTCCCTCCCTGGGGCGATCCTCTTGACCTTCTGGGTGGGGGTGGGGGGGGCTTCGATGGTACACGGCGCCTGGAATTCGCCTCGTGAACAGAGGCAACTGTCATGGTCCGAACGCTGACTCTGTCTGTGCTCGGGGTGTCCGGTAGTTCCCCGTTCTCTTCTCAGGTGCACCATATGGCCTCCGGGCTTTTATTGTGACAGCGTTTCGGCGGGGTTTCCGGCTGTCAGAGCCGAGCTCCGCAGGGATGGCTGGAATTCAATCAGCTGATGACATTCTCATCAGCTGATTAATCTGTCAGCCCTATTCAAGGGAGCAGCTCGGTTTACTCCAGGCTGCGACCTTGTCGATCATTCGTCCATCATTCGTCTATCATTCGTCAAACACTCATCTCCCTCACTGTAAGTGTATTTCCTGAGACTCTGTATTCCTGTGTCTGAGTGATAACCTTAGTTGTGTTTCTGCCCCTCGTGGCTCATTATTTCGTTGTTTGTCTATTGTTAATAAATTATGCAAACTCATCGGCTGGCATTCGGTGTCTTATTGATGGCTCGTGAGGGCCATCTTTGACAGTTTGAAGGAAACCAGGCCTCGCTCCTCACCAGGCCAATACCATAACCACCAGTGAAGCATGGTGGTGGCAGCATCATGCTGTGGGGGTGTTTTTCAGTGGCAGGAACTGGGAGACTAGTCAGGATAGAGGGAAAGATGAATGCAGCAATGTACAGGAACATCCCGGAAGAAAACCTGCTCCAGAGAGCTCTTGACCTCAGACTGGGGTGACAGTTCATCTTTCAGCAGGACAACGACCCTAAGCACACAGGCAAGATATTAAAAGAGTGGCTTCAGGACAACTCTGTGAATGTCCTTGAGTGGCCCAGCCAGAACCCAGACTTGAATCCAATTGAACATCTCTGGAGAGATCTTAAAATGGCTGTGCACCGACGCTTCCCATGCAACCTGATGGAGCTTGAGAGGTGCTGCAAAGAGGAATGGGCCAAACTGGCCAAAGATAGGTGTGCCAAGCTTGTGGCATCATATTCAAAAAGACTTGAGGCTGTAATTGCTGACAAAGATGCATCAGCAAAGTATTGAGCAAAGGCTGTGAATACTTATGGACATGTGATTTCTTAGATTTTTATTTTTAATAAATTTGCAAAAATCTCAAAAAAAAAACTTTTTTCATATTGTCATTATGAGGTATTGTGTGTAGAATTTTGTGGAAAAAATGAATATAATCCATTTTGGAATAAGGCTGTAACATAAAATGTGGAAAAAGTGAAGAGCTGTGAATACTTTCTGGGTGCATTGTAAACACGGCAAGTTATTTAAAAGATTTACTAAATTCATTAAGAAAAAATAAATTAATAAATTGTTGAGACAAAGGTCAGAAAATCACAAGAGAAATATAGCTCATTTGCAATAATTAAAAAAAATTAAAGAAAAAAAAACAATGAAAAAAGGATGGAAAATTATTGAGGCAAAAGTGCAAAGATGGAAGAAAAAGCTATGCCACGTTATGATACAAAAGTCACAAATTCTAGAAAAAATGTCAATCCATGTGCAAAAATTTTTCATGATGTTTCAGTTTTCATGAAGTTTTAAAATATTGTTAAAGTCTATAGTTTAAAAAAAAGAATAAAAATAATCATATGAAAAAGCAGATAATTTATGAAAAAATATCTTTAATTTAGGGTGTACAGTAGCCTGTAACTATACACAAGTAAAAATAAGTTATCTTTATATACACTACCGTTCAAAAGTTTGGGGTCACTTAGAAATGTCCTTATTTTTGAAAGAAAACCACTTTTTTTCAATGAAGATAACTTTAAACTAATCAGAAATACACTCTATACATTGCTAATGTGGTAAATGACTATTCTAGCTGCAAATGTCTGGTTTTTGGTGCAATATCTAGATAGGTGTATAGAGGCCCATTTCCAGCAAATATCACTCCAGTATTCTAATGGTACAATGTGTTTGCTCATTGCGTCAGAAGGCTAATGGATGATTAGAAAACCCTTGAGCAATCATGTTAGGTCTGCAATGCTGTAATTGCTGCAAATGGAGGATTCTTTGACGAAAGCAAAGTTTGAAGGAAAAAATTATTATTTCAAATACAAATCATTATTTCTAACCTTGTCAATGTCTTGACTATATTTTCTATTCATTTTACAACTCATGGTGGTAAATAAGTGTGACTTTTCATGGAAAACACAAAATAATTGTCTGGGTGACCCCAAACTTTTGAATGGTAGTGTATTATCACTCATACATAAGAGTAATCACACAAAAGTAGTTTAAGAAGAAGTTACTGAGATGTGACTTTAGTCTGGACAGTTTGAGGTTTTTGTCCTAAATTTATGACAGTTTTATTCTAAATTTACTACCTTTTTCTGTAAATTTCAAAGATTCCCCCCCCCCTTTAAATCAACTTTTTCTCATAATTTGTGTTTAGTGCTAATTTTTGGGATTTTTGTGTACATTTGAGACTTCACTCTCATAAATTTGTGAATTTTTTCCTCATAAATCAAAAATAAAATGAGCAAAGATGCAGTATTTTCTGTTACATTATGGGGCTATTTATAGCCTGTTAATCCATTTTCTAACCTCACCCCAGGCGAAAACCTCATGTGCTTTGAAACCTAAATATTTTCAGGTGTGCATCATACTCTTACTGAATAAATTCAGAAAGACCCAAAAACTATGCATAACTTTGCAGAAAATTCAAGCTGAGGCTGACATCATACATCATTATTGTCAAGGTTTGGGTGGTGGAGGACTCAGGCACAAGCAAACGTATGGTGCAAAAACATTTATTAACAAAAACTGGAAAAAATTCATAACAGCATGTGGGCTGAAAAACAGAACTTAAACCAAGCAGGCAGGACTCACAAGGAAACAGAAATATGAATCATGGCTGGAACTTGAACAGGACACGGGCAGAAACATCAATGATGCCACAAGTGACACAGACTGACACCGACATATATGGACAGGAGAGTAATCAAGACTACATGGGACAGGTGGGAACCATCAGGGGCAATTAGACAGCAGGGCATGGCAACAGGCACGGAAAACATGAAGGACAGAAACATAAGGTAAACATGAGACATGAACACAGGACCAGGGGACACATACACATGACAATAGTCACGGTTACATGTGCAAAATTTCTTCATTCTGATTACAATTCAGATCAGAACTTTACTGTTTATTTGGATCCTGAAAAAGTTGACCGATTAGGTCAGCTTTCCATGTGTATAGAAAGTCAACATTCCATGTGTCACAAGTTTGAACGGACTAAATCATTTTGACATGCACACAGTTATCCGACATTCTGGAACTAGGGAGAAGAAGCAACTTCCGATGTAAACAAACCCCACTTCATGTCTTTCTCTTTTTGAAATGGACCTGTATTGTGTTATTCAGACTGTACTTTTGCTTCTGCTGGTCTCCGTAATGAAGCTACAAGCCCAGCAGTACATACAGCCATGGACAAAATTGTTGGTCGTCGTCAGCCTCCGTCGGTCTATGATGACCATGGAAGAGAATCCTAAACGTCTACTCTGCTGGAACAGCACCGCCTGTGGCTGAACAGGCCGATGCGCGAATGGCAATCCCTGTCACACAGGTCGCACTTGTGGGTGGTCTCCGTGCTGCTGGGTCTGTGGCGGTTCTTCCTGTGGGTCCTTTTTTCATCTGCTGCAGCAGTCAGTCTCTCTTCACCCGCCTTGAGCTGTCTGGTCAGGGTGCCTCTGCATTTGGAGCGGTCCGTTGCAAGGTCCTCCCAGCGCTCTGTGTTGATCTCCAGGGTCTTCATGTCTCTCTTGCAGACGTCTCTAACTGAAATTGTTGGTACCCCTCTGTTAATGAAAGAAAAACCCACAATGGTCACAGAAATAACTTGAATCTGACAAAAGTGGTAATAAATATTCTATGAAAATTAACCAATGAAAATCAGACAATGCGTTTGAATTGTGGTTCAACAGAATTATGTTAAAAAACAAACTCATGAAACAGGCCTTGACAAAAATGTTGGTACCCTTAACTTAATATTTTGTTGCACAATCTTTTGAGGCAATCACTACAATCAAACGATTTCTGTAACTGTCAATGAGACTTCTGCACCTCTCAGCAGGTATTTTGGCCCACTCCTCATGAGCAAACTGCTCCAGTTGTCTCAGGTTTGAAGGATGCCTTCTCCAGACGGCATGTTTCAGCTCCTTCCACAGATGTTCAATAGGATTTAGATCAGGGCTCATAGAAGGCCACTTTAGAATAGTCCAATGTTTCGCTCTTAGCCATTCTTGGGTGTTTTTAGCTGTGTGTTTTGGGTCATTATCCTGTTGCAAGACCCATGACCTGCGACTGAGACCAAGCTTTCTGACACTGGGCAGCACATTTCTCTCGAGAATACCTTGATAGTCTTGAGATTTCATTGTACCCTGCACAGATTGAAGACACCCTGTGCCAGATGCAGCAAAGCAGCCCCAGAACATAATAGAACCTCCTCCATGTTTCACAGTAGGGACAGTGTTCTTTTCTTGGTATGCTTCATTTTTGCGTCTGTGAACATAGCGCTGATGTGCCTTGCCAAAAAGTTCCAGTTTTGTCTCGTCTGTCCATAGGACATTCTCCGAGAAGCTTTGTGGCTTGTCAACATGCAGTTTGGCAAATTCCAGTCTTGCTTTTTTATGATTTGTTTTCAACAGTGGTGTCCTCCTTGGTCGTCTCCCATGAAATCCACTTTGGCTCAAACAATGACGGATGGTGCGATCTGACACTGATGTACCTTGACCTTGGAGTTCACCATGAATGTGTTTAGAGGTTGTTCTGGGCTCTTTTGTTACCATTCATATTATCCGTCTCTTCCATTTTTCATCAAGTTTCCTCCTGCGGCCACGTCCAGGGAGGTTGGCTACAGTCCCGTGGATCTTAAATTTCTGAATAATATGTGCATCTGTAGTCACAGGAACATCAAGCTGCTTGGAGATGGTCTTATAGCCTTTACCTTTAACATGCTTGTCTATAATTTTCTTTCTAATCTCCTGAGACAACTCTCTCATTTGCTTCCTCTGGTCCATGTTTAGTGTGTTACACACCATGTCACCAAACAGCACAGTGACTACTCGTCACCCTTTAAATAGGCCGACTGACTGATTACAAGTTTGTAGACACCTGTGATGTTAATTAGGGGACACATCTTGGTTGAACATGTCCCTATGGTCACATTATTTTCAATCTTTTCTAGGGGTACCATCATTTTTGTCCAGGCCTGTTTCATGAGTTTGTTTTTTAAAGTAATTCTGTTGAACCACAATTCGAAAGCATAGTCTGATTTTCATTGGTTAATTTTCATATAATTTTTATTTATTACCACTTTTGTCAGATTCAAGTTATTTCTGTGACCATTGTGGGTTTTTCTTTCATTAACAGAGGGGTACCAACAATTTTGTCCACGTGTGTACTTCTGCATATGACGAACAGAGGGAGACAGCAGGACGAAACAAACCAGATTTGTTTTACTCCCGCCATGTCTTCCACTAGCTGCTGTAAATGCGGAATATGTCACGTCGACGTGTGGCTGACAGACAGACATGCGCAGTAAACATTTTCTATCCAAGCTTAGGAATAAGTGTTTATATGTGCACCATTCAGATTAACAATCGGCAAAACCCACCCCTCTCAATCAGAAGGAAATTTTGATCCGAATGAGTGTGATCGTGTTAGAATATTCAGATTGGCGTGTTTACTGAAGCATTTTTATTCTGATCAGGCTTTTAATCTGGTTACTTGTGTCCATGTAAACATGGCTAATGACTTATGAGCCATGATGACAACAGACAAGACTGCAGTAAGAACCAAGATAATAATAAACATAATTAAACCTGCAAGCAGATGTAAGCGGACCTTCGCCCCCCCACGCACCCACGTAACCCAGCACCAATCGTACCTTGCTGTCTCAGAAAATTTCCCATTGTCACTGCAAGGGCTGCAGGAATAATAAAGTAAACCATTTGGCAAGAACTTCCTTTGAGCAGTAAGTGGTGCTATAACTTTTATCAAATATTCTTATGTAGGTGCATGCAGAGTTGGACTAAAGTCCATCATGACAATTACAGTGAAAATCCAACACAGTTTGTCCAATTTACAACTGTCCAACGTATGGTGATAAGGTAAACTTGGCCCTGTGTCCATTGTAACACTTAACATTTTAAGTACATGTTGCATACCAATACAGAACTAAAGAAGAGCGTCACCTTGACTTACGTTCCACATTTGGCAACCCTTGGATGTCCCCAATCCTCCAACGTAAAAAACATCTTGAATGGCAAGGAGTAGGTTTCCATGGCAACTGTGCTTATCACAGAACAAAAGTGACTTCCACTGAGGGTAGTCCAGTGCACTCTGAGAAACCAGTGAAAATGTCATGTCATTGTGACTACTTGTCTTTGGACAAAATTTGATACAATTTTGTTCAGTACCTCATGTCAACAGTAGGTGCTGGTGTGACAGTTTTTTGAATATTGATATGCAGACATGTTCAGAGTGGGATCAATATGATTTGTGCAACATTTGGTCCAAATCAAACGAGTCTATAAAGCTCAAGCTATAAAGATCAAGATTTGCAATGCGAGGAAGCCATTGAAGCATGCTGGTTGCCATTAAACAGTTCTGTACTATGTACATGTACTGTCAATGAGCCCTAGTCATTCCTTCATGTCATTTATTCTGCTGGTGAGAGAAAAAGACAGAAAAATGCTCTCAGCAATTCTTCCTTTCATCAATAGGGGAGCTAAAATTTTGTTTATTATTTTTATGTAGACACATTCGGTGCAGGACTAATATCGATCGTAGAAAATTTGGTGAAATTGTACCAACTTTGTCCAATGTACAAGTGTCCGTTATTGAAAGGAAAGGAGTAGGTTTCCATGACAGCTGTGCTTATCGCAGGACAAAAGTGACTTCCTCTGAGGGTAGTCCAATGCACTCTGAGAAACCACTGAAAATGTCATGACATTGCGACTACTGGTCTTTGCGCAAAATTTGATACAATTTTGTGCAGTACCTCATGTCAGCAGTAGGTGCGGGTGTGACAATTTTTTGAATATTGATATACAGACATGTTCAGAGTGAGATCAGTATGATTTGTGTAAAGTTTGGTCCAAATCAGATGAGTCTATAAAGCTCAAGCTATAAAGATCAAGATTTGCAATGTGAGGAAGCCATTGAAGCATGCTGGTCACCATTAAACAGTTCTGTACTATGTACATGTACTGTCAATGAGCCCTAGTCATTCATGTGAAGGAATGAGTAGGGTAGAGTAGTCATTGTCATGACAATGACAATGACAAGCAATGACAATGATAATGACTAGCTACTGCTAGTCATTGTCATTTGACCTCTGTCATTGCCAACAAAGGGTATATAACAAAGTATTGAGATGAACTTTTGTTATTGACCAAATACTTATTTCACCGAGGAATTTACCAATTAATTCATTAAAAATCCTTCAATGTGATTTTCTGGATTTTTTTTTCTTATTTTGTGTCTCATAGTTGAGGTATACCTATGATGAAAATTGGACACCTCTCTCATCTTTTAAGTGGGAGAACTTGCACAATTGGTGGCTGACTAAATACTTTTTTACCCCACTGTACGTATGTTTCTATGTATATATATATATATATATATATATATATATATATATATATATATATATATATATATATATATATACACGAATACATATACATGCATCTATTCTTTTATTAATCATTTATCACAGAGGAAACCTGTGGGGCAGCAGCAATGCAAAGCAAAATCTAACACCATGTGAATGTACATTGTAGACCCTATCGTAGACCCTAAACTATCTCATCGGCGTCTCCTGGATCCCCATCAGTCATCATCCTGGCAATAGGTGGGCAGGTGGGTCCCCTTGAGCTAGGGTCGGTCCTTGGAGAGAAGACCACTAAAATAGATCTTTCTTTTATTTTTTTTATTTTTATTCTTTTAATTTTAATTTTTATTCTTTAATCATGGGAATACAACGACATCCACAAAAACTAAGATCAATAAACTAATAATTATACTTATAAGGGCTCCTTGAATTATTTTTTTTTTTATTTTTCCCCATTTGCCAAATATATTGTCAAACCAACTACCTACAAGATTATCAATGCCAGATTAAGCTTTATCGAGCCTTTAGCTCTTATATTTTCATTTTTCTAAAATTTAAGCTATACTTTATAATAATTTTATTAAAATATGCAACTTATGGATTTTATAACTATTTTAGTAAATTGATTAATTATGCAAAAGGTTTTTCCTTTTTCTTTCTTTTCCTAAACATTAATTGTGCTATATAATAATCAACCAGATCCCACAATTTCAATAACTTAATGTGTAAACAATAAATTAGTATACTTTTATAATTGTTACCCCAGGCCTCTATACAATAGTGATTTGTCTTAATTTTATTTATGATTACAATATTTTTGAACTGTAACTTTTATCCATATATGAACTGTTTTAATATGCTATATTAACAAGCTGTTTGATATGCCTATTGTATTTTGTGTTCCAAGATAACGTTTTATCTCACAGTGACCAGCTAAAGGGTTTCATGCTCTCACTGCCTCCCCCCCTTTTCTCCTCTCCCGAGTAGACTGCTTGATGGCCTTGAAGCCCTGTAGTTATGCAGCTGTTGCCTTATCATATATACCTTTTTTATTTTTTATACTTCATGTTTCACTTATTGCAATAATCCTAAATGGGGTGTTAAATTGATTTAAAACTCCTTAATACTATCAAAGTTTGCATAGAGACTCCTACTATTAATATGTATTATTGTCATTGTCTGATCCAAATTCATAATTTCATCTAATTGTTGATCATAATAAGCACACTTACTGTTAATATGATTAAAATAGTTATTGTCTGGGTCAATATCTCCTAAAATGTCTTGTGGTTACTGTTCAGTATTGACAAAGGTTTCAGCTTCAATTAACCCTAATACACTTTCTGTCACAACTCGCCACTCCCAGTCATCTGCCTCACCTGCGCGCACACCTGCGCCTCGTCAATCACAGACTATTTAACCCACTCGGCCCAGAACATCGGTCTGGAGCCGTCTGTTAATCAACATTCTCAATCCCTCCGCAGGATCATTCCTTCCCGACCTGCAGTATCTCCTACCAGCAAGTAAGCTGTATCTTCACTCACCTGTCTTCCAGTCTCTCCCCTGTGCACAGGTGGATTCCCTGGCGGCGGAATCCTCCCGACCTCGCCAACTCCTCTCCCTCCTCATCCACTCCTCGTCATGTGCGCAGCAGGGCGCTGTCTCCCAGGCTAGAGATCTTTTGCCAACGCCAGCCACCGTTACATCTGCAAGTAAGCAACATTCGGTACATTAACCCTGCATGGTGAAGGTGAACTCATATTCTTGTCTCTGCTCTTTCCATAGGGTTGCCTGGCTGCATGGCGTGCCATTCTGCCCCCAGCGCTCCTCGTTCAACCACAGACCATTCACATTCCGCATACACGCATCCATACATCTCTTGTTGTTGAATAAAGCCTTTGAATCTCACCTGAGCCTGCGTGCATGTTCCCTGGGCCAGTAATTATGTCAGTACGGCTCCAGCAGGGCGGCCCAGCGGACAGCGGGCTCGCACGCCGTCTTTCCACCCTCGAGGCTCGGGTGGACTTGATCGCTCATCAACAACAAGTTATACTCAACCAATTAACTACTATTACTCACCGGCTGGGTCGCCTTGACCCCCAGCAGGCGTTCCCCCTAGCTCATCGTGGCGGATCAGCTTCCGCTATTCCCGTGGCTAGCCAGCCTAGCTCAGGGGCACCCACCTGGCTCACTCCAATCCCCACTCCTGCACGCTTTAACGGGAAACTCGGTGAAGCACGGGGGTTCATCCTGCAGTGTGAGTCGGTGTTTCAGCGCGTTCCCGGGGATTTTCCCTCAGACCACAGCCGGATTGGGTATGTGACTAACCTCTTGGAGGGGCGAGCGTTAGCTTGGGCTTACGCCATCATGGCGAAACCCAGCTACGCGAACCTCTCCTATGCCCAATTTGTGCGGGATTTCTTCGAGGTTTTTGACCACTCGCATCGTGATAGCGTCCTAGCTGATCGGCTCCTTAACCTTCACCAGGGTAGCCGGTCGGCGGCTGATTACGCTGTTGACTTCCGTGTGCCAGCGGAGGAGGTTGGCTGGGGCGAGGCGTCTCTCTGCAGCATCTTCCTCCGCAGCCTCAGTTCAAGTCTGCGGGATGAGTTGGCTAGCCAGGATCTTCCGGGGCGGTTATCAGAATTAATCTCTCTAACTATCAGTTTAGATAACAGGCTGCAAGAACGGGCCGCCAAGCGGAAGTCCTACAGCCACTCGCGCGAAACCCCCGCCCACACCTCTCAGTCTCGCCCCCTGGCGTTACCCGCTCCGGAGTCCGCCGATGAGCCTGAGGCGATGTTGGTCGAGCGAACCAAGCTCCCCATAGCGGAGAGACAGCGCCGCCGGGAGCTGGGCCTCTGCATGTATTGCGGGGGCGACCAGCACTCCATGGAGCATTGCCCGATCAAGCCAAATGGGGGGGTCCGCGAGTCACTGTAGGGGGCCTCGCGGACGCCAACCAGCCAAATCCCCTCTCAAATTGTTCACTGCCCATTAGGTTCTGTCACAATTCCACCGGGCACCTCACTCACGCACTGGTGGACTCGGGGGCAGAACAAAACTTTATTTCCAAGAGCCTGGCAACCCGCTTGGGCATCCCTTGTCTACCATTACCAACTCCCCTCAACCTCGTCACTCTCCATCTTGCTCCCCCCTGGGAGTAGTGACGCATCGCACCAAGCCGGTACCAGTTATTGTCTCTGGCAACCATCGAGAGGACCTCAGCCTGTTCGTCCTGTCCACCTCGACATCCCCCGTCATCTTGGGCTACCCGTGGCTGCGCCTCCACAACCCTGTGCTTGATTGGCAATCCGGCAGCATTCTCTCGTGAAGCTCGTTTTGCATGGGGACCTGCCTCCAGTCTGCGGCTTGTGCCCCATCCTCTCCTCTTCCTGCCTCTGACTCATCTCCCCTGGACCTCACCCTGGTGCCTCCGGAGTTCCACGATCTGGGGCTTGTCTTTAGCAAGTCAAAGGCGATGTCTCTTCCCCCCCACCGCCCGTATGACTGCGCCATAAACCTCCGCCTGGGGGCGCCGTTACCATCCGGTCGCCTCTACAACCTGTCTGCCCCGGAGCGGGAGGCCATGGACACATACATCAGGGAGTCGCTCAGTGCCGGCATCATCCGCCTCTCCTCGTCTCCACTCGGAGCTGGGTTTTTCTTCGTCTCCAAAAAGGATGGATCCTTGCGGCCGTGCATCGACTTCCGGGCCCTGAACGACATCACGGTGAAGGACAGATACACCCTGCCGGTCATGGACTCTGCCTTCCACTCCCTCCAGGGGGCCACCTGGTTCACCAAGCTGGACCTCCGCAGCGCATACCATCTCGTCCGGATCCGGGAGGGAGATGAGTAGAAGACAGCATTTCGGACGCCCAGCGGCCACTTCGAATACCGGGTCATGCCTTTTGGGCTCACCAATGCCTCTGCCGTCTTCCAACGACTCATTAACGACGTCCTGCGAGACTTCCTGGGGGTCTTCGTATTCGTATACTTAGATGACATCCTGATCTTCTCCAGGTCTCGGGAGGAGCACCAAGCCCACGTGAGGCGGGTTCTGCAGCGGCTTTTGGAGAACAGACTGTATGTTAAGGCAGAGAAGTGCGAGTTTTTCGCCAAGATGACCTCTTTCCTGGGTTTTATCATCTCCCACGACCAGATCCTTCCCGACCCCGCCAAGGTCAAAGCAGTGGTCGAGTGGCCCACCCCTTCTTCCAGGAAGCAGGTACAACAGTTCATCGGTTTTGCTAATTTTTACCGCCGCTTTGTACCTAACTACAGCTCCATCGTCACCCCCCTGACCCGCCTCACCTCTCCCAAGGTGCCCTTCCACTGGACCGAGGAGGCAGCAGCAGCATTTGAGACCTTGAAGATGGAGTTCTCCTCCTCCCGGGTCCTGACCCAGGTTGACCCCACGCTGCAGTGCTTGGTTGAAGTGGACGCGTCTGACACGGGGGTGGGGGCAGTTCTGTCCCAACGTTCTCTGGTGGATGGGGTGATGTGCCCCTGCACCTTCTTCTCCCGGCGCCTGTCTGTGGCTGAGCGCAATTATGACGTCGGGGACAGGGAGCTTCTGGCAGTAAAGCTTGCACTGCAGGAATGGCATCACTGGCTGGAGGGGGCGGCGCAGCCTTTTGTGATCTGGACGGACCACAAGAACCTGGAGTACCTGAGGTCGGCCAAACGCCTGAATGCCCGCCAGGCGCGCTGGCCTCTGTTTTTCGCATGCGTCAGGTTCACGATCACCTACCGTCCAGGCTCCAAGAATGGGAAACCCGATGCACTGTCCAGGCAGTTTGCCCCTGAGACCCGGGAGGAGCGGGACCACACCATCCTGCTCAACTCGTGTGTTGTGGGGGCGGTTTCCTGGTCCATCAGGGACAAGATCCAGAGGGCGCAGGAGACCGAACCGGACCCTGGCGGCGGCCCGGCAGGGAGGCTCTTCGTGCCATCGGCGGTTCGGGGGGATGTCATCCATTGGGCCCACACATCCAAGCTCGCCTGTCATCCTGGCATCTCCCGGCTGGTGGACCTCCTTCAGCGTTCTTTCTGGTGGCCCGGACTTCAGAAGGACGTCACCAATTACGTCCGGGCCTGCCCCCAGTGCGCTACGAGCAAGACCCCGAACTCCCCTCCTGCAAGGCTACTCCATCCCCTGCCGGTCCCGGGCAGACCCTGGTCACATATAGCTCTGGACTTCATTACTGGCCTCCCCGTTTCTAATTCATACGACACCGTCCTGACTATTGTGGACCGATTCTCCAAGGCCGCTCACTTTGTGCCTCTCCATGGTCTCCCCTCGGCACGGGAGACGGCCGATCTCCTTGTCCAACATGTGGTCAGGCTACACGGGATCCCAACAGACGTCGTATCTCATCGGGGGCCCCAGTTCGTGTCCCAAGTGTGGAAGTGTTTTTGCAACGCCCTGGGGGCCACGATGAGCCTCTCCTCCGGTCACCACCCCAATCCAACGGGCAGTGTGAGCGCGCCAACCAGGAGCTGGAAGCTGCCCTGCGCTGCGTCACCTACTTCAACCCATCCTCCTGGAGCTCTTACCTGGCCTGGGTGGAATATGCCCACAATTCAACTCTGTCGTCGGCTATCGGGATGTCCCCCTTCCGGGCATCATTGGGCTACAATCCCCCTTTGTTCCCCAAGCAGGAGAGCGAGGTGGCAGTTGCATCCATCCAGGCACACCTGAGGCGCTGCCGGAGCCTGTGGACCAGGACGCACAAGGCGCTTTTACGCACGACGGCGCGCAACAGCACTACGGCTAATCGCCACAGGAAGCCTGCTCCCGGTTACCAGGTGGGCCAACAGGTCTGGCTATCGGCCCGGGACGTTAATCTCAAGGCCGAGAAGAAGAAGCTGGCGCCACACTTTATCGGTCCCTTCACCATCTCTAAGGTAATCAACCCGGTGGCTGTGCGTTTGGCCCTCCCCCCTCCCTCCGTGTTTGCCCCACGTTCCACGTTTCCAAGGTCAAACCCATGATCTCCGACCCACTCTGTCCTCCTCCTAGGGCACCGCCCCCTCCCATGATGATCGACGGCCACCCGGCATGGGGGGTTGCCTCCATCCTGGACTCCCGGCGCCGAGGTCGTGGGCTGCAGTACCTGGTGGATTGGGAGGGGTATGGCCCGGAGTGGAGATCCTGGGTGCGCTCTTCCTTTGTGCTGGATAGGGATCTTATCACGGAGTTCCACCGGGCGCACCCGGATAAACCAGCGCCAGGAGGCGCTGCTCAGGGGGGAGTACTGTCACAACTCGCCGCTCCCAGTCATCTGCCTCAGCTGCGCGCACACCTGCGCCTCGTCAATCACAGACTATTTAACCCACTCGGCCCAGAACATCGGTCTGGAGCCGTCTGTTAATCAACGCTCTCAATCCCTCCGCAGGATCGTTCCTTCCCAACCTGCAGTATCTCCTACCAGCAAGTAAGCTGTATCTTCACTCACCTGTCTTCCAGTCTCTCCCCTGTGCACAGGTGGATTCTCTGGCGGCGGATTCCTCCCAACCTCGCTAACTCCTCTCCCTCCTCATCCACTCCTCGTCGTGTGCGCAGCAGGGCACTGTCTCCCAGGCTAGAGATCTTTTGCCAACGCCAGCCACCGTTACATCTGCAAGTAAGCAACATTTGGTACATTAACCCCGCATGGTGAAGGTGAACTCATATTCTTGTCTCTGCTCTTTCCATAGGGTTGCCTGGCTGCACGGCTTGCTATTCTGCCCCCGGCGCGCCTCGTTCACCCACAGACCATTCACATTCCGCATACACGCATCCATACATCTCTTGTTGTTGAATAAAGCCTTTGAATCTCACCTGAGCCTGCGTGCGTGTTCCCTGGGCCAGTAATTATGTGACTTTCATTATTAAATGAGGAAAAGGAAAGAAGAAGAAATACTAAGGAAAAAAGAACATAAAAATCTCAACTCATAATCTTACTGCACTATTATTCGTACATCAGAACTAAGGTTTAAATTTATCTAATTCCTCCATTTCTCTAATCATTACCTTACATTTCTTTGTCCATGTTGACTGTATTTTCCCCTGTTTTCTGAGAGCCCTTTCAAAAATTTTATGAAGGGTATATTTATGTTATCTGTCTTTTTTCATATTTTGCATCTGATTAGAATTTTAGCATTACAAAAATAATAATTCACAGACTTCTGTCACGCCTCGCCGCCCATCTGCGGCGCCAGCTGCACGCACACCTGCACTTCATCAGCGGCGAGGGATTTAAGCCGCCTCGCCCTGGGCTTCGGCCTGAAGCCGTCAGACTTCACTCGTCACGATTGCTGTGAGTAACCTCTACCACTTCAGCAAACATTTCGGTAAGAAGCCCTTACCTTTTTTCCTCTCCAAGTCTGCTCCCCTGTGCACAGGTGGATTTTCCGGCGGCGGACCATTCCTCTCCGTCTCCATCCCCTCGCTGCTGCACTGGGCTCTCCAGGTCGCTGTCTACCGGACCTCGTCCTTGCTGTGCCAGCCACCTGCTAACTCCAAGTAAGCTCATCACCATTTTTACATCCCCTGTGTTGGTGTGTGTCCGTCACCCTTCTCCCTCTGCTTCTCCCATAGGGTTGTCCGGCTGTACGGTCTCCTGCCTCCGTGCCCGACGCAGACGCCACCACCAATACATCCACATCTCGCAGACACACATTCATACACACTTGTTGCTAATAAAGCTATTGGATCTACTCTGAGCCTGCGTGTGTGTCTCCTGAGCCGTGCATTATGTCAGTACGGCTTCAGCAGAGCGGCTCGGCAGATGGCGGGCTCACACGCCGACTTACCACTCTCGAGGCTCGAGTGGACCTAATAGCCCACCAGCAACAGGTGATTTTAAACCAGCAAACCATTATAACAAACCGATTGGACCGCTTGGACCCCCAACAGCCGTTCCCCCCGGCTCGTCAGGGTGGCGCAGCTCCTGCTGCTCCAGCGGCCGTCCAGCCAGCTCCAGTAGCACCGGCTCGGCTCACGCCCATTCCGACCCCCGCCCGCTTTAGCGGTAAGCTCTGCGGTGCGGGGGGGTTCATAATGCAGTGTGAGTCCGTGTTCCACCGTGTGCCCGGAGATTTTCCTTCAGATCATAGCCGAATTGGCTACATTGGGAATCTCCTAGAGGGGCGAGCATTAACTTGGGCTTATGCCGTAATGGCGAGGCCCAGTTATGCCACCCTCACCTATGACCAATTCGTGAGACAATTCCTGGAGGTCTTTGATCATTCTCGTACCGAGACTGTCCAGGTTGATCGGCTTCTCAGTCTTCAGCAGGAAAGCCGGTCAGCAGCGGACTATGCGATCGACTTCCGGGTAGCGGCGGAGGAATTGGGCTGGGATGAACGTTCATTCTGCGGCCTCTTCCTCCACAGTCTCAGTGATGATCTGAAGGATGAACTGGCTGGGCGGGACATCCCGGAGACTCTAGCGGAGCTAACATCCCTAGCCATCAGTTTGGATAACAGGCTGCGCGAGCGCTCCTCGGGGCGGAAGTCGTCTTCTTCTCGCTTTCGTGGTGTCTCGTCGCGCCTGTCCCAAGCTCGCCCCCTGGCGACGCCGCCACCTTCGCGCCCCGAGGAGTCGGAGCCGATGGTGACGGGCTGGACAAAGCTTCCCCCTGCGGAGAAACAACGTCACCATGAGTTGGATCTCTGCATGTATTGCGGAGATAGTCAACACACGGTGGAACTTTGCCCACAGAAGCCAAACGGCGGGGTCCGCGAGTCACTGTAGGGGGCCTCGCGGACATCAATCGGTTAAATCCCCTCTCCCAATTGAAGCCCCCCGTCCGATTTTGTCACAACTCCACTGGGCATCTCACCCATGCACTGGTGGATTCGGGCGCGGAGGGCAGTTTTATTTCACAAAGCCTGGCAACCCGATTGGGCATCTGTTGCCAAGTTCTCAAATCTCCTCTCGCCCTAGTCAACCTCTCCCATGTCTCCCTGGGGAGAGTAACACATCAGACCCTCCCTGTTCCTGTGATCATCTCTGGGAACCACCGGGAGGAAATAACCTTCTACGTCCTCCCCAACTCTGTGTCGCCCGTCATCCTGGGATACCCCTGGCTTCGCCTCCATAACCCCGTCTTGGATTGGAAGTCCGCCAGGGTGTCGGCATGGAGTACATTCTGTATGAGCACCTGCCTGCAGTCTGCTGCCTGCTCTCCGTCCTCTTCTCCAACTCCTACGGACGCTGCGCCCCCGGACCTCTCCCTGGTGCCATCGGAATTTCACGACCTGGGCATGGTTTTCAGCAAGTCCAAGGCGATGTCTCTTCCCCCACACAGACCCTACGACTGTGCAATAAACATCCGCCAGGGGGCACCCTTACCCTCTTGGCGACTCTACAGCCTGTCGGCGCCGGAGAAGGAGACCATGAATGCCTACCTCAAGGAATCGCTGAGTGCTGGAATTATCCGTCCCTCGTCATCACCATTAGGGGCAGGATTCTTCTTCGTGGGCAAGAAGGACGGTTCCCTCCGTCCTTGTATCGACTATCGCGCCCTAAATGATATCACGGAGAGGGATCATTACACCCTGCCTCTCATGGACACCGCCTTCCACTCCCTCCAGGGGGCGACTTGGTTCACCAAGCTGGATCTACGCAGCGCATACCACCTCGTCCGGATCCGGGAGGGAGATGAGTGGAAGACAGCCTTCCGTACCCCGAACAGCCACTTCGAATACCTGGTGATGCCGTTCGGGTTGACCAACGCTCCAGCCGTCTTTCAGCGCCTAATTAATGACGTCCTCCAGGATTTCATTGGCCTTTTTGTGTTCGTCTACCTGGATGACATCCTCATCTTCTCCAAGTCCAGGGACGAGCACCGGGTCCATGTGAGGCGGGTCCTCCAAAGGCTGCTGGAGAACCGGTTGTATGTGAAGGCCGAAAAATGTGAATTCTACGCAAAGACAACATCCTTCCTCGGGTTCATCATCTCCCACGACCAGGTGCTTCCGGACCCAGTGAAGGTGAAGGCGGTGGTGGAATGGCCTACACCTGCATCGAGAAAACAGGTGCAACAATTCATCGGGTTTGCAAATTTCTACCGCCGCTTCGTCCCTCATTTTAGCACCATCACCGGCCCACTGACCTGCCTCACGTCTCCTAAGGTCCCGTTCCGGTGGACCGAAGAGGCCGCGGCCGCTTTTCAGGCGCTGAAGGCGGAGTTCTCCTCCTCCCGGGTCCTGAGCCAAGTCAACCCGTCGCTGCAGTGCATCGTGGAGGTGGACGCTTCGGACACAGGAGTGGGGGCGGTCCTGTCTCAGCGGTCGCCAGATGACGGAGTCAAACGGCCCTGCGCTTTCTTCTCTCGGCGCTTGTCCCCGGCGGAATGGAATTACGACGTGGGGGACAGAGAGCTCCTCGCCATCAAGCTCGTGCTGCAGGAGTGGCGTCACTGGCTAGAGGGGGCGGACCTGCCGTTCGTGGTCCTGACTGACCACAAGAACTTGGAGTATTTGAGATCTGCCAAGCGTCTGAACGCCCGCCAGGCACGCTGGTCCTTGTTCTTTGCCAGGTTCCATTTTAACATCACCTTCAGGCCTGGCTCCAAGAACGGCCTGCCAGACGCCCTCTCTAGACAGTTTGCCCCTGAGGAGTGTAAGGACACGGCCCACACCATCCTGCCCAGGTCGTGCATCGTGGGAGCCGTCACCTGGGACATAGAAAGCAAGATCCGGAAGGCACAGGAAGTGGAACCTGACCCTGGCGGTGGACCGGAGGGGAGGATGTTCGTGCCATCCACGGTTCGGGGGGAGGTCATCCACTGGTTACATACATCCAAGCTCACCTGCCATCCTGGCTCTTCCCGGATGATCGACCTCCTTCAACAGTCCTTCTGGTGGCCGGGCCTGCGGAGGGACGCTGCCCGCTACGCCTGGGCCTGCCCAGTATGTGCCACCAGTAAGTCAGGTAATGCCCCTCCAGCAGGTTTGCTCCAGCCTCTGCCCGTCCCTGGCAGGCCCTGGTCACATATCGCCCTGGATTTCGTCACCGGACTCCCAGTCTCAAACATATTCGACACCGTCCTGACCATCGTAGACCGCTTCTCCAAGGCGGCACACTTCATCCCGCTACGAGGTCTTCCAACCGCCCTGGAGACGGCGGACCTCCTAGTCCAGCACGTGGTCAGGCTGCACGGGATTCCGGTGGACGTGGTCTCGGACCGGGGGCCCCAATTTTCCTCAGAGGTTTGTAGGTCATTCTGCAATGCCCTGGGAGCCAAGGTGAGCCTCTCCTCCGGCCATCACCCCCAAACCAACGGGCAGTGCGAGCGGACCAACCAGGAGCTGGAGGCTGCGCTCCGCTGCGTCACTGCGTCCAAACCTACGTCCTGGAGTAACCATCTCGCCTGGGTTGAGTACGCCCACAACACCGCCCGCTCTTCTGCCACAGGGATGTCTCCCTTTAAGGCGTCCCTGGGCTACGACCCCCCCCCCCTTTTCCCAGCACAGGAGAGTGAGGTAACGGTTCCCTCAGTTCGGGCGCACCTCAGGCAGTTCCGCTCCATCTGGGCGTCAGCGCGCAATGCGCTTTTACGCACGGCAGAGCGCAACCGAACCACGGCGGACCGGCACAGAAGACCTGCCCCAGCGTACCAGGTGGGTCAGCGAGTCTATGTGTCAACCCAGGACGTCATTTTAAAGGGCGAGAGGAGGAAGCTGGCACGGCGTTTTATGGGCCCATACCCCATCACCAGGATTATCAACCCGGTGGCTGTGCGTGTAGCTATTCCCCCTCCCTTCGCATCCATCCCACCTTCCATGTATCCAAGGTGAAGCTGGCAGTCTCCGACCCCCTTTGCCCTCCTCCTGCTGCACAACCCGCGCCCCGGATGGTTGATGGCCATCCGGCCTGGCCTGTCTCCTCCATCCTGGACTCCCGGCACCGGGGTCGTGGGTTGCAGTACTTGGTGGACTGGGAGGGTTATGGGCCTGAACATCGGCACTGGGTACCCTCGTCGTTTGTGTTGGACCCGTCCCTCATTACTGAGTTCCACCGAGCGCACCCGGAGAAACCATCGCCAGGAGGCGCTGCTAGAGGGGGGAGTACTGTCACGCCTCGCTGCCCATCTGCGGCGCCAGCTGCACGCACACCTGCACTTCATCAGCGGCGAGGGATTTAAGCCGCCTCGCCCTGGGCTTCGGCCTGAAGCCGTCAGACTTCACTCGTCACGATTGCTGTGAGTAACCTCTACCACTTCAGCAAACATTTCGGTAAGAAGCCCTTACCTTTTTTCCTCTCCAAGTCTGCTCCCCTGTGCACAGGTGGATTTCCCGGCGGCGGACCATTCCTCTCCGTCTCCATCCCCTCGCTGCTGCACCGGGCTCTCCAGGTCGCTGTCTACCGGACCTCGCCTTGCTGTGCCAGCCACCTGCTAACTCCAAGTAAGCTCATCACCATTTTTACATCCCCTGTGTTGGTGTGTGTCCGTCACCCTTCTCCCTCTGCTTCTCCCATAGGGTTGTCTGGCTGTACGGTCTCCTGCCTCCGTGCCCGACGCAGACGCCACCACCAATACATCCACATCTCGCAGACACACATTCATACACACTTGTTGCTAATAAAGCTATTGGATCTCCTCTGAGCCTGGCAAGCTGATGCAGATGACTGTCCACTATGGAGGAATTTGTCTAAAGTAAAACCAAATGAACAGTCATAGTCGAAATCGACTGACCGCATGATGATGTAGGACAGCCTGATAATAAAGAGTTACAAAAATCTAATCTAGAGCTAACAAAAGCATGGATTAGTTTCTCAGCATCACTCTGAGACAAGATGCTCCTAATTTTGGAAATATTGCGCAAATGACAGAAGGCAGTCTTAGAAACAATTTTAATTTGTGAATTAAAGAACAGCTCTTGATCAAAAATAACTCCAAGGTTCTATTAAGAACCATTAAGAGAAAGAGTAACCACATCCAAACTAAGAATTTGATTTGGAAAGGTATTTCTAAGGTTTTTTTTGACCAACTAGAATGACTTCAGTCTTATCTGAATTTAATAGCAAGATACGTCAAACAGGTTCATTTTGTCTTCTTTCAATTATTTTTCCTTTTTTTTTTTTTTTTCCTTTGAAAGACAAAAGTAAAATAGAAAGAAGGTAAAGACATCTTTCTATTTTACTTTTGTCTTTCAAAGGAAAAAAAAAAAAAAAAAAAGGAAAAATTAATAGCAAGATATTACAAGTCATCCAAGCTTTGATTTCCTTAAGACAAGCCTCTAATTTGGCTAATTGATTACTGTCATCTGGATTCATTGACAAGTATAATTGTGTGTCATCTGCATAACAATGAAAATATATGCAGTGCTTTCTTAAAATATTGCCTAGTGGAAGCACATATTAAATAAAAAGAATTAGGTGTCAGGATACGGAGCAGAAACCGTGTTCACGCTCCTTTGGTTATTTCTGTTTTTTTTCTGTATTTCCCCACTTCTGTTTAGTATTTAATATTTAGGATGCCATCTGAGTTTACTTTTTGTTTCTGTTTTACGTCATCCAGGTTGTGTATCTTATATTGGCCATGATAGTCTATTGTTATTACAGTATATTCTGTCCCCCATCCTAGTTGTGATATTTGTTTATTTCCAGCACCTTTAGTATTTCTCATTTTATATTTATGTTCCTCCTGTGTTTTTGTTTTGACGGTGTGCTGGATTGCTTTCATTATCTGCTCAAGTCCACTTCCAGCACAGTTGTCATTTGCTTGGACTTATTTCTCCCTGCTCTAGTAGCTTACACCTCTCTTCAGTTGTAATTATCCCTTGTGTCCTATTTAAGAGCCACCTGATGCCGCGTCCTAATACCAAGTTCAGACGGTTATTCTACACCTGTCTCATCCTACTCCTGCTTCTTCTAAGTGTTTTTGTACTTTGTATGTTTTTGCATTCTTTATTAAATTCACGCACAACTCACAGTTCAGCGCATGGGTCTTCTTCCTGCCCTGAAGGGCCAAATCATGACATTAGGGCTGAGCACAGATCTCCGTGGAACTCCATGACTGAGCTTTGAGTTGGAAGAAAACTCATTATTGACATGAACAAACTGGACCCTATCAGAAAAATAAGATTTAAACCACTGCAATAAAGTTCAATTAAATTCAACAAGGTGTTCTAGTCTATTAAGTAAAATATTATGATCGTCTGTATCAAAAGCTGCACTAAGGTCCAAAAGGACAAGTACAGAAACAAGTCCATTATCAGATGTGATAAGTAGGTCGTTAGTGACCTTCACTAAAGCAGTTTCAGTACTATGATAGATTCTAAACCCTGATTAAAACTCTTCAAATAAACCATTTCACTGCAAGTGGTCAAATAATTGCATAGCAACAACTCTTTCTAAGATTTTTGACATGAAAGGCAGATTAGAAATTGGTCTATAGTTAGCTAAAACTCCTGGATCCAGCATTGGCTTTTTAAGTAAGGGTTTGATTACAACAGTTTTTAAAGTCTGTGGTACATGGCCTAATGTTTATGAAGAATTGATTATTTGAAGAATAGAGCTACCAATAAATGTGAAGTCTTCTTTAAATAACCTGGTAGGAATAGGCTCTCGTAGACAAGTTGAAGGCTTGGATGAGGAAATTATTTTATCTAATTCTAAAAGGTCAATTGGAGTAAGTTCATCCACACAGATATCAGCTGAAGGAGTTGTAGTAGTTACTGTATTTAAGTTAATGGTGGGAAGAATCTGCCTGATTTTATCTCTGACAGGTGAAATTTTATTATTGAAGAAGTTCATAAAGGGCGGCATGGTGGCGGAGTGGTTAGCACTGTGGCAGCACAGCAACTCACCCTTGGCCGGGGGATCCTGGGTTCGATCCCAGCCCCCGACCAACAGTGATCTGTGTGGAGTTTGCATGTTCTCCCCGTGTCTGCGTGGGTTTACTCCGGGATTTCTCCGGTTTCCTCCCACATGCCAAAAACATGCAAGTTAGGTTAATTGGCATCAAACTGGGGATTCTAAATTGTCCTTAGGTATGACTGTGAGAGTGAATGGTTGTCTGTCTGTCTGTGTTGGCCCTGCGATGGACTGGCGATCTGTCCAGGGTGGACCCTGCCTCTCACCCAAAAGATGCTGGGATAGGCTCCAGCCCCCCCGCAACTCGAAAAGGATTAAGCGGAAGAAGATGAATTAATGAATGAATGAAAGAAGTTGAATTGAATTGAATTGAATTGAATTTATTTATTTCGGATAGTACATTACAGGTTAAAAGAAACTGTATAATATAACAACAAGGTCAAATTAGACAAAGACTCCTTCTACTATACAATTCCACGTGAGTTATCCGAAATGGGTGATGGCTGAAGCCGCAGCTTATATTGCCCACCCATATTCCATCCAAGAATTCAAAGGAGAAAAAAGAGAAAAACAAGACAAGAGCGATTACAATTTAAAACAAGGCTAAGACAAAATGTGACTGAGAGAAAAAAGAAAACTGAGCTAATCTAAGTTAAGCGGTTACTATTCAAAAACAAATCTAAGACATAATGTCACAGAGAAAAAAAGAAAAACTAAGCTACAACATAACACAGGCTGGAAATGTCAATCCTTATGTGAGTTTACATGTCGTCTTGTAAATATGTTTGGAGTATTTCTTCCTTTAGTTTTTGTTTAAATTGTCCAAGCGTTGTACATGATTTTAATTCAGGTCCAAAATCGTTCCATAATCTGACTCCTTGCACTGAAATACAGTGTTGCTTGGTGGTTGTTCTCACTGTAGGCTTTTGAAATATACATGTTCCTCTGAGGTGATATCGTTTCTCCCTTGTTTGGAACAACTTTTGGATATTTGCGGGCATTGATAGAGTAAAGATAGAGTAAAGTTCATAAAGTCCTGACTAGTAAGCTCTAAGGGAATGCTAGAATTGACAGAGTCCTGACTCTTTGTCAGCCTGGCTTCAGTGCTGAAAAGAAACCTGGGATTATTCTTGTTCTCTTCTATTAATGCAGAATAATAAGTTGTTCTAGATTTCCTAAGAGATTTTTTTTATAAATTAGAAGATGATTTCTCCAAGCTAAATAGATTTCATCTAATTTAGTGGAGTGCCATTTTCTTTCTAATTGACGAGTCTTCTGTTTTAAGTTATGAGTTTCTGTATTGAACCAAGGAGTCAGAAATCTCTGATTAGACTTTTTCTTTTTAAAGGGGCCACCATGTCTAGACTCTGATGGAGAGAAGCCGTCACACTATCTACCATGCTATCAATGACCATGTTTACATGCACACAAATAAACTGGCTATGATTGGATTTCTGGAGTTATCAGATTATTCAATGGCCATATAAACAGAATAATCCGATAAAGGCCAAGCAACTGAGGTCATTAACTCAAGTGGTTTACCCAGTTTATTCAGTAGCCTACACAAGAAAACTGATTATGGGCATTATCAGTTTATTCATTATTATTTACATCTCCGTTAGTAATATTTTTCTTTAGGAGCCAAATAGTCAGAATAGTAAAATCAAAGGTTAATAGATAATGGTCGGACAGTACAGGGTTAAAGAGGAGACATTACCAGATTTTTTATTTCTATGCTATATGTGAGAACAAGGTCCAATGTGTGGTGGAGATAATGGGTAGAATTTCCTACTTTCTGAGAAAACCCCATCAAGTCTAATATAGAATTAAATGCCATATTAAGGCAACCAGTATCTACATCTACATGTATATTAACGTCCCCTACTATGATTATTCTGTCTGATTTCAGCAGTAAATCCACTACGAACTCAGCAAATTCAGAAAAAAATTCTGAGTAGGCTGAGGGAGGACAATAAACTATGGCAAATAAAATTGGGTTTAACCTAAAATTGCTAACATGCACAATACTGAGGACCAGGCCCTTAAAGAAATTATAACATGTTTTTTTGCTTTACATTAACTAGTAATTTGGAATGGTAAATTGTTGCTACTCCTCCTCCACGACCAGAACTTCTTGAGATTTTGACAGTTTAAATAACCAGAGGGAGTTGAATCATTTAAACCAACATGATCTTCTTGCCCTAATCAAGTCTCTGTAAGGGATATTAAACCAATCTGATGATCAATTAACAGATCATGGACTAGCAGAGACTTGGGAGTTAGAGACCTAATATTTAACAAACCACATTTAATTTTTAAATTATGGGGCAAAACAGCCCAAGTCATTAGATTTAGAGGCTACATGTTTAATTTGAGTTTTATCAACTTTTTGTTTAATCACTTTTGGATGCTGATACATATTTTTATTTACTTTTGAGGGAGCAGACAGTGATTCTCTGATGGGGAAGACAGGGGCTAAGTTGAAGGGTGGCGGATGGAGAGAAGCTGCAGAGAGGCGTGTAAGACTGCGACTTTGCTTCCTGGTCCCAACTCTGAGTAGTCAAGCGATAAGAAATAGTAGGTGCAGTTAATAAATCCATTGTTGTTTGAGAGCAACAGCCACTGGTTTAAACGTTTGGCACCACATCACTATAGCTGACACACCTCAGGTGGATTAATGGCACATGTCTTCCCAGGTGTGAGTTTTTTGCTTCTGAATCATTGTCTATGTAGGACACCTAACAATGCATTGTAGAACCATCACAGGCCCATGTAGGCAATCGCTTCAGTGACTTTATGGTGAATTTTTAGAAGTAGTGGTTGTTAGTAAAAGGTTAACACATATTCAGCAACTACACTATTTATTTCTCACCTAGATTGTTTTCAGAAACATGTTCCTAATGTACTTTTGAAGATATACAGTAGGAAAAAGTTTACCGTCCCAGTGCCATCTTGGATACAGGTGAACAGACATGAACAGACCGCCCACTGGAGGACACGTTGACCAATGAGGTGCAGCTTGTGTGTTTTGCCAAGGAGTGCCTACATATGTCAGTCATTTGTTGTGGCTCCGATGGTTATGACATATTTGTACTCCTGACCTGACCGATCCCTGAAGTGAGGCAGCATGGGGAGTCAGAATAAAGCTACGGTCACAAAGATTCTTATGAACGATGGGATAGATCTGGATGAAATTTTCACCAGAGGTGGCTCTTGGGCTACAAAGGAAGCCATTACATTTTGGTGATGATCCGAGAACGCATACCTCCGCCAAGGCTCCTATGTATCTTCTCACAGTGTGTTAGCAACAGTACTCCAGAACTAATGGACAGACTTTGATGCAATTTTCACCAGAAGTGACTCTAGGCCTCCACACAAACCCATTACATTTTGGAGGTTATCCATGAGGGATGGAAGGGACCATGGCAGAGGTATGCGCTCTGAGTGTTTTTCTAGTCTTGGACAATGATGTTCCTGCAACTCTGACCTGATTTAAATTTTATTTTGTTCAGTTTCACGTTATTAGAGGTAAACAACAACACCACATTTTTGTTTACTGAATTGCCTTATTTTAACATTTCATTCAACTTAGGATAAGGCAAAGGTAGTCAGAATGTTACTTCATGTTGCTTCATGTTACTTCATGAATGTTACTTCAAAACTTTGTATGACAATTGACAGCTCTGATTTAAGGCTCCTAGGCAGTTAAGATGTGTGACTGCAGCCGCAGTCATTTTGCTATTGTACTCAAAGTAGAGGAGTCATGCTGTTTCAGAATTAGACACTTCTGGATGTTGGCTGTGGAGGTCAGGGAAAACAGTGTGGTGCTGTCACATAGGTTTATCCCCAGAGACCAAATGGAAGAAGACAGAAGTTAATTTACCACACACAGACCTGAAGTAATAGACCTGACAGACATTGTAACACACTTCATACATACACTCACCAGCGCATTTAACACTCTGCCCTCCTAAGCCTCTCTCCAATAATAATAAAAAAAAAAAACCTCTGGGCTTCAAGCACACTCCCTGTAGTGCAGTATAATCATTTCGTACTTCCTCTGAACTGTCATGGTGACAGTTTGAGAAACAGCTATATTCCTGTTTGGGGGCCGTGGTCAGTAAGTAGTTATGGTGACTGTCAGGTGAAGACCTTGAATATCCTATAAGTCAGCTTGTTAGGGTCTGTTATTCTGTCTAGGACATAAATTGCATTATAACAACAGTCAGCCATCCAGTGCCATATTGTTTCGGCTTTAAACGAGCTCTCTGTAAGATAATGTATGCAATAAACCATAAACATAACCATGAGGTGTCACCAGAAAATAATTAAAAACTGGCTTCTCCAGCAACAGTGATACAGCCCGGATCATTTCATTTTAAAAATTCACAAACCATCTCAGAAAGGTTTGCTTTGTATTGATGTAGACTATATCCTAGAATCTGATTGATTGATTGATGCAGTTTTACGGACATTAGTCACAGACCCTGACATGACAGCCTGCCCTACTTTCCTCACAGCTACTGGATTTAAGTTTCATTTTATCAAGTGTGCATACAGCCTTTGAAAATTCAATGCAAGACATCTCAATTTGCTGGACAGCTGAAAGAAGGTCAAAATAGTGTGCAGTCTCACACAAAGCAGGACACCTGGTCACTTTACCTGTGATGCCACTTACTGTAAGAGATGGATAAACTTCTGTGGCACAGGCTGGGGGAGGGGAAGGTCAATACCATTTCCACTGTTTATACCATTTTAAAATGGTAGGTGTCAGCATTACATAATGTTCCTTTAATTGTTAAGGTACACACCTTATAATCACAATATCCCGCCCAGCTCATGCCATAATTTAGACATTGTATTTTGTATTTTGGCCTAAATCGGGTCTGTCGGTCCAAGCCTTAATTTAGCCGACAAACAGACATTGAAAATTGGTCTGTGTTTAGTCCATCTAATATGAACTATATTTAACTAGAAAACAGCTGTTGAAAATTGGTCTGTGCCTGACCATGTTAATAAAAAAAAAAATAGTCCAATAATTGAGCTGTTTAGTCCATAGGATTCAGCCCAGATTTATCCTCAGACTAGTTATTGGCATTTGGTGATGGTGGTGGGGGTCTGTGTCTCAAAAGTCAAATATACTTTTACAATCACAAGGGTCTTTGTTAAAAGTGCATTGTAAAAATGCAGATTTTTTACCAGCTTTTTTTCTTGTTCGATGTTTGGCATAGTGCTTGTTCGATAATATCTGGAACAATCTGAAGCCAGTACTAGTGCTATTTGAATACATTTTACAAATTTCTCTCTGTGTTTTGTCTTTTTATTGATGTTCACATCTCGGCCTCAGGGTGTTTGCAGACACCCCTGCTCTCACATCTTCTTGAAAGCTAAGCAGGGTCTACCTTATGTAGCGGTCAGGAGGTATTGCTGCCACCTTGTAGGGGTGAAGTTCTACTTGTCCTGGGGAGGACTGAGTGACACAAAATCTAGGTCACCCCACCCAATCCCTATAGCTTCAGTGTTTGTGTTTACGAACAGGTAGTCCTCTGTTTAGCAGCTTAGGCTAGGCACAGGCCCTCCAGACTGAGCGAAGCAGGCTTCAGGATAAAAGATGAGGGTCTGATGGCCACCTGAAGTGCATGCAGTGTGTGTTGAACTTACTTGACACCGCCCCTACTGGCTAAACAGGTGAAGCGCCTCTACCCCTGCCTGTAAACACAAAGGTGAGTGACTAAGATAACATTTATTATGTCACCCAATCTTTAGCTTCAGAGTCAATTACTCTGGCTCTTTTCTGAGGAAAACAATTAAACAAAAACACAGTGAAGCACCCTCTTTCAACAACAAATAAAGAATTAAAAAAAAGAATTTATCTTGTATGACTAGTTATATTGACCATTAGTGAGCATTTTCAGACCATAAACACATTAGTAGAAATAATAGTTTTCTACCCCAGAATTGCCACAGAACATTCACACTCAAATTCAGCAATGCTCACTTTGAGACTTCCATATCACAAAAACATTCTGTTAAATCAATTTCCCTTTTTACCATAGACCTCAAATGTTCACCTCTTCTCTTTCTGTACATAGTTGGAAGAGGGAAAAGTCATCTGTGAGCAAGTGTAAAGGAGGGGGGCAGTCCTTTCTGGCTCACACTACGTGTGTGTGTGTGCACGCGCGCGTGCATGCGCTGGCACCAATACAGTCCAGTCTAGCTCAGTTCAAAATGCGCCACACACGAGGGAGTCCAAGCGAGAATCAGTTCAGTCCAGCTTTAGTTCAGTTGGCGCAAGGTGTGTATATGTTAGGACTGGAGGCAGGAAATGACAGTCCCATGTCCGTTCCTACTTGTGTGTGTGGGTGTAAATGTGTGAGTTACCCAACAACAGGGGATTGCAGGGAAGATGTCAAGTGGATGGCAGGGCAAAACTGGACTCGTTGCTCTTCCACACTAGACACATGTCTCTCTTCTTCTGGCGGGAGGCGCCAACAGCAGTGGTCACCGAGTAAACCATGATAGCTCAGGCCTCCCAGCAAGATTCGCATAAACTAAATTGCCAGCTCCAGAGATGTAGGTGGCATGAATATGTGCACTAGACTTACACTTAATGCTCTTCCAGCCGTCTTCATACGTGTAGCAGCCTATCTGTGCACCACCACCCACCCCTAATAACAAAACTTGATACCAATTAGGCACAACTGACTTTGGCCCTAGCTCTATCAAAAGAAAACACAAAAAAATGCAGCGACATTACTTGTTCTAAGCCCAACACTTAATGGTACCGTCGGCTTAGACTAAAACTTTTCTTTTTTCCGGAATAACAGCGCAGACTAACTTTCCGTCATCACACCGTGTAGCTTGCGCCGCACCCACACACTGACTCTGCTTGGGCACAGACTTCTCCCTCTTGCGCGTTCATGTGAGCTCACCTCTCTTAAAGGTACAGCAACCATTTGCAACAGCTACAATCCCTCTGCAAAACCCTACCATACCATCTGACATCCATGTGCAGTCCCTGAAAAACAAAACAAAAAAAAAATACAACTCATGAATACATAAGGCAGCACTTACAGTTCTTTCAAAATTGAAGTACACAATGATGCCTCACAACATTTGCAAGTAATGAAAATTTAACACTCCATAACCAAATTTATTGACGTGTGAAATAAAGGTTTCATACACTGCAGTTGCACACATTACTTCAAAACATAATCTTCCCTAAGCCTCCAGGGAAGTGTACCTCTTGCATCTAGGCTCAACCACACTTTCAATTTCACTGTCTGCATCCAACCCACCCACAGTCTCCTCACCCTGAACCCGATCCCCATCATCCCTCCCATCCTCGATCCCTTCATCACCCAGGTCTGTGTTATTGTGTGTGCATGTATGGGGCAGTGGAGGCAAACAATGTCAGGGCAGTCTGTGTCAGGGCCAAATTCCTCTCTGAGTCTTCTTCATCTGGGGAGGCAGGGTAGTGATCTGAAAGTACAGTGTCTCAGTAGGTCCCTGTGGACAACTTTTGGGGGCCTTCCTCTCTCAGAGCGGATAGTGTAAACAGGGGTGTCCTGGGAGTTTTGTTTGACCACAATGTAGGGGTGGGGTTCCCACTTGTCTCTGATCTTATCTCGACCCCGATGAGAATGATTGCGTAAAAGAACATAGTTGCCAGACCTCACGAAAGCTCCAGCAGACCTCCTGTCATAGGCTCTTTTTCTCCTCCTGGATGAATCTTATGCTGCTGCATTAGCTACCTCCACAGCTGTTTTGAACTTATCCCGGTGGGCCTTGACCCACCCATCAAGATTATTCACTTCATCATCCTCCAGGTCCTTTTCCACCTAAGATGTCCATTGGCTGCCTAGAGTCTTTTGCAAACATCAAGTAAAAGGGTGAGTAACCTGCTGAGGAATGGATGCGACTGTTGTAGGCCATGACAAGCTCTGAAAGGTGTTCATCCCACCTACTCTTCTTCTACGCAGGTAAAGTCCGCAACATCTCATGCATAGTTTGGTTGAACCTCTCACATTGGGCATTGCCTTGTGGGTGGTAGGGGGTTGTGCGGCTCTTTCCAATTCTGTAAATCTGGCATAGCTCTTTTATCACATTGGCCTCAACGCACCGCCCCTGATCTGAATGGAGGCATGCTGGGCAACCATAATGTACAAACCAATGTTTTTCATGGTTCTTGGCTGTGGTGTGCACAGTTTGGTTCTTGGTCGGAACGATCACTGTGAACTGAGTAAACATGTCAGTGAGGACCAACACATTTTTGTACCCCTTACTGGACCTCTCCAGCATGGTGTAATCCATTGCACCCACCTCAAAGGGAGCTGAGACATTCGTGCATGCCATGGGGGCTTTGATTTTAGGAAATGCATCCTTTGCCACAGCACACCACTTGCACTCCTTGACCCAGGTCTGCACATCTTTGGTCATAGTGGGCCAGTAATAACTTCGTCTCATGGACCTGAGGGTGCTCTCTTCTGCAAAATGTCCACCATGTTCATGCTGGCTTTCATACACACAGCGCCGCAAGCGCTCTGGGACAATCAGCTGACGGATCTCTTCCCCATCTCTCAGGTCAGTGATAGACCAAAACAGCACCCCCTTTTGAAGTTGCAGCTGCTCAAACTGTTTGGCAAGCAGCTTCAGTCTTGGGTCTGCACTTCTCAACTTGGCCACAGTGGGCTTTTGGTGGTTCCACACAGTTGAGTGGATAGGTTTGACAAGGGGATCCCGTTTTTGCTCATCCTCTATCTCCACCCACCTGAAACCACTCATAGTCCCCTTTATTGCACCCTGTGTGGCTTTCTGCACCTTGACTGCACCAGCCTTCTCTTTAGAACCTGGCCACAGACATGCATGCACTTCCTCAGATCCCGTGAGTATGAAGTCTTTCCCATAGTCGTCCTCATCTGGCTCTGTACCCACTGGGATTCTCGACAAGACATCAGCATTTGCATTCTGATGCCCAGGCTTGTAGCAAACTTTAAAGTTGTACTCTGCGAGCTGGGCAACCCAATGTTGCTCAATGGCGCCTAGGTTAGCAGACCCCAGGTAGTGCAGTGGGTTGTGATCTGATACAACAGTAAACTTAGAGTACATAAGGTACTCTTTGAACTTCTCTGTTATCGCCCACTTAAGAGCGAGCAGCTCTAATTTGAACACACTATAATTCTTGTTGTTCTTTTCTGCCCCCCCAAAACCTTGGCTGGCAAATGCAATGACTTGCTCAATTCCCCCCTGCTTTTGGTTTAGCACTGCTCCCAACCCCTGAAGACTTCCATCTGTGGTCAAGATGAAGGGTAAGTTAAAGTCGGGGTAGGCAAGGACTGGTGGGTTCATCAGGCTATGCTTCAACTCTTCAAAGGAGCGTTGGCACTCTTCGCTCCATACAAAGGACCCGACAGACCCAGTTTTACTTTCCTTGCCAACCAAGGCATGCAGTGGTTGAGCTAAGTGAGCAAATTTGGGGACAAATCTTCGATAGTAACTCCAGGACTTGACTCACCTCTTTCACTGACTTAGAAGCAGGCCATGTCTCCAGAGCCTGCACCTTCTCTCGGTCTACTTGGATGTCTTGAGCGGATATTATATGGCCAAGGAACTTTACCTCCTCTCTCAGATGGTGACACTTGCTGGGCTTCAGTTTCAAACCATGTTGCCTTAATCGGTTAAAGATGAGTTCTAACCTCTCACAATGGGTGTCAAAGTTATTGGAGTGGACAATCACATCATCTAAATAAATGAGCAGCACTTCAAAAGTCAGATCTCAGAGCACCACACCCATCAACCTTTGAAATGTGGCTGGGGCATTGCATAGCCCAAAGGGCATCCTCGACCACTCGAACAATCCACATGGGGTGGTGACTTCCATCTTTGCTCAGTCTGCCTCATCCATGGCTATTTGAAAATAACCAGAGGTCAAGTCAAGTGTTGAGAATAGCTGTGCCTTCCCCAATGCATCCAATGACTCATCAACATGTGGTAGTGGGTAGGCATCCTTGCACGTCACCTGATTGAGCCTCCAGTAATCACAGCAAAACCTCACACTGCCATCTTTCTTCAACACAATCACTGCTGGTGAGGCCCAAGGGAAATGGCTCCCTTTAAGAACCCCTTGAGATGCCAGATCTTGGATGTGTTTTTTGAACTGCTGGAAGTTCTGAGGTGGGACTTGGCAGTGCCGCTGTTTAATAGGGGGAGCATCTGCTGTTGGTATGCTATGGGTGACAGAGGTGGTGTACCCGAAATCTAAATCAGACCTTGAGAAAACATCTTGGTTCCTCACTAAGAGGTCTTTTAGCTTACAGTGCTGACTGGGAGAGAGCCCTTGGAGATCTACCTGTACAGGGATGGGCAGCTGTGCCAGTTCAGTCGGCCTGGCCTGGGTTGGCCCTGCTTTGACCACCTTCACATATAGCACCCCCTCTCCTTCTTCAAACTCCACAAGCTTTTTTGGCAGTACCTCCTGTGGCTTCTAGGCTACTGCACCTTGTGATCGTGGCCTCAGCCTCACTGGCTTCTTGCTGGACTTCAACACTTGAACTAACACCCTGTCAACTGTAGTTTTAGCAAGCACATTAGCAACCAAAAGACGTTTGGGCAGGCTTACCCCAGAGGTGGCCTCTACTAGCACCTGACAGTTTGAGTTCGGAGGCACTCCACAATGACCTTCAAGGATGTGCTCGCTGAGCTGGTGAATGGTAATGACTTCCTTTCCCACCACTTTCACATTGCCTATTCAGTCACTTGGTCCAAGAATTTCTGCTTCCTTTCTGATGCCTGCCAGCACCCTGTAGACCTGGCGCGTCTGCACCCCGATACTTACTAATCTTCTTCACGCCCTCCCTGGCTACCACAAAGTCTTTCAGTTCGTTTAGTACATTCATTCCCAACTTACTTGGGAGGCCTTTCATCTCCTCCACATCAGGGCCTTTCATCTCCTCCACATCATCTTTTAAGATGAAGATACACTTTCGCCCAATGTGTCTACCCATACATTCTACATCTGCCTCCAGGCATCCCAGGAGAGGAATCTCGAGGCCATTTGCTGCCATGAGCTGAACCCAGTCAACGGGAGACAATGTGCCCCCCCCCCCAAATGCTCTTTGAAGTGAGATTCCCGGATTGTGGTCACCTCAGAGCCTGTGTCCAGGAGGCATTCTGTCCGTACACCTGCTATTTTCACTTCCACCATGAGGCAGTGTCCAAAGGCATGCCCACTCTGGGGCCCAGGAGAATTTGTGGACTGTGTCGTCAGGTGACCTCTAATCATGGGTGCAGCAGGGTCTGGTGATACTGCCCCTGCTGGGTTTGCTTCCACCACCCCTGGCGGTGCAACACTATGGGGTGGAGGGTGTGCAGGACCCATTGTTCCCCTATTCAGAGGATAGTGTCTGCTGGTATGCCCCGATTCATTACATGTGTAGCATATGTACCACCCCTCTTCATCCTTCAAGGCAAATCTCTGGCTTTCACACCTTTTCCTTGCGGCACACCTCCACCTCTGGTATTCACCATCTGAAACAACTCATCTTGGCAGATGGCTATCTTTTGTAAGCAGCTTTAAAAAACTGGAGTCTGTGGCTTTTGGAGTTGCCTTACTGAAGCGTGAGAAAATAATAATAATAAAAGAGAAATACAAAAAGGGCCACTTCATTGTTAAAATTGATTATATTGTTAATAATGCCATGCCCATGCCTTTTGTTAATTTTTGGACTTATTGTTCTTATCATGGTTGTTAGTAGTATTCCTAGATTCCTGGTGAGGTTGTGATTTTATTCCTTGTCTTCCCTTGGTTCTTATGTCCATTCCTGTTTTGATAGTGCTCCTTGTTTATCTTTTGTTCCTGGCCCATCTCTTAGTTTGAAAGGTTCCTTTGTATTTTTCCTGTTTTACTGTAGTCCGTTCTGTTCCCCCTTTTGTAATCATTTTAGTCCTGACTGGTATCCCACCTGTCCTATGTTTTGCATTCATTTGTTCCCTATATTGTCCCTAGTTTCTCTTCGTTGTGGCGTCATACCAGGAATTCCTCCCTGGCTTTCTGTTACATGCATTAGTGTATCATTGTGTGTGTAAGTGTGTCTCACCTTCCACAGCTCACCTTGAGTTACAGCTCCCATGCTGTCTTTATTTTTGCATTTGGGAATAAATTGTGTCATTTACAAAAGGAAAAATGAAGCATAAAAAAGAACACCATACCTACTGTGAAACATGGAGGGGGGTCATTTTGTTTGGGGGTTGCCTTGATGCATCTGGGGGAACCTTGAATCTGAGCAATGTACTGTCCAGGGACGTTGGCTACATTCCCATGAACCTTATACTTTTTAATAATATTGGCAATTGTGGTCACAGGAATATGAAGCTGCTATCTATAATTTTCTTTCTGAGTGCCTTTGCTTTCTCTGGTCCATGTTCAGTGTGGTGCACACAATGACACTAAACTACACACACTGCACACACTGTCATGCCATTTTTCCCCTTTTTATCAGCCATTCCCTGAATGGCTGATAAAAACTTTGAAGGCACCTGTGATACTAATTATGATTGCTTGCTGGCAGTGATTGTTGCAAAAGGCAGTGCCACAAAACAGCAAAACTTACCCAGCCAGCATGCCCATGTGAGCCCCACAACAGGCTTAGGCTGGACTGTTTTATGGGACCCATGTGGGTTTGTCCGCAGGTTCCATGTTGGCCCCATCTATGTTTGCCCACACGGACTTTACCTGTCTTACAGATAAGCAGTAGCACCTAACATAGTGCTTGTGCCATAGGCAAAATTATGCAAAAAAGTCACAAATTTATGAGTTAAAAATTTTAAAATTTATAAGAAAAAAGTGACAAATTTATAAAAAAGAGGACCTCCCCTGGTCCAGCAACACCACATCACTGGTCAAGAAGGCTCAAACTCACCTCTATTTCCTCCACAAACTGAGGAGATCACGAGTCCCACCCCACACCATGTGCTCACTCTACCGGGACACCATTGAGAGCATCCTCACCAGATGCATCACAGTGTGGTATGAAAGCTGCACCGCATCCTGCCAGAAGACTCTACAACACACAGTGAAAGCAGCCAGCATGATCATCGGCGCCCCTCTGCCATCCTTCTCGGACATCTACCTCACCCGCAGAGCCATCAACATCAGCATCTGGAGGCGACACCTCCCACCCCTCACATTCCCTCTTCAGCCCTCTGCCCTCAGGGAGAAGGTACCGGAGCCTCCAGGCCCGCTCCACAAGACTGCTAAACAGTTTTGTTCATCAGGCCATCAGGACCCTGAACTCCGCCCACTTCCCCCGCCCCCTGCTTCTGCACACTCACCCACACAATAACTACCTCAACTGTTTGCACAGAAGGACTTGACACACCAACAATACTACATCTGCTGACTAAATCTGCTGCTATGTGTCTTGCACCTTACTGCAACCATTTTCACAAATGCCATACTTGCTGCTGTCTGTCAATGCAATATTGATCATGCTCAGACCAGTCTGTCACTGTCTGCACCCCTGTTACCACACTGAACTTGCAGTTTACCGGTATTATGGTTTACTCTACATAGGACTGCTGTGTTTTTACCATTATTTTCACTATGGTAGCATTACTGTACATAGATTGTTGTTGTTTTCCATCCTTATTCCTTCTTGTCTTATATTGCACACACAACTAAGAGCGAGAGAAACAGCATTTCATTTCTGCTGTTTGTCCTGTACATATAGAAGTATTGACAAATAAGCTGCAAATTTACAAGAAAAAAATTGTGAAATTACTTGAATACAGTTACCCTGTCAAATAAACTAATCTACTACTACTACTACAAACTTAAATGAAAAACAGCAAATTTACAAGAAAAAAGTCACAAATTTATGAGGAAAGAAATTAGAAAAAGTTGCAAATTAACAAAAAAGTAGCAAGTACGTAAATAAAAGACACAAAAGGAAAATTCTGTAAGTAAAAAAAAAAAGTCAACATTTTTGAGAAAGTTCAAAATTTATCAGAAAAATGTTACAAATTTATGGGGAAAATTCACAAATATACAAGTAAATAGCAAATTTACAAGGAAAAAAGTGACAAACTTATGAGAAAGTTGCAAGATTACCAGAAAAAGTTTGCAAATTTGCAAGAAAAAGTCACAATTTTACAAGAAACATTAACAAATTTATTTGAAAAAAGTTGCTAATTTACAGTAAAAAAAAGTTGCAAGTTTATGAGAAGTGTCATCAACTGGGCTGGGCCCGGTTTCATGTCATCTTTCTGTTCATATATTGTGTTTCATGAACTAAAAAGTTCCATATTGGGTTTCATTGTTCAGTCTGTTCTGCTGTATTTTTGATGCTCCTCAGTTATGATTTGCTCATGGGTCATTGTGTCATTTGTTTTTATCCCGCAGTCTGAGTTGGTTTTTGTGTTATTAATTTCAAGTGGCTACGCCTCCCTCTCCTGCCTGCTACTGACAGGTGATCCCAGTCTGTCATTATCTGCCTTCTCCCTGCTCAGGTTCACTTCCACGCATCTTCACACCAGCAATCACTCTGGCCATTAGAGTCTGGCTACTTAAGCTCTGCCCGGTCAGTAGTGATTGCCGAATTATTGTATGCGCAGCGTCTGTCGTTTGGATTACCCTGACTGTGGCTGCTTGACTAGACGCCCTGCCTGCTATTTGGTACCGCATTGCTCAGTGGGTCATTAGTCTTCTTTTCTGTTCCTGTTTCTGTTCTTCACCGTGGACTGTACTTGGACTAATTCGGACTGCTCCAGCCCCCGTGAGTACTGTATGCTTTGCCCCTGCCTTCCAGTCACGCCTGTAGGTTTCTCCTGGGCTCATTTATTCGTTCCTCCGCCTCAGTTCCGTCTGCTTGCGCCTTGGGACTCTTTTTCTCCTATTAGTACTCACTAGTGTGCCATTGAGCATCCTTGCAGTTTTTCCTTATACTCCTGGTGTCATTTATCTATTTGTTTGTTGGACTGTTTTCACTAATTGTTTAATAAATGCGCACTAATCTTCCTCTGCATCTGGGTTTAGTCTTTTATCCTCCGGGAGCTGCATAAAAGAGCACGGGGATATGACAGAAAGTTTCAAATTTTAAAGAAAAATTTATCAAATTAGGGGGGGAAAGTCACATATTGACAAGAAAATAGCAAATCAACCAGAAGACAGCCCAGATTTATCCTTTGGTGGGGCCTATTGTGTATGAGAGTGTGTGTGTCTGGGATGCCGTACCCACCCACAGGGTGACGTCAGGCAGGCATGGCCCACTCTGTATATAAACTCAAGTTCACATAATAAAGTTAGTTGCTGCATGAAGACTCGCCTCCATCCTGGTCATTTATCAGATATAACATTTGGTGATGAGGAGAAGAATGGGAGCGTGCTGGCTAAATCGGCGACTATTGCTGTTTCTGGAAAACCCGGGTGAGCCAGTAATTTCATGGCCGCAGTGGAGATGTGAGTTTGAGGAGTATATCAACTCGCTGGGTCTCCCTTGGCTTGGTGGGAGACAGTGGCGGGCCCTCCTGGCCCATAACCTCGGCACGGAGGGCCGAAGGATTCTCGACTTGCTGGGCACAAGTGAGGGCTAGGAGGAGGCCGTCGGGCACATGGCAGCGTATTTTGCGGCGAAGGAGCTGGTGGCGCTAAGGGTGACAGAGCTAGTTAGCTGGGGAATGCTAACGGCTCAGTCGAAGTCAATGGACAGGCTAATCCCTCGCCAAAACGGGGCTAAGGGCGCCAAACTGGACCTCGAGGCAGAACCGGGACCACGGGTTGAAAAGTTCTCGGTCGCTGAAGACAGCGAACCAGCCATGGAGCCCAGCTTGACCCAGGACCATGGCGCTGACGGGTCGGACAGCGTGGTGTGTGAGAACGGCGGAGAGGTGGTGCAGCAGGAGTTAGCCCCACCACTGGAGGCCATACAGGGGGAGAGCACGTTTCGCACCCTGCGACACCACTTCGGGATGGACCCGATGCCGGTTCTCATGCTGCCCTGGATGAGGGTGCTGGACGGCACGCCGTGACCCCCGGGGTGGCCTTTAGGGATGAGATGCCCACGCCAAAAGCGGGCGAGCGAGGCCAGGCAGGCTGACAGCCCCGGGGAGGAGGAGGTGCCGGAGGACACGGTGACAGTGCAGCGGAGCACTGACACCGAGAGCAACGGATGCAGCGGTGAGGAGCCTGGGTCGATGAGCAGGCCCGACGAGGGTGATGGTGCATGTCCCGGAGGTGAGCAGTGGCCGGATACGGAGGCTATGCAGCATGATTCATGGAACGAGAGAGTCGAGAGCTGTGTTGAGACGCCTGGGTCGAAGAGGTTTGCCGACGAGTGCGAAGCTGAGATCCCTGGGAGTGAGCAGCGGCAGCTGGACACGGTGGCAGCAGAGTGGAGCATCCTGGACGAGGGTGCTGGGCGGTACGGCAAGACGCCCGAGGCAGCGAATGGCGCCAACGAGCGGGTTTCCACTTTCACCAGAGTGCGGCCACGGGGGGCTGGACTAGTTGGAGCCATGATGGCAGTGCTGAAGGCGTTCGGGAGCGGTCCAAGGGACATGGTGGGATGGCATGCTGGACAACAACACTGCGGGGCCTGAGGGAAGACGAAGCTTATGGCAGGAAGGGACATCTTTGCCAGGGAGAGGGGCTTGGACCCTGGACGTGGACAGAGGCAAGGGGCACATATGCTGTGGGGGTGCCCGGGGCCTCCGAGGCAGTTTTTGTGGAGGGTGGCTGGCCAGAGACATTGGCGTTACTTAAATTTTTCTTTGTCCTTGTGTAAATATATATATATATATATATATATATATACATACATACATAAGAGAAGGTGTATAGTTTGTATATATTTGATGCTGGTGTGCATGTGAGTGAATGTGATTAATATGGGGTTATGTTGTATTTTTCCAGAGACAAGGTCCAGTTTAACTGTTTTGTGTGAATGTGATAGGATGTTCATGACAGTATATGGTTCTCCCTGTTCTTAGTGTGTGATTCGGGTTTCTAAATTTGGGAGGTTCAATTGTGTGTGTAGTTTCCCAGTTTTGTAAAGGGGGGGGGATTGTGTATGAGAGTGTATGTGTCTGGGATGCCGTGCCCACCCACAGGGTGACGTCAGGCGGGCACGGCCCACTCTGTATATAAACTTAAATTGAGATAATGAAGTTTGTTAGTTGCTGCATGAAGACTCCGTCCTGGTCATTTATCAGATATAAGAGGTCCCACATGGATACATTGGGTGGGTGAGGGTACCATCCTTTTTGTCCATGCCATTTTAATTTGTTTAATTATATAAAATATTCTACCGAATTCATAATCAAAAGCAAATTAATTTGTGTTAAATATAATATAGACAATAAGCTATGCCATTAAACTTTCAGTAATTTCAAGTCATTTGACAGATAAAGGCTAAATATGTGCATGCATTGGCATCTGTTTGACTTGTTCTGGCACTCTGAGATGATGTTTATATATTTTACACTCTTGTTGATTGTTGGTTGATTTTTCAACTGATTCTGATTCAGTGTAGTATAGTACAGCAGACCTGCTTTATAGTCTAGTTTACATCCATCTGCCTACAGAATATATTAACTTCAGGATGACCCCAGCAACTACGACTGACGACAACAAACTACAGGAAGCATATGAAGTAATTGCTGACCTTAAGGAAGCTATCCGTCTTCTCCGCTGTGAACTTAAGGGTAAAAACACACTGCTCTCCACCTTTGCCACACGCCTTCCTCTCCTGACGAGCACCTTAGCCGCACAACAAGCAGAGAAACTGGTCTCTAACACCTCTGACACCATTCTCTGAGACCCCGCCACTTGTCCCCGGCATCTCTCCTGTTCCACGCCGAACCATGAGTCAACGTGGGCCCAGGTGGCGGTCCTTGGCTGAAGGACTCTACCTGCTGAGCCTCCCTCTGCTGACGACCTGACTGTCTCTAACCGCTTCACTCCACTGGATACAGAAAACCCGGTACTCCCAACAGATTCTGCCCCCACAATTATTTCCCCGCCGACAGCTGCGGCCTTGGTAGTTGGCCACAAAGTAAGTGACCATCCCACATCTGAACCTCAACATCATCCTCCCAGGTCCACGACTTCATCTACCAGATGCAAGCTCCTGAAGGAGGCTGTCCGTTGGTGCTCTGTGCAGCCTCCACCTCATCGGGGCTGCCGAAGTGGCGGCTGTCCTTGCTCCACTATGCCGCTCCCCTGCCCAAACTGGGACCAATAACAACCGATAACGTCATCTCCTCCTTGATTGTTGGCGACTCAATTGTCCAACATGTTAAATGGTAAATGGCATTCACTTACAGTATCTAACGCTTTTTTCTCATCTCTGGATGACCAAAGCGCTTTACAGATCCTGCTATCCACCCATTCACACACTGATGGCGGCAGAGCTACCATACACACACAGGCACTAGCCTGGCCACCGGGAGCAACTGGGGGTTCAGTGTCTTGCTCAAGGACGCTTAGACATGCAGACTGCAGAGAGAGCGGGAATCAAACCCATGACCCTCCGATCAGTAGTCGGTCACACTATACCTGCACCACAGCCACCCCTGCGTTAAAAGGAAATCATCTATGACTCACTGTCTTCCTGGTGCTAAAGTCGCTGATGTGCTAAAACATGATCTCCTCACACAACACCCTCATATTCAGAACGTCGTCATCCACTGTGGCACTAACAATATCCACAAAAAACACTCTGAACTGTTAAAACAGGACTTTGCCACACTCACTGACTCACTTATAGACACCAATAAAAGACTGATCTCTGGTCCTCTGCCACCACCCCATTTCGGAGACGTTACGTTGAGCCAGCTGTGCCAGCTGCACCCCTGGTTGATGGGACTGTGTAGGGTCAGAAGAATTCCCTATATAGATAATTTCTCATCTTTTTATAACTGTCTTTACCTTTTTAAACCAGATCGTTTACACCCCAATCGCAATGGTTCATTTGTTCTGTCTACCAATATTAATCTTACATTACAGTCCAGTACCAATTATCATTCATGCTGACTGCCACCAAACAGTCCTGTAAACAAAGGGACTGTCTCACGGCCCCTTAGTTTAAATAATTTAAATACACTGCAAAAAATATAAAATTCATGTCACCAAAAGACTGAAGAAAAATAACTTGAAATGAAAAAATGCCACAATCATCTCTCAGAATTTAACAATCAAATTTGGTTTATTAAACATGAAATCCCTTACACTAAATCTTTACCAGTACATGACTTAATAATAGACAACCAAACTGATTTATTTGCACTTACTGAAGCATAGTTGCATGAGGAGGACTCTGGGTTGCTGAATGAGTCTACCCCCACAAATTACTGCAACTTTCAAAAAAATAGAACAACAGGATGAGGAGGTGGAACCGCAGCAATTGCTCACTCCAACATGCTAATATTAAAATTAATTTATCCTATAAATCATTTGAAACCTTAGTATTACAAATCAGGCATCAAAGTAAAATGAAGCCAGAGCTGAAGCCAACCCTGTTAGCTGTAGTTATCACCCACTATCCCCATATTCTGAAGACCTTATTGAATTCTCACAATTTTAACTGAACTTCTTCTAATCTCAGACAAATTACTCATAGTAGGTGATTTCAATATTCATATTGATATGAAAGACGGTAGTCTTTATAAATCATTTAACTCGATTCTGCAGTCATTTGGTATTTTACAAGTCCAAAACTCCACCCATTATCTCGGCCACTCCCTCCACCTTGTGCTATCATATGGCATAAATATTGACAGTTTAACTATATTACCTCATAACCCTGTTCTGTCAGATCACTTTCTACTAATGTATGAATTCACCATTGTTGATTATTCAATGCCCACAAGCACTATTATTATCACGAGCTGAGCTCTGGAAGTTCCGCCAGGCTCAGTCTCGTGGCTTTTCTCTGTATTAATATTTATTTATTGTGTTTTTTTGTGCCTTTTCGTTTTTGTTATCCCTGCATGTTTTCTGTTTTCCAGGTTACGTCTTAGTTCTACTATATTTTGATTCTGTATTGTTGGTACCTATTTCTCAGTTGTACTTGTTTGTAATTTATTCTTCTCCTTATTATTTGATGTTGACAGCTATCAGGGCATTTCCTGAGTGGTGTCCCGTGTGGGCGTAGCCCTGTCAGCTGTCAGCCATTGTGCTCTCATCTCATTACTTCCAGCTGATCCCAGTCACTATTAATTGTACCTTTTTGCCTGCTCATGTGAACCCACACCTATAACTACTTATGTAATGGGTTTTTGACCCTATTTAAGGGGTGTTATTTTCATTTCCATTTGCCACTGTCTTGACTCTACAAGCTCCTCGTCTCCACCAGAGCCCTGCCTTGCTCTCGGGTGTTATATCTGAGTTTTCTCCCTCATTTGTATTTTGTGTTTGGTGCACTGTGTTGAACTTTGTTTGTTGCCTTTTTCAATAAATTACCCAAACTCACAGTTCAGCATGTGGGTCTCACTTTCCTGCCCCGAAGGGCATTCATAACAGAAGGCAGCAGCCAGTAGAGACCCAGCTGCTGTGAGTTTGCAAATTTTTTTTTTCCTTTCACTCACCTATTTTGTGGAGCTCGATATGTCCCCAGCCCGCCGACGTCCGGCGATTAAGGAGAGATCGAAAGTGGGTTCATTGAGCATGGTTGAGGAGTGGGCTGCCGAATTCATCCAAGGCTTCGTGGATGAAGCTCTCACCTCCCAGAGACCGAAAATGATCTTGGAAAAAGTGGATTCAGCAACCGCCATCGCTGAGGCGCATCCAGGGTTACAGAGAAAAGCCCAGTTCACCGACTTGTTGGCCATGCTCTCCATGTTGCAGCAGTCTTTTCTTGCTTTTGCTTCCACCAATGAGATCCTTCGGGATCTCATCAGCACCAGAAATTTTTCAGACACTAATGTCTGATCTGCTAAAAGACCATGAAGGAGTGGTCATTGTTATGGCTGATGTACTGGTGTTCAGGTCATGTAAAGAGAAGCATGACCGCCGCCTAAGAGTAGTTCTGCAGACAATCAGTAAATCAGGTCTGAAATTGAACAAAGCAAAATGTCACTTTAAAATAAGACTGAACTGTGTTACTCCAAGCATATTATCAGTGCAAGTGGTATAAAGCCTGACACGAGTAAGGTTAGAGCCATCAGAAATGCCAAGTCCAACCAACGTGGGAGAGTTGCGTCAGATTCTGGCCCTACTACCTGGGAAAATTCTTGCCAGGACTCTCAACCACACTACACCCAGTCAATGCACTTCTAAAAGCAGAAAGTGAATGGTTATGGGGTGAACCTCAAGAAGAGGCACTGCAAAAAGCCAAAGACATGTTGCTATCAGCACCTGCACTTGCCTTCTATGACTCCAACCGCCAAACAGTCATCAGTGCTGATGCTAGCAGTTACGGCTTAAGAGCTGCACTCCTGCAAGAACACAATGGCGAGCTGAGACCAGTTGCCTTTTGTTCTTGCACCCTAACAGAGGCAGAAAAGCAATACTTGAAGATTGAGAGAGTGCCTAGCAGTGGAATGGGCAGTGAATGGTTCATGCGCTTCATCAAAGGTATAGCTTTTTACTCCAGACAGATCACAAACCATTAGTGCTTCTGCACAACACCTACGACCTGGATAAAGCACCACTGTGGTGCCAGAGACTGTTAATGTGCCAAATGAGATTCAACATGACAGCCGTTCATGCTCTCGGGAAAGGGTTAATAATAGCTGAAACACTATCCTGAAGCCCACTTAGCTCAAAAGTAGACAGAGACTGAACAAGATGTTGAGGTGTACATCAGGGCTGTAATAACAAACAAACATGTTGAATCTGAAAAACTCAATGAAATCAAAGATGACACAAAGAACAACCCAAACCTAAAAGTAGTCATCCGGCGCATCCAGAATGGTTGGCCACACAGGATGGCCACGTTCCCATTGTCCAACGTATTTTAGGCAGCAAGAGATCATCTCTGAGTCAGATGGACTACTTCTCTACCATGACCGAATAGTCATTCCTGCACCACTCAGAAAGGGCATTCTGAAACAAATTCACCAAGGTCATCAGGGTTTGACAAAATGTCATGAGAGAGCCAAGATGTCGGTTTGGTGGCCAAGGATTGGGTAAGAGATAAAAGAGAACCTAGCTCAGTGTAAATTTTGCCTAGAGCACAAACCAAAACAGAAAAATGAACTGCTCATCACTACACCTCTGCCAGAAGGACCATGGCAGAAGATTGCCGCAGACCTGTCTGAGCAATATGGGAAGCGCTACCTGGTAGTTGTAGACTACTATTCTTGCTACATCGAGATGGCTTACCTCGCCACCACATCAAGCCTGCAGGTCATCACCAGACTCAAAAGTATGTTCACCAGATGGGGAATACCACTAGAATTCATTAGTGACAACAGTATGCAGTTCCCATCAGTAGAATTCAGAGACTTTGCAAGAGAGTATGGGTTCAAGCACACAACTTCCAGCCCCCATTACCCTCAAGCTAATGGAGCAACAAAAAGAGCAAAAAGTCCAAACGGCAAAGAGGATTCTGAAACAACCAGATCCATCATTAGCGCTACTCAGCTACAGAGCAACACCCATCACTGCAACTGGGGACAGCCCAGCGCAGCTGACGTTGGGACAACAGATTTGGACAACAGTTTCAACACTAGAGAGCAACCTATAAACCGACCCTGTGAGTCACGACCAAGTAAAACGGAATGACTTCAGCATTAAAAGAGCAAACGAATGCTTCTACAAACACAGACACTCTGCCTGCCCACCGCCAGCAGTACCCCCAGGACAAGCTGTCAGAGTAAAGTTAGATGGGGAGAAGGTGTGGATAACCTTTGCTGAAGTGGTCTTGAGATCAATAGAACCATGATCATACCTCATCAGGACCGACACAGGAACAGTGATGCGACGCAACAAGAGATATCTACAGATGATGCCTGAGACTGTCGAGCCAACCCCCACAGCTGAGCCGCACCAGCCAGAGGAGAATTCGATACAGCCGACGGACAGTGATTCTCCTACACCGATCATCATGTGTGTCATAGTAGATAGGCTCCAAGTCCTTGCCCATAGCGTACAGCAGGGAGTTAACTTGAACTGTCCCGGGCTCTCTGTTGAGCTTGGAAGCTAAGCAGAAACAGTCGAATCAGTGCTGCCACACTGACCACTCCGCTGGCTGTGAGAAGTAAAACTGCTCCGGGGGTCCAAATTTTGCCATATTCACTCGGTGTTTAGTCCATATCTTCTGACACCATGTCACGTTAACCACAGTACTCCACTTGTGTTAACTGTAAATTTATTAGTAGCCAAGAGCTCTGTACACTGCTGTGACGATGGGATGTCACCACTGTTATGACTTATTGTTTGTGTGATCATGTTATATTTGTAATGGTAAATGTCATTATGATTATTTGTTAAAGTACACACATTTATTTGGGATCTGTCTTTGTTTAATTTGAATGCCTTGGGAGATAATTGTATGGTTAAGTATTTGGGTAAAATAATGGATGATAAGTTATTGCACATACCTTTGCCAACATGCTTTCTGTGCGTGTCCAGGCAAAAGATTCCGTTAGGAGTTGAGGGCCTTTTATAGGACACCAGCAGGAAGGAAACATCTATGGTAAGTTAGAGGGGTGGTTTAGCTTTGTAAATAAGGGTTTTGAATTATTTATTGAATTATTCATATTGTTATTGTTGTCATTGATTGTTATTTATTATATGTTATTTATATTGTATAGTTGGGAAAATATTTCTGTATTTTAGAGATTAGTGGGTATGTGTAAATGATGGAAGATTTGTTGTTTTACCTGGGATTATGGTAGGGGCTAATCAGCCCTAATTATCTCTGTTAGTATAAAACAGGTGTGATGATTGTGACCTGAAGTCATATCGTTGTTCATTATTGTTGAAGTAGAGTTTTGAAGGATCGTGTCGGATGTCTTGGACTATTTACTTGTAAGTTATAATAAAATGGACTAATTGACAAATTGAAGCTCTGGTCTCGCTTTGCTGCCCACCATTTTTGTGACAACTGCAACTTATAACAACCACATTCAGTAACTTCCAGTAACTACCAACTATAGCCAACTGACTTGTGGCGGGAGCGCCACCCATATATATAGGGACGGGGAGCACCTTGTGACGTCATACTCCAGTGACTACGGAAGCCCCAATAGTTTATGCAGATATTTCACATTACAGTTCTCATTTCTGTGTCCTTGTGTATGCTATATGTTTATTGTATACAGTATACCTACATAGCTTCACTTTTTTTCCCCACAAAAAATACTCAAACAATACATTTCAATCCATGAAGCCCCTTTTATCTTTGCTGAGTGACCAGCCTTGCTAAAACATACCCTTTTATCCTCCCAACATGTGTCAGAGGGGGTGAACATTAGTTCAGGTTACCCATCCGCCCATCCTTCATCCACTTATTCTTCTGTATGTGGCCCACTTCGGCCCTCCTGCACTGAGCAGCACCGTTGCAGTCTTTCATGCATGTCAGAGCAGCGTGTTTTATGTTCCCCTCTGCCCCCCTGCAGACCCTGCCGCTGTGATTTAGAACAGCAGAAGAAAGAGACAACAGCAGGAGTCGGTGGCTGAAGGAGCGCCTCCTTTTTTCCTGCTTTTGAACAGCGCCGCTGAGGGAACATCAGCTATGACCTGGAAAGGTGAAATCGCAGACGTTTCAAGACAAACACACAAGGTCTTACCGAAAAAAGGCAGTGTGGGTCAGTCATTTTAAAGCCCCAAATAAAATGTGTTTTTGTTATCTCCATCCATCCAGTCAATGTTCAACCTTTTTCTCAGTTGTGGGACAGCATTTTAGGTGACATGTCCCTTGGCCACGTCCTCCAGCCCAGTACTTCAGAAAATGATTCAGTTCCCCACTGTATCAGCACCCAGCCAGCATGTCCATGTGGGCCCCACCAAAGGTTAAAACTGGACGGTCTTATGGGTTCCATGTGGGTTTGTCTATGGGTTTCATGTTGGCCCCATCTGTGTTTGCTCATATGGACTATACCTGTCTACCTACTGTATTTTCTACTTACAGTATTTTCTCATGAATTTGCTGTTTTCTTGTCAATTTGTGACTTTTTCCCCCTAACCTGAAGTTTTCTTGAAAATTTCAAACCTTTTCACAAAGTTAAAAACTTTTTTATTGTAAACTTGCAGCTTTTTTCATAAATTTGTGGTGTGGGGGGGGGGGTTTCTTGTAAATTTGCAACTTTTTTCCTCATAAATTTGTTAAGCTTTTTGTAAAATTGCAACTTTTTTCTTGCAAATTTGCTAACTTTTTCTTTTAATTTTGGAACTTTCTCATAAATTTGTCACTTTTTTCTGATAATTTTTCAATTTTTTTTTTCATAAATTTGGGACTGCGTAATTTTCCCTATGGTGCCAGTGTTACCGACCCACATTAAACACGTGTGGAAACTCATAGCTTAAAAGAGAAGACTCGTCAGTTAGAAAATGGTGCTCCAATGAGTTAGATGAAATCTGTTTAGCTTGGAGAAATCATCTTCTAATTTATAAAAATTCTCTTAGGAAAGCTAGAACAAGTTATTATTCTGCATTAATAGAAGAGAACAAGAATAATCCCAGGTTTCTTTTCAGCACTGTAGCCAGGCTGACAAAGAGTCAGGACTCTCTCAATCCTAGCATTCCCTTAGAGCTTACTAGTCAGGACTTAATGAACTTTTTCAAGAATAAAATTTCATCCATCAGAGATAAAATCAGTCAGATTATTCCCACCGTAAACTTAAATACAGTAACTACTACAACTCCTTCAATTGATATCTGTTTGGGTGAGTTTACTGCAATTGATCTCATCATCCTCATCCAAGCCTTCAACTTTTCTTTTAGACCCTATTCCTACCAGGTTATTTAAAGAAGTCTTCCCATTTATTGGTAGCTCTATTCTTCAAATAATCGATTCTTCATTAACATTAGGCCACGTACCGCAGGCTTTTAAAATGGCTGTAATTAAACCCTTACTCAAAAAGCCAACGCTGGATCCAGGAGTTTTTGCTAACTATTGACCAATCTCTAACCTGCCTTTCATGTCAAAAATCTTAGAGTTGTTGCTACGCAATTATTTGACCATTTGCAGGGAAATGGTTTATTTGAAGAGTTTCAATCTGGGTTTAGAATCCATCATAGTACTGAAACAGCCTTAGTGAAGGTCACTAATGACCTCCTCATCGCATCTGATAATGGACTTGTCTCTGTACTTGTCCTTTTAGACCTTAGTGTAGCTTTTGATACAGTCGATCATGCACTGTGTGCTAGGCTGTGTGCACTAGGCTGTGTGCACTGTGTGCTAGGCCCTACTAAAAAGAGTAGGGCCTAGCACACCCCAGCTTTTGATACTATCGATCATAATATTTTACTTGACAGATTAGAACACCACGTTGGACTTAATGGAACTTCGTTGCAGTGATTTAGGTCTTTAATTTAACTGATAGGTTCCAGTTTGTTCATGTCAATAATGAGTTTTCTTCAGACTCAAAGCTCAGTCACGGAGTTCAACAGGGATCTGCGCTAGGTCCTACTCTTTTTAGAAGGGCCTAGCACACAGTGCACACAGCCTAGCACACAGTGCATGATTGATGGTATCAAAAGCTACACTAAGGTCTAAAAGGACAAGTACAGAAACAAGTCCATTATCAGATGCAATCGGGAGGTCGTTAATGACCTTTGCTAAGGCTGTTTCAGTATTATGATGGATTCTAAACCCAGATTGAAACTCTTCAAGTAAACCATGTCCCTGCAGGTGGTCAAATAAAATCAAATCATTGCGTAGCAACAACTCTTTCTAAGATTTTTGAAATGAAAGGGGGATTAGAGATTGGTCTATAGTTAGCTAAAGCTCCCTGGATCCAGCATTGGCTTTTTGAGTAAGGGTTTAATTACAGCAGTTTTAAAAGCCTGTGGTACATGGCCTAAAGTTAATGCAGAATTGATTACATGAAGAATAAAGCTACCAATAAGTGGGAAGACTTCTTTAAATAACCTGGTAGAAACAGGGTCTAAAAGACAAGTTGAAGGCTTGGATGAGGAAACTATTTTGTCTAACTCTAAAAGGTCAATTAGAGTAAACTCATCAAGACAGATATCAATTGAAGGAGTTGTAGTAGTTACTGTATTTAAGTTAATGGTGAGAAGAATCTGATTGATTTTATCTCTGATGGATGAAATTTTATTACTGAAAAAGTTCATAAAGTCCTGATTAGTAAGCTCTAAGGGAATGCTAGGATTGACAGAGTCCTGACTCTTTGTCAACCTGGCTACAGTGCTGAAAAGAAACCTGGGATTATTCTTGTTCTCTTCTATCAGTGCAGAATAATAACTCGTTCTAGCTTTTCTAAGAGATTTTTTATAAATTAAAAGATGATGATCCAAACTAAATAGATTAAATCTAAATTAGTGGAGCACCATTGTCTTTCTAATTGACGAGTCTTCTGTTTTAAGCTACGAGTTTCTGTGTTGAACCAAGGAGTTAGAAATCTCTGATTAGACTTTTTCTTTTTTAAAGGGGCCAAGTCTAGAGTCTGATGCAGAAAAGCTGTAACACTATCTACCATGCTATCAATTACAGAAGGAGCAAGCTGTCTATAGCTTATTTCCGTTGTGTTGACACATGGCATAGAGGAAACAATCTGCATAAATTTGGTAACAGCATCATCTGAGAGGCATCTACTGTAGTAATATTTTTCTTTAGGAGCCAAATAGTCAGACATAGTAAAATCAAAGGTTAACAGACAATGGTCTGACAGTACAGGGTTATGAGGAGACACTACCAGATTTTCTATTTCTATGCCATATGTCAGAACAAGGTCCAACGTATGGTGGAGATAATGAGTAGAATTTCCTACTTTCTGAGAAAACCCCATCGAGTCTAATATTGAATTAAATGCCACATTAAGGCAATCATTATCTACATCTACATGTATATTAAAGTCCCCTATTATAATTATTCTATCTGATTTCAGCACTAAATCAGCTAAGAATTCAGCAAATTCGGAAAAAAAATTCTGAGTAGGTTGATGGAGGATGATAAACTCCATCCATCCATCCATCTTCTACCGCTTTTCCGGAGGTCCGGGTCGCGGAGGCAGCAGTTCAAGCAGAGAAGCCCAGACTTCCCTCTCCCCAGCCACCTGCTCCAGCTCTTCAGAGGGGATACCAAGGCGTTCCCAGACTAGCTGGGAGACATAGTCTCTCCACCGAGTCCTGGGTCTGCCCCGGGGTCTCCTCCCAGTGGGACGTGCCTGAAACACCTCAAGTGGGAGGCGTCCAGGAGGCATCCTAATCAGATGCCCATACCACCTCAACTGACTCCTTTCAATGTGGAGGAGCAGCGGTTCTACTCTGAGCCTCTCCCGGATGACTGAGCTCCTCACCCTATCTCTGAGGGTGAGTCCAGCAATCCTACGGAGAAAGCTCATTTCAGCCGCTTGTATCCGCGATCTCGTTCTTTCGGTCATTACCCAAAGCTCGTGACCATAGGTGAGAGTAGGAACGTAGATTGACTGGTAAATCGACAGCTTTGCCTTAGAACTAAGCTCCCTCTTCACCACAACAGACCGGTACAACGTCCGCATCACTGCAGATGCTGCTCCAATCCGTCTGTCGATCTCTCGCTCCATTTTCCCCTCACTCGTGAACAAGACCCCAAGATACTTAAACTCCTCCACTTGGGGCAGGAGCCTGTCCCCAACCCGGAGAGGACAATCCACCTTTTTCCGGCTGAGGACCATGGACTCGGACTTGGAGGTGCTGATTCTCATCCCAGCCGCTTCACACTCAGCGGCAAACCGTCCCAGCAAGAGCTGTAGGTCATTGCTGGATGAAGCCAACAGGACAACATCATCTGCAAACAACAGAGATGAGATCCTGTGGTCACCAAGCATGACACCCTCCATTCCCTGGCTGCGCCTAGAAATCCTGTCCATAAAAATTATGAACAGGACCGGTGACAAAGGGCAGCCCTGGCGGAGTCCAACTCTCACTGGGAATGACTCCGACCGAGTGTTGGCAATGCGAACTAAACTCTCACAACGGTCGTACAGAGACCGAATAGCTCGTAACAACAAGCCCGATACCCCATACTCCCGAAGCACCCCCCACAAAAATCCACGAGGGACGCGGTCAAATGCCTTCTCCAAGTCCACAAAACACATGTAAACTGGTTGGGCAAACTCCCACGAACCCTCAAGAATTCTCGAGAGGGTAAAGAGCTGGTCCGATGTGCCACGGCCAGGACGAAAACCACATTGCTCCTCTTGAATCCGAGGTTCGACCAACGGCCGGACTCTCCTCTCCAGTACCTTGGCATAGACCTTCCCAGGGAGGCTGAGGAGTGTGATCCCTCTAAAGTTGGAGCACACCCTCCGGTCCCCTTTTTTGAAGAGAGGAACCACCACCCCGGTTTGCCATGCCAAAGGCACTGCCCCCGACCTCCACGCAATGTTGCAGAGGCGTGTCAACCATGACAACCCAACAACATCCAGGGCCTTGAGGTACTCGGGGCGAATCTCGTCCACCCCCGGGGCCCGGCCACCAAGGAGATTTTTAACCACCTTGGCGACCTCAGCCCCTGTGATAGGCGAGTCATCCCCCTCGTCCCCAAACCCTGCTTCCTCTGTGGAAGGCGTATCAGTGGGATTGAGGAGATCCTCGAAGTATTCCTTCCACCGCCCGACGATATCCCCAGTTGAAGTCAACAGTGTCCCATCCGCACCATACACAGTGTGGACGGGGAGCTGCTTTCCCCTCCTGAGCCGCCGAACAGTTTGCCAGAATCTCTTTGAAGCCGACCGAAAGTCTTGTTCCATGGCCTCACCGAACTCCTCCCATACCCGGGTTTTTGCTTCAGCAACCACCCGAGCTGCACTCCGCTTGGCCTGCCGGTACACCTCAGCTGCTTCGGGAGTCCCACAAGCCAACCAAGCTTGATAGGACTCCTTCTTCAGCTTAATGGCCCCCCTCACCACTGGTGTCCACCACTTGGTTCGGGGGTTGCCACCACGAGATGCACCGACCACCTTGCGGCCGCAGCTCTGGGCTGCCGCTTCAACAACAGAGGTGGAGAACATGGCCCATTCAGACTCCATGTCTCCAGACTCCCTCGGAATGTGGTTGAAGTTCTTCCGGAGGTGGGAGTTGAAGACCTCCCGGACAGGGGCCTCAGCCAGACGCTCCCAGCACACCCTTACTATACGTTTGGGTCTACCAGGTCTGAATGGCTTCCTCCCCTGCCATCGGATCCAACTCACCACCAGGTGGTGATCAGTTGACAGCTCTGCACCTCTCTTTACTCGGGTGTCCAAGACATACGGTCGCAGGTCTGATGATACGATAACAAAATCGATCATCGACCTGCGGCCTAGGGTGTCCTGGTGCCAGGTGCACATATGGACACCCTTATGCTTGAACATGGTGTTCGTTATAGACAGACTGTGGTTAGCACAGAAGTCCAATAACTGAACACCACTCGGGTTCAGATCGGGCAGGCCGTTCCTCCCAATCACCCCCCTCCAGGTTTCACTGTCGTTGCCCACGTGCGCATTGAAGTCCCCCAGTAGGACAATGGAGTCTCCAGGAGGAGCACCCTCCAGCACCCCAGCCACAGACTCCAAAAAGGGTGGGTACTCTGAAACATCATTTGGTGCATAGGCACAAATGATGGTCAGGACCCGTTTCCCAACCCGAAGGCGCAGGGAAGCAACCCTTTCGTCCACCGGGGAAAACTCCAATATAGAGGCAGCAAGGTGGGGCGATACAAGAATACCTACCCCTGCTCGTCGCCTCTCGCCCGGGGCAACTCCAGAAAAGGCCAAGCTCCAGCCCCTCTCCAGGAGACTGGTTCCGGAACCGGAGCTGTGTGTTGAGGTGAGGCCGACTATATCTAGCCGGTATCGCTCAATCTCGTACACCAGCTCAGGCTCCTTCCCCACCAGAGAGGTGACATTCCACGTACCAAAAGCCAGTTTAGAAAGCTTGGGATCAGTCCGCCAAGGTCTCCGCCTTTGACTGCCACCTAATCCACATAGCACCGGACTTCCATGATCCCTCCTGCAGGTGGTGAACCTACTGGAGGGCGGACCCATGTAACTCCTTCGGGCTGAGCCCGGCCGGGTCCCATGGGTGGAAACCCGGCCACCAGACGCTAGCCTTCGAGCCCCTCCCCCAGGCCTGGCTCCAGGGTGGGGCCCCGGTAACCCCATACCGGGCGGGGTACACTGAATCCTTGATATACAATTTATCATGAGAGTCTGTTGGATCGTTCTTCGTCTGGCCCTTCACCCAGGACCAGTTTGTCTTGGGAGACCCTATCAGAGGCAAATTGCCCCGGACAACATAGCTCCTGGGATCACTGGGGCACGCAAACCCCCCCACCACGATAAGGTGACGATCCATAATGATGATAAACTATGGCAAATAAAATTGGGTTTAGCCTAAAATTGCTAAAGTGCCCAATACTGAGGACCAGGCCCTCAAAGGAATTATAACATGTTTTTGCTTTATATTAACTAATATATTGGAATGTTAAATTGTTGCTGCTCCTCCTCCACGACCAGAACTTCTGGGATTTTGACAGTTTAAATAACCAGAGGGAGTTGATTCATTTAAACCAACATAATCCTCTTGCCCTAACCAAGTCTCTGTAAGGGATATTAAATCAGTCTGACGTTCAATTAACAGATCATGGACTAACAGAGACTTGGGAGTTAGAGACCTAATATTTAATAAACCGCATTTAATTTTTAAATTATTAGGAGGAAGAGAGGCCAAATCATTCAATTTATAGGCTTCATGTTTAATTTGAGTTTTACAAACTTTTTTGTTTAATCACTTTGGGATGCTTATACATTATATTTTTATTTACTTTGGAGGGAGCAGACAATGATTCTCTGATGGGGAAGACAGGGGCTAAGTTGAGGGGTGGCGGATGAAGAGGAGCTGCAGAGAGGCGTGTAAGACTGCGACTCTGCTTCCTGGTCCCAACTCTGAGTTGTCAAGATTTTGGAAATTTGGATAAAAAAGATGCCAGATTGTTAGATAAATGAGAAGCACCATCCAAAGTGGGATGGATGCCGTCTCGTCTAATAAGACCAGGTTTTCCCCAAAATGAGCTCCAATTGTCAATGTAGCCCACGTTGTTTGCAGGACACCACACAGACAGCCAGCTGTTGAAGGATGACAAGTGGCTAAACATGTCATCACTGGTCAGATTGGGGAGGGGGCCAGAGAATACTACAGAGGCGGACATTGTTTTGGCAAAGTCACACACTGATTCCACATTAAGTTTCGTGACTTCCGACTGCCGGAGACGGATGTCATTAATGCCAGCGTGAATAACAATTGTGGAGTATTTACAGTTACTTTTAGCCAACATTTTCAAATTTGCCGCCTGCTCTGGCCCCAGGAATGCATTTGACTATGGCCGCTGGAGTCTCTAGGTTCATGTTTCTGACTACAGAGTCGCCAATGATCAGAGTGTTTTCCTCAGCGGGTGTGTCACTGAGCGGGGAAAAATGATTAGAAATGTGAACAGGTTGGTGGTTAACCGGGGCTTTGCGACTAGGCTTCCTTCTCACCGCCACCCACCCAGTCTCCTCGCTGCTGAGGAGGACCGGAGGACCGCTAGCAGGTCGCCCTAAGCTAGGGAGCTCCGCTGCAGCTAGGGGACGTCCGTCAAGAGTAACTGGCGCAGACGGTATTTCAATGCAGTGGAGCCGGGATTCCAAATCAGACAACCTCGCCTTGAGCGCCTCAAAAAGACAACATTTATTACAGTTACTGTTATCACTAAAAGAGGCAGAGGTGTAGCTAAACATCTGACAGAGAGAGCACACCAGAGGAGGAGAGGAAGGAGAGCTAGTAGTCATAGGTAGTGGCTAACCCGAAGCTAACAAAAACACAGATAAAAGGTGAACCAGAAGACTAAAGAGGGTGATTAGATGGCACTGAGTGCGCACACAAGTGCAAGAGGCTTGATAAGCAGAAATGAGAACTAATGGTAGATGGAAAAAAGTGGTTAAAATACAATTACAAGCAAAATCCTCAGGAGAATGAGGAGAGCAAACCACACGGACAGACAGCAATACAGGAAGTGACGATACGTTACCACAAGTGACGTTACCCAGCTTCCTAACAGCTTCCCCTTCGTGTTGACTCGTGTTGAGACCTCTTCAGTGGAAGAAACAATCTGTCTTCTGTTTGTTTCAGTTGTTTGTTTGTCTTCTGTTTAAGATAAGATAAGATAAGATAAGATAAGCCTTTATTAGTCCCACAATGGGGAAATTCCAGGATTGCAACAGCACAGAGATAGCAACACTTAGAGCAACAATCAAAAGGCAAGAGAAAAACAAGAGCAGCGAGTATACATATGTACATATAAATATAAATATATATACAGTATATAGACACACAGTGCGGAGCATTGTAGCTAGATGGAATAAATATATAAATATATAAACACACAGTGCGGAGCATTGTAGCTTGATGGAATAAATATATGAGTATATGAACACACAGTGCAGAGTATTGTAGCTAGATGGAATAAATATGTAAATATATAAACACACACAGTGTGGAGCATTGTTGCTAGATAGAATAAATATATAAATATATAAACACACACAGTGCGGAGCATTGTAGCTAGATGGAATAAATATGTAAATATTTGTAAAGTTTGTCCCCCTCCCCCCGGTTCGGGTCCTTCTGTGGTAAAATAATTTATTTTAAATAAAGTATCAAAAGTTATTACAAGAGGAGTTTATAAAGAATATACTGTACATATATATTGTATAAATCTCCTATGAGCAAAGTAAATCTTTTTGAATGAATGAATGAATGAATGAATCTTTATTTCGGATAGTACAGGTTAAAAGAAACTGAATAATATAACAAAGGGGGAAAGAAAATCCAACAAGGTCAAATTAGACAATAACTCCTTTGATTATACAGTTCAACATAAGTTATCCGAAATGGGTGATGGCTGAAGCCGCAGCTTATATTGCCCACCCATATTCCATCCAAGAATTCAAAAGAAAAAAAAAAAACAAGACAAGAGCGATTACAATTCAAAAAACGAAGCTAAGACCAAGTGTGACAGAAAAAAACTAAGCTACAACACAACACAGGCTGGATATGACAATCCTTATGTGATTTTACATGTCATCTTGTATATATGTTTGGAGTATTTCTTCCTTTAGTTTTTGTTTAAATTGTCCAAGCGTTGTACATGATTTTAATTCAGGTCCAAAATCGTTCCATAATCTGACTCCTTGCACTGAAACACAGTGTTGCTTGGTGGTAGTTCTCACTGGAGGTTTTTGAAATATACATGTTCCTCTAAAATGATATTGTTTCTCCCTTATTTGGAACAACTTTTGGATATTTGCGGGCAGTGATAGATTCTTCACTTTAAACATTATTATTGCAGTTTTAAAGTCAACCAGATCTTTCAACTTGAGAGCTTTTAATTTAAGAAAAAGTGAGTTTGTTGGTTCCCTGTAAGCTGCTTTGTTTATTATTCTAATAGCTCTCTTCTGAAGCATAAAGAGTGGATATATGTTTGTTTTATATGTATTTCCCCATACTTCATTACAATATGTCATGTATGGGAGTATTAATGAATGGTACAAGGTATATAGTGTGGGTTGATTCAGCAAATATTTCACTCTGTGTAATATTGCAATTGATTTGGATATTTTACCTTTAATAAGTCTCTCTATACTCAGAGAGACTCCAGCAGCAGTTCACTGCTAATGATTCGGCTTCCGTGTGGAGAGGACTGAGGCAAATCACCAACTATCGACCTAAGGCTCCTAAAGGTCAGGATGACAAAGCCCTTTGTCAAAGACTGTCCCAACACTATGCCCGTTTTGACACCTCGTCATCTGTGTCCAACTCCCCCCCTCCCTCCAGCTCCACAGCCTCCACATTCCCTACTTCATTTAAGGCACCCCCCCCCCTCCTCCCCCCCTCCCCTTATCATCAGTGAGCAGGATGTGCTCAAACAGTTCTCCAGACTGAACCCGCGCAAGGCCCCCGGCCCAGACGGCGTGTCTCCCTCCACCCTGAGACTCTGTGCGAAACAGCTGGCTCCTGTATTCACAGACATTTTTAACACCTCCCTTAAGTTATGCCACGTGCCGTCCTGCCTCAAATCCTCCACCATCATCCCTGTCCCCAAGAAGCCACGGATCACTGGACTTAATGACTACAGACCTGTAGCGCTCACCTCTGTAGTCATGAAGTCCTTTGAGCGCCTGGTCCTGTCCCACCTCAAGTCCATCACCACCCCTCTCCTGGACCCGCTGCAGTTTGCCTACCGAGCCAACAGGTCTGTAGACGATGCAGTCAACCTGGCCCTCCACTCCATCCTGCAGCACCTGGACTCCCCGGGAACCTACGCCAGGATCCTGTTTGTGGACTTCAGCTCCGCATTCAACACCATCCGCCCCGCTCTGCTCCGGGACAAGCTGTCCCTGCTCAACGTGCCTGACTCCCTCTGCAGGTGGATCATCGACTTCCTGACGGACCGGAGGCAGCATGTGCGGCTGGGAAAGACTGTCTCAGACTATACTAGCATCAGCACCGGATCACCCCAGGGCTGTGTACTTTCCCCCCTACTCTTCTCCCTTTACACCAACTCCTGCACCTCCAGCCACCAGTCTGTCAAGTTGATCAAGTTTGCGGACGACACCACCCTCATCGGGCTCATCTCCAACGGCGACGAGTCCGCCTACAGGAGAGAGGTGGCCCAGCTGGCGTCCTGGTGCAGCAATAACAACCTGCAGCTGAACGCTCTGAAGACAGTGGAGATGATTGTAGACTTCAGGAAAGTCACTACTCCTCTGCCCCCCCTCACCCTCTCAGGCTCTCCCATCACCACTGCTGATTCCTTCCGCTTCCTAGGCACTACCATCACCAGGGACCTCAAATGGGAGCTGACCATCAGCTCACTCATCAAAAAAGCCCAGCAGAGGATGTTCTTCCTGCGGCAGCTGAGGAAGCTCAAGCTACCCACCAAGATGTTAGTGCAGTTCTACACAGCCATCATCGAGTCCATCCTCACCACCTCCATAACCGTGTGGTACGCAGGAGCCACTGCCAGGGACAGACTAAGGCTGCAGCGCGTCGTGCGCACTGCTGAGAAGGTGATCGGCTGCAAGCTCCCATCTCTCCAGGATCTGTACATCTCCAGGACCCGGAGGCGTGCTGGCCGGATCATAGCCGATCCCTCACACCCTGGTCACGTACTGTTTGCCCCCCTCCCCTCTGGTAGAAGACTTCGGTCCATCCAGACTAAAACCTCCCGTCACATGAACAGCTTCTTCCCCTCTGCCATTAGACTGCTGAACACTAAGTGACTTATTGACTCTCGTGCACCATGTACAGCAGCTCAACCAGACTCATGTCAATCATCACTGTTTTCTTCCTGCATTACCGACTGCACTATATAGTTCTCCACAGTATCTGCTGCTGGCTAATATATATTTTAACTGTTGACCAGTATCACTTAATCTTATCCTACACTTTATTACATGTATAGTTTATTTCTCTTATCTTATCATGTTTAATGTTGCAGCATTGTACCGAGACAAATTCCTAGTTTGTGTACTACATGAACAATGGCAATAAACCTGATTCTGATTCTGATTCTGATTCTAATATAATTAATATGTGACTTCCAACACAGTTTATTATCAATTATTACTCAAAGAAATTTAGTTTCAGATACCCTTTCAATCTCTACACCATTTACACTGAGTTTAGATACTGAGTTGTTGTGATGGTTGTTAAAGACTATAAATTTTGTCTTACTTAAATTGAGCGTTAATTTGTTTGAATAAAACCACAGTTTAAGCTTTCCTAATTCCTTTCCGAGTGTATCCAGAAGTTGTTCCAAATTGCTTCCACTGCATAATAGATTAGTGTCATCGGCAAACAATATTAAGTCCATTTTTTCTGAAACTTTACATATATCATTTATATACATATTGAATAACAATGGCCCCAAAACTGAACCCTGTGGGACTCCACAAGTAACCTTCAGTAACTGTGAGTTTTTGTTACCAACACATACATACTGATATCTATTCTTTAAGTAACTACTTAACCAGGACAGTGCTACCCCTCTAATGCCACAATTTTGTAGTTCCTTTAATAATAAATTATGATCCACTGTATCAAATGCTTTTTTAAGATCCAGGAATATCCCAGCTGAATACTCTTTATTTTCAATGGCAGTTGATATTTTTTCTATAAATTCCATTAGAGCAAATGCAGTTGTCCTCTTGTGTCTGAACCCATATTGCTGCTCACACAATAAATTATTCTTCAGTATGAAGTTGTCAATTCTCTCGTAGAATATTTTTTCAAGTATCTTGGAAAATTGCGGCAATAGTGAAATTGGTCTATAGTTTGAGAATTCCCCTCTGTCACCCGTCTTGTATATCGGAATTACTTTAGCTATTTTCATTGCATTGGGAAATATACCTGTTTGGAGAGACAGGTTACAGATATACGTCAGTGGTTTCACTAAGCATTCAATAATAGTTTTGACTAAGAGCATGTCAATACCATCACAGTCCGTAGATGTTTTACTTTTAAATGATTTTACAATTTCAATGACCTCTCTCTCGTCTGTGTTCTTTATGAAAATGGAGTCTTTTATAGCTGTGTTATTGCTTATTGTATCACCTGTAGGCGCCGTAATGGGTATTTCTCCAGCCAAATTAGGACCAATGTTAACAAAAAAGTTCTTAAATTCATCTGCAGGTGAAGCTGCATTCACACTCTGAGTTGTTTTATTATTTTTTGAAAAATCGGTTGGGTAGCTTGTATTTCTGGTTTTATTTCCAAGAATACTTTTAAGTATTGTCCATGTATTTTTAATATTGTCTTTGTTTTTCTCCAGTTCTTGACTGTAATAGTCTCTCTTACTACATCTTATTATATATGTTAACTTATTTTTGTATGTTTCATACCGCTGCTCTGCTTCTTTTGTCCTTTTCTTTAGGAAAGCTTTATATAATAAATTTTTCTTTTTACACGCCTTTTGTAATCCTTTGGTTAACCATGGCTTATCGGCAAATTTATGTTTAAGCTTTTTTTTTACTAATGGACAATTTTTTTTCATAAAGAGTGGTTACAATGTTTATAAATGTGTCATAGGCTTCATTTACATCTGATACATAGATTTCTGTCCAGTCTTGCTTCAGCAAGTCTTCTTTAAAAGAACTGATTGCATTTGGTGATTTGTATCTGAACGGTTTTAAAAATTTTTCTATATTGGCCCCCGTGTGGCCATGGATAAGTGCAAAGGTTGGCAAGTGGTCACTTATATCATTTATCAATAATCCACTTTCTATTTTCTTATCAATAATATTAACAAACAGGTTGTCAATAAGTGTAGCAGTGTGAACTGTGATTCTACTGGGATGTGTTATTGTGGGATATAGACTCATGCTATACATAGAGTTCATGAACTCTGTAATTACATTTTGTTGTGGATTTAGTAAATCAATATTGAAATCTCCACAAATTACTACCATTTTCTTACTAGTAATATTATTGTACAGCTCGACTAATTTATCTCTGAATGTCTCAATGCAAGTTCCCGGCGTTCTATATATACAACTTATAATTAGATTTTTTGTTTTATCTTGGTCAATCTCAACAGCGACACATTCCAAAATCCCTTGTAGTGCAAAGGACATTCCATTTACAAGCTTACACCTATACAGGTCATCAATATACAGTGCAACACCACCACCCTTTTTTTGAGATCTGTTAATATGAAACATCTGATATCCCTCTATTGCCATCAGAGGAGCCTGCTCTTCATTAAGCCAGGTTTCAGAGACTGCAATAGCTGTAAATTTTCTGTCTAGCTGTTTTAAATAGTCCTGAATCTGTGGTAAGTTTTTGTTAAGACTTCTGCTGTTGAAGTGTATTATTGATAGTTTACCATCTAGTTGCACTTGACTTTTGAATTGCTTTTCAGTGTAATATTCACAATGGTTATGAATATTATTGAAAAAGTGGTTATCAGGATCAATATCGTTCTCCATCAATTGTAGTTTATGTTCAGCATAATGGCATATTTTCAGAGTTTGAGTATCCTTACTCTGTGCCAAATGACTTCCTCCAACTGGGGATAATTGATGTCTACTCAAGTCAGTCATAAGTTTTTGTTTGTTTTGCTTATTTTTTTTTTTAAAGTACATTGACATGGTATATCAAAAGAACTATTCTTACCGTTTGTGTGAATATGGATTATCATTTTCTCTTAATTTTCTTAATCAGTATTCATCTGTATTTATCTAAGTCAGTAACATCTCTGATCATTATACTCTTTGCTTGCTCAGGTGCTCCATTTAGTTTGATCCAAACTCTACAATTTCTTGTCCATTTTGCCTGTATCTTATTTTGTCTTTTCAGCATCCGTGCTTGCCGTGCTATTTCAGCATTTGTTTTAGTTAGGTGTTCATTTAGGTAAACTTCTGTTCCCCGTAGCTTTCTGGCCTGCCTCAGTATGTCATTCTTTACCCTTCTGTTCACAAAGCGCATCACAATTGATTTCTTTGTTTTATTATCTTTCCTGGGTAAAGCATAACAGGCTGAAATTGCATTTGCTTCTACCTTTATATCTTTACTGTCAAGGAACTGAAGCACCTGGTTTTCTAGGGAGACTGATTCACTCAGGGGAGCCTCCTCACCTCTCAGTCCTGTTGTTGCATGAGTGTATGACTGATATTTGATGTCTAGTCCACTTATAACTAGGTCATCCATACGAGAACCTTGTTCAAGATCCTCGACGCGTCGCTCCAAGTCCGTAATTTTTTTGTCTTTTTCCTGAATTGTTAATTTTAAGTCTCGTACATCTTCCATTAGGCCTATTATTTTGGCCTGCTGGCTAACCATTTTGGCCACTTCTTCTGACAAGAAGTTCAGAGATTTTTTGATCTCTTCCATTTCCTCCTTCTTTGGTGGCATTTTTACTGACCTGTGGATAGTAGAAACAATCTCTGCTTGTGTCGCCGGTATCCGATCCGACCAACCTCGAATCCAGCTGGGCCTCAGCTAGCCCCCTCCACTGCTAGTCCCGCTGCTTACCGCCACCGTAACGGAGCTCCTGTCCAGCTCCTCCACCGAGTCCCGCCGCACACCGCCGCTGCAGCCGAGCTCCGCTGGGGTCCCGGTAGATCCTCTGCTGAGCACCGCCGCCTACCGCCGTCTGCCTCGGTAGTTCCTTCGCTGGGCCCCGCCACCTACCGCCGTCGGCCTGGTAGTTCCTCCGCTGGGCCTCGCAACTGGGCTCCGACTCAGGCTATTGTCTGGCTTGGTCCCGGTGGTCCTCCACTGGTCCCCGTCTCCCACCACCACCGCCCCCGAACTCCGATCCGGCTCACATCCAACTGCGCCTCGGTTTTAGTTCCTCCGGCGAGCCCTCACCGGGGACTGAGTCGCTTCATGTCGGTGTTAGGCGGCACGACTGGCGCCAGCGTTAAGCTAACTAGCGTTAGCTTAGCGAACACTTCGGGTAAAGTGCAGCAGCGAACCACAAAGAAACGCTAGTCAGTTTACTCACAGTGGCCGGTGAAAGGCGATTAAAGGGGTATTCCAACGGAGGTGGAAATTCAGCCCGTGCATGTGCGTCACAAGCGCCGATCGCTGTTGGTTAGTTATTTTTAATGGCAAAATCAGCAACTTTGTCTCAGCACTGAAAAAGTGTGACCATCCCGGTCGCCATCTTGCTCTCGTTCCCTTATTGTGCCCTTATTTGGCACAATAAGGGAAGCGGGTTTCTGTTCTACTTACCTAGCTGCCTGACAGGACAAGGGGGGGGGGGGGGGAGAACCGGGCAGAATAACACCAGCAAAAAGGGACTTGGCAGGTATGGATTATTGGGCCTTGGGACTTATGAGGTGCGGGCCTCTCAAACCATCGAGGGCCTTATTGCAGACACCTGCATCTCTCATTTGCCGGAGGAAGCCCTGAGTTTCCTGGACCCAGTAGTCGAGGTAATGGAGCCTGTGGAGCTATTCTGAACTGGTTGGGTTGATAATTTCTTTCTCCAACCTCTGGCATATCTACCGCGAAATGGTGGGGATTTCACCGATTAAGCCGAAGTCTGTGCCAACGAAGAAGCGTGCACTGACTTTGGTAGCTCCAGCTCCTCACCAATCACCAGCTCCAGCTCTGCCTCCTCCTCCCAAGCAGTGGCTCACACCACAAAGGGCTCTGTGGAGGATGTCCGCTGGCAAGCGAGAGTGTTTTTCAGGATCACGCTTGGCTCTGGGCAGACCCGGCTGGGAGGGAGGCTCTGGGAAACGCCATTCCTCTCGGTGCTCTGTTCCAGCTCCTGCATCCACACCACCTCACCAAGTGATCTCTGCAGCCACCAAGAAGGATTCGCCTGGGTTTTCAGCAGCAGCAGCCACAACAGCATGGGAATTAATGCAAGTACCTTTTCATTCCTTAACATCAATAGATGAAATTTCTTGCCTTATTCCTAGTGAGGGGCCTCAGCAGCAGCCATCCACTTTGGCTGAACCCTCACCACCTGCTGCTGCATCCACCCATCCATCCTTACTCGCTTCTCCCCTCTCTGTTTCTTCGAGCACCATGTCAGAGGGGATGACAGCCATCATGTCAGGGGTTCCGCCTGTTCCAGCTGATACACCAGGGGTTCCGCCTGCTCCAACTGCCTCGTCTGGGGTTCCACCAGTTCCTGCCGTCATGCCTGAAGTTTCACCTGCCATCATGCCTACTGCTGGGGTTGCAGCAGCAGAGTCACTGGAGCCATGGTCGGCGGTGGAACAAGAGTTAAGCTAAGTCCTCTTTTTTGCATTTATGATATCAGTTTTAGAGAGGTCTTGTCTTACTCTTGGCGAGGAGACCCAGTTGCAGCTGCCATCTACTCCTGAGCTCTCTCCGCTGGGCAGTTACAGTGACCTGGTGTTTGTCTCTTCCTCCCTGTCTGAGCTGGCCGTGTCAGGAATGAAGACGCAGGGGGGCCCTGCTCCAACTCATCTAGCCATCATCGCAGAGGCTGGGGGGTCTCCGCCATCCGTCATCGCAGAGGCTGGGGAGTCTCTGCCAGCCATCACGCCAGAGGCTGGGGGGTCTCTGCCAGCTGTTGGCCTCCCGACCCATTATGCTTTCTGATTGAGTGGTTCAGGGACACTGGAGGACACCCGACGCATTTCAACCTGTGGTCCTGGGACTACGGTAGACCACCGGAACTGCTTTGCCTTCTGGTCTGGTGGTCCTGGGATTTCGGTAGGCCACTTGACCTGCTTTGTTTTTGTTAGTCTCTGCAGGGCAAGTGACTTGTTTTGACCCACCTGGCCTTCTTCCCCCACCATCCTGCCTGGAAGGGTGATTTTTCTGTTGTTGATGAGGATGGGGGGGTGTTGATTTGAGTTTTTTTTTTTTTTTTTTTTTGTGATATTCCTTTAGAGTATCTGGAATCCACCCCTTAAAGGCGGGGCTCTGTCAGGATACTTGACGTAACGCACGGCTCAGGAGACGCACACACACAGGCTCAGAGTAGTTCAAATAGTTTATTAACAACAGGAGTGTATGAATGTGTGTCTGCGGGATGTAAATGTGTTGATGGCGGCGTCTGCTTCGGGCACAGAGGCAGGAGGCCGTACAGCCGGACAACCCTATGGGAAAAGCACAAGGAGAAGGGTGACGGGCACACACCAACACAGGAGATATAAGAGCGAGAGAGGAGCTTACTTGGAGAGGACAGATGACTGGCACAACAAGGGACGAGGTCCGGTAGACAGCCACCTGGAGAGCCCGGTGCAGCAGCGAGGAACAGGCGATGGAGAGGCGTCGTCCGCCGCCGGGGAATCCACCTGTGCACAGGGAAGCAGACTAGGAAGGAAAAGGAGGTAAGGTCTTCTTACCAGGGTGACCAGCTGAGGGTGAAGGAACTCACAGCGATGCATGGGGAAGTCTGACGGCTTCAGGCCGAAGCTCAGGGCGAGGCGGCTTATATCCCTTGCCGCTGATGATGTGCAGGTGTGCGTGCAGGTGGCGCCACTGATGAGCGGCGCGGCGTGACAGTACTCCCCCCTCTAGCAGCGCCTCCTGGCGATGGCTTCTCTGGGTGCGCTCGGTGGAAATCAGCGATGAGCGACGGGTCCAACACAAACGATGAGGGTACCCACTGTCGATGTTCAGGCCCATAGCCCTCCCAGTCCACCAAGTACTGCAACCCACGACCCCGGCGCTGGGAGTCCAGGATGGAGGCGACGGGCCAGGCCGGATGGCCACCAATCATCCGGGGCGCAGGTTGCGCAGCAGGAGGAGGGCAAAGGGGATCGGAGACTGCCAGCTTCACCTTGGACACGTGGAAGGTGGGATGGATGCGGAGGGAGGGGGGGATAGCTACACACACAGCCACCGGGTTGACGATCCTGGTGATGGGGTATGGACCCATGAAGCGCTGTGCCAGCTTCCTCCTCTCGCCCTTTAAAATCACGTCCTGGGTCGACACGTAGACTTGCTGACCAACTCTGTACGCCGGGGCAGGTCTTCTGTGCCGGTCTGTTGCGCTCCGCCGTGCGTAAAAGGGCATTGCGCGCTGACGCCCAGATGGAGCGGAACTGCCTGAGATGCGCCCGTACTGAGGGGACAGTTCCCTCACTCTCCTGCGCTGGGAACAGCGGGGGGTCGTAACCCAGGGACGCCTTAAAGGGAAACATCCCTGTAGCAGAAGAGCGAGCGGTGTTATGGGCGTATTCAACCCAGGCGAGGTGGTTACTCCAGGACGTAGGTTTGGACGCCGTCACACAGCGGAGCGCAGCCTCCAGCTCCTGGTTGGTCCGCTCACACTGCCCGTTGGATTGGGGGTGATGGCCGGAGGAGAGGCTCACCTTGGCTCCTAAGGCGTTGCAGAACAATCTCCAAACCTCTGAAGAAAATTGGGGCCCTCGGTCCGAGACCACGTCCACCGGAATCCCATGCAGCCTGACCACGTGTTGGATGAGGAGGTCTGCCATCTCCAGGGCAGTTGGGAGACCTCGTAGGGGGACGAAGTGTACCGCCTTGGAGAAGCGGTCCACGATGGTCAGGATGGTGTCGTAGGTGTTCGAGACTGGGAGTCCGGTGACGAAATCCAGGGCGATATGCGACCAGGGCCTGCCAGGGACGGGCAGAGGCTGGAGCAAACCCGCTGGAGGGGCATTACCCGATTTGTTGGCGGCACAAACTGGACAGGCCCGGGCGTAGCGGGCAGCGTCCCTCCACAGGCCCGGCCACCAGAAGGACCGCTGGAGGGGGTCAATCATCCGGGAGGAGCCAGGGTGACAGGTGAGCTTGGATGTGTGTAACCAGTGGATGACCTCCCCCCGAACCGTGGATGGCACGAACAGCCTCCCCTCCGGTCCGCCGCCAGGGTCAGGTTCCACTTCCTGCGCCTTCCGGATCTTGCTCTCGATGTCCCAGGTGACGGCTCCCACGACGCACGACCTGGGTAGGATAGTGTGGACCGTGTCCTCCGACTCCTCAGGGGCGAATTGCCTAGAGAGGGCGTTGGGCAGGCCGTTCTTGGAGCCAGGCCTGAAGGTGATGGTAAATTGGAACCTGGCGAAGAACAAGGACCAGCGTGCCTGGCGGGCGTTCAGGCGCTTGGCAGATCTAAGGTACTCCAAGTTCTTGTAGTCTGTCAGGACCACGAACGGCAGGTCCGCCCCCTCTAGCCAGTGACGCCACTCCTGTAGCGCGAGCTTGATGGCGAGGAGCTCTCTGTCACCCACGTCATAATTCCTCTCCGCCGGGGACAAGCGCCGGGAGAAGAAGGCGCAGGGCCGTTTGATACCGTCGTCTGGCGACCGCTGGGATAGCACCACCCCCACTCCTGTGTCCGAAGTGTCCACTTCCACGATGCACTGCAGCGCAGGGTTGACTTGGCTAAGGACCCGGGAGGAGGAGAACTCCGCCTTCAGTGCCTGAAAAGCAGCTGCGGCCTCTTCGGTCCACCGGAACGGGATCTTAGGGGACGTGAGGCGGGTCAGCGGGCCGACGATGGTGCCAAAATTTGGGACGAAGCGGCGGTAGAAGTTCGCAAACCCAACGAACTGTTGCACCTGCTTCCTTGACGCAGGTGTAGGCCATTCCACCACCGCCTTCACCTTCTCTGGGTCCGGAAGCACCTGGTCGTGTGAGATGATGAACCCAAGGAAGGATGTTGTCTTTGCGTAAAACTCACACTTCTCGGCCTTCATGTATAACCGGTTCTCCAGCAGTCTTTGGAGGACCCGCCTCACGTGGACCTGGTGCTCGTCCCTGGACTTGGAGAAGATGAGTATGTCATCCAGGTAGACGAACACAAAAAGGCCGATGAAATCCCGGAGGACGTCATTGATGAGGCGCTGAAAGACGGCTGGAGCGTTGGTCAACCCGAACGGCATCACCAGGTATTCGAAGTGGCCGTTCAGGGTACGGAAGGCTGTTTTCCACTCATCTCCCTCCCGGATCCGGACGAGGTGGTATGCGCTGCGTAGATCCAGCTTGGTGAACCAAGTCGCCCCCTGGAGGGAGTGGAAAGCGGTGTCCATGAGGGGCAGGGTGTAACGATCCTTCTCCGTTATGTCATTAAGGGCACGATAGTCAATGCAAGGACGGAGGGATCCGTCCTTCTTACCGACGAAGAAGAATCCTGCCCCCACAGGTGATGACGATGGGCGGATTATCCCAGCACTCAGCGACTCCTTGAGGTATGAGTTCATTGTCTCCTTCTCCGGCGCTGATAGACTGTAGAGTCGTCCAGAAGGCAAGGGTGCCCCCTGGCAGAGATTGATTGTGCAGTCATAGGGCCGATGAGGAGGGAGAGACATCGCCTTGGATTTGCTGAATACCATACCCAGGTCGTGAAATTCCAGTGGTACCAGGGACAGGTCCGGGGGCGCAGCGTCCGTAGGAGAGGGAGAAGCGGACGGAGAGCAGGCAGCGGACTGTAGACAGGTGCCCATGCAGAACGTGCTCCATGCCGACACCCCGGCGGACTTCCAATCCAGAACGGGATTGTGGAGGCGTAGCCAGGGATACCCCAGGATGACGGGCGACACAGAGTTGGGCAGGACGTAAAAGGTTATCTCCTCCCGGTGGTTTCCAGAGATAATAACCGGGATGGGGATGGTCTGGTGTGTAACTCTCCCAAGGGAGGCACGAGAGAGGTTGACCAGGGAGATAGGGTTTCTGAGTGCCTGACAGCGGATGCCCAATCGGGTTGCCAGGCCTTGAGAAATAAAGCTGCCTTCCACGCCCGAATCCACCAGTGCGTGGGTGAGATGCCCAGTGGAGTTATGACAAAAATGGATGGGCAGCTTCAATTGAGTGAGAGAACTTAACCGATTGACATCCCCGAGGCCCCCTACAGTGACTCGCGGACCCCGCCGACTGGCTTTCCGTGGGCAAAGCTTCACCATGTGTTGGTCATCTCCGCAATACATGCAGAGATCCAACTCACGGCGGCGTTGTCTCTCCGCAGGGGAAAGCTTTGTCCAGCCCGTCACCATCGGCTCCGACTCCTCGGGGCACGATGGTGGCGGCGTCGCCAGGGGGCGAGCTTGGAACAGGCGCGGCGAGACTCCACGAGGGCGAGAAGAAGACGACTTCCATCCCGAGGAGCGCTCGTGCAGCCTGTTGTCCAAACTGATCGCTAGGGATGTTAGCTCCGCTAGCGTCTCAGGGATATCACGCCCAGCCAGTTCATCCCTCAGATCATCATTGAGACTGCGGAGGAAAAGGCCACAGAGGGAGCGTTCCTCCCAGCCTAATTCCTCCGCCGCTACCCGGAAGTCGACCGCGTAGTCCGCTGCCAACCGGCTTCCCTGCTGGAGGGCGAGAAGCCGATCGACCTGGACCGTCTCGGTAAGAGAATGGTCAAAGACCTCCAGGAAGCGTCTCACGAATTGGTCATATGTGAGGGTGGCATAACTGGGCCTCGCCATTACGGCGTAGGTCCAGGTTAATGCTCGCCCCTCCAGGAGATTCCCAATATAACCAATTCGGCTATGATCTGAGGGAAAGTCCCCGGACACACGGTGGAAAACGGACTCACACTGCATTATAAACCCCCGTGCTCCGCCGAGCTTACCGCTAAAGCGGGCGGGGGTTGGAATGTGCGTGAGCCGAACCGGTGCACCCGGAGCCTGCTGGACGGCCACTGGAGCAGCAGGAGCCGCGCCACCCTGACGAGCCGGGGGGAACGGCTGTTGGGGGTCCAAGCGGCCCAATCGGTTAGTTATATTTATCAGCTGATTAAAAATCACCTGTTGCTGATAAGCTATCTGATCCACTCGAGCCTCGAGAGTGGAAAACCGGTGTGCGAGCCCGCCGTCTGCCGAGCCGCTCTGCTGAAGCCGTACTGACATAACGCACAGCTCAGGAGACGCACACACACAGGCTCAGAGTAGTTCAAATAGTTTATTAACAACAGGAGTGTATGAATGTGTGTCTGCGGGATGTAAATTTGTTGATGGCGGCGTCTGCTTCGGGCACAGAGGCAGGAGGCCGTACAGCCGGACAACCCTATGGGAAAAGCACAAGGAGAAGGGTGACGGGCACACACCAACACAGGAGATATAAGAGCGAGAGAGGAGCTTACTTGGAGAGGACAGATGACTGGCACAACAAGGGACGAGGTCCGGTAGACAGCCACCTGGAGAGCCTGGTGCAGCAGCGAGGAACAGGCGATGGAGAGGCGTCGTCCGCCGCCGGGGAATCCACCTGTGCACAGGGGAGCAGACTAGGAAGGAAAAGGAGGTAAGGTCTTCTTACCAGGGTGATCAGCTGAGGGTGAAGGAACTCACAGCGATGCATGGGGAAGTCTGACGGCTTCAGGCCGAAGCTCAGGGCGAGGCGGCTTATATCCCTCGCCGCTGATGATGTGCAGGTGTGCGTGCAGGTGGCACCGCTGATGAGCGGCGCGGCGTGACAATACTAAGCATGGTTGGGGAAACATGCTCACGCTTTTAGTTTATTTTTGTTATTTTTTTGTGTTTTCCCCACCTCTGCTTAGTTTGGTTTTTGTATTTGTCATGTCCTTAATTATGTTCTCTTGAGTTTGCCATTTATTTCTGTTTGCTATGTTTATCTTCAAGCTTTGTCTTGTTATATTAGTTTAGTCTTTATGGTCCTGTTATTATGTTTTCATGATCACGTTTGTGTTTGTTCATGTCTGTCTGGAATCAGGCCCTGGTTTTGCTTCCAGTTCATGTTTTCTCTTTTATCATGTTTTTGGTTTTGGCCTTGGTGTTTTTGTCACAGTCATGATTATGTTTGAGTTTGATGATTTGGATTCTTGTAGTTATGTTATCATGTTTATTCCTGTCATGCTTTTAGTTTGGGCTTTTGTTTTGACAGCGTCTTTTTTGTTTATTTCTTGTTGGGATGATGCACCTTCTGTTTAGCCTTGTCTAACATTGTTAATTGTTCACAACTATTTCTGATTACTGCTTGTCCACGGGTGATTTTGATTTTCGGGTCTTTATAGACACACTGCACTTGGCCATCAGTGCGGCGATCTACTGTACTGTGCTTCTTTGTCAAGGCACGTCAAGTTAAGTAATATGTTACGGTCATGTCATGTCTAATCTAGTAAAGTTAAGTCAAGTCATGTCTTGTAAGTCAAGTTATGTCACATCTCACCTTTTGGGTTTATTTTAGTTAAAAAAAACCACTGCAAACCTCAGCTCCAGCTCTTGGGCCCATTTAATCCTATTTGTGCTCCAGGAGGAGCACAAATCATAACAATTATTTTGATTCTGTTCTTGTGTTGTGATTATCCTTGCCTTAGTTCTCCATTTATCATTATCATAGTAATGTTTATGTTTTATTATCCCTGCCTTAGTTCTCCATTATTCTGTTTATTACCACAGTCACGTTTATGTTCCTTAATCTGGTCTTGGGTTTGAGCTTCCGCCTCAGTCTAGTTTAGTTCTTGTCTTGTTAATTTCCTAATTGTCCATGGTTATTTGTCTTTGTTTTGTCCTGCTTTATTTAAGGAACGCTGCCTCTTACCTGGGTGCAGCATCCATACATCAACTGGGCATGAATACCACACATTTCTGCTATGCCGGTCATGTAACTCTTGCCATGTTCCATCAACATGGACTACCTCCCCTTTTTTGTATCGCTGCTACTTGTCCTCTGGCTCTTTGTCTCTGAAGTAAATGCGTTCGGCAACATGGCGGGCAGGATACATTATTCCAGGGACATGTTGCTGCATTTAAACACGGTTGATGCAGCGGCTGTGATTGAGCCTAAGCCACAACTGCCGGACTTTATTTTGAGAGACGGACATAGCAGTGAAAAGAGAGATGGCAGAAGGAAGCGCAGAAGGCGTGGAGGTGTGAAATTGCGCCTGAGAAGACATCAGTTTGGTAACATTCCTCTTCCTTCGATGATTTTTGGGAACGTACAGTCTCTAAGAAACAAGGTGGATGAAATTCAAGGGAATGTACACTACCAGAAGGACTTTAAGAACTGCTGTGTCATGGCGTTCACCGAATCTTGGCTTACTGCGCATGACCGAGATGCAGACCTGTGGATTGACTGCTTTGGAGCCCCGCTGCACTTGGATCAGCAGGAAGAGGTAACAGGGAAACGTCAGGGGGGCGGTGTATGTTTATACATTAATAAGCAGTACTGCACATCTGTCACGGTCAGAGAGCGCATCTGCACACCCGATGTGGAGCTGCTGTCTGTGTCACTATGCCCCTTTTATTTGCCTCGCGAGTTCCCCCAACTTTTCATCACAACTGAGTACATTCACCCGAGGGCAAACGCTGACTCCGCCTGCAGCACTATCTTTGATGTGATCCAGCAGCTGCAATCAATTTCTCCAGAGGTGCTAAACTTCATTCTTAGGGTTTTTAACCATGTTTCTTTAAAGAAGACACTTAAAAACTTTTATCAGTATGTCTCCTGCCCAACCAGGCAGAAAAAGACACTGGGCCTGTGCTACGGATCCATAGAGAGGGCCTATAAATCACTCCCCCTTCCTCCTTTAGGATCCTCAGATCACAACTGTGTACATTTGCTGCCCACATATAAAACTGCTCTCAGAAGAGGCAAGGTGGAGACGAGAGACATTGATGTGTGGACGGAAGATTCAGTGCACAGCCTCCAGGAATGCTTTGACTGTACAGACTGGGAGATGTTCACACTGGCCTGCGGGGATGATTTGGACTCTTTGGTGGACGTCACATGCTCATACATGGCTTTCTGTAAAAATAAGATTGTTCCACGTAAACGTGTCAAAATATATCCCAACAACAAACCATGGGTTACAAAAATTGGAAAGCATTGGAAAGCAAGATGGCAACAAAGAAACTTGGTTCAGCCTGGGCCAGTATGAAAACTATTGCAGGCCTTCAGAGCACAGAGCGCAGTAATCGTGTGTTTTTAGATGGTTTTAATTCAGACACAGAGCTGGCAAATGCTCTTAATTGTTTTTATGGTTGTTTTGACTCCTTTGATTTTAGCACAGAAACCCAAGATTTGAAACAGAAACTCAAAGACAATCAGTACTTTAATATTGAGGTGCAAGATGTTAAAAGGGAGTTCTGTGCTGTAAAAGTGAACAAAAGTCAGGGCCCTGATAATATATGTGGGCGCTTGGTAAAGTCCTGTGCACATGAACTGAGTCCTATATTTCATTACATTTTCAATAAGTCCTTACAGACACAACATGTACCTAAGATCTGGAAAGAAGCCGTGGTTGTTCCCGTTCCAAAATCCAGCTGTCCTAAAACGGTAGACGACTTTAGACCAGTTGCTTTGACTTCAATTTTAATGAAAATTTTTGAAAAACTGGTCAGATGTGAGGTCCTAAAGCAGACTGAGCATGCATTGGATCCTCTGCAGTTTGCCTATAGGCCTCACAGAGGAGTGGAGGATGCCACTGTCACTCTGTTTAACATGCTTTTTAAACATCTGGATTTTAATGGGACACACGCCAGACTTTTATTTGTGCACTTTTCCTCTGCCTTTAATACAATCCAACCTCATGTTTTAGTTGAAAGGCTCCTGCAGCAATTTAATTTGAGCAATAATCTGGTGGGTTGGATTCTGGATTTCTTAACCAACAGGACGCAGAGAGTAAGGGTCAATGGTACATTGTCTGACCTAAAGTGCTCTTCTACTGGCTCTCCTCAGGGGTGTGTGTTGTCACCACTACTCTTCATCCTATACACAAACATGTGTCGGAGCAGACATGACAACAGACACATTATAAAGTATGCTGACTGACTATTGTCAGTCTCCTCCAGGATGGTGAGAGTGGCCACGGCCCAGTAGTTGATGATTTTGTTCACTGGTGTGAGGATTCCTACCTGCAGCTGAATACGACAAAAACTAAAGACATGATTTTGACTTTAGGAGGAAAAATCCCAGGCACAAAGTCACCGTACTAAAAGGCCAGACCATCGAATGTGTACAATCCTACAAATATCTTGGGACAATTACTGATAGTAATTTAAACTCTGAAGAGAAGTGTGAAAGGGTGTGCAGAAAGGATCAGCAACATTTGCATTGCTTGAGAAAACTTGCACGCTTCCAAGTTGACCGAACCATAATGACAATGTTTTATTGGGCTTTAATTGAATCTGTTTTATCCTTTTCTTTAGTGTCATGGTTTGGTCAGATAAAACTGAAACAGAGGAAATCCTTGGATCAGGTAGTTAGATGGTCCAGTCGTTTGCTTGGTGAGCCACAGCTGAGCCTGACATCCCTGTACACCAGACAAGTACAGAGGATGGCTACCTCCATTTTAAATGATGACTCCCACCCTTTGCACTGCCACTTTCAGCTTCTTCCCTCAAGACGGAGGTTTGCTGTCCCAAAAAGTAGAACCCAGCGCTACAAAAACAGCTTTGTCCCTGCTGCTGTCAAAGAGTTGAACAAGCTGTAACAATATATTGCACATAATTTAGGTACCTATTTATTAACTCCATTTTATATTTACTTATTTTTGTAGGATGTCACTTGAGTTCTAAATATTTTATTGGGTTTTAGACCTTTGAGTTTTTAACCTCTTTGACTAGTTTTTAACTTTTAATACGACCCTTCTCTCTTACCTCTGGTTTTTCTCCCATCTCTTTGTCTTTTATACCCTGATTGATGGAGCCTTGAGTATTCTTATCATGTTTATAGTCAGCTTCATGTGTGCCTGTGTTTGTGTCTATGTTGAATGCAATTTGTGGCTTGTAAATATGGATGTCACCAGACTGCAAAACAAATCTACCTACGGGTAAAAATAAAGTAACCTGAACCTGAACCTTAGAGTTTTCTGTCTTGTCCTAGTCTTGTTTTACCTGCCAAGCCTAGTCTTTATTAAAAAACTTTATTAAAAGAAAGTTATGAACACCATGATGCCTTTAAGAGTTTGTCGTTGTTGACCTTCATGCTAGCCCCCCTCCCCCAAGGCTGGAAACCTTGGGGAAACACTGAATGTGTCCTGTGTCAGTACTGATTATACACTGCGTCATTGTAATACAGCCTATAGTCTCTCAAATATCTGAAATAATGAACTCTTACTTCAAGACCCTCCATGGCCCACAACCTACAGTTTGGAGACACTCACCTGCAAGATGCAGTTGTTCCCAAAGTAAGAACTTTCGCCTGCAAATATTAAACCAGTACTTATCACAACTGATCTCTAGTCACTTACCACTCTCCTGTCTTTTCTCCCCCACATTAGTCAAGTTCTAATTTACACATCAGATTAATTACATTGTCTTTTGTTTAGTACAACTTGGGGAATAGATCCAATCTTGCCTTTTTGCCATTAAGTACTGCTAGCAGCACCCACAGGAAACAACAGAATATGCAGGAATTTGTGTATCACAGTGACATATACATACATATACATATACATATAGGGAGCTGAGGAGAAAGATCAGAGAAGGCAAGGACAGCTTCAGGAAGAAGATGGAGGACAAGCTGCAACAGAGCGACATCAGCGGGGTCTGGAGAAACCTCAAAACCATCTCGGGGCTCCAGAATACCTCCCCCCAGGCCACGGGGGGCAGGGAGTGAGCGAACAACCTGAATCTGTTTTTCAATAGATTTGACCAACCGCCCTCCCCCCTGTCTGCACAACAACCACTGCTGCCTCTAAGAAATCAAGTCCTGCTACCCACTCCCCACTCCACCGACACCCCCCCCCACTCCCAACACACAGCCCCCCATCCTGACCCTGACCAAGACCCAGGTGAGGACGGAGCTGAGGAAGATCAAGGCGAGGAAGGCGTCGGGACCGGACGGCATCAGCGCAAAGCTCCTCAAGTCCTGTGCAGACCAGCTGTGTGGGATTGTGACGTATATCTTCAACATGAGCCTGAAACTGGGGAGGGTACCACAGCTGTGGAAAACATCTTGTGTGGTACCTGTACCAAAAACTTCCCACCCCAAAGACCTGAACAGCTTCAGACCGGTGGCCTTGACGTCCCACTTGATGAAGACCCTGGAGAGACTGCTCCTTGCTCATCTCCGCCCCCTGGTGGAACCAGCGATGGATCCACTCCAGTTCGCCTACCAGCATGGCATTGGGGTGGAGGATGCGGTGATCTTCCTCCTTCACCGTTCTCTGTCCCACCTGGAGAAGCCCGGGAATATGGTGAGGATCATGTTCTTTGACTTCTCCAGTGCTTTCAACACCATCCAACCGATGATCCTGAAGGACAAGCTGCTGCGCGCAGGGGTGGACCAGCACCTGTCATCATGGATCCTGGACTACCTCACGAACCGGCCTCAGTTTGTGAGAACCCGGGACTGTGTTTCCGACACGATCATCAGTAGCACGGGGGCCCCCCAGGGAACGGTGCTGGCTCCCTTCTTGTTCACTCTTTATACTGCGGACTTCTCACACAACACAACACATTGCCATCTACAGAAGTTCTCTGATGACTCTGCGATCGTTGGTCTCATCTCCAGCGGAGATGAAGCTGAGTACAGAGGGCTTATCCAGGACTTTGTGGACTGGTGCCATCGGAACTGCCTCCAGATCAACGCGAGGAAAACTAAGGAGCTGGTGGTGGACTGCCGCAGGCATGGGCAGCCCCTCACAGCACCAGTAAATATACAGGGAACAGACATCGAGATGGTGACATCCTACAAGTACCTGGGTATTCATCTGAACAATAAACTAGACTGGTCACACAATACTGACGCACTCTACAAGAAGGGACAGCGCAGGCTGTTCCTGCTGAGGAGACTCAGGTCTTTTGGTGTACAAGGGGCGCTGCTGAAGTCATTCTATGACACGGTGGTGGCATCAGCCATCACTTTTGGAGTGGTCTGCTGGGGCAGTGGCATTACTGCAGCCGATAGGAAGAGACTGAACAAACTGATTAAGAAAGCTAGCTCTGTCCTGGGGCAACGCCTTGATCCGATGGAGGAGATAGGAGAGAGAAGGACGGTGGCTAAACTGTCATCTCTGCTGGAGTCCGAGTTCCACCCTATGCAGGACATACTGGATGCACTGAGGAGCTCATTTAGCAGCAGACTACATCATCCTAGGTGCACAACCGAGAGGTTTTGTAGGTCCTTCCTACCAACGGCTGTCAGACTGTACAACCTAAGCAGGGCTGCTCGCAGAGATAGCAAAAAGACGTAACAAACTAATAGTTTTTTTTTTTTTTTTTTTTTTTTGAATGCAAAAGATGCAATAGACTTACACAATGGTCCTCTCCGGCATACAACTAGGAACATACCGGTCGCTATGGAGGGTGAGAATATGTATGGGCACATAATCATACCATGTAGGATAACTAAATAGACGGTTATGCTGTTTCATCCCACCTAGCAACAATGCTCTGCACTGTGTGTGTTTATATATTTACATATTTATTCCATCTAGCTACAATGCTCTGCACTGGGTGTGTTTATATTTATATATCTATATATTTATTCCATCTAGCTACAATGCTCCGCACTGTGTTTTTATATATCTACATATTATTCCATCTAGCTACATTGCTCCGCACTGTGTGTGTTTATATACTTGCATATTTATTCCACCTAGCTGCAATGCTCCATACTGTGGGTGTTTATATATTTACATATTTATTCCATCTAGCTACAATGCTCTGCACTGTGTGTTCATATATTCATATATTTATTCCATCCAGCTACAATGCTCTGCACTGTGTGTCTGTGTGTGTGTGTGTGTATATATATATTTTATAGTAATATGTACATATGTATATTAGCTGCTCTTGCTTGCTTGTTTTTTCTTGCCTTCTGATTGTTGCTCTGAGTGTTGCTATCCCTGTGCTGTTGCAATCCTGGAATTTCCCCGTTGTGGGACTAATAAAGGCTTATCTTATCTTATCTTATCTTATATTCAGTGATAGGAATTTGCCAGTACTGTGTGTACAACAAACTAGAAGAGACATACAAAAGAGAAGTGCTAACAAATAGTACATTTTACCCTACTGCTGATGCACAGAACATGGGTGCAGATATCATGACTTCAAATATGGACTTGAAGTCAGTCTGGCCAAGGCTGGCCCGCCTTTATGAGCAATAAACATATTTCATTCCAATTTCCACTCTTTTTATATATCAAGAGAAAACAATACACACAAAACAAAGCTGAACTGGTTTAAAGGTAATGGATGAAACTTTGGGAATCTGGTTTTAGTGACGCCTTGTGGTCAGTAAGTAAACTGTTGCCCCATTCACCTCACTCATTTCTGGGAAGGACTATATGTCAACATGGGCAGTTTCCCAAGGTGACAATCTGTAGGGAGCGCCACAAGAATGAGAGGAAAAAAAAGATTCTTTATTTTGCTCGGCTCATTTGTGGCAAATGTGCACCCTCTACAAGCGGGCCACTCCTCTCCCTGTCTATAGCACAATATCAGCCTTCTCCACCCTCCTCCCTTCTCTCCCTGCAAACACATAACGGCCCCTCTCACACCTGCTTTAACTGGTGTGCAGCCAGAAGCATTCACTTTATAAAGCAGTCCCCAACCATTTTTGCTTCATAGATCATTAACAAGTTTTTTTAAAAAATTGTGTGTGTGTGTGTGTGTGTGTGTGTTTGCACTTTTATATGGTGGGGCCGTGTGTTTTTGTGTTGCATTTCTTGTTCAACACACAGAGAGGGATACTTTTTTTTTGGAGGGTCTGTCATGGAAAAGAGGAGCAGAGCATCACAGGATAAAAGTTAATGCAGTGCATCACAATGCACAAACGAGTACAGAGCAGAGCTGAAGGGAGACCCGAACCAGGACAGGCTGATGTCGCTCCACAGCTGCCGGAGACAGTCATGCTCCAATTCCACTAAGGCTTCTGTTAATGGAAAGTTCCCGTGCCTTCTCCACATCAGGGATCTATCAGGAGCATGAATGGGGCATAACCAGGCAAGAGTCACGGAACTCTGCTGGCACATCCATCTATCAGCCCCTGGTAAGTCTCATTTTCAAACTAATTTATTCTTCAGGTAACTGTGGAATATCACCACTGATTTGTACGTAATCCTGCCGCGTATGAAATAAATAGAAATGTGTAATCATACAGCAACCACTGCTGAATGTAAAAGTTAGTTCCATTAACTATCAGACCTATTAATGCGTGTGAGCGAGAGATGCTACATGTGCTACCTACTGTATAAATGTGAATTATACATGCATACAACTGTTTCAGTTATATATATATTTAAAAGCAGCTTAAAATATTTGTGTTTAATCAGGCTTTTCATTGTTTCAAATCAACTGCTTTTTAAGAAGATATATAGAGTGATGATATAGAGTGAAGTATGTGGCGGTAATGCATCTGTAAGCTGGTTGCCAACTGCCAATCAAATCTAAAAGAAGAAGAACTGCTTTTTAATGGTCTCATATTTTTAAATTATTTTAATCTTTTGTTTTAACTTGGTTTTTATATTTTTGCAAACTTTGTTTTTATTTCTACTAGTGCATGCCCGTGCATACCCATGCATGCCCGTAGAAACCCAGTATAAGCAAGTATTCCTGCATTCCCGTAGAAAGCAGGTGTAAGCAAGCGTCATGACTCGTTCAGTGATGCCTGCCTTTGATTGTTATCGCGAGTCCTATGATCTTTGATGATGTCATAGCGAGTCCCATGATCTTTGATGCTGTCTTAGTGAGTCCTTTGATCTTTGATGATGTCATAGTGAGTCCTGTGATCTTTGATGCTGTCATAGTGAGCCCTATGATCTTTGATGGTGTCATAGTGAGTCCTTTGATCTTTGATGATGTCATAGTGAGTCCTATGATCTTTGATGTCATACCACTCGTTCAGTAATGCCTGCCTTTGATCTGTGATTCCTGCCTTTGATCTTTGAGGTGTCTATGTGACATCATATAGACATCATGTAGAAACCATGGGCACATCATAGGTCATCCTATGATCTTTTAGCGAGTCCTATGGTCATGACAGACAGACAGACAGACAGACAGACAGACAGACAGACACACACACACACACACACAGACAGATCTCTTGAATTATATATAGAGTGATTTTTAATGTATCTACCTAGTTCTTTATTAAATTCTATTTTGTAATACAGTGGTTCCAAGGTTGTCATAGCCAGGAGCGGCACTGGGGTTAAGCTCCCAGTGCTCATAAAATGCTCCTTATGGCGTGCGTCTCGAAAAGCCTCTGACAGCTAAGTCCAACTCCTAGTCTGCCCGTGTGGTTTAGTCTCTAAGCCCAGCGGAACTGCTTTTACTAATAGGAGAAGGGGCGAGGGCGGATCTCTGGCGCCTTAAAACCAGATGCTTCGGGTAGATGGTGGCTCGTCAACCTGGGAAGGTAGCCCATCTAGGGGAAGGTAAACCCTGATTTCAAACCTCCGCTGCCTTGTGGCATACCCGGTCACGGGAAAGGCTTCGGGAGTCAACCCTGAGGAAAAATCCGGAGTCGGAGCCCCTAAGGCAGTTCTATGTTGTGCTCAACATCGTTCTGGCAGCTCCTGCAACGGCGCTGGTGCCAAACTGTAGCAGCCCTGCTGTTCCTTTGGATTCATCAGTGATGTGGAGGGGGGGGGCATGCTGCATAGGCAACATCTTGTCCTCCATATCTTCCTGCCCAGGCTTGAATCCTACCAATGCCTAACGCTGGAAGGTAGAACACCGGATCACTGGAGAGGACACTCCAGCTTCGCCTTTGGCATAGACAAAACACAGGGAATGACAGTTACCGGTTATAAGCCACCGCTCAATTGGGGTAGAGCGCGGCGCCAGGGGTTGTTCCCGACGGTGGGAGGGATCATCGGATCTCACTGGACAGCTACCGCCCGCCTCAAGCTGGGCAGCCCCCAGCCAATAAGGTGTTGTCCCACCACAGCTTGCTTTCCTCAATGGGTGCATGGGGATGAGGAGAAATCCGAACAGCAGGCTGAGAACCTTCGCACCAGGCAAGACAATAAAACAAAAGAGACCAACTCTAAAACTGGGAACTTGGAACGTCCGCACTATGATGACAGGACTCGCTGCTAACCTCCTGGTGGAAGATGGCAGTCTTCCACCAGGAAGACTGCCATCATCAATAATGAGCTGAAGAGACTGGGAGTGGATATCGCCACTCTCCAGGAAACACGGTTGGCTGACCCAGGCACACTGAGAGAGAAGGACTACACATTCTACTGGCAGGGAAAGGGCAGTGACGAACACAGGGAACACGGAGTGGGATTCGCAGTGAAGAACACCTTGCTGAAGATGGTGGAACCGGGCAGCAATGGCTCTGCACGACTCCTCACCATCCGCCTCAACACCACTCAAGGCCCAGTCACCCTCGTCAGAGACTTCAATGCCAGAGTGGGTGCTGACCACGACTCCTGGCCCTCCTGTCTTGGACCTTATGGCGTGGGCAGAATGAACGACAACGGACAGCGGCTGCTCGAGTTCTGCACATATCACGATCTGTGCATCACAAACTCGTTCTTCAAGACCAAGCCCCAACACAAGGTTTCCTGGCAACATCCGCGCTCAAAGCACTGGCACCAGCTGGACTTGATCCTGACCAGGCACACCTCACTGAAGAACGTGCTAATCACTCGTTCGTTCCAGAGTGCAGATTGAGACACAGACCATTCATTGGTGTGTTGCAAGGTCAAGCTGCAGCTGAAGAAATTCCATCGTGCTAGACAGCCTGGAAAGGCACAGATTGACACCAGCAAGATGGCTCAACCAGAACTTGTTGAGCAGTTTGCCTCCACCTTTGAGAAGGAACTTGGTGTAGCACAAGAAGGAGAATCTGCAAAGCAGAAGTGGGAAGAGCTGCGAAACACCATCCACCGCACAGCCTTGGCTACCTTTGGGAGGAAGGCCTCGAAGTCACAGGACTGGTTTGATGCCAAGTTGACCGAGATGACCCCCGTCATTGAAGCCAAGCGCTCAGCACTTGCTGAGTACAAGAAGTACCCAAACGAGAAGAATCTCCAGATTCTCAGGGCTGCGAGAAGCAAAGTTCAGCAGACTGCTCGGCGCTGTGCCAACGAGTACTGGACTCAGCTCAGCCAAGACATTCAAACCGCTGCCATAACAGGGAACATCTGTGTTATGTACGATGGCATCAAGAAAGCACTTGGTCCAGCTCAGAGCAAGATGGCCCCCCTCAAATCCTCCACTGGGGAGATGATCACAGAAAAGAACAAGCAGATGGAGAGATGGGTGGAACACTACTCCGACCTCTACTCCAGACAGAACACCGTGACGCCGTCAGCCCTTGATGCCATCGACTGTCTGCCATCCATGGACGAACTTGATGCCGAGCCAACCATCGACGAACTCAGCAAGGCCATTGATAGCTTGGCCGCTGGCAAGGCACCCGGCAACGACGGCATACCCCCTGACCTGATCAAGCACTGCAAGACCGCCCTACTGCTGCCATTGCATGACGTCCTCTGCCAGTGTTGGAAGGAAGGTGCCGTACCACAGGACATGAGGGACGCCAAGATCATCACCCTCTACAAAAACAAAGGGGAGAGAAGCGACTGCAACAACTACAGGGGCATCTCCCTCCTCAGCGTTGTTGGCAAAGTCTACGCATGAGTTGTTCTCGTTCGTCTACAGAAGCTTGCCAAAAGTGTCTACCCCGAGTCTCAGTGTGGCTTCCGCGCTGAGCGATCGACGGTAGACATGATATTCTCCATCCGCCAACTCCAGGAGAAATGCAGAGAACAGAACATGCCCCTGTACGTTGCCTTCATCGATCTCACCAAAGCGTTCGATCTGGTCAGCAGAGAGGGCCTTTTCAAGATCTTGCCATAGATAGGATGCCCACCAAAGTTGCAAAGCCTCATCGAATCGTTTCACACCAACATGCAGGGGATAGTGCAGCACGATGGCAACGTCTCAGAGCCAGCCATTCAACATACGCAGCGGAGTGAAACAGGGCTGTGTATTTGCGCCAACCCTCTTTGGGATTTTCTTTGCTATGCTCCTGAGGCATGCCTTCAGCACAGCAACAGAGGGAATCTACCTGCACACAAGATCTGACGGCAGGCTTTTCAACCTCGCCCGCCTGAAAGCCAGAACCAAAGTACGCGAGGCTCTAATCAGAGACATGCTGTTCGCAGACAATGCTGCAGTCGCAACTCACACACAGCAGGAGCTTCAGACCCTGATGGACCGCTTCTCCCAGGCATGCAAGGACTTCGGGCTTACCATCAGCCTGAAGAAGACTAACGTCTTGGTGCAAGGCACGGAAGCACCACCAACCATCACCATCGACGACTACGAGCTGGAGGTCGTGAATCAGTTCACGTACCTGGGGTCCACGATCAGCAACAACCTCTCCCTTGATACAGAGATCAACAAGAGGATTGGAAAATCAGCCTTCACACTCGCTCGCCTCACCACACGAGTGTGGGAGAATCCCAAACTCTCTGTCAAGACGAAAATGGCAGTGTACAATGCCTGCGTCATCAGTACACTGCTCTATGGGAGTGAGACGTGGACAACATATGCCCGGCAGGAAAAGAGACTGAACTCCTTCCACTTGCGCTGCATTCGCCACATCCTGGACATATCCTGGCAGGACAAAGTGCCCAACACAGAAGTTCTGTCCCGCACCGGCCTTCCCTCCATGTTCATTCTACTCAGGCAGCGCAGGCTCCGCTGGCTAGGCCACGCTCACCGTATGGAGGATGGCAGAATCCCCAAAGACATCCTCTACGGAGAACTGGCAACTGGCAGGAGAGACGTTGGCCGCCCACAGCTGCGCTTTAGAGACGTCTGCAAGAGAGACATGAAGGCCCTGGAGATCAACACAGAGCGCTGGGAGGACCTTGCAACGGACCGCTCCAAATGGAGAGGCACCCTGACCAGACAGCTCAAGGCGGGTGGAGAGAGACTGACTGCTGCAGCAGATGAAACAAGGACCCGCAGGAAGAACCGCCACAGACCCAGCAGCACGGAGACCACCCACAAGTGCGACCTGTGTGACAGGGACTGCCATTCGCGCATCGGCCTGTTCAGCCACAGGCGGTGCTGTTCCAGCAAAGTAGACGTTTAGGATTCTCTTCCATGGTCATCATAGACCGACGGAGGCCGACGATTATACAGTACTTTGTGAATCACTCTATATATAATTCAAGAAATCTCTGTGTCTCGCTAAAAGATCATAGGATAGCCTATGATGTGCCTATGATGTCTACATGATGTCTATATGACATCATATAGACACCAAAAGATCAAAGGCAGCCTTCACTCACTGTAGTGTCCAAATAATGAGGCGAGGTGACACTTTTATAAAGTTTATTATCAAGAACTACTGAACACTGGGGAGACCCTACCACGAGTACAGGAGTGATGGCAAAGAGACAGTATGTCTCCTGCACCAGGCTTTTATATCCCAGGTGATGCCACCCTCCGAAGGTGGGGCATCACCCCTCCCAGCCTAGGGCACCGCTATACTAATATATTATACTATATTACTATGCTATATCCCACCCCCCCCTTGAAAAAACTGTAAGCACACAAATTACCCAACCAAACAATTTAGACCCGAATCATATACTAATACAGAGGGGAACAGGCCTATCCATTCACACCACACACTGGCTCAGCGGAACTCTCCGCTATGTAATTGAAACATCCATCCATCCATCTTCTTCCGCTTAATCCATTTCAGGTCGCGGGGTGGGGGTGGGGGCTGGAGCCTATCCCAGCATCTTCGGGCGAGAGGCAGGGTACACCCTGGACAGATCGCCACACACCAAAATAAATTAATCCCTCCTAAACGATCCCAGCCCCCAACCAACAGTGATCTGTGTGGAGTTTGCATGTTCTCCCCGTGTCTGCGTGGGCTTACTCCGGGATTTCTCCGGTTTCGTCCCACATGCCAAAAAGCATGCAAGTTAGGTTAATTGGCATCAAAACTGCGGATTCTAAATTGTCCTTAGGTATGACTGTGAGAGTGAATGGTTGTCTGTCTGTCTGTGTTGGCCCTGTGATGGACTGGCGATCTGTCCAGGGTGTACCCTGCCTCTCGCCCAAAAGATGCTGGGATAGGCTCCAGCCCCCCCGCAACCCGAAAAGGATTAAGCGGAAGAAGATGAATAAACTAAACACATAACAAATACAGATGTAGACAATGGTGGTACCCAATCCCATAAACTCACAGGATACATAAAACACGTACACAGAGAACTCCCCAAACAGTCATACAGCATAGGGCAGTAAACAAAACCATTCACACATAGGTGTTACTGCACCACACACTCAACACCAGTCACCCAACAACAGTGGTCATGTCCTCTAAATACCTAAATCACCCTGTCACAGAGGCAGATGTTTCCCTTTTCCTAATGAAAACTCAAACAGCCGTAAAGGCCCAAATCTGAGACAGGGAGATATACACGGCAACACGTGCCGGATTTGGAAAAAAAAAATATAATATTGCAAAATGCTTAAAGCAATTAATACCGACCAAGAGGTAGTACACTTCATCAGGTCAAATTGCAATACAACCTTCCATAAACACACTTCTCTCTCTTTTTTTTAACAGAACATTTCAACTAGAACATATATTAGTAACTGCACATTTCAGACACACTGTAAGCCCTCATTCATTCAACCCAGGTCTCCCGAAGCCCCCCCGGAGTGTCCGTCATGCGGCCCACTTCCAGAGCGTCTCCGTTTTGTAGTGACCGGAGACGGACTGCATGGACGCCCTTGCCAAATGAAATTAAATGAAATTAAATGAAATTAAATGAAATTAAAATAATAACGGACTTTAAAACATTCACTAAAAAGGTTAAAAACTGGCTGAAAAATAAACAAGAATGTACTCATGTATGAATTGATTGTCTACAAGGTGAGAGTGAATGAAGGGAAGGAATGAATGTGTTTGTTTATAGTGAGTGACGAAGGGAGGGAGGCCTGAAATAGGCAAATGTGAGTCAGGTTGTTATATTTGTGTATTTATAATATTTATAATATTTATAATTGTGTATTTATAGTATTTATAATATTTATAATATTTATAATTGTGTATTTATAATCTTTTTGCATTGATGTATGTGGTTATTGTGTATTTTCTTTATTTCTTTTCTTTACTTTACTTGATTCTCTTTTCTAAAGCCCATCCAGGGACAAGAGTTGCAAATTAGCTAATAGCTATACACTCCATGTGCAACACATCAGATTGATTGTCATTGATTAATTGTCTATGTTTATTGCACTGTCCCTGTCAAATAAACTAATCTATCTAACCTTTTGTGCTCCGAAATTGCAGCTCATTGGGATGCCGTCTCGACCCATCAGTCAAACTCAGGTAGCTGTCACCGCTGGACTGGACCACTTGCAGATTATCCTGTCCCGCTGTCCCTATTCTGGAACTGCACACCCGACCAAACTGAGGCTCGACCCTAGGGTGCACGTCATCATCCACACCCAGGGGAGCACTCACTGGCTTCCTCCGTCGTCTGTGCCACAATCTGGTTCCCTTATGACTCCTCAGCAGATCGCCAAGTTGACTCAAGTCATGTCCCTTGCCTTTGGTGTCGGCACAGCTAGGGTTTGTGCCATCTGGAGGTACCCCGGATACCCGATGTTGGAGCATCGGAGTGGCATCAGTCACTGTTGGCTCAGCAGCCGGAACCTGTTGGCCGCCGGAGCCCTGTAGCTCACACTCTTAGGACCATTCCGCCATCGCAGGGATCAAACCATGCCATTCGTGTCCACCGTCCGCGGGACCACAAACGCTGGCATGGGACCCCCGCCTATTCAGCGTACTAAGGTGCTGGCTGTGTCCCTCTTCACCCGGAATGGGCCACCCTAAGTTCCACACTTCATCGCCACTTCCCACGTAGAAGGGCTGGTCCCATAAACCACCACCTGACCACTCCTCCACCTCACCGCAGGTAATGGTGAAACCGAACTCTTAAAATATATCACGTCCCATTAGGTTATTACCATCCCGCGACACCAAGAACTCGTTGGCGTACATGGAGGCCCCTTTGTACCTCACTGACAGCCACACCGAGCCCACGACATCCAGTGGATGGCTACCATAACCATAACAGGTGATGTTAGTGTTGCTAATTCTATAGTGGGGAAAACACCGACTTACTGTTGCCAAGTTGAAGATGGCGATCGCTGACCCCCTGTCCACCAACAGCAGTACCGGTGTCCCATCCAACAAAATGTCACAAACAATGCGTCCGTCCGTGTCAGGCGAGACTGTGTGGACCACTGTAGGGGCCTTCCTCTTACCCGTTCCTTTCACCTGTCCCCGTTCCTCCTTGTCGAAATTGTGGCAGACCCTGGCGAAGTGATGGAGCAAACCGCACCATCCACAATGCTTGTCCCTTGCTGTACTCTCCCTGGCTCGATAGCGGTGCTTGTTGGATCTGCAGCCGTAGCATCATGGTGTCCCCAGGGTGGACCGTATTTTGACAATGGCCGCGTACTCGTCATCGCTGCCCTCATCCGAATCCAAAGCCAGGGCCTTCCCATGTGCTTCACTCTTCAGCGGAGCTTCATCACAGCTAAGGTGTTTCGTCAGCCACTCCGCTGCCTCGTGCTGTTGCACTTGTTCCATGGCTGCTTGCAAGGTTAGCTCACCAGTGTGAGTCAGGAGGCGAACCCTTGCCGAGGAGTAGGCCACGTGCTCAGCCAATCGATCACGGACCATCTCCTCCTCTAGGGCCCCAAACCTGCACTCACCCGCCAACTGCCGGAGATCTGCCACAAATTGCTGGACCGATTCTCCAGGTTGTTGGCACTGTTGACGGAACTGGATGCGCTGCATGATGATATTTTCGGGGGCGCGAAAGTAGCCGGCCATGAGCCTCACAACATCGTCAAAGCTATCACCTCCTCCTAAGGTGCCGAGGATTTTCTGGCCCTCCATGCCCAGATTATGGACCAGAATAGCCCTCGCTCGTAATTTATCTAGGTCGCCGAGGTCCAACGCGAGCAGATAGTTTTGGAAGGCTGCAAACCACCTGTCCCAAGGGACAAGCGGCTCTCCCGGAGCCTCCAAAAACGGAAGTAGCGTGGCTGCAGCCCTCTCCACGATCATAGGACTCGCTATGACATCATCAAAGATCAAAGGCAGCCATCGCAGATCAAAGACAGTCATCACCGAATGAGTAGTGACGTCAAAGATCAAAGGCAGGTTTCACCATGGTTACTGTTGCCATGGTAACAGTAACTTTCTACGGGCATGCAGAAATGCTTGCATACACTTGCTTTCTATGGGCATACATAGGTATGCACGGGCATGCACAGGTATGCACTACTATCTATAAATGCAAGGAATCTGTGTGTGTGTGTCTGTTCCTTGCATATCTCTCGAACTTTTAGTCAGACTGACTTCAGATTTTATAATTGTTTTGCTCTGGTTCCAGGGGTGTGCATCTCTGAGTATGGGGTTGTTCAGTCAAAATATGTAATTTTTAGCAATAAAAATTTTGTCATCACTCTGTCTCCTTATGCTCTGGCTTCTAGAAGTGCTGGTGGGGTTTAGGATTGACTTTGTGTTGATTGGATAATACGCGACATCATGACCAGCCACCACAGCACTCCATGAACAAAACAAGGAAGTGAAAAGTGACAAATTTGACTAGATGCTTAAAAAGTTATACCATAATGTTGCCGTGGTTGAGTAGGTCTAAAGGATAATTCAGCATATGTGGAGAACACGAGGTGCGAGTACACTGGGAGGAGCACCAGTGGGGACTTGGGGGTCTGGCAAAGAACACTGCTGGATCCAACACAGGACAGAAGCAGCATACCGCTGCCAGCCAAGCCTGCCAGGTCAGCGGTAGACTAGCATCCAGGCTGCTTCTTCTAGTGCTACCACTGCTTTGCAGGACCGCGAGCCCTCGATGGCACTGCTCCCGGAGTGATCACGCGAGTATCTAAAAATTAAAAGTTAGTAATAATACTGCCATGACTGTGGAGCAGAATGGCAAGATCAATTGCATAACATATGCAGCCACATACAGTGGTGTGAAAAAGTGTTTGCCCCCTTCCTGATTTCTCATTTTTTTGTATGTTTGTCACACTTAAATGTTTCAGACCATCAAACAAATTTAACTATTAAACAAAAAATAACACAAGTAAACAGAAAATGCAGTTTTTAAATGAAGGTGTTTATTATTAAGGGTAAAAAAAAAAATCTAAACCTGCATGGCCCTGTGTGAAAAAGTGATCCCCCCCCCCCGTTAAAACATAAATTAATAGTGGTTTATCACATCTTTGGAAAGCTTAGTTCAATTTCTCTCGCCACACCCAGGCCTGATTACTGCCACACCTGTTCTCAATCAAGAAATCACTTAAATAGGACCTGCCTGACAAAGTGAGGTAGACCAAAAGATCCTCAAAGCTAGACACCATGCTGTGATTCATAGAAATTCAGGAACAAATAAGAAACAAAGTAATTGAGATCTATCAGTCTGGATAAGGTTAAAAAGTCATTTCTAAAGCTTTGGGACTCCAGTGAACCACAGTGACAGCCAAGAGTGGCTGGCGGACCAAAATTACCCCAAGAGCACAGCAACGACTCATCCAAGAGGTCACAAAAGACCCCACAACAACATCCAAAGAACTGCAGGCCTCACTTGCCTCAGTTGTCAGTGCTCATGACTCCACCATAAGAAAGAGACTGGGGAAAAATGGTGTGCATGGCAGAGTTCCAAGACGAAAATCACTGCTGAGCAAAAAGAACATAAAGGCTTGCCTCAGTTTTGCCAGAAAACATCTTGATTATCCCCAAGACTTTTGGGAAAATACTCTGTGGACTGATGAGACAAAAGTTGAACTTTTTGGAGGGTGTGTGTCCCATTACATCCGGCATAAAAGTAACACAGCATTTCAGAAAAGGAACATCATACCAACAGTAAAATATGGTGGTGGTAGTGTGATGATCTGGGGCTGTTTTGCTGCTTCAGGACCTGGAAGACTTGCTGTGGTAAATAGATCCATGAATTCTGCTGTCTACCAAAAAATCCTGAAGGAGAATGTTTGGCCATCTGTTCATGACCTCAAGCTGAAGCACACTTGGGTTCTGCAGCCGGACAATGATTCAAAACACACCTGAAAGTCCACCTCTGAATGGCTTAAGAAAAACAAAATGAAAACTTTGGAGTGGCCTAGTCAAAGTCCTGACCTGAATCCGATTGAGATATTGTGGCATGACCTTCAAAAGGCGGTTCATGTTTGAAAACCCTCCAATGTGGCTGAATTACAACAATTCTGCAAAGATGAGTGAGACAAAATTCCTCCACAGCGCTGTAAAAGACTCATTGCCAGTTATCGTAAATGCTTGATTGCAGTTGTTGCTGCTAAGGGTGGCCCAACCAGTTATTAGGTTTAGGGGCAATCACTTTTTCACACAGGGCCATGTCGATTTGGATATTTTTCCTCTTAATAATAAACGCCTTCATTTTAAAACTGCATTTTGTGTTTACTTGTGTTGTCTTTGTCTAATATTTGAATTTGTTTGATGATCTGAAACATTTAAGTGTGACAAACATACAAAAAGATGAGAACTCAGGATGGGGGCAAACACTTTTTCACACCACTATATGTGGCCACATATGTTATGCAATTGATCCCACAAGTCTGGGCTGCACGGTGGCGCAGTGGTTAGCACTGTGGCAGCACAGTTTTACCCTCGGCGGGGGGATCGTGGGGACCGTGAGATCGTGGGTTCGATCTCTGCCCCCGGCCAATAGTGATCTGTGTGGAGTTTGCATGTTCTCCCCGTGTTTGCGTGGGTTTACTCCGGGATTTCTCCGGTTTCCTCCCACATGCCAAAAACATGCAGGTTAGGGAGTTAAGGGGCGCTTGCGCACTCAGCGACCGGCAGCTGGTGGCTTGTCACCAGACTGCAAAACAAATCTACCTATGGGTACAAAATAAGTAATTAAAAAAAAAAAAAGTCATAGCGAGTCCTATGATCATGAATGATTCTCACCATAGTTCTGCTTTCTCCCCTGCAGGGTTGCCAGATCCTCACCACCAACTCCTTGCACCAATTATAGGTATAAAGATTATTGTTACACTTACTTTTAATATTGTCCTCCGTGTCTGCTTCTGGGTCAAAGTACACTATAGAGACAGGCAACGACTCTGCGGCTGAGGCAGTAGAACGCCAAGAAAAATAGAGGAGAGTGTGGGACACACGCAAGATTTCAGGCAGGTAAACAACACTTATGCCTGCTGATGGGAACGGGGAATACCCGACTGGGGAAAGGTTTTACGCCACTGCGCTGAGAAGTGGCACAACCGGCTTAAATAAGGCAAAAGGGATTGAGAACAGCTGTGGGATCATGAATGAGAATAATTACAGACTTGAGGCAGCTGTGACAGCCCACAAACAGAATCTGACACCCGGAAATGACACACAAGCTGTCACAGTGCCTGCGTGGATCAGGATGACAAAACCAGAAAAGAATGTCCAGAAGCTAATAATGAAATAACCATAAGACAACAAACCAGAGAATGCACAAAAAGGGAAAGAATCACCAAAGAAGGATAATATAAACACAACCCCAAAAAATACAATACCAAGGATACAAAATGACACACAAAAATTGTCAAGACTATAAGGACAAACCTAAGAATACAGACAACTCATAAATAAACAGAGACCAAATACAGCAGAGAATAATAAACAAAGAAAAAAAACAAACAGAAAAAGACTAAACTCAAACTGGAGACTGGGCATGGCCCCCGCCCATGCCCAGGATCATGACAGTGCCCCCCCTCGAGGGGTGGACCCCAGACACCCTAGGGCGACTTCAAAAAATAAAAGAAGACCCACCCACAAAGGAGTCCCCCCCCCAACCAGAAAGACAACCTACCATGGGTGGGAGGAGGGAGGAAGGGGAACCCAGGCACGGAGGGACCGAACCAACCTAGAAAACAAACGAAAAAACTTATCACCCACAACACTTGTGCTACAGGTGGTAATTGAATGCCAAGGGACCAAAAGAAAGTTGAGACAGTTTGGGTGGTCTCCCAGAGTCCCAAGACCACTGGAGCTTGTTGTAAAGTAAGTCGGGTGGCCTCCATAAACTCCAGAGCTACCACAGCAGGAGATATAGTTTGTTGGGTAGCCTCCCAGAGTTCATGAGCCGCCCAACCAAATGGCACAGCTCGTCAGGTGATCTTCACCTATTCCTGAGCCAATGGTCTGCAGGGCACAATGTGCCCCCTCCTGGAGGCGGTAGCTGGAACCCATGCCCCCAACGGACCGCATGGACTGCAGTGTGGATGAAGCGGAACAAGGGCTGCGGACAGTTGGTTCCTGATGCTAATTGCTAGCCAACAGCGGAGGCAAACAGCAATGATGGTGGGCCAGCGAGAACACCAGGAGAAGGAAGCACCCGACCCATGAGGCAACCAAGCGAAGAAGATGGGGGCGGCAGTGGCTCAGGAGGTAGAGCAGGTCGTCCAATAACCCCATGGTTGGCGGTTTGAATCCCGCTCTCCCTGGATATCCTGCCGTTGTGCCCCTGGGCAAGACACTTCACCCCCAATTGCTCCTGGTGGGTCTGGAAGCGCCATGTTAGGTAGCATGCCGCCATCAGTGTGTGAATGTGTGTGTGGATGGGTGGATAGCAGGATCTGTAAAGCGCTTTGGTCATCAAGAGATGAGAATAAAAGCACTATATAAGTGAATGCCATTTACCATTTTACCATGACTGGTCAGCAGGGACCCCCAGTGGTACCCGATGACCCTCCAGTGAAGGCAAAGGATCCATGATGACCTTGGGTGACAGCAGAGGACCTTTCACGACCTCGGGTGACAGCAGGGAACCCTCAACAACCTCAAGCGGACATGGAGGGCCTTCGGCAGCCTCAGGTGGAGGCAAAGCACCCATGGCGGCCTCAGGCAGCGGTGAAGCACCCACGATGGCGACCTCAGACTGAGGTGTAACACCCACGGCAGCCTTGGATGGAGGCATAGCACGCATGGAGTCCTCAGACAGAGGCTTAGCACCTGCAGTGTCCTCGGACAGAGGCGTAGCACCCGCGGTGGCCTCTGGCAGGGAGGAAGGACCCACGGAGACCTCTGGCAGAGGTAGGGAACCCACAGTGACCTCTGGCACAGGTAGTGGACCCACGGCAACCTCAGGCAAAGGTAGAGGACCCATGGTGACCTCAGGTGAAGATGGAGGACCCGCAATGACCTCAAGCGGAGATTGAGGATCCTCAGTGAGCTCAGGAGAAGACTCAGACAGAGAACAGACAAACACCGGGTCAGAGTCACCAGCAGCAGTGGAACCCGGAAAGGGGAGCTCAAGTGTGGCTGACAGCTGCACTAAGTCCCCCCACCAAGAGCCAGGCAAGATTTCTTTAGGATGAAAAAGGGAATTTTCCTGAGCTCAAGCTCCACCGCCGTCCAGGAATCCAGCGACTCCAGCTGAGACGTCTCGGCCTCCATCGTCTGGGCAACCTCCCTTGACACGACCATCTCAGGAGAAGGAGAAGAGAAAAACACCAGAGAAGAATCACCAGCAGCAGTGGAGCCCGGTGAGGAGAGCTCAGGAGCAGAGGACATCTGTAGGTGATTGTCCCCACCATGAGCTGGACAAGAATACTCTTGATCTGTAGATGTTAAAACAGAACAGCACACTTGCTTGGACTCGAGCTCCACTGCCATCCAGAACTTCAGCGACTCTGCTGCGGTGGCCCAAGCAGCAGGCATGGTGGCTGAGGAATATACCCTCCAGGCATAATACCCTCCAGGCATGGCTGGAGGGTCACCAGATTACCCCCCCCCCAATTGGCGGGGGGGGGGGGGTAATCTGGTGACCCCCCCATGACCCCCCCAAATGGGAATAAGGCAAGACAATTCATTTTCAGATGTTATAGAATGAAAACATACTTGCCTTGGTTCCCTTGGTGTAGTAGTAGCTGCTTCAGATGGCCCAGAGGATTCCTATCTAATGGCTGCAGGGGGTGAGGGCACCAATACAGACACTGGCCAATCGGGCCCTGCAGGCATGATGATGGGTGGACCTGGAAATCCTCCCTCCACTTGGGCTGCGAGTTCAGGAAGGAGCCATGGCTTGTAGTCCAAAAGCAGCTCTACCTCTGCCGCCAAAACCCACTGGCGTTCCTCCAGCTTTTCTGCAGTAGGACTGTCAGGAGGCACAAAGGCGACGTACCTGACCTGCCAGACTGCAGACTCTTCTGGCGTCGGAGGAGCGGCTGATGGTGTGGGCCATAACTCAGGAGATGAAAGGCGAGACTGCAGCTGCTGGAGAACGGTGAAAGGCTCGGTGACCTCTATGCCCGGGACCGCTTCCTCATTGGCACTGGCACGGATGTGGAGGAGGTTTCTTCCCACCCGTGGAGCATGGACAGTGGGCTGACGATGGAGAGGAGTAGGTTGATAAGCTCCGGGTAATGCCATAGGCTGAGGGTTGCCTCTTTAACTTCCACCGCGCAGTCCAGCCATCTCTGTGCTTCCTCGGGAGTACGGGAGGTGCGGGCATCTGAGATGAGATCCTGGATCAAGCACGCTGCCCAGCACTCATCCTCATCCAACACAAGTAACCTATAGTCCAGATAGGCTGCCATACCAGCAAAAACGGACTCTACCCAAAAAGTTGACGGGAGGGAAAAGAGGAGAAAAAGGAAAAAAAAAAAAAGGCAACACTCATAGCCTACTGGCGTCCTAACTGGCAGCGGAGTACTGTCATAAATCGTCCTTTCCGAGGGCAGGCAGAAGACCTCAAACGCAGGCTGTGAGTTGCAAATTTATTTAACAGAAAAAACACTAAATACAAAAACACAAATGCACTATAGAGACACGCAACGAAAAAAAAAAAAAAAAAAAAAAAACAGCTCTGTGACTGAAGCGATGGAAGCCAAAAAAACATAGAAGAGAGTGTGGAACACACGCAGGAGTCCAGGCAGGTAAATAACATTTATGTCTTCTAATGTGAACGGGGAATACCCGACTGAGGAAAGGCTTTACGTTGCTGTGCTGAGAAGAAGCATCATCATCATCATCATCGTCATCCTCATAGCAGTCTATCGGGGGCGACAATGACTGTTTCATTTAGGTCTGATCAGATTCCTCCACACAGCTCTGTCCTTCGCCTTCCACTGCCAGGAACTCCTGACCTTGTTAACCCGGGCAACGTCCGAGCTGGTATGAGTTGCTCTCTGACTGACCATTTCATGAAACTGCTTGCAAAGTATTTGAGTACCACTAGCTTTTGCTGGACTAGTGGCACATTCTTGATAGAGTGGCACATTCTTGATTCTTGATAGAGGTATTATCAGTGGCAAGGACAGGCCAAGACAAACTGACTCCAGTATATGTTGCAGTGACTGACCAGATGATAGGTTTGTTTATCTCTGCTCTTTGTGTAGTGCATGTCACAATGCACCGACTGGCAAAAGTCCACCACAGACCTTGCGACAGATGTGCTTATCTGCCAGGATGTCCAGTCTCACCCCGAGTAACTGGGAGTGGTCCACCACAGACCTGTGACAGATATTGTTTTTAGTTCTGCCAGGATGCCCAGTTTCACCCTCCACGCCCTTGGAAGGGCGGGGTTGCCGGTTGAGTCGCCAACAGCCTGACCCGTGACAGGTAGTACCGGTTTTCATGGTTTTCTGGTAGCAAGCAAACCAGTGCCTGACCTGACATGAGTTAAGGGTACAAAGAATAGCCACTTAAAAACCTGAGTCATGACTTCAGTCTTGAAGGTTTGAGGTTTTTGTCCAAAATTTATAACAATTTTCTTATAGTTTTCTACTTTTCTCTGTAAATGTATCTAAATTTAAGACCACTTCCTCAAATTTGCAATTTCCTCTTGTAAAATTGACTTTTCTTGTACATTTGAGATGTTATTATAAGTTTGTGGATTATTTTATGGCTAATTTTTGTCTATTTTTTAAAAATAAAATTACTGGGTTTTTTTTATAAATTTGAAACGGACTGTGGTAATTTCTTTACTTTTTTCCTATAACAATTTACATTTTTGATCATAATTTTGCAGAGCCAGAACAGAACAATACATTAACTCTGATTTCAAAGAAAAAATATTAATAAAATTGTACCTAATGAAATAAATTAACTTAAATGACCAAAGATGCAGTTATTTCTGTTATAATATTTCTATATACAGTGGGGCAAAAAAGTATTTAGTCAGCCACCAATTGTGCAAGTTCTCCCACTTAAAAGATGAGAGAGGTCTCCAATTTTCATCATAGGTATACCTCAACTATGAGAGACAAAATGAGAAAAAAAAAATCCAGAAAATCACATTGTCTGATTTTTAAAGAATTTATTTGCAAATTATGGTGGAAAACAAGTATTTGGTTACCTACAAACAAGCAAGATTTCTGGCTCTCACAGACCTGTAACTTCTTCTTTAAGAGGCTCCTCTGTCCTCCACTCGTTACCTGTATTAATGGCACCTGTTTGAACTTGTTATCAGTATAAAAGACACCTGTCCACAACCTCAAACAGTCAGACTCCAAACTCCACTATGGCCAAGACCAAAGAGCTGTCAAAGGACACCAGAAACAAAATTGTAGACCTGCACCAGGCTGGGAAGACTGAATCTGCAATAGGTAAGCAGCTTGGTGTGAAGAAATCAACTGTGGGAGCAATTATTAGAAAATGGAAGACATACAAGACCACTGATAATCTCCCTCGATCTGGGGCTCCATGCAAGATCTCACCCCGTGGGGTCAAAATTATCACGAGAACGGTGAGCAAAAATACCAGAACCACACGGGGGGACCTAGTGAATGACCTGCAGAGAGGTGGGACCATAGTAACAAAGGCTACATCAGTAACACACTACGCCGCCAGGCACTCAAATCCTGCAGTGCCAGACGTGTCCCCCTGCTTAAGCCAGTACATGTCCAGGCCTGTCTGAAGTTTGCAAGAGAGCATTTGGATGATCCACAAGAGGATTGGGAGAATGTCATATGGTCAGATGAAACCAAAATAGAACTTTTTGGTAAAAACTCAACTTGTCGTGTTTGGAGGAAAAAGAACACCATACCTACTGTGAAGCATGGGGGTGGAAGCATCATACTTTGGGGCTGTTTTTCTTCAAAGGGACCAGGACGACTGATCCGTGTAAAGGAAAGAATGAATGGGGCCATGTATCGTGAGATTTTGAGTGACAACCTCCTTCCATCAGCCAGGGCATTAAAGATGAAACGTGGCTGGGTCTTTCAGCATGACAGTGATACCAAACACACCGCCCGGGCAACGAAGGAGTGGCTTCGTAAGAAGCATTTCAAGGTCCTGGAATGGCCTAGCAAGTCTCCAGATCTCAACCCCATAGAAAATCTTTGGAGGGAGTTGAAAGTCCGTGTTGCCCAGCGACAGCCCCAAAACATCATTGCTCTAGAGGAGATCTGCATGGAGGAATGGGCCAAAATACCAGCAACAGTGTGTGAAAACCTTGTGAAGACTTACAGAAAACGTTTGACCTCTGTCATTGCCAACAAAGGGTATATAACAAAGTACTGAGATGAACTTTTGTTATTGACCAAATACTTATTTTACAGAGGAATTTACCAATTAATTCATTAAAAATCCTTCAATGTGATTTTCTGGATTTTTTTTTTCTCATTTTGTCTCTCATAGTTGAGGTATACCTATGATGAAAATTGGAGACCGCTCTTATCTTTTAAGTGGGAGAACTTACACAATTGGTGGCTGACTAAATACTTTTTTGCCCCACTGTATATATATATATTTATATATATATATACAGACACACAGTGCGGAGCATTGTGGTTGGTGGATGTGCAGCAGAAACTCTAAGCTCTCTCTCCGCGGATGCGGCGGGCCAGCTCGATGTCTTTAGGCATGATGGTGACACTCTCGGCGTGGATGGCGCACAGGTTGGTGTCCTCGAAGAGACCCACCAGGCAGGCCTCGCTGGCCTCCTGCAGAGCCATGACGGCGGAGCTCTGGAAGCACAGGTCGGTCTTGAAGTCCTGAGCGATCTCCCTCACCAGGCGCTGGAAGGGCAGCTTATGGATGAGCAGCTCCGTGGATCCCTGGTAGCGACGGATCTCTCTCAGAGCCACGGCACCGGGCCTGTAACGGTGAGGCTTCTTCACTCCGCCGGTGGCCGGAGCGCTTTTCTGAGCAGCCTTGGTGGCTGCTTCCTGGGGGCTTTTCCTCCAGTAGATTTACGGGCGGTCTGCTTGGTTCTTGCCATCGCTCTTTATTATTCTGTCTTATATTTCTTGCACGCCGCCTAAACTCCAGCCCGGCACCCGCGTCGTTTTTGCTTCAGTTCCCCGGTATGTTGAGTTTCTCCGTTAGCACCGGGTGGCGGTTGAGTGCTAGCTAGCTCTTCCCTGCTGTATCGTCTCCTGCTGTAAACAGTGGCTCCGTCCGCCGACTCGGAAGACCTTTGGGGCGATCTGTGTGTCCGTGATATATATATATAGAGTGAAAGGTGTAGAAAGAAGAAGGAAGATAAATTTAAAAAAAAAAAGGCAGTTGCAAAAGGCAGCCAACTCGTGTGGCGCCGGAACCGGAAGGGCTATCGCTAGCTAAGCGACTATTATAATAATAATAATAATAATAGTCGCTTAGCTAACAGGTGTGGTTAGCTAAATGAGCAATAATCGCTAAGCGATTATTGCTCCCGTTACCAGCACAACTGGCTTAAATAAGGCAAAAGGGATTGAGAACAGCTGTGGGATCATGAATGAGAATAATTACAGACTGGAGGCAGCTGTGACAGCCCGCTAACAGAATCTGACACCCGGAAATGACACACGAGCTGTCTTTAGTGCCTGCATGGATCGGGATGGCAAAACCAGAAAAGAATGTACAGAAACTAATAATGAAATAGCCGTAAGACAACAAACCAAAGAAAACAGAAAAAGGGAAAGAATCACCAAAGAAAGGTAATATAAACACAATCCCAAAAAATACAATACCAAGGATACAAAATGACACACAATAAATGGACAAGACTATAAGGACAAACCTATGAATGCAGACGACTCACAAATAAACAGACTAAATACAGCAGATAATAATAAACAAATAAATAAACGAACAGAAAAAGACTAAACTCAAGCTGGAGACTGGGCATGGGCATGGGCAGGGGCCGTGCCCAGGATCATGACATATTGTCACATTCATGTTATTTGTTTTGATCTTGGGTTTGAGTTCATGTGTGTTTATTTCCACTGTAGTTTAGCTTGTTTCTGCATTGTTAATTTCCTGATCATTCACGGCTGTTTTGTGTTTCTGTTGATTAGTGTCTGCCTTATTTAAGGGATGCAGCCTCTCGCCTGGGTGCTGCGTCATTAGTCATTTTGGTGTGATTACACGCTTCTGCCTGCCTTGTCCGTGAGATCCTGCTTGTGACTTTTGTTCAGCTTGCCACACCGTTACTGTTTATTTCCAGCCCTCGAGCTGTGTTTATTTTCAGTTTCTAATAAAATGTTAAACGCTTGGTACGTGACTGAGTCCAGTTATCTGCCCCGTGGGGCAAATCATGACAGAATGACGCAGCCCATCAAGGACTCAGTGAGCGAACCCGGTAGGAGGTTTAGGAAGTGGAACCGCAATGAGCGAGAGGTGGTGGCTGCGGTGGAGGATCTGGCGGCTGCCGCTTGAAGCATCTCTTCTTCAGAGGGACGTTTGGAATTGCTGGGGCAGAGTAGCAAACTTGATGACAGCTAGACCAAATTTGCACTCCCATCCCCAGATTCAGAGACTGGCGCTCCCTCCGCTCCCTCCATTATCAGTTGTCTCCTCCTTGCCGGAGCCAGCTTTCCAGCCACCTGTTCTCTCTCTGGCGGAGCGGAGAGAGTTTCTTGGCTGAAAGCTGGCATTCAGGGGCCCTGGGTGGAAGAACCCTTCGAGGCGCCACCACTCCTCTTGATGCTCCGCCCCTACACCCACGGCTCCCAACCAGATGATCTCCGGAGCCACCCAGAGGGAGTTGTCTGCATCATCAGCGGCAGCAGAGTGGGACCCAGGCAAGTACCCTTTCATTTTTTAACACCAATAAGTGATCGGTCTTGTCTGATTCCCGGTGAGAGGGTTTGATGGCAGCCATCTGCCGCTGTTGAACTCTCACCACCCATCTCTGCCATTCTCTCTGCTGCTGCCTTCATTCCTCCATCGTCACTTGCTACTCCCCCTTCTGTTTCCATTTTTTCGAAGTGTCTGTAAATACTGGGTGGTAACTGGATCATCTGGAAAAGAGCCTGCAGTTCCTGAGGACCCAGCGGTTTGCTGGATTGGGGCTGCGGCATTGGAACCCCTGTGTGAAGATCAGCAGGAGGAGCACCGACAGGCTGTGCTCGCCCAGAAGAAGCTTATGCTGGACTACAAATTGTGACTCCTTCCAGAGCATGTGTCTCAGCTGGGTTGGAACCAGCTGGCAACGGATGTACCAATTCCACAGCGCCTTCCAGCTATGGCACGTTCCTGCTCCAGTACCTGTTCTACAGCACCTTCCTGCTCCAGCACCTGCCCCATGGTGCCTCCCAGCTCCAGTATCTGCTCCACGGCACCTTCCTGCTCCAGTACCTGCTCCACACATCACTAATAAAAGTAATAAACACACCTTATTACTAAATACTAATAAAAAATAATAAATACACATTAAAAGCAATTAGGACAACTAAAGCAGTTAAAACTAGAGGAAACAAGAAGAATGAAAATTGAAAATTCACTGGATGATTATAACATGACCCTGGGTAAGTAAAAATTCACTGAATGAGTTTGATTCACCTCTGATAATACCCAATAGACTGGTTGGGCTCAAATGACATAATGTTACACACTCTTGTACAGTAGGTGGTGGTATGCACTTTTCAGTTGCTTGCTATCTGCCAGTACCGAGAAAAGAAGAAGAAGAATACCTAATAGACTGTACAATGGTAATCTTAATATCAGAGATGATATGAACCTGAGATAGCATGAGACTATATGACTATGATGTCTATGTATTTTTCAAAGTCTAACATTCATTGCCTACATATAGGCTACACCTCTGTATTCCACTTTCAAACACAGCCTACATTTGGGCCTGTAAAGTCTAATTGGAATACCTGTTTGAGACAGCAATACTTGCATTCTACGGGCAATGCACTAGTGTCTATAAAAAGCATTATTATTATTACGAATAAGAATAAAAATAATAGCAGCTTAAATTTGTATAGCACCTTTCAAGATACCCAAGGTCACTTTACAGGCTAAACAGAACAAAAGAACAGATTAACTGCTGAAGGCCTGAGTGAACAGGTGTCTTTTTAATGCAAACTTGAACAAGTCCAACAAAGTCTCATGGCAGATTTGTGATGGGAGAGCCAGTGACGTGCGATGAGGTTTGTGGGTGGTGAGGCACTGACTTGATTTTAAATATATAAATATTGTTGAAATGATTGGAATCAGTCAGAAACTGCATTTAGACCTATGAGACAAATTAGTGGATAAATAATAATATATTTAAGGCAAGGCAAGGCAAGTTTATTTGTATAGCACATTTTGTGTACAAGACAATTCAAAGTGCTTTACATAAAAACATTAAAGCATTACAGCAAAGTGCAAAAGGAATCTACACATTAGAAGGCCTCAAACATCCTTTCCTTTCCTTTTATTTTTTATATGTGGAATAAAACAATGTTTTGACTAATCCAAATAGCCCTAGGTTTTGTAAATCCCTTTAAAGAGCCTCAAACTCCTTTTATCAGGGGCCTCAAACCCTCCCTTAAAGTTTTAACATATATTTTACAAAAACAAGAATTTAAAAGCAAACTAAAAAGTAAATTAAAGAGAAACAAAAACAGGATAAAATAGAATATGTCAGAAATAAAAATTAAAATACATCGTATGCTACTGAAAGGCCACGGCAAATAGGAAAGTTTTTAACCTCGATTTAAAGCAGCTGAGATTTCAGCAGCCCTGATGCTTTCTGGGAATTTGTTCCATATGTGAGGGGCATAAAAGCTATAAAAACTATTAATAATTTTTTTTTATTTTTCATAACAGGTGAAGCTCTGTCTCACCTGCCTCTCCTGATCGCACGTCATGGGGGAGAGCGTTCCAAAGGGTGGGGGTGGCAACACTGAAGGCATGCACCCCAAAGTCTGCTTCTTGATGCGGGGGATGAAGAAGAGGCTTGAGTCAGAGGATTTCATTTTCTGAGTTGTGCTTTGCTGGTGCAGAAGGTCCGTTAAGTATTGTGGAGCAAGACTGTGGAGTGATTTATAGGTCAGGAGGAAGAGCTTATAGGCAATGCAAAATTTAACTGGAAGCCAGTGTAAGTGGATGAAGGTGGGAGTGATTTGGTGCAAAGTCTTGGTGCGGGTAAGAACCCTGGCAGCTAAATTCTGTACATTCTTGAACCTGTCCAGGGCTTTCTTGAGGACCCCAAACAGGACTCTGTTGCAATAATCCAGCCAAGATGTTACAAAGGCGTGAATTAGGGTCTCAGCCGCAGAATCAGAGAGAGAACAGTCTGGAACTGTTGTGGAGGTGATAAAAGGCAGACTGGGTGACAGATTTGATATGAGATTCATAGGAGAGGGTGGAGTCAAGGATGACGCCCAGGTTGCGTGCTTCAGAAGACACAGAGATGGACCAGCCGTCCAGGTGAAGACAAAGATCTCCAACCTTCTGAAGCAACGCCTTGGGAGCCGCTCTGTTTTTTTTTTTACTGTTGAGTCTGAGGAGGTTAGAGGTAATCCAGGTTTTTATTTCACTGAGGCAGTTGCCAAGGGACTGTGGAGGGAGCTGAGTGGATGGTGAGGTGTTGAGGTACAGCTGGGAGCCATCAGCGTCGCAGTGGAACAGCAGGCCATGGCGGTGGATTATCTGGCCAAGAGGGAGCATGTAGATGGTAAAAAGCAGGTGACCAAGGACAGAGCCCTGCAGTACCCCATGATTAACTTGAGTGGGGTGGGAAGTGGTTCCATCAATGGTAATGAACTGTTGCTAGTTGGATAAGTAGGACTGGAACCAGGAAAGAGCTGTGCTGTACACTTAAAAAGCACTATGTGTTTTACAAATTTCTCTCGGAGTTGTGGTTTTTTTATTGATATTCACACCTTGGGCTCTGGGTATTCCTGGACACCCCTGATCTTGAAAGCTAAGCAGGGTCTACCATGGTTAGTACCTTGAGGGGACACTGCTTGAGAATACCAGATGCTGTGATAGACTGGTGATCTGCCCAGGAGTTGATCTGCCTCTTACCCAAAGGCAGTGGTGTAGGTGTGGCACTCACACAACCCAAAAAGGATCAGATGATGTTGGTTGCTGTATGATGCCTTTTTTTAAAAAAATATCCTTAAAAAGGCAGCTTTTCACCTTTCACTTGTCAATCAAATTTAGACCATACAAAGACGTCTCTATGAAGATGACTTTCAAACAACCTGACATAGATGGCTTTTCATCTTTCAATTTTCAACCAAATCTAACATTTTTTAAACGTTGGCAGAGCCGTCTTTTTGACATTTTTTTTCAACCAGTGTTGGAAGGGTTACACTTCCAACACGAGGGGCACAGGGTGTTAACTTCATTAGTGACACCTTTGTAAAAACAAATTCCTTTGAAGTCAAGCAGAAAATAAGTGGAAGCGAGGTTAAAAACAGAATATTAAAAGCAAAATTGGTAAGGAAAAAGTAATAAAATTGTTCCCCATTTGTTTGCTTCTTCTTCATTACAGTTGCAAATGTTGCAAATTTTAAGCTAAAATGCTTTTTCTTCCCACCAATGTCTCAGCTCATTTAAAATCTCTCACCCCAAAAACTTTTCTTCAGAATTGTTGTTCACCATGCCAGTGAAGAGTCTGGTTTATTTTTAGAAATGATCATATTTCCAGCAATTAACCATCATTTTGTAAAAGTCTATACACCATTTTTTTCTGCCAAAATCAACCCATCAATTTCATGCACATATTCAGCTGTTTTATTTCATTTTGACCATGTGGCTTGAATTAATCACACTTCTATAGCCTGTGGCAAATGGAACATGTCAATTCACGATGTCGGGTTACAAAAACATAACCCATATAACTTCATAATGTTGACGTCTGTTCAAAATCTAACCTGATTTGTTGGTACCTGTGCGGAAATTGAGATTACCGCACAAATCCTACATGGTGTCAAAGAAGAATAGATGGGGTACAAACTCATGCTTTTTAAATGAAATATGCTTCATATCATCACATGTAACTGATTCCTTGTCCCAGGCACAAAGCCAAAAATTTTGAAAAGACAGACTTCTTTTGGGACAGTAATGATATTATATTCATCATCATCATCATCATCTCTGACTGACCATTTAGGACAGGAAAAACAATTAAAGGTGTCAGAGATAACATAAAACCTTCTGTGGATCACAAGGTTTGAGCTATGTGAGGAGGCCCAACAGGCCATTTTTACTTTTGTTTAACTTGTTCACTGTGGTCTATATTAATCATATATCCCATAACCTACATATGTATAAGCATGTGAGAATGTTTGGTGATTACATATGTAAAGCGACTTCACACCTCAGAACAGGACAAAAGGTCTCAACCACCAGTGAAGATCAAAGAGCATCCGAGGCGCTGCGGTGGAGACCAGATAGGTCGCCCTGACCTCCCAGGGCCAGGTGGAGGGGTACGAAGACAAAGGAGGGGGATTAAGATAATGAGGGATGTCAGCTTTGATATGCATGTCTTTTGTTATGTGTGAGTATAAGTATGTAGAGCCGAATGTGTTCGATCTCTTACTTCTTCTGCTGCTGCACTAGATGAGACTTGTTAGAGGAGCGAAGCTGATAATAAACTTTGGTTTATAAGTCACATCGCCTCGTTATTCCAAGCTCTTCTACACTGGTGACCCTGACGCGAGGATGGACCAGAGGCGTTCCCCCGCGATCGACTCATCTGTGGCGACCCAGGCAGACGCCGGTGCCCATGCAGACAGGGGAACAGATGGACGACGTTCCCCCACGGCAGAAGTGACAGAGAGGGCTCAACCGAGCACCAGCGCCGCCGCGAGAGCCGAAGGAAGGCACTCTCACCCTGCGGACACATCAGGGACGGCCCACACAAACGCCGTCACCGTCAAGCTGCCGGACTTCTGGCAGGAAGACCCGACCTCGTGGTTTCAGCAAGCTGAAGCCCAGTTTGCACTTGCGGGCATAATGGCTGACGATACAAAGTTTTATCACATCGTCGCCAAATTCGACGCCGCCACTTCGAGATGTGCGCAGAGCATAATCCAGCGGCCGCCGGCCCAGGACAAATATAGAGAACTGAAAGCGACCATCGTAGCGAATTTCGTCCCCTCTGCCGAGGAGAGAGCCGAGAGGATCCTGGCGGTCTACGGCCACAGAGGATGCAGACCCAAGGCCCTCATGGAGGACTTGCTGCAGCTCAAAGAAGAGGACAATGACAACTTCCTCTTCCAATTTATATTCCTCAGTACGCTGCCGCCACACATGAGAGGGACGCTTGCCAACATGCGATGCAGCACCCAGCAAGACTTCCGCACGCTGGCTCGCGAAGCGCAGCGACTCGTCAACGCCTGCAGTGAACAGACACCCACAGCAGCATCCGTAGACCTCAACGCCGATGTCCGGAGCGACGGGGAGCCACAAACCACTGAGCAGAATCCGCCCGCCATGGCAGCGACACGGCCAAGACGTAACAGACGGAGCGATGTCTGTTATTACCACCGCCGCTTCGCCGAGAAGGCTTACAAATGCGTTCCCCCCTGCAAATTCACGATTTCGGGAAACGCCAAAGCCGAGAACCGTTAACAGCGGCGGTTCTCGGCGAAAAAAGCAAGCTTCTATATGTGACGGACGGACACACCGGCAAGCAGTTCCTCATTGACACGGGAGCTCAACTGAGTTTTATCATGCCCTCCCAAACAGACCGGGCCATGGGCCCCCGGGGCAATGGAGCGATGGCAGCCAACGGCTCCATCATCGACACTTATGGCGAAAGGAACCTGCCCCTCCGCATCCATGGCCGCAACTACAGATGGACATTTGTTGTAGCGGCGGTGAGTTTTAACTTGTTGGGCGCAGACTTTTTGTGTGCACATGGGCTATTAGTCGATCTAGCGAACAGACGCTTGGTTAATGCATTGTCCTTTACTTCTATTCCCTGCTCAGCTCGAGTTTCTCCACCACCCGTGCAGGCCAGCGTCACTACAGCAGGAGGTAAGTTTGATCAACTCCTCACCCAATTTCCAGCACTCACAATTCCCAAATTCTCAGCTACAGTGGCTAAGCACGGGGTCGAACACTTTATTCCCACAACGGGCCCACCCGTATTCGCCAAAGCTCGGCGCTTAGATGCGACCAAGTTCGCCATAGCTCGGGACGAGTTTACCACCCTTGAAAAACTAGGCATTATCAGGCGCTCAAAAAGCCCCTGGGCGTCACCGCTTCACATGGTCCCGAAATCCGACGGTTCTTGGAGACCATGCGGCAATTACCGCAGATTAAACAATGCGACAGCGCATGACCGCTACCCAATTCCTCACATCCAAGATTTTTCACTACATCTGGCGGGTGCGTGCATTTTTTCAAAAATAGACCGGTCCGCGGCTATCACCAAGTCCCCGTTCGAGTGGAAGACATTCCTAAAACAGCTGTAATAACCCCCTTCGGTCTTTTTGAATTTTTGCGGATGCCTTTTGGCCTCAAAGGCGCTGCTCAAACCTTTCAGCGGATGATGGACGCGGTATTACGCAACCTCCCCTTCGTGTTCGTCTACCTCGACGATATGCTGGTAGCCAGCTCGTCTGAGGAAGAACACGAACAGCATCTCACTATGGTTTTTCGGAGACTAGAAGAGCACGGGTTAATAATCAATCCAGCCAAATGCAAATTCGGCGTGTCACAAATTGATTTTTTGGGACACAGAGTTTCACCAAAGGGGGCAGTCCCACTGCCAGACAAAGTTCGCGCAGTAAAAAGTTTCCCACGGCCACAAATGGTCAAATCGCTGCAAGAATTTTTGGGAATGGTTAATTTTTACAATCGTTTCCTCCCCCGCGCAGCTCAGCTCATGCAGCCCCTATATGACGCGCTCAGAAAACAAAAATCTTCCAACGCGGTCGAATGGACCCCGGAGCGCGAACGCGCCTTCGCGGAAGTAAAAAGTGCCCTAGCTAACGCTACATTGTTGGTTCACCCTGATCCTGCGGCCCGCATTGCGCTAACCACAGACGCTTCAGACCTGGCCATAGGGGTGGTTGTAGAACAACACGTCGGCAGAATCTGGCAACCTTTGGCATTTTTCAGCAAATCGCTAAACCAAACTGAGCGTAAATACAGCACTTTTGACAGGGAGCTGCTAGCACTTCATTTATCCATCCGCCACTTCCAGTTCTGGTTGGAGGGGCGGCGTTTCACGGCTTTTGTAGACCACAAACCACTCATCTTTGCGATGGCTAAAATTTCCGAACCGTGGTCAGGCAGACAACAAAGACAATTAGCTGCGATTTCAGAGTTCACCACAGACATTCGACATGTGGCAGGCAAACTTAACGTGGTAGCAGACTGCCTCTCTCGCACTGTGACATCGCCAGAGCGCGAGCAGACAGATCACACTACCTCAGCTGCAGAACTCTTCGCCAACGCGGACACATATGCAGCCCCAACCCACGTAGGGATAGATTACGCAGCCATGGCGGAGGAGCAAAGTAGTGACGCGGACTTGCGCGCACTCCTGTCTGGACCAACAGGGTTAAGGCTGGAGGAAAGGGGTTTACGCGACAGTGTGCCCCCCCTAATATGCGACATCTCAACCGGCTGACCTCGCCCGGTAGTCCCAGCTGCATGGCGCCGCCGTATTTTCGACTCAATTCACTCCCTCGCGCACCTGGGTGTGCGCGCTTTGGTTAAAATGGTCGCCAAAAAGTTTGTGTGGCCCGGCCTGCACAAAAACGTAAAGGAATGGGCAAAGACTTGCATTTCTTGTCAGCGTGCCAAAATACACAAACACACAAAAGCCCCTCTAGAGCCTTTTCGAATCCCAGCTAGAAGGTTCAACCACGTTCATGTCGACCTCGTGGGACCACTACCTTCCTCCCAAGGTTTCACACATCTGTTAACAATGATAGACCGTACTACGCGCTGGCCTGAGGCGGTCCCTCTGGTGTCAACCACAGCGGAGGAAGTCGCTTGCGTTTTTTTGACAAACTGGGTGGCATGTTTCGGCGTCCCATCGGACATCACGTCTGATAGGGGGCCTCAATTTGTCTCGGAGCTTTGGCCAGCCATGGCCAGCAGCTTAGGAGCGACAATTCACCACACCACCGCTTATCACCCTCAGGCTAATGGGTTATGCGAGCGTTTTCACAGATCTTTAAAGGCCGCCCTCAGAGCCTCACTAACGGATACAAATTGGGTAAATAAACTCCCCTGGGTTTTATTAGGGTTGCGTGCAACGCCTAAAGAGGATCTAGACGCCTCCCCAGCAGAATTAGTTTTTGCACAACCTCTCAGGCTCCCAGGTGAATTTTTACCAGAGAGCCCAGAGCCAGGGCATCTTCCAGCCCCGAGGTTTTTAGGCAGCAATGGCCCTGACACTCTCCCCAGACCGGCACATCACTCTTTTCTGCGGGTTTTTGTTCCCCAAGCTTTAAAAAACGCTGAATTCGTTTTTGTTAGGCATGAAGCTTTAAAACTAACCTTCTGCCCACCATACGATGAACCATTCAGAGTGCTGGAACCTGGTGATAAGCATTTTGTGCTTGATTTAGGGGACAGAAAAGAAACAGTCAGCATTGACAGACTTAAACCTGCCTTCTTGTTGAGAGACGAGCCTGCACAGTTGGCGAGAGCACCTCGGTGGGGTAGACCCCCCAAGACAAAAGACTCAGCCCCCCTGCAGGGAACCAATAATCACTCTCCTCCCCAAGCTGCAGATTCCTTACAGGAAGGTCCCACCAGGACGCCCAAGCGGACCCACAGCAGATTCGGGAGAAGATTAAAACCCAGACGGCACAGGGACTGATGCAAACTACTCAAAAGTTGTTCACTAATTGTGCTGTAACAGTTTAGGACTGACTTGTGATATTACTACGCTGTTATGATTACCACTGAATTCTCTACAGGAGCATAGCTGCTGGAAAGTTTCTTCCTTGTCAAGAGGTGTAGCAGTTAGTATGTCATAATAATTATCTTAAACTGTGAATTTTTCTATTGTCCTTTTCTTAGTCGTTTGGGGGGGGGCTGTGGTCTATATTAATCATATATCCCATAACCTACATATGTATAAGCATGTGAGAATGTTTGGTGATTACATATGTAAAGCGACTTCACACCTCAGAACAGGACAAAAGGTCTCAACCGCCAGTAAAGATCAAAGAGCATCCCAGGCGCTGCGGTGGAGACCAGATAGGTCGCCCTGACCTCCCAGGGCCAGGTGGAGGAGTATGAAGACAAAGGAGGGGGATTAAGATAATGAGGGATGTCAGCTTTGAAATGCATGTCTTTTGTTATGTGTGAGTATAAGTATGTAGAGCCGAATGTGTTCGATCTCTTACTTCTTCTGCCACTGCGCTAGATGAGACTTGTTAGAGGAGCGAAGCTGATAATGAACTTTGGTTTATAAGTCACATCGCCTCGTTATTCCAAGCTCTTCTACATTCACGGGGTAAACGCAGATGCCTGCCTGTGGAAAAGTTAATTCTCCCATCTGATCTCGTGGGTCCTCAGCAAACTGGCACACTCTCTTAAACCAAGGCCAGACGTCTGTCATGCCTTTGATCGCCTTACACTTTGAAAAACTGCTACTTGTTTATAACCGCTTTGATGATCTGTCACATTCCTGGTGCATTTCATCTTTTCTTTTGCAAGATTTGGTATTTCTATTCTCTCAAAAACAGACAAGCTAGATTGAAAGTCACAGCACTGATCAGTTTTTAGACGGTAACAATGGATGAAGGGACTGGTAAGAACAAATAGATGCATATCAATTTTTTTTAATTGCTTAATGACTGCACTTTTTCATAGAATTTACAGAATAGAGTGATCAAAACTGGCCAGATCAATAGTTAAGTTGAGCTACGTGTATGAGGTTACATTGATTGACTCTGACCGCCGAGCAATGCTACCCCTCCCAGCACAAGCCATAATTTTCATGTTGTATTTTGGGCTACAGTGCATCCAGAAACTATTCACAGCACTTCACTTTTTCCATATTTTGTTATGTTACAGCCTTATTCCAAAAAGGATTAAATTCATTTTTTTTCCTCAAAATGCTACACACAGTACCCCATAATGACAACATGAAAACAGTTTTGTTTTTTTGTTTTTTTTTTAGATTTTTGCAAATTTATTAAAAATAATTTAAAAAAAAACTAAGAAATCGCATGTACATAAGTATTCACAGCCTTTGCTCAATACTTTGTTGATGCACCTTTGGCAGCAATTCCAGACTCAAGTCTTTTTGAATATGATGCCACAAGCTTGGCACACCTATCTTTGGCCAGTTTGGCCCATTCCTCTTTGCAGCACCTCTCAAGCTCCATCAGGTTGGATGGGAAGTGTCAGTGCACAGCCATTTTAAGATAAGATAAGATAAGATAAGCCTTTATTAGTCCCACAATGGGGAAATTCCAGGATTGCAACAGCACAGGGATAGCAACACTCAGAGCAACAATCAAGAAGACAAGAAAAACAAGCGCAGCGAATATACATATGTACATATAAATATATAAATATATAAACACACAGTGCGGAGCATTGTAGCTAGATGGAATAAATATATACATATATATACACACAGTGCAGAGCATTGTAGCTAGATGGAATAAACAGCATAACCGTCTACTTTTTAGATCTATTTTCAGATCTCTCCAGAGATGTTCAGTTGGATTTAAGTCTGGGCTCTGGCTGGGCAACTCAAGGACATTCACAGAGTTCTCCCGAAGCCACTCCTTTGATATCTTGGCTATGTGCTTAGGGTTGTTGTCCTGCTGAAAGATGAACCGTCGCCCCAGTCTGACGTCAACAGCGCTCTGGAGCAGGTTTTCATCCAGGATGTCTCTGTATATTGCTGCATTCATCTTTCCCTCTATCCTGACTAGTCTCCCAGTTCCTATCACTGAAAAACATCCCCACAGCATGATGCTGCCACCACCATGCTTCACTGTAGGGATGTATTGGCCTGGTGATGAGTGGTGCCTTGTTTCCTCCAAACGTGATGCCTGGCATTCACGCCAAAGAGTTCAATCTTTGTCTCATCAGACCAGAGAATTTTGTTTCTCATGGTTTGAGAGTCCTTCAGGTGTCTTTTGGCAAACTCCAGGTGGGCTGCCATGTGCCTTTTACTAAGGAGTGGCTTCCGTCTGGCCACTCTACCATACAGGCCTGATTGGTGGATTGCTGCAGAGATGGTTGTTCTTCTGGGAGGGTCTTCTCTCTCCATAGAGGAACACAGGAGCTCTGACAGAGTGACCATTGGGATCTTGGTCACCTCCCTGACAAAGGCCCTTCTCCCCCGATCACTCAGTTTAGACTGCCGGCCAGCTCTAGAAAGAGTCCCGGTGGTTCCAAACTTGTTCTATTTATGGATGATGGAGACCACTGTGCCCATTAGGACCTTCAAAGCAGCAGAAATTTTTCTGTACCCTTCCCCAGATTTGTGCCTCGAGACAATACTGTCTCGGAGGGCTACAGACAATTCCTTTTACCTCATGCTTGGTTTGTGCTCTGACATGCACTGTCAACTGTGGGACCTTATATAGACACGTGTGTACCTTTCCAAATCATGTCCAATCAACTGAATTTACCACAGGTGGACTCCACTTAAGCTGTAGAAACATCTCAATGATGATCAGTGGAAACAGGATGCACCTGAGCTCAATTTTGAGCTTCATAGCAAAGGCTGTGAATACTTATGTACATGTGATTTCTTAGTTTTTTATTTTTAACAAATTTGCAAAAATCTCAAAAAACTTTTCACGTTGTCATTATGGGGTACTGTGTGTAGAATTTTGAGGAAAAATGAATTTAATCCATTTTGGAATAAAGCTGTGACGTACCAAAATGTGGAAAAAGTGAAGCGCTGCAAATACTTTCTGGATGCACTGTAAATCAGGTCTGTCGGTCCAAGCCTTAATCTAGCCCACAAATACACATTGAATATTGGGCTGCATTACATGCATCTACCACAGACTAGGGGTGGGAATCTTTAAGCATCCAACAATTCAAGCCCATTACAATTCTTGATGCATCTTGATGCATCTTTTTTCCTATTCAGGATTTTTTTCCTCCCACTGCGTGACAAATTCTTTGTTTTAAATCGTTTCCAATGGCCCATGAATTTACTTCCAATATCTTTTAATGTTTCAAAAACAACAACATAACAACAGCAACATAAAAAGTGCAACTGTAGCAGCACATTTGCTGCTATAACACAGACTTCAGAGAATCCTGAATTTTAGCAAATAAGACTTAAACATACATTCTGTTGTGTGCAACAAGTAACTGACCCTTCAGTCCAAAATACTCAATTTATAACAGAAATGTTAAAACTTCTAATGAAAGTTTTTCTGTTATGTGCAATAAGTAACTGAGTCCTTCAGTCTAAAAACCCAGAACATTTTGCTGTATTAAAATCACATTTACCTTTTATACAAAAATGTGCAGTTACCGTTATAAATGATTCAGTGGCAGTAGATGTCCATGCATCACATGTCATATCAGTCCTATCCGTTGTCTTTAGTGATTGCATGACTTCGGCTTTGGTCCTCCACTATGCATTGGGCATTAGACGTATCACACCTGCAATTACTGTATTCATTGATACCGTATGTTTGCTTAATTTGAGAAAATAGTGATCAAAAACGGCTGGATCGACAGTTAAGCTAACTCCAGGGAGCCTGTCCATCACCTTCTCCCCGCCAAGGCAAGCTGTACTGGGATAGCGCCTAGCACGCTAATAGTAATTGTTCAATATAGTATCAAAAGGAAAATATAACAAACCACAATGTCATGAGATACAGTATATTATCAACTGTGGATTAGTGAACCAGGTTCGATAGACATTTTCTATAAATTCCATTCACCCTGAATCCTTGTTCATCTACAACACTTGGCCATATACTGTATGTGATTATTAGATGTTATTTTAGCTGAATCTTTTGCAGTATTATTTCTAACCGGGACCAAAGGCAGGTTAGAAACTCTAAACACACCATTTTTCAGTGACATAGATAGATAGATAGATAGATAGATAGATAGATAGATAGATAGATAGATAGATAGATAGATAGATAGATAGATAGATAGATAGATAGATAGATAAGATGTACTTTATTGATCCCAAACTGGGAAATTACAGTGTAACAGCAGCATGACAGTAGATGACCCAAACGACAGAAACACACACAGCATAAAAGAAAAAGCAATTACCGATGGAAAGTAAAACTGATTACCATTGCTCTGGTCTTGCTGGTGTTTAGCTTCAGGTGATTCTGCTCAGTCCACTCCACAAATCTGTCTACCGGTGCCCTGTACTCCTCCGCCTCTCCTCCTCTTATACAGTCAACAACAGCCTAGTCATCAGAGAATTTCTGCAGGTGGCATGACTTGGTGTTGTACTGAAAGTCAGTGGTGTATAAGGTGAAGAGAAAAGGAGACAGCACAGTCCCCTGTGGAGCTCCCGTATCACTAACCACCACTCCAGACAAGACACTGCCCAGCCGGACAAACTGTGGCATGCCTGTCAGGTAGTCAGTATTCCAGGAGATCATAGAGCTGTCAACCTCCATCACCCTGCAGCTTCTTACCCAGCAGTAGTGGCCAATGGTATTAAAGGTGCTGGAGAAATCAAAGAATGTGATTCTCACAGTGACTTCTTTTCCATCCAGGTGCAAATAGGCATGTTGCAGCAGGTAGATGACAGCGTCTTCAACTCCTAAATGGGGCTGATATGCAAACTGCAGATGGTCCAGCCACATCTTCACCTGCGGCCTCAGGTGGGCTAAGACAAGTCTCTCCAGGACCTTCATTACATGAGATGGGAGGGCAACTGGTTGATAGTCATTCAGGTCAGATGGAAACGATTTCTTGGGGACAGGAAACAGGCAGGACGTCTTCCACAGCACTGGTACTCTCTCCAGACTCAGGCTTAGGTTGTATAGGTGTTTCAGTACAGGAGATAGCCGGTTGACACAGGTCCTCAGGATCCTGGCGGAGATGCCATCAGGGCTTGCAGCCTTCCACTGACTGAGTCTCTCCAGCAGTTTCTTAACCTGGTCTGTAGTCACAGTGATTGGGGGGGGGGGGGGGGGGGGGGGGCTGGTGCTGATGTCCTCAGAGGAGGGTGAGGGGGGAGAGAGAGGTGCTGCACAAGAGGGTGATCAGGGAGGGGTGTGTGGGGGTCTGGCTGTGTTGTGGGGGTGGCAGACGGTGAGTTGAACCTATTAAAAAAACAGATTCAGCTCATCAGCTCTCTCAAGACTCCCCTGTGTGTGTCTGTCCCTCCCCTTACACCCAGTGATGTGCTTCATTCCCATCCACACATCCTTCACATTGCTCTGCTGGAGTTTATCCTCCAACTTCCTCCTGTAATTGTCCTTACACCTCCTCAGCATCTCTCTCAGTTCACACTGCACTCTCCTTAGTTCCTCCCTGTCTCCAGACCTAAAAGCCCTTTCTTCTTGTTAAGAAGTGCTTTCAGGTCACTGGTGATCCATGATTTGTTGTTGGGGAAACAACGCATGGTCTGAGCTGGCATGGTTGTGTTTTCACAGAATCTAATGTATTCTGTGATGCAGTCAGTCATATTGTTTATGTCGACCCCATGTGGTTCACAGAGTACAACCCAGTCCGTCATCTCGAAGCAGTCCTGTAGTGCATCAGCAGCCTCCTGTCTTCACCTCCTCACAGTCCGTATAAAAGCAGGCTGCCGTACGTAGCCATATTTAGAAATGTTAGAATTTGAAACCTGCAGGAAACTGCAGTCAGTTCGTCAGTGTAAATTAATTTTTGGCAGGCAGAGCATTGCAACCACCAACTCCTTTTACTCCATACAGTTCTGAGATGAAGTTCAACAGCCTTACTGCAACCAGGCAGGAGGTCAACGACACAAGCTGTAATCTGGGGGTACAGTTAGCTAAATGAGGCTTTACAGCAACTCCAAACATGCCCAGCCTCAAGGGGCAAAAAAGAAGTGTTTCCACTGGAGAATACATGAACCTATTTGCATTAGGGGTCAAAGGTCAGAACAGAGTGACTCTGAGTCTGTTTGCTCAGTGGGTCACCACCTGGATCTGTTTCTAATTATGTCTGCTAATGCCTTTAAATACGCTTTTGTCAGAGTAGGGGGAGGCAGAACTCATTTATTAAACAGGTGGGGGTAACAAGTTGACATGTCAGTAACAGATTTAAATGTCACTTGTGTTTCTCTTCTGTGCCATTTTCCAAACAATTTCCTTAACCCTCTCATTCTCTTTTTTACTCCTTTTCTCTCGGCTGGTATTTGGAATTGCTTGTTGTGGTTACTTATCTCTAAATAAGGTGCAATGAACAAACATTAGCAATGCAATCTCGGCGGGGTCTTGTCAGCCTGTCAGTTCTCCTCTTAACTGATCAGCCACACTGATAATCCTCCAATACACAAGTAGTTATCCTAAAACAAACACCAGCGCGTCCTGGTGTTGAAAGCTCTAAAAATAACTGACCAAGTAATAAGACCAAAATGAGCAGCATTTTAAGGAGTGTGTTTGCTGAAGATCCTGGATGAACTCATTTTGAGTTAATCCTCAGGCATCAGATTAATTTACTGCCCTTTGCAGTCATTAAGGACAAAAATGCCCACTTCCAAAAAGTAGAAATATAATAAACATATAAACATTTTACAGATAAATATTTTTTTCTGCATAAATGTCTTAAACAACTTCAGCCCTGCTTAAAACAAGCAAATATTCAATCGTTTTGAAAAAATTAACCCTTTAAATGGCAGTTTGAAACTAACTGATGTCACTGTTGGTTATCTTTGAAAAAAAAAATACAAAACAGAAGTTATTTTCCATACAACTAATGTTGGGCGGTTGGTGAATTTTTTTTAAAATCAGCTTTAGATATATCAACAGTTATCCAAAAATACTGACTTTGATGCATTATTAGTTTTTGTGTAGCATCAGATATAAAATTACTACCTTCTTGAGTCATTGTGGACAAAAATGTCCACTAACAGAAACTGCTATAAAATAGTACAGATTAATATTTTTTTCTGCTTTTTTGGGTTAAATCTTTTGATCAACTTCCTGATCAAAACTATCAAAGACTGAATAATTATCAGGATTTTAACCCTTAAATTTTAACCCAGGATTTTAACCCTTAAATGATTGGATGTCAGTTTAGCATCTGATTGGATGCTAAACTGTGTTTCGTTACCTTGTATTCATACATGTGTAATGACAATAAAGTTGAATCTAATGTAATCTAATCTAAAAATGCCAGTTTGATTACATGATGCTCACATCTTTTTTAATGAAAAAAACACAAAAAATGAGCTATTTTCCATATAGCAAATGTTGGAGGGCTGGGGGATTTTTGTTTTAAATTAGTCTTGGATATGTCAAAGATTCCCCAAAATACTGATTTTGACACATTATTAGTTTTTGTATAGCATCAGATTTAAAATTTACTAACCATTAAGTCCCATTCATTTTCCCATTAAGTCCCAATAAAACCACATTTTTTTTAATCTCATAACTATTACAAAATATAATCATGCATTCTGTGATGTTCGGGTTTCATTTTTGAAAAGAATACTAAAATTTGTAATTATTAATGTTGACCACTAAAATTAGTCATTTCCCGATTGTAGGCTTGTGCATAAAATGCTCATCATTTCATAAGTTTTGTGCTTGTATTAACTAGCGCATACCCGTGCATGCCCACAAAAACCAAGAATAAGCAAGTATTTCTGCATGCCCATAGAAAGCAGGTGTAAGCAAGGGTGTAAGCAAGCACGTCAGGACTCATCCAGTGATGCCTGCCTTTGATCTTTGATGGTGTTTTAGTGAGTCCTATGAACTTTGATGATGTCATAGCTAGTGCTATGATCGTGAGTCATGCCTGTGTTTGATCTTTGAAGATGTCCTATGTCCTATGATCTTGCTTCGAATAGGTGCAAGTTTTTTCAGATTTACACACAAATTGACAGAGTTCTTGAATTTATCAAGTGACTCGATAAATTCAAGAACTCTGTTTCAGTTTGTGTGTCTGTGTATCACGATCATAGGACGGCTTATGATGTCTGCATGATGTCCTTTGATGATCCTATGATGTTAGGCAACATAGGACTCACAATGCCGTCATATACTGTAGACAATAGGACTGGCTATCTATGATGTCAGCATGATGTCCTATGCTGCCTGCTACACCCATTCGAAGCAGTAAATCTGGAAATGTTTCTCATCACCTGATTAAGAATAGGACACACTACTTTAAACCACACCCATTTGAAGCAATAAGTCTGGAAATCTCACTCAGTATGGCAGAAAGCACTCTATAAATTCAACAATTCTCTGTCAGTGTGGCAGTGTGTGTGTCTGTCACCATCATAATATCAGGCAACACAGGACTCGCGATGCCATCATATAGACAATAGGACTGGCTGCAAGACCATAGGATTGCCTACGATGTTCCTTTGACGTCACCATAGGATTCCCTACGATGTTCCTTTGACGTCTACATCAGGGGTGCTCACACTTTTTCAGCATGCGAGCTACTTATAAAACAACCAAGTCAAAATGATCTACCCACTACAAAAATGCAAAACATATAATTATTTTCAAATGTATTAAGGATTCTTTGTATGTACAATGTATGTTGATGTACCTTGCATAACTGAATAAGCCAATATTGCACAACACACATAATAAATAACTATTAACATTTTTTGTAATTACCTGAGTTCTCTTTCTCAGCTGGCTTTTCGGCGGAAAGTCGATGTCGTATTTTCCATGAACAGTCCGAAAATGCCGCTCCACATTTCCCTTCTTTGGTATTGCGATGGTAGACTGGCAGATGAGGCAAACGCACTTCGAAAATGACATCGTGAAAAAAAAGTCCACCTCCCATTCCGTATGAAAGTGATATGTTTTTGCCTTCTTACTTGGTCCAGCTTTCTCACTCATTTTGATCACCATATGTTTTAAGCAAGGGCTTAAAATCTGAGGTAATTCGCTGACTAGCTTGTAACTTTTGCTGCGCTTAGCGCCGTTGTTTACGCATGAGCGGTGACCTAAAGGTCAATATTCAGTTGTCATCTGAATGGTTGCCCTGTATGTCAATCAAGTGACGGGATGTTTGATAGGCTGACAAATATTTTTTTTAATGTCACGCTGCGATCGACCAGTACTACCTCCGTGATCGACCAGTAGATCGCGATCGACGTAATGAGCACCCGTGGTCTACATGATATCTAAATGACATCATATAAAGGTAAAGTTTCCTTTTTAGGTATGAAGACTTTTTTTGATTTCTCTAGCCAAAAATACTGAATAACCAACTAGTATTAAATTCAAGAAATCTCTGTCAGTTTGTATATCTGTGTGTCACGATCAAAGCACATCACAGGACAGCTTATGATGTCTGCATCGTGTCCTATGATGATCCTATGATATCAGGCAACATAGGACTCGCGATGCCATCATATAGACAATAGGACTGGCTACCTATGATGTCAGCATGATGTCCTATGATGCCTGCCTTGATGTCTTTATGATGTCATATAGACCATCACTCACCAAAGAAGAGGTACTCATCACCCGATTAAGAATAGAACACAGCACTTTAAACCACTCCCATTTGAAGCACTAAATCTGGAAATGCTACTCATCACCCGATTAACAATAGGACAAACTATTTTAAACCACACCCATTCGAAGCAGTACATCATGACAGACATATGTGGAGTGTGTGGCAGTAAAGAAGAAGAAGAAGTTGTCATGGCCAAGATGTGTAGAGTGATGATATAGAGTGAAGTATGAGGAAGCGAAGAAGAGTGATGTCTGAAGATAGAGTTGAGGTTCCATTGGACACAGCAATGATGATAGAAGGACTACAGCTCCTGACCAGATAGAGTGATGATATAGAGTGAAGTACGAGGAGACAAAGAAGAGTGATGTCTGAAGATAGAGTTGAGGTTCGATTGGACACAGCAATGATAATAGAAGGACTACAGCTCCTGACCAGATAGAGTGAAGTACGTGGTGGTAATGCACCTGTAAGCTAGTTGCCAACCGCCAATCAAATCTAAAAGAAGAAGAAGAAGAAGAACCGCCAATAAAATCTAAAGAAGAAAGACACTTTTAAGGATGTTAACAATGATGATATCATCATCATCATCATCATAGCAGTCTGTCGGGGGCGACAATGACTGTTTCGTTTAGGTCTGATCAGATTCCTCCACACAGCTCTGCCCTTTGCCTTCCGCTGCCAGGAACTCCTGACTTTGTTAACCCGGGCGACATCCGAGCCGGTATGACTTGCTCTCTGACTGACCATTTCATGAAACTGCTTGCAAAGTATTTGAGTACCACTAGCTTTTGCTGGACTAGCCGCACATTCTTGGCAGATAGAGGTATTATCAGTGGCAAGGACAGGCCAAGACAAACTGACTCCAGTATCTGTTGCAGTGACTGACCAGATATTGTTTCAATCAAAGTTTCAACATGTCAGGTCAGGCATTGGTTTGCTTGCTACTGGATGACCATGAAAACCGGTACTACCTGTCTCATGGGTCGGGCCGTCGGTGACTCAACCAGCAACCCAGCCCTTCTGAGGGTGTGGAGGGTGAAACTGGGCATCCTGGCAGAACAAAAAACAGTATCTGTCACAGATCTGTGGTGGACCCCTCCTAGTTGCACGGGGTGAGGCTGGACATCCTGGCAGATAAGCACATCTGTCGCAAGGTCTGTGGTGGACTTTTGCCAGTCGGTGGTGCATCGTGACAATGATAATATTGAGTGAAGTAAAGGAGCTCTGTTTGTGCTTTCTACAGCTCCTGGCCAGCTAGAGTGATGATATTGAAAGGGTTAATGGAAAGTTAGAGTGCCAAAATAATAATTCTGTACGTAATCTCCCTTTATGCTCTACACATATTCCATACATATTCTGTTTGCATTCTTATGAACAAATATGTTCTGTTAAACAGGAATTAGGCTGAGCTATAGAGTTCTCTCTCTCTCTCTCTCCTTTTATAGTCAGGTCTATCACATTAGATACACACCTGGGTCCAACATTCAAGTACACTGTTGATTGCACGTTCTAGAAACAGTGGTGTGAGCAGTGGATGGCCTGTTCACGTCAGAGTTAAATTGGCCAATCAGACAGTCACGTACAAGCCCATCCTATTTTACCGGGTTTGGTCCAACCCGAGAAGATTAATGTAAGCTGCACCCGGAAGTCGGGATCAGTCTGACGACGTTCCCAAGGGGACAACATCAAACTGATCCAGCGCTGCTTGCTTTACACGTGACCTCTAAGTAAATGTTCCGTCTTTAAAGTGAAGAAATCTCCGGCTTGTTCTTGGATCTTTCAGTCAAAGAATCTGGTATTTTTCTAGCAATATAGAGTGAAGTATGTGGCGGTAATGCACCTGTAGGCTGGTTGCCAACCGCCAATCAAATCTAAAAGAAGACGACGAGGGACACTTTGAAGAGAGATTTCTTGAATTATATATAGAGATGTGGCAGTAATGCATCTGTAAGCTGGTTGCCAACTGCCAATCAAATCTAAAAGAAGAAGAAGCAGTACATCATGTCATATAGACCATCACTCATGAAAGAAGAGATACTCATCACCCAATTAAGAATAGGACACACTACTTTAAACCACACCCATTCGAAGCAGTAAATCTTGAAATCTCACTCAGTAAGGCAGAAGGCACTCTATAAATTCAACAAATCTCTGTCAGTGTGGCAGTGTGTGTGTCTGTGTGTCACCATCATAATATCAGGCAGCACAGGACTCGATGCCATCATATAGACAATAGGACTGGCTACAAGAACATAGGATTGCCTGTGATGATGAAGTTGTCTTCCGACCTAGCCGCGCCTGGGACACAGTCCAAGGACGGATCATTTTTTCACACATATGGAGTTGTTCAGAACTCCTTATACATAGATATAGAGTGATGATTATCAAGTCAGTGGCAGTAATGCACCTGTAAGCTGGTTGCCAACTGCCAATCAAATCGAAAAGAAGATGTTCCTATGACATCACCATAGGATTGCCTACGATGTTCCTATGATGTCTACATGATGTCTAAATGACGTCATATAAAGGTGAAGTTTCCTTTTTAGGTATGAAGGCTTTTTTTTTGATTGCTCTAGCCAAAAGTACTGAATAACCAACTGGTATGTTGTAAGCAAGTGTTGATAAAATATTGTGCGAGCTTTTACATCTTCTGAATCACATCTACCATTTTAGCTTGATCACTCTGCCAATCAGTGTTTATTCCTTCCTGCTTTTTGGGAGAAAAGTTTAGCAGGCTATGTCTACCAGATTCAGCACACAGAGACATCTGTGTCATTACACCGAAGAATCAACACGGCTCTACAGTTAAAAACAACGATAAATAACTAAAGCTAACCTACAGCATCAGTTACTCTGGACTTTTTAGAAGAATTTGATACGTAGATCATACCATTTTACCGTCTAAATTAGAAAAATATGAAAAATATTAAAAGAACAAAAAACAACATGTTCAGTTTTCAGGTATAAAATCCATCAGTCTACACACTGAAATGCAGGCTGGCACAATATTCTAACCTCAGACCTAAACTTTTTAGCTCAGACAATAACTTGAAGTTTTAGCACCAAACATTGAAAGTGAAAAGGATTAGGCTTAAAAACATGGTTTGATAAAAATAAGTCATCTTAAATCACTATAAATTCAAGAAATCTCTGTCAGTTTGTGTGTCTGTGTATAAGTCATATAGACAGCATAGTATACAGTCGCCTCTGAGGTCCTTATGATTCTTCTTCTTTTTCTTTTAGATTTGATTGGTGATTGGCAACCAGCTTGCAGGTGCATTACTGCCACATACTTCACTCTAAATCATCATGTCTACATGATGTCTATATGACGCCAGATACACATAGCAGGACATCCTGTGATGGGCAACGATGTCTACCTGATGTCCGATGACGTTCCTATAATGTGTACATGATGTCTATATGATGTCATAAAGACCATCACTCACAATCATAGCACTCACTTTGACATCATCAAAGATCACTGCAGGCATCATAGGACATCATCACTCTATAAATTCAAATCTGTCAGTGTGTCTGTCTGTCAGTGTCTCACGATCATACGACCACCTATGATGTTCTGATGTGGTCTGCAAGCTGTTCTATGATGTTCCTATGCTGTCGGAGATCATAGGATGATGTCTAGGTGACATCACACACACCATAGGACTCATTGTCAGTTGGGTGTATGAAGACATGACTGTTTGTGTGTGGATCACGATCATAGGACTTGCTATGACATCAGCTAAGATCACAGGCAGGCATCACTGAACGAGTGGAGATGGAAAACATCAAAGGCAGGTTTCACCATGGTTACTGTTGCCAGACAGACAAATCATCAAAGATCAAAGGCAGGCATCACTGAACCATGGCAACAGAAACTTTCTACAGGCATGCAGAAATGCTTGCTTACACCTGCTTTCTACGGCCATGCAGAAATACTTGCTTATTCTTGGTTTCTACGGGCATGCACGGGTATGTACTAGTTTTTTAAGATTTCCAGATTTACTTCTTTGAATGGATGTGGTTTAAAGTGCTGTGTCCTAGTGTGTATGTGATGGCATCATGAGTCCTGATGTTCACTGTATATGACATCATAAAGACATCAAGGACAGCATCATATCATACGCTGTCAGGCAGGAATCACTAAGACATGAAGGCAGGCTTTATGTCCTATGATGCAGACATCTTAGGGATATCATAGGCACATCATAGGCTGTCCTATGATGTAACACACAGACAGACACACACACAAATAGAGATTTCTTGAATTTATAGAGTGATGATGATGATGATGATGATGATGATGATGATGATGATGATGATGATGATGATTTTAGTGGTGATGTTAGAGGTATATTTTTGTGTAACTGTCCATCACTACAGCTACGAGTTTCTGGATTTTGCTTTTTTCGTTTTGTCAAAATTAATTACATTGTTAATACTTAACCCTTTGAGTGTGAGAATTTGCGTGCCCCTAGTGGCAGAGCGCGGCACTGCGCCTGCCTTCTCACTGTCAAAAGTAAGTGAGAAATTTCTGTTTTTTTTTTAAATGTACTGATTTCTTGTTCATATACTTTGAAGATAAGATGATGAGGTACCTCTGTACAAAAAATGGTGTCAAAACACTGAACCATTTTTTGTGTAAATACGTCCAAAGTTCAGTTCAGTTTTGACTGAGTTATGAAATTTAAAGAGGTGCCGTGACATTATGCAAATTAGATGCATAAATTTATTCCTATCTGAAACTTAAAAGTCAAAATCTCAAAAGGTGTGGCCAGGGCGCCATGGTGAAGTTTGACTCCTCCCCTTTCAACTTCAAACAGCTGTCACTCGGGCAAAAATTGTCCGATGTCCCCCAAACTTTCAATGATGGAAAATAGTCCCGCCCTGAAGGGGTCTACATTAAAATACCTGACAAAAGATATAGCGCCATATAGTGGCTAATGAAAGAATTGCTGAAAACTGTTTTATTTATTACTCATGTGTCACTTGCCAGACTGACGTCAAATTTTCTGAGATTAATCACACCACAGGGATGGTCATAACCGCACATCAACTTTAGCATGATGTCACACGTGTTACCATAGACACGCCCTCTTCGCCATTCAATCCTTGATCTTTTTTACAGCATTAGGAATGACCTGGAGTCATGAAATCTCGAACATAGGTTGAGGTGACTGTAATATATAGTCCTATATGGGTGGACAACACATAACTGATAGGTAAGTGTTGCCATGTCGACATGGCGTATGCTGACTCTTCGCCATGGAATATCAAAAACTTGCAAATTGGACAAACTTCATCTGATTTCCACCAAATTTTTGACATTGGATATGACTCCCGTCCCGAACGAGTCTATGTAAAAATAATAAACAAAAGTTATAGGGCCACCTTGTGGTTAGAGAAAGACATTTGTAAATTGGACAAACTTTGTACAATTTTCACATAATTTTTCACATTCGATATTATTCCCACTGCAAACACATGTGTATAAAAATAATAAACACAAGTTATAGAGCCCCCGGGTGGTTAAAGGAAGAACTGTTGAAAACTCTTTTATTTATTACTCACGCACTGCTGGCCAGAATGACGTGAAATTTTCTGAGATTCATCAGACCAAAGGGATAATCATAACTGCATATCAACTTTAGCATGACGTCAGACGTGTTACCATGGACACGCCCTCCTCGCCATTCAATCCGTGAGCTTATGGGAAGTGGTGGGAAGGTCCCAGAGTCATGAAATTTGGAACATACGTTGACATGACTGTCATATATAGTCCTATATGGGTGGACCACATATAACTGACAGGGAAGTGTTTCCATGGCGCCATGGCGAAGTTTGACTCCTCCCCTTACAAAATCAAGCAGCTGTAACTCAGGCAAAACTTGTCCGATGTGCACCAAAGTTTCCATGATGGAAAATATTCTCTCCTGGAACGCATCTACATCAAAATGCCTGACAAAAGATATAGCATCACCTAATGGTCAATGAAAGAATTGCTGAAAACTGTTTTATTTATTACTCATGCGCAACTGGCCAGAATTTTCTGAGATTCATCAGACCAAAGCGATGATCATAACTGCACATCAACTTTAGCATGACGTCACACGTGCTATCATGGACATGCCCTCCTTGCCATTCAATCCTTGAACTTGGTTGCAGGATTAGGAAGGACCTGGAGTAATGAAATCTTGAACAATGGTTGAGGTGACTGTCATATATAGTCCTATATGGGTGGACAACGCATAACTGACAAGGAAGTGTTGCCATGGCAACATGGTGAAGGTTGACTCCTCACCATGAAACATTGGAAAGTTGTGTCTTGGACAATCTTTGTCTGATTGTCACCAAATTTCCGATAATGGATAATAGTCCCACCCTGAACGCTCCTATAAAATAACAAAAGTTAGAGTGCCGCCTAGTGGTTACAACATCGGACCCTTGTAAATTGGACAAACTTTATAAGATCAATATTCATCCTGCCCCGAACGTGTCTATATAAAAATAATAAACCAAAGTTTTAGCACCCCTATTGATTAAAGGAAGAATTGCTGAAAACTGTTTTCTTTCTTTTTCTCTCACCAGCAGAAAAAAATGACATGAAGGAATGACTAGGGCTCATTGACAGTACATGTACATGGTACAGAACTGTTTCCATGGTGACCAGCATGCTTCAATGGCTTCCTCGTAATGCAAAACATGACAGTTACAGCTCAGACAATCCTTGTCTGATTTGGACCAAACTTTGCACATATCATACTGATCCCATTCTGAATACGTCTGTATATCAATATTCACAAAACTGTCACACCAGCACCTACTGCTGACATGACATTTTCAGTGGTTTCTCAGAGTGCATTGGACTACAGTGTATGGCGAGGTTTCAGTTTCTTAGACAATAAATTCCTTTGAATGCTCTGAATGTTTTAGATGTGAACTCCATTTCTACTGCCTACTATGCTGGAGCTATAAGTAATATGATCAGCTTTTGTTACTTGACATAAAAGATTTTCATTAAACATTTTTGTCTACCAGAACGAGTTCTGTCATTTTTGTTTGTCATTTTAAAATTGAACTCAAACAACAATGATAAAGAAAACCGTAGTTAGGGCAAAATGATCTTAAAGTCACAGTGCCGATATCACAGCCGTCTTTCAGCGATGGCTCACTATGGGAAGGACTTTTTTTTTCAGTTTTCACTTGCAGCCACCATATGCAAACCAGGAAAGTCCTTGTGACGTCATTGTAAGTGAATTCCAACTCATTTTTATTTTATGTTTTGATCCAGATGTCCCTGTATTCAGTTAGCCTAGCTTAGCTACCACTTAACTGCCACTGACTCGTGACATAACTCACCCACCCAACATCTGTGATCTGGAAAAAGTATCTCTTCCCTTCTTGATTTTTTTTTTTTTTTACGTATTTGCCACCTTTAATATTTGAGATCATCAAACTGTTTGTATAATGTAAATATTTGACAAAGCTAACCCAAAGCTAACCCGAGTAAATACAAAATGCAGTTTTTCAATGATCTCATGTATTAAGGGATAAAAGCCATCCAAACCTACCTGGCCCTATGTGAAAAAGTAATTGCCCCATACCAACTAACTGGATGTTCCACCTGTTATAAATGGTTTTATAACAGTGAGCAGCGTGATGACGTAGCCTGTTGGTACCATCATCACGCTGACCTACATAAGGGAGGAGTCAGCCATCTTTTGGCCTCTTTGCTGGCTCACTTTCATTAGGGATAGTTAGGAGCTGAGTGCTCATTCACACATGTTATAATATTAACATTTATTGTAATAAAGTTCAGTTCCAGCACAGCTCATTCATCCGTGGCCATTTCCAGGTTTGTGGGCATAACATTTGGTGACGAGAAGTAAACCATGGAGGCATGCCTGAGGCCACTGACACCGTTTTTGGAGCACCCCGTGAGCCATCTGTTCCACGGCCACGTTGGCGCGACACTTTTGAAACATATGTAGCAGCGTTGAATTTGGAAAAATTGGACAAAGGACAGAAACGGGCCCTACTGGTCCACAACCTGAGCATAGAAGGTCAGAGAATTTTCCATACGCTCGGACCAGCGGACTCGTTTGATGAAGCTGTGGAACTGTTAGCTAGCAACTTTGCTACACCCGACAATGTGGTGGTGCGGTGCATGAAGTCTCGCCGACAGCGACAAAAAGCTAGGCTCGTTGACCCCACACCCTACAGAGACGGCATCAACATTGTGGGCCCTGAAGGCCGGTCAGAACCTCAGCGTGTGGTGAAGTTGGACTGCGTCAGTGTACCAATGTTGGTGGCCACCACTGCCTCGAGGTCCCTAGTAAATGGAGCCATGGTTAGGAGGCTCACTCCCTGGCTACCTGATGCAGTGGAACTGCCGGACGATGAAAGCTCCATGACCGGCAGGAACATCACCCTTGCAGCGCAGTACGGCGAAAAGAAAATTCCAGCGTTCCAGTTCCAAGTGACATGCCAGGGTGATAACTTTATGGGGTGAGATTTCTTCTGTGAACTAGGTTTCACCATCATGGTCCCTTGGCAGACTGTCAACAGTCCAGGTCCATTATATCCAGACTTCGCAGATGTGAGTGCAGCCGACGAGCACAGCCGAGAAAGCGAATGTAGCGTAGAGAGTCAAAATGACATGGAGAGAGAGCAACGACTGGATTCGCCTCCGTCCCTCACCCAGCATGAGCTGCAGGGAGCTGCTGTGGAGCTGCTGGAGATGGAGCCCATGTTTATCGGGAACGGCACCGACTCGAAACCTGCCATCCCGTGTGCACAAAAGGAGCACTGCCCAGACGGGGCTCAGCGGCTTTACTCACCTCAGATCTTCACCCAGCAGGAGTCTGCATGAGCCGCTGTGGAGCTGAAGGATAGGAACCCGCGTTTATTGGGAATGACACCGACAAGAAACCTGCCATCCCGTGTGCACAGGAGGAGCATTGCCCACAGGGGGGCCAGTTGCTGGACTCACCTCAGATCCTCACCCAGCAGGAGTCTACAGGAGCTGCTGTGGAGTTGCAAGAGAGGGAGCCCACACACACAGATAATTCCAAGATAAACCACTCTGATACAGATGTTGACTGTGATGAGAGTGACATATTACCCCGACTTAATCCAGCACCAGACAAAAGTGAGAAAGGACTGGATAGCTTCAGAATCCTCACTCAGCACCAGTCTACAGGAGCCATGGCTGAGCCAACGAGTGAAGAGTCCGTGACCGTAAATGACACAGGACAGGCGTCGGATCTCTTCAGGATCCACGACCAGCATTGGCCTCCACGGACTGCCGCTGTAGTGTTGAGTGAAGAGTCCGTGACCCAACAGGATGTGACAGAACCACCACAGCTTGGTGGATGCCCTGCAGCAAACTTGAGTACCACACTGTTACAACCACAACACCATATACAGAGCGCCACTCACAGTGATGAACTGGGTTCAGGTCCACAAAACCAAGCGGCTGGGTTCACAGTTGGCCTTTACAACGTCACCACCACTGACATATATAAAGATAGTGGCACAGCTGAGAACAGGATTGGGACGGTGGGTCAGCCGTCCACGGGAGGTGAGAACAGCTGCTGCAGATCGGGATGCGGCGTTGGAGCCAATCCAGCTGGTGTGGGTTCCAGGCTGGGATAGCGTTGATGGCTGTGCCATGGCTCCAGAGGGATGGCACGCGGGCCTGCTGAAATTGGCCACCAGGGGTGTGTCCACCTTGAGCCTGCTACAAGGCCGTAGAATGCAGAATGCAGTTCTGCTGACAGAACCGCATTTCCCATGGAAGATTGTTGGAAAAAAAAAGTGACTGTTTAGTTAAAAGCACGGCTGCCAAGACAAGTGACAGAATGATCCACTAAGCCTTGTCAGGTTGAGTGGCGGTCCACCCACTAACCCTAGTTAGGATGGTTTAATAGTGTTGTTTGTGCCAAATTGGGGAGGGTTTAAATTGTTAAAGTGTTCTGTGCTTTTTCTGGGGGTGGGGGTGGGGAGTATGTTATAAAGGGTTTTATAGCAGTGAGCGCCGTGATGATGTAGCCGGTTGGTACCGTAATTACGCCAACCTACATAAGGGAGGAGTCGGCCATCTTATGGCCTCTTTGCTGTCTCGCTGTCATTAGGGATAGTTAGGTGCTGAGTGCTCGTTCATGCATGTTGCAATATTAACATTTATTGTAATAAAGTTCAGTTCCAGCACAGCTCACTCATGCATGGTCATTTCCAGGTTTGTGGACATAACACCACCCTTAGCAGCAACAACTGTAATCAAGCATTTGCCCTAACTGGTGATGAGTCTTTTATATCACTGTAGTGGAATTTGGCCTACTCTTCTTTGCAGAATTGTTTTAAATCAGCCATAATGCCTCCTAGTGAGCTTCAGGTCATGAACTGATGGCCGGACATTCTCCTTCAGGATTTTCTGGTTGAAAGCAGAATCCATGGTTCCATCAATTACAGCAAGTCATCCAGGTCCTGAAGCAGCAACACAGCCCCAAACCATCATTGTACCACTACCATGTTTGACTGTTAGTATGATCTTTCAATTTCCAATAGATTTCCCAAGCTAGCAGTATATTTACAGTTCACCTGTAGTATAATTCTTAGGTGAGCGTGGAAACAAGTACTTCCTGCAATTTATGACTATGGAGCTGCAAGGAAGTCTAGCTATTCACTATTTAATAGAGACAGGAAAGACTTTCTTGCACTGTAAATAACTGTTTTAAATAATATTTAAAAGTACTTTAATTATTGCTCACCTTACTCATCTTTTTCCGCTTCTGTCCTTTCAGATAACGGGTTTCTGCCTGATTCCATCATCAACCAGACCACGCCATTTTGTCCTGCTCTGCATATCATTTTTGTTGAGGTCGAGCCATTCGAGATCCATGAAAGTACTTTAATTACTGTCCTTCCGTTTTTTTTTTTGTTTTACCAATTATGCAAATTAATGATTTGCCATGACTAAGAAGGGAACTAGCATCCCCATGTTTCCCATGTCAAGTGGTCACATACAATGTCATTGAATGCACATACCAGGCTCTTTATTTGCAAGCATCCTGATGTCCCTGGACCTCCTCCAGAGGGCTCCTGCTTTTTATGGCATGTTATTGGCGCATAGAATATGTGTCAGGATTGCCCCACCGGGTCAAGGAAGAGGACTCAAGTGCATGGCGTTTACGTGGCATGATTTATTGTGCAAAAACAGAACTGAAAACAAAGCAGCTCGTGGGCTGAAAACAAAAGCAAAACACGGCAAGGCTAAGACACAGGGTTACAGGCAGGACTGGCAAAACAGGCTAGAAAGAAGCATGGGTGAGATGCCAAACCACAATCAGGATGCCATACTGTGCTAAGACAAAGACAGACTTGTAGACTATGGGCAATAAACCAGGACACAGGATAGGTGGGAACAATCAAGGGCAACCGGAGAAAGCAGTGGCCACTGGTACAGAGAACTGGATGGGTGGTAATGCACAGACAATCAAAGACAGGGGATACACATGAAACATGATGACAATTGACATACAGGACAACAGACAAGGTGGGGGATAAATAAAGGCACTGTCAACATAAACCCAAACCAAAACAGAAGATCATGACAGGAATGACAACAAGCAAACATAAACATGATTAAGATAAATAATAATAAATACAGAAAATCCTAAAATACAAAACTCAAAGCGAGGACATGGGCTGGAGCTCATGTCCTTGTGACAAGGAATATAAACTATAACATAAGACAAGGACATGGGCCCAACCCACGCTCTGACGGTATGAGAGTCTAAACAGAAACTAATTGTATTGTGAACCTTAAAATTACAATTTCATTAACTAAAATGTGGACTAAAATTATACTACAGTATATCAGCAGTATAAATTCACCTGTACAGTTGCAGTATACTATGTGTGTTTAATTGGAAGTGTTGTCTACTTCCACCTTGTGCTTCCCCTAATTACTGATTAGTGACACCTGTGTTGATTGAAGATGTGCGGCGCCTGTGGCTGCACATGATAGAAAAGGTGCTCTGGCAGTCCAGAGGAGAGAGTTTTTCCAGGAGGAGAGAGCCCGGCCGGAGGAGGGCCTGCTTGGAGGAGAGCCCTTCCTAAGGAGAGGCCCCGGCCGGAGGAGAGTCCTGGCAAGACAGCTGGCCAGATGAGAGCTCTGCTGGATGAGAGGAGGCTGCTGGTGCCAGGGAAAATGGCTGAAGGAGGGCATGACTGAGGAGGAGGAGCAGGACCACCATGACGCTGGCATTTGGGGGAGGACACTTCTGTGTGGAGCAGTTGGGGTGCTGCAAGCGAAGGACAGCAAGAGGCAGAGTGAGGAGGTCTTCCTGGTCTGTAAGGATCTAGTTCCCAGATAGCAGCACCCCATGATGTTAAGAATGATGATAGAAATCTGGATTTACGACTGGCAAGTGTCCCTGTATGTGTTTCCTGAGGGCCTCAGCGTTGTGGTGGCAGATAGAGCACAGCCTGGAAGAGCAGATCCTCCTCAGCTTTTATGGACTTTATTTTTTAGCCCTCTTTTATTTTTTTTTTAGCTTAGGTTTTTTTTAGGCAGGTTCAGGTTCAGGTTCAGGTTACTTTATTTGTACCCGTAGGTAGATTTGTTTTGCATTCTGGTGACATCCATATTTACAAGACACTAATTACATTCAACATAGACACAAACATAGGCACACATGAAGCTGACTATAAACATGATAAAAATACTCAAGGTTCCATCAATCAGGGTATAAAAAGACAAAGAGATGAGAGAAAAACCAGAGGTAAGAGAGAAGAGTCATATTAAAAGTTAAAAACTAGTCAAAGAGGTTAAAAAAACCCAAAGGTCTAAAACCCAATAAAATATTTAGAACCCAAGTGGCATCCTACAAAAATAAGTAAATATAAAATGGAGTTAATAAATAGGTACCTAAATTATGTACAATATATTTTTACAACTTGTTCAACTCTTTGACAGCAGCAGGGACAAAGCTGTTTTTGTAGCACTGGGTTTTACTTTTTGGGACAGCAAACCTCCGTCTGGAGGGAAGAAGCTGAAAGTTGCAGTGCAAAGGGTGGGAGTCATCATTTAAAATGGAGGTAGCAATCCTCTGTACTTGTCTGGTGTACAGGGATGTCAGGCTCAGCTGTGACTCACCAAGCAAACGATTGGACCATCTAACTACCTGATCCAAGGATTTCCTCTGTTTCAGTTTTTTCTGACCAAACCATGACACTAAAGAAAAGGATAAAACAGATTCAATAAAAGCCCGATAAAACATTGTCATTATGGTTCGGTCAACTTGGAAGCGTGCAAGTTTTCTCAAGCACTGCAAATGTTGCTGACCCTTTTTGCACACCTTTTCACAGTTCTCTTCAAAGTTTAAATTACTATCAATAATTGTCCCAAGATATTTGTAGGATTATACACATTCGGTGGTCTGGCCTTTTAGTACGGTGACTTTGTGCCTGGGATTTTTCCTCCTAAAGTCAATAATCATGTCTTTAGTTTAGTTAGGCAGTATTTTATCCTATTTTAGTTTCTTAGATAGTTTAATTTTTAGGTTTTAGTTTAAACTTTTTATTTTAGTGGGCACTTGTACATATTTTATGTAAATAAAATTCCTTTGAACATCCTCATTTTAAGTTTTCCCTTTGAGGACTTCTTGTGACTCTTCACCTGGTTTTTAAAGAGCCTTGCAAAGTTATGTTTCTGAACTACGCTCGGTCATATTTTACACAAGAATATACCAGTGGTGGAGCCTCAGGACAAGCAAAGCCTTTTCTGCTGGCCTAAACACTTATCAGAGTTACAATTACAACCTACATTCTTATATTTGTTCCATGAGAATGTATTAAATTATTCCCAATAGTCTTCTTTTCATTGTGTAGCTTTTCTCTTGGTTGCTCTCCTTCCAGTAGTGTAATGCATGTTAGAGTTTTTTTGTCCAATCATATTTCAGCCATCTGTGTTGCCAGGGTCAAGCAAATCTGCCTTGGGCCTTCAGGAATTAACAGTGCGCTCTGTAGGTTAAATTAACTGTTAAACTTATCCTATTGCTTTAACCAATCAGATGTCTTCTGTACATCCAGGGGTATGCATAGAAGGCATCCAAGAACATCGGCATTTTCACGTCTTTTGATTGGATGGTTAGACTCCTCCACTAACAATGTAGAGGATCCTAGCTAGGAAAACGCCAGTACAACGACTTGCTTAAGTAGCTACAATATACTGTATCTGTTTAAATATAATAGCTGTGTCATGGTTTGAGCGCCAATATCGTCCACGCTCAGGTCATGCAGTATTTTCCTCCCGTTCTGGAGTAGTTTTCCTTATGGCCTTCCCGGGCTCTTATTCTGACAGCGTCTCTGCGGGACTTCCGGCTGTCAGAGCCGAGCTCCACAGTGACAGCTGTTTGCCATTTCAGCTGATGACATCCTCATCAGCTGATTAATCCTCCTGCCCTATTTAAGGGAGCAGCTTCTGTTACTCCGGGCTGCGACCTCACATACACATACAGTATGTCAACATTGGTCTCTCCGACGTTCGGCTGAAGCCCCTAACCCTGGCTTCAGTCACTCCCTTGATCCTCCGTGTTCCCAGTAAGTTTCTCCTTGTTCTCGGTATATCCTAGTCATAGTCTTTATTTGTGTTTTGCCCCACGAGGCTCATTATTTTGTACCGTGTATCAGTCCTTTAATAAATACGCAAACTCACTGGTTGCCTATAGCATCTCATTAGTGGTCCGCGAGGACCGCGCCATGACAGTAGGTTGCAGGCCGAACGAGACGCCGGTGACTGTGAGTTTGCTTAATTTGGGCTTGTCGTTTTTCCCCCTGTTCTCGTACCAGTGTGCTGGGAGATGGCGCCGCCCAAGGCCTATGCAGTGAGCTTGGGCTATAAACTGGTAATGGCCCTCATCGATATTGATGGTATCCTTTCCACCGCTCGCCTTTATGACACTCCCAGTGATGCATGCTGGTACCTGGACCTCGCTGAGGTGACTATTAACTGCCATCCTCGCTACGCGGACCACCCTGAAATCACGGCGAGGATGGCGGACATCTCTGCTCAACTTGAGAAGCTCCGGGGGCTGGAGGGAAACTCCGGCAGGAAGCCGAAGAGGAGGCATCCTCGCTCCTCGCCTCGGGATCCCCTTCCTGTCCCTCATCCAGTCCAGAAGTTTGCACCACCCAGGGGTCATCTCCAGCAGAGAAAGACGTCAGCCCGGATTCCCTCGGCAAATCCTCAGCGAAAACCCCTTCCCGACCCAGTTCCGTGTAGCCGCATGAACTCTGTCTCCCAGCCAGCTGTAGCCTCTGCGTCTCGTCAAAGGGGTAAGACAGCCGCTGCCGCCTCCGGGTTGTATGTGCCTCATCCCCGGCCCGCCTGGGCTGTTCCTCCCTCCTCCTCAATGCTCTCTCCAGTGGCTGAGAACCCCACGAGTTCTGCTCCAGCTGTGCCTGTCATCGATCTGGTGTGAGTGGCTCCTCCTCGTCCTCCCGGGGGGCCCTCCATCACCATCCAAAGGGGAAGGGAGAAAACGAAGCCCACCGCAGCAGCTTCCATCGGCCCTCAGTGGATCAGGCAAGTGTCTTTTCATTCTTTTCCTTCACTGGGTGAATTGCCTTGTTCGATCCCTGGGGGTGAAGTTCGGGGTTCTCAGTCCCCCGAGCTTCCTCCACCGGCTGCAATTATTAACTGTGAACCTGCTACCTGTGTGTCGCCTTCCCCTGAGCGTTCCCCGGTGCCAGGACTACACCACTGGACGAGGAAGGAGCCTGTGGCCCTGGAGTGCCTGGTTCCAGCCCCGCAGCCACATCATGGGCAGAAGAGGAGGGCGGACTGCCAACTGTAGCCTGTGCCGACGACTAAGCATCCCCGAGTCTCCACAGAGGAGCGGTTAAACCCAGCAGGTCAAGGATCCCCTGCCACCATGCCGTGTGGGTTTTCGGCATGGAGGTCAGCGTCAGAGAATCCCCAGACTGAGGACACCATCATGCCGGCTGCGGAGCCCACCGCAGTCGAGTGGTAACCAGAGGTGGACCTTCAGCGTGCTGAACCCGGATTGTCAAAGTCCTGGGCTGCGGTAGAGCCTGAGATAAGGCAAGTGCTCTATTTTGTCTTCCATTCTTCTATTCTGGGGCATTTTTGCCTGTCTCTTGGGGAGACGAACCGGGCGCAGCCATCCGCTTCGTCCGAGCTTGCCTCGCTGGGCCCTGCCTCTGCCGGTGATTCTGATCGCTGTACTCTTTTTTTTGTCCTCTGAGTCTTCTCCCAGGGTCACCAGTGACAAGCCTGTGCCGGTCGTCGCCTTGGAGGTTCTGGGTTCGTGTCTGGAGGTCATCCCTGGTGCTGCGCCGGCCCAGTCGGGGTCTGTTGTGGGTAGTGTTCCGGCCCAGTCGGGGTCCAACATGGGTGCTATTTTGACCCAATCGGGGTCTATCGTGGGTGCAACGTGGACCCAATCGGAGTCCGTCGCGGATGCTGTTCTGGCACAATTGGGGTCCGTCGTGGATGCAGCACGGTCCTGCTTGGGATCCAAAGAGAGCACAGCACCAGTCCATGTGGAGTTCGGAGAAGGAGCTGCAGATCCTCTGCCGATCGACGCTGGACTGGTCCCTCATCGTTTCTCCGTTTCCTATTCCCCTCCATTGGGTGCCGCAGGGATTCCCCATAGCCGGCTCGGCTCTCCCTCACTATTCCTCGCGATAGGGAGGCTGCCTCTGAATTCTCCACTGTGGTCCTGGTGGCCTGATAATGCGGGTCGGCCGCCTGGGAAACTGCTTCGCCCGTTTGGCGTTCTGGGTCGGCCACCCGACAAACTGGACTTTTCATTCGGCGACCTGGTTCAGCCGCCAGAGGTATTGTTTTTCCGGGCCTGGGACTGGGGTAGACCACTCAAACTCATTCTTTTCCCCCTGCTAGCAATCTGGACACTGGATGCAGGTAGACAGCCTGAACTTATTGTTTTTCTTTATTATTTCTTTGTGCTCTGCCTGCTGTCATCCCTGTAGTTTTTTTTTACTCCCCTGTAGTTCTGGGATGCCCTTGTGTTTTTTTTTTCTATGAACTATATTGTACTGTGTATATTGCCACTCTTTAGCGTGTTTTTTCGTTCCCCCTCTTGTCTGGTATTATTAGGGTACGTTGTGTTTGTGCCTGTTTTTCTGTTTAATGAGATGGGTTTTTTTTCTCTCCCTCTTCTGTTGTTGGAGAGAGGCCCCTTTTGTTGCCTATGCCTGGTTATTGGTATTTATCTGTACTGTCTGTAGTTCGCTGCTTTTGTTTTTTTTTTCCTCTGTAGCCGGAGTTATGCGTTGTTGTTGCCTCTACCAGTTTATTTGGACTTATTGAACTATCTGTATTTCGCCGCTGTTTGGCGTGTTTTTTTTTCTTCCTCTGTTTGAGAGACGCTCTGTGGTTGCCTTTTTTCTTTTGTTGCCTGTGTATCATGGTCGTTAGGCATGGTATCTGTTATTTGCTTCCATTGTTTTGTTTCTGCATTTTCTCCTGTGCATTATAGAGTATATTTGTGGTTTTGTTTTTTTCTTTTTCCCCATGCTCTGTTGTTGCACCATGTTCATATTTTTTCTGTATTGGCCCTTGTCATTTTTTCCCGGTTCCATTCCGTGGTGTTTCTTTTTTCTTGACTCTCGCCCTCCTGGCCTTTTTTTGCCCCCGCCTCCCACCCTGGGTGGGCCTTCTTAGCCTTTTGGGTGGGGGGGAGGCTTGGATGTTACGTATGCCCAGAGTGAGTCGTTCGGGGGGAGTACTGTCATAGTCTGAGCACCGATATCGTCCGCGTTCGGGTCATGCAGTATTTTCCTCCCGTTCTGGAGTAGTTTTCCTTATGGCCTTCCTGGGCTCTTATTCTGACAGCGTCTCTGTGGGACTTCCAGCTGTCAGAGCCGAGCTCCATGGTGACAGCTGTTTGCAATTTCAGCTGATGACATCCTCATCAGCTTATTAATCCCCCTGCCCTATTTAAGGGAGCAGCTTCTGTTACTCCGGGCTGCGACCTCACATAAACATACGTTAACGTTGGTCTCCCCGACATTCGGCTGAAGCCCCTAACCCTGGTTTCAGTCACTCCCTTGATCCTCCATGTTCCCAGTAAGTTTCTCCTTGTTCTCAGTATATCTTAGTCATAGTCCTTATTTGTGTTTTGCCCCACGAGGCTCATTATTTTGTACTGTGTATCAGTCCTTTAATAAATATGCAAACTCACTGGTTGCCTATAGCATCTCAGTGGTCCGCGAGGACCGCGCCATGACAAGCTGTTTTTCCACCCACAATGGCTGACAGAGGAGAAAATCAATTTTCCAGACAGCTTTTTCAAGAAAAGCTGGTCATTGTGAAGAGAGAGTCGGCCAACCCTGAAGCTAGCAGGCCCATCTCAGCTGGGGATAGGATTTGTCCGTTACTTCTATATTAGCAACGAGTGGTATCCTTGGATTACAGGCTCTGAGGAGTGCTGCAAATAATCTTGCTGGGAATGCCTGTTGTTTGCAACTGATGGAGTAGATACTTGGAGCCAGACAGGGTTTGTAAACTTGAGCTGTCGGTCACACCATGACGATTTAGGCAGCGTTTGCCAAACGTATAAAAATTGGTCTAAAACGCTGGGATACACCAAAATTTTCACTTTTGGCCATATGCATCGTGTAACCATAACGACTTAGACATATAATTAATAGTAATTTAAACCAACTAATTCTTATCGTGTTACATTCACAACTTATATGCAACAATAGTAGTCTAACCTCTGCATAGCGCAGTCATGCTAAACTGCTGTTGCCTCCCGATCCATGAATCCTAGATGTGCGAGAGATGATCTCTGTTCAACTCAGATGATGATTCTCAGAGGAGCTCATTTAGCAGCAGACTACATCATCCCAGGTGCACAACTGAGAGGTTTCGCAGGTCCTTCCTACCAACGGCTGTCAGACTGTACAACCTAAGCAGGGCTGCTCGCAGAGATAGCAAAAAAGACGTAACAACCTAACAGTTTTTGAATGCAAAAGATGCAATAGACTTACACAATGGTCCCCTCCGGCATACAACTAGGAAAATACCGGTCGCTATGGAGGGTGAGAATATGTATGGGTACATAATCATACCATGTAGGATAACTAAGTAGACGGTTATGCTGTTTCATCCCATCTAGCAACAATGCTCTGCACTGTATGTGTTTATATATTTACATTTTTATTCCATCTAGCTGCAATGCTCCGTACTGTGGGTGTTTATACAGTATATCTACATATTTATTCCATCTAGCTACAATGCTCCACACTGGGTGTGTTTATATTTATATATCTATATATTTATTCCATCTAGCTACAATGCTCCACACTGTGTGTTTATATATCTACATATTATTCCATCTAGCTACAATGCTCCGCACTGTGTGTTTATATACTCATATATTTATTCCATCCAGCTACAATGCTCTGCACTGTGTGTCTGTGTGTATATATATATATTTATAGTAATACAGTATGTACATATGTATATTAGCTGCTCTTGCTTTTTTTTTTCTTGCCTTCTGATTGTTGCTCTGAGTGTTGCTATCCCTGTGCTGTTGCAATCCTGGAATTTCCCCGTTGTGGGACTAATAAAGGCTTATCTTATTTTATCTTATTCTCCCCTCCAAACACCACGGAGGGGGGCGTGACCGACCTGGCAGAGCTGTCAAATCTGTCAGGTCAGTCGTGCCTAAAACAGCTGATGTGACACGTCAGGAACATCAGATGACAGTTGTCGAAACCTGGCTCAAAGGCACGTGAACTGATGGCGATAAAAACGTTTATTTTCAATAAGGTGAAAAAAATAAAACTAATCATGGAGTGTGCTTCTGCTCGGAGGTGCAGCCAACAGGAAAGTAAACAGCTGCACTCTGTGCTTCAGGCGATCAACTGATTGAATCCTCCTCCCCTGGTGTTCTGACATTTTGGCATATCTATCAGAACAACACAGGACAGATGATCATAAAAACTTCAGTTAAATGTAAAAAAACCTGACAGGTCCTGTGTGTGTGTGTATGTGTGTGTGCGCGTGTGTGCGCGCGTTGCAGCCAGAGAGCTCTGTATGGGTTTTTCCTGTGAACCAACGCTGCTAATATACCATTTGCTCGTCGAATGCAGGATGTATCAGCCATATGCTGGACACATGGGAAGATTTTCAGCATGCTAAAAATTAATTTTCAGAGGAGCTTGGCAATGCCATTTACCAGTGTGCTTCAGTGTGCTCTTTACCCTATGAGTGTGTATGTTGCCAAACTGTGACATACCGCCTAGTGGTCAAGAGTGGTAAGTATTTTTTGTCAATAAAATAGTTCAGATTTCCAAGGCTATAACTTGAAAGTGGTAAGAGATAATGGTTTACTGTCAATTAGAAAGATGTAAAATATGATCCAAAGTTTCAGATAGGAATAAATTTACATATCTAATTTGCATAATGTTGCGGCACCTCTTTAAATTCCATAACTCAGTCAAAACTGGACTTTGGACGTATTTACACAAAAAAATGGTTCAGTCTTTTGACACCATTTTTTGTACAGAGGTACCTTGTCATCTTATCTTCAAAGTAGATGAACAAGAAATCAGTACATTAAAAAAAAAAAAAGGAAAGAAATTTCTCACTCACTTTTGACAAAGTCAGAGTGAGAAGGCAGGCACAGTGCTGCGCTCTGCCACTAGGGGCATGCAAATTCTCACACTCAAAGGGTTAATTTAGACAAAACTGAGCCATAACTGAATCACATACCCCTGCCTATTCTCCAAAGTTTTCAAATATTTTGCAAACACTGCCTAAATCATCCAGGTGTGACAGGTCCTTAACCAAGGCAGCAGTGAGGCACCAAAGCACAGCCACCAGCTGGACAAGCAACAGCACAGTTAAACGCAAGAGTGGATCCGCAGCTCAGTGAACAAATGTGCATGGAGATGGAGCTCTACAACGAAAAGGTAAAGATTTTTAAAACTATAATTTTATAGTTAAAGTTATCTTTAACATGCTTTGTGTGGATGGTCCTATTGGGTTCTTGTGTATGGCGTAAGGGGGCGTGCAGCACTGGCCCAGCCAGAGTGTGCCGCCATATTGGATGGCAAGAAACAACAGCAGCAGCAGGGTGAAACAAACAACATAGCTCACGTGTACCTACAAACTCGGCAAAATGGTGTACTCCTGTGTATTCCTGTGAGGCCTCGATTGTCCGGCTTTGGGAGCGAGCTGCTGGGAAAGTCTGTGCCGGAGGAGGGGGAGGGAGGAGGGTGGGGGTAGCAAGTGCCGGCCTGTTGTCTGGGCCGCGCAAAAATTGCCTGTGGATCCGCGATGTTGAGGGGCTGTCCCGTTGAACGTGTGGAGATCCACAGCAGCTGTAAGAAGAAAAATTAGTCTCTGACTCCTCTCGCGGTCATGAAGAAAAACAGGAGCTGCAGCAGTGAGGGACTTGGCGTGTTGACTTTAGGTGCACGCGCAGCCCTAAAGCCTTCGGGAACAGCTGACGGCTGAATTCCCTTGTGCGCCGTGGCTGAGACCCGTACAAAATCCTGTGAGCGAGCTGCGTGCGTGCTTCAGGTGTGTGAGCAGCCCTGAAGGTTCTGTGTGCAGCGGCGAAGGACGATGGCGGTCTGTGGAGCCGTTAATGTCCCGTGCGTGGTGCGCTGTCCTCGTAACCCCCCGGTGTGCACGCGGGGGTTCGGTGCGTGGCAGGACCGCTGTAGAGGCGAGTCAGGGTCAGGGAGCTTGATGGAGATCAGCGTCGTCGGTGTCGATGGTCATCCCTGTTGAGTTGTTGCTGTAGATTGGTCATGGTGCGTTCAGGTCCACGTGCTGCGTTCTCCGTCGGCCCTGGAGGTCGCCGTCGTGGAGAGAGGACGAGGTGTGTGCGCTCTTGTGTGGAGGAGCTGTGAGAGCGGCCGGTCCCAGCGTGGATGTGCAGATCTCAGGCGTGCAGATCTCACCATGAATCTTTCTGCAGCTTATGTCTCCATAAGCAAAGTTGGGCAACTCAGCAGCATGAGCTGTCACAAGAGGGGTAAACAAGCGCTGAGCCAGCAGGTACAGGTCTCCAGCACTCACTTGTCTGATCTTGTTTAGGTACCTGACCTTCTCGAGTCCCCGAAGGTGTTCTACAAGGTCCGACAACTTCTCCTCACTCATTCTGATCGCTAAACAGTACAAGTTACGCCTGGGTTGTCACAGTGCACCTGCTGCTCTTGCCATCCAAGATGGCGGCACCTACGGCGTGTTTATGTTTACCCCCCGTGAGTCACGTGACCTTAATGGCCCTATGCAAAGACTCTATAGGCTATTTTTATGGCGTTTCGTATGAATAGCACTTATCAGGTAGATCACCACTGAAGGCGTAGTTGTAAAATACACAGTCTTGCCACTGGAATATATTCATTTTATACTTGAAGTACAATTATTGTGGAGGAAATAAATTCAGGGGAGGTACGACGAGCTGGAAGGTTGCAGAGTTTTATTTCCTCCATCAAAATGAGACACACTTGTAGCACTGTGCGCTACAGTGGTCTACTGTGCTGTGCTGTGTATGCTGTGTTGTGTATGCTGTGTTGTGTTGCTTGCGCTGCTGAGGCATGTATCGTCATCTCTTTTATATGTTATACAAACAGAGAGAATGCATGGCACATTAGCATATTGATATACATATCAGTCAATACATATGATTAGCATGACCAACTGGCTCATGGATGTCTTCTCCTTAATCCGGGGATGTATAAACAATAGTCCATTGTTCTGGTTGTTCCCCCAGGGGTTCTCTGTCCATATGTGAATGGTCCTCTGCTTCCTCCGGACTTACTGAGTGTGAGGATTGAATGTCCATGTAGATTGTGGTGGGTCACCACAGTAATACTTTTTATTTGCTGAAAGTGGGCCAGTTTAGGCCCAATAAGTACTGAATGTATGGGCCAGGGTAGGCAATTTGACAAGTCATCCACTGTCAACTGTCCAGTTCCAATGCCTTACACTGCCATGTACAGGCATTGGATCTGGACAGGACATAAAAAAAAAACAAGTCCTAATTGTCACTAGCAATGTGTTGGTCCCCTTCTAAAGTCATTGCAATTGGACTGTCCAGATGTGTGTTGTCCATTTGCCTACCCAACCATCCACCTCCAAGGTGAGGCATTGACATTGGACAACTTGTCCATTTGCCTACCCTCCAACTGACTGCCCATTTGCCCAGTTGTATTAGGCCAAAATCAGATGCTGGTCTATTTTAGAGTTATTACACCAAAAAGACCCAAAGTTTTTGAATTTTTCACATGAAAACTGTAGTTTGCCTGGGGTGCCATTGTCAGTTCTGATTTTATATGCAAACTTCTCAGTCCAAGATATTATTATACTGAGCACCAAACTAGAAGTTGGAAAGTACCATTTTATGTGGTCTTTGGTATGAGATTTGAACCCCCGCCTCCCAGGTGTGGGGCAGATGCTCTACCAACTAGGCCACCACTCCGGTTTCGTCATAGGATTACAGTAAAAATATTAATGCCCCTTCATTTAGGAATAATCATTTTAACAGTTCTGCAAAATATTCTGAAGCTAGTTTTGCTCTTCCAGGATCTATTTGACCATGCCACTGACAGATGATCCGGCTTCAGCTACAACCCATAACTGAAATGAGCTGTGATGGCTCAATCCCTGCCCAGAGTGTAAGCCCATTAGCTTCAGTGCTAACAGTGCCACTGTATGAAGTTGGCTTGCCATGTGCATTTTATGATGTTATTTTCTTTAAATTCCAGTGGCCCTAATAGACATCCTTTAACTGTTTGGTTGTAGCCAGTTTTGATCACTGTTTTCTAGAGGTGTGAATCATTGGTGGTCTCATGATTCAATTCGATTACGATTCAGGCATTAATGATTCAAATGCAAAATGTTTCATGATGTATCTTGAAGCATCTCTGTTGCATGTTCAGTTTTAATTTTTTTTCTTTTTTAGATTCCAGCATTTATTTTTTGTAATTTATGAAAGAAAAAAGACTGAGGGCCCTCAATGCAGTCCATAATCAGTTGTCAGAGGGGCATTTATTACCATTTCCAAGTTCATTTCACTATTACAGCCACATAAAACCAATTTTTTTCCAACAGGGGCAAGGTACAAAGAAGTTGTCCTAATTATTCAGAGGTGTGTTTTAATTAATCCAATCCAAACCATATCCCTTTAATGCACCGAGGCACATTTTCTAGAGTGAACTCTGATCATGACGGCTTGTTTAAGATGGGTTTTGTGCTGGCCAAAGGGTGTGTGTGTGAGCGAAGATGCATGTGATAGTAACACAGCTATCACAGTTGATTCCCAGTCAGTTATTTTAAAGAGGGCAAATGGGGAAGAGATAACGCTGGGCTGAACAATCAAGCTGAATGGTTTGATGTAGTCCACACAGAAGCAACTCACAGACATGAATGAGTTTTAAACTTTAGCAATAAGGATAATGCCTGTGCAAATTTTCATAAACTCATGCACCGTTTTTTTTTTTTTTCTCCGATGGTTTAGTGATGGCCCCGATGCCATCCTCGTCATGGCTACCAAGGCACCATCTGCGAACTCCCAGCGTTTTTACAACAGTATTTTTTTTCATTTCCAATCCTTTGAATTTTTTGCAGAAGAAAATCTTGTCAGTGTGTCTCCCATCACTACACACAACACAGACATCTTCAGGCATTTTTTTTTTTTTTGTGGTTTTTGTAGAGGCATATTTTTTCTCAGATTTCTTTGCAGGATGAAAGTCTAGTTTATCTGCCTTCTCCACAACTTTAACTTGCTAAAGTCTCTCTAGAATCTCCTCTTGATTTTTCAGGCATCAAAGTGGTTGGCTGAAGTTACATTATTGTTGGGTTCAACCATGAAGTTTAACCAGTCTCTCTTAATAAAGTAAGGTAATTTGCTCTCTATTGCTCTAATCACCAGTGGGTTCTTCATTGCACTAGAGATTCCTAATTCTGAGAGATCTGCCAGGAATTTTTCTACCGACTGTATGAGATTGATGACTTTTCTTGGCTGATTGCCTTTGGCAGGAGGTAGTTTCTTAAGTACTTTGAGAGTGATGGTTGTTTTGTTCCCATATATGTTGATAGCCTGAGATCTTTTAATATTTTCTCATCAACTCTACTCAGGAGTTGAATTTTCTTTACTTCCGCTTATCCAGATTGCTCTCCCTGCCTTTGTAGACTCTTCCAGTCTTTCTTCCATGTGTGAAATTCTGTTCTTATTGCCATTGGAGATGGGAAGAGCTGTTGGCTTAATCTTCATGACAGGTACTACAGGTGAAGATGGTGCTCTGTCTGCCTCACCAGATGCTCCTGCAGTTCGTACTTCCTCTGCCACGCTACATGGGGTGATAAATTCAACTTTTCTTAACTCTAGTCTGCTGCTGGTTACTTTCAGGCCTTTAACTCTGTCCTTGACACCCCTTCTTTCTTGCAGTGGTATCCATCGCTCCCAGGCTGACATGAGTATAATGGCCTCCTGTACTCTCTTCTCCAGGAGAACCAGATGCACCTCATACCTCTCCAGGTGAGTACTTCCAGTAGGTACGTTGGCTGCTTCATCACCAGTTTTTTCTGCTTTTAGGATTGCAGTGGTGAGTTTGTACTGACCATATCTTGGCCACAGGTTCACTTGGACTGTATCTCTCAATTCTTTGAATCTTGCTTCAGCCTCAGTTGCAGTCTTCTCAATGTCATTCTCTAGTGCCTCCCCGAGAATTGTAACTTCTTCCTCCTCTTCTTTTGTAGCCTCAGCCAAAAGACCCATCCTGTAATCATCATTTGCTTCAAGGACTTTCCTGAAGTAACTGGTGAGTGTGCTGAACTCTTCTTTCAGGTCATTTTCAACCACGTTGTCTGCCTCCTTACTGAGGAAGTTTGCTTCCCTGGTGAAATTTCTTTTAGCTGTAGTCCTCTCCTTCTTGAACTGTTTAACAGTCTTTTCCAGCACATCTTCCACCATCTTGGATGGAAAGACTTGACCAACTCCACACTGTTGCGTTTACAGCTCTTTATTGGATCTTTGAAGCCTTTTATCTTCTGGTTAACAACTGTGGTAACAACAGTGGTTATCAACTGCGGTTATAAACTGTCGAGTTATTTTGGTCTTAGCCTTGATGCCTGCCTAAACTCGACTTGGCATGGCAACCAACAGAGAACGCTGGACAACTCTACTCATCGTTTACCTTCATTTATTTAACAAATTCACGGAATGACAAGCATGGTAGCAGGTTGATAACCTTCAAAAGAGAGGGAAAAAAGAACATGTCAAGTCAACAAACTCAGATAAGAATTAAACTTAAGTACCCTAAATTCAATCTTTTATTTTTTCCAAATCGATTAACCACTTGCACTCCGTTGTTCCGCGGGCAGGCAAGTCTCTGCGTCCTAGGGCGCACGAGGGCACACTCCTGCACCCTTGTGCGCTCTTGGACGCATAGTCCAGATGGTGGTGATGTAGGTGGTGTTGGCGTCCAAGCGCCACTGAAAAAAAAAGCTGCTGACACAGCCGCGAACAGATTAGTTCATCTGATTGACCTCTCATTCGACTAATAAGAGCCTTGAATTGGGTTTCTGAAACCTTGAAGAACCAATGAATGAAAACCTAGGAAGGAGGACCCGCCTACTGTGAATGCAGGAGCCAATTGAAGCACAGAAGTTCGGGCTGGGTGAAGAGAGATTTACTGTTGCAGCTGATGAAAAGAAGGACGCTGGACGAACCTGCTACAGACCCAGCAGCATGGAGAACACCCACAAGTGGGACCTGCACTCATTCCAGCAGAATAGACGTTTAGGATTCTCTTCCATCATTATAGACCGACGGAGGCCGACGACAAAAGTCGTAAATCATTCGCCAAAATGGCAATAATGGAATTGTGTTTTGACCGGGATCCACGAGCGGACCAGCGTCGCGTTCGTCTGACAATGGGGAAGAGAAGTTCGCCAGGACTCTGCTGCTGTGAAGAGGTAAGGTGTTATAAGCTAAATTATTATTTCTCCCTGAAAACTGTAATCAAAAAATGACTTTTGACCGATCGGTAAATTACAACTGTACGGCGCACGAAGTACAAAGTGCGTGCGCCGCGATAAACGGTTCATTTGCTGTGTTCGGACCATGAACGCCCCCCCGCCCCCCCCGCTGCAGAGAAGGAGCAGGGGGGGGGGCGTTCACGGTCCGAACGCCCCCCGGTCCGCGGGGGGAAACATATGAGTCTATTCCGTCATGTAGTGATGGCCGTCCTCTGTAGCGAGGGGGGGACAACCCCCCCCCCACACTCAGTAGCGAGGGGGGGGGGGCGTTTAGACAGCGTTGCTGTGGAAACATGCAACGAGTGTAATCCGTCATGTAGCGAGGGCCGAACTCCATCCTTTGTAGCGGGGGGGGGACAACCCCCCCCCCCCCACACACACACACAGACACAGCCCTGAATGTGACCTTTCATTAGAGCCCAAAATGAAGATTCTACATTGAATTATTCAAAAGTTACAGACGTTTTTCCAAACTGTGCCATTTGGCACAATTTGGCACAGTTCCAAAACGCCTGGGAACTACCTGAGAACAAAGCTGTGTAAAATATTCATTTTTTGTGATATTGTTACCAAATTTGGATCTCAGCTTGATAACACTTGGTTCTACATTTCTGTTGCATTTTCCAGCTGGATTGGACAGCTGTGTGTTATCTGCAAGCATTTGTATCCAAAAAAACACTGCGGCCAAATTTATTTTCTTCAAGTTCAGTATGTTTAGATGACTGTAACTCAGTGGCCGGAGGACGTAGAGAGATTATGGTTTTTTTGCCAAAAAATTCAAAGTGTTTTCTTTTAAATGAGACCAACCCCATGAAGATGCTGCAAAGGGTTGAAGAACAGCTTTCGATTTACTTTGGACACGTTATTTTTTGGCATTTTTAGGAAAATTGCCCGGAGTGCAAGGGGTTAAGTCAAATAAAATTGAATAAACATACTTATTTGCCATGTTTATCTAATTTGTTAAAAACCATTCTAACCTACTCATCCAGATAAGAAATTTTCCATATTAATCAAAATCAAATCAAATCAAATCAACCATTATTGTCATGTTGCTGTACAACAGCTGTGATGCAGGCAAGATGAAATTGTGTTTCTCTCAGCATCCATATAAGTAAAAAGAACATAATTTAAGACACACTCACACACCCCCTCACCTCCCACCCCAACACAGCCATTCACACATCCCTAAGACATACTTGAAAACTAACTAGAACTATAATATACAAATAATATACATAATGTCCATAAGGTGCAGTAGTATGTATGAGAGATTCCGGATCAACTGTTCAACATCCTAACAGCTTGTGGAAGGAAGCTGGTTATCAGTCTGGTGGTTCTACCTCTGATGTTCCGGAATTGTTTGCAAGATGGCAGCAGTTCAAAGTGTTTATGCAGAGGGTGAGAGTGGTCCTTGACAATGTTCAGTGCCCTGCTCTTACAACGGTTCTGAAAAAGTTCTTGGACAGAGGGGATGGAAACTCCAATTACCCTCTCAGCTCCCTTAACTATCCTCTGCAGGGCTTTTTTGTCTGACATACTGCAGCTGGAGTACCATGTAGCAATGCAGTACGTCAGAACACTCTCCACCACACCTCTGTAGAAGGTCCTGAGGATGCAGATGGGGAGAGAGGCATGTTTGAGTTTCCTCAAGAAGTGCAGTCTCTGCTGGGCCCGCTTCCTGATCCCCAAGGAATTCTTGCTCCAGGTCAGGTCCTGCGGGATCTGCACTCCGAGGAACTTGATGTTCTCCACTCTCTCCACCAAATGGCAGCCAATGCTGAGAGGGACGTGTTCAGGCCGTGACTGCCGGAAATCGATAATCTCAAATATAATATTAAATTAAGTCACTAAATTAAGCACTGCACAAACTCAATTTCACCATTCTTTCACCATTAAATGCCAAATGAAGAGCCTTTCCCTCTTAATTGGAATAAATTTGCTACACAAAGTTGCATACTTGATTCAACCCACCACCAACAAAAGTACTTACACACCTGTAACCTGCAAATATACCATTGTATAAACTCAAATTGCACACTTTCCTTCACATGTTAATTAATGCCCAAATTATCTTAAATAAGATAAAACAAAACATAAATCTCACCAGTTGTGTCTCTGTGGTCACCCATGCACCAAGGAATCCTGCTCTCTGCAACACTGAGCAAACAAGTCCCAGCTGCTCAAGTGAACTGCCTAATGAAACATCGGCCACCTGAACTGCCACACCGACAAACCAAAACTGCTCCACACTGCCATCTTGACCTCTTACTGTTCATGGAAAGTTCCTAAAATACACCCAACAAAAGTAGAGCAGAAGCATTAAAGGCTGAGGAAAAGAAAAGGGGAAAAAAGCAGCAATATGATGATTCATGGTCTAACATTAGCAATGATGTCAGAAAAATATGCTTAACTTACATTGCTCAGCTCTAAATTATAAATGCTCAATCTCTCATTATAGATTTCATAATGAACCTGTAATTTAGTTTTTCGCCATCTGTATTCAGCTTTTCGACACTCTTTTTTCAGCTCTTTCTAGTGTGGCATTTCTCCATAGAGGTTTCTTTTTAATAGTGACCACCTTCACCTTGATGGGAGCAATGGCACTGATAATATTTATACAGTAAGTGAAGGCCATTTACCATTTTACCTTTTAAACCCATGTGGGCCCAGATGGGTTTAATGCTGGTAAGCAGATTCCCTGCTCACCTGTGCCACAGGTACAGTCTATGTGGGCAAACACAGATGGGGCCAACATGGAACCCATGGACAAACCCACATTGGACCCATAAGGCATGTTTTACTTAGATGCAATAGTGTGTTATAGATTTATTTTTGCCTATTGTATATGTTGTTGTTGTTGTTGATGTTGTTGTTGTGATGTATTGAGAGGTTTCCTTCACTTTTAAGATTGCACTGAACATGTTTTGAGTGTTTATTTGTTTGTTTGTTTGTTTATTGGGGCACCAAGCAAAAGGTAAGCTTAGGGCAACAAAGTAGCTAGCAGCGGCTCTCACCCTCTTATGTAACTAACTTGCTAACAACTTGCTAACTTGCTAACTTGCTAACTTGCTAACTTGCTTTTTTTTTCCGGTTCCGGCTCTGCCGGACCGGCGGCGCCACACGAGTCGGCTGCCTGTTGCAACAGCCTTTTTTTTATCTTCCTTCTTCTTTCTACACCTTTCACTCTGTATATATATCACGGACGGGGGTCTCCCGGGTCGGCGGACGGAGCCACGGTTTGCAGCGGGAGACGTTACAGCGGGGAGGAGCTAGTGCTAGCTAGCACTTGGCCGCCGCCCGGTGCTAATGGGAAACTCGACATACCGGGAGCTGTAGCGAAAACGAAGCGGGTGCCGGGCTGGAGTTTAGGCGGCGTGAAAGAAATATAAGACAGAATAATAAAGAGCGATGGCAAGAACCAAGCAGACCGCCCGTAAAATCTTCTGGAGGAAGAAGCCCCCCAGGAGACAGCTAGCCACCAGGGCTGCTCGGAGAGGCGCTCTGGCCACCGGCAGAGTGAAGAGGCCTCGCCGTCACAGGTCCGTGGCTCTGAGAGAGATCCGTCGCTACCAGAAATCCACGGAGCTGCTCATCCGTAAGCTGCCCGTCCAGCGCCTGGTGAGGGAGATCGCTCAGGACTTCAAGACCGTCCTGCGTTTCCTGAGTTTCGCCGTCATGGCTCTGCAGGAGACCAGCGAGACCCACCTGGTGGTCTCTTCTTCGCTAAGGGGGTCACCATCATACCCAAAGACTTCCAGCTGGCCCGCTGCATCCGCGGAGAGAGAGCTTAGACTTTCTGCTGCACATCCACCAGCCATAATGCTCTGCACTGTGTGTCTATATATATACATTTATAGTAATATGGACATATGTTTGCTAGATGTTGTTTTTTCTTGCCTTCTGATTGTTGCTCTGAGTGTTGCTGTCCCTGTGCTGTTGCAATCCTGGAATTTCCCCATTGTGGGACTAATAAAGGCTTATCTTATCTTATCTTATCTTATCTTAACACCATCCCAGCCCAGCTGCAGCCTTCTATCCTCAGGCAGGAGCCCTCTGATTGTTCCAAAGTTGAGGCTCAGAACCAAAGGACAGAACTTTCTCAGTCTGCATGCCTCGGCTTTAGAACGACCTGCCTGAGGGGATAAGGCTTGCTGAATCAGTCATGTCTTTTAAATCTCTTCCTGAAACTAACTTTTATAGAGTCACTTGTATACAATGACACAGAATTTTAACTTTTGTCTCTGCTGCCTACTTCTAACTCCTATGTAATTACCTATACCTAATTGCAATGGCTATTTTATTCTTCCTTTTCATATTTCTTCATCTTTCACATACTGTATTTCCTCATCTTCACACATGAAAGTAAACTGGAGTAAACTCCAGTTTATTTTTACTTTTCTATTACTGAATCCTGTTGTGTGATGTTGTCTTTATATTTCTACATTTTAATTTTTATATTTTATCTTTCTCCTCCTGTCTTTTATCCTTTGTTGTATTTATGTAATCTGCCTTTAATGGCCCCACATGTTATTTCACTAAGTTGTATCTAACTGCATCCCCTCTCTCCACTGCTGTCATTTTTGGTTGTGTACTGCATTCTGTATTGTTGATGTTTTTTCCTTTGATTGTCAAAGCACTTTGTAAATGTTGTTTTAAAAGTGCTATATAAATAAAGCTATTATTATTATTATTATTATTATTATTATTATGCAAATGTGGAGTGGGCAACCACTTCCTGGAGTTCATGTTTAACTTTTAAAATAGCAGTTGTGGTAAAAAGTAAACTTCAGCAGCAACACATTTACTTCTCGACTTGTTAGTTCTCAGAAACTTGTTTTGTCATTTACTGTTGAAGATACAGGTGAAAGTTTAATGTCCCAATGCGTCGTGAACAGAATAGAACAGCCCATCCACCAGGAGTGGCGTCGGCCACTGATGTGCAGGTCATGCAGGTTGGGGAAGGCAGAAGAAGCTCATCAAACTGCACTTTGGTAACTGAAAATACCACTTGAACACCAGCAGAAGTTCTCTGACCAGGTGGTAATTGCCATGCAGTGTGCAGCACCAGAGTATTGGACTAGTGACTTTCACCTGGTTATGCCCCATTGACGTGTCCGACCTGCTGCCTTTTCATTCTCCTACTGCTCATCTTCTGAGATCATCACCTCTTTCATGTGAGCATGCACACAGCCAGATAGATTAACCCAGGGTCTCCTTACAGAGTTGTACATTTGTAGTACCGATAACACTGATCCTGAATGCCTGGGTTAGTGAATCCAGGTAACTGACAAGGAGATGGTAATTATCCTGGGGATGTTTAACCTACTTCATAGTACAGGCCTCAGGTATATCCCTACGTGAAGGTGAAGGGCACATCTTTTTTCCTACAGTGTTGCCAATGGCTCTGATCAAATGGCAAATTATAATGAGCCACAGTTAATTTCTTCTTAAATCTAACCAAGTACTTTTAATAAAACTCCACCCAGACACAGTAATTAACCTCTTGCACTCCGGGATACCGCGGGCGGTCACGTCTCTGCGTCCTAGGGCGCACTGAAAAAAAAAAAAAAGCTGCATTTCCGTTCTTCCACTACAGACACAGCCGCGAACAGAAAGCCAAAGGAGTGCTTTGATTGGTTTAGATTTGATTGACCTCTCATTCGACTAATTTATTTATTTAGCGAATGCAAAGTCCTTAAGCCAAGCAGTTGCCTCCTGGTTTGCTGTATGGAGGGTGTGTAATCCTCCTTCCAGTCTTTGGAGCGGGCAAGCCTCTATGATGTGTTCCATTGTTTGCTCCTCTCCACATGCGCACAGTGGGCTAGGGCTACTGCCCCATCTGTAAAGGCTGGCCAAGCAGGGGCCATGTCCAGTCCTGAAGCGATTGAGTGTAGACCACTGTCTCCTTGGGAGGTTGGTGCCCGGGACCTGTTGGTTGGGGTTTATCACCAGCTGTTTGTTTGGGACCTCCTTGGTCTCCCATTCCTCTTGCCAAGCTGTCTGGATGGTAAAGTCAGCTGGGGGAGGGTTTTTCCAAATCGGCCGTCTGGATGAAAGTCGGGCAGTGGGTGGAGTGTAGATATCTGCATGGATTGGTAAGTGAGGAGAATCTTTAACTTTTTGGAGCATCCTTTGAGTTAATGCTGCTCGCCGGATGTGTGGAGGGGCTATGTTTGACAGTACAGAGAGCCAGGGGAGTGGTGTTGAGCGGATTGTTCCAGTTATAGTTCTCATGGTTGTGTTGAGCTGGGTGTCTACATGGTGTGTGTAAGATGACCTGGACCAGACAGGGGCACAATATTCTGCTACAGAGTATGAAAGGGCCAGTGCTGAGGTGCGCAGGGTGGAGACTGCCGCCCCCCATTTTGCACCAGCGAGCTTGCAGAGCAGGTTGTTTCGTACCTTCACCTTAGCAGCCGTCCCCTTTAGATGTTCCTTGAAGGATAAGGTCCTATCAAGGGTCACTCCAAGATAAGTTGGATTTGGGGCATGCTTAAGCTTGAGTCCGCTCAGGTGGATGTTTAGTTCTCTGGCAGCTTTTGCATTGTGGAGATGGAATACACTGGAGACGGTTTTTGCTGGGCTTGGTTTTAGGCGCCAGATTTTGCAGAACTGGTCCAGTTTGGCAAGATCTTCCGTGAGCACCCGTTCCAGTGGTTCAAAGTCTGGTGCTTGGAATGCCAAACAGATGTCGTCTGCATAGGTGAATTTGCGGGATTTTGTAGTAGGCAGGTCGTTTATGTAGAGGTTGAACAGAGTTGGAGCTAGAACTGAGCCTTGTGGGAGTCCGTTTTTCTGCATTCTCCATGCACTTGTCTTCTGACTGAGGTGGACTCTGAACCTTCGGTTGGTCAGCAGGGTTTTTATAATTGCTGTTGCCCAAGCAGGGATCGCCTTTATAAGTTTCAGGAGGAGGCCTTTGTGCCAGACCGTATCATAGGCGGCTGTAAGGTCGAGAAACACAGCCCCTGTCTTCAGTCTGCTCTCGAAGCCATTTTCGATGAAGGTGGTTAGGGCCAGTACTTGTTCTCCTGTACTGCGGTCCTTGCGGAAACCTGCTTGATCCACACTTAGAATATCCTCTACCTCTGGGGAAATGCGTTGCAGAATTAGGCGCTCCATGATTTTGTAAGGAACGCTGAGTAGGGAGATTGGGCGGTAGCTTGCTGGTAATTTGTGGTCTTTGCCAGGTTTTGGGATGGCAATGACCTTTGCTATCCGCCATTTCTTTGGGATCGAGTTTGTTTGTGTGATCCTTGTGTAGAATTGTGTCAACCAGGTTAGGGCTCGGGGGCCAAGATTTTTCATGAATTCTGGGAAGATGTTATCGTATCCTGCTGCCTTTCCACATTTCAGGCTCTGTAGGACTTTCTCCAGTTCAGCAGCCTCGAAGGGTTCAGGGTTCGTTTCCTCTACAGGCATTTTTTGGTGTTTTTTTAGCTCAGTTGTAACTGCTCTTTTGGTGTCTTTGTCTTGGGGTGCTTTGGCGATAGTCAGTAGGTGGGATGCAACTTGGTTGGGTGTGACGGATGCTCGGCTTTGGCTAGGGGGCTTCTGTGCAGCTCCTAGGCGACGGATGAGGCTCCAACATTTCCTGCTAGAGTGGGTAAAGCTCCTGTCAGCAACTGTCTCCTCCCATTTCTTTCGCCGAGCTGTATTTAGCGATTCAATGAGATGGTCTGCTATCTCTGGGTCCCCTGATGTTTGATAGGATTGTAGGAGGGCAGCACTTTCTCCGTCCAAACATGGGACATAGAGGGGTCGGTAGCCTCGTGGGATTGCAGTATGGGCAGCCTTGAAGATTGCGCTGCAGAAGCGGTTGTATGCTTCATCTACAGTGATGGTGTGGAGTGGGATGGTAACAACGCTCCGGTCCAGAGTTTCACTGAATTTCTTCCAGTTGGCTTTGCGGAAGTTCCAGCGCATCTTCCTTGGGCTGTATATGACTGGAAGTTGTAGGCCAATGTGTACAAGCAGGGGCCGGTGTTGGCTGTGTGGAAAATCATCAAGAATGAGGATCTGTGTAGGATATGGCTCCCCATTCAAAGAGCTGACCCAACACAGGTCAGGAGAATAGTCCTTCTTCCACCTAGCAGAGTGGAAGGTTCCTCTTTGTTTGGGGTCGTATATCAAAGCGAGGTCATTTCTGGATGCCCAGTCTGAAAGTGCCTTCCCATCACTGTCCACTGCTGGGTACCCCCAGTCAGGGTGATGGCTGTTAAAGTCCCCCACATAGATGGCAGGGTGGGGTAGGGTGGGTAAGACCTGCAGATCCCAGTTGGCATTAGGGGGCTTGTACACATTGACAATATGGAAGCCACCAATGATTATGGTGTCTGAGAAATGTGTTGTTATCAGGTGATTTGCTTCAACTATGTCAGAACGCACATAGGTGGCACGTCCATGTTTAGCATGTAGAACATAGCACAGGAGGTCAAAGCCTTTGATGGTGAAGCGGCCAGCTTCCTCTGTGCCAATATGAGTCTCTTGGAGGCAGATTACATCAATCGAATGTTGGAAGGCGAGGACTTCGATAAGGCTTCGCTTGGCTGCAGATAGGCCTTCAACGTTTAGTTGTAATATGCGAAGGGCCGATCCTACCACAAAGTGCTCTTGGGGCTGTTTGCTTTCGGCTTTAGGACTGTGACTAGGATTCTTCTTTGACTTGGCACAGAGGCGTCGTCTCTTCGAATTTAGTCTGCTGGTAGGATCATTAGCTTCCCCAGGCGAGCCCGGGTACTGGCGGAGGGCGCGACGAGAACGCTGATCCATTGCCCCCCATTCGACTAATAAGAGCCTTGAATTGGGTTTCTGAAACCTTGAAGAACCAATGACTGAAAACCTAGCAAGAAGGACCCGCCTACCAACGGCTGCGAATACAGCGAGCCAATTGAAGCAGAGAAGTTCGACAATTGAAAGCGTACGTCCCGTGTGTAAAATCTGTTTTGTGTAAGCCGCTGGGTGACACACACGCGTTCGCCAGTCTTTTTTTTTTCTTACTACTGTTCTTATTTGTTTTGAAAAATCGTTCGCCAAAACTGCAATCATGGAAGCGCAAAACCGCAATAATGGAATCATGGTTTGACCGGGTCGCATGACCAGAACCATGAGTCGTAACAAGCGGACCAGCGTCATGTTCGTCTGACAATAAGGAAGAGAAGTTCGCCAGCGACACTGCTGTTGTGGACAGGTAAGTGTTATAAGCTAAATTATTCTTTATCCCTGAAAATTGTAATCAAAATGACTTTTGACCGATCGGTAAATTACAACTGTGCGTCATCGTCACATGACGGATCGGTCCGTGCGCCGCGTCCGGACCGTGTGTGCCCCCCCCCCCCCCCGCTCCTCTTCTGTAGTGGATTGCAGATATTATTGCAGATATTTTAGTCCAACTGTGCGTAGTAGACCGCGGCGCACCGTCACCGCGGTCCGTCATGTAGCGATGGGCGATGTCCGTCCTCTGTAGCGGGGGGGGGGGGGGAGTTGTTATCTTCTACATTACAGATATTTTAGTATAATTTTTAGTGCACTGTAGTGCACTGTTTTTTCTTGTAAAAAAAAGCCACACATTTTTTACGTGGCATGCTTCTTTGTGTGTGGGGGCTTGTTTGTTCATTCATTCATTCATGAATGAATAAACAACCCCCCCCCACACACACACACACAGCCCTGAGTGTCACCTTTCATTAGAGCCCAAGATCAAGCTTCTATATTGAATCATTCAAAAGTTAGACGTTTTTCCAAACTGTGCCATTTGGCACAATTTGGCACAGTTCAAAAACGCCTGGGAACAACCTGACAAAAAAGCTGTGTAATATATTCATTTTTTGTGGTATTGTTACAAAATTTTGACCTCAGCTGGATAACACTTGGTTCTACATTTCTGTTGCATTTTCCAGCCCGGATCTGACAGCTGTGTGTTATTTGCAAGCATTTGTATCCAAAAAAACACCCAGGCAAAATTTATTTTCTTCAAGTTCATTATGTTTAGATGACTGTTACTCAGTGGCCGGAGCACTTAGAGAGATTATGACTGTTTTGCCAAAAAATTCAAAGTGTTTTCTTTTAAATGAGACCAACCCCATGAAGATGCTGCAAAGGGTTGAACAACAGCTTTCGATTTACTTTGGGTACGATATTTTTAGGCGTTTTTAGGGAAATTGACCAGAGTGCAAGGGGTTAAACCACTCCATAAGGCACAGGGAAAGAAAGCAAAAGGGGGAGGATTGTGACACTGACTCCTTCTCACCCTCTCCTACTTCCTCCCCGCATCTCTACAAATAAAATATTCATGGAAGGCCTGGATTTTATCTCCTGTTTATCTTCTGCCAGCCTGCTGCTCGGCTACCACCGCCACAATCGCCGCTCCAACATCCCAGAGAGAGGCCTGCATCAGCGCCTTCAACCCCTACCTGTGAGTTCCCTCTGTTTATTTAAAGAGCTCCTGCAATATGTTCAAGGGTGAACACCCGCTCCCTTTGCTTCCTCCCACCCAACTGGCAACACAAGAAGATGAGCTTCTTGTAACTAAATGAAAAATGTGGGGAGCAGTGCAGATGTGACAGAGACCAAATGGGGTGAGGCAGTGTGGGCTAGTGCTCACGGCGGCCCGTTATGTGTCAGTTATATCACCCTGAAATCACACCATTTAGGGTTTTTTTTCTCCTGCTGAGAAAAAATATGGAAAAATATTCACTGGAGGAAGAGAAAAAAATGGACTGCATATTCAGTGCTTTTAAATAAGCAAACATTTTCTAGCAGTCTCACTCCAGATGCTGAAGTTGCATCCTCTGAGTCTGAGCTGCCTGGGAACTTTAGGGAAAGAGTGATTCCTCCCCCTAGTGGATCCTGTGTGTACTACTAATTCATACTTTAGCTGTACATATCAATCCAACAAGATCGCAGTAAAAAACCTCACTATTCAACCTTTTCCACCCCTGTAAAAATGTACATTTGTACATAAAACCTGGATACATTTTTACAAGTGGAGTCCATGCCTTCAATCACTGCGCATGTGAAAATGCACACAAGTTCGAGTTTGACATAGATCTGTGAGTGACTTTTTTTATTCGTTTTTTTTTTGTTTGTTCTTTAAAAACACATTTTTTAGAGGTAGAAAAATGTTTTGGAGAGGTGTTATGAAAGTGAGAGGAACAGAAACTGGCAAATGTTAAGGTGCCTGTGGACACTTTTCTTAAAGCTGTAAACGCCACATATCCACTGCACATGAAAAATGCTTTTTAAGTGTCTATGTATGTTTTCTCCCAGTGAGAAGCCATGCAGTTTGACTTTTTTTTGGTGAGACTGGGCTGATCACTCAGCAGTAAGATTCATGAGATGATCAGTGGTCAATAAACTGTTGTGGCTGTGGAACTTTCTCCAAGCTGCACAGTGGCGCAGTGGTTTAGCACTGTGGCAGCACAGTTTTACCCTCGGCCGGGGGACCACGGGGATCGTGGGTTCGATCCCAGCCCCCGACCAACAGTGAGCTGTGTGGAGTTTGCATGTTCTCCCCGTGTTGCGTGGGTTTACTCTGGGATTTCTCCGGTTTCCTCCCGCACACCAAAAACATGTAGGTTTAGGGCGCTCGCGCACGCAGCGACCAGCAGCCGGTGGCTTGTCACCAAACTGCAAACCAAGTCTACCTACGGGTACAAATAAGTAACAAAAAAAAAAAAAAAAAAAAAAAAGCTGAACAGAGCCCATAGGAGCTGCAAAATAGCTCTAAGATCATAATTAATATATTTTTCTTTTGGTTATTGTTGTGGATTTTCTTCAGGAACATGTCTCCTATGCAGATCTGGTGAGTAAATACAAATGCTGGAGCCATTGGTGCCTTTTTGTAAATGTATTTCTTGACCAAAACGGGAAAATGTCACAACACTATGGGCAGGCGGTGTAATGAGAGGTGCAACGTTCCAGCGCCTTCACCCTACACCTCTGTGTTGGTTGTTCACGTGTAGGAGTAGTGTTGTCCCAATTCTCTCTGAGGTGTAGCGAAGGGCTATCTACCTCTTCAAACCAAATGTGATCAGGACCACGCTATGAATGAAGGGGTGTCACATAAAGCACTAAGCTTTCATCAAGATGGCTGTAGAACCAGGTGATGGAAAGAAATATGTCTATAGATATAAGTATTTATCCAAATCTTAAGCATCCAAGAGCTATTTTAATGTTGTCTGGCCATATCACTACCGATGTGAATGTGCACCATGGCTGCCCCTCCCACCACCCAAGTAGATATAATCCCTGTGGGCCCTCTCACTAACAGAGCAAGAAGCTCCTGTTTATTGTCTGCAGTTGCACAAATGTGAGTTTTCTTACAGCAGAGAAAAAAAGGGACTGTACTTTCATTAGTTATATACTGCTGTGAAAACCAAATCAATCTTTCATTTTATCTATGATATCTATTTTTATTTTATTTTATTCATTCACATGCTGTTGTGATATGCAGCTGTTTCATTCAGGGAAGTCCTCTAAATATGTATTTTATGATCTAGTCTCTTGGACTGTATGAGACTAGACTGTCTGTACTAGAATTTTTTTGTACAGTTTTAAAAAACTCCATCTGTTTTGTAATTTTTGCTTTTGAATGTACATTTTGTGCATAAAATTAATATTTTCTCTGTGAATTTACAGCTTTCTTTCAAGAAATATCCTTCCTTTTTCTACTGATTAGACTTTTTCATCTAAATTTGAAAAATTTTTCTTCTAAAGTTGAGACTTTTTTCTCATCACTTTTCTTTCTCTTATTTTTCTGATGAAAACAGGTAGTGTCCATTTAGATTAAATCCATCATCTACTACTAATGTCCCAAAGGACCCTTGAAGGAGTGTCCCAATTCATAGGGGTAATTTTCAATCCCTACCCCCTAGGCAAAGGGGTAGGGGTACAAGTGAGGATTGGGATGCACCCCAAAATTGAACCTGTGCTATCATATAAAAAATATGTCTGAGAAGTATTTTCTAATACTGTTCCTGTCCCCAAGAAGTTGTCTCCATCTGTCCTGAATTACTATCGACCAGTTGCCCTCACATCTCGTGTGATGAAGGTCCTGGAGAGACTGGTCTTTGCCCACCTGAGGCCGCAGGTGAAGACATGGCTGGACCCTCTGCAGTTTGCATATCAGCTGCATTTAGGAGTTGAAGACACTGTCATCTACCTGCTGCAATGAGCCCATCTGCACCTGGATGGTGGAGAAGACACTGAGAATCACATTCTTTGATTCCTCCAGTGCCTTTAACACCATCCAGCCATAGCTGCTGGGTGAGAAGCTGCAGGTGATGGGGGTTGACAGCTCTGTGATCTCCTGGATTACTGACTACCTGATAGGCAGGCCACAGTTTGTGTGGATGGGCAGTGTTTTATCTGATGTGGTGGTTAGTGATACAAGAGCTCCACAGGGGACTGTGCTCTCTCCTTTTCTCTTCACCTTATACACCACTAACGTTCAGTACAACATCGAGTCATGCTACCTGCAGAAATTCTCTGATGACTCAGCTGTTGTTGGGTGTATAAGAGGGGGAGAGGAGGGGGAGTACAGGACACTGGTAGACAGATTTGTGGAGTGGACGGAGCAGAATCACCTGAGCCTGAACATCAGAGAGATGGTGATTGACTTCAGGAAGAAGAGGATGCCTTCTCAGCCATTGTAGATTAGGGGGGAGGATGTGGAGGTGGTTGAGGACTACAAATACCTGGGTGTCATGATGAGCAATGGGCTGGGCTGAAAATCAAACACCGATGCTGCACATAAAAAGCGGATGAGCAGACTCTACTTCCTGAGGAAGCTGAGATCCTTCAATGTATGCAAGAGGATGCTGGAGCTTTTCTACCAGGCCGTTGTTGCCAGCACCATCTTCTTTGCTGCTGTCTGTTGGGGTAGCAGTATCAGAGCCAGTGACACCAACAGGCTTGACAAGATTATCAAGAGGGCTGGCTCTGTAATTGGTCTCAGGCCGGAGACCTTTGAGTCTGTGGTGGAGAGGAGGACACTGAACAAACTGTTATCCATCATAGACAATCCTGATCACCCCCTCCACCACACACTGGACAGACAGCGGAGCACTTTCTCCAGCAGACTGCTGTTGGGTTTCGCAAGCTACCTCCTGGTGGCGTTCAGGTGAGCTGTTAACTCTTTATTTTTTTTGTTTTTTTGCAGACTGTGGCACGCTAATCTCTGACACCTGGATAATTGTGTCCACCTGCTCCTGCCTTTGCCTGGAGTATAAGTAGGAGTGGTGGAGAGTAGTTCAGTGCTGGATGGAGGCACTGAGACCGAGGTGCACTCGTGGACCGTAGGAGGCAAATTTGAAAGCTCGTTTTTGGCTAATCTGAGGGATTTATGGTTAGATCTCTGAAAGAAGACCAGAGAAATTTGTCAGGCGATTTGGCAAAGAAGTCAGGTGATGTGACTGGAGTTTGCAAGCATGGAAGAATGAGAAGGAGAAACGTTGTAAAAGAAGGTGTGGTGGGTTGGCACAACAGTGTTATGAATGGGCCAGACTGGGGAGATTCTGATTTATGGGATAGTGAAGCTAGTATGGATACTGGGCAGGGAAGCAGAAAAGGGAAAGAAAAAAGAGAGAATAACTTTACTGGAAGTAATGCAAAGAAAGTCAGGAGTAGTGGAAGTGGTGGTGGTGGCGCTGAGGGAGGAGTGCAGGAAGGAGCCAAATTCAAAATTATTGTAAGGTTTGAGGAAGAAAAGGGGATATCCACAATGAGCCCAGTTAAATTAACAACAATATTGAAAAATCAAGTTGGAGAAATACATATGGCAAAGGTGCTGAGGGATGGAAATCTACTGATTGTGTGTAGGAGTGAGGAGCAAAGGGAAAGAGCTGATAAAATGAGGGAGACTGGGTGGTTCAAAGTGAAAAGTACAAGCTTTATTGATAACGGGTCTAAGTGGAACAAGGCTGTAATTTGGGCGGTGCCAATAGGGGTCTCAATGGAAGAAATCAAAGCTAATTTAAAAGGGGGGATTGTAAAAGCAGCTCGTAGACTGCAGGCCACTTGGGAGGGACAGAGGAGAGACACTGAGGGTGTGGTGAAGGGGATTTGGGTTTGAAGGGGATGTGCTCCCCAAAACTGTAACCCTGGGTTATCTGAGCTATGGTGTAAGGGAATTTGTCCTAAATCCAGCCCGGTGTTATAACTGCCAAAGATTTGGCCACACAGATAAAACATGTAGATGGAGAAGAAGGTGTGCAAGATGTGGGGGCGACCACCAGTACGGAGAGTGTAACCAAGAAATGCCAACATGTTGTAACTGTGGCGACAGCCATAGTGTGGCCTACGGAGGATGTGAAAGGATGATGAAAGAAAGGGAAATTCAGCAGGTCAGAGTGCAGAATAAAATCTCCTATGCTGAAGCAGCGAAAAGGATGAACCAGAGAGGAGGGAATGGGCAAAGGACTGGGGGGAGGCTGCTCGTAAGAGAAAGAGAACTGGGACGGAATGGGGAAATCGAGGTTGATCTGAAGAAACTGGTTATTTTTTATAGCAGGAGTTGTGAATGCCACAATGGAAGTAAAGTCTAAAACTGAGAGAATTCAAATAAAAGTGTGTAGAAGTCTGGGGAAACACCTACAAGACCAACCTACAGTCAATATGCACATTACAAAAAATTGCTATAAGGATAATAAACAATGTAGGATATAGAGACCATACCAATTCGTTGTTTTTAAAGTCACATGTCATAAAGTTCATCGATTTAGTTAAATTTAAGACAGCACAAGTCATGTACAGGGCAATTAATAATCAACTCCCAACTAATATACAAAAAATATTTAAAAAAAGAGACAATGATCATAATTTGAGAGGAGACTTAAACTTTACAAAACCCAAGATACGAACAACCAAGAAAAGTCTGTGCATATCTGTCTGTGGGGTGGATTTGTGGAACAGTCTGGAGCCGGAACTGAAACTATGGACAAACAGAAATCAATTCAAAAAGAGGTATAAACACTATTTGCTGAAAGGATATATGTTAGAAGGGTAGTATTTATATGTACGATTCATTATGTTCACTCTGGGACATTATGGGACACTATGGAATGGTGGGTGGGACAGCACTGTGTATATCTGTGTTGTCTGAGGCTGGTTTTGATGTATGGACATCAATGTATGTTAGGATGGATGGGTGTTAATGTTGATTTGTAAAAAATACAGTAAATTGTTTACTTGGGGTCTTAAAGGTGGTAATTTGTATAAAATTCACATGGGTGTATTTATGGAAAAGAGGAGATGGAATTAATAAGTGTTCACTTCTTCCTTCTCCCTTTCGAACAGTGTATACTGTTACTTTATTGCATTTGTCATTTGTTTGCTTTTGTTATACTTTTTTTGTTCGAAATAAATAAAAGTGAAAGCTGCAGCTAATCATCTTGGTTTCAGTGGATTAACTTGGGAGGAGGTGAGGAATGATCTTAGTAGTCAGACGAGTCAGGATCAGGCATGGCTTGGATAGGAATTGCATTAATGGTCATTTTGGTTCAATGGAACGTGAGAAGCTTGCTGGCTAACGGACAGGAATTCAAAAGGTATATTGAGGAGCTTTCAGACAAACCAGATGTTATCTGTGTCCAGGAGACGTGGTTGAAACCCAATCTGGATTTTAAAATAGTGGGGTATGTCTCAATTCAGAATGATAGAAGGAAGGGAATGGGAGGTGGATGTGCAACATTTGTGAGGGAGGGAATTCAGTTCAGAGAGATATGTAAAGGTGCTGAGCTTGAGTATGTGGTAGTTGAAATTTGGTCAAAAGAGGGGGAATTGGTAGCTGTAAATTTTTATAATCCTTGTAAGAAGTTGTTATTGAATCAGTTATCTCAGATGGAGACGACAGATGGGAGCAGGGTGGTAATATTTAGGGACTTTAATGCCCATAATATATTATGGGGGAAAATCATACAGACATAAATGGTGAGACAACTGAGGAACTTTTGGAAGAGAAGAATCTAGTATGTTTAAATGATGGTAGAACAACTAGAATTGATGTACATATGGGGAGTGGTTCAGTTCTTGACTTAACTTTGGTGACGAGTAATATTGCAGGTGTGTGTGAGTGGGGGGTTTTAGAGGAGTCCTCGGTGGGAAGTGACCATTTCCCAGTATATTGTAATACTTTCATTTCAGTGAATAGGGTAAGTGGGCATAAAAAAGGGAGATGGGCTTTTAGCACTGCTAATTGGAAACTATTTAAATTTATCTGTGAGAGAGACTTACACCAAGTAGATGTTAATGAAGACATTGAGAGTGTGGAGAATAATATTAAAACTATTTTTCTTGAAGCAGCTAATCAATCCACCTCTAAAAGTAAAGGTAAAATGTTAAAGAAAGCAGCTCCTTGGTGGACAGATGAGTGCACTAAAACCATTATAGAGAGGAATAAGACACTTAGGGTCTTAAGAAGAACTCATAATTTGCAAAACTTGGTTAATTATAAGAAGGCACTAGCAAAAGCCAGGAAAACTATCCGGAGGGCTAAGCAAGAAAGCTGGCAGAGATACTGTAGCACTATAGGTAGATCAACAGCTGTGGGGGATGTATGGAGTATGATCAAGGCTATGAGGGGAGTTAGGAGGGAATGGCAGTATCCAATACTAAAAAGTGGGGGAGTGACTGCAGTAACTGATGAGGAAAAGCAACAATGACTCTGACTTCAAATTCATAGCTCAAGCAATTTGACTGAAGAAGGTAAAAGAGGAAGAAATAGGATGAGTTTAGCACACCCTGGGGCTCTGGAGGAAAGGTTAGACTTTAGTAGTTCTTTGGATTCTCCTTTCACTCTAGATGAAATGGAAAGAGCAGTAAACAAATCAGGATTAACATCCCCTGGGAAAGACAATATCTGTTACATCATGCTAAAACATTTAGAGACTTTGGCAATGAGGAAGCTATTGGAAGTCTACAACAAAGTGTGGGAAATGGGAATGCTCCCAACTCCATGGAAAGAGGCTGTGATTGTTCCTGTAAGAAAACCAGGAAAGGATCCCTCAGACCCAGCGAGCTACAGACCTATAGCTCTAACATCACATCTGGGAAAAGTTATGAAGAGAATGATTACAGACAGAGTTTCCTTTTATCTCGAAAGTATAGGAATTTTGTCACTGCATCAGAGCGGATTTAGAAAAGGAAGGGGAACTATGGATCCTGTTGTGTGTTTGGAGACAGATATACGGAAAGCTCATGTTAATAGAGAGTCGGTAATTGCAGTGTTTTTTGCTGTGGAAAAGGCATATGACATGTTGTGGAAGGAGGGGCTAATGATTAGGCTAAGTATGATAGCAATTTCTGGGAGAACATTCAACTGGATCAAAGATTTTTTGTTTAATAGGTACATTCAAGTTAGAATGGGCAGAGCCTTATCAGATAGTTACTTGGTGGAAAATGGCACCCCCCAAGGTAGTGTTATAAGCCCAGTACTTTTTTTTTAAAATTATGATAAATTATGCTTTTTCCTGTGTGAATAATGACATTGGTCGTTCTTTATTTGCTGATGATGGGGCATTATGGAAAAGAGGGAGTAATTTTAATTATATAAGAGGGAAAATACAAGAGGCAATACGTGCTGTGGAAGGGTGGTTATACTCTTGAGGATTTAAATTTTCTGTGGAAAAAAACAAAGGTTGTTGTATTTACAAGTAAAAGGGTAGCTGATGCTCAGTTAACAATGTATGCTCAGGAAATAGAACAAGTCAAAGTTTTCAGATTTTTGGGTGTCTAGTTTGACGTTAATTTAACTTGGAGGGAACATATTCAAAATATGACAATAAAATGCAAAAAGGCGTTGAATGTAATGAGGTGCTTGATGGGGCGGAGTGGGGTGCTAGTAGAGCTGCTATTAAAAACATTTATGTTGCGTTAATTAGGTCTGTATTGGACTATAGATGTACTGTATATGGATCTGCTTCCAAAACCATTTTGAATAAGTTGGATGTCATCCAGGCCCAAGCATTGAGGATCTGTTGTGGTGCATTAAAAACAACCCCTGTTGCTGCTCTTCAAGTGGAAATGTGGGAAATGCCATTAAATGTCAGGCGTAAACAGATAATGATGGGTCAATCTGCAAGGGCACACTCAAGATCAACATCCTACAGCTAGAGTTTTGATGCCTTGTTGGGAAGGAGAAAGGGTCATAAAGGAGAGTTTTGCATTTTATGCTGGGAGGATAGCCAGAGTCATGAAATCATGTGACAGAACATGTATTCCATCAGTTCCTTTGCCAGTCACACCTCCCTGGTTTTTCTATTCAGTTTCTGTTGATTTGTATTTTTTGGAAAAGATGCAAGGTTATAGAGAATTTGGAAACACTGCAGTTTTAGTAGAGGATCGTTTGGAAACAATGTATCATTCCTTTACCCCAGTATTTACTGGTGGATCAAAAGCTCCTCAGACAGGTTGCACTGACTTTGCTTTTTGTATTCCTGCCTTGGAAATATTTGTTTACAGAAGAACATCCTCCCATTTGTCTGTATACACAGCTGAAATGCTAGCTTTGGTAACTGCATTACAGTGGATTGAGGGGTTGTCGATCAAAAATGTTATTCTTTGTTTGGACTCCAGTGCAGCTTTAATGTCAATACATTGCTGTGAAAATGGCTGCCGGGGTGCAGACACACAGTTTGGCAAGTCCTGTGTGTTTGCTTAAAAAGTCATCTAAAGAGCAAATTGGACCATGGATTGTGATATCAATGTACTCCTCTGTTGTTTGGATAATTCTCTTTCTTCTGCTAAGTTCAACCTGTTCAAGAAAAAGGGACTCTCTAACCTTGTATCCAGCCAGATGGAGTCAGCACATGCTATTCACAAGGGTACTGGACTATGGCCATGCCAGGCCACCCCCAGGTGAGCAGGAACATGCTGTTACAGGCAAACCACTCCTGGGTGTTTTTAATCTCTTGCTGATACTTCTATTGGCTGGTGATGTTGAATTAAACCCTGGGCCAGTGCCAGCTGGGCCTCCACCTTTGCTAGCTGGGTCTCCACCTCTGCTATCTGGGCCTTTACCATTGCTACCTGGGCCAACACCATCATTAGCTGTGCCTCCACCTCTGCAAGCTGGGCTTCCAGCTGTCCATCCGGCTGTCCATCCGGCTTCCAGCTGTCTTCCGGCTGTCCATCTCTACTAGCTGGGCCTCCACCTCTGCTAGCTGGGCCTCCACCTCTGCCAACTGGGCTTCCAACTTTGCCAGCTGGGGCTCCACCTCTGCTAGCTGGATCTCCACCTCTGCCAACTGGGCCTCCACCTCTGCCAGCTGGGCCTCCACCTCTGCCAGCTGGATCTCCACCTCTGCCAGCTGGATCTCCACCTCTGCCAACTGGGCTGCCAACTGGGCTTCCACCTCTGCTAGCTGGGCCTCCACCTCTGCTAGCTGGATCTCCATCTCTGCCAGCTGGATCTCCATCTCTGCCAGCTGGGCTTCCAACTTTGCTAGCTGGGTTCTCACCCCTGCCAGCTGGGTTTGGACCTGGGCTAACAACACAGCCAGCTGGACCTACATTGCAGCCAGTCGAATCACCTTCAATAATAGCCGGGCCACTTCCGTTGATATTTGAGTCATCATCACCTCTAACTGAATCTTCACCAACATCGGGCCTTCACTATGTGCAAACATTGCCAATAAAAGAAACAGGAGGCTGCCAAATCCTGCAATGTTAAAACACCGGAAATTCAGGGTGTTTCAAACTGTTAATAACTCTAAATTAATATGGGACTCAGCACATAAACCAAAAGGCATTCTTTGTGCACACTTTAAATATACGAAGTATTCTAACAAAAAGTGATCAGGTTCATCATCTTCTCATTGATTCAAATATTGACTTTCTTTGCCTATCTGAGACATGGCTCCATGAATCTTCACCCTCAGCAATACTATCTGGCAAGAACCAAGCAGACCGCCCGTAAAATCTACTGGAGGAAGAAGCCCCCCAGGAGACAGCTAGCCACCAGGGCTGCTCGGAGAGGCGCTCTGGCCACCGGCAGAGTGAAGAGGCCTCGCCGTCACAGGTCCGTGGCTCTGAGAGAGATCCGTCGCTACCAGAAATCCACAGAGCTGCTCATCCGTAAGCTGCCCGTCCAGCGCCTGGTGAGGGAGATCGCTCAGGACTTCAAGACCGTCCTGCGTTTCCTGAGTTTCGCCGTCATGGCTCTGCAGGAGACCAGCGAGACCCACCTGGTGGTCTCTTCTTCGCTAAGGGGGTCACCATCATGCCCAAAGACTTCCAGCTGGCCCGCTGCATCCGCGGAGAGAGAGCTTAGACTTTCTGCTGCACATTCACCAGCCATAATGCTCTGCACTGTGTGTCTATATATATATACATTTATAGTAATATGGACATATGTTTGCTAGATGTTGTTTTTTCTTGCCTTCTGATTGTTGCTCTGAGTGTTGCTGTCCCTGTGCTGTTGCAATCCTGGAATTTCCCCATTGTGGGACTAATAAAGGCTTATCTTATCTTATCTTATCTTATCTGTACCTGGTTATAAAATGTTTAGAAAAGACAGACAGGGTTCTAAGGGAGGAGGCGTTATGATTTATGCCAAGGATACTTTTAACTGTAATGAGATACATGTTACAGATGAGAATGGACTGGAATTTCTTGGACTAACTGTTTCTTTGTCACAGCAAATGTCTTTTATTCTTGTAGTTATTTATAGGCCTCCTTCATCAAATGTAGATTTTTATGAAAAGCTGGAAATTTTATTGAAACAACTTAATTTTGCAAAAGAGGTAATAATAATGGGTGACCTAAATGTTAATTGGGAAGTCAACAAAGTTAAGAAAAATCTGAAAAAGGTTATGGATGACATGGATATGACTCAGGTAATTAATGGCCCTACGAGAATCACAAACTCCACTAGCACTCAGATTGATCTAGCTTTTACTAACAGGCCAGAAAGGATCTTGAAGTCATACAATATGCTCACAGGATTGTCTGATCACAATCTTATAATGGTCACAAGAAAATTAAATAAAAAGCGCTTCAAATCCTTGGCCGCCACTGAATTCTATAGGATACCAAAACAGGAACAACAAAATTTTCAAGATTCAATTCAAGAAGTAAATTGGGATGAATTACTCGTTGGCAAAAATTTAGATGAGGATTGTTCTAAATTTGCCAACAAAATACAACAAATTATTATACAATTTACACGGATAATAAGCTAGAAAGAATGGCCTTCCTTGGTTAAACAAATTTATTCTGAAATTGATGAAAGAACAAGATCACTTTTTGAAGTTGTCAGTTAAATCAGGACAAAACAAACACCAATTTATTTCATTGAGAAATAGGGTAGTGAAAGAAATAAGGAAATCTAAAGCTGACTTTTTCATTACTGTTTTGAATAGTGCAAGGGGAAATTCTAAAATAACCTGGACATATATTAAAAAACTATTGGGTGATTCCCAGAAAAACAAAGCAAAACTAATGCAAATTCAATTGAATGGAAACATCTTGACAGAACCTCAAGTGATGGCTGATGCTTTTAACAACTACTTCATTGAATCTGTGCCAGAAATCTCTGATAAGTTTATAGTAAAACAAAGGAAGGAATACCCTGTATTGTCTGCATCGCAGTCTTTTACTATTACAAATATTACTGAGACCAAAGTTATCGATTTAATTCAATCACTCAAACCATCTAAAGCAAAGGATGTTTTTGGAATGGACACGAACATGCTCAAAGATTTAGGTTCAGCTCTCGCCACTCCTATTGCCTCAATCATTAATCTTTCAATTTCATCTGGCCATTTTCCAAAGGCCTGGAAATCTGCTATTATTACCCCTGTTTTTAAATCCGGTGACTCAACTCTTCTGCATAACTACCGACCAATAAGCATTCTTCCGGTCATTTCCAAAATTGCAGAAAAATGGGTGGCAGAACAGATTGTCCATTATTTAAACAGTAGTTCCCCCTCTCTCCGTGCCATGCAGTTTGGTTTCAGATCCAAGCATTCCACTGAAATGGCTACATGCCTCTTCATTGAGAAAATAAAATCTTTTCTTGATAAGGGTGGAGTTGTAGGGGCGGTGTTTTTGGACCTCAGGAAAGCATTCGATACAGTAAATCACTCTGTTCTTCTTACCAAGCTCTTTAAATTTAACTTTTCCTCACAATGCTGTGAGCTGGATTGAATCATATTTGCATGATCGAACACAATCTGTATCAGTTAACAACAGCAGATCTGATTCTCTTAGGCTAACTTCTGGAGTCCCTCAGGGATCAATATTAGGCCCCCTTTTATTTAGTCTTTATATTAATGATTTGCCTGCTGTTTGTTCTGAAGCGGAATGCTTAATGTATGCAGATGACACGTTTTTTTTTGTTCATGGTCGCTCCAAAGACACTGTTGCTGCTAAACTTAGTAAAACAATGTCCAGTGTCACAACTTGGTTGCAGGAGTGCTGTCTACAGTTAAATGTTTCTAAAACTGTTGGCATGTATTTCACTAAAATAAATAGTGTCACCTGACCCTGACATACATGTTAATGGAGGAAAAATACAAATTGTTAGCCAATATAAATATCTTGGGATAATAGTAGATTCACAGCTTTCCTTTAAAGCCCATATTGCTAAATTGTGTAAAAAAAATCAAGTTAAATCTTGCAAATTTCCGTGCAATTCGAAATGAAATGTCAACTGAAGCCGCAAAAATATACTTGCATTCAATGATTCTGAGTTACTTCAACTATTGCCTAACTAGCTGGTCCCAGGCGGGTTTGAGTGCAAAAAAAACATTGGAAGTTTTGTACAAACAAGCAGTTAAAGTTATGGATAAAAAACCTAGGCATTATCATCATTGTGCAATTTTAAAAAAATACAGTCTTTTAAATTGGGATAGTCTTCATACAATTGCAAATTTAAATTTGCTCTATAAAGTACTGCATGATTTGGCTCCAGATCCTCTAGCAGAGTTCATCAGCCAAAGAAACAGCTCTGAGCGTGTCACTCGAGGCTCTGTCAGAGGTGACTGTTTCATTCCTCTGCGCAGGAGCACTTTCAGTAAGTCGGCCTGGTCAGTGAGGAGCGCTAGTGAGTGGAACTCAGTACCTGAGGAGGTTAAACTGCTCACAACATTCAAGGCCTTCACAAAAAAATTGAAAATGTGGCTTATGAACACCTACAGCTGCCAACACTAAAAGATAAGTCTGCTGTGATGTTTGATGTTGTGTTTAAATGTACGGTTTGTTATGTATATGTTATTTGTTACATTAGTGCCCTCTTAAATGTCTAACCATGTTTTTTTTCTTGTAGATGCATTTTACTGCTTTTTTACATCTTGGCCAAGGGACTACAGACGAAAACTAGCCTTTTGGCTAATTCTGGCTTTTTTAACCATGTGTAATCATGTGTTTTATGAAATTGCATTGTCCCTTTTCAAATAAACTAAACTAAACTAAACAATCAGACTCATCTGACAGCAGGCAGGACATAGTTTATGAAATATATGAGACTCTATATAGACTTAGAAATAAAAAGGTGGCTGTATCATTTATGTGGATACCAGCTCGAAGGGGATAAAGGGCAATGAAACTGCAGATAAATTGGCTAAGCAGGGTCTGGGGCACCAGGAGGTTTGGAATATTTCATTTAGTAAGTTTGAGGCAAAAGTGTTGATTAAAAAGTATAGTACTCAGGAATGGCAACATAGGTGGGACACAGGAGGTACAGGATATCACCTGTATGCTACTCCAGAACACAGTTGGAATAAAGAGCAGGGGTGGGAAAGAGAACAACAAAAGAAGAGAATATTTTATCTAGACTAAGGTTGGGTCATATTAGATTAAATAAAACTATGCATTTAATACGTAAGCACCAGACAAGGATACTGTATGTGATTATTGTGAGAGAGAGGAAGAAACTGTTGAGCATGTCATTCTTGCACTGCCAGAAATACATTCAGGAGAAAGACATATTAGTGGGGGAAATTAGGAAACTATGGGTGGGAGATGTTAAGCGTGATATTGGGGATTTGGTTAAAGAAGTTATTTGTTTACCTTAAAGGCCAAATGTCACGTAATTTTTTTTTCTAAATGACAACAAATTTAGATAAAATACACATAGCTTAAACCAAATATTCATACCGGAGACTATATCACCCACCTGTATTTACATAATTGCACAAAATACACCAGGTGAAGGCCCCACCTTGCTTGCTGGCTTGTGACAGCCAGTCCAGACCACGCCCATGTTTTTGACATCACCAGTTGTACCCTGGCTGCCCTGCCTATCCACATTCACACTTATCAACATTGGACAATCATGACGGAAAGTGACAGTGATTGTGAACAAATTAGTTTAGTTTTGTCTTTTTTTTTTGTCTTTTTTTTTTGTCAGTGGTTCAGACAGTGACAGAGGCATAGAACCTTACCGGTTCGAGCCGTCCGAGACGGAATCAGATGCTTTGTCTGATGACAACAGTTCCACCGATGACCAGAGAGCAGAACCAGTGGAAAATGTCATTGAACTGGACATTAATCGCCTCCAGAATTGCGAAGCCGGAGGGGGTCTGTCGAGGGCGCCCCATAAATATTGATTTTTCGGAAGCCATTATTATTACAGTGGAGGAGAGCCGCTGCTGTCAAGAAATTGGCCAGATCAATATGAAAATGGAGGTGCATACCTGTCAAGGGAGACGTTTTCGCCGTATTTTGGTGCCAAGCGCGGCTGTGGGAGACGACAGAGTGGTGTGGGACACTTTTCTGGGAAATGTTTTAAATGTAGTTCGTGTTGTTATTGTCAAATATTTTAAGGAAAATACGGGGAAAATGCAATTTTAGCAAAAACGGGCGTATTGCCATTTCTGTACGCCCAAAAGAAAAAATATACTGGAAAAAAAACTGAGTGTCTTGAGGAGCACTCCTGTGTGTAGTAGTAGATTAATTTATTTGACAGGGACAGTGCAATAAACATAGACAATTAATCAAAGACAATCAATCTGATGTGTTGCACATAGAGTGTATAGCTATTAGCTAATTTGCAACTCTTGTCCCTGGATGGGCTTTAGAAAAAAGAATCAAGATAAAAAATATACACAATAACCACATACATCAATGCAGAAAAATTATAAATACACAATTATAAATATTATAAATATTATAAATACACAAATATAACAGCCTGACTCACATTTAACATAAATATTATAAATATTATAAATACACAAATATAACAGCCTGACTCACATTTAACACATATAACATAACTCACATTTGCCTATTTCAGGCCTTCCTCCCTCCGTCACTCACTATAAACAAACACATTTATTCCTTCCCTTCATTCACTCTCACTTTGCAGACAAATAATTCATACATGAGTACATTCTTGTTTATTTTTCAGCCAGTTTTTAACATTTTTAGTGAATGTTTTAAAGTCCGTTATTATTTTAATTTCATTTGGCATTGTGTTCCAGATGTGACTGCCCTTTATAGAGAAAGCTGTTTGTCCAAATGTGGTTCTGCGGTGGAATATTTTACAGTTATTGTTAACAGAACTCCTGGTGGCTCTGCTGCTGTCCTGTCTTTGGACGAAACCAGCAAGTGGCTCGGGTGCTGATTTATGGAAACATTTGAACGTTAATTTCAGAAGACAGAGGTCAATGAAGCTCTCAAAACTCAATAGGTTGTATTTTTTTAAAACATTACAGTGATGCCACCTAATGGGCTTTTTGTCCAAGATTTTTAGGGTTTGATTATATAATGAACCTATATTTTTTTTTTTTTTTTTTCTCGGCGCCACACGAGTAGGCTGCCTTTTGCAACAGCGGCTCGATTCCGAGTCTTTTTCCCTTCCTCTCTCTTTTGATCCGTCTTTTTTTTTCACCCCACTTATATCACGGACACACAGATCGTCCTAAATGTCTCCTGAGCCGGTGGACGGAGCCACTGTTTATAGCAGGATACGATACAGCAGAGAACAGCTGCTAGCATTCAACCGCCACCCGGTCCCATTGGAAAAACTCGACATACCGAGAGAACTGAGGCGAAAACGTCGCGGCTGCCGGGCTGGAGTAAGGCGGAGGACAAAAAATATAAGGTACAGACCCTCCCTTCCATCTGTTGTCATGGGAAATGTACGGTCGATACTGGGAAAGTTAGATGAGCTAGCGGCTATCTCCCGTTATGATAGCACATACCGGGAGTGCTCTCTCCTTTTGTTTACTGAGACGTGGCTAACTGAACTAGCAGCAGATGCTAACATTGAGCTGGAGGGTTTTCACATGATACGAGCTGACCGAACACCAGACAGTGGCAAGGCTAGGGGCGGTGGAGTGATAATGTATGTTAACAACAACTGGTGCAGACCGGGACATATCACTGTTAAACAACGACACTGCAGCAAAGACATTGAGTTGCTAGCTGTTAGCATGAGGCCTACATATCTCCCGAGAGAACACTCACACGTGATCTGCATTGTTGTTTATGCAAATCCGACGGCGAACGCTGGGACAGCACGTGACGTCATCCATTCAGTAACCAGCAGGCTGCAGACAGAACACCCAGATGCTCTTCTCCTCATCTCAGGCGATTTCAACCATGTTTCACTGTCTCCCATTCTACCCACATTCACCCAGTATGTCACATGCCACACTAGAGACAATAAAACACTGGATTTATTCTACGCAAACACTAAGGAGGCGTACACCTCATCACAACTCCCCCCACTCGGGAGATCGGATCACAACTTGGTTCATCTCCGGCCGGTGTACAAACCCCTAGTGCACAGACAACCTCCGGCCATGCACACTGTGGAGTTATGGTCTGAGGAGACAATGGACACCCTAAAGGGCTGTTTTGAAGCCACCGCCTGGAAGCAGCTCTGCGATCCACATGGTGAGGACATCGATGGCCTCATTCACACCTTCACGGGCTACCTCAGCTTCTGTGTGGACAAATCCGTTCCCACCAAGACCATACGGCGTCACTCAAACAACAAACCCTGGATCAACCCTGAGATAAAAACACTTCTGAGAGAGAAGAAGAGGATCTTCAGGTCAGGGAACAGGGAGATGCTGAAGTCCGTACAGAGGGAGCTGAGGAGAAAGATCAGAGAAGGCAAGGACAGCTTCAGGAAGAAGATGGAGGACAAGCTGCAACAGAGCGACATCAGCGGGGTCTGGAGAAACCTCAAAACCATCTCGGGGCTCCAGAATACCTCCCCCCAGGCCACAGGGGGCAGGGAGTGGGCGAACAACCTGAATCTGTTTTTCAATAGATTTGACCAACCGCCCTCCCCCCTGACTGCACAACAACCACTGCTGCCTCTAAAGAAATCAAGTCCTGCTGCCCACTCCCCACTCCACCAACACCCCCCCACTCCCAACACACAGCCCCCCATCCTGACCCTGACCAGGACCCAGGTGAGGACGGAGCTGAGGAAGATCAAGGCGAGGAAGGCGCCGGGACCGGACGGCATCAGCGCAAAGCTCCTCAAGTCCTGTGCAGACCAGCTGTGTGGGATTGTGACGTATATCTTCAACATGAGCCTGAAACTGGGGAGGGTACCACAGCTGTGGAAAACATCTTGTGTGGTACCTGTACCAAAAACTTCCCACCCCAAAGACCTGAACAGCTACAGACCGGTGGCCTTGACGTCCCACTTGATGAAGACCCTGGAGAGACTGCTCCTTGCTCACCTCCGCCCCCTGGTGGAACCAGCGATGGATCCACTCCAGTTCGCCTACCAGCATGGCATTGGGGTGGAGGATGCGGTGATCTTCCTCCTTCACCGTTCTCTGTCCCACCTGGAGAAGCCCGGGAATATGGTGAGGATCATGTTCTTTGACTTCTCCAGTGCTTTCAACACCATCCAACCGATGATCCTGAAGGACAAGCTGCTGCGCGCAGGGGTGGACCAGCACCTGTCATCATGGATCCTGGACTACCTCACGAACCGGCCTCAGTTTGTGAGAACCCGGGACTGTGTGTCCGACACGATCATCAGTAGCACGGGGGCCCCCCAGGGAACGGTGCTGGCTCCCTTCCTGTTCACTCTTTATACTGCGGACTTCTCACACAACACAACACACTGCCATCTACAGAAGTTCTCTGATGACTCTGCGATCGTTGGCCTCATCTCCAATGGAGATGAAGCTGAGTACAGAGGGCTTATCCAGGACTTCGTGGACTGGTGCCATCGGAACTGCCTCCAGATCAACGCGAGGAAAACTAAGGAGCTGGTGGTGGACTGCCGCAGGCATGGGCAGCCCCTCACAGTACCAGTAAATATACAGGGAACAGACATCGAGATGGTGACATCCTATAAGTACCTGGGTATTCATCTGAACAATAAACTAGACTGGTCACACAATACTGATGCACTCTACAAGAAGGGACAGCGCAGGCTGTTCCTGCTGAGGAGACTCAGGTCTTTTGGTGTACAAGGGGCGCTGCTGAAGTCATTCTATGACACGGTGGTGGCATCAGCCATCACTTTTGGAGTGGTCTGCTGGGGCAGTGGCATTACTGCAGCCGATAGGAAGAGACTGAACAAACTGATTAAGAAAGCTAGCTCTGTCCTGGGGCAGCGCCTTGATCCGATGGAGGAGATAGGAGAGAGAAGGACGGTGGCTAAACTGTCATCTCTGCTGGAGTCCGAGTTCCACCCTATGCAGGACATACTGAATGCACTGAGGAGCTCATTTAGCAGCAGACTACATCATCCCAGGTGCACAACCGAGAGGTTTCGTAGGTCCTTCCTACCAACGGCTGTCAGACTGTACAACCTAAGCAGGGCTGCTCGCAGAGATAGCAAAAAGACGTAACAAACTAATAGTTTTTTGAATGCAAAAGATGCAATAGACTTACACAATGGTCCCCTCCGGCATACAACTAGGAACATACCGGTCGCTATGGAGGGTGAGAATATGTATGGGCACATAATCATACCATGTAGGATAACTAAGTAGACGGTTATGCTGTTTCATTCCATCTAGCAACAATGCTCTGCACTGTGTGTGTTTATATATTTACATATTTATTCCATCTAGCTACAATGCTCAGCACTGGGTGTGTTTATATATTTTATATATCTACATATTATTCCATCTAGCTACATTGCTCCGCACTGTGTGTGTTTATATACTTGCATATTTATTCCACCTAGCTGCAATGCTCCGTACTGTGGGTGTTTATATATTTACATATTTATTCCATCTAGCTACAATGCTCTGCACTGTGTGTTCATATATTCATATATTTATTCCATCCAGCTACAATGCTCTGCACTGTGTGTCTGTGTGTGTGTGTGTATATATATATATTTTATAGTAATACGTACATATGTATATTAGCTGCTCTTGCTTGCTTGTTTTTTTCTTGCCTTCTGATTGTTGCTCTGAGTGTTGCTATCCCTGTGCTGTTGCAATCCTGGAATTTCCCCGTTGTGGGACTAATAAAGGCTTATCTTATCTTATCTTATCTTATCTTATATGTCTTATTGTGGAAGGGGCTGCTTGAGCCCAGACTGTCAAACAGTATGATATATGAGAAAAAACCATAGAATGCATATACAGTGCAGCTGCTTCGTAAGGTATGTAATATCTAATTAATTTAAAGCAGTTCAGATTTTTTTTTACTGTTTTTGAAATTTTCTTTATATGAAGATTAAATTTGAGTTGAGGATCTAGTACAATGCCAAGGTATTTGAATTCTGTAGCTAAACTGATGTCATGATCATGTATATTAACTTTAAAATGTTGCAGGTTACATTTTTTGATTGAAAAGCACATTGAGACTGTTTTCTGAAGGTTCAGCAATAGATGGTTCTTGAGGAGCCACTCTTGGACATCAACCATACTTGTAGACAGTACATCTGCAGCCTGTGCTGGAGTCTTGGCAGCTGTGTAAATAACTGCATCATCTGCATAAAGTTGGCATGTTGCAACTGAGCAGTGTAACGGCAAGTCATTAATAAAAATGCTGAAAAGTAAAGGACCAAGAATGGACCCTTGTGGGATACCCATGCGGTTGTTTAAAAATGAGGATTTATCCTGGTGAACTTTTACACACTGTTCTCTATTCTGGAGATAAGATGCAAACCATTCTAATGTATTTGGGGAGAAGTTAAAAGATACCATTTTGGATAAAAGCAAACTGTGGTTTACAGTATCGAAAGCCTTTTTGAGATCTAGAAAAACAGCTCCTACCACATTACCCCTGTCCAAGGACTGTTTGACGTTTTCAATAAGGCAACAATTTGCTGTTTCTGTTGAGTATCCTGGTCTAAAACCAAATTGATGTGGATGAAGAAGTTGACTGTCTTGTAAGTAGTCTATCAGCTGTGTAGCTACAACTTTTTCAAGAACCTTAGAACCTTAGAACCTTAGATAACCCAGATAGCTACTGGTAAGATAGAGATTGGGCGGTAATTGCATATATCGTCTTTACTGCCTGATTTATGAACTGGTATGACGACAGCTTTTTTCCAGCCAGATGGAAATGTACTAGACCTAATGGAGAGATTAATGAGATGAGTCAGTGGTTTGATTAATATTTTGCTGTGCATTTTGAGAAAGGAGGTGCTCATATTGTAGATATCATTAGTTTTTGAGTTTGACAGTGTTTTAACAATACCAGCAATTAACTTCTCATTTACCTCATCGATGTGAAAAGTATCTGTTGGAAGTATGGAATTTGTGTTGTTGAGCACATTTGGCAGCACAAAAATTTTTGTTAAGTCTTCCACAGAGCCCACAAAGTGTGAATTAAATTCATTTGCCAAAGTAGCCTTGTCACTGACGGTCTTGCCATTGATTCTAAGTTCCTTTACCCCCTTCTGATCGTTTTTTTTATTAGTTAAGTTATTTAAATGCCTCCATAGGGAACTGTTGTTACCCTTTGCATGATCTATCAGTTTATTGTAATAAGATATTTTTGATTTTCGCAGCTCATGTACCACTTTATTTCTTAAACTTTTGTACACAAGGTGATCATTTTGTAGTTTGGAGGTTAGTGATGTTTTCAGTGCATAGTCTCGCCTCTTCATAAGTTTTCTTATTTCATTATTTAACCATGGTAGGCTAATCTTCTGTTGTCTACTTTTAATTTGCTTTGAAAATTTTTCTATAGACTTTGTGATTGTTGCAGTTATAAAATTACAACAATCATCTACTTCACATGTTGCCATGAGCTGCTCCCAATTTTGATTCTCTAAGTAATGTTCAAACTCCTCATTTTTTGATTTGGGGATAATAAAATTTGATTTGTCAATATCGACTCCCCCAAAATACTGTAGTCGCTTTTTAGTAAGTTTCCTGACAGCAAGAACCATGTTATGATCTGAGAGACCAGTTACAAGATTATAGGTTCTGGTTATTCGTTCTGGTTTATTAGTAAATACCATGTCAATAAGTGTTCTGGATTGTTTGGTTATCCTGGTGGGTCCTTTGATGATTTGCTGGTAATTAAATTTAGTCATGAGGCTTTTCAGTTTTTGTTTGTCTTTTTTATCAGACCAGTTGATATTAAAGTCACCATGAATTATTGTTTCTCTGTTCTTCTCAAGTTGTTTAACCAGATCACTTAATTCATTATAAAAGGAAGAGTTGTGTGACGGTGGGTTGTACACTACTGCAATGTTGAAATTCATTACCAGAGAGAGACATACATTAACAGCTAAACATTCAAGTGAAGTATTCAAATCAACCAGTTGACATTTATATTTCTCTTTGATGTAAATTAAAACACCTCCTCCCCTCCCTACCTGCCTGTCTTTTCTAAAACACTGGTAGCCCACAATATCGATCATATTAGTGTCTATGTTACTGTGTAGCCAGCTTTCTGAGAGACAAAGGTAGTCCAGATTTGAGTCCAACAGCAACACCGAAATCTCATCTCTTTTGGGGATTATGCTCCGTATGTTTAAATGACCGCCGAGGATCCCCTTTGGTTTAGCCTTGGTGTCCCAAAGAACTCGTGCATGATTAACAGTTTGGAAAAATAAATGTTGTTTTTGCTTTTGTACAGCTCGGTTTTGTGCTAACCCAGTGGTCTGCTGTTTAATAGTGGCAGGTCCAGGGTTAAGGTGAATATCTCCTGCCAAAGAAGTAGCAGAACTAACAGAACTTTAACTGTATATCCTCTGCCATATTGTGATTTTTGCTTAACAGCCATGTTTGCCTTAATTTGGAAGTTTTTGCTCAGGGCTTTTAAAGACCACATAGAGTGTAGGGTGAGATGTCCAAGCCCAAATCCATACAGATAAAACTTTTTAACTTCACCTTTGGTTGAGTTTGTCGGAAAATCCTTCTTGTTGCAGGTCCAGACACACAAAGACAAAACGAAGAGGAAGTAGAGAAGTAGAGAAGGCTTATTAGTGGTGCCCATCAGCCCACTTTTTAATCCGGTGGCAGCCATCTTCAGTCTTTCTTGGAAAGAAGGAAAAGGAAAATCTGTGGATAGTAAAATAAATTCTGCTTATATCGCCAGAATCTGATCCGATCGTCCTCGAATCCAGCTGGGCCTCAGCTAGCCAACTAGCCCCTTCCGTTGCTGGTCTCGTTGCTCATAGTCGCCGTAACTGGTCTCCCGTCCCGCTCCTCCAACCGAGTCTCGTCACACACCGCCGCTGCCACCGAGCTCCGCTGAGGTCACGGTAAATCCTCCGCTAGGCACCGCCACCTACCGTCGTCTGCCTGGGTGAAATCTCTGCTGAGCCCCGTCAACAAATAGCCGCTTGCCTGGTAGTATCTCCGCTGGGCCTCGCAGCTGGGCTTCGATTCAGGCTGGTGTAAGGTGGAATGACTGGCGCCAGCATTAAGCTAACTAGCGTTAGCTTAGCAATCGCTTCGGGTAGTCTCGTCGCACACCGCCGCTGCAGTCACGGTAAGTCCTCCGCTGGGCACCGCCGCCTACCGCCGTCTGCCTGGGTGAAATCTCTGCTGAGCCCCGTCAAACAAATAGCCGCCTGCCTGGTAGTATCTCCGCTGGGCCTCGCAGCTGGGCTTTGATTCAGGCTGGTGTTAGGTGGAATGGCTGGCGCCAGCATTAAGCTAACTAGCGTTAGCTTAGCAATCGCTTCAGGTAGGGCACATCAGTGAATCACAAGGAAGCGCTGGAATCGCTGGTCAGTTTACTCACAGTGGCCGGATAAAAGCGATCAAAGGGGTAATCCACCGGAGGTATATCCGATCGCTGTAGGTAGTTATTTAGAGACTGGCGCCAGCATTAAGCTAACTAGTGTTAGCTTAGCAATCGCTTCAGGTAGCATTAAGCTAATTAGTGTTAGCTGAGCAATCACTTCAGGAAGGCGCAGGAAGTCGCTGGAGAAAGGCGATTAAAGGGCAATCCAACGGAGGTGGCAATTCAGCCCGTGCGTGTTCGCCACGAGCGCCGATCGCTGCAGGCCAGCCACTTTTAATGGCAAAATCAGTGACTTTGTCTCAGCACTGAAAAAGTGTGACCATCCCGGTCGCCATCTTGAGAAGCACTGAAGAAGAAGACAGACCAGTACACCTCAGGTGACTCTCGGAGCGGCTTTGCATTTAAACGCTACTGTTTCAATAAGGGTGAAGGAGGCCGAAAACACGGACTGACGTGGGTTCGGTGGTCGTGGGTGTGGCGGGGTCTGTTAGCGGTGCTGTCACGGAGAGTTGCGGGATGAAGCGCCTCTGAGGTAAGTTACAGGGCTAGCTGATGCTAAGCTACACAGGACTGCTGTAGTGATCACTCACAGCTGGGGTGGGCTGATCGCTCAGCGTCAGCTATTCTCACTACTGTTTGAAGTGTGGAGTCACTCATTAGTTTAATTGTCTGGGTGGGCTGATCGCTCAGCGTGAGCTATTCTCACTACCATGAGAAGTCATTAGGACAATGGTTTAACACATTGAGCTGTGCAGCGGTTGCGGAACAGACAGAGATCCCAGAGAGGTGTGCCTTGTTGCTCCGCCGTTCCTTATAGCCGCTTTTTACGGTGTTGAAGTACGGCAAAAACGTCTCACTTGACAGGTATGAAAACATTTCCCAGAGAAGTGTCCCTTATTACCCAGCTGTCCCTGATAGTCCTGTTTTAAGGTATGGGTGAAATATCCAATTTTTTCTTTCTTGTTGCTCACTTCAACCTTCCAGTCTCCATATTAACAATCAATTGAAATACCCCAAGCATCAAACTAGGGTACAATCGATTTCGTCACTTCCGCCTTCTTCCCCAGGCGATTCCAGGGGCCGTGTCAGGCCAAGCGCGGCAGTTTTAAATTAACGAATATTCCGTTGTTACTGAAGCATATGCACCAAGACCCGAACGGATCGGTTCCCTTTTATATCTAGTTTCAAGATATTTAAAGTACCCTGTTACGTGACATTTGGCCTTTAAAGATACAGGGCTAATTAATAGGATATATATATTTTTTTTTTTTAGCTTGTCTGGGTAACAATGTCTGGCCCACACTCCAACGCTGGATGGGGGTAATGCACCTTTATGCTGGTTACCCCCGCCAAAAAAACAGAAGAAGACGAAGAAGAAGAAGAAGAAGTTCAGTGCTGGACTGTTTTGGTAAAGCTGCTTGCCAAGCAAACTCTGGAAAATTTACGGTACTAATCTTTCGTCTTGTCCCGGATAACTTTTTGCTCTGTTTAAAGGTAAAGCTGCCTGCTTCTGTTTGTCAGTATTGATGCCCCGGTCTTGCACGCTCACCTGCCGATCCACGCTCATCAGCCACACAACGCCTGACATCAGACAAGACTCTCCTTGCCTTTGGTCCCCCCCCCCCCCCCCCACTCACTAGGAAATGCTATCTCAACAGCAGGCGCAGACGTCAAGCCTGGGATCTCCAGACACTTTCCACTGATTTGAAGAACAACCCATCTAATCCCTCACCTGCCAGGTTTGACTTCTCAATAGTAAGCTAGCACCGATCAGCTCTAGAATTACCGTTTCTCTTGTGCATTGTTCTTACCATCTTCATTTACCCTTTAGGCCGTTCCCATTGGTGAGGGTGAACGCCTGGGATTATTACTTTAATTTGTTCAATAAAGTCTGTTAAAACCTCCCTTGGTCTCTGGCTCACTCTTGTGGTTGCTCTCGCGCTTGGGTCTGCAGCTGGGAATCATGACAACTGCTACAGCTTCGCTGCTGAAAGATCAGGTACAGGAAATCTTTTCTCCCACATGCCATTTCACTGTACAGTAACTCACTCTGATGTAGAATTTTGGTCATAATGTCATGTTGAGTATCATGCTGTATTTTGGACATATTGTTTAAGGTTATCTGTATGTTATACTTTTGCATGTTTATACTTTTGTATAAACATGTAGCACCTGTGTGTGTATGGCAGCTCTGCTGCCATCAGTGTGTGAATGTGTGCGTGAATGGGTGGATAATAGGATCTGTAAAGCGCTTTGGTCATCCAGAGATGAGGAAAAAGCACTATATAAGTGAATGCCATTTACCATTTGTTGATAATTATGATTATTTGGAGTATAATGTTTTCTTGTTTCGTTTTTATATGCATGCTTTTGAATGAACACAGCTGGACACAATTAGTGGGAAACTCAGGCACTGACTGACAGCCTGAACCAGTCAATTGACTCCCAATTGGCTGGTTCAGGCCCAATGGGAATATAGGGGCAGGTTTTTCCATTTCCTAAATAAGTAGGGAGAGACCTGCATTGAGGGAGTCCTTCTTCTCCTGAACTGAGGCCCACAATCTTCCCAGGAGGCTGGAGAGTCTGCAGTATAGTGATGGTCAATTGAGGCTTTCTGGAGGACTTGAGGCCTTTCATCATGTTGGTAAAATGACATGATTGCTCTGTCTTTCTCACACTTCTTTATCTGCTTGCTTCACATGCTACACTGCAGAGTTTAGTTTACACCCTATAATTCATTTGCTGAAATCAGTTAGAATCAGTTCTTCACACAGCCGAGCTGACACATATGCGGAAGTGTACTGATACAATTGAGGTAAAACCCCTCCCTCTTGCACGAGGGAGTGGTTAAGCTTTATAAAACTATAGGGCTCAATTTTGGGGTAGCACACTCTTGGGGAATTGCCTAAAGAGTTGTGTTCCAGCACTGCTTGTAATCCATATCTCACTTTCAGTAAAATAAGTGAAAGTATACTTCATCTCTCAGTCTGTTTTTTTGGCCTTCGTATTAAAGAACTGGGGGTTGAGGCATTTTAGACGCGACAATCAAAATGGCTCATATAGACGAGGCCTCGTGAGATTTCATTTTCTCTACAAGGCCATCTAGTAGACAAAACATAAACACCATGCAGATTTTTGCAAGGGCATTTTTTTTTCCAATTTCAATAAATGACTATATTGAATGTGCTTGTGGTACACTCATAAAGGCCACAACAGTTCCTCAGCATAATGATGTGCTACTGTTGTAGCCAAGCTCTTTGAAACACAACAGACACTTCACTGTACAAATAAAAATAAATTATTTGATTGACCCAGCTGGGACCTAAATCCCAGTTTCCCAGTTGCAGGACTAATATTTTCTCTAAGCTACTACTTAGTCATGGGTTGTAGAAGCTTCTTTGAACACTTGAGCCTTTCATCAAAATGGTTCATATAGACGAGGCCTCGTGAAACTTCATTTGCTCTACTAGGCCATGTAGTCGACAAAAAGTATACAGCATGCAGATTTTTACAAGGGCATTATTGGTTTAATGTGTATTTTTTTCAGTTTCAATAAATGTGTTGTCTTTTAAAAACTATCAATGATCATAAGGACAAAAAGAAATACTAAAAGTGGTGTTGATCACTTCCGGTTATGGCTGCCACGTAGGACGGACGTGTCTCGCTCTGCTCTGCTCCTGGAAAAAAAAAATCGGCAAATAACTCTCTCATTTGGGACAGAACGTATCCCAGCATTTGGGCGAGGATATGTCGGCGAAGCCTAAGGCTGGAAAACCAGGAAAAGGAAAAAGCGAGCCGCCGAAACAGTCCAAATTAACGGACTTTCAGGTCTGTGACGCAGCAAACAAAACTCCATATATGGCGGAGGAGGCTGGCAACGCTGCGATTTCTGCGGGGAATGGCGCAGATGCGCTGATGGCAGCCATGAGTTCAATGAGAGCGGACTTTTCCTCTAGATTTGATGGGATTATGACAGCGTTGGAAGGAATAAGAAAGGAATTGGGTGACTGTGTAGAACGAACGGCGCAGATGGAGCTCCGTCTCGCTAGTGCTGAAGATGACGTCACCCGTCTTCAATTAAAGGTGCGCACTTTGGAAAAAAAAAATAAATCTCTGGAAGATAATATTTTGGATTTGGAATCTCGGTCGAGACAGAATAATTTGAGGCTGGTGGGTCTTCCAGAGGAATCAGAAGGTCGGGACGTATGTTCCTTTCTGGAAAAGTGGATTCCGGAGGTGCTGGGCAGCGAGGAGTTGCAATCAGCAGTGGTTCTGGAAAAAGCACATCGTATTGGCCCACGGAGAGATAAGGGACCGCCGAGGACCTTAATTATGAAGTTTCTTAGCAACAGAGACAGGATGAAGATCTTCAACGCTGCACGTGCTAAAGGAGAGATTAAACACCAGGACCAGCAGGTGCGGTTCTACCCAGATTTGGCCACAGGAATCCAGCAATTGAGGAAGCAGTTTGATCCCGTACGTAAGGAGCTGCGCAACCTTGGGATTCGTCATGGTGTAATCTATCCTGCGAGACTGCTGACCACGTATGAGGGCAGAACCCACATCTTCAAGACCCCAGAGGAGGCGCAGGAGTTCATCAAGAAGATCAAAGAAGAAGAAGAGACTGGTGGGAGCTAAGCATGAACAAAATATAAGGTAGAATAATTAAGCATTTGCACAGGCATCTGACTGACTTGAAGTAAATAGTAAGTTTACAAAATATAGATTGTATTATATATTAAAAAAACAAAACAAAAACAAAACAAACAAACAAAAAAAAAAACTATGATGTACAAAGTTGTTAAAAATTTTGGAGTTAAGTTGGAAAACTACAGAGGAGAGTTAATGTTACGTCATTAAAAGCAGTAGAGTTAGGGTGATTGGGAGGATGAAGAAGGAGTGGCTTAGGCTGTTCCCCGTGGGTGTGGAACGGTCGATGGCTATATCGGGAGACAGAATTTTTCTTTTGATTTTGGGGGGTTTGCCACAAGTGTGGGAAGGGGAAATTTGTTTGTGTGTAGTTTGTAGGATGAATGTTCAACCACTCATGTTTTTGCTTCTCTGTATGAGCATGTTTACACTGCAAGGTAATCCCAAACTCTCTATTGATCATGGACCAAAGTGTTAATCTTAATTTAACTTCATGGAATTGCAGAGGTCTACAAAATTTAAAAAAAACTTAAACAAGTTATGAATAAAATAAAGGACATGGGTTCAAGAATTGTGTTTTTACAAGAAACTCATCTGATAGAGGAGGATGTTAAAAGAATTAGGAGTAGATGGCAGGGAAGTGTATTCACCTCTTCATTTTCATCCCGAGCCAGGGGAGTTATGACTCTCATACATAAATCAGTTCCTTTTCAAGTGAAAAATGTAATTGGAGACAAATTTGGAAGATATGTAATCATTCAAGGTTCTTTGCTATTAGAAAATATAAATCTTGTGAACTTATATGGTCCCAATATAGATGATCAGAAGTTCTTTGCTAATTTATTTCTCATCTTATCATCACTTACAGGGCAACATATAATAGCAGGGGATTTTAATTGTACATTGAATCCAGGTGTGGATAGATCAACAGGACTGGATTGTACGCACATTGGATGTAGGATGACTATTAATCATTTTATGAAAGAATTGAGATTGTTAGATATATGGAGAGAAATGAAACCACAAGTTAAAGCCTATTCTTGTTATTCCAGTACCTACAAGACATTCTCACGTATTGATTATTTTTTGATTTCCACAGAATTAAGGTCCAAGATTCAAAACTGCTTTTATGATAACATCGTGATCTCTGATCATGCACCCTGTTGTCTAATATATGTAGATAAAAAATTGACAAAGGAATCAGGTAGATGGCAATTTCAGCATAAATGGCTTCAGGATGAGGAATTTGTCAAGTATATAGAAAAACAGATAGACGAGTTCTTTGACATCAATACTACACAAACATCAGCATGTGTAAAGTGGGAGGCTTTCAAAGCTTTTATTAGGGGACATATTATTAGTTATACAGGATCAAAATCTAAGAAGACTCGAGAGGAGAGAGCTAAATTGGAACATAAAATAAAAAATCTTCAGGAAAAAGTGTATGCAGGAAGTGACCCAAGGTTGGAGAATGAATTACTGATTTTGAGAGCTGAATACGACAAAAAATCAGCGAATAGAGCTGCCTCGAGTCTTCTAAGATTGAAACAATCTTTTTATGAACAAGGTGAAAAATCAGGAAAATTATTAGCATGGCAGATTAAACAATTGGAAATTAAAACACCAATTACCAGTATTATAAGTAAGGGACAGGTAGTTATAGATCCTTTAGAAATTAATAGAGCCTTTAGAGATTACTATGAAAAATTATATGATACCAAAAATGAACCTGATTTAACAAAACTAAATGGGTTTTTGAACGAACTATCTATACCGTGTATTCCAAATGAAAACAGGGAGATATTGGAGTCTAAAATTAGTCAAGAAGAAGTTGGGCTAGCCATTGATAATATGAAATCAGGAAAAAGTGCAGGACCAGATGGTCTTCCAGTTGACCTTTATAAAAAATTTAAGAATAAATTAATAAAACCTTTTTTGGAAATGGTTTTAGAAGCATTTCAAAATAATAATTTACCATCATACATAAATAATGCCTTAATTATACTGCTGCCAAAACCAGGTAAGCCCTCTAATAAATGTGAAAATATGAGACCAATAAGCCTATTAAACGCCGACCTTAAGATAATCTGTAAAATTTTAGCAAGACGAATACAAGAAATTTTACCAAATATTATTAATCGAGATCAGAATGGCTTTATAAAGGGTAGACAAGGCTTCCATAATGTAAGAAGACTATTTAATATTATTTATTTTAATAAAGAAGCACCGGATACAGCTCTCCTATCATTGGACGCCGAAAAGGCCTTTGATAGAGTTGAATGGCCCTTTCTTTTTGAAGTCCTACAAAGGTTTGGACTTGGAAATAATTTCATAAAATGGGTTCAAATAATATACAATAATGCTACAGCAGAAATCCTAACAAATAACAATATTTCAAAACCAATAAAAATCAATAGAGGATGTCGACAAGGCTGTCCACTTTCACCTTTACTGTTTACTATGGCAATTGAACCTTTAGCGATAGCGATACGTTTACATTCACAAATATATGGAATTAAAGTTGGACCAACAGAACATAAAATCTCCCTGTACGCCGATGATATAATTTTGTTTATGTCGAATCTAAAAAAATCAATTCCAACCTTGTTGAATTTAATAAAGAATTTTGGGGAAATATCAGGATATAAAATAAATAAAACTAAATCTTCAATATTAATGCTAAATGAGACCCAGAGAAATTACCCAGCCCCTGAGGTAAATCAATTCAATGTTGTAAATCAGTTTAAATATTTAGGAATCCAAATTATGCCTAAGCTAGAATCAGTCGCCAGTGTCAACTATGAAGCCTTAATGTCAGATATCAGTGAGTTAACTCAGAGATGGATGTCACTACCAATGTCGATGATCGGGAGAATCAATATACTTAAAAGTAATATTTTACCTAAAATACTTTATTTATTTCAATACATTCCCTTATCACCACCTTTAGATCTATTCTCAAGAATAAAAAAAAAGTTAGTGGAATTTATATGGAACAACAGGAGGGCTAGATTACGTTTGTCTTTATTATATTTACCATTTGATCGTGGAGGTCTGAAATGTCCAAATTTTATGTTGTATTATTGGTCGGCACAACTGAGGTCTATGACATATTATTTTTCATCAAATGATCTCCCTCACTGGACTGAAATGGAATCATACAATTTACCTTTACCTCTTCCCATATTCATATACTCAGATTCGGCAAAAAAATTACAAAAACAAGTTAAAAATCCATTTGTAAAGCATATGATCAAAATATGGTGTGAAGCTAAAAACTATTTAAAAGAACCACAGTTATTGTCACAATTTAGTCCAATATGGGGTAATCAATATTTTAAACCAGGGAGAGCGGACGCTGTATTTAAAGTATGGAATTTAAAAGGGATACAAAAGATTCAGGATTTATATTTGCCATGTGCAGACAACATAATGTCTTTTGAAGAGCTGAGGATCAAATTTAATCTCAATAGAACACATTTTTTTAAATATCTTCAACTTAGAAACTTTATTCGATCAAATCAAAATAAAGCTCTCACTCGACCTATTTATTCATCCTTGGAAAAAATGATGATGAAAGATAGTAAAAGAAAGGGTATTATTTCAGAGTTTTATAACTCATTGACACTATCTTCAAGTGAAAATTCACTGAAAAGATTAAACTACTGGAAAGAAGATCTGCAAATTGAAATTTCAGAGGAACAATGGGAATTGGCTTGTACAGAAGCTCAAACCAAATCAATAAATGCACGCCTTAAATTGATACATTTCAAATGGTTAATGCGGATGTATGTTACACCGGAGGAGTTAAATAGATATAACAAAAATATACCAGATACATGCACAAAATGCATGGAAAGTAAAGGAACCCTATTTCATTGTTTATGGGAATGTAGATTAATAAGAATGTTTTGGGAAGAGGTGAGGGTAACAATTGAAAAAATAATCTCAAAACAAATCATATTGAATCCTAAACTGTTTTTGTTGGGTCTGTACCCAGAAAAGCATAATTTTAATAAAAGTGAAAGAACATTCATAGACCTCAGTTTGCTTAATGCCAAAAAATGTATTGCACTATTATGGAAAAAGACTCATAGACCAGATGTGACTCAGTGGTTAAGACAGATGTTAACAAACCTTCCATTAGAAAGAATAACATATATACTAAAATCAAAGGAAATTGTGTTTGAGAATATATGGAGACCTTTTATTGATTATGTAAAAAATTTAAACATAACTCTTGAAGAAGAAGGTGAATGATGTGTGTGGACCTTGTAAATTCCAAACTGGTGAACATAATATGTATACTTATGTATTGGATTGTCTAGACTAAACAGAGGAGCATTGTTGAAGATTTGATTTTGTTGGTGGTTGTTGGTGTTTTTAGTGCATTTTTTTTTTTTTGTAGTACTTTAGTGTTAGTGTTTGATTGTTTGTATCATGTTTGTTAAAAAAAAAAAAAGGTTCAATAAAGATATTGTGGAAAAAAAAAAAGTGGTGTTGATAAAATTGTTGATAAAATTCTAGGACACTTGTTTTTCTTATAGAGTTGCTCTTCTCAACAGTTAATTATGTTGTGCAAACTGTTTCTGCTTGCTTTTCATGCTACACTGCAGTCTTTAGATTACACCCAGTGACTCAATAGCCAACTCAGTTAGAATCGGTTTTGCCCTCAGGCGAACTGACACATAGAGGAAAAATGCTGATACATGTGAGGGGAGCCCTCCCTCCTGCGCGAGGGAGTAGCAGAGTTTTATAAAAGGTTTAGGGCCCACTTTTTGGGTAGCATTCTCTTGTGATATGTTGTGAGAGCTGTGCTCCAGCGCTGTCTTTGTACCATATCTCAGCGTTAGTAAAACAAGTGGAACTATATTTCATCTCTCTACCTGGTCATTTAGCCTTTGTATAAAAGAACTGGAGGTTAAGACTAATTAGCACAACAATTTGGTGTTTCCGCCCGGTTACGAGGCTAAATTGTAGTTTTGTAGACGATGTGAGGATTTTTCTCTACAGTTTGGCGGCCGCAAAACCCTAAAAGGTAAGCAGAAACCTTTTTCAACAAACCTCTGCCTGTCCCTTCGGGGACAGACCTTTCTGTAGAGATTAAATACTCGCGTACGTGTGATTTTATTTGTGGACTGAACCTGAGATATGGTCCTGGATTTATGATATGTTGTTTTAATTAATGTTTACTGAGTCTGACATATAAGAGAAAGATAATGAAATCTCCAAACGGTTTTAACCCCGTTGGATAAGTCATACGCGTTACCACTGTCCCTAAAGTACAGTTGGAGGTAGCTTAGCCAAAAGGTTTTAACCCCTTGGAATTATTGCTTAATTCTTAAAAGTAGAGTTGGCACCCCTAGCTTACTTAGCTTAGCCAAAAGGTTTTAACCCCTTGGAATTATTGCTTAATTCCTAAAAGTAGAGTTGGCACCCCTTCCATAATTAGCTCAGACCAAAATGTAAAATAACCCCTAGAGATCTGCAACGAGCGCATCTCTAAGAGTAGAGTTGGTCCTAATGCAAAGAATTTACTGTTGAAAAATCCTGTTGTGTGTGAAATAAGCATTGGATAAATTACCATTAAACATAGATATATAATAAAATAACTAAACTAATTATAGTAAAATATATAGAATATAGAAAAATATAGAGAATCTATTATAGTAAAATATATAGAATCTAAAAATTTATAAAATGGTGGAGGAGGCGAACAAAAATAAATTTGAAGCTGAGAAACACAGCTCTGATTACCCCCTGGGTACTTTGGGATATGCAATGAAACAAATGGATGAAGTGTTAAATGCTACAGTGTGCTGCGAAAAATTGGAAGAGGAGCGCAAACAATTTAAAACCTGGGTAAAATGGTTGCAAAGAGATGGAACATTTGGCCATTTAGGGGATCCCCTACCAAACAAAGCCAACAAAGCCGCAGTAAATAGATTGCACAAGCAACAAGAACAGGCAACCGAAGAGGAGAAAAAGGCAGGTCTCTTTAGGAAGAGCAAGAAACGCGAGGCAAAGATCATTATACAAGATAGATTGGCATTAACACAACGTTATTTCAGTGAATCCCCTTTTAAACAGGCACCGGTGATGGTCCAGACACTACTGGAGGAGAGCAAGAAATCCGTAGATCGTGGAGAAACGGGTAAGAATCCAAACACACACAAACATATCAGTCCTGAGAAAACTGGAAATGAAGTCTGTGATAGGCCTCCCCCCATCCCTCAGAATCTGTGGTGCCACCAGTTATGCCCAGTCCTTATACAGAATCTAGGCGTTTACTGCAACAGATGCAGGATACTCAGTCACAGGGAAGAATACAAGCTCCATTGTTACATGTAAAAGGGGGAACTTTGGACTGTGAATTGACACCTATGACACAGGAACGTTTTGAGAAAAAGTGTGAAAAAATACAGCATGAGGACACAATGTTACAAATGCAGGCACAAATGGCTCACCTCACAGAGTTGCTTTTGGATAAAACTTTTCAGCAGTTATGCTGTGATGAAGTTGACGGAAAGAATGTGATTAAGGAGGACAGCTCGTCTGAAGAAGGCAGCGTAAGTAACCCGGATAGAGGAAATGTGGGCAAGTCAGGAGTGGCAAGCGGGACGAGGATGTCCCGAAGTTTGACTAGAAGAGGAGGGAAACTGCATCATGGGGTAAGTAGACACACTGATGAGGAAAAGGGGGAAGAACGATTGTCTGGGTACACATAGTGGAAGTCCTCGCCGACCTCGTAGTGTCCACAATTCTCACCGCACAAATAGGTCATACTCATCATTGAATAGTCCAGAAACACGTGTAATACCCAAGAGGAAATTAGATTTTCAGATAGGGCAATATGCACACACCACCCAGGCCCTCACAACCACTGTGACAACGAAAACCTTAGTAAAGGTGAAGGATATTATTCACACTACGGACTCAAACCAACCTATCAAGTACTTGGCACAAACAGTAAGTGATTTCCCATTTTGCTTTACAGCTGACCAAACCATGCTTGTCCCAGTTGCGCCAAATACAGAACTAGAAGCTTTACTCCAAGCTAATGAAATAGCACAAAAGGATCTTGAAAGCAAAATTACCGATCTATCTGCCAAATTAGATCAGGCCTTCAAAACATCACCTCCAAATGAGGGAATACCACCTACTGAACCAACAAACCCATTTTTGCCTACTGTACCTCCCACTTCAACACCAATGGGGACGCACTGCACAGGGGTCAGAAGAAAGAACTGTGGGGGAGGAGTAGGGAGTACACATGTGATGAGCCTTAGACATGGTAGACTTGGGGCTAATATAGGACCAACAGGGTCAGATTTTCACATGGGAATGCCAAATGGGAATTATGGTGCATGTGAGGAGGGAAATTACACACAGGGCCCTTATAACCCCAATGCAGACGATAGTGAGGATGCTGGTCAGGTAGATTGGAGAGGTTTGGAAGAACAGGCAGCATGTTATGAGAACCCAGATTGTGTAGGGGCTTTCGCCTTGGTACACTCTTTTGGACCATCTGGGCAGTTATCAAAAACCAAATATAGACCCTTTGGTCTCAAAGATACAGACATGCTTAAATCATCTCTACCACCTATTGAGGAAGGGGGTAGTCAATGGATTATAGAATTTGTGAAATGTGTGCCACCTGACACTGCCACCCTAGGAGATCTCAGGTGGTGCCTCCCAGCTTGCGGGGTGTCCTACTCAGACCTCGTGGCAATGGAACTTAGAGCCAAAGTATACGCAATGAGTGACCATGTGAGATTATCCAGTATAACGGAGAATCTCTGGCCTGTAGTCAGGCAGATGTGGCCAACCAAGGTAGATATGTCAACCTTACAAACTTTAACTAGAAACCCAGGAGAGACCCCCAGTGCATACATTACCAGGTATCAAGAGAAATGGGAAGGTATGCTAGGAAAGACTCTGGATGCAGGAAGTATGTGTCTGTTTAGGGACTCCATAGTGTTATCTTTGCCACAACCAGTAAATACACAACTAGAAGCCTCTTGAGTAGGCCTCTCAGTAGGCTTCTCATCTAAATCCTATTCAGAATGGAAGGATCATGTGGTACACCATATGACCAACCATGACAAGTCAGCCGCCCAAAAATCAGATAAACTAGCGGAACTGGAGTTGCAGTTGAAATCAATGCAACTAAAGATGTTGAAAGATCAGATAAATGAAGGTAAGGCCAAGGATAAACAAGAGGGGGAACCAGCTGCACGGCTCACACAAACCGATACAGAGAATATAGAGCAGATATATCCAGCCCAACAAACAGTACAAGCATTTCAACACAGACCACCGCAAATGATGGGTGGAGGCCGTGGGCGGGGCAGAGGGCGAGGCTTGCCCATGTGCTTTAACTGCAATCAACTAGGACACATATCCAGACACTGTATGATGCCCAGACAATAGAGACCCTATTATAACGCCCCATAGATGCAGAATGCCCCGCCGTATATGTCCAGCCACATCCAGCCCCAAATGCTTCCCTCCTGCCTCAGCAGATGGGCAACTACCATTACGGGGGCCGGGGCCTTACTGGAGGGAGATTAGGTTATCCTGTGCCCGAAATAATTGTCAAAGTAGGTGACCAGAACATTCCATTCCTGGTAGACACAGGGGCAAAGTTCAGTACTGTTAAATGTGCTCTACGACTCTCTCCAAACTTCATTGAGGTAGTAGGGTTTTCCGGAGTCAGACAACAATGCCACCTATCAGTGAAAATGCCATGTGAGATCACACTGGGAGAGGATAAATTGACTTTTGAACATTCATTTTTGGTGAGCAAAGACTGCCCCATAAACATGATGACTAGAGATTTGATTGCTGCTGTTAATGCTGTAGTTGTGTGTGGAACAAATTATTCTGATGTGATTTTCCCTAACGGTCAAGTTTGCAGATCCATAACTGACAAAACCATACAGATGGTACAGGATCTATCTGAGGGAGATGGCTCTGCCCATGTGTTCTGGGGGGCACTCACCACCGATTCTGTTGAAGCAGTGTCAAATAGGGCAGCCCCTTGGCAGACATGGATTGAGTCCTTGCATTCCTATATAGACACCCGTGAACCCCTCCATGTCACCCTGAATTATTTGCAGCTCCCTGAAGATCAGGTCCCATATGACATATACTTGGAAAAATGGGCAGACATGTTGGAAATTTTGAAGGCTAAGTACCAATCCATCAACCCAGTGGTGCCTCTGCCCTGGAATTGCCTGCTGGTGGGGGAGTTGGGAGTTGTGGCTGTGCCTAAACTTACCCCTGAATTACAGGAATTGTATTCCCTTGCAGGTATGGCCCCAAATATCACTTTAAAGATTGCTGCAGGAGGAGAGGCTAAGAACCTAGGACCAATGACAGCAAAAGGCCTAGCAATGGCAGATTGGAACACAACAACACACAAGAACCTGTGGTACTCACCATCCACTGACATTTACAAAATTGACATTCAGGGACAGGTTGAGGCCTTGCTGGAGGAAGTTCCTTGCACCAGGTACCATGGAAGAGAGGGCACTGACTCCACGTACGGTCTTAAGTTGCTGGCAGAAGTCTTGGAGGAGGTTTGGTCTAAAGGTCCTTTTGATGTGGGTAGATGCTCAGTCCCACCTATTCATCTAGAACTTGACACTGACATGCCTATTCGTGAAAAACAATACCCATTGTCACCTGCTAAAGTACAGGGAATCACAAATACAATCAAGGGACTTGTTGAAAGTGGACTGTCAGTACCCACAACCTCACCTTACAACACACCCATCAATCCAGTGGAAAAACCAGGAAAGCCAGATGCACCTCTAGTACATGATCTTAGATGAATCAATCAACACCTAGTTTCTAAAAACACAGCCATGCCTAACCCATTCACCATGATGTCCAACACTGACACTAGGTTCCGCTGGTTTACAGTCATGGACCTGTCAAATGCTTTTTTTCTGTGTCCCCATTGCAGAAGAATCGCAAAAACGCTTTGGTTTTACTTTCGATGGCCAGCAATACACTTACATGTGCCTCCCGCAAGGGTTGACTGAATCACCCTCCTTGTTCAATGCTGTCCTTGCTATCATTCTTAAAGACTTCCATTCTCCTGTTCTTGATCGGTGTGTCATTCTCACCTATGTTGACTATCTATTGCTAGCTGCAGAAACTGAGCATGATGCAGCTGTTCTGACACGTGACCTCTTGTGCTTTCTAGCTAAATCTGGTTTCCGTGTCTCTCGTCAGAAGCTCCAAAGCTGCCGATCTCATGTCCACTTTTTAGGCAGAATTCTGTCTCACCATTCTGTCTCCCTGTCCCAATCTGATGAGTCCTCCATATTGAACCATGCCAAGCCACAAACTGTTCATCAAATGATGCAATTCCTTGGCATGGCCAATTACAGTTGACAATATGTTCAAAACTTCTCAATCACGGTTGCCCCATTAAGAAAACTCATGTCTGAAGCTGGCCGTACCAATCTCTCCGCTCCTTTAATCTGGACTGAGGAAGCTGAGAAAGCTTTCCAGGAAATTAAAGTTGCTTTGCACTCATCTGCCTCCTTAGCTCATCCTGACCATTCCAAACCATTTCATCTTGATGTTATTGAAAAGGGAGGATTTGCTTCTGCTGTGTTGTGGCAGCAATCAAATCTTGGCAGAGTGGTCCTGTGCTACTATAGCAAGGCGCTTGACCCCCACTGAGCTTGGCCACCCATCTTGCACTCGAGCTGTGTGCGTTATCTCTTTGGCTGTCAAGGGCACTGCTCACATCACCCGGGGTTTTCCTACAGTTGTGCACACCTCTCATTCTGTGGCTTCCTATCTTGACAGTGTGCATTTCACCTTGAGTGACCAGAGACGCTCTAAACTCTTGTCTGTCCTCGATCAACTCCACATAAAATTTCAGGCCTCTGACTCCAGTATGACTTCTCCTTTTAACCGTGGCACTCCTCACTGTTGTGTGGAAGTTGTTACTAAAGAGCTTTCTGTCTTCCCCAACGTTGTTACAGAACTCATCCTTCATTCAACCCAGGTCTTTACTGACTGCCATAGCCATGCTGCTAATGGTTCTATCGTTGCTTCTTATGCCATTGTGCAACACTGTAACGATGAGTTTGTCACGGTCGAGTCTGCTATTGTCTCAGGTGGTTCTGCTCAATCTATGGAACTGCTTGCTTTGGTCCGTGCTTGTGAACTATACGAAGGAAGAGAAATTTCAGTGTATACAGACTCTGCCTATGCATGCATGGCAGCATTATACCACATTAAGTTTTTGATCAACACTGACTTTAAGACTACTACTGGTAAGAACATCAAACACCATGACTTGGCAAAACACTTAAAACATGCTTTGACTCTGCCCAAGAGATTCGGTATTATTAAGTGTGCAGGACACTTCAAAACAGATGCCTTTACAGCCAAGGGCAACGACGCAGTAGATGCCGCTGCCAAACTGGTTGCTGGTTATCCCACTAAATCCCTTCCCACACAGGCAGCCCTACAGCTTACACAAGCTCAGGACACTCTGCTCAGGTGCTCCACTCTTGAGGAGCTGAGAGATATGTAAGATCAGGCGGTCCCCCATGAACGTCAGGCTTGGATCACTGGGGTGGCACACAAGGGTCAGGAGGGCATTTGGCGCTCCCATACGGGTAAGATTGCTGCTTCAGCAGCTTTGCTTCTTTTGCTATGCAAGGAAACTCACTCTATAGGTCACAGACGACATAAGGACCTACAGTACATGATCAGATTTCTTGGTGCTGGTGGCACCCACATCTTGCTGACATTTGTAAATATTATGTAAATACTTGTTCCATTTGTACAGAATACAACCTGCAACCAACCATGAAGTTAGTGATGCGTGCTTTTCCTGTCCCTCCATATCCCTGGGCCGAAGCTGTGATTGATTTTGTAGATATGGGTCCAGAACATAGAGTACAAGAGTACCGATACATGTTGGTCGCCGTGGACTCCTTTACCCGTTGGGTAGAAGCAAAACCATGTAAAGTTACTACATCTCAAGTGGTCATTGACTGGCTAGTTTATGACCTCATTCCCAGATTTGGTGTGCCAGCAGTGATTAGATCTGATAATGGCACCCACTTCACCTCTGAACAGCTATTCGAGGTGGAAAGTTACTTTGGCATTCGCAGGGCTCTCGGATGCTCCTACCATGCCGCTTCTCAAGGTTTAGTGGAGCGCATGAATCAAACATAGAAAACTACATTGGCCAAGATATGTGCTGACTCTGGTTTGACCTGGGTCAAGGCACTTCCTTTGGCTCTCTTTTCGATCAGACAGAGCCCTTCACACAGTGGCCTTACGCCACATGAGCTGCTGACCAGCAGAAAGATGCCCTGCCCTTTGACAGCCGATTTACAGTCAGGGTCCACACCAGATTTGGACCTACAAGAACAAGAACTTTCTGATTATGTTGAACAGTTGCGTTTAGATGTCCAGTTTCTTATGCCCCTCCAACAGGATGATCTCCTTTGAGAATCCCAAGGACCTGATCTGCCTACTATTGCTCCTGGTGACTACGTCTACAGGAAGAACTTCATGAGGATTTGGAATGCCCCTTGCTTCGTTGGCCCATATAAGGTTCACGACTCAACATCGCATGCACTCCGTGTCTATTTAGATGAAACTGAAACAAAACTGAGTAGGTACTGGCACAAGTCCCACTGTATCAAGTGTCCAGTGCCTCCAGGAACTCCGACATTGGCAGAAGTCCGTGATTCATTACCTCCATAATGCTAAAATTGTAATCAGATGCAAAAAGATGCAAAAAGACATATGATAACATAAACATACACTTCATGAAACTTTCAAAATTCAAAAGAACATTTATAATTTACTAAAATAGTTATAAAATCCATAAGTTGCATATTTTTCATAAAATTATACGATTATAAAGTATAGATTAATTCTCAGAAAAAATAAAAATCTGGTTGTCAGACCTGTTAGGGTGCGTAATAGCCCTGCCACTTTTACTTCAGCCCTACTACCATTGTGTACAGAAACGAGTCATGGGCCCCCAATCCAAACATGATGTGGCCCCATGATACGCTTGCATTGCACGGAGGGAGTCACTTTTGTTAGTCAGGTGGATTTATGTGATATAATATCTTGCACAATGAAAGAAGCAGTATCATATGTCAGGAGCGAAAAATATACTGTGTTTGCATAACTACTGCTATATGTGCTACAACGACAACTTATGGTTGTAATTGCGAATCATGGAGTGACTGTATAGCCAACAGCGGGCTCAAGGATTGGGGCTATGTTCCCAAGCCACAATCTGCCCCTGATTTGAAATCTCGGCTGAGTATTACAAAGGGCCACACGTTAAATAGAATAAATACTCCTTATGTATCTAATCGGAGGGTGAATGCTCTCATCTATACCCTGAAAGACCCCAAGTTAAATGACAACGGTACGTACGTATTAGGAGCATATGTCTCTGGATATCCTCAGGGGCTGTTTTCTATTGTCGTACAGTCCAAAAGTGATATGGGGCGGGTTCTGTCAATGGATCTTCACTGGCGGATACTGTTGAATTTGATCCTAGAGTCCAACATGTTAGTGTGGGAAATTTGTCTTATACAACCTTATTGATGATGAAGATGGGGTTTAGCCCACGCAATGCTTGGGTGGAGTATGCCAGAGGGATTGCTGTAGACCTAAAGCAGAGTAACTGTATAGTTTGTATGCAAGCCAGGCCCCAATTGCAACTGGTAGCAACTGCTTTAGAATACTCTATTAATGCCACTGGAACCCCTGGAAGAGATCCAAGTTGCATACTTAATATAATGTCCTCCGATAACCCTAACAGTAATTGCTCAGGATGGGATAAAATATATCCTCTTACATCAAAGAATGTTATACCTCCCATCTTTACCCCCGGTAAAGTACAAAATGTCACTTGTTTTACCAATTTTGATTCGTCTCCGAAAGCTCGTAAGGTGGGCATGTTGTCAACCTGCACGGAAACTATTGATATCACAGGAACATCTGAAGCAGGTATGCTACAAAAGGCTAGAGAAGATGTATGGAGGTACTGTGGTAAGCCTACTCTACTAAATTTACTGCCAAAATCTTGGGTAGGCACTTATGCATTGGTATCACTTTTCACCCCAACCTCTATATATTAATGCAGAGGAGATAATCAAAGCAGACTTCCATGAGACATAAGACAGGTTCTCCTTTAGAAGGACTAGGCGGACATTAATAGGAGGACTAGGGGACAATCAGGACCATGTGTTCATTGATGCCCTAGGACAATTCAGGAACATACTGAATGAGTACAAACTGGTTGATGAGGTAGTGGCGGGATATGAATCCTTCCCTATTTTTAGTGTCATATTTCCCATCACGGTTAATAAAATGTAAACCACATAAATGGAATTCATTACAATGTTCAGAGACTAGCAAATTACACGCGTGATGCCTTCAGTGCGGTGCATGAACCATTCAGAGCTACATCTTTGGTGGCATGGCAGAATAGAGTGGCAGTCAATTTTCTGTGCGGTGCGGTGGAAGAGTGGTTAGCACTGCGGCAGCACAGCAACTCACCCTTGGCCTGGGGATCCTGGGTTCGATCCCAGCCCCCGACCAACAGTGATCTTTGTGGAGTTTGCATGTTCTCCCCCTGTCTGCGTGGGTTTACTCTGGGATTTCTCCGGTTTCCTCCCACATGCCAAAAACATGCAAGTTAGGTTAATTGGCATCAAAAACTGGGGATTCTAAATTGTCCTTAGGTATGACTGTGAGAGTGAATGGTTGTCTGTCTCTCTGTGTTGGCCCTGCAATGAATGAATGAATGAATGAATGAATCTTTATTTTGGATAGTACAGGTTAAAAGGAACTGAATAGTATAGCAAAAGGGGGAAATAAAATCCAACAAGGTCAAATTAGGCAATAACTCCTCTGATTATACAGTTCAACAAAAGTTATCTGAAATGGGTGATGGCTGAAGCCGCAGCTTATATTGCCCACCCATATTCCATCCAAGAATTCAAAAGAAAAACAAAACAAGAGCGATTACAATTCAGAACAAAGCTAAGACCAAGTGTGACAGAAAAAAGTAAAAAAAAAAAAAAAAAAAAAAAAAAACTAGGCAACAACACAGCACAGGCTGGATATGACAATCCTTATGTGATTTTACATGTCATCTTGTATATATGCTTGGAGTATTTCTTCCTTTAGTTTTTGTTTAAATTGTCCAAGCGTTGTACATGATTTTAATTCAGGTCCAAAATCGTTCCATAATCTGACTCCTTGCACTGAAACACAGTGTTGCTTGGTGGTAGTTCTCACTGTAGGCTTTTGAAATATACATGTTCCTCTGAAGTGATATCGTTTCTCACTTATTTGGAACAACTTTTGGATATTTGCGGGCAGTGATAAATTCTTCACTTTAAACATTATTATTGCAGTTTTAAAGTCTACCAGATCTTTCAACTTGAGAGCTTTTAGTTTAAGAAAAAGTGGGTTTGTTGGTTCCCTGTAGGCTGCTTTGTTTATTATTCTAATAGCTCTCTTTTGAAGCATAAAGAGTGAATATATGTTTGTTTTATATGTATTTGCACGGTTATATGTATTTGCACGGCTGCACGGTGGCGCAGTGGTTAGCACTGCGGCAGCACAGTTTACCCTTGGCCGGGGGATTGTGGGGATCGTGGGATCGTGGGTTCGATCCCAGCCCCCGACCAACAGTGATCTGTGTGGAGTTTGCATGTTCTCCCCGTGTTGCGTGGGTTTACTCCGGGATTTCTCCGGTTTCCTCCCACATGCCAAAAACATGCATGTTAGGTTAATTGGCTGTTCTAAATTGTCCCTAGATATCTGTTTCCTATAGGCCCTTAGAATAGAGGGTTAGTATTAATGAAAGCGCTTTGAGTGGTCTTTGTGACTAGAAAAGCGCTATATAAGTGCAGGTTAGTTAGTTAGTTAGTTAGTTAGTTAGTATTTCCCCATACTTCATTACAATATGTCATGTATGGGAGTATTAATGAATGATATAAGGTGTATAGTGTGGGTTGATTCAGCAAATATTTCACTCTGTGTAATATTGCAATTGATTTGGATACTTTACCTTTGATATAGTTAATATGTGACTTCCAACACAGTTTATTATCAATTATTACTCCAAGAAATTTAGTTTCAGATACCCTTTCAATCTCTACACCATTTACACTGAGTTTAGGTACTGGGTTGTTGTGATGGTTGTTAAAGACTATAAATTTTGTCTTACTTAAATTGAGCGTTAATTTGTTTGAGTCAAACCACAGTTTAAGCTTTCCTAATTCCTTTCCGAGTGTATCCAGAAGTTGTTCCAAATTGTTTCCACTGCATAATAGATTAGTGTCATCGGCAAACAATATTAAGTCCATTTTTTCTGAAACTTTACATATATCATTTATATACATATTGAATAGTAATGGCCCCAAAACTGAACCCTGTGGGACTCCACAAGTAACCTTGAGTAACTGTGAGTTTTTGTTACTAACACATACATACTGATATCTATTCTTTAAGTAACTACTTAACCAGGACAGTGCTACCCCTCTAATACCACAATTTTGTAGTTTCTTTAATAATAAATTATGATCCACTGTATCAAATGCTTTTTTAAGATCCAGGAATACTCCAACTGAATACTCTTTATTTTCAATGGCTGTTGATATTTTTTCTATAAATTCCATTAGAGCATATGCAGTTGTCCTCGTGTGTCTGAACCCATATTGCTGCTCACACAGTAAATTATTATTCAGTATGAAGTTGTCAGTTCTCTCGTAGAATATTTTTTCAAGTATCTTGGAAAATTGCGGTAATAGTGAAATTGGTCTATAGTTTGAGAATTCCCCTCTGTCACCCGTCTTGTATATCGGAATTACTTTAGCTATTTTCACTGCATTGGGAAATATACCTGTTTGGAGAGACAGGTTATAGATATACGTCAGTGGTTTTACTAGGCATTCAATAATAGTTTTGACTAAGAGCATGTCAATACCATCACAGTCTGTAGATGTTTTACTTTTAAATGATTTGACAATTTCAATGACCTCTCTTTCGTCTGTGTTCTTTATGAAAATGGAGTCTTTTATAGCAGTGTTATTGCATATTGTATCACCTGTAGGCACCGTAGTGGGTATTTCTCGAGCCAAATTAGGACCAATGTTAACAAAAAAGTTATTAAATTCATCTGCAGGTGAAGCTACATTCACACTCTGAGTTGTTTTATTATTTTTTGGAATATTAGTTGGGTTGCTTGTATTTCTGCTTTTATTTCCAAGGATACTGTTAAGTATTGTCCATGCATTTTTAATATTGTCTTTGTTTTTCTCCAGTTCTTTACTGTAATAGTCTCTTTTACTACATCTTATTATATATGTTAACTTATTTTTGTATGTTTTATACCGCTGCTCTGCTTCTTTTGTCCTTTTCTTTAGGAAAGCTTTATATAATGAATTTTTCTTTTTACACGCCTTTTGTAGTCCTTTGGTTAACCATGGCTTATCGGCAAATTTATGTTTAAGCTTTTTTTTTACTAATGGACAGTTTTTTTCATAAAGAGTGGTTACAATGTTTATAAATGTGTCATAGGCTTCATTTACATCTGATACATAGACTTCTGTCCAGTCTTGCTTCAGCAAGTCCTCTTTAAAAGAACTGATTGCATTTGGTGATTTGTATCTGAACGATTTTGAAATTTTTTCTGTATTGGCCCCCGTGTGGCCATGGATAAGTGCAAAGGTTGGCAAGTGGTCACTTATATCATTTATCAATAATCCACTTTCTATTTTCTTATCAATAACATTGACAAACAGGTTGTCAATAAGTGTAGCAGTGTGAGCTGTGATTCTACTGGGATGTGTTATTGTGGGATATAGACTCATGCTGTACATAGAGTTCATGAACTCTGTAATTACATTTTGTTGATGTGGATTCAGTAAATCAATATTGAAATCTCCACAAATTGCTACCATTTTCTTACTAGTAATATTATTGTACAGCTCGACTAATTTATCTCTGAATGTCTCAATGCAGGTTCCCGGCGTTCTATATATACAACTTATAATTAGATTTTTTGTTTTATCTTGGTCAATCTCAACAGTAACACATTCCAAGATCCCTGGTAGTGCAAAGGACATTCCATTTACAAGTTTACACCTATACAGGTCATCAATATATAGTGCAACACCACCACCCTTTTTTTGAGATCTGTTAATATGAAACATCTGGTATCCCTCTATTGCCATCAGGGGAGCCTGCTCTTCAGTAAGCCAGGTTTCAGAGACTGCAATAGCTGTAAATTTTCTGTCTAGCTGTTTTAAATAGTCCTGAATCTGTGGAAAGTTTTTGTTAAGACTTCTGCTGTTGAAGTGTATTATTGATAGTTTACCATCTAGTTGCACTTGACTTTTGAATTGCTTTTCAGTGTAATATTCACAGTGGCTATGTATATTATTGAAAAAGTGGTTATCGGGATCAATATCATTCTCCATCTCTTGTGGTTTATGTTCAGCATAATGGCATATTTTCAGAGTTTGAGTTTCCTCACTCTGTGTCAAATGACTTCCTCCAACTGGGGATAATTGATGTCTACTCAAGTCAGTCATAAGTTTTTGTTTGTTTTGCTTATTTTTTTTTAAAGTACTTTGGCATGGTGTATCAAAAGAACTATTCTTATTGTGTGTGTGAATATGGATTATCATTGACTCATGATTTTCTTAATCAGTGTTCATCTGTATTTATCTGTGTCAGTAGCATCTCTGATCATTATACTCTTTGCTTGCTCAGGTGTTCCATTTAGTTTAATCCAAATTCTACAATTTCTTGTCCAGGTTGCCTGTATCTTATTTTGCCTTTTCAGCATCCGTGCTTGCCGTGCTATTTCAGCGTTTGTTTTTGTCAGGTGTTCATTTAGGTAAACGTGTGTTCCCCGTAGCTTTCTGGCCTGCCTCAGTATGTCATTCTTTACCCTTCTGTTCACAAAGCGCATCACAATTGATTTCTTTGTTTGGTTATCTTTCTTCGATAAAGCATAACAGGCTGAAATTGCATTCGCTTCTACCTTAATATCTCTACTATCAAGGAACTGAAGCACCTGGTTTTCCGGTGAGACTGATTCACTCATGGGAGCATCCTCACCTCTCAGTCCTGTTGTGGCATGGGCGTATGACTGATATTTGATGTCTAGTCCACTTATAACTAGGTCATCCATACGAGAACCTTGTTCAAGATCCTCGACGCGTTGCTCCAAGTCCTTAATTTTTTTTGTCTTTTTCCTGAATTGTTAATTGTAGGACTCGTACATCTTCCATTAGGCCTATTATTTTGGCCTGCTGGCTAACCATTTTGGCCAATTCTTCTGTCACGAAGTTCAGAGTTTTTTTGATCTCTTCCATTTCCTCTTTGGTGGCATTTTACTGACCTGTGGATAGTAAAAACAATGAATCCAGCTGGGCCTCAGCTCCGCTGCTGGTCCCTCTACTCACCGCTGTCGCAACCGAGCTCCTGTACAGCTCCTCCACCGGGTCACGCCGCACACCGCCGGTGCAGCCGAGCTCCGCTGGGGTCACGGTAGATGCTCCGCTGATCACTGCCGCCTGCTGCCGTCTGCCTGGGTGGCACCTCCGCTAGGCCCCGTCACCAACCGCCGTCAGTCTGGTTGATCCTCCGCTGGGCCTCGCAACTGGGCTCCGACTCAGGCTATTGTTTTGCTGGGTCCAGGTGGCCCCCGTCTCTCACCAACACCGCGCCCGAGCTCCGATCCGGCTCGCGCCCAACTGCCGCCTCGGTTAGTTCCTCCGGTAAGCCCTCACCGGGGACTGAGTCGCTTCGTGTCGGAGTTAGGTGGCACACTGGGGCCAGCGTTAAGCTAACTAGCGTTAGCTTAGCAATCGCTTTGGGTAGAGCGCAGCAGGTCTACCCGATTAAAGGGGTATTCCAACGGTATTCTGACGGAGGTGGAAATTCAGCCCGTGGGTGTCCGTCACGAGCGCCGATCGCTGTTGGTTAGGTACTTTTAATGGGAAAATCAGCGACTTTGTCTCAGCGCTGCAAAAGTGTGACCATCCCGGTCGCCATCTTGTTTTTTTTTTTTTTTTTAATGAACTGGCGATCTGTCCAGGGTGTACCCTGCCTCTCGCCCAAAGATGCTGGGATAGGCTCCAGCCCCCCCCCCCCCGCCACCTGAAAAGGATTAAGCGGAAGAAGATGAATGAAAGAATGAATGAACAGGGCGGCATGTGCAGTATGTTTGGGGACTCCTGCTGCACTTTGATCCCTGACAATACCGCCCCCGACGGGTCATTAACCAAAAGCCTAAACAAACTAAGAGCCTTATCGGACAAACTAAAAGCTCAATCTGGCATTGGCAATTATGTAGGTAGTTGGTTTGATAATATATTTGGCAAATGGGGAAAAATCATTCAAGGGGCACTTGTAAGCATAGTTGTTGCAGTATTGATCTTTGTCTTTTGTGGATGTTGCTGTATTCCATTGATAAAACAACTTGTAGAAAGAATTATCTCAGCAGCCTTTTGCAAGGATCCTCCACCATACCAAGGCGTCCAGGAAGCTGCCCACCTGCTCTCTGACTGCAAGGATATCCAAGAGGAGGTGCCAAGGATGACTCTGGATGAAGACGAGGAAGACGAAACAGAGTTAGTTTAGAATCTACCACAGGGTCTACAATTCACACTTACATGGTGTTAGATTTGCTTTGCTGTGCTTCTGCTCCACAGGTTTCCATTTGTTTTAGATTGTTTATCTGTGCAGGTTAGGTATTAGAAGATAATGAGCTTTTAGTGATTTTACACACATAGCAATGTTTGCTGAATTAATCCACGATGTTTGCACTACACCTGATGTCCACCGGAGAAATGGCGACCTGATGGGGGCAGGTCCACGTGACTGCCGGAAGGGGACATCAGATACATATAGCACTTAGGCACACGATACACAGGATTAGATTAGGGTTATGAGATGAGTTTGAGCCCATCTCAACAGGGGGAGATGCAAAAACCGCGGACAGGTATAAACTGCTCGTAGATGATGTAGTGAGGTGCCCCATAAGGACACCTCAACAGGGGGAATTGTTGATAAAATTGTTGATAAAATTCTATGACACACTTGCTTTTCTTATAGAGTTGCTATTCTCAACAGTTAATCATGCTGTGCAAACTGTTTCTGCTTGCTTTCTGCTTGCTTTTCATGCTACACTGCAGTCTTTAGATTACACCCAGTGACTCAATAGCCAACTCAGTTAGAATCGGTTTTGCCCTAAGGCGGACTGACACATAGAGGAAAAATGCTGATACATGTGAGGGGAGCCCTCCCTCCTGCGTGAGGGAGTGGCAGAATTTTATAAAAGCTTTAGGGCCCATTTTTTGGGTAGCACTCTCTTGTGATATGTTGTGAGAGCTGTGCTCCAGCGCTGTCCTTGTACCATATCTCAGCATTAGTAAAACAAGTGGAACTATATTTCATCTCTCTGCTTGGTCATTTAGCCTTCGCATAAAAGAACTGAAGGTTAAGACTAATTAGCACAACACTGGGGTGACTCCAGTGAATGTGTCTGTTACTTTGTGTGCTTGTACTAATCCACTTTTATTAAGAAATAATAAATTTTCAACAGTCTTATACTGTCCCAGTATATTCAACTCTGGCTTTATTCTCATGCAGGACACAATAGCAATAGTGCCTCAGCATAATGATGTCTAATAATGATCCAAGCTCTTTGAAAAACAACAGACATTTCACCTTGCAAATAAAAAAGAAATTACAAGAATGACACAGTTGTGATTCAAACCCAGGCCTCCTGCTTGTAGAGCAGATGCTTTACCGCTAAGCCATCACCTCAGTTACAATAAATAGCCACTTTTTGTAGAAAATACATAAATGGGAGAACTGCGCTCAAAATGTTCCCAAACGGGAGAAGTCCATCTTTTTGCTGCTGCCTCCATGTGAAAATTGGTTGTGACAACTCCCTTACACAGTCAAACATCAACAACACAAAACGTAAGGGACAGGGATTTCCTTTGTGTATCGCTGCTCAATTTATTTCATGCTGCATGCAAAATTATGAACGGCTTCCTGACCCAGTAAACGTGGTCCGACGTCAACACATATGTCACAATGCATGCCTAGAAATGCGCTTTGCCAAATATTTCCTGGATGAGCTCAGAGCACCCCTCGGAGCTCTGGAGCCTGCCTTCTCATCACTACTGCAGCAGCTTCCAAGCAGTTCCAGTGTGATGGGGTCAGAAGTGTATTGGAGGCCTTGGGTGCAGGGGGGTTCAATCCAATACACTAGTTGTTGTTGTTGGAGGTTTGAGTAGAACTGACCCCTTTGTGTGAAGATTAGACTGCTGGCCACTTTCCATTCTTGATGTGTGGACCTGTTTGGTGTGGACTCAATTGAGGATATTGAAGGACAAGGCCTGGAGCGTGACAGTGAGCCTCTGGGACTGAAAAGAACATTTTAACGACTTTTCCCTTTTTAAAAGCTGCCTCATTTTTAAGGTCACATTGGCAATATTTGTGATTTTTTTTCTTATTTTGCCTTGTGTAATAAATGCATGTGCTTGCAACTTTGGTGTCTGATGCAAGTTAGGTTAATTGGCATCAAACTAGGGATTCTAAATTGTCCTTAGGTATGACTATGAGAGTGAATGGTTGTCTGTCTCTCTGTGTTGGCCCTGCGATGGACTGGCGATCTGTCCAGGGTGTACCCTGCCTCCCGCCCAAAGATTCTGGGATATGCTCCAGCCCCCTGCGACGTGAAAAGGACTAAGTGGAAGAAAATGGATGGATGGATGGTTACTAAGTGCTGCTCACCCTCGTAGCAGGAACCTAAAAGGGATTTGTTTTATTGGAGGTTAATGAGAGTTAATTCTGTTCCACTAATTGGGTAACCTCCACCCCTTTCACAATAACTATGCTGCCATACTGCACCTACAGTCTAATTGGTCCCTCACATTCCACCCTGCACCTTATAACCCTCCTTCATACTATCCATAGATTCATAAAGATCACCTATTTAATCTAGTAGTAGCCAATGAAGTTATCTAAGCATTTTTACTTCCCTGGGTATCTCCTTTTTCTATTATGCTGTGTGTATTTCTGTTGGTTTGGGTCATCCTGTGTCATGCTCCTGTTGCACTGTAATTTCCCAGTTTGGGATCAATAGATTCTATGTATCAAAAGTCGAACTTTCCAAGGCACTCTTTTTAAAAAAAATGAAAATGCTTTTATCGTGGCATGGTCATAATCGACTTCATCTGGGAGTCAAACAGACCTCAACGAGTCATAAGCTCTTTTATAGTGTGTCTCACCAATAGGAGCTCTCCACCTGTAACAGATCCCCAATCAGTGAGACTCCTCCCATAGAGATCACAGAAAAGGATACATAGGCACTGTTCCCTGTACTGTTGCAATCCTGGAATTTCCCCATCTTGGGACTAATAAAGGCTTATCTTATCTTAATAATAATAATAATAATAATAATAGTAATAATAATAATAATAACAACAATAATTTATTTCATAATACAGGTTACATCTCGGGGCAAAATCTCTACACAAATAGGATTAAGAACAAGAAAAAAAGCAAACATTGAGTACATACAATGACACACCAGGACATCCCTGGTGAGAATTGCTCTCAGATATTTTACCTGGTAAAATAAAGGTCAAATAAATAAAATGAAAAAGCTTTCCTAAACAGTGAATTTGTATCCATAAAATAGTACAGCCCTTCCTACCTGGGGCGGACAAAATAAAAAGCACAGACCCATATGTCCCCCGACAATGCAACATGGTAGTAACTCAATGGCAGCAGTCTCTGCTGTGGCTATCCGAGGAAAAAGTGAAATTGTGTGTGTTTAATTTTATTATGTTCCAGACTGCAGAAAAGATAAAAGGCACATATAGTATTTATGAAAATTCATGGACTGGGAGACCTGTAGATTTTGTTAAAACAAAGTTATTAACAATAAAACTCCAGAGTCTCCATCAGACCATCTTGATGGTTCTTGTGTTAATAAACACATTGGTCAATAATCAATTTATTCTTGAGTAGTCCTTAATTTATACATATTAAACAAAGGAGTCTGCCATGTGAAATGAAAATCAAAACTTTGATATACGATGAACAAAATTAAACTTTTATTGGGGTTGACACTTAAACAAAAGATTTAAAAAACTATTATGCTCCTCTGAACTGGCTGTGCCTGTGTTGATGACCCGCTTCCTCATCAGGTGTGCCTGTGCACAATTTTGTGGTGCTCTTGGTGGATGGGTGGTCAATATTGAAATGAAGTAACTGTGTCTGTGTTCATAATTTTGCATGTAGATCACTGGCAAAAATTGGCCACTCCCTTAGGCACTCTGCCTAAATTGCACACTTGCTAATTTGCACTGCCTTAGTAAATCTACCCTTTAGGATGGAAGCTGCTGGCATTTCTATCTGTTGATTTCCTGTTTATAGATGTATGTTAAAGCCATTGTTGATCCTTAAAGATGGTAAGATCTAAAACATGAATACTCTCTTTACTATTCTCCAAAGTAAGCTTGATGTTAGGATTAATATTATTCAAAAATACGTGAAAAACCTGTAACTCATTTTCTGATCCTCACCACACCAAATAATAATAATAATAATAATACATCGTCCCCACCAAACAACAGGTTCAAAAAACTGTTTTTCATTAAACACAAAATCCTCCACCCATTTACTCAAATAGAGACCTGCAAGTGAGGAACTATAACAAGCTTCCATAGCACATCCTTTTATCTGCTTGAACATTTTGTCCTGGAAAATAAACACATTGTTAGTCAAAGTCCATTCTGTCAACGTCAGCAGAAAATCATTAGGGGGCATTTCAGACTCCAGTTGTATCCTCAAGAAATGTCTTAGTGCTGCCAGTCCCTGATCATGTTCTGTGGTTGTATACAATGATTCAAAATACATAACAGCTAGAATTGTCTCTTTGTTAATATTTTGCAGTTGTTTAATCTTGTTGAGCAAATCTGTGGTTTTCTTAACAATTTCATCATCTTTTGCCAATGCTTCCAATGCACTTTTCTCTTTGAAAGAAAGATTGTGTATTAATGATCTTTTTTTTTTCTTAAATAGGTTCTTTATGTCAAAATTAACTTTCTTTTCAAATGTGTGTAATGCAGCATTCTGAAATATAAGACAAAATTTTGATCTGGGTTGAAAACTGAGCTATAAAATCACAAAATACAGTGTGACCTGTCTGTAGAACATGTAGAGTTTGTAGAACTTTGCTTATGTATGTAGCATCAACATCCCCTCAGGCCAATCCAGAAGATCACTTTTCTTTATTCTACAGGAATCTCACTTTTCTTCATATTAAAGCAACTCTCACTCAAGGCCTGGCCGAGAATGCTGTGTCCCCCACAGGACCCCAAATGTAAACAGTTGCCCTTTTGCAGAGATGGTGAGGATGAGAATTTGCTTTTAAAGGCTTAAATGGACCATAAAAACTCTGGAGTCCAGATCTCAAAGTAGACACTTCATGTGGATAGCATCCGCCCTACAGGAAACTAATGCTCTTAAAAGCTCATAAACTTCTTAACCAGACAGGTATATGGCCTTCTTCATTTCTGAGATGGATCCCAGAGCTCTTTAGGCTCCTTCTCTCGCGTGACAGAGACCTAAAGAAGTTAACTACAGCTCAACAGTACCTCCTAGTGGACATCTACGGAATGTGTTTCCCTGTGTTAATTTGACTAAACATTAAGTTTTTCTAATTTCCAGCTATCATCTCCTCAGGATGAGGACAATGAAAATCATCCTTTTGATCACCAACCAGGGTTTGCAATAATTCATTAATCCTTGATTTAAATGTGAGTTCATTAGTGATGGGTCGTTCGCGAATGAAACAGCTCTTAGAGCCGGCTCTTTGAAGTGAACGACGGGTGCCGGCTCCTTATTGGGAGCCGTGGTTTTTTTTTTCTCCTTTCTCTTGCCCTCTCTCTCTCACTTTTTTTTCTCTTCTAGCTGCACATGATTGGTCAATATGTGTTTGTGCCTGCCTTGTGTTTGCGCTGAGGGGGGAGGGGCGGTAGTTACACTCACAACAGCAGTAGCACATGAGCAGAGTAGGAGGGAGAGAGAGAAAGAGAGCCAGGGGAAACAAGAAGAGACGACATCGACACATTAGAAAGGTATAGTAAAGAAAATGAGTGACACCAGGAAAAGAAGCAAAATCTGGAACCATTTCAATTTTATTGACAGTACAAACGTAGAGTGTAGAGTCTGCCAGAAAAGAATATCATATAGAGCCGGCTCCACAAACAACCTGCACAGGCACCTGAGAACTGTCCTCCCAGCAGTGCAATGGGAAGATAAAACACAATCAGTTGAGTGTGATATTAATGAAGGTGCCAGTGTCTCTACTGCAACTGTTGCTGCTGCTTCTGCTGCAGTATCTACAGCATCATGCAGTATACCACCACAACCACCTAAACCTACAACCCAGAGCTCTATGAGACAGTTTTTGCAGAAGTCTGTTTTCCCAGCAAGACAGAACTCAATTGATGAAGAACTGGCAAAAATGATTGCACTTGATTTCCAACCATTTTCAGTTGTGGATGATAAAGGATTCAGGAAGTTTATTCATGCACTCAATCCAATGTATGCAATTCCAAGCAGGAAAACACTCTCCCAAAAAAATCATCCCAGGCCTATATGACAGAGAACATGCATCACTGCAAGAGAGGGTTAAAAAAGCCACAGCAGTCGGTCTAACAACTGACAGCTGGACATCCCAAACCACCACATCCTTCTTGTCAGTAACATGTCACTTTATTGAAAATTATAAAATGGTGTCCTGTCTTCTGGATTGTTTTGAGTTCAGCAACAAACACACTTCTGAGAACTTAGCAGAAGAGCTGCTCAAAGTGGCAAAAGAGTGGGATGTGGAAAACAAAGTGGTTTGCTGTGTTACTGACAATGCAGCTAACATAACAAAAGCAATTAAAATCCTGAAATGGACCCACCACCCTTGTCTTGCTCACACAATTAACCTGGTTGTAAGAGATGCTTTGAAGGTGATGAAGCCAGCTGTGGACAAAGTGAAGGCGATAGTGGAATTTTTCCACAGGAGCACAACAGCCACACACAAGCTCAAATCTACCCAACAACAGATGGGAATGCCTGAGCTGAAGCTCAAACAAGAATGTATCACAAGGTGGAACTCCACCTTTCATATGCTAAAACAGATTCTGGAGTCCAAGGATGCAGTCATCTCTACCCTGGCAGTTATCAATGCACCGGTCGACCCTCTGAGCCAAGCGGAATGGGAGGTACTACAGGAGGCATGCACTGCTCTGGAGCCATTTGATCAGGTCACTGTGGAGATCAGTGCAGACAGGTGAGTGTGCAAATGTTATTGCATTATTATTATTATTATTATTATTATTATTATTATTATTAGTAGTAGTAGTAGTTCTTCTTCTTCTTCTTCTTCTTCTTCTTGCATTACTGGTATGAAAAGAAGATTAGACATGATCATAAATAATAATATACTGCTGAATTAAAAAAAAGCATAATTTTGAAACTTGTTTACTCTTTTTCAGCCATGTCACAGCCTCCAAAATGTTAATCCTGTGCAAGGGTTTGCAGAGAGTGACAGCTGAGCAACAAACCAGAGTAACTACAGGAAAAGTGAAAGGGTTGGTGGATGCTCTCTGTGCATCCATGGACAGAAAGTTCCACAGAATGGAATATAACGCTGTTCTCTCTGAAACCACCATTCTTGATCCAAGATTCAAGAAGCTGGTCTTTAATGACAACAGAGCAGTGGATGAAGCTCTTCAGAGAATAACTGCAGCAGCAGCAAGATCCAGCCAACCAACTCCACTGCCAGGGGACCAAGAGGGAGAAGAGGCAGAAGAAGGTGAACAAAAGGAGCAACAAGCATCTGCTGTTTGGAGGTTCTTTGAAGAACGAGCAAGTAGAGACACTACCAGAAGGAATCCCTCAGCAGATGCAATACTGGAAGTGAGATCCTACATTGATGAGCCCCTTTGCCAGAGAAGTGCAGACCCACTATGCTGGTGGGAGACCAAGGCTTCAATTTATCCACATCTTACCCAGGTGATGACACGGAGACTGTGCATTGTGGCAACATCAGTCCCCTCTGAGAGAATCTTCTCCAAAACAGGGCAGATAATTACTGAAAGAAGAAACCAGATCAGCTCCTCAAAGCTGAGGCGCTTGGTATTTCTAAATGCCAACCTTTACCTTAATTAAGGATCTGGGTGTTCAGTTTTTCCTTTTTGTTTTGCATATTTTAATTTATATTTTATTGTGTTGTGGTTTGCAGTGTTTTGTGTTGTTTCACTTTAAATTTGTTTAAAAGGAAAAAGCTGAAAATTTAAAGAGCTATAAGTTGAATTGTAAATAGTTGGTTTTTGAATTTTATAATTTACTTTTTACATTTTATGTGGAGTGAATAAATAAAAGCATATTTATATAATAAACATATATAAATAAAAACATTTTTTACATTAATAATTAATTTTGTGCATAATTTTATATTGTTGTTGATAATAAATTAAATTAATAAATTAAAGCAAAAAACAACCTGAAGAGCCGGTTGGGAGCCGAAAGAGCCGGCTCTTTCTAGTGAGCCGAGCCGAAAGAGCCGGTTCTCTAAAAAGAGCCAGAATTCCCATCACTAGAGTTCATATATATTAGAAACATGTATTAGGAATGTTTATGTCCATGAGTGTTAGTCAAATGACTGTTAATATTATTAGTAATGGTATAAATGCATGATCACTGAATATTAGCTGAGTCACTTAATTTAGTTAAGATTTTATATTGAGTACATAATTTCATAAGAACTGAATGAGTATCAAACCCCGTACATAAACCATTCCTCTCTACCTTTCACGGGATAATGTCCTTTTCATTTGATTGGCTGTTCCCAAACAAAGAGATGTTTTCACATTGGACAAAGGCCCATTCAAATTCCTCTTTATGAAAGATGGTTGGCCAGTCTGGCGACCCACCCCGGTTTTATGACCAACAGCGCGCTTCAGTTAAAATGCGCGAGAGCCGCCCTGCAGATCAGATTAAGATTAAAGAAGAAGAATGAAAGAATAGATCAGAAGAATAAAAGATTACAGAAGAATAGAAGAGTAAAAGAATAGAAGAATAGGGATCTAGATCTAAGAGAAACGTTTTTGTTTTCACTTCTTCAAAGTTTCTTGCAGTTTTCTTTTGTCTAAATTCTGTGAATTTTAACCTTTTTATGTGTGAAGTTTGTCAAATCCTGCGTTAGTTTTCTCATTTTTCTGGTTACTGAGGAGAAACCATCTCTTTCTTACAAGCTCGCCTTGAAGAGAGTCAAACTCTCAAAATCTTTTTTTTCCCTTCACCTCAGAAGCCATTCTTATCCTAGTTGAATGTTTTTTCTTAGATGTTCTGACTTTTCATGCCGTTAAAGTGGACTTTTAATTTTCCTATTTTAAAGTGAAGAGAGATTGTGTTTTTGGACTTCTTTTTGGTCTCATCCACTCCTGACAAAGACATCCCCCTTCAGTTTTTGGTCTATTTCGCGGCCAGAGACATCATAAATTCGGACTGGTTGCCAAAGGACTCTCCATGCTGCTGTGAGACAGCCTTTACTGCTGCTGCTGCTGTCCATCTGTGAGCCCTGGCCTAGTCTAGACTTCTTGCAATTGGTTGTGAAAATCAAGAAGCCTTGCAGCAGTCGCTTCATCCCTGGGTCCCAATGGTCAAACCCCAGCCGGCACCGACCCGCTGAACACGTGGACATACAGCTGTTCGTAAGTGAGACTCCCATTTTCCTATCTGCTGGATTAAACGTGATGTCCTAAAAATTTAAATTACAATTGAACATAATCAGTATTTCATGGTACAATTAGTCTCTCAGCCATAGTATAAAGCTATAAACTGAAGGAAGATTCTTATTCATTTTTAAGTTACCTCCTTTCATTTTGTAGATTAATTCAGAAGTTCATTTTTAGATAATCAGCTTATGAATTTTCCCCATAAAATTGCGTCCTGTTTTTGTTAGACATTTCAGCCTTCCATTACAGTTGAAACATAAAGTCTGGTTTTCTCCTTGGTTCCACAAAGGTTTAACACTAGATTTTATGTTCAGGAATCCACTAACAGTTGAAGTGATCTCAGACACCTGTTTATCATTTGAATCTATTTATCCATCATTTGATTGTCATATCATGTAACCTGAATGAGTTTAATAAAAAGATGAATGAGAGAAGTTGAAGTGTTTTCCTTTCGCATATATGTTTCCTAGATCACGGCAGGAAAAGAACTCACTTAAATTTTGAGACTGATCCATTAAGTAATTGGAGGTACAGAAATTAATTGAAATTAAGTTAATAATACAAGTTGTTCTTTTAGAACTGGTGCCCCCTTTTCACGAGTGCTTTCCTATTTTATTTAGTGAGTGTAGGGGTGACAGTTTAACTCTGTCCCCTTGCATACACTATTAAGTAAAATGAATAATTCCTGTACCTTATTACACTATATTTTATTAAATATCACTACACATATACCATGCTTTGAGATGCATCTTCCTGTAAAATCTAAACAGATCAATTTTGGTATTGAATTCATTTGCAGGGCAAGTAGGAGCAAAAGAAAGTCCTTTCATCTGACAAGGGTTTTCCTGAGATATTGATCACAGCCAGTGTTTGACTCTGCTTCTTGTGTATCTAGGCTCTTCTTTCTCCCTCATTGCATCCTCCTCTTTCTTTTGGGGACAAGGGGAGGAAATGGGATGTGTTCTTTTCCATTTGTTTTTATGTATATATTTATACCCATATATGCATCTATGTAACGTTTTCTGTGATCTCTATGGGAGGAGTCTCACTGATTGGGGATCTGTCACAGATGGAGATCTCCTAACTGGTGAGACACCACTATAAAAGAGTTTATGACTTGGAGGTTTAAGTCAATTATGATCATGTCATGATAATAAAGGCATTTTAATTTTTTTTAAAAAACAGAGTGCCTTAGAAAGTCCATTGGATCTTTCCCATCCAAAGAGCACCTCTAACAAACTCTGAATCCAGGAAGTGCTCCTACACAGTATTTTTTAATGTCTATCATTCAGTGAGTTATACATACATTCAGAGAGTGTTACTCATACGTTAGAAATAAATTTGGGGTACGCTAAACATTTATCTTGGCGTATTTTGACTTATGAGTCACTTACAAGTAATGTGTGTTAACGATCACATGACTTACCTACAACTTATGCCTCGCAAATGCCGGATATATCATATGTCAGGAAATTTTCAGCATGCTGAAAATTTTTTGAGGACCTCACTGTACAATGACATATACCAGTGTGCCCTCAACTTACAGAAAACTTACCCATGACTTATTCAATGTACACCAGCATATTCTCCAAATATTTAATATGTCTGGGATATGCTACCAAATCCTTGGAATTGTTACCGACTGTAGCAAATCTTTCAAGCATATTTTTTTGGCAAAGTTGATGAATTTATAATTACGTAACACACAGCCATTAAGAGTCTCAATTTTTCTCTGATAACCCCAGTGCTAGCCAGACCACATCCCTCACACTTTTTAAAAGCTTACTATGCCCCTGAATTACAGGATGACTTCTTATAATATGTGAGAACTGCAATGTGCCATGGACCTTAATTTCCGTAGTTAGACTCTGTTTATAAAAAGACTGACTTTACAGCCTAGAAACTGTACATGCACTGTGTTTACCATACCAGTAGTTACCTGAGATAGTTGAGTCATTTATGTTCTAAAATTAGTTACCCCAAAGTTTAGATTAAAACTTTAAAACAATAGATTCTTCTAAAATCTCAGTGGAATATGTGCTTCTGACTCTAGCTGGAGATGCCAATATGAAGGTGGTGAAGAGAATATGAAGAAAAGCTCAGATACTGATGAGGGCTAGGAGGCCACGAGAGTAAAGCAACCAGACAGATGGACTGACTGGAATTCTGGGACCAAGATCCAAAAGCAACACAGAGGGAAACAGTAAGTTGAGTTTAACAATTATCTTTATTACATTGATAATGTAATGGTGAAGTAATGTGCACAAAGATCTGGCAACCCTGCGGGGGAGAGCAGAAACAGGAGTTAGGATGGGTGGGGGGACAGTGGTAAAGAATAATATTGTTTTTTTCCTTACAGGCATTTCTGGGGAAAAGCTGAGGCAGTAGGGCAGGGGTGTTCCAGAGATGAAGAGCAGGCTGCCAGCAGAGGTGATGAAGAGGTGCAAGAAGGGAGCTTCAGAGCTAATGCAGGTGGCAGGCTGGCCAGGCCTGGGGGCTGAGGAGTGAAGGTAGGACACAGTGATGACAAACGTGGGTAAGTCGACTTACTTAGAGGGAAAAGGTGAAGTACACTTATGTGTTTGAATCCAATTCCAGTCCGTAAGATGAGATCCAGAGTCAAGAACAAGCAGGTCATGATGTTATGCTCGACACCGCCCACTCGACACCGACTTGGGCAATATAATGCGGAAGTGTCATGAGCAGAGTATCAAGCACTGTGTCAACATGCCCACAGTCACGTGACCATAGCAAACGAGGCCTTGTTATGTCAGTCACATCATGTGACTTGAGGGCTCGCGGGAAGTTTGAGAGGGAATTACTTTTTTTTATTTGTTTGTTTGCTTTGTATTCTTTGTTCCTGCCATCCAGTTTTTAATAGTGCTCAGATGGCCAAATGCTCAAAAAAAAGCATTGAGATTTTTTTCAGGTTTTTCAACTCTGATGCAGTTCTTACAGTCAGTCACGTGATGGCAGTCTTTATTAGAGGTGACTGTGTCGCTCATGAAGCAATTGTCTCAAAGTTGCTCATTATTTCATGAGGCCTCGGTTTTAACATCACTACAAGCAAGTGTCAGAGCACAGCAGGCAAGAAGGGGGCAGACAAAATCCAAGACGTGAGCCAGGCAATTGGGTCTAGGGCAAATAAAGGTCAGACAGGGCAGGCAGACAAAGAACACAAAGTTAGGCTGCATGTCCACCAAACGCATTTTTTTGTCACCCGACCACCCTGAGCATTTTTTTTTTTTTTCAGCATTTGTGCGCAGTGCTCTGGAAAAAAAAAAAAAAAGTCTGTTCCCTGTATCCCAGCAACAGCTTGTCACTCTCAGCTCAGCGCTTCCACTTTTCCTATTGTCAGACTTTCTACTGATTTTTTAATAGCAGTCTCTAAATAACAGTGGACAGGAAACGTTTTCTAGCAGCTCTGAATGTAAAATATGATGACACGGAAACCAGGAGTCTGAGTACAGACTAGTACCAGCGTCCTATGTCCTGCCCATGCAGCAGTTCTGATTGGCTGCTAGGTCTGACATTGATGAGCTCAGCTGCAGTCTCTGAAAAGTTCAACGTTTTTCAGCTCTGAGCACCGCGACAAAAAACGGCCACCGCCGAGAGCGTTTCTGTGCCGAGGGCATTCAGCGCTGTAAACAATGAACTACATAGAGAATGAATAGAAGATAGTCATCCAGAGCGGAAACAACGTGTTTGGTGAACACGCAGCCTAAAGCATGAACGCACCGGCAAGTGAATTGCTAGGTAACCAGACAGAGCAGGAAGAGCCTCCCTTATAAAGGGCACCTTTAATTGGCAACAGGTGGTGATCAAGGCCAAAGGAAGGGCGCTAATTAACAGGAGGAGAGAGGCAGACACACATGACAGACAGGGATCCTTACAGACTCTGGAAAACTAAGTGTCTGCAATTTTTCTTTAAAGGTGTCAATTAACTTGTTTATGATGTTATGCAAACATTCAAGAAGAATTATGTGATGTAAAAAGTCAAGAATATTTTTTTAAATGAAATGATATGTCCATTTTTGGCCAAATGGTGAGACTGACAGGTAAATATACAGCAACATCAGTGTTATTTCTGTTGAACTTTACTGTAACTGTACTGTTTATACATTCACTGAATAAATCTGTATGTTCACAACTGATAAATAACAGACATTTTCATGAGTTAAAATCTTTACCTTTGTGGGGAACCCACTCAGTAGTTACTCAGTAGTTTTCCCTCAGACTGAAGTGGCAGATCAAAGGTGGGGAGTGTGGGGAGTGATATGTTAATGCAGCACCCCGGGTAGCAGAGATGTGTTAGTGTTGTGATATAAAAGAGAGTGCCTGCAACCTGGTGGGAAGTTTTCTGATTCTGGTGAATGTGAGAGAGAGTGGAATAAAGTTTCATCTGCTCAGAAAAGTTCGGGCTGGTTATTTCTCTCCACACTGGTGACCCTTGACGCACAATGGAACGCAAGGCGAACACCAGCAAGTGCCAGCAACGTGTGCGCTGTTTTGGTCAAACTCCCAGACTTTTGGCTACATGACCCGAAGTCTTGGTTCCTACATACCGAGGCCCAGTTCGCACTCCGGGGAATAACGGCAGATGACACCAGATATTACTACGTGGTTGCAGCGCTGGACACACGCACAACTCAGCAGGTGGTGAGCCTGCTCCAACAGCCCCCAACCCGCGACATATACGGTGCTCTCAAAACCGCGCTACATGCTCTCGGACTGTGAGAGAGTGGAGAGGCTCCTGACGCGCTCTGAGTTAGGAGACGGGTCGGCAGTCGAATTGATGGAGAAGATGTTGGCGTTGATGGGCACAGATGACGGGCATTTTCTCTTTGCCCACCTTTTCCTCTGGAACCTCCCGACAGCGGCCAAAGCGGTCCTTGCCAATTCGCCACAGCTGGCCACATGCAACTACTGGGCACTAGCCCAGCAGGCAGATCAGATCATCCTCACTACCAGAGCCCTCACAGTGAATGAAGCGCCATCGGAACCCAGCGAGATGGCCAGCGGAGGCGAGGAGTCAGCGATGGTGGCTGCAGCAGGGGCCAAGAAGCACCGGAGAGACACACTCTTTTTCTACCACCACCGTTTTGGAAAGGACGCACACCGATATTCAGGAAACACGTTCAGGAAACGCTGGGGCCGGCAGTCGGTAGCAGCTGGGACCGCTGGTGAAGCAAGCAAGCTGCTCTAAGTGACAGACTCACGCTCGGGGAGACGGTTCTTCGTGGACTCCGGCTCCCAAAAGAGCCTCATCCTGCCATCCTACGCCGACTGGCTGGCGGGAACTAGCGGCCCTGAGCTGACAGCTGCAAACGGCTCAGACATTAAAACTTTTGGAGAGAGGACACTGACTGTATCCTTGCACGGCTGTACATACCAATGAACATTCGTCATAGTGGCATGCAGCTTCCCCATTTTAGGTGCTGATTTTTTGTGTGCACACAGACTACTAGTCGATGTGGCTAACAGACGCCTGATTAACGCAATGTCTTTTGATTCTCTCCCCTGTACAGCTCGAGGAGCCGGGCCCACAACACTAGCCAACGTCACAGCTCCAGGGGATTAATTCCACACACTACTCAACCAGTTTTCAGCACTCACAGTCCCAATGTTTTCGGTGACCGTCACTAAACACATGGTGGAGCACTTCATTACCATTACAAGGCCACCCATTTTCGCACGACCTCGGCGCCTGGACGCAGCTTAACTGGCCATAGCGTGCGAGGAGTTTGCCAACTTGGAAAAGTTGGGCATCATCAGATGCTCAAACAGCCCATGGGCATCCCTGCTACATATGGTTCCTAAGGCCGAGGGATCATGGCGACCTTGCGGAGATTTCCGCAGATTAAACAACGCCACAGCACACGACTGCTACCCCATCCCTCATATTCAGGATTTTTCCGTTCACCTCACCGGGGCATGCATTTTTTCCAAGATAGACCTGGTCCATGGTTACCACCAGGTCCCAATGAGCGCTGCGGACATACCTAAAATGGCAGTAATAACCCCGTTTGGTCTGTTTGAGTTTTTACACATGCCTTTTGGGTGGGATAAAAGGTGCAGTGCAGACATTCCAATGCATGATGGATGCTGTGCTGCGCAATCTGCCATTTGTGTTCGTTCACCTGGATGACATCCTGGTGGCCAGCACGTCCGAGGACGAACATGTAGCCCACCTCAGGACAGTTTTCCAGAGGTTGGAGGAGCATGGATTAATAATCATCCCAGCGAAGTGCCAGTTCGGGGTGACGGGGATCAATTTTTTGGGCCACCGCATCTCACTGGAGGGCGCGATACCCTTGCTGGACAAGGTACACGCCGTGGCGAACTTTCCCCGGCCTCAGATGGTCAGGGCACTGCAGGAGTTTTTGGGGATGGTTAACTTCTACAATCGTTTCCTCCCCCGCGCAGCCCAGCAAATGCAGCCGTTGTACGCCACGCTTGAGAAACAGAAGCCAGCGGACAGAGTCGACTGGGCTCCTGAGCGAGAGCAGGCATTTTCCGAGGTTAAAACAGCTCTGGGGAATGCTGCACTACTGGCGCACCTGGACCCAGCGGCTAGGATAGCGCTCACTACCGACGCATCAGACGTGGCCATAGGGGCCGTTGTGGAGCAGTGCGTCGCCGGTTCTTGGCAGCCGCTTGCCTTTTTTAGTAGGTCTTTGCACGACAATGAGCATAAATACAGCACGTTCGACAGAGAGTTACTGGCTCTCCACCTGGCCATACGCCACTTCCAGTTCTAGCTGGAAGGGCGCACCTTCACTGCGTTGGTGGACCACAAGCCACTTACGTACACGATGGCTAAGGTTTCGGAACCATGGTCGGCCTGGCAGCAGAGACAGCTGGCCGCAATCTTGGAGTTTACAACCGACATTTGACATGTGCGCAGATCGGCGATGCAAACGTTTGCGCGCTCCAGTCTGTACCAACAGGGTTAAGGCTGGAGAGCAAAGTGCTGCAACACCCCCCCCCCCCCCCCCACAAGTCTGTGATGTCTCTACAGGCCGCGTGCGACCGGCGGTCCCATGCCGCCACGTTTTTGAGTCAGTTCACTCCCTGGCGCACCCAGGAGTGTGCGTGTCAGTCAAAATGGTGGGCGCAAAGTTCGTCTGGCCGAGCCTGCGGAAACAGGTGAAAGAGTGGGCCGCAGCCTGTGTAGCGTGCCAATGAGCCAAGGTGCACAGGCACACGAAGGCCCCTTTGGAGCCGTTCCTCATCCCAGCTAAGAGGTTCGACCCCGTTCACATGGACCTCATGGGCCCCCTTCCACCATCGCAGGGGTTCACGCACCTCCTGACAGTGGTGGATCGCACCACATGCTGGTCTGAAGCAGTCTCGCTAGCTTCCACCGCGTCCGCAGATGTGGCACGTGCTTTTTTGACAACATAGGTGGCACGTTTCGGTGCGCCTTCGGACATCACGTCCGATCGGGGCCCGCAATTTGTTTCCAACCTCTGGTCCACCATGGCCCGGAGCCTGGGCATCTCAATTCATCGCACGACCGCGTACAACCCTCAGGCCAAAGGGTTATGTGAGCGTGTCCATAGGTCACTTAAAGCAGCGCTCAGAGCTTTGCTTAAGGATGCAAATTGGGTGGACCAGTTGCCATGGGTTCTATTAGGGTTGCATTCCGCACTGAAGGAGGATTTGCCAGTCTCCCCAACAGAGCTGTTTTTTCCCCAGTCGCTGCGGCTCCCCGGGCAATTTTTCCCAGATAACCCCGCGGCGAACACCAATCCATCCCCGCGTTCAAGACATAGCGCAGAGGCAGGGATGCTACCCGGCCCGGCCCACCACTGTTTTCCACACGCTTTTGTGCCAAAAATCTTGAAGGACGCATCGTTCATATTTGTCAGGCACGATGCCCACCAGACCCCATTGCGCCCGCCTTACGATGGCCCATTCAGAGTGCAGGAAATTTTGTGTTAGACTTGAGAGTTGCCAGGAGACAATCTGTATAGACAGGCTTAAGCCCACCTTTGTTTTAGCAGACGAGCAGGTGGTGTTGGCCCAAGCTCCTCGGCGCGGAAGACCCCCACGGAGAACTCCCCAGGTAAATGAATCGTCAGAAAAGTCACACAAGCATGCTGAAGGTGTTTCCCCCCTCCCCATTGTCCCCCCACAGACGGACACACCCCCAGGAACTCCCCACCGGCACAGCAGAGCCTTGGAGCCGAAGAGCCCCTGTTACAGCAGCTATGGACGGAGGCTGAAGTCCAAGGGATAAGGATAAGGGATAAGGGCCTGTACTTATATAGCACTTTTCTAGTCTCAAAGACCACTCAAAGTGCTTCACTGAGTACTAACCCTCTATTCTAAGGGCCTATAGGAGACAGACATCTAGGGACAATTTAGAACAACCAATTAACCTAACATGCATGTCTTTTGATTGTGGGAGGAAACCGGAGCCCCTGGAGTAAACCCACGCAGCACAGGGAGAACATGCAAACTCCACACAGAAAGGTTCCTACCTCTGCCAGCCTGGGGATTCGAACCTGGAACCTTCTAGCTGTAAGGCAACAGTGGACATCAGGGTTAAGACTCAGTCTGAGACTCTGGGGTGGGTGGGTGGGGGGACCCACTCAGTTGTTACTCAGTAGTTTTCCCTCAGCCTGAAGTAGCAGATCAAAGGTGGGGAGTGTGGGGAGTGACATGTTAATACAGCACCCCAGGTAGCAGAGAAGTGTTAGTGCTGTGATATAAAAGAGAGTGCCTGCAACCTGGTGGCAAGTTTTCTGATTCTGGTGAATGTGAGAGAGAGTGAAATAAAGTTTCATCTGTTCGGAAAAGTTCGGCCTGGTTATTCTCTCCACACCTTCATATTTTCAGCTGAAGATGCATCAGGATGACCAGATTGCACAAATCAGTCAGCTTCTTCAAATGATCTGTTCTTGTTACAGTGGAGTAAAAAAGTATTTAGTCAGCCACCAATTGTGCAAGTTCTCCCACTTAAAAGATGAGAGAGGTCTCCAATTTTCATCATAGGTATACCTCAACTATGAGACAAAATAAGAAAAAAAAAATCCAGAAAATCACATTGAAGGATTTTTAATGAATTAATTGGTAAATTCCTCGGTAAAATAAGTATTTGGTCAATAACAAAAGTTCATCTCAATACTTTGTTATATACCCTTTGTTGGCAATGACAGAGGTCAAACGTTTTCTGTAAGTTTTCACAAGGTTTTCACACACTGTTGCTGGTATTTTGGCCCATTCCTCCATGCAGATCTCCTCTAGAGCAGTGATGTTTTGGGGCTGTCGCTGGGCAACACAGACTTTCAACTCCCTCCAAAGATTTTCTATGGGGTTGAGATCTGGAGACTGGCTAGGCCACTTCAGGACCTTGAAATGCTTCTTACGAAGCCACTCCTTCATTGCCCGGGCGGTGTGTTTGGGATCATTGTCATGCCAAAAGACCCAGCCATGTTTCATCTTCAATGCCCTTGCTGGTGGAAGGAGGTTTTCACTCAAAATCTCATGATACATGGCCCCATTCATTCTTTCCTTTACGCGGATCAGTCGTCCTTGTCCCTTTGCAGAAAAACAGCCCCAAAGTATGATGTTTCCACCCCCATGCTTCACAGTAGGTATGGTGTTCTTTCCCCTCCAAACACGACAAGATGAGTTTTTACCAAAAAGTTCTATTTTGGTTTCATCTGACCATATGACATTCTCCCAATCCTCTTCTGGATCATCCAAATGCTCTCTAGCAAACTTCAGACGGGCCTGGACATGTACTGGCTTAAGCAGGGGGACACGTCTGGCACTGCAGGATTTGGGTCCCTGGCGGCGTGGTGTGTTACTGATGTAGCCTTTGTTACTTTGGTCCCAGCTCTCTGCAGGTCATTCACTAGGTCCCCCCATGTGGTTCTGGGATTTTTGCTCACCGTTCTCGTGATAATTTTGACCTTCTGGATTTTTTTTTTCTCATTTTGTCTCTCATAGTTGAGGTATACCTATGATGAAAATTGGAAACCTCTCTCATCTTTTAAGTGGGAGAACTTGCACAATTGGTGGCTGACTAAATACTTTTTTGCCCCACTGTATGTGATTTTTTTTAACCATTCCATTGATTTCCCTCTCTATTCACCCATAATAGTGATATAGCTGTTATAATTATTGCCCCTCTGGGACAAGGAATGAGGAGAGGACCCAAGTGCTACGCAAATTTGGTACACCATAGTTTTATTATAAACAGAAAATAAAAGCTGCACATGGGCAGAACTGAAATACAAAAGCAGGTAGAATACCACTAAATTTAAACTTGGCAAACATGAAAACAAACTTTAAGACTTACAGGTAAAAGCAGGGCAAACAACAGCAGCATAGACACGGGGAGTTGACTCAATGCCTCACAAGGAACACTGAAACAGGACTCATATAAATAGGGGAACTATAGTTAGGAGAGACAGAACGGCTGAGAGGATAATCAGGGAAGCAGGCTAACACAGGAGGGGAGGGACTGCACGCACTCACAGACATAAAAACACAAACATGCACAGAGGATCAGGGAAAGACAGAAAACAATAACACAATATGAACAATAACTGACCCAGGAACATAGCAGAATTCATAAAGACAATACTAATAATAATAATCACAAGACTTAACCAAAAACAAAAGCCACCCATAAGACACAGACAACAGAGGACAACATGGCATGGCAAACCATAAACAGGGAAGACAGGGGCACTCAGAAATAATCCTAATTATAATCAGAATAATAATAACACTGTGGAAAACATACTAAATGAACATAAAGCATGGGCACGGGCCTAGCCGTACCCTTGACCATGACATAATCCACCCTTTAAGGGATGGATTCCAGACAACCCAAAACTAGAACATAGTATCAACGAAACGGGCAGGAGGAGGGGGCAAGGCACGGTGGAAAAAGCAAAATACAGGAATCAACCAGGACGAGCAAAACAAAACACAAGAGTCCATCAGGAATTCAGAGTCAAGAAAACAAAGTGAGTCCGGGGGGTGACCCAGGTCCATGGGGCCCCAAACCAAGGTGCAGAGTGGATTGGGTGGCCTGCCGAGATCCCTAGGCCACCAGATCATGAAGCAGGTTGTGTCAGGAGGCCGATCCAGGTCCATAGGACCCCAGACTAAAGCACAAAGCAGATCGGGTGGCCTGCCCAGATCCCTAGGCCTTCGAATAGCAAAACTGAGAGGGTCAGGGAGCCTACCAAAGTTCATGGGCCAACAGATGAGGGAAAACAAACAAACCTCTTGCTCGGACAGAAACACAAAAACACTCTGTTTAAAAGGAAACATAGAAGCCACCTGCCCAGGAGCTGACAACACAAAACTTTCAAACTCAGAACCTGGCAACAAAAAAACCCTGACCTTGGGAGAAAGCATGGGCAATTTAACCTCAGGAGGTGACGTGGGCATCTCACCCTAAGAGGGTGCCAACATGGACATTTGATCCTCTAGAGGAGACCACATGGACATTTGACTCTCTAGAGGGAACGACAGACACTTGACCCTCTAAAGGAGGTGACAAACACATTTCTCTCTAGAGGAGACAACAAAGACATCTTACTCTCTAGAGGTGACAACATGGACATCTCGCCTCAGAGGGTGCCAATATGGACATTTCTCCGTCTGGAGGTGAAAACAAAGGAGCATTGACTTCTGGAGGTGAAAACTTGATAACTCTGACCTCAGGAGATGAAAACATAGCTATATTATCCTCTGGAGGTGAAAACCTGTAAACATTGTCTTCTGGAGCAATGACTGAAAGTCCCATGGCCTCGAGCATGGTGGGTAGAGGTCCCATGACCTCTGGTGTGGTGGGTTGAGGTTCCATGACCTCTGGCATGGCTGGTGAAGCGTGGTCCTCCTGTGACTCCTTCCCTGACATGGCCGCATCGGACAGGAAAGAAGAGCAGGGAGTGAGGGAAGTGTCACTACAATTACCAGGAGCTAGGCAAGTCTTTACTAATACAGATGTTAAAAAAGTAAAGAACAGTACTTGCCTGAGCTCCTGATCCACTGCTACTGGGGTGACTGCCTCAGGATCAGCAGCAGGAACATGTATTTTGGGCTGAGCTGTAGCAGGAGTGTGCATTTTAGGCTGAACTGGAGCAGGAGTGTGCACTTTGGGCTAAGCTGGAGCAAGTACGTGCACCTCGGCAAGTACGTGCAATTTGTGTGCAATTTTGTACGTGCAATTTGTGCAAATTGTGTGTCAAAAAGTTTTTACTTACTTTAAACATTAACTGTGCTGTATAATAATCAACCAGATTGCGTAATTTCAATAACTTTGCATGTAAAAACAATAAATTAGTATGTTCAAGATACCCGACTTTGTGTATAACACGGACTTCCCTTTTTTGTAATATTAGCAATGAATTAAGTGTACTTTTATAATTGTTACCCCAGACCTCTATACAATAGGTCAGGAATGGAAGTAGTAATGAGCAATACAAGATATGAAGCGATTTGTAATCTAGGACCTGCTTAATTTTATTTATAATTGCAATATTTTTTTACGACTTTGTTTTGTGTGTATCTGACATGTGGTTTCCAACTAATTTTATCATCTAGTATTACACCTAAAAATTTGATCTCCTTAATATTTTCAATAATTACATTATCTATATGAATATGTATATCTTCTTTATTTTTACAATTACCAAATATCATTACCTTAGTTTTATCTATATTTAGTGATAATTTATTACAATCCATCCATTTTTTAAGCTCATTTAATTCATTATTTAGTGTATGGATTAGTTGATTATAATTATTTCCAGAATAAAATATATTAGTATCATCAGCAAATAATATTTTTAATAATTTAGAAATTTGGAATATATCATTTATATATATGTTAAATAATTTGGGGCCCAATACTGATCCCTGGGGAACCCCACAGGCAATTCCCATACACGCAGACTGACATATCGCATGGCTCAGGAGACGCACACACACAGGCTCAGAGTAGTTCAAATAGTTTATTGACAACAGGCGTGAATGAGTGCGTGTCTGCGGGATGTCAACGTGTTGGTGGCGGTGTCTGCTTCAGGCACAGAGGCAGGTGACCGTACAGCCGGGCAACCCTATGGAAAAAGCACAGGGAGAGGGTGACGGGCATACACCAACACAGAGGAAATTATGGCGAGAGAAGGACTTACTTGGATGGACAGGATAGCTGGCACAGCAAGGGGCGAGACCCGGGAGACAGCCACCTGGAGAGCTCGGTGCAGCAGCGAGGAATGGGCGTTGGAAGGACGTCATCCGCCGCCGGGAAATCCACCTGTGCACAGGGGAGCAGACTGGAGAAAAAGAAGGTAAGGGCTTCTTACCCAAATGTTTGCGCTGAAGTTTGGAAATGACTCACAATGGTGAGGGACTAAGTCTGACGGCTTCAGGCCGAAGCTCAGGGCGAGACGGCTTTTATCCCTCGCCGTTGATGACGAGCAGGTGCGGGAGCAGGTGGCACCGCTGATGAATGGCGCGGTGTGACACAGACAGATATTCTCCCATCTTCACAAACTGTTGTCTCTCAGATAAATAACTTGTAAACCAATTCAGAGCATTCCCCTAATACCATACATTTGCAGTTTATCAAGAAGTATTGAATGATTTATTGTACCAAATGCTTTTCTATAATCTATAAATACACCAATTGCATATTTTCCCTGATCTAATGCATTTATTATTTCCTCTGTTGCTTCCATTATTGCCAACGATGTTGAACTCAATCCATATTGATTCTGATTAAGCAGATCATGTTTATTTAAAACTTTTTCTAATCTGTTGTTGAAGAGTTTTTCCAGAATCTTTGAAAATTGTGGGAGGAGCGATACTGGTCTGTAGTTTGTGTAGTGGTGTTTATTTCCTTGCTTGAATAATGGTATTACTTTTGCTATTTTCATTTTCTGCGGGAATGAGCTAGTTTGAAATGACAGATTACAAATATATGTAAATGGTTTTAATATGCCATCAACAGTTCTTTTTACTAGTGCCATATCAATACTATCACAATCAGTAGATAATTTATTTTTACACTTTTCAACAACAGATTTCACCTCTAGTTCATCAACCGCTGAGAGAAAGATTGACTGAGGGTTATTCCCAATCAGTATTTCACTCACTCTGTCTTTTCCTTGGTTTGTAATTTTTGCTGCCAACTCTGGTCCAACGTTTACAAAAAAAAATCATTCATTATCTCCGTCAAGGAGGTTATGTTTTCATCGGCATTGGTTTGTCTGTCTGTTTGTTAGCAAGATAACTCAAAAAGTTATGGACGGAATTTAACAAAATTTTCAGGAAAGGTGTGTAATGGCACGGGGAACAGATGATTAGATTTTGGTGATGATCTGAGAGTGCATACTTCCCCAAGGGCTTTTGTTTGTATTTGTGCAGCAGGATTACACAAAAACTACTTGATGGATTTGGATGAAATTTTCACCAGAGGTGGTTCTTGGCCTAAAGAGGAACCCGTTACATTTTGGTCATGATGTGGGAATGCATACCTCAGCCAAGGCTCTTCTCACAGTGTGTCAGCCACAATACTCCAAAACTAATTGACACACTTTGATGCAATTTTCACCACAAGTGGCTCTAGGCCTACACACAAACCCATTACATTTTGGAGGTGACCCATGACAGACTGAAGGAGCCTTGGCGGAGGTATGCGCTCTCTGAGTGCTTTTCTAGTTTTATTTACTACCATGTTCTTCACATAATTATCACCACCATTATCAGTAAAATACTCTGAATATATCGTTTTCTTAGTTCCATTTTTCCTTAATTTATTTAATATATCCCAGACTCCTTTTATATTATTTTTATTTTCATTTAACATTTTCCTATAGTATAATTTTTTACTAGTTCGTATAATTTCAGTTAATTTATTTTTATATGTTTTATATCTTTTTTTCAGATTCTTTGGTCCTTAATTTAATGAAATTTTTATAGAGATAATTTTTCTTTTTACATGCATTTTGTAACCCCCTGGTTAACCACGGGCAATTTTTGTATTTATGTTTTCTTTAATTGGACAGTTTTTATCATATAATGATTTAAATATATCAACAAATTTATCGTATGCCAAGTCCACTTCTTTCTCTCTATAGACAACATCCCAATTCTGTAACATTAAGTCATCTTTTAAAGCATTGATTCTATCTTTTGTTCGTATTCTTTTATAAATAATCTTTTTACATGGTTTATTATTATTCTTACTCTCATTAACCCCATAATTAACGTCTAAAGAAACAAATACAGGCAGGTGGTCACTAATGTCATTTATTAGTATACCACTCACCATATTATATTCAATAACATTGGTAAAAATGTTGTCTATCAAGGTAGCACAGTGTGTCGTTTTTCTCATAGGTTTTGTAATCTTTGGAAATAAGGTTAGGCTATACATTGTATCTAAGAAATCTTCAGTTGTTTTTGTTGTTTTGTTTTCATTAAATCTATATTAAAGTCACCACAAATAAAGATATCTTTTTGTCTTATTTTTGTATACATCTTTTCCATACCATTTCTAAATTTTTTCATATCATATCCCAGTGCTCTATATATACAACTTACTACTATGTTTTTTTCTATTTTCCATCGTTATTTCGATTGTTAAACATTCCATACTTTCACTCACTGTTGATGTCATGTTGTCTACTTTTTAATTTTTAATTTTCTATCAACATACAGTGCTACCCCACCACCACTTTTACATTTCCTATTTTGTGTGTACATCTCATATCCATGTAGTTCAAAATTTACATCTTTTTCTCCATTAATCCATGTTTCACTTATTGCAATAATCCTAAATGGGGTGTTAAATTGATTTAAAAACTCCTTAATACTATCAAAGTTGGCATAGAGACTCCTACTATTAATATGTATTATTGTCAATGTCTGATCCGAGTTCATAATTACATTTAATTGTTGTTCATCATAATAAGCACACTTATTGTTAATATGATTAAAGTAGTTATTATCTGGGTCAATATCTCCAAAAATGTTTTGTGGTTGCTGTTCAGTATTTACAAAGGTTTCAGCTTCAATTTGCCCTAATACACTTCCACTGTTAAATGAGGAAGGATGATTCGTTAAAGTTCTAATCATGAGTTGTGTCAACAATGTACTCCAAAAGGGGAAAAAAAGAGAAAAAAAAAATCCACTCATAATCTTACTGCACTGTTATTCCTGCATAAGAGCTAAGATTTAAATTTTTCTAATTTCTCCAGTTCTCTAATCACTATGACTTTAGCTTCTTTTGGAGTTCCAAGCAGTTTTATCCACACCTTACAGTTCTTTGTCCATGTTGATTGTATTTTCCCCTGTTTTCTGAGAGCCCTGGCTTGTCTCGCTATTTCAGAGTTCTTTTTTGCTAAATGTTCATTTACATAGACAGCCGTTCCTCTCAGTTTTCTTGCTTGTCACAGAAGATCAGTTTTTGCTTTCCTGTCTTTTTTAGGTAACGTGTGGCAAGCCAAAATAGTCTTACTGTCCACAACAATGTTTTAGAGTTGAAAAAAGTTAACACCTGCTGCTCAAGCGTGTGTGATTCTCCTAATGTCTCATCCTCCCCATCCTGGTTGTCAACTCCAGCTGTCACACGTGCAGGGGAGCGGTGCCTGGTGTTAAGACCGCTCACAATGACATCATCTGTTCTTGTATACTGTTTTAATTCATCCACACATCTTTCTAAGAAATTCATTTTCTTGTCTTTTTCCATAACTTCAGCCTTTAATTCACACATTTGGTTCATAAGGCCAATAAGCAGAGTTTGTTGTTTTTCTATCTTACATATTTCTTCAGTCATAAAATTTGGTGAGCGTCGGATCTCCTCCAACTCCTCTCCATTTGTCTGATTCTTTTTCGGAGGCATACTGACTAGTTTGATTGGGATCAAAGTAGCGGCTCACCTGTTGGCTAGTACAGGAGCCGAAGTACATCCGATGGCTACGGGAGGCCTATATGCTTCAGACTTGGTGTAATAACAGCAGAATAATTCATAGCCACTGTTCACCGGACTTAGAGGCCATGTCCTTCCTGTGTAGGCCTTTTTATCTCCGCAGCGAGCTAACTGCAGTAATTTTAACAGCCATTTACATTGCTCCTGATGCCAACGTTAGCTTAGCACTCAATCATCTCCAGCACATTGTCAGCAGGCAGCAAAGAGACCACCCTGATGCAGTCCACATTATTGCAGGGGATTTTTTTTCACAAACCATCCTTAAAGACTGTACTGCCCAAATTCCACCAACATGTTAAGTGTCCCGCAAGAGGGGAAAGAACACTGGATCATGTTTATAGCAACATTCAGCACGCTTACAGAGCTAAACCCCTCTCCTGCCTTTGACAATCAGACCATCTCTTTCTGCTTCTGATTCCTGCCTACTCACCCCTTTGTAAGAGTTTCCCCCAACCAAACAAACAACTAAAACCTGGCCTGAAAATGCTCTCCTACAGCTACAAGACTGCTTTGCCTGCAGTGATTGCAGCATCTTTGAACAGCAGGACCTGGACTCCTATACCGAATCTGTCCTTTTCTACATCAAATGCTGTGTAGAAAATGTGACAGTCACCAAACACATCCGGGTATTTCCAAAACGCAAACCATGGATGACCAGTGAAGTCCAGGATCTGATCAGAGCCCAAAACTCAGCCTTCAGACACAGGGACAGCTCTCTGTACAGCACTGCCAGAGCCAACCTGAGGAGAAGCATAAAACTCACTAAAAACGCCTATAGGAGGAACGTGGAGGGCTTCCTCACAGACAACAACCCCCAACAGATGTGGAGAGGCATCCAGGCCCTCATCAACTACAGGGGCCTGCGCCCCCCAACATCGAGCATCAGCCTCACTCTGGTAGAGGAGCTTAATAGCTTCTTTGCCCAGTTTGGGCACCCCTCCAAACCTTCCACCCCCTCCTCCTCCCTTTTCTAGTCTCAAAGACCACTCAAAGCACTTAACTAGTAACCTTCTATTCTAAGGGCCTATAGGAAACAGATATCTAGGGACAATTTAGAACAACCAGATAACCTAGCATGCATGTCTTTGGATTGTGGGAGGAAACCGGAGCCCCCAGAGTAAACCCACGCAGCACAGGGAGAACATGCAAACTCCACACAGAAAGGTTCCTACCCCTGCCAGCTTGGGGATTCGAACCTGGAACCTTCTAGCTGTTTGGCAAAAGTGTTAACCACTGCACCACTGTGCTGCCCCAGGTGCATGAGGTGAGGAGGCAACTGAGAGCAATGACCCCCTGCAGAGCTACTGGTCCAGACGGTATCCAAGGAGCGTCAAAGAATGTGCAGACCAGCTGGCAGGGATCCTCAACAAGTTGTTCAACCTCTCCCTGATGCACACCACTGTCGCCTCCTGCCTCAAGGCCTCCACCATCATCCCCATCCCCCAAAAGGCCACAATTGACAGCCTGAATGACTACAGATCCATAGAACTCACGTCTGAAGTCATGAAGTGTTTTGAGCAACTGGTGTCCCAGCACATCAGGGATTGTCTTCCCCCCTCCTTCTACCTCCATCAGTTTGCCTATAGGAAGAACTGGTCTACGGAAGACGCCATTGCCACCACTCTCCACAGAGTGCTGAGCCACCTGGAGAACCCAGGGAGCTACGTGAGGATGCTCTTTGTGGACTACAGCTCAACTTTCAACACCATCATCCCAGACATTCTGATCAACAAAATGCACTTCCTCCAGATCCCCCCCCCCCACACACACACACACCTGCTACTGGATAAAAAGCTTTCTCTCCAACCATCCACAAACAGTCAGACTTGGCCCCCACTACTTCTCCACTCTGTCCCTCAGCACTGGTTCCCCCCAAGGCTGCGTGTTCAGCCCTCTACTGCACTCCCTGCCCTCCTTTGACTGTATTCCAACCCACCAAACCACAATCATCGTGAAATACGTGGACGATACCACCTTGGTTGGGCTCATCACCGATGACGATGAGAAGGCATACAAGGCGGAGGTAGAGAATCTGCTGCTGTGGTGTCAAGCAAACAACCTGGAACTGAATGTGGAACTGATTGCTGGAGTCTTTCTGCAATTGTGGGGGTTTCCCCTACAGTTGAAAGTGCTATGAGATAACTGTTTTTGTGAAATGGCGCTATATAAATAAAGTTGAATTGAATGTCCAACAAACAAAAGAAGTCAGTCTGGACTTCAGGAAGAAGAGACGGGACCACCTCCCCCTTCCTCATAAATGGCCACTGAGTGAAAAACGGTCTCCTCTGACCTATCCTGGACTGTCAACACCAAGACCCTGGTGAAGAAAGCCCAGCAGTGGCTGCACTTCCTACATGTCCTAAGGAAGAACAACCTGGATCAGAAGCTGCTGCTGGCCTTCTACCACTGCTCAGTGGAGACCGTGCTCACCTACTGTCTGGGTGTGTGGTACGCCGGCTCCACAACCGAGAACAGAAAGGCTGTGCAGAGGGTCATCAACACCGCCAAAAAAATTATCAGTGGCCCTCTGCCCTCCCTGGAAGACATCTCCAGATCCTCCGGTCTCAGAAGGATCAAGGCCATCACAGGAGACCTCTCACATCCTGCCCACCACCTGTTTGACCTGCTTCCCTCTGGACGACGGTTCAGATCAGTCAGGTCCCACACCTCCAAACTGAAAAACTGTTTCTTCCACTGGGCCATCTGAACTGCAGACAGTCAGAGGCCCCCTCCCCCTCCCTCTGAATGCTTACATGCACAGAACTGAGGACCTTTTAATTATCACAATAACTCACCTGTCTTTGCATTCCTCACTTTCATGGATATTTTCCCATCTGTGAAATCACTACTATACTGTACATATTTTCTATAATCCTTGGGCCATTTTACTCTATTATGTGCTCTGCACTCTGCATGCTTATGTACACAGTTCCACCTGTGAAGCCACTACAGTACATACATTGGTGTGAAAAAGTGTTTGCCCCCTTCCTGATTTTTCATTTTTTTATATGTTTGTCACACTTAAATGTTTCAGATGATCAAACAAATTTAAATATCAGACAAAGATAACACAAGTCAACACAAAATGCAGTTTTTAAATGAAGGTGTTTATTATTAAGGGGGAAAAAGTCAAAACATACATGGCCCAGTGTGAAAAAGATGATGATGATGATGAAAAAGATGATTCATGATGATGGCGGCACGCCTAGACGCAGCGGCCCCTCTTGGCATCAGCGAGTGTGAGAGTTTTGATCATCCCAGACGTACATTCTGTAAAACTTACAACCGTGAGACCTTATTAAACATCAAGGTACTGCACGCTGCAAGAATCGCGGCACTCGGTTGTGACTTGGACATTCTACGCCAGCATGGAATTCTGGCGGAGTCCCTGCTGGAGGCTACCCGGGAGAGGAGGAAGCATAAGCGGAGGGAACACAAGCAAAAGTGTGGAAAAAGGGCCGGGATTCATGCAAGGCTAAAGGCTAACCCCTCCAGACCAGCAGTACCGTCGCTCCTTCTCTCTAACGTCCGCTCCCTCAACAACAAGCTGGACGAGCTGCATCTGCTGAGAGAAACCCGGAGAGAGTGGAGGGACTGCTGTGTGCTTGCGTTCACGGAGACATGGCTCCACGACAGCATCCCATGGCTCCACGACAACATCCCAGCCATTCAACTAGAAGGTACGTCGGTGTTCTGAGCAGACAGAGAAATGGTGAGCTCTGGTAAGACCCGTCGGGGGGGGGGGGCGCTATGCATCTATATTAACAAGAACTGGTGCGTAAACGCCACGTTAGTAGCTAAACACTGCTCTCTGTTGGCGGAGTTCCTTATTGTAAATTGTCGGCCATATTATCTGCCGAAGGAATTCAGCAACGTGTTTGTAGCTGCTGTTTACATAGCGCCGAGCGCTAATACTAATGCTAAGAAGGCACTCTGGGAACTGCACGATGCTATTAGCAAAATCCAAACTTCACACCCGGACAGTTTTGTGGTGGTTGCGGGGGATTTTAACCACACCAGCTTAAAGACTGTGCTCCCCAAGTTTAAACAATGTGTAGACTTTAAGACCAGAGGAGAGAATATGTTGGACTTAGTGTACACATGGTTCCAAGGTTGTCATAGCCAGGAGCGGCACTTGGGTTAAGCTCCCAGTGCTCATAAAATGCTCCTTATGGCGTGCGTCTCGAAAAGCCTCTGATAACTAAGTCCAACTCCTAGCCTGCCCGTGTGGTTTAGTCTCTAAGCCCGGCGGAACTGCTTTTACTAATAGGAGAAGGGGCGAGGGCAGATCTCTGGCGCCTTAAAACCAGATGCTTCGGGTAGATGGTGGCTCATCAGCCTGGTAAGGTAGCCCATCTAGGGGAAGGTAAACCCTGATTTCAAACCTCCACTGCCTTGCGGCACACCCGGTCACGGGAAAGGCTTCGGGAGTCAACCCTGAGGAAAAATCCGGAGTCACAGCCCCTAAGGCAGTTCTCTGTTGTGCTCAACATCGTTCTGGCAGCTCCTGCGATGGCGCTGGTGCCAAACTGTAGCAGCCCTGCTGTTCCTTTGGATTCATCAGTGACGTGGAGAGGGGGGACATGCTGCATGGGTAACATCTTGTCCTCCATATCTTCCTGCCCAGGCTTGAATCCTACCATCGCCCAACGCTGGAAGGTAGAACACCAGTGCGCATCGGCCTGTTCAGCCACAGGTGGTGCTGTTCCAGCAGAGTAGACGTTTAGGATTCTCTTCCATGGTCATCATAGACCGACGGAGGCCGACGACCGTGTACACAAACACAGATGCATATAAGGCAATGCCCCGCCCCCACCTCGGCCTTTCTGACCACATATCCGTGATGCTGGTACCTGCCTACAAACCCTTACTGAAGCGCAGCAGGCCAGTAGTGAAACAAATCAGGATTTGGCCAGAGAGTGAAACCTCTGCACTGAAAGACTGTTTTCTGCACATAGACTGGGAGGTCTTCAAAATAGCAGCCTCCCAGGAAGACAAGACAGATGTGGAGGAGTATGCTGATACGGTCACCAGCTACATCGCGAAGTGCAGAGAGGATGTCACTACAGTGAAGACCATCACTGTGCGGGGAAACCAGAAGCCCTGGATGACCGCAGAGGTGTGCTCGCTGCTTACAGCCAGAGATGCAGCCTTCAGAGTGAAGGACAGGATCGCCCTCTGCTCAGCCAGGTCTGCGCTCTCAAAAGGAATTAAGACGGCGAAGCGCGCCTATGTGGAGAAAATCCAGGGACACCTCTGTGACACTAGGAACACCAAGCAGATGTGGCAGGGAGCTCAGACACTGACGGGCTATAAGTCTAGGCAGGGGGTCGACGATGATGACGCTTCGCTTCCAGACAGGCTCAACGACTTCTTTGCACGTTTTGAAGCATCAAACCCAACAATCAGAGGGAGGGCTGTCCCATCCCCGCCATCGGTCGGACCAGCTTTTACCATCAACACAGCGGACTCACGGAGGACCCTAATCAGGGTCAACCCACGTAAAGCTGCAGGTCCGGACAACATCCCGGGACGTGTGCTCCGAGACTGCACGAGCGAGTTAGCGGATGTACTGACTGACATTTATAACATCTCCCTGAGTCAGGCCATCGTTCCCAGATGCTTCAAGACCTCTATCATAGTACCGGTGGCAAAGAAACCAGTTGTGTCCTGTCTGAACAACTATTGTCCTGTTGCACTGACACCAATTGTGATGAAGTGTTTTGAACGGCTTGTCAAACCACACATTACAGCCTGCCTCCCTGCATCACATGACCCGCTCCAGTTTGCATATCATTCAAACTGCTCCACGGAGGATGCTATAGTCACCACCCTGCACTCTGTCATCACCCACCTGGATCAGAAAGACACCTACGCCAGACTCCTGTACATTGATTTCAGTTCAGCATTCAACACCATTATTCCCCAGAGACTGATGGAGAAATTACTCCTTCTTGGTCTGAACACCGCCACATGTTTCTGGATCCTGGATTTCCTGACAGAGACCTCAGTCTGTCCAGGTTGGAAACAACATCTCCAACTCTGTCACGCTGAGCACCGGATCCCCTCAAGGCTGCGTACTCAGTCCACTGTTGTTTACACTTCTAACACATGACTGTGCATCCAGACACGAGGGGAACCAGATTATTAAGTTGTCAATGTACAGGGAAGAAGTGAGAGACCTGGAGGGCTGGTGCAGGGAGAACAATCTGGTGCTCAACATGGACAAAAGGAAAGAGATGATTATCGACTTCCGGCAGTCACAGCCTGAACACGTCCCCCTCAGCATCGGCAGCCATTTAGTGGAGAGAGTGGAGAACATCAAGTTCCTCGGAGTGCAGATCTCGCAGGACCTGACCTGGAGCAAGAATTCCTTGGGGATCAGGAAGCGGGCCCAGCAGAGACTGCACTTCTTGGGGAAACTCAAACAGGCCTCTCTCCCCATCTGCATCCTCAGGACCTTCTACAGAGGTGTGGTGGAGAGTGTTCTGACGTACTGCATTGCTACATGGTACTCCAGCTGCAGTATGTCAGACAAAAAAGCCCTGCAGAGGATAGTTAAAGGAGCTGAGAGGGTAATTGGAGTCTCCCTCCCCTCTGTCCAAGAACTTTTTCAGAACCGTTGTAGGAGCAGGGCACTGAACATTGTCAAGGACCGTTCTCACCCTTTGCATAAACACTTTGAACTTCTGCCATCTGGCAAGCAATTCCGGAGCATCAGAGGCAGAACCACCAGACTGATTAACAGCTTCCTTCCACAAGCTGTTAGGATGCTGAACAGTTGATCCGGAATCTCTCATACATACTACTGCACCTACGGACATCATGTATATTATTTGTATATTATAGTTCTGGTTAGTTTTTCAAATATGTCTCAGGGATGTGTGAATGGCTGTGGTGGGATGGGGGGTGAAGATATGTGTGAGTGTGTCTTAAATCATGTTCTTTTACTTATATGGATGCCAAGAAAAACGCAATTTCATCTTGCCTGCACTACAGTTGTATGTACAGCAATATGACAATAAAGGTTGATTTGATTTTGATTTGATTTGAAAAGTGACTGCCCCTTAAACCTACTAACTGGTTTGGCCACCCTTAGAAGCAACAACTGCAAGCAAGTGTTTGCAATAACTGGCAATGAGTCTTTTACAGCGCTTTGGAGGAATTTTGGCCCATTTATCTTTGCAGAATTGTTGTAATTCAGCCACACTAGAGGGTTTTCGAGCATGAACCACTTTTTTAAGGTCATGCCACAGTATCTCACTGGGATTCACTTTGACTAGGCCTCTCCAAAGCCTTCTTTTTGTTTTCTTCTTAAGCCAGAGGTGGACTTGCTGATGTGTTTAGGATTATTGTCTTGTTGCAGAACCCAAGTGTGCTTCAGCTTGCGGTCACAAACAGATGGCCAGATATTCTCCTTCAGAATTTTTGGGTAGACAGCAGAATTCATGGTTTTATTTACATCAGCAAGTCATCCAGGTCCTGAAGCAGCAAAACAGCCCCAGACCATCACACTACCACCGCCATAGTTTACTGATGGTATGATGTTCCTTTTCTGAAATGCTCCGTTACTTTTACGGCAGATGTAATGGGACACACACCTTCCAAAAAGTTCAATTTTTGTCTCGTCAGTCCACAGAATATTTTCCCAAAAGTCTTGGGGATCATCAAAATGTGTTCTGGCAAAACTGAGACGAGCCTTTATGTTCTTTTTGTTCAGCAATGGTTTCCGTCTTGGAACTCTGCCATGCAGGCCATTTTCTTATGCCCAGTCTTTCTTATGGTGGAGTCATGACCACTGACCTTAACTGAGGAAAGTGATGCCTGCAGTTCTTTCGATGTTGTTGTGGGGTCTTTTGTCGCCTCTTGGATGAGTCGTCACTGTACTCTTGGGGTAATTTTGGTTGGCTGGCTACTCCTGGGAAGGTTCACCACTGCTCCATGTTTTCACCATTTGTGGATAGTGGCTCTCACTGTAGTTTGCTGGAATCCCAAAGCTTTAGAAATGGCTTTATAACCTTTTCCAGACTGATACATCTCAATTACTTTGTTTCTTATTTGTTCCTGAATTTCTTTGGATCGCACCATGATGTCTAGCTTTTGAGGATCTTTTGGTCTACTTCACTTTGTCAGGCAGGACCTATTTAAGTGATTTCTTGATTGAGAACAGATGTGCCAGAAATCAGGCCTGTGTGTGGCTTGAGAAATTGAACTCAGCTTTCCAAAGATGTAATAAACCATAGTTAATTTATGTTTTTTTTGTTTGTTTGTTTGTTTTTTTTTGGGGGGGGGGTACTTTTTCAAACATGGCAGTGTAGGTTTGGATTTTTTTTTTTTTACTTTTAATAATAAACACCTTCATTTAAAAACTACATTTTACTTGTGTTATCTTTGTGTAATATTTACAGTAACGACGACAACAGTAAATGTGTTTGATGATCTGAAACATTTAAATGTGACAAATACAAAAAAAAAGAAGAATCAGGAAGGGAGTAAACACTTTTTCACACCACTGTGTGTATATACCTGTGGGCTATTTTTTTTTTTTTTTACTTTTACCGTTACCTCAGTCATATCGTGTCAATTGTGTGTTCTGTAACTGTTTGATTTGAAATTCTTCTCACGTACTTTATTGTGCAGTAGCCTGGTGTAGCACCTGCAGTTTTATTGTGCTGTTCAACTGTACGATGACAATGAAGCCTATTCTATTCTATTCTATTGAAAAAAATGAAACTCGTATAGATTCATTACACACTGTGATATATTTCAAGTGTTTCTTTCTTTTAATTTTTATGATTATGGCTTATAGATCATGAAAACCCCAACTTCGGTTTCTCAAAAAATTAGAACATTACATGAGACCCATAAGAAAAAATAAGTTTTTACTAGAAATGTTGGCGGACTGAAAAGTATGTCCATGTTCCACTCAGGACTTGGTCAGGGCTCCTATTTCCTGAATTACTGCATCAGTGCAGCATAGCATGGAGGTGATCAGCCTTTGTTACTGCTGAGGTGCTATGGAGGCCCAGATTGCTTTGATCGCGGCCTTCGGCTCGTCTGCATTGTTGAGTCTGGTGTCTCTCTTAACAATACTCCATAGATTCCCTATGGCACGGGTGTCAAACTAATTCCATGAAGGGCCAAGATCCTGCATGTTTTACCTTCATCCAGTGTCTTCAGCAGGTAAATTAATTGAATTTCTTCCCACTGATTGCTGATCAGTGAAAACACCTGTTGAAGGGTGGAGGTAAAACATGTAGGGTCTTGGCCCTCCATGGAATGAGTTTCACACCCTTGCTGTATGGGTTTTGGGTCAGGACAGTTTGCTGGTCAATCAAGCTCAGTGATACATGGTCATTAAACCAGGTATTGGTAGTGTGGGCAGGTGCCAAGTCCTGCTGGAAAATGAAATCGGCATCTCCATAAAGCCTGTCAGCAGAGGGAAGCATGAAGTGCTCTAAAATTTCCTGGTAGATGACTGCACTGACTATAGATTTTATAACATACAGTGGACCAACACCAGCAGATGGCATGGATCCTCAAATCAGGTGCCAAGTCCTGTCATTTGGAAATCAAGGTCACAGTGTCTAGAGGGATAATGAAGACGCACAGAATCCAAGTTGATTGAGGTCCAGTGTGAAGTTTGCACAGTCTGTGATGATCAGTGATCTTTTAATCAATGAGATGAGCCTGTAGATGAGGCCCGGCAGTCTCCTAAACAAAGAGTATCCACCTAGACGTTAAACTCTGATGAACAAGCAGTGACAGAATTGTCAGGCTAGAGAAAATGACAGAGCAAGGAGGGCATGTCTGTGTCTCAGCTCATCAGTGAAGAAGCCTCTGAAACTGCACAAGTGAAAAATACTCTTCAAGCAAAAGAAAACCTTTTCAAAACATGGGCAGAATACTTAGTTACTGTGGACAGAGATTAGGCTGTTGTGTTGCCATCAGTGTTTTTAATCTTCCCTTGGTGGAAGAATATAACAACAAATAAACACACCATGATCTGCTGTGGGTTATCAATAGCCCACTGTGCTAACTGGGCAATAGGAGAGTTCAATGGAATTAGTCTGATCCACATGAGCTTCATCCAGCACTTTGTCAATCCAAATTTCACAGTGGCAGGACTTAAGTTATAGACATATCAGGGGGTATTCCAGAAAGCAGGGTTAACATAGCTTGGAATCAACCCTGAACTCAGAGTTAAGTGAGTCTGCCAAAGCTTACTCGGTTTCTGGTTCCACAACTCTGGTTATGAATCAACTCAGATGGTTGACCCGGAGAAATACAGCATCTCACAAAAGTGAGTACACCCCTCACATTTTTGTAAATATTATATTTTTTCATGGGACAACAATGAAGAAGACACTTTGATACAATGTAAAGTAGTCTGTGTAAATTTGCTGTCCACTCAAAATAACACGAAACACAGTCATTAATGTCTAAACCGCTGGCAACAAAAGTGAGTACACCCCTAGTGAACATGTCCAAATTGTGCCCAAAGTGTCAATATTTTGTGTGGCCACTATTATTTTCCAGCAAGTCTGTGCATTGACAGGCTAACCCACCACCACCACCACCTCTTCAACCTCTGCATCAATGTTGGCAACACTCATACGTCTATTTCCAAAAGATATGACGCTGAGCACATGCACTCATCTTCTTTGGTCAACCATGGTAAGGCCTGTTCTGAGTGGAACCTGTCCTGTTAAACCGCTGTATGGTCTTGGCCACCGTGCTGCAGCTCAGCTTCAGGGTGTTTGCAGTCTTCTCATAGCCTAGCCCATCTTTATGTAGAGCAACAATTCTTTTTTTCAGATCCTCAGAGAGTTCTTTGCAATGAGGTGCCATGTTGAACTTCCAGTGACCAGTATGAGAGAGTGTGAGAGCGATAACACCAAATTTAACACACCTGCTCCCCATTCACACCTGAGATCTTGTAACACCAACGAGTCAAATGACACTGGGGAGGGAAAATGGCTAATTGGGCACAATTTGGACATTTTCAGATAGGGGTGAACTCACTTTTGTTGTCAGTGGTTGAGACATTAAGATAAGATAAGATAAGATAAGCCTTTATTAGTCCCACAATGGGGAAATTCCAGGATTGCAACAGCACAGGGATAGCAACACTCAGAGCAACAATCAGAAGGCAAGAAAAAACAACATCTAGTAAACATATGTCCATATTACTATAAATGTATATATATAGACACACAGTGCAGAGCATTATGGTTGGTTGGTGAATGTGCAGCAGAAAGTCTAAGCTCTCTCTCCGCGGATGCGGCGGGCCAGCTGGAAGTCTTTGGGTATGATGGTGACCCCCTTAGTAAAGAAGAGACCACCAGGTGGACCTCGCTGGTCTCCTGCAGAGCCATGACGGCGAAGCTCAGGAAACGCAGGACGGTCTTGAAGTCCTGAGCGATCTCCCTCACCAGGCGCTGGACGGGCAGCTTACGGATGAGCAGCTCCGTGGATTTCTGGCAGCGACGGATCTTATATTTTTTGTCCTCCGCCTTACTCCAGCCCGGCAGCCGCGGCGTTTTCGCCTCAGTTCTCTCGGTATGTCGAGTTTTTCCAATGGGACCGGGTGGCGGTTGAATGCTAGCAGCTGTTCTCTGCTGTATCGTATCCTGCTATAGACAGTGGCTCCGTCCACCGGCTCAGGAGACATTTAGGACGATCTGTGTGTCCGTGATATAAGTGGGGTGAAAAAAAAAGACGGATCAAAAGAGAGAGGAAGGGAAAAAGACTCGGAATCGAGCCGCTGTTGCAAAAGGCAGCCGACTCGTGTGGCGCCGAGAGAAAAAAAAAAAAAAAAAAAAAAAAAAAAAAAAAAATTAATTAATTAATCGCTGTGTGTTAAGTTATTTTGATGGGACAACAAATTTACACTGTTATACAAGCTGTACACTGACTACAGTGGGGCAAAAAAGTATTTAGTCAGCCACCAATTGTGCAAGTTCTCCCACTTAAAAGATGAGAGAGGTCTCTAATTTTCATCATAGGTATACCTCAACTATGAGAGACTAAATGAGAAAAAAAACAAAAAAACAAACAAAACAGAAAATCACATTGAAGGATTTTTAATGAATTAATTGGTAAATTCCCCATTAAAATAAGTATTTGGTCACCTACAAACAAGCAAGATTTCTGGCTCTCACAGACCTGTAACTTCTTCTTGAAGAGGCTTCTCTGTCCTCCACTTGTTACCTGTATTAATGGCACCTGTTTGAACTCGTTATCAGTATAAAAGACACCTGTCCACAACCTCAAACAGTCAGACTCCAAACTCCACTATGGCCAAGACCAAAGAGCTGTCAAAGGACACCAGAAACAAAATTGTAGACCTGCACCAGGCTGGGAAGACTGAATCTGCAATAGGTAAGCAGCTTGGTGTGAAGAAATCAACTGTGGGAGCAATTATTAGAAAATGGAAGACATACAAGACCACTGATAATCTCCCTCCATCTGGGGCTCCACACAAGATCTTACCCCGTGGGGTCAAAATTATCATGAGAACGGTGAGCAAAAATCCCAGAACCACATGGGGGGACCTAGTGAATGACCTGCAGAGAGCTGGGACCAAAGTAACAAAGGCTACATCAGAAACACACTACGCCGCCAGGGACTCAAATCCTGCAGTGCCAGGCGTGTCCCCCTGCTTAAGCCAGTACATGTCCAAGCCCGTCTGAAGTTTGCTAAAGAGCATTTGGATGATCCAGAAGAGGATTGGGAGAATGTCATATGGTCAGATGAAACCAAAATAGAACTTTTTGGTAAAAACTCAACTTGTCATGTTTGGAGGAGAAAGAACACCATACCTACTGTGAAGCATGGGGCTGAAAACATCATACTTTGGGGCTGTTTTTCTGCAAAGGGACCAGGACGACTGATCTGTGTAAAGGAAAGAATGAATGGGGCCATGTATCGTGAGATTTTGAGTGAAAACCTCCTTCCACCAGCAAGGGCATTGAAGATGAAACGTGGCTGGATCTTTCAGCATGACAATGATCCCAAACACACCGCCCGGGCAACGAAGGAGTGGCTTTGTAAGAAGCATTTCAAGGTCCTGGAGTGGCCTAGCCAGTCTCCAGATCTCAACCCCATAGAAAATCTTTGAAGGGAGTTGAAAGTCTGTGTTGCCCAGCGACAGCCCCAAAACATCACTGCTCTAGAGGAGATCTGCATGGAGGAATGGGCCAACATACCAGCAACAGTGTGTGAAAACCTTGTGAAAACTTACAGAAAATGTTTGACCTCTGTCATTGCCAACAAAGGGTATATAACAAAGTATTGAGATGAACTTTTGTTATTGACCAAATACTTATTTTACCGAGGAATTTACCAATTAATTCATTAAAAATCCTTCAATGTGATTTTCTGGATTTTTTTTTCTTATTTTGTCTCTCATAGTTGAAGTATACCTATGATGAAAATTGGAGACCTCTCTCATCTTTTAAGTGGGAGAACTTGCACAATTAGTGGTTGACTAAATACTTTTTTACCCCATTGTACTTTACATTGTATCAAAGTGTCATATCGTCAGTATTGTCCCATGAAAAGCTACAATAAACTATTTACAAAAATGTGAGGGGTGTACTCTCTTTTGTGAGATACTGTTCAAACAGTAAAATATGGTGGTGGTAGTGTGATTGTCTGGGTCTGTTTTGTTGCTTCAGGACCTGAAGGACTTGCTGTGGTAAATTGAACCATGAATTCTGCTGTCTACCAAAAAATCCTGAAGGAGCAAAACTGGGGATTCTAAATTGTCCTTAGGTATGACTGTGAAAGTGAATGGTTGTCTGTCTCTCTGTGTTGGCCCTGCGATGGACTGGCGATCTGTCCAGGGTGTACCCTGCCTCTTGCCCAAGATGCTGGGATAGGCTCCAGCGCCCCCGCAACCCGAAAAGGATTAAGCGGAAGAAGATGGATGGATGGAGAATGTCCGGCCATCTGTTTGTGACCTCAAACTGAAGTGCACTTGGGTTCTGCAGCAGGACAATGATCCAAAGCACACCAGAAAGTCCACCTCTGAATCGCTTAAGAAAAACAAAATGAAGACTTTGGAGTGGCCTAGTCAAAGTCTTGACTTGAATCTGATTTAGATGCTGTGGCATGACCTTAAAAAAGTGGTTCATGCTCGAAAACCCTCCAATGTGGCTTAATTACAACAATTCTGCAAAGATGAGTGGGCCAAAATTCCTCCAAAGCGCTATAAAAGACTCATTGCCTGTTATCGCAAACACTTGTTTGCAGTTGTTGCTGTAAGCGTGGCCCAACAAGTTATTAGGTTTAGGGGGCAATCACTTTTTCACACAGGGGCATGTAGGTTTGGATTTTTTTTTCCCTTAATAAGAAACACCTTCAATTAAAAACTGTGTTTTGTCTTGACTTGTGATGTCTTTGTCTAATATTTAAATTTGTTTCATGGTCTGAAACATTTAAGTGTGACAAATATACAAAAAAAATGAGAAATCAGGAAGTGGGCAAACACTTTTCCACACCACTGTACAGGTTGTCCTCGTTAGTTGGTTGCTGGTTAATTGGTGGTTCTAAATCAGCCCTTTGAATACAGTGGGGCAAAAAAGTATTTAGTCAGCCACCAATTGTGCAAGTTCTCCCATTTAAAAGATGAGAGAGGTCTCCAATTTTCATCATAGGTATACCTCAACTATGAGAGACAAAATGAGAAAAAAAAATCCAGAAAATCATGATGAAGGATTTTTAATGAATTAATTGGTAAATTCCTCAGTAAAATAAGTATTTGGTCACCTACAAACAAGCAAGATTTCTGGCTCTCACAGACCTGTAACTTCTTTAAGAGGCTCCTCTGTCCTCCACTCGTTACCTGTATTAATGGCACCTGTTTGAACTCGTTATCAATATTAAAGACACCTGTCCACAACCTCAAACAGTCAGACTCCAAACTCCACTATGGCCAAGACCAAAGAGCTGTCAAAGGTCACCAGAAACAAAATTGTAGACCTGCACCAGGCTGGGAAGACTGAATCTGCAATAGGTAAGCAGCTTGGTGTGAAGAAATCAACTGTGGGACCAATTATTAGAAAATGGTAGACATACAAGACCACTGGTGATCTCCCTCGATCTGAGGCTCCACGCAAGATCTCATCCCGTGGGGTCAAAATGATCATGAGAACGGTGAGCAAAAATCCCAGAACCACATAGGGGGACCTAGTGAATGACCTGCAGAGAGCTGGGACCAAAGTAACAAAGGCTACATCAGAAACACACAACGCCGCCAGGGACTCAAATCCTGCAGTGCCAGGCGTGTCCCCCTGCTTAAGCCAGTACATGTCCAGGCCCGTCTGAAGTTTGCTAGAGAGCATTTGGATGATCCAGAAGAGGATTGGGAGAATGTCATATGGTCAGATGAAACCAAAATAGAACTTTTTGGTAAAAACTCAACTTGTCGTGTTTGAAGGAGAAAGAACACCATGCCTACTGTGAAGCATGGTGGTGGAAACATCATACTTTGGGGCTGTTTTTCTGCAAAGGGACCAGGACGACTGATCCGTGTAAAGGAAAGAATGAGTGGGGCCATGTATCGTGAGATTTTGAGTGAAAACCTCCTTCCATCAGCAAGGGCATTGAAGATGAAACGTGGCTGGATCTTTCAGCATGACAATGATCCCAAACACACCGCCCGGGCAACGAAGGAGTGGCTTCGTAAGAAGCATTTCAAGGTCCTGGAGTGGCCTAGCCAGTCTCCAGATCTCAACCCCATAGAAAATCTTTGGAGGGAGTTGAAAGTCTGTGTTGCCCAGTGACAGCTTCAAAACATCACTGCGCTAGAGGAGATCTGCATGGAGGAAAGGGCCAAAATACCAGCAACAGTGTGTGAAAACCTTGTGAAAACTTACAGAAAACGTTTGACCTCTGTCATTGCCAACAAAGGGTATATAACAAAGTATTGAGATAAACTTTTGTTATTGACCAAATACTTATTTTACCGAGGAATTTACCAATTAATTCATTAAAAATCCTTCAATGTGATTTTCTGGATTTTTTTTTTCTTATTTTGTCTCTCATAGTTGAAGTATACCTATGATGAAAATTGGAGACCTCTCTCATCTTTTAAGTGGGAGAACTTGCACAATTGGTGGCTGGCTAAATACTTTTTTACCCCACTGTAGATGGTTAATGAAGCTCTTTGAAACTATAAAAAGCAGTGTATAAGTGCAGGTCCTCATCCTTTATTCAGCTCCAACACATGGTGATTTACACAGCAGAAGGTACATCTCTACTCATACTCCAGCAATAATTAGCCAGTGTTCATTGCCCTCACATGCCCTAGTGCAGTTTTTCTCTTGCAGTTATGGTGGAACTCACTGTACCACAATTTCAAAGGAAGTCAAGAATGTGAATATGAAACTGGATTTTTAATTTCATGTTACAACAAAAGAGTTTTGTAGGCCTGAACATTGCACCTCATTGTCTGCCTTATTTCAAAGTAAAAAAATGAGTGCAATGTCATAAAAAACTAAATCAACAATTTTCAGCATGATTTTTTATTTCAGTGTTCCAGAATTAGCAAAGATGCGACCCGAAAAGGATTAAGTGGAAGAAGATGGATGGATGGATGGATGGATTATTTTTGTTCTGGAAGAATTTTATCTACATATTAGATGTGCTGTAAGGCCTGATGCCACTGTTGCTAGTCCTTGGTAAGAGGCCATATCACTCTGTAAACTGAGCCTCCAGTGAAACATTTGCACCTTTATTTGCATTTAAACTTTTAAGTTCACTGTAAAATATATTTTAAAAAAAGAAAAAAAACTCATAGCTGAATATGCTCATTTTTTTAATTTGATTATTTTCTTGGTACATATTCACGTAGTGTTTCTTTCTTTATTTTTAAGATCATTCAAAGTATTTTGCATCTCTTATTGTAGCAGGTTTTTTAAGGGATTTACAGATCAAATCTTCTGCAAATAATTGGTAGAAAACGAGATCATGCTTTTCATATTGGTTGCCACCAGAGGGCAGTGTGGACTGTGACTAAACGAGGCTCTTCGTTCACGTGTTCAAGGTGATTTTAGTATAAACATTCAGATTATGTACTGTTTGTTTTTTTGTTAATAATGAACATTTAAATGATATTAGTTTGTCCACAAAACAATGTAGGAGTTGCCTCTCTGGTTTGGTGACGTCCTTCTCATGGCCTTTGAGTCAATCTTTGTGAAAAATGTCTGCACATGACTAAAATACTGGGTCAAGGAGGGAATGTGATCGGGGCAGCTTTTATGTCTGTCTGTTTATTAGCAGGATTATGCAAAAACTACTTGAGGAATTTGGAGGTACAGCTGGAGATAGAGATGGATGTATGGATGGAAGTACAGACAGATGTATGCAAGTTTGGATGTAGGTATGACAGTATGGACGGACAAACTGACAAAGGAAGGAATGGATGGATGGATGGATGAATGGATGGATGGACAGACGGACAGAGGGAGGACAGACAGATGGACAAATGATGCCTTGGTGGCAGTATGCACTCTCTGACAGCGCTCTCATTACAACAGTTACTAGTTAAGTCCTTTTATGTTGAAATAATTACCAAACAGAGCCTCTAGGAAAATAATGTTAAGAATTTTATGCATAGTGATAACATTTTTAACAACTGATACCTTGTACTGTTGTTGCTACGTGTTTTATACACCCAGTATGTGAGCGCAGTTAAACAGCAATCCAAGCTCCAATTTCCCAAGCCAGGATATGAGCAGCTTGCTCCTTAATTAACAGTTGTCTTTTATGACAGGAGAAAATTATGAGTGAAACTACAATAAACACAAAGAGAAAATGTCTTACAATACGTCTTGACATTCAGTAAATGATAACACAGTGATCTAATATGTGTTAGCCACACAATCATAACTACAGTAAACCTATGCTAATATGACCATGAATCAGCATCTGCATTAGCATCAGGAATTAGCATCTGAAAACAATAATCATAGCTGAAGCCCACTGCTGTCACCCTGCTGACCCAAGACTGTGTACCAGCCTACAACACCAACCACATCATCAAGTTTGCAGATGACACAACGGTGGTGGGCCTCATCACCAACAATGAGGAGGCCATCTACAGAAATGAGTTGAGCCAACTGGCCCAGTGGTGTTAAGACAATAACCTCTTCATGGGAAAAACCAAGGAGATTGTGGCTGACTTCAGAAGGGGTCACACACAGCACCCCCCTCTGATCATCGATGGTGCAGCTGTGGAGAGGGTGAATAGCACAAAGTTCCTGGGGGTGCATATCTCTGAGGACCTCTCCTGGTCCAACAACACCACATCACTGGCCAAGAAGGCTTAAACTCCCCTCCATTTCCTCTACAAACTGAGGAGACCACGAGTCCCACCCCCATCATGTGTTCGTTCTACATGGGCACCACTGAGAGCATCCTCACCCGCTGTATCACGGTGTGGTATGGAAGCTGCACTGCCTTCTGCCGGAAGACACTACAATGAACAGTGAGAGCAGCCAGCAAGATCATTGGTGCCCCCCTGCCCACCCTCTTGGACATCTACCTCACCCGCAGAGCCATCAACATTTCAGGCGACTACTCCCACCCCTCACACTCCCTCTTCAGCCCTCTGCCCTTGGGGAAAAGGTACTGGGGCCTCCGGACCCGCTACACAAGACTGATGAACAGCTTCGTTCATCAACCCATTAGGACCCTGAACTCTGTCCACTCCAACCCCCCACCCCCCATGTCTCTGCACCTTACTGCAACCATTTGTACAAATGCCATATCTGCTGCTGTCTGTCTGTCATTGCAATACTGATTATGTGCAGTCCTATCTGTTACTATCTGCACCTACACTACCGCATTGAACTGCAACTACGGGTATTACAGTTCTAGTATTCTGTATACAGTATAGGATTGCTAGGTTTCATCACTGTTAATCATTTATCTCTGTTTGCACTATGGGAGGTCTTGGTCTATCTTTCGTCACCATTTGCACTACGGGTTGCTTTAATGTACATAGACTGCTGTTGTTGATTTTTTTTTCCAGCCTTATTCCTTTTTCTTTTTTTATCTTGTGCACACCGCTGAAGAAAGAGAGAAACACCATTTCAATTCTGCATGTCCTGTACGTATAGTAGTATTGACAAATAAAATCTCTGAATCTTTGAATCTTGAATAACTCTATGCATTAGCCAATAAGAACCCAGACCCCCATAATTTTGCTTAAAGGAGAAAGGGGTCTAGGTTCTTATGAGTTAAGCAACCTCTATCACTTAAAGATGGGTTAACACTACAGCGTTTGGACTAATTGTGGACTTACCGTTGGAATCTATAGATTCCAACCAAAGAACTCATTATGGACATCAGGAAGAAAAGACAGGACCACTCCCCTCCTCATAAATGAAGACTGCATGGAAACTGTCACCACCTTCAGGTTTCTGGGCACTAGGATTGTCAACTTTCTCACAGGCAAATAAGGGAAAGAAGGTTTTAACTATTGCTCGATGCCACGATGTTGTGGACATTAGTGTTGTTATAATAGTGGGATTTTTTACCTTGATAATACCTTAGAAATACTGACACTCAATGTCATCTTTGATACTATAAGGAAAAAAAAATATCACACTGTATACCTAGAAATTTCAGATTTTTATTATAAGGCCCGTGTGTCAACTTGCTGACAGAAGACACCGGGAAAGCTACAGCTAGTACCAACATACAGTGGTGTGAAAAAGTGTTTGCCCCCTTCCTGATTTCTCATTTTTTTGTATGTTTGTCACACTTAAATGTTTCAGATCATTAAACGAATTTAAATATTAGACAAAGATAACACAAGTAAACACAAACTGCAGTTTTTAAATGAAGGTGTTTATTGTTAAGGGTAAAAAAAATCCAAACCTACATGGCCCTTTGGGAAAAAGTGATTGTCCCACCTGTGAAAACATAAATTAACTGTGGTTTACCACATCTTTGGAAGGCTGAGTTCAATTTCTCTAGCCACACACAGGCTTTATTACTGCCACACCTGTTCTCAATCAAAAAATCCCTTAAATAGGTCCTGCCTGACAAAGTGAAGTAGACCAAAAGATCCTCAAGAGCTAGACATCATGCTGCGATCTAAATTTATTTATTTATTTAGGGAATGCAAAGTCCTCAAGCCAAGCAGTTGCCTCCTGGTTTGCTGTATGGAGGGTGTGTAATCTTCCTTCCAGTCTTTGGAGCGGGCAAGCCTCTATGATGTGTTCCATTTTTTGCTCCTCTCCACATGCGCACAGTGGGCTAGGGCTACTGCCCCATCTGTGAAGGCTGGCCAAGTAGGGGCCATGTCCAGTCCTAAAGCGATTGAGTGTAGACCACTGTCTCCTTGGGAGGTTGGTGCCCGGGACCTGTTGGTTGGGGTTTGTCACCAGGTGTTTGTTTGGGACCTCCTTGGTCTCCCATTCCTCTTGCCAAGCTGTCTGGATGGTGAAGTCAGCTGGGGGAGGGTTTTTCCAAATCGTCCGTCTGGATGGAAGTCAGGCAGTGGGTGGGGTGTAGATATCTGCATGGATTGGTAAGTGAGGAGAGTCTTTGGCTTTTTGAAGCATCCTTTGAGTAAGTGCTGCTCGCCGGATGTGTGGGGGGGCTATGTTTGACAGTACAGGGAGCCAGGGGAGTGGTGTTGAGCAGATTGTCCCAGTTATGGTTCTCATGGTTGTGTTGAGCTGGGTGTCTACGTGATGTGTGTAGGATAGACCTGGACCAGACTGGGGCACAATATTCTGTTACAGAGTATAAGAGGGCTAGTGCTGAGGTGCGCAGGGTGGAGGCATGCTGCCCCCAATTTTGCACCAGCGAGCTTGCAGACCAGGTTGTTTCGTGCCTTCACCTTAGCAGCCGTCCCCTTTAAATGTTCCTTGAAGGATAGGGTCCTGTCAAGGGTCACTCCAAGGTAGGTTGGATTCGAGGCATGCTTGAGCTTGAGTCCGCTCAGGTGGATGTTTAGTTCTCTGGCAGCTTTTACATTGTGGAGATGGAATACACTGGAGATGTTTTTTGCTGGGCTTGGTTTTAGGAGCCAGGTTTTACAGAGCTGGTCCAGTTTGGCAAGATCTTCCGTGAGCACCCGTTCCAGTGGCTCAAAGTCTAGTGCTTGGAGTGCCAAACAGATGTCATCTGCATAGATGAATTTGCGAGATTTTGTAGTGGGCAGGTCGTTTATCACCAACTATCAGCCTTAGGCTTCTAAAGGTCAGGATGACAAAGCCCTTTGTCAAAAACTGTCCCAACATTACGCCCGTTTTGACACCTCGTCAGCTGTGTCCAACTCCCCCACTTCACCCAGCTCCACTGCCTCCTCGGCCCCTAATTCATCAAAAGCGGTCCCCCCCTCCTCCTCCCCCCCTGCCCTTGTCATCAGTGAGCAGGACGTGCACAGACAATTCTCCAGACTGAACTCGCGCAAGGCCCCCGGGCCGGACGGTGTGTCTCCCTCCACCCTGAGACACTGTGCGAAAGAGCTGGCTCCTGTCTTCACAGACATTTTTAACACCTCCCTTAAGCAATGCCACGTGCTGACCTGCCTCAAATCCTCCACCATCATCCCTGTCCCCAAGAAGCCACGGATTACTGGGCTTAACGACTACAGACCTGTAGCGCTCACCTCTGTAGTCATGAAGTCCTTTGAGCGCCTGGTCCTGTCTCACCTCAAGTCCATCACCACTCCCCTCCTGGACCCGCTGCAGTTTGCCTACCGTGCCAACAGGTCTGTGGACGACGCAGTCAACCTGGCCCTCCACTCCATCCTGCAGCACCTGGACTCCCCGGGAACCTATGCCAGGATCCTGTTTGTGGACTTCAGCTCTGCATTCAACACCATCCGCCCAGCTCTGCTCCAGGACAAGCTGTCCCTGCTCGGCGTGCCCGACTCCCTCTGCAGGTGGATCACCGACTTCCTGACGGACCGGAGGCAGCATGTGCGGCTGGGGAAGTCTGTCTCGGACTCTGTTAGCATCAGCATCGGATCACCCCAGGGCTGTGTACATTCCCCCCTACTCTTCTCCCTTTATACCAACTCCTGAACCTCCTCCCACCAGTCTGTTAAGCTGATCAAGTTTGCGGATGACACCACCCTCATCGGGCTCATCTCCAACGGCGACGAGTCTGTCTACAGGAAAGAGGTGGCCCAGCTGGTGTCCTGGTGCAGCCACAACAACCTGCAGCTGAATGCTCTGAAGACAGCGGAGATGATTGTGGACTTCAGGAAAGTCACAACCCCCCTGCCCCCCCTCACCATCACAGGCTCTCCCAACACCATTGCAGATTCCTTCCGCTTCTTGGGCACCACCATCACCCGGGACCTCAAATGGGAGCCAACCATCAGCTCCCTCATCAAAAAGGCCCAGCAGAGGATGTTCTTTCTGCGGCAGTTGAGGAAGCTCAAGCTACCCACCAAGATGTTAGTGCAGTTCTACACGGCCATCATCGAGTCCATCCTCACCTCCTCCATAACCGTGTGGTACGCAGGAGCCACTGCCAGGGACAGACTAAGGCTGCAGCGCGTCGTGCACACTGCTGAGAAGGTGATCGGCTGCAAGCTCCCATCTCTCCAGGACTTGTACATCTCCAAGACCCGGAGGCGTGCAAGCCGGATCAGAGCCGATCCTTCACACCCTGGTCACGTACTGTTTGCCCCCCTCCCCTCAGGTAGAAGACTTCGGTCCATTCAGACTAAAACCTCCCGGCACATGAACAGCTTTTTCCCCTCTGCCATCAGACTGCTGAACATTAAGTGACTTATTGACTCTCGTGCACTATATACAGCAGCTCATGTCGTTCATCACTGTTTTTCTGTTGCATTATTGACTGCACTGTGGTACCCCATATTATCTGCTACTTGCTAATTTATTTAAAACTGCCTTGACTAGTATTACTCATTATTATTATTATTATTATTATTATTATTATTATTATTATTATTATTATTATTACTTATTATTCTACACTTATTGCATGTTTTTAGTCTTTTAGTTTTGTAGTTTATCTCTTTATCTCATCATGTTTTTAATGTTGCAGCATGGCACCGAGACAAATTCCTAGTTTGTGTACTACATGAACAATGGCAATAAATCTGATTCTGATTCTGATTCTGATTCTGGTTTATGTAAAGGTTGAACAGGGTTCGAGCAAGAACTGAGCCTTGTGGGAGTCCGTTTTTCTGCGTCCTCCATGAGCTTGTGTTCTGACCGAGGTGGACTCTGAACCTTCGGTTGGTCAGCAGGGTTTTTATAATTGCTGTTGCCCAGGCAGGGATCGCCTTTGTAAGTTTCAGGAGGAGGCCTTTGTGCCAGATCGTATCATAGGCGGCTGTAAGATCGAGAAACACAGCCCCTGTCTTCAGTCTGCTCTCAAAGCCATTTTCGATGAAGGTGGTTAGGGCCAGTACTTGTTCTCCTGTGCTGTGGTCCTTGCGGAAACCTGCTTGATCCACACTTAGAATTTCCTCTATTCCTGGGGAAATACGTTGCAGTATTAGGCGCTCCATGATTTTATAAGGAACGCTGAGTAGGGAGATTGGGCGGTAGCTTGCTGGTAGTTTGTGGTCTTTGCCAGGTTTTGGTATGGCAATGACCTTTGCTGTCCGCCATTTCTTTGGGATCGAGTTTGTTTGTATGATCCTTGTGTACAGTTGTGTCAACCAGGTTAGGGCTCGGGGGCCAAGATTTTTCATGAATTCTCAGAAGATGTTGTCGTATCCTGCTGCCTTTCCACATTTCAGGCCCTGTAGGACTTTCTCCAGTTCAGCAGCCTTTAAGGGTTCAGGGTTTGTTTCCTCTACGGACCTTTTTTGGTGTTTTTTTAGCTCAATTGTAACTGCTCTTCTGGTGTCTTTGTCTTGGGGTGCTTTGGCGATGGTCAGTAGGTGGGATGCAACTTGGTTGGGTGTGACAGATGCTCGGCTTTGGCTAGGGGGCTTCTGTGCAGCTCCTAGGCGACGGATGACACTCCAACATTTCCTGCTAGAGTGGGTAAAGCTCCGGTCAGCAACTATCTCCTCCCATTTCTTTCGCCGGGCTGTACTTAGCGATTCAATGAGATGGTCTGCTATCTCTGGGTCCCCTGATGTTTGATAGGATTGTAGGAGGGCAGCGCTTTCTCCGTCCAGGCATGGGACATAGAGGGGTCGGTAGCCTCATGGGATTGCAGTGTGAGCAGCCTTGAAGATTGCGCTGCAGAAGCGGTTGTATGCTTCATCTACAGTGATGGTGTGGAGTGGGATGGTAACAGCACTCCGATCCAGGGTTTCACTGAATTTCTTCCAGTTGTCTTTGCGGAAGTTCCATCGCATCTTCCTTGGGCTGTTTATGACTGGAAGTTGTAGGCCAATGTGTACAAGCAGGGGCCGGTGTTGGCTGTGTGGAAAATCGTCAAGAATGAGGATCTGTGTAGGATATGGCGTCCCATTCAAAGAGCTGACCCAGCACAGGTCAGGAGAATAGTCCTTCTTCCACCTAGCAGAGTGGAAGGTTCCTCTTTGTTTGGGGTCGTGTATCAGAGTGAGATCATTTCTAGATGCCCAGTCTGAAAGTACCTCCCTGTCACTATCCACTGCTGGGTACCCCTAGTCAGGGTGATGGCTGTTAAAGTCCCCCACATAGATGGCAGGGTGGGGTAGGGTGGGTAAGACCTGCAGATCTTACCCACCCTACCCCTCACTTCCGCCCTCCAAAGAGAGCAGACGCTTTTCTTCCCAGCTCCAGCTCTGCTCCTTATCTCTCTCCTTCCCTAACTGACTGGATCCCAGCTTGCTATCGTCTGTCTGCGTGTCGTTACTGCTGATTATCGAACGAAATTATGGATTTAATAAGCTGGGCTTTGAACGCAATTGACACTGTTTTTTCAACGAGGAAATCTGGCCCGGGGGAGCCGATCTGCCCCGCGGGAACAGCTGCCGCGGGTTATTTGAAGGACACAAGTAATTGGAAACTCTTGTGCCTGTGTAATCTTTCTATTGAAGATATTGAAGATTTATACCTATTCGGGGGGATGGTCATCGGAATTCTACTGATTGGATTTGGGATTGTTCTGGTGTACTGAAACTGAAGAAGATGGACGGAGCCTATCAAAAAGCAGACCCGGCGAGGCTCACCCATCAAATTGACCAACTGGGCAGGACTCTGACAGCGGCTAATGGAGAACTGCACAGGAAAATGGATTACATCACGATCACACTGAGAGCCGTCCATGAATCGATTTCAACGCCTGGCCCATGAAGGATTTAAGCACTGAATCTGTAAGAGAATAGAAATTTTTCTTCTCTGAAGTCAGTGCTATTCGACTTGTTTTGACGCCCTCAGCACCCAGTCCTCCAGACAATCTTCAGTATATTTGTGTTTTCATAACATGGCGGGCAGCATTTGACTCTCAAGGACAGCCAGCTGTCTGGCAGACTATTCCATCTGCCGTGCCAAGGACACGCGCCTCTGCTCAGACGCCAGTCATAACATCTGCTGCGGGAAGAGCCTTTTGTTGTCCTTAACTGATATCACTGTCTGCACTCAACACACTCACACTGACTCACTATACTGACTTGAAGATTCATTCATTCACTGCTCTCTTTGTGTCATTGTTTGGATTCTATTGTCTGCTAATTGTGCATTGAGTTTTTTTTCTTGTAATCATAATATTGATCATATACGAACTGTATTCTGATAAACAATGCTTTTTTCTCTCTCCTATTGTGTTTATCCTCTTTCTCCCCCATTGCTTCCTGTTCCCATTCTGCTGGCAGGCGCGTCACCGATGCTGCCGCGTCACTGAAAATGTCACCTATGTCGTTCTCAGTGTCAAGTCAAATCCCTCGTATATTTACCAGTTATTTACTTGTGAATGTACTTGGCAATAAATCTTTTTCTGATTCTGAGATCCCAGTTGGCACTAGGGGGCTTGTACACATGATTGTCAATGTGTACAATGTGATTGTCAATGTACAATGTCAATGTACAATGATGTACAATGTGATTGTCAATGTGTAATTGTGATCTAAAGAAATTCAGGAACAAATGAGAAACAAATTAATTGAGATCTATCAGTCTGGAAAAGGTTATAAAGCCAATTCTAAAGCTTTGGGACTCTAGTGAACCACAGTGAGAGCCATTATCCACAAATGGTGAAACCATGGAACAGTAGTGAACCTTCCCAGGAGTGGCCGGCCAACCAGAATTACCGCAGCGCAGCGATGAGTCATCCAAGAGGTCACACAAGACCCCACAACAACATTCAAAGAACTGCAGACCTTACTTGCCTCAGTTAAGGTCAGTGTTCATGACTCTACCATATGAAAGAAACTGGGCAAAAATGGCCTGCATGGCAGAGTTCCAAGACGAAAACCACTGCTGAACAAAAAGAACATAAAGGCTCATCTCAGTTTTGCCAGAAAACATCTTGATGATCACCAGACACTTCTCAAGATGGCGACCGGGATGGTCACACTTTTTCAGTGCTGAGACAAAGTCACTGATTTTGCCATTAAAAGTGGCTGGCCTGCAGCGATCGGCGCTCGTGGCGAACACGCACGGGCTGAATTGCCACCTCCGTTGGATTGCCCTTTAATCGCCTTTCTCCAGCGACTTCCTGCGCCTTCCTGAAGCGATTGCTCAGCTAACACTAGTTAGCTTAATGCTACCTGAAGCGATTGCTAAGCTAACACTAGTTAGCTTAATGCTGGCGCCAGTCTCTAAATAACTACCTACAGCGATCGGATATACCTCCGGTGGATTACCCCTTTGATCGCTTTTATCCGGCCACTGTGAGTAAACTGACCAGCGATTCCAGCGCTTCCTTGTGATTCACTGATGTGCCCTACCTGAAGCGATTGCTAAGCTAACGCTAGCTAGCTTAATGCTGGCGCCAGCCATTCCACCTAACACCAGCCTGAATCAAAGCCCAGCTGCGAGGCCCAGCGGAGATACTACCAGGCAGGCGGCTATTTGTTTGACGGGGCTCAGCAGAGATTTCACCCAGGCAGACGGAGGTAGGCGGCGGTGCCCAGCGGAGGACTTACCGTGACTGCAGCGGCGGTGTGCGACGAGACTACCCGAAGCGATTGCTAAGCTAACGCTAGTTAGCTTAATGCTGGCACCAGTCATTCCACCTTACACCAGCCTGAATCGAAGCCCAGCTGCGAGGCCCAGCGGAGATACTACCAGGCAAGCGGCTATTTGTTGACGGGGCTCAGCAGAGATTTCACCCAGGCAGACGACGGTAGGTGGCGGTGCCTAGCGGAGGATTTACCGTGACCTCAGCGGAGCTCGGTGGCAGCGGCGGTGTGTGACGAGACTCGGTTGGAGGAGCGGGACGGGAGACCAGTTACGGCGACTATGAGCAACGAGACCAGCAACGGAAGGGGCTAGTTGGCTAGCTGAGGCCCAGCTGGATTCGAGGACGATCGGATCAGATTCTGGCGATATAAGCAGAATTTATTTTACTATCCACAGATTTTCCTTTTCCTTCTTTCCAAGAAAGACTGAAGATGGCTGCCACCGGATTAAAAAGTGGGCTGATGGGCACCACTAATAAGCCTTCTCTACTTCTCTACTTCCTCTTCGTTTTGTCTTTGTGTGTCTGGACCTGCAACAAGAAGGATTTTCCGACAAACTCAACCAAAGGTGAAGTTAAAAAGTTTTATCTGTATGGATTTGGGCTTGGACATCTCACCCTACACTCTATGTGGTCTTTAAAAGCCCTGAGCAAAAACTTCCAAATTAAGGCAAACATGGCTGTTAAGCAAAAATCACAATATGGCAGAGGATATACAGTTAAAGTTCTGTTAGTTCTGCTACTTCTGGCAGGAGATATTCACCTTAACCCTGGACCTGCCACTATTAAACAGCAGACCACTGGGTTAGCACAAAACCGAGCTGTACAAAAGCAAAAACAACATTTATTTTTCCAAACTGTTAATCATGCACGAGTTCTTTGGGACACCAAGGCTAAACCAAAGGGGATCCTCGGCGGTCATTTAAACATACGGAGCATAATCCCCAAAAGAGATGAGATTTCGGTGTTGCTGTTGGACTCAAATCTGGACTACCTTTGTCTCTCAGAAAGCTGGCTACACAGTAACATAGACACTAATATGATCGATATTGTGGGCTACCAGTGTTTTAGAAAAGACAGGCAGGTAGGGAGGGGAGGAGGTGTTTTAATTTACATCAAAGAGAAATATAAATGTCAACTGGTTGATTTGAATACTTCACTTGACTGTTTAGCTGTTAATGTATGTCTCTCTCCGGTAATGAATTTCAACATTGCAGTAGTGTACAACCCACCGTCACACAACTCTTCCTTTTATAATGAATTAAGTGATCTGGTTAAACAACTTGAGAAGAACAGAGAAACAATAATTCATGGTGACTTTAATATCAACTGGTCTGATAAAAAAGACGAACAAAAACTGAAAAGCCTCATGACTAAATTTAATTACCAGCAAATCATCAAAGGACCCACCAGGATAACCAAACAATCCAGAACACTTATTGACATGGTATTTACTAATAAACCAGAACGAATAACCAGAACCTATAATCTTGTAACTGGTCTCTCAGATCATAACATGGTTCTTGCTGTCAGGAAACTTACTAAAAAGCGACTACAGTATTTTGGGGGAGTCGATATTGACAAATCAAATTTTATTATCCCCAAATCAAAAAATGAGGAGTTTGAACATTACTTAGAGAATCAAAATTGGGAGCAGCTCATGGCAACATGTGAAGTAGATGATTGTTGTAATTTTATAACTGCAACAATCACAAAGTCTATAGAAAAATTTTCAAAGCAAATTAAAAGTAGACAACAGAAGATTAGCCTACCATGGTTAAATAATGAAATAAGAAAACTTATGAAGAGGCGAGACTATGCACTGAAAACATCACTAACCTCCAAACTACAAAATGATCACCTTGTGTACAAAAGTTTAAGAAATAAAGTGGTACATGAGCTGCGAAAATCAAAAATATCTTATTACAATAAACTGATAGATCATGCAAAGGGTAACAACAGTTCCCTATGGAGGCATTTAAATAACTTAACTAATAAAAAAAACGATCAGAAGGGGGTAAAGGAACTTAGAATCAATGGCAAGACCGTCAGTGACAAGGCTACTTTGGCAAATGAATTTAATTCACACTTTGTGGGCTCTGTGGAAGACTTAACAAAAATTTTTGTGCTGCCAAATGTGCTCAACAACACAAATTCCATACTTCCAACAGATACTTTTCACATCGATGAGGTAAATGAGAAGTTAATTGCTGGTATTGTTAAAACACTGTCAAACTCAAAAACTAATGATATCTACAATATGAGCACCTCCTTTCTCAAAATGCACAGCAAAATATTAATCAAACCACTGACTCATCTCATTAATCTCTCCATTACGTCTAGTACATTTCCATCTGGCTGGAAAAAAGCTGTCGTCATACCAGTTCATAAATCAGGCAGTAAAGACGATATATGCAATTACCGCCCAATCTCTATCTTACCAGTCCTATCTAAGGTTCTTGAAAAAGTTGTAGCTACACAGCTGATAGACTACTTACAAGACAGTCAACTTCTTCATCCACATCAATTTGGTTTTAGACCAGGATACTCAACAGAAACAGCAAATTGTTGCCTTATTGAAAACGTCAAACAGTCCTTGGACAGGGGTAATGTGGTAGGAGCTGTTTTTCTAGACCTCAAAAAGGCTTTCGATACTGTAAACCACAGTTTGCTTTTATCCAAAATGGTATCTTTTAACTTCTCCCCAAATACATTAGAATGGTTTGCATCTTATCTCCAGAATAGAGAACAGTGTGTAAAAGTTCACCAGGATAAATCCTCATTTTTAAACAACCGCATGGGTATCCCACAAGGGTCCATTCTTGGTCCTTTACTTTTCAGCATTTTTATTAATGACTTGCCGTTACACTGCTCAGCTGCAACATGCCAACTTTATGCAGATGATGCAGTTATTTACACAGCTGCCAAGACTCCAGCACAGGCTGCAGATGTACTGTCTACAAGTATGGTTGATGTCCAAGAGTGGCTCCTCAAGAACCATCTATTGCTGAACCTTCAGAAAACAGTCTCAATGTGCTTTTCAATCAAAAAATGTAACCTGCAACATTTTAAAGTTAATATACATGATCATGACATCAGTTTAGCTACAGAATTCAAATACCTTGGCATTGTACTAGATCCTCAACTCAAATTTAATCTTCATATAAAGAAAATTTCAAAAACAGTAAAAAAAAATCTGAACTGCTTTAAATTAATTAGATATTACATACCTTACGAAGCAGCTGCACTGTATATGCATTCTATGGTTTTTTCTCATATATCATACTGTTTGACAGTCTGGGCTCAAGCAGCCCCTTCCACAATAAGACATATAGGTTCATTATATAATCAAACCCTAAAAATCTTGGACAAAAAGCCCATTAGGTGGCATCACTGTAATGTTTTAAAAAAATACAACCTATTGAGTTTTGAGAGCTTCATTGACCTCTGTCTTCTGAAATTAACGTTCAAATGTTTCCATAAATCAGCACCCGAGCCACTTGCTGGTTTCGTCCAAAGACAGGACAGCAGCAGAGCCACCAGGAGTTCTGTTAACAATAACTGTAAAATATTCCACCGCAGAACCACATTTGGACAAACAGCTTTCTCTATAAAGGGCAGTCACATCTGGAACACAATGCCAAATGAAATTAAAATAATAACGGACTTTAAAACATTCACTAAAAATGTTAAAAACTGGCTGAAAAATAAACAAGAATGTACTCATGTATGAATTATTTGTCTGCAAAGTGAGAGTGAATGAAGGGAAGGAATAAATGTGTTTGTTTATAGTGAGTGACGGAGGGAGGACGGCCTGAAATAGGCAAATGTGAGTTATGTTATATGTGTTAAATGTGAGTCAGGCTGTTATATTTGTGTATTTATAATATTTATAATATTTATGTTAAATGTGAGTCAGGCTGTTATATTTGTGTATTTATAATATTTATAATATTTATAATTGTGTATTTATAATTTTTCTGCATTGATGTATGTGGTTATTGTGTATATTTTTTATCTTGATTCTTTTTTCTAAAGCCCATCCAGGGACAAGAGTTGCAAATTAGCTAATAGCTATACACTCTATGTGCAACACATCAGATTGATTGTCTTTGATTAATTGTCTATGTTTATTGCACTGTCCCTGTCAAATAAACTAATCTACTACAGAGACTTTTGGGAAAATACTCTGTGGACTGACAGGACAAAAGTTGAACTTTTTTTTTTTTGTGTGTCCCATTACATCCCACATAAAAGTAACACAGCATTTCAGAAAAGGAACATCATACCAACAGTAAAATGTGATGGCAGTGTGATGGTCTGGGGCTGTTTTTCTGCTTCCGGACCTGGATGACTTGCTGATGTAAATTGAACCATGAATTCTGCTGTCTACCAAAAAATCCTGAAGGAGAATGTCCAGTCATCTGTTTGTGACCTCAAGCTGAAGCACACTTGGGTTCTGCAGCAGGGCAATGATCCAAAACACACCAGAAAGTCCACCTCTGAATTGCATAAGAAAAAAAAAAATGAAGACTTTGGAGTGGCCTAGTCCTGACTGGAATCCGATTGAGATATTGTGGCATGACCTTATAAAGGCGGTTCATTTCAATCTAAGACTGAATCCATACTGGGATGCAACAGGTAAATCTTCACATCAAAATAACACTCAAAATAGGAAAACTCGGATGCTACTAAAAGAAATGGGAATCTGTGACGTATGGAGGGAATTCAACCCCAATGTAAAAGATTATACTTTTTATTCAACGCCACATTCATCTTACTCAAGGATTGATTACTTTTTATGTTTAATAGAGACATTGGAAGAGTAAAAACATGTAAAATAGGACTGATGGATCTCTCTGACCACAGTCCAATCTATATGGACTTAAACATCCAAAAATACACAAATAATACATTTTCCTGGAGGTTGAATTCAAATGTCCTGAAAGGACCACTGAAAGATGAATTGGAATCAGATATTTTCAAATATTTGGAAGAAAACGATAATGGAGAAGTATCCCCTTTAATTCTGTGGGATGCGTGCAAAGCTGTAATAAGGGGAAAAATTATTGCAAAACTCGCAACCCAAAAGAAACTGAGACAAGAGAAACTAATCACACTAGAGTCAGAACTCAAGAACCTAGAAAAAGAACACAAAGACAACACTCATTCTAATGGCTCGCTCAAGATTAAAGAAATTAAAAATCAAATAAATGAGATCTACAAAATAGAAATCCAGAAGAAACTTACATTTCTGAAACAAAAACACTATGAAGCAAGGCAATAAATCGGCAAAATTACTAGCCTATAAATTGAGGAAACAACAAACAGAAAGAGCAATCTACAAAAATCAGAGACCCAGTATCAAAGGAAATAAAATTCAGAATTCAGGATATTCTTAAAAGCTTCGAGAATTACTACAAGAACTTATACTCCCACAAAAAAACATAAAAACGTATCCGAGACATTCCTAAACACATTACACCTTCCCCAACTTACGGAATCACAAAATAAAACACTACTGTCAGAAATACAACCTAAAGAATTGGAAAAAGCAATTATGAAACTTAAAGCTAACAAATCCCCAGGAGCAGATGGCTATACAGCAGAATGGTACAAAACCTTTAAACAGCAACTATCTCCTCTCCTCTTGAAAACATTTAACTATGTCCTCCACACAGGAGAAACCCCCCCTCCTGGAGAGAAGGGGTCATTGCAGTTATACCTAAACCTGAAAAGGATAAACTAGAATGCTCCAACTACAGACCAATCAGTGTATTAAATCAGGACTATAAGCTTTTTACCATTATCCTTGCCAAAAGGTTAGAAAACATACTGACAGACTTAATTCACTTAGACCAAACAGGTTTTATAAGACAAAGACAGACACAAGACAACATTCGACGCACTTTACACATAATTCATCATATAAAAAAATATAACTTAAATGCAGTCATATTGGGATTAGATGCTGAAAAAGCATTTGATTCGGTTGACTGGTCTTTCCTATATAGAATCTTATCCAGTTTCAATTTTCATAACAACTTCATTAGAACTATACAGGCATTATATAAAAAACCAACAGCTAAAATAAGGATTAACGGTAATTTATCATCATCTTTTGAGCTGGAAAGAGGATGTCGTCAAGGCTGCCCCCTGTCTCCACTGCTCTTTGCAATCTTCATAGAACCTCTGAGCCAATGGATAAGACAAAATCAAAAAATTCAAGGTATTACACTTGGTCAGAAGGAACATAAAATAGCACTCTTTGCTGATGACATTTTAATATACCTAGGGCAACCAGACACTTCTTTACCAGAACTAATCTCAGTTTTTTCAGACTATGGAGATTTATCGGGGTACAAATTAAACATGCATAAAACCCAAGTTTTAACATTCAACTATGACCCAAATCATTATTCACTAAGTGAACTCAAAACTAACTGGGAGTTGGAATCTATGAAATATCTGGGGATCAATATCCCGAAACAACTCAACAAAATTATAACACTAAACTATGATCCATTGGTGACAAAAATAAAATCTGACCTAGCAAGATGGAATATGATACCATTCTTAGGTACTGCACAAAGAATTGAAGCAGTCAAAATGAATATACTCCCACGTCTTCTATACCTTTTCCAAACAATACCGGTAGAACCCCCCCAAAAAACATGGCAGGAGCTGGACAGAAGGATCTCAAGATTCATATGGCAGGGCAAGAGACCTAGAATCAGATATAGAACCTTACAGCTAAACAAAGACAAAGGTGGGCTCGCGCTGCCAAATATCAGGGACTATTTTATAGCTGCACAAATTAAAACTTTAGTAGAGATATGCAACCCAGTCTACACTGCACAATGGAAGGAGATGGAATGCCAAATAACAAGTGACATCTCCCTACAGGCGATAATAGGGAACAATGCCTTACCTAAACTCTTGAATAACACTAACCCGTGGATAGAGACCCCGCTAAAAATTTGGTTTAAGATAGTCAGAGAGAATCAAGCTAAAGAGCCCTATCGACTTCTGCAATGGATTGCCTATGATCAAGACTTTACCCCCAATAAAACAGACACTAGATTTAAAGAGTGGAAAGAGAAAGGGCTGATAAAATATTACGATTTCTTTAAGGGGCAAACTTTTGAAGAACTTTTGAAGATTTGAAAAAACAAGGTCTAATAAATCAAGACCTTTACAGGTTCTTTCAGCTTAGACACCACATAAACAATATACTTAAAAAGGAGGATTTGGAAAGGGCCCAGTCAGGTGTTCTGAAGGTCTTCTTAATGGCATATAAAGGGATCCCAGGGATCAGATACATTTCTAAAATATAAGATAAGATAAGATAAGATAAGATAAGCCTTTATTAGTCCCACAACGGGGAAATTCCAGGATTGCAACAGCACAGGGATAGCAACACTCAGAGCAACAATCAGAAGGCAAGAAAAAAAAAACAAGCAAGCAAGAGCAGCTAATATACATATGTACATATTACTATAAAAAATATATATACACACACACACACAGACACACAGTGCAGAGCATTGTAGCTGGATGGAATAAATATATGAATATATGAACACACAGTGCAGAGCATTGTAGCTAGATGGAATAAATATGTAAATATATAAACACCCATAGTACGGAGCATTGCAGCTAGGTGGAATAAATATGCAAGTATATAAACACACACAGTGCGGAGCAATGTAGCTAGATGGAATAATATGTAGATATATAAAAAACACAGTGCGGAGCATTGTAGCTAGATGGAATAAATATATAGATATATAAATATAAACACACCCAGTGCTGAGCATTGTAGCTAGATGGAATAAATATGTAAATATATAAACACACACAGTGCAGAGCATTGTTGCTAGGTGGGATGAAACAGCATAACCGTCTACTTAGTTATCCTACATGGTATGATTATGTGCCCATACATATTCTCACCCTCCATAGCGACCGGTATGTTCCTAGTTGTATGCCGGAGAGGACCATTGTGTAAGTCTATTGCATCTTTTGCATTCAAAAAAAAACTATTAGTTTGTTACGTCTTTTTGCTATCTCTGCGAGCAGCCCTGCTTAGGTTGTACAGTCTGACAGCCGTTGGTAGGAAGGACCTACGAAACCTCTCGGTTGTGCACCTGGGATGATGTAGTCTGCTGCTAAATGAGCTCCTCAGTGCATCCAGTATGTCCTGCATAGGGTGGAACTCGGACTCCAGCAGAGATGACAGTTTAGCCACCGTCCTTCTCTCACCTATCTCCTCCATCGGATCAAGGCGCTGCCCCAGGACAGAGCTAGCTTTCTTAATCAGTTTGTTCAGTCACTTCCTATCGGCTGCAGTAATGCCACTGCCCCAGCAGACCACTCCAAAAGTGATGGCTGATGCCACCACCGTGTCATAGAATGACTTCAGCAGCGCCCCTTGTACACCAAAAGACCTGAGTCTCCTCAGCAGGAACAGCCTGCGCTGTCCCTTCTTGTAGAGTGCGTCAGTATTGTGTGACCAGTCTAGTTTATTGTTCAGATGAATACCCAGGTACTTATAGGATGTCACCATCTCGATGTCTGTTCCCTGTATATTTACTGGTGCTATGAGGGGCTGCCCATGCCTGCGGCAGTCCACCACCAGCTCCTTAGTTTTCCTCGCGTTGATCTGGAGGCAGTTCCGATGGCACCAGTCCACAAAGTCCTGGATAAGCCCTCTGTACTCAGCTTCATCTCCGTTGGAGATGAGACCAACGATCGCAGAGTCATCAGAGAACTTCTGTAGATGGCAATGTGTTGTGTTGTGTGAGAAGTCCGCAGTATAAAGAGTGAACAGGAAGGGAGCCAGCACCGTTCCCTGGGGGGCCCCCGTGCTACTGATGATCGTGTCGGAAACACAGTCCCGGGTTCTCACAAACTGAGGCCGGTTCGTGAGGTAGTCCAGGATCCATGATGACAGGTGCTGGTCCACCCCTGCGCGCAGCAGCTTGTCCTTCAGGATCATCGGTTGGATGGTGTTGAAAGCACTGGAGAAGTCAAAGAACATGATCCTCACCATATTCCCGGGCTTCTCCAGGTGGGACAGAGAACTGTGAAGGAGGAAGATCACCGCATCCTCCACCCCAATGCCATGCTGGTAGGCGAACTGGAGTGGATCCATCGCTGGTTCCACCAGGGGGCGGAGATGAGCAAGGAGCAGTCTCTCCAGGGTCTTCATCAAGTGGGACGTCAAGGCCACCGGTCTGTAGCTGTTCAGGTATATATACCAAGGTCTTCAAGACTTAAAAGGAGACAACACATCATATATAAAAGAGAGATGGGAAAAAGAGGGGAATTTCACTTTACAACTGGAAATATGGGAAAAGCTAAATAGACAGCAATGGAAAAGTACCTCATCCCTGCAGTGGAGAGAATTTGGATGGAAAAATTTGGTAAGATTTTTCAGAACACCTGCACAAAACAAATTTACCCATAAGGGGTTGAACTGTTGGCGCTTATGTGGTGAAAAGACTGCAAATCATTTTCATGTGTTTTGGTCATGCCCAGTTATCCACCAATACTGGACCTATGTACAGACAATATTGGGGAAAATATTCAAAATAACAGTTCCCTTTTCTTTTATAACTTTGTATTTGGGTTTACTACCGGACTCACTGGAAAGACGAGGAGATAAATACTTATTCAATGTTTTAATACTGGCAAGTAAAAAAGCCCTAACTAAAAAATGGATGCTGAAGGACTGTCCTACACCTGAAGATTGGATTAACGTGATTCAAGACATTTACTCGATGGAAAAGTTGACATTCGCACTGAGACAGGACATGGATGGGTTCATGAACTTTTGGCAACCCTGGATCGCATATTTGTCTTCCATTAGATCTAATCTTTGACAAATACCATTTCAATGATGGTCCCACTCTTTGTTCCAACGCTACTCAGATGCTCTTTTACTTTTAAAAGTAAAATTAAGTAATTACTTAATTTTCTGTTTGTTTTTTGCTGTTCTGTTTGTTTGTTTATTCGTTTTTTGTTTGTTTTTTTAATTTAATTCTCTTTAATTTCACTTTTTCTTTCACTTTAAAAAAAGGGGGTGTTGTAATAACTATTCTACCAATGTTGTCAAATAGCAAAATATAAGGGAACGTGTGATGAAAATGTAAACAATGCAATGCTGTAATGACCTGTATACCCTTTACAAAAACTTTAAAAAAAAAGGCGGCTCATGCTTGAAAACCCTCCAATTTGGCTGAATTACAACAATTCAAAGATGAGTGAGCCAAAATTCCTCGACAGTGCTGTAAAAGTCTCATTGCCAGTTATAATGTATGATTTTTTTTAGATGAATGAATGAATGAATGAATGAAAAGGGAACCTGTGTGTTCTGGTGTTGATGTGGTGCACTGGGGAGGTGGTGGGATAGGCTACTGTCAGTCTGAAGATTTTAAAGGCTGTGGAGTTAAAAAGCTCCTTTAAAGTCTGTAAAAGTTGGTGTGTGCTTGATTTTTAAAAAAAATCCTGCTCACGAACATACAGTGCATCCGGAAAGTATTCACAGCACTTCACTTTTTCCACATTGTGTTGTTACAGCCTTATTCCAAAAGGGATTAAATTCATTTTTGCCCTTAGAATTCTACACACAATACTCCATAATGACAATGTGAAAAAAGATTGTTTTTTTTTAATTTTTGCAAATTTATTAAAAATAAAAAACTAAGAAATCATATGTTACATAAGTATTCACAGCCTTTGCTCAATACTTTGTTGATGCACCTTTGGCAGCAATTACAGCCTCACATTTTTTTTGAATATGATGCCACAAGCTTGGTACACCTATCTTTGGGCAGTTTGGCCCATTCCCCTTTGCAGCACCTCTCAAGCTCCATCAGGTTGGATGGGAAGCGTCGGTACACTGAGATCTGAAAATGGCTGGGCCACTCAAGGAATGTCTTTGAGTGGCCCAAATGAGCTGGGCAACTCAAGGACATTCACAGAGTTGTCCTGAAGCCTCTCCTTTGATATCTTGGCTGTGTGCTTAGGGTCGTTGTCCTGCTGAAACATAACCCCATCATAGTAGTGGTGAACTAGTTTAGTATATTATCAAGGGATTCATTAAAAAGGACATTTGTCCTTCTCGTCAACCATGATTTTCGGTTGACATTGCTCCTCCAATCTTCACTACTCTCCGCCACATTCCCTTCAAAAATATCTGGTAAGTTTCCGCATTTTTATGTTTTTATTTAATTAACTATTTATGCTGCTAACAGATAATATTTAAATTAAAATCTGGGTCTCTTCCTTTCTCCAGGTTATGCTATGGCTCATCTCATGTCTTATCGGCTGTTTTAACTTCCTGCGTTTGATGCGAAAGTCCAAACCTTTCTGAAAATTGCTTTCACGCTCTAAATGAACTGGACCAAGCTTCAATTTGATATGGCCCGAGACCACCTCTTTTTACTGGACCAAATTTTGGCCCTTTAGTCTTTACCATGATTCAGGGGAGCTTTCACACCTAAAATTTTGGTCTGAACCAAACAGGTTAGCCCCCTAAGTCTCCTTCTTCTGCTCTCTGGTGATGTACAGTTAAATCCCAGACTTGTGAATCCTGGTGTAACAGGGTATCTCTCTTGAGGGTAGCATCTCACGGAGCAGCGAATGTTGACAAACGTGGAAATTTTGGGATTTTCCAACTCTTCTGAGCAATATTCGCAAGAATCAGGGTTCACCTCTGTCATCAGCAACAGTTAGTGGCATTTAACAACCATCTGCAACATTCACACAAGTGTTTGCAAAAGTGTTTGTGAAAGACGGTTGGTGAAAATTAGTGAGCATTAACAAGTGTTTTCCATAATTAACAACTATTTACAACTCCTTTGCCACTGTGTGAGAATGTCTGAGACCTTTGCCAACCCCAGGTAAAATACCATACGAATGTCTGGAGAATCCTGGATCAACCTGATAAAACAGAGTGAGCAGACCCTCTCCAGAATTCAGTTTCTCCTGATCGCTGTGGAAGGCAGACGCCTGTAGAAGCTATACATAACAACAAACATACTGAATAACAAAATACATGAACACAAAACAAGATATATCTCCACCTGGTTTGACTAGATATTGACTGTGAAACACAGGCCAAAACCTTTGAAGCTTCCCACCTCTTGTCTACTCACATGAACTCCAGGCTGCAAAACTCAAACATAGACCACATACGTACACCTTGGCTAAATATATACACTGTATGCGGGGGGCACTAGTGAGCATGTGAAGGGAGTGGACGTGTTTCGGCTGGGCTCCTCTTCGAGTTCTGTTAAAAGTACAATAATGCCGTATAAAAACGGACATACAGGTGCATAAACCTTGTCTACTCCACGTTTAAATTAACTGCTTGTGAGATGCCAAAGCCACAGGCGACCAGCAAATCAAAATCTGCTGACGTTCAAGTTACTGGAGCCTCGGCTCATGCTAAAGATAGGTCTGCTAATCCACCGCTCCAGCCCGGACAAATCACCGGACAAAACGTATGAAATGTGTAAAAAACTTTGCCAGCAGATGTCCAACTCAATTCTACGTGTTATCAATGAGCGATTGGATGCCTTCCAAATCAGCCTTCAGTCATTAGTGACTACTCAAGCCGACCTTCAAGCTCGTGTGGCTAACTATGAGCTAGCAACCAGCGACCTCGAAATGCGGATGCAGGAGCTCAAAGCAACGTGCTCAGAGCTCGCTAGCCAAAACAAACAGCTCCAAGCTAAGGTGCTGGACCTGGAGGCTCACTCTCGGAGACACAACATTAAGATCGTGAGGATACCAGAGGGCGAGGAAGGAGGTAAACCCACAGAGTTCATGTCACAGCTGTTACCTAAACTGCTCGGAGACAAGTGTTTTTCGCACCCGGTCAAAGTGGACCATGCACATCGCTCTCTTCAGCCGAAGCCAGCAGCTGGAGGCAGACCGTGCACCATGCTGGCGCGGCTCCACCACTTTCAGGATAAAGAGTTGATTCTGTGTTACAGCAGGCTGAATGCTATGCAGTATAAAGGTAACAAAGTCTTAATTTTTCCAGATTACACTAATGAGGGGATGATGCAATGGCGTGCCTTTCGGGATGTGATGCAGCTGCTTCGGAACAGAAGAATCAAACACGCTCTGCGGTACCCGGCTAGGCTGCATATTTACCAACAAGAGAAGGAAGCACCTGTGATTTTTAGCGATCCAAAAGAAGCAGCATTTTTTCTGGAAAAGATTGAACGGGGGGAATAGACTCACGTACACCCACTGGTAGCTCAACTAAAAGGTACTCCAGTTAATATGCTGTGAATGGTTGGAGGAGCCAATATTTGCACTGTTGACTGTAAAAAGATTTTTCATGTTAAACTGAGATGAATATAGAGCACCGTATGTTTGAATGTTTATTTTGTTAGCGGGTGTAAAAATCCCCCACATATCATTGCTATGACGGTATTATTATTTTTTCTTTCTCGAAGAGGGCAGCCCTTGATGGTGAAGTTAGTTTCTTGCCCGGTAGCTCCTGTTCAGATGGAAAATCGTGATTTTTGTGTCTGGTTTAGGGACACGCGAAGGGGGGTGGGGGGTGAATATATGTTCTGTTATGGCTCAAGTAGTTTTTGTGTGTGTGTGTGTGTGTGTGTGTGTGTGTGTGTCTTGCTTTTTTTTTTGGGGGGGGGGGGGGTTTATCAAGTATAAGTTGTTCCTCTGTTTTTTCTTACCGTTTTATTTTTCTCTTGTCTGCCAGATATTACACACGGTGTGCCAGGTTGATCGGCTGGAATGTGGGTCTTGTACGTTTTGGATGCAGAGGTCTCTTGGTAAAACAAATCTAGGGGGAAGGGATGTCACAGTGGTCTCGTGGAACATTAAGGGGCTTGGCCATGCCGTTAACAGAGATAAAGTTTTCAGACACCTTAAATCCCTCTCTGCTGATGTGATTTTTCTGCAGGAAACTCATATCAAAGCAACTGAGCAACGCAGATTGAGGTGTAGTTGGATATCACAGGTTTACCAGTCATCCTTTACATCTCATGCTCGAGGTGTGGCTATCCTCTTCAAGAAAAATATCCCATTTTAATTTATGTCCATGACAACAGACCCCCATGGCAGATAGATCAGGGTGTCGGGTACTATAAATTCATTTCCATTGACGTTTTTAAACATTTAGGGTCCAAATATAGATGATCCAAATTTTTTCAAGAATGTTTTTGAGCTGCTCCCAGACGATGGCAGTTCAAATATAATAATCGGTGGTGATTTAAATTGTTACTTGGATCCTTATTCGGACAGGTTGTCTTCTCGCCCTCCCCCAAATATAGCTTCAGTACAGGTCCTAAATAACTTGCTCAAATCTAAAAATTTGGTTGATGTTTGGAGAATCCAACATCCTACTCAGAAAGACTCCTCATTTTACTCCCATATTCATAAATCATACAGCAGAATAGATTATCTCTTGGTGGACTCTCAGCTGATTTCTTATGTTACCAATTCAAAATATCATAATATTCTGATCTCAGATCATAGTCCTGTAACTATTTCCTTGAAATTTCCCCTTTCTAAACAAATTTATTCTTGGCGTTTCAATCCATCATTACTTTCAGATGAAAAATTCACAAATTATATTACCACTCGGTTAAAAGATTTCATGGAAATAAATGACAATAGTGAGGTGACAGATGCCATCCTCTGGGAAACGCTCAAAGTGGTTGTTCGTGGGTATATAATTTCTTATGAATCTGGTGTTAAAAAAGAAAGGGAGGGGCGCTTAAAAGAGATTGAAAGCATCCTCCCCACCCTTAAAACGGCATATCAGGCTTCAAATTCCATGGAAGATTATAATAAGATTATGAAACTCAAATATGAATATAACTGTATCTTGGGTGCTCAGGTAAATAAGCTCCTCTTAAAACTAAAACAGAAGCACTTTGAACTGGGAGATAAGCCTGAAAAGCTTCTAGCACGACAGCTTGAAGGTGTTCAGGCATCAAAGTCTATTCATTGTATTAAATCAAAGACAGGTACATTATTAACCAACCCCAAAGATATAAATGGTTGTTTTAAAGAATTTTACAGTGAACTTTATAGTTCCAAATGTTCCCACTCTCACTCTGATTTAAATTATTTTTTTTGATTCTCTTATACTGTATTACCCAAACTTACAGATATAGCTAGGAAAGATTTAGATTCTGATTTCACACTGGACGAGATAAAATCTGCCATTAAGTCATTTCCATTTGGTAAAGCAGCAGGACCTGATGGTTTTGGTTGTGAATTTTATAAAAAAGTTTTGTGATATTCTTGCTCCTCTTCTACTTAGAATGACATACGAGTCAAAGGCAAACAAGGCCCTACCTAAAACATTAAATGAGGCCAACATTATATTAATCTTAAAGAAAGGGAAAGATGAGACGGACCCAGCCAGTTACAGACCCATTTCACTTAAGAATTTTGATAGGAAGGTAATTAATAAATTGCTGGCTATTCGGCTAAATAAATATCTTTCATCAATTATCCATCCTGATCAAACAGGGTTCATCCCGGGCAGATTTTCATTTTTTAATGTAAGACGACTTCTTAACACCATTTATGCTGATCACAGTAAAGTTAAAGGAGCTGCAATTTTTTCACTGGATGCACAAAAAGCTTTTTATCAGGTTGAGTGGACCTATATGTTAGAGTCATTAACGAGATTCGGGTTCGGTGACTCTTTCATAGCTTGGGTGAAATTGATATTTGAACAATCCAATGTGTTCTGTGTTAACAAATGGTGACAGGTCAACTCCATTCTTTCTACACCGTTCAGTTCAGCAGGGCTGCCCTTCATCACCAGCCCTTTTTGCAGTTGCGTTTGAACCCCTCACTTTAAGTATAAGAAATAATCCAAATATTGTAGGCCTGAAGGTTAGAGGAGTTGAATCCCTCATCAGTTTGTACGCGGACAACGTGATATTATACTTAGACAATTCAGAAAAATCAATTTCCCCTCTCCTGGACCTGATTATTTCTTTCGGTAGACTGTCAGGCTACACTATAAACTGGTCCAAGAGTGAATTTATGTCTCTTTCAGATATTTTTACACCAGGTTTTCTAAAAAATGCACCTTTTAGAATAGATAATGATCATATTAAATACCTTGGCCTAATTATGCCTAAAAATCCTAAATTGATATTTGAATTAAATTTTGGTGAGTTTATTGCAGAACTCAAGCGACATGTAGACAATTGGAAAAGCCTACCTTTGTCTATGATTAGTCGAATAAACTCAATCAAGATGGTCTCTCTCCCTAGATTTCTTTATCTCTGTCAAAACCTTCCTATATTTCTTACATCAGCATTTTTCAAGGAATTGGATACAATTATCTTATCTTTGTTTGGAACTATAAAAATCATCGGATTTCTAAATCCCACTTGCAAAAGCCTAAACTGGAAGGTGGGCTGGGCCTGCCATCGTTCGAGCATTATCAGATCATTAGTGTTTTAGTCACATGCTGCCGTGGATAATGTGGCATTTGAGACCCCCTTGTGGTTGCACATGGAATCTGACTCTGTCACTAACTTTTCTTTGCCCACCCTGCTGTTCAATAAATTGGACGACTTGAAAATTCTGAAATGTTTAAGCTTTACAATAAGAAATTTGGTTAAAATTTTAAGTCAGGTACGGGCATTCTTGCATTTACCAGAGACCTCAGCAGATACACCAATTTGCTATAACCATTCATTTTAACCCCCATGGTCAGATAAAACTTTCCACGTCTGGAGGGAGAGGGGTTTGGTATCCATTGGGGACTTGTATATTAAGGGGAGTTTAGTGTAATTTAATTTGCTTAGAGAAAAATTTGGTCTTCCTCATTCACATTTTTTTCGATATCTACAAATCAGACATTATGTTCAACCATAGTTAATGAATCTGGTGCAGTTCCGGGAAAACATGTCTTCTTTTATCTTTTTAAGAACCCCCCTCGCTCCAGGCACCTAGTCTCTAAATTTGTGAATATGTTTAACAGTGTTTTCACTGCCTCTTCCGAGACGATCAGGACAGCTTGGGAGGAGGAGTTGGGAGTTGAATTGTCTGGAGGCATTTGGGACAGAAGTCTGTCAGCAGTTAAGGATTGCTCTGTCAATAGTAGACACCAGCTGATACAATATAAAGTGGTTCACCGCCTTCATTATTCAAAGCACCGACTGCATAAGATTTATCCTTCTATTTCATCAATGTGTGACAGATGTCAGATGTCAGTGTGTACATTGTCCCATGCTTTTTGGTTCTGTCCCTTGCTTTTTGACTTATGGTCTAGAGCAGGGGTCGGGAACCTATGGCTCGCGAGCCAGATGTGGCTCTTTTGATGGCTGCATCTGGCTCGCAGACAAATCTTTAAACTTTAAAGATTTTGTTTTTACAAGAGCGCCGAGTGTCTGCTGCTCTGTATATAGTTTTAGAATCATCTTCCGTGTTGCGGCCATTACGAGCTCAGATCACACGAGACGGCCCGCTGAATTTAAGCATTTATTTATTTATTTTCTACTCATTTCAGTTCTGCATTTAATATGAACCCTGAGTTTGAAATAAACGTTTGAATTTGAATTTGAATATCCCAAAAGCCGCTGCACATCCGGGTACTCCAGGCTCAGCCAATTTTGATCCAGATTGCATAGTTTTAGAATCATCGGCCATTACGAGCTCAGATCACACGAGACGGCCCGCTGAATTTAAGCATTTATTTATTTATTTTCTACTCGTTTAAGTTCTGCATTTAATATGAACCCTGAGTTTGAAATAAACGTTTGAATTTGAATATCCCAAAAGCCGCTGCACATCCGGGTATTCCAGGCTCAGCCAATATTGAGCACCAGAAGTCGCATTAATGGTAAGAAATACTCATCATTGATTAGCAACAGCATAACAATGTTATTAAAAAGAATTCAGAGACTTATTGTACTTTAAAAGTGTTGAAATTACATAAAATGCACACATTTACTTGTATTTTTAGTTTTAAACATATTGTATGGCTCTCACGGAATTACATTTAAAAATATGTGGTGTTCATGGCTCTCTCAGCCAAAAAGGTTCCCGACCCCTGGTCTAGAGTGTTTGATTGGTATTCTACGGCTTATCAAATCACTCTTCCCCTGGATGCAATTCTCGCTATCTTTGGCTGTTCCCAACTTACTCAACGTTTTTGCAAATCTATACAACAGTCATTGATGTTGGGCATGACTGTTGCCATGTTTAACCTCTTGCACTCCGGTGTACCGCGGACGGGCACGTCTCTGCGCCCCAGAGCACACGAGGGCGCACAAGAGCACCCTCGTGCGCTCTAGGATGCACGAGGGCACTGCGTCCAAGAGCGCACTGAAAAAAAATAAAAAGTTCTTCCACTACAGACACAGCCGCGAACAGATCAGATATGATTGACCTCTCATTTGACTAATAAGAGCCTTGAATTGGGTTTCTGAAACCTTGAAGAACCAATGACTGAAAACCTAGCAAGAAGGACCCGCCTACCAACGCTGTGAATGCAGCGAGCCAATTGAAGCACAGAAGTTCACAAGCTGTTTTCTGTAAGGCTGGGGAAGAGAGACTGACTGCTGCAGCAGATGAAAAAAAGGACCCGCAGGAAGAACCTGCTACAGACCCAGCAGCACGGAGACCACCCACAAGTGCGACCTGCACTTATTCCAGCAGAATAGACGTTTAGGATTCTCTTCCATGGTCATCATAGACCGACGGAGGCCGACGATGAAGGTCGTAAATCATTCACCAAAACCGCAATCATGGAAGCGCAAAACCGCAATAATGGAATTATAATATAATGGAGCCGGGTCGCGAGACCAGAACCACGAGTCCGTAACAAGGGACCAGCGTCACGTTCGTCTGACAATGAGGAAGAGAAGTTCGCCAGGATGCTGCTGTGAAGAGGTAAGTGTTATAAGCTAAATTATTCTTTATCCCTGAAAATTGTAATCAAAAAATGACTTTTGACCGATCAGTAAATTACAACTGTGCGGCGCACGAAGTCCGAAGTCCGTGCGCCACGGTACACGGTTCGTTCGCTGTGTCCGGACCGTGAACGCTCCCCCCCCCCGCTACTCTTCTGTAGCGAGGGGGGGGGGAAGCTGCGGTGACTGTGCCGCGGTCGCCACATGAGTCTATTCCGTCATGTAGCGATGGTCGATGTCCGTCCTCTGTAGCGGGGGGGGGACCCCCCCCACACACACACACAGCCCTGAGTGTCACCTTTCATTAGAGCCCAAGATGAAGCTTCTATATTGAATCATTCAAAAGTTACAGACGTTTTTCCAAACTGTGCCATTTGGCACAATTTGGCACAGTTCAAAAACGCCTGGGAACTACCTGAGGAAAAAGCTGTGTAATATATTCATTTTTTGTGGTATTGTTACAAAATTTTGACCTCAGCTGGATAACACTTGGTTCTACATTTCTGTTGCATTTTCCAGCCCGGATCTGAAGCTGTGTGTTATTTGCAAGCATTTGTATCCAAAAAAACACCCAGGCCAAATTTATTTTCTTCAAGTTCACTATGTTTAGATGACTGTAACTCAGTGGCCGGAGCACTTAGAGAGATTATGACTGTTTTGCCAAAAAATTCAAAGTGTTTTCTTTTAAATGAGACCAACTCCATGAAGATGCTGCAAAGGGTTGAAGAACAGCTTTCGATTTACTTTGGGCACGTTATTTTTGGCGTTTTTAGGGAAATTGACCGGAGTGCAAGGGGTTAATCAGGAGAGATTTGTGAAGGATGTTAATGATGTGTGCTGGGCTGAGGTGTTATCTAAAACTAACCCAGATGACGCTCTGCATGCATTTGATGCCATCTTCATGACTTTAGTGAATAAACACACCCCACTCAAGAGGTTTGCCGTCAGAAACATCAAGACTGTATGGTTGGACAAAAATAAAGGAATGTATGAAACAAAGAGATCAGGCAAAAAGAATGGCTATCATAACAGGAGACCAATTTGACTGGAAGGTAAACTAAGAAATTCTGTCACACAATTAAATAGAAAGAAAAAGAAATTATATTATGAAAATAGGATTAATGATATTAGAAATGATAATAAACGATAATGGAACATAGTTAATGACCTATTAGGTAGGAAGACTAAACCCACCCCATGGTTTTTAGAGGTGGAAGGTAACTTCCTTACCTAACCAACATCCATCCATCCATCCATCTTCTGCCACCTTTCTGGAGTTCGAGGTCATAGAGGCAGCAGTTCAAGCAGAGAAGCCCAGACTTCTCTCTCCCCAGCCACCTGCTCCAGCTCTTCAGAGAGGATACCAAGGCGTTCCCAGACCAACTGGGAGACGTAGTCTCTCCAGTGAGTCCTGGGTGTGCCCCGAACCAAATTGACAGATATTGTCAATTATTTTAATAACTACTTTAGAAAGAAAAACCATACCAAATATAGACACCAGTATGTCATATTTAGTGATGATAGAATCATAAAAAATAAAACTTGTAAATTTAATTTTGACAATGTAAACATAAGCACTATAGAGAAAATAATACGGACTTATAAAATTAAGCCACCTGGCGTTGGTGGGCTAGAGGGTAAACTGCTAAAAATGATTGCAGATTCAGTTGCTCCCGCCATCTGTCACATCATAAACTTAAGTCTCACCTGCTGTGTATTTCCACAACACTGGAAGATTGCCAAAATAATACCATTACCTAAGAACCAGAAGCTTCCTTTGTCTCGTTCATACAGCCACCCCATAAGTCTGCTGCCCTTACTATGTAAAATAATGGAAACAATTGTCTATAAACAGATTCTGTCATGGCGTGTTAAATTCTTGACAGCTCACGCGCACGATACCAAACACAGGATGGAACCACACTGAGGGGCATGTTTGACAGTTTTATTAATAGCGTTTGGGCCACCCTTAGCAGCAACAACTGCAATCAAGCGTTTGCGATAACTGGCAATGAGTCTTTTACAGCACTGTGGAGGAATTTTGGCCCACTCATCTTTGCAGAATTGTTGTAATTAAGCCACATTGGAGGGTTTTCAAGCATGATCCGCCTTTTAAAGGTCATGCCAGAGCATCTCAATTGGTTTCAGGTCAGGACTCTGATTAGGCCACTCCAAAGTTTTCATTTTGTTTTTCTTAAGTGATTCAGAGGTCAAATCAGTTCAATTCAATTTTATTTATATAGCGCCATTTCACAACAGTCATCTCATAGCACTTTCAACTGTAGGGGAAACCCCCACAATTGCAGAAAGATCCCAGCAATCAGGCAATCCCCTGTAAGCAAGCACTCTGCGACAGTGGAGAGGAAAAACTCCCTTTTAGTAGGAAGAAACCTCCAGCAGAACCTGACTCAAGGAGGGGTATTCATCTGCTGTCACTGGCTGGGGGGTGAGGGGATAGAGAAGAAAAAGAAAAGAACAGACATCTAGAGAGCAAACAGCATGACGGGGACTCAATCTATGGGAGAGAACAAACAGCTGTTAATGACCAGCAAAAATATTTCATTGAGAGTGAAGAAAGGAGTGAAGCCCAGTGCATTGTTGGAGGTCCCTCAGCTTTCTAAATTTATTAGCAGCATAACTAAAGGAGGCTTCAGAGGCACATGATCCCACCCTAATTGTAGGCTATATCAAAAAGGAAGGTTTTAACCCTATTCTTAAAAACAGAGCTCGAGTCTTACTCCTGAATCCAGATTGGCAGCTGATTCCACAGGAGAGGAGCTTGATAACTGAAGGCTCTGCCTCCCATTGTACTTTTGGAGATTCTAGGTATTACAAGTAATCCAGCATTTTGGGAGCATAGTGCTCTGCAAGGATAATAGGACAGTATCAGATCTTTTAAATAAAAAGGGGCCTGACTGTTTAGAGCCTTGTAAGTGAGAAGAAGGATTTTAAACTTAATTCTAAACTCTATGGGAAGCAAATGAAGGGAGGCCAGAACCGGAGAGATATGATCACTCTTTCAAGTACCTGTTAAAACTCTTGCTACAGCATTTTGTATCAGCTGAAGATTTTTTAAAGATGTTTTAGGATAACCTGATAATAAAGCTCTAAATTAAAGCTTTTGTTAATCTAGAGCTAACAAAAGCGTGGATTAGTTTCTCAGCATCACTCTGAGACAAGATGCTCCTTATCTTGGCAATATTACGCAAATGATAGAAGGTAGTCTTAGAAACAAGTTTAATATGTGAATTGAAAAACAGATCTTGATCAAAAATAACTCCAAAGTTCCTCACAGAGCTATTAAGAGAAAGAGTAACTGCATCCAAACTAAGAGTTTGATTTGGAAAGGTATTTCTAAGGTTTTTTGGACCAACTTATCTGAATTTAATAGCAGGAAATTACAGACATCCAAGCTTTGATTTTGACTAATTGATTACTATCATCTGGCTTCATTGACATGTATAATTGTGTTCCATCTGCATAACAATGAAAATGTATGCAATGCTTTTTAATAATGTTGCCTCGCGGAAACATATATAAACTAAAAAGAATAGGGCCTAGCACAGATCCCTGTGGAACACCGTGACTGAGCTTTAAGTTGGAAGAAAACTCATTATTGACATGAACAAACTGGAACCTATCCAATAAATAAGATCTAGACCACTGCAACAAAGTTTTATTAAGTCCAACATGGTGTTCTAATCTATCAAGTAGAATATTATGATTCGTCAGCCTCCGTCGGTCTATGATGACCATGGAAGAGAATCCTAAACGTGTACTCTGCTGGAACAGCACCGCCTGTGGCTAAACAGGCCGATGCGCAAATGGCAGTCCCTGTCACACAGGTCGCACTTGTGGGTGGTCTCCATGCTGCTGGGTCTGTGGCGGTTCTTCCTGTGGGCCCTTTTTTCATCTGCTGGAGCAGTCAGTCTCTCTTCACCTGCCTTGAGCTGTCTGGTCAGGGTGCCTCTCCATTTGGAGCGGTCCGTTGCAAGGTCCTCCCAGCGCTCTGTGTTGATCTCCAGGGCCTTCATATCTCTCTTGCAGATGTCTCTAAAGCTCAGCTGTGGGCGGCCAACGTCTCTCCTGCCAGTCGCCAGTTCTCTGTAGAGGATGTCTTTGGGGATTCTGCCATCCTCCATACGGTGAACGTGGCCTAGCCAGTGGAGCCTGCGCCCAGCACAGAAGCCTGTGGAGCCTGTGCCCAACACAGAACTTCTGTGTTGGGCACTTTGTCCTGCCAGGATATGTCCAGGATGTGGCGAATGCAGCCCAAGTGGAAGGAGTTCAGTCTCTTTTCCTGCCGGGCGTATGTTGTCCACGTCTCACTCCCATAGAGCAGTGTGCTGATGATGCAGGCGTTGTACACTGCCATCTTCGTCTTGACAGAGAGTTTGGGATTCTCCCACACTCGTGTGGTGAGGCAAGCGAGTGTGAAGGCTGATTTTCCAATCCTCTTGTCGATCTCTGTATCAAGGGAGAGGTTGTTGCTGATCGTGGACCCCAGGTACATGAACTGATTCACGACCTCCAGCTCGTAGTCGTCGATGGTGATGGTTGGTGGTGCTTCCGTGCCTTGCGCCAAGACGTTAGTCTTCTTCAGGCTGATGGCAAGCCCAAAGTCCTTGCATGCCTGGGAGAAGCGGTCCATCAGGGTCTGAAGCTCCTGCTGTGTGTGGTTGCAACTGCAGCGTCATCTGCGAACAGCATGTCTCTGATTAGAGCCTCGCGTACTTTGGTTCTGGCTTTCAGGCGGGCGAGGTTGAAAAGCCTGCCTTCAGATCTTGTGTGCAGGTAGATTCCCTCTGTTGCTGTGCTGAAGGCATGCCTCAGGAGCATAGCAAAGAAAATCCCAAAGAGGGTTGGTGCAAGTACACAGCCCTGTTTCACTCCGCTGCGTATGTTGAATGGCTCTGAGACGTTGCCATTGTGCTGCACTATCCCCTGCATGTTGGTGTGAAATGATTCGATGAGGCTTTGCAACTTTGGTGGGCATCTTATCATTGGCAGGATCTTGAAAAGGCCCTCTCTGCTGACTAGATCGAACGCTTTGGTGAGGTCGATGAAGGCGACATACAGGGGCATGTTCTGTTCTCTGCATTTCTCCTGGAGTTGGCGAATGGAGAATATCATGTCTACCGTTGATCGCTCAGTGCGGAAGCCACACTGAGACTCGGGGTAGACACGTTTGGCAAGCTTCTGTAGACGAACGAGAACAACTCGTGCATAGACTTTGCCAACAACGCTGAGGAGGGAGATGCCCCTGTAGTTGTTGCAGTCGCTTCTCTCCCCTTTGTTTTTGTAGAGGGTGATGATCTTGGCGTCCCTCATGTCCTGTGGTACGGCACCTTCCTTCCAGCACTGGCAGAGGACGTCATGCAATGGCAGCAGTAGGGCGGTCTTGCACTGCTTGATCAGGTCGGGGGGTATGCCATCGTTGCCGGGTGCCTTTCCAGCGGCCAAACTATCAATGGCCTTGCTGAGTTCGTCGATGGTTGGCTCGGCGTCAAGTTCGTCCATGGATGGCAGGCAGTCGATGGCATCAAGGGCTGACGGTGTCACGGTGTTCTGTCTGGAGTAGAGGTCGGAGTAGTGTTCCACCCATCTCTCCATCTGCTTGTTCTTTTCTGTGATCATCTCCCCAGTGGAGGATTTGAGGGGGGCCGTCTTGCTCTGAGCCGGACCAAGTGCTTTCTTCATGCCATCGTACATACCACGGATGTTCCCTGTTATGGCAGCGGTTTGAATGTCTTGGCTGAGCTAAGTCCAGTACTCGTTGGCACAGCGCCGAGCAGTCTACTGAACTTTGCTTCTCGCAGCCCCAAGAATCTGGAGATTCTTCTCGTTTGGGCACTTCTTGTACTCAGCAAGTACTGAGTGCTTGGCTTCAAAGACGGGGGTCATCTCGGTCAACTTGGCATCAAACCAGTCCTGTGACTTCGAGGTCTTCCTCCCAAAGGTAGCTAAGGCTGTGCGGTGGATGGTGTTTCGCAGCTCTTCCCACTTCTGCTTTGCAGATTCTCCTTCTTGTGGTACACCAAGTTCCTTCTCAAAGGTGGAGGCAAACTGCTCAACAAGCTCTGGTTGGGCCATCTTGCTGGTGTCAATCCGTGCCTTTCCAGGCTGTCTAGCACGATGGAATTTCTTCAGCTGCAGCTTGCCCTTGCAACACACCAATGAATGGTCTGTGTCGCAATCTGCACTCTGGAACGAACGGGTGATTAACATGTTCTTCAGTGAGGTGTGCCTGGTCAGGATCAAGTCCAGCTGGTGCCAGTGCTTTGAGCGCGGATGTCGCCAGGAAACCTTGTGTTGGGGCTTGGTCTTGAAGAACGAGTTTGTGATGCACAGATCGGGATATGTGCAGAACTCGAGCAGCCGCTGTCCGTTGTCGTTCATTCTGCCCACGCCAAATGGTCCAAGACAGGAGGGCCAGGAGTCGTGGTCAGCACCCACTCTGGCATTGAAGTCTCCAAGGAGAATGAGTTGTTCAGAGTTGGGGATGATCCTGACAGTTGTTGCGAGATTCTCGTAGAACTCGTCTTTTGCCTCTGGTGTGGCTGTCAGTGTTGGGGCATACACACTGACGAGGGTGACTGGGCCTTGAGTGGTGTTGAGGCGGATGGTGAGGAGTCGTGCAGAGCCATTGCTGCCCGGTTCCACCATCTTCAGCAAGGTGTTCTTCACTGCGAAGCCCACTCAGTGTTCCCTGTGTTCGTCACTGCCCTTTCCCTGCCAGTAGAACGTGTAGTCCTTCTCTCTCAGTGTGCCTGCTTCAGCCAACCGTGTTTCCTGGAGAGTGGCGATATCCACTCCCAGTCTCTTCAGCTCATTATTGATGATGGCAGTCTTCCTGGTGTCGTTGATGTCCTTGAGGTTAGCAGCGAGTCCTGTCATCATAGTGTGGACGTTCCAAGTTCCCAGTTTTAGAGTTGGTCTCTTTTGTTTTTTTGTCTTGCCTGGTGCGAAGGTTCTCAGCCTGCTGTTCGGACTTCTCCTCATCCCCATGCACCCAATGAGAAAAGCAAGCTGTGGCGAGACAACACCTTATTGGCTGGGGGCTGCCCAGCTTGAGGCGGGCGGTAGCTGTCCAGTGAGATCTGATGATCCCTCCCACCGTCGGGAACAACCCCTGGTGCTGCGCTCTACGCCAATTGAGCGGTGGCTTATAACCGGTAACTGTCATTCCCCGTGTTTTGTCTACGCCAAAGGCGAAGCTGGAGTGTCCTCTCCAGTGATCCGGTGTTCTACCTTCCAGCGTTGGGCATTGGTAGGATTCAAGCCCGGGCAGGAAGATATGGAGGACAAGATGTTGCCCATGCAGCATGTCCCCCCTCTCCACGTCACTGATGAATCCAAAGGAACAGCAGGCCTGTTACAGTTTGGCACCAGCGCCGTCGCAGGAGCTGCCAGAACGATGTTGAGCACAACAGAGAACTGCCTTAGGGGCTCCGACTCCGGATTTTTCCTCAGGGTTGACTCCCGAAGCCTTTCCCATGACCGGGTGTGCCGCAAGGCAGCGGAGGTTTGAAATCAGGGTTTACCTTCCCCTAGATGGGCTACCTTCCCAGGTTGATGAGCCACCATCTACCCGAAGCATCTGGTTTTAAGGCGCCAGAGATCCGCCCTCGCCCCTTCTCCTATTAGTAAAAGCAGTTCCGCCGGGCTTAGAGACTAAACCACACGGGCAGGCTAGGAGTTGGACTTAGTTGTCAGAGGCTTTTCGAGACGCACGCCGTAAGGAGCATTTTATGAGCACTGGGAGCTTAACCCCAGTGCCGCTTCTGGCTATGACAACCTTGGAACCAAATATTATGATTGATAGTATCAAAAACTGCACTAAGGTCTAAAAGGACAAGTACAGAATTAGGTCCATTATTAGATGTGATAGGGAGGTCATTAATAACCTTCACTAAAGCTGTTTCAGTACTATGATGGACTCTAAACTCAGACTGAAACTATTCAAATAAACCATTTCCATGCAAACTGTCAAATAATTGCATAGCAACAACTCTTTCTAAGATTTTTGAAATGAAAGGGAGATTAGAGGTTGGTCTATAGTTAGCTAAAACTCCTGGATCCAGCATTGGCTTTTTGAGTAAGGGTTTAATTACAGCAGTTTTAAACGCCTGCGGTACATGGCCTAATGTTAATGAAGAATTGATTATTTGAAGAATAGAGCTACCAATAAATGGGAAGTCTTCTTTAAATAACCTGATAACCTAAGATTTGAGTTTATTTTCAGTGAAGTTGTGTTGATTGTTTCCCCTCTGTGGCCTGTGCATTCTCTGGTGTTGGCAACCTGCACGTGAGCTTTTCCTTACTCAGTCATGACAGAACGAGCCAGCCATGATTTAAGTTCAGCAGGAGCTGCATCAGCGGAGCGCTTCACCCTCTATCGCCTAGACATCACAGAGCTGCAGGTGGCCATGTTCACGGAGCAGCTTCAGACTATAACTCAGCAGCTGAGCGTGGTCACCGTTCATCTTTGCCAAATGTCTTGTCTGCCACCCCCACCCCTACCGCCTTCTGTCCCAGTACTTACTACCATCCGCTGTACCACTTCCAATCCCTCACCAGCTCCATACATGGGGGAGGTGGGGAAATGTAAGGGGTTTTTGCTCCATGTTTGCCTTTATTTGGGGTAGGTGGGTGGGGAGTACCCAGATGACACCTCTAAAATTCATTTTTTGACCCGTTTGCTGCGAGACCAGGCTCTTAGCTTGGCCCCATCTATTCTCAACAGTGCCGAGGGCCCTAATTACACCTTCAACTGATTCGTTGCCGAGTTGACCGCTCGGGCAGTGAGGGGAACATCATGAGCCACCTTATGTTTCTCCATTAGGGGAGCCGGTCTGCTGCCGACTTCTCTGTGGAGTTCCAGGTCATTGTGGGGGACTCTGGGTGGAATGACGTTGCCTTACATAGCGCCTTCCTCCAGGTTCTTAACGCCAACCTCTGCGATGACCTGGCAATTCATGCGGTTCCCTCCTCTCTGGATGGGCTGATTGATCAGGCCGTCAGTTTAGGCAACCGATACCGCAAGTGCGCGAAGGAGTGGAAGACTTCCTCCAGCCCGCCTACTTTGCACACACCTCTCCCGGCTTCTGGTGCAGGTGAATCTGACTCTTCCTTCGAGGCTATGGTGCTCGGCCAAGCCCATCTGACTCCGGAGGGGCACCAGCGATGGAGGAAAGCCGGTGCATGCATGTACTGTGGTTCACTAGAGCATAAACTATTCAATTACCTCCTTAAGCCAAAAGACGAGGCCTGTCAGTAGCTGTGGGAAGGGGGGGGGGGGTCTGACGGGCAGGAATTTCATTAATCCCCCCAGTAACTTTTCCATTCTGGCCCTCATCCAGTTATCGGGGGTCAAGAGGAAGGTCTCAGCACTAATTGATTCAGGGGCAGAATAGAATTTTATTTCCTCAAGGCTCGTGCAGGAAGTAGGCATCACCATGACTAAATTGCCATCTTCATTAAACGTCACAGCATTATCTGGCTGCAGTTTGGCTTCCATCACCGAACAAATAGTGCCGATCTCCGTCTTTCTTTCCGGGAACCACTGGGAGACCTTGTCATTCTTCATTCTCCATAGCTCGTCCTCCCTGGTGGTCCTGGAGTACCCTTGGCTCCAGGAACACAATCCTATTATTGGGTACAAAATTCTATTTCCTCCTGAGCCCCTTTTGTTTAGCATCCTGCCTCTCTTCGGCCACGTGTTCGCCATCCCTTCCCATCTCTTCCCTCCGGGTGGAGCCGCCGGACCTCAGTCTTGTACCAAGGGCTACCATGACCTTGGGGAGGTCTTTAGCAAGTCGAGAGCACTTTCTTTGCCACCTCACTGCTCCTACAACTGTGCTATCAACCTCCTCCCAGGTGTGTGGCTGCTGTCCAACTGGCTCTACAGGCTTTCTGGGCCGGAAAGGGAGGTGATGGAAAGTTACATCAAGGACTCCCTGAACACCGGTCTCATTCGGCCCTCTTCGGCTCCTCTTTGGGCGGGGTTCTTCTTTGTCGGGAAGAAGGACGGATCTCTGTGCCCGTGCATCGATTACTGCGAGCTAAACGCTATCACTGTTAATGATAAATACCCTCTGACTCTGATCAATTCCATGTTTGAGCTCCTTCAGCAGCGCGGGTGTTTACCAAGTTGGATTTGCCCAATGAATACCATCTGGTCTGTATACGCGAGGGGGAAGAGTGGAAGAGGGCCTTCAGAACACACCTGGGGCATTTTGAACATCTGGTGATGCCGTTTGGGCTCACTAATGCCCCGGCCATCTTCCAGCGGATGATAAACAAGGTCCTCCACGATATGGTTAACCAATTCATCTTTGTATATCTCAATGACATTTTGATTTTTTTCCAGCACCCCAGAGGAGCACACAGTACATGTGTTACAGTAGCTCCTGGAAAACCATCTCTTTGTGAAGGCCTAGAAGTGTGAGTTTTCCACCCACTCCTGGGGTTTATTGTTGCTGAGGGGGAACTGAGAGCCGGCCCAACAAAGGTGAAGGCTGTGCTCAATTGGCCTACCCCACAGTCCCACAAAGAGCTTCAACACTTTTTGGGGTTTGCAAATTTTTATTGCAGGTTAATCAGGAACTACACTGGGGTTGCACAGCCTCTTACCCAGCTGACCTCAGTCAAGGTGCCTTTTGCCTGGTCTGAGGCAGCGAAGTGGGCTTTCTCCAAATTAAAAGCCAGGTTTTCCAACACACCCATCTTGGCCCAGGTTGACCCTCAGCTCCAGTTTATAGTAGAGGTGGATACTTCTGGCTTGGGGGTGGGTGCTATCCTCTCGCCGCACTCAGCTTCTGATCAGAAGCTCCACCCATATTTCTCTTGGCGGCTCACGCCAGCCAAGAGGAACTATGACATAGGGGACCGAGAGCTTCTGGCCATTAAGTTGGCCCTTGAGGAGTGGAGGCACTGGCTGGAGGCGGCAGTCCATCCCATCATAGTGTGGACCGACCATAAAAATTTAGAGTATCTTAGGTTGGCCCGCAGATTAAATGCCAGGCAGGCCTGCTGGGCCATATTCTTTCTTAAATTTAACCTTACCATCACCTACAGGTCCAGCTCCCATAACATCAAGCCGGATGCTCTCTCCCGCCAGTTCGCTCCCAATCAACCAGCCTCCTCTTCACTCCCCGAACCCATAGTGCCCTCCTCCTGCAATCTTGGTGCTCTGTCCTGGGAGATCAAGCAGAGGGTCCGGCAAGCCCAGTCTGCTGAGCCCAAACCCAAGGGGGGACCCGACGATCGCCTGTTTGTCCCGGTCAGCCTCCACAGTGACGTCATCCGGTGGGGGTACACTGTGGGTGACCCCCACAGCCTACAGACAAGCAGAGCGCTCAGCTGGAACAATTAGCAGAACAGTGAGATGTATGGACTGATATCAATAGGCAGCCTCTCTTTGTCTAGTTCCGGCGCCAGTAATCCTGCTATTGATATGTGTGACTCAAATGCAAATGTCCATGCTTTACTGCAGTGCATGTATTGTCTGTAGCTGGGTATTTAAGTGAACTGCATATCGCTTGCTCTCTCTCTTGCTGTTTTTTGATCACACGCATTGCCTGTTTGCTGACTAGAAACACAGGGCTCGCTCCAGCGCGCTCCCACAGCGCTGGAGTGAGCCTCGTGATGGAGGATGAATAAAACACCCTTTTAAACTTCAGTTCGCCGTGTCCTGCCTGCACTTATTCCGTGCCTCCACTCCGGGTTCTCTTATTTCATCCGCCACAACACCAGCCGCTTCGCCTGCCATCCGGGAGCTTCTCGTACCATCAACCTGGTCCAGTGAGTGTTCTGGTGACCCACGCTGCGGACGGATGTCCGGGACTATGTCAAGGCCCGTCAAGTGTGCACTAGGAACAAATTTAACTCTTCACCTCCCGCCGGCCTCCTGCATCCCCTGCCGGTTCCCAGTCACCCTTGGTCACACATTGCACTGGACTATGTCACTGGACTTCCCCCTCGCAGGGTAAAACTGTCATTTTCACCATTGTTGACCGTTTTTCAAAGGCCATTCATCTGGTTCCCCTCCTCAAGTTGCCCTCCTCCTCCTAGACCACCAATCTGCTCATTCCCGAAGTTATCCACCTTCACGGTATTCCTTTGGACATTGCATCTGACCAAGGTCCACAATTCACCTCCCAAGTTTTGAAGTCCTTCTGCCACTCCCTGGGCACACGGTCAGCCCCACCTCTGGATGCCACCCCCCTCCCCCCCATTGCCAATGGAAGGGAAGTAGCCGTGCCATCTGGGGAGGCCCATGCTCAGCCCACGCTCACCGCTGCTGCCGCCTTTGGAGGGCCACCCGTGCTGCCCTTCTTTTTTCTTCTGAGTGGAATTGCCAGTACACGGACCACAGGCGGGTCCCGGTGCCCAAATATGCAGTCGGTCAGAGCATGTGGCTGTCAGCGGACCAGGTGCCTTGGAAAACTGAGTCCAGAAAACTGTCACCTCACTTCCTCACTCCTTTTACCATCTCCAGGGTCATCAATGACGTGACTGTCTGCTTGGCACTTCCACCGACACTCCGCGTCCACGTTTCCAAGATCAAGACCCTCTCCACAATCCCTCTTTGCACCCCCCCCCCAAAGCCACCTCCTCTTCCTCGGATCCTTGATGGTCAGCACACCTACACCGTTCAGAGGATTCTGGACGTTCGCCGTCGGGGCCAGGGTTTGCAATACATGGTCCACTGGAAGGGCTACAGGCCAGAAGAGAGGTCATGGATCCCCGGCTCCTACTTCCATGAAAGGGGGATGGTCCGTGCCCTTCACCGAGCCCATCCCAACAAGCCCAGTGGGCCTCCAGGAGGTGCCCCTTGGGGAGGCACTGTTATGATCAGGTGAGCGAGCTCCCCCTCCCTTTCTGTGGGAGGCTCTCCATCAGATTCCCGGCTCCGCAGGTCATCAACAAACCTGCGTGAGTGGACGCACCTACTGCCTCTTCTCTGCCAGCGCTTAAAAGGACCTGTTTGTGAACCCTCCGGTGCTGGCTTGTTGGGTATTACTGTCTCTAACGACAGTTAAAACTTTGTCGGCCTCCGTCTGTCTATGATGACCATGGAAGAGAATCCTAAACGTCTACTCTGCTGGAACGGCACCGCCTGTGGCTGAACAGGCCGATGCGCACCGGTGTTCAGCGTTGGACGTTGGTAGGATTCAAGCCTGGGCAGGAAGATATGGAGGACAAGATGTTACCCATGCAGCATGTCCCCCCTCTCCACATCACTGATGAATCCAAAGGAACAGCAGGGCTGCTATAGTTTGGCACCAGCGCCGTCGCAGGAGCTGCCAGAATGACATTGAGCACGACAGAGAACTGCCTTAGGGGCTCCGACTCCGAATTTTTCCTCAGGGTTGATTCCCGAAGCCTTTCCTGTGACCGGGTGTGCCGCAAGGCAGCGGAGGTTTGAAATCAGGGTTTACCTTCCCCTAGATGGGCAACCTTCCCAGGTTGATGAGCCACCATCTACCCGAAGCATCTGGTTTTAAGGCGCCAGAGATCCGCCCTCGCCCCTTCTCCTATTAGTAAAAGCAGTTCCGCCGGGCTTAGAGACTAAACCACACGGGCAGGCTAGGAGTTGGACTTAGTTGTCAGAGGCTTTTCGAGACGCACGCTGTAAGGATCATGTTATGAGCACTGGGAGCTTAACCCCAGTACCGCTTCTGGCTATAACAACCTTGGAACCAAAACAGTTAAAACTAACTCTCTCCTCAGGTTGCTGCAATTTCCGTGGTGCTTCTCCGGGGTTGCTGCATGCTCACCTGCCCCATCATCATCTCCGTTCCAGATTGCCTCTCCACCTGGTCAGACTCTCAGGTCCACTCCTCTCCTACCTCCTGCCAGCTCTGCCTCGCTGGTTCCTCCATTGCCACTGGATTCCTCTGCCAGCCTCTCGGCTCACCTATTGTAAGATCTTCCCTTATTCCCTTGACCCTGGAGAGACTGCTCCTTGCTCATCTCCGCCCCCTGGTGGAACCAGCGATGGATCCACTCCAGTTCGCCTACCAGCATGGCATTGGGGTGGAGGATGCGGTGATCTTCCTCCTTCACCGTTCTCTGTCCCACCTGGAGAAGCCCGGGAATATGGTGAGGATCATGTTCTTTGACTTCTCCAGTGCTTTCAACACCATCCAACCGATGATCCTGAAGGACAAGCTGCTGCGCGCAGGGGTGGACCAGCACCTGTCATCATGGATCCTGGACTACCTCACGAACCGGCCTCAGTTTGTGAGAACCCGGGACTGTGTTTCCGACACGATCATCAGTAGCACGGGGGCCCCCCAGGGAACGGTGCTGGCTCCCTTCCTGTTCACTCTTTATACTGCGGACTTCTCACACAACACAACACAGTGCCATCTACAGAAGTTCTCTGATGACTCTGCGATCGTTGGTCTCATCTCCAACGGAGATGAAGCTGAGTACAGAGGGCTTATCCAGGACTTTGTGGACTGGTGCCATCGGAACTGCCTCCAGATCAACGCGAGGAAAACTAAGGAGCTGGTGGTGGACTGCCGCAGGCATGGGCAGCCCCTCACAGCACCAGTAAATATACAGGGAACAGACATCGAGATGGTGACATCCTATAAGTACCTGGGTATTCATCTGAACAATAAACTAGACTGGTCACACAATACTGACGCACTCTACAAGAAGGGACAGCGCAGGCTGTTCCTGCTGAGGAGACTCAGGTCTTTTGGTGTACAAGGGGCGCTGCTGAAGTCATTCTATGACACGGTGGTGGCATCAGCCATCACTTTTGGAGTGGTCTGCTGGGGCAGTGGCATTACTGCAGCCGATAGGAAGAGACTGAACAAACTGATTAAGAAAGCTAGCTCTGTCCTGGGGCAGCGCCTTGATCCGATGGAGGAGATAGGAGAGAGAAGGATGGTAGCTAAACTGTCATCTCTGCTGGAGTCCGAGTTCCACCCTATGCAGGACATACTGGATGCACTGAGGAGCTCATTTAGCAGCAGACTACATCATCCCAGGTGCACAACCGAGAGGTTTCGTAGGTCCTTCCTACCAACGGCTGTCAGACTGTACAACCTAAGCAGGGCTGCTCGCAGAGATAGCAAAAAGACGTAACAAACTAATAGTTTTTTTGAATGCAAAAGATGCAATAGACTTACACAATGGTCCTCTCCGGCATACAACTAGGAACATACCGGTCGCTATGGAGGGTGAGAATATGTATGGGCACATAATCATACCATGTAGGATAACTAAATAGACAGTTATGCTGTTTCATCCCACCTAGCAACAATGCTCTGCACTGTGTGTGTTTATATATTTACATATTTATTCCATCTAGCTACAATGCTCAGCACTGTGTTTTTATATATCTATATATTATTCCATCTAGCTACATTGCTCCGCACTGTGTGTGTTTATATACTTGCATATTTATTCCACCTAGCTGCAATGCTCCGTACTGTGGGTGTTTATATATTTACATATTTATTCCATCTAGCTACAATGCTCTGCACTGTGTGTTCATATATTCATATATTTATTCCATCCAGCTACAATGCTCTGCACTGTGTGTCTGTGTGTGTGTGTGTGTGTGTATATATATATTTTATAGTAATATGTACATATGTATATTAGCTGCTCTTGCTTGCTTGTTTTTTTTCTTGCCTTCTGATTGTTGCTCTGAGTGTTGCTATCCCTGTGCTGTTGCAATCCTGGAATTTCCCCGTTGTGGGACTAATAAAGGCTTATCTTATCTTATCTTATCTTATCTTATTCATTCACTACTCTCAGCCTCCCTCCTCAATCCTAACCTGCTCTCATCTCCCTCTTTTCACAGGCTGTGTGTTCCTCTGGGGAGTGACGCTTTTCCTAGATTTGAGTTTATTTTCAATAAAGTTGTGTTAAATGTTTCCCCTCTGTAAACGTGTGGATTCTCTGGTGTTGGCAGCCTGCACATGAAGGCTGCCAGTGCAAAAAGATCAGATATGACTACACACACACAGTTTGTGATCTCAGAATTTCATGTCCATTTTCAAAATTTTACACAGCTTCACAGGGGGCACAATTAAATATGTAGGGTTTTATATAGTAGTTTATTGTTGGTACAAGTATTAATGCAAATATGCATGTGAGTAAGAATGAGGTTTCTCTTCATTACAAATACACATAAGCTCGTGGGGTACCAGTCCGAATGAATGGACAATTTTATAAAGAATTCTGTATTTGTACCAATAATGAATCACTCAAAACCCTGTGAGTTCTTGTCTGCTTTTAATCAAGAAGATGGACATGAAATCAAACAATAACTCCCATATGTCTTTTTAATAGTTTAATAGGAAACTTCAGGATAGATGAACACATTCAGATGTGCAGAAGGATAAGTTAGTTGATGTCATGAATCGCCTCTTAAAGGCAGAGAGGAAGACCCACATGCTGAACTGCTAGTTTGTGATATTTAATGAAAACACAAAAATCCAAAACAGTGCTCAACACAAAGTCCAAACTGAAGGCAACACAAACTTACAAAGTACACGAGCACAGGGGAAGGGTTCTGGTGAGGAAGAGAATCTTAAGACTCCGGCAATGAGGAAGCAAAATTACAGTCTTTATATAGCCGAAAACAAAATGATACAATTGATGGCAGATGCAGATCACATGAGCGGGAAGGTTGACCTAATTACTAAACAGCTCACAGTTGAGACAACTAGGGAACTGAAACAAAAAACACAGCCCATGCGAGATGATGACAGGGTGGAAGTGTCTGGAAGAGGAGGTAAAGAACTCGTGTCACAAAGAAACAAAATATAAATCCTAAACCACAGAGACTGACAAAATAACAATAATACTAAGGACATTAATAACTAGCAGAACAATTAACCACCAAGAACACATCTTAAATCAATACACAGGAAAATAACAACACTGGAAAAATACAGAAAATACTCAGATGAAAATTAAGAGCTTGAGCCCGGTGACACACCGCACTCAGCCTCGTGACACTTCATTGTTCACAATTCCTAGTTTAACTTCAGAGAGAAAACATGCAGTCCTCAAAAGAAATATTCCTGTGTTATCCACTGGAAGGCAATGTTGGACTTTTGAGTTTCAATGATAAGTCTTAGTGGTCGAACCTTTCATTTTGGAATTCTTTTGGCAAATGAATTTGAGGGGGAATGACTCCAAGTCTTGAGCAGGGATTAACTTATCCACTTTATGGCCAATGGCTCTGGTCCTGGGTGAAGAGTGGCTTATGACCAGACTTTTGGGTGAAACAATTTCTCCTCAGCAAAGAATAATTTTATAATTTGGAATCCAGCGGTTGGTGCTACACCTTCATTTAAAAGCTGCATTTTGTGTTTACTTGTGTTACCTTTATCTAATATTTAAATTTGTTTGATGATCTGAAACATTTAAGTGTGACAAACATACAAAAAAAAAGTGAAACCAAGAAGGGAGGCAAACCCTTTTTCGCCTCGCCGGGCTCGGCCACTGCAAATGACCCTAACCCCTTTTGTCTCTCTGCTGTCTCTGAGCCTTCTTCCAGGGTCACTGGAGATGATGCAGCCCTGCCTGATGTCTCCAAGGGTCCAAGTTCTCCTCTGGAGGTCATCCAGGGTGCAGCTTCCCCCTGTTTGAGGCCATCGTCTGGTTCCCTCCTCAAGTTGAGTCTCTGTGGGTGCTGCATCCATGTCGGGGACCTTCATAGATGCTGCGCCCCAAAGTCAGTCCAATGTCAGTGCTGCACTCCTGCATGAGCCCGTCATGGGCTCTATGCTCCAGCCTGGGTTCCTCCAAGGTTGCAGCGTCGGCCCAGCCGGGGTCCACCAAGGGTGCAGCGTTGGCCCAGCCAGGGTCCACCAAGGGAGCAGCTAAGCTCCAGCCTGGAGCCACCGCGGGTGCTTCGTTGGCCCAGCCGGGGTCCGTCGCGGGTACTACAGGTCCTCCTCTTCTAGACGCCGCCGTGGTTCCCCTCCTTTTCCCACCACCAGACACCGTTGGGGTTCCCCTCCTCTGCTCCGGTGTCCTGCCACTGTGCCTTCCAGTGCGAAAGCCGCCTCCTGTTCCACTCCTCCGGTCCTGGTGGCTGAAGGACACTTGCTGACTGCCCGAGAGACTGAGCCGCCAGGTCGGGTGGTTCCTGTTCTCCGGTAGGCCACCTGACTCTTTCCATCTGGTTGTCCGGCGGTCCTGGGACTTCAGTCAGCCCCCTGAACTTTTTCTTTCTAGTTGGGGTCTCTGAGGACCTGGTAGGCCACCCGGCCTTTTCCACTTGATGGTCGGGTGGAGCCAGGATGCCAGGAGGCCACCTGAACTGCTTCTTTATTTATCATACCCAGCTTTCTTTGTACTCTGTTTGTTAGTGAGTGGTTAAGGGTTTTCTGGTTGTTTTGTTTTTTGTGTATCTTCCTCCAGGCCTGGATCCCCCCACCGCCCTCCCAGCGTTGGTTTTTGTAGTTGTTTCTGTTTGGGTGGTGGTGGGGGGTCTTCTTTTCCATTTGATGTTACTATGGGTTGCTTCATTAGGTCACCCCTTAAGGGATGAGCACTGTCATGACGCAGAGCGCAGGTCTGTACTGTGCTTTGGTCTTTGATTATTATTCTTTTCTGTGCATGTCAGTGCATGTTTATCTGTCCTTTTGGTTTGTGCTTTTATTTTGACAGGGCCGGAACAGGACTTCCACCTGTCAATCTGTTCGCGGCCTGTCACAGCTGTTTGTGTTTTATTGATTGCTTTCTCTCCACACCTGTTTGTTCATTGATTTCTGTTTCACTATTTAAGTTTGCTGGCGAGGCTCACTCCTCGCTGCGATCTCGCCTTGTGCTGGCTGGAATCCCCAAACCTGATTCCAGCCTTTCTTCTCTTTAGGATTTTTTCCTCGTTGTTATTTGTAAGTAACCTTTCATGGTTTTGCAGTATTTCTATTTCCCTGTTTTCACCCTTTGTGGTCTCGTTTGTATTCCACCCCTCGAGGCAAGTGTTGTATTTGTTATTATTTCCTCATTAAATAACCTGTTATGGGCTGTGTTTGATTTTCCAGCCCAGTTCCATGGCACGGTGGCTGCTTCTTCGCCAGTGCGTTTGGTTCCCTATTTGTCTCTCTGGGAGCCTCTAAGGTTTGCTCGGCTCCCTGACAGCTCTTAGCCACGCTCTTGCCAGTCCCTACCTGCTGTTTGTCATCACCGGTTGCACTCTCCCCAAACATACACACACATGCAATTTTCCATACCTGCATTCATTCAGCACTTTTGCACTCACTCACTCCACACACACACATCCATTCCCAAGTGCTGTCACCCACTCATTCTCACTCACACACCCTTGCACTCACTCTCTCATCATACTGGCATGCACTCAGCTCATTAGTAGTTGTATTACTTAAGATCTGGGTTCGCTGTTGTGCATTGCCGGATTATTGTTCATTCCTCATGGAGTTTGTTCTACTCTGTGCTTTTTTTCTGCATTGTGCATGACTAGATGCCCTGCCTGCTGTTCTGCACCACATCACTCTGCATGACGTTTGTATTTTTCAGCTGCTTGGTTTCAGTTTTGCTGGGATTATTGCATGGACAGACTCGGACTGCTCCTGCCTTGTGAGTACTGTTTGCTTTGCCTCTGCTTACCAGTCATGCCTGGAAGCACTTGGGCTCTCTCATTCGTTCCCCCCACAATCAGCTCCGTCTGTAGACACTTTGGGACAAATTTTCCCTATGTTGTATTCACCTGAGTGCAGTAGAGCGTCCTGGAGGAATTCCCTGTATATGCTGTGCTACTCATATACAGGGAATGTATATGTGTTGATTTGAACTGTTATATCACGATCTGTCAATAAATACATGCAACGTACTCCTGCACTTGGGTTTTTGTTCCTCCTGCCACAAATAGGCAAGAGATTCACAACAGAATAATCCGGCCAGTTAAAAACCCAGTGGAGGCGTTTAGAGTGTGTGTTTTTTCACTTTCACTTTCCCAATTTGGGCAGCACGGTGGTGCAGTGGTTAGCACTGTTGCCTTACAGCTAGAAGGTTCCTGGTTCGAATCCCCAGGCTGGCAGGGGTTGGAACCTTTCTGTGTGGAGTTTGCATGTTCTCCCTGTGCTGCGTGGGTTTACTCCGGGGGCTCCGGTTTCTTCCCACAATCCAAAGACATGCATGTTCGGTTAATTGGCTGTTCTAAATTGTCCCTAGATATCTGTTTCCTATGGGCCCTTAGAGTAGAGGGTTAGTACTAGTGAAAGCGCTTTGAGTGGTCTTTGTGACTATAAAAGCGCTATATAAGTGCAGGTTAGTTTGTGGTTTTTTTTCTCACCCAGTTCACCATGGACTTTTCGGTTTTTGGACTTAGCCTGGAGGAGTGCACTGTGGCCAAGAGAGCGGTGGACTTAACTTCCAGGGCTCGTGCCACCCACTCTCCGGAGATAAATTTTTGTTTCTTTTTCCCGTGCTGTATTTACCTGAGTGCAATAGAGCATCCTGGAGGAATTCCCTGTATATGCTGTGCTACTCATCTGCTGATTTGGACTGTTATATCATGATCTGCCGATAAATACACGCAACATACTCCTGCACTTGGGTTTTTTTTTCCTCCTGCCTCAAATAGGCAGGAGATTCACAACATAACCAAACTCACTGCATGCAATGGGTGCCTCATTCCTGCTCCGAAAGGGCAGTCATTTACTATAAACTTTTTCTGTGTGTGGACCCGGAGTAAATCTCAGGTCCCAATACTTTAATACAAATTAAATAATCTTTATACCTGATCATAATTATAAATCACATATCGCTACAGCCATGCCAGGAGATTTTAACCATGTTTCACTGTATAAAACATTACCAAACTTCCACCAGTTTGTTGACTTTCCTACTAGAGAAAGTAACACATGCACATGATTAGAACATCATTACTCAGCATTTTGAAGGAGGCGTCTTATTTAAACATCAGACATTTAGTCTTGACTGTGAACACCATTGTGAGATCAAAAGAGCTGTCTGAGGCCTTCAGAAAGAGGATTGTAGCAGTTCATGAGTTAATGAACTCATTAACTCATTTAAGAAGATCTCAAGAGAATTTGAAACCAGCCATTCCACTGTCCGGAAAATAGTCTATAAGTGCATTCAAAACAACTGCCAACATGCTTGGGTCTGGCCATCCAAGCAAGTTCACCCTGAGAGCAGACCGCGAGATACTAAAAGAAGTCTCCAAAATTACTAAAATGTCATCACAGGACCTACAGCAGACTTTGCGACTGTTGATGTGAAAGTGCATGCCTCTATAACCAGAAAGAGCCTGCACAAGTTTAACTTGCATGCGAGGCATGCAAGGGGGAAATCTCTGCTCTCTAAGAGAAACACGAAGGCCAGACCAAAGTTTGCTAGAGAAAATGTAGACAAAGACCAGGACTTCTGGAATAATGTTGTTTGGACAGATAAGTCTAAAATTGAATTATTTGAACACCAGAACAGAGGACATGTTTGGCGTAGACCAAATACAGCATTCAGAATCAGAATCAGAATCAGCTTTATTGCCAAGTATATTTACAGGTAAACATACAAGGAATTTGACTTGACATTGGGCGCGCACGTTAGGCACATCGAATGACGCGGCAGCCATGCAAGGCGCCTGTCATAACAGTGGGGGGTAAAGAGGGGGAGGAGGGGAGGGGGGGAAACACAATAGGCAGAGAGAAAAAAGCATTGTTGATCAAAATAAAGCTCATTATATGACCAAAATTGTGATTACAAGAAAAAAACTCTCAAATGCACAATTAGCAGACAATAGAAAGATCACACAATAACAAGCGAGAGAGACCAGTGTATGTAGTCAGCATATGATCAGTGTGTAATGCAGTGTGGATATGTGTCAATTGCTGGTGAACAGCAGAGGGCACCCCCTGGCAACGGATAGTCATGTGTTCTACACGGCATGTCCAGAGTTTATCTCTCCTCATGCAGGTGGCAAGTTCTGTAAACACATGAGCGCTGTCCTTGAGGAGCTCAATCTGCAGAACAACAGCCATTGTTTGTCGATGTTTGGGTTAGCAGAGCCACTCTTCCGCTTATCTTCATCAGGAGGAATGTAAATACAGGGTACCAAGACAAGGTCAAATCAAATCTGCACAGTGCACTCAGAGAATAGATTTTTCCTCACCCGTGCAATTCTGTGCTTTCATAATTTCCATATGCAGGCTTAAACTTTAATCCCATGGAGAGCACAGGGCTCCAGATGTATTCCTCCACTGAATCACTGTCATTCAGTTCACCGTTTGCCACTACTCGTGCCCTCCCCAACTGGTCGAATTTGATGAAGGAGCTTGCCAGGTCCGCTTTGATCAGCTCTCTCACCTTCCTTCAATTTCTGATACATCAGGGAACTTCGCAGCCAAAAATAGAAGTCCTGAGATCATAACCAATAATGACGTTTCCACAGACGCATGAATTCCAATGTCCATGAGTCTCGCAGGTTCCAATTCTTGGGCTCCCCCTTGGCCCGATTCTTGTTGAAAAATAGTGACAATAGCACATTTAAGCCGCTTCTAAATCCATAATTTCCGTTTAGATTAAGATTCAGCAGAAGAAGAGCGACTAAACACAGACAAAAACGCAACATTGCAAAGCTGGGAATAGGTCAGGAAGGCAGACGGGAGGAGGGAAGAAAAAATGCGACTGCTCTCTCTCAGAGCAAGAAGAAGAAGAGAGCATTCCAGGAAAAGAACCTCATGAAGCATGGAGGTGGAAGAGTCATGGTTTGGGGACGCTTTGCTGCAGCAGAACCTGGCCAGCTCACCATCATAGAATCCACCATGAATTCTATTGTGTATCAGAGGGTGCTTGAGGGCCACGTGAGACCATCTGTAAAAAAATTCAAGCTGAAGCTGAACTGGACCATGCAACATAACAATGACCAAAAAAACGTACCAGTAAATCCTCCAAGAACTGGCTAAAAACTAAGAAATGGAGAGGTCCTGCAATGGCCGAGTCAAAGCTCAGATCTTAATCCCATTGAAAAATCCAAGATGGCACTGCGGATGGCAGCCACTGGCTTCTGCTCTCTGATGTTTTTGATAATTTTGTGTGTTTTTTTGGACTTCTGCTCTTCCTAACTGAACTACTTTCACTCAGACTATCTCCCAATGCAACTTCTCCGCCAGTTTCTGCTGCTGATCTGAAGTTTTTTCAGTCTATCTTAGCTGTGGGAGCAGCGGCTATTGGCACTGGCCGGAAATGAAGGCGGCGTGGTAAACGTGCCGGTGCGCTAGTCAGGCTGAAGAAACGAGGATATCGCACGGCGCTGCCATCGAACCATTTGACCAATGTCCGCTCTTTGGCGAACAAAATGGACGAACTGCTGCTTCTGACTCACAAAAAACCTGGATTTTAGCAAATCTGGCACCCTGTGTTTCACGTAGTCCTGGCTGAGTGAACACGTCCCGGACAGCGCGGTTCTCCTGGACGGATTCCAACTGTTTCGCTCTGATCGCAGCTGAGAATTCTCTGGAAAGACTAAAGGTGGTGGAATCTGCTTCTACATAAACAAAGGTTGGTGTACTGATGTCACAGTGTTGAAGAAGTTTTGTAGCCCTAACCTAGAGTCACTGTTCATAAACTGTAAACCCTTTTATCCACCGCGAGAGTTCTCCTCGTTTATTCTGGTCGGAATTTATATCCCGCCTGTTGCTTGTACAATGGAGGCACTGCAGCACCTCGCTGACCAGATAGCAGAGGTGGAGGAAAAACATCCAGACTCTCTGCTTATCATTCTGGGTGATTTCAATAGAGCTAATCTCACAAATGAGCTTCCTAAATACAGACAGCATATTAAATGTCCCACCAGGGACAAAAATACACTTGACCACTGTTACACAATTTTAAGAAACGCCTATCATGCCATCCCCCGTGCAGCTCTGGGTTTTTCTGACCACTGTCTGGTGGTCTTTCTTATTCCAACATACAGACAGAAACTAAAAACTTCCAAGTCTGTTGTAAGGACTGTAAAGAAATGGACTGAGGAATCAAAGCTGGAGTTACAAGCCTGCTTTGACTGCACAGACTGGAGTGTTTCTGAAGATGCAGCCATTAACCTAAATGAACTCACTGACACTGTGACATCATACATCAGTTTTTGTGAGGACATGTTTGTGCAGACCAAGACCTTCTGCACATACAACAACAATAAACCCTGGTTCACTCCTAAACTGAAGCAGCTACGTCAGACCAAGGAGGAGGCCTACAGGACTGGTGACTGGACTCTGTACAAGCGGGCCAGAAACATGCTGACGAAGGAGACCAGGCTTGCTAAGAGGAGCTACAGTGAGAAGTTACAACAAAACTTCTCAGCCAACAACTCTCCTTCTGTTTGGAGAGGCCTGCAGAATATCACCAACTACAGGAGACCATCCCCCCACCCTGTGGAAAACCTCCAGCTGGCTAACGACCTAAACAGCTTTTACTGTAGGTTTGAAAAGAACCTACAGTTCTCACCTCCCACCCAGACAAAAGGATTATCTGCATCCCCAGGAACTCCATCCCTCCTCCACTCTGACCTCCCACCAGCACTAACGATCTGTGAAGAGGAGGTGCGCTGAGTCTTTCAGAGACAAAAGATCAAGAAGGCTGCAGGACCTGATGGTGTGTCTCCATCCTGCCTGAGAGTCTGCTCCAACGAGTTGACCCCCATCTTCACCTGGATCTTTAATAGATCACTGGAGCTGTGTGAAGTGCCTTCCTGCTTCAAACGCTCCATCATCATTCCAGTTCCCAAGAAACCCTCTGTTACAAGATTAAACGACTACAGACCTGTTGCCTCTGTGGTCATGAAATCCTTGGAGAGATTGGTGCTGAACCACCTGAAGGTCGTCACAGGCCCCCCGATGGACCCACTGCAGTTTGCCTACCGGTCAAACAGGTCAGTGGATGATGCAGTGAATATGATACTACACTACATCCTGCAACACCTCGACTCCCCAGGGAGTACGCCAGGATCCTGTTTGTCGACTTCAGCTCAGCATTCAACACCACCATCCCAGGCATTCTTCATCAGAAACTCCTCCAGCTCAAGGTGCCCCCCTCCACCTGCCAGTGGATCTCCAGCTTTCTGACTGACAGGTGGCAACAGGTGAAGCTAGGGAGATTTACATCCAGCTCCCGAAAAATTAGTACTGGCGCCCCCCAAGGATGTGTCCTTTCCCCATTGCTCTTCTCCCTCTACTCCAATGACTGCACCTCAGAGGACCCTTCAGTGAAGCTCCTGAAGTTTGCGGACGACACCACAGTCATTGGTTTGATCCGGGATGCATACAGGCGGGAGGTGGAGCAGCTGATCCTCTGGTGCGGCCAGAACCATCTTGACCTTAACCCAGCCAAAACGGTGGAGATGACTGTGGATTTCAGGCGACACCCTCCTTCATTTCCCCCACTCACCATCCTCAACAGCACAGTGTCCACTGTGGACTCCTTCAAGTTTCTGGTTACAACAATCTCCAGAACCTGAAGTGGTCCTCCCATATAGACACTGTCTGGAAAAAGTCCCAGCAGAGGTTGTTTTTTCTGCGTCAGCTCAAGAAGTATGATTTGCCTCAGGAGCTGCTGATTGTCTTCTACACCACCATCATCCAATCTGTCCTCTGCTTTTCCATCACTGTCTGGTTTGGATCTGCCACTAAACAGGACAAGACCAGACTGCAGCGGATCATTAAAGGGGATCTGTGGTGGTCGTGAAAAAAAAGATATTATATTGAGCCCCTGTCTCACGTTCTAGTTCAAGTTTAAGTTCAAGTTCAAGTTCAAAGCAATGCGATATAAATCCATTGCTGATGTGCTGGTTCAGTTATGTCACGTTTCGTTACCTTGTATTCATACATGTGTAATGACAATAAAGTTGAATCTCATCTCATCTCATCTCAAAACATGTGCGCAGCCATACTGGCGGTTACATGGCCTGCCAGGACACTTCCTGTGATGTAGTGTCGTGGATACCATGATCTGGATCAATATTGGCTGAGCCTGGAGTGCCCAGATGAGCAGTGGCTTTCGGGATATTCAAATTCAAATTCAAACGTTTATTTCAAACTCAGGGTTCATATTAAATGCAGAACTAAAACGAGCAGAAAATAAATAAATAAATGCTTAAATTCAGTGGTTCATCTCATCTGATCTGAGGTCGTAACGGCCGCCAGACGGCTGGGGATTCGGCGCTGTGCTCTTCCCTCGCCGCTAAAACTATATACAGATCAGCAGACACTCGGCGCTCTTGTAACAACAAAAACATACAATGCGATATGGATATCGCAACATGGCGGAATGTAAAGCCTTTGGATGTCTCAATAATGAGCGAAAAAACAAAGATAAACACTTCTTTTGTGTACCCAAACCCAACACACCTTGTCGGAAGATCGTAGCGGAAAAGTGGTTGCGCAATCTCGGAACAGGGCACAGACGTTTCCTTTCGGACGAAATTCCATTGTGTGTGAGGACCACTTCGTCACTTTCACCCTCAGAAGACCTTTCTGGCTCAAACCTGTAGCTATGTTGACCGAAGTCTTCCTCAGAGTCCGACAATTCAGAACAAAAACACTGACAAAAGCACCCTAATCGCTGGTACAGGCGGAGTATTGACTTTTCAATAGCAACATGGTGACGTCACATCCGCATGTGTCATAGCTGCGCGCATAGTTTTCATTGGCTGGCCATGCTGGCGGTCGTATTTGCATATTTCTCTGGTGGTAGATGGCTGGCAATAATTATTTAACCAAATAACGAATACTTTGCCTAATGTTTTCAAGTTGAATGCGTTTAGACGACCACCACAGGTCTCCTTTAAGTCTGCGGAGAGGATCATTGGTACCGACCAATGATCCTCTCCGCACTTGATCTACCTTGAGATGTAAGTTCTCAATAGAGGCATTGAGAACTTATATCGGTCCATAACCAGGAAACGGGTGGGAAACATCTGTGCTGACCCGTCACACCCCAGCCACAAACTGTTTGAACTTCTATCTTCTGGTCGTCATTACAGATCACTGAAGGTCAAAACCACCCGTCACAGGAACAGTTTCTTTCCTCAAGCCATCACTCTGATGAACTCCTAACATTCACCTAGTCCTACCTGTTGCTGTACTCATGACTTTTCATCCATTCTTACATTGCACATAACTCTCACACTGCTTTTTACTTCATTCACATTATATCACTGAATCTGAGTTCACATTGAAATACTGTGTGACTGTATATTTTTTCATATATTTCTGCAAAGTGAGGATAGTCTGAGTAAATAACTGCATATATTCCTGTATATATTTACATCCTTTTATAGAAACGTGTACAGACTGTAATTTACTGTACATACTCTGTTGTCATTGAATCCTTATTTAAATCTTATTTAAATCCTCCACCTGAACGACGAGAGCAAGTTTTTAGCCAAAGTCAAATTCCTTGTATGTGTTGTGCATACTTGGCCAATAAAGCTGATTCTGATTCTGATTGTGATTCTGATTGAGATGCTGTGGTGCTTGAAATGGGCTGTACATGCTGTACATGCAAGAAACCCCTCAAACACTTCACAGCTGAAAGAATTCTGCATTGAGGAGTGGGACAAACTTTCTTCAGACGAATGTCAGAGACTGGTAGATGGCTACAAGAAATGTCTCACTGAAGTTAGGCAGTAGGGTGTTTCAGCTTTTCCTCACTTAGAATGCTCATTTTTGTTAATATGTTTTGTTTATTGAGTAAAACAAGGTTAATCACATTCTTTTCCAGAGATAAAAACAAGATTAGACATCAATACAGTATGTGAACATTTCTGCGTATTTAAGTCAAAATGATGACCTGTTCACACGCAGTAGCTAGATGCTCCGGTCTACTGCACCCCTTCTTGCTTCTTTTCTGCCTTTTTCTCTTCTCCTTCTGTGATGGACTAAATATCTACACTCGTCAGGAACTCATAGGCATCAGTTACCAGCTCACCTCTGACATCTCCATCACCCATTCCAGTGACTACCACCACATCCCTGAGATCTCCAGACCTCCCGGCGCTCTGTGATTCGTTATGCCGATGGAAGAGGAAGCAGAAACAAGGCTGCAGGGCTTTCCCTCATGCCCAGCTGTGCAAACTTCACTCCAAACCACAGTTACCTTCAACCTTCCTCACCAACGGCAGATCTCTCGCCAACAAAATGGATGAGCTGCATACAGAGATCACCTACAATCACTGTTTGTGACAAAATCATGGCTGAATGATTCTGTCCACCACTGTGGAATTACCTGACCGAACTACACACCGTCTCGACCACAACGCTGATTCTAGTAAGAATGGGGGGGGGGTGCTCGGTGTTTGTGTGCTTCAGACTTGGTGTAAAAACAGCACCAAGGCCTGTGTAGGCCTTTTTATCTCCCCCGCGAGCTAATGGCAGTAATTTTAACATCTATTTACATCCATCCATTAACATCCATCCTGATATTAACGTTAGCTTAGCACTCAATCACCTACAGCACATTGTCAGCTTGCATCAAAGAGAACACCCCAACACAGTCCACATTTTTGCAGGGGATTTTAACAAAGCATGCTTAAAGACTGTACTCCCCAAATTCTACCAACATGTGTCCCAAAAGAAGGGAGAGAACACTGAATCATGTTTATAGCAACATTAAACATGCCTACAGAGCCCCCCCCCCCCCAATCAGATCATCTCTCTTTGCTTCTAATACCTGCTTACTCCTGTCATGGTGGCCCTCGCGAGCCACCATGAGACGCCAACAAGTCACCGGTGAGTTTGCAATGATGTTTATTAGGACGAAGGAACAGAGGATAACACAAAGTAACAAAGTAATGGAAAGGAATGAGCCTCGAAGGGCTCATTCCTACATATAATGAAATATGACACACTATAATGAAAACAGGATCACAACAGGGTAAACTTACAATCTTAGGCGATGAATAGACAATGTCAGAGCTGGGGAATGCCGGATGCGTCAGACAATGAGGAGTTTTGACGGGGACTGCTGCATTGGGCTGCATTCAGCGTCCGCTTAAATGCCGGCCACTAATGAGCCCTGAATGCAGCACAGCTGGCAGGCTTTGACAGCAGGAAGCTCCTCCGAGCACTGTCACAATAAGAGCCCGGGGAGCCAGAGGGTAATCACTGCTGCCAAGCCTGCAGGACATGCAGGCTTGACAGCACAGACAGGACATGTATGACCCGAGCGCGGACGAAATCAGCGCTCGGATCAGAACAGTACCTCCCCTTCAAGGGCGGGCTCTGAACGCCCAATAACACCCAAACCCCCCCTCCCAGGGTGGGCGGAAAGGAGAACAGGCCAGGGGGGAGCGGACCAGCAAAGACCAAAAAAAACCATGACGACAGGAGTGCGCAGGCAGACAGAGAGAGAGAAAAAAAAAAACGACACTCCCATGCACAAATTATGACCAAGGTAGAACGTAAAGGAGACGATCACAGGGCAAAATAACAGAGACCAGGATAATCACAAATACACAAACCATGGTCAAGGCAGACTGAAAATGAAACAATACAGAGCACGACAACAGAAAATGCCATATTCCCAAGGGTAAAAAAAAAGACATATTAACTGTTACAGGCAATGAATTTTAACAGAGGAAAAATGAACAACGAACACAGGAGGGAGTGAGATGCAACAATATCATAGTACTGTGGCATGAAGGCCGATAGTTCGGGGAGCTGCCCTGCATCTAGCGTCCACATCGCAGGCAGGGGGAAAAGAGACAGTTCGGGCGGCCTACCCCAGTCCCATGCCTGGGGATACAGTTCCTCTGGCGGCCGGGCCCGATCGCCGAAAGGATAGATAGATAGATAGATCTTTAATTGTCATTGTCACAAGTACAACAAAATTCAAAAGTGCTCTCCAGTCAGTGCCCCATTTATAAAAACACTGCCCCATTATAAAAAACATAGACCTAAAATTATTAAAAAAAGGGCGGGAACGTTTGTTGGGTGGCCGACCCAGAATGCTGAACCGGCTAAACAGCTCGCCAGGTGGCCGACCGGCATCACACAGCCACCAGGACCGTAGGGGGGAAGTAGAAGGCAGCCTCCCTGGAAAGGGGGAATACGAGGGAGAGCCGGGCGGAGTATTCGGAACCCCAACGGCCCCTGGTGGAGATGAGCTGTGATGATGATCCTGAGGACGAGGATGATGATGATGAGGATGAGCCAGTCCAGTGTCCGATGGCAGGGGCTCTGCAGCTCCCTCACTGACCCTGGATTCTGCTGGTGTTGCACCCGCGATGGACCCCGATTGGGTCACGGCTGCACCCGCGTCAGACCCCGACTGGGTTGGAACCGCACCAGTACCGACATCCAACCCCGAACCCGGAACCTCTGGCACAGCGAACGGAATCAGCTCCGCATCGGTGACCCTGGGAGAAGGCTCAGGAGAGAGAAAAGAAGGGATCACCGGTAGCGACAGAGCCCAGCAAGACGAGTTCGGGTGCAGCGGACGGCTGCCCCTGGCTCGTCTCTCCGAGAGACAGGCAAAAGTGCTCCAGAATAGTGAGGAGAATAAAAAAGTAGAGCACTTGCCTGTACTCGGGTTCTGTCACTGTCCAGGGCTCTGATGATCCGGGCTCAGATGGAAGGAGATCGTCCTCTGGCTCCCACTCAGCTACGTCGGGCTCCGCAGCTGGCATGATGGTGTCCACAGCCTGAGGACCCTCCGGCACTGGCGTCCACGCCGACGACCCACCGACGACCCACACGGCATGGTGGCTGGGGACCCTCGACCCGCTGGACCGGACTGCTCATCTGTGGAGACCCGGGGACACTTCATCATCGGCGCTGGCTCCACGCTGCAGTCTGCTGTCCTCCTCTGCCCACTGGCTGCGGGGCTGGAACCAGGCTCTCCAGAACCGCAGGCCCCCTCCTCATCCGGCGATGTTGGCTTGGCGTCAAGGACCGCTCAGCGGAGGGAGACACAGAGGAAACGGGTACAATAATAGAAGCTACAGCAGGTGGTGGGAGCTCGGGGGACTGCGAACCCCAAACTCCACCTCCAGGAGTCAGACAAAGGAAACCACAATTATAGGGAGATGAGTGAACTTGCCTCCCGGAGGCAGGATGGTGCCTGCTGTAGTGGACGTTGCTTCTCCCTTTCCCCGCCGGATGGTGACAGAGGGCATCCTGGGAGGACGAGGGGGAGCCGCTCGCGATGGATCTGGATCTGGGACGGGGGACGGGGCTCGCTGGAACAGGACTCTGGGCACTAACAGCGGCCGGGGAAGGTGTCGAGGTGGAGGGGGCGGCAGCAGAGATGAACCGGGCATGGAGTGCTGACTGGACAGCAGGAAAAGATGACCTGGGGGGAGAGGCTGCGGGGATTCCCTCCTGGCGAGACGCCGAGGAAGCAGCTGACTGAGGAATTGAGTCTCTCTGGCGGCCCGGAACAGGATCCAGACGGGGTTCGTGCTGAGGTTTAAAGCTGGTGTGACGACAGCTTCTTGCAGGGGGCGAGGCGAAGGTGAGGTCCGGGAATCGCCGCTCCTGTGCGGAAACTGAAGCGAGCAGGTCGGCGTACTCGGGAAAGTCACTCAACGCTGGGTTCCTTTCCACCAGTCTGACTGCCGCCGTCACATGCTTGATTATCTGCGTGGGGTGAACAGAGGAACGAGCTGCCACCACTCAGTCCGGATGGAAGCAGCTGTGCGTTGAAGCTTCTCCGGGGGATTCCCGAATGACGACATGCTCCCACGGGGATCACCCCAGGGCGGTGTGAACTCCTGGACCGGAATGGAGACAGGAATGGGATCCAGATGTGAGGAGCGAGGATGCCTCCTCTTCGGCTTCCTGCCGGGGTTTCCCTCCAGCCCATGGAGTATCTTGCACTGTGCGGCAATGTCATCCCTCCTCACGCTGACTTCGGGGTGGTCAGCGTAGTGGGGAAGATGATTCAAAACGTCCTCAGCACGGTCCAGGTACCAGCGCACGTTGCTGTGAAAGTCGAGGAATGAGGCGGAGATGAGCGTTTCATCCACGTACTCCAGGGCGTGCCACATAAAGCCACATAAAGGAAATTGAAATTTAAGAAGCAGACATTGTGTGGCAGTAATGAAAGCTGGAAGCAAAGCACAGAGAACTGGAGCGAATGGATACAGTCAAAAAAACTGAAAGCTGCTAAAGCAAGACAGCGAGTGTGTGAGCAAAGTGAATGTTCAAATGAAGAAATATACAACCTACTCCATCAACACAATTTGGATGAAGAAAATGAAGTCAAGTCTGAAAACAATAACTAGCACCTCATACTGTGTTACCCGCCACAAAATGTGACACATTAAGTATCACTACAGATCTTGTCCAAGCCTTTGCAGAGTCCTTCAGTGCAAGTCATCTTCCTATACCAGAACCAACGATATTCAGTGGTGACCCACTCAGATACAATGACTGGAAGATCTCCTTTCAGACTCTCATTGACAGAAAAAATATACCAGCTGAAGAGAAGACATACTATCGAAAGTATGTGAGTGGATCTGCAAGGAAAGTGATAAACAGTTACTTTCTGCTAGGCACAGAGTCAGCCTACAATGCAGCATGGACAGTCCTTGAAGACAGGTAGACAAACTCAATGCATGGCCCAAGATAAGCTCCAAAGGCAGTATGGAACTTCAAGAGTTCACTGACTTCCTTCGTAGCTGTCAAGCAGCTATGTCACTCACAGGACTTGAATTGCTCAATGACTGCAATGAAAACCAAAAAATGCTTGCAAAAGTTCCAGACTGGCTCACACCAAGGTGGAACACAAAGGTTACAAAAGCACAAGAAATGAGCCACACTTTCCAAGTTTCAGCCAGTTTGTAGAGTTCATCTCACGTGAAGCCAAAATTGCATGTAACCCCATAACATCTCTCCATGTTCTGAAACCAAGTGAAGGTGAAAAGACAGATAGCTCCTCAAGAACAGAGGCCATGGACCTAAGGTCCTAGCGACTAACTCAAATGAAAGAGCTGTCAATGCAAGTTGTGTCTACTGTGAGAAGGCAGTACAGAAGTGTCGGAAGTTCATGAATGAGAGCATTGATGAGAGACTCAAGTTCGCACAAGACAAGAAGTTTTGCTTTGGTTGCTTGAAGTCTGGCCATCGCTCAAAAGATTGTGAAAACAGAGAAACATGCAAGAAAAAACATCCAACGTCTTCATGACGATCGAACTAAAGAAGAAAGAACTCAGACAAAGATTAATAAAGCAAAGAGCACTGACAAGACAAAGTCAAGAACAGAGGTCCTGCAAAACAGTGTCACATTAACAACAAATGAAGCGACGTCCAAGAGAGTAATGCAGAACTTCAAAGACACACACACACATCCTCCATCATTCCTCTATGGGTGTCAGCCGAAAGTGAGCCAGAGCGTGAAGTTCTTGTGTATGCACTTCTTGATACACAGAGTGACATAACCTTCATCCTCGAAGAAACATCAAGAGCTCTGAACACTAAAAGTGAACCAGTTCAGCTAAAGCTTACGACTATGTCTTCAAGAAACACAGATGTGTCCCGTCACAAGCTAGCCGGTTTTACAAGGAAGAGGGTTTTACTCCAACAAGACCATATCCCTGCCAGTGACGTATGCAAGAGACTTTATTCCAGCAAATTGAGATCATATTCCAACACCAAGTATGGCAAAAGGCATGGTCACATCTCAAACACATCGCAGATGAGATTGCTCCGCTCCAAAGTTGTGACGTGGGCCTTCTAATTGGCTACAACTTTCCTCAAGCTCTTGTTCCCCAACAAGTTTTGTCCGGCAAGCAAAGTCAGCCATTTGCAAAAAGGACTGATCTGGGATGGAGTATTGTGGGCTTCAGCAATCCATGTCTTGATTATGGAGATGCTATCGGAGTGAGTCACCAAGTCATTGTAAAGAAAGTAGTGCCAGGTATTCAGCCCTCTTTGAACCTCACCAGCGAAGTTCATTATGTTTACAGAACTCAGATAAAGGAAATGGTCTCACCTGATGACGTGATCAAAATGTTGGAGTCAGATTTTGTGGAAAAGGGTTTTGAAGATGTAAAGATCTCTCAAGAAGATCTCAGATTCCTGACAAAGATCAAAGAAGGCATTAAACTCAAAGAGGATGGGCATTATGAGATGCCACTCCAGTTCAAGAGTGAAAGGCCCAACTTGCCAGACAACATGTGCCATTCACCACTTCAAATGCTTGGAAAGAAAGCTGAGAAGGAACAAGCATTACTACACGGACTACAAGAAGTTTATGGAAGAAATCATTGCTCATGGAGATGCTGAAAGAGTCCCAGAGCAAGACGTTGACAAGATCCACAAAAAACCTGGAAAGATTGGCATTGTGTTCGACGCCTCTGCCAAGTTTCAAGGTACGTCCTTAAGCGACCATTTCCTTACCGGCCCAGAGCTAACTAACACCTTGCTTGGAGTCTTGTGTCATTTCCGAAGAGACCCCAGTGGCTATTATGTATAATGCTGAACGCATGTTCCATTAGTTCCACGTGTGTGCCAGCGACCAAGATTATATAAGATTCTTATGGTGGGAGAATGGCGACCTTGAAACCTCATATGCCATCTATCGGATGAAAGTACATCTATTTGGCATGGCTTCCTCCTCTGGTTGCACCAACTATGGCCTCAAGCACCTTGCAACTGAAGAAGAAGGATGTTCTTCAGCAAAGACACCGTCAGTTTCATTAAAAACAATTTCTATGTTGACGATGGGTTAGCAAGTGTTGACACCGAAGGTCAAGCAATTCAGCTCATCAAAGAATCCCATGAGTCAAGCTTCGGTTGCATAAGTTTATCTCCAACAGCACCAAGGTCCTAGCCTCGCTTCCTAAGGAAGAATGTGCTGTAGCCACCAAAGATCTGGACATGGCGCTGGGTGAAGTGCATATGGAGAGAGCACTCGAAGTGCAATAGTGTGTGGAATTAGACTAGTTCCACTTCAGAATAACAGTAAAGAAAAATCCACTAACACGAAGAGGAGTATTGTCCACAGTGGCTTCAGTGTTCGATCCACTTGGATTCATCGCACCCTTTATTTTGCTGGGAAAGCAGATCTTGCAACAAATGTGTCAAGATAAACTCAGCTGGGACAACACCTTACCTGAAAGTCTTCAACCCCAATGGGAAGCTTGGCTTCTTGACCTCAGGAACCTTGCAGATGTGAAAATTCAGAGATGCTACATTCCACCAGGCTTCAAGGTCCAGCATTATGAGTTGCATCATTTCTCTGATACGGCATGTGCGCCTACCTCAGAGAAGTAAGCACATCTGGTGAAGTCTGCTGTTTCTTGGTCATGGGAAGATCAAGAGTTCCACCTTCCAAAGTAACAACCATACCACGACTTGATCTGTCAGCAGCTGCAGTTGCTGTTCGCACTGGTGACATGCTAAGAAAGGAACTTGAAGTACAAGTCTCACAAGAAACATACTGGACTGACTCCAAGGTTGGACTCAGATACATCAGCAATGAAGTCAGGAGTTTCCATGTGTTCGTTGCAAACCGAGTGGAGCACATCAAACAAAGCACACAATCTTCACAGTGGAAGTACGTGGCATCCGAATAAAACCCGGCCAACCATGCCTCAAGAGGCCTCACAGCTGAGCAACTCATTGCCTTAAACTGGTTTGTATGCCCAAACCTTCTCTGGCAACCAATCATATCCAGCAGTGAAATCAAGGTGAGAGAGCTATCAAGCAGTGACCCAGAGGTCAAGAAAGTTCAAGTTCATAAGACACAAGCTAAAGAACAATGGTCACTCTTAGAGCGCCTACATAAGTTCACCGACTAGTGAAGAATGATCAAAGCCAATGCCAGACTAAAGCACTATGTGAAAGAAGCAAAGGATCGCAAACCAAGGTCCTGCAAAGTTAGCAGCCTGGAAGAGAGAAGAGAAGCAGAATTGACAATCATCAAGATGGTTCAAGAAGGAGCTTTCACACAAGAAATAAAGTCTCTTCAACATCATAAAGTGATGCAAACCAAGGACAAGGCAATCAAGTTGCACACGTTATACCCATTTCTGGATGATCAAGGCATTCTTAATGTTAAGCATCCAGCAGTTCTGCCAAGAGACAGAAATGGGTGAAGTGCATATGGAGAGAGCACTCAGAGTGCAATGGTGTGTCGTGTGGTGAGTCAGCATTGCTTGTCAAGCATTATCACGAAAGAACGGACCATCAAGGATGAGGGATCACCATGAATGAGCTTTGTGCTAATGGTCTTTGGATCCTCGGGTGCAGCAAGGTTGTATCATCTCACATTTACAAGTGCACAAGGTGCAGAAAGTTCAGAAGATGTACTGAGCAGCAAAGGATGGCAGACCTTCCGGGAGATCGGACGGAGACCACCCCGCCATTCACCTACTGCGGGATAGACTGTTTCAGTCCTTTTTATGACAAGGATGGCAGGAAGGAGTTAAAGCACTATGGCTTGTTAATCACTTGCATGTGCTCCAGGGAAGTACACATCAAGATGCTTGACGATTTGACAACTGATGCCTTCATCAATACTCTGCGTGCATTCATTGCCATTAGAGGTGCAGTTCGGCAGATAAGATGTGATCAAGGCACAAATTTTGTCAGCGACAGAAATAAGTTTGTTGAAGCACTCAAGGAAATGAATCAAACCACACTTGGTGAAGAAGAATGCGAGATTTTCATGAACACCCCAGCATCAAGACATATGGGTGGTTGGGAAAGACAGATTTGCACCATAAGAAGTATACTGACGTCAATCCTGGAACAATCAACCAAACAACTTGACAGTTCATCACTAAGGACATTTTTTTACGAAGTCATGGCAGTGATCAACAGTAGACCACTTACTACTGACCAGCTCTGTGATCCATCAAGCCCAGAACCCTTAACACCAAACCACATACTGACCATGAAGTCTACGAACTTTCCCCATCTCCAGGAAAATTTGTGAAAGAGGATCTTTATCTGAGAAAAATAAAGATCAACTTGATCAACTTGATCAATTGTTCAACTTCTTGCCAATACATTCTGGACAAGGTTGAAAAAAAGAGTACTTGTTAAATCTACAAAGTTGACAGAAATGAACTAAAGAACACAGGAATGCCAAGATCAATGATACAGTCTTCCTTCAAGATGAGATAAGCCCAAGAAACCAGTGGAAACTGGTCAAGATCGTTGAAGTGTGTCTTAGTAAGGATGGAAACGTGTGGAAGGTGAAACTACTGTTGAGTGATCCAACCCTGGATGGACATGGAAAGAAAATCTCCAAACCTGTCCACTTTTAAAGGCCCATTCAGAAGACAGTAATCCTATTGGAAGTAGAATGAAGACCCCTCACCTCTCCCTCTGTCATTGCAATACTCATTCATATTTCGTTCATAACTTTAAACTTTACACTTCGTGCATAACTCGTTCATAATTAACCATTAATTAATAATCTGTTCACTAGTTCATAAGTAATACGGTTGTCCTTAAAATCACAAGAGATTTGGTGGGAGTGTAACAGTTTTACTGGATCTAAGTGCTGCCTTTGATACAGTAGACACCATATTCTTTCAATCAGACTAAAGGACCTGGTTGGCCTGGCTGGTACTGTTCTTAATTAGTTCAAGTCCTACCTCACAGACGGGAACTTTTTGGTAGGTGTGGATACATGTTCTTCCACAGTCTACAAAATAAACTGTGGTGTGCCCCAAGGTTCAGTTTTAGTTCCAGTACTTTTTAACCTGTACATGTGCCCCTGGGGGATGTTATCAGGAGACATGGTGTTAATTACCATAGCTATGCTGACAACACACAACTGTATATTGCTGTGTCTCCTGATGACATGGAACACTTTATAACTGTACACTACCAGTCAAAAGTTTAACAACATCCCAATTTTTCCAGTGTATTAAGCAGTTCAAATCCAATGAATAGCTTGAAATGGTACAAAGGTAAGTGCTGAAATGCCAAAGGTTAAAACAAAAGGTAAGATTACACAAAAATTAAAAATAACACACATTTCATAATTATACAAAAAGTCCTTTTTCAGGGAACAAGAAATGGGTTAAAAACTTAAAGCTGTTCTGCAGCAGTGGAGGTTGATCAAGCCTTGAAAGTTGGTGCCACCAATTCCTACAGGTGTCCCAACTTTTCTTGATTACTAACAACCCCCACTGTCTGTATAAAATTAGTGCTGGAACACAATTTATAAATTTCAATAAAACAGGAAAAATTGGGGAGTTCTAAATCTTTTCACCGGTAGTGTATTTTAGACATTAAATGACAACAAACTTTCTTCAGCTTAACCAAGACAAAACTGAAGTTTTCGTCATCAGTCCTGAAGCTCAGAGAGAGTGTTCTTTACCCCATCCCAATATGTCAAGAATTTGGGTGTCATTTTAGACTTACCTTGGTTTTACTCCACATATTAAAAATATAACACGAACAGGATTTTACCATCTGAAGAACATAGTCCGCTCACTTCTTTCTTGAGCAAACACAGAGATACTGATGCATGCCTTTATCACCAGCTGTATTGATGACTGTAATGCTCTGCTCTGTGATCTTCCCTAAAAAGACAATTTAAAATCTGCAGTTATTACAGAATTCCACTGAACATGTTTTGACGAGGACCAGATGGCAGGGTCACATCATGCCGGTTTTAAAGTCACTGCATTGGCTCCCCATGTCCTTCAGGATTGATTTTAAGGTTTTTTTTACTAGCTTATAAATGTCTACATAGTCTTGGGCCTTCCAAGGTTCCAAGGTTGTCATAGCCAGGAGCGGCACTGGGGTTAAGCTCCCAGTGCTCATAAAATGCTCCTTATGGCGTGCGTCTCGAAAAGCCTCTGACAACTAAGTCCAACTCCTAGCCTGCTCGTGTGGTTTAGTCTCTAAGCCCGGCAGAACTGCTTTTACCAATAGGAGAAGGGGCGAGTGCGGATCTCTGGCGCCTTAAAACCAGATGCTTCGGGTAGATGGTGGCTCGTCAACCTGGGAAGGTAGCCCATCTAGGGGAAGGTAAACCCTGATTTCAAACCTCCGCTGCCTTGCGGCATACCCGGTCACGGGAAAGGCTTCGGGAGTCAACCCTGAGGAAAAATCCGGAGTAGGAGCCTCTAAGGCAGTTCTCTGTTGTACTCAACATCATTCTGGCAGCTCCTGCAATGGCGCTGGTGCCAAACTGTAGCAGCCCTGCTGTTCCTTTGGATTCATCAGTGACGTGGAGAGGGGGGACATGCTGCATGGGCAACATCTTGTCCATATCTTCCTGCCCAGGCTTGAATCCTACCAATGCCCAATGCTGGAAGGTAGAACACCAGATCACTGGAGAAGACACTCCAGCTTCGCCTTTGGCGTAGACAAAACACGGGGAATGACAGTTACCGGTTATAAGCCACCGCTCAATTGGGGTAGAGCGCGGCGCCAGGGGTTGTTCCCGACGGTGGGAGGGATCATCGGATCTCAATGGACAGCTACCGCCCACCTCAAGCTGGGCAGCCCCCAGCCAATAAGGTGTTGTCCCGCCACAGCTTGCTTTCCTCATTGGGTGCATGGGGATGAGGAGAAATCCGAACAGCAGGCTGAGAACCTTCGCGTCAGGCAAGACAATAAAACAAAAGAGACCAACTCTAAAACTGGGAACTTGGAACGTCCGCACTATGATGACAGGACTCGCTGCTAACCTCAAGGACATCAACGACACCAGGAAGACTGCCATCATCAATAATGAGCTGAAGAGACTGGGAGTGGATATTGCCACTCTCCAGGAAACACGGTTGGCTGACACAGGCACACTGAGAGAGAAGGACTACACCTTCTACTGGCAGGGAAAGGGCAGTGACAAACACAGGGAACACGGAGTGGGCTTTGCAGTGAAGAACACCTTGCTGAAGATGGTGGAACCGGGCAGCACTGGCTCTGCACGACTCCTCACCCTCCGCCTGAACACCACTCAAGGCCCAGTCACCCTCGTCAGTGTGTATGCCCCAACATTGACAGCCACACCAGAGGCAAAAGACGAGTTCTACGAGAATCTCGCAACAACTGTCAGGATCATCCCCAACTCGGAACAACTCATTCTCCTTGGAGACTTCAATGCCAGAGTGGGTGCTGACCACGACTCCTGGCCCTCCTGTCTTGGACCTTTTGGCGTGGGCAGAATGAACGACAACGGACAGCGGCTGCTTGAGTTCTGCACATATCACGATCTGTGCATCACAAACTCGTTCTTCAAGACCAAGCCCCAACACAAGGTTTCCTGGCGACATCCGGGCTCAAAGCACTGGCACCAGCTGGACTTGATCCTGACCAGGCGCACCTCACTGAAGAACGTGCTAATCACCCGTTTGTTCCAGAGTGCAGATTGCGACACAGACCATTCGTTGGTGTGTTGCAAGGTCAAGCTGCAGCTGAAGAAATTTCATCGTGCTAGACAGCCTGGAAAGGCACGGATTGACACCAGCAAGATGGCTCAACCAGAACTTGTTGAGAAGTTTGCCTCCACCTTTGAGAAGGAACTTGGTGTAGCACAAGAAGGAGAATCTGCAAAGCAGAAGTGGGAAGAGCTGCGAAACACCATCCACCGCACAGCCTTGGCTACTTTTGGGAGGAAGACCTCGAAGTCACAGGACTGGTTTGATGCCAAGTTGACCGAGATGACCCCCGTCATTGAAGGCAAGCGCTCAGCACTTGCTGAGTACAAGAAGTACCCAAACGAGAAGAATCTCCAGATTCTCAGGGCTGCGAGAAGCAAAGTTCAGCAGACTGCTCGGCGCTGTGCCAACGAGTACTGGACTCAGCTCAGCCAAGACATTCAAACCGCTGCCATAACAGGGAACATCCGTGGTATGTACGATGGCATCAAGAAAGCACTTGGTCCGGCTCAGAGCAAGACGGCCCCCCTCAAATCCTCCACTGTGGAGATGATCACAGAAAAGAACAAGCAGATGGAGAGATGGGTGGAACACTACTCCGACCTCTACTCCAGACAGAACACCGTGACACCATCAGCCCTTGATGCCATCGACTGCCTGCCATCCATGGACGAACTTGATGCCGAGCCAACCATCGACGAACTCAGCAAGGCCATTGATAGCTTGGCCGCTGGCAAGGCACCCGGCAACGATGGCATACCCCCTGACCTGATCAAGCACTGCAAGACCGCCCTACTGCTGCCATTGCATGACGTCCTCTGCCAGTGTTGGAAGGAAGGTGCCGTACCACAGGACATGAGGGACGCCAAGATCATCACCCTCTACAAAAACAAAGGGGAGAGAAGCGACTGCAACAACTACAGGGGCATCTCCCTCCTCAGCGTTGTTGGCAAAGTCTACGCACGAGTTGTTCTCGTTCGTCTACAGAAGCTTGCCGAATGTGTCTACCCTGAGTGTCAGTGTGGCTTCCGTGCTGAGCGATCGACGGTAGACATGATATTCTCCATCCGCCAACTCCAGGAGAAATGTAGAGAACAGAACATGCCCCTGTACGTCGCCTTCATCGACCTCACCAAAGCGTTCAATCTGGTCAGCAGAGAGGGCCTTTTCAAGATCCTGCCAAAGATAGGATGCCCACCAAAGTTGTAAAGCCTCATCGACTCGTTTCACACCAACATGCAGGGGATAGTGCAGCACGATGGCAACGTCTCAGAGCCATTCAACATACGCAGCAGAGTGAAACAGGGCTGTGTACTTGCGCCAACCCTCTTTGGGATTTACTTTGCTATGCTCCTGAGGCATGCCTTCAGCACAGCAACAGAGGGAATCTACCTGCACACAAGATCTGACGGCAGGCTTTTCAACCTCGCCCGCCTGAAAGCCAGAACCAAAGTACACGAGGCTCTAATCAGAGACATACTGTTTGCAGACGACGCTGCAGTCGCAACCCACAACAGCAGGAGCTTCAGACCCTGATGGATCGCTTCTCCCAGGCATGCAAGGACTTCGGGCTTACCATCAGCCTGAAGAAGACTAACGTCTTGGCGCAAGGCACGGAAGCACCACCAACCATCACCATCGACGACTACGAGCTGGAGGTTGTGAATCGGTTCACATACCTGGGGTCCATGATCAGCAACAACCTCTCCCTTGATACATAGATCAACAAGAGGATTGGAAAATCAGCCTTCACACTCATTCGCCTCACCACACGAGTGTGGGAGAATCCCAAACTCTCTGTCAAGACGAAGATGGCAGTGTATAACGCCTGCGTCATCAGCACACTGCTCTATGGGAGTGAGACGTGGACAACATACGCCCGGCAGGAAAAGAGACTGAACTCCTTCCACTTGCCCTGCATTCGCCACATCCTGGACATATCCTGGCAGGACAAAGTGCCCAACACAGAAGTTCTGTCCCGCACCGGCCTTCCCTCCATGTTCACTCTACTCAGGCAGCGCAGGCTCCGCTGGCTAGGCCACGTTCACCGTATGGAGAATGGCAGAATCCCCAAAGACGTCCTCTACGGAGAACTGGCAACTGGCAGGAGAGACGTTGGCCGCCCACAGCTGCGTTTTAGAGACGTTTGCAAGAGAGACATGAAGGCCCTGGAGATCAACACAGAGCGCTGGGAGGACCTTGCAACGGACCGCTCCAAATGGAGAGGCACCCTGACCAGACAGCTCAAGGCAGGTGAAGAGAGACTGATTGCTGCAGCAGATGAAAAAAGGACCCGCAGGAAGAACCGCCACAGACCCAGCAGCACGGAGACCACCCACAAGTGCGACCTGTGTGACAGGGACTGCCATTCACGCATCAGCCTGTTCAGCTACAGGCGGTGCTGTTCCAGCAGAGTAGACGTTTAGGATTCCCTTCCATGGTCATCATAGACCGACGGAGGCCGACGACGAGTCTTGGGCCTTCATACTTATCAGAACTATTTTTAACATATGAGCCCTCATGCCCCCTGAGGTCATTTGGCACTGGTCTTTTAATTATTCCTACTGTCAGAACACAGACCCACAATGAGGCAGCTTTTAGTTCCAGTTGTGAAAAAATTAGGACACCCTGTGTATCTGTGTTTTATTTTATTTTTTTTTTTTTACATATTTGGAAATACTGATATTCAATAGCAGTGTTAAAAATTCTGGGACTATTAGTAGTATTTTACTACTAAATACTACTTTACTACTAAATACTATAAAAACTGCATTCTGTTTTTTTGTGGGTTATCTTTGTCTATTAAAAACTGATCTGAAACATTTATTTGACAAATATGTAAAAATGTAAGAAATCAGGAAGGGACAAATACTTTTTAACAGCAGTGTAATCCTTGGTCTTTAGCTTACAAAATAAAATTGACATAGTATCATGTTTGTGCACATTTGTGCAGTGAACAGGAGAAAAGATACAAGCCCAATCGCAGGTGAAGTAAATGTGTTTATTAAACAGAAAATCAGCATACAAAATGTTCAACATAGGCAGTGTGGAAATAATGTACCAACTTAGTTGGCAAGAGGAGGAAGCTTATGTCATGCCCCGGGGTAAACTGGCCACTAGGGGGAAACAAGAAACGTAAACCAGAGGAAAAAGGAAGACTTAAGGCGTTGGAGCGCAGCTGGCTCTGGAAACAACACCAGTGTAGTCCAAAAAAATAGGAGAAACCAACAAGAGGAGCACGACTTACGTCGCCACGCCGAGTGCTCACACTGTCACCCATAAATACCCCATGTACTAATGAGTGACATTTGGATGCAGGTGCAGGTGTGCAGCGGCAGCCGGTGTGTGAGTGGGGCACGAGTGTGTCAGCGCGTGCATGTGTGTGAATGTGCACTGAATGATGCGTTGAATGCGTGTATGTGTGTGTGAGTGGGTGAGAGTGTGCAGAGTGAAAACACAAATGACAGCTGTACACTGACAGGAGGAGGAGGCATGGTTGACAGTTGTCAGAGAGTGGGGCAGCCCCAGAGAACTCAGAGCACTGCCAGACAACAAATACACAAACTAATGAACAACAGACACAAAAAATAATAAGAAAAGGAGCCGCGTCATGAAGCAGGGATTGGAAAAATCCAAAACCCCACTCATGACACATAATAATAGTACTATGTATTATTATATATTATATTGTGGGTGACCCCACAGCCTTCGGGTCAAGCAGAGCGCTCAGCTGGAGCAATTAGCAGAACAATGAGATGTATGGACTGATATCAATAGGCAGCCTCTCTTTGTCTAATTCAGGTGCCAGTAATCCTGCTATTGATATGTGTGACTCTAATGCAAATGTCCCATGCATTCCTGCTTACTGTGATGCTAATATGCCATGCATGCATTGTCTGTGGTTGAGTATATAAGCTGACTGTATATGCCTCACTAGACTATCTTACTGCTTTTGATCACTCGCATTGCCTGTTTGCTGACTAGAGACACAGGGCTCGCTCCAGCACGCTTACACAGCGCTGGAGTGAGTCTCGTGATGGAGGATGAATAAAACACCCTTTTAAACTTCACTTCGCCTTGTCCGCCTGCACTTATTCCGTGCCTCCACACTGGGTTCTCTTATTTCATCCGCCACTCTGGTGACCCCGAAGAAAAGAACACGCTGACGACGAACGAACGCAGCCCCCGGCGGTGACTCCGACGACAAGCGAACGCAGCAGCCTGACGCAAATGGACTGCCCTCCCTTCTGCCACACGGGAGATCTTGACGCAGAACTGACACCAGGTGAACTAGGAGATCATCCACGACCGGGAAAGCTGCAGGAAGCGTCATGGTGTGACCCTCGTCTGAGATATGGACATCCACGCTGGGACCGGCCGAGGGACAAAGATCGTCTACTCCCTCTCACCGCTCCTCCGCATGACCCGGCACGAGCGAACGACAGCAACAGCCCGAACAGGGAGGACCATCGGCGCCGACGACGCTGATCTCCAGCAAGCTCCCTGACCCTGACTCTCCTCGACAGCGGACCTGCCATGCACCGAACCCCCGCATGCACACCGGGGGGTTACGAGGACAGCGCACCACGCACGGGACAATACCGGCTCCACAGACTGCCATCATCCTCCGCCGCTGCACACGCCCGAGAAACACGGCCGACCGCCATCCTCGGAACCTTCAGGGCTGCTCACACACCTGAAGCACACACGCAACCCGCACACAGGACTTTGTATGGGTCTCAGCCACGGCGCACAATGGAGTCAGCTGTTCCTGAGGGCTTTAGGGCTGCGCGCGCGCCTAAAGCCAACACGCCAAGTCCCTCATAACAGCTTCAGCTCCTGTTTTTTCTTCATGGCTGCTACACGTCCTCGCAGTACTGAACCGCGAGAGGAGTCAGAGACAAATTTTTCTTCTCACAGCCGCTGTGGACCTCCGCCACATTCAACGGGACAGCCCCTCAACATCGTGGATCCACATGCAATTTTTGCGCGGCCCAGACAACTTTGCCGTCCCGGGCCGGCACTCGCTACCCCCACCATCCTCCCTCCCCCTCCTCCGGCACAGATCTTTTCCCGCAGCTCGCTCCCACAGCCGGACGATCGACGCCTCAGCCCCCTGCTGAGCCCTCTGGGGGGGGGGGGGTGACCCCCACAGCCTTCGGGTCAAGCAGAGCACTCAGCTGGAGCAATTAGCAGAACAGTGAGATGTATGGACTGATATCAATAAACAGCCTCTCTTTGTCTAATTCCGGCGCCAGTAATCCTGCTATTGATATGTGTGACTCTCATGTAAATGTCCCATGCATTCCTGCTTACTGTGATGCCTCCACACTGGGTTCCCTTATCTCATCTGCCACAATATATTATTACTTATTTGTCTGTTAGCTTGTATTTCAGTATTGTTTTATTCTTATAGTTATCTTAACTGTCTGTTTACCGGCAAATTATATTATTATCAGTGATTGTTTTACTCTGTCACTCTGTCAAAGCTCTGACATTTCCTCATGGGGAGCCCTCCTATGGGAAATTGTGCCTGTCTTCTGGCTGCAGTGCACTAGCCTGTGGTTGCCTTGGTCGTACACTGTGGCACCACACCTGCAGTGTCAACCCCTCGGATTGGACTTTGGCGGTCTCAGAGGTGGAGTCCCTGTAGCAGTGGACTTGGCACTTTCCCTGCTGATGATGGCTTCCTTGTGATGGTGCTTCCTCACTTGGATTGTTGGTGCCCAGCCATAAAGCCATAAGTCTTACACAGACAAAAGTTTATTTGCGTGTGTGTGTGGGTAATTGTTCTATTTCAATGTGCAAAGCACTTTGTGTTACATCTTTTTGTATGAAAAGTGCTATATAAATAATGCTTTGATTGATTTAGCTCATCATATATCTTGTAAGTCATAAAAAAAAAAAAAAAAACATGTTACAGACATGTTAACAAGAAAAAGTTTTGGTAGCGTGTCACTTTAAGTCTTTCACAAATGTGATGATGGGCTCCAACCACAGCACTGAAATAATGGAAGCGTCTTGATTTTAAAATACTTTATTTCATAAACAATATCTAAATTCAACTTGGTTTGTCACATACACACACAGTTAAGATAAAAAAAACCCCCAAACAAATCAGATTAGAGTTTGAGAAAGAGAAAACTGATAAATGCAGGACATTCCTGTTTGTTTTTTGCAGCTGCAACTCATGAGATGAGGCATGTCCTGTTGGGTAGAAAACTGCTACACGTGGGAGATGCAGATCCAGCACCTGTCATAATCAAGCTCTGATACCATCCCAGCTCCAAAAATCCTGTTTCCCCCCCAAGGAAAAACTGTGGGATCTTTATATCCAAATATAATTTGCTACAGTTACTTTAATTTAAATGAAGAAAAAGCAATAAACACCAGGCACTTCACCTCTTTGTGACTTCATTTGCTCCTCACTCCTGGTGTAGTTACATCAGAAAACAATCATGTGAATAAACAAATAAATTCTAATGCAAAAAAAGATTCCATTTTGGTCCATGGTGTCAAGAGTTTGAAAAGTTCACATTGTTTTCCTCCTTTGCAGCTCTTTACGTGGAAGACCTTCACCCGCATGGCTATAAGTCATCTCTAATGTCAGCCAAATGTGGTGGATATTGTGCAAGATTAAAGATGGCATTTGTGCTCCTTTTTACACTCGAAGCTTTACATGGGTTTCAGTTGTTCGCTTGAGTTTTTAGAAAAGTTTCCATACAATAGAACAACACTAGGACAACACTGAGAAGGCATTTGCTGTAGGAGAGCACTGTCGCCAAAGATCAATTAGAAAATGCCTTTCATTTAGAGATAATATACACAAAAATAATGCACCCTTCACAAAATCCATTCAGGTTAACAACTGAAAGAAAAATCCCACAAGCCAAAGACTCTGTTTGTGTGTGTGTGCATGTGTGGGCTCGATCCTTGCTTCTGTACAGTTTGACCTGCTCATCTGCTTGTACATGGATCCCCCCTCTCCAGACTCACCAGTGAAGCTACGGTCGGTGAGGGATTGAGGAGGTGTGGCTGAGTCGTGCTGGGTCTGACGGTGATTCTCCATGTTGTGCCTGAGACAAGCTGTGCAATCCTGTGCTTTTTCATCCTCTGGGCTACCGTATCACTACTGCAGTGGCACACCCAAGAGGGGACGGTGGAGGTGTGTGTGCGTGTGTGCATGTAGGGTTGTGTTACAAAGGTCGGCCAGGCAGTGATATAGTCAGGTCTCATTTTAAGAAGTCCAACTGTAAACCATAGATTCAGCTTCTATATACAGTGAAAGAGGAAAAAAAAAGTCCTTTCAGAAGAAGGGGATTAAAGAAGCTTCAATTCAACTTCAGGCCATAGTTTGGCTTCACAGCTACATCTTTTTTTTCTTTTTTTTTAACTTTCAGTGTTAGTCCAGCTGTCTGTGATAGTAAATGTGTCCAGAGATGGTTTTATTTCTCCCTGGCTGCTGATAAATCAGTTGCTATGAAGTAACCAAGGAGTTGATCATACTGAAAGACAAGAAAAAAACAAGGAATCACAGCAAAATGAGACAACATTGGTCTTAAAGGACAGGAACAATGAGAAGTGTACAAGTCAAGCCACAGCAGAGTCTTTCTGAAGCCTTCAGAAGAAAAATACCTACTGATCCACTGATAGATTTCCTGGGGAGTCATGATAATACTGATTTCTCAGCTGACTGCTATTTTTTAAGTCTGTATGTGTAAAACACAAACATGGAAGCTAAATTATTCATCTTCTGAATTCAACTTCTACTATGCAACTTTTACTACTAACCTGATTTCTTCAGACACAGTATGTGTGAACTGCTGTTTAAAGAATTATAGTTCTGCATTGAGGGTATGCAAAAGTAGGGCTGTCCCTCGTAGTTTTGGGACTTTGAAGAGTGAGGAAAAATCCCAAGTGAATATTCATAGATTATATTTTATTATTTTTTAAATAGTCAAATTTTTTTGCTGAGTTGGAGTTGCATAGATGTATCACATTTCTGTATTTTGCAATGAAATTAAAATATAATAATTTAGGGACAGAATGTTGAAAATGTCCCTTTATTAAAGGGAAAAAAGATGAATATCACATTACTGTCTTTTGTAATTCTGGTTTTATAGATATATATCTTTTTTCATGTCTTACTGTGCAGTAGCCTGGTCTAGCACCTACAATTTTGTTGTACTTTACAACTATACAATGACAATAAAGCCTATTCTCTTCTCTTCTCTTCTATTCTACATTTGTTGATGTAGAATAGAACAGCACAATGTAATAAAAAGATATCCAGCTAAATGAATTTTATATTTTGGTACAGCATTAGTAAAAAGGCTTAAAGTTGACCTGTTATGCTCTTGTTTACATGCTGCTAAACTCTAGGAGCTCATATTAAACAGCAACAGCAGGTTGGACAATAGGCATTCCAGCAGTTATTATATTACCTGTTAACTTCACTCAGATGCCTCATGTAGCATCATCAGCTGGTTTGGAATCAAAACTCATCCTTTTCCCTTGAAGAGAAATTCTTGGAATTCAGACCATTGTCATAAAACCCTCTTTCAAAACACACAAGAAAGCCATACCTCTGAAGTCACCTTCCATGGCCAAATTGACCCCCCGCAAAGAAATTCGGAGTTATCTCCCCTACATCAATCTACCCACAGGTCTCACATTTAGGCATTTTTATGGTAACCTGTCAAGCTGACAGCTAACCTGCAAGAATGTCCTCATTAGGGCCCAAAAACTGTGAATTATTTGGAATTTGACAACCTGGCCAAACATCAAATTCCTTTCTGTGCATAAGCTGAGATGACTGACCTGTGTGACTAGCACCCAGCTTCTAGGGTTGTGACCTCCAGGAGCAGTGACAGGCACTGGACAGAACTTGTCCTTCCTTCTAACCCAGGGGGAGCCAATCATGTGCCATGGAGGGCTAAGACCCTGCAGGCTTTACCTCCAACCAGTGTCTTCAACAGCAGATTCTACTGAATTTCTTCCCACTCATTGCTGATAAGTGAAAATGCCTGATTGGGTAGAAGAGTAAACCTGCAGGGTCTTGGCCCATGATTGGACACCCCTGTTCTAACCCCTACCAACTGACCTCTATTGGGACCAAGTTGGTACCTGGTACCGGTACTTAGGTAGTACCAGGCCTACCTAAGTACCTTAGGTAGGCCTGCTACCTAAGTTCTATAAACCTAGCATCATTGAACTCCTTTCAGAACTGAAATTACATTTATCTTTTCAATAATCCCCATTCCTTTTCAACGTAACACAAATCTTCCTTCTATAAACTGATTCTTTTCATTTTTTTCATAAAATTGCATCCATTTTTCCTTGCCATTTCTTTTTACCACAGTTTCATGGTTTTTCAGTTTTCATTACAATGTCAATTCAAGTTTTGTTTTTCTGTGGTTCCACAAATGTTCAAAAATACACTTTATGCTCAGTAATCCATTAAGAGTTTAATGTGTTTATGATACATGATGGATTCACTCTTAATTTGGTTGTACTGTACTCCTTTATCCTGGAATTTCTTATTAAACTGTTAAAAGGCATATTTGAGTTACTGTTTAATTTCTCATCCATCTTCTTGATTAAAAGCAGAAAGAACTCCTAAAATTTTGAGACTGATTCATCGCTGGTACAAATATTGAATTATTAATAAAATTGTCCATTCTTTCTGGACTGGGGGCCAAATTGAGTTTATGTGTGCTGGTAATGAAAAGAAATCTTCATTCCCACTCACACATGTATTTATATTAATAGTTGTGCCAGTATAACAACTACACTCACCATGGACAGTTGAAATCAGAAGTTTACAGATACTGTACAAAAAGACACATAACCTTTTTTCTCATTGTCGGACAAGAATGCGACGGAACGCTGCCCCAATCTCAGAGTTGACTTCCCCTTCCACTTCACAGACCTGTGCTATGTGGACGACATGGTGCTTTTCGCCACACATATAGCCATAATTGCTGAGGCATGGGGCTGCTTGTAGAGGAAGCATCACCCCTGGGCCTCACCATTAGCTGGGCAAAGACAAAGATCCAGTCACTGTCAAACTTTTTGCCACCACCACCACAAGTCATCACCATGAACAAGGAGCCGGTCAAGATTGTCAACAACTTTATCTACCTTGATCACCTCGAAGATCACCAGTGTTTACTCATCAGACCCAGAGATTACTCGCCGCCTGCAGCTGTCTCGCAATGCTTTCAGTCGCTTCCAGAGGGTCTGGCAAAGCGGGAAGATCCGCACGACCACAAAGTTATGAATCTTTAACACCTGTGTGATCCCCATCCTCCTTTACAGGTCTGAGACCTGGACCCTCTCCACCACAGCCACCCACCATCTGGATACATCCCATCGGACCTGCCTCCATAACATCCTCGGCCTTCCACCACATGAGGTCTACAGGAGGGCTCGTTGCCCATCCCCATCTCCACCCCCATCATACCAGAGTGGTGGCTTAGTTGATAGACCATCCGCCCCACAAAGGAAAATTTGTTTGCAGTGGCACCTTGCATGGCAGCGGCCCCTCTGATTCTAGAGGTGATTAACATTGTAGACAGGAGAAACAAACATTTGTTGTGCTGTACATGACTCACTGTCTGGATTGAATGACAATAAAGTTGACTTCTTCTCCTTTCTGTTTTTGCAAAAAACATACTAATAAATTGCCAAAAAGTAAATGAGTTTGTCATGTACTGGCCCCTATGAGGTAGGCAGACAAACTCAGGCACTGAATTTGTCTGCCTGCCTCATAGGGGCAGTAATAAATATGGCATTTATTAAAGAAAAGAACAGAAGTCCAAAAACTGTGCAAATTTACAAAAATATAAATAAAGAAAAAACTTAACTGCTGACGTCCCTGGGCCGGCATTGCCCAGTGAACGTGGGAGTAGATAACGAGGATTACAGGATTACAGGATTACAGGTTGACATTCAATAGTCCAGTGAGGAATTAATGAAACAAGCAGACTAAATGCAGGCAGAAAACAATGTAAATGTTTAAATGTTTATGATTCTCTCCTTCCCCTGAGCAAGGGGAAGGAGAGAATCATAATGGTGACTGGATCAGCTGATGGTGATGGACTGGCAGAGTGACAGGCAATGCCCACACAAAGTGCAGACCCAGAAATGTTGCCTGTCAGCTGCCAGCCCACAGAACCAATATAAGGAATAAACAAACTCAGAACAGACTGGAAATAAATTGCAAATAAAACATGACATGGCAAAAACAGACTGAACAAAAACAAGGAAAATAGAAGGCAGCATGATAACTCAAAAAGGCATAATACAACAGATACACATGAAAACAGAAAAAAGCCACAAAACTAAGCTTGGGAAAACATCCAAGCTCAGTTCATGACAGAGTTGATGCTTGATTTTTCTGCTTTATTATGTCTGAGCTACTCAAATTTCAAGTGACTGATTTGGAAATACTAACACTTTTAAACCTACAGATGAAAAAGTGTTTTTTTCTCATTTTGAACTCATCAACTCTATTTTTGCAAAAGAACTCTTCAAATATAAAAATTATTTAGTGATTTACTGATTTAGTGATTAGCTAGGTCAAAAAGTCTGGAGCAATTTTTATTGCTCATAAAATGAAAGAAAAGGAGCATAGGGGAAAGGAAATGCTAAAAAAAAAATCTCAATGCTTACAGGATTTTTCCAAACTGGTGCATCAATGAGCGAAGGCAGAGCAGCTTGTTACAACAGGGAGCAGGTTTAAAGACATAACAGGTCCACTTGAAATGAATCAGGAAGTGTTTAGATCAATCCTCTTTCCATGCCAAATTTGATTCTAAAAAAATTTAATAGCATGAACAATACCAGTCAGTAACCACTTGCCCGCAGCATCATGTTAAATTATGTTTTTAGAACCCTGAAACCTTCAGTCTACTTAACAGCAGTTTTTTGGTTGTTCTGGTGTAAATAATGTAAAGACGAATACCCAATCAGTGCCATTATAGGCCTTTAGCTATAGCTAAACTCTTGTTAACCCTCATTAAGCAATAAAAACAATTCATACAGTAGGAATTCACTTCTTTTTAGTAACCTCAAGAATGGTTAAAAGTCATATCTTAATGGTTAACCTTATTAAAATACCCAAAGTTAATAATTATATGGCTTAACTTTGACTCCCAGATAAGCATGTTAGACCAAAGACATGTGAACATGTAAAATATGCAGAATCTTACCAATTTCTTGTGTTAATCACTATGACTTCTTACATTCTACATAAATATCATCTTATTACATTTTTAGGCTTTTACCATGACCTAAAAATGTAATGCCAATCCTTCCTGGCATGTTGGCATTTTTTTTTAGTTCAGTACAGTATTATTTTTCCACCACCTGTGGCAAAGTTGCTGCTGAATGCAACACTGAAAAAAGCAAAAGCCGATGAACATCACATGCATGTGCAAAAATAAGCTGTCAAGCACACATCTGCAGCAAAGTGGCAAACTGATTCCACCAAAACATTGCCCCCATGCCTGACCCAGTGTGGTGGAAGCACAGTGTGTCTGATGGCCATTGGGAAGCAATCAGAGGTGTTTATCTGGGAAATAAAGAACAAGGAAGCTGCAACAACATTTCATGTCACAAATTAGGAATCTGACACTTATCTTGCAGAGCTGCAACTTGACAGGAACAGCTCAGCACTCAGCTGGCATTAACTAATGACTCAGAGAGTTTGTCTTTGTTTCCAGAGGCCTGTGCCAGATTCTGACACCTGTCAATGTCTGCGAGTGCAAGTTCACTCCACTGACTCATGAATATGAATGGGCAAAAAAGAGAAGGGGGGATCAGACCGATGAAATGTGAATGACCCGGTTTCCTCTCAGGGACTCCACTTCATCCAACCTCTGGGAATGGGCTTCATCATCAGTGGACTTGCTTTTAACTAACAAACTGTTTTACTAAATGGCATTAATGTTTGACACATTTTCTCTTATTTTTGTACATTTATGAAAAAAAAGAACTTTTACAAAGTATATGTGGTGGTACTTTTTCAGATACTTTTGAATTACTTTTAATGTCACTAATTTTGATCAGTTTGAAATCGTCGGCCTCCGTCGGTCTATGATGACCATGGAATAGAATCCTAAACGCCTACTCTGCTGGAAAAGCACTGCCTGTGGCTGAACAGGCTGATGCGCACCGGTGTTCTACCTTCCAGCATTGGGCGTTGGTAGGATTCAAGCCTGGGCAGGAAGATATGGAGGACAAGATGTTACCCATTCAGCATGTCCCCCCTCTCCACGTCACTGATGAATCCAAAGGAATAGCAGGGCTGCTATAGTTTGGCACCAGCGCCGTCGCAGGAGCTGCCAGAATGATGTTGAGCACAACAGAGAACTGCCTTAGGGGCTCCGACTCCGGATTTTTCCTCAGGGTTGACTCCCGAAGCCTTTCCTGTGACCGGGTGTGCCGCAAGGCAGCGGAGGTTTGAAATCAGGGTTTACCTTCCCCTAGATGGGCTACCTTTCCAGGTTGACGAGCCACCATCTACCTGAAGCATCTGGTTTTAAGGCGCCAGAGATCCGCCCTCGCCCCTTCTCCTATTAGTAAAAGCAGTTCCGCCGGGCTTAGAGACTAAACCACACGGGCAGGCTAGGAGTTGGACTTAGTTGTCAGAGGCTTTTCGAGACACACGCCATAAGAAACATTTTATGAGCACTGGGAGCTTAACCCCAGTGCCGCTCCTGGCTGTGACAACCTTGGAACCACAGTTTGAAATGAGTGTTTCCAAACTCTGAATTTTAATTTTGACGGAACACTGTCTGCATACAATACACAAAAATATTCACTTTCCCCCGATTTAAATGATAATTCAACAGTAAAACTAAAATTTGACTTGGTCAGTAGAATTCAATTATTTTGGTGAACAGAGTCATTCATGTGAATCCTAGAAAGCTGGTTTGAAATGCACAATTATAAACTAGAAAAGCACTCGGAGAGCGCAGACCTCCGCCAAGTACATCAGTATTCCCTCAGTAATCCCTCAATATTGGGATTTTCCCCAAATATAATAGTGCAACGTTTATTTTATCTCTATTTTCAGATTCCTTGACCATCAAAACATACCTTTAGCAATTGGATTGACATTGATATCCATATTAGTTCAGTAGTTATTGACAAAAATCACTTTTTTGGTAATGGCGGTTTTCTTATGGAAGCTCCATAGCTTTTGAAGATACAACAAATCCATTGGCACACTACTGATTCCTCAGTTACTTGGCTATATTTTGGAGTTTGTTGTATGTTTGTATCTTAATTTGTTACCCTTACAGTGATGAAAATTCCAAAGATCCTCTATTATTTCCTGTTCTGGATCGTAGTATCCGGATTTTTTGCAGGATCCGAATCAGTCTTTGATATTTCCTAGAACCTACTGGGATCTTATCCTGTATTTTTTTGGCAAGCGTCCTGCCCATTTATTGTGGAGATAATGGCCAAAATGGCCCTATCTCGCAATGATAAAGAATCCTTTAAAAAATTCCTGGATCCAGACGGTGATCCGGATCACTCCCAAAATCTAATCATTGCTTCCTTGTCTCATTTGGGACTTGTCCTGAAAATTTCGTCAAAATGCGTTCATAACTTTTTGAGTTATGTTGGTAACAGACAGACAGACAAACAGACAAACAAACCCTGGTAAAAACATAACCTCCTTGGTGGGGGTAATAAAAACAAAAAAAATATAAAGTGACTCAAAGTATTTAGCTTGAAATAAAACTCATAACATTATTAACACTAGAAAAGCACTCATAGAGCACATACCTCCACCAATTCTCCTTCCTTTTCTCATGGATCACCTCCAAAATGTAATGGGTTTGTGTGTAGGCCTATAGCCACTTGTGGTGAAAATAGCATCAAAGTCTGTCCATCAGTTTTGGAATATTGTTGCTAAGACACTGTGAGAAGATAAGAGCCTTGGCTGAGGTATGCATTCTCAGATCATCACCAAAATGTAATCATCTGTCCCCTGTGCCATTACACACCTTTCCTGAAAATTTTGTCCAAATTCGTTCATAACTTTTTGAGTTATGTTGGTAACAGACAGACAGACAAACAGACAAACAAACCCTGGTAAAAACATAACTCCCTTGGTGGAGGTAATTATGCTTAATAGAAATGTCTGCATTGGTTTTATGCTTTGTGAATTTAAAGATGTATTTGAAATTGTTGAAATTACTCTTGTATTCCATCTCAGAAAAAATCTTCTTTATTACTGTTGACTCTTTCTTCACAGGATATCATTTGGACTACAAACCCCAGATCCACTGAAGTTGGGATGTTGGGTAAAATGTAAATTAAAAACAATCCATCCATCCATCCAACCATCCATCCATCCATCCATCTTCTACCGCTTTTCCAGGGATCCAAGTCACAGAGAAAGCAATTCAAGCAGAGAAGCCCAGACTTCTCCCTCCCCGGCCACCTGCTCTAGCTTTTCAGAAAAGATAAGACATCCCCAGACCAGTTGGAAGACAGTCTCTCCAGCATGTTGCATTGCGATCTAATTTATCTTTTTATGGTGCCAGCTGAAGCAAACTTTATTTACCTGCATCCACAAGGATGCAGGTAAATGAAACCAATACCATGGACCCTTAAGTAACTCAAATATCTCAACTTCACAAACACATTTAGCCAGTCAAAATAAAGAAAGCAGTATATTTCAAAACAACTCAAACCATCAACTCAGATGTTCCTTTAAGGCAAAACCACAAAATTATATCAAAGGCAACAAAAATCTCAATCCATAAACAGTTCAAATGGTTCAGTTTCTTACTTCAGTTCATCCTTTCAGTTCAACTCAGTTCAATTCAATATAGTGCTTTTAATCAGTTCAGTTCTCTGTACCTCTTTTTGGTTCAGTTCAGGTCCACTGTTCAGGTCAACAGTTCAACCCTGCTGTGGTTGGTTCGATTTACCCCCTTTGTTCAGCACAGTTTTTGGTTTTGTTTTGTTTTTGTTTTTTGTTTTTTTTTACAAGAGACATTCCACCTTTTCTTCTCTCCCCTTCAATTGTTTTACCTCAGCTGGGTTTAAGGTTAGTGGAGGATACTACCCTCTATTATCTCCCTGGAGAACCAACCAGCTGGAAGCAGGTGAATAAATCCTTGGCATTTATGTAAAACCAGTCCAATGGAGGTGTGGAGACTTGTTCTAAACCCAAAGTACTTTTGGAAAATGCCAGGGATAGGCACGGCACTTAAGAGAATTCACAGATAGACTTACCACCTCTGTTTGTACCTACAGTATGGACACCATTTTTGTCTTCTGCCATCAGCTTATGAAGGCTTGGTTGTAATTAGTGGCAAGGAGGTGGGGAGCATGTCTTAAAGGGACAGCACTTCAGGAGACTGACACCCCCCCCCCCCCCCCCCAGGAATAGCTGCATTTATGCAGCATGTTGTGCTCTCTTTATTTGTACCTTTTACTGTGGGCTAGAGAATCCCAAAAACTCTTCGTTATTGCTCTCCTCATTAAAGGTTCCCAGGGAACGGTTTTGGCTCCCTTCCTGTTCACCCTTTATACTGCAGACTTCTCACACAACACAACACACTGCCATCTACAGAAGTTCTCTGACGACTCTGCGATCGTCGGCCTCATCTCCAACGGAGATGAAGCTGAGTACAGAGGACTTATCCAGGACTTCTTGGACTGGTGCCATTGGAACTGCCTCCAGATCAACGCGAGGAAAATTAAGGAGCTGGTGGTGGACTGCCGCAGGCAAGGACAACCCCTCACAGCACCAGTAAACATACAGGGAACAGACATTGAGATGGTGACATCCTACCTCGGTGTTCATCTGAACAATAAACTAGACTGGTCACACAATAAGGGACATAAACAAGAAGGGACAGCATAGGCTGGTCCTACTGGGGAGACTCAGGTCTTTTGGTGTACAAGGGGCGCTGCTGAAGACATTCTATGACACGGTGGTGGCATCAGCCATCACTTTGGAGTGGTCTGCTGGGGCAGATTGCAGCAGCCGATAGGAAGAGACTGAACAAACTAATCAAGAAAGCTAGCTCTGTCCTGGGGCAATGCCTTAACCCAGTGGAGGAGCTAGGAGAGAGAAGAATGGTGGCTAAACTGTCATCTCTGCTGGAGATGACAGTTTAGCCACCATGTGTCATGGTGTCACCATGTGTCACCATGTGTCATCCCTAAACCAGCCAGTTTAGGGATGACACATCCCACCCTATGCAGGACATACTGAACGCACTGAGGAGCTCATTTAGCAGCAGACTACTTCATCCAAGGTGTGCAACCGAGAGGTTTCGCAGGTCCTTCCTACCTATTGCTGTCAGACTGCATAACCTAAGCAGGGCTGCTCGCAGAGATAGCAAAAAAACGTGACAACCGAATAGTATTGTATGCAAAAGACGCAATAGACTTAGACAATGGTCCCCTCCAGTATACAACTAGGACAATATCGGTCACTACGGAGGGTGACAATATGTATGGGTACATATTTATACTATGTAGGATAACTAAGTAGACGGTTATGCTGTTTATTCCATCTAGCTACAATGCTCCGCACTGTGTGTTTATATATTTATATATTTATATGTACATATGTATATTCACTGCTCTTGTTTTTCTTGTCTTCTTGATTTTTGCTCTGAGTGTTGATATCCCTGTGCTGTTGCAATCCTGGAATTTCCCCATTGTGGGACTAATAAAGGCTTATCTTACCTTATCTTATCTTATCTTAAAGGTGTCCAAGATCCATTGTCTCTCTAATTTTTCAAGATCATCAGATGTTGGATAGCTGGGCATAAGTTGTGACACATGGACAGATCTCTGTCCTCGCCAGAGTACTCCAGGACAACATCATTCACTGGTCCAACTTGGGAGATCACTCGATAGGATCCAATTCATTTTGGTGCCAGCTTTGCTGAAAAGGATTTTTCAGCTTCAGGCAAAGGATGGGATCGAAGCCAGACTCTATCCTTTTCTTTTAGCTTAAAGTCTCTTCACTTTTTGTGATAATTTTTCTTTTGTCTGTCTTCCGCTGTTCAGATTGTCTTCTACAAAGTTTTACATTTCTTGAAGCTGAGGGTTTTTTTTCTGTAAAATGGAGTATCTGGACAATTTCTTGGTTACAAGAAATTGTAACCAAGGGGATTCTTAAGGTGTGGTCCAGATTCAGTTCTGCTGGGGAAACGCCAGTGGTTTCTTGCATTGCTGAATTCAGGGCAAATCAAAAACCTAGCAGATCCTTGTCCCATTGTTTGTAGTTGTCAGCAACATAGTATGCAATCATAGTTTTTAATGTTCTATTTATTCTCTGAGGTTGGTTTGTGGGTGATAGGCTGATGTCAGTTTATGTTGCAGGTTCCAGGTGTCACAGGCCTCTCTGAAGACGGCATTGACAAACAGGTCAGACAAAACGTAATCTGGAACTCCCCATCTTGTCAAAATTTCTTGGGCAAGTGTTTTAGAAACTGTTTTAGAAACTGTCTCTGCTGTAGCTTTCCATAATATAGCTCGACTCAACATGAGTAATAATCCACAGTCACCACCAGGTATGCATTACCCTTGGAGCTTCAGGTAAAGCTACCCCAAGCATTTCCCAGGGCCGTCCCACTATTGTCTGTTGGAGCTTTCCTATCACCTTTCAATTTTCAGGATTGTACCTCTAACAAAGCTGACATTTTTGGACATAATTCTTTACTTCCAAGCTCAACCCTGGCCAGTATACTAAAGCTTGCATTCTTTTATGTCATATCTTTTTTTTTTTTTTGTTACTTATTTGTACCCGTAGGTAGATTTGTTTTGCAGTCTGGTGACAAGCCACCAGCTGCCGGTCGCTGCGTGTGCAAGCGCCCCATATCCCTAACCTGCATGTTTTTGGCATGTGGGAGGAAACCGGAGAAATCCCGGAGTAAACCCACGCAACACGGGGAGAACATGCAAACTCCACACAGATCACTGTTGGTCGGGGGCTGGGATCGAACCCACGATCTCACGATCCCAGCGATCCCCCGGCCGAGGGTAAACTGTGCTGCCACGGTGCTAACCACTGCGCCACCGTGCAGCCCATATCTGCCAAGATGTTCAAATATTGGATCCTCATGAAATAGCCATAGGAGAGTTTCAGTTCTTTTGGTATGGAGACTTGGTAGATTGTTCTATGAGGAAGTTTTAAGACTTTGTAGACCTTGTCCTCCAAGATAATGAACTTGACAGAGTCATTCACAGTGAGCTCACCTTTATCCAATATGGACTGGTATAGGCTTTGTATTTCTGTGTCCTGTTGTTGGGCCTTCCATATCTCTTCATCTGATATAGGTAGTTCTTTGCAAACTTCCCCTTTAAAAGAGAGCAAAGTGGGAGGTAAAGAAAAAGCTGCTGGTTTCAGCTGGGCAGGAAGTAATCCAACCATGCATATAAATGCATGGTTGGATTACTTCCAGAAGAAGAGCTTAGTGTAGGTTGAAGGTTTTGCTGCTGGGGAGATGACTTAGTATTTTCAGCCTTGGAGTAAGGAGGATGGGATTCCTTACAATGCCAACAGAAGGTCGCAGCAGGTTTAAAGGAGGTCTGATTAGTGGGTGGTTGGGATTTTGACAGGTTTGGTGTAACAATTTGTTTGGATTGGGGTGGGCTCAAACTTTGCTTCTGCTGTTGAAATTGCTTTTCCCAATTCTTTTCCAATTGCTATCCCAATCTAACGAGTTCATCCACAGTGGTCACACGGTTGTTCCTTAGATGATAGGTCAAATGTGGTCAGATCTTTTTCAGGAGAATCTGAATCACTTTGGCCTCTGTGATGTCTGGTTTCCAGTGACAACAGAGTGACTTGTATCGATAAGCAAAGTCCCAAACACTTTCATTTTCTACTTGTAGTTGAGTTCTTATTTTTTCCTCTGGTTCATCCATATAGTCCTCTGACAAAAAAGCTGCCAAAAACTTGGATTGAAAGTCCTCCCATGTATGCGTTTCTAATCTGGTTACTTCCCACCCGTCTCTAGCCGTTCCATAAAGGATAATCCTCAGAGTGGCGAGGTTCATCATCGGTGAGTGGATGTAAGGACAAATAATCATGACACCGCTCCATATATCTTTGTGGATCACTGCAGTCATCCACTCTCCCAAAACATGGAAACTGAATTTTGATTGGGCTTTTCCTTTTCAAATAACCAGTTCCACAGCCTCAACTGGTAAAGGTATCGGCTGCAGCAAAGTCCCATGTTGCATGGTTGGTTGAAGATGTGCTTTTACCATTGGAGGCAACCTAGGGGATTCAACCAAGTCAACTCTCTGAACTGCAGTGGTAGATACGGTTGTTGGATTTGTTGCTTGACTGCATTAATTTTTTCGACAATGTTTTCTTTTAGAAGCTGTTTGTTCCTCCAGATGAGTGATTGAGGCAACAATGGGGTTTATTACATCATTTATGTCCTTTAGGATATCAGTATGTTGTTGCTGAAGTTGCCATATCGATAAGGTTTGCGAGTTGACATCTCACATAATTTGTTTGTTTCTCCAGCATGTTACGACCCGAGTGCTGGGTTCTGGCCGTGCTCGGGCTACGCACAGCCTTGACAGCTGTGGGTTGTATTCTGGCCTCACCGGGCTCTTATTGTGAAGGCGCTCGGTGGGGCTTCCACCTGTCAAGGTTGGTCAGCTGTTTGTCATTACTGCTCGTTAGTGTTCGCCTTTATAAGGCGGGCACTAGTGGCAGTTAAATCGCAGGAGTATCGTCAAAACCTCGTCAAAACCTCGTCAGACTTAGTCAAGCAATCCTCGTTAGACCTTCATGTCAGGTTTGTGTTCTTTGGTCTTATCATAGTTTAGCTCGTAGTGGCTAGAGTTAGCCCTACGAGCCCTTGTATTGCTTAATGTGTGTTTTTGCCCTGAGCGGCTCATAGTCTTGTCTTGTCTTGTGTTATGAATAAATCACCATCATTGCAAAACTCACTGGTGGACTCTTGGCGTCTTATGGTGATCTGCGAGGGTCACCGCATGACACAGCAGTTCTTTCCAGTTCTGAAGTTCGTTTTCTTGGTTATCAGTGATAACTTGTTCCGACAAACTTTTAGTTATAATTGGATGTTGTCTTTGTTCTGTTTTTAGCTCTGATATTTATGTTTTTAATTCCTGTTAATTCCTGTTTTTAATGCCATCCTCCATTTATTTGAGTTATTCTTTTGACATCATCTGGAGGTAACAGCAATGGTGTAGGAAGATCATCATATAGTGTTAATTCCATGTCCATTAAAGAGTGCTGAGTTTGGTTCTTCAATTTTTCAATTTCTGGATGTTTTGTCTGTTGAAAGGGGAGGCTGTTGTCCAAGGGGTTCCTCCTCCAGTAAGAGTAGGGTATCTTGCCAAAAATCCTCCATTCCAGTAGAGTGCGAAGAGTTATGCCTGAGAGCCACCTTTTCCATTTCCTTTGATGCCATTTCATCCAATGTTTAGGAAATTGTTTGGAGGGAGGGTAGAGTTTAAGTTAATAAAGGGATTGATTGAGATTGTGTTGGTTGAGTTTTCCACCAGGTTTGTGGTATTCAACCCTTTTGTGTACACAAAAGTCTGCTAAACATTTGAAATTTTATATCTGGGGTGCCATTTTTTTGTGTAACGGATTGCAATCTAATTTCACTTTTTGGGGTGCCAGCTGAAGCAAACTTTGATAAAAAGAAGAAAAAAAATATTTTAAACTTAGGACACTCCTTGTGGGGGAGTGTCCTAAGTTTAAAATATTTTTTTTTCTTCTTTTCTCTTGTCTTCTTGTCTCTCATAGCTGAGGGAAAAAATAAGAAAAAAAAATACAGAAAATCACATTGAAGGATGTGTTAATTGGTAAATTCCTCGGTAAAATAAGTATTTGGTCAATAACAAAAGTTCATCTCAATACTTTGTTATATACCTGTTGTTGGCACTGACAGAGGTCAAACGTTTTCTGTAAGTCTTTACAAGGTTTTCACACACTGTTGCTGGTATTTTGGCCCATTCCTCCATGCAGATCTCCTCTAGAGCAGTGATGTTTTGGGGCTGTCGCTGGGCAACACGGACTTTCAACTCCCTCCAAAGATTGTCTGTGGGGTTGAGATCTGGAGACTGGCTAGGCCACTACAGGACCTTGAAATGCTTCTTACGAAGCTACTCCTTTGTTGCCCGGGCGGTGTGTTTGGGATCATTGTCATGCTGAAAGACCCAGCCACGTTTCATCTTCAATGTCCTTGCTGGTGGAAGGAGGTTTTCACTCAAAATCTCACAATACATGGTCCTATTCATTCTTTCATTTACACGGATCAGTCATCCTGGTCCCTTTGCAGAAAAACAGCCCCAAAGCATGATGTTTCCACCTCCATGCTTCACAGTAGGTATGGTGTTTTTTGGATGCAACTCAGCATTCTTTCTCCTCCAAACACGACAAGTTGAGTTTTTACCAAAAAGTTCTATTTTGGTTTCATCTGACCATATGACATTCTCCCAATCCTCTTCTGGATCATCCAAATGCTCTCTAGCAAACTTCAGACGGGCCTGGACATGTACTGGCTTAAGCAGGGGGACACGTCTGGCACTGCAGGATTTGAGTCCCTGGCGGCGTAGTGTGTTTCTGATGTAGCCTTTGTTACTTTGGTCCCAGCTCTCTGCAGGTCATTCACTAGGTCCCCCCATGTGGTTCTGGGATTTTTGCTCACCGTTCTCGTGATAATTTTGACCCCACGGGGTGAGATCTTGCGTGGAGCCCCAGATCGAGGGAGATTATCAATGGTCTTGTATGTCTTCCATTTTCTAATAATTGCTCCCACAGTTGATTTCTTCACACCAAGCTGCTTACCTATTGCAGATTCAGTCTTCCCAGCCTGGTGCAGGTCTACAATTTTGTTTCTGGTGTCCTTTGACAGCTCTTTGGTCTTGGCCATAGTGGAGTTTGGAGTCTGACTGTTTGAGGTTGTGGACAGGTGTCTTTTATACTGATAACGAGTTCAAACAGGTGCCATTAATACTGGAGCTCTGGAGGACAGAGAAGCCTCTTAAAGAAGAAGTTACAGGTCTGTGAGAGCCAGAAATTTTGTTTGTTTGTAGGTGACCAAATACTTATTTTACTGAGGAATTTACCAATTAATTCATTAAAAATCCTTCAATGTGATTTTCTGGATTTTTTTTTTCTCATTTTGTCTCTCATAGTTGAGGTATACCTATGATGAAAATTGGAGACCTCTCTCATCTTTTAAGTGGGAGAACTTGCACAAATGGTGGCTGACTAAATACTTTTTTGCCCCACTGTATCTCAGCTTCACAAACCCATTTAGCCAGTCAATATAAAGAAAGCAGTGTATTTCAAAACAACTCAAATATCATTTCAGGCAAAACCACAAAACTATATCAAAGGCAACAAAAATCTCAATCCATAAACAGTTTAAAAGGTTCAGTTTTTGGTTTTTTTTGTTTACTTCAGTTCACCTTTTCAGTTCAGCTCAGTTAAGATAAGATAAGATAAGATAAGCCTTTATTAGTCCCACAACGGGGAAATTCCAGGATTGCAACAGCACAGGGATAGCAACACTCAGAGCAACAATCAGAAGGCAAGAAAAAAAACAAGCAAGCAAGAGCAGCTAATATACATATGTACATATTACTATAAAATATATATATACACACAGACACACAGTGCAGAGCATTGTAGCTGGATGGAATAAATATATGAATATATGAACACACAGTGCAGAGCATTGTAGCTAGATGGAATAAATATGTAAATATATAAACACCCACAGTACGGAGCATTGCAGCTAGGTGGAATAAATATGCAAGTATATAAACACACACAGTGCGGAGCAATGTAGCTAGATGGAATAATATGTAGATATATAAAAACACAGTGCGGAGCATTGTAGCTAGATGGAATAAATATATAGATATATAAATATAAACACACCCAGTGCTGAGCATTGTAGCTAGATGGAATAAATATGTAAATATATAAACACACACAGTGCAGAGCATTGTTGCTAGATGGGATGAAACAGCATAACCGTCTACTTAGTTATCCTACATGGTATGATTATGTGCCCATACATATTCTCACCCTCCATAGCGACCGGTATGTTCCTAGTTGTATGCCGGAGGGGACCATTGTGTAAGTCTATTGCATCTTTTGCATTCAAAAAACTATTAGTTTGTTACGTCTTTTTGCTATCTCTGCGAGCAGCCCTGCTTAGGTTGTACAGTCTGACAGCCGTTGGTAGGAAGGACCTACGAAACCTCTCGGTTGTGCACCTGGGATGATGTAGTCTGCTGCTAAATGAGCTCCTCAGTGCATCCAGTATGTCCTGCATAGGGTGGAACTCGGACTCCAGCAGAGATGACAGTTTAGCCACCGTCCTTCTCTCTCCTATCTCCTCCATCGGATCAAGGTGCTGCCCCAGGACAGAGCTAGCTTTCTTAATCAGTTTGTTCAGTCTCTTCCTATCGGCTGCAGTAATGCCACTGCCCCAGCAGACCACTCCAAAAGTGATGGCTGATGCCACCACCGTGTCATAGAATGACTTCAGCAGCGCCCCTTGTACACCAAAAGACCTGAGTCTCCTCAGCAGGAACAGCCTGCGCTGTCCCTTCTTGTAGAGTGCGTCAGTATTGTGTGACCAGTCTAGTTTATTGTTCAGATGAACACCCAGGTACTTATAGGATGTCACCATCTCGATGTCTGTTCCCTGTATATTTACTGGTGCTGTGAGGGGCTGCCCATGCCTGCGGCAGTCCACCACCAGCTCCTTAGTTTTCCTCGCGTTGATCTGGAGGCAGTTCCGATGGCACCAGTCCACGAAGTCCTGGATAAGCCCTCTGTACTCAGCTTCATCTCCGTTGGAGATGAGACCAACGATTGCAGAGTCATCAGAGAACTTCTGTAGATGGCAATGTGTTGTGTTGTGTGAGAAGTCCGCAGTATAAAGAGTGAACAGGAAGGGAGCCAGCACCGTTCCCTGGGGGGCCCCCGTGCTACTGATGATCGTGTCGGAAACACAGTCCCGGGTTCTCACAAACTGAGGCCGGTTTGTGAGGTAGTCCAGGATCCATGATGACAGGTGCTGGTCCACCCCTGCGCGCAGCAGCTTGTCCTTCAGGATCATCGGTTGGATGGTGTTGAAAGCACTGGAGAAGTCAAAGAACATGATCCTCACCATATTCCCGGGCTTCTCCAGGTGGGACAGAGAATGGTGAAGGAGGAAGATCACCGCATCCTCCACCCCAATGCCATGTTGGTAGGCGAACTGGAGTGGATCCATCGCTGGTTCCACCAGGGGGCGGAGATGAGCAAGGAGCAGTCTCTCCAGGGTCTTCATCAAGTGGGACGTCAAGGCCACCGGTCTGTAGCTGTTCAGGTCTTTGGGGTGGGAAGTTTTTGGTACAGGTACCACACAAGATGTTTTCCACAGCTGTGGTACCCTCCCCAGTTTCAGGCTCATGTTGAAGATATACGTCACAATCCCACACAGCTGGTCTGCACAGGACTTGAGGAGCTTTGCGCTGATGCCGTCCGGTCCCGACGCCTTCCTCGCCTTGATCTTCCTCAGCTCCGTCCTCACCTGGGTCTTGGTCAGGGTCAGGATGGGGGGCTGTGTGTTGGGAGTGGGGGGGGGGGTGTCGGTGGAGTGGGCAGTGGGCAGCAGAACTTGATTTCTTAGAGGCAGCAGTGGTTGTTGTGCAGACAGGGGGGAGGGCGGTTGGTCAAATCTATTGAAAAACAGATTCAGGTTGTTTGCCCACTCCCTGCCCCCCGTGGCCTGGGGGGAGGTATTCTGGAGCCCCGAGATGGTTTTGATGTTTCTCCAGACCCCGCTGATGTCGCTCTGTTGCAGCTTGTCCTCCATCTTCTTCCTGAAGCTGTCCTTGCCTTCTCTGATCTTTCTCCTCAGCTCCCTCTGTACGGACTTCAGCATCTCCCTGTTCCCCGACCTGAAGATCCTCTTCTTCTCTCTCAGAAGTGTTTTTATCTCAGGGTTGATCCAGGGTTTGTTGTTTGAGTGACGCCGTATGGTCTTGGTGGGAACGGATTTGTCCACACAGAAGCTGAGGTAGCCCGTGAAGGTGTGAATGAGGCCATCAATGTCCTCACCATGTGGATCGCAGAGCTGCTTCCAGGCGGTGGCTTCAAAACAGTCCTTTAGAGTGTCCATTGTCTCCTCAGACCATAACTCCACAGTGTGCATGGCCGGAGGTTGTCTGTGCACTAGGGGTTTGTACACCGGCCGGAGATGAACCAAGTTGTGATCCGATCTCCCGAGTGGGGGGAGTTGTGATGAGGTGTACGCCTCCTTAGTGTTTGCGTAGAATAAATCCAGTGTTTTATTGTCTCTAGTGTGGCATGTGACATACTGGGTGAACGTGGGTAGAATGGGAGACAGTGAAACGTGGTTGAAATCGCCTGAGATGAGGAGAAGAGCATCTCGGTGTTCTGTCTGCAGCCTGCTGGTTACTGAATGGATGACGTCACGCGCTGTCCCAGCGTTCGCCGTCGGATTTGCATAAACAACAATGCAGATCAAATTAGTTAAATTCAATATGCAGTTAAATTCAACATAGTCCTTTTAATCAGTTCACTTCTCTCTGGCCTTTTGGTTCAGTTGAGTTCAGTTCCATTGTTCAGTTCAACAGTTCAACCGGCTGTGTTCAGTTCAATTCAGCCTTTTCAATTCACCTTTGTTCAGCACAGTTTTTTTTTATTGTTTTTTTTTATAAGAGACAGTCCACCTTTTCTTCTCCCGCCTTCAATTGTTTTACCTCAGTTGGGTTTAAGGTTAATGGAGGGTACTACCCTCCGTTACCTCCCTGGAGAACCAAGCAGCTGGAAGCAGATGAATAAATCCTTGGCATTTGTGTGAATTGTATGGCTTTGTGGAGACTTGTTCTAAACCCAGAGTACTTTTGGAAAATGCCAAGGATAGGCACAGCACTTAATGGAATTCACGGACAGACTTGCCATCTGTTTGTTCCTTTGGCCACCATTTTGTCTTCTGCCATCAGCTTACGAATGTAACACACACACACACACACGCACGCACGCACGCACACACGCACACACACACACGCACGCACGCACGCACGCACGCACGCACACACACACACACACACACACACACACACACACACACACCATCAGTAATCATCTCTCATCTGCTTCAGCTGTACAGCCACTGGGCCCCACTCTACTTAATGGGTGAACTGGCATCATTGTCCTGTGGCATTGTCCCGACGCCACAGCCTACGCTGCCACGAGATCACCTACTGTACCCTGGAACTGTGTGTTACATCCCGTGTGTGCTCCAGCTCACTCGCAACCCAGCCTCAGCCCTAACACCCCACCCCCCCACCCCAGCATCCTTGAGACTACCTAAGCCCATTTACACACCTGCTCGTTGTGCTTGTCTCTGGATCTCTGTGCCATGTCTCCTCAGCTCTACCCCTGGGAATTGCCAATCCTCGTCCACACCTCCTCCTCATCACCGACACTTTCCCCAGTTCTGGAAAACCTGCTGCTCACCTTTCACTTTGGAGCCATCACCATCTTGCCAGCAGTCTCAGCTCTCCTTTTCCTATGAACCTTCACCTGCAAGCAGAACACAATTATAGCCCTTCACTGCAGCCTTCACAAACAGAATTACATTGCCAGAGATTAAGTTGCCATTAACATTCCCTTTCTCCTCTCCTCTCTACAGGGCTCCTGTCCTGGCACTATAACCACTATATTTGTAAATAAAATCACTATCTTGCACCTTACCTGTTAACCTGTTGTGGTCTCTGCTCCTTGGGTCCTGCTTTAGCTTGGAACATGTCATTACAATCCCACCAATCTCAGGACCCAGCAGGCGCCACATCAGGTTCCCCATTAGAACATCTCACTGCAGTCGAAAGTAAGATTGAGTTAGCGCACCAATCAGCAGAAACACAGAATACGCTGAGCCAATTCATGAATCAACTTGCTTCCTTTTTTTGCCTGGCCCGGCAACTAAGGACCCCCCTTCACTGGCTGCTGCTGCTGCGTCTACCAAATCCGTGTCTGATGGTCAAGCCCAACTCCTACCTCCCACCTCCTCCTCGCTATAGCAGGAGGATGGGGGGCTGCAAAGGTCCGTGTCAGTTAGTTTTTCAAAGAACCCCAGCAGATTTTCTGACCAACCAAAACAAAGTAAATTACATAATCACGCTTTTGGATGGCCTCGCCCTTGAGTGGGCGCAGGCATTTGTTAGTGGTTCCGGCAGCCCCAATTTTCCTAACCATGAATTTACCCGTGAGTTTGAAAAGGTTTTTGGCCACACAAGTCAGGAGGGGAACCCTTCTAATTGTCTGCTAGGAGATAAACAGGGCACTCAAACAGTAGCCGATTACTCTGTTCGCTTCCACATTCCCGCCGCTGAGTCCGGTTGGAAAGATGTCGCACTTAGGGGCATGTTTCTGTGGGGGTTAAACCCTACACTCAAAGACGAGTTAGCGGCCAGGAATGAGCAATCCTCACTGGTCAATCTAATTTCCCTGGCTATTTGGCTAGACAACCATCTCTGTAAGCCTCCGGGCACTCCCGTTCCGCTGTCACTTCCCCTCCTCATGCTATATTCTCCACGCGCTGCCTCCTAGCATTTCCTTTGAACTCTGCACCAGAAGTTGCTGAACCGATGCAGCTCAGTTGTAGTCATTGTTCACTTGCTGAATGTCAGCGCAGGAGAGATGCAGGATTGTGCTTCTACTGTGGTACTTCGGGGCACTTTGTTACCAATTATCTGGAATGCCTAAATGACTCCGCCCACCAGTTGCAGTAGGGGGACTGGCGGGTGAGCAGTCAACACCCAAGGCCCCTCTAAAGCTTTCCTTGACAGTTTTTATCAAGGTCAGTTAGTTTGAACAGTCCACTTCTGCCCTAATTGATTCAAGGGCGGAACAAAACTTTATTTCTAAAAAGTTGGTGTCCCAGTTTCAGATTCCCACTATTAGAAAGTTCTAGGTAAACCACCATCACGAGGATGACTGCTCCCATGTCTATTACAGTTTCTGGCAAACATCAAGAACACCTCTAATTCTTAGTTTTTCCCTCCCCCTCTTCTGAAGTAACCCTAGGGTTTCCCTGGCTGAAACTGCATAACCTTTCCATTGACTGGGCTTTGGCCAAAATTAAGTCCTGGAGCAATTTTTGCTTATCCTCTTGTCTTTTCTCCGCCCCTAAGCCCTAGCCTGGAAATGCCCCCTGGAATGCCCCCTGGAAATGCCCCCTTGTACCTGAGGAGTTTCATGATCTTGCCCGTTTTCCTGTTTTCCCTGTCTCTTCCCCCACACAGACAGTATGACTGCCAGCAGGCTGTATAACCAGGAGGCTGTATAGCCTATCTGGCGTTGAAAGGGAGGAAATGGTAACATACATCAAGGAGTCACTACAGGCTGGGATCATTAGACCCTCATCCTCCCCAGTAGGAACAGGCTTCTTCTTTGTGGGTAAGAAGGATGGTTCCCTCAGGTCCTGTATCAAATACCGTGGGTTAAACGCCATCGCCATTAAGGACAAATACCCACTACTTTTAATGAACTCTGCCTATTAACTCTTCCAAGGGGCAACGGTTTTCAATAAGCTGCACCTGAGAAACACATACCGTCTGATCCGGAAAAGGGTGGGAGATAAGTAGATGACCAGTTTCCGCACACCCGTGGATCACTTTGAGTACCTTGTTAATCAAAGTAACAAGCATTTGGCCACTGGAGCATTTGGCCTGACCAGTGCTCCAGTGGTTTTTCAGAGTCTAATCAATGATGTGCTGAGAGACTATGTTTGTTTTTGTCTATCTAGACAACATCCTGATCTTCTCCCACTCCCTGGAGGAACACAAGGTTCATGTCAGATGGGTGCTGCAGCGGTTGTGGAGAATCAGTTATTAGTGAAGGCCGAGAAATGTGAATTCTTCACCACCACTACATCTTTTCTCAGATTCATCCTCATGGAAGGGGAATTAAGACCAGACCCTGCTAAGATCAAAGCCGTGATGGACTGGCCCATCCCCTCTACCCACAAGCAGCTGCAATGCTTCCTGGGATTCACTAACTTTTACAGAAGACTTATCCTCCCCCATGCCACCCAGTGCCCACATTCAGGGCAGCTCAGACACTGGCACCGGAGTCCTCTCGCGGCAACCCTGAGCGCGACACAGCCTGTCCACTTTCCGGAGTGCCCAGCAATGGTTCATCCCACACTGCATCGTCCCGGACCCTCGGAACTGGTAGGTCCCAAAGTCTGCCACCTGACCCCAGCACTGCTCCTGATGGAGAATCCAAGGCCATAAAACAAGCTACAGCCCATGATGTTAGGCCGTCACAATAAACTCCACAGCTGCCATCTTCGCTCACGTTGACGTTGAGCCATCAACGTGATGGTACCTACCGTGGCCAACTGTCCTTCTCCATAGCTGTAAAGCGGTGCTGAGAAACTTCCAATCCTGTAGTGGGAAAAACACTGTCTGACTGTAGCCCAATTTAGCACAGAACTCTCCGCTCCTGTGTCGACCAATATTGGTAATGGAACTCCATCCAGAATTGCCATGCAGCGCGTGTGCCCATCAGTACTTGGGGACACCGTGTGTACCACGGTTGGAGCGGGAAAAGTTGAACTCTTGCATGGGCTCTTGTGTCCAGCTGACTGGCACATCCTCTTGAAATAGTGGAAACAGACACAATTTCCACAGTGCTTCCCTCTTGCCGCACACTCTTTGGCCTTGTGGCAGTGCTTCATCGACCCACAACCTGATGGTCTGGTGGTCTGCCCTGGACCTCATCCGTACAGCTTTGGCCTCCTTGACATCATCCAGGATGCTCCCATCGCTGTCCGGGTCCACTACCTGTGAGACTATGGGGGATCATGAACTTCCCGGTGAAAGGCATTCATTTAACTCCTGAGTTAGCTTATTTGCTGTTTATAGCTGTAGCCCTAACTCGAAAGCTCTCATCAGCGTCAACTCCCTGAGAACGTGAGCAGCTTGGAGCGGACAGCGGCACAGTTGGTATGTTCTGCCAACTGGTCACACACCATTTCTTCTTCCAACGGCCTGAACCGGCATTCAACAGCCAACTGCCTTAAGCCCGACACGAACCGCTGGATCCATTCGCCTGCCTGTTGGCGGCACTGCCTAAACTTAATCTGTCTAATGATGATGTTGTCCGGTGCTCTGAAATGGCAGGCCATTAACTTGACTACTTCTTCATAACTGTCCGCACCTCCTAGCGTGTCCAAAATTCTATGTCCCTCCATTCCCAGGTTGTGCACGAATAATGCAGGAGCTTGCAGTTTCTCCAGTTTCTTCCCAGGTCTAGTGCTACCATGTATGTCTGGAAAGCCTTATACCAATGAGGCCAGGGCACAGGCAGCCCCCCTGGAGCTCCAGGAATGGACGAACTGGTGTTCCACATGCCTCCATGAGTTAATCTTTCGTCGCCAAATGTTATGTCGTAACTTGTAGACGAGGCCAGGAGTGAAGCTGAGCACTACTTTATTAAATGAACTGGACTCTGTACACCCGACTGTACATGCAGCCGCTTGGCAAAGGAAAGGTGGAAGAGACTGTCCTTCTACCAGCAGCCCTTCGTATACCACCGGAGAAGGCAGAACCGGAAGCCGGGGCCGCCATCCCATACTACACAAATAAGAGCTCTGACATGAACAATAATAACACAGAATAAATACTTAACAGGAGGGGCACTGTCATGGCACACTAGCCAGCACACACACATACACACACCTGCTTGTTGTGCTTGTCTTTGGATTGCTGTGCCATGTCTCCTCAGCTCTGCTGCTGGGACTCTGCCTATAAGTCAAGCAAGGGAATTGTCAATCCTCATTCTCACCTTTCACTTTGGAGTCACCATGCTGCCAGCAGTCTCAGCTCTCCTTTTCCCCTGAATCTTCACCTGCAGGCAGAACACGTAATTATAGCCCTTCACAAACAGAATTACGTTGCCAGAGATTAAGTTGCCATTCACATCCCCTTTCTCCTCTCCCCTCTACAGGGCCCCTGTCCCGGCACTATAACCACTATAATTACCTCCGCCAAGGGGGTTATGTTTTTACCGGGGTTTGTTTGTCTGTTTGTCTGTCTGTCTGTTACCAACATAACTCAAAAAGTTATGAATGGATTTGGACAAAATTTTCAGGAAAGGTGTGTAATGGCATGGGAAACAGATGGTTACATTTTGGTGATGATCTGAGAGTGCATACCTCCACCAAAAGCTTTGTTTGTATTTGTGCAGCAGGATTACACAAAAACTGCTAGATGGATTTGGATGAAATTTTCACCAGAGGTGGTTCTTGGGCTAGAGAGGAACCCATTATATTTTGGTGGTGATCTGAGAATGCATACCTCAGCCAAGGCTCTTATCTTCTCACAGTGTCTTAGCAACAATACTCCAAAACTGATGGACAGACTTTGATGCTATTTTCACCACAAGTGGCTATAGGCCTACACACAAACCCATTACATTTTGGAGGTGATCCATGAGAAAAGGAAGGAGGCTTGGTGGAGGTATGTGCTCTATGAGTGCTTTTCTAGTGTTAAAAATGTTATGAGTTTTATTTCAAGCTTAAGTTAATACTCTGAGTCACTTTATATTTTTTTGTTTGTTTTTATTACCTCCACCAAGGAGGTTATGTTTTTACCGGGGTTTGTTTGTCTGTCTGTCTGTCTTTTACCAACATAACTCAAAAAGTTATGAACGCATTTTGACGAAATTTTCAGGACAAGTCCCAAATGAGACAAGGAAGCAACGATTAGATTTTGGGAGTGATCCAGATCACCGTCTGGATCCAGGAATTTTTTTAAAGGATTCTTTATCATTGCGAGATAGGGCCATTTTTAGCATATGTGTATATAACTCCACAATAAATGGGCAGGACGCTTGCCAAAAAAATACAGGATAAGATCCCAATAGGTTCTAGGAAATATCAAAGACTGATCCGGATCCTGCAAAAAATCCGGATACTGTGATCCAGAACAGGAAATAATAGGGGATCTTTGGAATTTTCATAACTGTAAGGTAACAAATTAAGATATAATCATACAACAAACACCACCCAAGTGTCAGCCAAGACACTGAGGAATCAGTAGTGTGCCAATGGATTTGTTGTATCTTCAAAAGCTGTGGAGCTATATCCAGAAGAAAACCGTCATTACCGAAAAAAGGTTTTTTTGTCAATAACTACTGAACTAATACAGATATCAATGTCAATTCAATTGCTAAAGGTATGTTTTGATGGTCAAGGAATCTGAAAATATAGATAAAATAAATGTTGCACCACTATACAGTATTTGGGGAAAATCCCAATATTAGGGGGAACTGAGGTACTTGGCGGAGGTCTGCGCTCTCTGAGTGCTTTTCTAGTTGTAAATAAAATCACAATCTTGCACTTTAGTGGGTGTGTCGCTAAAGTGTGTCGCTCCCCGCTCAGCGACACACCCACTGAGGAAAAAACTCTGATCATTGATGACTCTGTAGTCAGAAACATGAACCTAGAGACTCCAGCGGCCATAGTCAAATGCATTCCTGGGGCCAGAGTAGGCGACATCGAGTCAAATTTGAAAATGCTGGCTAAAAGTAACTGTAAATACTCCACAATTGTTATTCACGCTGGCATTAATGACATCCATCTCCGGCAGTCAGAAGTCACGAAACTTAATGTAGAATCGGTGTGTGACTTTGCCAAACAATGTCTGCCTCTGGGCCCCTCCCCAATCTGACCAGTGATGACATGTTTAGCCACTTGTCATCCTTCAACCGCTAGCACATTCCACACTCTTTTGGAATGTGTTGCAGACAAAATTAGTGAATATTTGCAAGAAAACGGTAGTTTATCAGTATGAATATTAAATGTCGTATGCAGTTGAATATTGGTTGAAGAGGATTTGCAAATCATTGTATTCTGTTTATATTTATGTTTTACACATCTCAACTTCATTGGAATTGGGGTTTGTACATTATAAGGATGTAAATGACTTCTTCAGCACTATGTATTTCAATTGCATTTCAATATCAATATCAAGAGCCAGACTAAGAACGATCCAACAGACCCCCATGATGAATGAAAGAGCAAGGATTCAGTGTACCCCATCCGGTATGAAGTTATCGAAACCCCACCCTGGAGCCAGGCCTGGGGGAGGAGCTCGATGTCAAGTGCCTAGTAGATGGGTTTTTGCCCATGGGAGACGGCCGGGCTTAGCCCAAAGGAGTTACATGGGTCTGCCCTCCAGTGGGCTCACCACCTGCAGGACGGACCATGGAGATCTGGTGCTATGTGAATCAGGTGGCTGTCGACCGCCTGGGCGGTCTGATCCCAGGCTTCCTAAACTGGCTTTTGGGATGTGGAATGTCGCCTCTCTGTCGGGGAAGGAGCCTGAGCTGATGCATGAGTTTGAGAGATACCGGTTAGATATAGTTGGCCTCACCTCAACAGACAGCTTTGGTTCTGGAACCAATCTCGTTGAGAGGGGCAATTAATGCCCCTATCTGTGTTTTAATTTGGATTTTCACTCATATGTTTTTATGAACAGTTTTTTAATACTGTTTTTTTGCATACTCTGGAGTATGCAACTCTGGAGTTGCCCCGGGTGAGTAGTGGTGAGCAGGGGAAGGTATTCATTCTTATATCCCTCCCACCTTGCTGCTTCTATATTGGAGTTTTTCCTGGTGGACGAAAGGTGGTTTCCCTGTGTCTTTGGGTTAGGAAATGGGTCCTGACCTTCATGTGTCCCTATGCACCAAATGATGGATCAGCGTACCCACCCTTTTTGGAGTCTCTGACTGGGATGCTGGAGAGTGCTCCTCTTGGAGACTCCATTGTCCTACTGTGGGACTTCAATGTGCATGTGGGCAACAACAGTGAAACCTGGGAAAGAGTAATTGAGAGGAATGGCATGCCCAATCTGAACCCGAGTGGTGTTCTGTTATTGGACTTCTGTGCTAACCACAGTTTGTCCATAACGAACACCATGTTCAAGCATAAGGGTGTCCATATGTGCACCTAGCACCAGGAAAGCCTAGAGGTCGCAGGTCAATGATTGATTTTATTACCGTGTCATCAGACCTGCGACCGTATGTCTTGGACACAGGTAAAGAGAGGTGTCAACTGGTGGTGAGTTGAGATTCTTCAACTCCCACCTCATTAAGAACTTTGACCACATTCTGAGGGAGTGTGGAGACATGGAGTCTGAATGGGCCATGTTCTCCAACTCCGTTGTTGAAGTGGCTGCCCAGAGCTACAGCTGCAAGGTCATCTGTGCATTTCGTGGTAGCAACCCCCAAACCAAGTGGTGAACAACACTGGTTCAGAGGTTGCTACTACCTGAACCACTGTTGGTTCGTGTGGTAGCACCCAAACCAACAGTGGTTCGAACCAAGGAGCTGGGCTCCTTCTCCAGCCATCAAGCTGGAGAAGGAGTACTATCAAGCTTGGTTGTCTTGTGGGACTCCCGAAGCAGCTGAGGTGTACTGGCAGGCCAAGCGAAGTGCAGCTCAGGTGGTTGCTGAAGCAAAAACTGGGGTATGGGAGGAGTTCGGTGAGGCTATGGAACAAGACATTTGGTCAGCCTGGAAGAGATTCTGGCAAACTGTCTGGCGACTCGGGAGGGGGAAGCAGCTCCCTGTCCACACTGTGTATGGTGCGGATGGGGTGCTGCTGACTTTGGGGATATCATCGGGCGGTGGAAGGTAATACTATGAGGAGCTCCTCAATCCCACTCACACGCCTTCCACAAAGGAAGCAGAGCGTGCGGATGAAGGGGATGACTCGCCCATCACTGGGGCTGAGGTTGTAAAAGTGGTTAAAAAACTCTGGTGGCCGGACCACAAGAGTGGATGAGATTTTCCCTGAGTACCTCAAGGCTCTGGATGTTGTAGGACTGTCATGGCTGAAATGCCTCTGCAACATTATGTGGAAGTTGGGGACAGTGCCTTTGGCATGGCAAACTGTGGTGGTGGTTCCTCTCTTCAAGAATAGGGACCGGAAGGTGTGTTCCAACTTTCGGGGGATCACACTCCTCAGCCTTCCTGAGAAGGTCTATGCCAGACTGGAGAGTCCAGCCATTGGTCAAACCTCAGATTCAGGAGAAGCAATGTGGTTTTTGTCCTGGCCATGGCACATCGGACCAGTTCTTTACCCACTCAAGAATCCTCAAGGGTTCATGGGACTTTGCCCAACCAGTTCACATGTGTTTTGTGGACTTGGAAAAAGTATTCAACAAGGTCCCTCATGGTCTCTTGTGGGGGTGCTGCAGGAGTATGGGTTATTGGGCTTGGTGGTAAGCTATCCAGTCCCTATATGACCGTTGTACGAGTTTAGTTCATATTGCCAACACCCAGTCAAACTTGTTTCCAGTGAGAGTTGGACTCCGCCAGGGCTGCGCTTTGTCACGATCCTGTTCATAATTTCTATGGACAGGATATCTAGGCACAGCCAAGGAACACAGGATTTGTGTGGTTTGGTGACCACAGGATCTCATCTCTGCTGTTTGCAGATGATGTTCTCCTGTTGACTTCATTGAGCAATGACCTACAGGTCTTGCTGGGATGGTTTGCTGCTGAGTGTGCTGCTGGGATTTTTTTTTTTCTACCCGGCACCGGGCGGAGGATGGCGGCTAGTAAGAGCATCTTTTGTTAATGTTTTTCCTAACTTTCTGTCTTATAAGAGTATTCTGTCTCTAGTGTCTTCTTTTCTTATCAAGGCTGGGTAATGAGACTTGAGTAATGATTGGACCAAGTTTTACATTTTTTTCTACTGGTTTCCCTGCTATTTTCTTCCTTGTGGCTATGGATTACAATACAAGCGGAGTGAAAAGGACTGGTTTCACACACAACCAGCTGATTGTGCTGAATAGGCTACCCGGAGTGAAGCCCCTGATCCTGGACGAGCTGAAAAGGAGATGCCGGGGGCGGACAGCTGGAGGGCAAACTGTCCAGGTGGGGGGAAGCAGCTCCCTGTCCACACTGTAAATGGTGTGGTTGGGGCATTGCTGACTTCGACTGGGGATATCATCGGGTGGTGGAAGGAATACTATGAGGATCTCCTAAATCCCATTGACACACCTTCCACAGAGGAAGCAGGGATAGTGGATGAGGCGGATGACTGCCCCAGGTCATCGAAGTGGTTAAAACACTCTTCAGCGGCCGGGCCCCGGGGGTGAATGAGATTCACCCTGAGTTTCTCAAGGACCTGGATGTTGTAGGGCTGTCCAGGTTGACACGCCTCTGGGCTTCTCTGCTTGAACTGCTGCCTCCACTACCCGGACCTCCAGAAAACCAGCAGAAGATGGATAGATAGATGGATGGATGGATAAATTCTCCATTTGGATGTAACAGTTAAATAAGTATTTGATCAATAACAAAAGTTCATCTCAGTACTTTGTTATATTCCCTTTGTTGGCAATGACAGAGGTCAAACGATTTCTGTAAGTCTTCACAAGGTTTTCACCCACTGTTGCTGGTATTTTGGCCCATTCCTCCATGCAGATCTCCTCTAGAGCAGTGATGTTTTGGGGCTGTCGCTGGGCAACACGGACTTTCAACTCCCTCCAAAGATTTTCTGTGGGGTTGAGATCTGGAGACTGGCTAGGCCACTCCAGGACCTTGAAATGCTTCTTACGAAGCTACTCCTTTGTTGCCCGGGCGGTGTGTTTGGGATCATTGTCATGCTGAAAGAACCAGCCACGTTTCATCTTCAATGCCCTTGCTGGTGGAAGGAGGTTTTGACTCAAAATCTCACAATACATGGCCCAATTCATTCTTTCATTTACACAGATCAGTCATCCTGGTCCCTTTGCAGAAAAACAGCCCCAAAGCATGATGTTTCCACCTCCATGCTTCACAGTAGGTATGGTGTTTTTTGGATGCAACTCAGCATTCTTTCTCCTCCAAACACGACAAGTTGAGTTTTTACCAAAAAGTTCTATTTTGGTTTCACCTGACCATATGACATTCTTCCAATCCTCTTCTGGATCATCCAACTGTTCTCTAGCAAACTTCAGACGGGCCTGGACATGTACTGGCTTAAGCAGGGGGACACGTCTGGCACTGCAGGATTTGAGTCCCTGGCGGCGTAATGTGTTACTGATGGTAGCCTTTGTTACTTTGGTCCCACCTCTCTGCAGGTCATTCACTAGGTCCCCCCATGTGTTTCTGGGATTTTTGCTCACCGTTCTCGTGATCATTTTGACCCCATGGGGTGAGATCTTGCGTGGAGCCCCAGATTGAGGGAGATTATCAGTGGTCTTGTATGTCTTCCATTTTCTAATAATTGCTCCCACAGTTGATTTCTTCACACCAAGCTGCTTACCTATTGCAGATTCAGTCTTCCCAGCCTGGTGCAGGTCTACAATTTTGTTTCTGGTGTCCTTTGACAGCTCTTTGGTCTTGGCCATAGTGGAGTTTGGAGTCTGACTGTTTGACGTTGTGGACAGGTGTCTTTTATACTGATAACGAGTTCAAACAGGTGCCATTAATACAGGTAACGAGTGGAGGACAGAGGAGCCTCTTAAAGAAGAAGTTACAGGTCTGTGAGAGCCAGAAATCTTGCTTGTTTGTAGGTGACCAAATACTGATTTTCCACCATAATTTGCAAATAAATTCTTTAAAAATCAGACAATGTGATTTTCTGGATTTTTTTTTTCTCATTTTGTCTCTCATAGTTGAGGTATACCTATGATGAAAATTGGAGACCTCTCTCATCTTTTAAATGGGAGAACTTGCACAATTGGTGGCTGACTAAATACTTTTTTGCCCCACTGTATATAGCCTTCGTTTTCAAAGAAAAGAAGAAGTTCTTTGTCATGTGACAACCTGCCATTCACAAACCTTTTTAAAGGCTACCAGTCAGGACTTAACCAGCTGAAATTAATTTGCACTGATGGGAGATGGAATGTCTTCCTAAATTCTGATGGATTTCAGCTGGTTTCTTGGCTTTCCGTGCCTTTTAGCACCTCTTTTCCTTCATGCGTGCAATACTTATACCCTGTATCATTCCGCTTTATTAAATATAACTTGTTTTTGAACACAGTTGCCTTGATTTCTTTGCATGTATGGATTACTTGGGTTGTTACTGATATTTGGTGAAAATCTCAGGTCAATGGTTCCATCAGAAATATGTTTTATGAGAAAAATGTTGACGTATTCAATACTTATTTTCCCCACTGTATATTAGAAGCTATTTCCATTTCTCAGTCAACCATCAATTCATCATCATCACCATAGCAGTCTGTCGTGGGTGACAATGACTGTGTCATTTAGGTCTGATCAGATTCCTCCACACAGCTCTGTCCTTAGCCTTCTGCTGCCAGGAACTCCTGTCTATGTCCATCTTCTTCAAGTTTCTTTTTACAGTGTCTTTAAATCTGAGCCTTGGTCTACCCTGTTTGTGTTTGCCCTCGCATAACTGTGAGTAGAGTAACTGCCAAGGGAGACGCTGGTGGTCCATCCTCTCATGTCCGAGCCATCTCAGGTTCATCTGTATTAGCATGTCCTCCACTGATGGTAGACCAGCTCGTTTCAACACTTCTATATTGGTTATCTTGTCTTTCCATGAGATGTTCATTATGGCTCGAAGGTGTCTCATTATGTACGCGTGGAATTTCTTCACGCGTACATGATGAGCAGCCAGTCCTAATGAATGTTTGCTGCCAACTATAAAGGCATCACAGAAACAAATATTTCTAATCCATTCTGGTATACTGGAACAGACACTTCACGGAACATCATTACATGAGAGAAAATCAGTGAATGAATTATTAGCCTAAGTTGGATAGCTGAAGCAGCATCTCTGAGTTAAACTTCCTCATTTTCAGCATATAGTAAATACTGAACCACCATCATAATATTCAAGCAAATGCTCACTATCAATTGGAGAGATAGAGTCCACATATAAAAATACACAATGTTCACACTACTTTAGAACTAAGGGAACAACATTAAGGAAAAAAAAACCCCAAAAGGTTTGACCTATCAAAAAGGCAGCATCCAGTAGACTTGCTGAAGGCTGGTATTTTAGACCACAAGGGTAAATCCAAGCCAGGACAGTGAGGAACCCTGTAATCATGCTGCAGGGAGGGAAAGTGTTTGTTACTGGAGCGAGGCACAGTCAAAACAGCATCTCTGCAACAGGAAAACAAGAGGAGAAAGGCAAGAAAGAAGATAGAAGTGGGAGGACAGAGGTCAGATGAAGCACTGGGGTCTGTGTCCTTTTATTGAGTGGGGCTTTGTTATCCAGAAACAACAGCAAGAGGGAATAGAAGAACACACCTGGGGCCTCGTTCTGTAGAAGCTACAGGCATACAGACAAAAACAGACCTTGCATTTTGTTTGGTTTTGCTGGCTTCTAATTTTTGAGATGTTTCAGATGTATCAGCTGTATCAGAAATGTATACTCATGGCCCTTGGAACCTGTGCATCCATTTAGCCTGTGTATCCCCTTTGGTTTTCAATGGCCAACTGAAAAGGATTTAGAGTTATCCATAGATGAGGTGTGAAGCCTAGCCCCCAGGTGGAGCTGTGCATTCATCTGTGTCCATGAATGCACAGGTTCACCAATGTGCATGATAGATGCACATTCCATCATGTGCATCCATTTGCATCAGTGCATGTGTGCAAAAGGTCCAGGTGAGTGTGATTTTGCTCTGGAAAGTGGTGGATAAAGAAGGGTTGAAGAAACAGAAACAAGCCCCACACATGGAAGGCAGGGGATGCTTCAATTCCAATTCCTCCACTTTCACCAACACTCGTTTACATTTAATACTACAGCATGTCCATATGATTGTAGTTTAATTCATAAATTGTTTTTCAAAAGCATATACAGCTCTGGGAAAAACTAAGGGTATTTTCACACCTACAGGCTTTAGTTCATTTCAATCAAACTTTTCGTTTTCTCCATTTGTGCGGTTCTTTTTGTCAGGTGAGAACATGGTAATTGCACTCAGGTGTGCACCAAACCAACCGATACCTCCTGAGAGAGGTGGTCTTTATTCGAATCAAATGCTGAAGTCTGGTGCGGTCCTGCAGGTGAGAAAGGGACCACACTAAAACTGGACCACCGGCAAACTGTGAAACATTTTATTCCACTGTACATACAGTACCTGTTGGAGCTTTGAAAATGTCTGTGGTTGAGCATGGTTCGAGAGGATTAATGAACGTTAACATGTTACTTTCTATCCTTAGCCATGCTTCATTTTCAAACTGAACGATTTGCCTAAAGTGGTACTGTATATGCACGTAATGTAATAAACAATAGCCAGAGCGATGAAAACCCCCTGTAGATTATGCTACAATTTGCATTATTATTTTCTCCCCACAAATGCATAAATACACAGGAGTAATTCTACTTCCTGTATTTACCTTTCCTGTTCTCGCAGCAAAAAAATCTGACCAATAAGAACAGAGAATGTTCTGACGTAAGTCGCGTAGGAATGAGGAAATTTGGTCTTCTTGAATTTTTGCCTGTGTGAAAGGGGACTAAACCAAGCAGAAAATGATACAAAGTAACACACTTGTCAACTGATTCAGACCAAAGTAAATGAATTTAGGCGTGAAAGCAGCCTAAGAGACCACTAAGGAGGCACTGATTAGGAGATCATCTAAGTACTACCTAAGTACATCTAAGTACAGCACTGTGCATATCTGTGTTGTTTGAGGCTGGTTTTGATGTATGGACATCAATGTATGCTAGGATGGATGGGTGTTAATGTTGATATGTACAAAATACAGTTAATTGTTTACTTGGGGTCTTAAATGTGGTAATTTGTATATTAATTCACATGGGTGTATTTATAGAAAAGAGGAGATGGAATTAATAAGTGTTCACTTCTTCCTTCTCCCTTTCGAACACTGTATACTGTTACTTTATTGCATTTGTCATTTGTTTTGTTTTTGTTATACTTTTTATGTTCGAAATAAAGTATCTAAGTATGGTAAGACAAATGAAGGCTGTGAATAATAATCAGAGTTATTACACAAATACAGATTTTGGAGTTCTTCCTAAGTTAAAACTATTGTAGTTTAAGAAAGAACATGAACTTGTTTTCTTTGCATTATTTGATCTAAAAGCACATCTACAGGTGTATCTCAATAAATGAGAATGTCATTGAAAAGTTGATATATTTCAGTAATTCAATTAAAACATGAAATATAGATTCATTATACACAGAGTGATATATTTCAAGTGTTTCTGTCATGGCGGCCTCTGGGCCGTCATTGGCATCATTATCTCCAGCTGCGCACAGATCCACAGGTGTTGATCAGCAGCTGTTAAAAGCCAGCGTTGCTGACAGCTCAGTACGGAGTCGTCTGTCCTCCTCGTCAGAGAAAGAACCAGAACTCCGTTCTCTGGCCTCGTCAAGGTATTCTCTTGTCTCGTCAGAAACTATCTCGTCAAGAACTGTCTTGTCTAACACTGACTCGTCAGAGTCTGTCTCGTCAAGAACTGTCTTGTCAAAAACTGTCTCGTCAGAGTCTGTCTCGTCAGAAGCTGCCTCGTCAGGATCTGTCTCGTCAGGAAGCTCTCTGGCCTCGTCAAGGATCACTCCTGCCTCGTCTAGGACTTCTGTTCAAAGTCCAGCACGTAAGAGAGCTGTTTGTTACTCTACACCCAACCTCTATCCCTGTGCACAGGTGGACCCCCTTCGCGGCGGACCTGCATCCCCAGCTGACGGGGTAACGCCAACACGCTCACGTAGCGGTTCGCTACCACCACGACTACTGGTACGTCTTGCTCCACAAATTCCTGAACTGTTACTGTACCAGTTACAGGAGTACTGGCCACCGTTACCGGTGGAGTTTGTGTCATCGTCATCTGTCGTGTCATCGTCACCACGTTCTGTGGAATCACTCACCTTGTCATCATCTGGACTGTCATGGTCACCACGCTCAGTGGAGTCACTCGTCTTGTCATCAGCTGGATTATCATCGTCACCACATTCTGTGGAATCACTGGTCTTGTCATCAACTGGTTTGTCATCGTCCCGGTCTGTGGAGTCACAGCCGGAGTCTCTGGAAGACCTGTCCTCGCCACAGTCACAGGTGGAAGCCTCAGCACGTTCACGGATGCCTTCACCTCCACGTTGCACGGCCGCTGGTTCTCAGCAGGACGTAACCTGTGCTTCTCCCAAGTAAGCCTCACTACTGATAGCCTGTCATTAGTGTGGGACAAAAGTAATTGTCTGTGCTTATATGTTCCAGGGTTGCCGGGTCTCCGTCCAGAGTGCTCAGCTCCAGTGACCAGGATACTATCCACGCTCTCACATTTGCACTACACACCCTTTCATTATAATAAAGATTATTGTCCACTAATTTACCCGTGTCAGTGTCTGTCTCCTGGGTCCCGAAACATATCAGTACGACTCCGTCACATTGACCCAGCGGACAGCTCACTGTCGCGCTTAATTAACACTCTTAGCGCCCGGGTAGATTTGCTAGCCCACCAGCAGACAGTAATCTCGAATCAACTGACTCAAATTAATGGGCGGCTGGACCGTTTGGAGGGACACCAAACGTTTCCCCCGACCGCAAGTACTTCAACCCCTGCAGGCTTGGCGTCAGGACTAGCTAACACCTCCTCGTCCTCTCGCCTCACTCCTATTCCAACACCTGCCCGGTTCAGCGGAAAACTCGGGGAAGCTCGAGGATTCATTTTACAGTGTGAATCAGTTTTTCTGCGTGTGCCTGGGGATCTTTCCCTCGACTCTAGCCGGATAGGCTATGTCATAAATTTGCTGGCTGGTAGAGCCTTGGATTGGGCTTATTCGATCATGGCTAGACCTAGCTATTCTTTGCTTACCTACCAGGAGTTTGTGACTGAGTTTCTGTCTGTATTTGATCACACGGATAGGGGAGAGGTGTTGACAGAACGTTTTTTAAGCCTACAGCAGGGAAAGAGATCAGCTGCAGATTACGCCATTGACTTCCGGGTCTTAGCCGCAGAGATTGGGTGGGGGGAGCCATCTCTTTGTGGTATTTTTCTACGCAGCCTTAACGACGAGCTAAAGGATGAGTTAGCGGCACGGGATAAACCAGATAACCTGCACGATTTAATCGCTTTAGCAGTTAGTATCGATAGTAGGCTAAAGGAACGGGCGGCTGGTCGGCGAGTTACTTCCCGTCCGGTTAAACCCCGCCCTCGTGTCACTGACTCTCTTCCTCTCGCTTTACCCGCGTCAGAGAAGGTCCCGGATCAGGAAGCCATGATTGTTGGTCATTCTAAGGTGTCTGCAGCTGAGAAACAACGCCGTAGGGATCAAGGCCTGTGTTTTTATTGTGGGAAGGAGTCACATGAGGTTTCTGAATGTCCTAGTAAGTTAAAAAGGGAAGGCCCGTGGATCGCAGTAGGGGGATTCACGGGCAAGAATACAGAGGAACCCCTTACTTGTTGTAATTTACCCCTCAGACTCATTCATACTCACACAGAACACTCCACACTAGCGTTAGTCGATTCTGGAGCTGAGCAAAATTTCATTTCTAGAGACCTGGCAACCCGGATGGGCCTTAGTTGTCAGACTTTAGAACCCCCTGTCAGATTGATTACCCTGTCCAAGGCATCGTTGACTACCATTAACCTTCAGACAGCGCCTGTGTCCGTTATTGTTTCAGGAAATCACAGGGAGGAGATTCAGTTCCTAGTACTCCCCGTTTCCTCTTCGCCTGTTATTCTGGGATATCCCTGGCTGTGCCTACATAACCCCACTATTGATTGGCAAACTGGGAGAATAACGGCATGGAGTACGTTCTGCCTTAGTGCCTGTCTCCAATCAGCGGCGTGCGCCCCATCCGTGAAAGTGCCTCTGCCCGATTCATCTCCACCGGATTTATCTAAGGTACCTGAGGTTTACCACAATTTGGGGCAAGTGTTCAGCAAATCTCGGGCGTTGTCTTTACCCCCCCATCGTCCGTATGACTGCGCTATTAATCTGAAGGCTGGGGCCCCACTACCTGCTAGCCGCCTTTACAGCCTGTCAGCCCCGGAGCGCGAGGCCATGGATACTTACATTAAGGAATCCTTGGCCTCTGGTATCATCCGCCCGTCATCTTCGGCCGTGGGGGCCGGTTTTTTCTTTGTTGGTAAGAAGGACGGTTCACTACGCCCCTGTATTGACTTCCGGGGGCTGAATGAAATAACGGTCAAGGATAAATATACACTGCCCTTGATGAACACTGCGTTTGACTCCTTCCAGGGGGCATCATGGTTTACTAAACTGGACCTCAGGAATGCCTACCATCTAGTGCGCATTAGAGAAGGAGATGAGTGGAAGACGGCTTTTCGGACCCCCAGCGGTCATTTTGAGTACCTGGTAATGCCGTTTGGGTTGACTAACACCCCAGCCGTTTTCCAGCGTTTGATTAACGGTGTACTACGGGATTTTTTGAACTCATTTGTTTTCGTTTATCTTGATGATATCCTCATCTTCTCCCGCTCACTAGAGGAACATCGAGTGCATGTCCGTAGGGTATTACAGTGCCTCCTGGAGAACCAGTTGTTCGTCAAGGCCGAAAAGTGTGAGTTTCACACTGATCAGACCTCCTTCTTAGGATTTATTATTGCTCATAACCAGGTGATTCCTGACCCTGCCAAGGTCAAGGCAGTGGTGGAATGGCCTGCACCCACCTCCAGAAAGCAGCTTCAAGGGTTCCTGGGGTTTGCTAATTTTTATAGGAGGTTCGTGCCTAACTTTGGTAATATTGCTCGTCCTTTGACTGCTCTCACCTCCCCTAAGATTTCATTCTGCTGGAGTAAGGAAGCAGCCGATGCTTTTGAGAAACTCAAGAGGGAGTTCGCCTCGGCCCGAGTCCTTACCCAGGTGGACTCGAAGCTTCAGTGCTTGGTGGAGGTGGACGTGTCTGATGCGGGAGTTGGAGCAATACTCTCCCAACGATCTCCTGTGGATGGTAAGATTCGCCCTTGTGCTTTTTTCTCTCATCGTCTTTCCCCTGCAGAGACAAATTACAGCATCGGGGACAGGGAGTTACTGGCTGTGAAATTGCCCTTGGAGGAATGGAGACATTGGCTGGAGGGGGCCGCTCAGCCGTTCGTGGTTTGGACTGATCACCGTAATCTGGAGTACCTCAGGACGGCTAAGCGCCTGAATGCACGCCAGGCTCGCTGGTCCCTTTTCTTCGGCCGGTTTAATTTTACCATCACGTACCGGCCGGGAAGCAAGAACGGTAAGCCGGACGCTCTCTCCCGGCAGTTTGACCCCCCATCCTCCGAGGACCAGGAGACCCCTATCCTGCCGCCTTCCTGCGTCGTGGGCGCCCTGTCCTGGGGAATCTGCAAGATGGTTCGCCAGGCCCAGAAGACTGAGCCGGACCCTGGGGGGGGGGGCCCGGGCCGCCTGTTTGTTCCACGCGCTGTCCGAGGCAAGGTGATTGAGTGGGGTCACGCTTCCAAGTTGGCTTGTCATCCTGGAGTGGGTCGGACTGTGGATCTCCTCCAAAGGACCTTCTGGTGGCCAGGGTTGCAGAAGGACGTTGTTGGCTATATCCGGGCCTGCCCTCAGTGCGCCACCGGGAAGACGACGTCATCTCCTCCGGTGGGCTTACTTCATCCGTTACCTGTTCCTTCACGCCCCTGGTCTCATGTAGCTATGGACTTTGTGACTGGGTTACCCACTTCAGATGACTACACCACAGTATTAACCATTGTTGACCGGTTTTCGAAGGCGGCCCATTTTGTGCCACTTCGGGGTCTGCCTTCGGCCCAGGAGACTGCGGATCTCCTGGTGCAACACGTGGTACGGCTTCATGGCATCCCTGCGGATATTGTGTCTGATCGAGGACCCCAGTTTGTATCTCAAGTTTGGAAGGCCTTCTGCACGGCACTTGGAGCCACTGCCAGCCTCTCCTCTGGCTATCATCCCCAAAGTAATGGTCAGTGTGAGAGGGCTAATCAGGAGCTGGAGGCCGCCCTCCGTTGTGTCATCTCCTCCTGCTCTTCCTCCTGGAGCAAGTTCCTGCCCTGGATTGAGTACGCTGACAACGCCACGATCTCCACGGCCACGGGCGTCTCCCCGTTTAAAGCCTCATGTGGGTTTGATCCTCCGTTGTTTCCTGAGGAGGAGAAGGAGGTAGCGGTTCCTTCAGTCCAGGCACATATTAAGCGCTGCCGGCGTGTGTGGCTCCTCGCTCGCCAAGCTTTGTTGAAGACCACTGAACGTAACATCCAGGTGGCCAACCAGCATAGGAGACCCGCCCCGGACTATAAGGTGGGTCAGAAGGTTTGGTTATCTACTCGGAATATTGGTGTGCCGGCTGAAAAGCGTAAGCTAACTAAACGCTTTATTGGTCCCTACACCATTAATCGGATTGTTAACCCTGTGTCTGTGCGCTTGTCTCTCCCCTCTTCGATGCGTATCTGCCCCACTTTTCATGTCTCCCAGGTCAAGCCGTACGTCTCTGACCCCCTGTGGCCTGCTCCCGCGGCACCCCCACCCCCAAGGATGATCGATGGCCATCCTGCCTGGGGGGTGACTGCCATCTTGGATGTTCGCAGGCGGGGTCGGGGTCTTCAGTATTTGATGGAGTGGGAGGGCTTTGGACCGGAGGATCGGTCTTGGATTCGCCCAGCATTGATCTTGGATAAGCAGCTGATTCGTGACTTCCACCGGGCGAATCCAGGTAGGATTGGGCAGGTGCCTGGAGGCACTGCTAGAGGGGGGAGTACTGTCATGGCGGCCTCTGGGCCGTCATTGGCATCATTATCTCCAGCTGCGCACAGATCCACAGGTGTTGATCAGCAGCTGTTAAAAGCCAGCGTTGCTGACAGCTCAGTACGGAGTCGTCTGTCCTCCTCATCAGAGAAAGAACCAGAACTCCGTTCTCTGGCCTCGTCAAGGTATTCTCTTGTCTCGTCAGAAACTATCTCGTCAAGAACTGTCTTGTCTAACACTGACTCGTCAGAGTCTGTCTCGTCAAGAACTGTCTTGTCAAAAACTGTCTCATCAGAGTCTGTCTCGTCAGAAGCTGCCTCGTCAGGATCTGTCTCGTCAGGAAGCTCTCTGGCCTCGTCAAGGATCACTCCTGCCTCGTCTAGGACTTCTGTTCAAAGTCCAGCACGTAAGAGAGCTGTTTGTTACTCTACACCCAACCTCTATCCCTGTGCACAGGTGGACCCCCTTGGCGGCGGACCTGCGTCCCCAGCTGACGGGGTAACGCCAACACGCTCACGTAGCGGTTCGCTACCACCACGACTACCGGTACGTCTTGCTCCACAAATTCCTGAACTGTTACTGTACCAGTTACAGGAGTACTGGCCACCGTTACCGGTGGAGTTTGTGTCATCGTCATCTGTCGTGTCATCGTCACCACGTTCTGTGGAATCACTCACCTCGTCATCATCTGGATTGTCATGGTCACCACGCTCAGTGGAGTCACTCGTCTTGTCATCAGCTGGATTATCATCGTCACCACATTCTGTGGAATCACTGGTCTTGTCATCAACTGGTTTGTCATCGTCCCGGTCTGTGGAGTCACAGCCGGAGTCTCTGGAAGACCTGTCCTCGCCACAGTCACAGGTGGAAGCCTCAGCACGTTCACGGACGCCTTCACCTCCACGTTGCACGGCCGCTGGTTCTCAGCAGGACGTAACCTGTGCTTCTCCCAAGTAAGCCTCACTACTGATAGCCTGTCATTAGTGTGGGACAAAAGTAATTGTCTGTGCTTATATGTTCCAGGGTTGCCGGGTCTCCGTCCAGAGTGCTCAGCTCCAGTGACCAGGATACTATCCACGCTCTCACATTTGCACTACACACCCTTTCATTATAATAAAGATTATTGTCCACTAATTTACCCGTGTCAGTGTCTGTCTCCTGGGTCCCGAAACATGTCAGTTTCTTTTAATTTTGATGGTTATAACTTACAGCTGATAAAACCCCCAAATTTAGTTACTCAAAAAATGAGAATATACAGAAACATCTCAAAAAATTAGAATATCTTGAAAAAGTTCAATATTTTTTGTCACTACATTTCAGAAAGTGAAACCCATGTATTATATAGATTCATTACACAGAGAGTGATATATTTCAAGTGTTTATTTATTTTGATGATTATGGCTTACAGCCCATGAAAACCCCAGATTCAGTTTCTCAAAAAATTAGAATATTACACAAAATTATTTTTTAAAAAACAGTTTTTGATTAGAAATGCTGGCCAACTGAAAAGTATGTCCATGTACACATGGACATACATGTGTATATATGTGTATACTTGGTCAGGACTCCTTTTGGATTAATTACTGTGTCAGTGTGGCATGGCATGGAGGTGATCAGCCTGTGGCACTGCTGAGATGTTATGAAGGTCCAGGTTGCTTTGATAGTGACCTTTAGCTCGTCTGCATTGTTGGGTCTTGTGATATATTTCAAGTGTCTAAAATAAATATATCACACTCTGTGTAATGACTCTAGATAATATATGGGTTTCATTTTCTGAAATGAGTGACACAAAATATTGAGCTTTTTCATGACATTCTAATTTTTTGAGATGTACCTGTAGTGAACAAGTTCAATATTCTAGATTCATGGTGTCACATTCTAATCAGCTAATTATCTCTAAACACCTGCAAAGGATTTCTGAGCCTTTAAATGGTCTCAATCTAGTACAGTAGTCTACACAATCATGGGGAAGACTGTGTCGACTACTACACACCCCTTTCACTATTGTCCACAAGACCATCACTGACAGGGTACTCCTTGTTTTGTGGCACCAGCCACAAAACATCACCGCTAAAGAAGCTGGCTGTTCACACAGTGCTGTATTTCCTACAGTTTCCCCAACAGTTGAAAGTGCTATGAGATGAATGTTGTTGTGAAATGGTGCTATATAAATAAAGCTGAATTGAATTTTATCCAAGCATATTAATGGAAAGTTTAGTGGAGTGGAAAAGTTTAGTGGAAGGAAAAGTGTGTAAGAAAAAGATGCACAAGCAACAGGGTAAATGCAGCCTTTTATATATTAATTATGATTATTATTATTGTATGTTTTTGGTGACGGCTACACCTTTCCGGATCTGCCACCGCTCAGGGTATAAAAGGCCTACCTGGAAGAGGCACGGTCTCTTTACGACCAGTGCCTCTGCCTTGACTGGAGTGCCTTCATATTCTGTGAGTTATTACAATAAAGCTACATTATACTGCACCTTCGGCTTCATCATTGGAACATTGGTTATGGACATAACACAGCCTTGAGAGGTTTGCGAAGCAAAGCTCATTCATGAATTTGGGGGAGAGTCACAAGGAGTGGACTGTGGCTGGAGTCCGTGCTTCAAGAGCCACCACTCACAGATGTAGCAGGACATGGGTTACAGCTGTCACAGTCCCTGTGTCAAACCACTCCGGAACCAGATACAGCATCAGAAGTGTCTTACCTGGGGTAAGGAGAAAACAGACTGGAGTCCTCTTTTCAAATGAAAGTAAATTTTGCATTTCATTTGGAAATCAATGTCCCAGAGTCTGCGGGAAGAGTGGAGAGGCACAGAATCCAAGTTGCTTGAGACCAAGGCTGAAATTTCCACAGTCAGTGATGATTTGGGGAGCCATGTAATCTGCTGGTGTTAGTCCACTGTGTTTTATCAAATCTAAAGTCAATGTAGCAGTCTACCAGGAATTTTCTGAGCACTTCATGCTTCCCTCTGCTGACAAGCTTTATTTATTTATTTTTTTTTGATTTTGTATACTTTATTGATTCCCAGAGGGAAAATTCAGGGCATCCACCTGGATGGATGAAGCAGCCACAGTACGGCGCTATCCCTTCCCCATTCACACACACATTCACACCTAGGGCCACTTTAAAGTCACCAATTAACCTAACCTGCATGTTTTTGGCCTGTGGGAGGAAACCGGAGAAATCCTGGAGTAAACCCACACGGGCAGAACATCCAAACTCCACACAGGTCACCGTTGGTCAGGGGCTGGGATCGAACCCGGGATCCCATGGCCAAGGGTGAGTTGCTGTGCTGCCACAGTGCTAACCACTGCGCTACCGCACTGCCCAATGGAGATGCTGATTTTATTTTCCAGCAGGACTTGGTACCTGCCCACGCTGCCAAAAGTACCAAAACCTGGTGTAATGGTATCACTGTGCTTGATTGGCCTGCAAACTCTCCTGACCTAAACCCCATAGAGAATCTGTGGAGTATTGTCAAGCGGAAGATGAGAGACACCAGACCAACAATGCAGATGAGCTGAAGGCTTCTAAAAGCAACCTGGGCCTCCATCACACCTCAGCAGTACTGATCACCCTCATGCCACGTCACACTGATTAAGTAATTCATGCAAAAGGAGCCCTGACCAAGTGTTGAGAGTGTATATGGACTCTACTTTTCAGTTGGTCAACATTTCTATGGATAATCCATTTTTTTTAAAATTCTGTATGTAATATTCTAATTTGAGAAACTCAGTTGCGGGTTTTCATGAGCTATATGCCATAACCAACATTTAAAGAAAAAAACACTTGAAATATATCACTCTGTGTGTAATGAATCTATAAGACTTTTATTTTTTAAATCGAATTACTGAAATAAATCAACTTTTTGATGACATTCTAATTTATTGAGATGCACCTGTAAGAGAACATATTTTTGTTGTTTTTTGACTTGGAATTTGGGTGAGTTGAGTTCTAACCCCCTGAAAACAAGTCACCCAAATTCCAAGTCAAAATATTGTCATTTAGAGCACATATTTTCAGCAAAGTATAAGTAAGTTTAAATTTATTTGGTTTGGTTTCATAATACATAAAAATATGAGATAAAAAAACAACAAAAACTGAAAGGGTGTAGGTAGAAGCAGAGCTTCTATGACCTACCCCTTAAGGTGCGTTCACACCAAACGCGAACGAGCGGTGCAAATCCATACAAAGTGAATGGAAAGAGGCAAGTACACGTGAAATTGCACATTCACACGTTCAGGTCCAAAGCTACCTAGCTGCTTGAGATTCTGCCATCACTGGAGTAAAAGAATCACCATTGCAGAGTAAGCTAGTCTGAAAATGAGACTCACTCACCTGGAGACAGGAGGACCGAGAGCTCTTCAGCTGAATTGGGATTTCAGAGTTATTTACCCACGGTTTCCTACCCCGAATGTGCTAGCAAGCTAGCAACAGAAACACTCATCATCTTATAAAGTTTTGGAGACTTGGATAACTTTTTCAGGTGAGCCCTCCGTCGGATAATGTAAACCTAAAGCATGACGTTATTATGGGGATTTCTACAGTAGGCTGAACACTACTGCAGAAGTTATAAAGGCTACTTTGCCTGTCTGCATCTCACTCAGATGCTAAGTTCATGTTTATTTGTGCATTTACACTGAGTTATAATGTAATCGTGCTGCCCAAAAAATTTGCCTGTTCGCGTTTGGTGAACAGGCACCAAACGCCTTTTGAGGATGCCTTTTACATCCTCAACCTCTACAGAGGAAAAAAAAAAAACACACACCAGAAAACAAATTCACGCCAAGACAAAATAAAAGAACTAATGTCATATTCTAAACAGATACATGATACTGGGAAAGTAGATTTACCTGATACATTTTCTTAAACAGTTTGTCTGTTCTATACATTTTAATATTGTCAGGATAATTGTTCCAGAGTTCAACACCTTTTACACAGACACAGTCTTGCTTTGTATTGATGCTAAAACAAGGTTTAACAGAAACAAGAGTTCCTCATAAATGACAACTGGCCAAAACAATAAAGAGATGTTGCTTGGAGATGTACTTTTAGATCAAATAGTGCAAAGAAAACAAGTCCATGTTCATTCTTAAACACTACAATAAAGTTTTAATTTAGCAAGAACTCAAATCTGTATTTGGAGAATAACTTTGTTATTCATAGCTTTCATGTCTCTTACCATGTAAGCATGATCTCCTAATCTGTTCCTCCTGACGCAGACTGATGTGTTGGAATTCAACAGATACTCAAACTGATTGGCTGCCATACCTGTAGAGATGATCATTTAGGAATGATGTTGTAATGGTCTCTTAATTTTTTCTGGAGCTGTATATGGTATCAGAACCTTGTCTACAAATTGAGACATGACTACTACTACTACTACTACTACTATTATTATTATTATTATTATTATTATTATTATTATTATTATTATTAGATTGAACAGTGTTACAGTTTAAACAGAAAATTAAATGATCAGCTTCACTGCTACAGTACTGCACTGAAGCTCTGTACAGTACACATTATAAAAGGATCTGGACATTGTGGCTATAAGTTTTTTGTTTTTCTTATAACACCAAAGTTCATTGAGTTTGCTGAAAAAGAAAAAAAATACAAAATAGATTTAATTATTTAAAACACACTTTAGACCTCATTACATAGACAACCTAATTCATACACTGGACTTTCTAGTACTTGTCAGGAAGATTTTTTCGTGAAGTGGACTCTTAAACCTAATCAATCATTGTTTCTATAAATACTTAAGTGATTAAATTATTGATGTTAAAAAAAAAAAATCACACTATTCGTTCCAATAAAAAAGGATGAATTGTCTTCAACCTGATGGAACTGAAAGTGAATGCCCCATCACCTTCTACAGTAGAATACCTCACTACTGCCACTGGCTGGCCACTGGCTGGCTGTAAAACACACGAGTTCAACATGAGCTAGAGCAGGTCTGGGATGGAGTGAAATGGAGAAGCAAGATGATTTCAATTTGAAATGTATGCTTGTTTTATATGACAACATAAGCCAGAATGTGTATGCAGTAGGTTCACCTTTTGTCTCTGCGAAATAGTTAAGGATCAACTGTAAGAATAATACCCCCACTTGATTTACTTTTTCAGTATCTGGACTGCTACCATCAGAAAAACAGAGAAACATAATGCTGTGACTGTGCTAGGGTGCGCCCTGGTCCTGGTACCTGGCAATAATGAGGTAGTGACTTGGCACCAGTTGTAATGTGTGAACACATACCCTCTTCCAGCTTCATCTCCACCCATGTTCATTACTTTTCTCAGTGAGCACCAGAACCCACACGCCTACAATGCTGCTAGTGAGTTAGTTTAGCGGAGCAAACACGTTTTTTTATGACTATTCATGGTCCCATCTGGTTCACTGGTTCACACCTGATAGTACATCATGTATCATTCTGGGCTGTTTCATCATTTTTTTTTAGTTATTTTTGGCTGGGATTGCTTGAGAAAATGGGCCTTTAGCAGAGATGGCTTAATGACCTGAGTCAGAGCAACCATGGTTTTTATGGCTCTTCGCTGTACATTCTAGTCCTGCCACCTGACATGTATGTGCCATTTGGTTCATTAAGTTGACTATAGCCTCGGGGTTGGCGGAACCGGAAGGCGGAGCCTCCATCCTGTGCCACACCAATAAAAGCTCCAACAAATATACAACACATGAGCTATATATAATTGGCTACATCAACCCCCCCCCCAATCAGAAAAGTCCAAAACACACATACAATCAAAACCCACCCAAATCTGGAACCAGAATCATCCACTAAACAAACTAAACTAAACTGAATTTGCAAAAGGGGCCTAACTCATTCACACAAAACCACTAATATTAGAGGGGATGGGAAGATTGCCGTCCCACCCCACCACACACGACAAGGTGGATTATTCTACCGCCTGTACTGAATAACAGTCTATTTACAAACTAAAAAAAAATTGTTGCCATCTTTCCTAAGCTAGACAGAACACAAAATGATCCCCAGAACTATAACACATATATATGCACCAAAACACTAAACAGATGCAGAACAAATATATATACACACGGCTCGGGGAGGATGACCCTGTGGGTCCCTGGACCGTCCTTTACTCAGTCTGCCCCTGGAGGTGGCTTGCCTCCCGGGCCACAGCTGGTCGCCTCAACCCCAGTGCGCCTCCTCCTCCACACAGCTGGGTGCTCCATTCATCCAAGGCCACGTCTCACTGCCTTCCCCGGGGCACGCTGTAGCTCATTCGGGTGCCTCCATGAGCCATTCGACAGCCGGAGATAAGCATTGTGCCGCTAGTCCACCACTTGCAGCTGACCCTCGTGTTCCCCTATCTGTTGCTTGGTCTGCACTCGCCATGTCCTCGCCTCCGCTTGAGCCCAAACCCAGTTTGCGACTCCCAGTGGGACTCTGCTTGGCCTGCAGAGTCTCTGCCTGGCACTCACCCTCTCAGTGCCTATCGGTCTTGCCCTGACCTCTTCTAAATCCGCTGCGGGCCTTGCCGATGTGGCCCCGTGTCAGCCAGTCCACTTCGGCTGAGCTCCGGGAACACCTGGGACCATCCCTTGGGCATTGCTTGTTGTTGCAGGTGCTCCACTGTACCGTCCAGTACCCTCATCCAGGGTGACTTGGGCTCTGGCACTGGGGCCCTCCTGCGGTGACCCTGAGCGAGAACAAGGCCTATCCACTCTCTGGGGTGCAGATTAACCTTTCGTCCCACACAACATCATCCTGTACTCTTGGAACTGGTCAGTCCCACAATCCGCAGCCCGACCACTTCTCCTCAGCATCGCGCTTGATGGCTAAACCGAGGTCATAGAAAAGGTTGTGGCCCATGATGTTGGTGCCACGGGCCGTCATGAGGACCTCCACATCAGCCATCTCCGCTGACTTATACTGAGCCGTCAGTCTGATGATTTCCACCGTGGCCAACTGTCTTCCTCCATAGCCACAAAGGGGCGTTGGGTCACCTCCAACTCTGTAGTGGGGAAAAAATTGCCTCACTGTAGCCCAGTTCAGCAAGGAACTCTCTGCCCCCATGTCAGCATTGGCACCACTATTCCATCCAATTCCACTGTGCAATATGTGTGCTCACTGATGTTCGGGGACACAGTATGGCTCACTGTCAGGGCGGGAGAGGTTGAACTCCTTTGCGGGCTTCCTTCTTCGGCTAACTGGCACACCCTCACGTGGTGAAGATGGCCACACTTGCTGCAGCACTTTCCTCTTGCCGCACGCTCTCTGGTTTTGTAGCGGTGCTTTGTGGACCCGCAGTCCATACATCTGGGCTTCCCCAGGGCAGACCTTATTCATACAGCGTTGGCACCTCCCGCATCATCCTCAATGCTCCCATCACTGTCTGGGTCCACTACATTTTTTTTAAATATCATGCCAGGAGGGAACATTTTAGAATTCAATTTCCTCTGCTGTAAAATATATTTTACAAGAGTTAGGAGCCATGGGGGATCCTAACTCTTGCGGTGACAGACCCTCACTCTGCTCCCGAGTTAGCTTATCTGCTGCCTTCAGCTGGAGAGCAAACTCGACAGCCTTGGACAGCATCAATTCACCCAGAAATGTGAGCAGCTTGGACTGGACCGCAGCACAGTTGGCATGTTCCGCCAGCTGATTGCGAGACATTTCTTCCTCCAACAGTCCAAACTGACACTCAGTGGCCAGCTACCTCAAGTCCAACACGAACCATTGAATGGACTCACCTACCTGTTGGCGGTGCTGTCAGAATTTGATTCTCTGGACGATGACGTTATCCGGCATTCTGAAGTAGCGCACCATTAGCTCAACCACCTCTTCATAATTGTCCGTGTCACCAAGTGTGCCCAAAATCTGTTGTCAATCCATTCCCAGGTTATGCACAAGCAATGCATGTGCCCTTAATTTCTCCATCCTTCCCAGGTCCAGCACCACCATATACGTCCTAAAGGCATCGTACCACCTAGGCCACAGAACAGGCGGCTCACCTGGGAGCTCCAAAAACTGCCAGATTGGTGCATCACATGCTTCCATACTTTCAGTTTTTATCCACTTTCGTCCTCGTTGCCAAATGTTGTCAGAGGTTAGAGCTAAGGAGGAGACCAGTTGTGGAGCTGAACACACATTTATTAAAGCAGACACTGTGCACCTAACCACACCAAACCACTGGCAGAGGAAATGACCAAGAGACCGCCCTCCTACCTGCAGCCCTTCTTATAGCCACGGGGTTGGTGGAACTAACAGCAGAGCCACCACCCCGTGCAACACAAACAAAAGCACTAACAAATATACAACACATGAACTATATATAATTGGCTACATCACATCCACCACTCAAACCTCACACACCTTTGCCCTCAGTAATGCTTTATTTGGGCTTTTACATTCTCATGTTCAGCCAGTTTTGCATTTGTTAGCTCAGGCTGGCTCTGATTGCTGAAGCTAAAAAAGTTAAAAAAGTTAGCATTTGCAGAGCATCAACCACAGATCCCAGCAGTGATGACAGAGGTAAAGTGGGGTGAACTTGGGCTCACTAGCAATTAAACTTCTACTGAACTGGATTGTGAAGAAGGATGTTGAATCTTGGTTCAACTTTGTGCTGCAAAAATTAAACCCTGAGGTATTTAGACCAAAACACATCACACACATGTCATTAAAACCTCTGGGAACTGTGTCAACATGTCGGAAAAGTGCTTTAAAGACGGATATAATTACACTGTTTCCATAGATGATTATTCTTTACATCAAAGATAACTTCTTTGGCCTGTTTCTCATTTATTTGAACCTACATAACCAGTAGATATGTACATGTACATATGTACATGTACAGATATGTACATGTCTGTGTACATATCTACTCTGTGATATGTACACAGACATGAACATGGATGATATGCTTATGAGCATAAAGTATTAGCTTGTCATTTTTCTTTTTTTTTTTAAATATCATGCCAGGAGGGAACATTTTAGAATTCCATTTCCTCTGCTGTAAAATATATTTAAAGAACATTGCTGCTGTTATTTTAAAACATTTTCTATCAGCAAGAATTAGATTATTAATTACAAAGAAATGTGCACCTGGTAATAAATTTAAACACACTGAATATAGTACTTATGGTAGAGCTATGTGTTACATGATATAAGAAAACTGTCACCTCACTTCCAAGACACACGTGAATTAATTGGAAAAATCCATCAGTAATTGTAAGAGCAGTCACCATGACGTTGCTTTCTACCTGTGCGGTACTGCTGTGATTACATCCATTAACCTGAACCTCACAGCATTCTTCAATCACAGCACTGTCACACAAATACAAGAACAACTTCATGTTAAAGCTGCAATCTTTTTTGGTTCACCAAATTAAAAAAAAAATTCTTCTTAAGTATTTAAAAACTATTTAATTCCCTATAACCACCTTAGTCACCGATAGTGAAATTATGGTAAATAGCAAGACTTAAAGTAGCAGTCTAAGAGATCAAAAATAGTTTATATTATTTAGTTTTAGATATTTCTCTAGGGCTCTGAGCACAAACCTGTTCATATAAAACACACATACTCAACTGTTACTGTGAACTATACCCTTATTATCCTCAATACCCCAACAGCACACATATACTGGACCAATGTCAGCAAGTTTGCATTGGGAATACATCTTATAGAGGTTGTTTGCACATTGGCTAGACATCAGGGTCATGTTTCTTTTGTAAAAGAATACAGCAAATCGGAGATGGTCAGTCAGGAACATTTTCTGAAATCCGGTTGTTGGTCATGGATTTACTTGATTTGATCCGAACAGATGATCCAAAATGCTGCTGCAAGAGTTCTAACTGGTTCTAGAAAAAGAGATCACATCTCCCTGGTTCTGTCCTCCCTTCATTGGCTTCCCATAGAGTTTAGAATTAAGTTTAAAATCCTTCTTCTCACTTTCAAAGCTCTTAATAATCAGGCCCCCTTATATATAAAAGATCTGATATTACCTTACCATCCTAATAGAGCACTACACTCCCAAAATGCTGGATTACTTGTAATGCCCAGAATCTCCAAAAATACATTGGGAGGCAGAGCCTTCTGCTGTCAAGCTCCTTCTCTGTGGAACCAGTTACCACTCTGGTCTGGGAGTCAGACTCGGTCTCTGTTTTTAAGAACAGGGTAAAATCCTTCCTTTTTAATATAGCCTATGATTAGGGAGGGATTTTGTCTCTTAACCCCACTTCTGTTTTATGTCTGTCCTCTTCATCTTCTCTGTCCCCTCACCCCCAGCCAGTCGCAGCAGATGACTGCACCTCCCTGAGCCTGGTTCTGCTAGAGGTTTCTTCCTGTTAAATGGGAATTTTTCCTCTTCACCGTCACTAAATGCTTGCTCATAGGGGATCGTCTGATTGCTGGGTCTTTCTGAAATTGTGAGGTTTTCTCTGCATTTTGTAGCACTATGAGATGACTTCTGTTGTGATGTGGCGCTATATAAATAAAGCTGAATTGAACTGAATTGAATTGATTTAGTGTGTTTTAGTCAGTCTGTAAGTAGACTTACACTTGGCTTGATTCACTCTATGCCACTTTATGCTTTGTAGTTGTATCAGTTAGATTAACAATTATCAGGTGTCTTTAGTGAAAGCATGTATTCCCTATGCAAACTTTGTACACTGGGCAGACATACAGTATGTATGCCGTTGGGATAATTCTGCTCATTCATACATACTGATCTATGGATATCAAGGAGCATTTTCCTCCAATAAAAGAATCCTCATTTTCACACTCACTATCGTACTACCTCCATCAAAACTCACTCTCACACTTTGCTGTTTGTGTTGCTTGCCTTGCACTCACATACAGTGGTGTGAAAAAGTGTTTGCCCCTTCTTGATTTCTCGTGTTTTTGTATGTTTGTCATACTTAAATGTTTCAGATCATCAAACAAATTTAAATATTTAACAAAGATAACTCAAGTAAACACAAAATGCAGCTTTTTAAATGAAGTTGTTTATTATGAAGAGTAAAAAAAAATCCAAACTGACATGGCCCTGTGTGAAAAAGTGATTCCCCCCATTAAAACATATATCAACTCTGGTTTATTACATCTTTAGAAAGGTGAGTTCAATTTCTCTAACCACACCAAAGCCTGATTACTGCCACACCTGTTCTTAATAAAAAAAAAATCACTTAAATAGGACATGCCTGACAAAGTGAAGTAGACCAAAAGATCCTCATCATGCTGTGATCCAAAGAAATTCAGGAACAAATGAGAAACAAAGTAATTGAGATCTATCAGTCTGGAAAAGGTTATAAAAACCATTTCTGAAGCTTTGGAACTCCAGCAAACCATGAGAGCCATTATTCACAAATGGCAAAAACATGGAAGAGTGGTGAACCTTCCCAGGAGTGGCCGACCAAAATTACCCCAAGAGCACAGCGACGACTCATCCAAGAGGTCACAAAAGACCCCACAACAACATCCAAAGAACTGCAAGCCTCACTTCAGACTCCACCATAAGAAAGAGACTGGGCAAAAATGGCCTGCATGGCAAAGTTCCAAGACGAAAACCACTGTTGAGCAAAAACAAGATGAAGGCTCATCTCAGTTTTGCCAGAAACTCCCCAAGACTTTTGGGAAAATACTCTGTGGACTGACGAGACAAAAGTTGAACTTTTTGGAAGGTGTGTGTCCTATTACATCCAACGTAAAAGTAACACAGCATTTCAGAAAAGGAACATCATACCAACAGTAAAAGATGGTGGTGGTAGTGTGATGGTCTGGGGCTGTTTTGCTGCTTCAGGGCCTGGAAGACTTGCTGTGTGTAAATGGAACCAAGAATTCTGTTGTCTACCAAAAAATCCTGAAGGAGACTGTTTGACCATATGTTTGTGACCTCAAGCTGAAGCGCACTTGGGTGCACTTGGTGTCCTGATCCACAGGATCAGGACAATGATCCACAAAACACCAGCAAGTCCAGCTCTGAATGGCTTAAGAAAAACAAAATGAAGACTTTGGAGTGGCCTAGTCAAAGTCCTGACCTGAATCTGATTGAGATGTTGTGGCATGGCTTTTTAAAAGGTAGTTCATGCACGAAAACCCTCCAATGTGGCTGAATTACAACAATTCTGCAAAGATAAGTAAGATAAGATGCGCAAAAATTCCTCCACAGCGCTGTAAAAGACTCATTGCCAGTTATTGCAAATGCTTGATTGCAGTTGTTGCTGCTAAGGGTGGCCCAACCAGTTATTAGGTTTCGGACACAATCACTTTTTCACACAGGGCCATGTAGGTTTGAAATTTTTTTCCATTAATAATAAACACTTTCATTTAAAAACTGAATTTTGTGTTTACTTGTGTTATCTTTGTCTAATATTTAAATTTGTTTGACGATCTGAAACATTTGTGAGACAAACATACAAAAAAATGAGAAATCATGAAAGGGGCAAACACTTTCACACCAATGTAAATTTCTTGTGTACACATTTGAACCTTCATCCTTGCATTAAAACTTCCTCTGCATGCTTGCAAAGATTTTCTTCTCTGCATTTAGACTGTAGTGCAACAATCCTGTGAAAATTCTCCAGCCAATCAGATGCCACCGTGACTTAGACCAATTAAATCATCATCACCTCCTCTTGTGGTATGTTTGTTTTACTTTAAGGCATCAACCCACAGATGCTTCCTCTTTTGTGAAACACTATGTGTAATAATGTCAATATAAAACATATTTTAAACTCCTCAGCCTCCCTGGGAAGTTCAAAGCTAAGGTACAGGAGGAGAGAGTCCGGCCGTTGGTTGAACCTTGGATTCAGGAGGAGCAATGAGGTTTTTGTTCCTGGCCGTGGCAGATCGGACCAACTCTTTACCCCCCCCCCCCCCCCCCCGCGAATCCTTGAGGGTTTGTGGACATTTGCCCAACCAGTTTACATGTGTTTTGTGGACTTGGAGAAGACATTCTACTGCATCCCTTTTGGTTTGTTGTGGGGGGTGCTTCAGAAGTATGGGGTATTGGGCTTGGTGTTACGAGCTATTCAGTCTCTATACGACCATTGTGAGAGTTTGGTCATTATTGCCAACACTCGGTCGGACTCATTTCCAGTGAGAGTTGGACTCCGCCAAAGCTGCACTTTGTCACAGTCCTGTTCATAATTTTTATGGAAAGGATTTCTAGGCTAGTACCAGGACACCCTCGGTTGCAGGTCGATGATCAATTTTGTTATTGTGCCATTAAACCTGCAACCTATGCAATTAGACCTATTAGACCTATGTCTTGGACACTGGGGTAAAGAGAAGAGCAGAGCAGTCAACTGATCTCCACCTGGTGGTGAGTTGGATCCAATGGCAGGGGAGGATGCCATTCAGGCCTGGTAGACCCAAACGTATAGTGAGGGTGTGCGGGGAACATCTAGCTGAGGCCCTGTTCCAGGAGATGTTCAACTCCCGCCTCTGGCAGAACTTCAACCACATTCTGAGGGAGTCTGGAGACAGAGTCTGAATGGGCCATGTTCTCCACCTCCATTGTTGAAGCAGCTGCCCTGAGCTGCGGGCGCAAGGTCATCGGTCCATCTTGTGGTGGCAATCCCCAAACCAAGTGGTGGACACCAGTTGTGAGGGGGTCCATCAGGCTGAAGAAAGAGTCCTATCAAGCCTGATTGGCTTGTGGGACTCTCGAAGCTGCTGAGATGTACCAGCAGGCCAAGTGGAGTGTGGCTTGGGTGGTTGCTGAAGCAACAACTCAGATGTGTGAAGAGTCTGGTGAGACCATGGAACAAGACTTTCGGTTGGCCTCGAAGAGATTCTGGCAAACTGTCCAGCGACAGGAGGGGGAAGCAGTTCCCTGTCCACACTGTGTATGGTGCGGATATCGTCGGGCGGTGGAAGGAATACTTCGAGGAGCTCCTCAATCCCACTGACATGCCTTCCACAATGGAAGCAGAGCTTGAGGATGAGGGGGATGACTCGCCCATCAACTGGGGCTGAGGTTGTCGAAATGGTTAAAAAACTCTTTGGTGGCCGTGCCCCAGGAATGGATGAGATTTGCCCTGAGTACCTCAAGGCTCTGGATGTTGTAGGACTGTCATGGCTGACATGACAGTCCTACAACATCCATCCTACAACGTGACATGCAACATTGCGTGAAGGTTGGGGACAGTGTCTTTGGCATGGCAAACTGGGGTGGTGGTTCCTCTCTTCAAGAATGGGGACCGGAGGGTGTGTTCCAACTTTCAGGGGATCACACTCCTCATCCTTCTCAGGAGTGTGCCAGACTACTGGAGAGGAGAGTCTGGCCACTGGTCAAACCTCAGATTCAGGAGGAGCAATATAGTTTTTGTCTTGGCCGTGGCACATCGGACCAGCTCTTTACCCACTCGAGAATCCTCAAGGGTTCATGGGACTTTGCCCAACCAGTCCACATGTGTTTTGTGGACTTGGAAAAAGTATTCAACCGGGTCCCTCATGGTCTCCCGTTGTAAGAGTTTAGTTGTAAGAGTTTAGTTCATATTGCCGTTGTAAGAGTTTAGTTCATATTGCCAACACCCAGTCGAACTTGTTTCCAGTGAGAGTTGGACTCTGCCAGGGCTGTGCTTTGTCACGATCCTGTTAATAATTTTTTATGGACAGGATATCTAGGAGCAGCCAAGGAACAGAGAGTGTCATGTTTGGTGACCACAGGATCTCATCTCTGCTGTTTGCAGATGGTGTTGTCCTGTTGACTTCATTGAGCAATGACCTACAGGTCTTGCTGCTGAGTGTGAAGCAGCTGGGATTTTTTTTCCTACCCGGCACTGGGCGGAGGATGGTGGCCAGTAACAGCAACTCTTGTTAATGTTTTTCCTAACTTTGTGTCTTATTAGTGTATTCTGTCTCTAGTGTCTTCTTTTCCCATCAAGACTGGGTAATAAGTCTTGAGTAACGATTTGACCAAGTTTTACTATTTTTTTCTACTGGTTTCCCTGCTATTTTCTTCCTCGTGGCTATGGATTACAATACAAGCAGAGTCAAAAGGACTGGCTACACACACGACCAGATTGTGCTGAATAGGCTACCCGGAGTGAAGCCCGGGTCACGAGCTGAGAAGGAGACGCCGAGGGCGAACAGCTGGAGGGGAAGGTTAGAATGAGGAGGAGAAAGTTTAACCCAACAGTACCAGTGTTAATCACGGGGAACATGAGATCTCTGGGAAATAAGATGGATGAGCTCACAGCGCTGATCAGGACACAGAGAGAATACCGGGAGAGCAGCATATGTTTTACAGAGACGTGGCTTCACTCTCACATCCTAGATAACAACTTCACGCTACCCGGCTTCAAGACTATCCGGCTGGACAGGGACATTATAAGGAGTGGTTAATAAAAGGGAGGAGGTGTTCCACTTTTTGTGAACGAGAGGTGGTGTAATCCCAGGCACACTGATGTAAAGGAACGTCTCTGCAGCTTGGACATTGAACTGCTCGTTGTGAGTATTTGACCTTATTACATGCCAAGAGAGCTCACGTGCGCCATTGTAATTGCTGTTTACATCCATCCATCAGCTGATGCAGCTGTGGCATGTGACATCATCAGCTCTACTGCTGCCACTCTATTGGCCCAGCACCCTGACTCATTCATGGCCATCACATGAGATTTTAACCAAGTCTCACTGGACAAAACATTAACAAACTTTCACCAGTTTGCTGACTGTACCATCAGAGAAAATAAAACGCTGGATCTACTGTATGCCAATGTTAGAGATGCATACAGCGCCACAGCTCTACCCCCCCCCCCCCCGGGCAGATGTGATCACAGCCTGGTTCTGTTAAGCCCCAAGTACATTCCTCTTGTGCAAAGGAAGCCTGATCACACATGGACTGTGAGGAGGTTGACACAGGAGATGGCTGATGCACTACAGGAATGCTTCGAGACGACGAACTGGGATGAACTCTGGTCCACACGGGCTGGACATAGATATTCCAGTACTGAAACACCTGTACAACCTGAGCCTGAATCTGGAGAGAGTACTGGTGCTGTGGAAGACATCCTGCCTGGTTCCTGTCACCAAAAAGTCATCTCCATCAGACCTGAACAACAATTGACCAGTTGCCCTCACATCTCATTTGATGAAGGTCATACAGAGACTTGTCTTAGCTCACCTGAGGCTGCAGGTGAAGACATGGCTGGACCCTCTGCAGTTTGCATATCAGTGCCATTTGGGAGTTGAAGACACTGTCATCTACCTGTTGCAATGACCACATTTGCACTTGGATGGAGGAGGAGACACTGTGAGAATCACATTGTTTGATTTTTCCAGTACATTTAACACTATTCAGCCACTGCTTCTGGGTGAGAAGCTGTGCGTGATTGGGGTTGACAGCTCTCTGATCTCTTGGATTACCTACTACCTGATTTGTGGAGTGGAGCAGAATAACCTGAGGCTGAACGTCGACAAGACCAGAGAGATGGTGATTGACTTCAGGAAGAAGAGGTCACCTACACAGCCATTGTGGAATAGGGGGGAAGGAAGTGTGGGTAGTTGAGGACTACAAATTCCTGGGTGTTGTGATCAACAAAGGACTGGAATGGAAATCTAACACCAATGCTGTGTACAAAAAGGGGATGAGCAGACTCTACTTTCTGAGGAAGCTGAGATCCTGCAATGTGTGCAGTGAGATGTTGAAGCTTTTCTATCAGACCATCGTTGCCAGCGCCATCTTCTTTGCTGCTCTTTGTTGGGGTAGCATTATCAGAGCCAGCAACACCAATAGACTTGACAAGATTATCAGCTGGCTCTGTGATTGGAGATCAGGCTGGAGACCTTTGAGACTTTGGTGGAGAGGAGGAAACTGAATAAACTGTGATCCATCATAGACAATCTATGATTGTCTATGATGGATCACCCAGATTATTTAGCCCAGATCAGCCCAGATTACACTGTACTGTGTACAGTGTAATCTGGGCTGCACGGTGGCGCAGTGGTTAGCACTGCGGCAGCACAGTTTACCCTTGGCCAGGGGATCGTGGGGATCGTGGGATCGATCCCAGCCCCCGACCAACAGTGATCTGTGTGGAGTTTGCATGTTCTCCCCGTGTTTGCGTGGGTTTACTCCAGGATTTCTCTGGTTTCCTCCCACATGCCAAAAACATGCAGGTTAGGTTAATTGGAGACTCTAAAGTGGCCCTAGGTGTGAATGTGTGTGTGTGAATGGTTAAGGGATAGTGCCATATCGTGGCTGCTTCATCCATCCAGGGGGTGGATGCCCTCAATTTCCCCTCTGGGGATCAATAAAGTATACTAAATCTAAAAAATCTAATTGGTACCTCACATCTCACCCTGTTCCTTATAACTCTCCTTTGTACAGTCAGTACTATCCAAAGATTCATAAGGATCATCACCTTAGTAGTAGCCTATGTTGTGTAAAAAGTTATTAAACCATTTTTTACTTCCCTGGGTAACTCCTTTTCTACTTTGCTGTGTGTATTCTGTTAGTTTTGGGTTGTCTACTGTGTCATGCTGCTGTTACATGGTAATTTTCCAGTTTGGGATTAATAAAGTACATCTATCTGTCTATCTATCTATGAAAATCAGCACCTCGAAGTCCAAGTCCATGGTCCTCAGCCAGAAAAGGGTGGATTATCTTCTCTGGGTTGGGAACAAGCTCCTGCCCCAAGTGGAGGAGTTTAAGTATCTTGGGGTTTCATTTACGAGTGAGAATGGCGTAAAAGATTGACAGACGGATCGGAGCAGCATCTACAGTGATGTGGATGTCGTACCAGTCTGTTGTGGTGAAGAGGGAGCTGAGCACTAAAGCAAAGCTATCAATTTAGCGCTCAATCTATGTTCCTACTCTCACCTATGGTCATGTGCTTTGGGTAATGATTTAAAGAATGAGATTGTGGCTACAAGCAGGTGAATGCTTTCTCCGTAGGACTGCTGGACTCACCCTTAGAGACAGGGTGAGGAGCTCAGTCATCTGGGAGAGGCTCAGCATAGAACTGCTGCTACTACACATCAAAAGGTGCCAGTTGAGGTGGTTTGGGTATCTTTCTTTAATTTATACAGGGAACTTCCATTGAGAGGCCACCTCTCTTTTTCAAGGACACCATGTTCACACTCACACAGTTACATATTCACACCTGGAAGCTGCCCAGTACAGCGACAGACTGACCTGTGGCCAATGAGCAGTTCCACTGGAGTAGTTTTGGTTAAGGGCCTTGCTCAAGGACACCACAGTGGGGTTTAGGAGGGTTGGGCAAACATTGCTACGTTATCTGTCCCACACAGATATGATCTTGCCGGGCCACAGATTGAACCGGGGATTGAACTGGCAAGCGTCCACTCACCAGTCCACCTCCCTAACCATTAGATAGATAGATAGCTGTACTTTATTGATCCCAAACTGGGAAATTACAGTGTAACAGCAGCATGACAGTAGACAACCAAACAACAGAAACACACACATGACAGGTAAAGGGATTACACATAGAAAGTAAAACTGACATGACTATAAAACCTATATACATCATAGCTTTATAATGACCCATATAAACACATGAATCACCCCATTGCACAAAGAAGGACTATCAGGAGCAGAGTGAAATGTGAGGTACCAGTTAGACTATAAGGTGCAGTGTGGCAGCATTGTTATGACCAGAATACAACATCATAGTGAGTTATTGTACAGTGAAATTGCATGTGGCAGAAAAGATTTCCTGCACCTGGCTGTTTGACAGCGAAGCTGTAGTAGTCTACTGGAGAAAGTGCTTCGCTGTCTGTCTAGTGTGTGGTGGAGGGGGTGATCAGGATTGTTCATGATGGATCACAGTTTATTTAGTGTTCTCCTCTCCACCACTGTCTCAAACGTCTCCGGTCTGAGACCAATTACAGAGCCAGCCCTCTTGATAATCTTGTCAAGTCTTTTGGTGTCTCTGGCCCTGATACTGCTACCCAAACAGACAGCAGCAAAGAAGATGGCGCTGGCGACAAAGGTCTGGTAGAAAAACTCCAGCATCCTGCTACACACGTTGAAGGATCTCAGCTTCCTCAGGAAGTAGAGTTTGCTCATCCCCTTCTTGTGCACAGCATCGGTGTTGGATCTCCAGTCCAACCCGCTGCTGATCTTAACACCCAGATATTTGTAGTCCTCAACCACTCCCACATCCTCCCCCCTAATCTGCAGTGGCTGAGAAGGCGCCTTCCTCTTCCTGAAGTCAATCACCATCTCTCTGGTCTTGCTGACATTCAACCTCAGGTGATTCTGCCCTGTACTCCCCCTCCTCTCCTCCTCTTGTACACCCCACAACAGCTGAGTCGTCAGAAAATTTCTGCAGGTGGCATTGTGTTGTACTGAAAGTCAGTGGTGTATAAGGTAAAGAGAAAAGGAGAGAGCACAGTCCCCTGTGGAGCTCCCATATCACTAGCCACCACTCCAGACAAGACACTGCCCAGCCGGACAAACTGTGGTCTGCCTGTCAGGTAGTCAGTAATCCAGGAGATCACAGAGCTGTCAATCCCCATCACCCACAGCTTCTCACCCAGCAGCAGTGGCTGGATGGTGTTAAAGGCACTAGAGAAATCAAAAAAAGTGATTCTCACAGTGTCTCCTCCACCATCCAGGTGCAGATGGGCCCGTTGCAGAAGGTAGATGACAGCATCTTCAACTCTTAAATGGGGCTGATATGCAAACTGAAGAGGATTCAGCCACGTCTTCACCTGCGGCCTCAGGTGGGCTAAGACCAGTCTCTCCAGGACCTTCATCACATGAGATGTAAGGGCAACTGGTCGATAGTCGTTCAGGTCCGATGGAAATGACTTCTTGGGGACAGGAACCAGGCAGGGTGTCTTCCACAGCACCGGTACTCTCTCCAGACTTAGACTCAGGTTGTACAGGTGTTTCAGTACCGGAGCTAGTTGGTTGGCACAGGTCCTCAGGGTCCTTGCGGAGATGCCAACAGGGCCCACCACCTTCCACTGATGAAGTCTCTCCAGCTGTTTCTCCACCTGGTCTGTAGTCACTGTGAAGTGAGGGAGGACCCTGGTGCCCCCTGAGGAGGAGGAGGGGGGAGATGGAGAGAGGTTCTGCACAGGAGGGTGGGTGGGGAGGGGTGTGGGGGGGTCTGGTTGTGTTGCTGGGGTGACAGACTGTGAGTTGAACCTATTAAAAAACAGATTCAGTTCCTCAGCTCTCTCTTGGCTCCCAGATGGCTGCCTGATTCTCCCCTTGCACTCAGTTATTTGTTTCATTCCCTCCCACACATCTTTAGTGTTGTTTTGCCTGAGTTTCTCTTCCAACTTCCTCCTATAATTGTCCTTGCACCTCCTCAGCATCTCTCTGAGCTCATGCTGCACTCCCCTCAGCTTCTCCTTGTCTCCAGCCCTAAAAGCTCTCTTCTTTTTGTTCAGAAGTGCTTTCAGGTCACTGGTGACCCATGGTCTGTTGTTGGAGAAGCAGTGTACAGTCTGAGCTGGCATGATCATGTCTTCACAGAATCTAATGTATTCTGTGATGCAGTCGGTCATATTGTCTATGTCCACCCCATGTGGTTCACAGAGTACTCTCCAGTCCGTCGTCTCAAAGCAGTTCTGTAGTGCATCAGCAGCCTCCTGTGTACACCTCCTCACAGTCCGTGTATAAGCAGGTTGCCTTTGCACAATGGGAACGTACTTGGGTGTTTACATGACCATGCAGTGATCTGATTAGCCAATGGGGGGTAGAGCTATTAGGCCATCACTGCCCCATCTGATCGGGATGCCTCCTGGAAACACCTCCCACTTGAGGTGTTTCGGGTACGTGCAACTTGGAGGAGACTCCGGAGCAGACCCAGGACACGCTGGAGAGACTACACTGGTCTGGGAACGTCTTGGTGTCCTCTTTGAAGAACTGGAGCAGGTGGCTGGGTAGAGGGAAGTCTGGGCTTCTCTGCGTGAGCTGCTGCCTCCTCAACCCAGATCTCCAGAAAAGTGGTAGAAAATGGATGGATGGATCCATCCATATGTTAAAGCTGTTTAGGTAGGTAGGTAAATGCCATGACATTGCTAACTAGCCACACTCAGTTTGTATGATGACATCACAAATCAACTACAAAGAGTTCAGTGACATTGTGAGGACAATACAATTGTGAGGACAATACAATACTCCATTGTTTCCTGAAGGAAAAGAGTAATGATGCCTTAAAGTAAAACAAACATACCCCATAGGAGGGGGTGACAATTTGTCTGGTCAAAGCCACAGTGGCATTTGACCAGACAAATGCCACTGTCTGGTCACTACAATCCAAATGGAAAAGGAAGGGAAGAGAGAGCTGCAGAGGAAGTTTGACCACAAGGGGATGGGATCAAATCTGAGCACAGGAAATTTCTGCAAGAAACCAAACAGTATATTTCAGGTCAAGAGTCATAGTTTAGAGCACAAGCAGTGATTTTTTTTTTTTTTTTAAGTGTAAGTATGAATCGTGAAGGAGGGCAGGACAATATTTGAGAGTGAAAACAAGGAATTGTACTCACAAGTTGGAGAAAAATGCTCTTATCTTTAGGAACGAAATGTACTTCCATACTTAACCTGTCAGCCAATAGGGATGTGCTGTCCCTGACAAATATACTGTTGAAACCAGAAGGTTATATAGACTGTATAGAAAGACATATAACCTAAAAGACTAAACTTCCTGCTTAGGCCAGTAAGGATTACCAAAATTATTTCTATTTGCTAAATTATTTTTATTCATCCATCTTGAACTGTTTAATCCTTCTCAGGTTGTGAGACGTCTGGAGCCTATCCCAGCATCTTTACACAAGAAGCAGAGGACACCTGGGACAGGTCACCAGTCCATGAAAGGGCCAACACGGAGGGAAGTACAACCATTCACTCTCACATTCATACCAAAGGACAGTTGGATGCCAATTAACATGTATGTCTTTGGACTGTGGGAGGAAGCCAGAGTACCCGGTGAAAACCCAAGTCATAAAGGCAATGCTGCCAAATACAAAGGAAATGGATTTAAGAAAGTAATAAAAATTCTCTAAAGATTTTTCTATTAAATAGAAAAAAAAAATTGGTAATCCTAACAGACCTAAAACAGAAGAAGTTTAGTCTGTTTTAATGTCAGAAAGTGAGAAGGAAAAAGGTTATGGGTCTTTTTAAACAGTGGATGTAAACTCTTGGTTTCAACTGTAGGTGCCATTTGTCATTACTTGTTATTCTCTTTATTTTAAATCTGGAAAAGTTTGGACCCATTTCTGCCCTCCACTGACATGGCATTTTTCTGCAAATGTAAGCACAACAGTATAGTGTATACCATTCCACATAACTTAAACTGAAGTTTGACTCAAATACAAAAACATAATGCTACTTTAATTTGCTCCAGACGTTATAAAACACTGAGGTTGCATTGAAGTTACCCCATAGAATACAACAAGAAAAATAATATAAGGATTGTACCTTTAAGTGTTTCCACTGAAAAGAGCTATTAGAGGTCTATTTCCAGGTTCCACACACTGCAGCACACAACATGACACATGAAACAAGAGTCCAGAGTGGTTAATAAAACATTGTCAGACATGGGCAGGAAAACATGCAGTACGTTACATTACACATCTATACTGTCATCAGTGCTATATAGCCACACATTCACATTAACAGATCAGCTACAGTAAAGATTATTGTAGTGCTTGTCAATGAAGTAAAGAATCAGATTCTCTTAACATCACATGCATTTGAAATATGGAGCCTAAATAACTAGCTTGACCAGCAGAATATGCATGTGACTGCCAGAGAAATGGTTACTTTATTCAGTGATTTGCACTTAGCTGGTAAATCAGATAAAAGTTGTGTAATCTGGTGCTGGACTCAAACATGCGACCAATCAAACCGTTTCCCTTCAAAACCAGTTAAAACAGTTTCAGAGTAATGTGTGTTTTTAACGCTTCTGCATGCACTGTAATCAGACTGATGCAATTACGGATCCTGGACCATGCTCACCAGTAGAGATAGTAGAAGAAGGAGAGGACGAAGAAGGACAGCTTGCACCACGCCTCCTTCAGGCAGAACTTGAGCGTGTCTCCATTCATCACAGACGCCGGGTCGTAAAGAAGCTCTTTGGTGTCCGTCGGGGAATGGAAGTACCTACCACAGAGGGCAAAGACCACACCGCGGGTAGTTGACCCATTCCAGACCCCAGAAAGGGGGTGGGGGATGAGGATTAGGGGGGCAGGAGAGTAAAGAGATGGTGGGAAGAAATGGGAAAGAAGATAATATGGATAAAGATGGCATGATGACTTAATGATGACATTATCATGCAGACAGCATGGGTGACGTAATAGCTGAATATGTTGATGAAAGGCAACTTTTTGATAAAAGCCTGTCCCCCATGCAGTGATGGTTCATAGCTTAGGAACAATTTCTACAATCAAAAAATCAGTTTTAAAGTATTGGCTCTCAGAAAATGTCACGGTTGGTAAACTGGACCCAAACGCAGTACTTGAGTTCACAGTCTTTTATTGAAAGCTGGCCAAAATACCACAGCTCGACTGTGAAAAAACAGAAAATAACACAACTGGGGAGCTGGAACAAAAAACTCACAAAACTAGGCAGGATCAGGCAAGGTACAGATGTGTGTTGTGCACATAGAATATGACAACGACACAAATCCGGGACACAGATTGGGGCAGACATATATAGATGCAGATAATCAATGAAACACAGAACAGGTGGGCACAATCAGGGGCAAATGGAGACAGCAGGGCATGGTCACAGTAAAACAGGATGGGAGGGATTGAACAAATAATCACACATAGCGGTTGCACAACAGGCAGAGGGGAGACAAGACCGTGTCACATAATGATGATAATAGTAATAATAATAATTGAGATTAAAAGAAAACCAACAGAGAAAAGAATATGCAAAACTGAATATTATAATAATAATAATAATAATAATAATAATAATAATAATAATAATCCAAAGAGAATAAAGTATATCAACACAAGGCGAGGATGTGGACTGAGACCCCTGCCCTGAAGACAAAAAATACAAATTATAAATTAGGATGAGGGCATGGGAGCCAGCCCACGCCCTAACAGAAAATATTCCATTCATATATTTTTTGTTCCTTTGTATGGAATCTTCATTCTCCTTTGAAGATTCCATACTTCAAAGGAGAATGAGCAGAAGAATATTCAAATGTGATCTATGCACATTCGACAGGGTGAAAAATGTGATTGTTTAAGATGAATAATAATAATAATAATAATAATAATAAAAGCTGCAAGCAGCAGTAAGCGGGCCTTTGCCCCCTTGCATGCCCGCAGACCCCGCTGCCCGTTGGATCCAGCTGGCACGGGAAATTTCCTGTCCTCATGGCAAGCGCTGCTTGAATAATAAAGAAAACCGTTTGGCACAGTACTTCCCGTGAGCAGTTGGTGGTGTTATAACTGTTGTTAACCATTTTTATGTAGAAGCATGTGGGCAGGACTAATGTCCATCATAGAAGATTTGGTGAAAATCAGACAAAGTTTGTCCAAGTTACAACTTCCATGGCGAGGAGTCAACCTTCACCATCTTGCCATGGCAACACTTACACTACCGTTCAAAAGTTTGGGGTCACCCAGACAATTATTTTGTGTTTTACATGAAAAGTCACACTTATTTACCACCATGAGTTGTAAAATGAATAGAAAATATAGTCAAGACATTGACAAGGTTAGAAATAATGATTTGTATTTGAAATAATAATTTTTTCCAGACTCAACCTGCTCAAAGGAAGGTCAGTTTTATAGCTTCTCTAACCAGCTAAACTGTTTTCAGCTGTGCTAACATGATTGCACAAGGGTTTTCTAATCATCCATTAGCCTTCTGACGCAATGAGCAAACACATTGTACCATTAGAACACTGGAGTGATAGTTGCTGGAAATGGGCCTCTATACACCTACATAGGTGCAATATCTACATAGATATTACACCAAAAACCAGACATTTGCAGCTAGAATAGTCATTTACCACATTAGCAATGTATATTAGATATTAGAGAGTATTTCTGATTAGTTTAAAGTTATCTTCATTGAAAAAAACAGTGCTTTTCTTTCAAAAATAAGGAAATTTCTAAGTGACCCCAAACTTTTGAACGGTAGTGTACCTATCAGTTAAGTGTTGCCGACCCATATAGGACTAGAGAAGACACTCACCTCTACCACCTCTATACTGGACCATAGTCCAGATTTCATGACTCCAGGACCTTCCCAATCGTCCCCACAAGATCACGGACTGAATGGCGAGGAGGGCATGTCCATGGTAACAAGAGTGACGTCATGCTAAAGTTGATGTACACTTATGATCATCCCTGTGGTCTGATGAATCTCAGAAAATTTCACGTCATTCTGGCAAGTGGCGCGTGAGTAATGAATAAAACAGTTTTCAGCAATTCTTCCTTTGACCACTAGGTGGCGCTATATCTTTTGGCAGGTATTTTTATATAGACGCAATCGGGGCGGGACTATTGTCCATAATGGAAACTTTGGTGGACATCGGACAAGTTTTGCTCAAGTCACAGCTGTTTGATGTTGTAAGGGGAGGAGTTTAATTTTGCCATGGCACCCTGGCCACACCTTTTGAGATTGCAACTTACATTTGATAACTTTTAATGGCCAATGCCTATAGATGTCGCCATGGGAAAATGAGCTCAATTGGAGCAGGCCCCTAGGAGGAATTTGATCAAATGCGAGGGGTGGTTTTTGGCTGAATTGGAGGTGGGGAGATTATGAGGCAAGATGGCGGTCTTTCTGTTGGCGGTGGGTAAGGGCCACAATTATGTTTTTTGCATGTTTTTAGGTGATGCACACCTCACCCAAATTTTATGTCTTTATGGCAAAGTTTACAGTCGCCAGTGTCCATAGACCTTGTACGTTTGGCCCTGCCTACAAAAATTAGGAGTGGGGGGGCACATACCCATCCATCTACCTTCTACTGCTTTTCCGGAGGTCCGGGTCGCGGAGGCAGCAGTTCAAGCAGAGAAACCCAGACTTCCTTCTTCCCAGCTACCTGCTCCAGTTCTTCAGAGAGGATACCAAGGCGTTCCCAGACCAACTGGGAGACATGGTCTCCCAGCAAGTCCTGGGTCTGCCCCGGGGTCTCCTCCCAGAGGAGTTTACCCCACCAGTTTATTGTTTTTTTTTGCTCGGTATGAGGGGTTTGGGTAAAAAAAAAACACTTTGGTTAATGTTCACAGGGTGAAAAATGTGATTGTTTAGGCAAAATAACAATAATAATAATAATGATAATAACATAATTAATAATTATGTCCCTTAATAATTATGCCCCTTTAATTAATAATAATTAAAGGGGCAGCGCGGTGGAAGAGTGGTTAGCACTACAGCAGGACAGCAACTCACCCTTGGCTGGGGGATCCAGGGTTTGATCCCAGCCCCTGACCAACAGTGATCTGTGTGGCGTTTGAATGTTCTCCCCGTGTCTGCATGGGTTTATTCCAAGATTTCTCCGGTTTCCTCCCACATGCCAAAAACACGCAAGTCAGATTAATTGGCATCAAACTGGGGATCCTAAATTGTCCTTAGGTATGAGTGTGAGCGTGAATGGCTGTCTGTCTCTCTCTGTGCTGGCCCTGCGATGGACTGGTGATCTGTCCAGGGTGTACCCTGCCTCTCACCCAGTCAAGGCGAGAGGCAGGCTGGAGCCTATCCAGCCCCCAGCAACCCGAAAAGGATTAAGTGGAAGAAGATGGATGGATGGACAATAACAAATGGAGCAATTACAATAGGGCTCTCACCCATTGACGTTGTCAGTGTCTCGGGCCCTAATAACACAGGGTTACAAAAATATTTTTTTTGTAAGTTGTCTGTGTTTTTTCAGCTGATTTAAGACAATTTTGCACCACTGAATCTGAAAATGACATCCGTTTCTCTCGATCGGGTCGGGTTTTTATGCTGTTGAATTTTAAAAAATCTGATCTTCTGACTAAATCGATTACGGTACATTTTTGTGACATTATCGGTTGATTTTTGTTAATATTTCTCATCCGAAATAGATTTTTAAGAGAAAAAAATCATTTTCTAACACAATTTATTAATTAAATGTTACAAACTTTGATTACTGTAAATTGAATAGTAGACGATAAAGGTAAATACATGTAAATTGAATATTTCGTCATTATTGTTCAAAATTTCAAGCTTCAACTTCCGTTTATTCGAACCTCTAGAATGCTCAGCGGCAGGGATGTCTCTCTTGAGAGTCCAGCCATCATAACAATTTATGACATCATGTCATAAATTGGCGCATGCAAACTCTTCAGAGTTTGAGAAATTTCAAGAAATAAAAAAGAATTTTGCATCATGTAAAGTGAAAATACCCATACATGTAAACAAAAATGTAAAAAACAAGATGCCATAGTTCAAAAAGTTGACCTAACTGAGCAAAACCACTGTGATTTTTGGATTCAGCACATCACAATTGTCCTAAATAAGCTAAAAAAAACTTAGACAGTACATTTGGTGTTGACCAGTGTAATAATAAACAGAGCAATTACAATAGGGCTCTCGCCCACTGACTCGGGCGAGAGCCAGGGGGCTCGGGCTCAGGGGCTCGGGCTTTAATGAGAAATCAAAAACTAAGGACAAGGCATGGCATAATAAAAAGACAGAGAATCAAACAACACAAACAACACACCCCATGTCCCAGTCACAACCAAATACATAAACTACAAATCAAGGCGAGGAATTTGGGCCCAACACAAACCTTGACAGAAACATCCATAGAACAGTTATCTTTCTTTCATTTTGCATACTATATGTGTTGATTTCAATATTGTTTTTTTTAATATTGAGATTGTTTCCACTTTTAAGTATCTAGGCTTTATTTTAGGTGGTAAATGGTGTTCACTTATATAGTGTTTTTTCTCATCTGTAGATGACCAAAGCGCTTTACAGATCCTGCTATCCACACATTCACACACTGATGGCGGTGGAGCTGCCATGCACAGGTGCTGGCCTGACCCATCAGGAGCCACTAAGGGTTCAGTGTCTTGCTCAAGGACACTTAGACATACCGACTGCAGACAGAGCAGACCCTCCAATCAGTCGTTGGCCACACTACACCTGCGCCACAGCTGCCCCCATTTCTGAAGCCATTTCTAAAAAAAAGGCTTGTTGCTGCAACTTTCTTTCCATTACTTGTTTATGGTAATGTACTATACATGAATGCCTGTGCTACCTCATTGCATACATCGGATACTGCATAAATGTCAAGGCAGCATGCCTTGAGATTTATTACTGGTTACAAATCACTCACTCATCATTGTACCCTGTATGCTAAGGTTGGTTGGATGTCTCTATCTGGTCGCAGGCTTTTTCACTGGTACACATTTATTTATAAAGCCATCATTGGACTGCTCCCATGTACCGTATATTTTGGACTATAAGGCACACTTAAAATCCTTTAATTTTCTCAAAAATCGACAGTGCGCTTTATAATCTGGTGCGCCTTATGTATTAATTCTGGTTGTGCTTACTGACCTTGAACCGATTTTATGTGGTACACGGGGCTCAAAAATCTGTCAAAAATGTTTTAGTACGACTTTGGTAAGCTATGAAGCCGAACTGCTTGATGGATTGTCGGAGCATTACGGTAGTCAGGAGCCTCGCGGAGTAATATGTGCTTCAACATAATGGCCAGATGGCTTTTTCCACAAATCTCCATCCCTATTGATCTGCCACGCCATGCGCGCCCATCTCACCGATACTGTCAAAACCCAAGTGAAGCAAACTAATTTAGAGCTTGCCATCATTCCGGGTGGATTAACCAAAGAACTCCAACCGCTATATTGGTGTCAACAGGTCGTTCAAAGTTAAATTGCTAGCGAGTTACGCCACTATCAGCCAATGGATCGTGGATCGAAACTGCTCTTGTTTAGCTATAATTAATATTCAAAAATGATATTTTCGGGATGAAAGAATTCAAGCGTCCCGGCATTTGTTTGCATTGTTTACTTCTTGGGGCTGCCACCAGAGAGCGAGTCGTATCGAGTACCAAGCGAGTATTCTGGCCAATATGGCGATGTAAACAGCCACGGACCAAAAAACGTACATTTGCTCGTGGAAAAGGTCATTCACACTCACAGACAATCGCGCTATATGTGTCCATAATGACTACAGATAAGATTTTCTTTCCATGCACGCAAAAAAAAAAAAAAAAAAATTCCCAGATCCGACTACCTCGCGAGGTAGTCGATACCCAAAAGCCGATGGTGTATAGAACACGTATATTAGGATTTGTATGTGAAATTTCGGCATCGAAACTGCTCCCGTTTAGCTGTAAACTGGAGCAGTAAATACGGCTGTAAATACGTATTTACGGCTGTATCGAGTACCAAGCGAGTATTCTGGCCAATATGGCGATGAACAGCCACGGACTAAAAACGTTCCGCCTGCTCGTGGAACAGGTCATTCACACTCGCAGACAATCCGCTATATGTGTCTATAATGACTATAGATAGGATTTTCTTTCCATGCACGCAATTTTTTTTTTTTCCTGGCTCCGACTACCTCGCTTTAATGCGCCTTATAATCCGGTGCGCCTTATGTATGAAATTAGACCATCAAATAGACCGTTCATTGATATTGCGCCTTATAATCCGGTGCGCTTTATAGTCCCCAAAATACGGTACTCTCTGTACTTACCTGACTTTCTCACATAATCCGTCTCACAATCTACGATCCTAGGGCTATCTCTGCTGCAGTCCCCAGAACTCACACTGACTTTGGGAAGAGGACATTTAAGATAAGATAAGATAAGCCTTTATTAGTCCCACAATGGGGAAATTCCAGGATTGCAACACTCAGAGCAACAATCAAGAAGACAAGAAAAACAAGAGCAGCGAATGTACATATGTACACAAATATACTGCTCAAAAAAATAAAGGGAACACTTGGAAAACACATCAGATTTTAATGGGAAAAAATAAGCTGGATATCGAAATTGTGGCAGGCTAGTCCAGCTTACTCAGATTAAAGGAACACTTTTTAATCTGAGTAAACTGGACTAGCCTGCCACAATTTCGATAGTATTGTGGCAGGCTACATATTGTGGCAGTATTTACATATTGTCATATGTAAATACTGCCTGACCAAGATGGCAGTATTTACATATGACAATATGTAAATACTGCCATCTTGGTCAGGCCATGCTCATAATTTTGATTTCAAGCATTTGCCTGATAAAATAAAGGTTAAAAAATATATTAATGGAAGTTTAAGCCTGTTTTTGTTGGTCGCATGATCATTCGAGTCAGATAGTAACAAAGGGGAAAAAAAGCAAAAAATAAAAAAAACAAGGGAAGTGACTTTAATGCACTGACAGCTTTTCTATTGTTGGTCCACCAAGAAAACACATTTTGAAATGTGTTCAGACATGTTTTAAGAGGAAAATGTCACGCATTAGTGAGGATAGCTGCAAATGGTGAAATAAAACAGACAAAAGTTTGTGTGGAAAAAGGTTTTTAAAAATTATCACAAAAGTGGCAAGTTTAGAAGAAAAAAAATACAAAATTTATTATGAAACTCTAAATTGCTCCATTCTCTGTACAAGGATGGTAAAAACATTCATATAACAATAAACTTACCAGCATGAATAAGTGAGGGTTTTTGTGTGAATTTGTATCTGTTTTCTTGTAGATGTGCAACTTCTTCTTGAAATTTCTGACTTTTCTTTTAATTGTGTTTTTCTTTATGTCATGTTCCTGGGGCACGGGTTAGAACCGTGCCCAGTTTGTCTGGCCAGTGAACATTTTGGTGTTTATTTTCTGTTTTCTCTTAGATCATTATGATGTTTTTGAGTTCTGTTGTGTTTGTATTTTTATGTTTCTGGTTGTTTATTTTGACAGCGCTGTGCAGCTTCTGGCTCTCATGGATTGCACCTGTCTTTGATTATGTGTGTATGTATTTAACGGACACAACAATTTCTGTTGTTGCCGTATCCTCCTGCTTCTTCCCCATCTCCTGTCGTGACCTATTTTCATGGCTAAGTTTCTGCTGTTGAGGTAAGTTGGTGTGCTCCGTCTTGGTGCCTTTTTCTCCTCTGTTTTTTTCAGCTGTTGAGCCCAATTGCTCTCGGGGTCCTCCGGCTGAGCTTTTTCTCCCGCTCAGGCATTCCCTGTATTTGACACCACTGACATTGAGCCCAACTTGCCTCCAGCATTTGTAATAATAATAATAATAATAATAATAATAATAATACATTTTATTTAAAAGCGTCTTTCAAGACACTCAAGGACACTTTACAGAAATAGATAAAACACAGTATCAATAAACAACAAAAACACAAAAACGACAATCATAAAAAAACATGGCAGTTACAATGAAAATGCTAATCTGAACAGGTGAGTTTTGAGAGCGGATTTAAACTGAGGGAGGGAGTCAATGTTTCTGATGGCAGGTGGAAGTGAATTCCAGAGTTTGGGAGCAGAGCGGCTGAAGGGTCTACTCCCCATGGAGCTGAGTTGAGCAGGAGGGACAGCAAGGTGGACAGAGGAGGAGGATCTGAGGGAGAGGGTAGGGGTGACAATGTGAAGGAGGTCAGCCAGATAAGGAGGGGCGAGGTTATGGATGGCTTTGAAAGTAAGAAGGAGGATTTTGAAATCAACGCGAAATTTGACCGGGAGCCAGTGAAGTTGCAGGAGAAAGGATAGATGTGAAGGAAGGAGGGGGTTTGGGAGATAACGCGGGCAGCTGAATTCTTGACCAACTGGAGCTTGTGAAGGGATTTCTGAGGGAGACCAACGAGTAGGGAGTTGCAGTAATCTAAACGGGAAGTGACAAGACTGTGTACAAGAATAGAGGCAGTATGGGGGGGTAGCGAAGGGCGAAGACGATTGATGTTGTGAAGATGAAAATAAGCAGACTGGGTGATGTTACTGATGTGGGAGTGAAAGGAAAGAGAACCATTGAGGATGACACCCAGACTCTTGACCTGAGGGGAGGGGCAAACTGAGGAGCCGTCAATGGTGAGGGAGAAACTATCAACTTTTGATAATGTGGATTTGGTGCCGACTAAAAGGATTTCTGTTTTATCACTGTTGAGTTTGAGAAAGTTTGCGGTGAGCCAGGTTTTTATTTCAGAAAGACAACTGGTCAGGGAGGAGGGAGGGAGGGTGGAATTTGGTTTGGTTGAGAGGTAGAGCTGAGTGTTGTCTGTGAAGAAGTGGAAGAGAATATTGTATTTATGGAAAATAAAACCGAGGGGGAGGAGGTAGATGATGAAGAGGGAAGGCCCCAGGACTGAGCCCTGGGGCACACCAGAGGAGACGGGGGAGGGTTGAGAATGGAAGGATTTGAGTTGAATGAACTGAGTGCGGCCATAGAGGTAAGAATGAAACCAGTCAAGGGGAGTGCCAGTGATACCGATGGAAGACAATCTGTTGAGGAGAATGGAGTGGGAGATTGTGTCAAAGGCCGCACTCAGGTCAAGGAGAATGAGAATAGAAAGCAAACCAGAATCAGCTGCAATGAGGAGGTCGTTAGTGATTTTCAGAAGGGCATTTTCGGTGCTATGGTGGGGGCGGAAACCCGATTGAAAATCTTCAAACAGGCTATTGTGAGATAAGTGAGAGTGAAGTTGAGAAGCAACAACCTTTTCGAGAATTTTGGAAATGAATGGAAGGTTAGAGACGGGACGGAGGTTACTGAAATTATTGGGATCTGCACCGGGTTTTTTGAGGATTGGAGAGACAGCAGCAGTTTTAAAAGATAAGGGAAATGAACCAGTGGTGAGTGAGGAGTGGATGATAGCAGTGATGAGAGGGAGCAGTGAAGGGAGGCAGGATATGACCAAGGCTGTAGGAAGGGGATCAAGAAGACAAGTGGATGGCTTGGATTTATAGATAAGGTCGGAGATGGCAGAGAGGTCAGGAAGTTGAAAAGAAAAGAGTGAAGAACTATAGGAGGGAGGTGTCGAGGGGGAGGTAGAGGGATGAGGGGGGAGGGGGAGGGAATGGGACATAGGTGCTGATGGATCTTTTCAATTTTCGCATTAAAAAACAAAAGGAGGGAGTTGCAGGTGTCCACCAAGTACAGATGGGGGGGTAGGGAGTCCAGGGGTTGAAGGATTCTGTTGAGGAGTGAAAAGAGTGTTTTGGAATTGCCATGGTTGGAACAGATGAGATGAGTAATAAGCAGATTTGGATTGTGCAATGGAGTCCTTGTACTGTGAAATATGAGTTTTGTACATGTTAAAAGGAATAGTGAGACTGTGGTGGACACACACATGGGACCGGTTTTGTGACTCACATTTTAGGTCAGAACAAAGGCAGGAAGCTGCAGGAATATTAGCTTTGGTATGCAAGGCCTGAGACTGTGGGGGGTTCAATTAAAGGATTAAGGAAGGATGCATTGGAGACAGTGGAAGTGATATCATGGAGAGAAATGCATTGTGACTGTCTTTATAATGCAAAGTGGTCTGTGTGACGTGATCTATGAAGTGTGAAGTCCCTGGTATTTAAGGACGAGAGTTTTCTGTTTCATTCTCTTTTCTCTCTGCTTTGAGATGATGGTGTTGTGAATAAAGCTGACTTTGAGAGAGAACTCTGTCTCGTCATTTTCACATCACCACACTGGTGACCCGAGACGTATCATGAAAGAAGAAAATTCCCCCAGGCCAGCCGCGTCAGGAGCCCCCAGCCAAACGAATGCCGCTACAGTCCAGCTACCGGACTTCTGGCAGAACAATCCACGCTCCTGGTTCAACGCAGTTGAGGCGCAGTTCCACCTCCGGGGGATATCGGTAGATGCCACGAAATTGTACCATGTAGTCGCAAAGCTGGACAACAACACGGCCCAGCATGTGGAGAGCCTGATCGACCAGCCGCCGGAGAGCAACAAATACGGCGCGTTGAACGTTGCACTCATCCAGCAATTCACCCCCTCGGCGGAGGAGTGAGCAGAGAGGCTCCTGGCACTGACAGAGGGGGAAAATGACATGCCCGCGAGCCTGATGGAGAAGTTGTTGAGGTTGAAAAACTCTGACAATGATCACTTCATTTTCACCCACCTCTTCCTCAGGACTCTACCGTCAGCAGCGAAAGCGACCCTGGCCAGTTCGCCACTGTTGGTCTACCGCACGCTGGGCCGGGAGGCGCAGCGGATTGTCAACGCCACCAAGCGGCGCGCAGCCATGGCCGCTGCAGCGGAAGTTGGCGCGACGACCGGAGACGACAGGGGGCCAGAGGCAGCGGTGCCAGACTCACCGACGACGGCGGCGGCAGAGGCCAGGGAACGTGGACCGGACGTCCTTTGTTTCTACCATCGCCGCTTTGCAGAGAGGGCACGCAAGTGTGTACCACTGTGCCAGTTTGGGCGATCGGGAAACGCCAAGACCGGGGGTCGGTAGCAGCCGCGGCCCTCGGGGAAGAGAACAAGCTGCTCTACTTGTCGGACGCACGCTCGGGGAGGCAGTTCCTCGTCGACACAGGCTCCCAGTTGAGCTTCATCACACCTTCCTACGCGGACAGACTAGCTGGTTCCGGAGGTCCCCGGGTGACGGCAGCGAACGGCTCGGAGATTAAGACCTTTGGTGAGAAGACTCTGCTTCTGTCTGTACATGGCCGTACATTTGAGTGGACTTTTGTTGTAGCAGCAGTAAATTTCAATATGTTGGGGGCTGATTTTTGGTGCTCACATGGTTTGTTGGTTGATCTCGCTAACAGGCGCCTGGTTAATGCACTTTCTTTTGATTCTATCCCCTGTACAGCGCGAGTGGCCCTGCCAACAGCACAAGCCAACGTCACAGCAGCAAGCGGTAAGTTCCACACACTGCTCACTCAGTTCCCAGCTCTCACGGTCCCCACATTTTCAGCAACAGTCGCTAAGCACGGGGTGGAGCATTTTATTACCACTACCGGACCGCCCGTTTTTGCAAAAGCTTGGCACTTGGATGCAGTTAAACTAGCCATAGCGCGCGAGGAGTTCGCCAACCTGGAGAGGTTGGGCATTATCCAACGTTCAAACAGTCCGTGGGTCTCCCCCCTACATATGGTCCCGAAAGCTGACGGATCATGGTGCCCTTGCGGAGATTTCTGCAGGTTAAACAACGCTACAGCGCACGACCGCTACCCAATCCCACATATCCAAGATTTTTCTGTTCATTTGGCAGGGGCACGCATTTTTTCTAAAATAGACTTGGACCGCGGTTACCACCAAGTCCCAGTGCACACTGAGGACATACCCAAAACAGCGGTAATAACCCCGTTTGGCCTATTCGAGTTTTTACGCATGCCATTCAGACTTAAAGGGGCTGCTCAGACGTTCCAACGCATGATGGACGCGGTGCTTCGCGATCTCCCTTTCGTGTTCGTCTACCTGGACGATATTTTAGTAGCCAGCGCGTCCGAAGACAAACACAAAAAACACCTGGCCACAGTTTTCTGAAGGTTGGGAGATCACGGGTTAATAATCAACCCAGTGAAGTGTCAGTTCGGGGTGGCACACATCGATTTTTTAGGACACCGCGTCTCCCCCGAAGGAGCAGTTCCGCTGCCTGACAAAGTGCGCGCTGTGGCAGATTTTCCCCAGCCGCAGACAGTCAGGGCGTTGCAGGAGTTTTTGGGAATGGTGAATTTTTATAACCTTTTTCTCCCCTGTGCGGCGCAACTCATGCAGCCGTTGTATGCCGCGCTCAAAAAAAAGAAACCCGCGGATAAGATCGAGTGGCCCCCGGAGCGGGACCAAGCGTTCTCGGAGGTGAAAGCAGCCTTGGCAAAGGCTGCGTTGTTGGCACACCCAGACCCAACGGCCCGCATAGCACTCACCACTGACGCATCAGAGGTGGCCATAGGGGCGGTCGTGGAGCAACATGGTTTGGCAGCCCCTCGCCTTTTTCAGCAGGACCTTGCGCGATAGCGAACGTAAATACAGCGCGTTCGACAGGGAGCTGCTCGCTCTCCATTTGGCCATCCACCACTTTCAGTTCTGGCTGGAAGGACGCGCTTTCACCGTGTTCGTTGACCACAAACCGCTAACATTCGCGATGGCCAAGGTCTCTGAACCGTGGTCAGGCCGGCAGCAGAGACAGCTGGCCGCCATATCAGAGTTTACCACTGATATTCAGCATGTGGCGGGCAAACTCAATGTAGTGGCAGATTGCCTCTCACATGCCGTGGCGGCCCCAGTCAGCGTAGGGGTAGATTATGCAGCCATGGCTGCAGAGCAGGTTAATGACGCCGACGTGCGTGCACTCCAGTCTGGACCAACAGGGTTAAGGCTGGAGAGCAGGGTGCTGCAAGACGGTATGCCCCCCCCTAATCTGCGATGTCTCCACTGGACGGCCGCGTCCAGTAGTACCGGCCGCGTGGCGCCGCCGCGTTTTTGACTCGGTTCATTCTTTGGCGCACCCTGGAGTGCGCGCGTCGGTCAAAATGGTGGGAGAGAAATTTGTGTGGCCGAGCCTCCGCAAACAGGTCAAAGAGTGGGTAGCAGCCTGCACGGCGTGTCAACGAGCCAAAGTACACAGGCACACGAGGGCTCCTTTGGAACCGTTTTACATTCCGGCCAAGAGGTTCGATCACATTCGTGTGGACCTCGTTGGACCCCTCCCGCTGTCACAGGGGTGCACATAACTTCTGACAATGGTGGACCGCACCACGCGCTGGCCTGAAGTGTTCCCACTGGCATCAACCACGGCCGAGGAGGTGGCGCGCGCGTTTTTAACAGCTTGGGTGGCGCGCTTCGGTGTTCCGTCGGACATTATGTCCGACAGAGGCCCTCAATTTGTGTCCAAGCTTTGGTCGACAATGGCCCGCAGCCTGGGTGTCACAATTCACCGCACAACCGCGTACAATCCACAGGCTAACGGGTTATGCGAACATTTTCATAGGTCATTGAAAGCGGCTCTCAGAGCGTCACTGCCGGATACAAATTGGGTTGACAAGTTACCATGGGTGTTTTGGGGGTTGCGTTCTGCGCCTAAAGAGGATCTAGAAGCCTCCCCAGTGGAGCTCTTGTTTACGCAGCCACTCCGGCTGCCTGGGGAGTTTCTCCCAGATAACCCTGCGCCAAACGTCTCCCCGTCTCAGCTGTTGTGGAGTAACATAGAATCAAGCACGCTGCCAGGCCCCGCGCACCACAGTTTTCCCCGTGTTTTTGTGCCTAAAACTTTGAAGAACGCAGAGTTTGTTTTTGTTAGACAAGATGCGCATCGAACCCCGCTGCGACCGCCTTATGACGGACCATTCAGAGTGCTAGAAACAGGGGACAAGCAGTTTTTGCTAGATTTAGGGGGTAGGAAAGAGAAAATTGGCATAAACAGACTTAAACCCACTTTTGTGGTGGCAGATGAGCAAGTGTTGTTGGCAAGGGCCCCGCGGAGAGGTAGACCACCACGGGGGGTTTCACACAGTAATGTTTCCCACAAGAATGTTTCCCCAGAACACCCGCAGAGACTGACAAAGGGTTTTCGCCCCCAGACGGCAACCCCCCAGCGTGACAGCAATGCAGAGACATTGAACCCCAACTTCAGCAGATACGGCAGGAGGCTTAAACCTATACAGCATGTGGACTGATGTGTATTCTCTTGTTGTTCTGTTTGTCTAAAATGCTGGGGGGGCTTTGTGTGGTGGACATACACGTGGGACCGGTTTTGTGACTCACATTTTAGGTCAGAACAAAGGCAGGAAGCTGCAGGAATATTAGCTTTGGTATGCAAGGCCTGAGACTGTGGGGGGTTCAATTAAAGGATTAAGGAAGGATGCATTGGAGACAGTGGAAGTGATATCATGGAGAGAAATGCATTGTGACTGTCTTTATAATGCAAGGTGGTCTGTGTGACATGTGATCTATGAAGTGTGAAGTCCCTGGTATTTAAGGACGAGAGTTTTCTGTTTCATTCTCTTTTCTCTCTGCTTTGAGATGATGGTGTTGTGAATAAAGCTGACTTTGAGAGAGAACTCTGTCTCGTCATTTTCACATCACCACAAGACCAATCTTTTTATAGAGACGCTCAAGTTGGCGGCCTTTAGCTTTCATGGAGCGGAGTTGAGGGGTAAACCAGGGGGCAGAGAGGGAAAATGAAACAGACCAGGTTTTAACAGGAGCGAGGGAGTTAAGAACAGAAGTTAGGGAATTGTTGTAGTGGTCGACCAGTTCATCAGGGGAGGAAGAATATTCAGGGTCTGGTAAAGTGGCAATAATGGAGGATAGGGTGTCTGGATTAATGTCCTTGATATTCCGGAATGAGATAAGACGTGAAGGCTTGGTTGTGGAGAGGCGGAGTGTGACATTGAAAGAGATTAGGAAATGGTCGGTTATGGGGAGTTGATCAGCTGTGCAGCTGGAGGGTGAAAGGCCAGAGCAGCAGATGAGGTCCAGAGTGTGTCCTTTAATATGAGTAGAAAAATCGGTATAAAAATCAAAACTCTCAAGGCAAGAGGAGAAGTCACGGGTAAGGGGGAGGTTGGTATTGTCCATATGAATATTGAAGTCACCTAACAGTATTACATTAGGTAAGAGAGTGGAGAGATGAGTAAGGAGAGCAGCAAAATCATTAAAAAACTCAGTATGGGGCTTAGGTGGGTGATAGATAATAGCCAGGATGGTGGGAATGGGACCAGGCAGTTTACAAGCAAGACATTGAAATGCCTTGGATGCTGGAAAGGAGACTGGCAGGACTTTTCACTTCTCGCAGTAAATTATCGCGAGACCTCCACCACGACCGGAGCCACAGGGTTTGGAAAGGTAAACAAACCCAGGAGGAGTAGCATCGTTTAATTGGGAAAAGTCATTCGGATGCTGCCATGTCTCTGTCAGGCAGAGAAAGTCAAACTTACGGTCGACGAGGTAGACCTGGACAAGGTGGCCCTTGCTCGTGAGTGAGCGGATGTTGAGAAGCCCAAAGTTAACGGTGGTGTTGTCAGTCTTGACAGTAGCATTAGCCGAGCTAGCTAAGGTGGCTAGCGAGCTGTGGTCAACCCGGCGGGACGCAGTAGTTCTCCAGGGGCGACGTGAGGAGGACCAAATGGACTGTATTACTTTAGAGTTGTCAATGTGGAAGTTCCGGCGAGAGCCACGGTGGATGTAATTTCGGCGAGGCAGGCGAGCAATGTCCAGGTGCTGGTGCAGCACGGGCGGAGGCTCCGACAGGTGACAGCGGAGCCGGAGGAGCTCAACAGCCGAGTACAGGAGCAGACCAGGCACGGAACAGTGGAACAATGATAGCATAATCCAGACAAGCGCAGACCAAGTAAGTAGCTTGTAGGTCAACATTGTGGGTTTGTAAAGCCAGGTGAGCTACTAAAAACACATTAAAAGCATTAAAATTGACCGAGTGAATAGCGGCAGCCAAACGCGCCAGCGTACACTCAGACTGGATGCGATGTGTTATTGTGTTATTCCAAAAACATGACGTTTTTGTTTGTGTCTTTGTTAATAAATGTGCAGACCTATGGTGAGTGCTTGGTGTCCTATTTTACGCCCATTAACGGGCGTGTTCATGACAGAAGGACCTGTCCTGACTTGAGCCACTGGACGATGGAGGAGCCAGTGGCCCTGGAGTATCCAAACCCAGCGCCAACGCGGAGCCGACCCCCAGCTGCCACGCCGGATGAGCCACTAGCATGGTCCACTTCATCTGAGGAGAACGAGACTGCACACACTATGTAGCATCATCTCACTTAGGCTCATCAATAGGATTATTCTTCTGCTTAAAGACATTGTTTCACCCAGGAAAAGGACAGTCAAGAACTACTCTGTCATTCCCCCAGGCCACAGCTCAACTCACATTCTTTTGTTAAAACCAGTCTAAGGAATTCACCCTAATGCATTTCCTGTTTTGACTTTTATGGCCCCATAAACATGGAGATATGGAACAGAACCCTTGAGTACATCATATGTTCACTACAAAGATCCACAGCTCAATATTGCCCCCTTCTGGCAACTGTGGGACATGCCGATCTAACATTGAAGCTTTTCATCTCATCTGTGTTAACTCAATTCTAAACCTTCTCTTCTTTTTTCAGGACACCAGGAAAAGCAAATGGACTCTGATGTTTTAATGTGAAAATCAATAATAGGTTTAAAATGTATTAATCCTTAATTTAAATATCTGCATGCTAAAATGTTTAAATGAATGTTTATTCCTGCATGTTAATTTATAAGCACTGGGCATAAGTTACATTAATCACTAAGGTTAGCTTAGTTTATATAACATAAATGAATATTAAGGGTTAAAGATTTGCCAAAATATCTCTCAAATCATGTGACCAATCTCAGCCAATCTCTGCTTGACAACAGCTCTCTCAAAGTTCCAGACAAAAGACTGTTTGTTTATTGGACTAAAGTTCTTAAAGCCCACTCACAACGAAGGCTATTGGTCTGAGTTCCTGTCAATCACCGAGGCCCGCGAAAGTTTCCCCCCAGATAAAAAGGAAACGACGCCCTTTTTCATCCTCTTTTCGCCATCACTTTTTCAGCTTTTCACTTCTATTGTCTTTGTCTCTACACAGCAGAGAACCACTGGAGAACAAAGGGACTTATCCCACGTGTTTCTTTTCTACGATCACTGAGCCTAAAGTATCATGTTTTGTTGTAACCTCTTTGCATTTTAAAGTTTATTCTTTAAATGCCTAGGAATTCTTTCTTTCTGAGCTCAAATTCTAATGAGGAGTTAAACTCCAATCCTAGACGTTTATTTCTATCACTTTTTCCTGTTAAACTTTCTGTAAAACCACCTTTTTTAATTTTAATCTAAGTTTTAATCTTTACTTTCTTTTTTTTTATTTTATATTGACCAACTTACACACTAGAAATTATTTTCATCTCCACCAGTCCGAAAGATCTGTTAATTTTGCTATTGGATCAGATCTTATTATTATTATTGAATTCCTCACGAGAAGCTGCAGATCCCGGACACAGCTCGCCACGACCACGCACAGCTGAAGAAATCACCACACCATGAGGAGGAGACACCCTGGACCAGATCGCAGACCAGGTGATCAACAAATCAAAATTTCATCTTGTGACAACTAAATATTTGCTGGACAAATATTCTGGGTTTTGGCACTTTTCCACATCGAAAGCTTCACGAGGACAACAAAAGAACGCAACTTCAAATCTTCAACAAGGAAGCACGTGAGCTGCGCTTTATTTATCCATCTGCTGAATCAAACGTCTGAGATGTGAGGATAATTCAATATTTGATCAAATGCAAAATTAAGGAGCCATTACCATAACTCCTCTTTTCATTAAAATTCTGTTTTTATTTTCTTAAGAGTAATCCAGAAATTTTCATATAATTAGTAAAACTTTCCCCATAAATTTGTGTTGTCTTCCACAATCTGTTAACTCAAACTGATCTAAATTCATTTCACAGTTAACCCTGGTTCTGCAAACATTCAGTGTTAATCTATCATTTACGAGTTTAATTTTATTTTTAATGAAATCACTGCAATGTCTTTGAATTATCATTTCATTTAATAAATATGTGAAAATGAGAGAAGTTGTTGAGAATTTATTTCATTCTGAGTCTGGTTTAAGTCCCCAGTATCGAATTCACTGAAATTTTGAGACTGAATATTAATTAATTTATTGAGTGTTTAAACAGGTATAAAGTGAAATTAAAGATTAAATTGCTTCTTAGCTGGTGGAAGCTGGTGCCCCACGAGTGTTATTAGCTTTTCCGGTGTATATGAACCGAGAATTCATCTCCGGTTCCAATACATTAACATAAATGAAATAATTTTTATACCTGATCATAATTATTAATTAATATAGTGTTACAACTATCATGCCTGCTCTGGAGACAGCAGAGTTACAATCAGACCTCCAGAGGACTGAACCTGGGGCATCGTTGTCTGGATGGGCGGAGTCCTAGATGGTGGTGGAGCTCAAGTTCAAGCAAGTGACCTCTTCTGTTTCTCCTGTTCCTATATTGAAGTGGTCTTGTCTGACTCATGGGGAGGAGAGCCAAGTGCAGCCACCAGCTGCACCTGAGCTCATCTTCCCGAGCTCCGCCGCTGCCACTGCCGCTGCCGGTGACCCTGACCCTGTTCTTCTGCTTGTTTTTCCTGAGCCTTCTTCCAGGGTCACCGGGGAAGATCCACCTGAGCCAGAAGTCTCTGTGTTTCCAGGTTCACTGCCCGAAACCCTCGTGGGTTCAGCTACTCCTGCTGGGGTTGTCACGGACGCTCCATCCCTGCCCAGAATCTCTGTGGGTACTGCTTCCTCTCCAGCTGAGGTTACCGAGGGTGCAGGATTGCTCCTGCCCGGAGCCACCAAGAGTGCAGCGTTGCTCCTGCTCGGACCCACTGAGGGTGCAGTGTTGCTCCAGCCCAGAGCCACCAAGGGTGTGATGTTGCTCCGGTCCGGAGCCACCGAGGGTGCGCTGTTGCTTCCGTCCAGAGCTACCGAGGGTGCTACTTTGTTCCTGTCTGAAGCCACTGAGGGTGCAACGTTGCTCCCATCTTGAGCCACTGCGGGTGCAGCTCAGCTTCAGCCCAAAGCCACCGTGAGCGCATCTCAGCTTCAGCCTGAAGCCACCATGGGTGCAACTCAGCCCCAGCTCAGGGCCATCGCGGGTGCATCCCTAAAAGTTCCTCTTGAAAGATTGCCTGACGGACTGCCTCCTCAGTTTCATTGGTTCCAGGGTACGGGAAGGCCACCTGACGTGTCCCAGCACAGATGCTGGTGGTCTTGGGACTTAGGAAGACTCCCGGAACTCCCCTTGCTGCTTCATTGGTGCTGGGGCATGGGGAGGCCACCCAACGTGTTCCAGCACATATGCTGGGGGGCTGTGGGGATCGGGAAGACCACCTGAACTGTTTTGCCCACTCATCAATCGGGCTTAGAGTCCCGTGTTGCCACCTTGTAGACAGAGTGTAATTCATGAGTGCTTTCTTTTGGTGTTCTTTCATTTTTTGCTCCAGCATCGGTCCCTCCGTTCCTAGGTTCCCTCTCCTTCCCTCCCCAGGGTGGGTCATTTCTTTGTGTGTGGGAGATTTGTTTTTTCTTGTGATGTACCCTGGGGTGTCTGGACCCCACCCCTTGGGGTGGGGGGGCTCTGTCATATTCCTGGGGCATGGGTTAGAGCCGTGCCCAGTTTGTCTGCCCATTTTGCTCCTTATTTTCTGTTATCATTATGATGTTTTTGAGTTCTGTTGTGTTTGTATTTTTATGTTTCCGGTTGATTATTTTGACAGCGCTGTGCAGCTTCCGGCTGTCAGTTTCTTTGGGGTTGCACAGCTGCTGCCAATTGTTCTACTCATGGATTGCACCTGTCTTTGATTATATCAGAATCAGAATCAGCTTTATTGGCCAAATATGCACAACACATACAAGGAATTTGACTTTGGCTAAAAACTTGCTCTCGTTGTTCAGGTGGAGGATTTAAATAAGGATTCAATGACAACAGAGTATGCAAATGTGTAAGTATATGTGTATGTATTTAAGGGACACAACAACTTCTGTTGTTGCCGTGTACTCCTGCTTCTTCCTCATCTCCTGCTGTGACCTATTTTCATGGTTAATGTTTTGTTGTTGAGGTAAGTTGGTGTGCTCCATCTTGGTGCCTTTTCTCAGGCTTTTCTCATGGTTTTTCTCAAGCCGTCGAACCCCATTGCTCTCGGGGTCCTCCGGCTGAGCTTTTTCTCCTGCTCAGGTGTTCCCTGTATTTGGCACAACTGACGTTGAGCCCAACTTGCCTCCAGCATTTGTGTTATTTCATTTCCTTTATTATATTTGTACATGACGTTTTTGTTTCTGTCTTTGTTAATAAATTTGCAGACCTATGATGAGCGTTTGGCCCATTAATGGGTGTGTTCCTGACACGTTATTTGTTTTTCCTCTCATGAGTTTATCGTCGGCCTCCGTCGGTCTATGATGACCAGGGAAGAGAATCCTAAACGTCTACTCTGCTGGAACAGCACCGCCTGTGGCTGAACAGGCCGATGCGCGAATGGCAGTCGCTGCTGGGTCTGTGGCGGTTCTTCCTGCGGGTCCTTTTTTCATCTGCTGCAGCAGTCAGTCTCTCTTCACCCACCTTGAGCTGTCTGGTCAGGATGCCTCTCCATTTGGAGCAGTCCGTTGCAAGGTCCTCCCAGTGCTCTGTGTTGATCTCCAGGGCCTTCATGTCTCTCTTGCAGACGTCTCTAAAGCGCAGCTGTGGGCGGCCAACGTCTCTCCTGCCAGTTGCCAGTTCTCCGTAGAGGACGTCTTTGGGGATTCTGCCATCCTCCATACGGTGAACGTGGCCTAGCCAGCGGAGCCTGCGCTGCCTGAGTATAGTGAACATGGAGGGAAGGCCGGCGCGGGACAGAACTTCTGTGTTGGGCACTGTCCTGCTAGGATATGTCCAGGATGTGGCAAATGCAGTGCAAGTGGAAGGAGTTCAGTCTCTTTTCCTGCCGGGCGTATGTTGTCCATGTCTCACTCCTATAGAGCAGTGTGCTGATGACGCAGGCATTGTACACTGCCATCTTCGTCTTGACAGAGAGTTTGGGATTCTCCCACACTCGTGTGGTGAGGCAAGTGAGTGTGAAGGCTGATTTTCCAATCCTCTTGTTGATCTCTGTATCAAGGGAGAGGTTGCTGCTGATCGTGGACCCCAGGTAGTGAACTGATTCACGACCTCCAGCTCGCAGTCGTCGATGGTGATGGTTGGTGGTGCTTCCGTGCCTTGCGCCAAGACGTTAGTCTTCTTCAGGCTGATGGTAAGCCCGAAGTCCTTGCATGCCTGGGAGAAGCGGTCCACCAGGGTCTGAAGCTCCTGCTGTGTGTGGGTTGCGACTGCAGCGTCATCTGCGAACAGCATGTCTCTGATTAGAGCCTCGTGTACTTTGGTTCTGGCTTTCAGGCGGGTGAGGTTGAAAAGCCTGCCGTCAGATCTTGTGTGCAGGTAGATTTCCTCTGTTGCTGTGCTGAAGGCATGCCTCAGGAGCATAGCAAAGACAATCCCAAAGAGGGTTGGCGCAAGTACACAGCCCTGTTTCACTCCGCTGCATATGTTGAATGGCTCTGAGACGTTGCCGTCGTGCTGCACTATCCCCTGCATGTTGGTGTGAAACGATTCGATGAGGCTTTGCAACTTTGATGGGCATCCTATCTTTGGCAGGATCTTGAAAAGGCCCTCTCTGCTGACCAGATCAAACGCTTTGGTGAGGTCGATGAAGGCGACGTACAGGGGCATGTTCTGTTCTCTGCATTTCTCCTGGAGTTGGCGGATGGAGAATATCATGTCCACCGTCGATCGCTCAGCGCAGAAGCCACACTGAGACTTGGGGTAGACACGTTCGGCAAGCTTCTGTAGGCGAACGAGAACAACTCGTGCGTAGACTTTGCCAACAACACTGAGGAGGGAGATGCCCCTGTAGTTGTTGCAGTCGCTTCTCTCCCCTTTGTTTTTGTAGAGGGTGATGATCTTGGCGTCCCTCATGTCCTGTGGTACGGCACCTTCCTTCCAACACTGGCAGAGGACGTCATGCAATGGCAGCAGTAGGGCGGTCTTGCAGTGCTTGATCAGGTCAGGGGGTATGCCGTCATTGCCGGGTGCCTTGCCAGCGGCCAAGCTATCAATGGCCTTGCTGAGTTCGTCGATGGTTGGCTCGGCGTCAAGTTCGTCCATGGATGGCAGGCAGTCGATGGCATCAAGGGCTGACGGTGTCACAGTGTTCTGTCTGGAGTAGAGGTTGGAGTAGTGTTCCACCCATCTCTCCATCTGCTTGTTCTTTTCTGTGATCATCTCCCCAGTGGAGGATTTGAGGGGGGCCGTCTTGCTCTGAGCCGGACCAAGTGCTTTGTTGATGCCATCGTACATACCACGGATGTTCCCTGTTATGGCAGCGGTTTGAATGTCTTGGCTGAGCTGAGTCCAGTACTCGTTGGCACAGCGCCGAGCAGTCTGCTGAACTTTGCTTCTCGCAGCCCTGAGAATCTGGAGATTCTTCTCGTTTGGGTACTTCTTGTACTCAGCAAGTGCTGAGCGCTTGGCTTCAATGACGGGGGTCATCTCGGTCAACTTGGCATCAAACCAGTCCTGTGACTTCGAGGTCTTCCTCCCAAAGGTAGCCAAGGCTGTGCGGTGGATGGTGTTTCGCAGCTCTTCCCACTTCTGCTTTGCAGATTTTCCTTCTTGTGGTACACCAAGTTCCTTCTCAAAGGTGGAGGCAAACTGCTCAACATGTTCTGGTTGAGCCATCTTGCTGGTGTCAATCCGTGCCTTTCCAGGCTGTCTAGCATGATCGAATTTCTTCAGCTGCAGCTTGACCTTGCAACACACTAATGAATGGTCTGTGTCGCAATCTGCACTCTGGAACGAACGGGTGATTAGCACGTTCTTCAGTGAGGTGCGCCTGGTCAGGATCAAGTCCAGCTGGTGCCAGTGCTTTGAGTGCGGATGTTGCCAGGAAACCTTGTGTTGGGGCTTGGTCTTGAAGAACGAGTTTGTGATGCACAGATCGTGATATGTGCAGAACTCGAGCAGCCGCTGTCCGTTGTTGTTCATTCTGCCCACGCCAAAAGGTCCAAGACAGGAGGACCAGGAGTCGTGGTCATCACCCATTCTGGCATTGAAGTCTCCAAGGACAATGAGTTGTTCAGAGTTGGGGATGATCCTGACAGTTGTTGCGAGATTCTCGTAGAACTCGTCTTTTGCCTCTGGTGTGGCTGTCAGTGTTGGGGCATACACACTGATGAGGGTGACTGGGCCTTGAGTGGTGTTCAGGCGGAGGGTGAGGAGTCGTGCAGAGCCAGTGCTGCCCGGTTCCACCATCTTCAGCAAGGTGTTCTTCACTGCGAAGCCCACTCTGTGATCCCTGTGTTCATCACTGTTTTTCCTCTCATGAGTTTATAACATATAATGTATTATATGTTAAAACAAATCTTAATTATAACATGTAATGACCAAAAGAATGAGATTGCGGATACAAGTGGCTGAAATGAGCTTTCTTTGTAGGATTGCTGGACTAACCCTTAGAAATAGGGTGAGGAGATCAGTCATCCAGGAGAGGCTCAAAGTAGAACCACTGCTCCTCCACATTGAAAGGAGTCAGTTGAGGAGGTATGGGCATCTGATTAGGATGCCTCCTGGACACTTGAGGTGTTTTGGGCATGTCCCACTGGGAGGAGACCTCGGGGCAGACCCAGGACTCACTGGAGAGACTACATCTCGCAGTTGGTCTGGGAATGCCTTGTTATCCTCTCTGAAGAACTGAAGAAGGTGGCCACGGAGAGAGAAGTCTGGACTTCTCTGCTTGAACTGCTGCTTTCAAGAACTGGACTGCCAGAAAAACTGTAGAAGATGGATGGATGGATGGAGTTTATAACATTTTCTTCTTGGACTTGATTATGGCAAATCTGTGACTTTTCAATTTTAAATGAGTATCATGTCCTTCATGGATCATGGTGGAGGGTTTGCGTGCCTTAGTGATCCCAGGATCTATGCTGTCCGGGGCAATTTGCCTCTGGTAGAGTCAACCAAGATAAACTGGTCCTGGGTGAAGAGCCAGATGAAGAATGATCCAACAGACTTCCATGATGAATGTAAGAGCAAGGATTCAGTGTACCCCACCTGGTATGGGGTTATCAGGACCCCACCCTGGAGCCAGGCCTGGGCATGGGCTCAATGGCTAGAGCCTGGAAGTCCGAAGGAATTACATGGGTCCGCCACAGGAGAGTCGGCTCACCACCTGCAGGAGGGACCATGGGGGTCCGGTGCTATGTGGATCAGGTGGCAGTCAAAGGCAGAGACCTGGGCGGTCTGATCACAGGCTTCCTAAGCTGACTTTTGAGATGTGGACTGTCATCTCTCTGGTGGGGAAGGAACCTGAGATGGTGCACCCTCGTGATGGTGCACCCTCGTATCAAGAGATACTGGCTAAATATAGTCAGACTCACCTGAACACACAGCTCTGGTTCCAGAACCAGTCTCCTGGAGAGGTGCTGGAGCTTGGCCTACTCTGGAGTTTCCCTGAGCAAGAGGCTGCAAGCAGGGGTGGGTATTCTTGTATCCCACCACCTTGGTGTCTCTATATTGTTCTCCCTGGTGGACAAAAGGGTTGTTTCTCTGCACCTTTTGGATGGGAAACGGGTCGTGACCATCATTTGTGTCATGACCCCATACGCTTGTACGCCAAGCACGGAGGAGAAGAGATGGATTCACGTGCAGGATTCACCACAGGCAGATAAAGATAAAGTCCCACAAAAAACCAGTGCAGACATACAAAAATACAAATAGACTTACAATTGGCGTTCCTGGGCTGGCATTGCCCAGCAAATGCAGGAGGAGAACCGAATTAACCACAATTGGCGTCCCTGGGCCGACATCGCCCAGGGAACGCAAGAGAACCACGGTGTGACGTGGAAGTGGCTAACACGTAGTAACATACAGCTATACAGAGCAGCACAGTAAACACAATCACCCAACAATGCTTGACTGACAATGAGCTGCTTAAGTACAAACACTGATGACTGAGTGATTGGGTGCACCTGAGCGCGGAGCGGGAAAAGTAATTACAGGGAGTGGAACCAGCTGATTGTCGAGACAGAGGGCATGGTCGGACTGGTAGGCTGTCAAGCAGTGCCCACACACATGCAGGCCAAAGAAAGCTGCCACACAGCTGCCAGTCAGAGACCAAGTGTCAGCAGCTATGGAAAAACTTGGAAACTACAAGAAACAAAAGATAAAACAATACACAAATACACAGATGAACCGGAGACACAGAAGATCAGAGCCGAGCCCGAAAGACAGACCAGCTTGGTTCATAACAATTTGTGCTTATGCTCCAGAGGATGGTTCAGAGTACCCACAATTTTTTGAGTCTCTGACTGGGGTGCTGGAGAGTGTTCCTCTTGGAGACTCCATTGTCCATTGAGCAGACTAGACTAGTGTGCATTGAGAGACTTCAATGCGCACATGGGCAATGACAGTGAAACCTGGAGGGGTTGGATTGGGAGGAACGGCCTGTCTGATTTGAACCCGAGAGTGGTTCTCTTACTGGACTTCTGTGCTGTCCATAACAAACATCATGAATAAGGGTGTCCATATGTGCACCTGGCACCAGGACACCCTAGGTCGCAGGTCGATGATCGATTTTGTTACCGTGTCATCAGACCTGCAGCCGTATGTCTTGGACATTCAAGTAAAGAGAGGTGCAGAGCTGTCAACTGATCCCCACCTGGTGGTGAGTTGGATCCGAAGGCAGGGGAGGATGCCATTCAGACCTGGTAGAGCCAAATGTACAGTGAGGGTGTGTTGGAAATGTCTGGCTGAGGCCCCTGTCAAGGAGGTCTTCAACTCCCACCCCCGGAAGAACTTCGATCCCATTCCGAGGGAGTCTGGAGACATGGAGTCTGAATGGGCCATGTTCTCTACCTCCATTGTTGAAGCAGCTGCCCAGAGCTGTGGCTGCAAGGTCGTTGGTGCAAATTATGGTGGCAACCCCCGAACAAAGTGGTGGACACCAGTGGTGAGGGGGAGCAAAAAGCTGAAGGAGTCCTAGGGAGTTTGGTCCTATGGAGCTTGGTTGGCTTGTGGGACTGACAGCTGACGTGTACCAGCAGGCCAAGCGGAGTGCAGCTAAGGTGGTTGCTGAAGCAAAACCTTGGGTGTGGTTCAATGAGACCATGGAACAAGACTTTTGGTCGGCCTGGAAAAGATACTGGGAAACTGTCCGGTGACTCAGAAACAGCTCCCTGTCCACACTGTGTATGGTGTGGATAGGGCAGTGCTAACTTCAACTTGGAATATCGTCAGGTTGTGGAAGGAATACTTTGAGGATTTCCTAAATCCCATTTACATGCCTTCCACGGAGGAAGCAGTGCTTGTGGACGAGGGGGACGACTCACCCATCACAGGGGCTGAGGTCATCGAAGTGGTTAAAAAACCTTTTGGTGGCTGGGTCCCGTGACTGGACGAGATTCACCCTGGGTACCTCAACGCCCTGGATGTTGTAGGGCTGTCATGGTTGACATGCCTCTGCAACATTGTGTGGAGGTCGGGGGCAGTGTCTTTGGCAGTGTCTTTGGCAGAACATGGGTGGTGGTTCCTCTCTTCCAAAAAAGGGGACCGGAGGTTGTGCTCCAACTTGAGAGGGATCACACTCCTCAGCCTCCCTGGGAAGGTCTATGCCAAGGTACTGGAAAGGAAAGTCCTGCCGTTGATTGAACCTCTTATTCAGGAGGAGTAATGTGGTTTTTAGCCTGGCTGTAGGACATGGGACCAGCTCTTTACCCTCTTGAGAATCCTCGAGGGGTTGTGGGAGTTTGCCAAACCAGTGTACATGTGTTTTGTGGAATTGGAGAAAGCATTTGATTCATCCCTTTTTTTTGTGGTGGGGGGGGGGGTGCTTCGGGAGTATGGGGTATCGGGCTTGCTGTTACGAGCTATCCAGTCTGTATATGATCGTTGTGAGAGTTTGGTTCGTAATGCCAACACTCGGTCGGACTCATTCCCAGTGAGAGTTGGACTCCATCAGGGCTACCCTTTGTCACCAATGCTGTTCATAATTTTTATGGAGAGGATTTCTAGGTGCAGCCAAGGATCGGAGGGTGTCATGCTTGGTGACCACAGAATCTCATTTCGAGTTTAAGCATCTCGGAGTCTTATTCACCAGTGAGGAGCAAGAGATTGACAGACAGATCGGAGCAGCATCTGTAGTGCTGCGGATGTTGTGTCGGTCTGTTGTGGTGAAGAGTGAGCTGAGGTCTAAAGCAAAGCTGTCAATTTTCTGGTCAGTCCACGTCCCTGCCCTCACCTATGGTCATGAGCTTTGGGTAATTTTTAGATTTAGATTTAGTATACTTTATTGATCTCCAGAGGGGAAATTGAGGGTCATCTACCACCTGGATGCATGAAGCAGCCACGATACGGCGCTATCCCTTAACCATTCACACACACATTCACACCTAGGGCCACTTTAGAGTCTCCAGTTAACCTAACCTGCATGTTTTTGGCATGTGGGAGGAAACCGGAGAAATCCCGGGGTAAACCCACGCATACACGGGGAGAACATGCAATCTCCACACAGATCACTGTTGGTCAGGGGCTGGGATCGAACCCACAATCCCCAGCCAAGGGTAAACTGTGCTGCCGCAGTGCTAACCACTGCGCCACCGTGCAGCCCTGAATGACTAATGACTGAAAGAATGAGATTGTAGATACAAGCGTCTGAAATGACCTTTCTTCATAGGATTGCTGAACTCACCCTTAGAGATAGGGTGAGGAGCTCAGTCATCCAGGAGAGGCTTATAGTAGAACCGCTGCTCCTCCACATTGAAAGGAGCCAGATAAGATGGTTTGAGCATCTGATAAGGATGCCTCCAGGATGCCTCCCACTTAAGGTGTTTTGGGCACGTCCCACTGGGAGGAGACCCTTTGGCAGACCCAGGACTTGTTGGAGAGACTTTGTCTCACAGCTGGCCTGGGAACGCCTTGGTGTCCTTTCTGAAGAGCTGGAGCAGGTGGCCGGGGAGAGGGAAGTCTGTGCTTCTTTGCTTAAACTGCTGCCTCTGCAACCCACACCTCTAGAAAAGTGGTATAAGATGGATGGATGAGCATCATGTATCATATTTTTGATCTTTATTCTTGCCAATTTTAACTATCAGATTGAACAGATCATACAGACAGATCATATATATAACAGATCATAATGCTCTGCACTGTGTGTGTTTATGTTTATGTTTATATTTATATATCTATATATTCATTCCATCTAGCTACAATGTTCCGCACTGTGTGTTTATATATCTACATATTATTCCATCTAGCTACATTGCTCCGCACTGTGTGTGTTTATATACAGTGATCCCTCACTTATCGCGGTTAATGGGTTCCAGAACCGACCGCGAAAAGTGAAAAACCGCGAAGTGGCGTCACTCCTAATGACGTCACCCATAAATAATACGTACGTTCATTCTCTCACTCTCTCTCTCATATGATACGTGTGTGTGTGTGTAAGTGTACATACATACGTAGATGTAAATAAAGTGTACATAAATATGTTTTTAGAACTCTTTTATTCTTATAACAAGATATGTAACTCAAGATGAAGATGATTTACCGCACAGGTTAATGAGAGCTTTATTGCTCCTCAGGTGACGCCTCATCGTCAGGTGCTAGAGGCGCAGGATCGTCGAGGGCAGCTTCCGATAGAGCTGGAGAAGCTGCAGGAGGCGGCGTAGAGGCTCGACGGGAAGACTATTTCGCACAAAAAGGCACAAGAGAACAGCGAAAAGTTCCATGCGGCGAGACTAAGCAACACGAGCGATAAAGAACAATGAATGCGGTCTTCCTTCGCTGGGTATGGGCGCTCGGCAGGGAGAGAAGCTGGGTAAAACGTCTCGGCCAATCAGTTTGCGAGATTCCCGAGCCGAGCCAACACGAGAACAGCGAACAGAGAGGTGGATTTTGAGTTGTGCGGGCTCTCCGTGTTGATACCTGATGTTCTAATGTAGTCTCCCTGCCTTCTGCTAGCGCCCGCCCATTTTTTCTCAATTTTGAATTTTTGATGAATATTTTTGAAAAATCCGCGATGCACTGAGGGCGCGAAAGGTGAGACGAGAAGTAGCGAGGGATCACTGTATTTACATATTTATTCCACCTAGCTGCAATGCTCCGTACTGTGGGTGTTTATATATCTACATATTTATCCCATCCAGCTACAATGCTCTGCACTGTGTGTCTGTGTGTATATATATATATATATTTATAGTAATATGTACATATGTATATTAGCTGCTCTTGCTTGCTTGCTTTTTTTTCTTGCCTTCTGATTGTTGCTCTGAGTGTTGCTATCCCTGTGCTGTTGCAATCCTGGAATTTCCCCGTTGTGGGACTAATAAAGGCTTATCTTATCTTATATAAACACATCACAGCCTTTAAGCACCTGTCAACAACATAGAATGATATCCACATAATTAGTTTCATTGTTTGACTGACCAAGAGACTAATTATTGTACCACAGCATCAGCATAGTGCCTCACCATGTTGGGTACCAGAGATGTGTATGTGGCTGAGTTGAGCCCATGCACGCAGCTCACAGCTGTCCCAGAGAGATGCCAGACTTCTGCTCTTCTGTAATCTAAGTTATAAATTCCTATGTTTGACAAGTATGTTTTAAAATGACCAAGTAAACAACATCCTACGGATGAGAGTTGCTGAAGTATTCTCCGTAGGATTGCTGGACTCACCCTCAGAGATAGGGTGAGGAGCTCAGTCATCCGGGAGAGGCTCAGAGTAGAACCGCTGCTCCTCCACATTGAAAGGAGTCAGTTGAGGAGGTATGGGCATCTGATTAGGATGCCTCCTGGACGCCTCCCACTTGAGTTGTTTGGGGCACGTCCCACTGGGAGGGGACCCCGGGGCAGACCCAGGACTCGCTGGAGAGACTACGTCTCCCAGCTGGTCTGGGAACGCCTTGGTATCCTCTCTGAAGAGCTGGAGCAGGTGGCGGGGGAGAGGGAGGTCTGGGCTTCTCTGCTTGAACTGCTGCCTTCGCGACCCGGACCTCCGGAAAAGCGGTAGAAGATGGATGGATGAAGCAAACAACCTTAGGTCAAAAACTTTATTCATTTATTCCTATTCACTCCTCTGAGTTAAGGCTGGCCACTTTTTTCCTAAATATGAAGAATTATATAGCTAATGTAATCCACTTTCATAAATAAATCATGTCTGTACAGATTTAAACTATAACCCTCAGATGAAGATCAGCTGGTCAAACTAATGGTGTTGCAGCCTCCATCTCCAACAAAATCTGGTTCTTTTGTATTGAATGACTCTTTTGATGTTACCAGACAACACCAATTTATTTATTTATTTCCCTTATCTTATGATAATGTCAATTTCTGTGACAGATAAGTTTCTCTTTCATTCCACTGTGTCAGCGAGACGTGGGTGTGGAATTCAAATGATGCTCGTATCCGTCCATCAGATTTATCAGTCAGTGAACCATTGTACAATGACGATTTCATAAATACCACACAGACCTTTTTGTACGATCACATTTACACCCAAATGTGTGGTGATTTCTATGCACTTTTGATAAATGAGGGCCAGTGTCTCTTCTTGTAAATATGAAAGCTATTCAGTGCCAATATGAAAAAATGCTAGTGATTCTCTCCCTTATAGCGGAGGACAAAAAGCAGCAACCACTGAACGATACAGATGGGTCATGTGTTCCTATAGCCACACTGATCTGGGCTCATGGGGCGACACAATTAAAAGACATGTAAAAATGCCGGTGGCTCAATACCAACCGACATCACCAGCTTCCGGGTTGACTGGAGCATTTGTGTGACATCAGTAAGATGAGGACATGAAACTTGATATCCTGGAGAAATGTGCTGTTATCTGTGGGATATGAGACCCGTGTCCTGGTATTCACTGAGGATTGCTGAGGTGTTAATTTATGCTGACAGAACCCTCGCCTGTGGCTTTCCAGTTGTGGTTTGAAAGCAACTATACTTGCTCAGTCTTTCTACACAGCCAAAGGTAGCCTTTAGCTTTACAAAGCCATGCACTGAGCTGTGGCATCATTAAGCCCACATGTCACCTCACAGGACTGCTGCTGTAAAGAGAAAAAATGCCGACTTTGTGGCTCTTGTGGGTGTACATACAGGTCGCAGTGGTCACAGAGTCGCACTGGGCCTGATGTGGCGGCACGGTGCTGACAAACTGTCAATATATTATGCACCTGGAATGGAAACAGGTTGTCAACAGTGAACCAGAAAACATCATTCACACAGTTGGTTTATTTCACAGAAAAAGATCCTTCATTTAAACCAACCAAACAGCAGCAGAGACAGACAGACAGACAGACACACACACACACACACACAGAGTCTGGGGGACTCAGCTGGCAACCAAAAGCTTTACAGTAACAGTAGCACTGCACTAGCCAACCTTCCTCTTCCCACATTCACTGAGCGTTGGGCTTTTTATCTGCCAACATGTATGTTTTTAACAACCAACCCTAATGAACGGACCACTTGCCAGTTACATCCACGCAGTTCCTCAAAATTCACTATTTTCTTGCTGCATGTTAACTACAGACTGACCCACAGAGTGAAAAATACAAGATGTTGATACATTTTATTTGTTTGTTTGTTTATTGTTTCTTTTGCACCAAAAACCTATTATATGTATTATGTTGGATTTGACAGACAGATCATAGCAATAGTTAAAAAGAAGGTTGAAGTTCCCAAATTTCTAGCGCTGCCAAACCGTTGTCGTTGGCTTTCTTTGTTGGTGAGACAAACCCGTGTGACTGTGCAGCCCTGGACCACAGTTCATGTCTCACATGGAGACATCATCACAACTATGGCACCTCTCAGGATAAGAAATCATAAACTGCTCTCACAATGTCACTACACTTCTGCTTCATTTATTTCAGGTTAATTGAAAATTTTGAATATTTCAGGTTAATTGCCATTTTTACACTAGGAACTGTTATATCTTTCACTTTTCATGTTACTAAATATAGCAATGATAATAATACCTCGGACTCCGATGTAACGTTATCTTTTTATTAGTACAGCCGTAACATGGCTTCCAGTTCTTGGCTAAAACACACACAAATTCCCGGCTAAAGGATACCCATCATGCACTGGGTTACTCCTGCTACGGATCCCACAGTAGAACAAAATACACATTTCCTCCCCTCTTACAATGAATGTCCAACAGAAAACCAGGGATTGTCACCTCAAATGGTTTGAGCTTCACTATAACATAACATTATCAAAAACATTTCCCATTCTCTTCACTTTCCAAACAACTGTGTTCAATTACACTTGCTGCTTATTCTTTTATTAATATTTTCATTATTTTGGGATTGAGGGTAGACTACCTCATATCCCTTCTGATCCATGGGGATTATTCTGCCCCACTGACTTGGATCAGTTACTCCTAAGTCTAAACTAATAACTCAAATGATCAGGGAGCCATCGCTCTCTGGTGGGGTGTTGGTGGCCTGCAAGAACATCAGTGTCTGTGTTCTCTGATGAAGAGTTTGCTTCAGCAGCTGAAGCAAAGCAAGGTGTCTTTGTCTCTTTTTCAGTCACATCCACTGCTGGAATGTTTGTCTGTAATGTGGTTGAGCTCTGAACTGATGTTGGTGGATAAACTGATGAGTTGGTAGATGTTTCCTTCGGATCTCCAAGAGACAGTTCCGTAGATGGTGGTGCAGTCTGTAGGAGTTGCTCCATGTGCTTTCTACACACGCTGGTCCAGTCTGTGTGATAACAGTTGTGGGGACCCACTTGGGTTTGCCTCTGTAGTTCCTGTCCAGCATCACTTCTCCTGGGGTGAAAACCCTGTTCTTGGACTCTCCTGATGTTCTCTGTGCATAGTTTGTTTCTCTTTTTGTTTTTGCACAGTGTCCTTTAATACTGCAGGTTTCAATAGATCAAAGGTGGTGCGTAGATCTCTTTTAAGCATCAGGTTGGCAGGGGATGTCTTTGTGGTCTCGTGCGGACTGTTGCGATAATTTAGCAGGAATCTGTGCAGTCTCTGGTCCAATGTTCCTTGTCCTTGTGATGTTTTCAGTGCCTGTTTCATTGTTTGGACAAATCTTTCTGCAAAGCGTTTGTTGCAGGATGGCATGGTGCTGACTTAATGTGTTGCACTGCATTGACTTGGAGAAAGGCCTCCATTTCCTGTGAAATCAGCTGAGGTCCATTATCAGAGACCAGCTGTGTAGGGGATCCAAAATGACTAAACATTTCTCAGAGTGCTTCTGTGGTCTTCTATGTGGTGGTTGACCTCATGATGGTCACTTCAGGCCATTTACTGTGTGCATCAACAGTGACAAGAAACATTCTGTCCGCCAATGGACCTGCAAAATCAATATGCACACAGTTTCTGCAGAAACTCCCAAGGATGGAGAGGAGCTAGTGACCTTGTGACAAGATGATCAGCTTTTAGCTATCTCTTTGATCTGTCTGTCCATGTTTGGGCAGCAAAAATAGCTTCTTGCTATTTCCTTCATTCTCACTGTTTCACTGTGTCCTGCATGAAGTTGTTGTAACACTTCTGTTTGGAGTGACAGGGAAATAATCACTCTTCTCCCCCACAACAAACATCCTGACTGGACAGACAGCTCTGTCCGCCTACCCAGGAAGGGCTTCAGGTTTGCATCATCACCTGTTGGGCGACCTTTAATGATCAAGTCCATGACTGTAGACAACACAGGGTCATTTCTGGTTCTTTTTTCAACTTGCACAGCTGAAATTGGTGCTTCTTGTACCTCCCTGAAGTAGAAAATGTCAACAGTGTTCGAGTCTGGCTTTGTAACAGGAAATAGTAATCTGGATAAACCGTCTGCATTGCAATGAAAATCTGCTTTGCGATACTTGATATCATATGAATGTCTCAATAACAGCAACGCCCATCTCTTTAGTCGCAACGCAGCAAGAGATTCCTGTGTAAGGTCCAAGGATGGTCGTGAGGGGTCTGTGGTAAGCTAGGAGTGTAAATTTCTTTCCATACAAGTACTGGCAGAATTTTCTGACACTGAATACATTGCTCAGAGCTTCTCGTTCTAGTTGAGTATAATTAGTCTCTGCCTTATTTAATGTCCTTGATGTGAAAGCAATTGGTTTCTCCTCCCCGTCTGGCAATACATGGGAGACTACTGCTCCTATCCCATAAGGAGAATTGTCACATATGAGTTGGATTGGAAGTGAAGGGTTAAAGTGGGTTAGAACCTCTGATGCAGTCAGTGCATCCTTCACCTCAAAGTCCTCCTGGCAGCTCACTGTCCACTCCCATGTTTCTTCTTTGCATAGTAGGTTATGTAGTGGCTTTAGTAGTGATGCCAAGCTTGGTATGAAACGTCTGTAATAGTTCAACAGTCCTAAGAAAGACTTTTACTGACTGACATTTTTGGGTGGAGGAGCATCTGCAATAGCTGTGATTTTTGATGGTGCAGTGTGTAGTCCTTTGGTGTCAATTACATGACCCAAGTATTCCACAGATGACTGAAAAACTCACATTTCTCTTTGCGGAGCCTCAACCACATTCTTCAGTCACTGAAGAATCGGATCCAGGTTGCGCAGGTGCTCCTCATCATCTGCTCCTGTACACAAGATGTCATCCAAATAACACTATACTCCTGGTAATCCACTCAGGATTTGATTCATAGCTCGCTGAAACAGTGCTGGAGCTGAAGTGATGCCAAAAGGCAATCTACAGTATCTAAAAAGTCCTTTATGAGTGGTGATAGTCAGCATTTCACATGACTGCTCTTCTACATGGATTTTGTAGGTAAGCTTGGTTGAGGTCTATTTTACTGAACTTTTGTCCTCCGTGTAACCCAGCCAAATAAACCATCAATCAGGGGAAGAGGATAATGCTCTGCTGTTAGTACAGGGTGTAATGTTACCTTGAAATCCCCACAGATAAGATTCCACCATCCTTTTTTGTCATTGGGACAATGGGGTGGCCCACTCGCTGGTTGTAACAGGTTCTACAACACCATTCTTGACTAGAACGTCCAGGTCAGCCTCCACCTTGGGTTGAATGGTGTATGGCACTGGTCTCGCCTTCATAGAGACTGATTTACTATCCGGTTTGAAATGCAGCTTCAGTGTAATTTTTCTCATGCTGCCCAACTCTTCACGAAAAACCTCTTTGTGCTTTTCCAGTATGGCCTGTAGCTGAGTGGAACTGTATGATAGTTTCTTTACTTCTTGCCACTTGAATCGGATTTTCTTTAACCACACATATCCCACAAAAACTATAGCAGGATAGTTTTTCTTGGTAGCAGACTGGAAGCTTAGCAGTTTGCCCATTGCACTGGACAGTCACCTCTGTCATTCCTTTCATGGGCACACTATGTCCAGTGTAGCTTCTGAAGACAATGTCTGAGAGTCGGAGTTGAAGGTGTTTCAGAAACTTCCAGTAAATATTATACGACACTAGTGATGCTGTTGAACCAGTGTATATCTGCATTTTTTCTGACTGTGTTTCCAGTGTGGGTCTGACCCAAAACCCATCTGCGCTTTCATTCACATTCATTACACAGGGTTACAAAAATATTTTTTTTGTAAGTTGTCTGTGTTTTTTCAACTGATTTAAGACAATTTTGCACTGCTGAATCTGAAAATGACATCCATTTCTCTCGATTAGGTGCCAAGTAAAAACCTGTACTTACTTAGTACTTAGTACTGTGCATGTACTTACCTTTATATAAAGGCAAGTATACGTATGTAAATTGAATGTTATGTCGTCATTGTTCAAAATTCAGAGAATTTCAAGACAAAGAATTTTGCATCATATAAAGCGAAAATACCCATACATGTAAACAAAAAACATATAAAACAACATGCGGCCACAATTCAAAAAGTTGACCTGATTGAGCAAAACCAATGTGATTTTTGGATTCAGCACATCAAAATTGTCCTAAATCAGCTAAAAAAAACTAAGTAAATTTGCTGTTGACCAGTGTTATCCACACAGTATTTACTGCAGCTGACACTTCTTCCTCTGAGGAATCATTCACTCGTCCTTGGTATGCTTAACTGTACGACCATGTCTTTTCTTTTTATATTTTACAGTCATTTTTAGTTCCAGTCTTTGCTGCTTTGTTCTTTTTTTTTTCTGCATGCCCGCTCTATATGGCCTTTTTCTTATAGTTATTACAGTTGATTTCTTTGCACCAACAATCATTAGCGAGGTGTCCTAACTTCCCACAGCAGAAACATGGTCCTTATGCTTTTACCACTGTCAAGTTTGTGTGCTCTGCCTGTAGCATGTAACTGATGAGCTTCTTTTGAAGTTATCTCCATTGTCACACTGATGTTAGTGGCTTTTTCAAGTGTTAAGTCACTTTCTATGAGTAATATCTTCTGCGTGGCTTCATTTCGTAATCCACACACAAGCCTGTCCCTTAATGTGTCACTTAAGGCATCTTTAAATTCACAGTGTTCAGCTAATTTTCATTGTGCTGCAACAAACATGGTGACAGACTCCCCTTCTCTTGGTTTCTCCTGTGAAACCTAAATCTCTCTGTGATCACCAGCGGTTTGGGTGAAAAATGGTTGGTCATTGTGTCCAAAATTTCTTTGTAAGTTTTGGTATCTTGCTGTACTGGCTGCCGAAGGCTGCATAGCAGGTTGTAAGTCTTTGGACCCATCACACTTAAAAAAGTAGGCACTAACTTATCTTTGGTTATTCCATTAGCTGCGACAAAATAATCAAAGCACTCTGTGTATGAGCTCCATGCTCCATGCTCTCATCAAAGGGAACGATTGAGCCAATAACTCCAGCCATTTAGGGCTCCCGGTTAAATGGCATTTTTTCCTTCAAAACTGTTCCTTACAGTAATGTTGTCCTTTCCCTCCAGTGAAACAGAGTTCTTTTCTTGCTGATTTCCTCTGCTCCACTCCTCCCCGTTAAGCTGGCAACACCTCAGCATTCACCACAGCACACGCCAGCTCTGTCTACAAGAAAAATACAGGACAAAACTCTTCTCAATCACGAACTGTAGCATCAGTCTGAACGTCCTCGTTGCCAGTTTTGTTATATCTTTCACTCTTCACGCTACTAAATATAACAATGATAATAATACCTCGGACTCCGACATAACGTTATCTTTTTATTGGTACAGCCGTAACATGGCTTCCAGCTCTTGGCTAACACACACAAAATCCTGGCTAAAGACTACCCATCATGCACTCCTGCTATGGATCTCATAGTAGACCAAAATATACAACAGGAACACTCAAGGGTATTGTACATAATACACATTCAGTAGTACTTGTTAACATGGTTAACATACAGTATACTCAACCACTTACATTTATCTTTTATAAAGAGGTGGAGTTGACATTTCATGATATTTAAAAGCCTAACAGTGAACCTATCTTTCAATACTGTTTATTGGTTGAAGGGGAAGTGTCATCACCCCTCTTGGGCGGATGGGTGGTGGCAGCGGTGCCATCATCAACACCTACCTTGTGAATGACATAACTAGAGAAAGAAACACTGTAGGCTTTTCAAATCAATACCATAATTGTATCTAAAAAAAAAAAAATACTGGACAGGTTCACCCCAAACTGTGACCATGGTTTGAGAAGGTCAAAGGGGACACAGTCACATAAACAATATCACAGGAACAAATGGTAAATGGCGTTCACTTACACTACTTCCAAAAAGTGAGGGATATTTGGCTTTTGGGTGAAATTTATGGAAAATGTAGAAAGTTCACGCTACAGTGATATTATATCATGAAAGTAAGGCATTTAAATAGAAACGTGCAATGGTGGTTTCCTCATCTCAAACAATTTTGTCATAAATGGCCCTTTCAGGGTAGAAATGAGGCACCAATCGCTTGCTGTGAGCTTGCACATTTAATGATAAAGAACACAATTAACAACCAGAAACGTAACTTACAAAAGACAAAAAATAACCACGAAGGGTAACTTACAATAGACAGGCAAAGCTGAGACTGAGCAGAATAAACAGGTATCAAAATGTGGGAATTCCTGCCTGAGCACAGAGAAGGTTGCTGCGAGGAATGAAACAAGCAAACAACCTTAAATAGGCAGCTGGGGAGAAACCAAAATGTGGAACAGCTGTGGATGCATGAGTGAGAACATAATTAAGGACAACTAAACAGCTGTGACAGGCTGCAAACAGATTTGACAGGAGGAAGTAACCAAATGGCGCTGTCAAAATAAAAGCACAAACCAAAATGGAAGAAAATCAAGAACAAATACATATACAGAAAAATACCAGCAAAACCTTAAGATCCGAGCATGATTCTGGCCTGCGCTTGGAGTCACGACAAATTTATTTAAACAAAAGCCAACAACAGTGGTGGGTATAATTCAATTCAATTCAACTTTATATAGCGCCATTTCACAACAACAGTCATCTCATAGCACTTTCAACTGTAGGGGGAACCCCCACAATTGCAGAAAGACCCCAGCAATCAGGCGATCCCCTATGAGCAAGTGCTTGGCGACGGTGGAGAGGAAAAACTCCCTTTTAACAGGAAGAAACCTCCAGCAGAACCAGGCTCAGGGAGGGGCAGTCATCTGCTGTGACTGGCTGGGGGGTGAGGGGATAGAGAAGATGAAAAGAACAGACATGTAGAGAGCAAACAGCACAATGGGGACTCAATCTATGGGAGAGAACAAACAGATGTTAATGACCAGCAAAAAAAAAAAAAAAAAAAAAAAATATTTCATTGAGAGTGAAGAAAGGAGTGAAGCCCAGTGCAATTACTGGAGGTCCCCCGGTTGTCTAAACCTAATAGCAGCATAACTAAGGGGGGGTTCAGAAACACATGATCCCTCCCTAATTGTAGGCTATATCAAAAAGGAAGGTTTTAACCCTAATTTTAAAAACAGAGATCGAGTCTGACTCCCGAATCCAGATTGGCAGCTGGTTCCACAAGAGAGGAGCTTGATAACTGAAGGTTCTGCCCCTCACTGCACTTTTGGAGATTCTAGGTATTACAAGTAGTCCAGCATTTTGGGAGCGTAGTGCTCTGTTAGGATAATAGGGTAATATTAGACCTTTTAAATAAAAAGGGGCCTGTGTCATGGTTTGTGCACTGATCTCGTCCGCGCGCGAGCCATGCATCATCTTTATCAGGTTTGACAGCAGTGTTTACCCTCTGGCTCCCCGAGCCTTTATTGTGACAGCACTCGGAGGGGCTTCCTGCTGTCAAGCCTGACAGCTGTGCTGCATTTTCGGCTCATCAGCAGCTCTGTATTTAAAGAGGGCTCTGGGAGCAGAATATTGCAGCAGTCTTGTCATGCCTTTCATGGTCTGGCTTATCGACCATCCTTGGGTTTTGACCGTAAGGGTGCTTCTTGTTTACCTCATGTTCAAGTATTTGTAGTGTAGTGTGTTTTAGCCCACCGTGGCTCATTGTTTTGTATTGTTTTGTGTGTTCTTTTGTTAATAAACATCCATGCAAACTTCACCGGTGACTTTTGGTGTCTTATGGTGGCTTGTGAGGGCCACCGCATGACAGTAGACTGCCGCCAAACTAAGACGCCTCTCGCTGTGAGTTTTGCTTAAAGTGGACATTGGTTCTTCCCTGTCTGGGTAACTGCGTGCTGGGAGAATGCCGTCTTTCAGGAGCCGTGTTCAGCGCCTGGGCTACGAGCTAGCGGAGGCCCTGGACTACGTAGATGGAACGCTCTTCTCCGCTATGCTCGACGACACCCCCAACGATATGCGCTGGCACCTGGACTATGCTGAGTATCTTCTCAATAACCTTCCTCGCTACTTCGACCACCCGGAAGTCATGACGAGGAGGGCAGAGATCGCTTCCCAATGTGAGGTACTCCGTGGGCTGGAGGGAAACTCTGGCAGGAAGCCGAAGAGGAGGCATCGTTGCTCCTCGTTTCGGGATCCCGTTCCTGTCCCCGATCCGGTCCAGGAGTCCGCACTTCCGGACCTCACCTTCGCTTCACCTTCGGCCAGCAGGCGTCGGCGCCACACTTGAAGCGAACCTCAGCAAGATCCCCATCTGAATCCGCTTCCGGTGAAGCCCGTTAGTGGACCTTCACGAGCAGCTCCTCCTCATCCTTCCTCTGTCACCATCCAGCAGGGAAAGGGAGGAACAACATCCCCTACAGCAGGCACCATCCTTCCTCCAGGAAACAGGCAAGTGCAAGTTCCTTCTTTTCATCATAGTTGTGATTTGCCTTGTCTGACTCCTGGGGGCGGAGTTCGGGGTTCGCAGTCCCCCGAGCTCCCACCACCTGCTGTAGTGCTTTCCACTAAACCTGCTGCCTCTGTGTCTCCCTCCACTGAGCGGTCCACGACATCAGGCCTACGTCGCTGGACGGGGGGGGGGGGGGGGGGGGCTGCGGTTCTGGAGAGCCTGGTTCCAGCCCCGCAGCCACGTCATGGGCAGAGGAGAAGACCGGACTGCAGCCTGGAGCCTGCGCCGACGATGAAGCGTCCCCGGGTCTCCACGTTGGAACAGTTCGAGCCAGCGGGTCGAGGGTCCCCTGCCACCACCCCGTGCGGGTTATCAGTGTGGACGTCAGCACCGGAGGATCCACCGACTGCAGAGACCATCATGCTGGCTGCGGAACCCGCTGTGGCCGAGTGGGAGCCTGATGACGAACTTCTCCGTCCTGAGCCTGGATCGACGAAGTCCTGGACGGCGACAGTCGATGGCTACTTTGTGTTTCTCCTTTCTGTCTTGGAGCATTTCTGCCTGCCTCTCGGGGAGGCGAGTCAGGGGTAGCCGTCTGCTGCATCCCGAGCTCGTCTCGCTGGGCTCTGTCGCTACCGGTGATTCTGATCCCGGTTCTTTCTTGTCTTCCGAGCCTTCTTCCAGAGTCACCGGTGCGGAGCCAGTCATGGTCGCTGTGCTGGAGGTTCCAGGTTCGGGGTCGGAGGTCGTCACCGGTGCTGCGCCGACCCAGTCGGGGTCCGACACGGGTGCAGCCGAGACCCAGTGGGGGTACGATGAGACCCAATCGGGGTCCGATGAGGGTGCAGCCGAGATCCAGTTGGGGTCCGACGCGGGTGCAGCCGCGAGTGCAGCATCGGTATGGGTCAAGGTTAGTGGAGGAGCTGCAGACCCTTCGCCACCTGACATTGTGCGGGCTCGTCGTCACCATCTTCCCCCTCGCTGTAGTCACCAACCCAGCTCATCATCGCTGGGGGCCGTTGGGGGGCCTCTACGTTTGGCCCGGCTCTCCCACGTCTTCCCCCTGTCAGGGTGGCTGCCGCAGGCTGTCTCCCCATGGTTCTGGTGGCTGAGGGATGCAGGTCGGCCACCCACGGAACTGTTTCGCCGGTTCGGCGCCCTGGGTCGGCCACCCAACATACTGTGTTTGCAGCTGGGTGACCTGGTTCGGCCGCCGGAGGATTTGACTTTCTGGGCCTGGGACTGGGGTAGGCCGCCCGATCATGTACTGTCCCCCGTAATCACCCATTGGCCATTGGACGCAGGGAGGCCACCGAAACTGTCTCCGTTGTTTTTGGACTCTGCCTGTCATCATTCTCTTGAGTTGTATAGGTTAAAGGGCTTTCGGTGTGATAATTCTGCCCAGTGTTTTTGCCTTTGTTAGCATGTGTTTTTTATTCTTCCCCTCTTCTGTCTGAGGGATGTACTGTGTTTAACTTGTGGGTTTTTTTTTTTCCTTTCTTTGCTCGCCTTGTGTGTTTTTTATGCATTATGGAGTATTGTATTTTCTGTTAATCATGCTCTGTTATTGCCTCATTTGTGCTTTGTGTTAATTATGGTTTGTGCTTTAGGGAGTATTGTGTTTTTTTCTGGGAAGTGTTACTCTGTAATTATCACTGTGCTCCCGGCCATCGTCACGGTGTTGTTTTGTTTTGTTTTTTTTTCTGTTGCTGGTCCTCTCCCTCCGGGCCTGCTCCCCGACCCGCCCATCCTGGGGGCTTGGGTATCATTGGGCGTTCGGAGCTCGCCCTTGGGGGGGGAGATACTGTCATGGTTCGTGCGCCAATCTCGTCCGCGCGCGAGCCATGCATCATCTTTACCAGGTTTGACAGCAGTGTTTACCCTCTGGCTCCCCGAGCCTTTATTGGGACAGCGCTCGGAAGGGCTTCCTGCTGTCAAGCCTGACAGCTGTGCTGCATTTTCGGCTCATTAGCAGCTCTGTATTTAAAGAGGGCTCTGGGAGCAGAATATTGCGGCAGTCTTGTCAACAACTCAACAATTTGTGGATGATTATTCCTTGCCAGACGTTGAGCGAGCGTTTCTCGGCTCAGACGTCAACGATGCCTTTCATGGTCTGGCTTATCGTCCATCCTTGGGTTTTGACCGTAAGGGTGCTTCTTGTTTACCTCATGTTCAAGTATTTGTAGTGTGTTTTAGCCCACCGTGGCTCATTGTTTTGTGTTGTTTTGTGTGTTCTTTTGTTAATAAACATCTATGAAAACTTCACCGGTGACTTTTGGCATCTTATGGTGGCTCGCGAGGGCCACCGCATGACAGCCTGATTGTTTAGAGCTTTGAAAGTGAGAAGAAGGATTTTAAACTTAATTCTAAACTCTATGGGAAGCCAATGAAGGGAGGCCAGAACCGGAGAGATATGATCTCTCTTTCTAGTACCTGTTAAAGCTCTTGCATCATCATTTTGGATCAATTGAAAACTTTTTAGAGGTGTTTTAGGACAACCTGATAAAGAATTACAATAATCTAATCTAGAGCTAACAAAAGCGTGGATCAGTTTCTCAGCATCACTCTGAGACGAGATGCTCCTAATCTTGGCAATATTATGCAAATGATAGAAGGCAGTCTTTGAAACAAGTTTAATATGTGAATTGAAAAACACATCTTGATCAAAAATACAGTAACTCCAAGGTTCCTCACAGAGCTATTATAGAAAGAGTAACTGCATCCAAACTAAAAGTTGGATTTGGAAAGGTATTTTCTAAGGTTTTTTGGACCATCAAGAGTGACTTCAGTCTTATCTGAATTTAATAGCAGGAAATTACAAGTCATCCAAGCTTTGATTTCCCTAAGACAGGCTTCTAACTTTGCTAATTGATAACTATCTTCTGGCTTCATTGACAGGTATAATTGTGTGTCATCTGCATAACAATGAAAATGTATACAGTGCTTTCTAATAATGCTGCCAAACGGAAGCATATATAAACTAAAAAGAGTAGGGCCTAGCACAGATCCCTGTGGAACTCCATGAATGAGCTTTGAGTTGAAAGAAAACTCATTATTGACATGAACAAACAGGAACATATCAGATAAATAAGATCTAAACCACTGCAATGAAGTTCCACTGAGTCCAACATAGTGTTCTAATCTATCAAGTAGAATATTATGATCGATAGTATCAAAAGCTGCACTAAGGTCTCAAAGGACAAGTACAGAAACAAGTCCATTATCAGATGTGATCAGGAGGTTATTAGTGACCTTCACTAAGGCTGTTTCAGTACTATGATGGATTCTAAACCCAGATTGAAACTCTTCAAATAAACCATTTCCCTGCAAGAAGTCAAATAATTGCGTAGCAACAATTCTTTCTAAGATTTTTGAAATGAAAGGGAGATTAGAGAATGGTCTATAGTTAGCTAAAACTCCTGAAGCACCTTGTTAGAGAACAGCAAGTTATTCAAAAAGTACTGAAACATTGAACAGTTGGACATGTGCATTAAAAAGTTTAGAGAAGGTCAAATTAAGTCCACGTGTAAAGGTTATAGTGCATTTTCGGTGCATCCTGAAATATCACCTGAAAGCTTAATATCCCTAACTTTTTGTGAGTAGTGTATATAGCGCTTTTTTCTCATGCCTGGATTACCACGCTGCTTTACAGATCTGGCTGTCTACACATTCACACCCTGATGGAGCTGCCATGCAAGGCACTGACCTGACCCACCAGCCTGCAGTGAGAGTGGGAATTGAACCACCGACTGCTCAGAGGCCAACCACACTTGACATCTGTGCCACAGCCACCCCAACAAAGAAACCTTGGGCCATCAAACTTGGTACTCAGGTTCACCTTTGGATTCTGACCACAGACTATGGGTCTGGGGTCAAAAGGTCAAAGGTCAATGTTTTTATGTATTTAATCACTCACAAAGGAAATGGTGTACATGTTTCACATTGATACCATAGTTCTATCTTTGAAAAACCTGGGATGAGTTTGAATTTGGGTCAAGGTCAGGGGTCAGCTCTCATAAATCCTTGTAAATGTGATAACTTGTAAACTAAATAATGTGGGCATTTCCTATTGATCCCATAGTTGCCTCTATCACAAATCTGGGACAATTTGGATTTTTTCAGCACAAAAATTCAGCCAGCCAATGCTCTTAATGCCAACAGGCTGAAGGGTAAAACTGGCACCCGCCAGTATGAATAAAACAATATCACAGTTCCCTCCACTGTGGCTTGTATAGGAGGGTTGCAAGAGAAAAGTCAATCCTTAAGAAGAGCTGCATGCAACTTTTCTGAAACACACGTTGAAAATTTGGAGGCCAAGTAGAATAAGGTGTTATAATGAGATGAAACTAAAACCAAACTGTTTGGCCTCAACACAAATACTTGTTTCTTCTTTGTCCATGATGATCCACTCTCACAGCCTCTGATGTGTTTTTTTTCTTCACTCAGCAGTTAGAGAGTCCATACAGCTCACCATCTAAATTATGCTATTCCTATATTGCCGCACTGAAGGGGTTCTATCCTGTTGTTGGGATGCTCCTCCTCAACATGGACCGGAGCACTAGTAAGAATAGAAGGAAGAATGAATGGGGAAAAATACCATCAAATTCTTCATAAAAACCTGGTATCCTCTGCTTGGAAGTTGTAAATGGGAAGAAGATTTACCTCCCAATGAGACAATGACCCCAATCATATAACAACACTGACCACACAGTGGCTGAAGGTGAACACAGGTGAATGGCCTAATCATACCTGTTGCACTTGCATTTCTCAGATGTTCTCATTTGTGATGACTAAGCACAGCAGAAAAAACAAAAAACAAAAATTGTGTCTCGCTCTACAAAGCACCAAAATGCTATTTTTAAAGGGTGGTGATTGCTAAGATTTTGGGATTATTTAACATTTATTTAGGCACAGAGAACATTATAAACACATTCTTATTTACTATGCTAGCTTGGAATCACTGATGGTTGAAAACAGGTAGCAGTTAGCATAGCATGCATGGCGTCCAGGGTCCATGGGGGCAGTCACATCTTTCTCGTTTGAGGTGACAGGACTAACCACTCCACCACTGTGCTGTTACTATCACATACAGCATTACATGAAGGAACACTCCCACAGAGCTTCGATGGAATCTGATGAATACTGAAACCTGTGTTAGCTCAACAGAAAACTTCACAGAGGACACACAAGACATACAATTAGAAGTACACCACCACCCAGTCACTATTTTTATTTGCTCAACCACTGAATAATATATCAATCAAGATATCCATAGCATTCACTGAAGTGATGGCCTAGAGGCAGAGCATCCACCCCGCAACCAGGAGGTTGGGGTTCAAGTTCTGGCTGGGTCATGTCAAAGACCATATAAAAATGGAATTTCCTGCCATCCAGCCTGGTGCTCAGCAAAAATGGAATGGAAGAAGGAAGTGTTCGGGGCGGCAGTGGCTCAGGAGGCAGAGCGGGTCATCCAATGACCAGAGGACTGGTGGTTTGAATCCCGCTCTCCCCAGCCATCCTCCTGTTGTGTCCCTGGGTAAGACACTTTTCCCACCTTGCCTCCAGTGTCCATGGCATGGGTATGAATGTGTATAAATGTTCAGTAATGGTTGGAGAGGCCGCTGGTGTGGATTGGCAGCCATGTTTCAATCAGTCTGCCCCAGGGCAGCTGTGGCTACAGAATAGCTTACCACTATCAATACCTGTCTATGGAGTGAATAAATAATGGACTCATTGTAAAGCCCTTTGGGTATCTTGAAAGGCGCTATATAAATGCAATCCATTATTAATTATTATTATTAATGACTATCCATCCATCCATCTTCTTCCGCTTAATCCTTTTCGGATCATGGGGGGGGCTGGAGCCTGTCCCAGCATCTTTTGGGCGAGAGGCAGGGTACACCCTGGACAGATCGCCAGTCCATCACAGGGCTATTAATGACTAATCTTGTGTAACATGATGACATTGATGTTCCTTTGTCCCAAGTGTTATCATTTCTCTACATTAGCTGACTTAGTCAGGGTTCTTTTCTTACCTAGCTGTCAGTCTGGCTTCTTAATGAAGCTTTCAAACAACATCAGTAACTCTGCAGAGCATATCATGCACATGAGGAAGGAGAGTATGCTTTCAGCCCACTATTCTGCATCTCCCCGGAGTCACCTTGTCAGTATCAGATCTCCCAGCCATCACTCCCTGGCTTTCTTGCTCTCCTGCTTCCTGTCATTCCTTTCTTTATTTTCTACCCTCCTCCATCACTGTCTTCTGCTCATTTCCTTCCGTTGTCTTCTCATTTCTCAGCTGGCTTATTTGCAGCCTGTAGGCATCTGCACACTCTCTTCTTAATGAGACAGCAAGATGTTTATCTCCCTTTTCCTTTCCTCTCCTCTTCGCCTTCCACCGGCTGAGTGCATGAGCTGAAAAACCAATGGGGCCACCAGCAGTCAGCATCTAACCTGGAGAGCTATGAAACAGAAGAAGGCGCAGCAAACTGCAATCTGATGATCAGAGCTTGGTGACTCATTTTTCTGTTAATCTTTTTGAAACTTAATAAAAGACCTTTGATACTGGCACCAACTTTCAAAGCAGTAGATGGACAGAGAAAGAACTGTGGTCAGAAGTAAAATAGAACAAGTAACTTTATCTCTTAAACCTAATATGATGTTGTTGTGAGGTTCTTGGGTGCATGAGTGTGTGCATACATACACATGCACACACATGCATACACAGCATTTCACTTGTGTAACATTTGAACGTTTTGTTTTGTAACACCTTAACTCTTGCCTCATCAAGATCAGAGTCTCCCAAAACTCTCAACTCTGGTCTCGACTACATCGTTACTATTACTACTACTAAAGGTTTGCACTAACAGAGATAGCTAGAGTAACCAGGAAGTGTACTTAAGAAAAAGTAGATGCTAATTACTCAAGTAAGAGTAAATAAGAGTAACCATGTTTTTTAGTAAGCGTAAGAAAGAATCTATTGAAAAAGTCTATTTAAAATGAGTACTGTGTAAAGACAGTTACCAATTTGCAATGTTTGAGATGAATAATTCTTTTCTCACAATTTTCACTTTTAGAGAGGTTGAAGAGGACTTTTAAATCATTGTATTCTGTTTTTAATTTATGTTTGATTCAATGTCCCAGCTTCACCAGAATTAGGGTTGTGCACACACACACACACACACACACACACACACACACACTATATACATATATACACAGTGTGCGATTTGTGAACAAACCAGAGGAAGGGATATTTTTGAAATATTTTTATTCATAAAAATAATTCAAGAACAGCATGCCTATATTAAGTATGAAGACTGTTGGGCTTTTTTTTGCAGCTGTTACATATATATTATATATTACGTACAAACCACTATAATTATAGCTTATTTGAATAAGAAATATTAACTTATCTTAGCAGAACAGTCTTTTTTTGAATTAAAGTCCCATATTGTGGGACTAATAAAGGCTTATCTTATCTTATCTTATATGCACTGATCTGTATAAAAAAACTGAATAGCTCACGCCCCATTAGCGAGTACAAAGCTGAGTGGAGTAGGGGGGACCACTGATACCCATAGAAAAACGAGATGGATCATTGGCCACCAGAAGTGAAGCCCGTGGCCGACCACTTTTACCTCAATAACTTCCCCCCAAATTAACAGATTTTGAACTTCTTGGTATGGAGACAGCTTATAATCTTGTACAACCGGTGAACTATAGAAATCGAGTTGACATTATGTTTAGCGTCCGTCGATTTGGATGTAGTAGTACTTTGGAAGTACTAATATGGTGGCCAGGTGGCTTCACTTCTGGCGGCCAATGATCCGTCTAGTTTCTCCATAGAGATCAGTGGGGCAGGTGAGGTAACCAGGAAACGGGGGTGTGGAATGGTCCACACCCCAAAGACCAAATAGCTAAGACCATACAGCGGTTTAACAGAACACTCAGAACAGGCCTTGCCATGGTCGACCAAAGAAGTTGAGTGCATGTGCTCAGGGTCATAGCCAGAGGTTGTCTTTTGAAAAGGACATATGTGCAGCCAGCATCGCTGCAGAGGTTGAAGGGGTGGGGGTCAGCCTGTCAGTGCTCAGACCATATGCCGCACACTGCAACAAATTGGTTTGCATGGCTGTTGTCCCAGAAGGAAGCCCCATTTAAAGATGATGCACAAGAAAGCCCACAAACAGTTTGCTGAAGACAAGCAGACTAAGGACATGGATTACTGGAACAATGTGCTGTGGTCTGATGAGACCAATATAAACGTATTTGATTCATATGGTGTCAAGCATGTGTGGCGGCAACCAGGTGAAGAGTACAAAGACAAGTGTGTCTTGTCTACAGTCAAGCATGGTGGTGGGGGTGTCATGATTTGGGGCTGCATGAGTGCTGCCGGCACTGGGGAGCTACAGTTCCTTGAGAGAACCATGAATGCCAACATGCAACATGACATTCATGTTGCATGTTGCATGTCAAGCAGAGCATGTTCCCATCCGTTCAGAAACTGGGCCGCAGGGCAGTATTCCAACATGATAATGGGCTGCCAATAATTTTTGGATGGTGTTGATGACCCTCTGCACAGCCTTCCTGTTCTCGGCTGTGGAGCCGGCGTACCACACACCCAGACAGTACGTGAGTACGCTGTCCACTGAGCAGTGATAGAAGGCCAGCAGCAGATTCTGGTCCAGGTTGTTCTTCCTCAGGACACGGAGGAAGTGCAGCCGCTGCTGGGCTTTCTTCACCAGGGCCTTCCAGGAGAGGTCAGAGATGTGGGTGCCTAGGAACCTGAATTCAGGGATGTTTTCCACATGGTTGCCGTTTATTTGGTGGGGGGGGGGGGGTCATTTTGTTCTTCCTGAAGTCCGGTATGAGTTCGTTATTTTTTGATCAGGATGTCTGAGATAATGGTGTTGTTTGCTGATGGGGAAATTTAATATTTTGTAATCTGCTTATGTCTCAGAGTCTGTGTGAAATGGTACAACGACGTGGTGCAGCTATACACTTATCTGTTTTGTTTAAGTAAGCATGTACTGCACTGAGTGTGCCTGAGAAAGTGATAATTTGTAAGAACCAGTCTGAACCAGATGTACCATCATGGACAGTCTCAAGATAATGGGAGTGCTTAAATGACTGAGCGATGTGTTTTAGCATCAGAACGATGCGCAGATAGACCCGAGACTATTTTTGTATTGTTCCCACTGGCCAGTGCTTATTAAAATTGCTGAAACTTTAATCCTGCCTGATTTTTGACTACTGGTTGAAGGAATTTTTCCAAAATACTTTGCACCTGAACAGGGACCCAGAAATCTTTCTCCTGAGCTCTGGCCGATGGACCACTTACACAGTTAGTGCACAATTGTCTAAAAGTCCTCTTCCCCATGCTTTGGGAACCGAGGCAAAAGAGGGATCCCTCCGCCGAAGCAAACTAGGAGAGGGTAACGGAGTCAACAGGATTGGAGGCAGATTGAAATGAGTAAATTTAATTATTAATGGTTTAAAGACATCTCGTGACAGGTTCGAGTCCGGTCGGTGTAATTACACGTTAAAGTTGAGATAAATTACTGTAGGTTTGAGTCCGTTCGGTAAAAAGTACCACAGTTAGAGACCGTTTGATGAAAATGCATTTTGACTGAGGTTAGTTTGAGTCTAATCCGGGAAATAAGCAGTGCGGAGGCAACACATGGAAGGATACAGTGGGAGAGTACTGCAGAGTGATATCAATGGCCAACTAAAAATAGAGGAAAAAATAGAGGAAAAATTGTTATAAGAACTTTAAAAGGGAAATAACTTTAATATGATAAGGAATAACCTTAATATAATAATAATAATAATAATAATAATAATAATAATAATAATAATACTAACTAAAATACCTTAACGTATAACTTAAAATAATTTTAAAATAAAAAAAAATTACAGGGTGTACCCTGCCTCTCGCCCAAAGATGCTGGGATAGGCTCCAGCCCCCCCGCGACCCGAAAAGGATTAAGCGGAAGAAGATGAATGAATGAAAAATTAAATAAATAACTGCAGTTCGCTTGTTTGGTCGTTCATGTGTTTTTGTGTTTTTAATAAATAACATCTTTTTCTTTGATGAAAAATGGGAAACTGTCATAGCAGGGACAGAGACCGCAAGATAGGAGACGGAGACAGACTTTGCAACATGGCTGGAAGAAAGGTTGCCTTGCGGATGTGTGCATTTGTTGTGGAGCGCAAGAGGACATTAATAAGATTTTTGTTCTGACGATGGCAGATTTATGCACAGGAAAGACAAGGACAGTACGTGTTGTTTAGGAAAATGGTGGAAACATTTTGGCTTTTCAGGGTGGCTGAAGGTAATTGACTGCGAGAACCTTGTTTGTGATATAAAACAGGCATCAGATGGAAGCAAGCGAAAGGCACAAAAGTATGGGTTAACTTAAGTGCAGCAGTGCCTTGACGTGGCAAAAAAAGCAAAAGAATGACTTGGAGCTTGTGAGGGTAAAATCCAAATCTAATGACACATCTGAAAAAGCTGACCATGGTAAGGACAAGGATTTGTACTTCCACCATTAAGGCTATTTAATTCAGGTGATGAGGGAGTGTGTTTAGCTGATTACATGTGAAGAATGTTGACTGACAGAGATGTTGTGCATGCTGCTCTTCCCAGGAAGGAACACGGGGAAGCACCCACCATAGCCAAGCCAGGGGATCTGGTCCTCAACAAAGCCATCAAAAAGAAAAACTGGGCTGACACTCCCTGGCAAGGACCACACAAGGTCATCCTGTCGACACCGGCAGCCGTGAAAGTCGAAGGACGGAACTCTTGGGCGCAACTGACACATTGCAAACTTTACCCCATTCAAAACCCTCAGGAAGTTACTGTTTAACTATACAAGCAAGTCATTGTTTCACTGAATGGGTGACGGTGACGGTGCCCTGGGTGCCCAGTAATGGCTTGCTCAGCGAAACAACTGTTGCTTGCCATGGAGAGACAAAATTCAAGAGAGAGAAGGTTGGCAGCAGGAAGATATGAATGGTACACCTGTTTTTTCCTCATCCTCATCCTTGTAACACTTTTGATTTGGTTACTTTTAGGGACACCATTACCTATTCATCGCAGAGCTAGATATGTTACTCATATGCATCATGACTGGCTAGAAGGACCAGGCTATGATGACCATGTTTATACTGGCAATGTGTGGTGGAAGTATGCTAACCACACAGTCAAAACAGCTAATCGTTCAAATTGTTATGTTCTTTGCTCCCACCCTCAGCTGGTCAAACGTTTGTTACTGCTACACCAATGGAACTGTCAGAAGCTGTTTGGGGTTTTTTTTGCAAGAGGCTATGTATGGAAATAGTACAGCAAGCATTAACTTGAATCATACCTGCCCCATTGTATGTGACTCCACTGGCCGGAGGCACAATGACACCCTTTACTCTGTAAAGGAAAGATTAACCTCACCAGGGGTTTGGGCATTTTATCAGTTTCCAGGTGTGCAATGGTGCGTAGTACATCTCGCCCCTGTGCTGCCACCTGCCGGACTGGCATAGCCGGCAAAATTGTCCTGAAGCTCCTGATTCAGGACAACTGAATCAGGAGTCTAGAAGGCAATGTCACCTCTGCCGATTCTCACAAGTATGGCACGTACATACATGGTGACGGGGGTTGGTGGCTGTGTGGCCATCGTGCATACTCACACTTGCCCATGAACTGAGGAGGGGTGTGTACCCCCGTGGTGGTGACTGACCATACCATCATATTGTCGGCAGGAAAGGCAGGCAGGGTGAAGAGAGATGTTTCTTTTTCACCACATGATCCCATCTGGGGCTCAGATGTGCCGAAAGAATTCAAATTAGAAACCACTGGGCAGAAGGTACTTTATTCCTTGTTTCCTTGGGTGGGAGTGGCTAAGAATACCTTATGGATTGAAACAACTAGTTATAAACTACAATCATTTGTGAATTTTCCTTTGTCTTCTTTTTCTGGTATAAATGAGTTAACAGCTCTTAGACTTCATCATCATCATAGCAGTCTGTCGCGGGCGACAATGACTGTTTCATTTAGGTCTGATCAGATTCCTCTACGCAGCTCTGTCCCCGCCCTCTGCTGTCCCCGACCCTGCAAACCCGGTCGACGTCCGAGCTGGTATGAGTTGCTTTCTGACTGACCATTTCATGAAACTGCTTTCAAAGTATTTGAGTACCGCTAGCTTTTGCTGGACTAGCGACACATTCTTGGCAGATAGAGGTATTATCAGTAGCAAGGACAGGCCAAGCCAAACTGACTCAAGTATCTGTTGCAATGACTGACCAGATGATAGATTTGTTTATGTCTGCTCTTTGTGTAGTGCATGTCACGATGCACCGACTTGTAAAAGTCCACCACACACCTTGCAACAAATGTGCTTATCTGCCAGGATGTCCAGTCTCACCCCGTGTAACTGGGAGTGGTCCACAACAGACCTGTGACAGATATTGTTTTTAGTTCTGCCAGGATGCCCAGTTTCACAGTCCACACCCTTGGAAGGGCGGGGTTGCCGGTTGAGTCGCCGACGGCCCAACCCATGAGACAGATAGTACCAGTTTTCATGGTTATCCGGTAGCAAGCAAACCAATGCCTGACCTGACTTTGGCTCTTAGACTTATGCTGACCCAAAATAGGACGGTTCTTGATGAAATAACAGCTGCCAGAGGGTGTGTGTGTGCAATTGTGAGGGATTATTGCTGTAGTTTTATCCCTGATAATGATGCAGATGGTCACGATTGCCTCAGCAATACGGAAGCTGACTGCTTTGCAGGCTGCCATGGTCAAGGACAATGTCACTGATGAACATACCTGGTTAAGTTGGTTATTCTCTTCATGGAGAGGTCTCATCATGAACCTGTTGATATTTGTGATAATATTTCTGGTCTTTTCTTGTGTTATCCCCATCATAATATGATAATGAGACTTGTGCATGTTAATTTAGTGATGTACCATGAGGCGGTTGCCGAGGTTGATGGGGATGATGAACAAACAGTGTGAGCTCAAAGTGTTTCTCCATGACCACAAGTACAGAGTAAAAGTATGATTGACATGCAGAAAACCGAGAGGAGTTGCATGATCATGATGTGAAGTTGAAATGTACTACCTGTAAATGCATTTATGAAGTTTGAAACATTTATTTTAATGTTACTTTTATTTTCTGGTTTTATATTTTTATTTTTGTTTTTATGTTTTATTTTCATCCTTTATCTTTTGTCTTTATATGAGATGCAATGACACATATAGCAATGACACAAACATCCTTATTATCACTTTTACATTATCATTTTGATTTGAATGTTTTTACCATTAATTAATTTTACCATTAATTAATAAGTTTTGACTGTTCTTTTTTCCTCCTAAAGGACTAACTGTTAGACGGCGCCTGGGGCAGCAGGGCCGATGGCGGACTTTCCCCGTCACTAGCTAGTTAGGGTCTGTTGCACATCAATGCACTGGAGCTTAGCATAGCTGCCAGATGGGGTTTTAGATACCATAATTTGTTATCACTTTTCTTTTATGATGCCTTGCACGGCATCAAAGGGTGGAAAATGATGGGAAAATTTAATAGTAATCTGCTTATGCCTCAGAGTCTGTGTGAAAGGTGCAAGGATGCGGTGCAGCTGTACACTTATCTGTTTTGTATGCATTTACTGTACTGTTATGAGTGTGGCTGAGAAAGTGATAGTTTGTAAGAACCAGTCTGAACCAGATGTACCATCATGGACAGTCTCAAGATAATAGGAGTGCTTAAAGGACTGAGGGATGTGTGTTGGAGTCAGAACAATGCCTGGCTAGACCTGAGGCTATTTTTGTATTGTTCCCACTGGCCAGTGCTTATTAAATTTGCTGAAACCTTACTTCTGTCTGATTTTTCACTACTGGTTGAAGGAATTTTTCCAACAAATGCTAAGCTGTTGTCCACAAAGAGCATCCTCACGTAGCTCCTTGGGTTCTCCAGGTGGCTCAGCACTCTGTGGTGAGTGGTAGCGATGACGCCTTCTGTAGACCGGTTCTCCCTGTAGTGAACTGATGGAGGTTGAAGGAGGGGGAAAGACAGTCTCTGATGTGCTGGGACATCAGTCACTCAAAACACTTTATGACTACAGACATGAGTGCTATGGGTAGTCATTCAGGCTGTCAATTATGGACTCTTTGGGGATGGGGATGATAGTGGAGGCCTTGAGGCAGGAGGGGACAGTGGTGTGTGTCAGGGAGAGGTTGAACAGCTTTGTGAGGATCCCTGCTAGCTAGTCTGCACATGCTTTGACCACTGCTCCTGAGATGCCATCTGGACAAGGAGCTCTGTGAGGGTTCACTGCTCTCAGTTGCCTCCTTACCTCATGCACCTGTGGGGTGGGGGGGAGTGGGGTAAGTTTGTGGGGGAGGTGTGCTCAAACCTGGCAAAGAAGCTATTAAGCTCCTCTGCCAGAATGAGGCTGCTGTCTGATGCTGGGGGGCCCTGGCCCCTGTAGCTGGTGAGGGCCTGGATGCCTCTCCACATCTTTGAGGGGTTGTTGTCTGTGAGGAAGCCCTCCACCTTCCTCCTGTAGGCATTCTTAGTGAGTTTTATGTTTCTCCTAAGGTTGGCTCTGGCAGTGCTGTACAGAGAGCAGTCCCTCTGCCTGAAGGCTGAGTTGGGGGTTCTGATCACAGCCTGGACTTCACTGATCATCTAGGGTTTGTGGTTTGGAAAGACACGGATCTGTTTGGTGACTGTCACATTTTCTTCACAACATTTGATGTACAAAAGGACAGACTTGGTGTAGGAGTCCAGGTCCTGCTGTTCAAAGATGCTCCAATCTGTGTAAGCAAAGCAGTCTTGTAGCTGAAGAAGAGCATTTTCAGGCCAGGTTTTAATTGTTTGTTTGGTTGGGGGTGATCACTTCCTGAGGAGGGTGTAGGCAGGTATTAGAAGCAGAGAGAGGTGGTCTGATTGTCCATGGAGGGGGAGGGGTGTGGCTCTGTAGGCATGCTTAATGTTGCTGTAAACATGATCTAGTTTCTCCCCTTGTGGGACACTTAACGTTTTGGTAGAATTTGGGGAGTACAGTCTTTAAGCATGCTTTGTTAAAATCCACTGCAATAATGTGGACTATGTCAGGGTGATCTCTTTGCTGCCTGCTGATAATGTGCTGGAGGTGATTGCGTGCTAAGCTAGCGTTAGCGTCCGGAGGAACATAAACCGCTGTTACAATTACTGCAGTTAGCTTGTGGGGAAGATAAAAAGGCCTACACAGGAAGGACATGGCCTCTGAGTCCAGTGAACAGTGGCTATGAATTATTCTGTTGTTATTACACCAAGTCTGAAATACATAAAAACAGAGCCCTGTGTAATAACAAACACAGAGCCCTCCACCCCTTCCCTTACCAGAATCAACGATGTGGTCAAAATGGTGAGTAGTCTGGCCAGGTAATTCCACAGTGGCATCAGGGATATGTGGATGAAGCCATGATTCAGTCACAATCAGAATACAACAGTCCTAGATGTAGCGATTATAGGTTATTTCCTATCACAGCTCATTCATCTTGTTGGCAAGGGATCTGGGGTTGGTGAGAAAAATTGAAGGCAACGTTGGTTTGGTGCGTAGTTTGCACAGCTTGGCATGGTGGCCAGCCCTGCAGCCTCGTTTCTGCTTTCTCTCTCATCATCTACATCATTTGCGGGGCCCGGTAATGAACCACAGGACACCCGGAGGTCTGGTGATCTCCTCAGGGATGTGGTTTTAAATTACTGGAATGAGTGATGGAGATGTTGGAGGTAAGTTGGCGACCAATGCCTATAAGTTCCTGGTGACTGTAGGTAATTAGTCTGTCATAGAAGGAGCACAGAAAAAGGCAGAAAAGACACAAAAACAAGCGCAGTAGTCTGGAGCGTCTAGCCGCTGCCTGTGCATGTGCCGCCATCTTGACAACAACATGTTTCTTGGGCAGACATTTCCATGTTGGGAAGAAGAAAAAGAATATTTTCTCCAGAGCAAATATTAAGAGGTCAGTATAGGTATTACTGTAATCCATCACAAATTTATGAGAATGTACAAATGCACACTTATGGGAAAAAGCTGCAAATCTACAAGAAAAAAGTCCTAAATTTATGAGACAGAAAATTGCACATTTACAAGAAACTATCGTAAATTTAGAAAGACTCTAGTTTACTAGAAAAAATTTGCAAATTCATGGGGAAAATGTAAATTTACCAGAAAAAATATCACAAATTTATTAGAAAAAGGAAGAAGAAAAAAAAAAACAAGAAAAAAATGCAGATTTAAAGATGCAAAACAACAGATTTGAGGAAAAAATGGCAAATTGACAAGAAAAAAGTTGTAAATTTGCAAAGAAAAAAGTTGCCAATTTAAGATGCAAAAAGTTAATTTACAAGAAAAAAGTTTTACATTTACAGATAAATGTAATAAATTATTAAGAAAAATTACAAATTCCTGAGAAAGGCTGAAAATTTTAGACACCTCTCCGATCCCCTTGATTTATGTCACCAGTAGCTGGGTGAATGCAGCAACTTTCAGCAGTAGCTAGCTGAACATTAGTACACATAATTGCACCTGTAATGGGTGCACAGACACAAGGGCAAAGAGTGCATTCTTTGAGCTTGCTTGGCAGCAAGGCAAAGTTGGTAGTAGCTGTCAGGTGGCTGTGTTTGGAACAGGGTGATCGTGATCACATGTGTGGCTCAGTGCACATACAGTGGGACAAAAAAGTATTTAGTCAGCCACCAATTGTGCAAGTTCTCCCATTTAAAAGATGAAAGAGGTCTCCAATTTTCATTATAGGTATACGTCAACTATGAGAGACAAAATGAGAAAAAAAAATCCAGAAAATCACATTGAAGGATTTTTAATGAATTAATTGGTAAATTCCTCAGTAAAATAAGTATTTGGTCACCTACAAACAAGCAAGATTTTTGGCTCTCACAGACCTGTAACTTCTTCTTTAAGAGGCTCCTCTGTCCTCCACTCGTTACCTGTATTAAAGGCACCTGTTTGAACTCGTTATCAGTATAAAAGACACCTGTCCACAACCTCAAACAGTCAGACTCCAAACTCCACTTTGGCCAAGACCAAAGAGCTGTCAAAGGACACCAGAAACAAAATTGTAGACCTGCACCATGCTGGGAAGACTGAATCTGCAATAGGTAAGCAGCTTGGTGTGAAGAAATCAACTATGGGAGCAATTATTAGAAAATGGAAGACATACAAGACCACTGATAATCTCCCTCGATCTGGGGCTCCACGCAAGATCTCACCCCGTGGGGTCAAAATTATCACGAGAACGGTGAGGAAAAATCCCAGAACCACATGGGGGGACCTAGTGAATGACCCGCAGAGAGCTGGGACCAAAGTAACAAAGGCTACATCAGAAACACACCACGCCGCCAGGGACTCAAATCCTGCAGTGCCAGGCGTGTCCCCCTGCTTAAGCCAGTACATGTCCAGGCCCATCTGAAGTTTGCTAGAGAGCATTTGGATGATCCAGAAGAGGACTGGGAGAATGTCATATGGTCAGATGAAACCAAAATAGAACTTTTTGGTAAAAACTCAACTTGTCGTGTTTGGAGGAGAAAGAACACCATACCTACTGTGAAGCATGGGGGTGGAAACATCATACTTTGGGGCTGTTTTTCTGCAAAGGGACCAGGACGACTGATCCGTGTAAAGGAAAGAGATTTTGAGTGAAAACCTCCTTCCACCAGCAAGGGCATTGAAGATGAAACGTGGCTGGGTCTTTCAGCATGACAATGATACCAAACACACCGCCTGTGCAATGAAGGAGTGGCTTCGTAAGAAGCATTTCAAGGCCCTGGAGTGGCCTAGCCAGTCTCCAGATCTCAACCCCATAGAAAATCTTTGGAGGGAGTTGAAAGTCTGTGTTGCCCAGCGACAGCCCCAAAACATCACTGCTCTAGAGGAGATCTGCATGGAGGAATGGGCCAAAATACCAGCAACAGTGTGTGAAAACCTTGTGAAAACTTACAGAAAACGTTTGACCTCTGTCATTGCCAACAAAGGGTATCTAAAAGTATTGAGATGAACTTTTGTTATTGACCAAATACTTATTTTACTGAGGAATTTACCAATTAATTCATTAAAAATCCTTCAATGTGATTTTCTGGATTTTTTTTTATTTTGTCTCTCATAGTTGAGGTATACCTATGATGAAAATTGGAGACCTCTCTCATCTTTTAAGTGGGAGAACTTGCACAATTGGTGGTTGACTAAATACTTTTTTACCCCACTGTACACAACACTGATTCAGTCACATACAGGCAGCAAAGTTAGATCATCAAAGGCAGAATGTGAGTGCCCTTTACAGGTTGCGGTCCTATGGTTGCCAGTGGCAGTTGCGACAGTTTTCTTTCCACTTCTGGGTGGGGTGCCTGGGTGTGGGTTCTCTCTAAAAAAAACTTTCAGTCTTTATTGTACAGTCTAATTGCTGTGGGAACAAATGACTTACTGTACCTAGTTCTTCTAATTTTCCGTTGCAGAATTCTGCGGTTTGACCTGTTGCTTCACAAAACTTTTAAATAAAGAGGATGGGTCAGCTCATTAAGAATTTGTTTGGTCTTTTTTAAAATAAGCTAGTTATACATCTGAGCTGCCCATACCTGATCGACTACAGTTACTCTACTGGCTATATTAATCATGCTCTGCAGTTTTTTTGTGACCCTCCACATTCATGTTTCCAAAGGTACAGATAAGGTCAAAGGACAGAACACTCTGGAGTTGCCTGCTATCTAGCCTACCTAAGGTTTTGTCTTTTACTGGATGAAGCGCTCTCTTTTCACTTTGAAAGACCATTTTTTAGGCATTCCAAGCATTAATTAAAAATGGCTAGAATTGTGAATCTAAAATTCAAATTAAAGATCACAAGTTGATCCAAGTTATGTGATTCACCAGATTTACCTAGACTGTTTACACACTTTTGTAGGCTGTACGAGTTTGTTGAATCTGAAGTAGTTAGTAAGCCATGTTAGTACGTACAAACAAAAGTATGTGGGATTTTCACATACTAACATGTTTTTGCATGAGGCCCAATGTATCAGATGATATGGAATTGTTCTTGTTAAAATTTTCAACTACTTTAACACATCTGACAGCAAAGTACTTTAGTTTTCATTAAAGTCTTCTGTTTTCTGAATTTATTCTTTTCTAAACCTTTTGATTTCATATTTGTGTGTTTTTCTCTGGTCTGCAATTTCACCCATCACATCCAAGTGCCCCCCTCCCACCCAACATTTTTTTATCACCGACCACCACTGCTCTTGCACAATGTAGAGTGACATACTTCTGCATTGCGGTCTCAGCAGCTCCAGTTCCCATTCATTATATTTGCCCATTCCCTGGTGATTTCTCATCAAAAAATCAATTTTATCACTTTCAGCCGGAAAAAGGTGGATTGTCCTCTCCGGGTTGAAGACAAGCTCCTGTCCCAAGTGGAGGAGTTTAAGTATCTTAGGGTCTCATTCACGAGTGAGGGGAGAATGGAGCAAGAGACTGAAAGACGGATCAGAGCACCCTCTGCACTGATGCAGACATTGTACCGGTACGTTATGGTGAAGAGGGAGCTGAGCTCCTAGGAAAAGGTGTGAACTTATCGGTCAATCTACCGGTCCTACCCTCACCTATGGTCATGAGCTGTGGGTGGGTGGGTGGGAGATAGATAGATAGATAGATGTACTTTATTGATCCCAAACTGGGAAATTACAGAAACACACACATGACAGACAAAGGGATTACCCGTGGAAAGTAAAACTAACATGACTATAAAACCTATATACATCATAGCTTTAGATATGATGACCCGTATAAACACATGAATCATCTCATTGCACAAAGAAGGACTATCAGGAGCAGAGTGAAATGTGAGGTACCAGTTAGACTGTAAGGTGCAGTGTGGCAGCATTGTTATGACCAGAATGCAACATCATAGTGAGTTACTGTACAGTGAAATTGCATTTGGCAGGAAAAGATTTCCTGTACCTGGCCGTTCGACAGCGAAGCTGTAGTAGTCTACTGTAGAAAGTGCTTTGCTGTCTGTCATTTGTGTGGTGGAGGGGGTGATCAGGATTGTCCATGATGGATCGCAGTTTGTTTAGTGTTCTCCTCTCCATCACTGTCTCAAAGGTCTCCGGTCTGAGACCAATTACAGAGCCAGCCCTCTTGATAATCTTGTCAAATCTGTTGGTGTCTCTGGCCCCGATACTGCTATACCAACAGACAGCAGCAAAGAAGATGGCGCTGGCGACAATAGTCTGGTAGAAAAGCTCCAGCATCCTCCTGCACACATTGAGGGATCTCAGCTTCCTCAGAAAGTAGAGTCTGCTCATCCCCTTCTTGTGCGCAGTGGAGCATCATCTCACTGGAGCTCATCAATAAGAATTATTCTTCTGCTTAAAGACATTGTTTCACCCAGGAAAAGGACAGCCAGGAACTGCTCTTTTACCCCAGGCCACAGCTGAACTCACATTCCTTTGTTAAAACCAGTCTAAGGAATTCACCCTAATGCACTTCCTTTTTTTGACTTTATGGCCCATAAATTTGGAGACATACAACAGAACCCTGGAGTACCTCATGGCCTACAAAGATCCACAACTCAACATTGCCCTCTACTGGCAACTCTGGGACATGTTGGAGTTAACCAGTAAAGCTTTTCATCACATCTGTGTTAACTCAATTCTAAACATTTCTCTTCTTTTTCAGGACACCAGGAAAAGCAAATGGACTCTGATGTTTTAATGTGGAAAATCAATAATGGGTTTTAAACATATTAATCCTCAATTTAAATATGTGCATGCTAAAATGTTTAAATGAATGTTTATTCCTGCGTGTTAATTTATAAGCACTGATAATAAGTTACATTAATCACTCAGGTTAGCTTAGTTTATATACAAGGGCACAGATGAATATTAAGTGTAAAAAGTTACCAAAAACGTTTCTCAAATCATGTGACCTATCACGGCCAATCCTTGCTTGACATCAGCTCTCTCAAAGTTTCAGACAAAAGACTGTTTGTTTATTGGACTAAAGTTCATAAAGCCTGTCCACGAAGGAAGCCTATTGGCTGGGCTCCTGTCAATCCAGAAAAGCCCGCGAAAATTCTTCACAGATAAAAGAGAACTCCGTCATCATTTTTTTTTTGTTTTTTTTTTTGTCTCTTGTCCTTTGTCCTGTTCACTTCGTCTTCACAGCAGAGATCTTTTCGGGAGAACAAAGACTGCCGAACAAAGAAGCTTCTCCCTCGTGTCTGTTTTTTCTTTAAACGCCTAGGAATTAATCTTTTTCCTCTCTTGAGCTCATTTCTAATAAGGAGTTAAAAACTCCAGTCCTAGACATCTTTATTTTTATAACTTTTCCTGTTAAACTTTCTGTAAAACCACTGTTTTAATTTTAATTTGTTTTAATCTTGACTTTATTTTTTATAAATTTTTATTGACCATTCCCACACCAGAAGTTCTTTTTATCTAAAGTCCGAAACTCTTTTGATTTGCTATTGGATTGGATAATTTTAATTATTTTCGAATTCCTCTGGGAAGCCGCTTGCCAACAAAGAAGAAGGACGCACAGCCTCTTTGCCAAGCACTGGAGCAACCATCATCGCCATCTTTTTTCAACCTAAGCTAAAACTGTGAGTCATACAGTCACAATCCAGCCTTGTTGACCGTTTGACTATAAAGGTCGAACTGTGGATCCTGAAATATCTGCGGGCAGATATTTCCCCTTAACATCCACGAAAGTAGCCGCTATTTTGAGTAGAGACCCTGGACTCCCCGAGCGAGATAAGATAGATAAGATGAGCCTTTATTAGTCCCACAATGGGGAAATTCTAGGATTGCAACAGCACAGGGATAGCAACACTCAGAGCAACAACCAAGAAGACAAGAAAAACAAGAGCAGCGAATATACATACGTACATATAAATATATATACACACAGTGCGGAGCATTGTAGCTAGATGGAATAAATATATATACACACAGAGTGTATATATACTGTATATATATATATATATATATACACACACACTATATACACATGTATCATTGTAGCTAGATGGAATAAACAGCATAACCGTCTACTTAGTTATCCTACATAGTATGAATATGTACCCATACATATTGTCACCCTCCATAGCAACCGATATTGTTCTAGTTGTATACTGGAGGGGACCATTGTGTAAGTCTATTGCATCTTTTGCATTCAATACTATTAGGTCATCATGTTTTTTTTTTTTTTTTTCTATCTCTGCGAACAGCCCTGCTTAGGTTATACAGTCTGAAAGCCGTAGGTTAGGAAGGACCTGCAAAACCTCTCGGTTGCGCACCTAGGATGACGTAGTCTGCTGCTAAATGAGCTCCTCAGTGTGTTCAGTATGTCCTGCATAGGGTGGGACTCGGACTCCAGCAGAGATGACAGTTTAGCCACCATCCTTCTCTCTCCTATCTCCTCCACTGGGTCAAGGCGTTGCCCCAGGGCAGAGCTAGCTTTCTTGATCAGTTTGTTCAGTCTCTTCCTATCGGCTGCTGTAATGCCACTGCCCCAGCAGACCACTCCAAAAGTGATGGCTGATGCCACCACCATGTCGTAGAATGTCTTCAGCAGCGCCCCTTGTAGATAACAATCAAAATAAATCACTACTAGCTTTAATCCCAAGAAATCCTTGGGTACTAAATACCCAAGGCAAATCACTTGTTTCTAATTTGTAAATATTTAAAACATTTAAAGCTTCAAATGAAAATAGAATTTAACAAATAAAACAAAAGGAAAGCCTTAACTTTGAAAGAAAGTAGAAACTTTAAAATCCTTAAATCCTCTTAAATGCTTAAAGCATTTAACCTCTTTTGTTTCTGTATTTCTTTTTGTAAATAAAATCCTCACTTTCAAAGTGACATTCAGAGAAATTCCAAAGCTAGTTATTGATGAAAAATTCCAATACTAGACTTTGAAAATCAAAGTAAAGAAGTCAATCTACACAATTTAAATTCTTGCTTTGTTTTGTGAAACACAAATTCAACTCAATTTCAATTCAACTTTATCAAAATACAGTTTCAACAAACAAATTAATTGAAGCATCTCTACATTTCTAAATAATTTCAAAATTCTACTTCCCACCTTGCAAGCCTACAAGTTGGAACAAATTCTAAAAAGAACTTTTAACATGGTTGTAAAATAAAACCCTCAAGCCTAACCTTTATCTAACAAATTAACAATAATCAACAGGCTGATTCATTTTTTTTAAGCTAAATAGCAACAACGGTAAAACATGACGAGTCAACAGACAACCGACCGATTTACCAAACTGGATGACCTTGTGATTTTATTTCTAGCTTTTCAACACAGCCCAAAGATCTGAAGCAACTCACTGGAGAACTGGTGGATGACCACACTGAAAAGCCACCAGAGGGCAAGGACCTCACCAGTGTGTTAGGTAAGTTTGCGCTAGCATTAGTCGTGTGATTAAAGGTAGCCGAGAACAAGATAGCAAATCAACAAACAACAATCCTCTCTCCAAGAAGAGAACAAAACGCTGAAAGAAAATCTGGAACAATCTGGAACAATCTCAAGAGAACGACAAAACTCAGGATCAACTTGATGAAGCATTACAAGATTTGGACCATGCAGAGTCAGAAAATGAACGGTTGATGCATGACAATGGCGTGATTCACCAAGACAACAATGAACTTGAAGATGCCCTTCAAGACACAAAGAAGGAACTCAGAAGAGTTGAAGGTCAACTTGAAAATGTGAAGAATGACTACAAGGAATGTCAACTGCTCCTAAAAGAAGCACACGAACACTGGGACATCTACCGCACTCCCTTTTCGAGTACGGATGACCGCGTGGACGGCGTGCGTGTGCCCCTTCAGACCACAACCTTGACAAGATCGCGCGAAATGTCACAAAATTTGATCCAGGTCCCACGGGTTCACCTGATGCCAAAGTCTATTTACAGGACATTGATTACTACCTGCGTAAGTATCCTGATGCTACGGTTGACAATCGCTTCTATCTGATCAAACTAACATCTAACAGGTCAGTATCAAAATTCATAGACAGACAGCCGGCAAACAGCCGGCAAACATCAAAGCAGACTACATGCTGCTCTGCAAAGCCATCGAAAAGGAGTTCTCCAACGACTGCCTACAGGCAGGGCTAATCGCAGCCCCAGCCGTGAGGCAAGGATGCTCAGAGCCGACACAGGCCTACTACCAGCGACTCCTACTTGCATATTTTGGATCTCAAAATACACCAGGGATGGAAGAAGACCACAATTTCAAGACCCTCTTCCTCCAAAACCTCCATCCCACTGTGAGTCACCACCTTGGCGTTACAGCTAACCCAAGGTCAAACTCAATAAGTCAGCTGAGAGAGTTCGCACACTATGCGTTCCAAAAAGAGCACCAAAGTCGCAACAAGCACCCTGAGCCTGCCACAGTGCTAGCTACTGGCGAAGCATCTAACACCTTGGAGTTGGAAGAAGCTCCTCGGTCTACTCCACCTTCCACACCGCGAGTACATAAACAGCCGAAACATTTGTCCAACCGACCTCATCAAGGTCAAAACCAAACTAGGTCCTCTGGATATCACTTTGGACCAACTTTGCAAAAACCTGACTACCGTCGTAGACCATATCCACGGGATAGGTCACGAGAACGCGATACAGACTACCATGATGACAGATACTGATACGAAGACACGCGTAGCCGCGACAAATGGTCTCCATCTCATCACAGAAGCTCAGAAATAGAAACCTATCACAAACCTTGGAAGGAAGAAGAAACTCCTATTCTCAGCAGAGAAGATATTGAAATTGTCAAACACCTCCTAGCGGAGATTCAAAGCAACAAAGAAAATAGAACTGCTAACATTCTAGCTATATTAGCTATGACAACTCAAAACAAACGTTCCAAACAAAGAAAACACAAGAAGAAATTCTCTTTTGCAAATGAGGAAGAACCAAGGACTCAATGCAGTCCAGTGCTGTTATGGCAGCCCATCCACAGGTCACAGACCACTCCTCTAACAACATTTCACAAATCTGTGTCAAACCACCAGTTCCACAATTTCTATGCGATTTAAACGAGAGGGGGTGGCACGGAAATTCTACCTTCCACTGACCCTTGAAGACGTGATGTATCAGGATGCTGTTTTAGACACCGCTGCTGACATCACTCTCATGTCACACAACCTTTTTGACAAACTATGTGTAGCCGCTAACAGCGCCCACAGACATTTAATATTGGAACCCTGTTCATCAGCCATATGTGCTCACTAAAACAACCCCTTTGAGCGTATCACTACTAAACATCTCCACTGGACCCATGACCTTGACACATCCGGTTTATGTGTCCAAGCTTGACGCCATTCCATTGCTTGTCGGCAAAGACCTACTGAACCGTTTTGAGCCATTAATTGATTTCAAGAACCTCAAACAAACACCCTCACCCATTTGACCCAACAAAGACAACTGAATCACAGTGCTTTGTTCTGAACACTTTGGACACCCCAAGTCTCACACAACTAGCACTGTTGGAACAACTGCAACCGATTGAAAGTGACTGCAAAGACCAAGGTGAGTACTGTCCTCAAGAAGTCAAAAGTCACCTTCAAATACAAGGTAAAGCCAGAGAAGCAAATGACCTTGGAAACTCAATGGCCGAGCAGAAAACTCCAAATGGCCCCCTTGATACCTTTGACTCAACGTTGGCGTCACATTTTGAAACCCACCCACCCGCCCCTGAGACCTGCGTGGTCACAAGAGCCACACCAACCTGCTCTCTAGACCCTCTGAAATCTCAAGTGTTTGTGACGATGAACCCAATGAACTTTTGCAAACGCTAGGCGCACATTCACTCAAGTTTGTAACCAAATGATCCATAAAACCATCGAACACTGGTCGGATAAAACGGTACATGCGCTTCCCGTGTCTAAAACCTTTGACATACCAAAATTGAAACCTCTTCATGCGACAACTTTCTCTGCAGCTACATAATGGCAATTGTATTCCTGCTTCCGACGAACCATCATCGCCACCGCTCAGAGTTCCTCGAAACCAGAGGGGGGTGATGACTGCCAATGCCCAAAACATTCCAGCTGCAGAACACAAAAGCATCAAAACGACATACAACGCTCCCAAGGCTGCATTCCAAAAACATTTGGACTGATTCGCCAAACAACACAAAGTGTACAACAACCAAAGACTCTCGCAGGACAAACTGCAAAGGGGGGACAAGATCTTCCACCCCACTTTTGTACCGCAAACACCAGAAATCAATTTACAGGAAGAGAAAATCACTCCTAAATTCCTGCCCGAGTGGATGAATCCACACATTGTCAACAACAAACTTTGGCCACTCAAGTGCCAAATCCAAGACCCCTTTTTCAAATGGGCTCACCAAAATCAGAGCAAACTTTACCAAAACCCCATGGGGCTTGTCGGGTACAACAATGTCAAAGTAAGTCCATAAATAAGATTAAAATCAAACCTACATCTGAGAAATAACTGTAGCTAACTACTAGCCTCAGGTACACTCAGTCAAATTTCTCCAAACAATTAGTTAACTGCATCAAAACTTCCAAAAAGAAAAGGGTAAATTAAAACCAAATTATCCCTTAAACTAATTTCAAAAGCCTCTGTAAAATCTATTAAATTTCAGTCAACTTACTATTCTCAAATTGTACACACAAAACACCCAACACCATAAGCTTGAGCTAATAACATTAAAACTCCCATCAAAGGTGAAAAACAATCTAAGGTTTAGAGTTCAATCTCCAAAAGAAATTGTCCCACCTCTGAGAATAATTTTCATTTGCCAATCAGGTATCTAAAGGAAAATCAACAAGAAGATTAAGATCCAAAATCACTCACTTTATCTGTTTGCCAGGATGGTGGCCCTTCTGTTTATCAGTCTAGCCATCTGCCTAGCAATCACACCCATTGTTACCCAGTCAGAACTGGGCCAGGTCAAGACAAAAAGTCAACAATCCTCAGGTGGATTCTCAATAACAGCCTCATCATTAAAGCCTCTCATTAACCTTAGCACGTCTACTGTTAACTTGGTCAACACCGCTAAACCGAAACACCAGGTCGTCGAACCACAAACCATCACCAAAATCTTGCAAGACACTGCTGGTTTTGAATGCTTGCTCTGAAGCTTCAGTCAAACTCAACAAGGTCTTGAACTCTTTGCTCTTTGTGTTAAAGGTTGACTATGCTCACACACAGCCAATGTCTATGTTACTCTCACTTAGCAAGAAACATTAGCTTTTCAGTTAACATTTTAGCAATGAACATGCTACAGCCGTGGACAAAATTGTTGGTACCCAATTTAAATCGTAAATTGTTGGTATTGTTGGTGTTGAAAGAAAAACCCACAATGGTCACAGAAATAACTTTAATCTGACAAAAGTGGTAATAAATAAAAATTCTATGAAAATTAACCAGTGAAAATCAGACAATGCTTTTGAATTGTGGTTCAACAGAATTATTTTAAAAAACAAACTCATGAAACAGGCCTGGACAAAAATGATGGTACCCTTAACTTAATATTTTGTTGCACAACCTTTTGAGGCAATCACTGCAATCAAACGATTTCTGTAACTGTCATTGAGACTTCTGCACCTCTCAGCAGGTATTTTGGCCCACTCCTCATGAGCAAACTGCTCCAGTTGTCTCAGGTTTGAAGGGTGCCTTCTCCAGACGGCATGTTTCAGCTCCTTCCACAGATGTTCAATAGAATTTAGATCAGGGCTCATAGAAGGCCATTTTAGAATAGTCCAATGTTTCGCCCTTAGCCATTCTTGGGTGTTTTTAGCTATGTGTTTTGGGTCATTATCCTGTTGCAAGACCCATGACCTACGACTGAGACCAAGCTGTCTGACACTGGGCAGCACCTTTCTCTCTAGAATACCTTGATAGTCTTGAGATTTCATTGTACCCTGCACAGATTCAAGACACCCTGTGCCAGATGCAGCAAAGCAGCCCCAGAACATAACAGAACCTCCTCCATGTTTCACAGTAGGGACAGTGTTCTTTTCTTGGTATGCTTCATTTTTGCGTCTGTGAATATAGAGCTGATGTGCCTTGCCAAAATGTTCCAGTGTTGTCTCATCTGTCCATAGGACATTCTCCCAGAAGCTTTGTGGCTTGTTAACATGCAGTTTGGCAAATTCCAGTCTGGTTTTTTATGATTTGTTTTCAACAGTGGTGTCCTCCTTGGTCGTCTCCCATGAGACGACCAAGGAGGACACCACTGGTCCACTGGTGACTTTGAGCCAAAGTCCACCACTGGACTTTGTCTCAAACAGCGACGGATGGTGCGATCTGACACTGATGTACCTTGACCTTGAGTTCACCATGAATGTGTTTAGAGGTTGTTCTGGGCTCTTTTGTTACCATTCGTATTATCTGTCTCCTCCTGCGGCCACGTCCAGGGAGGTTGGCTACAGTCCCGTGGATCTTAAATTTCTGAATAATATGTGCAACTGTAGTCACAGGACCATCAAGCTGCTTGGAGATGGTCTTATAGCCTTTACCTTTAACATGCTTGTCTATAATTTTCTTTCTAATCTCCTGAGACAACTCTCTCCTTTGCTTCCTCTGGTCCATGTTTAGTGTGCTACACACACCACACAGCTACACACACACAGCACAGTGACTACTTGTCACCCTTTAGATAGGCCGACTGACTGATTACAAGTTTGTAGACACCTGTGATGTTAATTAGAGGACACATCTTGGTTGAACATATCCCTATTGTCACATTATTTTCAGTCTTTTCTAGGGGTACCATCATTTTTGTCCAGGCCTGTTTCATGAGTTTGTTTTTTAAAGTAATTCTGTTGAACCACAATTCAAAAGCATTGTCTGATTTTCATTGATTAATTTTCATAGAATTTTTATTTATTACCACTTTTGTCAGATTCAAGTTATTTCTGTGACCATTGTGGGTTTTTCTTTCATTAACAGAGGGATACCAACAGTTTTGTCCGCATCTTTATCACTTCATCTTATCCTTTCTACAGAAAATCCAAATTTACTTCTCATTGCCATTCAAAGCATGATGATGACATCCCATGTCCACTCAGTTTTTCTGAATCAAAGCCTCAAACACCCTATGATTTGGACATCTGTGGAACCATAGTTTAGTCTCGCTAAACCAATTCAATTTGAACCTCCTTGAATTACTGCAATATTGATTAGTCTAAACCTCTACCTCAAAAATGAGCAAGAATTTTTTTTATAATTTTGCTTTTGATCGAGACTCCTGAGATTTTTGAATACATGCATGCGTATAAACAAATATATATCCTTTGCACTCTATTTAGATTTTATGCACATTTAAACTACTTTTGAAATTTTGAATAGATATTTTACGGCAAACCCAAAACATTTATATCAAGTATGTCAAAACCCACGGGAAGCCCCAGCAATGCGGCAAGCATCCCAGAGACGGCCCGGATGGAAAGCCCCAGCAATGTGTGCGCTGTTTCGGTCAAACCAAAACATGTAGGTTTAGGGCGCTCGCGCACGCAGAGACCAGCAGCCGGTGGCTTGTCACCAGACTGCAAACCAAGTCTACCTACGGGTACAAATAAGTTAAAAAAAAAAAAAAAAACTACCGGACTTTTGGCTGCACGACCCGCGGTCTTGGTTCCCCCACACTGAGGCTCAGTTCGCCCTCCGGGGAATAATGGCAGATGACACCAGATACCGGAGTGGTGGCTCAGTTGGTAAAGCATCCACCCCACACCCGGGAGGCAGGGGTTCAAATCCCGGCCGGGTCATGCTGAAGACCATATCAAAGTGGAACTTCCTGCCGTCCAGCTTGGTGCTTGGCAAAAATAGAATGGAGGAGGGAAATTTGTGGTGGCGCCTTGCATGGCAGCGGCCCTCTGATTCTACACTTGGTGTGTGTGATTAATACAGTAGATAGGTAAAACACAATCTCGTTTTACTGTACATGATTGGTTGTACAGTTGAATGACAATAAAGGGTGATTTAATTTAATTTAATTTAATATTATTATGTGGTCGCAGCACTGGACGCTCGCATGACTCAGCAAGTAGCCAGCCTGCTCCGACAGCCTTCAGCCCATGATAAACACGGGACTCTCAAGGCCGTGCTGACCCGGCGCTACACACTCTCGGACTGTGAGAGAGCAAAGAGGCTCCTGAGGCACTCCGAGTTAGGAGATGGGTCGGTGGTCGGACTGATGGAGAAGATGTTGGCATTGATGGGCACGGACGATGGGCATTTTCTGTTTGCCCACCTTTTCCTCCGGAACCTCCCAACAGAGGATAGAGCGGTCCTGGCCAACTCACCGTTGCTGGCCGCACGCGACTACCGTGTGCTAGCCCAGGAGGCAGATCGGATCATCTTCACCACCAGAGCCCTCACAGTGAACGGGGCGGCATCGGAACCCAGCGAGACAACCAGCGGAGTTGAGGAGCCGGCGACGGTAGCGGGGGCCAGACGGCGCCAGAGAGACACACTTTGCTCCTACCACCACCGTTTTGGAGAGAACGCATGCAGATGTGTGCCACCGTGCCAATTCAAGCAATCGGGAAATGCCAAGGCCAGCAGTCAGTAGCAGCTGTGACTGCCGGTGAAGAAAACAAGCTGCTCTACGTGATGGACTCGCGCTCGGGGAGACAGTTCCTCGTAGACACCGGCTCCCAAAAGAGCCTCATCCTGCCATCCTACGCCGACCGGCTAGTGGCCCCGAGCTGATAGCCACAAATGGTTCGGACATTAGGACTTTTGGTGAGAGGACACTGACTGTATCCCTACACGGCCGTATGTACGAGTGGACTTTTGTCATAGCGACATTGAGTTTCCCAATCTTGGGAGCTGATTTTCTGTGTGCACACAGGTTGCTAGTCGATGTTGCTAACAGACGCCTGATTAATGCAATGTCTTTTGATTCTCTCCCCTGTACAGCTCGAGGGGCCGAGCCAACAACACTAGCCAATGTCACAGCTCCAGGTGATAAATTCCACACACTGCTCACACAGGTCCCAGCACTCACGGTCCCGACGTTTTCGGCGGCCATCACTAAACACGGGGTGGAACACTTTATCACCACCACTGTGCCACCCGTTTTCGCACGACCTCGGCGCCTGGACACAGCTAAACTGGCCATAGCGCGCGAGGAGTTTGCCAACTTGGAAAGGTTGGGCATCATCAGGCGCTCAAACAGCCATGGGCATCCCCGCTACATATCAATCAATCAATCTTTATTTTGGAAAAATTAAAAGTACAGATTAAAAGAAACAGAATAACATGACAAAGGGGGAAAGAAAATCCAACAAGGTCAAATTAGACAATAACTCCTCTGATTATACAGTTCAACATAAGTTATCCGAAATGGGTGATGGCTGAAGCCGCAGCTTATATTGCCCACCCATATTCCATCCAAGAATTCAAAAGAAAAACAAACAAGAGCGATTACAATTCAGAACAAAGCTAAGACAAAATGTGACAAAAAAACAACAACAAAAAACTAAGCAACAACACAACACAGACTGGATATGACAATCCTTATGTGATTTTACATGTCATCTTGTATATATGTTTGGAGTATTTCTTCCTTTAGTTTTTGTTTAAATTGTCCAAGCATTGTACATGATTTTAATTCAGGTCCAAAATCGTTCCATAATCTGACTCCTTGCACTGAAACACAGTGTTGCTTGGTGGTAGTTCTCACTGAAGGTTTTTGAAATATACATGTTCCTCTGAAATGATATTGTTTCTCCCTTATTTGGAACAGCTTTTGGATATTTGCGGGCAGTGATAGATTCTTCACTTTAAACATTACTGCAGTTTTAAAGTCAACCAGATCTTTCAATTTGAGAGCTTTTAATTTAAGAAAAAGTGGGTTTGTTGGTTCCCTGTAAGCAGCTTTGTTTATTATTCTAATAGCTCTCTTCTGAAGCATAAAGACTGGATATATGTTTGTTTTATATGTATTTCCCCATACTTCAGTACAATGTGTCATATATGGGAGTATTAATGAATGATAAAAGGCATATAGTGTGGGTTGATTCAGCAAATATTTCACTCTGTGTAGTATTGCAATTGATTTGGATATTTTACCTTTAATATAATTAATATGTGACTTCCAACACAGTTTATTATCAATTATTACACCAAGAAATTTTGTTTCGGATACCCTTTCAATCTCTACACCATTTACACTGAGTTTAGATACTAAGTTGTTGTGATGGTTGTTAAAAACTATAAATTTTGTCTTACTTAAATTGAGCTTTAATTTGTTTGAATCAAACCACAGTTTAAGCTTTCCTAATTCCTTTCCGAGTGTATCCAGAAGTTGTTCCAAATTGCTTCCACTGCATAACAAATTAGTGTCATCGGCAAACAATATTAAATCCATTTTTTCTGAAACTTTACATATATCATTTATATACATATTGAATAACAATGGCCCCAAAACTGAACCCTGTGGGAGTCCACGAGTAACCTTCAGTAACTGTGAGTTTTTGTTACCAACACATACATACTGATATCTATTCTTTAAGTAACTACATAACCAGGACAGTGCTACTCCCCTAATACCACAATTTTGTAGTTTCTTTAATAATAAATTATGATCCACTGTATCAAATGCTTTTTTAAGATCCAGGAATACCCCAAATTAATACTTTTTATTTTCAACGACAGTTGATATTTTTTCTATAAATTCCATTAGAGCGAATGCAGTTGTCCTCTTGTGTCTGAACCCATATTGCTGCTCACACAATAAATTATTCTTCAGTATGAAGTTGTCAATTCTCTCATAGAATATTTTTTCAAGTATCTTGGAAAATTGCGGCAATAGTGAAATTGGTCTATAGTTTGAAAGTTCCCCTCTGTCACCTGTCTTGTATATTGGAATTACTTTAGCTATTTTCATTGCATTGGGAAATATACCTGTTTGGAGAGATAGGTTACAGATATACGTCAGTGGTTTCACTAAGCATTCAATAATAGTTTTGACTAAGAGCATGTCAATACCATCACAGTCCGTAGATGTTTTACTTTTAAACGATTTAACAGTTTCAATGACCTCTCTCTCGTCTGTGTTCTTTATGAAAATGGAGTCTTTTATAGCAGTGTTTTTGCTTATTGTATCACCTGTGGGTGCCGTAATGGGTATTTCGAGCCAAATTAGGACCAATGTTAACAAAAAAGTTATTAAATTCATCTGCAGGTGAAGCTGCATTCCCACTCTGAGTCGTTTTATTATTTTTTGAAAAATTGGTTTGGTAGCTTGTATTTCTGTTTTTATTTCCAAGAATATTGTCAAGTATTGTCCATGTATTTTTAATATTGTCTCTGTTTTTCTCCCGTTCTTTACTGTAATAGTCTCTTTTACTACATCTTATTATATATGTTAACTTATTTTTGTATGTTTTATACCGCTGCTCTGCTTCTTTTGTTCTTTTCTTTAGAAAAGCTTTATATAATAAATTTTTCTTTTTACACACCTTTTGTAATCCTTTGGTTAACCATGGCTTATCGGCAAATTTATGTTTAAGCTTTTTCTTTACTAATGGACAATTTTTTTCATAAAGAGTGGTTACAATGTTTATAAATGTGTCATAGGCTTCATTTACATCTGATACATAGACTTTTGTCCAGTCTTGCTTCAGCAAGTCTTCTTTAAAAGAACTGATTGCATTTTGTGATTTGTATCTGAACGATTTTAATTTTTTTTCTGTATTGGCTCCCGTGTGGCCATGGATAAGTGCAAAGGTTGGCAAATGGTCACTTATATCATTTATCAATAATCCCCTTTCTATTTTCTTATCAATAATATTAACAAACAGGTTGTCAATAAGTGTAGCAGTGTGAACTGTGATTCTACTGGGATGTGTTATTGTGGGATATAGACTCATGCTGTACATAGAATTCATGAACTCTGTAATTACATTTTGTTGATATGGATTTAGTAAATCAATATTGAAATCTCCACAAATTACTACCATTTTCTTACTAGTAATATTATTGTACAGCTCGACTAATTTATCTCTGAATGTCTCAATGCAAGTTCCCAGCGTTCTATATATACAACTTATAATTAGATTTTTTGTTTTATCATGGTCAGTCTCAACAGTAACACTTTCCAAAATCCCTGGTAGTGCAAAGGACATTCCATTTACAAGCTTACACCTATACAGGTCATCAATATACAGTGCAACACCACCACCCTTTTTTGAGATCTGTTAATATGAAACATCTGATATCCCTCTATTGCCATCAGGGGAGCCTGCTCTTCATTTAGCCAAGTTTCAGAGACTGCGATAGCTGTAAATTTTCTGTCTAGCTGTTTTAAATAGTCCTGAATATGGTTCCTAAGGCCGAGGGATTGTGGCAACCGTGCGGAGATTTCCGCAGATTGAATACGCCACAGCGCATGACCGCTACCCGATTCCCCATATTCAGGATTTTTCCATTCACCTCGCCGGGGCACGCATTTTTTCTAAAATAGACCTGGTCCGCGGTTACCACCAGGTCCCGGTGCGCGCGGAGGACATACCCAAAACAGCGGTAATAACTCCGTTTGGCTTGTTTGAGTTTTTACGCATGCCTTTCGGATTAAAAGGTGCGCCACAGACATTCCAACGCATGATGGAAGCGGTGTTGCGTGATCTGCCGTTTGTGTTTGTCAACCTGGATGACATCCTGGTGGCCAGCGCGTCCGAGGACAAACACGTAACCCACCTCAGGACGGTTTTCCGGAGGTTGGAAGAGCACCCGGCGAAATGCCAGTTCGGCGTGACGGGGATTGATGTTTTGCGACACCGCATCTCACTGGAGGGAGCGATACCCTTGCCCGACAAGGTGCGCGCTGTGGCAAATTTTCCCCGGCCTCAGACGGTCAGGGTGCTGCAAGAGTTTTTTGGGATGGTTAACTTTTATAACCGGTTCCTCCCCCGCGCAGCTCAGCTCATGCAGTCATTGTACGCCGCGCTCAAGAAACGGAAGCCGGCGGAGAGAGTCAAATGGACTCCGGAGTGGGAGCAGGCATTCTCTGAGGTTAAAACAGCCCTGGCAAACGCCGCACTGTTGGCGCACTCGGACCCGGCGGTCCGGCTAGCGCTCACTACCGACGCCTCGGACGTGGCCATAGGGGCTGTGGTGGAGCAACATGTCTCTGGTTCTTGGCTGCCGCTCGCTTTTTTCAGCAGGGCTTTGCGTGACAGTGAGCGTAAAAAACCGGAGTGGTGGCTTAGTTGGTAGAGCATCCGCCCCACACTCAGGAGGAAGGAGTTCAAATCCCGGCCGGGTCATGCCGAAGACCATATAAAAAGCGGAACTTCCTGCCGTCCAGCTTGGTGCTCAGCAATAATGGAATGGAGGAAGGAAATCTGTGGCGGCAGCTTGCATGGCAGCGGCCCTCTGATTCTGTATATGGGGTGTGTGTGATTAACACTGTAGATAGGAGAAACACAGTTTCATTCTACTATACATGATTGGTGGTATGGTTGAATGACAATAAAGGGTGATTTAATTTAAATTTAATTTAATTTAAATACAGCGCGTTTGACAGAGAGTTGCTGGCTCTCCACCTGGCCATACGCCACTTCCAGTTCTGGCTGGAAGGGTGCAGCTTCACTGTTTTCGTGGACCACAAGCTGCTAACGTTCGCGATGGCCAACGTTTCGGAACCATGATCGGGCCGGCAGCAGAGACAGCTGGCCGCGATCTCAGAGTTTACGACCGATATTCAGCATGTGGCAGGTAAACTGAATGTGGTGGCGGACTGCCTCTCGCGCGCAGTAGTGTCCCCAGTCTGCATAGGAATAGATTATACAGCCATGGCCGCAGAGCAGATTGGCAATGCGGATGTGTGCACGCTCCAGTCTGGACCAACAGGGTTAAGGCAGGGTTAAGCAGAGTACTGCAAGATGGCAGCCCCCCCCCCCAAAAAAAAAATCTGTGACTTCTCCACGGGACGCCCGCGCCTGGTGGTCCCAGTTGCTTGGCGCCACCGAATGTTTGAGTCAGTTCACGCTCTGGCACACCCAGGAGTGAGTGCGTCAGTCAAAATGGTAGGAGCGAAGTTCGTATGGCCAGGCCTGCACAAACAAGTGAAACAGTGGGCTGCAGCCTGCGTACCGTGCCAACGAGCCAAAGTACACAGACACACGAAGGCCCCTTTGGAGCAGTTTCGTATACCGGCTAAGTGGTTCGACCATGTTCATGTGGACCTTGTGGGCCCCCTCCCACCATCGCAGGGGTTCACACACCTTCTGACAGTGGTGGACCGCACCACACGCTGACCAGAAGCAGTCTCGCTAGCGGTAACCACGTCCGCGGACGTGGCGCGTGCCTTTTTGACAACATCGGTGGCACGTTTTGGCATCCTGTCGGACATCATGTTCAATAGGGGCTCTCAGTTTGTTTCCAAACTCTGGTCCATGATGGCCCGTAGCCTGGGTGTAGCAATTCGTCGCACAACCGCGTACAACCCACAGGCCAATAGGTTATGTGAGCATTTCCATAGGTTGTTGAAAGCAGCGCTCAGGGCTTCGCTTACGGATGCAAATTGGGTAGACCGGTTGCCGTGGGTTCTGTTAGCATTGCGTTCTGCACCAAAAGAGGATTTGGAGGCTTCCCCGGCAGCCACTGCAGCTCCCCGGGGAATTTTTACTAGATAATCCCGCACCAGACAAATATCTGTCTCAGCGTTCGCAGCATAGTGCAGATACAGGCACACTACCGGGCCCGGCCCACCACTGTTTTCCACACGCTTTTGTGCTAAAAACTTTGAAGAACGTGGCATTCGTGTTTGTCAGGCATGATGCCCACTGCCCCCCATTGTGCCCATCCTACGATGCCCGTTCAGAGTGCTGGAACCAGAGGACAAACATTTTTTATTAGACTTGGGGAGTCGTCGGGAGAAAATATGCATAGACAGACTTAAGCCCGCCTTTTTGGTGGCGGACGAGCAAGTGATGTTGGCTCGAGCACCTCGGCGTGGAAGACCCCCACTGAGAACTCCCCAGGTAGAAGATTCATCAGAGTAGCCACATGGGCAAGTAAAATGTCATCCCCCCCTCGCCATTGCCCACCCACAGACAGACACACCCCCAAGAGCCCCCCCAACAGCACAGCAGCATCGCGGAGTCGAAGGACCCTCGTTAAAGGAAGCCAAAAAGGACGTGAGGGTTGAAACTCAGTCTGAGACTCTGGGGGGGTGTAAGGAACCCACGCTGGGATATTCATCTCAGACTGGAAGCAGAGGGGAGGGGAATATTCCCTCTGCCAGCAGAGCGTGGGGGATTTAATGGAGGACAGTACTTACTGTAATGGGAGAAGTTATGGAGTAGCTGCGGGGACTGTAAGGGGTGGATGTGTGAATGTATTGTGATGCAAGATTTCAGGCAGCAGGGGGAAGGAATGGAGTGATATAAAAGGAGAGACCCTGGTGTATTGAGGAATGTCTTTTTCTGTGTATGAATGAAGTGAGAGAGAGAAATAAAGTTAGTCTGTCATGCAAGTCTGGTTCCTTTATTTGCACTCTCCACAAGACAAAGATAACAAGTAAACACAAAATGCAGTTTTTAAATGAAGGCGTTTATTATGGGGGGGGGGGGTCCAAACCTACATGGTCCTGTGTGAAAAAGTGATTGCCCCCTAAACCCAGTAACTGGTTGGGCCACCCTTAGCAGCAACAACTGTAATCAAGCATTTGCGATAACTGGCAATGAGTCTTTTACAACACTGTGGAGGAATTTTGGTCCACTCATCTTTGCAGAATTGTTGTAATTCACCCACATTGGATGGTTTTTGAGCAAGAACTGCCTTTTTAAGGTCATGCCACAGTATGTCAATGGGACTAAGGCCAGGACTTTGACTAGACCACTCCAAAGTCTTCATTTTGTTTTTCTTAAGCCATTCAGAGGTGGACTTGCTGGTGTGTTTTGGATTACTGTCGTGCTGCAGAACCCAAGTGTGTTTCAGCTTGAGGTCACGAAGAGATGGTCGGACGTTCTCCTTCAGGATTTTTTTTGGTAGACAGCAGAATTCATGGTTCCATTTACCACAACAAGTCTTACAGGTCCTGAAGCAGCAAAACATCCCCAGACCATCACACTACCACCACCACCATACTTTACTGTTGGTATGATGTTCCTTTTCTGAATGCTGTTACTTTTAAACCGGATGTAATGGGACACACACCTTCCAGAAAGTTCAACTTTTGTCTCGTCAGTCCACAGAGTATTTTCCCAAAAGTCTTGGGGATCATCAAGATGTTTTCTGGCAGATGAGCCTTTATATTCTTTTTGCTCAGCAGTGGTTTTCGTCTTGGAACTCTGCCATGCAGGCCATTTTTGCCTGCATGGCAAAGGTGTCCATGACTCCACCTTTCTTATGGTGGAGTCATGGACAGTGACCTTAACTGAGGCAAGTGAGGCCTGCAGTTCTTTGGCTGTTGATGTGGGGCCTTTTGTGACCTCTTGGATGAATTGTCGCTGCGATCTTGGGTAATTGGGTAAATCAGCCATCACTTTTGGAGTGGTCTGCTGGGGCAGTGGCATTACTGCAGCCGATAGGAAGAGACTGAACTAACTGATCAAGAAAGCTAGCTCTGTCCTGGGGCAGCGCCTTGATCCGGTGGAGGAGATAGGAGAGAGAAGGACGGTGGCTAAACTGTCATCTCTGCTGGAGTCCGAGTTCCACCCTATGCAGGACATACATATTTATTCCATCTAGCTACAATGCTCCGCACTGGGTGTGTTTATATTTATATATCTATATATTTATTCCATCTAGCTACAATGCTCCGCACTGTGTTTATGTATCTACATATTATTCCATCTAGCTACATTGCTCCGTACTGTGGGTTTATATATTTACATATTTATTCCACCTAGCTGCAATGCTCCGTACTGTGGGTGTTTATATATCTACATATTTATTCCATCTAGCTACAATGCTCTGCACTGTGTGTCTGTGTGTTTGTATATACACTACCGTTCAAAAGTTTGGGGTCACCCAGACAATTATTTTGTGTTTTCCATGAAAAGTCACACTTATTTACCACCATGAGTTGTAAAATGAATAGAAAATATAGTCAAGACATTGACAAGGTTAGAAATAATGATTTGTATTTGAAATAATAATTTTTTCCTGATACTCAACCTGCTCAAAGGAAGGTCAGTTTTATAGCTTCTCTAACCAGCTAAACTCTTTTCAGCTGTGCTAACATGATTGCACAAGGGTTTTCTAATCATCCATTAGCCTTCTGACGCAATGAGCAAACACATTGTACCATTAGACCACTGGAGTGATAGTTGCTGGAAATGGGCCTCTATACACCTATGTAGATATTGCACCAAAAAACAGACATTTGCAGCTAGAATAGTCATTTACCACATTAGCAATGTATATTAGATATTAAAGTGTATTTCTGATTAGTTTAAAGTTATCTTCATTGAAAAAACAGTGCTTTTCTTTCAAAAATAAGGAAATTTCTACGTGACCCCAAACTTTTGAATGGTAGTGTATATATTTATAGTAATATGTATATTAGCTGCTCTTGCTTGCTTGCTTTTTTTCTTGCCTTCTGATTGTTGCTCTAAGTGTTGCTATCCCTGTGCTGTTGCAATTCTGGAATTTCCCCGTTGTGGGACTAATAAAGGCTTATCTTAACTTATCTTAATTTTGTAAGTAAGTAAAATATATTTATATAGCACTTCTCACAGAAAGAATCACAAAGTGCTTCATGATAAAATAAAACACAATCACAAATGCAACAATAAAGGCATTGAAAAACAAGTATAAAGACAATAAAAACATAAAAACCATAATCCATTATCAAACTAAAAAGCCTGTTTAAACAGGAGTGTCTTCAGCTACTTTTTAAAAGCATCAAAAGAGTCTACTGAGCGCAAAGACAATGGTAGAGCATTCCACAATTTTGGTGCCACTGCCTGAAAGGCTCTATCACCTCGAGTTTTAAAATGGGTTCAAGGGACAGCCAGTAAAAGTTGAACCGAGGATCTCAAAGACCGTGAGGGGTTATACACTTTGAGCAGCTTGGTGATGTATTTAGGGACCTGGTCATGAATAGCTCTAAAAACAAGAACTAAAGTTTTAAACTGAATCCTAAAACCAACTGGGAGCCAGTGAAGTGCTGCTAATGTGAGCCCTTTTCTTAGTGTGAGTTAAAAGTCTAGCAGGTGAATTTTGAACAACCTGGAGGCGTTTAAGATGCTTTTTGCTCAGACAGGTAAAAAGACTATTACAATAGTCTATGTGAGAAGAAATAAAAGCATGTATAATCATCTCAAGTTCCGCCTTCGACACCAGGGCTCTCAACTTAGAACTATTCTTCAAATGGAAGAAACAATTTCTAATTAATTGATTAATGTGGTGGTCAAGAGACATAGCCGAGTCAAAACTGACACCAAGATTCCGAAGACTCACCTGGACAGAGGAATCTAGGGTACCCATGTGGTGAAATCTTGTTTTCGGGAGCGATAATTATTGTCTCTGTCTTGTCTGAGTTAAGCTGTAAAAAGTTTGCACTTAACCACTGTTTGATGTTAGACAAGCAGTTAGTTAAAGATGACAGCATGTGAAACTCAGACTCTTTAAAAGAGCAATACAACTGAATATTGTCAGCATAAAGATGATAAGAAATATCTTTGAACTGGCTAATTATCTGTCCCAGTGGCAGAACGTATATTTGAAATAAAATGGGTCCTAGAAATGAGACCTGTGGTACTCAAATGAATACTGTGCTATTTCAGAAAAGATCTGATTCACGGACACGTTAAAGGTTCTTCCTGTGAGGTACAATGAGAACCATTTTAAAACAGAACCAGATAGCCCTAGCTCTTTGAGTCTGTTGATCATTATGCATTGATCAACAGTATCAAAGGCAGAAGAAAGATCCAATAAAACCAGAACTATGTATTTACCAGTGTCAGCCACCATCAGAATGTCACTGGAGACTCTGACTAAAGCTGTTTCAGTAGAATGATTTTTCCGAAAGCCCGGAACTCGGCTTCTTAAGAGTTGGTTCAACCATTGCATGGTTGAAGGAGCTGGTAACCACACCAACTGAAAATGAAATGTTTATCAGTTCAACAACTGAAGGACCAGTTGACTCAAAAACAGCTAAAAACAGCTTAGTAGGGAGAGCATCAGCAGCGGAAGAGGAGGGTTTCATCTTCTGCAGCAGAGCCGTGATTTCCTGAAAGGTCACTGGATTAAAAGTGGACCAAGTACAAGGTGAGGGCATAACACTGGCACGGTTAAGAGAAGAAGATGGCAAAATGTTTTCCTGATATCTCTGATCTTATCAGCAATGAAATTACAAAATTTGTTACTGACTGCTTTACAGAACACAGGAATTAGAGAGGCAGTAGGTGAGACAAGTGTTAATTGTGTCAAATAAGACTAGGATTTTTCTTATTTGTGAAAATTATTTTTGAAAAAATACTGATTCCTGGCATCCCTCAGCATGTCATTTAAAAAGGCTCTAAGCTCCCTTAGATGGAGTCTCTGAACCTCCAACTGGGTGGATTTCCATAAGCGTTCTACCTTACAACAATTTCTTTTAAAGGATCGAATGGAGTCATTTATCCAGGGATGAGACTTTTTAGGAAAAGCAACAATAGATTTCACTGGTGCCACTTTGTCTAAAATAACCATACAGTGGCTGTCTAATGTCTGAGTGAAGGCATCAGGATCTTTAATTCCCATCAGTAAGTGTGGCTCAAACAATGCAGAAAAGTCATTTGCTGCCTCTTGGTTAGTAATCCACCTTTTTGCTGCCATTTTTAGAGGGGGAGGATTCACAGGGAAGTTAACATTAAAAAGCACAGCTGTGCTCACTGAGCTGGAAGTCATCCACACACACATTTTCAATATTCAAGCTCAAATAAAAAACAAGGTCTAACGTATGACCCTTAGCATGTGTAGGGTCTGAAAGATGCTGGATGAGGTTATATAAATGAGTGATGGATTAAAAATCAACAGCTGTGTTACATGTAGCATCATCAATATGAATGTTAAAATCACCAATGATTAAAACCCTCTCCAATATAATAATATAAAAAGTCTGTAAATCCGCAAGAAGGACACTTGCAGGATCAGGAGGACGGTAGATTAAAACACAGTGAAAGGCATTAAAGGTCTCAGTTTTTATTATCTGAGACTCAGGAGGAGAAGGTCATCCTTGACAATTCCTGCGGCAGAGCCTATCCCTGTGCCAGCTGTTCCGCCAGCCTGTGCCCTCTCTGCCCTGACTGCAGCCCAGGTCACCGAGATGTCTCCTCCAGCTGCCACGAGCTCTAATGAGGGTACCCCAGACACTCCCACTGCAGCGTTGCCTAAGCCGGTTCCTGCTCCGTCCTCTGAGGGACCCGTTACAGTCATCGACGCAGAGGAGGATGGCAGCTCGCCACCAGCAACAGATAACATCCAGGCCCGGGAAGTCAGGCAAATGATTTTTCATTCCATTTCCTATAATAATGACGAACCTTGTCTGTCTCCCGGGAGACAGCCTCAGGATAGGCAGTCACCTGAGCGCTCTCAACCTTCTGCTGTTGCCAAAAACTCACCGATCCCCTCCATGTCTCCTCCCTATCTTCCCGAGTGCCTGCCAGAATCAAGCTGTCGGACAGTGGAGGAGCTCTTGCCCCTAGATGATCTTAGACCAGAGCCAACACGGAGTGGACCCTCAGCTGTCGCGCCGGAGAAACTGCCGGCGAGGGGGGATTCACCTCAGGGCACCGGGACTGCTATCACCATCATGCCTGTTGCAGAAGCCGCCGCAGAAGAGTCAGCACCTGAGCGGGACCTCCAGCAGACTGGGTCCAAGACGTTGTCATCCGGATTGACGGAGTCCTGGATGGCGGTGGAGCTCGAGTGCAGACAAGTGCTCTCTTTTGGTTTTTTTCTGCCCGTTCTAGAGCAATCTTGCCTGGTTCTTGGTGAGGAGAGCCAGGTGCAGCCAGCCACTGCACCTGAGCTCGCCTCACCGGGCTCCACTGCTGCTGGCGACCCTAACCATTTTTCCTCTCCAATCTCTCCTGAGCCTTCACCTAGGGTTTGCTGGAGAGGATCCACCACCTCCAGGAGTCTTCGTAGAGCTGGCCCAACCTTCCAGTGATGATGGAAGTCCAACTTCCCCAGCGGAGGTCGACGTGGGGGGTCCGCCTCAACTTAAGACCTTCCTGGGTGCAGTGCCTCCCCAGCCTGATGAACCACCGTGACCTGGATCGTTGGAATACTGGATGGCAGTGGAGCCCAAGTTCAGGCAAGTGTGCACTTAAATTTCTCTCCCGCCAGTTTCTGAGCAATCTTGTGTGATTACTCACCAATCTCTTGGTGAGGAGAGCCAGGGGCAGCTAGCTGCTGCACCCCAAAAAAAAAAAAAAAAAAAAAAAAAAAAAAAAAGCTTCCTCCTAGGGTCACCAGAGAGCAGTCAATACCATCTGAGGCCGCCGAAGACCCAGGTTCGTCGCCCGAGGTCGCGGAGAGCCCTGCTTCCCTCGCTGGGGAGGTCACTGCAGAAGCAATTAGGTCTCTGACTGGGACCACCGCAGGTGCAACTGTGTCCCAGGCCGGGACCATCGCGGGTGCAGCCAAGTCCCAGGCCGGGACCACTGTGGTTGCAGCCATGGCCCAGTCGGGGTCCATCGTGGGTGCAACAATGGCCCAGTTGGGGTCCACTGTGGGTGCAACGATGCTCTAGCCGGACCCCACCGTGGGTGCAACAATGGCCCAGTCGGGGTCCACTGCGGGTGCAACAATGCTCTAGCCGGAGCCCACCGTGGGTGGAATGATGACCCAGTCAGGGTCCACCGCGGGTGCAACGAGGTTCCAGCCTGGAGTCACCGCGGGTGCAGCATTGACCCAGTCCGGGTTCCCCACGGGTGCAACTATGACCCAGCCAGATCTCAACATGGGTGCAGCTTTGTCCCGGACCGGGACCACCGCATGTGCAACTGTCCCCCAGCTAGGGGCCATGGGGGGAGGGGTGGTTCCTCCCTCATAATGGTCTGACGACGCCAGGGCTTTCCTTTCCTGGCTTCCCCTTCCTGTGCTGGGTTTTCCCGTGGGGAGGCTGCCTCCCAGGCCGCCTCTCTTGAGCTGGTGGCTCAAAAACCCGGGCCGTCAGCCCAGTGAATTGTGCCGTGAGGTTAGGTGGCCAAGTTGTCCTGGCCGGCCACCTGACCTGCTCGGCGGTCCAGCTGATCCTGGATTTGGACCGACCACCTGATCAACCTTTCTTCACCGACTCTTGGGCCTGGGGCTTTGGTCAGACCCTGGAACTCTTGGATTCTTGGGACTTGGGGGAAGGCGCTGCTCTAGGTTTTGGGGGTGATTCACTGTGTTTTCACTTGTATATTCTTGTGTTATGTACTGATAAATTCCCTCATGACCCGTTTCCCCCACCTCCCGCCCGGATTGGTTGTGGCAGTTCCTCGGGGGTGGGGTTCTTTTTTCTGTTTTTGTGCTTTCTTTTGTTGGTATGCTGGGGTGTCTGGTATCCACCCATTGGGGGGGGGGGGGGGCTCTGTCATGACCTGGGGTGGATTTCCAGCCCAGTTTCAAGGCACGATGGCTGTCTAGTCTCCAGCTTATTTTGGGTTCCTTACTTGCAGCTGACAGCCACGCCCCTTCTTCTCACAGCTTCTACCAGCTGGTTGTCATTACCATTGCACTCACTCACTACACACACACACAGACACTCATCCCCATTCACATGCTCAATTACATTCACTCATGCATCTGTTTCCACTCAGTTCAGCCCACACACTCACGCACCGGCATTCACTTCCCTCATTATGTTTGGCTTATTTAAGCCCTGTGCCTGCTTGAGTGAATTGTCGTGTGATTGTTGTTTGAACTGTGTGTTTAAACCTACCGTCTGTTGTTTCCCGCACCATGGATCATTCTCGGACTGTCTTGGACTGCTCCTGCCGTGTGAGTACAATTTTCTTCGCCACTGCCATCCAGACCCGTCTGGAGATTCTTTCCCAGGGCTCTTTCATTTGTTTCCCCGCTGCAATCTGCCTGCTTGCGTGTTGGGACATTCTCTCCCTGTTTACTCAAGTCGTGTGCTGTAGAGCGCCCTGGAGATTTTCTCTGTTCATCCTGTGCAACCTGTTTATTGTTTGACTGGACTGTTATATCACTTTTTCCATAATAAAGTACACACAGCATTCTCCTGCGAGTGGGTTTATCATTTCTGCCTTAAAATGGCAGAGAATACATAACACAAACATACAAAAAAATGAGAAATCAGGAAGGGGGCAAACACTTTTTCACACCACTGTAAGATAATAAGAACAAATGAATATACGTATGTACACAGTGCGGGAGCATTGAAGCTAGATAGTATGGACAGCATTACGGTCTGTTAAGTTACCTCACTGTCATGACCCTCCATGCGCTGTGGAGGGGAAAAAAAAAGGGGAAAAGGGATGTGTGGGTGAACCCCTAAATCCTCTTATGGCTGGTTCATACTGTCATGACCCCTCCATGTGTTCTCCGAATGATGAAATGACGAGGATTTAAGCACAGGGTTGCACCACACACATTTATTACAAAAAGACAGACAGTCCAAAAGGTGAAGACTCACAACAAAATACACAGATGCTTATTGTTGGTGTTCGGGGCCGACATCGCCCAGCGAACGCACAGAGAGGGAGAGACGTGTTAGCCACGAATGCGCCCCAGAGCCGGCATCGCTACAAGGGTGCATAAGAACTACAGCAACATGGAGTGGCTAACACGTTGTGAAAAATTGCTGAAAATACTCACAGAATTGCAGCACTGAAGACAATTCTATGAACCAGCAGTGCGTGACTGGCAAACAGGCGCTTAAGTACATGCACTGCTGGTGATGGTGTGATGAGGGATACCTGGGTGAGGACCGGACAAGATGATGAACGGGGCTGGGAACAGCCATCAATCCATCCATCTTCTTCCGCTTAATGCTTTTTGGGATGTGGGGGTGCTGGAGCCTATCCCAGCATCTTTGGGCGAGAGGCAGGGTACACCCTGGACAGATCACCAGTCCATCACAGGGCCAACACAGAGAGACAGACAACCATTCACTCTCACAGTCATACCTAAGGACAATTTAGAACAGCTGATGGTAATAAGAGAGGGGGCGTGGTCAGACCGGCAGCCTGTCAGCCAGTAATCACACAAGAGTGAGCCAAAGAGAGCTGACTCAAAGCTGCCAACCAGAGAGCAGTGGCTATGGGTAAGGAAGAACACTGAATACATACTATGCATACACAATGGCACCTAGACCCACAGAAAGATCAGGACCGAGTGGGGGAAACCAAGCCGGCTCAGTTCCTGACAGAGCCCCCCCTTTAAGGGGTGGATTCCCAGACACCCAAGGTAGCATCATAACCCCCCCCCCCCCAACAGGAGCAAAAGCAACAAACAACACAAACCCAGGTGGTGGGAGGTAGGGGGAACAGGAAAGGAGGGAACACAATACCCTGCCCAGGGTCCACAATTACCCCTCCCCAAGTCCACAGGCATTGGGGCTCAGGAGGCCACCCACTGTCCCAAGCCAATCTGACACACTGCATCCGCGGTGGACTCCAGCGGGAGCCTTACAGCACCCGCAGTGACCTCCGGCTGAGGCTCTGCGGCACCCGCGGTGACCTCCGGCTGAGGCTCTGCAGCACCCGCGGTGGACCCCTATTGGGCCAAAGCTGCACCCACGGTGAGCAGGCCAACCCACAGAAGCACTAGGCTGAGGAGACGATTGATGGGGGAGCCCTGATGACGTTGGCAGGAGGAGCTGGAGCAGCGGCATCCTTCTCCGGCTGGACCGGACCCTCGGCAACCTCCGGCGGTGACACACCCTCTCCGGCGACCCTAGATGAAGGCTCAGGGGAAGCAGGAGAAGAAAGATGGTTAGAGTTGCTGGCAGCGGCGGAGCCTGGCGAAGTGAGTTCAGATGCAGGCAAGGGCTGCACCCGACTCCCCTCCCCAAGAGCCAGGCAAGATCCCTCTAATACAGACATAAAAAAACACAACTGAGAGAACTTGCCTGAGCTGGAGCTCCACCGCTGTCCAGGACTCCGTCGAACTTGACGATGGTATCCCGGGTCCGGCCTCAAGGAGGTCCATCTCAGGCTCCCATTCTGCTGCAGAAGCCTCCACAGCAGGCGAGATGGTTATAGCAGTCCCTTTCAACTCCTGCAGCGGCTCCAACACTGGGGATTCCACTGTCATGGCTGCAGGAAAACATCTCCGTGCAGGCCCCTGGGCAGGATCATGCAGGGCCCTAAACTCCTCCACTGTCTGGCGGCTCAGTTCTTGGACTGACAGGCACTCAGCGATAATAGGAGGAGACATGGAGAGGGGAAGAAAAGAATTATCATTTGCAGCTGGAGGAGAGGACCCAGTGGACTGCCGAAACTGGGCCTCTCCCTCGGGAGACGGACAAGGTCTGGTGTTAGTAGACGCTGCAGCAAGCGAACAGTCAGCCCTCTCCATGTCTGTGGAGATCTGGCTCCTCTCCATGGCTCATGGAGGAGCCGTCTCCATGGCTACGGAGGTGGGTGTTCCCGGGGCGGCCCTAGCAGGCCTCACAGCAGCTGGAGGGACGATGGCAGCTGACGGAGGAGAGGGCTTTTCCCGGCGCTTCCACGCAGGGCGACGCTGTCCCCTGCCTGCTGGAACCAGCTTGGTGAGAGCGGGAGTGCAGTTCTGGTGAATGGCAGTCTTAGCGGTGTCCCGGGAGCGCCCTCCCCTCGGCGCGAGCCCTGTCTTTCTCAGGGACTTCCTCCCCCTCTCGGCGTACTCCCGTTGCAGTGCTGCCAGCTGGGATATCCTCTCAGCTCCCTCAGGATGCTCTGAGAGCTGAGGGCACTGCCAAACCTCTGCCTTTGCCAGCTTGACGTACCACATGACGTCCTCCAGAGTGGAATACCCGCTTGCCGAGAATATTAGGCTGTCAATGTCCATCAGAGCTCGGCAGCGTTCTCAGCCGAGGCTCATCGGATAACTCCGGCCCAAGGACATCCTCCACCCAGGTCAGTTCCAACAAATGGCACACTGGAAAAAAAAAAAGGGAAAAGGGATGCGTGGGTGAACCCGCTAAATCCTCTTTTATGGCTGGTTCATACTGTCAGCGCACGGAGAGGGAGGATGAAATGACAAGGATTTAAGCGCAGGGTTGCACCACACACATTTATTACAAAAAGACAGATAGTCCAAAAGGTGAAGACTCACAACAAAATACACAGATGCTTATTGTTGGCGTTTGGGGCCGACATCGCGATATCTGCCCTCTGCCATCTGCCCTCTCCGGAGCAGAGAGGGAGAGACGTGTTAGCCACGAATGCGCCCCAGAGCCGGCATCGCTACAAGGGCGCATAAGAACCACGGAAACATGGAGTGGCTAACACGTCGTGAAAAAATGCTGAAAATACTGAGAGTTGCAGCACCAAAGACAATTCTATGAATCAGCAATGTGTGACTGGCAAACAGCCGTTTAAGTACATGCACTGCTGGTGTGATGAGGGGCATCTGGGCGAGGGCCGGACAAGATGATTAACGGGGCTGGGAACAGCTGATGGTAATAAGAGAGGGGGCGTGGTCAAACTGGCAGGCTGTCAGCCAGTAATCACACAACAGTGAGCCAAAGAGAGCTGACTCACAGCTGCTGGCCAGACAGCAGTGGCTATGGGTAAGGAAGAGCACTGAAAACATACTATGCATACACAATGGCACCTAGACCCACAGAGAGATCAGGACCGAGCTGGGGGAAACCAAGCCGGCTCGGTTCCTGACACCCGCAGAATATGAATTACACATATTTCTCCCTACCTCACTCTGTTTTTTCTTGCATAGACCATTTCTTGATGTACCATAGGAACCGATATAGGGTTGACAGGTGCTGCATAGGCATAATGGATATTTCTGACTACAGTCCAGTTTATAGAAAAATAAATTTAACACGCGAGAAGAAAACAACACTATGGAGATTAAACCCGTTGGTGCTACAAGGACAGTTCAAGAAAAAAAATGGACAAAGAAATACAGACATACTTCAAAGAAAAAAGATAATGAGGTCTCTGTCAGTGCTGTGGGACACATGCAAAGCTTTACTGAGAGGTAAAACAATTTCTAAATCTGCTTTTCTACAAAAAATGGAGCAAAAGACAGTGACTTACAAGCACAATTGAAAAGGTCAGAAGATTATAAAAATAATATGGATGAGAGGACAAAGGCTAAGAAAGAGATAAATGATACTGATACTGAAAAGATTGAAAGAAAATTGATGTCATGAAACAAAGATATTAAGAAACTGGAAGCAAATCTGCAAAATTGTTAGCCTACAGACTGAAGAAACAGCAAGCAAAAAACAGTTTTTTCAAGACACAAGACCCTCAATCCAAAGTAAGATACAAGACTGAAGATATACAGGATAGTTCTGAAACACTACACAAAATTAGACAACCAGCCAAATTTTAATAATGAAGCTCAAATAGATGAAATGCTGGGATCCTTAAATCTTCCAAAAGTGACAGAGGAACAGAATAGATTATTAACTGCAGAAATTACATCAGAAGAAATAAACCAAACAATATCAAAATTAAAGGTCAATAAATCTCCCGGCGCAGACGGCTCTACCTCTGACTGGTAGAAGACATTTAGAGGAGCCTTGATGCCTTTGTTATGAGATACATTTAACTGGGTGCTGAAGGGGGTGAAATACCTAACTCATGGAGGGAAGCCATTAGTTCAATGATTCCAAAGGAAGGAAAAGACAATACGGATTGTTCCAATTTCAGACCCATAAGTGTTCTTAATCAAGATTATAGATTGTTCACTGCCATATTAACCAGAAATCAAGATTAAATTTTACCTGAAATAATTCATTTAGATCAGACAGGTTTTATCAAAAAGAGACAGACACAGGACAATGTTAGATGCACATTACATGCAATGCAGTATATAACCAAGAAGCAGTTAGAAGTGATAGTAGTAAGCTTAGATGCAGAAAAAGCATCTGATTTTGTACGTTGGGATTTCTTGTATAGAATATTGAAGAGATTCAATTTTCATGAGGTATTTATTAGGACAATTCAAACTTTGTACAGTATGCCAATGGCTAGAATCAGGATAAAAGGAAGTATCTCAAAATCCATAATACTAAAACAAGGGTGCTGTCAGGGCTGCTCAGCAAGTCCCCTACTTTTTGCAATCTTTTTGGAGCCTCATTAGCTCTATTTGCAGATGATGTCCTGATATATTTATTAAGTCCGGCAGATTCTTTTCCGATTCTCATGTCAACACTTGAAGATTTTGGTTCGCTCTCAGGTTATAAACTAATTGGATAAATTGAAGAGACTCTGGAAACACTGGATTGAATGTATATCCCCAACAAGGAAGGACTTTGATAAATGATTGATATGGAATGAATGAGCCCTGAGTTCACTGCTACAGACTGTTCTCATAGTTAAGAACGTTCTATGTTCATATGGTTTGTTTTCATTAAAAAAAAAAAAAAAAAAAAAAAAAAAAAAAAGAGGTCAAGAAGAAGCTGTAACTAGTTTAAAAAACTGTTTATTCACAGAAAAGTGAACTGGTATTAGATAGTACTGAAACAACCTTTGATACTTTGTAAGAACAATTGATATATTTGAAATTTTTATTTTGTCACCATATTCAAGTGTCACTTTTATATGTAAGACATGATGTGAACCTGTTATGTGAATATCACTTGATATTAGTTCTTCTATTAATTATTTACCTTTTGTTCTTATTAAAGACAAAGAGAAAGGAGGTGTTTTTACCTTCTTTACATGTTTTGACTGTTCACTGCAGCCTTCATCAGAAGAGTCAGCTGATTGCTGCGAGGTGTCATTTTATCAACTGACTTTCGTAGGCGGGGCCAGCCCAGCAGACCTGTCAGATCCACCGAGTCGGCCCCGCTTTTTGCCATCCAATGGTCTCTGGAGAATGTGGTCCCAGGTGTGGGAAAGCATAAAGGCCCCCTCATCCCGGTTCATGCTATCTTTTCCCCGCTTCTTAATTTCTATGGCCTCCTTGATCCAGCGTTTGTGTCTGTTGTTCTCCGATCCAATAATTTTTGCGTTGTCCCAGTTCATGATGTGATTATTTCTTTTGCAGTGATCTGATATTGCTGATTTTAATGTTTCTTTTTCTGCCTTTTCTTTTTGTGATCTTGTGAGTCGTCCTTGTGTTTCCTTCTCACATTCCTTCTGGTGTTCTTTTTTCCTTGTGGTGAATTATCTTCCGGTTTCTCCAATGTAGGTTTTGTTGCATGATCTGCATGATACTTCATATATTACATTGCATTTTTTGTCTTGTTCTATTTTGTCCTTGGGGTCTACTAATAACTGTCTTAATTTTTTTGTGGTTTTACTGCTGTTTATTTTATATTTTTTCATGATCCTTTGAATTGGTTCTGTTATCCCTCGGATGTATGGTATAGATATGGTGTCCTTGTTTTTGATTTCGGCTTTTGTTCCGTCTTGTTTCCAGTTTGTTTTCTTTGTTTTTGACTTGCTGTTTCCCTTTGTTTATTTTATTGGGTATTGGCAGCGTTTGAGTGCATGTTTTATGTGGTTTTCCTCCTGTTTGTCTTCTTGGTCTGTTATGATGGTGGCCCGTTCATATCCTGACAACTGATAGTTTGTGTGCTGTGGGGTGTTCTGATGTCCATAGTAGGTATTGATCCATGTTGGTGGATTTTCATGTCCAGAAAGGCTCTGGTGCCATTTTCTTCCTTTCTTCATTTCTTTCTTGTGTGAATTTTATATTCCCAGTGCTGTCTGTGCTATTCAGATGGTCAGTGAGTTCTTGCGTGTGTCCTTTCCTTATTTTCTCCAAAATGTCGTCCACGTATCTCTACCAGAGGGTGGGTTTACATTGTGTAGGTGCTGTGCTGATGGCATTGTTTTCCAGATCCTCCATGAAAAAGCTGCTCATGATGGCGGATAGTGGATTTCCCATTGCAAATCCTTCTTTTTGTCTGTAGATTTTTTCTCTATTGAAAATAGGTGGATTTTGCAACAAATTGTAATAGTTCAGATATGTCGTCAACTGTGAGACTGGTGCATCTTTTTAGGGTTCTGTCATTTCTGAGGCATTCTTGCACTATGTGTAGTGTGACATCAACAGGGGTCTTTGTGAATAATGAAATTACATCATGTGAAATGAGGATCTCGTCTGATTCTATCTTCATATTTTTGGAGTTCTTGTGCCAGCTCTTGAGTTTTTGCAGTGGTATTCTGATAGTCCAAGAAGGGGTTTGATGATTTCAACCAGGGCTTTTGATAAGATGTATGTAACTGATCCGATACTGTCTATTATTGGATGCAGTGTGATATCCTTATGTATTTTTGGGGTTCCATAGTGGGGTGATGCTGGCTGTGGGTATCAGGTGATCGTATGCATCCTTTGTGATTGTTTTGCTTTCTAATAGGGGTTTAAGAATGGCTTTTAGCATTTTTTTCCTTTTCTTCTGTGGGGTTTGTTTTTATGATTTCATTTGTGTTGCTGTCTGCCAACATGGTTTCCATCTGTTTTTCATATGTTTCCGTGTCCATTACTACCATCGTTCTGCCTTTATCTGATGGGAGAATTGTGATTGTTTTATCTTTCTTGAGTGCATTTAATGCTTTTTCTTCTTCTTTTGTAATGTTGCTTTGTGGTAATTTGGCTGTTTTTGAGGATTCCTGCAACTGCGTTCTGAAGTGATGCTTTTTCCCCTTGGTCCTGGATTTTTTCACATGCAAGTTCTGTTGCGAGGATGTATTCTTCATCGGGTATTTTGGATGATCTGCTCGGTGGCCGTCCTTGGCCAGCAGCTGAATCACACCATTTTTAGGGTAGTCTTCATATTTAACATGGTACAGTATTTCCTCAGCCTCCTCTCCTTCAGCCATTTCTTCTTTGGGCAACTTTGTGGTTTTAGCAACATTCACAATCTGGGCCTCAAACCAAGCTCCCATATTCAAGTCTCTTGCATCCCCCAGTTTGTTTATCTTGTAAAAGGAAAACCCTGGATCGATGACTAAAGCGGTAATTGAAAACAGTTGAAGACCAATTCGGTGATTGAAGACAGTTATTAGTACACCCCAAGGACAAAACAGAACAAGACAAAAAATTCAATGTAACATATGAAATTCCATGCAGATCATGCAACAAAACCTACATTGGAGAAACTGGAAGATCATTCACCACAAGGAAAAAAGAACACCAGAAGGAATGTGAGAAGGAAACAAGGACACAATCACAAGAAGAAAAGGCAGAACAAGAAACATTAAAATCAGCAATATCAGGTTCAGGTTCCTTTATTTGTACCCATAGGTAGATTTGTTTTGCAGTCTGGTGACATCCATATTTAAAAGCCACTAATTACATTCAACAGACACAAACACAAGCACACATGAAGCTGACTATAAACATGATAAAAATACTCAAGGCTCCATCAATCAGGGTATAAAAAGACAAAGAGATGAGGGAGAAACCAGAGGTAAGAGAGAAGGGTCATATTAAAAGTTAAAAACTAGTCAGAGGTTAAAAAACTCAAAGGTCTAAAACCCAGTAAAATATTTAGAACCCAAGTGACATCCTACAAAAATAAGTAAGTATAAAATGAAGTTAATAAATAGGTACCTAAATTATGTACAATATATTTTACAGCTTGTTCAACTCTTTGACAGCAGCAGGGACAAAACTGTTTTTGTAGCGTTGGGTTCTACTTTTTGGGACAGCAAACCTCCGTCTCGAGGGAAGAAGCTGAAAGTGGCAGTGCAAAGGGTGGGAGTCATTATTTAAAATGGAGGTAGCCATCCTCTGTACTTGTCTGGTGTACAGGGATGTTAGGCTCAGCTGTGACTCACCAAGCAAACGACTGGACCATCTAACTACCTGATCCAAGGATTTCCTCTGTTTCAGTTTTATCTGACCAAACCATGAAACTAAAGAAAAGGATAAAACAGATTCAATAAAAGCCCGATAAAACATTATCATTATGGTTCGGTCAATTTGGAAGCGTGCAAGTTTCCTCAAACAATGCAAATGTTGCTGACCCTTTTTGCACACCCTTTCACAGTTCACTTCAAAGTTTAAATTACTATCAATCATCCCAAGATATTTGTACGATTGTACACATTCGGTGGTCTGGCCTTTTAGTATGGTGACTTTGTGCCTGGGATTTTTCCTCCTAAAGTCAATAATCGTATCTTTAGTTTTTGTTGTATTCAGCTGCAGGTAGGAATCCTCACACCAGTGAACAAAATCATCAACTACTGGGCCGTGGCCACTCTCACCATCCTGGAGGAGACTGACAATAACTGAGTCATCAGCATACTTTATAATGTGTCTGTTGTCATGTCTGCTCCGACACATGTTTGTGTACAGGATGAAGAGTAGTGGTGACAACACACACCCCTGAGGAGAGCCAGTAGAAGAGCACTTTAGGTCAGACAATGTACCATTGACCCTTACTCTCTGCGTCCTGTTGGTTAAGAAATCCAGAATCCAACCCACCAGATAATTGCTCAAATCAAATTGTTGCAGGCGCCTTTCAACTAAAATATGAGGTTGGATTGTATTAAAGGCGGAAAAAAAGTCCACAAATAAAAGCCTGGCATGTGTCCCATTAAAATCCAGATGTTTAAAAAGCATGTTAAACATAGTGACAGTGGCATCCTCCACTCCTCTGTGAGGCCTATAGGAAAACTGCAGAGGATCCAATGCATGTTCAGTCTGCCTTAGGACCTCACATCTGACCAGTTTTTCAAAAATTTTCATTAAAATTGAAGTCAAAGCAACTGGTCTAAAGTCGTTTACCATTTTAGGACAGCTGGATTTTGGAACGGGAACAACCACGGCTTCTTTCCAGATCTTAGGCACATGTTGTGTCTGTAAGGACTTATTGAAAATGTTATGAAATATAGGACTCAGTTCATGTGCACAGGACTTTACCAAGCGCCCACATATATTATCAGGGCCCTGACTTTTGTTCACTTTTACAGCGCAGAACTCCCTTTTAGCATCCTGCACCTCAATATTAAAGTGCTGATTGTCTTTGAGTTTCTGTTTCAAATCTTGGATTTCTGTGCTGAAATCAAAGGAGTCAAAACAACCATAAAAACAATTAAGAGCATTAGCCAGCTCTGTGTCTGAATTAAAACCATCTAAAAACACACGATTACTGTGCTCTGTGCTCTGAAGGCCTGCAATAGTTTTCATACTGGCCCTGGCTGAACCAAGTTTCTTTGTTGCCATCTTGCTTTCCAACTCTGATTTATAATTCTGTTTCGCTCTTAAAATTTCGGCCTTCAGCTCCTTTGTGGCAAGCTGTAGCTCAGAAACAGACCCCTGTTTAAAGGCAAGTGCTTTCCTCTTTAAGCAGGATTTAACTGATTTTGTAACCCATGGTTTGTTGTTGGGATATATTTTGACACGTTTACGTGGAACAATCTTATTTTTACAGAAAGACATGTATGAGCATGTGAGGTCAGCCAGAGAGTCCAACTCATCCCCGCAGGCCAGTTTGAACATCTCCCAGTCTGTACAGTCAAAGCATTCCTGGAGGCTGTGCTCTGAATCTTCTGTCCACACATCAGTGTCTCTCGTCTCCACCTTGCCTCTTCTGAGAGCAGTTTTATATGTGGGCAGCAAATGTACACAGTTGTGATCTGAGGATCCTAACGGAGGAAGGGGGAGTGATTTATAGGCCCTCTCTATGGATCCATAGCGCAGGTCCAATGTCTTTTTTCACCTGGTTGGGCAGGAGACATACTGATAAAAGTTTTTAAGTGTCTTCTTTAAAGAAACATGGTTAAAATCCCCAAGAATGAAGTTTGGTGCCTCTGGAGAAATTGATTGTAACTGCTGGATCACATCAAAGATGGTGCTGCAGGCGGAGTCAGCGTCTGCCCTCGGATGAATGTACACGGTTGTGATGAAAAGTTGGGGGAACTCGTGAGGCAAATAAAAGGGGCGTAGTGACACAGACAGCAGCTCCACATCGGGTGTACAGATGCGCTCTCTGACCGTGACAGATGTACAGTACTGCTTGTTAATGTATAAACATACTCCGCCCCCCCTGACGTTTCCCCGTTACCTCTTCCTGCCGATCCGGGCGCAGCGGGGCTCCAAAGCCGTCAATCCACAGGTCAGCATCTCGGTCATGCGCAGTAAGCCAAGATTCGGTGAAGGCCATGACGCAGCAGTTCTTGAAGTCCTTCTGGTAGCGTACATTCCCTTGAATTTCATCCACCTTGTTTCTCACAGACTGTACGTTCCCAAAAATTATTGAAGGAAGAGGAATGTTACCAAACTGCCGTCTCCCAAGGTGCAATTTCACACCTCCACGCCTTCCGCGCGTCCTTCTGCCGCCTCTCCCGTCTCTCTTTTCACCGCTATGTTCGTCTCTCAAAATAAAGTCTGGCAGTTGCAGCTTAGGCTCAATCACAGCTGCTGCATCAGCCGTGTTTAAGTGCAGCAACATGTCCCTGGAATAATGTATTCTGCCCGCTATTCTGCCCGCCATGGAGCCGAACACGTTTACTTCACAGACAAAGAGCCAGAGTACAGATAGCAGCAGTGCGAGAAAGGAGAGGAAATCCATATTGTAGATACCAGGGAGCTCTTCGCTATATATTCCACAACCACTCCAAGGCAGAAACGACACAGAGGATTTTATAAAAACATATAAAAGTACATAAAAACACACACATGCACTATTTCACCAGCTGCTGGTCGCTGCGTGCGCATGCGCCCATATCAGATCACTGCAAAAGAAATAATCACATCATGGACTGGGACAACACAAAAATTATTGGATTGGAGAACAACAGACAAACGCTGGATCAAGGAGGCCATAGAAATCAGGAAGCAGGGAAAAGATGGCATGAACCGGGATGAGGGGCCTTTATGCTTTCCCACACCTGGGACCACATTCTCCAGAGACCATTGGACAGCGGAAAGCAGGGCCAGCTCGGTGGATCTGACAGATTTGCCGGGCTGGCCCCGCCTACAAAAGTCAGCTGACAAAATGACACCTCGCAATCAGCTGACACTTCTGATGAAGGCTGCAGTGAACAGTCGAAACATGTAAAGAAGGTAAAAACATCTCCTTTCTCTTTTTGTCTTTAATAAGAACAAAAGGTAAAAAAAAAAAAAGTTCATATCCTGGTCATGATGCAGTGGTCAAATTTGACCAAATGTGATTTTTTAAACATATTTTTAAAGGGTAACTGTAGTGAATTTTAATCAATAGCTATTTCAAAGTATCAACTATGATACTAGTGGTTCCGTCCGGTAATTTTGGTCATGATTCCTTCTCAAATAAATGTGAGTTTCAAGTCACTGCTCTGTCAGTCAGTCATGGTCAGGGACATCCTTTCTCCTCTATGGGCTATTTCAGCACTGATAGTGATGCACAGTTGTTGCTTTGTGCGATTGACTGGGCGGCTGTATAGCAGTCAACAAAGTTTTAACATTAGAATTTTATGTAATTTTTTTACAACCATGTACAAGCAAATCTACCCGCATATAATTCAATGAAATAAAATTCTAGTATATCAAGATTTATTCAACGTGTTCTGAAGTTACGTGACTTGCCTGTTCGCACTTGCCTGTTTATCAGGTCCCCTTCAGCTGCTGTTCAATTTATGAAATGACAAAGATTTTTTGAGTGAGTTTTACATACATTTGTTTATTCTGCTGATATATATATATGTATAAACAGTATACACTAAGTAAAAACTCAACCAACCTAACGGGTGTCTGGGTAGACTACCAGAACGTCCTACCATGTTGGAGTGGGTTATTCTGCTGCTTTGTCCCAACACGCATTAGTGCTGCTTAGTCCCAACACGCATTAGCCATTGTTGTCTTTAATACATAGTCCTCCAGGTACCTGGGACTCTGACGAACTCTAGCCGGGCGTCCCCTGGGCGGTAACCCTGCACCAGGCACCGTTGGCCGTACTCGTGAGTTCTCACCACCCCAGTCCATCAAGTCCCACCTCACACAAGATCGCCTCGCCGTGTCTCTAGTCCTCTGTTCCTGTGGCAATTTTCTGAATCTACTGGAGTGCCACCATGACCCATCTGCCGGCTCGAACGTATCCTGATCCAGTTGCCTCGTGATCCACAGGGGCCCCATCCAGAATGGCTGTAGCTTATGTGTGCAGTTAGGGTGTCTGATCCACACTTGATCCAACACCTTCAGTCTGTGGGCTCTCGCCTTGTGCTTCCTGTCAAATTGCCACTTCATTTCACGCAGTCGCGCAGCGACTTGGTCCCGTGGAGAGTCCATTTTCCTTGGACCAGGGGTCGTGGGCGGTCTCAGTCGATCCAAAGGCAGAAGTAGTTCACGTCCCAGCATGAGAGCCGCCGAGGAGCATCCTGTCGTAGCATGAGCCATTGCCCTGTAGTGGAGCAATGTGCTCTGGAGGGCATCCGGGAACATGAAGCCATCCGCCAAAAGGGCTCTCAGTCTATTTTTCAGGGTCTTGTTAAAATGTTAAACGCCCCCATCGGCTTGGGGGTGATAGAATGTGGTTTTAATGTGTTCCACGCCACTAGCGGTCAAGAACTCTTCAAACGGCCCCGGGGTGAATTGCGGGCCATTGTCCATCGTGATTACATTTGGGACCCCCCCCCCCCCCGGTAAATAATAACGGGAGGAATCCCGTAACAATGTCCGTTGTGACTGAATTGGTGGGCAGCACCTCCAGCCACTTTGAGAACAAATCGTAGACCACAAGCAAGAACTGGCTGTTCGGGGGTGCTGCACGCAGTTCGCTGCAGATGTCCAATTGTATGTGTTTCCAAAGGCCCTCAGGTACAACAGCGGCCGCAGGGGTGGAGGGGGTGGTCCACCGGCCTTCCCAATCTCCAAACACGGAACTCAGTTTTTCACCATAGCTTCAATGTCCTTATCAATACCCAGCCACCAAACTGAATCCCTGCAGCACCGTTTCACTCTGACCACACCCAGGTGGCCCTCGTGGAGTATCGCTAGGACACGTGACCTCAGAGACACTGGGAATAGCGTGCAGTCCCACCTCGCTACGCACACCTCAATCCAGCAGCTCAATTTGTTTTTAAACCAGTGGAAGGGTGCCAACTCAGCCTGCACCTTCGCGGGCCAACCCTCCCTAATCACCGAGCACAGTTGTGACAGCACGGGGTCTCGTTCCGACTCCATCCAAAGTTCCTGGAGGGATACTGTTTCCCAGAGGGCCCCATGCAGTGTATTAACCAGATCCACCTCCGTTGGATTGTCGTCATCATCGTCCGAATGTATGGAGTTAGCTGTGGCGTGGGACAGGAGATCCGCTACTACATTATCCTTGTCAGGTGTGAACTGGGTGGTAAAATTGTAGGCCCTCAGCCACTCCATCCACCTGTGGATAGGCAAAAGTCTGTGTCCTGAACCCAACATCTCCAATAATGTCATCAGCGCTCGGTGGTCCGTCCACAGGGTGAAATGGCGCCCATAGAGGTAGATATGTCACTGTTCACATGCCCAGACGCAGGCGAGTGCCTCTCTCTCACCCACAGCGTACTTTTGTTCAGCTGCTGAGAGAGACCTCGATGTGAATGTCACCGGGCACTCCGTACAATCTTGCACCTGGGACATAACCACCCCCACCGCTGAGCCAGATGTGTCACAGGTCACAATGGTTGGCTGCTTTGGATCAAACTGAGCCAGCACTGAAGGGGAAGTAAGTTGGCATTTCAATTTAGCAATTGCCGCTGAACAGGCTGGGGTCCATTGCCATGGCGCATCCTGTTTCAACAGGGCCCGGAGGGGTCCAATCGTTTCCGAGTAGCGAGGAATAAAATGCCCATAAAAGTTCACCATATCCAGAAATGAGGAAATCTGTGCAGGTGTTGATGGTTCTGGGAGGTGCAGGACCGCCTCCATGTTCGAATGCAGGGGCCACCCCCCGTCAACCGGAACCCCATAAACTCTATGGAATCTGCCGCAAAGATGCACTTTTCTCCATTTAGGCTGACTCCGTGTTGCTGTAGTACTGTCAGAACCCATCCCAACTAATCATTGTGTTCCTCTCGCGACGTGCCATGAACTGATGTCATCCAGGTATGCTACCACACCCTTGAGGCCGGCCAGAATCGTGGAAATCGGGTTTACCTGAACACATCCATGTGGGTCACAAATGCTGTCAGGTTCTTGCTGGCTGGGTGAAGGGGCACCTGCAGGTAACCCTGGTGAAGGTCCAGCTTCATGAATACCTTTGAACCGCTGAATGTTGCTGTGAGTTCCTCCATCGTTGAAAGCAGGTACTTACTTGTCCGGGACAATAGCTTTATTCACCATCCTGAGATCAATACATGGTCAGATGCCACCTGATTTTTTCTTGGCCACCACAATATTTGATATCCAGGGTGAAGCATCCACTCTCTCGATGATGCCAGCTTCCAGAAGTTTATTCAACTCCGCCGTGACGTCATACCATAGGGCATGGGGAAATTCATGCTTGGATCTATGAGCGGACAGTGGTAGAACCCGTCGATGCATCCGAGGCCTCTTAACAGCGCTGGCCAGCGAACCTGCCATTCAGGGTATACTGTCAGTACTGTTGAGCCCTGTGGGTCCCTGATGGAGAATCCTAACTCACCCAGCAGATCTATCCCTAGCAAGTCCCCCCTGGTGCGTAATTTAGAAAGTGAATGTGGGGACCGTCTTCAACCCACATTTCACTGAAAAGTTGACCGTGCCCACCATTTTGATTTCGGTATGGCTGTATCCAAACATTTTCACTGCCCCAGCATTGATGGTTTTATTCGGGAAAAGCCTCTTCAAAGTAGCCATACTCAGTATGGACCTGCTGGCCCCTGAATCCACCATAAGCGACTCCATCGAGTTTCAGCAGGTACCATTTCAACGTGTTTCTGAACTCCGCCGCCGAAGGCTTAGCAGTGATAGTGTAGGCTCCGTCCCACACCCTAGTCCGCTGCCTCCAGGGACTCCACCTCTGAGGATTAGCTACATTGCTAACAGCTGTGCCTGGCAGGAAAACCTGGGAGGCTACATTTTCTTTAGCCAACACTGACAGACTCCGGTGAACTGTGGACTCACTCTGCCTAACCAGTTCAAACACCATTTCCAACGAGAGAGTGTCTTTAGTTAATTTTAGCTTGCCCTTCAGCCACTTGTTAGTACAGTGGGCCAGTTTATCCCAAACCAGCTACTCCTCGATAGGCCTGAAGGCACATTCTCTTGCTAGGCTGTGGAGCTCCGTAATAAAGGACTGAGTGGACACAACCGTTTGCTGTTGGCGGTCAAAAAACTCATATCTCCACGCCATGATGGTGGAATGGTCTCCAAAAACACAGTCCATTAATTCCAAACTGTCTTTCAGTGAACCGCTGCCACACAGACCAAAAAATATCCGCTGGCCTTCCTCACGGAGGTAGTGGACAAAAGGGCTCCTTCGTCTCTCCTCGCTGACACCGCTCATGCCGGCCACGGCCACATACACATTGAATGTTTCTCTCCAACAGGCCCATGGTATAGCTTGTGCTCCTGGAGACTGTAAAAATGGAGGTGGTTCTCTAATACACGCCCCCACGTTTAATAACTCGTGTTATGTCCGAATAACACAAGACTGGAGCCACTCTTAACTGAACACTGAACTCCCTTTTCTAACAACAACACAATATATACATATCCTAAGACAAACTGATCCTGGGTGAAGGCCCAGACTAAGAGTAATCCAAAAAACTCAAATGATGAATAAAAAAATCAAGGATTCAGTGTACCCCACCTGGTATGGGGTTACCAAGCCCTGGAGCCAGGCCTGGGGGAGGGGCTCGATTGCTTTCTGCCCATAGGACCCAGCCGGGCTCAGCCCAAAGAAGTTACATCGGTCCACCCTCCAGTGGGCTCACCACCTGCAGGAGGGACCATGGGGGTCCCGTGCTATGCGGATCAGGTGGCAGGTGAAGGCAGAGACGTTCGCGGTCTGATCCCTTGCTTTCAAAACTGGCTTTTGGGGCGTGGAACATCACTTCTCTGGTGGGGAAAATGCTGGAGCTGGTGCACGAGGTTGAGAGATACCGGCTAGATATAGTTTGGCTCACTTCAAGGCACAGCCCCAGTTCTGGAACCAGTTTCCTTGAGAGGGGCTGGAGCTTGGACTACTCTGGAGTTGCCCTGAGTGAGATGTGATGGGCAGGGGTGGGTATTCTTATATTCCCCCGCCTTGCTGCCTCTATATTGGAGTTTTCCCCGGTGGACGACAGGGTAGCTTCCCTGCCCGCTCATGTTGGGAAATGGGTATTGACCATCATTTGTGCCAATGCACGAAACGATGGTTCAGAGTATGCACCATTTTTGGAGTCTCTGACTGGGTACTGGAGAGTGCTCTTCTATGAGATTCCATTGTCCAACTGGGGGACTTCAATGCACACGTAGGCAATGACAGTGAAACCTGGAGGGGCGTGATTGGGAGGGACGGCCTGCCCAATCTGAACCCAAGTGGTGTTCAGTTATTGGGCTGTGCCAACCACAGCTTGTCCATAACGAACACCATGTTCAAGCATAAGGGTGTCCATATGTGTACCTGGCACCAGGATGCCCTTGGTTGCAGGTCGATGATTGATTTTGTTATGTCATCAGATCTGCGACCACATGTCTTGGACACTCGGGTGAAGAGAAGTTCAGAGCTGTCAACTGATCCCCACCTGGTGGTGAGTTGGATCCGATGGCAGGGGTGGACGCCACTTAGACCCGGCAGACCTAAACATATAGTGAGGGTGTGCTGGGAACGTCTGGCTGAGACCCCTGACCGGGAGGTCTTCAACTCCCACTTCCTTGTGAACTTGGACCACATTCTGAGGGAATCTAGAGATATGGAGTCTGAATGGGCCATGTTCTCCATCTCCATTGTTGGAGCGGCTGCCCAGAGCTGTGGCTGCAAGGTTGTTGGTGCATCTCATGGTGTCATTCTGGAAAACTGTCCAGCGGCTCAGGAGGGGGGAAGCAACTCCCCGTCAATAACTGGAGATAATGTCGAGTGGCGGAAGGAGTACTTCGAGGATCTCCTCAATCTCACTGACATGCCTTCCATAGAGGAAACAGGGCTTAAGGGCAAGGGTGACAACATGCCTATTACAAGGATTGACATTGCTGAAGTGGTTAAAAAACTCTTTGGTGGCCAGGCCCCAGGGGTGGACGAAATTCGTCCTGAGTACCTCAAGGCCCTGAATGTTGTAGAGCTGTCATGTTTGGCATGCCCCTGCATTGTTGTGTGGAAGTCGGGGACAGTGCCCTTGGCATGGCAAACCGGGGTAGTGGTTCATCTTTTTAGAAAGGGGGCCGGAGGCCGCGTTTCAACTTTTGCGGGATTACACTTCTCAGCCTTCCAGGGTACTGGAGAGGATAGTCCGACCGCTGGTCGAACCTCAGATTCAGGAGGAGCAATGTTGTTTTCATCCTGGCCATGGCACACTGGACCAGCTATGTACCCTCTTGAGAATCCTCAAGGGTTTGTGGGAGTTTGCCCAACCAGTGCACATGTGTTTTGTGAAGTTGGAGAAAGCATTTGACCACGTTCGTCGTGGTCTCTTGTGGGGGGGTTGCTGCGGGAGTATGGGATATTGGGCTCGTTATGAGCTATCTGGTCCCTATACAACTATTACAAGAGTTTGGTTTGTATTGCCAACACCAAGTCAAACTCATTTCCAGTGAGAGTTGGACTCCGCCAGAGGTGCCCTTTGTCAACAATCCGGTTCATAATTTTTATGGACAGGATATCTAGGTGCACCCAAGCATTGGAGGGTGTCATGCTTGGTGACCACAGGATTTCATCTCTGCTGCTTGTGGATGATGTTGTCCTGTTGGCTTCATCAAGCAATGACGTACAGGCCTTACTGGAGCGGTTTGCTACTGAGTGTGAAGCAACTGGGACGAGAATCAGCACCTCCAAGTTCGAGTCCATGGTCCTCAGGCAGAAAAAGGTGGGATGTCTTCTCCAGGTTGGGGACAAGCTCCAGCTCCAAGTGGAGGAGTTTAATTATCTCCATCCATGATGGATCGGAGCAGCCTCTGGAGTGATGCAGACATTGTACTGGTTTGTTGTGGTGAAGAGGGAGCTGAGCTCTAAAGCAAAGCTATCGATTTACTGGTCAATCTACGTTCCTACCCTAACCTATGGTCATGAGCTTTGGGTAATGACTGAAAGAATGAGACTGCGAATACAAGCGGCTGAAATGAGCTTTCTCCATAGGATTGCTGGACTCCTCCATACTGAAAGGAGCCATTTGAGGTGGTTTGGTCATCTGATCAGGATGCCTCCTGGACGTCTCCCACTTGAGGCATTTCGGGCACGTCCCACTGGGAGGAGACCCCTGGGCAGACCCAGGACATACTGGAGAGACTACATCTCCCAGCTGGCCTGGGAATGTTTTGGTATCCTCTCTGAAGAGCTGGAACAGGTGGCGGGGAGAGGGAAGTTTGGGTTTCTCTGCTAAAACTGCTTCCCCCGTAACCAGGACCTCCAAAAAAGCAGCAGAAGATGGATGGATGGATGGAGTAATCTAATGACTAATGACCATTTGGAGAAGCAGAATTCCTGCCAACTAAGATATGTATATAGTTAACGCTTGCAAGGGTAGTATCTCATGGAGCGGGGAATGTGAAGGAACGTGGCCATTTTTGGATTCACCAACTTTTCTGAGCAATGCTCACAACCATCAGGGTTCCCCTCTGTCAACAGCAACAGTTAACGATGTTTAGTCATGTTTAACAACCATTTGCACCATTTGTGCAAATGACAGAGTGTTTGTGAAAGACAGCCGGTGAATATTAGCAACTGTGTTTGCAATGATGAGCAGCTATTTACAGCTCTTTTGATAATGCTTGAGAACATTTGAGACCTTTGCCAACTCCAGCTAAAATACCAGATGAATGTCAGGAGAATCTTGGATCCAACCCAATAAAACAGGGTCAGCAAACCGTCCCCAGGATTCAGTTTCTCCTGACCACTGAGGGAGACAGACACCTGTAGAAGCTATACATAAACAACAACAATATATATATATTTTTTTTTTTTTTTCTATAACAAAATATATGAAGGGCGGCACGGTGGAAGAGTGGTTAGCACTGCGGCAGCACAGCAACTCACCCTTGGCCGGGGGATCCTGGGTTCGATCCCAGCCCCTGACCAACAGTGATCTGTGTGGAGTTTACATGTTCCCCCATGTCTGCGTGGGTTTACTCCGGGATTTCTCCGGTTCCTTCCCACGTGCCAAAAACATGCAAGTTATGTTAATTGGCATCAAACTGGGGATTCTAAATTGTCCTTAGGTATGACTGTGAGAGTGAACGGTTGTCTGTCTCTCTGTGTTGGCCCTGCAATGGACTGGCGATCTGTCCAGGGTGGACCCTGCCTCTCGCTCAAAGATGCTGGGATAGGCTCCAGACCCCCCGCGACCCGAAAAGGATTAAGCAGAAGAAGATGAATGAATGAATGAAAAATATATGAACACAAAACAAGATATAACTGCTTGGATTGACTGGGTATTTACTATGGCATCACGGGCCAAAACCTATTGGAGCACAGCTGGGGCAAAAGCTTCCTAGCTCATCCATGCTCACATGAGCTCCACACTGCAAAACACAAACAAAGACCATACACACTTATGCTAAATACATATATACACTGTACTTTTTTGTAACTCAGCATGTAAACATAGTGAGCCCTACCTTCATATGGAGACAGTTTGTCAGCGCTCAACAGAAGAGCTACTGGTCTCTGTGTATCTGCTTACCTTTTGTCTCTGCCCTTCATGTTTTCCATAACTATTGCTGTTCCCTGTGTCTCTGATTGCCCTTGATTGTTTCCACCTGTTCCTTGTTGCTGTGATTACTCCCCTGTCTTTATAGGTGCATCTCAGTCTGTGTCCTGTGCGGTGTCCTTGGTTTATGGTTTAAGGTTTATGTCGGCGTTTCACACATGTTCCTGCAAAGTCTGTTTTGTAGCCTAGTTTGTTCCTGTTCTGCCAAGCCCGAGTTTGTTTCGATTTCAGCCCATGAGCAGTTTCGATTTCTATTTTCTGTTTATGAATAAATAATAGTTTACCAGAAGTCAAATGGCGCTTGGGTCCTCTTCTCCTTCCTTGCCCCAGAGGGTCAATCCTAACAGCTATTGTTTCTATTGGTTCTGTTGAGATTTTTTGGATTGATATTATTTTTGGCTTTGTTTACTTTCTGTTCATGTTTGGGATCATAGTAATATTCATAGATGCTTGATAATTATTCTATCTGTAGAGGATGCAGGCTTAAACAGTCTCATAGAGACTGGCGGTGAGGTGCTGAACTGGACAGAAGCTGGAACCAGGTGGTTGAACTGTTGAAATTAATAGGAATTGTCAGAACGTGGGTTGGAGCCATGTCCTTGCCTTGTGTTATAGTTTATATTTTTTGTTACCAGGACATGGTCTCCAACCCACATCCTCGCTTGAAGTTCAGTTTCTGTGATTTTCTCTATTTAGTCCATCCTCTCCTTTAGTTTGCATGTTTGGATTTTCTGCATTTATTGTTGTTGGGTGTTGTAGTCAGGATTCTGTTCTTGTTTTATATTTTCTCCTGCTTTGCCTTGGTTTTCAGTGATTTGTAAGATAAGATAAGATAAGATAAGCCTTTATTAGTCCCACAACGGGGAAATTCCAGGATTGCAACAGCACAGGGATAGCAACACTCAGAGCAACAATCAGAAGGCAAGGAAAAAAAGCAAGAGCAGCTAATATACATATGTACATATTACTATATATATATATATATATATATATATATATATATATACATATACCTGTACACACACAGACACAGTGCAGAGCATTGTAGCTGGATGGAATAAATATATGAGTATATAAACACAGTGCGGAGCATTGTAGCTAGATGGAATAAATATGTAGATATATAAACACCCACAGTACGGAGCATTGCAGCTAGGTGGAATAAATATGAAAATATATAAACACACACAGTGCGGAGCAATGTAGCTAGATGGAATAATATGTAGATATATAAACACACAGTGCGGAGCAATGTAGCTAGATGGAATAATATGTAGATATATAAACACACACAGTGCAGAGCATTGTTGCTAGATGGGATGAAACAGCACAACCGTCTACTTAGTTATCCTACATGGTATGATTATGTGCCCATACATATTCTCACCCTCCATAGCGACCAGTATTTTCTTAGTCGTATGCCGGAGGGTACCATTGTGTAAGTCTATTGCATCTTTTGCATTCAAAAACTATTAGGTTGTTACGTCTTTTTGCTATCTCTGCGAGCAGCCCTGCTTAGGTTGTACAGTCTGACAGCCGTTGGTAGGAAGGACCTGCGAAACCTCTCGGTTGTGCACCTGGGATGATGTAGTCTGCTGCTAAATGAGCTCCTCAGTGCATTCAGTATGTACTGCATAGGGTGGAACTCGGACTCCAGCAGAGATGACAGTTTAGCCACCGTCCTTCTCTCTCCTATCTCCTCCACCGGGTCAAGCCGCTGCCCCAGGACAGTGCTAGCTTTCTTGATCAGTTTGTTCAGTCTCTTCCTATAGGCTGCTGTAATGCCACTGCCCCAGCAGACCACTCCAAAAGTGATGGCTGATGCCACCACCGTGTCATAGAATGTTTTCAGCAGTGCCCCTTGTACACCAAAAGACCCGAGTCTCCTCAGTAGGAACAGCCTGCGCTGTCCCTTCTTGTAGAGTGCGTCAGTATTGTGTGACCAGTCTAGTTTATTGTTCAGATGAACACCCAGGTACTTGTAGGATGTCACCATCTCATTGTCTGTTCCCTGTATATTTACTGGTGCTGTGAGGGGTTGTCCATGCCTGCGGCAGTCCACCAACAGCTCCTTAGTTTTCCTCGCGTTGATCTGGAGGCAGTTCCGATGGCACCAGTCCATGAAGTCCTGGATAAGCCCTCTGTACTCAGCTTCATCTCCATTGGAGATGAGGCCAACGATCGCAGAGTCATCAGAGAACTTCTGTAGATGGCAGTGTGTTGTGTTGTGTGAGAATCAGAATCAGGTTTATTGCCATTGTTCATGTAGTACACAAACTAGGAATTTGTCTCAGTGCAATGCTGCAACATTAAACATGATAAGATAAGAGAAATAAACTATACATGTAATAAAGTGTAGGATAAGATTAAGTGATACTGGTCAACAGTTAAAATATATATTAGCCAGCAGCAGATACTGTGGAGAACTATATAGTGCAGTCGGTAATGCAGGAAGAAAACAGTGATGATTGACATGAGTCTGGTTGAGCTGCTGTACATGGTGCACGAGAGTCAATAAGTCACTTAGTGTTCAGCAGTCTAATGGCAGAGGGGAAGAAGCTGTTCATGTGACGGGAGGTTTTAGTCTGGATGGACCGAAGTCTTCTACCAGAGGGGAGGGGGGCAAACAGTACGTGACCAGGGTGTGAGGGATCGGCTATGATCCGGCCAGCACGCCTCCGGGTCCTGGAGATGTACAGATCCTGGAGAGATGGGAGCTTGCAGCCGATCACCTTCTCAGCAGTGCGCACGACGCGCTGCAGCCTTAGTCTGTCCCTGGCAGTGGCTCCTGCGTACCACACGGTTATGGAGGTGGTGAGGATGGACTCGATGATGGCTGTGTAGAACTGCACTAACATCTTGGTGGGTAGCTTGAGCTTCCTCAGCTGCCGCAGGAAGAACATCCTCTGCTGGGCTTTTTTGATGAGTGAGCTGATGGTCAGCTCCCATTTGAGGTCCCTGGTGATGGTAGTGCCTAGGAAGCGGAAGGAATCAGCAGTGGTGATGGGAGAGCCTGAGAGGGTGAGGGGGGGCAGAGGAGTAGTGACTTTCCTGAAGTCTACAATCATCTCCACTGTCTTCAGAGCGTTCAGCTGCAGGTTGTTATTGCTGCACCAGGACGCCAGCTGGGCCACCTCTCTCCTGTAGGCGGACTCGTCGCCGTTGGAGATGAGCCCGATGAGGGTGGTGTCGTCCGCAAACTTGATCAACTTGACAGACTGGTGGCTGGAGGTGCAGGAGTTGGTGTAAAGGGAGAAGAGTAGGGGGGAAAGTACACAGCCCTGGGGTGATCCGGTGCTGATGCTAGTAGAGTCTGAGACAGTCTTTCCCAGCCGCACATGCTGCCTCCGGTCCGTCAGGAAGTCAATGATCCACCTGCAGAGGGAGTCAGGCACGTTGAGCAGGGACAGCTTGTCCCGGAGCAGAGCGGGGCGGATGGTGTTGAATGCGGAGCTGAAGTCCACAAACAGGATCCTGGCGTAGGTTCCCGGGGAGTCCAGGTGCTGCAGGATGGAGTGGAGGGCCAGGTTGACTGCATCGTCTACAGACCTGTTGGCTCGATAGGCAAACTGCAGCAGGTCCAGGAGAGGGGTGGTGATGGACTTGAGGTGGGACAGGACCAGGCGCTCAAAGGACTTCATGACTACAGAGGTGAGCGCTACAGGTCTGTAGTCATTAAGTCCAGTGATCCGTGGCTTCTTGGGGACAGGGATGATGGTGGAGGATTTGAGGCAGGACGGCACGTGGCATAACTTAAGGGAGGTGTTAAAAATGTCTGTGAATACAGGAGCCAGCTGTTTCGCACAGAGTCTCAGGGTGGAGGGAGACACGCCGTCTGGGCCGGGGGCCTTGCGCGGGTTCAGTCTGGAGAACTGTTTGAGCACGTCCTGCTCACTGATGATAAGGGGAGGGGGGGAGGAGGGGGGGTGCCTTAAATGAAGTAGGGAATGTGGAGGCTGTGGAGCTGGAGGGAGGGGGGGAGTTGGACACAGATGACGAGGTGTCAAAACGGGCATAGTGTTGGGACAGTCTTTGACAAAGGGCTTTGTCATCCTGACCTTTAGGAGCCTTAGGTCGATAGTTGGTGATTTACCTCAGTCCTCTCCACACGGAAGCCGAATCATTAGCAGTGAACTGCTGCTGGAGTCTCTCCGAGTATAGAGATTTAGCCCTCTTCAGCTCTCTGTTAAACCGGTATTTAACCTCCCTGTAGCAGTCCCTGTCTCCACTTTTCAGCGCTGCTTCCTTCTCCTTCCTGATCTGTCTGAGCTTAGCTGTGAACCAGGGTTTGTCATTAGAGTAACTCACCCTGGTGCGTGATGGAAGAATGTTCTCTTCACAAAAGTGGATATATGAGTTCACAGTGTCCGTGTACTCATCCAGATCATGCGTGGCTCCTTTAAGCATGCCCCAGTCAGATATTTCCATGCACGTTTCCAGCTTCTCCTCAGCATCACTGGTCCGTATCTTCGTAGTGCTCACAACAGGTTTAGTGAGCTTCAATCTCTGTCTGTATGTGGGAATGAGGTGAACCATCACGTGATCAGATAATCCCAGCGCAGCGCGAGGGACAGCGCGATATGCGTCTTTCACTGTGGTGTAACAGTGATCCAGTGTGTTTAATCCTCTGGTGGGGCATTTAATAAACTGTTTGTAGCGGGGGAGATCGTGGCTCAGATTGCACTGATTAAAGTCGCCAGCCACAATAATCAGCGAGTCTGGAAAACTCCGCTCTGTGTGTTGAATGTGATCCGCGAGCACGCGCTGAGCTTCGCGCGTGTCCGCGTCGGGAGGGGCGTACACAGCGATCATTATGAAAGAAGCAAACTCCCGCGGGGAATAGAAGGGCTTGCAATTGATAACAAGAAATTCCAAGGCAGGAGAACAGTGTTTGGAAATTTCCGTTACATCAGAGCACCAGCTGCAGTTGATGTAGAAGCAGACACCGCCTCCTGTGGTCTTGCCGGAAAGCTCTGTGTCACGATCAGCACGGAAGAGCTGGAAGCCGTCGCGGCGCAGCGCGCTGTCCGGTATATTTTCCCGGAGCCAGATCTCAGTAAAGCAGAGGACAGCTGAGGAGGAGAGGTCCTTAAAACGCATCAGCAGTCTCAGTTCATCCACCTTGTTAGAGAGAGAGTTGGTATTGGACAGAAATATGCCAGGCAGCGCCGTTCGCGAGCCTCTCCTGCGAAGTCGTACGAGAGCGCCCGCTCGTCTTCCTCTCTTCCGCCGTCTCACTTTCCGAGCCAAACAATAAACCAGATCGGCGGCAGGGGCTAGAAAAACTGGGAGGAGGTCCGTGGGGGTGAAAGTCCTGATATTTAGAAGTTCTTCACGGGTATAAGTGCAAGCAGACACACAATTGACAAACAAGAAGAAGTCCGCAGTATAAAGAGTGAACAGGAAGGGAGCCAACACTATTCCCTGGGGGGCCCCCGTGCTACCGATGATTGTGTCGGACACACAGTCCCGGGTTCTCACAAACTGAGGCCGGTTCATGAGGTAGTCCAGGATCCATGATGACAGGTGCTGATCCACCCCTGCGCGCAGCAGCTTGTCCTTCAGGATCATCGGTTGGATGGTGTTGAAAGCACTGGAGAAGTCAAAAAACATGATCCTCACCACATTCCCGGGCTTCTCCAGGTGGGACAGAGAACGGTGAAGGAGGAAGATCACCGCATCCTCCACCCCAATGCCATGCTGGTAGGCGAACTGGAGTGGATCCATCGCTGGTTCCACCAGGGGGCGGAGGTGATCAAGGAGCAGTCTCTCCAAGGTCTTCATCAAGTGGGACGTCAAGGCCACCGGTCTTTAGCTGTTCAGGTCTTTGGGGTGGGAAGTTTTTGGTACAGGTACCACACAAGATGTTTTCCACAGCTGTGGTATCCTCCCCAGCTTCAGGCTCAGGTTGAAGATGTACGCCACAATCCCACACAGCTGGTCTGCACAGGACTTGAGGAGCTTTGTGCTGATGCCGTCTGGTCCCGTCGCCTTCCTCGCCTTGATCTTCCTCAGCTCTGTCCTCACCTGGGTCTTGGTCAGGGTCAGGATGGGGGGCTGTGTGTTGGGAGTGGGGGGGTGTTGGTGGAGTGGGCAGCAGGACTTGATGTCTTTAGAGGCAGCAGTGGTTGTTGTGCAGTCAGGGGGGAGGGCGGTTGGTCAAACCTATTGAAAAACAGATTCAGATTGTTCGCCCACTCCCTGCCCCCCGTGGCCTGGGGGGAGGTATTCTGGAGCCCAGAGATGGTTTTGAGGTTTCTCCAGACCCCGCTGATGTCGCTCTGTTGCAGCTTGTCCTCCATCTTCTTCCTGAAGCTGTCCTTGACTTCTCTGATCTTTCTCCTCAGCTCCCTCTGTACGGACTTCAGCATCTCCCTATTCCCCGACCTGAAGATCCTCTTCTTCTCTCTCAGAAGTGTTTTTATCTCACGGTTGATCCAGGGTTTGTTGTTTGAGCAACACCGTATGGTCTTGGTGGGAACGGATTTGTCCACACAGAAGCTGAGATAGCCCGTGAAGGTGCGAGTGAGGCCATCGATGTCCTCACCATGTGGATCGCAGAGCTGCTTCCAGGCGGTGGCTTCAAAACAGCCCTTTAGAGTGTCCATTGCCTCCTCAGACCATAACTTCACTGTGCACATGGCCGGAGGTTGTCTGTGCACTAGGGGTTTGTACACCGGCCGGAGATGAACCAAGTTGTGATCCGATCTCCCGAGTGGGGGGAGTTGTGATGAGGTGTACGCCTCCTTAGTGTTTGCGTAGAATAAGTCCAATGTTTTATTGTCTCTAGTGTGGCATGTGACATACTGGGTAAACGTGGGTAGAATGGGAGACAGTGAAACATGGTTGAAATCGCCTGAGATGAGGAGAAGAGCATCTGGGTGTTCTGTCTGCAGCCTGCTGATTACTGAATGGATGACGTCACGCGCTGTCCCAGCGTTCGCCGTCGGATTTGCATAAACAACAATGCAGGTCACGTGTGACTATTCTCTCGGGAGATATGTAGGCCGCATGCTAACAGCTAGTAACTCAACGTCTTTGCTGCAGTGACGTTGTTTAACAGTGATATGTCCCGGTCTGCACCAGTTGTTGTTAACATACATTATCACTCCACCGCCCCTTGCTCTGCCACTGTCTGGTGTTCGGTCTGCCCGTATCATGTGGAAACCCTCCAGCTCAATGTTAGCATCTGCTGCTAGTTCAGTTAGCCACGTCTCAGAAAACAAAAGGAGAGAGCACTCCCGGTATGTGCTATAGTAGCGGCAGATAGCCGCTAGCTCATCTACCTTTCCCAGTAACGACCGTACATTTCCCATGACAGTAGATGGAAGCGAGGGTCTGTACCTTATTTTTTTTGGCCTCTGCCTTACTCCAGCCCGGCAGCCGTGGCGTTTTCGCCTCAGTTCTCTCGGTATGTCGAGTTTTTCCGTTAGCACCGGGTGGCGGTTGAATGCTAGCAGCTCTTCCCTGCTGTATCGACTCCTGCTATAAACAGTGGCTCCGTCCACCAGCTCAGGAGACATTTGGGACGATCTGTGTGTCCGTGATATAAATAAAGTGAAAAAAAAACGGATCAAAAAGAGAGAGGGAGGGAAAAAAGACTCGGAATCGAGCCGCTGTTGCAAAGGGCGGCCGACTCGTGTGGCGCCGGAAGTAGTTAAGTTTGTATTATTATTATTATGATCAGAGGTTAGGTCAGTCATTATTTGAATGATGATTGTCATGGTATTGTCTCCCCAGTTCTCTTTTTATGTTCTGTGTCTCCCTTCTCTGATTGTGTGTGCAGCTGCGCCCCTCCTGTCATCTTTGTTTTCCTCATGTGTCAGCTGTCAGTCATGATTGGTCTCCCCACCTGTGCCATGTTGTCTTGATTGTCCCCTTGATTATTTAAGTTCTGTTTTACTTCTGTTCTGTTCAGGTTCCTTTCGTCATGTTGGCATGACTACATGCTTCTGCCTGCTCCGTCCATTGACTATCCTGTCTAGTTCTTGTCATGTCCAAGTTTAGTCTGTCTTTTGCCTTAGCTTTTTGTTGCAGCTTCCGAGCTGCGGGTTATTTTCCATTTTAAGCCCTCGAGCTGTGGTCTGGGTGACCAGCTCTTAATAAAAGACTGCCGAACTTATGTTCAGCAATTGGATGCAGTCTCTACAACCGTGACAGGAGTGGCTTAGACTATAATTTTTCATTCATGAGGAAATTACATTTGTTTACATACCTATTCACAAAATAATGTCTGTGTAGTAGCTCATCATACCTGGAGTGAACAGATGTCTCAGCAGAAGGTGATCTTTTTTTTTTTTTTTTTTTTTTTTTTTCTCGCAGAGGTCCAGTGTCCAAATCTTTTCTGAGTTTTTTTCTCTGTCCATATTTGTTTGTTGCTATCTGGTGAATAACATGGTGATTCTGCTCCCTCTTCTCTCTCACGCTCTCTCTCAGATCAGGATATTCAATGTAATGTTAGGAGGAAAATAATAAAATAAAAAAAGTGCAGACTGGGAAAACATCCCTGGAAACTGAAGCATCGTAGTAACTCCTTATATGGGCATAATTCCTTATATGGTTATAACCATGACTGGCTGTGGTCAAAATGACAGCAAGTCATGAGCCAACAAATAAGTGCTCTGAAATCATGTATGTTTTATTTTAATACACTTCAGAAAACATAAAACAGACATATTTACAAAAAGTCGTGGACTGGGAGACGTTTAGATTTTGTTCAAAGTTATTGACATAATAAAACTGTCTGTAAGAACATTTAAAGGTTATTTGGTTGTGTTCACTACTTGGCAAACCAAAAACAACTGTAGCAACATTTGCTACAACTGATTGTGAATGCTCACAAGTATTTTGTAAATATTTGCAACTGAAGAGTTTGCAAAAACCGATAAACGCCACTTCCATGAAATTTCACTCTTTACATCTAACAACTGTTAACATTACCTACTTATAGAAGTTCAAATCATTTTATCTCAAAAGCCGATACGTCCCATGTAATAAAGGCAACAAATTCATGTTTTTTTTTTTCAAAGGCCGATAAACGCCGTTTTTTTTTTTTTTTTTTAACAAAAGCAGATAACTCCACAGGGCAGATCAGCACTTGGTATTTGGGTCATGTGACTCATCTTGGCTGCCTTCCCAGTCTGTGTGCTCTGACTGATTTCCCTGGCTGTGTTTGGAATGTTCACTCACTCACTCACTCCCCCATTACTCGCTATATAGTGAATTTAGATATAGTGGACGATACAGTAAACTCAATATAACAATAAAATTAACTGCTTTTGGACACCACTGGACTTGTTTTCACGGCACGGTTAATGACGTCGTCACGTGAGACAGTAAAATGTAACAGACTAGCAGTGGTAAATGAATACCTGCATGTAATTTGTAGTAAATATGGATTAAATCAAATCGTTTTTGCGAATTATTAAATATAAATATCTTAAAGTAGTTTATGTTGTGATGTGAAGCTCCTATCTCACTGCTCCATTGGCTGTGCATTCACTATACAGTATAGTACACTATATGGGGAAGGAGGATTTTTTTTTTTTCCAGCCTTATTCCTTTTGTTTTTATGCTGTGCACAGCAATGAACAGAGAGATAAATGCCATTTCAATTCTCTTGTATGTCCTGTACGTATAGTAGTATTGACAATAAAATCTTTGAATCTTGACCTTTGAATTATAGCTTTATTATAGCTATATTTTACCATTTTACTGAGTGGATATGCCTAAATCAGTGTGTCAATCATACTACGTTGATGCTTAGACATTCAAGTATGTTCCAGACAAAACAGCATGGCTTTGGGGACTTGTCTGTGTTTGCAAAAGAATGGCTTGTAGACTCATCTGTTTTTTGTTTTTTTTAAAGTACTAATAAATTGCCAAAAAGTAACAATGACTTGATGTTTGATTTTTTTGCTTTATTATGTCTGAGATACTCATATTTCAAGTGACCATGTCTTAGAAGCTTATTTGGAAATACTAACACCTATAAACCTACAGATGATTTTTTTTCCTCATTTTGAACACAACTGGACTTATCTGTTTTTTCAAAAGAACTCTTCAACTGTGTGAGGAAAAATGTATTCACCAAAAAAATTCAAACATGTTAATTTTTTTTGTAACAAGAAAAACTGTTTAGGACCTTAAAAACCATTTGTGTTGGACAAGTATTCGGTGCTCCGTGAGATACAGGGGTAAGAGATAAGGCTTTGGCTAGATGCACACTAACTGGTTTGGGATTTTATATGATCCACATTATTGTCACTGTTTGCAAATCTGAAAGACATTGTAGGTTGAAGACCAGCATTCAGTGCAACACAGCATGTTTAAGAGCACACACACTGTCTGACACACACGGACACAAGACAAATACACTGCCGATAAAAACTATTCACCCCCCTTGGATGTTTCAACTATTTATTGCTTTATTAAATGAAATCATGGTCAAAACAATATGGCTTTCTCGACAAAAATTTGAAAAATAAAAGCTTCTTTCATGTCAAAGTGAAAACAGATTTTTACAAACTACTGTCAATTAATTAAAATTATATTAGGTATAGTAAATGACTGCATAAGTATTCACCCGCTGCAGGTCAGTATTTAGTAAATACACCTTTGGCTGCAATCACAGCACTGAGTCTGTGTGGATATATCTCAATCAGGCTGGTACATCTGGATGCTGCAGTTTTTCTCCGTTCTTCCTTGCAACAGCTTGCAACCTTGCAACAGCTCAAGCTCTGTTAGGTTGCTCGGGGATTGGGCGTGAACAGCTTTTTTTCAAGTCCAGCCACAATTTCTTGATGGGATTGAGATCTGGGCTTTGACTTGGCCACTCCAGAACATTCACCTTGCTGTCTTTGAACAATTTCTGTGCAGCTTTTGCTGTATGCTTGGCGTCATTGTCTTGCTGGATACTGAATCTTCTCCCAAGTTGTTGCTACTCCTTGCAGATTGAATCAGATCATCCTCCAGGATTTGGTGATATTTTTCTGCATTCATTCATGTTCCCCTCTACCTTTACAAGCCTTGCAGGGCCTGCTGTTGAGAAGTATCCCCAGAGCATGATGTTGTCACCACCATGCTTCCCGGTGGAGATGGTGTGTTTGTGGTGAGGTGCAGTGTTTGGTGGTCACCAAACATAGCATCAGTCAGATGGCTAAAAAGCTCAATTTTTGTCTCATCAGACCGAAGAACATTCTTCCAATTGACCTTGGAATCTCTCTTTGGGCAAATTCCAGGCGAAATTTCATGTGAGCTTTTTTTTCAACAGTGGCCACTCTCCATACAGCTTGGACTGGTAAAAAAAAAAAAAAAAAAAAAAAAAAAACAGGCAACAGTTGTTGCATGTAGTCTCTCCCAACTGGCTCTCAACTCCTTCAGAGTGGTTGTAGGTGTCTTGGTGACCTCCCTCACCAGTCTTCGCCTTGCTCGATCACTCAGTTTGTGAGGACAAACCCAGCTCTAGGCAGATTTACACAAGTGCCATACTGCTTCCATTTCTTAATGGTGGATTTAACTGAACTCCGTGGGATGCCCAGTGAGTTGGAAATCTTGCTTGTAGTATCTCCTGTCAGACTTTTCAATGATTTTTTTCCCCCCCTATCTTGACGTGTTCTTTTGTCTTCATGTTGCAGTTGTAGCAGCAATACTGATGAACCAGAGACTGGACCTCCCACACACAGGTGTCTTTATACTACCATCACTTGACACACATTAACTGAATTCAGGTGATCTCCATTTCACTAATTGTGAGACTGCAGATGTCCACTAGCTGGACTTCTGTTGAATTTGGTCAGGCACTTTAAAGGGGGTGAATATTTATGCAATCATTTACTTTACCTTAGATAATTTTAATTAATTGACAGTAGTTTGTAAAAATCTGTTTTCCTTTTGACATGAAAAAAGCTTTTTTGACAAATCTTTGTCAAAAAAGCCAAATTCTTTAGACCGTGATTTCATTTTGTAAAGCAATTAAAGGTTGAAACATCCAATACTTTTTATAGGCAGTGTATGTTGGGCTGCATAGTTACCTCCATGTGTTGTAGAAGAGCAGGGGGATGTTGAGGCCGACAGTCAGCCATTCCTGGGCACACAGGAACATGATGCAGAAAAGCACATGGATAGAGTACTCCGGCAGCACCAACTACAGGGAAGACAGAAATGTCAGAAGTTTGGATCTTCAAACAGCTTCAATGTTTATCACAAATTAATATCATAAGGTCATTCAGCTTTTACTTGAATAGGATTCCTGGCTACTCTGCCTTCATCCGAACACCATTTACTGTCATTGACTGTGCTGTTATTTTATAACCATTTTTCATACCAGAGGAGTACTTTTTTACTCAGATTCAGTCTGTTATGTTTGATGGAGGAGAATAGAGTTGGTTTTGTCAGCTCGTGGTCTCGTCTGATTCCTTCCTCCACATTGGTGACCTAGAGACGTGAAATGGAACACAGACCAAGCACCACCATGGAGACACTCCCGCTGGAAGCTCCCGCCGCTGTATGCGCCACGGCAGTCAGACTCCCGGACTTTTGGCTTCACAACCCGGCCGCTTGGTTTATTCATGTGGAAGCCCAGTTTGCCCTTCGTGGAGTCTCAACAGATAGCACAAAGCACCATCATGTGGTGGCATCACTGGACACGTGCACCACGCAGCAAGCCACGAGTCTACTCTAAGACCCGCCAGCCCAAGGAAAATATGACACCCTCAAGCGGATGCTGCTGCACCATTATACCCTTTCGGATAGAGAGAGGGCAGAAAGGCTCCTCGCACGCTCGGAGTTAGGGGACAAATCGGCTGTGGAACTTAAGGAGGACATGCTCGCGCTAATGGGTAAAGATGACAGATTTTTCCTGTTTACCCACCTCTTCCTCAGGAACCTACCAGCTACAGCATGGGCGATCCTTGCTAATTTGCCACTGCTGGTGGCCAGGAACTACTGTATGCTGGCAGAAGAGGCAGACCGAATCATCTTGGCAAACAAAGCTTTCAGCATGCACGCAGTGACACCGGGATCTCCAAAGGAATTCAGCGAGGTCGAGGAGCTGATGGTGGTGGCAGGGACAACCACCCGGAGACACAGGACTGCGATGCTGTGTTTTTATCACCACCGTTTTGACAAGGAAGCGCAATGTTGTCTGCCGCCGTGCCACTTCAAGAAAGTCGGAAAATGAAACAGCCAGCGGTCGGTAGCAGACCACTGGCGACAGGGAGAAGCTGCTTTTCATCGTGGACACACATTCTGGGAGATGTTTTCTGGTGGACTCCAGCTCCCAGAAGAGAGTCATTTTGCCAGTCAGCACGGACTGGTTGGCAGAAGGGCTCTTACGGCCGCCAACGGATCCCACATCAGGATGTTTGGAGAAATGGTGGTGATTGTGTGTTTACACGGACGCAATTACTAGTGGGACTTTGTGGTAGCTGCATGTTTGGTCTCCATCTTAGGTGATGATTTCCTGTGTGCTCACGGATTGCTTGTTGATGTTGAAAACAGACGCTTAGTGGACGCTGTTTCTCCTTCCTCCTTGCCCTCCTCCTTGCACCCCCCCCCCAACACTGCCAAAAGTGTCAAAACCTGGTTTAATGACCATGGCATCACTGTGTTTGACTGGCCAGCAAACTCTCCTGACCTAAACCCCATAGAAAATCTATGAAGTATTGTAAAGAAGAAGATGAGAGACACCAGACCCAACAATGCAGATGAGCTGAAGGTCACCATCAAAGCAACCTGGACCTTCATAACACCTCAGCAGTAACACAGGCTGATCACCTCCATGCCATGCCACATTGATACAGTAATTAATCCAAAAGGAGCCCTGACCAAGTATTGAGTGTGTATATGGACATACTTTTTAGTTGGCCAACATTTCTATTTAAAAACTATTTTTTAAAATTATTTTATGTAATATTCTAATTTTTTGAGAAACTGAATTTGGGGTTTTCATGGGCTGTAAGCCATAATCATCAAAGTTAAAATAAATAAACACTTGAAATATATCTCTGTGTAATGAATCTATATAATATATGGGTTTCACTTTCTGAAATGAGTGACAAAAAATATTGAACTTTTTCATGATATTCTAATTTTCTGAGATGTACCTGTAGTCTTGCATGGGTGAAAACCGAATTAAAGAAAGACAAACTCTCTTGTTTTCTTAGATGAAAAAAGACAAGGCGTGGTTAGTGGTTCAGACCACGTCCGAGTGCGTGGGACACACGTGCGCTCACATTCGAGCGTGACCAAAACAGCTACGTGCACGAGAACTGCGCATGTGCAGATTAAGCAGTGCAGACGCCATTTTGAAAAGCCGCTAGGGTGACGCCATTTTAGAGTGGAGAGACTAATAGACCGCCTCCAAGCAACGTCATTGTATCTCCTACATCTACTGTGCATAAGGAACTGCCTCCATTTTGTGGTCAACTATAAGAGTTGCATTCCTTTCATGAAGTTACACTCAGATTAAAGCAAACCGCATATCTATTAAGCCGATTAATAACCAAAACGAGTGTCCAAATTAACTTCAAAGGAACTCATATTATTCAAAATAACCTAAACTTAAAACCAATTTAAAGTTTCTATGCCAAAAGCAGTGGAGAAGAAACTTGTTGGCTGTAGAAGGTTTATTCTCAGTGGTGGACTACATTCTACTGCATATACACACACAGTAGAAGCGTATAAAAGCATACACTTTGTATTTAATCACTTATGTTAACCACACATTTTAATCTTTCAAGTTAAAAGTGTCATGCGGTGATCCTCGCGGATCACCATGAGATGCCAAGAGTCCACCAGTGAGTTTTGCGATGATGGTTTATTTATACAAGACGAGACAGGACAAGACTGTGAGCCGTTCTCGGCACAAACACACACAAATTAATACTTGGGCTCGCAGGGCTCCCCCCAGCCACTACGAGCTAAACTGTGACATGACTAGGGATAACGAACTTGACATGAAGGTCTGATGACGCACTGACAAGGAACGTTGACAATATTTAACGAGGTGTAGACAAGGTCTGACGAGATGTTGACAAAGTGTTGACAATACTCCTGCAACATTACTGTCGTTAGTGCTCGCTTTATGAAGGCGAACACTAACGAGCAGTAATGACACACAGCTGACCAGCCTTGACAGGCGGAAGCCCCACCGAGCACCTTCACAATAAGAGCCCGGTGAGGCCAGAATATAACCCACAGCTGTCAAGGCCGGCAGCGAGTTGAACTCAGCCCGAGCGCGATCAGAACCCAGCCCTCGGGTCGTAATAGTACCCTCCCTCCACGGGTGGGCTCAGAACGCCCCAAGGACCACCCTGCCCCCCCCCCACCCCCCAGGGTGGGTGGCCGGGGGTAGGAACAGAGGGAGAGAGACCAAACCCAAAGACAAGACAGAGACAAGAAAAAAAAAAAAAACAACATACAGGACAATGACAAGAGCAACTACTCAGACAAAATCAAAAAATGCACATGGAGGAAACAAAAAACCAGACTACCAGATCAGAAATATTAAACGCAAGACTATGACAACATACCAAATGTTCAAAACAGGACAATGACCACAAAAACTACTCAGATTAACTCAAGAAAATGCACATGGGGAAGAACAAAAAAACAGAACTACTGGGTCAGAAATATTAAACACCAGACTATGACAAAAAACCAAATATTCAAAAATCAGACAAAATATACTGAGAAAAAAAAAACAAGGCAACAGTAGAACAAAACACATGCTAGGGCAACTGCAAGACATAATCAAAACACAAAATACACAGAACAGCCAGGACAGGAAAGAAAAAACAAAACAGAACAATCACTGACTGATTAACCCAGAAAACCCACTACCCCCCCGACAGTTTATGCTGACCGGCGGAGACCAAGCGCCACAGGAACAGTTCAGGTGGTCTCCCCGCATCCAACAGCCGGCAGGTGGTCTTAGGAGCCGGAGCATGACCAGGCGGCTCACCAGAGTCCAACGCCCAGCACGTCCGCTCCTCTGGAGGTCGAACCAGGTCGCCCGAAGACACACACAACACGTCGGGTGGCCGACCCGAGGCGCCGAACCGGCGAAACAGTTCCTCCGGCGGCCGACCCGTGTCCCTCAGCCACCAGTCCTGGGGAAAAACAGCCCGCGGCGGCCTCCCTGACGAGGACAAAACTCGGGAGAGCCGGAGCGAGCGAACAGGAGCCCCCACGGCCCTCGGCGACGACGCACAGGGGCGGTGACTCAGAGGGGACAGATGACCAGGATGAGCCTGTAATCCGTTCGACGGTGAAAGGTCTGCAGCTCCTCCCCCGTCCGTGGACCACGCTGGTGCTGCACCTCCGCTGGACCCCGATTGGGTCCCAGCTGCGCCCATGTTGGACCCCGATTGGGCCAGAACCACACCTGCAGCGGACCCTGACTGGGCTTCCGGTGCACCCATGTTGGACTCCGACTGGGCCAGAACCGCACCCGCGGTGGACCCTGATTGGGCCTCTGATGCACCCACGTCAGACCCCGACTGGGTGGGTGCAGCTCCGCTGACTATCTTCACCCCCGAACCTGGGACCTCCAACCCAGTGACTCTGACCCGTTCCACGCTGGCGACACTGCAACAAGGCTCAGAAATAAGAAAACCGGGATCAGAATCACCGGTAGCAACAGAACCCAGCGAGACGAGCTCGGGCGCAGCAGACGGCTGCTCCTCACTCGCCTCCCCGAGAGGCAGGCAAAAATGCTCCAACACAGGGGACAGAGACACAAGAGGGAGTATTTGCCTGCACTCGAGTTCTGTTGCCACCCAGGACTCCGACGATCCAGGTTCAGGGCGGCGACTCTCGTCAGCAGGCTCGGATTCAGCTGCATGGGGCTCCGCAGCTGGCAGGATGTCATTTGCAGCTTGAGGTTCCTCCCGCGCTGCTGTCCACGCCGATGACCCGTATGGCGTGGGGGCAGGGGACTCTCGACCCACTGGCTCGGACCGCTCCGGCGAGGAGACCCGGGGACGCTTCTTCATTGGCTCAGGCTCCGAGCCGCAGTCCGCTCTTCTCCTCCGTCCACGACGTGGCTGCAGGGCCATATCCAGGCTTTCCAGCACTGTCGCAGACCGCTCGACAGGGGGGGACACAGAGGCAGCAGGTTTAATAATTTTTTCTACAGCATGTGGAGGAAGCTCGGGGGGCTGCGAACCCCGAACTCCACCCCCAGGAGTCAGACAAGGCAGATCATAATTAAGATGTAATAAATTATCATGCACTTGCCTTTCTCCCAGGGCAGAGATAGTTCCTGCTGTAGGGGACGTTTTTCCTCCTCCTCCCCGCTGGATGGCGACAGAGGGCCCCCTGGAAAGAGGAGGTGGAGCCACTCTCAGAGGTCAGAGGCAAAGCCCATCAGCGAGTCCAGCCGGGGATTCTGCTGTGGGTTGCCTGCGCCGTTGCGCCGACGTCGTCGTCGGCCCCCAGACGGCGTGCACTCCTGGACCAGCTCCGGGACAGGAACGGGACTCCAACGCGGGGAGCGAGGATGCCTCCTCCTCTGCTTCCTGCTCTCTTCCTCCTCCAGCCCACGAAGTATCTCGCGCTGCATGGCGAGTTCTTCCCTCCTCATTATCACCTCCGGGTGATCGTCATAATTGAGGGGAAGATTGTCCAGAAGGTCCTCAGCATAGTCCAGGTGCCAACGCATATAGCGGGAGGTGTCGTCAAAGGTAGCAGCGAGGAGCGCCCCGTCGGCGTACTCCAGCGCGCTCGCTAGCTCCTTGCTCAGGCGCTGACCGCGGCACCTGGATGACGGCATTCTCCCAGACGTTGACACCCAAACAGGGAAGAACAACAGTCTAATTAAGGCACAAACTCATGGTGAAGAGGCGTCTCGGTGTGGCGTCTCCGTTCAGACGTCCTGGCAGGAGTATACTGTCATGCAGTGATCCTCGCGGATCACCATGAGACGCCAAGAGTCCACCAGTGAGTTTTGCGATGATGGTTTATCTATACAAGATGAGACAGGACAAGACTGAGCCGTTCTCGGCACAAACACACACAAATTAATACTTGGGCTCGCAGGGCTGCCCCCAGCCACTACAAGCTAAACTGTGACATGACTAGGGATAACGAACCTGACATGAAGGTCTGACGATGCACTGACAAGGAACGTTGACAATACTTAACGAGGTGTAGACAAGGTCTGATGAGATGTTGACAAAGTGTTGACAATACTCCTGCAACATTACTGTCGTTAGTGCTCGCTTTATGAAGGCAAACACTAACAAGCAGTATTTTTTTTTTTTGCTACTTATTTGTACCCGTACGTAGATTTGGTTTGCAGTCTGGTGACAAGCCACCGGCTGCCGGTTGCTGCGTGCGCGAGCGCCCTAAACCTACATGTTTTTGGTATGCGGGAGGAAACCGGAGAAATCCCGGAGTAAACCCATGCAACACGGGGAGAACATGCAAACTCCACACAGCTCACTGTTGGTCGGGGTCTGGGATCGAACCCACGATCTCATGATCCCCGCGATCCCCTGGCCGAGGGTAAACTGTGCTGCCACAGTGCTAAACCACTGCGCCACCGTGCAGTAATGACACACAGCTGACCAGCCTTGACAGGCGGAAGCCCCACCGAGCACCTTCACAATAAGAGCCCGGTGAGACCAGAATATAACCCACAGCTGTCAAGGCCGACAGCGAGTTGAACTCAGCCCGAGCGCGATCAGAACCCAGCTCTTGGGTCATAACAAAAAGCTCATATTTACACATTTTAAGCAACAATTGCAAACTTTTGAAGCTACATATGTGTGTTTTAAGCTGCATTATTTGATCCCTTCCACAGGAAGCCCAGTTCAATTTAAGGATTTGAATAAATGACAATGTTTATTCAAGAGTGACCTTAAAGTAGTACACATGCTGGTAAAATATTGAGTGATTCACTGAATATTTACCATAATTTTTCCAAATTAGGAAACCACATTAATCAGTTAACACTAAAAGCCCTGTGTTATCTAAAGTCATTGTGCTACTCTTGGTTCCTGTTTTTCTCCACAAGAAAAGGAACTCACTTTTTTTTCACCAGGATTTAATAGAGAAAAGTCAAAAGGTGAAAACATTGATTATTCTGTAAATAAAAACTTTATAGATAACAATCAAGTAAAACACCATTAGCTTTAATCCTAAGAAATCCTTGGTAGAAAAATACACAGGAACAATTCACTTGTGTTTCCTAATCTGTAAATATTAACACATTTAAAGCTTCAAATGAAAATAGGATTTAACAAACCAAAACAAAAATCAACCTTAATTTTAAGAGAAAGTGAAAGCTTATAACCTTAAATCTCTAAAGCATTTAACCTTTTCTATTTTTGTTTTTTCCTTTTTGTAAATAAAATAATCACTCTAAAGTGGCATTCAACAAACTTCCAAAGCTAGTTTTGATGACAATTCCAACACTATACTTTAAAAATTTAAGTAAAGAAGTCAATCCACACAAATTTTAAACTACAAACCAAAATACAGTTTCAACAAACAAATTAAAATATCTCCATATTTCTACAACAATTTCAAAATTCTACCTCCCTTCTTACAAGCCTGAAAGTTGGAACAAGTTCTAAAAAAGCTTATAACTACCACTAATATAAAATAACAATCAAGGATAACCCTTGACTAAAAAATTTAGCTACAATCAACAAGTTCATTTTAAGCTAACTAACAAACAACTTCTAACAACAAACACACTTCTGATTTTATATCTAGCTTCACAACACGGGTCAAGAACTGAAGCAACTCACTGAAGAGGTTTCAGGACGATTATGCAGAAAACCCACCAAAAGGTAAGAATCTCCCTAGTATGTTGGGAAAGGTTGCGATAGCATTAGTCGCAAGATTAAAAGTAGCTGAAGCTAAAGTGCTATGCGTTGAGAATGAGCTAAGGAATCAACAACTCTCTCTCCAGGAAGAGAACAAATCATTAAGGAATAAACTGGAACAATCTCAAAATGAAAATGATGATATTCAAGCTCAACTTGATTACGTGTTACAAGATTTGAACCAGACAAAACAAGAAAAGTGACGGTTGACTCATGACAACTTCCTTTGCAAAGAGAACAGTGAACTTGAAGATGCCCTTCAGGACACGAAGAAGGCGCTCAGAAGAGTTGAAAATCAATTTGAAAACATGAAGTCTGACTACGAAGAATGTCAACTGCTTCTGCAGGAAGCACATCAACATCTAAAAGATTTAAAAGAAGAAGTGGAGGAATGCCGACAACAAAAAGAAGCAAGACAACATTTGCTTCCATGACCTCCAGAAACTCCGGCTGCTCCCCAACCGAGCCCACGAACTGTGAACAGGTTGGGTAGGCTGAAAGGAGAGTGCACCTCACCAGACAGGGACTTCCACGGCACCCCATCGCCCAATCCCCATTTCGAGTACAGACGATCGCAAGCCTATTTACAAGACAGTGATGACTACCTGCGTAAGTACCCTGATGCTATGGTCAACGATCACATCTATTTGATTAAACTAACATCCTACAGGTTGGTATCAAAATTTATAGACAGAAAGCCGACAGATATCTGGACAGACTATATGTGACTCTGCAAAGCCATCGAAAAGGAATTCTCCAACGACTGCCTACAATCAGGGCTATCGGCAGCCCTGGCTGTGACCCAAGGTCGCTCAGAGCCTACACAGGCCTACTACCAGCAACAACTTCTTGCATATTTCAGATCTCAAAATACACCAGGGATGGAAGAAGACCACAAGTTTAAGACCCTCTTCATCCTGAACCTCCATCCCACTATGAGTCACCACCTTGGCGTTACAGCTAACCCAAGATCAAGCTCAATAAGTCAGCTGAGAGAGTTTGCACATTATGCATTCCAAAAACAGCAACAATGTCACAACAAGCACGCGGAGCCTGCCACCATGCAAGCTATCAGCGCTGCTTCTAACACCCTGGAGTTGGAAAGAGCCCCTCGCCCTACTCCATCTCCTACACTGCAATCACATGAAAATCCGAGACGTTTCCCCAACCGACTTCATCAAGGTCAAAACCAAAATAGGTCCTTTGGATCCCACTCAGGACCAACTTTTAAGTGAAAATGTCCAAATTGTGACCAAAGTGTCAATATTTTTTGTGGCCACCATTATTTTCCAACACTGCCATAAGTCTCTTGGGCATGGAGTTCACTAGAGCTTCATAGGTTGCCACTGGAATCCTCTTCCACTCCTCCATGACGACATCACGGAGCTGGTGGATGATAGAGACTTTGCGCTCCTCCACCTTCCATTTGAGGATGCCCTACAGATGCTCAATAGAGCTTAGGTCTGGAGACATGCTTGGCCAGTACATCACCTTAACCCTCAGTTTCTTTAGCAAGGCAGTGGTCATCTTGGAGGTGTATTTGGGGTCATTATCATTTTGGAATACTGCCCTGCGGCCCAGTTTCTGAAGGGAGAGGATCATGCTCTGCTTCAGTATGTCACAGTACATGTTGGTATTCATGGTTCCATCAATGAACTGTAGCTCTCCAATGCCGGCAGCACTCAGGCACAGTCCCAAACCATGACACTCCCACCACCATGCTTGACTGTAGTCAAAACACACTTGTCTTTGTACTCCTCACCTGGTTGCCGCCACACATGCTTGACACCATCTGAACAAAATAATTTATCTTTGTCTCATCAGACCACAGGACATGGTTCCAATAATCCATGTCCTTAGTCTGCTTGTCTTCAGCAAACTGTTTGTGGGCTTTGTTGTGCATCATCTTTAAAAGGGACAACAGCCATGCAGACCAATTTGATGCAGTGTGCGGCGTATGGTCTGAGCACTGACAGGCTGACCCCCCCACCCCTTCAACCTCTGCAGCAATGCTTGCAGCACTCATACATCTATTTTCAAAAGACAACCTCTGGATATGACGCTGAGCACATGCACTCAACTTCTTTGGTCGACCCTGGCGAGGCCTGTTCTGAGTGGAACCTGTCCTGTTAAATCACTATATGGTCTTGGCCACTGTGCTGCAGCTCAGTTTCAGGGTGTTGGCAGTCTTCTTATAGCCTAGGCCTTCTTTATATAGAGCAACAATTCTTTTTTTTCAGATCCTCAGAGAATTCTTTGCCATGAGATGCCATGTTTAACTTCCAATGACCAGTATGAGAGAATGTGATAAGATAAGATAAGATAAGATAAGCCTTTATTAGTCCCACAACGGGGAAATTCCAGGATTGCAACAGCACAGGGATAGCAACACTCAGAGCAACAATCAGAAGGCAAGAAAAAACAAGCAAGCAAGAGCAGCTAATATACATATGTACATATTACTATAAAATATATATATACACACACACACACACACAGACACACAGTGCAGAGCACTGCAGCTGGATGGAATAAATATATGAACATATGAACACACAGTGCAGAGCATTGTAGTCAGATGGAATAAATATGCAAATATACAAACACCCACAGTATGGAGCACTGCAGCTAGGTGGAATAAATACGCAAGTATATAAACACACACAGTGCGGAGCAATGTAGCCAGATGGAATAGTATGTAGATATATAAAAACACAGTGCGGAGCATTGTAGCTAGATGGAATAAATATATAGATATATAAATATAAACACACCCAGTGCAGAGCATTGTAGCTAGATGGAATAAATATGTAAATATATAAACACACACAGTGCCGAGCATTGTTGCTAGGTGGGATGAAACAGCATAACCGTCTATTTAGTTATCCTACATGGTATGATTATGTGCCCATACATATTCTCACCCTCCATAGCGACCGGTATGTTCCTAGTTGTATGCCGGAGAGGACCATTGTGTAAGTCTATTGCATCTTTTGCATTCAAAAAAAAACAAAAAAAACTATTAGTTTGTTACGTCTTTTTGCTATCTCTGCGAGCAGCCCTGCTTAGGTTGTACAGTCTGACAGCCGTTGGTAGGAAGGACCTACGAAACCTCTCGGTTGTGCACCTGGGATGATGTAGTCTGCTGCTAAATGAGCTCCTCAGTGCATCCAGTATGTCCTGCATAGGGTGGAACTCGGACTCCAGCAGAGATGACAGTTTAGCCACCGTCCTTCTCTCTCCTATCTCCTCCATCGGATCAAGGCGTTGCCCCAGAGAGAGTGAGAGTGATAACACCAAATTTAACACACCTGCTCCCCATTCACACCTGAGACCTTGTAACACTAACAAGTCTCATGACACCGGATAGGGAAAATGGCTAATTGGGCACAATTTGGACATGTTCACTTAGGGGTGTACTCATTTTTGTTGCCAGCGGTTTAGACCTTAATGGCTGTGTGTTGAGTTATTTTGAGGTGACAGCAAATTTACACTGTTATACAACCTGTATACTGACTACTTTACATTGTATTAAAGTGTCATATCTTCAGTGTTGTCCCATGAACAGATACAATAAAATATTTACAAAAATATGAGGGGTGTACTCATTTTTGTGAGATACGTATACATGATGAAATTCCACCTTTCTCCAGAAAGACAAATATGTAGGAAAAATAAAATATAAAATATTTTCATTTTCAATGGGTAGACTGTCATGGGGGGCATATTTGAACCCCTAGTGCAGCGCTTTATGGCAGGAGCACCAAACTGCAGCTTCCTATCAGCAGTCTAGAAAATGAGTTCAGTGTCTTCCACATAAGAGAGGAACTAGTCTATTGTGACTCCAGAGACTCTAGAGTGGCAGCAGAAGGCATTGTGGTGAAGACAGGTCGGAAGTGGAGAGCTCAAGAGGGGTTGGAGCTTGCAGAATCTTGGCTGAGACACAAAGCTCTGGTGGGCACAGTGGTGACAGGACGTGCACAGCTGGGCTCCATCCCACAGCTGTGCTATGACAAAGTCCAGGGAAAGGACAAATGCCAGTTAATCCTGCAGGAGGTGCAGGTGTTGAGGAAGCAAGGACCAGCAGGATGGTAACCATGTGGTAGCAGGGGGTGTGAAGAAAATGGGAGGGAGCAGTGGAGAAGAAGTTGACCTGGAATGACATCTGGCATGTAGAACCTCAGCGCATCCGGTTCATGCTCCGAGCAGTATATGATGTGCTACCCAGTTCGGCAAACCTGTATCCCTGAGGCAAGATCGAGATTCAAACATGTCCTCTTTGCTCAGGAAAGGGCACACTTGAACACATCCTCAGCAGCTGCCCAACAGCGTTTGGTGAGGGCCACAACCGCTGGTGCCAAGACCGAGTGCTAAAGTGAGTGGTGGAGATCATCTCCAGTGCCGTGGTCAACAAAAAGCAGGTTGGTAGTCAAACAAAAATCCCCTTTGTTAGGGCCGGAGAGAGGCCCCAACCACAGTCTAGACCATCAGCCAGCCTGCTCTCTTCAGCTTCAGACTGGGACCTGCAAACTGACTTGGGCAAGCAGCTTAAATTCCCTACTACCAGCAACTCTTAGGCCGAATGTGGTACTTACATCTTTCTCTTCCAGGAAGGTCCTATTAGTGAAGCTTACAGTTCCCTGGGAGGAGTGCATGGAAGAGGCCAATGAATGCAAATGGCTCAAATACCAAGAACTGGTAGAACAGTGCCAGAGAAATGGTTGGAGAACATACTGTGAGCCCATAAAGGTGGGATGTCAAGGTTTTGGTGCCCGTTTCTTGTGCAAAATTTACACCCTCCTTGGCATCAAAGGAGCTGCAAAAGGGAAGGTCATCAAATCTGCCACCAAGGCTGCAGAAAAGCCTTTCGGTAGTTACAGATTAAGAGGTCCGAATCGTGAGCCAATGGTGCTGGGACACAAGTCAGAGTCTGATCAGCCTTGGCTGGGTCACCTGATTGAGGGTTTCTGATGTTGTGAGACCTGAAACACCTGATGACATCAGGAAAGATCACTGATGATGTGTCCATGATGTGTGCATCTATGGATGTATCTATTCATCATTTAGGTAAATTGGCTGGAATGCTAGTCAACCTCTTAAAATTCCAGTGTTCCACTGGCAGGATGTTTGAAAGTTTCTGCTGTCACTTCATGAAAAATTGATTTTTTTTTAATGTTATTTAATTAATTAATTTTTTGTATATGCTAAATTTAGGGAAATTCACTGGAAGGCTAAAAGGTTAAGTCTGGGTGTTCAGATGGGTTTGCTGGAGCATCACTGTCATCCTATATGGATATGTGGACCGTAGATTGCAGTCAATGCAGCTGTGTGAAATGCGGCTGTGTGGCAGCCAGCTTCTGCGCTTGATGGTGAAACGGCTGGGTCACTTGACCTGCACAGCCCAGCTAGACCAAAACATGGAAAGGCCAAAAACAGTGGGGAGGAATACTTGTATTTTTCATTACTCTAGTCTAATATTTATATCACAGAGAGATATGACTGGCGCCTATGACTGGCACCTAGCGGCTGCCCCGGCCTTGGATGCGCTCTGCAGAGCGTGCCCAAATGCCAAGTCACGTTTCGTTACCTTGTATTCATACATGTGTAATGACAATAAAGTTGAATCTCAATCTCAAAAAGTCTGGAGAATACGGTCAAACTGACAGCTTTTATTGGTGCTAAGACTAATGTTTCAGTACCTGTGTGTCTGAATCTGAAGAAGGCACAGTTGTGTTAAAGTGTTATATATTATACACCTAAAACATTTTATTGACATCTTCCACTCCTGGCCATGTGTGAATTAGAACACTTAAACTGAAACGGTGCCAAAAATCACATTCTTTTTCTTAACACGCCTGTAACATGTTTTTATGACTTACAAGACATATCAAGAGTGAAATCACTCAAATGTCTCATGTCTGTTTTTTTGCTGTGAAGTTTAACTTAAGCCCCGCCCTCTGCAAAAAGGTGAGTTGAGATGGAACGTTTTTGGTGACCTAACTATTTGTGGTGCTGGCATGTGGGTAGTGTGGAACCACTCAAGACTCTCTGGCCTAACTGATGTTATCCTCCATGCTAGTTGGCATTTTTGGACAGCTGCTTTGAAAACTTGAAAACCCATCTTAATTTGGGTCAACTGCTTTTAAGGACCGATAAAGTTTTAGTCATTACCCTGGGCTACCATGTATACAACTGGGCATGTCCTGCAACCAGTCTTTTTATCACAGAATTTATGCTGTTTAATGTGGTGCTAGCCACTATTAAATGGGCCTATTCACAGATTCTGGCATTTGACGGAGGAGGAAAAGTGAAAAAATTTTGCCACAAAAGTAAGACAAAAGATTTTTTTTTTTGTAGAAAAATGGGCGTAAGATACCATTTTAGACAATGTAGATTTGTTTTGAGGATTTATATTGACCGGAGTGCATCAAGCAGTATATAGTAAACATGTTAAAATCAATAATAAGTCTACTGTAGAGGCTGGGTTAATCATCTCAGACTGGATGCAGAGGGTAAACAGAGAAGGACAATAGGTATGGAGATTATGGTGAGGTAGCAGGAAGAAGGGGTTGGGGGAGAAAGGATGAATGTATTGTGATGCGAGATGTCATGCAGATGTGAGAGGGCCGGTTGATATAAATGGAGAGCCCCTGGTGTATTGAGACATGCTTTTTCCGTGTATGACTGATGTGAGAATGAATAAAGTTGTCTGTTGCATAAATCTGCCTCCATTAATTACACTCTCCACGCTGGTGACCCTTTGACGAGTTATGGAACACGAGGCAAGAACCCCGGACTTGGCCCAGACGGGAAGCCCCACCAACGCGGCAGACATCCCAGGGACGGCCCGGACGGGAACCCACAGCAACGCGTGCACTGTTTCGGTCAAACTACCGGACTTTTGGCTGCACAACCCACGGTCTTGGTTCCACCACACCGAGGCTCAGTTCGTCCTCCGGGGAACAACGGCAGGCGACACCAAATATTACTATGTGGTCACAGCGCTGGATGCTCGCATGTCTCAGCAAGTAGCGAGCCTGCTCCAACAGCCTCCAGGACACGACAAATACGGGGCTCTCAAGGCCGCGCTGACTTGGTACTACACGCTCTCGGACTGTAAGAGAGCAGAGAGGCTCCTGAGGCACTCTGAGTTAGGAGATGGTTCGGCGGTCGAACTGATGGTGAAGATGTTGGCGTTGATGGGCATGGAGGACGGGCATTTTCTGTTTGCCCACCTTTCCCTCCGGAGCCTCCCAACAGTGGCCAGAGCAGTTTTGGCCAATTCGCCATTGCTGGCCGCGCGTGACTACCGTGCGCTAGCCCAGGAGGCAGATCGGATCATCCTCACCACCAGAGCCCTCACAGTGAATGCGGCAGCGTCGGAACCCAGCGAGACAACCAGCAGAGGTGAGGAGCCGCCGACTGTGGCAGCAGCGGGGGCCAGGGAGCGCCAGAGAGACACACTCTGCTTCTACCACCGCCGCTTTGGAGAGAACGCACGCAGATGTGTGCCACCATGCCAATTCAAGCGTTTGGGAAATGCTAAGGCCGGCAGTCAGTAGCAGCTGCGACTGCCGGTGAAGAAAACAAGCTGCTCTACGTGACGGACTCGCACTTGTGGAAACGGTTCCTCGTAGACACCAGCACCCAGAAGAGCATCATCCTGCCGTCCTATGCCGACCGGCTAGCGGGAGCTAGCGGCCCCGGGCTGGTAGCAGTAAACGGCTCGGACATTAAGACTTTTGGTGAGAGAACACTGACTTTATCCCTACACAACCGTATGTACGAGTGGACTTTTGTCATAGCGGCATTGAGTTTCCCAATCCTGGGAGCTGATTTTCTGTGTGCACATGGGTTGCTAGTCGATGTTGCTAACAGATGCTTGGTGAATGCAATGTCTTTTGATTCTCGCCCCTGTACAGCTCGAGGGGCTGGGCCAATAACACAAGCCAACGTCACAGCTCCAGGCGGTAAGTTCCACACACTGCTCACTCAGTTCTCAGCACTCATGGTCCCGACGTTTTCGGCGGCCATCGCTAAACACGGGGTGGAACACTATCACCACCACCGGGCCACCCGTTTTCGCACAACCTTGGCGCTTGGACGCAGCTAAACTGGCCATAGCGTGCAAGGAGTTTGCCAACTTGGAAAGGATGGGAATCATCAGGAGCTCAAACAGCCCATGGGCATCCCCGCTACACATAGTCCCTAAGGCCGAGGGATTGTGGCGACCGTGCGGAGATTTCCACAGGTTGAATAACGCTACAGCACACGACCGCTACCCGATTCCCCATATTCAGGATTTTTCCATTCACTTCGCCGGGGCACGCATTTTTTCTAAAATAGACCTGGTCCGTGGTTACCACCAGGTCCCACTGCGCACGGAGGACATACCCAAAACAGCGGTAATAACTCTGTTTAGCTTGTTTGAGTTTTTACGCATGCCCTTCGGATTAAAAGGAGTGGCACAGACATTCCACGCATGATGGATGCGGTGTTGCATGATCTACTGTTTGTGTTTGTTTACCTGGATGACATCCTGGTGGCCAGTGCGTCCGAGGACGAACACGTAACCCACCTCAGGCGGTTTTCCGGAGGTTGGAGGAGCACGGGTTAATAATCAACCCGGCGAAGTGCCCGTTTGGCGTGACGGGGATTGATTTTTTGGGGCACCGCGTCTCTCCAGAGGGAGAAAAACAGCCCTGGCAAACAGCGCACTGTTGGCGCACCCAGACCCAGCGGTCCGGATAGTGCTCACTACCGACGCCTCAGACGTGGCCATAGGGGCCATCGTGGAGCAATGTGTCGCCGGTTCTTGGCAGCCGCTCGCTTTTTTCAGCAGGGCTTTGCGTGACAGTGAGCGTAAATACAGCGCGTTCAACAGAGAGTTGCTGGCTCTCCACCTGGCCATACAACACTTCCAGTTCTGGCTGGAAGGGCGCAGCTTCACCGCGTTCATGGACCACAAGCCGCTAATGTTCGCGATTGCCAAGGTTTCAGAACCATGGTTGGGCCGGCAGCAGAGGCAGCTGGCTGCGATCTTGGAGTTTACGACCGATATTCAGCATGTGTCGGGTAAACTGAATGTGGTGGTGGACTGCCTCTCGCGTGCAGTAGTGGCCCCGGTCTGCGTAGGGATAGATTATACAGCCATGGCCGCAGAACAGATTGGTGATGTGGACGTAAGTCTGGACCAACAGGGTTAAGGCTGGAGAGCAGAGTACTGCAAGACGGCAGCCCCCCCCCCCCCCCCCCCCCCCAGTCTGCGACGTCTCCACACGACGCCCGCGCCAAGCGGTCCCAGGTGCTTGGTGCCTCCGCGTGTTTGAGTCAGGTTCACCTGACTCAAACACGCTCTGGCACACCCAGGAGTGTGCGCGTCAGTCAAAATGGTGGGAGCGAAGTTCGTGTGGCCAGGCTTGTGCAAACAAGTGAAAGAGTGGGCTGCAGCCTGCGTAGCGTGCCAGTGAGCCAAAGTACACAGACACATGATGGCTCCTTTGGAGCCGTTTCGTATACCGGCGAAGAGGTTCGACCATGTTCACGTGGATCTCGTGGGCCCCCTCCCGCCATCGCAGGGGTGCACGCACCTTCTGACAGTGGTGGACCGCACTACATGCTGGCCAGAAGTAGTCCTGCTGGGGCAACCACGTCCACGGACGTGGCACGCGCTTTTTTGACAACATGGGTGGCACGTTTTGGAATTCCATCGGACATCACGTCCGATAGGGGCCCTTAATTTGTTTCCGACCTCTGGTCCGCGATGGCCCGTAGCCTGGGGGTTGCAATTCATTGCACAACCGCCTACAACCCACAGGCCAATGGGTTATGCGAGCGTTTTCATAGGTCACTAAAAGCAGCGCTCAGGGCTTCGCTGATGGATGCAAATTGGGTAGACTGGTTGCCGTGGGTTTCATTGGGGTTGCATTCTGCTCCAAAAGAGGATTTGGAGGCTTCCACAACTGCCCGTCTCAGCGTTTGCAGCATAGCGCAGACACAGGCACGCTGCCCGGCCTGGCCCACCACTGTTTTCCATGCGCTTTGTGCCAAAAACTTTGAAGAACACAGTGTTCATGTTTGTCAGGCAAGATGCCCACCGCCCTCCATTGCGCCCACCCTACGATGGCCCTTTCAGAGCGCTGGAAACAGGGGACAAACATTTTTTGTTAGACTTGGGGGGTCGTAGGGAGAAAATATGCATAGACAGACTTAAGCCCGCCTTTGTGGTGGCAGACGAGCAAGTGCTGTTGGCTTGGGCCCCTTGGCGTGGAAGACCCCCACGGAGGGTCAGGTAAACAATTCATCAGACCAGCCACACGGGCATGTCGAAGGTTCCCCTCCCTCGCCATGGCCCACCCGCAGACAGACACACCCACAGGAGCCCCCCGCCAGCACAGCAGCGCCGCGGAGGCGGTAAACTCCCGTTACAGCAGATATGGGAGGAGACTGAAGCCAAAAGGACGTGAGGACTGAAACTCGGTCAGATTCTGGGGGGGGCGGTGTAGAGGCTGGGTTAATCATCTCAGACTGGACACAGAGGGTAAACAGAGAAGGACAATAGGTATGGAGATTATGGTGAGGTAGCAGGAAGAAGGGGTTGGGGGAGAAAGGATGAATGTATTGTGATGCGAGATGTCATGCAGATGTGAGAGGGCCGGTTGATATAAATGGAGAGCCCCTGGTGTATTGAGACATGCTTTTTCTGTGTATGACTGATGTGAGAGTGAATAAGATTGTCTGTTGCATAAATCTGCCTCCGTTAATTACACTCTCCACACTACGACCAAAGAAGACTGAAGAACATGTACAGTATGTATGCAAGTTAGTCTTAGCACCAGTCGAGGCTGTGAATGGGACTTCAGACTCACTTTTCGTCCGTGACGTTGATATCCTTGAGTTGAGAAGCAACTGCTGCAGCTCCAGGTTCTTTGAGATGAAGCAGAGAAACTCCTTTTTCTAATATTTTTATGTTTGAAAAAAAAAAAAAAAAGCTGCATGAAGATGCATCGGGAATTACAGTCAAACCGAATCAGAGCCCCTGAATGGTAACCGGCATGAATGGTGCCGTGCCTAAAGATCCAGCCCTAGGATAGATGGATCAAATGAGTCTTGGTGAACCATGAATGAATGAATGAATGAATCTTTATTTTGGATAGATTAAAAGTAATGATTAAAAAAAGAAACAGAATAATATAACAAAGGGGGAAAGAAAATCCAACAAGGTCAAATTAGACAATAACTCCTCTGATTATACAGTTCAACATAAGTTATCCGAAATGGGTGATGGCTGAAGCCGCAGCTTATATTGCCCACCCATATTCCATCCAAGAATTCAAAAGAAAAACAAAACAAGAACAAGTACAATTCAGAACAAAGCTAAGACAAAATGTGACAAAAAAAACAAAACAAAAACTAAACAACGCAGACTGGATATGACAATCCTTATGTGATTTTACATATCACCTTCTATATATGTTTGGAGTATTTCTTCCTTTAGTGTTTGTTTAAATTGTCCAAGCGTTTTACATGATTTTAATTCAGGTCCAAAACCGTTCCATAATCAGACTCCTTGCACTGAAACACAGTGTTGCTTGGTGGTAGTTCTCACTGAAGGTTTTTGAAATATACATGTTCCTCTGAAATGATATTGTTTCTCCCTTATTTAGAACAACTTTTGGATATTTGCGGGCAGTGATAGATTCTTCACTTTAAACATTATTACTGTAGTTTTAAAGTCAACCAGATCTTTCAACTTGAGAGCTTTTAATTTAAGAAAAAGTGGGTTTGTTGGTTCCCTGTAAGCAGCTTTGTTTATTATTCTAATAGCTCTCTTCTGAAGCATAAAGACTGGATATATGTTTGTTTTATATGTATTTCCCCATACTTCAGTACAATATGTCACGTATGGGAGTATTAATGAATGATACAAGGTATATAGTGTGGGTTGATTCAGCAAATATTTCACTCTGTGCAGTATTGCAATAGATTTAGATATTTTACCTTTAATATAATTAATATGTGACTTCCAACACAGTTTATCAATTATTACTCCAAGAAATTTAGTTTCGGATACCCATTCAATCTCTACACCATTTACACTGAGTTTAGATACTAAGTTATTGTGATGGTTGTTAAAAACTATAAATTTTGTCTTACTTAAATTGAGCGTTAACTTGTTTGAATCAAACCACAGTTTAAGCTTTCCCAATTCCTTTCTGAGTGTATCCAAAAGTTGTTCCAAATTCCTTCCACCGCATAATAAATTAGTGTCATCGGCAAACAATATTAAATCCATTTTTTCCAAAACTTTACGTATATCATTTATATACATATTGAATAACAATGGCCCCAAAACTGAACCCTGTGGGACTCCACAAGTAACCTTCAGTAACTGAGTTTTTGTTACCAACACATACATACTGATATCTATTCTTTAAGTAACTACATAACCAGGACAGTGCTACCCCCCAATACCACAATTTTGTAGTTTCTTTAATAATAAATTATGATCCACTGTATCAAATGCTTTTTTAAGATCCAGGAATACCCCAACTGAATACTCTATTTTCAACGGCAGTTGATATTTTTTCTATAAATTCCATTAGAGCGAATGCAGTTGTCCTCTTGTGTTTGAACCCATATTGCTGCTCACACAATAAATTATTCTTCAGTATAAAGTTGTCAGTTCTCTCTCAGAATATTTTTTCAAGTATCTTGGAAAATTGCGGCAATAGTGAAATTGGTCTATAGTTTGAAAGTTCCCCTCTGTCACCCGTCTTGTATATCGGAATTACTTTAGCTATTTTCATTGCATTGGGAAATATACCTGTTTGAAGAGACAGGTTACATATATACGTCAGTGGTTTCACTAAGCATTCAATAATAGTTTTGACTAAGAGCATGTCAATACCATCACAGTCTGTAGATGTTTTACTTTTAAACGATTTAACAATTTCAATGACCTCTCTCTCGTCTGTGTTCTTTATGAAAATGGAGTCTTTTATAGGAGTGTTTTTGCTTATTGTATCACCTGTGGGTGCCGTAATGGGTATTTCTCGAGCTAAATTAGGACCAATTTTAACAAAAAAGTTATTAAATTCATCTGCAGGTGAAGCTACATTCACACTCTGAGTCGTTTTATTATTTTTTGAAAAATCGGTTGGGTAGCTTGTATTTCTGTTTTTATTTCCAAGAATATTGTCAAGTATTGTCCATGTATTTTTAATATTGTCTTTGTTTTTCTCCAGTTCTTTACTGTAATAGTCTCTTTTACTACATCCTATTAAGAGATAAGATAAGATAAGATAAGATAAGCCTTTATTAGTCCCACAACGGGGAAATTCCAGGATTGCAACAGCACAGGGATAGCAACACTCAGAGCAACAATCAGAAGGCAAGAGAAAAAAAAAAAAAAGCAAGCAAGCAAGAGCAGCTAATATACATATTACTATAAATATATATATATATACACACAGACACAGTGTAGAGCATTGTAGCTGGATGGGATAAATATATGAGTATATAAACACACAGTACGGAGCATTGCAGCTAGATGGAATAAATATGTAAATATATAAACAGTGCAGAGCAATGTAGCTAGATGGAATAATATGTAGATATATAAACACAGAATGGAGCATTGCAGCTAGGTGGAAAAAAATATGTAAATATATAAACACACAGTGCGGAGCAATGTAGCTAGATGGAATAATATGTAGATATATAAACACAGTGCGGAGCATTGTAGCTAGATGGAATGAATATATAGATATATAAATATAAACGAACATAAACACACCCAGTGCGGAGCATTGTAGCTAGCTTGAATAAATATGTAAATGTATAAACACACACAGTGCAGAGCATTGTTGCTAGATGGGATGAAACAGCACAACCGTCTACTTAGTTATCCTACATGGTATGATTATGTGCCCATACATATTCTCACCCTCCGTAGCTACCGGTATTTTCCTAGTTGTATGCCGGAGGGGACCATTGTGTAAGTCTATTGCATCTTTTGCATTCAAAAAACTATTAGGTTGTTACATCTTTTTGCTATCTCTGCGAGCAGCCCTGCTTAGGTTGTACAGTCGGACAGCCGTTGGTAGGAAGGACCTGCGAAACCTCTCGGTTGTGCACCTGGGATGATGTAGTCTGCTGCTAAATGAGCTCCTCAGTGCATTCAGTATGTCCTGCAGAGGGTGGAACTCGGACTCCAGCAGAGATCACAGTTTAGCCACCGTCCTTCTCTCTCCTATCTCCTCCACCAGATCAAGGCGCTGCCCCAGGATTTAGCTAGCTTTCTTGATCAGTTTGTTCAGTCTCTTCCTATCGGCTGCAGTAATGCCACTGCCCCAGCAGACCACTCCAAAAGTGATGGCTGATGCCACCACCGTGTCATAGAATGTCTTCAGCAGCGCCCCTTGTACACCAAAAGACCTGAGTCTCCTCAGTAGGAACAGCCTGCGCTGTCCCTTCTTGTAGAGTGCATCAGTATTGTGTGACCAGTCTAGTTTATTGTTCAGATGAACACCCAGGTACTTGTAGGATGTCACCATCTCAATATCTGTTCCCTGAATATTTACTGGTGCTGTGAGGGGTTGTCCTTGCCTGCGGCAGTCCACCAACAGCTCCTTAGTTTTCCTCGCGTTGATCTGGAGGCAGTTCCGATGGCACCAGTCCACGAAGTCCTGGATAAGCCCTCTGTACTCAGCTTCATCTCCATTGGAGATGAGGCCAATGATCGCAGGGTCATCAGAGAACTTCTGTAGATGGCAGTGTGTTGTGTTGTGTGAGAAGTCCGCAGTATAAAGAGTGAACAGGAAGGGAGCCAACACCGTTCCCTGGGGGGCCCCCGTGCTACTGATGATCGTGTCGGACACACAGTCCCGGGTTCTCACAAACTGAGGCCAGTTCGTGAGGTAGTCCAGGATCCATGATGACAGGTGCTGGTCCACCCCTACGCGCAGCAGCTTGTCCTTCAGGATCATCGGTTGGATGGTGTTGAAAGCACTGGAGAAGTCAAAGAACATGATCCTCACCACATTCCTGGGCTTCTCCAGGTGGGACAGAGAACGGTGAAGGAGGAAGATCACCGCATCCTCCACCCCAATGCCATGCTGGTAGGCGAACTGGAGTGGATTCATCGCTGGTTCCACCAGGGGGCGGAGGTGAGCAAGGAGCAGTCTCTCCAGGGTCTTCATCAAGTTGGGACGTCAAGGCCACCGGTCTGTAGCTGTTCAGGTCTTTGGGGTGGGAAGTTTTTGGTACAGATACCACACAAGATGTTTTCCACAGCTGTGGTACCCTCCCCAGCTTCAGGCTCAGGTTGAAGATGTACGTCACAATCCCACACAGCTGGTCTGCACAGGACTTGAGGAGCTTTGCGCTGATGCCGTCCGGTCCCGACGCCTTCCTCGCCTTGATCTTCCTCAGCTCCGTCCTCACCTGGGTCCTGGTCAGGGTCAGGATGGGGGGCTGTGTGTTGGGAGTGGGGGGGTGTTGGTGGAGTGGGGAGTGGGCAGCAGGACTTGATGTCTTTACAGGCAGCAGTGGTTGTTGTGCAGTCAGGGGGGAGGGCGGTTGGTCAAACCTATTGAAAAACAAATTCAGATTGTTCGCCAACTCCCTGCCCCCCGTGGCCTGGGGGGAGGTATTCTGGAGCCCAGAGATGGTTTTGAGGTTTCTCCAGACCCCGCTGATGTCGCTCTGTTGCAGCTTGTCCTCCATCTTCCTCCTGAAGCTGTCCTTGCCTTCTCTGATCTTTCTCCTCAGCTCCCTTTGTACGGACTTCAGCATCTCCCTATTCCCCGACCTGAAGATCCTCTTCTTCTCTCTCAGAAGTGTTTTAATCTCAGGGTTGATCCAGGGTTTGTTGTTTGAGCAACACCGTATGGTCTTGGTGGGAATGGATTTTGTGTGAATGAGGCCATCGATGTCCTCACCATGTGGATTGCAGAGCTGCTTCCAGGCGGTGGCTTCAAAACAGCCCTTTAGAGTGTCCATTGTCTCCTCAGACCATAACATCACTGTGCGCATGGCCGGGGGTTGTCTGTGCACTAGGGGTTTGTACACCGGCCGGAGATGAACCAAGTTGTGATCCGATCTCCCGAGTTGGGGGAGTTGTGATGAGGTGTACGCCTCCTTAGTGTTTGCGTAGAATAAGTCCAGTGTTTTATTGTCTCTAGTGTGGCATGTGACATACTGGGTAAACGTGGGTAGAATGGGAGACAGTGAAACATGGTTGAAATCGCCTGAGATGAGGAGAAGAGCATCTGGGTGTTCTGTCTGCAGCCTGCTGGTTACTGAATGGATGACGTCACGCGCTGTCCCAGCGTTCGCCGTCGGATTTGCATAAACAACAATGCAGATCACGTGTGAGTATTCTCTCGGGAGATATGTAGGCCGCATGCTAACAGCTAGCAACTCAATGTCTTTGCTGCAGTGACGTTGTTTAACAGTGATATGTCCCGGTCTGCACCAGTTGTTGTTAACATACATTATCACTCCACCGCCCCTTGCTTTGCCACTGTCTGGTGTTCGGTCTGCCCTTATCATGTGGAAACCCTCCAGCTCAATGTTAGCATCTGCTGCTAGTTCAGTTAGCCACGTCTCAGAAAACAAAAGGAGAGAGCACTCCCGGTATGTGCTATAGTAGCGGCAGATAGCCGCTAGCTCATCTACCTTTCCCAGTATAGAGCGTACATTTCCCATAATAACTGATGGGAAGGTGGGTCTGTACCTTATACTCCTTGTCCGCCGTCTAACACCAGCCCGACAACCACGTCGTTTTCGGCTTATTTCTCTCGGTACGTCGAGTTTTTTCGTCAGCACCGAGTGGCGATTAAGTCCAAGCAGCTGTTCCCTGCTGTACCGTCTCCTGCTGTAAACAGTGGCTCCGTCCGCCGGCTCGGGAGGCATTTTGGGGCGATCTGTGTGTCCGTGATGTATAAAGTGTGTAAAGAAAGAAAGAAAAAAACTCAGAATTGAGCCGCTGTTGCAAAAGGCAGCCGACTCGTGTGGCGCCGGAAGTTTTTTTTTAATATAGGTCAACTTATTTTTGTATGTTTTATACCGCTGCTCTGCTTCTTTTGTCCTTTTCTTTAGGAAAGCTTTATATCATAAATTTTTCTTTTTACACGCCTTTTGTAATCCTTTGGTTAACCATGGCTTATTGACAAATTTATGTTTAAGCTTTTTCTTTACTAATGAACAATTTTTTTCATAAAGAGTGGTTACAATGTTCATAAATGTGTCATAGGCTTCATTTACATCTGATACCTAGACTTTTGTCCAGTCCTGCTTCAGCAAGTCTTCTTTAAAAGAACTGATTGCATTTTGTGATTTGTATCTGAACGATTTTAAAATTTTTTCTGTATTGGCCTCCGTGTGGCCATGGATAAGTGCAAAGGTTGGCAAATGGTCACTTATATCATTTATCAATAATCCACTGTCTATTGACAGGTTGTCAATAAGTATAAATAACCATAACGTCTGACTTCCTGTAACAGTGTGAACCAAACAGATATCCAGGGCGGGGCTGAATCAATCTCTCCTCCTCCTCATTTTTCTGTGATAGAGAGGGGGGGTTATAATTTAAGAGGCACTTTTCAAACAGCCAGGAGAAGTTTTTGTGTGTATGTGTAGTGAAACTGTGGAATGGACTAAGTTTGGCTTTAAAACAATGTTTAAATTTTTAACAGCTTCAAAACAATGCAGGGATGCACAGGGGTGTGAATCTCAGGGTGGCAGCTGGGTCTGGATTGTAAAATTTGTGTTACATGAATTAGGCATGTGTGTATATAATTTTTGTTAAGATTTATAATTTCATTTATTATTATTATTATTATTATTATTATCACTAATAATTACAATGTATTTCTAAAGGGGTAGGATTAAGTACGTTTATACTTCCTCCTACTCCTTTTCGAGCATGTAAATTGTGTGGTATTGAGTTGTCAAATGCAATTCATTAACTCATTATCTCTTATTTGTTGACGATGTGTTTTTGTTTTATTTGACATTTTTTACATGTTCGCAATAAAGCAGTCAATCATTTTCATACTTTGTCTTTTTTCCCTTAGTTTTCTCCATTTTCTCTAAGGTCATGGCTCTAAGTCAGACCGTACTGGGAAGATTGTTAAAACAACTGAGTTTTATTGAAGCAGCAATTCCCCAGATTTTTCCTCTCCAAGTTAAAGCTTGATATAGCTGTTTTGCTATGCTGCACAAGAAACTTGCTTCCTTTAAAACTGGAATTTTCTTCTTGACTGTTGTCCACACAGAAGACTCAAGCCCATGTTTGTGAAAGGCTGACCAGCTGTTCCCCTGACAACTTGGGTGGTCGGCACCACAATAGAACAGAGCCACAGTTGACCCCATGGTCCAGCAGAACTACCAACTGTCACCTAAAGTCAGGACCTCTGCAGGCTGGACGGACATGTCCTGCTCTGCTACCAAGTAAGAGGCATGGTTGCTCTTACTGTGATATCGATTTGATGCCCCAGTAAAGTCATAATTGTTTCATAATATTTTCTTCACTATTTTTTCCATAAAATTTGAGAAATTTGAGACACTTTTTGTGACCAACATTTTCCATAATTTTCTTCAGCTATCCACCTAAAATGATTCTTCACTTTTTCCTGCTTAATCATTTTCATAACATTTTCCCAAGAGTTGCAGAATTTTTTTCTCTTTTTCTGCTGGTTTTCTTATTTCCAAATCAAACAGTCCATCCTCTCTCCTGTTTCACTTATATATTGACAGATATCTGCTCTTTTTAATACACAATTTTTTTGATTTTTCACACTGTTTTGCAAAAGTCATACAAATGTTTCCCACTTTTCTGGTTTATAATAAATGGTTAAAAATGCCTGTTAAGTGTTGAGTTTTATGTCATAAGTCATCAGTGATTATTGAGCTTTGGTTAAGAATTATTCATTAATAATCATTTTCAATATTTTCTTCTGATAAGACTGGTGGCCCATTCATAAAAAGGTTTCAAAGGGCTCATTACCCCTTTTCCACATTTTAACAGCACACACACGTCTTAATGAAGTGTTTGTCACGTATTTTGTTCACATTTGCTTTAATTTTTTTAATTATTGAAACAAATTTGTTTTGTATTTTTCCTTGTTTTCTTGAAATGCTCTGATCTAAAGTCTGTCACTTTAAGAAACATCCTTCACCTGTTCAACTCCACCCTCCCTCTTACACCAGTTAGCCATTAGCTGACTAGCGTCTAGCCTTTAGCCTCCTAGGTCAGATGAGCGGCGCTGGTTCACTGATCTAAAGTCGATGGTGTATCTTGTATCACCCTGGCCCATTTCCCAATAATTTCGCAGTGATTCCCCAACAAATTGCTAGCACTGCACACTGGGCGGCCCCCTGATCACCACAGCTGACAGAACCTGAGGCAGCTGGTCAAGCTGAGCTGCCGAACCACAGGATCTCAAAGGACAGTGTCTTGCTCTGCAGGACGCCACTCCGCTCCCACAGCCAGCTGGGAGGCACCCTGTTGCAAGGCGGCTCCCTTATGCTGCCCACGAGAGTGGAGCAGAGTCGCCTGGAGCCCCAGAGGACAGTGGGGGAGATGGCAGTGAGAGCCAGCAGCCTTGGGTCCCAATCCAGGTTGGTTACCCTGAGCAGCACGCTGGTGCTAGCAATTTGCTGTGGAATCATGGTGAAATTATTGGTAGATGGGCCAGAGGGATGTGAGGGATATTATCGACTGTGGACTGCTGAACCAGGTGGTAACAAGGATGGCTGTTAGGGTGATTAAGATCTGGGGAAATTAATATCAGCCATGCTTGGTCCTCCTGCTACCAGTGTTAGCTAGGGGGCTAATAGATCCGGGGCTAATAGGTTACCTTTAGCACCCCTTCCATCAACATGACAGACAGCTAGGCGGGTTAATAATAGAGCAGGTGGGTCTAAAGGATGGTGGTGGGTCGGCTTTGTCAAATCATGACGTATAAGATTTACCCGGAAAAATCAAAAACATTTCTGGTGTTCCTGGGAGAGAAAAACGAGATAAAGGCTGGGTTTCTTTTTAAGAGAATTGACTGTTTTGAAAATTTTCTGATAATTATGTGACGAACAGACATCTGTGTCCATCTGTGGCCGGGGATCTGACTTCCGGTGCCACACGAGTAGGCTGCCTTTTTGCAACAGCGGATCAATTTCTTGCTATTTCGATTTACTATCTGACTCTCTTGCTAATCTTTCTGATCCGGCGAAACCTTTATCCATCACAGACATAGATCGCCCAAATGTCTCCTGAGCCTGCGGACGGAGCCACTGTTTCTTGCAGGAGGCAGTACAAAAGAGACCAGCTGTTAGCACTTAACTGGCCCACGATGCTAAGGCAAAAACTCGACATACCGGGAGAAATAAGGCGGAAATGGCGTGGATGTCAAGCTGGAGTAAGATGGCGTGCGAGGAATATAAGGTACAGACCGGTCCTCCCATCTGTTATTATGGGGAATGTACGATCGCTACTCAATAAGACTGACGAGCTAGCCGCTATCTCCCGCTATGAGAGTGTCTTCAGAGAGAGTAGCTTGATATTGTTTACTGAGATGTAGCTAACAGAACTAGCAACAGACGCTAACATCGAACTGGAGGGTTTCCACGCAATACGGGCAGACTGGACACCAGACAGTGGGAAGGCAAGGGGCAGAGGTACTGTATGTCAATAACAGCTGGTGCAGACCGGGACATATCACGGTTAAACAACAACACTGCAACAAAGACACTGAGTTGCTAGCTGTTAGCATGCGGCCTACCTATCTCCCGAGGGAATATTCACACGTGATCGGCATTGTTATTTATGCAAATCCGACGGCGAACGCGGGGACGGTGCATGACGTCATTCACTCAGTAACTGGCAGGCTGCTGACAGAACACCCAGATGCTCTCCTCCTCATCTCAGGTGATTTCAACCATATTTTACTGTCCCTCATTCTGCCCACATTCACCCAGTATGTCACATGCCACACTAGAGACAGTAAAACACTGGACTTCCATCCATCCATCCATTTTCTTCCACTTAATCCTTTTTGGGTCGCAGGGGGGCTGGAGCCTATCCCAGCATCTTTGGGCGAGAGGCAGGGTACACCCTGGACAGATCGCCAGTCCATCGCAGGGCCAACACAGAGAGACAGATAACCATTCACTCTCACATTCATACCTAAGGACAATTTAGAATCCCCAGTTTAATGCCAATTAACCTAACTTGCATGTTTTTGGCATGTGGGAGGAAACCGGAGAAATCCTGGAGTAAACCCACGCAGACACGGGGAGAACATGCAAACTCCACACAGATCACTGTTGGTCAGGGGCTGGGATCGAACCCAGGATCCCCTGGCCAAAGGTGAGTGGCTGTGCTGCCGCAGTGCTAACCACTCCGCCACCTCAATGCCCCGACTTATTCAATGCAAATACTAAGGAGGCGTACACCTCATCACCACTCCCCCCCACTCGGGAGATCGGATCACAACTTGGTTCATCTCCTGCCGGTGTAAAAACCCCTAGCGCACAGACAACCTCTGCATTGTTATTTATGCAAATCCACGGCGAACGCTGGGACAGCGCGTGACGTCATCCACTCAGTAACTGGTAGGCTGCAGACAGAACACCCAGATGCTCTTCTCCTCATCTCAGGTGATTTCAATCATATTTCACTGTCTCCCATTCTACCCACGTTCACCCAGTATGTCACATGCCACACTAGAGACAATAAAACACTGGACTTATTCTATGCAAATACTAAAGAGGCGTACACCTCATCACCACTCCCCCCACTCAGGAGATCGGATCACAACTTGGTTCGTCTCCTGCCGGTGTACAAACCCCTAGTGCACAGACAACCTCCAGTCATGCGCACAGTGAAGTTATGGTCTGAGGAGGCAATGGATGCTCTAAAGGACTGCTTTGAAACCACTGCCTGGGAGCAGCTCTGCGATCCACATGGTGAGGACATCGATGGCCTCACTCACACCATCATGGACTACATCAGCTTCTGTGTGGACAACACCGTACCCACCAAGACCATACGGTGTTGCTCGAACAACAAACCCTGGATCAACCCTGAGATAAAAACACTTCTGAGAGAGAAGAAGAGGATCTTCAGGTCGGGGAACAGGGAGATTCTGAAATCCCTACAGAGGGAGCTGAGGAGGAAGAGCAGAGAAGGCAAGGACAGCTTCAGGAAGAAGATGGAGGACAGGCTGCAACAGAGCGACATCGGCGGGGTCTGGAGAAACCTTAAAACCATCTCTGGGCTCCAGAATACCTCCTCCCAGGCCATGGGGGGCAGGGAGTTGGCGATCAATCTGAACCTGTTTTTTAATAGGTTTGACCAACCGCTCTCCCCCCCGACTGCACAACAACCACTGCTCCCTCTAAAGTCATCGAGACCTGCTGTCCACACCCCACTCCACCAACACCCCCCCACTACCAGCGCACAGCCCCCCCCCCCCCAACCTGACTCTCACTAAGACCAAGGTGAGGACGGAGCTGAGGAAGATCAAGGCGAGGAAGGCCTCGGGACCGGACGGCATCAGCGCGAAGCTCCTCAAGTCCTGCACAGACCAGCTGTGTGGGATTGTGGAGCACATCTTCAACCTGAGCCTGAAGCTGGGGAGGGTACCACAGTTGTGGAAAACATCTTGTGTGGTACCTGTGCCAAAGACTTCCCACCCCAAAGACCTGAAAAGCTACAGACCAGTGGCCCTGACATCTCACATGATGAAGACCCTGGAGAGACTGCTCCTTGCTCACCTCCGCCCCCTGGTGGGACCAGCGATGGATCCACTCCAGTTCGCCTACCAGCATGACATTGGGGTGGAGGATGCAGTGATCTTCCTCCTTCACCGTTCCCTGTCCCACCTGGAGAAGCCCAGGAATGCGGTGAGGATCATGTTCTTTGACTTCTCCAGTCCTTTCAACACCATCCAACCGATGATCCTGAAGGACAAGCTGCTGTGCGCAGTGGTGGACCAGCACCTGTCGTCATGGATCCTGGACTACTTCACTAACCGGCCACAGTTTGTGAGAACCCGGGATTGTGTGTCCGACACGATCATCGGTAGCACGGGGGCCCCCCAGGGAACGGTTTTGGTTCCCTTCCTGTTCACCCTTTATACTGCGGACTTCTCACACAACACAACACACTGCCATCTACAGAAATTCTCTGATGACTCTGCGATTGTCGGCCTCATCTCCAACGGAGATGAAGATGAGTACAGAGGACATATCCAGGACTTCGTGGACTGGTGCCATCGGAACTACCTCCAGATCAACGCGAGGAAAACTACGGAACTGGTGGTGGACTGCCGCAGGCAAGGACAACCCCTCACAGCACCAGTAAACATACAGGGAACAGACATTGAGATGATGACATCCTACAAGTACCTGGGTGTTCATCTGAACAATAAACTAGACTGGTCACACAATACCGACGCACTCTACAAGAAGGGACAGCACAGGCTGTTCCTACTGAGGAGACTCAGGTCTTTTGGTGTACAAGGGGCGCTGCTGAAGACATTCTATGACACGGTGGTGGCATCAGCCATCACTTTTGGAGTGGTCTGCTGGGGCAGCGGCATTACAGCAGCCGATAGGAAGAAACTGAACAAACTGATCAAGAAAGCTAGCTCTGTCCTGAGGCAGCGCCTTGACTCAGTGGAGGAGATAGGAGAGAGAAGGATGGTGGCTAAACTGTCATCTCTGCTGGAGTCCGAGTCCCACCCTATGCAGGACATACTGAACGCACTGAGGAGCTCATTTAGCAGTAGGATACATCTTCCTAGGTGCGCAACCAAGAGGTTTCACAGGTCCTTCCTACCTACGGCTGTAAGACTGTATAACCTAAGCAGGGCTGCTCGCAGAGATGGCAAAAAAACGTGACGACCTAATAGTATTGAATGCAAAAGTTGCAATAGACTTATACAATGGTCCCCTCCAGTATACAACTAGGACACTATCAGTCGCTACGGAGGGTGACAATATGTATGGGTACATATTCATACCATGTAGGGTAACTAAATAGACAGTTATGCTGTTTATTCCATCTAGCTACAATGCTCCGCACTGTGTATATATATTTATATATTTATGTATATTCACTGCCCTTATTTTTCTTATCTTCTTAATTATTGCTCTGAGTATTGCTATCCCTGTGCTGTTTCAATCCTGAAATTTCCCCATTGTGGGACTAATAAAGGCTTATCTTATCTCAGACAGTTAAAAACTATAAATACCATTTTTCAGTCAATAACCCCTTTCATAAAGTGATGAATAATCACAGCTCATTGCTACAATATGTTTAATTAACTGGGCCAACATTCTTCATAATAAGCTTTCTGTATGCTCTTTTCTGAGGACACACCTGCATTTTGCATTCTGCTGTAAAATTCAATGATCACAGTAGATCAAATCACTAAACACCCCTATAGTGTTTGTCACTCATGCAAACAGTAATGCCCAACTCATCATGCTAAATAGATGGCCATTCATCCAATCAGACTGCATGGATGAAAATGCTCACCATGCAGTTATCCTTAAAAATCTAAAACCTACAAAGCCTTAGTGCAGTGGAAAACTGCAGCAGCTTTCCACCACTTTAGTTAATGTGATTCACAAAGAAAGCCACTTCAGTACTCATGTATTTTTAACAGAGAACAGTGCCAACCATTATGGTGCCATTCTGGACCGTGTGCCCTGGAACATAACCATATATGCTGCCATAACAAAGCGGCGTTCAGAATGCATTATTCAGACAGCTATATGCATCCTAATAATGGGAAAACACATTTTTATAAAAAGAGCTCTGCAAGTGCAGCGGAGCAGAAAACTGCTGCTGAGACAAAACCTAAATATATCCTTTTGTTTTCACACATGACAGCAGGAAATGCACAATCCACATGCGGCTGTAGCACACATGCAGAACACACACCAGAACAGACAGACTCTCCACTCCCCGCACACATGAAAATCTGATTAATATACAAAGAGTGACACTTGTCCAAATCCCTAATTCATGTTGGCCAACAGCACATCCAGCAGCCACTTTACACTGGGGAGTGCATTAAAACTTCTGTGACAGAAGAACCTGATGGGAACATGCAGCGTGAAGACAGCGGCTCCCCCAGTGGCCTCGTTACAGAATGCAAAGCAAGTCTGGTTTTATTGTGGTTAGACCGGCGCTCTAAAAACTTCATCCATCTCCCATGGAGCTGCAAATGACGACAGACGCTTACAGGCACAACAGGATACAATGCCAGAAGGCAGAAGACGTTGATTCAACGTTGTATTCTCGTTGACCTATATCGTGATGTTGTGCAGTGTTAAATCAACGTTTTTTCACTGCTGATTAGTTTCGTCTAAACATGAGGATTCAATGTTGTATCAACATTGATTCATGGACGGATGCTCACCAAGCGGTACATTTGGTTATATTTATCCCATGATTCATTGCGTCGTTTCATCAAACAAGCGCCATTTTGGAAAATTTTCAAAAACAAACTATTACAAAACAGTTATCTTGTTCATCGGAAATTAGATTAATCCTCTTACAGGTAAAAAAGCCATGAACATCAGGGGTGTTATTTCTTTGGAGGAGTATATGCTATACCCAGATCAGACCATATTCGGCTCTTGTAATCCATCTGCTACATGTGAAATGAGCAGTGTGGGCATATTTTGTATATTTGCAACATATGCACTAACCTAAATATTATATTTATAATTATATTTATAATGATAAAACAGCATACATTACTGATTTGTTTTTGTTATTCAAAATTTCATAATAGTCCATGTAAACGTAGAGCTCTATTGAGCCATCCTACAACTTTTCAATTTGACCGATGTCAGCAATGATGCTAAGTTGAACCAGCTGGGGTTTTGGAAAATCCGGGGCCAGGGAATTACTTTTTTGTTGTGATTTTGGTTTTGAAAAATTCACTTTAAAAGTACAGTATTACTTTTTTTTAGCATCAGTGCGCCGCCATCAGTGTGTGAATGTGTGGATAGCAAGATCTGTAAAGCGCTTTGTCATCTAGAGATGAGAAAAAGTATTATATAAGGGAACACCATTTACCATTTTTGTTTACCATAGTGCAGGATAATTTGATGATATTTTATTTAATTAAAAAAGTGTCCTATTACTGCTACAACTGTCATGTGCACCTCTATGAGGTGCAGAGAGAAACGAACCCACACGCAGGAGGTTAATTGCAACATTTATTGAGACAAGATATTCAAAAAATAATGCACAACAAAGTGCCAAAACTAGGAAAACGTACAGAGTAGCGCTGCTGAGCCGTAAGCCCAGGAGGAGACGAGGGAATATGATAAATGTCCTGAGGAGCACTCAGATGAAGACATATGAGGAAGCGGCAGTGAAGAGTGGGCAAACATAGCTTAAATAGTGGATGAGATGATAACAGAAGTAAACAGGTGTGGGTTGGCCTGAGCAGGAGCAAAAACTAATCATTGGGTACAGCTGGTGGAAATGACAGGTGAGGGAGGGGCAGCTGGCAGCTTGGCAGGGCATGCTCACACGAGGCTGCACAACCCTGACAGCTGTCAACAGTGAACGAGAACACTGGGAAAACAAAATAAAATGACATCCTCAATAATACATACCAAAAACTGCAGAAATAAAACACAACAGGAAAATGGCAAACAGAACCTAAATACATGCAACAGATAATGATCAATACAGAGAAAACGGAAGGCGGTATGGATCTCACAAGATATAACAATACGGCAGATAAATATGAATACAATGGAAAGTCATGAAGCTGAGTTTGGGGGAAAATCCAAACTCAGTTCATGACAACAACCTGCATGGCTAGATCATAGACAGGGCCCCCATCAATCCCACTGGCTGGTATGCCGGTTTAATACAACCTGGCAAAGCAAATTTTTTTCATCTGAGTTTTTATCCCACATCATGCAATATAAGTACTAGTAGCTCTTTAATACCAGTCATGCATTGACAACTAGCTGTATGCATGTTGCTCAAGAAATGTTGGAGACAAAAAAATCATTAATAGCATGCCTTATTTTCTAGATTTAAGAGATTCTGATCAATTAGGCCTATTTATTTTATGTTTAATGCATGTGGAGGCTGGGGGAATGGAGAATGAGATAATAAATAATTATTTCTTTGACATACACTTCAATTCAATTCAACTTTATTTATATAGCGCCATTTCACAACAACAGTCATCTCATAGCACTATCAACTGTAGGGAGGACCCCCACAGTTGCAGAAAGACCCCAGCAATCAGGCGATCCCCTGTGAGCAAGCACTTGGCGACGGTGGAGAGGAAAAACTCCCTTTTAACAGGAAGAAACCTCCAGCAGAACCAGGCTCAGGGAGGGGCAGTCATCTGCTGCGACTGGCTGGGGGGTGAGGGGATAGAGAAGAAGAAAAGAACAGACATGTAGAGAGCAAACAGCACGATGGGGACTCAATCTATGGGAGAGAACAAACAAATGTTAATGACCAGCAAAAAAAAAATATTTCATAGAGAGTGAGGAAAGGAGTGAGGCCCAGTGCATTACTGGAGGTCCCCCGGCTGACTAAACCTATTAGCAGCATAACTAAGGGAGGGTTCAGAAAACACATGATCCCTCCCTAATTGTAGGCTATATCAAAAAGGTAGGTTTTAGCCCTATTCTTAAAAACAGAGATCGAGTCTGACTCCCGAATCCAGATTGGCAGCTGATTCCACAGGAGAGGAGCTTGATAACTGAAGGCTCTGCCTCCCATTGTACTTTTGGAGATTCTAGGTATTACAAGTAAACCTGCATTTTGGGAGCATAGTGCTCTGTTAGGATGATACGGTAGAATCAGATCTTTTAAATAAAAAGGAGCCTGATTGTTTAGAGCTTTGTAAGTAAGAAGAAGGATTTTAAACTTAATTCTAAACTCTATGGGAAGCCAATGAAGGGAGGCCAGAACCGGAGAGATATGATCTCTCTTTCTAGTACCTGTTAAAACTCTTGCTGCAGCATTTTGGATCAGCTGAAGACTTTTTAAAGATGTTTTAGGACAACCTGATAATAAAGAATTACAATAATCTAATCTCGAGCTAACAAAAGCGTGGATCAGCTTCTCAGCATCACTCTGAGACAAGATGCTCCTAATCTTGGCAATATTACGCAAATGATAGAAGGCAGTCTTAGAAACAAATTTAATATGTGAATTGAAGGACAAATCCTGATCAAAAATAACTCCAAGGTTCCTCACAGAGCTATTAAGAGAAAGAGTAACTGCATCCAAACTGAAAGTTTGATTTGGAAAGGAATTTCTAAGGTTTTTTGGACCAACAAGAATGACTTCAGTCTTATCTGAATTTAATAGCAGGAAATTACAAGTCATCCAAACTTTGATTTCCTTAAGACAGGCTTCTAACTTGGCTAATTGATTAGTATCATCTGGCTTCATTGACAGGTATAATTGTGTGTCATCTGCATAACAGTGAAAATGTATACAGTGCTTTCTAATAATGTTGCCTAACGGAAGCATATATAAACTAAAAAGAGTAGGGCCAAGCACAGATCCCTCTGGAACTCCATGACTAAGCTTTGAGCTGAGAGAAAACTCATCATTTACATGAACAAACTGGAACCTATCAGATAAATAAGATCTAAACCACTGCAACGAAGTTCCATTAAGTCCAACATAGTGTTCTAATCTATCAAGTAGAATATTATGATCAATAGTATCAAAAGCTGCACTAAGATCTAAAAGGACAAGTACAGAAACTAGTCCATTATCAGATGCAATGAGGAGGTCGTTAGTGACCTTCGCTAAGGCTGTTTCAGTGCTATGATGGATTCTAAACCCAGATTGAAACTCCTCAAATAAACCATTTCCCTGCAGGTGGTCAAATAATTGCATAGCAACAACTCTTTCTAAGATTTTTGAAATGAAAGGGAGATTAGAGGTTGGTCTATAGTTAGCTAAAGCTCCTGGATCTAGCGTTGGCTTTTTGAGTAAGGGTTTAATTACAGCCGTTTTAAAAGCCTGCGGTACATGGCCTAAAGTTAATGAAGAATTGATTATATGAAGAATAAAGCTACCAATAAGTGGGAAGACTTCTTTAAATAACCTGGTAGGAATAGGGTCTAAAAGACAAGTTGAAGGTTTGGATGAGGAAACCACTTCAGGTTTAATTTACATTTACATTTCAATATAAATTTCAATGTAAATTTACATTTACACTTCAGGTCTAATTTATATTTACATTTACATTAGTTTTAATGCAATTTACTTTTTTTACATTACAAAGTGATCAGTTTCAATTGAACTGGATGGATTGATGGATGGATGGTATCATCCATCCATAAATAAAACATACATGCAGTTTTATCATTTTTTTCTTATTTTTTTGCTTCTTTCACTTTAAGTTTACAAAATTGTTCAAAATAAATTTTCTCTCTTTCTAGTAGGGTAAAGCTGGTGATACAAAAATGATGTACTACCACAGAAGATGAGAATATGCAAAGCTGAAAATGCATGGCAAGACAAAGCTAACAAAAGTTGATCTCAGAAGGAAGGCTGTGCGTCTACTACATGAGGATGGATGAGCAATATTCCCTCTCATGCTCATAGAGCATTAAACCAAACTGCACTGTGAGTAAACTAATGCACGGGGTTGTGGTTACATTTGATCCTTTTTTTTTTCTTTACAAGTATAATATGTTCTTTTGGTTTCACACTATTCAAGTACAGATCATATCGCGACACACCTGAGTAAAGAAATAATTTGATTGTCATTGTGTTTCAGTTGAAACATGTGGGCCCGTGATAGAGAGGAGGAAGGTGTGGTGCCACAGTGCTGGGTAAATTCCAGCAGCAAAACATTTTACCGGCCAAGAAAGAATGCAAGCAAGGCCATGAAGGACATGGCTAAACCATCAGAAAATTGGTTTAGCTTCAAACTTGTGAAGATCAAGTGTACATCAGGTACATCATTATGCAAACATGATGCATACTGTTTTTTTTCACCATTTGGAAGTTTTGCAGATTGAACAAAATTAATGTCTTTATTACAGCTAACAAGTTGGAATGTGAGGAGCATGACCAGTGGAGCAAAGTGATGGGGAAGCTGCCACTGAGAAGAGAAAGCTTAAAGAAAGAAGGTGCCATAACAGGCCAAAATTCTTTATAAAATTCTACTGGAAAACCATATGGTCCCAGAGCTTTGTTGTTTGGGATGTGCTTTAGTGCCTCCTGGAGTTCAGACACCTGAAGAGGTGCATCCAGAGCTGCAACCTGTTCATTATTTAATTGTGGTAAGTTAATATCGTCCAAAAATTTATTTATCTCTGAGTCAGATGGGTTAATTTGAGATGAGCAGAGGTTTTCATAAAAGTTTCTGAAGGAGTTATTTATTTCTTCAGGCTCATGGGTAATATTTCCTGTCATACCCTTAATAGAGTGGATAGTTGTTTTTTCTTTATTCAATCTAAGCTGGTTTGCAAGATATCGGCCCGATTTATTACTGTGCTCAAACTTCTCAAGATGCAGTCTTTGTATGAAAAACTGTGCTCTTTTGTTTGTAATTTCTTTTAATTCCAGCCTTAATTTTCTCAGATCATTAAGTGTCTGTTCCTGTGGGGAAACAGCACAGGTTGTCTCCAGTGATTTAATTTTCTGTTCTAACTCCAGTACCAGTGCTTTTCTTTTTTATTCTTATATGAACAGTAAGACATTATTTTACCTCACATGACCACTTTTGCTGCTTCCCAAAGAACACCGGAATATTCCTGGCACATCATTATATTCCAGATATGATTCCCACTCTTTATTAAAGTAGTTAATAAAGTATTTGTCTTTCAGTAGTGATATATTAAATGTCCAGCTCCTAGTTTCCCTTGTAGCTTTCCTATTTGCTAATGTAAGAGATACTGGATGGTGATCGCTAATAGCTTGATTTGAACATATTTCAGTGTCTGTGATGTCCCTCACAATAGAGTTACTGGTTAAAAAGAAATCTAGACATGAATGTGAACTATAAACTGATGGAAAAAAAAAAGTGTATTCCCGAAGAGTTGAGTGAAGAGAATGCCATTCATCGCAAAGACCAAAATCATTCATGTACTGTTTGAGAGTGTCAGTAGCCTGCCATTTTCGGTAATTCCCCGATGCACTGAGCCTGTCGATTGCAGGGTTTAATACCAGGTTGAAGTCTCCTCCTATTATGAGTGTAGTGTCCAAATGCTCAGAAAGAGAAGTGAAAAAAGTGTGAAAATAGGATGGGTCGTCAACATTTGGGCCATAAACGCTTGCAATACATAGATCCAAATTTTGAACTGAGATTTTTAGTACTATAAATTTACGTTCCAGATCTGTTATTGTATTATTCACAACAAAGTGTATTCTTCTGTTTACCAGTATAGCTACCCCCCTTTGTTTAGAATTAAAGCCAGCTGAGTACATGTGGGGGAATTCCGGGGAGGTGAGCGCATCTACAGATGACTTAGAGACATGTGTCTCCTGTAATAAGAAAGTCTGAATGTAGATTCTTCAGTCGATTAAAAACTTTTAGCCTCTTCTCCCTGGTACAAATTCCATGTATGTTCCACGTGACAAACTTAAATGTGGACATGTTTTCACTAACTGGTTATGTACTAAAGACTAACTAAATGTGCCTATGTGATTATATGTCCATAATGTATGCATATGTGGGCTGCACGGTGGCGCAGTGGTTAGCACTGCAGCAGCACAGTTTACCCTTGGCCGGGGGATTGTGGGGATCGTGGGATCGTGGGTTCGATCCCAGCCCCCGACCAACAGTGATCTGTGTGGAGTTTGCATGTTCTCCCCGTGTTGCGTGGGTTTACTCCGGGATTTCTCCGGTTTCTTCCCACATGCCAAAAACATGCATGTTAGGTTAATTGGCTGTTCTAAATTGTCCCTAGATATCGGTTTCCTATAGGCCCTTAGAATAGAGGGTTAGTATTAATGAAAGCGCTTTGAGTAGTCTTTGTGACTAGAAAAGCGCTATATAAGTGCAGGTTAGTTAGTAGTTAGATATGTGTGTATATACAGTATATGTTGTGTGTAAAATGTACACCTACACATATTTGATTGGGTGTGTGCGCATGGTATCTCTGTTCCTTTTGCTTACAATTGCAAGCAAATGGGGTGCATGTACTTAAAGTTATTTCCTATAAACCAGAAGTATGAGAGAAAACAGACAAAGGTTTATAAGTGGTGAAAAAATGCAGATAACATACAACAAATCAACTTCCGGTGCCACACGAGTAGGCTGCCTTTTTGCGACAGCGGATCAATTTCTTCCTATTTCTATTTACTAGCTGGCTCTCTTGCTAATCTTTCTGTTTCGGCGACACCTTGATCCATCACAGACACGTAGATCGCCCAAATGTCTCCTGAGCCAGTGGACGGAGCCACTGTTTCTTGTAGGAGGCAGTACAATAGGGACCAGCTGTTAGCATTTAACCGGTCCATGATGCTAATGCAAAAACTCGACATACTGAGAGAAATAAGACGGAAACGGCATGGATGTCAAGCTGGAGTAAGACGGCGAGCGAGAAATGTAAGGTACAGACCCGCCCTCCCATCCTACTCAGTAAAACAGATGAGCTAGCGGCTATCTCCCGCTACGAGAGCATATACAGAGAGAGTAGCTTGATGCTATTTACTGAGACGTGGCTAACAGAACTAGCAACAGATGCTAACATTGAACTGGAGGGTTTCCACACAATACGGGCAGACCGAACACCAGACAGTGGGAAAGCAAGGGGCGGAGGAGTGATGATGTGTGTCAATAACAACTGGTGCAGACCGGGACACATCACGGTTAAACAACAACACTGCAACAAAGACATGGAGTTGATAGTTGTTAGCATGCGGCCTGCATATCTCCCGAGGGAATACTCACACAAGATCAGCATTGTTATTTATGCAAATCCGACAGTGAACGCTGGGACAGCACGTGACGTCATCCACTCAGTAACTGGTAGGCTGCAGACAGAACACCCAGATGCTCTTCTCCTCATCTCGGGCGATTTCAACCATATTTCACTGTCTCCCAATCTACCCACGTTCACCCAGTATGTCACATGCGGCACTAGAGACAATAAAATACTGGACTTATTCTATGCAAACACTAAGGAGGCTTACACCTCATCACCACTCCCCCCACTCAGGAGATCGGATCAACAACTTGGTTCATCTCCTGCCGGTGTACAAACCCCTAGTGCACAGACAACCTCCGGTCATGCGCAGAGTGAAGTTATGGTCTGAGGAGGCAATGGATGCTCTACAGGACTGCTTTGAAACCACTGCCTGGGAGCAGCTCTATGATCCACATGGTGAGGACATCGATGACCTCACTCACACCATCACGGACTACATCAGCTTCTGTGTGGACAACACCGTACCCACGAAGACCATACAGTGTTGCTCAAACAACAAACCCTGGATCAACCCTGAGATAAAAACACTTCTGAGAGAGAAGAAGAGGATCTTCAGGTCGGGGAACAGGGAGATAATGAAGTTTGTACAGAGGGAGCTGAGGAGGAAGATCAGAGAAGGCAAGGACAGCTTCAGGAAGAAGATGGAGGACATGCTGCAACAGAACAACATCGGCGGGGTCTGGAGAAACCTTAAAACCATCTCTGGGCTCCAGAATACCTCCCCCCAGGCCATGGGGGGCAGGGAGTGGGCGAACAATCTGAACCTGTTCTTTAATAGGTTTGACCAACCGTCCTCCCCCCCGACTGCACAACAACCACTGCTGCCTCTAAAGACATCGAGGACATCTTCAACCTGAGCCTGAAGCTGGGGAGGGTACCACAGTTGTGGAAAACATCTTGTGTGGTACCTGTACCAAAGACCTCCCACCCCAAAGTCCTGAACAGCTACAGAGCAGTGGCCCAGACGTCTCACATGATGAAGACCCTGGAGAGACTGCTCCTTGCTCACCTCCGCCCCCTGGTGGGATCAGCGATGGATCCACTCCAGTTCGCCTACCAGCATGGTATTGGGGTGGAGGATGCAGTGATCTTCCTCCTTCACTGTTCTCTGTCCCACCTGGAGAAGCACGGGAATGTGGTGAGGATCATGTTCTTTGACTTCTCCAGTGCTTTCAACACCATCCAACCGATGATCCTGAAGGAGAAGCTGCTGTGCACAGGGGTGGACCAGCACCTGTCATCATGGATCCTGGACTACCTCACTAACCGGCCACAGTTTGTGAGAACCCGGGACTGTGTGTCCGACACAATCATCGGTAGCACGGGGGCCCCCCAGGGAACGGTTTTGGTTCCCTTCTTGTTCACCCTTTATACTGCGGACTTCTCACACAACATAACACACTGCCATCTACAGAAGTTCTCTGATGACTCTGCGATTGTCGGCCTCATCTCCAACGGAGATAAAGCTGAGTACAGAGGACTTATCCAGGACTTCATGGACTGGTGCCATCGGAACTACCTCCAGATCAATGCAAGGAAAACTAAGGAGCTGGTGGTGGACTGCCGCAGGCAAGGAAAACCCCTCACAGCACCAGTAAACATACAGGGAACAGACATTGAGATGGTGACATCCTACAAGTACCTGGGTGTTCATCTGAACAATAAACTTGACTGGTCACACAATACCGACGCACTCTACAAGAAGGAACAGCGCAGGCTGTTCCTACTGAGGAGACTCAGGTCTTTTGGTGTACAAGGGGCGCTGCTGAAGACATTCTATGACACGGTGGTGGCATCAGCCATCACTTTTGGAGTGGTCTGCTGGGGCAGTGGCATTAAAGCAGCCGATAGGAAGATACTGAACAAACTGATCAAGAAAGCTAGATCTGCCCTGGGGCAACGCCTTGACCTAGTGGAGGAGATAGGAGAGAGAAGGATGGTGGCTAAACTGTCATCTCTGCTGGAGTCCGAGTCCCCCCCTATGCAGGACATACTGAACGCACTGAGGAGCTCATTTAGCAGCAGACTACATCATCCTAGGTGCGCAACCAAGAGGTTTCGCAGGTCTTTCTTACCTACGGCTGTCAGATTGTATAACCTAAGCAGGGCTGCTCTCAGAGATAGCAAAAAAATGTGACGACCTAATAGTATCGAATGCAAAAGACACAATAGACTTACACAATGGTCCCCTCCGGTATACAACTAGGAAAATACCGGTCGCTACGGAGGGTGACAATATGTATGGGTACATAATCATACTATGGAGGATAACTAAGTAGACGGTTATGCTGTTTATTCCATCTAGCTACAATACTCCGCACTGTGTGTATATATATTTATATATTTATATGTACATATGTATATTCGCTGCTCTTGTTTTCTTGTCTTCTTGATTGTTGCTCTGAGTGTTGCTATCCCTGTGCTGTTGCAATCCTGGAATTTCCCCGTTGTGGGACTAATAAAGGCTTATCTTAACTTATCTTAACAACGACCTAATAATTTAAAAAAAATTAACTACAACAGACAAACAAACAAACAAAAACCTCAACAACAAAGAAAAAAACATTTTGACAAATGGTAACAAATTAAACTGAAACTGAGTAAGAGACCTGCGCACAATTGCACTCTTTTTCCACCTGTAGCTAAAAAAAAAAAATAAAAAAACACAAAAAATAGGCTCTAGAATAACCAGTGCATTATAGTTTCATCCATAAACAGCTTGCCATCTATATACAGTCTATCCACATAAACAATAGCTCATTTACCTTCTTAGATGCTTTGTTTCCTAATGCGAAAAAGCTTCCTTCTCCTTTCCAAGATTTCCTGTGGAAATTGATCATTTAGACCATAACTGCCAGAAGTCCCAGAGAGGGGCCATTTGGCCTTTTTACCTAGAAAACCCATAAGGGGACCAACAAGAGGCCACAAGAGGGCCAACTTCTGGGACTTCTAGTTAAGCTGCCTGCCCTACCTCTGTACCAAAATTTTTTGCTTGAAATGCTCAAATTTGGCAACAATAGGTCTGGGATGTTTATTCTGGGAATTATTTTGCCCAATTCGGTGGACTCGGTGGAAGGTAATTGAATTTGTGACTTCGGGGGATAGTTTCAGTTGTGTTGACATAAATTCATGGACCAGCTGTTCTGGATTTTCATTATTTTTTTTCAACAATTCCAGAAAAAAACAAGGTTATCTCTCATGCTGCATGACTGCAAATTGAGAACTGTCTCCTTCATTTTTCAGTTTTCTCCCTCAACAACGCCAAGCTGCGTGGTTAGTGTGTTTTCTGACTTTTTTAGGCTGTTATTTTCCTCTTTGAGAGAGACGAGCTGTGTTTGACTGAACTCTAAACTCTCCCGCAAACTCTGGAACTCCTTATGAAGCAGCTTGACCAGCGCCAGTCTACCATCCAGGGTGGTAAGTTTATTCTCAATAAAGAAAAGGATGTGACTAACCTTGGTGCCCTCCCGTGATTTCTTGGGCGCTATTTTTGGCGAATCTGCGGGTCTTGGTCGTTTAGACTGAGAAGCAGGAACCGGACACACAGGCAGACACTCGCCTGCTCCATGACACAGCAACGGTAATAAAACTCGTCGATGTAGTTCTCTAGTTCCTCCAGCTCCGCACGAAAAAAGAAAGACAAACACAGACAATCAATTAATGAATTACAAAAAAAGAAAAAAAAACTACGCGTGGAAAAATTTGTTTTAAGCTCGGTCGACGGGAGTCACCATTTTGGATAATTGCACAATACTCTCGAAACATCTCGCGATCACAGCATCGCCCCACCCCCACCTCTTTCCATTGCAGATTCCCCTCCACTTTGACAGACACTGGTGCAGGATCAGATCGTGTTGATACATTCGGGGCTTTAACACATTCTGCACACTTTTCTTTGGCAGACTCAGTAACATTGTTCACATTCTGTTGTTCAAGGACCAATGCCTCTTCTTCTCATACCTCACGAAGGGGCTCAAGGAAACTTGGAAGGGGTCAGAATTTGAATGTCGTTCTTATACGCAGAACGGTCAAATCGTGCGACAGTGCACCTCGTGCGACTTGTTCAATGTGAATTCTGTCCATGTCAGCCACCTCAATTCCATTTTCTTGATGAATATCATCAAAAGTTTATTAAGTTGGAATAAGTATGCTGACAGTTCCTTGCCTTCTCACTGAAATGTACTGTGAAACTTTGCCATCAAGATCTGCTGCTGTCAAGAACCTCCTCGTGAGTTTTACGCATCGCACAGAGGAGGAGAAGGAAGGATGCAATTTACGCGCTGGGTTGCACCACAGCACATTTATTAAAGTAATAAACAGTTCATATAAAGGTGAGGACGTACAAAAATACAACAAAACTTACAATGGGCATTCCTGGGTCGGCATCGCCCAGTAAACGCATGATGAGAAGCGATCAACCACAATTGCGTCCCAGAGCCGACATCGCTTCAATGATGCAGGAGAACCACGGTTGAGGTGGAGTGGCAGACACTTTGTGGCACACAGTTTACACATGACTGTGCACATGAACAGACATTTCAACGGACCAGCAATGCCTGACTGGCAAACGTCGCTTACGTACAAGCATTGCTGGTTCCACAAATTGAGCACACCTGGGCGAGACATGGGAAAATACATAACAGGAGTGGAATCAGCTGGCTGTCAAGAGAGAGAGAGGGGGCATGGTTGGACTGGCAGGAGCTAGACAACGCCCACAAGAAAGTAGGTCAAAGCGGCTGTCTAACAGCTGCCGGCCAGACAGTGGCTATGGGTAAGGAAACAAGGACAAAAGACATAGAAAACTCAAAAGATAACACAATACACAAATATACCGGTAACCCAAGCCACAGAGAACAGTCAGAACCGAGCCCAAGAACAACACCAGCTCGGTTCGTGACAGAGCCCCCCCCACCTCCAGGGGTGGATTCCAGACACCCATGGTAACATAAGGAAAGGAACCCCACCCACAATCCCCAACAGGAACAACAACACAAACCCTGGTGGGAGGTAGGGGGAACAGGAAGGACAATCCCCCCCCCCCCCCCAAGTCCAAAGGTGTGGAGGCTCGGGAGGCCACCCAGAGTCCCAGGCCCAGCAAGCAGTTCGGCAAGTTCAGTCCGGTGGCCTGCCGGAAAACATGGGCCATCTGGCCCAGAGGCTTAGTCCCTCCGGCGGTCAGCCAGCCTTGTAGAGCCACCAGGACCATAGAGGTGGAGCGGGAGGCAGCCTGCCCACTGGGAGGCTCACTGACGGGTGACCAGACCGTAGGAAGGGAACCCTCACGGCATCGGACAGGGAGGAGAAGGGGACCACGGCGTCCTTAGGCTGACCCGCTGTACCCTCGGTGGTCCCGGCTTGGGACACAGCAGCACCCGCAGTGGACCCCGACCGGGCCAATGCTGCACCCTCAGTGGACCCCGACAAGGCCAATGCTGCACCTGTGGTTGCTCCCGATTGGAGCTCTGCAGCACCCGCAGTGGACTCCAGCTTGATCTCTATAACACCCATGATGGACCCCCAACCGGGCCAATGCTGCACCCTCGGCGGACTCCAGCTGGAGCTCTGTAGCACCCCCGGTGGCTCCCGACTGGAGCTCTGTAGCACCCCCGGTGGGCTCCGGCTGGAGCACCATTGCACCTGCGGTGGTCCCCATTGGGGACCTCATTGCTCCCGTGGTGACCTCCCCAGAAAGGGAGGTAGGACTCTCCATGGCCTCCAGCGCTGAACCTGGATTCTTGGTGGCCTCAGGTGGAATTGCCTGCTCTCCAACGACCCTGGAGCTCTGAAACCGGAGGGATAGAGGAAGAGAATGAGTCAGGGTCGCCGGCAGCGGCAGAGCCCGGTGACGTGAGCCTGGGAGCTGCAGTAAGCTGCCCCTGGCACTCCTCATCATGAGTCGGGCAGTAACACTTCAACAAAGGCACAGGAGACATTATGGAGCACACTTGCCTGAACTCGGGCTCCACTGCTGTCCTGGACTCCGGCGATCTAGGGTGTGCAGGTTCTGTAGGTCTGGGAGGTGCTGCACCCATGTCAACCTCCACCGGGGCGGCCGGACTCATGTCGTAGTAGTCTGCGGACACCCCAGGCCATGGCTGATTTTCTCCGGCGACCCTAGGAAGGAGCTCAGGGATGACAGAAAGAGAGTGGTTAGGGTTGCCAGCAGCGGCGGAGCCCGACAAGGCGAGATCCAATGCAGCTGAGGGCTGCACCTGACTCTCCTCACCAAGAGCCAGACAAGATTGCACCAATTTTACAGGGAAGAGAAACAAATGAGAGCACTTGCCTGGACTCAAGCTCCACCGCCGTCCAGGACTCCGTCAACCCCAGTGACGACATCTGTGATTCGTCATTGTGAAGGTCTAGCTGGGTGGATGACTCTGCTGCAGCGGCCTCCGCAGCAGGCATGATGGTGATAGCAACCTCCAGGCCCCCAGGCGATGTCCCCCATGCTGGTGACTCAGCTGGCATGGTGGCTGGGGGCTGCTTCTCTGCTGAACGCGGGTCAGGATCCTCCAGGACCTCGGGCTCCTCCTCCGCTAGGCAACTGGGTTTGGGAGCTGGTGTCCTCACAGAAGCACACTAGGGAGACATGGAGAGAATAGGTGAAGGGTCGTCGCAAGCCGCTGGTGGTGAGAACTCAGAGAACTGTAAATCCTGAGTCTCTTGGCCAGGAAACAGGCAAAATTGCTTCTCAGAAGTAGGAGCAAGCTGAAAACGAACTTGCCTGCTCTCCTTGTTCAGGTTGACTCCAGCAGCGTCAGAGGCAGTTTTGTCTCCCTCCGTGTCCACAGTGACTCTGGGTCCCTCGATATGTGGAGGAGAAACCTCTAAAGCAGGCACAGAGGTGGACAGATTCAGGAGGAAAACTGCAGCCCCCGCACTGGTGGAGGTAAAAGTCATCAAGGAGGGAGCCATCAGTACAGCTGCAGGCTGGTGTAATGGTTGCACAGCGGAACTCTCCTCCCCGTGTGACTTGCTGATGTGGGAGCAACAGGGTGCTTCTGGCGAGCCCTCTGGGGTCGGCAGCAACGAGAGGGAGCAGGCGGCTTGCTCTCTGGTTCCTTGAGTGAAGGCTCCTCCGCTGTCCGGAATTCTCCTGGGAAGAATGATGGCACAGGAGGAACGGGAGAAATAGGAGGACAAACAAGATCGGCAGCTGACAATTCATCAGGAATCAGGCAAGCGGTTTCAGGTGACATTAATACTGACTGAATAAGCACTTGCCTGAATTCCTGGGGTGTGACGACGTCAGCTGTCATCTCCGTGGTTGGGGCATGCTCGTCCTCCGGCTGAAGCTCCAACCTCCTCGAGGAATATTCATCCAACCTCTCAGCCAACTCCGGGAGAAGTCACGGCTTCGCCTCCAGGAGGAGGTCAGTCTCTGCCAGGAGAACCCATCTTCGTTCCTCCTGCTCCTTTGGGGACGGAGTGGGCCATGGCTCGGGAGAGGAGGCAGGGCTGTTGTCGGAGTGTCTGGAGGCTTCTTCCGACGAGTGTTCCTTTTCTTCTTCGCTGACGGTTCGGGCACCAGCTAATCCAGGATTCTCAGTAACATGCTGGGCAGTGAGTCACAAACTCCGTAGTGTCCGAGGAAGAAGGTGGAGAAGGCCGCGGGGGGCTTGAACAGTGGAAGATTCTCATCCGACCCCTCGCATGGCACAGCGAAGATGTCCTGGAGAATCTTCATCACCTCTGGATGGTTCCAGAGGCTATCCCTATTAATTACCTTCACCGCCATGTCCCGAGCCTGTCGAGCCATTTCGGAGGAACAGTGCTCCAGTGTCCATGAAAGGATCTCCTCCAGGAAACACAGCAAGCACAGCTCCCTCTCCAACAACTTAGCCATGGCGCCTGGGAAACAAGTGAGTGGAAAAAAGAAAAATAGTCCAAAAGAAACGCAGATGTGTGGGTGCAATCCGCTAAATCTTACGCTGGCTGGTCCGTTCTGTCAAGGACCTCCTCATGCACTTTTACACAGTGCACAGGGAGGGGAAGGAAGGATGGATTTACACGCTGGGTTGCACCACAACACATTAATTAAAGTAATAAACAGTTCCCAAAAAGATGAGGACATACAAAAATACAACAAAACTTACAATGGGCGTTCCTGGGCCGGCATCGCCCAGCAAACGCATGAGGAGAAGCGATCAACCACAATTGCGTCCCAGAGCCGACATCGCTTCAATGACACAGGAGAACCACGGCTGAGGTGGAGTGGCGAACACTTCGTGGCACACAGTTTACACATGACTGTGCACATTAACAGGCAATTCAACGGACCAGCAATGCTTGACTGGCAAACGCTGCTTAAGTACAAGCATTGCTGGTTCCACAAATTGAGCACACCTGGGCGAGGCGCGGGAAAATAAATGACAGGAGTGGAATCAGCTGGCTGTCAGGAGAGAGAGGGGGCGTGGTCGGACTGGCAGGAGCTAGACAACGGCCACAGGAAAGTTGGTCAAAGTGGCTGTCTTAACAGCTGCCGGCCAGACAGTGGCTATGGGTAAGGAAACGAGGACAAAAGACATAGAAAACTCCAAAGATAAAACAATACACAAATATACCGGTAATCCAAGCCACAGAGAACAGTCAGAACCGAGCCTAAGAACAACACCAGCTCGGTTCGTGACATGCTGCCCTGTCTGTCTTTCCTTGAACACGTAACAACAATTGTAAATGCCATGCACTTACATTTTACTCAACCAAAATGCAAACATTATCATTTATAAACTTACAAGAAAGTCTGTTAAATCCTCCAGCGCACTCTTCCATCTCACCTCCTCAGCATCTCATGTCAACTGAACTCTCTCTCTCCTTAGTCCCACCCTCTATAACATTTGACCATGCCAGAATCTTCTCTAATTGGTGCCGGACCAGAGTATTTGGGTGCAGCTGCACTTAACATGTGGAGTGAGTGGCACATTCACAGACCATTCCAAAATGTAGGAGAAACCATAAAAATTCTAAATCATACAAAAGCATACAATGTTTAACAGAATTACATCCAGCACCCCAAACACATTTTATAGCTGGGGTGCTACACCTATATGTCCTACAACTATTATTAAACTCTAACAGACACTGAACATGTTCACGTCTTTCTGCTGTCCCTCACACATGTGCACGACTAAACACATTTAAAAAATGCATAAGCATGAGTTTACAGTTAATTACCATGAAATATTCTTCACACATAGGAACACAGAATGAGTCACAGGGGATAAATGATATGTGAAGGACACCAAAAGCATGTGTGGCATAAAATTGTTAACAGAGCATTAAGAGCCCTGCACAGTTTTTATATGACAGACCACAACAGCTGTTTTAAATGGTTTTACATCTAGCCAGTTGATTTTAAAACACAGGTCTTCCTCAAGGTTGTGTTTTATCACCAGTTTTGTTCTCTGTGTACACACAAGATCTCCTGTGACAGTGAAGGAATGACTTTTTAAACCTCGAGATGATATGGCCCTTGTGGTTCATGACAGACAGCAATCTAGCGCACACTTTTAATCAAAACTCTCTGGAGTTAAACACCACAAAGACTAAGGAGTTGTGCTGTGGGACCTAAAAGAAGCTTTTAACTACTCTCTTTACACCCCTCAGTATCCAGGGTCTGTCTATTGAGCAAGTCCAAGTCTTTAAAATATTTGGGAATAGAGATGGACTGCAGTCTGTCTTCTGCACACCATGTTGACTCCATTTATAAAAAAGCACAACAGCGCCTCCACCTGCTGAGGAAACTGAGGACTTTTAATGCAAGCAGACACATTTTAACTCTGGATTCCACTTCACTAATTAAATCCATTCTCACTTAACATTTCATCCTGGTACAGCTCCCTCTTCATCAAGCACAAAACAAAGCTTTCCCGTATAGTTAATCAGGCTAGCAAAATCATTGGCTCACCACAGACACCGTTGTCTGAACTGTATCAGCGCCCTGTGATCAGGAACGCCACCCTGATCACAGAGGACTCATCTCACGCCCTCCATCACTCTTGTTAGTTCAGGCAGACGATGTAAAGTTCCACTGGCCCATAAAAACATTTACAAGAAATCACTTATTCCTTCTGCAATAACCATCCTGAACAAAATCAAATAGTTATCATACTTTAGTTATCAGTATTTATCTATTAATCACTACTAATTTTTAATAGTTATCAATATTTTCTGCCACATGACTATTTGCCATTTCCTTTTTAACCATGTTCATTTTTTAAACTGTTTTTATCTTGTGAGTTTGAGTGCTGAATATGTTGTGTTGTGGCCGTGTCAAAGAGGAATTTCTGTCACGACTGGGACAGACAATAATGTCATCTATCTATCTAAAAGCTCTGCTTAGCACAGATGCGCGGCAGATGAAAACCACAGATGCACAGGAGCTGCCCTGCCCACCGGGAAACATATGGCTGTCTCTGTCACCAATCTGCCACATTCGGCCTTATGTGTAGTTCACTCTTCTCCAGTAAATCATTCAGGTCCACTCAGGATGGAAGCTGCTGCCTTCTTTCCTTCCTTTCCACATGATGAAGAAAAGGACCAGCAACCACTGTCTCCAACTTCCAACAGAAATGGCACCAAGAAAAAACTACTGCACATATTTTACTGTCATTAAATGATTCATATTCCTCCTCCTGTATTAGGTGTTCAAATAGAATTCAGATGGCATAATTATAATGAGAGCAGCTTTCGTCAGGTGGGAATGTCTTCTTCCTCACTATGACTAAATCAGCTAAACTGAATTCAAGTACAGCAGAGCTAAATTTCTCAAAGTACCAGCTGTTCCAAATTCAACCTGATACATATAAAACCTGCAACGGATGTGTTTTAAAATAACATTTTTGAAATGCAATATTTTTCAAGCTTATCTTAGCAGGGCTGGAGTGGTGGCCTAGTTGGTAGAGCATCTGCCCCACAACCAGGCAGGCCGGGGTTCAAATCCCAGCCGGGTCATACCAAAGACCAGGTAAAAATGGTACTTTCTGCCTTCTAGCTTGGTGCTCAGCATAATAGAACAGGGAAAGGAAAGTTAACATGCAGAGCTACTAGAGAACTGACACCCCCCCCCCCCCCCCCCGACTGTAGCTGTGTGGCCTAGGGTCTTGAAACGGAGATAGGTGCTGCCCTACGTCAAAACGTCATTGGCATGGAAATAACTTTTCTTAGCAGGGCAGACTGGATATTTATATGCTTTGTTTTCATCTTTTCATTTTCTCCCACATAATGATGTGGTGATAAACAATTTTCTGGTGAGAACATTGCACTGCATCAGGGTTGGTATGGACAAAACAGGAAGAGTTGTCAGTTTGTTCTTTGATGTAGAAAAAGCAGAAACTGCTACAGTCATCATGTCAATGAAAAAAGCACAGGAAATGTTCACATTCATGCCATAACTGGTGACAGTGCAGTCTTGGAGGAAAGACATATGGCACACTGGTCATCATTGCTTGGCAACAGAGATGCCATACTTCAGTACTACTAGTGACAGGACAGGGAAAAAATATTTGGATGCCTTTGATATTCTAAAGAGGCCATAGATTCTGGGTAAATTTAATGCAAACAATACAGGGAACAGTTTATACTGGGCAAAACAATAACCAGTAACAAGTCAGTTATTGGTAACTATAGTTGTAGCCAATTAGGTTTTTATTAGGACCTTGTTGTCATGATCCTGGGTACAGGCGGGGGCCGTGCCCAGTCCTCAGTTTGAGTTTAGTCTTTCTGTGTGTTGTTTTTTTATTTACCACTATGTGTTGTATTTTATCAGTTTACTTTTGGAGTGTTTGTATTCTTGGTTTTGTCCTTATTGTCTTGTCTATTTATTGTGTGTTATTTTGTATTAGTTACATCTTTTTGGGGTTGTGTTATCCTATTCTTGTCAATTAGTTTCTGGTCCATGCTTTTAATTTCAATAGCACCCGTGCAGCTTTCGCCTGTCAAACTGTTTCGCGGGCTGCACAGCTGTCACTCGTTTGATTATTTTCTCACTCGTGTACCCACACCTGTTATGCACTTGTCATCTGGGCATTTACTTATTTAAGGGCATGACAACGTTTTCCCATTGTCGTGCCCTACTGTTTACCTCCTCAGAGGATTCTGTCATCATCCTGAGCAAGAGTATCCCGTGCAGAGGAGAACAGGAGGGCTTCGTCCAGGTACGTTTATCTCTTTTCCCTTAACCTCAGCCGTGAGCCCCGCTGTCCTTCGGGTGTGTCTCCGGCAGGTGTAATCTCTTTTTCCAGCATTCCTATGCACCTCAGCCTGAGTTCCCACCAGGCTGTTCCCCTCCTGTGACGTCTAGCCCCGTTCTCCTCCAGCACACCATATCCCTCTTTATATGTAGGTTTAGTGTTTTGTGTACGTTTGTCTTTCTGTTTATAAACGTGCAAAACTCACAGCGTGCATTTGGTGTCCTTCTTAGCCCTTTAAAAGGGCGAATTATGACACTTCTAATCTTACATGGGCCGTATTATAACATTGTATTCACTCACCAGTTGTCAAATATGCGTACTGTATATATGGGTGTGGCTCGGTCTGTTTTCTTACTTGTGTTGGAGAAATGATCTGTGCAGGCACTAGTAATGCTGCTTGGCATTAAGCAGGAATAAATTAGATATTTGATCTTTAGAAAGGACAGCTGCATTTTCATCATCTTTTTCTTTCCAAACACATTCATGCACACAACCTAAATACCACCTCATTATGCTATCCTTGATGAATCTGTACTTTCTGCGGTATCATGAATGTCTGACTAAAAAAAGTCACTCAAAAGTGATGCTATCTGCAATGCTAAATAATCTGATAGATTTTAGGAACATGAGGATCTGGCATAAAGGCTCTGCTTCGCTGAACAGAGAGACCACATTTCCCTAGAACTGCAGCATCAAAGGAGGCCCTTCCTCAGCTGCAATAAACTCAGCTGACTTCAGCATCCAGCAGGACACCGCTGATGCCCTTTCACCCTCAGGGCAAGAACGATATGCATGAAATTGAAAGAGTCTCACTGCAATCAAGTTGATGAAATTCTCCTTCCACATGAGCTGGCCAAGACAGCTGCCCCAGGCCTCATATATACACTAAAAGCCCCCATACACTTGGATGCAGTTTTGAGACTGGCAGCATATGTGGCATTGCCTTCTGTTGGAATATATGCCTGGTCACAAGACAAACAGCAGATGGAGAAAAGATCTGCTGTTTATTGCAATCACTGCTCATGTGTGACACTACTAAAATAAATTAAGATATTTTTGTGTGCTGAATTTTCACACCAACTTTTTTCAAAATTACTGCTGACATTGCGTTGTCTTCTGCTTAAGTGAAAAACAACATGCATCTTGTAAGGACGGTAGTGCTGAGAATGGTGGGCTGAGAGATGTGTTCCCCCAGTAATTCCCAGAAGACCACACTGCTACATCATGATCAGACCCTGCTGCATTCGTTCCTCCACCATGTCAGCAGCTCCCTCTCTGGTTTAGTCCTTCCTCACTGCCTGTCTTTGTCCTCTAATTACAGGAGGATTTCTCAGTGTTTTCTTTAGTAATACATCTCTACACTTCTGTCATTTCTCTGTTGGGACCCCCCCACCCCCCTTGTGTGATCCCTTATCAGTGATCTTAAAGTGCTGATGACACGTTTTTGCTTCCTCTAATTTTTCCAACACATAATACAATATGACAAAATAGGTTGGTCTGTGCAGTTCTAAGTCAAAAAGGTTTTTTCACACGAATATCCAACGTTTTCATGAGCGCCACATCACCAATTACATCAGTGGCTGGAAAACCCCGCTGCCATGTAGTCACGTCATCGGGAGAACACAACGCTTGGTTGCTCATTGTACACACAGGATGGAAGCGGTTGAAAACATTGACGGTGGTTCCAGCACATGTACTCTGAAACTGGTTTGTGTTGTCCAATCTTCAGACGATTATAGTTCCGAAGAATGGGATGATAATGAAGAATCTGGGGGCATCAGACCATATAGGTTTGAGCCGTGCCAAGCGGGCATTGTGCCAAGCCAGTCACACTCAGAGTGACGGTGGAGAGGCACACATGCCCGCCACAGCAGCAGTGACAAACACACGGCAGGGGAACACCGAGTGTTATGCTTTTGTTACAGATATTGCAACAAATTATTTGTTCATAAATATAATTTATTTAAACTCGATTTTTCAATAAAATCATAGCAGTGTATTCTCTGTGGCTCAGACATTGGGTATATTATGGATTATATTTCGAGTTCTTGTTGTTTTTGTTTTGTCCATGTGGTTTATGTGCGTTTTGAGCAACTTTCAGGTGGGCACTGTCTAAGATTCGCCAGTCCGAACACACGCGCCCTCTCTCTTTGACGGTCAGCTGTTCATGGTTTGTGTGCATCATCTGCTGTGTTGTCAGCCAGCCAATGTTGTCAGCGCTATCACGACGTGTTGGCCGCTCCACACAGCCGTGGTTCTGTTGTGCCCCTTGAAGCGATGTCGGCCCTGGGGTGCAACCATGGTTAACATGTCTCCTTTCCATGTTCGCTGGGCAATGTTGGCCCAGAACGCCAACTGTGGGTGTTTGTTTATTTTTGTGGGTCTTCACCTTTTTGGGAACTGTTGTCATCATTCTTATGTTCAATACATGTGCTGTGTTGAATTCTGCGCGTAAATCCATTCATCGTGACCCTCCGTGCGCTCTTACATAGGGCAGGGAGAGGGAGAATGAAATAACGAGGATTTGCATGCAGGGTTCACCACAGCACATTTAATACAGAAAGAGATAGTTCCCTGAAAGGTGAAGACGTACAAGAAACACAGACATACTTGCTGATGGCGTTCAGGGGCCAGCATCGCCTAGCGGACGAATGAGAGGAGACGTGTTTGCCACAGGTGCGCTCCAGAGCCGACATCGCTTCAAGGATGCACGAGAGCCATGGCGGACATGGAGTGACTAGCGTGTCGTGAGAGTGCTGAAAATACTGGCAGACAAACAGCACAGATGACAATACTATGGACCATCAGTGCATGACTGGCAAATGGTCGTGAAGTACATGCACTGCTGGTGATGAGAAGCACCTGGGCGAGGACCGGGAAACATTATCAGCGGGAGTTTGAATCAGCTGGTGATAATGAGGGAGGGGACATGGCTGGACTGGCGAGATGTCAGCATGGGATGACAGAAAGTAGGTCAAAGCTACACGTAAATCCATTATTTCTTCCCCTCCTCGTGCGCTCCTCCTGCATAAAAGCGCATGAAGAGCACACAAGGAGGCTTATGACAGTTGGAGCTGAAGCATGTGATGTGGTCTTTCACAGCCTGCTGTTTATCTGAGCCTGCGACAACGCAGAGGCACAGCTTTAAAATTAAAACAAGAAACCAGAGGAACTGTGAGCTACAAAGCTGCTGCCATTCCAGTCAGCAACACCGGAGTCCGTTCTCCCACTTACGTCATGCGGGTGCCGCCCTTCATTCGGTGGGCAGCACCACAGTCCAGTCAGCGGCTGCTGTTTTTTGGTGATAGCTAGTCTATGCAGGCACAGTTGTAAATGTTATATTGATCATCGACAATGACTTTTGGGTTTACACAACATCCTAAAAAATGTCAAAATCGTGTCATCAGCCCTTTAAAGCTTCTGCTGCCAACTCTGCAGAAGTGTTTTTAATTACACCTGTGGTCAGAGTTCTCTCTGTTGATTTCTTCAAGTAGCTACACATCCTTCCTGTTTGGAGTTGACAGATATATTACTTTATATTACATTCATTACATACAAATTCACCTTTTTTTTTTAAATTTTGTGCCAAATGCCAAAATAATTCATCACATCCATTTCTTTTAGGCATTGGGCTGAATATTTTGTTTTGTTCTATGCTGAGCCAATAATACTGCAGCAGCCGTGCCATTGCCTTTAGACAAGCTTCTGTGTGCCTCTCTTTGATTCTGCTGCCTGGTCTCTTAGCTCAGATGCAAGGAAAGACTCCCTGACAAGATAATGAGTCCTCTCCCACTGCTTCCTCCACAGCTTGGCTTTGGCAGGCCAAGCCATTCCCCAAGATTATAACCTATCCTGCTTCAAACAGTGCACACTGGTAGCAGCAGAATATACTGTATATAAGGGATGTTCCAATCAATATTTTTTGTTCTTGATCTCACTCATTTAAGGTTGAGGACTGGCTGGTACAGAGTTACAATCCCATACTTACATTTTCCTACAACACATACTTGCAGACTCCACATCATCATGTACATTAAAGTATTTTTAAAAGCAATGCCATGAATTTGCTTGACACCTCAACACTAGAGTCTTCCACACAGCAGACATGTCAACAATGCCTTGCCTACTGCAACTCTGTGTAGCTGCTGTATTATGGTGAGGCTGGAGGAAAGCAACAGAGACGTGAATGACCCCTAGACCAATCGAGTCAGTCCTCAATTGTACATCCCTACTTGGTACCATATTCTTTTGCCATCATGTGCACTCTGGATCGGGCAGCAGTCAAAGGATGACAGATGAATTGTGGATATGGAATCTGTTGGTTAGCACTACGGTTTAAAAACAGATTCTTACAGACACAATATCCCAAAGCAGTTAACCCATATTAACCCTTGTTTTCCAGACCTAGATCCAGATCAGGACAATTTTAAGATTTCATCACCAGTGAGAAATTGCACATTATGAGATTCAAACTGAAGGTCAAATGGCCTGTATCCACTCACTGTGTTTCAGCACAGGGTAGTTGTCCCAGTCTGTCTCAATCAGTTCAAGCAGTGATTCACTCTGATTGTAAAACAATTGCTTTGACCATATAAAGAAAAGGATACATTTAGCATTCATTATGGTTGCCAGATGATGAACCAATAGTTATTATTATGAAGACCATTGTTTTTTTACTTAGACCAGTTCTTGAAACTGCAACATACTGTACCATGAAATCTTAGCAACAGCGCATGAAGACAAACTAAAATTGTAATTACTACACACTGTGGTAATAATCCAAGTTCTAATTGGCCCCCTGTTGGATGGGCTCTTGAATAACTTGTTGCCACCCTTCCTTCAGCCCACTGCTGCTGCTATTTATGTAGAATGTGGTGGTAATTACAGGGGTCCACTGCTGAAGATCTCCAACAAAGATTCTACTGGGATTCACAAATTACTGTAATTATGCGGGGCCAAGAGGCCACGTTTTGTTTTGTCTTTTCAGAAGGAAAAGATACTCTAACTGCCATTACGTGTAACTTTTAAATTATCCGAGCAGTTGCTGTGGGAATGGCAAAACAGTGCAACAGTAACACAACAAGAGCTATTTCTTCCCAGTCATCTAGACAGCTTTGCCCTGAGCTGAAGCATGGCATCATTAAGAGAGCAAATTAACTACACAATGGCCATATAATTAGAATGCTGTTTTGTTTTACCTTGGTGGGAAAGTTCTTTCTCTAAATGTTACCCAGCCAGCATGTCCAACTGGGCCCCATGATAGGTTTCTTTGGGCTGTTTTATGGGTCCATATGGGTTTGTCTGCAGGTTCCATGTTGGTCCCACCTGTGTTTGCCCACATGGACTTTACCTGTGGTACAGATGAGCAGGTGACCTGTTTACCCACATTAAACCCATCTGGGCCCCACACAGGTTTCATGTGGGTAAACAGGTTTCAGTAACACTGGAGCCATCGGCAAAGTGAGGAGAAAAAAGACACAGATTTAGGAGAAAAAATGTCAACATTTATAAAGAAAAGAAGTCAAAAATTTACAGTTGCAAATTTATCAGACAAAACTGAAAATTTAGGAAAAAGTAATAAATTTACAAGAAAAAAATAGTAAAATTACTTGAAGAGTTACAAACTTCCAAGAAAAATTTAGCAAATTTACAAGAAAAATTATAAAATTAGGGAGAAAAAGTCACAAATTTACAAGAAAATAGCAAATTTATGAGAAAATAAGTTGAAAATAGGTAAACAGATAAAGTCCATGTGGGCAAACAGATGGGGCCAACATGGAACCCATAGACCAACCCACATGGACCCATAAGACAGCTCAGTTTAACCTCTGGTGGGGCCTACATGGACATGCTAGCTGGGTAGTGGCTGCAACAGAGCTGCAGATGAAAGGCATTTAGAGCCAGAAATGGAAGAACACACACACACATGCACGCACATACACACACACCTGGTATTAAGTATTGAAGTCAAATGTCAGAGGCACATGCAGAGTCTATGAAGCTATAATAATGAATGCACTGCACCTAGGGTGGCTCCAGGGTTAAGATGCCTGCAAACAGTGAACAGCCATCATTTGTAATATAAATAAAATAGCAATTTGACTTTGAGGGCAACAGTAGGATCAGTGGTTTTGAATTGTACTGTCTTCTTATTATTGTAGCTGTCTCCCAGGGTATCACCAGGGGTGCCACAGCATGATATTATTCTTGCCATGATGCAATAATATGTTGAGTATTGCATTGCCATATATTGTGAATTCTAATCTCAGTCTTTGCTGTGTTGATTTGACCACGAATAGTATTTAGTGCCATCTAGATGATGGAAAAATGTGTACCATTTTAAATTAGGGGTATTTTTTTTTACATCTGACATTAAATCAGACTAAACTTTTCCTGTTTTAGATCAGTTACAATTATGGAAATTATTTCTATTTGGTAAAATATTTTAGAATTTTTTTTTTTATTACTTTCTTCAAAGTCAGAAGTTTGATGATTTAATTAATCACTGTCGAGGAATTTTGGCCAACTCTTCTTTGCAGAATTGTTTTAATTCAGCCACACTGAAGGGCTTGAGTTTGAGGTCACAAATTGATGGCCGGACATTCTCCTTCAGGATTTTCTGGTGGAGAACAGAATTCATGGTTCCGTCAATTATGGCAAGTCATCCAGGTCATGAAGCAACAAAGCAGCACCAGACCAAGACACTACCACCACCATGTTTGACTGCTGCTATGATGTTCTTCTGAAATGCAAATTTTTTTACATACATATATACATCATTCATTCATTCATTCATCTTCTTCCGCTTAATCCTTTTCAGGTCGCGGGGGGGGGGGGGGGGGGGGTTGCTGGAGCCTATCCCAGCATCTTTGGGCTAGAGGCAGGGTACACCCTGGACAGATCGCAAGTCCATCGCAGGGCCAACACAGAGAGACAGACAAACATTCACTCTCACAGTCATACCTAAGGACAATTTAGAATCCCCAGTGTGATGCCAATTAGCCTAACTTGCATGTTTTTGGCATGTGGGAGGAAACCGGAGAAATCCCGGAGTAAACCCACGCAGACACGGGGAGAACATGCAAACTCCACACAGATCACTGTTGGTCGGGGGCTGGGATCGAACCCAGGATCCCCCGGCCAAGGGTGAGTTGCTGTGCTGCCGCAGTGCTAACCACTCTGCCACCGAGCTGCCCCAATACATACATCAAAGACTTGTAATTTTCCACTGGGGTTTACAATGATACAAGATCCAGATTTCAGCCAGATTGCATGTATGGGACCAGGCAGTGAGAAAACATGTTGAACAACACACATTCTAGCCTGTGTCTGTAGCAAGATTACTGTAACCTGCCTTTCATGTTTAATGTTAAGTGCTGCAGTAGGTCACCAAAACAGAACCACCATCTGAGCAGAAGTTTGGCATTGAGTCCCATATCTTGGCAAACTTCAGATTTTTATCCAAATATGCAGGAAAGGCTCTCAGTGGCTTCACTTCACACAGACTACATCAGCAGTTTCCCCCAGCTTCCATATCCAGTGTACATTTCTTACATGAGTGTGCTCCCAAAGAAGGATAAAAGACAAGGGGGGGTGGGCAACTATAAGATGTGCAGATGGACATGGCCTGCTTGACAGACATATGGCTGACTGAGGATGAAACAGAAGCAGGCTGGTGAACATAATTAGTATTTTATCAGTAGTCTCCAAGGTGGTTGCTATGCAATTAATTGGACATCTTAATATATGTGAAACCCCTCTCCACCCACTGCAGTTTGGATTTTGCAGATATCACTGAAGTGAGACAGCCACTTGCTATTTTCTCGAGAATACCAAAAGTTTATTGGATAAGGGTGGCTATGGTGAAGCTGTCTTGCTGGATTTAAAGTAAGCTTTTGGCACAATTAACCATGATGTGCTGTTGTCAAAGCTCTCTCATTTTAACTTTTCCAACAGTGCCCTCTGCTAGATGAAATCATATTTGTCTAATAAAGTACAAGCTGTCCAGATTGGTGACTCAATTTTATTTTATCGCAATTGCTCAGTTGGAGTCCCCCAAGGCTCTATCTGTGGCCCTATTTTATTTAGTCTCTATGTTACTGATTTATCCAATGTTTGCCCTGAGGTGAAAGCTCAGTTATATGCAGACAACACAGTTTTGTATACACATGCTGTGATGATGGGATGTCACCACTGTTATGACTTATTGTATGTGTGTTTGTGTTGTATTTGTATTATGGTAAATGTTATGATTGTTTGTATAGTGCACATATTATTTTGGGATCTGTCTTTGTTTAATTTGAATGCCCTTGGGAGATAATTGGTATGGTTAAGTATTTTGGGTAAAATAATGGATAATGAGTTATTTCACATACCTTTGCCAACATGCTTCCTGTGGGTGTCCAGGCAAAAGACTCTGTGAGGGGTTGTGGGCCTTTTTATAGGACACCAGCAGGAAGGAAACATGTGTGGTAAGTTAGAGGGGTGGTTTAACATTTGTAAATAGGGGATTGAAAAATTTATTGAATTATTTATATTGTTATTTATTATATGTTATTTATATTTGTATTGTATATAGTTGGGAAGTATTTATGTATTTTTAGAGATTAGTGGGTATGTGGAAAACAATGGGAATGTTGATTGTTTTGCCTGGGATTATGGTAGGGGCTAATCAGCCCTAATTATCTCTCGTAATATATAACAGGTGTTGGGTTGTTCGTTTGTACAGAGTTTTGAAGGATCGTGTCGGATGTTTGGAACTATTTACTTGTAAGCATATTGAAATAAAATAATTGAAATCTCGCATTGCCTCGCTGCTGCATTGTGATACATGCTAAGACAAAACAAGAAGCTGCTGCTGTGTTATCTGCAGCCATGATACCAGTGTCTCAATGGCTTCATAATGAAAGTCTACATCTGAATACAAAAAAAAACCCTGTATGTATGTTTTTCTTGTGTCAACCAGCAGAGGGCCATCAACCAAGCATATATGTGAATGAAGAAAGACTTGATGTGGTTGAACATTTTCAGTATCTTGGTATTGTCTTTGACTCAAACCTTACCTTTAGACAACACATTAAAAAGAGCATAAATAAAATAAACTTTAACCTACTTTATTTTTTTGTCATATAGCAAGACCATTTCTCACTTTACAGTAAGCAAAAACCTATATGCATGCAATGATTTTTTCCACAATACGTATTGCTTCACAACCTATTCACATACAACAGCAAGTAAGTTAAAACCCATCAAGTCTCTTTTCAAGAAGGCACTTGGAATCCCGGATAAGAAGCCTCTTCATTTTGATTATTGTAATATCATTAGTAAGTATAATATTTTAGATTTTGACAGTTACCAAATGTTTAGTGATTTGTGCCTTGGTTTTAAGGGCTTAAATGGGCTTGCCCCCCACCCCCACCACCATTAAATCATTTTATTCAGAAAAAGCACAATAACGGGATAAATATCAGAGCACAAACCAGAGGAGATTGCAATGTACCAAGGCGTAAATCTGAATTTGGTCAGAAGGTCGTGTCAGTTAGAGACACACACTCATGAAACAAATTACCAGCTCATATCAGAGTTTGTGACAACTACCTAGTCTTTAAAAAGAAACTTAAGTTTTGGTTAAAGACAAATCGGTCCTGCACTCATTTATAAAATGTCTCCATTATAGATATCCATATCTACAGGCTTCTGGGAAATCCTGATTTTTAACTATTCTGTTTGTGGATTTATTGGTGTAAAATGTGTCCATTTTGTCTTATGTTTTGTGTATTTTGTCCATGGATTTTCATGTTAGTGGTGATATGTTGTGTATTCTGTTTCATGCATTGTCTTGTCAGTTGTGACATATCTGCAAACATGTCTTATGAACTATGTTTTGTGTGTATGTGTGAAACCTACCTGAGGACTACGGATGAAATTTAGCTGTTTGTACTAATTCCGGCATGTTTACATTGAAGCATACTGTTGATATGTTGATTAATGTGCACTGTCCTAATTCAATAAATCAAATAAGTAAATAAATAAAATATCAGGCGCATGAAGGAACTCTGACTTCTATTATAATCATTTCATTTTATTTTGACTTAAGTTAGTACAATCACAAATACATTTGATTTATAGTGTAGTACTATGAGGCAAGGCAAGACAAGTTTTTTTTTTTTTTGTATAGCACATTTCGTGTACGAGACAATTCAATGTGCTTTACATAAAAACATTAAAGGGACTCAAAACCTCTCTCTGTAACTGGGTGCTGGACTTTCTCACAGGGAGGCCACAGAACGTGCAGGTTGGCAGCAACACCTCCAAGACCATCACTCTGAGCACAGGGGCCCCACAAGGGTGCATGCTCAGCCCGCTGCTCTTCGCCCTGTTGACCCATGACTGTGTACCAGCCTACAACACCAACCACATCATCAAGTTTGCAGATGACACGGTGGTGGTGGGCCTCATCACCAACAATGAGGAGGCCAACTACAGAAATGAGGTGAGCCAACTGGTCCAGTGGTGTAAAGACAATAATCTCTTCCTGAATGTGAAAAAAAACCCCAAGGAGATTGTGGTCAACTTCAGGAGGGGACACACACAGCATCCCCCTCTGATCATCGATGGTGCAGCTGTGGACAGGGTGAGCAGCACCAAGTTCCTAGGGGTGCATATCTCTGAGGACCTCTCCTGGTCCAACAATGCCACATCACTGGCCAAGAAGGCTCAAACTCGCCTCCACTTCCCCTGCAAGCTGACGAGAGCAAGAGTCCCATCCCCCACCATGTGCTCCTTCTACCGAGGCACCGTTGAGAGCATCCTCACCAGCTGCATCACGGTGTGGTATGGAAGCTGTACCGCTTCCTGCCAGAAGACACTACGATGCACAGTAAAAGCAGCCAGCAAGATCATCGGTGCCCCTCTGTGCCCCCCCCCCCATCTTGGACATCTACCTCACCCGCCGAGCCATCAACATCGCAGGCAACACCTCCCATCCCTCACACTCTCTCTTCAGCCCCCTGCCCTCGGTGAAAAAGTACCAGAGCCTCCAGGCCCGCTCCACAAGACTGCTAAACAGTTTTGTTCATCAGGCTATCAAGACCCTGAACTCTGTCCACTCCCCCCAACTACCCCCCGGACCATAACACACTCACCCGCACAATAACTACCTCAGCTGTTGGCACAGAAAGAATGGCGCACCAAGAGTAATACATTGCTGCTGTTTGTCTCTGCACTTTACTGCAATCATTTGCACAAATGCCATATCTGCTGCTGTCTGTTTTGCAATACTGATCATGTGCAGTCCTATCGGTCACTGTCTGCACCTACACTACCGCATCGAACTTGCAACTACGAGTATTAAAATTACTGATCCAACAATAGAAAAAGGATTTCATGGGATCCCATGGACCATTCTGTAGGGTAACTGATTAAGATGGAATGACTGAAGTGAGTGAGTACAAATGAGTCACTTAACATCTCAGCAGATATCTAAAATGTTTATTGGTGGAGCAAGTTTTGATGTGATAATCTTGCTGTAGCTCTTTCTGTATCATCATGCATCTATCTATCTATTAAATTCAGAGAATCTTTTACTCAAGCATTTTGCTTTGTGCTCCTGATTTTATTCTTGTGCTTGGATATTTTAGCTATTATGAGCTCCTAGACAAAAACACCAGCCTGCAGCCCTAGGATAAGGAGCACCTCATGTGTCTCATAACATGAAGTCAGTATCATACCTGCATAAACACATACCGAGCATTTCACAGACTTGCATGTATGGACTGAAGCAATGCTTTGCTATCCCATGCTACCATGCACACACCATACCATACCATACCATACCATACCATACCATGCAAGCACCGGGGCATCAGCACCTGTGGTGCTTTCATTGGAATGGGACTGTAATGCAAGATTAATATTGGTAGACAGAATAAATGAGCCATTGTGAATAGGGTTGAAATGATTTGGTTTAATAAGGTACAGACGATTATGAAAAGATGAAAATTATTCATTTAAAAACTGTATTTTGTATTTACTTGGGTTATATTTGTTTAATATCAAAATTAGTTTGGTGATCTGAAACATTTCAGTGTGACAAATATGCAAAAATATAAGAAATCAGAAAGGGAACAAATACTTTTTCACAGCAGATGTATGATACCAGCTGATAGAAAAAAAAATATGCTAATTATGGGAGCCATATTATTAAAACCCATAAGTAACAACTACCTCTACGTCAGAGATAGAGCATCTGCCCCACAGCCGGGAGGTCAGGGTTCACATTCAGGCCAGGTCAGGCCAAAGACCATATAAAAATGGAACTTCCTGCTGTCCAGCTAGGTGCTCAGCAAAAATGGAATGGAGGAGGGAAATGTTTGGGGCAGTAGTGGCTCAGGAGGTAGAGTGGGTCATCCAATAACCAGAGGGTTGGTGGTTCGAATCCCACTCTTCCCAGTCATCTTGGTGTTGTGTCCCTGGCCAAGACACTTTACCCACCTTGCCTCCTGTGTCCATGACACTGGGTATGAATGTGTATAAATGTTCGGTAGTGGTCGGAGAAGCTGTTGATGTGGATTGGCAGCCACGTTTCTGTCAGTCTGCCCCAGGGCAGCTGTGGCTACAGAAGTAGCTTACCAATGTCTGTCTGGAGTAAATGAATAATGGACTCACTGTAAGCGCTTTGAGATGTCACTTGACATGTTTTATTATTATTGTCACCACCTTATCATGGTGGAGGGGTTTGAGTGCCAGAATGATCCCAGGAGCTATGTTGTCAGGGGCAGCTTGCCCCTGGTAGGGTCTCCCAAGGCAAACTGGTCCTTGGTGAAGGGCCAGACTGAAAGCGGTCCAGTGGATCTCCATGAAAAACGTTACATGAAAGACCCAGTGTACCAGCCAGTATGGTTTTAGAGCAGATAAATCTACATCTTTGGCACTGATCGAACTTATAGAAGAAATTACTAGTTGTATAGATAAAAAAAAAAAGTTTGCTGTAGGAGTATTTATAGATTTAAAGAAAGCTTTTGACACCATTGACCACAGAATACTACTAAGGAAACTGGAAAGGTATGGGATAAGAGGGGTCGGACTGGGTTGGGTGGAAAGTTATTTAAGTAACAGACAACAATTTGTACAAATTGGTGAGCACAAATCACCCTTCATGGACATCACTTGTGGTGTGCCCCGGGGGTCAGTTTTGGGACCCAAACTCTTTATTTTGTATATAAATGACATATGCCAAGTATCAAAAATTCTGAAATTTATTTTGTTTGCGGATGACACAAATATCCTTTGCACTGGTGAGAATTTGCAGCAGGTTTTAGAGGTGGTCACAACTGAAATGAAAAAGTTAACGCAGTGGTTCAACAAAAATAAATTATCTCTAAATCTAAAAAAACCCCAAAGATTATGTTGTTTGGAAATTATAAAATAAATCATGAAATAATGGTAACGACAGATGATACCAGAATAGAAACAGTACAGGAAAATAAGTTTCTGGGGGTGATGCTAGACAATAAAATCTGCTGGAAACCTCACATCAGTCACATCCGGGCCAAGTTGGCAAAATGTATAGGGATACTGGGGAAGACAAGACACATCTTGGACTATAAATCATTGGTCTTACTGTACAATTCACTGTTTCTACCTTATCTTAACTACTGTGTAGAAGTCTGGGGAAACACCTACAAGACCAACCTACAGTCAATATGCACATTACAAAAAAGAGCTATAAGGATAATAAATAATGTAGGATATAGAGACCATACCAATTCGTTGTTTTTAAAGTCACATGTCATAAAGTTCATCGATTTAGTTAAATTTAAGACAGCACAAGTCATGAACAGGGCAATTAATAATCAACTCCCAACTAATATACAAAAAATATTTTAAAAAAGAGACAATGATCATAATTTGAGAGGAGACTTAAACTTTACAAAACCCAAGATACGAACAACCAAGAAAAGTATGTGGATATCTGTCTGTGGGGTGGATTTGTGGAACAGTCTGGAGCCGGAACTGAAACTATGTACAAACAGAAATCAATTCAAAAAGAGGTACAAACATTATTTGCTGAAAGGATATATGTTAGAAGGGTAGCATTTATATGTACGATTCACTGTGCTCACTCGGGGACATTATGGGACACTATGGAATGGTGGGTGGGACAGCACTGTGTATAGCTGTGTTGTTTGAAACTGGTTTTGATGTATGGACATCAATGTATGTTAGGATGGATGGGTGTTAATGTTGATATGTACAAAATACTTGTACATATCAATACTAAAATTGTTTACTTGGGGTCTTAAATGTGGTAATTTGTATATAATTCACATAGGTGTATTTATGGAAAAGAGGAGATGGAATTAATAAGTGTTCACTTCCTTCTCCCTTTCGAACACTGTATACTGTTACTTTATTGCATTTGTCATTTGTTTTGTTTTTGTTATACTTTTTTGTTCGAAATAAAGTATCTATCTATCTATCTATCTATCTATCTATCTATCTATCTATCTATCTATCTATCTATCTATCTACCTACAGAAGGCACATGGGTCCGCCCTCCAGTGGGCTCAAAATCTGCAGGAGGTATCATGGTGATCATGGGTGGAAGTCTGGGCTACTCTGCCTGGACTAATGGTCCCACAACCCAAATAAGTGGTAGAAGATGGATGGATAGATGGAAAATTATTCACATGGTGAATTCCTCTGACTCTACACAGTCCCATCAGCCAGGTGTGCAGCTGACGCAGGTGGCTGAATTTAAAGTCTCTGAAACAGGGTGACGGTAGAGGTCTGAAGATGATCAGGCTTTTATTGGTGTCTATAAGTGAGTCAGTGAGTGTGGTGAAGTCCTTTTTTATGAGTTCAGACTGTCTTTTGTGGATGTTATCAGTGCCACAGTGGACGACGGTGTTCTGGATATGAGGCTGTTGTGTGAGGAGATCAGGACCTTGTTGCAGCACATCATGGGCTTTAGCACTGGCAAGTCAGTGAGTCACAGATGATTTGGGTTTGATGTGTTGGACAATCGAGTCACCAACAATCAGGGAGGTCACTGTGCCATCACTCCATCAGGGCAAGGGAGCATGGTGGTGGAACAATGGCAGAGGTGGTGGGGTGAGCCTCAGATGGTTCCTGAGATAGAGGCTACCCAGTGTGTTGGCCTGCTGCCTACTTTGGGATCCCACGTCTGGTAGTTGAAATCATAAACCTGGATAGGAGATATTGATGGCTGGATGTAGGATGGATACTTACCTGATCCTAGTTACTGGTGCAACAGCCACCAGTAGAGGGAAAAGCTGCTGGCTCAGCTGCCAGGGCAACCGATGCAGTCAGCTGGCGCTGGATTCTGGTCCAAATACAAATGAGGTGGAGCTGTTGGAGCAGAAGCAAAAAGTGGGAGCACTGGGTTGTTCTCTGTTGCCAGGGGAGTGAAGCAGTTGGAGAGGGTCATGTAAGAGAAAAGGGGAAGCTCATCAGGTCTCGTTGTCTGACCATGGACGACAACCTCGGCCCACATCGCCTCATGGTTAGGAATTGAGCAGGAGGAAGGTTGAGGATAGCTGAAGGGGTCCCGCACAACTGTGTTCTGGAGAACAGTGCTGTTGGAGGCCAGTTTCCTGGATTGCTAAGCCACCATGACACTCATCAGGAGAGGAAGCCACATAATGAAGCTGGAGAGCAGTGCATCTTTCAAGTGGAATTCACAGCAAAGTTGTTGTACAGTTTCCTTGAGGTCAGCAAATACTTTATTATAAGCTTCATAGTATTTTTCTGTCCTCAGTGGAGGTGCAGGGTTCATCATGATGTTAAAGCCAGGCTGTAAGCACAAGGATGGTGTTCAACAGTCTGAGCTAAACATTGATCTTCTGTTCTGCGTGTTGGTGATCTTATAAGGCTCGCCAGTGTGACGTCATGTTTACAAAAGTGACCAAGTGCACTGTGGGAAGGGTAGGCCAACAGAAGTTTGCTGACATTACTTCTACACCTAGCATCACAAAAAAGTATACATGGGGTATTATTGCTGTGTTGTAAACTGCAATAGTCATTCTTACAACCACCATGTAAAAAAGATAAATGGCGGAATGGGCTTTTATCATTTTCCAGCGTGGAAGAAACAATGCAGAGCAGGCCCATGTTTCGGATACAACAAAGAGGTGACACCTGGCCTGGATTTCAGCCTTAAGAAGACCCAACATAACTTTCAACCACATTCCTTTATCAATGGTGGTGTCTTCAAAGCATTTTCATAAAGGTACATTACGATTTACTGTTTATAACTCTGTTGTTGCTGAGTGGTTCAAACTTGCTTGGTCAAAGCATTTTGCCTACATTAGCAATGCTAAGCTAAACAAAGCAAAGTTAAACAAAGACTCCCATATCCGAGAAGCTAGAAAAAGTACATCACTACACTCTTCTGAACGTGTAAGCAGTTGAATTTGTTCTACACCTAAGTATTTTCTTCCTGTTTTCTTTGCTTTTACAGGCAGACCAGCTAATGAAATGCTAGAGTGTGACCCTAACTGGGCACCATCTCTAAACTGGTATCAGGTCACTCCGTACCCTTGCCATTCCGTCCCAAGTCACTCAGTCCCCAAATCACAAAGTACGTACCCTAGATGTTCCGTACCTGTTTAATTAAATACTTCCCAAACCAAAATGATGTTGTTGTGGTTTATTTTTCATGTCAAAATGTGATTCAAAACAGAAGCTGAAATTAAATTCTCCAAAATGTCATGGCAATCAGTGGCATAAGAGTAGCAGCTGATTGACTGACCAAACCCCAGCCAATTACTAGATTGGTTTGTGTGTCATGGCTGATCTTTAGCATAGAATCTGCAGTGATTTTTTTTAATAAATAAATTTTTATATGAAAATTTTCTTTTGATTCCTTGAATAACCCCCGCCCCCAACAAAAAAAACAAATGAAAGGCAAAACATCCTTCCAGCTGTCAGCTGCTACTCTTATGCCACTGATTGTCATGACATTTCTGAGAGTTTGACAGTAGCCTTAATTTCAACTTCTGTTTTGAAGCTTTTGATAAGCTAGTAATCACATTTTGATATTACAAATAAACAACAACAACAACATTTTAGTTTGGTAAATATTTAATTATGCAGGTGCAGAAGAAGGTATGGAACATCTAAGGTACATTGTGATTTGGGTACGGAGTGTCCAGAAACCCTCTATACCTTGGGCATGCAGAGGTTCAAGCTACAACTCTTGATAGGTTTAACCGCTTATGCAGGAAGAGGAGATCATGACAAAAAGAACTGGCAGGGCATGCAAGTGAACCCCCAACAACACTGACCCCGCGACTGAGATGGATAATGTAGCTCCTTTATATTTAGGTAGTCTTTCTTCTTGGCCTATATGTTTTCTTTCTAAAATGTATCTTGGGATTCCTTATGAGATCCCTGTGAAGGCTGTAGCTGAATCCTAAGAGCTACTCTTGTGGTGAGGCTACACGTGCAGTTTTTCAGGCTAAAATTATAGCCAATGTATGTTTTCCTAATCACACAAGCAGTCATTCACTAAATAAAATGGCATTAATTATAACCACTTCATAATGCGAGATATTTGGATTGGCGTTCAGCATGTCCTGCATGGGGTGGGACTCAGAGTTCAGCAGTGATGACAGAGATTTAGGAATCCCAGTTCCTTTTTAAGGCCACCATTCTGGTTAAGGAGTGGTGGCCTAGTTGATAGAGCAGCCGCCCCACAACCGGGAGACTGGGGGCTGGGTCATACCAAAGACCATATAAAAATGGTACTTCCCGCCTTCTAGCTTGGTGCTCAGCATAATAGAATGGCGGAAGGAGAAGTTGTTTGTGGTGGTGCCTTGCATGACAGTGACCCCTCTGATTCTGCATGCAATTAACATTGTAGATAGGAAAAATGTAATTTTGTTCTACTGTACATGATCGGCTGTATGGACTGAATGACAACAGAGATGTCTTCTTCTTTTGATTACAAAATATATTAACTAAAGTAGTATATCGTCCTTATCACCAACAGATGACACCACACCTCTGGCTGAGATGGACGAAAGAACATCTGATAAAGCAGCACAGATCTGTCAGGCTGATGATGCTCCCATGGAAAATGTGCAACAACAGCAGAACTGCAGCATGTGTCACCTTAGGCTTAACCAAATTTTACTCTTGCAAGAGCAGAACTGTGGCTTTCTTCAGAAGCTGTCACCAGGAGACATAGTATTGGCAGACCGTGGATTTGATATTAAGGGAACCATTGGCCTTATTGGTGCCACACTGAAAATAGCTGCATTCATCAGGGGCCACAGCCAGCTTGATGCCAGATATGTGGAGAGAGTAACAGGGTGCATGTGCTCCAAATATGCAATACTGAGTGACGCTATACAGTGGAGTGGAAAAGTGTTTGCCACCTTCATGATTTCTCATTTTTTTTGTATGTTTGTCACACTTAAATGTTTCAGATCGACAAAAAATTTAAATATTAAAGATAACACAAGTAAATACAAAATGCAGTTTTTAATTGTAGGTGTTTATTATTAAGGGGAAAAAAATCCAAACCTACATGGCCCTGTGTGAAAAAGTGATTGCCCCCCTCCCTGTTAAAGCATAAATTAACTATGGTTTATCACATCTTTGGAAAGCTGAGTTCAATATTCTAGCCATTTCTAAAGCTTTGGGACTTCAGCGAACCACGGTGAGAGCCATTATCCACAAATGGTGAAAACATGGAACAGTGGTAAGCCTTCCCAGGAGGGGCCGGCCGACCAAATTTAGCTCAAGAACGCAGCAACGACTCATCCAAGAGGTCACAAAAGACCCCACAACAACATCCAAAGAACTGCAGGCCTCACTTGCCTCAGTTAAGGTCAGTGTTCATGACTCCACCATAAGAAAGAGACTGGGAAAAAATGGCCTGCATGGCAAAGTTCCAAGACAAAAACCACTGCTGAGCAAAAAGAACACAAAGGCTCATCTCAGTGTTGCCAGAAAACATCTTGATGATCCCTAAGACCTTTGGGAAAATACTTTGGGGACTGACGAGACAAAAGTTGAACTTTTTGGAAGGTGTGTGTCCCATTACATCTGCCGAAAAAGTAACACAGCAATTAAGAAAAGGAACATCATACCAACAGTAAAATATGGTTGTGGTAGTGTGATGGTCTGGGGCTGTTTTACTGCTTCAGGACCTAGAAGACTTGCTGTTGTAAATGGAACCATGAATTCTGCTGTCTACCAAGAAATCCTGAAGGAGAATGTCCGGCCATCTGTTTGTGACCTCAAGCTGAAGCGCACACGAGTTCTGCGGCAGGACAATGAGCCAAAACACACCAGCAAGTCCACCTCTAAATGGCTTAAGAAAAACAAAATGAAGACTTTGGAGTGGCCTAGTCAAAATCCTTACCTGAATTCAATTGAGATGCTGTGGCATGACCTTAAAAAGGTGGTCCATGCTTGAAAACCCTCCAGTGTGGCTGAATTACAAAAATTCTGCAAAGATGAGTGGGCCAAAATTCCTCTGCAGTGCTGTAAAAGACTCATTGCCAGTTATCGCAAACGCTTGATTGCAGTTGTTGCTGCTAAGGGTGGCCCAACCAGTCATTAGGTTTAGGGGCAATCACTTTTTCACACAGGACCATGTAGGTTTGGATTTTTTCCCCATTAATAATAAACACCTTCATTTAAAAACTGCATTTTGTGTTTACTTGTGTTATCTTTGTCTGATAATTAAATTTGTTTGATGATCTGAAACATTTAAGTGTGACAAACATACAAAAAATGAGAAATCAGGAAGCAGGCAAACACTTTTGCGCACCACTGTATGTCTGGCCTTTGTGGTACCATGTGAAGGTGAGGACATGACTTTACTGGATAAGATTGTTGCTGTAACCTGTGCTTTGTCCAATATGTGTCCAACTGTCATTGTAAAACCATAGTTTTAGAATGTAGACACTGACATGTTTTGATATCGTTTATCCCTTCAGACATAATCTTTAGCTGCTTTGCAATAATTTGAAAATAAAGTACACAATGGCTTACAACCTCCAGCTCTTTATGTATAAGGTGCACAATTCTGAGCATAACTTAAGTTGTGGAAAACACTGTACAGAATGTGTGCAAAGCACAGTCCAACAATGGGTCTTTTTGGCTGTAATACTTTTCAAAAGCTTTGTAATTTTTAACATTTTTTAAAAATTTTTGTATACTTTATTAATCCCAGAGGGAAATTCAGGGAATCCACGTGGATGGATGAGGCAGCCAATCCCTTCACCATTCACACACACACACATTCACACCTAGGGCCACTTTAAGATAAGATAAGATAAGATAAGATAAGATAAGATAAGATAAGCCTTTATTAGTCCCACAATGGGGAAATTCCAGGATTGCAACAGCACAGGGATAGCAACACTCAGAGCAACAATTCAGAAGATAAGATGATAAGAGCAGTGAATATACTGTAGATATGTACACAGAAATATACACAGTGCGGAGCATTGTACTTAGATGGAATAAACAGCATAATGGTCTATTCAGTTACCCCACATAGTATGAATATGTACCCATACAGAATATTTCGTATTTGAATAAGCCTAGTTGTCACCTCTGTAGCGATTGATATTTAGAGTCTCCAATTATCCTAACCTGCATGTTTTTGGCCTGTGGGAGTAAACCAGAGTGCCTGGGATAAACCACGCAGACACGGTGAGAACATGCAAACTCCACACAGAAGGGTCACTGATGGTCAGGGGGTGAAATCGAACCTGTCGCGCCGCTCATCAGCGGCGCCACCTGCACGCACACCTGCACATCATCAGCGGCGAGGGATTTAAGCCGCCTTGCCCTGAGCTTCAGCCTGAAGCCGTCAGACTTCCCTACGCATTGCTGTGAGTTCTCTTTCATTCTCAGCTGATCATTCCGGTAAGAAGATCTTACCATTTTCTCCTCCAAGTCTGCTCCCCTGTGCACAGGTGGATTTCCCGGTGGCGGACTACTCCTTTCCATTACCTGTTCCTCGCTGCTGCACCGGGCTCTCCAGGTGGCTGTCTACCGGACCTCGTCCCTTGCTGTGCCAGTCATCCGTCCTATCCAAGTAAGCTCCTCTCTCGCTCATTTATCTCCTGTGTTGGTGTGTGCCCGTCACCCTTCTCCCTGTGCTTTTCCCATAGGGTTGTCCGGCTGTACGGTCTCCTGCCTCTGTGCCCGAAGCAGACGCCGCCACCAACACATTCACATCCCGCAGACACACATTCATACACTCCTGTTGTTAATAAACTATTTGAACAACTCTGAGCCTGTGTGTGTGCATCTCCTGAGCCGTGCGTTATGTCAGTACGGCTTCAGCAGAGCGGCTCGGCAGACGGCGGGCTCGCACACCGGCTTACCACTCTCGAGGCTCGGGTGGATCAGATAGCTTATCAGCAACAGGTGATCCTCAATCAGTTGATAAATATAACTAACCGATTGGACCGCTTGGACCCCCAACAGCCGTTCCCCCCGGCTCGTCAGGGTGGCGCGGCTCCTGCTGCTCCAGTGGCCGTCCAGCAGGCTCCGGCGGCACCGACTCGGCTCACGCCCATTCCGACCCCCGGCCGCTTTAGCGGAAAGCTCGGCGGAGCGCGGGGGTTCATAATGCAATATGAGTCCGTGTTCCATTGTGTGCCCGGAAACTTTCCCTCGGATCACAGCTGAATTGGTTATATCGGGAATCTCCTGGAGGGACGAGCATTAACCTGGACCTACGCCGTAATGGCGAGGCCCAGTTATGCCACCCTCACATATGACCAATTCGTGAGACGCTTCCTGGAAGTCTTTGACCATTCTCATACCGAGACGGTCCAGGTCGATCGGCTTCTCGCCCTCCAGCAGGGAAGCCGGTTGGCAGCGGACTACGCGGTCGACTTCAGGGTAGCGGCGGAGGAATTAGGCTGGGAGGAACGCTCCCTCTGTGGCCTTTTCCTCCGCAGTCTCAATGATGATCTGAGGGATGAACTGGCTGGGCGGGATATCCCTGAGACGCTAGCGGAGCTAACATCCCTAGCGATCAGTTTGGACAACAGGCTGCGCGAGCGCTCCTCGGGACGGAAGTCGTCTTCTTCTCGCCCCCGTGGAGCCTCGTCGCACCCGTTCCAAGCTCGCCCCCTGGCGACGCCGCCACCATCGCGCCCCGAGGAGTCGGAGCCGATGGTGACGGGCTGGACAAAGCTCTCCCCGGCGGAGAGACAACGCCGCCGTGAGTTAAATCTCTGTATGTATTGCGGAGATAGTCAACACATGGTAGAGCTTTGTCCACAGAAGCCAAACGGCGGGGTCCGCGAGTCACTGTAGGGGGCCTCGCGGACGTCAATCGGTTAAGTCCCCTCACACAATTGAAACTGCCCATCCGTTTCTGCCACAACTCCACTGGGCATCTCACCCACGCACTGGTGGATTCGGGCGCGGAGGGCAGCTTTATTTCTCAAAGCCTGGCAACCCGATTGGGCATCCGCTGTCAGGCACTAAGGAACCCTATCTCCCTGGTCAACCTCTCTCGTGTCTCCCTTGGGAGAGTTACACACCAAACCATTCCCGTCCCGGTTATTATCTCTGGAAACCACCGGGAGGAGATAACCTTTTACGTCCTGCCCAACTCTGTGTCGCCCGTCATCCTGGGGTATCCCTGGCTATGCCTCCATAACCCCGTTTTGGATTGGAAGTCTGCCGGGGTGTCGGCATGGAGCACGTTCTGCATGAGCACCTGTCTACAGTCCGCTGCCTGCTCTCCGTCCGCTTCTCCCTCACCTACAGACGCTGCGCCCCCGGACCTGTCCTTGGTGCCATTGGAATTTCACGACCTGAGTATGGTATTCAGCAAATCCAAGGCAATGTCTCTCCCTCCTCATCGGCCCTATGACTGTGCAATCAACCTCCGCCAGGGGGCACCCTTACCTTCTGGACGACTCTACAGTCTATCGGCGCCGGAAAAGGAGACCATGAATTCATACCTTAAGGAGTCGCTGAGTGCTGGGATAATCCGCCCATCGTCATCACCTGTGGGGGCAGGATTCTTCTTCGTCGGTAAGAAGGACGGATCCCTCCGTCCTTGCATTGACTATCGTGCCCTTAACGACATTACGGAGAAGGATCGCTACACCCTGCCCCTCATGGACACCGCTTTCCACTCCCTCCAGGGGGCGACTTGGTTCACCAAGCTGGATCTACGCAGCGCATACCACCTCGTCCGGATCCGGGAGGGAGATGAGTGGAAGACAGCCTTCCGTACCCCGAACGGCCACTTCGAATACCCGGTGATGCCGTTCGGGTTGACCAACGCTCCAGCCGTCTTTCAGCGCCTCATCAATGACGTCCTCCGGGATTTCATCAGCCTTTTTGTGTTCGTCTACCTGGATGACATCCTCATCTTCTTCAAGTCCAGGGACGAGCACCAGGTCCACGTGAGGCGGGTCCTCCAAAGGCTGCTGGAGAACCGGTTGTACGTGAAGGCCGAGAAATGCGAGTTTTACGCGAAGACAACATCCTTCCTCGGGTTCATCATCTCCCACGACCAGGTGCTTCCGGACCCAGAGAAGGTGAAGGCGGTGGTGGAATGGCCCACACCTGCGTCAAGAAAGCAGGTGCAGCAGTTCATTGGGTTTGCGAACTTCTACCGCCGCTTCGTTCCAAATTTTGGCACCATCGTCGGCCCGCTGACCCGCCTCACGTCCCCTAAGGTCCCGTTCCGGTGGACCGAAGAGGCCGCAGCTGCCTTTCAGGCGCTGAAGGCGGAGTTCTCCTCCTCCCGGGTCCTTAGCCAAGTCAACCCTGTGCTGCAGTGCATTGTGGAAGTGGACGCTTCGGGCACAGGAGTGGGGGCGGTGCTATCCCAGCGGTCGCCAGATGACGGAATCAAACGGCCCTGCGCCTTCTTCTCCTGGCACTTGTCCCCGGCGGAGAGGAATTACGATGTGGGTGACAGAGAGCTCCTCGCCATCAAGCTCGCGCTACAGGAGTGGCGTCACTGGCTAGAGGGGGCGGACCTGCCGTTCGTGGTCCTGACGGACCACAAGAACTTGGAGTACCTTAGATCTGCCAAGCGCCTGAACGCCCGCCAGGCGCGCTGGTCCTTGTTCTTCGCCAGGTTCCAATTTACCATCACCTTCAGGCCTGGCTCCAAGAACGGCCTGCCCGACGCCCTCTCTAGGCAATTCGCCCCTGAGGAGTCGGAGGACACGGTCCACACCATCCTACCCAGGTCGTGCGTCGTGGGAGCCGTCACCTGGGACATTGAGAGCAAGATCCGGAAGGCGCAGGAAGTGGAACCTGACCCTGGCGGCGGACCGGAGGGGAGGCTGTTCGTGCCATCCACGGTTCGGGGGGAGGTCATCCACTGGTTGCACACATCCAAGCTCACCTGTCACCCTGGCTCCTCCCGGATGATTGACCTCCTCCAGCGGTCCTTCTGGTGGCCGGGCCTGCGGAGGGACGCTGCCCGCTACGCCCGGGCCTGTCCAGTGTGTGCCACCAACAAATCGGGAAATGCCCCTCCAGCAGGTTTGCTCCAGCCTCTGCCCGTCCCTGGCAGGCCCTGGTCGCATATCGCCCTGGATTTCGTCACCGGACTCCCAGTCTCGAACACCTACGACACCGTCCTGACCATCGTGGACCGCTTCTCCAAGGCGGCGCACTTCGTCCCCCTACGAGGTCTCCCAACTGCCCTGGAGACGGCAGACCTCCTAATCCAGCACGTGGTCAGGCTGCATGGGATTCCGGTGGACGTGGTCTCGGACCGAGGGCCCCAATTTTCCTCAGAAGTTTGGAGGTCATTTTGCAACGCCTTAGGAGCCAAGGTGAGCCTCTCCTCCGGCCATCACCCCCAATCCAACGGGCAGTGTGAGCGGACCAACCAGGAGCTGGAGGCTGCACTCCGCTGTGTAACGGTGTCCAAACCAACGTCCTGGAGTAACCACCTCGCCTGGGTTGAATACGCCCACAATACCGCTCGCTCTTCTGCTACAGGGATGTCCCCCTTTAAGGCGTCCCTGTGTTACGACCCCCTGCTGTTCCCGGCGCAGGAGAGTGAGGTAACTGTCCCCTCAGTACGGGCACATCTCAGGCAGTTCCGCTCCATCTGGGCGTCAGCGCGCAATGCGCTTTTACGCACGGCGGAGCACAACAGAGCCATGGCGGACCGGCACAGAAGACCTGCCCCGGCGTACAGAGTTGGTCAGCAAGTCTACGTGTCGACCCAGGACGTGATTTTAAAGGGCGAGAGGAGGAAGCTGGCACAGTGCTTTATGGGCCCATACCCCATCACCAGGATCATCAACCCGGTGGCTGTACGTGTAGCTATTCCCCCCTCCCTCCGCATCCATCCCACCTTCCACGTGTCCAAGGTGAAGCTGGCAGTCTCCGACCCCCTTTGCCGTCCTCCTGCTGCGCAACCCGCGCCCCGGATGATTGATGGCCATCCGGCCTGGCCCGTCTCCTCCATCCTGGACTCCCGGCGCCGGGGTCGTGGGTTGCAGTATTTGGTGGACTGGGAGGGCTATGGGCCTGAACATTGGCAGTGGGTTCCCTCGTCGTTTGTGTTGGACCCATCGCTCATCGCTGATTTCCACCGAGCGCACCCAGAGAAGCCATCGCCAGGAGGCGCTGCTAGAGGGGGGAGTACTGTCACGCCGCGCCGCTCATCAGCGGTGCCACCTGCACGCACACCTGCACATCATCAGCGGCGAGGGATTTAAGCCGCCTCGCCCTGAGCTTCGGCCTGAAGCCGTCAGACTTCCCTACACATCACTGTGAGTTCTCTTTCATTCTCAGCTGATCATTCCGGTAAGAAGATCTTACCATTTTCTTCTCCAAGTCTGCTCCCCTGTGCACAGGTGGATTTCCCGGCGGCGGACTACTCCTTTCCATCACCTGTTCCTCGCTGCTGCACCGGGCTCTCCAGGTGGCTGTCTACCAGACCTCGTCCCTTGCTGTGCCAGTCATCCGTCCTATCCAAGTAAGCTCCTCTCTCGCTCATTTATCTCCTGTGTTGGTGTGTGCCCGTCACCCTTCTCCCTGTGCTTTTCCCATAGGGTTGTCCGGCTGTACGGTCTCCTGCCTCTGTGCCCAAAGCAGACGCCGCCACCAACACATTCACATCCCGCAGACACACATTCATACACTCCTGTTGTTAATAAACTATTTGAACAACTCTGAGCCTGTGTGTGTGCGTCTCCTGAGCCGTGCGTTATGTCAGAACCCACAATCTTCTTACTGTGCTGCCACAGTGCTAACCACTGTACCACCGAGCCAAAATGTGGAACACTTTCAAGTCACATTGAATCGAAGAGAAGAGAAAAGAAGAGAAGAGGCGTTACTGTCATTGTACAGCTGTACAGTACAATGAAATTGTGGGTGCTCCACCAGTCTACTGCGCACTAAAGTATAAGAGAAAGATTAGATAAAACACAGTTACAGAAGACACAACTGAAATAACAACAGCCCAGGATTATGGAAATAATAGACTAGGATTATGGCAAACCTGTAGCAAAAAAATACAGGCATATAAAATGACATGCTTCCATGTGTTTCACACAACAATGTTCTACTATATATATATATATTATATATATATAGACTCATGCTATAGTATTTGTCATGTCCGGGGTCGTTCAACCCCGTCCATGACCTGTGGCTGTAGGTTTTGATTGCTTCTTATTAATTCCAGCTGGCAGATTGAGCCTTGCTCTCTGCCAGTCCTACAGTCACACCTTCCTCCTCTTAACAGACACTCACCAGCTGCTTGGGATCACCACTTGCACACATGCACACACTCACACACGCATTCATCCAATTATCTACACACCTGCTTGCCACACGGCTGTGCCCACTTGCCTTCGTTAGTATATTGTGTACTTAAAGGGAGGTAGTGTGCGCAGTCAGTGTGGCAGCTTAAGTCAACATGGGACAACCTGACTCCCCGGATTATTGGCTTCCTTCTCCGAGACTTAAAATGTTGTGTCTTAGATGGTGATGGTTAGAGCCTTTCCACTCCAACATATCCGTAAGTCTTTTTTGGGGGGCTTTTTCTCCCACTCTGTCGAGAGTGTGTTAGGCATTTCCTCTAAGCCTACGAGGGTTGTCAGGTCAGGCATTGGCTTGCTTGCTACCGGATAACCATGAAAACCGGTACTACCTGTATCATGGGTCAAGCCATCGGCGACTCAACCGGCATCCCTGCCCTTCCGAGGGCGTGGAGGGTGAAACAGGGCATCCTGGCAGAGCTAAAAACAATATCTGCCAGAGGTCTGTAATGGATCACTCCCAGCTACATGGGGTGAGACTGGACATCCTGGTAGATAAACACATCTGTCGCAAGGTCTGTGGTGGACTGTGCCAGTCGGTGCATTGTGACATGCACTACACAAAGAGCAGAGATAAACAAACCTATCATCTGGTCAGTCACTGCAACAGATACTGGAGTCAGTTTGTCTTGGCTTGTCCTTGCCACTGATAATACCTTTATCTGCCAAGAATGTGCTGCTAGTCCAGCAAAAGCTAGCAGTACTCAAATACTTTGCAAGCAGTTTCATGAAATGGTCAATCAGAAAGCAACTCATACCGGCTCGGACATCGCCCGGGCTTACAGGGTCTGTGCTGATGTGTTCACACTCCGACAGGCAGCGAAAAGTAAGCTAGCAGCAGGAAGACAAAAGAAGAGGAAAACAGCAGCCTTGTATGTAGCAGAATGGAATGTACGCACTCTGTTGGACAGATCAACATCACAGCGCCCAGAAAGACAGACCGTGCTTGTGGCCCTGGAAATGAACAGGTACAATGTAGACATAGCTGCACTTAGTGAAACAAGATTGCCTGGATATGACAGCTTAGAAGACCATGGGTACATCTTCTTTTGGAGTGGGAGATCAACTCAAGAAAGGACAAACACTCACCAGAAGCAGGAGTGGGATTTGCAGTTAGAAAGGAGATAGCAGCAATGCTTGATGAGGAACCGGTGCTAATGAACGACAGGATAATGACTATGAGACTCCCACTACAGTGGAAGATGTATGCCACACTCATCAGTGTATATGCCCCAACAATGACCAACACAGAGGAGGTGAAGGAAGAGTTCTACAGTGATTTACATGAGACTATCAGGCATGTATCGACTGATGACAGGCTGATAATTGTTGGAGATTTTAATGCCAGAGTTGGTTCGGACACTGAAAAATGGAAAGGAGTGCTAGGCAGTCATGGAGTAGGCAAGTGCAATGCTAATGGAGAACTTCTACTTGCACTATGTTCAGAGAACAACCTTGTGATAACCAACACTCTATTTAAGCACTAGGACACACACAAGAAGACATGGATGCACCCAAGATCCAAGCACTGGCACTTATTAGACTACATCATAGTCAGGCAGAGAGACATAAGGGATGTATTGGACACCAGAGCAATGAGAGGCATGGACTGTGGTACTGATCATGTTATGCTGAGATCTAGATTAAGGACTTGGAGATGAAAACAGCACTGCAGGACGGGTGCGAAGCCACCACGGAAGCTAAACACTAGTGCACTGAAAGGCCAAAAGAAGCAGGAAGAACTTACACAGGAAATGAATGAAAACTTGAAAGACTGGGACAGCAACAACTCAGAGAATGATATAGAAGAGAAATGGGCAACACTGAAGGATACGGTGTATCAGACTGCGAGTGATGTATTAGGCCACCCTGAGAGGAAATATCAAGATTGGTTTGATGAGCATGATGAACACCTGAAGAAACTACTAGAAGTGAAGAATACAGCTAGGCAGGAAAACCTACAGTGTAACACAAGGTCGAAGAAGAAGAAATACTCATAGGCTCAGAGTGAGCTACAGAAGTACACCAGAGAGATGAAGTCCAACTGGTGGGATGAAAAAGCGGAGGAACTTCAAACTGCAGCAGACAGGAAGGACATGAAAACATTCTTCACAGGTTGGAGAGAAATCTACGGGCCTAAACCAAGAGGATTGATCCAACTAAAGGCTATGGAAGGTGAAACGGTTTTGCAGGAGAAAGATTTGCAGGACAGATTCTCTGGACAGATTTGCAGACCACTTTGACCAACTACTAAACAACCCTGGAGATCTCACTGAAGAGGCTAAAGATGCTCTAGTGCAGCGGCCAGCTGCATCAAGTCTGGATGAACCACCAAATTTTGATGAACTAATGGCAGCTATCAGGGCAACACAGGATGGTAAAGCTCCAGGAGGGGATGGAATTCCAGCAGAAGTGTGGAAATTTGGTGGTGTTTAGCTGACCAACTGCCTGCACAAGCTCATCCAAGAGATATGGGATGCCCAGAAAGTACCTCAAGACTGGAAGGATTTAAGTATTGTGCCTTTGTTCAAGAAAGGTGTCAGGAATTATTGTGGAAATTACCAAGGTATATCACTGCTAGCCACTGTTGGTAAGATTCTCTCATGTGTACTACTGAACAGACTCAATGAACACATCTCACAGAATGTACTACCGGAAACCCAGTGCTGCTTTTGAAGTGGAAGAAGCACAATGGACATGATTTTCTGCTTGAATCAGGTTCAAGAAAAGTGTATCGAACAGAACTTTCCGCTTTATGTAGTCTTCATAGACTTCAGTAAAGCTTTTGATACTGTTTCGCGACAAGGACTTTGGCAGGTACTCAAGAAATATGGCTGTACAGAGAAGTTTGTCAGCCTGATCGAGGCACTCCATACAGGTATGCAAGCAAACGTGGCAATGAGTGGTTCAGTATCTAAAGACTTTTCAGTAAGCAACTGGGTGAAACAAGGGTGTGTGCTGGCACCTACACTCTTCTCGCTATATCTGGCAGCCATGCTTGAGGTGGCCTTCAAAGACACTTCAGAAGGAGTATACATTCAAACAAGGAAAGAAGCAGACTTGTTCAATGTGGCACAGTTTAAAGCCAAGAGTAAGGCATTGATAAAGGTAGTAAGAGGAATGCTCTTTGCCGACGACAGTGCTCTAGTTGCACACAGTGTGGAAGATATGCAATCTTTAGTGGAGAAATTTGCAAGAGCAGCTAGCCAATTCAGCCTCAAAATCAACATCAAGAAGACAGAGTGCCTTTATCAGCCATCAAAGTTCCAATTATCAACATCACTACCAGAAGAGATCAGCATTGGTGCAGAGCCACTAGTCAAGTGCAAGACTTTCAAGTATCTAGGGAGTACTGTTTCAGAGAATACTAGGCTGGAGGATGAACTATCTCTCAGAATGGGAAGAGTGAGCACTGTGTTTGGAAACTTGAGGGAGAGACTGTGGAAGAATCTACATGTGTCTATCCATGTGAAATGCAAAGTGTACAGAGCGACAGTACTGGCTACTGTATTGCACGTTGCTGAAACTTGGACTGTCTACAGAGTGCAGGTGAAGAAACTCCACGCGTACATGACGAGACACCTTCGAGCCATAATGAACATCTCATGGAAAGACAACCGACATAGAAGTGTTGAAACGAGCTGGTCTACCATCAATGGAGGACATGCTAGTACAGATGAACCTGAGATGGCTCGGACATGTTGAGAGGATGGGCCACCAGCGTCTCCCTCGGCAGTTACTCTACTCACAGTTATGCGAGCGCAAACACAATCAGGGTAGACCAAGGCTCAGATTTAATGACACTGTAAAAAGAAACTTGAAGAAGTTGGATATAGACAGGAGATCCTGGCAGCGGAAGGCTAAGGACAGAGCTGTGTGATGGAATCTGATCAGACCTAAATGAAACAGTCATTGTCGCCCACGACAGACTGCTATGATGATGATGATGATTATGATGAGGGTTGTAGCGGGTTGTCTTACTTTTATTCACAGTGACTGTCTTTTGTACATTTTGCACATTTTTCCTTTGTAAATAAACATGTTACCTGCACTGCGTTTTGGGCTCACTGCCAATTTAAATGTTTGCTATGAAATTATGCAGCGGACATAACAGTAAGCTGCCACCAAAGGAGCCCAAGCAGTAAGTAGCATGTTACTCATTTTTTTGTGTTTTTCTCATCTACCTGTTCGGAGCGTGATGTCCTTGGCTAGCCGTTCCCACACTGGCTTTAGTGGATGGGCAGTGGGACATTCCAGTGCGGAGGAGCAGCGGGCAGCCTGGCGAATCTGGGAACTACTGGAGGACGAGTACATCTCCATCGGGCCCGGAGAGCGTTTGGCTTGCCTTGACAGAGTGACAGATCCTGGGGACTCATCGGGGCATCTGGGATTACCCCGAGTACTCCGAGCTGCTGTCCGGTGTCTGCACGCTCAAGCAGGCTTTTCCCGACCTGAAGAGGAGGGCTTTCCAGACCATGCCCAAACAGAAATGCTCTTCTCTGCCGCCGGCCATCGTTTCCTCTCCTCCATCACCCGCTCCAAGATGGCCACGATCAGGTCAGCGTCGGTGACGTCACCCGGAATCCCAGAAGAACAATTCAGCCCCGCTAACTGCTCCTGCTTCTATACCAAGCCCTGTGACCCCCGCAGCAGATTATCAATCCCAAGCAGTCCCGTCTGCAGAATCTCCTTCCACACCCGCTGCGAGGTCTTCCTCCTCGGTTTGTCCGCCGGCAGAAGAGGGGTGCTTTCTTTCCTCACTGGGGTCTCCCGTTCCTGTGGCGAGAGGGGTGGCTCTCATATGTTCTACCAAGGAGCCTAGCACCACCTTTCCCGGACGGATGGGTGAAGACGTTTAAGCAGCAGTTGCAATCAACATCATAAATCGGGAAAACAGGAAAGTAATTTATCATTTGACTCACATTAATAATGAAATGTCTTGCCTGATTACTGGTAGGGAGGCTCAGGGAAAGCAGTCCCCTGAACTCTCCCCACCTGCTGCTGTTAAAAACTGTTCTCCAGCCCTCTCTCCACTCTCCTTTGTTTGCCTGCCGGAACTGGAGCCGAGCAGTCAGGACCAAGAGGAGCCAGAAGTCCGGGAGGATTGTCTTTCCAAAACAGTGGTGAACCAGGTCCCAGCCACCACACTGGAGGAGTCACCTGTGTGGATCATGGCTACTGGGGATGATAAGACTGCAGTGACCATCACGCCTGCTGTGGAGGCTGCCACAGCAGAGTTAGCACCCGAGCAGAACCTCTTGGAGGCCGAACCTGGGAAGACATCGCCCAGATCGCCGGAGTCCTGGATGGCAGTAGAGCTTGAGCTATAGCAAGTGCTCTCTTTTGTTTTTCTCTTTTCTATTATAGAGCATTTCTGCCTAGCTTTAGATGGGGAGAGCCAGCTGCAGCCAAACGCTGCACCTGAGCTCACCTCGCCGGGCTCTGCCTCTGCCGGTGATTCTGACCCTTCCTCCCCTCTGAGTCTCTGAGTCTCTGAGATTTGAGTCTGAAAATCTGAGTCCTTTTCCAGAGTCGACGGAGAGAGTCCTCCATCGCTGGATGAGTCCGTGGATCCAGGTTTGCAACCCGAAGTCACCGAGGTTCCAACTGAGGTGGTTGTCGGGGGCACCTAGCACCAGTCCAGGGTGCCCGTGATCAATCACCTCCTCGCTTGGGTGCTCGTACGGGTCGGCTGGCCCATGGCCTAGATGCCATTGAGGTCAGCAGTGGCCCAGCCGGGTCCCACAGCGGGTGCAGCAGGGGTCCAGCCGGACTCCACCGTGGATGCAGCCATGGCTTGGTCGGGGTCCACCATGGGTGCAACATTGTCCCAGGCTGGGACCACTGTGGATGCAGCCATGGCCCAGCCGGGGTCCACCACAGGTTCTATGGAGTCTCAGTCCCATGCCGGGACCACCAAGGATGCTACCAGACAGTCTAGGGACACCAGGGTCATTCCTTTCCTTTCTGGAGGCCCTGTCGGTGTTCCTCCTCCTTCTGCTGGACACCACTGTGGTCCTATCTTCCTCGCCACCTGTGACCGCAGGGGTTTCTCTTACCATCAATGGAGGACATGCTAATACAGATGAACCTGAGATGGCTCGGGCATGTTGAGAGGATGGACCACCGGCGTCTCCCTCGGCAGTTACTCTACTCACAGTTATACAAGGGCAAACGCAATCAGGGTAGACTAAGGCTCAGATTTAAAGACACTGTAAAAGGAAACTTGAAGAAGTTGGACATAGACAGGAGTTCCTGGCAGTGGAAGGCTAAGGACAGAGCTGTGTGGAGGAATCTGATCAGACCTAAATGAGACAGTCATTGTTGCCCATGACAGACTGCTATGGTGGTGGAGGTGGTGGTGGTCCGGCCACCCACCTCTCAGTCTTCCAGTGGGGAGGCCACCGCCTCATTTGCCCTTCCGGTCCTGGTGGCCTAATCATGTGGGCAGGCTGCCCAAAAGACTGGGTTCCCTAGCCGGGTGGCCCGTGTGCCCTGGCAGGCCACCTGACATTATTCTGCGGGCTGCCCACTGGGCCTTGGACTCTGGTTGGCCCCTGAACTGTGGGACTCTTGGGGGTGGGGTGGGTTAGTTAGTTTGGGGTTGGGAAGTGTCATTGTGTTGTTTTGTGGTGTTCTTGTCCTGATCAATCCCTCCTAACCTATTTCCCCCACCTCCCACCCTGGTTTGTTGTGTTGGCCTTTGGGTGGGGGGGGCAGGTTTTGTTTTCTGTTTCAATGTTATGGTGGGTGTCTGGTAATCCACCCCTTGAAGAGGGGGCATTGTCATGTTCGGGGTCTTTCAACCCTGTCCACGACCTGTGGCTGTAGGTTTTGATTACTTCTTATTAATTCCAGCTGGCAGATTGAGCCTTGCTCTCTGCCAGTCCTACAGTTAACACCTTCCTCCTCTTACCAGACACTCACCAGCTGTTTGGGATCACCACATGCACACATACACACACTTACACACACTCACACACGCATTCATCCAATTATCTACACACCTGCTCACCACACGCCTGTGCCCATTTGCCTTCGTTAGTATATTGTGTACTTATAGGGAGGCAGTGTGCGCAGTCAGTGTGGCAGCTTAAGTCAACATGGGACAACCTGACTCCCCAGATTATTGGCTTCCTTCCCCCTGGACTTAACATGTTGTGTCTTAGAGCCTTTCATCTCCAACATATCCGTAAGTCTTTTTTTGTGCCTTTTCCTCCCGCTCCTGTCTGTCCAGAGGGTGTTAGGCATTTCCTCTAAGCCTACGAGGGTTGTAGCAGGTTGTCTTACTCTTATTCACGGTGACTGTTATTTAGACATTTTGTACATTTTTCCTTTGTAAATAAACACGTTACTTATACTGCGTTTTGGGCTTGCTGCCAATTTATATGTTTGCTGCGAAATTACGCAGCGGACATGACTATTATTTTAGTGCGCACATGAGGTATAGCCACGGCTGCTGTGGGACTGCTACTTGACTGAGTCCTACATCCTAGATGGAACCACTGGGTTACACAGTTCTGGTTCTAACAGGAACCATGTCATCCAGCTCTTCTGGCTGCCTGCAAGTCCACCACAACACATTCAGAATTCCAGCAGATTAAGCAGAAGAGTTATAATCAGAACAAGCTAATGTGTATAATCAAAACAAAGTAAACAATTTTATAAATGTTTCATATAGATTTAACACAATAAATGATGTCACACATTTTTTTCACAGTACTTGAAAATGATATAATTTCTGTACATTTTGAAAACTATCTTCAGAGTGCTGCACATTTTAATTTCATCTGGTTGTAGAGGGAAAGAACAATGTTTAGCATAACAAGAGAGGAAATAAAAAAAAACAAACTACTTTTGTGTGCTCAGTTATCTTCACGTCTGCCTTGTACATTTGCAGTCATCACACATCCATCTGTGAACTGCACTTGGGCTTACTGCAAAGACCTAAAGTTACTCAATTCAAAAGTCAAGTGCAATTAGATGGTAAACTGTCAATAATACACTTCAGTAGCAGAAGTCTTAACAAAAACTTCTCACAGATTCAGGACTATTTAAAACAGCTAAACAGAAAATTCACAGCTATAGCAGTCTCTGAAACCTGGCTTAATGCAGACCAGGCTCCCCTGATGGCAATAGAGGGATATCAGATGTTTAACATTAACAGATCTCAAAAAAAGGGTGGTGGTGTTGCACTGTATATTGATGACCTATATAGATGTAAGCTTGTAAATGAAATGTCCTCAGCACTACCAGGGATTCTGGAATGTGTTACTGTTGAGATTGACCTAGACAAAACAAAACATCTAATCATAAGCTGCATATACAGAACGCCGGGAACTTGCATTGAGACATTCAGAGATAAATTAGTCGAGCTGTACAATAATATTACTAGTAAGAAAATGGTAGCAATTTGTGGAGATTTCAATATTGATCTACTTAATCCACATCAACAAAATGTAGTTACAGAGTTCATGAACTCTATGTACAGCATGAGTCTATATCCCACAATAACACATCCCAGTAGAATCACAGCTCACTCTGCTACACTTATTGACAACCTGTTTGTCAATGTTCTCGATAAGAAAATAGAAAGTGGATTATTGATAAATGATATAAGCGACCACTTGCCAATCTTTGCACTAATCCATGGCCACACGGGGCCCAACCCAGAAAAAATCTCAAAATCGTTCAGACACAAATCACCAAACGCAATCAGTTCTTTTAAAGAGTACTTGCTGAAGCAAGACTGGACAGAAGTCTATGTATCAGATGTAAATGAAGCCAATGACACATTTACAAACATTGTAACCACTCTTTATGAAAAAAAACTGCCCATTAGTTAAAAAAAAGCTTAAACACAAATTTACTGACAAACCATGGCTAACCAAAGGACTACAAAAGGCGTGTAAAAAGAAAAATTTATTATATAAAGCTTTCATAAAGAAAAGGACAAAAGAAGCAGAGCAGTGGTATAAAACATACAAAAATAAGTTAACATATATATTAAGATGTAGTAAAAGAGACTATTACAGTAAAGAACTGGAAAAAAAACAAAGACAATATTAAAAATACATGGACAATAATCAACAGTATCCTTGGAAATAAAAGCAGAAATACCAGCTACCCAACTAGCATTCCAAAAAATAATAAATCGACTCCGAATGTGAATATAGCTTCACCTGCAGATGAATTTAATAATTTTTTTGTTAACATTGGACCTAAACTGGCCCGAGAAATACCCACTACGGTGCCAACAGGTGATTCAATATGCAATAACACTGCTGTAAAAGACACCATCTTCATAAAGAACACAGACGAAAGAGAGGTCATTGAAATTGTTAAATCGTTCAAAAGTAAAACATCTACTGACTGCGATGGTATTGATATGCTACTAGTCAAAACTGTTATCGAATGCATAGTGAAACCACTGACGTATATCTGTAACCTGTCTCTCCAATCAGGTATATTTCCCAATGCAATGAAAATAGCTAAAGTAATTCCGATTTACAAGACAGGCGACAGAGGGGAACTCTCCAACTACAGACCAATTTCACTGTTACCGCAATTTTCCAAGATACTTGAAAAAATATTCTATGAGAGAATTGACAACTTCATACTGAAGAATGATTTATTGTGTGAGCAGCAATATGGGTTCAGACACAAAAGGACAACAGCATATGCCTTAATGGAATTTACAGAAAAAATATCAACAGCCATTGAAAATAAAGAGTATTCAGTTGGAGTATTCCTGGATCTTAAAAAAAGCATTTGATACAGTAGATCACAATCTATTATTAAAGAAACTACAAAATTGTGGTATCAGAGGGGTAGCACTGTCCTGGTTAAGAAGTTACTTAAAGAATAGATATCAGTTTGTATGTGTTAACAACAAAAACTCAGAGCTACTGAAGGTCACCTGTGGAGTCCCACAGGGTTCAGTTTTGGGACCATTATTATTCAATATGTATATAAATGATATATGTAAAGTTTCAGAAAAAATGGACTTAATATTGTTTGCTGATGACACTAACCTGCTATGCAGTGGAAACAATTTGGAACAACTTCTGGATACACTCGGAAAGGAATTAGGAAAGCTGAAACTGTGGTTTGATTCAAACAAATTAACGCTCAATTTAAGCAAGACAAAATTTATAGTCTTTAACAACCATCACAACTACCCAGTACCCAAACTCAGTGTAAATGGTGTAGAGATTGAAAGGGTATCCGAAACTAAATTCCTTGGAGTAATAATTGATAACAAACTGTGTTGGAAGCCACATATTAATTATATAAAAGGTAAAGTATCCAAATCAATTGCAATATTACACAGAGTGAAAAATTTGCTGAATCAACCCACACTATACACCTTGTATCATTCATTAATACTCCCATACATGACATATTGTAATGAAGTATGGGGAAATACATATAAAACAAACATATATCCACTCTTTATGCTTCAAAAGGGAGCTATTAGAATAATCAACAAAGCAGCTTACAGGGAACCAACAAACCCACTTTTTCTTAAACAAAAAACTCTCAAGTTGAAAGATCTGATCGACTTTAAAACCGCAATAATAATGTTCAAAGTGAAGAATCTATCACTGCCCGCAAATATCCAAAAGTTGTTCCAAACAAGGGAGAAACGATATCACTTCAGAGGAACATGTATATTTCAAAAGCCTACAGTGAGAACAACTACCAAGCAACACTGTATTTCAGTGCAAGGTGTCAGATTATGGAACGATTTTGGACCTGAATTAAAATCATGTACAAAGCTTGGACAATTTAAACAAAAACTAAAGGAAGAAATACTCCAAACATATTTACAAGACGACATGTAAACTCACATAAGGATTGACATTTCCAGCCTGTGTTGTGTTATAGCTTAGTTTTTCTTTTTTCTCTGTGACACTATGTCTTAGATTTGTTTTTGAATAGTAACCGCTTAACTTAGACTAGCTCAGTTTTCTTTTTCTCTCAGTCATATTTTGTCTTAGCCTTGTTTTAAATTGTAATCGCTCTTGTCTTGTTTTCTCTTTTTTCTCCTTTGAATTCTTGGATGGAATATGGGTGGGCAATATAAGCTGCGGCTTCAGCCATCACCCATTTCGGATAACTCACGTGGAATTGTATAGTAGAAGGAGTCTTTGTCTAATTTGACCTTGTTGTTATATTATACACTTTCTTTTAACCTGTAATGTACTATCCGAAATAAATAAATTCATTCATTCATAAATTCATTCATTCATTCATTCATTCATTCATTCATACTGAAAACTTGGTGTGTATATGAACTTTCAGTTAAATTCACAGAATTATAAATGAAGACACAATCTAAGTTAGGCAGGATGTTTACCTCTGAACTCCATGTTGTATGTTGGTAGGGATCCAGCCCGTTAACCCCTGCAACATTCGTTAAATATCATGCCTTTGCCGTCCCGTTTGGTTCCAAGGTTGTCATAGCCAGGAGCGGCACTGGGGTTAAGCTCCCAGTGCTCATAAAATGCTCCTTACGGCATGCGTCTTGAAAAGCCTCTGACAACTAAGTCCAACTCCTAGCCTGCCCGTGTGGTTTAGTCTCTAAGCCCGACGGAACTGCTTTTACTAATAGGAGAAGGGGCGTGGGCGGATCTCTGGCGCCTTAAAACCAGATGCTTCGGGTAGATGGTGGCTCGTCAACCTGGGAAGGTAGCCCATATAGTGGAAGATAAACCCTGATTTCAAACCTCCGCTGCCTTGCGGCACACCCGGTCATGGGAAAGGCTTCGGGAGTCAACCCTGAGGAAAAATCCGGAGTCGGAGCCCCTAAGGCAGTTCTCTGTTGTGCTCAACATCGTTCTGGCAGCTCCTGCGACGGCGCTGGTGCCAAACTATAGCAGCCCTGCTGTTCCTTTGGATTCATCAGTGACGTGGAGAGGGGGGACATGCTACATGGGTAACATCTTGTCCTCCATATCTTCCTGCCCAGGCTTGAATCCTACCAATGCCCAACGCTGGAAGGTAGAACACCGGTGCGCATCGGCCTGTTCCAGCAGAGTAGACGTTTAGGATTCTCTTCCATGGTCATCATAGACCGACGGAGGCCACCGCCACCGCCGTCCCGTTTAGTTTGGCGTAGTACAGTCCCTCTAAATTTACCTTCGAATGGTCCATTCTTTGATTTTTTGTCATTCATTCATAACAAATGTAGAGGTGCCATGTACTCTTGCAGTTTGTTTACAATTGTCTAGCCTACCCAACCCAGAATGCATTGCGTGTTTGTCACATGGGCTGGTGAGCTCTATTGTTAAACTCTGTGTGTAAAAATAAACAGCTCTTCTGCTCCTCTGAACCAAACTTCTAACCAGAGTCTATCACCTGAAACGACTTCGACCCACTCCCATACTGCAAGATCTTCCCAGCCAAAATGTCTGGCTCCAGAGTGGAATCTGGTTGAAAAGGGGATCCAGGAAAATATGTGCACATGCTACTGATCCAGGACTGAATGAACAGATTACCCTCCCTTGATGTGCCCCCACACACACACATTTAAGCTTCAGTTGGTGAGCACGCATAACATTAGCATATAAACAGCTCCTGCCCCTGTTACCACAAAGTCGTGAGCTCTTTTCTCGTTTTTATCCTCCCTCCTGGGGCCACTGCTGGATGTCTGAGCCTCAAGCAATATTTCCTACATCCTAATTATATGTTACAGCATCATGGCTCCTCCTAATGAAAAAATAACATTTTACTCTTCATTAAAAAAAGCTCTCTTTTCTGGGCCAGTGCTTGAGAGGCATGTCTGTGTTCGTACCCATGTGCTGTTTCAGCAGTATCACACACTAATTATGAGCAACTTAAAGACTGGCCACACACACCAGGGAAAAATGTTTTAATCATTACTCATTTGGAATTTTTAAGAAAATCCACATAAATACTTTGTGCAGCTTCACTTGGAGCAATACAGTCCTGAATTTTCAGTCAGATTACTTCCCTGTGTTTGGACATTTTATGGTTCTGTCAAATCAAGTTGCGTTTATATAGCACCTTTCATGAAAGTTAATGCAATTGGAAATGTTTCATAGTTCAATGACTGGGATTACTCTTGGTCATTTTTACCACTAAAGTGTATGTACACAATGAAATGTTTATTATTTATTCAAGGAGTTTGCTTATGGAAGAGTAGTCATTGTTTTTCTTGACTTCCATAGTCAAACCATTGAAACATCACTGAAATACAGTCTGCCAGTTATTGCTGTAGATGTGCTGCCCTACCATATACCTGCTCTGCTGCTGACCAGGCAGTCCTGAACGTCTATGCAGCATTCTCAGTGCACTTGTGCCTTTTTGCCTGGGGCCTGAATCCACAGTGAATCACCAATTAGTGTCCTACAGTCAAGGCTGAGCTGAAAAGTGGACACTTTTAGATGAGGTGAAAACCAACTTTCTGCACCGCATTGAAAAACAACATCCAGCAGCACTGATGGGAACATCAGAAAATGGGAAGATTATTTTACCCAAGTTAAGGGTTGCCCACACCAGGCAGTAGAAAAAATAAAATTATAGTTTTAGAAGGGATCAAGCAGAAGCAGTAAAATAGTTTTTTGATTTATCAATAAATGTCCCTTTGATCTGATGAATAAGAAAAAAGCTGTAGTTCCAGAGATACATCGTAGTGACTTATTTTAGTCAAAAAAGGAAAGAAATACATAACACTGTACGCAGACAGCATGACAGGGAAAGTCTTCCTGAGAGTGTGAACTGTTTTAATACACTTCAGACAGAGTAGAGAAGTATGAAAGGCAGAGTAAGCCTAGCTGTCTGTCAGCTGACCTTGGGTGCTGGATGGCATCAAAAAACGATGAACTGTGTTATGGAACAAAGTGTACACCTAATATGCAATTTAAAAAAAGCTTTGACAGACACTACACATTTGTTGATATATCCCCACAGGCCAAAATTCAGCCAGAAAATCCTGTGTGTGGTCCATCTGAAAGTAATATTTTGATGAGCAGATATCTGGATAAAAGTGGGATAATGGAGCAAGCTTCCTTTTTCCAGAATTACAGTGTGTCATGTACTGGACGTGGAGAAGGCACAGGAAGGACCCAGAAGCAGGAGGACAACTGGTGTACAGGAATTTATTAATATCAGTTAACACAGATAAAAGACCAAGAAGCAAACCGGGAAAACGAACAGAACTTATACACTAAGTAATGTGAAAATAAAGTGCAGCTTGGACACAGAGACACATAGAGAGATCTAAACTAAATAGCAGAAGAAACAGACGACTGGGGAGGACATGAGAGCCAGGAGATGAGGAACAGTCCAGGAAACACACCACATAACATCTGATGATGCTGCATCAGGGGAAGATACAAGACAAACATTTCAAGAAGCCGAACGGTCAAGGGAACGGGACACAGCTGAGAGGAACACACATCAGGGAGCAATTACCCTGAGGAGAGAGACAGACAAGGAGCACGGTGGACAAAAACAAACAGCAGGGAACACAAACAGGGCTTGACTAACTTTTCTGCTCACCAGCCACTGTGGCTAGTGATTTTTCAAAGTTACTAGCCACTCAGCCTTTTCACTTGCCACAATTTTAGGGTTGGAAAATGATGTTTAATATGATCAGATTGGACTATGGTGTGCTAAAATTTACTTGAACTAAATTTACAACCTTTTTAAATGTAAATGACCTTTATACATACTGTTCATAGAAACAGCAAGAGAAACACTATTTATGACCAGTAGAAAATACTGTGAAACAGTAGAGAAAAATATTTGTAATGCGAGACTGCAATACAGGTAGATTTGGGTCCGTCCCAATTCTCATTTGTACCCCTTCTCCTACTCCTATGAACTGGGACACCTCTTCACGTCTGCGCTACGTCATGAGTAGTTGCTGATAGATTTAACATAGCCTGTTTTCACCAGAAAAAGTCTCATCTTAAGGAGAAAAATGTCTCAAATTTACATGAACAATTCTAATCAGCAGAAAAGGTCAGAAATTTACTAGAAAGAAAGCTGTAAATTCACAAAAAGAAATTTGGACCCCCTGGTGGCCGGTTTTGGCCAGCGGGCCGTATTTTTGACACCCCTGGACCAGCCCATTAAAAATTCATAATTAGAGGATAAATGAAAACTTCTTGCTCTAAAAATAATTGTGTTTAACCACAGAGGTAGGAGCTGATGTGGGGGAGGGGGCATAGGGATTAGCTACTCACCGCTGGGACAGCAGAGGTCAGGAGCAGTTCCCCGGGGCCTCATGTATAAAGGATTGCGCAGCTTTCATACTGAAGATGGTATACTCACAAAATCTGAAAAGTACGAGTGCATAGAAATTTTCACCACTGCAGCTACCGGTATTCACCTGCAGGGATCTGCATGTCCAGCTGCCTCGGCATGTATTGTGCTGGAGCCAGGGCTCAATTATGGTGCATTTTGCCAAACAGAATTCCTCCAAGGAGAGATGGATCTGTGCGCATTGCCTCATGAGTCAGCTGTATAGACTGATAAATTTTATTACCCGTATGTCACATTTACAGAAATGGGATCCAGTTTACACCATGTTCCAAATTATTATGCAAATGATATTTGTCTGATTTTCCTAGTCGATGCAAATGAGTCAGTATAACTTTCAAGACATCAACCGTTAGAGTTAGAATGGTGTGAAAAAGTGTTTGCCCCCTTCCTGATTTCTCATTTTTTTGTATGTTTGTCACAGTTAAATGTTTCAGATCATCAGACAAATTTAAATATTAGACAAAGATAACACAATAAGCACAAAATGCAGTTTGTAAATGAAGGTGTTTATTATTAAGGGTAAAAAAAAAAAAAATCCAAAGCAACATGGCCCTGTGTGGAAAAACTGATTGCCTCCCTGCCCCTTAATCATTAAAATAGGCCCTGCCTGACAAAGTGAAGTAGATCAAAATATCCTCAAAAGCTAGACTTCATGGTGCGATCCAAAGAAATTCAAGAACAAATAAGAAATAAAGCAATTGAGATCTATCAGTCTGGAAAAGGTTATAAAGCCATTTCTTAAGTTTTGGGACTCCAGCGAACCACAGTGAGAGCCATTATCCACAAATGGCGAAAACATGGAACAGTGGTAAACCTTCCCAGGAGGGGCCGGCTGACCAAAATTACCCCAAGAGCACAGTGACGACTCATCCAAGAGGTCACAAAAGACTCCACAACAACATTCAAATAACTGCAGGCCTCACTTGCCTCAGGTAAGGTCAGTGTTCATGACTCCACCATAAGAAAGAGGCTGGGCAAAAATGGCCTGCATGCCAGAGCTCCAAGACAAAAACCACTGCTGAGCAAAAACAACACAAAGGCTCATCTCAGTTTTGCCAGAAAACATCTTGATGATCCCCAAGACTTTTAGGAAAAATACTTTGGGTACTGATGAGACAAAAGTTGAACTTTTTGGAAGGTGTGTGTCCTATTACATATGCTGTAAAAGTAACATAGCATTTCAGAAAAGGAACATCATTCCATCAGTAAAATATGGTGGCGGTAGTGTGATGGTCTGGGGCTGTTTTGCTGCTTCAGGACCTGGAAGAATTGCTGTGATAAATGGAACCATGAATTCTGCTGTCTACCAAAAAATCCTGAAGGAGAATGTCTGGCCTTCTGCTCATGACATCAACCTGAAGAGCACTTGGGTTCTGCAGCAGGACAATGATCCAAAACACACCAGCAAGTCCACCTCTGAATGGCTTAAGAAAAAACAAAATGAAGACTTTGGAGCGGTCTAGTCAAAGTCCTGACCTGAAGCCAATTGAGATGCTGTGGCATGACCTTCAAAAGGCTGTTCATGTACAAAAACCCTCCAATGTGGCTGAATTACAAAAATTCTGCAAAGATGGGTGTGCCAAAATTCCTCCACAGCACTGTAAAAGACTCATTGCCAGGTATCGGAAACGCTTGATTTCAGTTGTTGCAGCTTAGGGTTGTCCAACCAATTATTAGGTTTAGGGGGCAATCACTTTTTCACACAGGACCATGTAGTTTGGATTTTTTTTCCCATTAATAATAAACACCTTCATTTAAAAACTGCATTTTGTGTTTACTTGAGTTATCATTGTCGAATATTTAAATTTGTTTGATGATCTGAAACATTTAAGTGTGACAAACATACAAAACAATGAGAAATCAGGAAGGAGGCAAATATGTTTTCACACCACTGTAATTCAAATTTTATTGAACAAGCCTCCCAATGATAACTATTTTTTTTTTTTTTTGCAAAAACATAAAAACTCAAAATGCCTTGTTCCAAATTATTATGCACAACAGAGTTTCAAAACATTTTATTGGTTGTAAAGAACTGAAAATGGTCATTTGTTGAATTTGCAGTATTGGGAGGTCATATTTACTGAAATGAAAAGCTATTTCAATCAAAAACATCTTAACAGGCCAAGTTACATGTTAACATAGGACCACTTCTTTGATAAAACCTTCACAATTCTTGCATCCATTGAACTTGTGAGTTTTTGGAGAGTTTCTGCTTGAGTTTCTTTGCAAGATGCCAGAATAGCCTCCCACAGCTGCTGTTTTGATGTGAACTGCCTCCCACCCTGATAGATCTTTTGCTTGAGGATGCTCCAGAGGTTTTCAATAGGGTTGAGGTCAGGGGAGGGTGGGGGCCACACTATGAGTTTCTCTCCTTTTATGCCCAAAGCAGCCAATGACACAGAGGTATTCTTTGCAGCATGAGATGGTACATTGTCATGCATGAAGATAATTTTGCTGCAGAAGGCACAGTTCTTCTTTTTGTACCATGGAAAAAAGTGGTCAGTCAGAAACTCTATATACTGTGCCGAGGTCATTTTCACACCTTCAGGGACCCTTAAGGGGCCTACCAGCTTTCTCCCCATGATTCTGACCCAAAACATGACTCCGCCACCTCCTTACTGACATTGCAGCCTTGTTGGGACATGCTGGCCATCCACCAACCATCCACTACTCCATCCATCTGGACCATCCAGGGTTGCACGGCACTCATCAGTAAACAAGACTGTTTGAAAATTAGTCTTCATGTATTTCTGGGCCCATTGCAACCATTTGCTTGTGATCATTGGTTAGAGATGGCTGAATAGTGGATTTATGCACACCTGTAAGCCTCTGGAGGATCCTACACCTTGAGGTTCCTGGGACTCCAGAGGGACCAGCAGCTTGAAATATCTATTTGCTGCTTTGTAATGGCATTTTAGCAGCTGCTCTCTTAATCTGATGAATTTGTCTGGTAGAAACCTTCCTCATTATGCCTTTATCTGCACAATCCCATCTGTGTTCTGAATCAGCCACAAATTTCTTCACAGTACGATGATCACGCTTAAGTTTTCATGAAATATCTAATGTTTTCACACCATGTCCAAGGCATTGCACTATTTGATGCTTTTCGGCAACAGAGCAATCCATTTTTCCCCCCATATTGGTTGAATCCTGTTACATGCTTTATAGTGTGGAACATTACCACCGGAGTGGTGGCCTACAGATCAACTCCCACAACCGGGAGTTCAGGGTTCAAGTCCCTGATGGGTCATGCCAAAGACCATATAAAAAATGGAACTTCCTGTAGTCCAGCTTAGTGCTCAGCAAAAATGGAACGGAGGAGGGAAATGTGGGCAACAGTGGCTCAGAAGGTAGAGCGGGTCATCCAATAACCAGAGGGTTGGTGGTTTGAATCCCAGTCTCCCCAGCCTCTCCTTCTACTGTTGTGTCCCTGGGCAAGACACTTTACCCAACTTGCCTTCAATGTCCATGACACTGGGTATGAATGTGTATGAATGTTTGGTAGTGGTTGAAGAGGCCGTTGGCATGGATTGGCAGCCACGTTTCCATCAGTCTGCCCCAGGGCAGCTGTGGCTACAGTTGTTGCTTACCACTACCATTGTCTGTCTGGAGTGAATGAATAATGGACTCACTGTAAGCGTTTTGAGATGTCACTTGGCATGCAAAGCGCCATATAAATCTAATCCACTATTATTATCATCATTATCCTTCTTTAGTGGTTTTCCTTTAATTGGGCTCACCTGGCAAACTAATTATGACAGGTGTCTGAGATTGATATCAGTGATCCAAAGAGCCCTGAGACACAATGCCATCCATGAGTTTAATTGAAAAAATAAAAACTTGAATGTTTATGACACTAAAATTCTATATGCATAATAATTTGGAACGTGGTGTACAGTGGCACTGGTTTTGGACCATGAATGAGGCAGGTTATATCTGAGGGAAATGAGTTATTATTCATTGGGGTTTCACTGCGCTCAATGAGCCGAATTGTGGAATAATAATAATAATAATAATAATAATAATAATAATAATAATAATAACAATCATGCTTTTCCCAGACTAATTCATAGACAAATCATTTTAACTTATGTGGAAATGTTATTTTATCATATTCTGTGAGTTTCAGTTGTTTTGTAGTTTAACAGACCCATCTGATTGAGTGAAGCGGACAGCCACAACTTCTCATGGCAGGTTGAAACTTTATGTCTGAGCCCACACATTCTCACGTCACGTTTGTTTTTATACATCCCACTGGGTGCGTGAAAACCAGTGCATGCAGTGTTTTTGTGCGTGTGCATTGTTTATACATGAGAGCCCTGGTGAGGCCTCACCTTCAGTACAGAAGAAGCTACCACCCACCACGGCATTTCTTCTCACCTGGCTGAACAGGAACAGGTTGGAAGACTGATCTGTGGAGTAGACCGTCCGTGGCTTCTCCAGACCATGGTGACAGTGGACCAATGATCACACACTGTATGCAGAGCGTGCTTATGGGAGTTGTAGTTTCGTAGTCTCACATTGCAATAGGTTCATTATTTTAGATGCTGTTTGAGAAAACTAAAACCTGCCAAAGTGGCTAGTGGGAGTGGCTGTCTTACCGGCCAATGCTGAAAACCACTGGCCATTGGCCAGTTGGCCGGTGTTAATGTCAAGCCCTGGACACAAATATAGATATATAGACAAATCCAGATGAACTAGATGAAACAAGAACAAAACAGGAAATACATTCAACATAAACCTGGAAGTAAACAAAAAAGTGCATGTAAACACATTAGATCTGATTAGGATCACTACAACAAACAAACAAATATATAAATACCTCAAGTATCTCCATGAATATTCCATCTCACACACTTACACTTTTGGGCAAACCAAGAAAAGAAGCAATATATATGGTGTGTGTGTGTGTGGGGGGGGGGGGGGGTGAAAAGTTCATAGTGGTCAAATTTGACAAAATATGGTTTATTTTTCACCATAATCTCCCCTTCGGTCCACACACTTCCATCGGTGCAACACCATCGGTGTTGCAGCGCTTGGATCCCTGTACTTTTGTCCACATATATACAGACATCTCACCATGGGATGAGATGCCGTCTCAGCGCTCAGCCCATGTTTTCCTTCATCCCTGCTTCTCATTGAGCAGCGTCTCAGCAGGCTCCCAGCTGGCAGCATTACGAACGGCTGGGGCCAATTAATCCTCATCAGCTGGGGCGCTGCCAATGAGAATAAATAGGAGCAGCCTCGATGCCTCGGGGCTGCGACATAAGCACTGCTAGGCTGAAGCCCCTTCGTCTGGTGTCAGCCTCTACTCCCCTTACAGCATTCCTGTGATTGTAACCCGCTGTGAGTATGTACGCCTTGTTACCCCTATGTCCGGTACGAGCTCCCTGCTCCTGCGCTGTGCAACCTGTGAGTGTACCTCTGTACGAGTATCTGTGCTCTCCTCATCCCTCATCCCTCACCTTTAATAAAACGTCACGACTCACTGGCTCGCCCTTGGCTCTTATTGCATGGCTCCCTAGAGCCGCGCGTGACAGTATGTCGCAGCCAGACGAGTTACCGGCGGCCGTGAGTCGCTGTGGAATTGTACCTTTCTGTCCGGGTGTCAGCGCTGCTAGCATGCCGTTTCCCAGGAGTCACTCCCGGCGCCAGGGCGACGAGCTGAGGTCCATCTCGGGGGCTGTGCGACGGGACGCTCTTCACCCTGCACGACGCCTCCAACGCGAGACGCTGGCATCCGGGCCGTGCTGAGGAACTCCTGGACTGTTACCCTCATTCTGTGTTCCATCTCGAGGACAGTGCCAGGATAGACGCCACAGGTACACAGCGAGAGAAGCTCCGCGGGTTGGATGGAAATCCCGGCAGGAAGCCGAAGTGGATGACGTTGCCCCCCGCTTCGGGATCCCGTTCCTGCTGCCATTCCAGTCCGGGAGTTCGCGCCAACCAGAGGGCTTCCCCCGACCTGCGCCACGTCACTCGGGATTCCCTTCAAGGAGCCGCAGCTGACAGCAGTTACGTCTGGGGCCGAGTGGCTGTCGCGAGCTCCACTGTGTGTCCTGTCACCATCTTCAGGCATGTGGCGGCGGCAGTGAGATTGGTGGAGAGGACTCCAGGGCTACGAAGCTTTCCCATGCTCGACACCTTCCTCGCCTCGATCTCCGATCAGGAGCGGCGATTCCTGGGTTCCCCCCTCGCTTCGTCCCCTGGGAATAGCCGTCATCACATCGCCGAGTCACCTCTGCACGAACCTCGTCCGGATCCAGTTCTGGGCTGCCGCCAGGACCGTTCCCCCCACGCAGCTGTCACCTCCTCGTCTCGTCAGTGTGGAGATTTCACAGCCTCGTTCCCCCGCTGTCATTCCTGGACATTTGGGCTGGCTCACCCCGGCTGTTTCCCCCTCCTCCTCGACGCGCTTCCTGACTGCTGTGTGTGCCTGGAATCCCGGCCTGGTGAGCTCTCTGCTGGAGACTACGCGAGCGACCCTCAGACGGTTCCCCAGGGGGTCCTCCGTTATCGCCGGGCGGGGAGAGGAAGAAGCGGTATCCACCACAGCAGGCGATATTCAACCTCCAGGAGACAGGCAAGTCATAGTTTTTTCACATCAGCTTAATGATTTGCTCTGTCACATTCCTGGAGGAGGAGTTCAGGGTTCGCAGCTCCCTGAACTCCCCCCACCTGCTGTAACCTGTGTTCCTAATCCTGCATCCTCTGTGTCTCTCTCCGCCGAGCGATCCCCGGCTCCGGGTCAACGTGGTGGGATAAGGAGAGGGCCTGTGGTTCCGCAGCTACATTGCGGACGGAGGAGGGGGACTGACTGCTGCGTGGAGTCTGTGCCGACGACTGAGCGTCCCCGGGTCTCCACAGAAGAGCGGTTTGGTCCAGCGGGACGAGATTCTTCTGGCTTCACGCCGAGTGGATCGTCGGCGGGGTTACCGGAGCTGGAGGAACCTCAAGCTGCGCTGACCATCGTGCTGGCTGCGGGGCCCGACGCGGCTGGATGGGAGCCTGACAACGACCTCCTGACGACGGATCCTGGATCTTCGCAGTCCTGGACAGCGTCAGAACCCGAGATCAGGCGAGTGCTCTCCTTTCTTTTCTCCCTTTATATCTTTGAGCACTTCAGCCTGTCTCTAGGGGAGATGAGCCGGGTGCAGCCGCCCGCTGCGTCTGAGCTCGTCTCGCCGGGTTCTGGCGCTGCCGGTGATCCTGATCCCGGTTCTGTTTTCTCTTCTGAGCCTTCTCCCAGGGTCACCGGCGAGGAGTTGCTGTTCCCCGTGGTGCTGGAGGGTCCAGGTTCGATGTTGGAGGTCGGTTCTGGTGCGGTGTCCAACGTGGGTTCGCCCGAGACCCAATCGGGGTCCGACGTGGGTGCTGCTTCAGCGGTGTCCGACGTGGGTTCGCCTAAGGCCCGATCAGGGTCCGACGTGGGTGCTGCCCCAGTGTTGTCCAGGTCCGGTGAGGAGGTGGCCGCTTCCCTGCGGCCTGACGCTCGTCGCCCTCGTCATCGGCTCTCCCCTGAGCCTCTTCCACCGGGACCCGTTTTGACCCTTCGTCCGTCTCAACGGTCCTGGTGGTTGAGTGATGCGGGTCGACGACCCGACCCACAAGACTTTCGGTTCGGTGATCTGGTTCCCCCCAATGATCTGTGTTTGCCTCTGGGTGGCCTGGTTTGGCTGCCGGTGGACTGGGTTCCTGGGATCTGGGTCCGGAGTTCGCCGTCCGAACATTTCTCTTTCCCCGGTTCGGCAACTGGACAATGGGCGGGGAGACCTCCGGAACCACCTCGGCCATTTTGGACTCTTCCTGTCATATTCCTCGGGTGCCGCTTACTTTTGTTATGGTCACTCTGGTGAAATATTTTGTCCTTTTGGTAAATATATATTCATAGTGCTGTGTATTGTTTTTTTTTCCCGTATTAACCGTACTCAGCATCCTATCCCATTGTTCTTATGTACCTGTCACCAGTGTTTCCCTAGGTGGCCCCCCGTATATTTGCCGCCGTGTATTGTGTTCTCTCCTTATCAACCGTACTCGGCATCTTACCTCATTATCTTGTGAACCTGTCCCCATTTTCCCTCTAGGGGACCTCCTGTAGATTCCGCGCTGTGTATTGTGTTTTCCCCTTAACCATACTCAGCTTTTTACCTTATTGTTGTTCTTTTACCCTGTCACCGTTATTCTCCTAGGTGTCCCTCTTTGTATTTGGCGCTGGGTATTCTGTTAGCTTTTTATTTACCGGTGCATGTAATTCCCATTATTTTTGTCCTGTTGGTGGATATATATTCATAGTGCTGGGTGTTTTCCATTTCCTGTACTCAGCATTTTCCTTTTTGTGCCTTGTTTTTAGCTTTGTCTGTGCATTATAGAGTTATGTGTTTTGTTTTCCATCTTACCATGCTCTGTAGTTGTCCGTTTGTCCCAGTCACTTTCACTCCTTTAGGTGACTGTGCGTGTTGATATATATATATATATATATATATATATATATATATATATATATGGTGCTGTGTATTGTGGGGTTTTTTTTCTCCCTCTTCATTACCCGTACTCAGCGTTTTTTATCACTCTTGTCCTGTTCTTAGTTTTGTTTGCATTATGGAGTAGTGTTTGTTCTGTTATCCACACTCTGTAATTGCTTTATCCGTTTTTTGTCATTCTTTTGGTGGCTTATCTGTTCCTGTGTTCTGTATTCTCCCCATCTGTGCCCTGGTTTTTCTTTTTTCTCTTTTTTGGTGCGATGTAGAGTACTGTATTTGTTTGTTTTTTTTTTGCCCTGTTACCCTACATTGGTCTGTTGGTGTTGTCCTTCCCTTTGCTTCTTCCCCTCCGGTCCTGCCTCCCTTCCTCCCACCCTAGGTCGGGGGGGGGGGGGGCTGGGATGTTCCTGGTCGTTCAGGAGCCCGACCTTGAGGGGGAGGCTCTGTCATCATGGGATGAGATGCCGTCTCAGCGCTCAGCCCATGTTTTCCTTCATCCCTGCTTCTCATTGAGCAGCGTCTCAGCAGGCTCCCAGCTGGCAGCATTACGGACGGCTGGGGCCAATTAATCCTCATCAGCTGGGGCGCTGCCAATGAGAATAAATAGGAGCAGCCTCGATGACTCGGGGCTGCGACATAAGCACTGCTAGGCTGAAGCCCCTTCGTCTGGTGTCAGCCTCTACTCCCCTTACAGCATTCCTGTGATTGTAACCCGCTGTGAGTATGTACGCCTTGTTACCCCTATGTCCGGTACGAGCTCCCTGCTCCTGCGCTGTGCAACCTGTGAGTGTACCTCTGTACGAGTATCTGTGCTCTCCTCATCCCTCATCCCTCACCTTTAATAAAACATCACGACTCACTGGCTTGCCCTTGGCTCTTATTGCGTGGCTCCCTAGAGCCGCGCGTGACAAGACATACACTAGTGACACAAAACATTTGACATGCATTAAGCATGATGATACAGAAAGAGCACCAGCAAGGTTATATATAGAAACTTCTGTGAACATTCTGGTGAACACCAGAAGGAATGTGAGAAGGAAACACAAGGACGACTCACAAGATCATAAAAAGACAAGGCAGAACAAGAAACATTAAAATCAGCAATATCAGATCACTGCAAAAGAAATAATCACATCATGGACTGGGACAACGCAAAAATTATTGGATCAGAGAGCAACAGACACAAACGCTGGATCAAGGAGGCCACAGAAATCAGGAAGAGGGGAAAAGACACCATGAACCGAGATGAGGGGGCCTTTATGCTTTCCCACACCTGGGATCACATTCTCCAGAGACCACCTGAAGGCGGAAGGTGAGGCCGGCTCGGTGGATCTGACAGATCTGCTGAGCTGGCCCCGCCTACGAAAGTCAGCTGATAAATGTCACCTGGCAGCAATCAGCTGACTCTTCTGATGAAGGCTGCAGTGTACAGTCGAAACATGTTAAGAAGGTAAAGACACCCCCTTTCTATTCTATTTTTGTCTTTAATAAGAACAAAAGATAAATAATTAAAAGAAGACAAAATGAACCTACTTGAGCTAACACATTCAGCTCCCCGTCAGTCCACACTGCCTGAATTGTGGAGAGACCCACAGATCCCTCCACCGACTGCGTCAGGTGAGCTTGGTTTCCCCCCGGCGTATACCTCCACTGGCAAAGGTAGGTTAAAAAGGTCACCTTTGACCTGTTTTATGGCCAAGTGGTCAGTGAAACCATGTCAGGTACTGTGGCATCACCATTCAAAAGATTAATAAGAGTGTATGTTGCAGCTGGGGGAATTGCAAGTGTTTGGGTGCAGTTGCAGAGAATTGCCTCCATGGGAAGATAAAGTACACTGGACATTTATGACAAAATCTCCAGATTACTATTATTGTGTTTTGAGTGGAAAACTATCAATTTTCGGTGAAGCAGTGAGTGACATTTGTCAGGTGCACTCTTCAGGTACTGTAGCATCACCTTGCAAGATCTGCCACATACTGTACATACCCGCACTGCAGAATCCATTTTATCTATATACAGTGGTGTGAAAAAAGTGTTTGCCCTCTTCCTGATTTCTAATTTTTTGTGTTTGTCACACTTAAATGTTTCAAATTATCAAACAAATTTAAATATTAGACAAAGATAACAAGTAAACACAAAAATGCAGTTTTTAAATGAATGTGTTTATTATTAAGGGAAAAAAAAAAAATCCAAACCTACATGGCCCTGTGTGAAAAAGTGATTGCCCCCTAAACCTAATAACTGGTTGGGCCACCCTTAGCAGCAACAACTGCAATCAAGCGTTTGTGATAACTGGCAATGAGTCTTTTACAGTGCTGTGGAGGGATATTTGCCCACTCATCTTTGCAGAATTTTTGTAATTCAGCCACACTGGAGGGTTTTCAAACATGAACTGCCTTTTGAAGGTCATGCCACAGTATCTCAATAAAATTCAGGTCAGAACTTTGACTAGACCACTCCAAAGTCTTCATTTTGTTTTTCTTAAGCCATTCAGAGGTCGACTTGCTGGTGTGTTTTGGATCATTGTCCTGCTGCAGAACCCAAGTGCACTTCAGCTTGAGGTTGTGAACAGATGGCCGGACATTCTCCTTCAGGATTTTTTGGTAGACAGCAGAATTCATGGTTCCATCTACCACAGCAGGTCTTCCAGGTCCTGAAGCAGCAAAACAGCCCCAGACCATCACACTACCACCACCATATTTTACTGTTGGTATGATGTTCCTTTTCTGAAATGCTGCGTTACTTTTACGCCGGATGTAGTGGGACACACACCTTCCATAAAGTTCAACTTTTGTCTCCTCAGTCCACAGAGTATTTTCCTAAAAGTCTTGGGGATCATAAAGATGTTTTCTGGCAAAACTGAGATGAGCGTGTTCTTTTTGCTCAGCAGTGGATTTCATGGCGGAGTCATGAACACTGACCTTACCTGAGGCAATTGAGGCCTGCAGTTCTCTGGATGTTGTTGTGGGGTCTTTTGTGACCTCTCGGATGAGTTGTCGCTGCCATCTTGGGGTAATTTTGGTTGGTCAGCCACTCCTGGGAAGGAGTGGCTGGCCAACTGTTCCATGTTTTCGCCATTTGTGGATAATGGCTCTCACTGTGGTTCCCTGGAGTCCCAAAGCTTTAGAAACGACTTTATAACCTTTTCTAGACAGATCGATCTCAATTACTTTGTTTCTAATTTGTTCCTGAATTTCTTTGGATTGCAACATGCAGCATGTCTAGCTTTTGAGTATCTTTTGGTCTACTTCACTTTGTCAGACAGGTCCTATTTTAGTGATTTCTTGATTGACAACAAGTGTGGCAGTACTCAGGCCTGGGTGTGGCTAGAGGAATTGAACTCAGCTTTCCAAAGATGTGATAAGCCACAGCTAATTCATGTTTTTTTTTTTTTGGGGGGGGGGGGATCAGTTTTTCACACAGGTAAGGTTTGGATTTTTATTTTTTACCCTTAATAATAAACACCTTCATTTAAAAACTGCATTTTGTGTTTACTTGTGTTATCTTTGTCTAATATTTAAATTTGTTTGATGATCTGAAACATTTAAGTGTGACAAACATACAAAATAAAGAGAAATCAGGAAGGGGGCAAAAACTTTTTCACACCACTATATATCATTCAGGCCACTGAGGTTGTGAGGTGCAGAGTTAAGGGCCTCTACACAGCAACTCAGCTGATCCCATAGGTTTTCTATGGAGTTCAGGTCTGGAAAAAGTGCAGGCCACTCTATTTGAGGTACCCCAGCCTCCAGCAGCTGTTCTCTGATGATGCGACCTCGACGAGCTGGAGTATTGTCGTCCATGAAGATGAAATTAGGCCTGTTGTTCATGCAGGGGCAAAATGACTGGATTAATGATGTTATTCAGGTTGTATCTGCTTGTCACTGTACCATTCACAAGGTGTAGGGCAGTTCTGTATCGACTAGACACACCTGCCATGACTGTAACACCACCATCACCAAAGGCTCGTCTGATGACAACAGTGGCTGATGCATAGCGCTCTCCTTGACATCTCCAACATCGTTGGCGGCCATTATTTCTGCTCAACATGAATTGATTTTCATCAGAGAACAGCACTGAGGCCCACTGGTCCCTTGCCCAGGGTAAATGTTCCCTGGCCCATGCAAGACAATGACGCCTGTGCCTGGTGTGATCAGGAGACCCTTGCAGGTCATCTAGCACACAGACCACGCTGATGTAAATGGTTTCAAATGGTCTGACGTGACACTTTGGTGCCTCTCACTTCCCTTCAATGTACCTGGAGTTGAGTGGCATTCATCATCTGGTTCTGCAGGGCACTGTTCACAATGAAGCTGTCATCAGTGTGGGATGTGGCCAAAGGATTCTATGCCTTTCACTTCTATGCCTTTCTGTGACTTTTCCAGTCTCTCTGTATCTCTGTTGCAACCTGCTGATGCTCTACTGCTGTGACACTAAGCTCAGTGGTCACTTCCCTCTGAGAACATCCTGTATGAAGCCTTGCAATAGCGAGGTAGTGTTGATCAATTGTGAAGTGTCGCCTTAGTCTCATGATATCAAAATGTGACCCGCATGATGAAGAGAACTGTTTAAATACCAATTCTAATTCAACCAGAAAATTTATTGTTCGATTCATGGATCAAACAGCTGTTGTGAATTTTGCTATTAAGCACCTTGTTAGAGAACAGCAAGTTATGCAAAAAGTACTGAAATATTGAACAGTTGGACATGTGCATTCAAAAAGGTTAGCAAATAGGCCAGTAAGTAGGGAGGAAGTCTCAGAAGCTATATCTACACTGAAGGGAGGTAAGGCCCAGGGACCAGATGGGTTTGGGCCTGAATTTTATAAGAAATTTTGCAAGATGCTGGTTGGCCCACTAACAGACATGTACAGCTGTGGACAAAATTGTTGGCACCCCTCTGTTAATGAAAGAAAAACCCACAATGACCACAGAAAAAAACTTGAATCTGACAAAAGTGGTAATAAATAAAAATTCTATGAAAATTAACCAATGAAAATCAGACAGTGCTTTTGAATTGTGGTTCAACATAATTACTTTAAAAATAAACTCATGAAACAGGCCTGGACAAAAATGATGGTACGCCTAGAAAAGATTGAAAATAATGTGACCATAGAGACATGTTCAACCAAGATGTGTCCTCTAATTAACACCACAGGTGTCTACAAACTTGTAATCAGTCAGTCGGCCTATTTAAAGGGTGACAAGTAGTCACTGTGCTGTTTGGTGACATGGTGTGTACTTCACTAAACATGGACCAGAGGAAGCAAAGGAGAGAGTTGTCTCAGGAGATTAGAAAGAAAATTATAGACAAGCATGTCTATAATTTATAAAGGCTATAAGACCATCTCCAAGCAGCTTGATGTTCCTGTGACTACAGTTGCACATATTATTCAGAAATTTAAGATCCACAGGACTGAAGCCAACCTCCCTGGACGTGGCCGCAGGAGGAGACGGATAATACGAATGGTAACAAAAGAGCCCAGAACAACTTCTAAACACATTCATGGTGAACTCCAAGCTCAAGGTACATCAGTGTCAGATCGCACCATCCGTCGTTGTTTGAGCCAAAGTGGACTTTATGGGAGACAACCAAGGAGGACACCACTGTTGAAAACAAATCCTTAAAAAGCCAGACTGGAATTTGCCAAACTGCATGTTGACAAGCCACAAAGCTTCTGGTAGAATGTCCTATGGACAGACGAGACAAAACTTGAACTTTTTGGCAAGGCACATCAGCTCTATGTTCACAGATGCAAAAATGAAGCATACCAAGAAAAGAACATTGTCTCTACTGTGAAACATGGAGGAGGTTCTGTTATGTTCTGGGGCTGCTTTGCTGCATCTGGCACAGGGTGTCTTGAATCTGTGCAGGGCACAATGAAATCTCAAGTCTATCAAGGTATTCTAGAGAGAAATGCGCTGCCCAGTGTCAGACAGCTTGGTCTCAGTCCCAGGTCATGGGTCTTGCAACAGGATAATGACCCAAAACACACAGCTAAAAACACCCAAGAATGGCTAAGAGCGAAACATTGGACTATTCTAAAGTGGCCTTCTATGAGCCCTGATCTAAATCCTATTGAACATCTGTGGAAGGAGCTGAAACATGCCGTCTGGAGAAGGCACCCTTCAAACCTGAGACAACTGGAGCAGTTTGCTCATGAGGAGTGGGCCAAAATACCTGCTGAGAGGTGCAGAAGTCTTATTGACAGTTACAGAAATCGTTTGATTGCAGTGATTGCCTCAAAAGGTTGTGCAACAAAATATTAAGTTAAGGGTACCATCATTTTTGTCCAGGCCTGTTTCATGAGTTTGTTTTTTAAAATAATTCTGTTGAACCACATTTCAAAAGCATTGTCTGATTTTCATTGGTTAATTTTCATAGAATTTTTATTTATTACCACTTTTGTCAGATTCAAGTTATTTCTGTGACCATTGTGGGTTTTTGTTTCATTAACAGAGGGGTACCAACAATTTTGTCCATGTGTGTATGCAGATTCATTTAGCAAGGGCTTCCTCTCCCCTACATTAAATCTGGCAAATATCTGTCATTTTGAAAAAGGATAAACCAGCTGATATATGTGGCTCTTACAGACCTATCAGTCTGATACCAGTGGATAGCAAGGTGCCTTCGAAAGTTCTTGCTCGACGGTTACAAGACGTGCTCCCAACCCTTATTAATCCTGACCAGACAGGTTTCATACCGGGCCGCTTCTCAGCTAGTAAAATGAGAAGGCTCTTGAGCCTGCCATGCTCATCATTTCTGGCTGTGGTTACATATATATCTCAGGAGGGAGACCTGCACTGATTCATGGGCATGTTCTCCACACTCTCTCTGGGGGCTGATCACTTGTGATGCAACTAAAATATCACCAACAGTTAAGAAGAACCCTATTATTTACAACAGTATTAGGATCTGACGTGATTTAGCAACATGTGTGGGAAGGAGAAATACCAAATCTCTGCTCTCCCCTGTAACTCAAAATCCAGACTTTCCTGCTGGTATTGGTCCGTCTGTATTCTCTTCCTGGTACAGTTTAGGAATACATGTAATTGGTGACTTAATTAAAGATGACATTTTAATGTCCATCCAACAACTACAAGAAACATTTAACGTCCCCCAACAACATTTCTTTGCATATTTGCAATTGAGACACTTATTTTAGCTCTTTTTCTACTGGTCCCATTGATAATGATGTAGAGAGTTTGCTTAGGGAGTCCAAAGATGGAAGACATCTCCATCTCATAGCATCATTTTATTCACTTGTCGAATCCTCTGGTACATATTTGTAACCAGATATTGCTTGGAAATGGGGAAAAAGAGTTAGGCACTCAATATATAGAGGATGATTGGCAAACAGCTTTACGCCTGATTAAATCTACATTTACATGCAATAGGTTAAGGGAAAATCAGTATAAAATCATTCACAGACTTCATATAACCCCTGTTACCTTACATAAAGTCAATCACTCTCTGTCCCCTCTGTGCAGTAAATGTAATTCAGAGAGGGGAACATATTTTCACTGCTTTTGGGAGTGCAAAAAGATTTCCAGATTTTGGACAAATATTTCATCTGAGATTAGTGGGATCTTCAAATTAAAAATTAAAAAAGATCCAGGTGTCTTCCTTCTTGACCTTCCCTCTAGAGAATTGAAAACTCCTGCTACATATTACAAGCTCTTTGAGAAACTGCTCTTGATAACCAGGAAATGTATTTTGCATAAATGAATAAAAGAATCCCCCCCTAGTGTCTCCTCTGGTACAAGGAGGTGTTTAATACACTCCCCCATGAGAGATCACATGGAGTTATGGAGGCGAAAAAGGAGCACTTTTAAAAAAAATTGGATTCTCTTAAATTATCTGCCTGATGACCTAAAGGTCTTACTTCTGAAGGGAGAGCGCTTTCCTGAAGGAAGACCTCCTTTAACCTGTTGCACTCCTGTGTACCGCGAACAGGCACGTCTCTGCGTCCTAGAGCACACAAGGGCGCTCTCGCGCGCTCTAGGACGCACGAGGGCGCTGCGTCCAAGCGCGCACTGAAAAAAAAAGCTGCATTTCCGTTCTTCCACTACAGACACAGCCGCGAACAGATCATCTGATTGACCTCTCATTCGACTAATAAGAGCCTTGAATTGGGTTTCTGAAACCTTGAGGAACCAATGACTGAAAACCTAGCAAGAAGGACCCGCCTACCAACGCTGTGAATACAGCGAGCCAATTGAAGCACAGAAGTTTGCAAGCTGTTTTGTGTAAGGCTGGGTGAAGACAGACTGCTGTAGCAGATGAAAAAACGACCCGCAGGAAGAACCGTCACAGACCCAGCAGCACAGAGACCACCCACAAGTGCGACCTGTGTGACAGGGACTGCCATTCGCGCATCGGCCTGTTCAGCCACAGGCTGTGCTTTTTTTTTTTTTATTCCAGCAGAATAGACATTTAGGATTCTCTTCCATGGTCATCATAGACCGACGGAGGCCGACGACGAAGGTCGTAAATCATTCGCCAAAACCGCAATCATGGAAGTGCAAAACCGCAATAATGGAATTATGTTTTGACTGGGTTGCGAGACCAGAACCACGAGTCCGTAACAAGGGACCAGTATCGCGTTCGTCTGACAATGAGGAAGAGAAGTTTGCCAGGACACTGCTGCTGTGAAGAGGCAAGTGTTATAAGCTAAATTATTCTTTATCCCTGAAAATTGTAATCAAAAATGACTTTTGACCTATCAGCAAATTACAACTGTGCGGCGCACAAAGTCCGAAGTCCGTGCGCCGCGGTACACGGTTTGTGCGCCGCATCCGGACCATGAACGCCCCCCCCCCCCCGCTACTCTTCTGTAGTGGGGGGGTGGGGGAGCCGCGGTGACTGCGCCGCGGTCGCCACATGACTATTCCGTCATGTAGCGATGGCCGATGTCCGTCCTCTGTAGTGAGGGGGGGGGACAACCCCCCCACACACACACACAGCTCTGAGTGTCACCTTTCATTAGAGCCCAAGATGAAGCTTCTATATTGAATCATTCAAAAGTTACAGACATTTTTCCAAACTGTGCCATTTGGCACAATTTGGCACAGTTCAAAAACTCCTGGGAACAACCTGAGAAAAAAGCTGTGTAATATATTCATTTTTTGTGGTACTGTTACAAAATTTTGACCTCAGCTGGATAACACTTGGTTCTACATTTATGTTGCATTTTCCAGCCCGGATCTGAAGCTGTGTGTTATTTGCAAGCATTTGTATCCAAAAAAAACTCCCGGGCCAAATTTATTTTCTTCAAGTTCAGTATGTTTAGATGACTGTTACTCAGTGGCAGGAGCACTTAGAGAGATTATGACTGTTTTGCCAAAAAATTCAAAGTGTTTTCTTTTAAACGAGACCAACCCCATGAAGATGCTGCAAAGGGTTGAAGAACAGCTTTCGATTTACTTTGGGCACGTTATTTTTTGGCGTTTTTAGGGAAATTGACCGGAGTGCAAGAGGTTAATGACCTCCTCATGAGGGGTGATTTCTTGGACTGGGACTTTGTTGCTAGATTTGTCTGTTTTCAGTGCTTTGAGCTGTGCACATGTCACTGGTGTGTCTGTTATCTGTTTTCTGCTTTTACATTAGGTGGCTGTCTGTGGGTGGGGTGGGAGGGTATGGGTTTGTTTTGTCGTTGATTTGTCTGTATATTTATATTGTTTAAATTCAATAAAAACGTGTTAAAAAAGAAAAAAAGTTAGAGAAGTTCAAATTAAGTTCATCTGTAAAGGTTATAGTGCATTTAGGTGCATCCTGAAATTTCACCAGAAAGCTGAATATCCCTAACTTTTTGTGAGTAGTGTGTGTGTGTGTGTGTGTGTGTGTGTGTGTGTGTGCTTGTAATGGACAAATTAATTAATTATGTTTTAATTAAATTAAAACATTTATGGTTGTAACTTTTTACTTTATTGTCAGGCTGAGTTGTTAACAGTGGGTGGTACTTTGATAAATTCACTAAACAAAGTTCTTCTTTCTGTAGTTTTCATTATAAATGTGGTGATGTTTTCAGGTTGGTTTGTTTCTGTTTTACGGAAAAAACACTGAGTGGATTTTGATGAAATTTTTCATCAAATTACAAATTAATTAATTATGTTTTAATTAAATTAAAACATTTATGGTTGTAACTTTTTACTTTATTGTCAGGCTGAGTTGTTAACAGTGGGTGGTACTTTGATAAATTCACTAAACAAAGTTCTTCTTTCTGTAGTTTTCATTATAAATGTGGTGATGTTTTCAGGTTGGTTTGTTTCTGTTTTACGGAAAAAACACTGAGTGGATTTTGATGAAATTTTTCACCAGAAAACTGGGCTATGGATGAACCTGCTGGATTTTGGAAGTGATCTAGGTCATGATGTGGATTGTGGATCACTTTCTCCACTTTCTTTAGCTGCTCTGCCAAGGTCCAATCTTGCAGTATGAAACTGCATCAATATTTATTTAATCAAAATCTGTCCAACCCCCCCCCAAAAAAAAAAAAAAAAATAGACAGAGCCCTGGGCAGAGGTATGTGCTCTGAGTGCCTTCTAGTTTAAAGTGTAGACCAAAGATGACTTTATATGTGAAATAAGATGTGAATGCAATGTATCTGTCTACACACTGCTGATGACATGATTGGAAATGTAAATATTTCTAGAAAACAGAGGGAGAGGTGCACAAAATCATGGTGCCAGTCTGAAGCCATACTTTACTGAGACATCCTAGCCAACAAATTCAAATGTTAAACACATATTGTGACGATAATTCCTGTAATTAAATTGGTCATTGAAGCAGACCTAAAATGTTTATTAGCTTTTTTTTACACAATTTCACCATGTTATAAAATATTAATTTGACTGCAAATGGGTTATAGTAGTAGGCCACATATGCCCAACCTGTCCTTTTTTCCTCAGCTTAGCCTTGTCTTATTACATTTGCATATGTTCATTTATTTATATTCCATCCATCCATCTTCTACCTGTTAATCCTTTTCGGGTCGCTGGACGCTGGAGCCTATCCCAGCATCTTTGGGCGAGAGGCAGGGGTACACCCTGGACAGAACGCCAGTCCATTGCAGGGCTTATTTATATTATATACACCAATTTCATGGGCAATTTATATCCCTAAACTGATCTCTGACATGGTTTATTGATCCTGCTGTAACAATGCTCACAGACGACTGCTGACACTGCTACATGCACAGGTTTGTTAGCTGTTGCTTCAGCAGGTTTTATTAAAACTTATTGATGGGTGCTTCAGCAGCCTGATCTGGGACTGAGCTCCATGCAATTATGGCTCCAAACCATGATGCCCATACAACTGTTCTAGCTTTAGGAATTCTATAGTGTCCTCAACAGCCTGGGAACTGCTGTGGAAACCTACAACAAACCCTGACTGTATAAATGAGTATTTTTACAATAGCTTGTCCACTCAAACAGCTTCTCTTTCTGGTGTGAGGACAAGTTGTCTTCATGTCCCACGTCCATCACAGTCCAGCAAATATCCACCAATAACAGTGAATGCCCATCAGAGGAAAATCCACTACAATGAAAGATGTAAAGATTCCATTAACTGGAAAATTGTGTTTGGTGGGTTTTAATTGGATACAATACATCCATGCCACCCACTGCACCTTGTCTGCACTCTTCTTCACCTCTCTTGAGCATGTTCCACTGCTTTGGATGTTTGACCCGAGGTATTTAAACTCATCTACCTTCACTACCTCTCCTCCTTCCATTGTCACCGTTCAGCTGCCTCCCTCCCATTCGCACTTAGGGGTGGGTTCAAAAGATCAATTCATCCATCCATCCATCCATCTTCTACCGCTTTTCCGGAGGTCCGGGTCGCGGAGGCAGCAGTTCAAGCAGAGAAGCCCAGACTTCCCTCTCCCCAGCCACCTGCTCCAGCTCTTCAGAGGGGATACCAAGGCGTTCCCAGACTAGCTGGGAGACATAGTCTCTCCACCGAGTCCTGGGTCTGCCCCGGGGTCTCCTCCCAGTGGGACGTGCCTGAAACACCTCAAGTGGGAGGCGTCCAGGAGGCATCCTAATCAGATGCCCATACCACCTCAACTGACTCCTTTCAATGTGGAGGAGCAGCGGTTCTACTCTGAGCCTCTCCCGGATGACTGAGCTCCTCACCCTATCTCTGAGGGTGAGTCCAGCAATCCTACGGAGAAAGCTCATTTCAGCCGCTTGTATCCGCGATCTCGTTCTTTCGGTCATTACCCAAAGCTCGTGACCATAGGTGAGAGTAGGAACGTAGATTGACTGGTAAATCGACAGCTTTGCCTTAGAACTAAGCTCCCTCTTCACCACAACAGACCGGTACAACGTCCGCATCACTGCAGATGCTGCTCCAATCCGTCTGTCGATCTCTCGCTCCATTTTCCCCTCACTCGTGAACAAGACCCCAAGATACTTAAACTCCTCCACTTGGGGCAGGAGCCTGTCCCCAACCCGGAGAGGACAATCCACCTTTTTCCGGCTGAGGACCATGGACTCGGACTTGGAGGTGCTGATTCTCATCCCAGCCGCTTCACACTCAGCGGCAAACCGTCCCAGCAAGAGCTGTAGGTCATTGCTGGATGAAGCCAACAGGACAACATCATCTGCAAACAACAGAGATGAGATCCTGTGGTCACCAAGCATGACACCCTCCATTCCCTGGCTGCGCCTAGAAATCCTGTCCATAAAAATTATGAACAGGACCGGTGACAAAGGGCAGCCCTGGCGGAGTCCAACTCTCACTGGGAATGACTCCGACCGAGTGTTGGCAATGCGAACTAAACTCTCACAACGGTCGTACAGAGACTGAATAGCTCGTAACAACAAGCCCGATACCCCATACTCCCGAAGCACCCCCCACAAAAATCCACGAGGGACGCGGTCAAATGCCTTCTCCAAGTCCACAAAACACATGTAAACTGGTTGGGCAAACTCCCACGAACCCTCAAGAATTCTCGAGAGGGTAAAGAGCTGGTCCGATGTGCCACGGCCAGGACGAAAACCACATTGCTCCTCCTGAATCCGAGGTTCGACCAACGGCCGGACTCTCCTCTCCAGTACCTTGGCATAGACCTTCCCAGGGAGGCTGAGGAGTGTGATCCCTCTAAAGTTGGAGCACACCCTCCGGTCCCCTTTTTTGAAGAGAGGAACCACCACCCCGGTTTGCCATGCCAAAGGCACTGCCCCCGACCTCCACGCAATGTTGCAGAGGCGTGTCAACCATGACAACCCAACAACATCCAGGGCCTTGAGGTACTCGGGGCGAATCTCGTCCACCCCCGGGGCCCGGCCACCAAGGAGATTTTTAACCACCTTGGCGACCTCAGCCCCTGTGATAGGCGAGTCATCCCCCTCGTCCCCAAACCCTGCTTCCTCTGTGGAAGGCGTATCAGTGGGATTGAGGAGATCCTCGAAGTATTCCTTCCACCGCCCGACGATATCCCCAGTTGAAGTCAACAGTGTCCCATCCGCACCATACACAGTGTGGACGGGGAGCTGCTTTCCCCTCCTGAGCCGCCGAACAGTTTGCCAGAATCTCTTTGAAGCCGACCGAAAGTCTTGTTCCATGGCCTCACCGAACTCCTCCCATACCCGGGTTTTTGCTTCAGCAACCACCCGAGCTGCACTCCGCTTGGCCTGCCGGTACACCTCAGCTGCTTCGGGAGTCCCACAAGCCAACCAAGCTTGATAGGACTCCTTCTTCAGCTTAATGGCCCCCCTCACCACTGGTGTCCACCACTTGGTTCGGGGGTTGCCACCACGAGATGCACCGACCACCTTGCGGCCGCAGCTCTGGGCTGCCGCTTCAACAACAGAGGTGGAGAACATGGCCCATTCAGACTCCATGTCTCCAGACTCCCTCGGAATGTGGTTGAAGTTCTTCCGGAGGTGGGAGTTGAAGACCTCCCGGACAGGGGCCTCAGCCAGACGCTCCCAGCACACCCTCACTATACGTTTGGGTCTACCAGGTCTGAATGGCTTCCTCCCCTGCCATCGGATCCAACTCACCACCAGGTGGTGATCAGTTGACAGCTCTGCACCTCTCTTTACTCGGGTGTCCAAGACATACGGTCGCAGGTCTGATGATACGATAACAAAATCGATCATCGACCTGCGGCCTAGGGTGTCCTGGTGCCAGGTGCACATATGGACACCCTTATGCTTGAACATGGTGTTCGTTATAGACAGACTGTGGTTAGCACAGAAGTCCAATAACTGAACACCACTTGGGTTCAGATCGGGCAGGCCGTTCCTCCCAATCACCCCCCTCCAGGTTTCACTGTCGTTGCCCACGTGCGCATTGAAGTCCCCCAGTAGGACAATGGAGTCTCCAGGAGGAGCACCCTCCAGCACCCCAGTCACAGACTCCAAAAAGGGTGGGTACTCTGAAACATCATTTGGTGCATAGGCACAAATGATGGTCAGGACCCGTTTCCCAACCCGAAGGCGCAGGGAAGCAACCCTTTCGTCCACCGGGGAAAACTCCAATATAGAGGCAGCAAGGTGGGGCGATACAAGAATACCTACCCCTGCTCGTCGCCTCTCGCCCGGGGCAACTCCAGAAAAGGCCAAGCTCCAGCCCCTCTCCAGGAGACTGGTTCCGGAACCGGAGCTGTGTGTTGAGGTGAGGCCGACTATGTCTAGCCGGTATCGCTCAATCTCGTACACCAGCTCAGGCTCCTTCCCCACCAGAGAGGTGACATTCCACGTACCAAAAGCCAGTTTAGAAAGCTTGGGATCAGTCCGCCAAGGTCTCCGCTTTTGACTGCCACCTAATCCACATAGCACCGGACTTCCATGATCCCTCCTGCAGGTGGTGAACCTACTGGAGGGCGGACCCATGTAACTCCTTCGGGCTGAGCCCGGCCGGGTCCCATGGGTGGAAACCCGGCCACCAGACGCTAGCCTTCGAGCCCCTCCCCCAGGCCTGGCTCCAGGGTGGGGCCCCGGTAACCCCATACCGGGCGGGGTACACTGAATCCTTGATATACAATTTATCATGAGAGTCTGTTGGATCGTTCTTCGTCTGGCCCTTCACCCAGGACCAGTTTGTCTTGGGAGACCCTATCAGAGGCAAATTGCCCCGGACAACATAGCTCCTGGGATCACTGGGGCACGCAAACCCCCCCACCACGATAAGGTGACGATCCATGAGGGGGAAGATCAATTCAATGATATGAATTGATTCATGTTTGACTGAGCTGATATCGATCCACAAAATCATGGAGCGATCTTTTAATATCATGCTTTTACAGTCTGTGAAACACAAAACACAAGCAGCTGAATGAAGTCTCGCGTCATGACCAATCATGTGAGAGTTCCCTGTGCCGCACAATCACATGACTTCCGTGTTTACATTTGGCAACGGCAGAGCGGACTTGCCAAAGTTAATTTATCAACAGAAGTCACGGCTAAAGACTGCTCAACAGTAACTGAATATTTTTTCATAAAGGGGGATAAATAGTTTTGTACTACGTGCAGCGTTGGAACATAAACAAAAGTCGATGACTGATAAACACTTTCAAACAGAAAACACACGGAGAACAACAACAGACTAGTGAGGGAGACTGTTGCAGCTGCTGGGGATGAGTAAAATATCGTTTAACATTTGTGTTGTAAATTAATTCATCCAGCATGATGGTGTTTTCTTTTACAAACTATGGATACAGTAGTTAACTGCTGGTTAAGAGCTGTAAATAAATACAGAATAAAGGTATTAAGGCTTCATGGTGGAGGCAGCTGCCTTCATGTAATGTCTATATTGAATGACATTTAATTTTGGACTTCTAGCACTTAAGTGAAAGATTTGGAGATAATAATAATAATAATAATAAGATAAGATAAGATAAGATAAGCCTTTATTAGTCCCACAACGGGGAAATTCCAGGATTGCAACAGCACAGGGATAGCAACACTCAGAGCAACAATCAGAAGGCAAGAAAAAACAAAAAAAAACAAGCAAGCAAGAGCAGCTAATATACATATGTACGTATTACTATAAAATATATATATATACACACACACACAGACACACAGTGCAGAGCATTGTAGCTGGATGGAATAAATATATGAATATATGAACACACAGTGCAGAGCATTGTAGCTAGATGGAATAAATATGTAAATATATAAACACCCACAGTATGGAGCATTGCAGCTAGGTGGAATAAATATGCAAGTATATAAACACACACAGTGCGGAGCAATGTAGCTAGATGGAATAATATGTAGATATATAAATATATAAACACACCCAGTGCTGAGCATTGTAGCTAGATGGAATAAATATGTAAATATATAAACACACACAGTGCAGAGCATTGTTGCTAGATGGAATGAAACAGCATAACCGTCTACTTAGTTATCCTACATGGTATGATTATGTGCCCATACATATTCTCACCCTCCATAGCGACCGGTAATAATAATAATAATAATAATAATAATAATAATAATAATAATAATAATAATAATAATCCAATCCAATCCAATTCATATTATTGTAAAGCACTTTAAAAACAATTACAGCTGACACAAAGTGCTGTACATCAACGATAAATAAAATATAAAAACATAAAAACAATAAAATACAGCTATAAAAGTACAAAACAGCACAAACAGTAATAATAATAATAATAATAATAATAATAATAATAATAATAATAATAATAATAAAATGAAAATGGCAGAATTAATAAAGGCTGCAGTACAATGAGCCATTTTTACTCAATAGAACTAAACTGAAATGACCAAATCTTCCAGAAAATAAACTGAAACCTTTTTCAAAAATTGAAAGTTAATTTGTAGTTAAAATGAAGAGTTTGTTTGCAACAGCAAATAAGTCCAATTGGTTTAATAATGAGGAAATACAACTTTTCATCTTTTGGTTTATACTGTATGTGTTAGTATTTCCAATACAGCTTCTAAGACATGGCCACTTGAAATATGAGTATCTCAGACATAATAAAGCAAAAAAATTGAACATTCATTGTTATTTTTTGGCAGTTTATGTCCACAACACATACTTATGCAAAAACAGACACGTCTCGAAAACCATGCTAGTTTGTCTGGTGAACGCATCACTGGTTCGTCTGCTTCATCAAATATTATCCATATTTGACATAAAATGCAACAAAATTGTAAAAAAAAGGAAAGAAAAAATGGCAGAGAAATCACACAAAGCAAGCAGACCCCAGTAGGGGTCTCTGCAGAATGCTGCCGCAGCAGACAGACACATGATTGGCTGGTCTCAGCATCTAGACACGTGATTGGCTGATCCTTGCTGCACCGTTGAGTCACATCACCCAAATACCAAGTGCTGATTTGCCGTGTGTGGAGTTATCTGGTTTTGTAAAAACAGGGTCCCGGTGTTTATTGGCTTTTGAAAAAAACATGAATTTTGTAGTGTATATAACAGCAGGTATAGCAGATTTTTAGAAAAAAAAACTATTTGAACTTCTATAAGTAGGTAATATGAATAGCTGTTTGTTGTACAGAGGGAAATTTTCTTGGACGTGGCATTTATCAGTTTTTACAAATGAACTCTTCAAATATAAGCAACAAAAATAAAAGAACCTAACCCTACTGTAGTGTGGGGATTTAAAGACATGAACATTAATTTTACTGTGAAATCTATTCTCCGTTTCAACTCACTTCAGATGTGTGAAGACTGGGTTTCCACTCCAAGGTCCATCCTGCACTGAGACCTTCTGAAGGGAAGAGGTTGTCAGTGGAGGAGCCATCCCTGTTTCATTGTGGATTTCAGCACAGAAGACCTCAAGATTTTCAGGGTCTTAGTTTTAAAATGCAAGATTCAAGAAGGTGCTGCCATACTTTTCTCCATACTCTAACATGCATTCAATGCAGTTTAGTTGTTGTAATTACAACAACTAAATAATTAATAATTAATAATTAATAATTCTTTTATTTAATTCTTTTATTTATCTTTTTCATTTAAGATCTCAGCAAGAATATAATGTTGGTAATTTTTTTTGACAACTTTACTGAACATTTGTGGAGTGGTGGCTTAGAGGTAGAGCATCCGCCCCACAACTGAGAGGCTGGGGTTTAAATCCCGGCTGGGTCATGCCATCATCATCATCATCATAGCAGCCTGTCGTGGGCGACAATGACTGTTTCATTTAGGTCTGATCAGATTCCTCCACACAGCTCTGTCCTTAGCCTTCTGCTGCCAGGAACTCCTGTCTATGTCCAACTTCTCCAAGTTTCTTTTTACAGTGTCTTTAAATCTGAGCCTTGGTCTACCCTGATTGCGTTTACCCTTGCATAACTGTGAGCAGAGTAACTGCCGAGGGAGACGCTGGTGGCCCATCCTCTCAACATGTCCGAGCCATCTCAGGTTCATCTGTGTTAGCATTTCCTCCATTGATGGTAGACCAGCTCATTTCAACACTTCTATGTTGGTTATCTTGTCTTTCCATGAGATGTTCATTATGGCTCGAAGGTGTCTCATCATGTACGCGTGGAGTTTCTTCACCTGCACTCTGTAGACAGTCCAAGTTTCAGCACCGTACAATAGAGTAGCCAGTACTGTCGCTCTGTACACTTTGCATTTCACACGGATTGACACATGTCGATTGTTCCACAGTCTCTCCCTCAACTTTCCAAACACAGTGCTCGCTCTTCCCATTCTGAGAGATAGTTCATCCTCCAGCCTAGCATTCTCTGAAACAGTACTCCCTAGGTACTTGAAAATCTTGCACTTGACTAGTGGCTCTGTACCAATGCTGATCTCTTCTGGTAGTGATGTTGATAATTGGAACTTTGGTGGTTGATAAAGGCACTCTGTCTTCTTGATATTGATTTTTTTGGGGTTTTTTTGTTACTTATTTGTACCCGTAGGTAGATTTGGTTTGCAGTCTGGTGACCAGCCACCGGCTGCTGGTCGCTGCATGCGCGAGCGCCCTAAACCTACATGTTTTTGGTATGCGGGAGGAAACCGGAGAAGTCCCGGAGTAAACCCACGCAACACGGGGAGAACATGCAAACTCCACACAGCTCACTGTTGGTCGAGGGCTGGGATCGAACCCACGATCTCATGATCCCTGCGATCCCCCGGCCGAGGGTAAACTGTGTTGCCACAGTGCTAAACCACTGCGCCACTGTGCAGCCCATTTGATTTGGAGGCTGAATTGGCTAGCTGCTCTTGCAAATTTCTCCACTAAAGATTGCATATCTTCCACGCTGTGTGCAACTAGAGCAGTGTCGTCAGCAAAGAGCATTTCTCTTACTATCTTTATCGATGTCTTACTCTTGGCTTTAAACTGTGCCACATTGAACAAGTCTGCTTCTTTCCTTGTTTGAATGTATACTCCTTCTGAAGTGTCTTTGAAGGCCACCTCAAGCATGGCTGCCAGATATAGCGAGAAGAGTGTAGGTGCCAGCACACACCCTTGTTTCACCCCGTTGCTTACTGAAAAGTCTTTAGATACTGAACCACTCATTGCCACGTTTGCTTGCATACCTGTATGGAGTGCCTCGATCCGGCTGACAAACCTCTCTGTACAACCATATTTCTTGAGTACCTGCCAAAGTCCTTGTCACGAAACAGTATCGAAGGCTTTACTGAAGTCTATGAAGACTACATAAAGCGGCATGTTCTGTTCGATACACTTTTCTTGAACCTGTTTCAAGCAGAAAATCATGTCCATTGTGCTTCTTCCACTTCTAAAGCCACACTGGGTTTCCGGTAGTACATTCTGCGAGGTGTGTTCACTGAGTCTGTTAAGTAGTACACGTGAGAGAGTCTTACCAACAGTGGCTAGTAGTGATATACCTCGGAAATTTCCACAATCCTTCCTGTCACCTTTCTTGAACAAAGGCACAATACTTGCATCCTTCCAGTCTTAAGGTATCATACTTTCTGGGCATCCCATATCTCTTGGCTGAGCTTGTGCAGGCAGTTGGTCAGCTGAACACCACCAAATTTCCACACTTCTGCTGGAATTCCATCCCTTCCTGGAGCTTTACCATCCTGTGTTGTCCTGATAGCTGCCATTAGTTCATCAAAATTTGGTGGTTCATCCAGACTTGATACAGCTGGTTGCTGCACTAGAGCTTCTTTAGCCTCTTCAGTGAGGGCTGTTTAGTAGTTGGTCAAAGTGGTCTGCAAATCTGTCCAGGATCTTGTCTTTCTCCTGCAAAACTGTTTCACCATCCATAGCCTTTAGTTGGATCAATCCTCATGGTTTAGGGCCGTAGATTTCTCTCCAACCTGTGAAGAATGTTTTCATGTCCTTCCTGTCTGCTGCAGTTTGAAGTTCCTCCGCTTTTTCATCCCACCAGTTGGACTTCATCTCTGTGGTGTACTTCTGTAGCTCATTCAGAGCCTTTGAGTATTTCTTCTTCTTCGACTTTGTGTTACACTGTAGGTTTTCCTGCCTAGCTGTATTCCTCGCTTCTAGTAGTTTCTTCAGGTGTTCATCATGCTCATCAAACCAATCTTGATGTTTCCTCTCAGGGTAGCCTAATACATCACTCGCAGTCGGATACACCGTATCCTTCAGTGTTGCCCATTTCTCTTCTATGTCATTCTCTGAGTTGTTGCTGTCCCAGTCTTTCAAGTTTTCATCCATTTCTTGTGTAAGTTCTTCCTGCTTCTTTTGGCCTTTCAGTCCACTATTGTTTAGCTTCCGTGGTGGCTTTGCACCCGTCCTGCAGTGCTGTTTTCATCTGCAAATCCTTAATCTAGATCTCAGCATAACATGATCAGTACCACAGTCTGTGCCTCTCATTGCTCTGGTGTCCAATACATCCCTTCTGTCTCTCTGCCTGACTATGATGTAGTCTAATAAGTGCCAGTGCTTGGATCTTGGGTGCATCCATGTCTTCTTGTGTGTGTCCTTGTACTTAAATAGAGTGTTGGTTATCACAAGGTTGTACTCTGAACATAGTGCAAGTAGAAGTTCTCCATTAGCATTGCACTTGCCTACTCCATGACTACCTAGCACTCCTTTCCATTTCTCGGTGTCCAAACCAACTCTGGCATTAAAATCTCCAGCGAGTATCAGCCTGTCATCAGTCAGTACACGCCTAATAGTCTCACGTAAATCACTGTAGAACTCTTCCTTCACCTCCTCTGTGTTGGTCATTGTTGGGGCATATACACTGATGAGTGTGGCATACATCTTCCGCTGTAGTGGGAGTCTCATAGTCATTATCCTGTCATTGATTGGCACCGGTTCCTCATCAAGCATTGCTGCTATCATGTGTGGTGCCGACTGCTGGACTGACCATCGCTTGATCATCTCAAAGATGAACTTCCACATCCAGCCCAAAAGGAGACCACAAGGCCAGAAAGTGACAAAGAAGCTGAATGTCATGAAACTCAAAGACCCCAAGAAGGTACAAGAGTTTCAAGATCACATGCACAGCCACCTGTCAGATCTCCAGCTCAACCAGCCAAGCATTGAGGACCAATGGGCATCCTTCAGGGACACCGCTCATTCGGCTGCCCTCGAATGCCTAGGCCCAGTAACCAGAAATCACCAGGACTGGTTCAACGAAAACAACACAGAAATTCAGCAGCTGTTAGATCAGAAACATCGACTGCTGCGGGCCCACCAGAATGAGCCTACCTGCATGGCAAAGAAAGCAGCCTTCACTAACATCCGTAGTGCAATTCAAGCCAAACTACGCCACATGCAGGACTCCTGGCTCAGTGCCAAGGCCGACGAGATTCAATGCTTTGCTGACAGGCACGACATAAAGAGGTTCTATGATGCCCTGAAAGCTGTCTATGGACCTCAGTCCTCCGGATCATCCCCTCTTCTCAGTGCTGATGGTTCTACCCTGCTGACAGAAAAGAAGCTGGTCCTGGAGAGATGGGCGGAACACTTCTGTAGTGTGCTCAATCGGCCTGCACAGATCAACCACGAAGCCATTGCTTGCCTTCCCCAGGTGCCAATAAACTATGAGCTGGACATCCCACCTTGGGAAGATGAGGTCAGCAAAGCCATCAAACAGCTCTCCACTGGGAAAGCCCCAGGCTCTGATGCCATCCCTGCAGAAGTCTACAAGACAGGTGGCCCAACCACCCTTAGACAGCTCACCAGCCTGTACCAGTCCATGTGGAGCAAGGAACAGCTACCACAAGAGCTCAGAGATGCCACAATTGTCCACATCTACAAGCGGAAAGGAAATTACCAGTCCTGTGACAATCACCGAGGAATATCCCTTCTGTCCATAGCAGGCAAGATCCTGGCCCGCGTCCTCCTTAACCGCTTGCTGGAACGCCTGGAACAGGTTCTCCTCCCTGAAAGTCAATGCGGCTTCCGTGCAGGTCGAGGGACCACCGACATGATCTTTGCAGCCCGCCAGCTCCAAGAGAAATGCATGGAACAGTACCACGACCTCTACACAACCTTTGTTGATCTGAACAAGGCTTTCGACACAGTCAGTCGCGAGGGACTCTGAATAATCATGAAAAAATTCGGCTGCCCCCGCAAATTCATTGCAATTGTCCGCCAATTCCACGATGGAATGACAGCCAGAGTCCTGGATGATGGGAGATAGATAGATAGATAGATAGATAGATAGATAGATAGATAGATAGATAGATAGATAGATAGATAGATAGATAGATAGATCTTTAATAGTCATTGTCACAGATACAACGAAATTCAAAGTGCTCTCCAGTCAGTGCCCCATTTATAAAAAACATTTCCCCATTTATAAAAAAAAAAAACCCATAAACCTAAAATTACTATTATTTAAAAATAATAAATATCTAGCCACCTTCACACAGACATCAACACAGGACATCATGCACACACAGTCATTACAAAAAGCATTCAACAATGAGATGGTGAACCATGAGATGGTGAACCATCCGAAGCCTTTCCAGTGACCAATGGAGTCAAGCAGGGTTGTGTTCTGGCCCCGACACTGTTCAGCATGATGTTCTCGGCAATGCTCTCAGATGCTTTCAGAGACTGTGAGCTTGGCATCGACATCAGGTACAGGTGTGACGGAAGACTTTTCAACCTTAATTCAATTCAATTCAATTCAATTCAATTCAATTCAATTCAACTTTATTTATATAGCGCCATTTCACAACAACAGTCATCTCATAGCACTATCAACTGTAGGGGGGAACCCCCACAGTTGCAGAAAGACCCCCAGCAATCAGGTGATCCCCTGTGAGCAAGCACTTGGCGACGGTGGAGAGGAAGAACTCCCTTTTAACAGGAAGAAACCTCCAGCAGAACCAGGCTCAGGGAGGGGCAGTCATCTGCTGCGACTGGCTGGGGGGTGAGGAGATAGAGAAGAAGAAAAGAAAAGACATGTAGAGAGCAAACAGCACGATGGGGACTCAATCTATGGGAGAGAACAAACAGATGTTAATGACCAGCAAAAAAAATATTTCATAGAGAGTGAGGAAAGGAGTGAGGCCCAGTGCATTACTGGAGGTCCCCCGGCTGACTAAACCTATTAGCAGCATAACTAAGGGAGGGTTCAGAAACACATGATCCCTCCCTAATTGTAGGCTATATCAAAAAGGTAGGTTTTAGCCCTATTCTTAAAAACAGAGATCGAGTCTGACTCCCGAATCCAGATTGGCAGCTGATTCCACAGGAGAGGAGCTTGATAACTGAAGGCTCTGCCTCCCATTGTACTTTTGGAGATTCTAGGTATTACAAGTAATCCTGCATTTTGGGAGCGTAGTGCTCTGTTAGGATAATACGGTAGTATCAGATCTTTTAAATAAAAAGGAGCCTGATTGTTTAGAGCTTTGTAAGTAAGAAGAAGGATTTTAAACTTAATTCTAAACTCTATGGGAAGCCAATGAAGGGAGGCCAGAACCGGAGAGATATGATCTCTCTTTCTAGCACCTGTTAAAACTCTTGCTGCAGCATTTTGGATCAGCAGAAGACTTTTTAAAGATGTTTTAGGACAGCCTGATAATAAAGAATTACAATAATCTAATCTCGAGCTAACAAAAGCGTGGATCAGTTTCTCAGCATCACTCTGAGACAAGATGCTCCTAATCTTGGCAAGATTACGGAAATGATAGAAGCCAGTCTTAGAAACAAATTTAATATGTGAATTGAAGAACAAATCCTGATCAAAAATAACTCCAAGGTTCCTCACAGAGCTATTAAGAGAAAGAGTAACCACATCCAAACTGAAAGTTTGATTTGGAAAGGAATTTCTAAGGTTTTTTGGACCAACAAGAATGACTTCAGTCTTATCTGAATTTAATAGCAGGAAATTACAAGTCATCCAAGCTTTGATTTCCTTAAGACAGGCTTCTAACTTGGCTAATTGATTACTATCATCTGGCTTCATTGACAGGTATAATTGTATGTCATCTGCATAACAATGAAAATGTATACAGGGCTTTCTAATAATGTTGCCTAACGGAAGCATATATAAACTAAAAAGAGTAGGGCCTAGCACAGATCCCTGTGGAACTCCATGACTAAGCTTTGAGTTGAAAGAAAACTCATCACCTTAGGCATCTGCAAGCTATCACGAAGGTGAAGGAGACTGTCATCAGAGATTTCCTCTTCGCTGATGACTGTGCACTCAATGCTGGTGCCGAGCAGGAAATGCAGTCGCAGATGGATAGATTTTCCTCAGCCTGTGACAACTTTGGCCTTACCATCAGCACCAAGAAAGCTGAGGTGATGTTCCAGCCAACCCTGGGAAACCAGTACCACGAGCCACAGATACAGGTAAATGGACAGACCCTCCAGGCGGTAGAGACCTTCACCTACCTGGATAGCACCCTCTCCCGTAATGCCACCATCGACGCTGAGATCAACAACAGGATCGCTAAAGCAAGCAGCGCATTTGGGAGACTCAGAAAAAATGTCTGGGAGAGGAGAGGGATCAGCCTCACAACAAAGCTGAAGGTCTACCATGTAAGATAAGATAAGATAAGATAAGATAAGCCTTTATTAGTCCCACAACGGGGAAATTCCAGGATTGCAACAGCACAGGGATAGCAACACTCAGAGCAACAATCAGAAGGCAAGAAAAAAAAAAAAACAAGCAAGCAAGAGCAGCTAATAAACATATGTACGTATTACTATAAAATATATATATATACACACACACACAGACACACAGTGCAGAGCATTGTAGCTGGATGGAATAAATATATGAATATATGAACACACAGTGCAGAGCATTGTAGCTAGATGGAATAAATATGTAAATATATAAACACCCACAGTACGGAGCATTGCAGCTAGGTGGAATAAATATGCAAGTATATAAACACACACAGTGCGGAGCAATGTAGCTAGATGGAATAATATGTAGATATATAAATATATAAACACCCACAGTACGGAGCATTGTAGCTAGATGGAATAAATATGCAAATATATAAACACACACAGTGCAGAGCATTGTTGCTAGATGGAATGAAACAGCATAACCGTCTACTTAGTTATCCTACATGGTATGATTATGTGCCCATACATATTCTCACCCTCCATAGCGACCGGTATGTTCCTAGTTGTATGCCGGAGAGGACCATTGTGTAAGTCTATTGCATCTTTTGCATTCAAAAAACTATTAGTTTGTTACGTCTTTTTGCTATCTCTGCGAGCAGCCCTGCTTAGGTTGTACAGTCTGACAGCCGTTGGTAGGAAGGACCTACGAAACCTCTCGGTTGTGCACCTGGGATGATGTAGTCTGCTGCTAAATGAGCTCCTCAGTGCATTCAGTATGTCCTGCATAGGGTGGAACTCGGACTCCAGCAGAGATGACAGTTTAGCCACCGTCCTTCTCTCTCCTATCTCCTCCATCGGATCAAGGCGCTGCCCCAGGACAGAGCTAGCTTTCTTAATCAGTTTGTTCAGTCTCTTCCTATCGGCTGCAGTAATGCCACTGCCCCAGCAGACCACTCCAAAAGTGATGGCTGATGCCACCACCGTGTCATAGAATGACTTCAGCAGCGCCCCTTGTACACCAAAAGACCTGAGTCTCCTCAGCAGGAACAGCCTGCGCTGTCCCTTCTTGTAGAGTGCATCAGTATTGTGTGACCAGTCTAGTTTATTGTTCAGATGAATACCCAGGTACTTATAGGATGTCACCATCTCGATGTCTGTTCCCTGTATATTTACTGGTACTGTGAGGGGCTGCCCATGCCTGCGGCAGTCCACCACCAGCTCCTTAGTTTTCCTCGCGTTGATCTGGAGGCAGTTCCGATGGCACCAGTCCACGAAGTCCTGGATAAGCCCTCTGTACTCAGCTTCATCTCCATTGGAGATGAGGCCAACGATCGCAGAGTCATCAGAGAACTTCTGTAGATGGCAGTGTGTTGTGTTGTGTGAGAAGTCCGCAGTATAAAGAGTGAACAGGAAGGGAGCCAGCACCGTTCCCTGGGGGGCCCCCGTGCTACTGATGATCGTGTCGGACACACAGTCCCGGGTTCTCACAAACTGAGGCCGGTTCGTGAGGTAGTCCAGGATCCATGATGACAGGTGCTGGTCCACCCCTGCGCGCAGCAGCTTGTCCTTCAGGATCATCGGTTGGATGGTGTTGAAAGCACTGGAGAAGTCAAAGAACATGATCCTCACCATATTCCCGGGCTTCTCCAGGTGGGACAGAGAACGGTGAAGGAGGAAGATCACCGCATCCTCCACCCCAATGCCATGCTGGTAGGCGAACTGGAGTGGATCCATCGCTGGTTCCACCAGGGGGCGGAGGTGAGCAAGGAGCAGTCTCTCCAGGGTCTTCATCAAGTGGGACGTCAAGGCCACCGGTCTGTAGCTGTTCAGGTCTTTGGGGTGGGAAGTTTTTGGTACAGGTACCACACAAGATGTTTTCCACAGCTGTGGTACCCTCCCCAGTTTCAGGCTCATGTTGAAGATATACGTCACAATCCCACACAGCTGGTCTGCACAGGACTTGAGGAGCTTTGCGCTGATGCCGTCCGGTCCCGGCGCCTTCCTCGCCTTGATCTTCCTCAGCTCCGTCCTCACCTGGGTCCTGGTCAGGGTCAGGATGGGGGGCTGTGTGTTGGGAGTGGGGGGGTGTTGGTAGAGTGGGGAGTGGGCAGCAGGACTTGATTTCTTTAGAGGCAGCAGTGGTTGTTGTGCAGTCAGGGGGGAGGGCGGTTGGTCAAATCTATTGAAAAACAGATTCAGGTTGTTCGCCCACTCCCTGCCCCCTGTGGCCTGGGGGGAGGTATTCTGGAGCCCCGAGATGGTTTTGAGGTTTCTCCAGACCCCGCTGATGTCGCTCTGTTGCAGCTTGTCCTCCATCTTCTTCCTGAAGCTGTCCTTGCCTTCTCTGATCTTTCTCCTCAGCTCCCTCTGTACGGACTTCAGCATCTCCCTGTTCCCCGACCTGAAGATCCTCTTCTTCTCTCTCAGAAGTGTTTTTATCTCAGGGTTGATCCAGGGTTTGTTGTTTGAGTGACGCCGTATGGTCTTGGTGGGAACGGATTTGTCCACACAGAAGCTGAGGTAGCACGTGAAGGTGTGAATGAGGCCATCGATGTCCTCACCATGTGGATCGCAGAGCTGCTTCCAGGCGGTGGCTTCAAAACAGCCCTTTAGGGTGTCCATTGTCTCCTCAGACCATAACTCCACAGTGTGCATGGCCGGAGGTTGTCTGTGCACTAGGGGTTTGTACACCGGCCGGAGATGAACCAAGTTGTGATCCGATCTCCCGAGTGGGGGTAGTTGTGATGAGGTGTACGCCTCCTTAGTGTTTGCGTAGAATAAATCCAGTGTTTTATTGTCTCTAGTGTGGCATGTGACATACTGGGTGAACGTGGGTAGAATGGGAGACAGTGAAACATGGTTGAAATCGCCTGAGATGAGGAGAAGAGCATCTGGGTGTTCTGTCTGCAGCCTGCTGGTTACTGAATGGATGACGTCATGTGCTGTCCCAGCGTTCGCCGTCGGATTTGCATAAACAACAATGCAGATCACGTGTGAGTGTTCTCTCGGGAGATATGTAGGCCTCATGCTAACAGCTAGCAACTCAATGTCTTTGCTGCAGTGTCGTTGTTTAACAGTGATATGTCCCGGTCTGCACCAGTTGTTGTTAACATACATGATCACTCCACCGCCCCTAGCCTTGCCACTGTCTGGTGTTCGGTCAGCTCGTATCATGTGAAAACCCTCCAGCTCAATGTTAGCATCTGCTGCTAGTTCAGTTAGCCACGTCTCAGTAAACAAAAGGAGAGAGCACTCCCGGTATGTGCTATCATAACGGGAGATAGCCGCTAGCTCATCTAACTTTCCCAGTATCGACCGTACATTTCCCATGACAACAGATGGAAGGGAGGGTCTGTACCTTATATTTTTTGTCCTCCGCCTTACTCCAGCCCGGCAGCCGCGGCGTTTTCGCCTCAGTTCACTCGGTATGTCGAGTTTTTCCAATGGGACCGGGTGGCGGTTGAATGCTAGCAGCTGTTCTCTGCTGTATCGTATCCTGCTATAGACAGTGGCTCCGTCCACCGGCTCAGGAGACATTTAGGACGATCTGTGTGTCCGTGATATAAGTGGGGTGAAAAAAAAAGACGGATCAGAAGAGAGAGGAAGGGAAAAAGACTCGGAATCGAGCCGCTGTTGCAAAAGGCAGCCGACTCGTGTGGCGCCGAGAGAAGAAAACTGATGTAGTCATCAGTCATCCTAACCACACTACTCTATGGCTGTGAAATGTGGACTGTATATAGAAGGCACGAGCGATAGATCAACCACTTCCATCTCAGGTGTCTTCGCAACCTCCTCCATATCCACTGGCAAGACAAAGTTCCAGACACGGAGGTGCTGAAGCAGGCAGACATCCCCAGCGCCATTACCACCATGCGCAAGGCTCAGCTGAGATGGGCAGGCCACGTCTCCCGTGTGTCAGACGACCGCATCCCAAAACAGCTCTTCTATGGAGAACTCGCCCAAGGGAAATACAGAGTCAGAGGACAAAAGAAGCGCTTCAAGGACAACCTGAGGATTAACCTTAAAGACCTCTCCACTAACACAGAGTCCTGGGAGACGCTTGCTGCTGATCACCCCTCCTGGCACAGTGCTATCACAACAGGAGCCCAAAGAGCAGAGGAGCAGCATGTACAGCATGCAGAGCAGAAATGCCATATGCAGAAGGGCAGAGCAACTAGCACCAACATCACAACCCCTTCCCACTTCTGTCCTACTTGTAGGAGAGGATTCGTTGCCCAGATTGGCCTCACCAGCCACCTCCGGATTCACCGCAGCAGCTCAACGTCAAATTGATGTCATTGGTCATCTTCGAGCACGAAGGCGAATCATCACTTTCCCAGTCATCTGGTAATTCTTCCCTACCACCCAGAGCCTGTATCGGCTCCTTCCTGAAATCTGTGCAACCTTCTTCCTTCTGTAACTTTTCCCCACTTAATCTCTGGCTCTGCCTTCACTCGCTTCCTCTTCTTCGTTTCCAAAGTCATCCTACAGACTACCATCCAATGCTGTCTAGCTACATTCTCCCCTGCCACCACCTTGCAGTCCATCTATTTCAGATTTCTCCTTCTGCATATGATGGTATAGTCCACCTGTGTGCACCTTCCTTCACTCTTGTAAGTCACCCTATGTTCCTCTCTCTTCTTCAAGTATGTGTTCACCACAGCCGTTTCCATCTTTTTAGCAAAAACCCACAACCATCTATCCTTCCACATTTCTCTCCTTAAGACCACACCTACCCAGGACCTCCTCATCACCTCTGTTCCCTTCACCTACATGTCTGTAAAAGTCCGCTCCAATCATCCTCCCTGGGAACACTCTCTACCACTTCATCCAGCTTACTCCAGAATTCCTCTTTCTCTCCTACCTGGCATCCAACTTGTGAGGCATACGCACTGACAACATTCAACATCACATCTTTGACTTCTAGCTTCAAACTGATGATTCTGTCTGACTCCCTCTTTACCTCCTGAACACTCTTCACATACTCTTCCTTCAAGATTACTCCTACTCCATTTCTCTTCACATCTACATCTGGTTTCTTGAACACAGTATATCTTTTCGATCCAAGATGGCGCCCACAGTGGTCGCCATGGTGCTTCGCTGCGCTTTTTTTTGTTTGTTTTTGTTCGCCAATTGTGTGTCTGCCTGCTCTTACACCCGTGAAGAGCTACTAAATATCAGGACTTTCACTCCCACGGACCTACTTCCAGTTTTTTTGGCTCCTGCCGCCGATCTGGTTCACATAAAAGTGAACCGGCGAAAGAGAGGAAGACGAGCGGGTGCCCTGGTGTGGCTTCGCAGGACAGGCACGTGCATGGCTTTGCCTGGCATCTTTCTGTCCAACGTCAACTCACTTTATAACAAGGTAGATGAACTGAGACTGCTGATGCGATTTAAGGACCTCTCCACCTCCTGTGCCCTCTGCTTCACTGAGACCTGGCTCAAGGAAAAGACACCGGACAGCGCGCTCCTCCTCGAGGGATTTCAGCTGTTTCGTGCAGACCGCGACACGGGGCTCTCTGGCAAGACCACAGGCGGAGGAGTCTGCTTCTACATCAACAGCAGCTGGTGCTCCGATGTAACTGTGATCTCCCAACACTGTTCTCCTGCTCTGGAATATTTATTCATCAAGTGCAAGCCATTTTATTCCCCGCGTGAGTTTGCTTCATTCATCCTGACCGCTGTTTACGTCCCGCCCGACGCGGACGTGCGCGAGGCTCAGCGCGCGCTCGCGGATCACATTCAGCAAGCGGAGCGGACTTTCTCGGACTCTCTGGTTATTGTGGTTGGCGACTTTAACCAGAGCAACCTGAGCCACTAACTCCCCCGGTACAAACAGTTTATTAAATGCCCCATCAGAGGAGAGAACACGCTGGATCACTGTTACACTACAGTTAAGGATGTGTATTGCGCTGTTCCCCGCGCTGCGCTCAGACTATCTGATCACGTGATGGTCCACCTGATTCCCACATACAGACAGAGACTGAAGCTCACAAAACCTGTTGTGAGCACTACGAGGAAATGGACCAGTGAAGCTGTGGAGGAGCTGTGCATGTGCTTGGAAATAACTGACTGGGACATGTTTAAAGGAGCTACGCATGATCTGGATGAGTACACGGACACTGTGACCTCATATATCCACTTTTGTGAGGAGAGCATTCTTCCATCGCGCACCAGGGTGAGTTACTCCAACGACAAGCCCTGGTTCACAGCTAAGCTCAGACAGATCAGGAAGGAGAAGGAAGCAGCGTTGAAAAGTGGAGACAGGGACTGCTACAGAGAGGTCAAATTCCGGTTTAGCGGAGAGCTGAGGAGAGCTAAATCTGTGTATTCTGAGAGACTCCAGCAGCAGTTCACTGCTAATGACTCTGCTTCTGTGTGGAGAGGACTGAGGCAAATCACCAACTATCGGCCTCAGGCTTCTAAAGGACAGGATGACATCTTTTACTGCATGCATAGTTTTTTATCTTTAGTGCTACTCCATGTTTAATGTTGTAGCATTGCACCGAGACAAATTCCTAGTTTGTGTACTACATGAACAATGGCAATAAATCTCATTCTGATTCTGATTCTGATCTACCTTTCTTCTCTCCGTCATTCCATTTACTCGTCATAGTCCCTACATTTAACATCCCTACTCTCACCTCCACACTTCTACCTTTCCTTTTCTCTCTCTCTGTCATGTTCTGGGTCATTCACCCTGTCCATGACCCGTGGCTGTAGGTTTTGATTATTGCTTATTAATTCCAGCTGGCAGATTGAGCCTTGCTCTCTGTCAGTTCTACAATCACGCCTCCTCCTCATGAGACATTCACCGGCTGCATGGTATCACCACATACACACAACATTATTGCTACTAATCGGACAGTGTTATGGACATTTTGTGCATCAGTTTCCTTTGTTAATAAACATGTTGACCTTTGCCGGCGTTTGGGCTTTTATTAATTGATTTGTGTGTGCGCATTTACACACATACATGACAGTATGCCAACGCCACAACAGTAAGCCCAGCGGTGAAGTGGCGTGATTTTTTTTTTTCATTTTTGTGTGTTATTCTTACCTGGTTTGAAGTCCAGGATGGATGCAGCAGGAGGATGCGGTTATTCAATGCATTTCAGGTGGGCATGCTGCCACGCACTCATGGAGGTGGACGGCTTGATCTCCACAGCACATCTGTATTCTACCCCGAGAGACGTATTATTGTTTCTGGGACTCGCTGAAGCTGCAGCTCATCGGTGCCCTCAGCTCCAGAAGCACGCTGAGGGTCGGGAGAGGATCTCTGATAGCTGCGCTTCAATGCGAGAATGGTGGCAAAGGAAGGAAGTCCCCGAAGAAGCCCGGGCTCGCTCCAAGAGAAGAACACTCCCGGGGCTCGGCTGTCTCCGGTCCTCACCAGCCCTCCATGCCCGCTCCTGCTCGTCCAGTTTCGCGGTGTCGACGTCATCCTGTCCCGGTTTCTCGGAGGAATAATCCCGCCCTTTTGACTGCCTTTCCCCTCACACCGAGCTTGGCTATCTCCACAGCGGATCCTTATTCACGGGCAGTCCCGTCTGCCAAATCTTCCTCCACAGCCGCTGTTGGACCTCCCACCTCGGTGCATCTTCAGACGTTCAAGGTGCATTTGAATTCCTCACCGACAGCTCCCATTCCCGTGGCGAGGGGGGCGGCTCCTCAGAAGTCTGCTGAGGGGCCAAACACCACCTTTTTCACGCGGAAGGATGACGGCGCTCAACCTACAGCAGCAGCCAACATCTTAATCCGGGAAAACAGGCAAGTTCATTTTCATTCTGTTTCCATTAATGATGAAATATCTTGCCTGATTCCTGGTAGGGAGGCTCAGGGAAAGCAGTCCCCTGAGCTCTCCCCACCTGCTGCTGTTAAGAATCGTTTACCAGCCCTCTCTTTGCTCTCTCCCTTCTTCCCTGAATACACACCGGAGCTGGACTGCTTTGATCGGGAGGAGCCAGAGGTCCGCGAGAATTCTTCCCCCGAAGCAACGGTGAGCCAGATATCAGCCGCCATGCCGGAGGAATCGACAGCATGGGTCAAAATGGCTGAAATAACGACTGCACAGACCATCATGCCTGCTGTGGAGGCCACCGCAGCACAGTCTACACTGAAGCTGAACCTCCAGGAGGCCGAGCCTGGGACTACTTCACTCGAGTCATTGGAGTCCTGGACAGCGGTGGAGCTTGAGCTAAGGCAAGTGCTCTCTTTTGTTTTCCTCCTTTTCTATTATTGAGCATTTTTTCCTAGCTCTTGGTGAAGAGGGCTGGGCGCAGCCGACCGCTGATTCTGAGCTCACCTCGCTGGGCTCCACCGCTGCCAGCAACCCTGACCCTTCTTTCTCCTTGTCCGAGTCCTCTTCCAGGGTCACTGGAGAAGGTCTAACATCTCCAGATGGGTCCGGGGACCCAGGTTCGCCACTGGAGGTCACTGTGGGTCCTGCCTCCCCTGCCAAAGAGGTCATCGAGGGTGCAGCAGCGACCCAGCAGCGACCCACCACGCATGCAGCGAGGGTCCAGCTGGGCTCCACCGCGGGTGCAACCATGGCTCGGTCGGGGTCCACCGGGGGTGCAACGTTGTCCCAGACTGGGACCAACGCAGATGTAGCCGTGGCCCAGCCCGGGTCCACCGCAGGTTCTACGGAGTCCCAGTCCTATGTTGGGACCACCGAGGGTGCCACAGGACAGTTTGGGGACACCGGGGTCTTCCTTTCCCTTTTGGAGGCCCTGTTGTCAACGATGGCCCTCACGAGCCATCAATAAGACGCTGATAGCCAGCTGATGAGTTTGCATGTTTTATTAACGAGAGAACAAATGACAAAATAAAGAGCCACGGGGGGCAAAACACACTGTAACTATGACTAAGATTATGGACGAAGGAAAATAGACTCTGAAGGAAATACACTTACTGTGGGAAGAACGTCACAAGAATCTTAGACCAAGGATAGACAAATAATTGACAAATGTTTGAAGGGGTCGCAGCCCGGAGTAACCCGAGCTGCTCCCTTAAATAGGGCTAACAGATTAATTAGCTGATGAGCTGATTGAATTCCAGCCATCCCTGCGGAGCTTGGCTCTGACAGCCAGAAGCCCCACCGAGATGCTGTCACAGTAAAAGCCCGGGGACATATGGTACACCTGAGAAGAAAATGGGGAAATACTGAACAACCCGAGCGCGGACAGAGTCAGCGCTCGGACCATGACAGTAGCCCCAATTCACGAGGCGAATTCCAGGTGCCATGTAACATCGAAGCCCCCCACACACACAGAAGGTCAACAGGACCGCCCCAGGGAGAGAAGAGGGGGAAAGGCCAGGAGGCCAAGAACCAAACCTCATAATTGAGAGGAAAAAAAACAAAACAAAACAGGCAAGACAACAAAAGAGATTCTCTTAAACAGCAATAAAAACATCTCTCAAACAGAAATACAGACACCAAACACTGTACCCTAAAAATACCAAGAAAAACCAGGAACCAAGAAAAAAAACATGCTAAAAAGCGGTGACATACAAACAGTTCCAATAAGAATAAATAAACCGGCACATTACCAAATACAGAGTACCCAGAAAAACAGGGGAGAGAAAAACAAAGACACGCACAGAGCGGCGATATACACAGTTCAAAAATAGTCCAGATAACAAAACAAAAGAGCATCCGTAATATTTCGGAAGAGCAGGCAGAGAGAAAAAAACAGGGATGACAGCAGGCAGAGCACAAAAGCACAAAAACAAATAGTTTGGGGGGAGCGTCCAGAACGCTGGCAGGGAAAAAAGGATTAGTTCGGACGGCCTACCCCAGTCCCAGGCCCAGAGAAACAATACCTCTGGCGGCTGGACCAGGTTGCTGAACGAAAAGTCCAGTTTGTCGGGTGGCTGACCCAGAATGCCAAACAGGTGAAGTAATCTCCCAGGCGGCTGACCCGTGTCATCCAGCCACCAGGACCGCAGGGGAGAACTCGGAGATGGCCTCCCTATAGATAGGGATAGCGAGGGAGGGCTGAGCCGATAACGGGGAATCCCAGTGGCTCCCCGATGGAAGGGAAAAAGGAACGGGGAAAGGATGAGTGACCAGTCCGGCGTCGATCGGCGGAGGATCTGCAGCTCCATCTCCGAACCCCACATGGACTGGTGCTGCGCTCTCATTGGATCCCAAGCAGGACCGTGCTGCACCCACGACGGACCCCGACTGGGCCGGAGCCACACCCACGGCGGACCCCGATTGGTCAATGTAGCACCCATGACGGACCCTGACTGGGCCGGAACCACACCCACGATGGACCCCAACTGGGCCAATGTTGCAGCCACGACGGGCCAGGACTGGGCCGGAACAATACTCACGACGGGCCCCGACTGGGCCGGCGCAGCACCAGGGATGACCTCCAGACAGGAACCCAGAACCTCCAAGGTGACGATCGGAAAGGACTCATCACTGGTGACCCTGGGAGAAGGCTCAGAAGAGAGAAGAAAAGCGGGATCAGGATCACCGGCAGCGGCAAAGCCCAGTGAGACAAGCTCGGACGCCGCGGATGGCAGCGCCCGACTCGTCTCCCCAAGAGACAGGCAAAAATGCTCCAGGATAGAGGAAAGGAAGACAAAATAGAGCACTTGCCTGAGATCCGGCTCCACCACAGCCCAGGACTCCGTCGATGCAGGTTCACTGTGCTGCAGGTCCAGTTCTGGCTCCCACTCGACTGTGGCGGGCTCCGCAGCCAGCATGATGGTGTCCACAGTCCGGGGATTCCCCGACGCTGACGTCCATGCCGAGGGCCTGCACTGTGTGGTGGCAGGGGATCCGTGACTTGCCGGGTTGGACTGTCCCTCTGTGGAGACCCGGGGACGCTTGCTCGTCGGCGCAGGCTCCAATTTGCAGTCTGCCCTCCTCCTATGCAAGTGTCATGGCTGCAGGGCTGGAACCAGGCTCTCCAGGCCCGCAGGCTCCCTCCTCGTCCCACGGCGTAGTCCTGGCACTGAGGAATGCTCAGGGGAAGGAGACACAAAGGTAGCAGGTTCATAATTAATCACCACAGCAGGTGGAGGGAGCTCAGGGGACTGTGAACCCCGAACTCCACCCCCAGAGATCAAACAAGGCAATTCACCCAGTGAAGGAAAAGAATGAAGAGACACTTGCCTGATCCGCTGAGGACCGATGGAACCTGCTGCAGTGGGCTTGGTTCTTCCCTTTCCTCGATGGATGGTGACAGGGGGCCCCCCGGGAAGATGAAGAGGAGCCGCTCGCACCGGATCAGGCATGGAGGCAGCCAGAGATGGACTCGTGGAGCTCACAGGAGCTGGGGGGAGCGTTGAGGAGGAGGGAGAAAAAGCCGAGGTGATCCGGGAACGAGGTGCTGATGGAACAGCAGGGACAGATGACCTGGAGGCGAAGGCTGCTGTGTTTTCCTCCTGTCGTGACGCAGGAGCAACAGCTGGCTGGGAGGCAGAGTTCCTTCGGCGACCCAGAACTAGATCCGGACAGGGTTCTCACTGAGGCTTACCACGGGCATTGTGACGACGTTTACTGGAAGAGGGCGAGGCGAAGGTGAGGTCAGGGAAACACCGCACCTGGGCTGGACGGGTGACAGGAGCTGAATCCCGAGGCGAGGAACGGGGATGCCTCACCATTGGCCTCCTGCCGGAGTCTTCCTCCAGTCCGTGGATCTCCTCCCTCGTTGGAACGGCCGTATTCAGGGAAGGAGGTGAGGGTTCCTTGGCCGCCCTCTCGGCCGCCCTCTCTATCTGCCCTTGTTGGGCCACAACCCACACCACTCTCTCCTTTCCTTCCGGAAAGGAGGTTAGATAATATTTCAGTAAAGTCCTCTGGGTGAGATCCAGGTGCTCGTATGCCGCGTAGGTGAGCATAAGGAGACGAGCTTCGGCCAGGTAGCCATCTATCTCCCAAAACCACTCGGGGTAATACCCACGCTCGAGGGCAGACATACTATAAAAGTACTAGCACCCAGAGAAGGGAAAAAAAAACCCTCAAGCCCAGCAACGCAAACTCTCGGGGAACGGCGTCTCGTTCTGGCAGCGACCTACTGCCAATGATGGCCGTCACGAGCCATCAATAAGACGTCGATAGCCAGCTGATGAGTTTGCATGTTTTATTAATGAGAGAACAAATAAAGAGCCACAGGGGGGCAAAACACACTATAACTATGACTATGGACGAAGGAAAATAGACTCTGAAGGAAATACACTTAGTGTGGGAAGAACGCCACAAGAATCTTAGACCAAGGATAGACGAATAATTGATGAATGTTTGACGAGGTCGCAGCCCAGAGTAACCCGAGCTGCTCCCTTAAATAGGGCTAACAGATTAATCAGCTGATGAGAGCGTCATCAGCTGATTGAATTCCAGCTGTCCCTGCGGAGCTCGGCTCTGACAGCCGGAAGCCCCGCCGAGATGCTGTCACAGTAAAAGCCCGGGGCCATATGGTACACCTGAGAAGAGAACGGGGAAATACCGAACAACCCGAGCGCAGACAGAGTCAGCGCTTGGACCATGACACCTGTGGGTGTTCCTCTTCCTTCTGCTGGGCACCGTTGGGGTTCTATTTCCTCCGCTGCCAGTGACCTCAGGGGTCCCTCTTCCTCTGTCTGGCCACCCAACTCTCAGTTTTCCAGTGGGTAGGCCACCGCCTCATCTGCCCTTCTGGTCCTGGTGGCTTAATCATGTGAGCAGGCTGCCTGAAAGGCTGATTTCCCTTGTGGGGTGGCCCGTATGCCCTGGCAAGCCGCCTGATACTGTTCTGCAGGCCACCTGCTGGCCCTGGGATTTTGGCCGGCCTCCTGAACTTATGGCCATCTGCTGGGCGTTGGACTCTGGCCGACCCCCTGAACCATGGGACTCTTGGGGGTGGGGTGGGTTAGCTTAGTTTTGGGGTTGGGAAAAGTGTTGTATTGTGGTGTTTACCTTCTTGAGCTATCCCTCCTATCCTGTTTCCCCCCACCTCCCACCCTGGTTTGTTGTATTGGCCTTTTGAATGGGGGGGGGGGGCAGGTTGTATTTTCTGTTTTTGATGGTACAGTGGGTGTCTGGTGCCCCACCCCTTGGGAGGGGGGGCACTGTCATGTTTGGAGTCATCCACCCCATCCATGACCTGTGGCTGTAGGTTTTGATTATTGCTTATTAATTCCAGCTGGCAGATTGAGCCTTGCTCTCTGTCAGTCCTACAGTCACGCCTCCTCCTCACCAGACATTCACCGGCTGCATGGTATCACCACACACACACACACACACACACACACACACACACACACACACACACACTCACACACACCAGACACTCATTCATACTGATCCATCTACTCTGTTTGCCACGCACCTGTTTCCACTTGCCGCTCGTTAGTATCTGGGGGTACTTCTCGCCGGCAGTGGAAACACTCAATGTGTTGGCATCAGTCAGTCTCCCTGGGTTGACGTGGCTCGCTTTCCCTCGGACTACTATGTTGCTTTCCTGAGCCTTTCCGCTCCAACATTAATGTAAGTCTGGTCTTCTATTATTTTCTGCCCTTTTTCTCCACTGCCAGTTCCATCCTGGAGTGCGTGGGGCTTACCTATAGAGCTTGTAGCCTGTCACCTTCACCATACCATTATTGCTACTAATCGGACAGTGTTATGGACATTTTGTGCATCTGTTTCCTTTGTTAATAAACACGTTGACCTTCGCCGGCTTTTGGGCTTTTATTAATTGATTTGTGTGTGCGCATTTACGCACATACATGACACTCTCCCTCCTAACACGCCTTTCTCCTCTCCTCCTCCTCAATCTTACCAGCAGCAATCCAATTTCCACCAGCACCCTGTCGGTTAACAGCACTGGTTGCGGTCGTTGTTAGCCTGGACTTCAACCGATCCAGTATGGAAGTCTTATTCTTCTTGATTCACATGTTTGATTTGGCAAAGGTTTTATGCTGGATGCTCTTCCTGACAAAGCCCTCCCCATTTACCCGGGCTTTGAACTGGCACTAGGAGTACACTGGTGTGTGCACCTCCTGTGGCTGAGTTGAATGTGCAGCATGACATACTGTATATCGCTATAAAGAATTGCTAGAACTCTACTTTCTTTATCCTTCCCCATCTTTTCATCATCTTTCTTGGCAGTAACAGTGTGTGTGTGATCCAGGAAGCTCTGTAGTTTGCATGTAAGCTCATTACTGTGACTGACAGGGGAACTTACACAGTTCCTGCATGAGGAATCACAAAGGACAAACCATGTGTCACTGCACATTCAGCGTTATCAGCAGCAGACGGGATGGCATTCTTGTTCTGGCTTAGATATTCTCTGAAGTTTGTGTATCCCCCCCTTTCTATTCTTAAGCTTATACACAAATATGTTTGTTTGTTATGTGGTATGTATTTATGCTCTCAGGCATTATAAAATTAAACTGCCATTGTCACCCTTTGCTTTTTGGGGAGGAAACGCAAAGCAGCTTATTTTTAATACTCTAAAGTAATAACAAAAAAAGGTTTTGTTCCCACTTTCTTTGACCATTTACATAAGCAATGCTGAAATGAAATATGCATGTTTCTTCAAATTAAAAAGAGGAAAAAAAAGACAATCATACTTTTTTAGTCCCACATTGGGGACATTTGTAAGATCAAGATAAGATTAAGAATAGACTATGTGTTTTGTTTAATTAGTTTACATGAAGAGTGTTTGTCAGCATATTTATATATATTTTATATTTTTTTTTCTGATCCAAATGGTCTTATTCCCACTTTTATTTCTCTTTTAATAATCTGCACATTGCTACCTTATTAGCAATAAATTCACTTTTTCAAATGAAAGCTTGTTATTGTATGTTGCTTCTTCCTATTCCCCTAACTTAGCTGGGATCTAACAGGAAACAACCACCAAAACCACCAAACATCAACATGATATTGTATTCAATTATTCTGTACACAAAGCTGGGAAAACAAACAAACAAACAAAAAACAACACTTTTATAGTGGCATCTGTGACCAATAATTGAACTGCAGCACTTCCTCTTCACACATACAGTAACCACATGATCTTCTTTAGCAGGGAATCTGACCCAGTTTGTTTTTTTTTAAACGGAAAAAATATGCAACAGTTCACTTCGTTGCTGATACACTTACATTTGTTCAACTTGTCATTTCTAGAACCTCCCAACACAGAGGATTTAAATATGGTGTAGGCAGAAACATCTTTGATCCCATGTGAAAATAATTCAATTATCATCCTATAGCAATTTATAATGCAAGTTCATATTGTATACGTGCACTTCAGGTGATGAGTGGTTTAGGATAAGGCAGGAGGGGAGAATTGTAGAACAGAGGTAGTTTTTGTTTTTGCTTTCTTAGATTTCTGTCTACTCCAGCTCTAAAGGCCCAGACAAGGGACAACAGCAATATGGGAGGAAACTTTGTTCATGTATGAAAAGAGGAACATGTATATTTCAAAAACCTACAGTGAGAACTACCACCAAGCAACACTGTGTTTCAGTGCAAGGAGTCAGATTATGGAACGATTTTGGACCTGAATTAAAATCATGTACAACGCTTGGACAATTTAAACTAAAACTAAAGGAAGAAATACTCCAAACATATATACAAGATGACATGTAAAATCACATAAGGATTGTCATATCCAGCCTGTGTTGTGTTATAGCTTAGTTTTTTCTGTCACACTTAGTCTTAGCTTCGTTTTTTTTAATTGTAATCGCTCTTGTCTTGTTTTTTCTTTTTTTCTTTTGAATTCTTGGATGGAATATGGGTGGGCAATATAAGCTGCGGCTTCAGCCATCACCCATTTCGGATAACTTATGTTGAATTGTATAATCAGAGGAGTTATTGTCTAATTTGACCTTGTTGGATTTTCTTTCCCCCTTTGTTATATTATTCAGTTCCTTTTAACCTGTACTATCCGAAATAAATAAAGATTCATTCATTCATTCAAAAGAGTAGTCAGCATTTTAAGGTATTTATGTAAACTTAATTGTTCTCATCCCAGCAGAGGATGGATGGATGGATGGATGGATGGATGGATGGATGGATGGATCAGTAATTTCCTAAAGCAGATGGTCAAGAAAACCTTTTCATATCAACATATGTTCTATTGTCAGGGGCTACTTTTCTGCAGCAGAAAACTGTGGTGCATTGCATTTTCTTGAATCTACGTGGCACAGGACAGAGGTGCTGTTTGACGTTTTGTGTGAGAGGATTTCTTTAAAAATCAATGAGATCTGCTCAGTTGCACTTTAAAAATCACTCCTGCTAAAAGAGCATGAGGTGCCCAGTGATTTAAAATGGAACCGCGGTTTGAACATGAGTACAGATATTTAAATAAAAAACACGCTTGCTTTTAGCCATATGGGAATAGCTTGACTAAACTATCAATATGAAAAGAAGTTAATTTTATATTAATTTTCAGAACATTTACTTTATCTGCTTAGTTTTAGAGTTACTGTAACCCAATAAGCACAATAAGTCCCTTTTGTTAATCCAGTCAGTGACTGACTTTGATTGGAGGCTGCCTTATGAATTAAAATCTAGGCAATTCTAACAAAACAATGCAGCTTGAATCCCTTAAAATGTGTCATTCAACATACATCTGCCCTGATCAGCAAAAAAACAACAACATGGAAATCTACACAGTAAACCAAACATCTTACAATGTAATAAGAGAAAACCAGTGCAGACTGGACACTATAACATGTGCTACATAAGAAACTACAAAAGCACTAAGAGAGCGCACACCTCCACCAAGGCCAGTTCTGTCTGTCGTGGATCACCTCCAAAATGTAATGGGTTCATGTGTAGGCCACGAGCCAGTTCTGGAAAATAAATGCATGAAAGTCTATGCAGTAGTTTTGGAGTATTCTTGCTAACACACTGTGAGAAGATAAGAGCCTTTGTGGAGGTATGTATTCTCAGATCATCACCAAAATGTTATGGGTTCCTCTCTAGCCCAAGGTTCACCTCTGGTGAAGATTTCATCCAGTAGTTTTGCTGTAATCGTGCTGCACAAATACAACCAAGGTTATTGGTAGAGCTATGCACTCCGATCATAACCAAAATTTAATGGGTTCATCCTTGGCCCAAGGGCTACCTCTGGTGAAAATTTCATCAAAATCCTACAGTAGTTTAACGGACAGACCAACCTGAAAACATAACCTCCTTGGTGGAGGTAACCATACAGCCTCAAAACTGTAAGAAACAAAAAGTGATCATTCATAGCTTGAAAACTGAGACCTTTTTTTGGATGTAAAATTGACTTTGTTGTCCTTAAGCCACTTTGTAACTAATCTGACAGTATGTTTAGGGTCACTGTCCACCTGGAAGACCCATTTGTGCTCAAGCTTTAACATCCTGGATGAAGTCTTGAGATGTTGCTTCAATATTTCCTCATAAAGTTCTTTCCTCATGATGACATCTATTCTGTGAAGTGCACCAGTCCCACCTGCAGCAAAACACTGCCACAGTTTAACAGTTTATTCACACACACACATCGCGCAGTATCAACAACATGACTGAATGAGTTACAATATGAATTATCAACAGCGTGAACTGCAGAATACAATAGCCTTTTTTCCCCATATTGATTTGGAGTGTGAAAGGGTCACCCCAAGGAAGCTATTCAAAGCTTTTAGTAGGGGGTCCATTTCTACAATGAAATGATAACAGAAATTGGTTGGATGTCTTTGTGTACAGGAACAGACAAACATATAACAGACATATAACACATAATCCCAGCATTTGTTTACATTGGATTAGTAGGTGAGTTCAAGATACATAGTCAAGTTATTAAATACTATTGGAGTGACATCAATATATAAAACAGAAATAACAATGGAGTAACAACTCATCAGTAATCAAGTTTTGTGTAACAAATAGTGGATTAATTATATAATGATAGAAGTTGCATTTTTTGTTTTTTCTTGAAGATGGAGATGGGAGGTGGCATTTTTAGATTCTCATCAAGCTCATTCCAAATCTGCGGTCCTCTGCACACAATACTAAAGCTGGTAGATTTTAGTGTTCATTTTTTCCCAGTAATTTGGTTTTTATTTCTGGTGGTATAGGTGTGCATGGGAAGGAAGATTGGAATGAGTTCACATAATTTATAGTTGAGTTTGTGGACAACCTGATACATTATACAGGCATTCTGAAAGTAATTATGCTCAGTAAGTCTTAGAAGATTATAACGATGGAAAAGATGACTTGTAGGAGAATTATCTTCAGACCATGATGAGGCACAAATGACTTTCTTTTGGAGAATTTCTAGCTTTTTTAGGTGAGTTGGAAATGTGTTACCCCATATGATATTGCAATAATGTATTTTTTTTTATTATTATTATTATTACTTATTTTGTACCCGTAGGTAGATTTGTTTTGCAGTCTGGTGACAAGCCACCAGCTGCCGGTCGCTGCGTGCACAAGCGCCCCGTATCCCTAACCTGCATGTTTTTTTGGTATGTGGGAGGAAACTGGAGAAATCCCGGAGTAAACCCATGCAACACGGGGAGAACATGCAAACTCCACACAGATCACTGTTGGTCGGGGGCAGGGATTGAACCCACGATCTCACGATGAGGCTCAAATAAAGTTTTATATAGACTGAGAAGTGCTGAAAGTGGTAGAAAATGTTTCACTTTAAAGAACAAAGCAGCATATTTAGCCAGTTTTTTGGTTAGATCATCAATGACATTTGAAATTGAGAAATTCGTCAATGAGGACCCCCAGGAATTTTGTAGACTAACTCTTATAATATTCTGTCCATTAGTTTTGGGGCAAAGTTGCTTGGTGTCTGGCTTTTTACTGGAATGGAATACTATATAATTAGTTTTACTGATATTAAGACAAAGTTTGTTACTCTGAAACCAGACTTTTATTTTCCTAAATAAAGAACTTATCTGTTCAAATTCATTTGGATTCTGGTGAGCAAAAAATAAATTAGTGTCATCAACAGTTCTTTATGTAGTAGAAACGAGGAGTTAGCAATGTCATTTATGTACAGAATTGTCATAAACTGCCTCAAGGCTTGACAGAGGACACCAAACACTGGCTGTGAGGTTAGTACATTTATTAACAAAAATGACAAACGAAACCAAAACATACAACAGGCACACTAACACTTACGACCGGGGGGCTCCCAAGGAAACAAGCAGACGGGAGCACTGTCTGAAGTGGCAGAACGTAAAAATGTCTTCTGGGGAAGCAAGTCCACTGCAATGAGTCAACTGCCCTGATCTGCTTAAATAGGGCAGCCCCAGATGACAATCAGGTGTGGGTACATGAATGAAAATGTAATCAAAACACCAACTGACAGCTGTGCAGCTGGCAAAGCTGTTTGATAGCTGGAAGCCACACAGCACTGTCAAAATAAAAGAACAGATCGGAACTCAATAACACAAAATAAGATAACACAATCCCCAAAAGATAAGCAATGCCAAAACTGCACAAGACTATAAGAACACAACTAAGAATACAACACTCATCAATGAACAGAACCCAGATACAAAATATCATAATAAACAGCGAGACAAATGATAAAAAAGAACTTAACTACTATGCTCAGGGTCATGACAGTGCCCCCCCCAAGGGGTGGAACCCAGATACCCCAAGGCAACATCAAAAAGGAAAAATTCCCCTCCCCACAAAGAAGACCCCCCCCCCCCCCCCAACAAGGAAAACAACCCACCCCGGGGAGGAGGAGGGGAAAAAACACTCATGACCCACAACACTGAACAAGGAGGGAAATGAGACTCTGGGCCGCTCAGGTGCAACAATCAAACAGTTCTGGTGGCCTGGTAAAGTCCCAGAATTGCCGAGTCAACAGATGGAACAAGTTGTGTGGTGTCCCAGAGTTCCAAACTCCCCCAAGCAGATGAAACTCGTTGGGTGGTTTTCCCACATCACTGGGCCAATGGACCACAGGGCACGACTTGCCCCTGCCTTGGGGCGGCAGCTGGTGCAGCTCATAGGGTGATCTCCCTATATCCCGGAGCCAACGGGCTGTGGCACACAACGTGCTGCCACCTGGAGGCGGTAGCTCGAACCAATGCTTTCAATGGCTCACATGGCCTACTACATGAATGAGGCATACCCAGGGCTGCAGCATAGCACCCACGGTGGCCCCGGACTGGGCTGCAGCACCCATGGCGGCCTCGGACAGAGAGAGAGCAGCACTTACGAAGACCACAGATAGAGGGGAAGCAGCACCGATGGAGACCTCGGACAGAGGGGGAGCAGCACCCACGGAGACCAGCGGATGGAGGGGGAGCAGCACCCGTGAAGACTTTGGACAGAGGGGGAGCAGCACCCACGAAGACCTTGGACAGAGGGGGAGCAGCACCCACGGAGACCTCAGACGGAGGGGGAGAAGAACCCGTGGCAGCCCCGGACTGGGCGTAGCACCCACAACGGCCTTGGATGGACGCGTAGCACCTGTGGTGGCCTCTGATGGAGGCATCACATCCACAGTGGCCTTGGACGGAGGTGTCACACCCACGGTGGCCTCGGACAGAGGAGCAGCATCGGTGGCACCGGGAAGAGGTGTAGCACCTGCAGCAACCTCGGACAGAGGCGTCGCACCCACGGTGGCCTCCAGCAGGGAGGAGAGACCCACAGAGACCTCTGGCGAAGGTTGAGAACCCACGGCAACCTTAGACACAGATGGAGGACCCATGGTGACCTGAGAAGACTCAAATTGGGAACAGACAAACACTGGATCAGGGTCACTGGCAGCAGTGAGCCCAGTGAGGAGAGCTCAAGTGCGACTGATGGCTGCACTTGGTTCCCCCCACCATCAGCCAGACAAGATTTCTCTAAGACAGAAGAGGGAACCTGCCTGAGTTCAAGCTCCACCACCATCCAGGACTCCAGTGATTGCAGCTGAGATGTCTCAGCCTCCACCATCTGGACAAATTCTCCCGGCCTGGCCACCTCGGGTGAAGGAGAAAGGACAAACACCGGAGAGGGATCACCGGCAGCAGTGGAGGCGATAGCTGGAACCAATACCTCCAACAGCCCACATGGCCTACTGCATGAATGAGGCAGACCCAGGGCTGCAGCGCAGCACCCACAGAGTCCCTGGACTGGGGCACAGCACCCACGGAGGCCCCAGTCCAGGGCGCAGCACCCACGGTGGCCTTGGACGGAAGGGGAGCAGCACCCACAGAGACCTCAGACAGAGGGGGAGCAGTACCCATGGATACCTCGGATGGAAGGGAAGCAGCACCCACGAAGAACTCAGATGGAGAGGGTGCAGCACCCATGGAGACCTCAGACAGAGGGGAAGCAGCACCCACAGATGCCCCGGACTGGGGTGCAGCACCTGTGGCAGCCCCGGACTGGGGCTTAGCACCCACAATGGCCTTGGACGGAGGTGTGGCACCCATGGTGGCCTCAGACGGAGGAGCAGCACCTGTGGCAGCCTTGGGCAGAGGCATAGCACCTGTGACAACTTCAGACAGAGGAGTCGCACCAATGGCGGCCTCCGGCAGGGAGGACAGACCCACAGAGACCTCTGGCGAAGGTTGAGGACCCATGGTAACCTCAGGTGCAGATGGAGGACCCGTGGTGGCCTTGGGCACAAATGGAGGACCCGTGGTGACCTTGGGCGCAAATGGAGGACCCGTGGTGACCTCAGGTGAAGATGGAGGACCCGTGGCGAACTTCGGAGAAGACTCAAATTGGGGACAAACACTGGGACAGGGTCACCGGCAGCAGTGGAGCCCAGTGAGGGGAGCCCAAGTGCAACTGACGGCTGCACTTGATTCCCCCCACCATGACCAGACAAGATTTCTCTAAGACAGAAGAGGCAACCTGCCTGAGCTTGAGCTCCACTGCTGTCCAGGACTCCAGTGATTCCAGCTGAGATGTCTTGGCCTCCATGTCTGGACAACCTCTCCTGGCCTGGCCACCTTGGGAGAAGGACAAAGGACAAACACCGGTGAGTAATCACCGGCAGCAGTGGAGCCCGGTGAGGAGAGCTCAGGAGCAGGGAATATCTGCAACTGATTCTCCTCCCCCTGAGCCAGACAAGAATTCTCTGAATCTGGTGATGTTAAACCAGAACAGAGCGCTTGCCTGAACTTGAGCCCAACCACCGTCCAGGACTCTGGCAAACTTGCTGCAGTGGCCCAGACTGCAGGCATGGCGGTTGAAGAAGCTGGCGATCCTCCAGGTGTGGCGGCTGCCACTGGCTGGACCCCGGATGAGGCAATGGGCGTTGGTGGACCTCCTGACATGGTGGCAAATGCCGACGGACCCTCCAATGTGGCGACTGAAGCAGGGGGACTCCAGCGTGGCGTGACAGAGCCTGGACTCGCTTCACTCTAGTTACCAGGTCCCACGATACCAAAACCAGGGAGCTCCAAGCTGGGTCAGGTTCCGGGCCATGAGGGCACTCCTTTCCCATCCAGGGTATGGCAGCATGGCAGGGACCGGATCCTCCGGACTCCCTGACCTCCTTTTCATCTGGCAGCTCCCTCCCAAGACCAGCGGACAGACAGGAAGAACAGGTGAGGACACGGGAGAGGCGGGTGAACATAGGGAGAGAATTGCAGCAGCAGTCAAGGAAGGCTCAGCCAAAGTGGGTGACTGCAGCTGAGCCCCCCCCCCCCCCCCCAGTGGGAACAAGGCAAGACAATTCATTTTCAGGTGTAGTAAAATGACAAGATACTTGCCTTTGCTCCCACGGTGCGGTGGTAGCTGCTGCGGATGACCCCGAAGACTACTCCCTTATGGCTGTAGCGGGCAAGGGCACCACTGTGGTTACTGGTCGATCCAGCCCTGTAGGTCATGATGGCGAGCGGGGATGGGCACCCAACAACGACTTGCGCTATGAGTTCTCGGAGTAGCCATGGCTTATAATCCAAAAGTAGTTCCGCCTCCACTACCAAAACCTGCAGGCCTTCCTCCTGCTCCTCCAGTGATGGTGCGGGCCTCTGTCCAGGAGGAGAAGGCAGGGCCACTGCTGCTAGACTGTGGTGAGAGGCTTGGGGCTTCTGCGCTCGTGGCCGCTTCCTCATTGGCACATGCATGGAAGTGAAGGAGTTCTCCCCCAGCCTGTGGAGCATGGACGATGGATGATGGATCAGAGATGGAGAGAAGGAGGTCTGCCAGCTCCAGATGGCTTCACAGGCTAGGGCATGCTTCCAGCACTTGTGTGGCCCCAACCAGGAATTCCCGAGCCGCCTTGGGAGTGCGAGAAGCCTGAGCCTCTGATAACATGTGCTGCAGCAGGTTGACTGTCCACATCTCCACCTCGCTTAACACACACTGACAGTATTTTTCAAGCGCTGCCATGCCCGCGAGGGGGAAAACTGACTCGACAGAAAAAATACGAGAGGGAATGGGAAAGAAGGAGAAAAAACCTTCAAGGCCGCTGACATCTCAATTGGCAGTGGTCTTCTGTCTTGAACTGCCTCAAGGCTTGACAGAGGACACCAAACACTGGCTGTGAGGTTAGTGCATTTATTAACAAAAATGACGAATGAAACCGAAACATACAAAATGCACACCGACACGTACAACCGGGGGGCTCCCAAAGAAACACAAGCAGATGGGAGCACCGTCTGAAGTGGCTGAATGTGAAAATGTCTTCTGGGGAAGCAAGACTGCTGCAATGAGTCAACTGCCCCGATCTGCTTAAATAGGGCAGCCCCAGATGGCAATCAGGTGTGGGTACATGAGTGAAAATGTAATCAAAACAACAACTGACAGCTGTGCAGCGAAGCAGTTTGACAGCTGGAAGCCACACAGTACTGTCAAAATAAAAGTACAGATCGGAACTCAATAATACAAAATAAGATAACACAATCCCCAAAAGATAAACAATGCAGTAACTGCACAAGACTATAAGAACACAACTAAGAATACAACAAGTCATTAATGAAAAGAACCCAAATACAAAAGATCATAATAAACAGAGAGACAAATGAACAGAAAAGCACTAAACTAAGGCTGGAGCTGAGCACGGCCACCACCCGTGCTCAGGATCATGACAAGAATGAATAGAACTGGTCCCAAAATGGAACCACGGGGTTCATGATCCATGAACGATCCATGATCGATGGATTTATGTGATGATTTGTGGCTATTTATATAAACATATTGAAGTCTTCCAAACAGATAGCTAATAAACCAATCTAATGCCAGGCCTCTGATACCATAAGGTAGTGTGTTTCTTTCTGTAGCCATATTGAGATGGTATAATAATGTTGAGCTTATCAAGGTAACTTGTAAGTCTGGTATAAACTACTCTTTCCAAAAGCTTGGAGACAGTAGGCAAAATGGATACTGAATGATAATTAGACAAATCATTCTTATCACCTGATTTGTATATTGGTATAATTTGTTCAGTTTTTGCTATTTCTGGCACTACTCTGGAGATTAGAGACAGATTAATGCAGTGGGTAAGAGGTTTCTCAGAGTGCTGAGAAACGAAGCGAGAAAATATCAGAGCGCTGGGCCTACACAGGCTAGACGGGAGATGACGGTGGACACTCCTGGCCCACCATGTTGGCACAGAGGGCCGGAGAATCCTTGATATGCTGGGCACAGCGGAGGGTTATAAGGATGCCGTCGAGCAGCTGGCTGTGCACTTTGCTGAGCAGACGAGGACAAGGAGGCTACGGGTGTTGGAGCTGCGGGCGCCGGGAATGGCGGAGCTAGTTAGCTCCTGGAGGCTAACAGCCCATGCTGCGCCTATGGACGAGCCAGCTGAGGAGCAAACTTTGCTCCAAAACCAGACAGCGAGTGGCCAACTGGACATCGTGGTGGGACCAGGGCAAAATGTGGAAGAGTCCCCCGGTCACTGAAGATAGCGAGCCGGTCAGGGAGCTCAGCATGGCGCAGGAGCATAGCGCTGGTGGGGCGGATGCCGTGGTGCATGAGGACAGCGGAGAGGGGATGCAGCAGGAGTTAACCCCGCAGCTTGAGGCTAGACAGTGGGAGAGCAGGACCATACAGGCTGAGGACAGTAGCGAAGAGCAGCAACAGCGTGGCGCAGAAACGATGCAGCTGAGCACCTGGGTCAAGGGTGTTAGGAGCAATGATGAGGCACCCAGGACAGAGAGTAGAGCCGAAGAGAATGACGCTGAGAGCCCAGAGGGAGAACAGCCGCAGCCGGACAGGGAGTCTACACAGCAGAGCGCCTGGAATGAGGGGGCCGAGAGCAGCGGCAAGGTGGCTGGGTCAGAGAACGACGCCGGCAAGAATGACGCTGAGAACCCCAAGGGAGAGGAGCAGCAGCTGGACATGGAGGCAGCACAGCGGAGCGCCCTGGATAAGGGTGCTGGGTGCTACGGCGAGGTGCCTGAGGCAACAAGTGACGCCGACGAGCAAGCTTCGGCTTTCCCCGGAGTGCGGTCACAGGGGGCCGGCGTGTTTGGTGTCGGGAAGGTGGTGTTGAAAGCGGTCGGGAGCGGTCCAGTGGACAAGGAGGGATGGCGTGCCGGACAGCACTGTGGGGCCAAGAGAAAAGAGAGCGGAGCGGAACCAACGGGTGTGGTTCTACAGTGCACCAGAAATCACCATTGCCACGAGAGAGGTTCAGACTGGGTCAGCAGGATGGCCCAACTCAAGAAGGGGGTCCGGTCGTGACATGGGGATGCAGGAGGTCGGTTCAGGTTCCCCTGCGGGTAGGTGACGAGGTCCAGCCCAGAAAAGAGAAGAGGTTAATGGTGGGAAGAGACATTTTCCCCGGGGAGGGGGGCTTCGACCCTGAGGGCAGACAGCGGCCAGGGGCACACATGCTGCCCGGGGCCTCCAAGCCAGTTTGGTCTATGGCTTCTTCTTCTTCTTGTTCTTCTAGATTTGATTGGTGATTGGCAACAAGCTCACAGATGCATTACCGCCACTGACTTGATTATCATCACTCTATGTCTCTGTATTACTCTATATATAATTCAAGGAATCTCTGTCTGTCATTCTGTGTGTGTGTGTGTGTGTGTGTGTGTGTGTGTGTGTGTGTGTGTCTTTGCTGCACAGAGACTGTGAAATTACTTGAAAGTATAATGTATAAATTTATTTATATACTGTGCTGTGTGCATGTGAGTGTGTGTGATATGGGATTAATTTTACATTTTAAGAGATGTGGTCCAATTTTGGTTGTTTTTGTGTGAATGTGGTAGGCTGTTTTATGACTGTTCATAGTTCCCTGCATTGTTAGTGTGTGAATCGGGTTCAAATTTCGGGAGGGCCAATCGGTGTACTTGCAGTTTTTCTGCGGGGGGGGGGGGGGGGGGTATGTCGCATGTGTGTATGTGATGCCATGCCCACCCACAAGGTGACATGTCAGATGGGCATGGCTCATGGTGTATATAGTTGTGTGTTCCCGATAATAAAGAGACAGTTGTTTGCTGCATGAAGGAGACTCCTGTTCCCTTATTCCCATACATAACAATCAGCTCCAGCAGAGTTTGAGTTCTTCATGTCCTTGATGATTTTCAAGACTTCCTCACAATCAATTGGCTTCAAGAAGAAAGAATTTGGGTAGTTTCCTGATAGATAATGTTTGAAAGAGGCAGCCTGGGGTTGGTTAATTTTATTAGATAAATTTTCTCCAGTGGCGACAAAATAATTATTAATTTTATCAGTGAGAGCGGGATTACTGACCATGTTATTGTTTGGAAGTGTGGAGGTTTTTTGGTCCCTATTTAGAACCTTATTTAGTACTCTCTTGGATTTCTTGGAATCACCCTGTGATTCCGTTATAAGTTATGCATAATAATTACTCTTTCTAATTGTCATGATCTGCCGTCCGGGCAGATCAGAGTGCAGAAGGAGAGCTCAAGAGTGCAGGCAGAGTCAGAAGTGAACAGTGATTTATTAACAGAACAAAACCAAACTAAAACTTGGCAAACATAGCATGGCATAGACATGGCCACCTTTTTTGGCATAGACATGGCACCTTTTTTGGCATAGACATGGCCACCCGTTTTTGCCATTCCATAGACATGGCATGGCAAAAACTCACATGGCATAGGAACATGGACAAAAAACTAGTCATGGATAGGAGACACAGAAATGACGCGATGACCTCCCGGAGAACACTGAACAGTGATAAGCATATACAGTATAGGGGAACTCATAAATGGGAAACAAAACAACCGAGAGGGTAATCAGGACAGCAGGTGAACTTACAGGATGGGAGGAGCCGCACACATACACATTCACAGACAGGGAGACACAGAAATACAAAGAACATGTAGGGCACCATACAAAGATACATCCATCCATCCATCTTCTACCACTTTTTCAGAGGTCCGGGTTGCGGAGGCAGCAGTTCTGGCAGAGAAGCCCAGACTTCCCTGTCCCCAGCCACCTGCTCCAGCTCTTCAGAGAGGATACCAAGGCGTTCCCAGACCAGCTGGGAGATATAGTCTCTCCAGCCAGTCCTGGGTCTGCTCCAGGGTCTCCTCCCAGAGGAACATGCCTGAAACACCTCAAGTGGGAGGCGTCCAGGAGGCATCCTGATCAGATGCCCATACCACCTCAACTGGCTCCTTTCAATGTGGAGGAGCAGCGGTTCTACTCTGAGCCTCTCCCGGATGACTGAGATCCTTGTCCTGTCTCTGAGGGTGAGTCCAGCAATCCTACGAAGAAAGCTAATTTCAGCCGCTTGTATCCGCGACCTTGTTCTTTTGGTCACTACCCAAAGCTCATGACCATAGATGAGGGCAGTAACGTAGATTGACTGGTAAATCGACAGCTTTGCCTTAGAGCTTAGCTCCCTCTTCACCACAACAGACCGGTACAACGTCCACATCACTGCAGATGCTGCTCCGATCCATCCGTCAATCTCTCGCTCCATTCTTCCCTCACTCGTGAATAAGACCCCAAGATACTTAAACTCCTCCACTTGGGGCAGGAGCTTGTCCCCAACCTGGAGAAGGCAATCCACCTTTCATCGGCTGAGGATCATGGACTTGGACTTGGAGGTACTGATTCTCATCCCAGCCGCTTCACACTCAGCGGCAAACCATCCCAGTAAGAACTGTAGGTCATTGCTGGATGAAGCCAGCAGGACAACATCACCTGCAAACAACAGAGACGAGATCCTGTGGTCACCAAGCATGACACCCTCTGTTCCTTGGCTGTGCCTAGAAATCCTGTCCATGAAAATTATGAACAGGATTGGTGACAAAGGGCAGCCCTGGTGGAGTCCAACTCTCACTGGGAATGAGTCCGATCGAGTATCGACAAAATGAACCAAACTCTCACAACGGTCGTACAGAGACCGAATAGCTTGTAACAACAAGCCCGAAACCCCATACTCCCAAAACACCCCCACAAAAAAACACGAGGCATGCGGTCAAATGCCTTTTCCAAGTCCACAAAACACATGTAAACTGGTTGGACAAACTCCCATGAACCCTCAAGGATTCTTGATAGGGTAAAGAGCTGGTCCGATGTGCCACGGCCAGAACGAAAACCATATTGCTCCTCCTGAATCTGTGGTTCGACCAATGGCCAGACTCTAAAGTTGATCCCTCTAATGTTGGAGCACACCCTTCAGTCCCCTTTTTGAAAGAGAGGAACCACCACCCCGGTTTGCCATGCCAAAGGCACTGCCTCTGACCTCCACGCAATGTTGCAGAGGTGTGTCAACCATGACAGCCCTACAACATCCAGGGCCTTGAGGTACTCAGGGCGAATCTCGTCCACCTCAGGGGCCCGGCCACCAAAGAGATTTTTAACCACCTTGGCGACCTCAGGCCCTGTGATAGGCAAGTCGTCCCCCTCATCCTCTTCTTCCTCTGTGGAAGGCGTATCAGTAGGATTTTTTTTTTTTTGTTTTTTTTGTTTGTTTTTTTTTTTGTTACTTATTTGTACCCATAGGTAGACTTGGTTTGCAGTCTGGTGACAAGCCACCGGCTGCTGGTCGCTGCGTGCGTGAGCGCCCTAAACCTACATGTTTTTTTTGGTGTGCGGGAGGAAACCGGAGAAATCCCGGAGTAAACCCGCGCAACACGGGGAGAACATGCAAACTCCACACAGCTCACTGTTGGTCGGGGGCTGGGATCGAACCCACGATCTCATGATCCCCGCGATCCCCTGGCCGAGGGTAAAACTGTGCTGCCACAGTGCTAAACCACTGCGCCACCGTGCAGCCCTATCAGTGTATCAGTGGGATTGAGGAGATCTTCGAAATATTCCTTCCACCGCTTGACGATATCCCCAGTCAAAGTCAACAGCGCCCCATCCGCACCATGCACAATGTGGACAGGGAGCTGCTTCTCCCTCCTGAGCCACTGGACAGTTTGCCAGAATCTCTTCAAGGCCGATCGAAAAGTCTTGCTCCATGGCCTCACTGAACTCCTCCGATACCCGAGTTTTTGCTTCAGCAGCCACCCGAACTGCACTCTGCTTGGCCTGCTGGTACACCTCAGCTGCGTTGGGAGTCCCACAAGCCAACCGAGCTTGAAAGGACTCCTTCTTCAGCTTAATGGCCCCCCTCATCACTGGTGTCCACCACTTGGTTCAAGGGTTGCCACCCCGAGATGCCCCGACGACCTTGCGGCTGCGGCTCTGAGCTGCTGCTTCAACAATGGAGGTGGAGAACATGGCCCATTCAGACTCCATGCATCCAGACTCCCTCAGAATGTGGTTGAAGTTCTTCCGGAGGTGGGAGTTGAAGACCTCCCGGACAGGGGCCTCAGCCAGATGTTCCCAGCATGCAATCACTATACGTTTGGGTCTACCAGGTCTGAATGGCATCCTCCCCTGCCATCGGATCCAACTCACCACCAGGTGGTGATCACTTGACAGCTCTGCACTTCTTTTTACCCGAGTGTCCAAGACATACGGTCGCAGGTCTGATGACACAATAACGAAATTGATCATCGACCTGCGACCTAGGGTGTCCTGGTGACAGGTGCATATATGGACACCCTTTTGCTTGAACATGGTGTCCGTTATGGACAACTGTGGTTAGCACAGAAGTCCAATAACTGAACACCACTCGGGTTCAGATTGGGCAGGCCGTTCCTCCCAATCACCCCCTTCCAGGTTTCACTGTCATTGCCCATGTGTGCATTGAAGTCCCCCAGTAGGACAATGGAGTCTGCAAGAGGAGCACTCTCCAGCACCCCAGTCAGAGACTCCAAAAAGGGTGGGTACGCTGAACCATCATTTGGTGCATAGGCGGAAATGATGGTCAGGACCCGTTTCCCAACCCAAAGGCGCAGAGAAACAACCCTTTCGTCCACCAGGGAAAACTCCAATATAGAGGCACCAATGTGGGGGGATACAAGAATACCCACCCCTGCTCATCGCCTCTCGCCCAGGGCAACTCCAGAGTAGGCCAAGCTCCAGCCCCTCTCCAGGAGACTGGTTCCGGAACCGAAGCTGTGTGTTGAGGTGAGGCCGACTATATCTAGCTGGTATCTCTCAACCTCATGCACCAGCTCAGGCTCCTTCCCCACCAGAAAGGTGACATTCCACATACCAAAAGCCAGTTTAGGAAGCTTGGGATCTGACCACCAAGGTCTCCGCCTTTGACCGCCACCTGATCCACATACCGCTGGACCCCCATGATCCCTCCTGCAGGTGGTGAGCCCACTGGAGGGCGGATCCATGTAACTCCTTTGGGCTGAGCCCGGCTGGGTCCCATGGGCGGAAACCCGGCCACCAGATGCTAGCCATCGAGCCCCTCCCCCAGGCCTGGCTCCATGGTGGGGCCCCGGTAACCCCATACTGGGCGGGGTACACTGAATCCTTGTTCTAGTATTTATCATGAGAGTCTGTTGGATCATTCTTAGTCTGGCCCTTCACCCATATTATATTATAGTATAGCAGATAGGGTAGCAGATCTCTGTTCTGCTCACCGAGCTGCCTGACAGGACAAGGAAAAAAAACAACATTACAGCCAATGTTTGAACATTTATACAGTGGTGTAAAAGTGTTTGTCCCCTTCCTGATTTCTCTTTTTCTTTGTATGTTTGTCACACTTGAATGTTTCAGATCATCAGACTAATTTAAAAATTAGACAAAGATAACACAAGTAAACACAAAATGCAGTTTTTTAAAGGTGGTGTTTATTTTTAAGAGTAAAAAAAAATCCAAACCTACATGGCCCTGTGTGAAAGAGTGAACCCCCCCCCCCAAAAAAAAAAAACGAAACAAAACAAAACAAAACATAATTTAACTGTGGTTTATCACATCTTTGGAAAGCTGAGTTCAATTTGTCTAGCCACACCCAGGCCTGAGTACTGCCACACCTGTTCTCAAACATGAAAACACTTAAATACGACCCGCGTGACAAAGTGAAGTAGACCAAAATATCCTCAAAAGCTAGACATCATGCTGTGATCCAAAGACATTCAGGAACAAATGAGGAACAAAGTAACTGAGATCTATCAGTCTGGAACAGGTTACAAAGCCATTTCTAAAGCATTAAGACTCCAGTGAACCACAGTGAGAGCCATTGTCCACAAATGGCGAATACATTGAACAGTGGTGAACCTTCCCAGGAGTGGCCGGCCGACCAAAATTACCCCAAGAGCACAGTGACGACTCATCCAAGAGGTCACAAAAGACCCCACAACAACATCCAAAGAACTACAGGCCTCACTTGCCTCAGCTAAGGTCAGTGTTCATGACTCCACCATAAGAAAGACACCGGGCAAAAATGGCCTGCCTGGCAGAGTTCCAAGACAAAAACCACTGCTGAGCAAAAAGAACATAAAGGCTCCACTCAGTTTTGCCAGAAAACATCTTGATGATCCCCAAGACTTTTGGGAAAATACTCTGTGGACTGACGAGACAAAAGTTAAACTTTTTTGAAGGTGTGTGGCCCATTATATCTGGTGTAAAAGTAACACAGCATTTCTGAAAAGGAACATCATACCACAGTTAAACATGGTGGTGGTAGTGTGATGGTCTGAGATGATCTGGGATCTGGGATCTGGGATCGTCACTTCCTTGTGGTAACGTATCGTCACTTCCTGTTTTGCTGTCTGCCTGTGTGGTTTGCTCTCCAGCCACTAGCTAGCCACTAGCTATGGCTACTAGCTCTCTTTCCTCTCCTCCTCTGGTGTGCTCTCTCCGTCAGATGTTTAGCTACACCTCTGCCTCTTTTAGTGATAACGGTAAATGTAATAAATGTTGTCTTTTTGAGGCGCTCGAGGCGAGGTTGTCTGATTTGGAATCCCGGCTCCGCTGCATTGAAACACCGTCTGCGCCAGTTAATCTCGACGGAGGCCCCTTAGCTGCAGCGGAGCTAGCTAGCTTAGGCCCCCCTGTCAGCGGTTCCCTGGCTCTCCTCAGCAGCGAGGAGACTGGGTGGGTGACGGTGAGAAGGAAGCCTAGTTGCAAAGCCCCGGTACACCACCAACCTGTTCACGTTTCTAATCGTTTTTCCCCGCTCAGCGACACACCCGCTGAGGAAAAAACTCTGATCATTGGCGACTCTGTAGTCAGAAACGTGAACCTAGAGACTCCAGCGGCCATAGTCAAATGCATTCCTGGGGCCAGAGCAGGCGACATCGAGTCAAATTTGAAAATGCTGGCTAAAAGTAACTGTAAATATTCCACAATTGTTATTCACGCCAGCATTAATGACATCCGTCTCCGGCAGTCGGAAGTCACGAAACTTAATATAGAATCGGTGTGTGACTTTGCAAAAACGATGTTTGCCACTGTAGTATTCTCTGGGCCCCTCCCCAATCTGACCAGTTGACATGTTTAGCCGCTCGTCATCCTTGAACCGTTGGCTGTCTGTGTGGTGTCCTAAAAATGACGTGGGCTACATTGACAATTGGAGCTCTTTTTGGGGAAAACCTGGTCTTATGAGACGAGACAGCATTCATTCCACTTTGGATGGTGCTTCTCATTTATCTAACAATCTGGCATCTTTTTTATCCAAATTTCCAAAACCCTGACTACTCAGAGTTGGGACCAGGAAGCAGAGTCGCAGTCTTACACGCCTCTCTGCAGCTCCTCTTCATCTGCCACCCCTCAGCTTAGCCCCTGTCTTCCCCATCAGAGAATCATTGTCTGCTCCCTCCAAAGTAAATAAAAATATAATGCATAAGCATCCCAAAGTGATAAAGCAAAATATTGGTAAAACTCAAATTAAACATAAAGCCTCTAAATTGAATGATTTGGCCTCTGTTCCTCCTCATAATTTAAAAATTAAATGTGGTTTATTAAATATTAGGTCTCTAACTCTCAAGTCTCTGTTAGTCCATGATCTGTTAATTGATCATCAGATTGATTTAATTTCCCTTACAGAGACTTGATTAGGGCAAGAGGATTATGTTGGTTTAAATGAATCAACTTCCTCTGGTTATTTAAACTGTCAAAATCCCAGAAGTTCTTGTCGTGGAGGAGGAGTAGCAACAATTTACCATTCCAAATTACTAGTTAATGTAAAGCAAAAAACATGTTATAATTCCTTTGAGGGCCTGGTCCTCAGTATTGGGCACTTTAGCAATTTTAGGTTAAATCAAATTTTATTTGCCATAGTTTATCGTCCCCCATCAACCTATTCAGAATTTTTATCCGAATTTGCTGATTTCTTAGCTGATTTAGTGCTGAAATCTGATAGAATAATTATAGTAGGGGACTTTAACCACTTGCACTCCGTTGTTCCACGGGCGGGCAAGTCTCTGCGTCCTAGGGCGCACGAGGGCGCACGAGAGCGCACTTGTGCGCCCTCGGACGCATGACGCATGATAAGGATATTGATGGTGGTGATGTAGGTGGTGTGGTCTCCAAGCGCCACTGGGAAAAAAAAGCTGCAGACACAGCCGCGAACAGATTAGTTCATCTGATTGACCTCTCATTCGACTAATAAGAGCCTTGAATTGGGTTTCTGAAACCTTGAAGAACCAATGAATGAAAACCTAGGAAGGAGGACCCGCCTACTGTGAATGCAGGAGCCAATTGAAGCACAGAAGTTCGGGCTGGGTGAAGAGAGATTTACTGTTGCAGCAGATGAAAACAAAGGACGCTGGACGAATCTGCTTCAGACCCCGCAGCATGGAGACCACCCACAAGTGGGACCTGCACTCATTCCAGCAGAATAGACGTTTAGGATTCTCTTCCGTCATCATAGACCAACGGAGGCCGACGACAAAAGTCGTAAATCATTCGCCAAAACGGCAATAATGGAATTATGTTTTGACCGGGACCCACGAGCGGACCAGCATCGCGTTCGTCTGACAATGGGGAAGAGAAGTTCGCCAGGACTCTGCTGCTGTGAAGAGGTAAGGTGTTATAAGCTAAATTTATTATTTATCCCTGAAAATTGTAATCCAAAATGACTTTTGACCGATCGGTAAATTACAACTGTACAGCACACGAAGTACGAAGTGCATGCGCCGCGATAAACGGTTCATTTGCCGTGTTCGGACCGTGAACGCTCCCCCCCCCCCCCGCTGCAGAAGAGGAGCGGGGGGGGGCTGCGTTCACGGTCCGAACGCCCTGCGGTCCGCGGGGGGAAGCATATGAGTCTATTCCGTCATGTAGCGATGGCCGTCTTCTGTAGCGAGGGGAGAGGACAACCCCCCCCCACACACACACAGTAGCGGGGGGGGGGAGCCGCTGTGAAAACATGCAAGGAGTGTAATCCGTCATGTAGCGAGGGCCGAACTCCGTCCTTTGTAGCGGGGGGGGGGGCAACCCCCCCCCCCCAAACACACACAGCCCTGAATGTGACCTTTCATTAGAGCCCAAAATGAAGATTCTACATTGAATCATTCAAAAGTTACAGACGTTTTTCCAAACTGTGCCATTTGGCACAATTTGGCACAGTTCCAAAATGCCTGGGAACAGCCTGAGAACAAAGCTGTGTAAAATATTCAATTTTTGTGGTATTGTTACCAAATTTGGATCTCAGCTTGATAACACTTGGTTCTACATTTCTGTTGCATTTTCCAGCCGGATCGGACAGCTGTGTGTTATTTGCAAGCATTTGTATCCAAAAAAACACCGTGGCCAAATTTATTTTCTTCAAGTTCAGTATGTTTAGATGACTGTAACTCAGTGGCCGGAGTACGTAGACAGATTATGTTTTATTTGCTAAAAAAAGTCAAAGTGTTTTCTTTTAAATGAGACCAACCCCATGAAGATGCTGCAAAGGATTGAATAACAGCTTTCGATTTACTTTGGGCACGTTATTTTTTGGCATTTTTAGGAAAATTGCCCGGAGTGCAAGGGGTTAATATACATGTGGATGTAGATAGTGACTGCCTTAATGTGGCATTTAATTCAATATTAGACTCGATTGGGTTTTCTCAGAAAGTAGGAAATTCTACTCATTACCTCCACCATACATTGGACCTTGTTCTGACATATGGCATAGAAATAGAAAATCATGTAGTGTCTCCTCACAACCCTGTACTGTCAGACCATTGTCTGTTAACCTTTGATTTTACTATTTCTGACTATTTGGCTCCTAAAGAAAAATATTATTACAGTAGATGCCTCTCAGATGATGCTGTTACCAAATTTATGCAGATTGTTTCCTCTATGCCATGTGTCAACACAACGGAAATAAGCTATAGACAGAATGCTCCTTCTGTAACTGATAACATGGTGGATAGTGTTTCAGCTTCTCTGCATCAGACTCTAGACTTGGTGGCCCCCTTAAAAAAGAAAAAGTCTAATCAGAGATTTCTAACTCCTTGGTTCAACACAGAAACTCGTAGCTTAAAACAGAAGACTCGTCAATTAGAAAGAAAATGGTTCTCCACTAATTTAGATGAAATCTATTTAGCTTGGAGAAATCATCTTTTAATTTATAAAAAATCTCTTAGAAAAGCTAGAACGAGTTATTACTCTGCATTAAAAGAAGAGAACAAGAAAAATCCCAGGTTTCTTTTCAGTACTGTAGCCAGGTTGACAAAGAGTCAGGACGCTGTCAATCCTAGCATTCCCTTAGAGCTTACTAGTCAGGACTTTATGAACTTTTTCAATAATAAAATTTCATCCATCAGAGATAAAATCAATCAGATTCTTTCCACAGTTAACTTAAATACTGTAACTACTACAATTCCTTCTACTGATGTCTGTCTTGATGAGTTTACTCCAATCGACCTTTGTGAGTTAGACAAAATAGTTTCCTCATCCAAACCTTCAACTTGTCTTTTAGACCCTACTCCTACCAGGTTATTTAAAGAAGTCTTCCCACTTATTGGTAGCTTTATTCTTCATATAATCAATTCTTCATTAACTTTAGGCCATGTACCGCAGGCTTTTAAAACGGCTGTAATTAAACCCTTACTCAAAAAGCCAACGCTAGATCCAGGAGCTTTAGCTAACTATAGACCAATCTCTAATCTCCCTTTCATTTCAAAAATCTTAGAAAGAGTTGTTGCTATGCAATTATTTGACCACCTACAGGGAAATGGTTTACTTGAAGAGTTTCAATCTGGGTTTAGAATCCATCATTGTACTGAGACAGCCTTAGCGAAGGTCACTAACGACCTCCTCATTGCATCTGATAATGGACTAGTTTCTGTACTTGTCCTTTTAGACCTTAGTGCAGCTTTTGATACTATCGATCATAATATTCTACTTGATAGATTAGAACACTATGTTGGACTTAATGGAACTTCATTGCAGTGGTTTAGATCTTATTTATCTGATAGGTTCCAGTTTGTTCATGTAAATAATGAGTTTTCTTTCAACTCAAAGCTCAGTCATGGAGTTCCACAGGGATCTGTGCTAGGCCCTACTCTTTTTAGCTTATATATGCTTCCGTTAGGCAACATTATTAGAAAGCACTGTATACATTTTCATTGTTATGCTGATGACACACAATTATACCTGTCAATGAAGCCAGATGATAGTAATCAATTAGCCAAGTTAGAAGCCTGTCTTAAGGAAATCAAAGCTTGGATGACTTGTAATTTCCTGCTATTAAATTCAGATAAGACTGAAGTCATTCTTGTTGGTCCAAAAAACCTTAGAAATTCCTTTCCAAATCAAACTTTCAGTTTGGATGCAGTTACTCTTTCTCTTAATAGCTCTGTGAGGAACCTTGGAGTTATTTTTGATCAGGATTTGTCCTTCAATTCACTTATTAAATTTGTTTCTAAGACTGCCTTCTATCATTTGCGTAATATTGCCAAGATTAGGAGCATCTCGTCTCAGAGTGATGCTGAGAAACTGATCCACGCTTTTGTTAGCTCGAGATTAGATTATTGTAATTCTTTATTATCAGGCTGTCCTAAAACATCTTTAAAAAGTCTTCAGCTGATCCAAAATGCTGCAGCAAGAGTTTTAACAGGTACTAGAAAGAGAGATCATATCTCTCCGGTTCTGGCCTCCCTTCACTGGCTTCCCATAGAGTTTAGAATTAAGTTTAAAATCCTTCTTCTTACTTACAAAGCTCTAAACAATCAGGCTCCTTTTTATTTAAAAGATCTGATACTACTGTATTATCCTAACAGAGCACTACGCTCCCAAAATGCAGGATTACTTGTAATACCTAGAATCTCCAAAAGTACAATGGGAGGCAGAGCCTTCAGTTATCAAGCTCCTCTCCTGTGGAATCAGCTGCCAATCTGGATTCGGGAGTCAGACTCGATCTCTGTTTTTAAGAATAGGGCTAAAACCTACCTTTTTGATATAGCCTACAATTAGGGAGGGATCATGTGTTTCTGAACCCTCCCTTAGTTATGCTGCTAATAGGTTTAGTCAGCCGGGGGACCTCCAGTAATGCACTGGGCCTCACTCCTTTTCTCACTCTCAATGAAATATTTTTTTTTGCTGGTCATTAACATTTGTTTGTTCTCTCCCATAGATTGAGTCCCCATCGTGCTGTTTGCTCTCTACATGTCTGTTCTTTTCTTCTTCTCTATCCCCTCACCCCCCAGCCAGTCGCAGCAGATGACTGCCCCTCCCTGAGCCTGGTTCTGCTGGAGGTTTCTTCCTGTTAAAAGGGAGTTTTTCCTCTCCACCGTCGCCAAGTGCTTGCTCACAGGGGATCGCCTGATTGCTGGGGTCTTTCTGCAACTGTGGGGGTTTCCCCTACAGTTGATAGTGCTATGAGATGACTGTTGTTGTGAAATGGCGCTATATAAATAAAGTTGAATTGAATAGAATTGAATTGAAGCTGTTTTGCTGCTTCAGGACCTGGAAGAATTTGCTGTGGTAAATGGAACCATGAATTCTGCTGTCTACCAAAAAATCCTGAAGGAGAATGTTGGGCCATCTGTTAGTTACCTCAAGATGAAGTGCACTTGGGTTCTGCAGCAGGACAATGATCCAAAAAGTCCTGACCTGAATCCGATTGAGATGCTATGGCATGACCTTAAAAAGGCCGTTCATGCTTGAAAACCCTCCAATGTGGCTGAATTACAACAATTCTGCAAAGATGAGTGGCCCAAAAATCCTTCACAGTGCTGTATAAGACTCATAGCCAGTTATGGCAAACGCTTGATTGCAGTTGTTGCTGCCAAGGGTGGCCCAACCAGTTATGAGGTTTAGGGGGCAGTCACTTTTTCACACAGGGCCATGTAGGTTTGGATTTTTTTCCCCCTTAATAATAAACACCTTCATTTAAGATAAGATAGGATAAGATAAGATAAGCCTTTATTAGTCCCACAATGGGGAAATTCCAGGATTGCAACAGCACAGGGATAGCAACACTCAGAGCAACAATCAGAACGCAAGAGAAAAAAAAAAAAGAAACAAGAGCAGCAAGTATACATAGGTACATACAAATATGTATATATATATATATATATATATATATATATATATATATATATATATATATATATATATATATATATATATATACTGTGTATATATATATACTGTGTGTATATATATATATATATATATATATATACTGTATATATATATAGAGAGAGAGAGATACACAGTGCGGAGCATTGTAGCTAGATGGAATAAATATGTAAATATATAAACACACACAGTGCGGAGCATTGTAGCTTGATGGAATAATATGTAGATATATAAACACACCCAGTGCGGAGCATTGTAGCTAGATGGAATAAATATGTAAATATATAAACACACACAGTGCGGAGCAGCACAATCATCTACTTAGTTATCCTACATGGTATGATTATGTACCCATACATATTCTCACCCTCCGTAGCGACCAGTATTTTCCTAGTTGTATGCCAGAGGGGACCATTGTATAAGTCTATTGCGTCTTTTGCATTCAAAACTATTAGGTTGTCACGTCTTTTTGCTATCTCTGCGAGCAGCCCTGCTTAGGTTGTACAGTCTGACACCCGTTGGTAGGAAGGACCTGCGAAACCTCTCGGTTGTGCACCTAGGATGATGTTGTCTGCTGCTAAATGAGCTCCTCGGTGCATTCAGTATGTCCTGCATAGGGTGGAACTCAGACTCCTGCAGAGATGACAGTTTAGCCACCGTCCTTCTCTCACCTATCTCCTCCACTGGATCAAGGCGCTGCCCCAGGACAGAGCTAGCTTTCTTGATCAGTTTGTTCAGTCTCTTCCTATCGGCTGCCGTAATGCCACTGCCCCAGCAGACCACTCCAAAAGTGATGGTTGATGCCACCACCATGTCATAGAATGTCTTCAGCAGCGCCCCTTGTACACCAAAAGACCTGAGTCTCCTCAGTAGGAACAGCCTGCGCTGTCCCTTTTTGTAGAGTGGGTCAGTATTGTGTGACCAGTCTTGTTTATTGTTCAGATGAACACCCAGGTACTTATAGGATGTCACCATCTCGATGTCTGTTCCCTGTATATTTACTGGTGCTGTGAAGGGTTGTCCTTGCCTGCGGCAGTCCACCACCAGCTCCTTAGTTTTCCTCGCGTTGATCTGGAGGCAGTTCCGATGGCTCCAGCCCACAAAGTCCTGGATAAGCCCTCTGTACTCAGCTTCATCTCCATTGGAGATGAGGCCAATGATCGCAGAGTCATCAGAGAACTTCTGTAGATGGCAGTGTGTTGTGTTGTGTGAGAAGTCCGCAGTATAAAGGGTGAACAGGAAGGGAGCCAAAACTGTTCCCTGGGGGGCCCCTGTGCTACCGATGATCGTATCAGACACACAGTCCTGGGTTCTCACAAACTGAGGCAGGTTAGTGAGGTAGTCCAGGATCCATGATGACAGGTGCTGGTCCACCCCTGCACACAGCAGCTTGTCCTTCAGGTTCATCGGTTGGATGGTGTTGAAAGCACTGGAGAAGTCAAAGAACATGATCCTCACCGCATTCCCGGGCTTCTCCAGGTGGGACAGAGAACGGTGAAGGAGGAAGATCACCGCATCCTCCACCCCAATGCCATGCTGGTAGGCGAACTGGAGTGGATCCATTGCTGGTCCCACCAGGGGGCGGAGGTGAGCAAGGAGCAGTCTCTCCATGGTCTTCATCATGTGGGACGTCAAGGCCACTGGTCTGTAGCTGTTCAGGTCTTTGGGGTAGGAAGTCTTTGGTACAGGTACCACACAAGATGTTTTCCACAGCTGTGGTACCCTCCCCAGCTTCAGGCTCAGATTGAAGATATACTCCACAATCCCACACAGCTGATCTGCACAGGACTTGAAGAGCTTTGCGCTGATGCCGTCCGGTCCCGATGCCTTCCTCGCCTTGATCTTCCTCAGCTCCGTCCTCACCTGGGTCTTAGTGAGGGTCAGGTTTGGGGCTGTGTGTTGGGAGTGGGGGGTGTTGGTGGAGCGGGGAGTGGGCAGCAGGACTTGATGTCTTTAGAGGCAGCAGTGGTTGTTGTGCAGTCAGGGGGGAGGGCGGTTGGTCAAACCTATTGAAAAACAGATTCAGATTGTTCGCCCACTCCCTGCCCCCCGTGGCCTGGGGGGAGGTATTCTGGAGCCCAGAGATGGTTTTCCGGTTTCTCCAGACCCCACTGATGTCGCTCTGTTGCAGCTTGTCCTCCATCTTCTTCCTGAAGCTGTCCTTGCCTTCTCTGATCTTTCTCCTCAGCTCCCTCTGTACGGACTTCAGCATCTCCCTGTTCCCCAACCTGAAGATCATCTTCTTCTCTCTCAGAAGTGTTTTTATCTCAGGGTTGATCCAGGGTTTGTTGTTTGAGCAACACCGTATGGTCTTGGTGGGAACGGTGTTGTCCACACAGAAGCTGATGTAGTCCGTGATGGTGTGAGTGAGGCCATCGATGTCCTCACCATGTGGATCGCAGAGCTGCTCCCAGGTGGTGGTTTCAAAACAGCCCTTTAGAGTGTCCATTGCCTCCTCAGACCATAACTTCACTGTGAGCATGACCAGAGGTTGTCTGTGCACTAGGGGTTTGTACACCGGCCGGAGATGAACCAAGTTGTGAGCCGATCTCCGGAATGGGGGGAGTTGTAATGAGGTGTACGCCTCCTTAGTGTTTGCGTAGAATAAGTTCAGTGTTTTATTGTCTCTAGTGTGGCATGTGACATACTGGGTAAACGTGGGTAGAATGGGAGACAGTGAAACATGATTGAAATCGCCTGAGATGAGGAGAAGAGCATCTGGGTGTTCTGTCTGCAGCCTGCTGGTTACTCAATGGATGACGTCACGTGCTGTCCCAGCGTTCGCCGTCGGATTTGCATAAACAACAATGCAGCTCATGTGTGAGTATTCCCTCGGGAGATATGTAGGCCGCATGCTAACAGTTAGCAACTCAATGTCTTTGCTGCAGTGTCGTTGTTTAACAACAACACTATTTTGTGTTTACTTGGGTTATCTCTAATACTTAAATTTGTTTGATAATCTGAAATATACAATATGTGTGACAAACATACAAATCAGAAATAGAAATCAATCAAGGGGGCAAACACTTTTTCACACCACTGTACATCTTTACAGGTAAAATCATTACTATATATTGTCAATGAGCTTTAAAACTGTGAACCTCTGGTTTGGACACGGAGAACCCCCCCCCCCCCCACCACCACCACCACCACCTCCCCATAAATGAAAGATGTGTGTCTGAAGAGACAAGTGTGTGTGTCAAGATGCACAGCAGATAGACAGGTAGGAGTTAATCATGGAAAGAGAGAGAATATTATCTGTATTTTTTTCCCAAAAAAACCACAGACTCTGATAAACAATACAGACCAACAGAATAAATTATTTATTTTCCCCTCTCTGCTCTGTACCGAGTGGTTGGGGACTGTAGGGAGTTTTCAAATGAAGGTGTTGCCAATAATTTCCAAATCTCTACTTTTTAACATGCATTCAATGCAATTTAGCTGTTGTCATGGATATTGTGTTAAAGTCTGTATTTGCTGTTGTACAGAAGAGTTTTTCTGTATAGCAGAAGTTTCTGCTTAATTTACAAATCACTGTAATAGGAAATTTTTGACAATCCTGTGCTTTGCTTGTATTGTTTTATAGACTATCACTGCAGTAAACTGGGAAAAAAAAACATTGTCTTTAAAATTTGTAATTCTTCTCACAACTTTTAGTGCAAAAAAACCTTTCAAAACATTGTAACTTTTATCGCAACTTTAAAAAAAAAAAAAAACACGAATTCAGGCTTTTTGGGCCCCAATAATCATAAAAACATCCCGCAAAATCCTGGAGGGACTGCTCCCCCGTCTATATGCACCAGTGTTCAGTCTGTGTTGGGTGTGGCGTCATTAGTGTTTCTGCCTGTTCCCTGTGAGTGTCCTGCCCTGTTTCCCCGTGAGTTCTGCATGCCTGGTTTTTGTTCTGTTTTCAGCTCATATGCTGCCTTTAATTTGTTCCAATTTTTGTTAATACATAATTGTTTTTGCACCAATCTCCTGTCTGTACCTGAGTCCTCTCTCAAACCCGTACCTGACAAGATCAAGAGGGGAGCAAGACAAGGAGACTACCTTTCACCTGTTTTCTTCATGATTAGTACTGAACCACTGGCTGAGACTATAGGACAGGATGAACAGATAAGGGGAATAGTGGATGGAGGAGGATCTACTCATAAAATTGCATTATTTGTTGATGTTATATTGTTGTTTATTAAAAACCCACTTCAGTTCATTCCCCATTAATGTGTAGCGTGACCTTGAGTTCCAATTTATAAAATTATTCTTTGTTGAAGAATTTTTTTTTTCCAACTCAAAAGTCTGGCTTTTGAGACTGCTTCTCTCACCCAAGAACTAGAGCTGTAACCCTATCCATCAGCCATAAAGTGGAAGTTTATCCCTTTCTCCAAGACTGTTTGGCAAAGGAATGTTCTAACTGACAGTTTTATGATCGACATAGTCAAGACTTTGGAAGCCAAGACTCTCCAGTAAACAACCTGTTTCACTGTGCCATCTGGTAGATGAATCAGGAATATTTAACTTTTTGCTTTGCAGTGGAATTTATGCTTTATGGACTATGAACTAACTCATATTCTTTCTCTTAAGACAGTATCTGCCAACAAAGACCTCATTGAAATCTAGGACGGACAATGGGTTTCAAATGCTTTTATTGATATGATTCAATTTGATATGATTGTGATATGTTCTGCTATTTTCAGTAAAAAATTAATGTTAAGATAAGATAAGATAAGATAAGCCTTTATTAGTCCCACAACGGGGAAATTCCAGGATTGCAACAGCACAGGGATAGCAACACTCAGAGCAACAATCAGAAGGCAAGAAAAAACAAGCAAGCAAGAGCAGCTAATATACATATGTACATATTACTATAAAATATATATATACACACACACACACACAGACACACAGTGCAGAGCATTGTAGCTGGATGGAATAAATATATGAATATATGAACACACAGTGCAGAGCATTGTAGCTAGATGGAATAAATATGTAAATATATAAACACCCACAGTATGGAGCATTGCAGCTAGGTGGAATAAATATGCAAGTATATAAACACACACAGTGCGGAGCAATGTAGCTAGATGGAATAATATGTAGATATATAAAAACACAGTGCGGAGCATTGTAGCTAGATGGAATAAATATATAGATATATAAATATAAACACACCCAGTGCAGAGCATTGTAGCTAGATGGAATAAATATGTAAATATATAAACACACACAGTGCAGAGCATTGTTGCTAGGTGGGATGAAACAGCATAACCGTCTATTTAGTTATCCTACATGGTATGATTATGTGCCCATACATATTCTCACCCTCCATAGCGACCGGTATGTTCCTAGTTGTATGCCGGAGAGGACCATTGTGTAAGTCTATTGCATCTTTTGCATTCAAAAAAAAAAAAAAAAAAAAAAAAAACTATTAGTTTGTTACGTCTTTTTGCTATCTCTGCGAGCAGCCCTGCTTAGGTTGTACAGTCTGACAGCCGTTGGTAGGAAGGACCTACGAAACCTCTCGGTTGTGCACCTGGGATGATGTAGTCTGCTGCTAAATGAGCTCCTCAGTGCATCCAGTATGTCCTGCATAGGGTGGAACTCGGACTCCAGCAGAGATGACAGTTTAGCCACCGTCCTTCTCTCTCCTATCTCCTCCATCGGATCAAGGCGTTGCCCCAGGACAGAGCTAGCTTTCTTAATCAGTTTGTTCAGTCTCTTCCTATCGGCTGCAGTAATGCCACTGCCCCAGCAGACCACTCCAAAAGTGATGGCTGATGCCACCACCGTGTCATAGAATGACTTCAGCAGCGCCCCTTGTACACCAAAAGACCTGAGTCTCCTCAGCAGGAACAGCCTGCGCTGTCCCTTCTTGTACAGTGCGTCAGTATTGTGTGACCAGTCTAGTTTATTGTTCAGATGAATACCCAGGTACTTGTAGGATGTCACCATCTCGATGTCTGTTCCCTGTATATTTACTGGTGCTGTGAGGGGCTGCCCATGCCTGCGGCAGTCCACCACCAGCTCCTTAGTTTTCCTCGCGTTGATCTGGAGGCAGTTCCGATGGCACCAGTCCACAAAGTCCTGGATAAGCCCTCTGTACTCAGCTTCATCTCCGCTGGAGATGAGACCAACGATCGCAGAGTCATCAGAGAACTTCTGTAGATGGCAATGTGTTGTGTTGTGTGAGAAGTCCGCAGTATAAAGAGTGAACAAGAAGGGAGCCAGCACCGTTCCCTGGGGGGCCCCCGTGCTACTGATGATCGTGTCGGAAACACAGTCCCGGGTTCTCACAAACTGAGGCCGGTTCGTGAGGTAGTCCAGGATCCATGATGACAGGTGCTGGTCCACCCCTGCGCGCAGCAGCTTGTCCTTCAGGATCATCGGTTGGATGGTGTTGAAAGCACTGGAGAAGTCAAAGAACATGATCCTCACCATATTCCCGGGCTTCTCCAGGTGGGACAGAGAACGGTGAAGGAGGAAGATCACCGCATCCTCCACCCCAATGCCATGCTGGTAGGCGAACTGGAGTGGATCCATCGCTGGTTCCACCAGGGGGCGGAGATGAGCAAGGAGCAGTCTCTCCAGGGTCTTCATCAAGTGGGACGTCAAGGCCACCGGTCTGAAGCTGTTCAGGTCTTTGGGGTGGGAAGTTTTTGGTACAGGTACCACACAAGATGTTTTCCACAGCTGTGGTACCCTCCCCAGTTTCAGGCTCATGTTGAAGATATACGTCACAATCCCACACAGCTGGTCTGCACAGGACTTGAGGAGCTTTGCGCTGATGCCGTCCGGTCCCGACGCCTTCCTCGCCTTGATCTTCCTCAGCTCCGTCCTCACCTGGGTCTTGGTCAGGGTCAGGATGGGGGGCTGTGTGTTGGGAGTGGGGGGGGTGTCGGTGGAGTGGGGAGTGGGTAGCAGGACTTGATTTCTTAGAGGCAGCGGTGGTTGTTGTGCAGACAGGGGGGAGGGCGGTTGGTCAAATCTATTGAAAAACAGATTCAGGTTGTTCGCCCACTCCCTGCCCCCCGTGGCCTGGGGGGAGGTATTCTGGAGCCCCGAGATGGTTTTGAGGTTTCTCCAGACCCTGCTGATGTCGCTCTGTTGCAGCTTGTCCTCCATCTTCTTCCTGAAGCTGTCCTTGCCTTCTCTGATCTTTCTCCTCAGCTCCCTCTGTACGGACTTCAGCATCTCCCTGTTCCCCGACCTGAAGATCCTCTTCTTCTCTCTCAGAAGTGTTTTTATCTCAGGGTTGATCCAGGGTTTGTTGTTTGAGTGACGCCGTATGGTCTTGGTGGGAACGGATTTGTCCACACAGAAGCTGAGGTAGCCCGTGAAGGTGTGAATGAGGCCATCGATGTCCTCACCATGTGGATCGCAGAGCTGCTTCCAGGCAGTGGCTTCAAAACAGTCCTTTAGAGTGTCCATTGTCTCCTCAGACCATAACTCCACAGTGTGCATGGCCGGAGGTTGTCTGTGCACTAGGGGTTTGTACACCGGTCGGAGATGAACCAAGTTGTGATCCGATCTCCCAAGTGGGGGGAGTTGTGATGAGGTGTACGCCTCCTTAGTGTTTGCGTAGAACAAATCCAGTGTTTTATTGTCTCTAGTGTGGCATGTGACATACTGGGTGAAAGTGGGCAGAATGGGAGACAGTGAAACGTGGTTGAAATCGCCTGAGATGAGGAGAAGAGCATCTGGGTGTTCTGTCTGCAGCCTGCTGGCTACTGAATGGATGACGTCACGCGCTGTCCCAGCGTTCGCCGTCGGATTTGCATAAACAACAATGCAGATCACGTGTGAGTGTTCTCTCGGGAGATATGTAGGCCTCATGCTAACAGCTAGCAACTCAATGTCTTTGCTGCAGTGTCGTTGTTTAACAGTGATATGTCCCGGTCTGCACCAGTTGTTGTTAACATACATGATCACTCCACCGCCCCTAGTTTTGCCACTCTCTGGTGTTCGGTCAGCTCGTATCGTGTGAAAACCCTCCAGCTCAATGTTAGCATCTGCTGCTAGTTCAGTTAGCCACGTCTCAGTAAACAAAAGGAGAGAGCACTCCCGGTAAGTGCTATCATAACGGGAGATAGCCGCTAGCTCATCTAACTTTCCCAGTATCGACCGTACATTTCCCATGACAACAGATGGAAGGGAGGGTCTGTACCTTATATTTTTTGTCCTCCGCCTTACTCCAGCCCGGCAGCCGCGGCGTTTTCGCCTCAGTTCTCTCGGTATGTCGAGTTTTTCCAGTGGGACCGGGTGGCGATTAAATGCTAGCAGCTCTTCCCTGTTATATCGTATCCTGCTATAAACAGTGGCTCCGTCCACCGGCTCAGGAGACATTTGGGATGATCTGTGTGTCCGTGATATAAGTGGGGTGAAAAAAAAAAAAAAAAAAGTGATCAAAAGAGAGAGGAAGGGAAAAAAAACTCGGAATCGAGCCGCTGTTGCAAAAGGCAGCCGACTGGTGTGGCGCCGAGAGGAGAAAAAAAAAAAAAAAAAAATGTTTGTATGCTTATTATCACAAGTTAATTACAGTAGATGTAGATGCATTTTATGCTCCTTTTTTGAGTAGAATATCTTAGTCACTAAAGTTTAAGGAATTTATGCTTTTTTTCAGCAACATGTGTCCTAAAAGGGGGTCTCACTTCTCAGATCAAATATCTCTTCCCCTCCTCATTCTTCAGCAGACCATAGCTGCACTTTAACTGACCAATAGAGTTCAAAGTTTCATTGCATTTCCCTTTTTAGGTCGAGTTTATGATCCTTGTTGGAAGAAGCTCAAATATAATTGGGCCACCTCAGGTCTCATGAAGTTTTGGGACCACCCTACAACACTAGAGAAAACAAGTTTTATTGCTCTTTGTTCAGAGTCTGCTCAGGTGTGGTTGGCCAAAGCTGTGAGCAGCTTTCTCTGCTTCTCCAATTTTTCTCCTATCGTTTTAAGAAAGGGCCCAGAGCCTGTCATGCTATGTGTAAATCCTGTTTCTTCATTCATTCATTCATCTTCTTCCGCTTAGTCCTTTTCAGGCCGTGGGGGGGCTGGAGCCTATCCCAGCATCTTTGGGCGAGAGGCAGGGCACACCCTGGACAGATCGCCAGTCCATCGCAGGGCCAACACAGAGTTTCTTTTTTTTTTTTTTTAAATCATTTTTATTATTTTAGTCTTCTTTTTCTTTAAATCATCGTGCAAGAAGATTTTGTTTAATTATTTTTTAAAGCTTAAACCAACTCATTTAACCCCTTGCACTCCTGTCAATTTCCCTAAAAACGCCAAAAAATAACATGCCCAAATTAAATCCAAAGCTGTTCTTCAATCCTTTGCAGCATCTTCATGGGGTTGATCTCATTTAAAAGAAAACACTTTGAATTTTTTGGCAAAACAGTCATAATCTCTCTAAGTGCTCCGGCCACTGAGTTACAGTCATCTAAACATACTGAACTTGAAGAAAATAAATTTGGCCTGGGTGTTTTTTTGGATACAAATGCTTGCAAATAACATACAGCTTCAGATCCGGGCTGGAAAATGCAACAGAAATGTAGAACCAAGTGTTATCCAGCTGAGGTCCAAATTTTGTAACAATACCACAAAAAATGAATATATTACAAAGCTTTTTCCTCAGGTAGTTCCCAGGCGTTTTGGAACTGTGCCAAATTGTGCCAAATGGCACAGTTTGGAAAAACGTCTGTACTTTTGAATGATTCAATGTAGAAGCTTCATTTTGGGCTCTAATGAAAGGTCACACTCAGGGCTGTGTCTGTGTGTGTGGGGGGGGGGTTGTCCCCCCCCCTCGCTACAGAGGACGGAGATCGGCCATTGCTACATGACGGATTACACTCGGATGTGGCGATGTGGCCACAGTGGCGCAGTCACCGCGGCTTCTCCCCCTCGCTACAGAATAGTAACGGGGGGGGGGGGGCGTTCACGGTCCGGAGGCGGCGAACGAACCGTGTACCGCGGCGCATGCACTTCGGACATCGTGCGCCGCACAGTTGTAATTTACCGATCGGTCAAAAGTCATTTTTGATTACAATTTTCAGGGATAAAGAATAATTTGGCTTATAACACCTTACCTCTTCACAGCCACATTGTCCTGGCGAACTTCTCTTCCTCACTGTCAGACGAACGCGACGCTGGTCCGCTCGTGGTTCTGGTCTCGCGACCCGGTCAAAACATAATTCCATGATTGCAGTTTTGGCGAATGATTTACGATCTTCGTCGTCAGCCTCCGTCGGTCTATGATGACTATATAAGACAATCCTAAACACGCTGCTGGAATTAAAAAAAAAAAAAAATAAAGCACCGCCTGTGGCTGCTGTAGCAGTCTCTCTTCACCCAGCTTTAAACAAAACAGCTCAGCGAACTTCTGTGCTTCAATTGGCTTGCTGCGTTGGTAGGCGGGTCCTTCTTGCTAGGTTTTCAGTCATTGGTTCTTCAAGGTTTCAGAAACCCAATTCAAGGCTCTTATTAGTCGAATGAGAGGTCAATCATATCCAATCTGTTTGCGGCTGTGTCTGAAGTGGAAGAACTTTTTTTTTTTTTTCAGTGCGCTCTCGTGCGCCCTCATGCGCTCAAGGATGCTCGAGAGCGCCCTCGTGCGCTCTGGGACGCAGAGACTTGCCCGCCCGCGGTACAACGGAGTGCAAGAGGTTAAACCACCAACATCGGAAGAAATGAGTTTGTGATGTAATTTGACTTTCTGATGAGACTTTGCACCTTAAACTAGTTCCTTCTTCAGTGCATCAGAGAAGACCTCACCCCGCCTGTTGGAGACCAGCCTTTATGATCCCGGGAGGAGGCCATAACAGTGGTAAGGAGTCTCCCCACAGACCCACGCTGGTCCAGTGAAACAGAATCCAGTGGACCCGCCTGCTACCCATTGGGAAACAAAGTTTCTGCGGCTGACGGTCTGTTATGTAATTTACACTTGTCTTCAGAATATCCCTGATATAAGTTCTTTGAACCTAATTTTATGAAAACACCCATTAGAATCTCTAAATGCATGTTGTCTTTCATTACTCTACGTTCTTTTTTCAGAGTAAAACAAATTTTCAAATTTTTTTTATAAAGTTAATTATCATTTTCTTCATAAAATCGCATCCGCTTTTCTCAACCAATACTACTTTATGGTTTCCAATTTCCAGTATACTGACAAATTAAGCTATGTTTCATGTGGTTCCACAAATGCTTGATTCATAAGTAACTCAGTAATGGTCTATGGTGCCCATGATACATGTAAATTCTCTGTTTTAAAGTTATGCAAATATGTTAACCTATTCTGACATTTCTTATTAAATCATTGAAAGACATATGGGAGTTATTGTTTGATTTCATGTCCATCTTCTTGATCATCAGAGACAAGAACTCAACAAGGGTTTATTATGAGACTGATCAAATATTTTCAATAGGATTATTAACTAAGACTTAACTTACTAATTGCTAAATTCTTAAGCTTAAGTCTTAGTGCATAAGAGTTTCCACCTCTATAAAACGTGGATGGTGCCCTAACGAGGAATTGAGTGTGATGAAAGTAAATCTTCATTCCTACTCACACCCATATTTACACCAATACATGTACCAACATTAAATTACCTATAAAACCCTTTAATTTCACTACAAATGAATGAATATGGCTTTGTCTCAGGATATAAATTAAATTAAAATAAATCAGAGGCAATGATGATTTCTGGGATATGGCCTGAAGAATGAAAGGATATTTCCTTTCGTTGGTCAAAACAGGCATGCAGATACTTTGGAATAGTAATTACACGTAATCCTGTAATGTTGCTGACGTTTGGAAATAAACGTTGTTGAAAGTTGTGCTCAATTTGTAATAGTTCCTGAGCGCTGGGCTAAATTATGCAGAGTTCACCTAAGTCAGTCTAAGTTAAGCTCCTTTGGCAAATGTTGACTGAAATGCTGGTGAAAACAAATGTTTTTAGATCAAAACTCAGTTCAGACATGTAGCTAGCAACAAGCTAGACAAACTAAGAGTAAGGACTGAAGACCAGTGAGAGATTAAAGTGCTGCACCCTAATTTTCTGTGAGACCTGGCTCTCAGAGAGTCCCTGAGTGTGCCATTCAACTACAGACTCACTCAGCACATCGGGCAGACCGGACTGAAGCCTCAGGTAAGATGGGGGGGGGGGGGGGGGTTTATAAACAACTCGTGGTGCGGAGATGTACAGAATGTTTACAAGCACTGTCCGCCTGATGTTGAGTTTTTACTGCTGAAATGCCATCCCTATTATCTACCGAGGGAAGTCACTGCTGCGTTTTTGGCCGCTGTTTACGTCTGCCTGCAAAGCAACTACACAGCAGCGCTATGCAAACTCCATGACGTCATCAGTGTGAGTAGAGACGACTCATCCCGATGCTGTTTTTATTGTTGCTGGTGACTTTAACCAGTGCAATTTACGGACTGTACTTCCCAAATATTACCAGCAGGTGGACATTCCCACCTGCGATAAGAACACACTGGATAATGTTAACACAAACATACGTGGTGCATACAGAGTGGCACCCCACCCCCATTTCGGACAGTAAGATCACATCTCACTGTTTATGTACCCAGCCTACAGACAAAAGCTGAAACAAACAAAAAAAAACTGGTATTAAACAAATTAAACACTGGACTCCAGAGGCTGAGAGCACCCTGCAAGACTGTTTTGCCTGTACAGACTGGGATGTGTTTAAAGCTGCAGCCCCCCCGGGAAGATACTTCTGTAACCATACTGTACAGGACTATGCTGAGTATGTGACTGGGTATATCAGCACGTGTGTTGATACCATCATACCCACCATACAAGTCCCCAACCAGAAGTCTTGGATCAACAGTCAGGGACGTCAGATGCTGTTTGCTCGCTCTCTTGCATTTAAATCAGGCAATGAGGTCAAGTACAAAGCTGCAAAGTATGGGCTGAGAAAGGCTATAACAACAGCCAAGATGCAGTACAGGGAAAAGCTGGACAACCTCTACTCCACTCCTGACCCGGGGAGCATGTGGCAAGGCCTGCAACACATCAGAGACTACAAGAGGACCGACAACAACACCACTAGCTCCAGAGACAGCCTGCCAGATGATCTCAACATCTTTTACACCCGCTTTGAGACCTCCTTGCAAGGCAGCAGGACCAGACAACATCCTTGGACGGGCTCTCAGAGCATGTGCTGCTGAGCTGACTAACATTCTCAAATCCATCTTCAACCTCTCCCTCAACCAAAACATAGTCCCCTTCTCCTACAAAACCACAACCGTTGTCCCCCTCCCCAAAAAGAGTCCGCCAACCTGTCTAAATGATTACAGACCGGTAGCACTCACTCCAATCATCATGAAGTGCTTCGAGAGAGTGGTGCTGCCCCTCATTCAGGACAGCATACCGGACCCCCTGCAGTATGCCTACCAGCCCAACAGGTCCACCTCAGATGGCATTGCTGCAGTGCTCCATTACTTTCTCTCCCACCTGGAAGATAAAGACTCCTACATTAGGATGCTCTTTGTTGACTACAGCTCCACATTTAACATGGTCATCCCCCATAAACTCACCGACAAACTTTCTTCACTTGGCCTGCACCCCACCCTCTGCGACTGGCTACTGGACTTTCTAACTGGCAGGCCCCAGTGTGTCAGGATGGGTAACAGGACCTCAGCCAGCATCATCATGAACACAGGTGTCCCAAAGGGTTGTGTCCTCAGCCCCATCCTCTACATCCTCTTCATCCATGACTGTGTTGCCTCCCACAAGAACAATATCATCTTAAAGTTCATGGATGACACAGCAGTGATAGGACGCATCACTGGTGGTGATGAAGCATCCTACAGGAGGGAGGTGGCCAGCCTGGTGTCATGGTGTGAGGACAACAAGCTCACCCTCAACACAGACAAGACAAAGGAGATGATAGTGGATGAGGAAGGGGAGGAGGAGACCTCATCAGTCGCTGTTCATCCAGAAGCTTAAGGTGGAGAGGGTGAGCAGCTTTAAATACCTGGGCATCCACATCAGTGAGGACGTTACGTGGGCACTGAACACCACAAAGCTGGTGAAGAGAGCTCAACAGCGGCTGTACTTTCTGAGGAGGCTGAAGAAGTTTGGCATGTGCCCCAAGATCCTCAAAAATTTCTCCAGCTGCATCATCGAGAGCATCTTGACCAACAGCATTGTAGCATCATCGTCCTCCTCAAAACCAAGACAGAAGATCACTTCTCTCCAGTCTACAGGAATTTCATTTTATTCATTACACAGGAATATCACCTTTCTGCCTTCTCAGGAATATCATTGGCTTTTATGCCGACTCATGCAGGCTTCTTCCAGGCCTGACCAAAGATGCTTGCTTTCCCAGGACCCCAATGTAAACAGTTGCCCCTCGCAGAGATTGTAAGGATCAGAATTTGCTTTTAAAGGCTCAAAGGAACATAAAACTCAGGAGACCAGACCTCTCAACATGAACACTGCATTTGATAACGTACCTTTTCACAGGAAACCAATGTTTTTAAAAGAGTCATAAACCACTTAATCTGACGGTTTTATAGCCTATGCTGTCCAGGTATCTTCGCCAGATACTAAAGGAAATCATCTACAGTTCAACAGTACCTCCTAGCGGATACCTACGGAATGTGTTTTCAGTACGTAGGATGACTTTTAATTTGTTCTAAATATTAAGTTTCTTTCAGCTTATCCTCTGGATCCTAAGGACACTGAAAATCATCCCTCTTATCACCAACCATGGTTTGCTGCATGTTCTGCTGTTCTAATCTTGATCTAAATGTGAATGCATGTATTATAATTATGTATAAGAAATGTTATATTCATGAGTGTTATTGGAGTAATGGTATAAATGCATGATCACCATATATTAGCCAAGTCATTTAATTTAGTTAGATTTTATAGTGAGCATTTATCTCATAAGAACTGACTGAGTGTTGATTTTCCCTCTGAAATTTCATGGGATGGTGTCTTCATTTGATTGGCTGCTCTCAAACAAAGAAGTGTTCTCACATTGGATAGCAGCCATTTCAAACTGCCTCTGAAAAAGCCGATTGGTCAGTCTTGCGACTACATCATCAGTTTTACGACCCGGCGAGGTAACTTTAAAAGAGAGGAGTTAGATTTGAGTTTAGTTAAGAGTTTTGAAAAAGTCAGAGATCAGAAGTTAAGAGAATGAAAAAAAAGGGTAGAAGTAGAGACAACAGGCAGGAAGATTAGAACAGCAAAGCGGTAATAGAATTAAGAATTAGAAACACAGAAAGAAGAAAGAAAGAGATTTTGAGAAAGATTAGGAACTAAATTAAGATTAAAGAAGCAGAATAGTAATCTAGATCTCAGAAGAAGATTCCATTCCACCATTTCAAGGCCCTGTGAAGTTTTATTTTATTCTCTGTGTGTTTGTCAAATCTTTTCTTATATTCTGGAAACTGAGGAAGAACCATTTTTCTTTAGAGCTCGTCCCTTTTTAGAGAATCAAATTCTCAAACTTTTTCCTTCACCTCAGAAGCCATTCTTATCCTAGTAAATGTTTTTCTAACACTTTTTTTATGACTTTTCACGCCATTAAAGTGGACCTTTAATTTGCCTAGTTTAAAGTGAACAGAGACTGAGAAGATTTTCCTTCAGTTTTCGGGTCGATCCCGCTACAAGAGACCCCAAATTTGGATTCTTTTCCCAAGGACTTTTCACGCCGCCCTGAGACAAACCACCCACGGCTGCAAATGTGTCTTTGAAGGGCCCCCCAGCTGAGTTATCACCCCACGGCTGTGAGTGAGGACAGCAGCCGCTTCCTCCGACGTCCTAACTTCAAAACCCAGCGGTACCGACCCGCGGAACTTGGACCAACGGCCGTTGTGTGAGTGAGACTCTTATTTCTCCTATTTTCTGGGTTAAAACGTGATGTCCTAACAATTAAATTACAATTGAATATGGCCCGTATTTCAGGGCTCAATTAGTCTCTCAGCCGCAGGATAGAGCCGTAAACTGAAGCAAAAACTCTTAGTCATTTTTAAGTAACTGCCCTTAAATTTTGTAGATTAATTCAGGAGTCATTTTTAGATAATTAGCTTATGAATTTTCCCCATAAAATTGCGATGTTTTGTTAAAACATTCCAGCCTCATTTACCGTTGAAACATAAGTCTAGTTTCTCCTTGGTTCTGCAGAGGTGTAAAGCTGGATTTTATGTTCAGGAACCCAATATCAGTTGATGTGATATTTTACGCTGTCATCATCTGAATCTGTTTATTCATCATTTGAACGCCATGCCATGTAACCTGAATGATTTTAATAAAAGAGTGAATAAGATCAGTAGAAGCGTTTTCCTTTCGCATATACAGGTTTCCTAATCACGGCAGGACAAAAACTCACTGAAACTTTGAGACTGATTCATTAAGTAATTTAAGGTACAAAATTAAATAGAATTAAAGTAAATTTTATTGTCCATTAGGACTGGTGCCCCTTTTACGAGTGCTTTTATTTAATTTAGCGGGTCAAGAAGTGACGGTTCAACTCCGCCCCCTTTCACACCCACTATTAAATAAAATAAATAATTCCTTTACCTTATGGCAAATATTTTATAGGCCACTTCATCCTACAGCATCACTGCGTGGTACGGCAGCACTACTGCCCTGGACCACAAATGCCTGCAGAGAGTGGTGAAGACAGCGGAGACGATCATCAGGACTACACTCCCCTCTCTGCAGAGCATCTGCCACTGCAGAGTCCAAAGGAAAGCTGCCACCATCATCCAGGACCCCATCCACCCCCAGCACAGAATGTTCAAACATCTACCCTCAGGCTGGAGGTATAGAAGTGTGAAATGCAGGACATCCAGACTAAAAAACTCCCTCTTTCTCACTGCCATTAACTCCTAGACAAATAAACTCCAGGCACAGCTTTGCAAATAGGAATTCACACACTGGTTGCTAAATTTGCACATTGCTCACTTGCACAGTGTATATAGTCTCACCCCGTCTCATGTCCATATCATCCATCCATCCATCCATCCATCCATCCATCTTCTACCGCTTTTCTGGAGGTCTGGGTCACAGAGGCAGCAATTCAAGCAGAGAAGCCCAGACTTCCCTCTCCCCAGCCACCTGCTCCAGCTCTTCAGAAAGGATACCAAGGCGTTCCCAGACCAGCTGGGAGCCATAGTCTCTCCAGCGAATCCTGGGTCTGCCCCGGGGTCTCCTCCTAGAGGGTCATGCCCAAAACACCTCAAGTGGGAGGCGTCCAGGAGGCATCCTGAAAAGATGCCCATACCACCTCAACTGGCTCCTTTCAATGTGGAGGAGCAGCTGTTCTACTCTGAGCTTCTTCCGGATGACTGAGTTCCTCAGACTATCTCTGAGGGTGAGTCCAGCAATCCTATGAAGAAAGCTCATTTCAGCCGTTTGGTATCCGTGATCTCGTTCTTTTGGTCATCACCCAAAACTCATGGCCATAGGTGAGGGTAGGAACGTAGATTGACTGGTAAATCGACAGCTTTGCCTTAGAGCTTAGCTCCCTCTTCACCACAACAGACTGGTACAACATCAGCATCACTACAGATGCTGCTCCGATCCGTCTGTCAATCTCTTGCTCCATTCTCCCCTCACTCGTGAAGACCCCAAGATACTTAAACTCCTCCACTTGGGGCAGGAGCTTGTCACCAACCAAGAAAGGACAATCCACCTTTTTCTGGCTGAGGACCATGGACTCGGACTTGGAGGTACTGATTCTCATCCAAGCCTCTTCACACTCAACGGCAAACCGTCCCGGTAAGACTTGCAGGTCATTGATGGATGAAGCCAGCAGGACAACATCATCTGCAAACAACAGAGACAACATCCTGTGGTCACCCACCATGACACTCTCCGTTCCCTGGCTGCACCTAGAAATCCTGTCCATAAAAATTATGAACAGGATCGGTGACAAAGGGCAGCCCTGGCGGAGTCCAAATCTCACTGGGAATGAGTCCGACCAAGTGTTGGCAATACAAACCAAACTCTCACAACGGTCGTACAGAGACCGAATAGCTTGTAACAACAAGCCCGACACTCCATATTCCCGAAGCACCCCCCACAAAAAAAACATGAGGGACGCGGTTGAATGCCTTCTCCAAGTCCACAAAACACATGTAAACTGGTTGGGCAAACTCCCACAAATCCTCGAGGATTCTCGAGAGGGTAAAGAGCTGGTCTGATGTGCCATGGCCAGGATGAAAACCACATTGCTCCTCCTGAATCCGAGGTTCGACCAACGGACGGACTCTCCTCTCCAGTACCTTGGCATAGACTTTCACAGGGAGGCTGAGGAGTGTGAGCCCTCTAAAGTTGGAGCACACCCTCTGGTCCCCTTTATTGAAGAGTGGAATCACCACCCCGGTTTGCCATGCCAAAGGCACTGCCCCCGACCTCCACGCAATGTTGCAGAGGCATGTCAAGCGTGACAGCCCTACAACATCCAGGGCTTTGAGGTACTCAGGGTGAATCTTGTCCACCCCTGGGGCCCAACCTCCAAAGACATTTTTAACCACCTTGGCGACCTCAGGCCCTTTGATAGGCGAGTCGTCCCCCTCATCCCCTGCTTCCTCTGTGGAATGTGTGTCAGTAGAACTGAGGAGATCCTCGAAGTATTCCTTCCACCGCCCAACGACATCCCCAGTCAAAGTCAGGAGTGCCCCGTACGCATCATACATACTGTGAACAGAGCTCCTTCCCTCTCCTGAGCTGCCAGACAGTTTGCCAGAATCTCTTCGAGGCCGACCGAAAGTCTTGTTCCATGGCCTCACTGAACTCCTCGCATACCCGAGTTTTTGCTTCTGCAACCACCCGAGCTGCACTCCGCTTAGCCTGCCGATACACCTCAGCTGCTTCGGGAGTCCCACAAGCCAACCAAGCTTGATAGGACTCCTTCTTCAGCTTAATGCCCCCCCCTCACCACTGGTGTCCATCACTTGGTTCGGGGGTTGCCACCACAAGATGCCCTGATGACCTTGCGGCCACAGCATGCCTCTACAATCAGAAAGGGACTGCACAAGCTTAGCTTGAATGGGAGGCATGCAATGAGGAAACCTTTGCTCTCTAAGACAAACATGAAAGCCTGACTGAAGTTTGCCAGAGAGAGTGTAGACAAAGACCAGGACTTAAGGAATAATGTTCTTCAGACAAATGAGTCTAAAATTTAATTATTTGGACACCAGAACAGAGGACATGTTTGGTGTAAACCAAATACAGCACTCCAGGGAAAAGAACCTCATACCAACTGTGAAGCATGGAGGTGAAAGCGTCATGGTTTGGGGACGCTTTGCTGCAGCAGGATCTGGCAAGCTCACCATCACAGAATCCACCATGAATTCTACTGTGTATCAGAGAGTGCTTGAGGACTACATGAGACCATTTGTAAAAAAAATTAAAGCTGAAGCAGAACTGGACCTTGCAACATGACAGTGACCCAAAACATACTAGTAAATTCACCAAGGACTGGCTAAAAACTAAGAAATGGAGAGCCCTTGACTGGCCGAGTCAAAGCCCAGATCTTAATTCCATTGAAATGCTGTGGGGTGACTTGAAACGAGTTGTACATGCAAGAAACCCCTCAAACATCTCACAGCTGAAAGAATTCTGCGTTGGGGAGTGGGGCAAACTTTCCTCAGACCAATGTCAGAGACTGGTAGATGGCTACAAGAAGCGTCTCACTGAAGTTATTTCAGCCGAAGGGGGCAAACACTAGCTATTAGGTGGTAGGGTGTCCTAACTTTTTCCTCAGGTAGAAAACACATTTTTGTTGATATCTTTTGTTTAATGAGTAAAACAAGGTTAATTTTTGTTATTTACCTGCAATTAAATTACCTTCTTTTCAGATAAATAAAAACAAGATTAGACATCAATATGTGAGCATTTCTTAATAAAGAACTGAATATTTAATGGGGTGTCCTAATTTGTTTCACATGACTGTATGTATGCATATGCTTGTAAAGTCTGAGATACTGACCATGTTTACATGCACACAAATAAACCAGTTATGTTTGGATTTTTGGAGTTGTCTGATTATTCAAGTGGCCATGTAAACAGAATAATCTGATCAAGGCCATGTACTGTAACTGGGGTCATTAACTCAAAACTCATAACTCATGACTCATAAACTGATTATAATCAGTTTATTCAGTGCATGTAAACACGACAAAACTGATTATTATATTTATCAGTTTATTCCCACAGCTCTGTAATTCGCCCTCCGCTGCCAGGAACTCCTGACCTTGTTAACCCGGGCAACGTCCGAACCGGTATGAGTTGCTCCCTGACTGACCATTTCATGAAACTGCTTGCAAAGCATTTGAGTACCGCTAGCTTTTGCTGGACTAGCGACACATTGATCAGACCTAAATGAAACAGTCATTGTCGCCCCCGACAGACTGCTATGATGATGATGATGGTGATGATGATTGTCAGTAATTGGTTTATTGTGACCATGTAACCAGGGTCATGACAAAATGCTGTTGTTAACATCAGAAAAAGCAGCAGCATTATTATTATCTTTCCACAAAATAAGGCAGCCCGATGTAACGTTCCTGTTCCTGGCAGAAACACTGAAAAGACAAAGCTAAAAGACTGGCATGTTTTACAGCCTCAGTTCTAATAGCCAATCACAGGGTGTTAGTTGGTAGCCATGGCCTATGAGTGGCCAATGGGATTCACGCTGTAATGTACCATATGTAGTCTATTTAGTGTTCCTACCAAGAACAGGGAAGTTCCATAGTGCTGTTACAGGTGATGCAGGCCTACTAAGCTTATGACGGAAGTGACATTCACCCAGTCAAAGGTTGATATACAAAGTTATACTGGAAAGATTTTTGAAAAGTGTTGTTTTAGTAATAGTTGCAACCCAGTCTACAAACATCGAGCTAGGGCATTTGGCTTTGTTTCATAGAACAACAAAAATTTGTATTGTCATACCAGATAAATATAAATGTTCATTTCCGTCTCAGCACCACGCTACCAAAGTACCTGTGCATCACTGTGGGGAACGAGGGACAGAAAGCACAAATCTGCACTGCAGCTCTGTCATAGGCAGACAGGTTGTAGGGTATCCACAGGAGATATTTCAGACATGTGTTTCATCATCCATGTCTAACACCTAGAAGTTAATCACAGAACTGCCCTCACTCTGTGTGCTGGGCCCCACCAGAAACTGAGTTAACTAAATAGTGCTAATTGAGTTAACTGGGTGCATTCTGCACACCAAAGCTGCAGCTTTGTGATGTCAATGCTCACGGCAGACACACCAAGTTCAACTAATGTCACCACTTTGACTTCTTTTGTAGATACTAATCTATCCTTTCTGTGGAATAACTTCAAGGTTGGCATAAACCTATTGATATACAGTTGCAATCAAAATTAGTCAATCCCCACTGCAAAATTAGATTTTTTTAGCAAAATGTACAAACTAGCAGGGGTTTACAATAAACAGATCAAACAAGATGAATTTAAATAGCTCAACACCACTAATATTACAAGTGGCTTCTCCAAATTAAACACAAAATGCCACTTTTAATGACTACTGCAGTTTCAAAATTATTCAACCCCTTTATGACAAGCATCTTTAGTGCTTAGTAGAGCGCTCTTTAGCTGTTATGACCTGCTGCAAATGTGATGCATAGTCAGACACCAGCTTCTGGCAGCATTCCTGAGGGATCTTCGTCCATTCCTCATGGGCAAAAGACCTCAATTTCACTAATATTCTTGGATTTATGTGCTGCACCCACCTTTTTCAAATCCCACCAGAGATTTTCAGTGGGGTTCAAGTCAGGTGACTGTGATGGCCACTCTAGTATCCAGGACTTCATCTTAAACCAAGCCTTGGTGGACTTTGAGGTATGCTTGGGATCATTGTTCTGTTGTAAGGTCCAATGATGCCCAAGCTTCAGCTTCCTCAAAGACATCATGACATTTTCTCCCAGGACTTCTTGATACTTGATTGAATTAATCTTCCCCTCCACATACTGCAGGTTTCCAGTGCCAGAGGAAGAGAAGCATCCTCGGAGCATTATTGAGCCACTGCCATGCTTCACTGTAGACAGGGTAGCCAGGATGTTCTTTTGCTCCTCCAGACATACCACTGATCCATAGGAACAAAATGTTTCAGTTTTCAGTTTATCACTCCACAGAAAATAATCTCAAAACCTCTTTGGTTTATGTATATAGTTCTTGGAGTTTGGGCATGGAACTCTTCGGCATTTAGTATCCACCTTACTGTGGAAACTGAAACCTAAGATGGATGCCCTGCCAAAGAGGGCATCTATCTTAAAACCAGATCGGATGGAAAGCTCTTCAACCTCTCCAGACTAAGAGCAAAGTCCAAGGTCCAGCTAAAATGTCTGCGTGACTTCCTCTTTGCAGATGATGCAACAATCACCGCCCACTCAGCCGAGGACCTTCAGCAGCTCATGACTCGTTTCAGCGAGGCTTGTCACGACTTCGGACTCACCATCAGCCTGAAGAAAACACAGGTCATGGGACAAGGCGTGGATTCTCCACCCAGCATCAATATCTCCGATCATGAACTAGATGTTGTCCTTGACTTCGTCTATCTGGGATCCACCATCAATTATTCCCTCTCTCTCAACATGGAGCTCAATAAGTGCATCGGCAAAGCAGCTACAACCATGTCTAGGCTGACAAAGAGAGTGTGGACCAATGGCAAGCTGACAGAGCATACCAAAATCCAGGTCTACAGAGCTTGCGTCCTCAGCACCCTCCTGTATGGCAGCGAGTCTTGGATCCTGCGAGCCTGACAGGAAAAGAAGCTCAACGCATTTCACATGCGCTGTCTCCGTCACATCCTACACATCACTTGGCAGGACAAAGTCACAAACAAAAGCGTCCTGGAGAGAGTTGGAATCCCCACTATGTACACGCTGCTGAAGCAGAGACGCATGCGCTGGCTGGGGCATGTGATACGCATGGACGATGGCAGGATCCCCAAGGATCTCCTTTACGGTGTCCTAGCTCAAGGCAAACGCCCGTCAGGCAGACCCCAACTGCGTTACAAAGATGTCTGCAAAAGGGACTTGATGGCCATGGATGTCGACCTCACCACGTGGGAAGCTGTAGCCTCAGACCGGACGGCCTGGAGGCAGATTGTGCAGAAAGGCCTGTCCAGCTTTGAACAGTCACTTACACAGCAAGATGAGGCGAAGCGACAGAGGAGAAAGCCCCGAGGCCAGGCAGACCAACCAGCAACGGACTTCACCTGTGTCCAGTGCAGCAAGGATTGCCACTCCCGCATTGAACTTTTCAGTCACACCCGACACCGACGCTGCATCAAAACCACCCAACTTGTGAACTATGCTTCCAACTGTATCTCTCGGAACTTTCAGTGCCTTTGCTATCTTTTTGTATCTTTTTCCTTGTTTGTTCAAGGCAATGATCTCTAGACAATTTCTAGACAATTCTCTTGACTTAGCTATATTTTAAACATGCAATCAAACGTCACTGTCAACAGTCCAGGTATTTGAGATGTTCTATCTCAAACACACCTGATGCAACTAATGAAGACTTTAACTGGTTACATCAGGTGTGCTTGAGACTACACCTGATTTGTAAATGTGTGCTCTTATGAGGAATTCTCTTCAAGAGGTTGAATAATTTTCAGACTGCAGTAGTCATTGAAAGTAGGATTTAGTGTTGAATTTGTATTCTTGTGTAATTTGTTTATTGCAAACACTTGAAAACCTTCTAGTGGTGGCCCAGAGTTAGAGCATCCACCCCACAACCAGGAGATCGGGGTTCAAGTCCCGGATGGGTCATGCCAAAGACCATATAAAAATGGAACTTAATGCTGTCCAGCTTGATGCTCAGCAAAAATGGAACGGAGGAGGAAAATGTGGGCGACAGTGGCTCAGGAGGTAGAGCGGGTTGTCCAGTAACCAGAGGGTTGGTGGTTCGAATACCCTTCTCCCCAGCCATGCTGCCGTTGTCTCCCTGGGTAAGATACTTTACCCACCTTGCCTCCAGTGTCCATGACATTTGGTATGAATGTGTATAAATGTTCGGTAGTGGTCGGAGAGGCCGTTGGTGCGGATTGGCAGCCACGTTTCCATCAGCCTGCCTCAGGGCAGTTGTGGCTACAGTAGTAGCTTACCACTATCAATGTCTGTCTGGAGTGAATGAATAATGGACTCACTGTAAGTGCTTTGAGATGTCACTTGACATGTAAAGTGCTATATAAAATCTAATCCATTATAATTATTGTTAAATGTTGTCAATAAACCTAAAATGCAATGGAGGTTGAATGAGTTTGGAAAAATCTGACAGCTTCTCTATTGCCTTTGAAGCGGTCATTAAATTGCCTTTTTTTTCCATATTTTAATAGCTCACACAAGTCTTAATGAAGTGTTTGTGACATACGATGGGGGGCTGAAAAGTTCATAGTGGTCAAATTTGACCGATGGAAGAAGTGTGTGGACCAAAGTGGGAAACAATGTTGAAAAATAAACCCCATTTAGTCAAATTTGACAACTATGAACTTTTCATCCCCCCTTCATATTTTGTTCACATTTTTTAAAATTGTTTAGTTATTGAAGCAAATTTGCTTTTTATTTTTCCTGACTTTCTTGAAATGCTCTGATTTATATCCTGCCACTTTAAGAAACATCCTTCAGCTGTTCAACTCCGACCTCCCTCTTATGTCAGTTAGCCATTTGCTGAGTAGCTTCTAGCCTCCTTCTAGCTTGGATGAGTAGCGCTGGTTAGATACACCAGCCAAATACTCAACCGACGCCAGATACACAGTCGGTTGTGTATCTGGCGTCGCTCCAGCCTATCTCTCGACAACCTCGCCAGGATCCCACTAAAAATCGCCAGTGCCATGCACCAGGTGACCCACCAATCACCGTGATCTGGAACTGCTGGCCGAGCCAAGCTGCCAAGCAACGGGATCTCAAAGTGCAGTGTCTCGCTCCACGGGACTCCGCTCCTTTCCTGCAGCCAGCTGGGAGATGCACCATCACGAAGTGGCTCCCTTACGTTGCCTGCGGGGGTGCAGTGGGGTTGTGCTGGGCTCCAGAGGATGGTGGTGGAGCTCAGGGGAGAAGCCTCTGGTCGCTGCGGAATCATAGCAAAACCACTGGAAGATGGGCCATAGCGACACAAGGTATATTGTAGACTGTGAACTGGTGAACCAGGTGATAACAGGGATGGCTATTAGGGTGACTAAGATCTGAAGAAAATAACAATATAAGCCACGCTTGGTTCGAGCTTCCTAGTACCAGTGTCTGCTTGGGGGCTAATAGCTTAGGGGCTAATACGCTACCTTTAGCACCCCTTCCATCTTCATGACAGACAGCTAGGCGGGCCAATAATAGAGCAGTGGGTGGGTCTCAACGATGGCGGTGGGTTGGCTTTTTCGATTCATGACGTTAGAGAGTTCCACAGAAAAGTCAAAAACATTTCTGGCAATTTTGGGAGAGAAAAAGAAGATAAAGGCTGTGTGTGTGTTTTTTAAGAGAATTGACTGTTTTGAAAATTTTGGGATACTTACATGACCAGTCGACTCATTTCAGACAGTTAAAACCAAAAAACTCACCATTTTTCAGTCAATGACACCTTTAAGTGATTTAAAAATAGTAGCATACATACCACATTCATACAGAAAATAACCAGCAAAGTGACCCTCGTGAGCAGGTCCAGAGTTTTTTTCTCAATAAGGGCTGATATCAATTATATATACAATCTAGGAGACCAACATCTGATATCTCGATGTTGGTCTTACAATCCAAGTTTAAATTTTGGGGTCAAAATTAACAAACAAAATTAAATATTAACAGAATGTAAAACAAATGCATATGTTGATATTTTAAAGGCAAAAAGAGTTGCTTCTCTTTTTGAAATTTAAAGTAGCCTTAATGTACAACAATAAGTACAAAAACAGAAGACGCAGTCACCACCACTCTCCACAGAGCGCTGAGCCACCTGAAGAACCCAAGGAGATACGTGATGATGCTTTTTGTGGACTACAGCTCAGCTTTCAACACCGTCATCCCAGACATCCTGATCAATAAACTGCACCTCTTCCAGACCCCCCCCCCACCTGCTCCTGGATTAAAAACTTTGTCAGCAACCACACACAAACAGTCAGACTTGGCCCCCACCGCTCCTCCACACTGTCTGTTAGCACTGACTCCCCCCAGGGCTGTGTGCTAAGCCCTCTACTGTACTCCCTGTACACTTTTGACTGTATTCCAACCCACCCAACCACCGTCACCATGAAATACGCAAATGATATCACCTTGGTTGGGTTCATCACTGATGGAGATGAGAAGGCATACAGGGTGGAGGTAGAGAACCTGCTGCTGTGGTGCCAAGCTATCAACCTGAAACTGAATGTCCAAAAAACCAAAGAACTGACACTGGACTTCAGAAAGAACAGACAGGACCACCCGCCCCCTCTCCTCATAAATGGTGACTGCGTGGAAAATGTCCCCACCTTCAGGTTCCTGGGCACCCACATCTCCTCGGACCTCTCCTGGACTGTCAACACCAAGACCCTGGTGAAGAAAGCCCACCAGCGGCTGCACTTCCTCCGTGTCCTGAGGAAGAACAACCTGGATAAGAAGCTGCAGCTGGCCTTCTATCACTGCTCAGTGGAGCGCGTGCTCACCAACTGTCTGGGTGTGTGGTACGCTGACTCCACAGCCGAGAACAAGAAGGCTGTGCAGAGGGTCATCAACACCGCCCCAAAATTATCGGCAGCCCTCTGCCCTCCCTGGATGACATCTCCAGATCCTCCTGTCTCAGAAAGATCAAGGCCATCACAGGAGGCCCCTCACATCCCGCCCACCACCTGTTTGACCGGCTTCCTTCTGGACGACGGTTCAGATCAATCAGGTCCCACACCTTCAGAGTGACAAACAGTTTTTTCCCCTGGGCCATCCAAACTGCAAACAGTCAGAGGCCCCACCCCCCTCCCTCATAACGCTGACATGCTCAGAAGTGAGGACCTTTTAATTATCACTATAACTCACCTGCCTTTGCACTCCACACTTTCATGTATATTGCCCCATCCATGAAACCACTACTGTGTATATTTTCCATAATCCTTGGGCCATTTTACTCAATCATGTGTTCAATTGTGTATTCTGCATGCTGCACTCTTACTGTATGTACATAATTCCACCCATGTAGCCACTACCATACCTGTGTATATTTCCATAATCCTGGGACATTTTTATTTTATTTTCATTTATTTTTGTTTCAGTGTGTTTAATCATGTGCTCTTTAACTGTGTTTTAGCTAATCCTTCTCCCTTACTTGATTGCGCAGTAGCCTGGAGGAGCATCCACAATTTCATTGTACTGTACTACTGTATAATGACAATAAGGCCTATTCTCTTCTAAATTTATAAAAAAAAAATATGATTACATGGCAAATTTACACGGAAATCACCTTCATCGTGATCATCAGTGCAGATCTTGTAACACCACATCATATACTCACTGTAATTTGGAAAACTACGTTAATATGTGGTATACTGTTGGCATCTCGTGGCTTTTTTTAATGAACAAGTAGGCCTGTAATGAAAACAGCTAACATGATTAATCATGCGGTAAGAAAAAAAAAATACAGTAAGTTTTCTTGCCACAATAAGTCACAGTTTACATTCTCTCTCTAATCTGGCAGCATCTTAGGCAGTCAAGCTGCTTCTGTCCCTCGGCATGCTCCCTGTGGGAGGTGAGGCTCATGCTCACACCGTGGGGACAGCTGGAACAAGTCAAGCCGCGAGCTGAAGGGTCCACTCACAAAATAAGGTTTGTCCCAAGTCAGGCTGAAAGTCTGCTGCCTTTTTTTTATCAGCGTGATCACTTCATGCAGCAAAGCCCTCAGTTTTTGCCCAGCTGAAAGAGGTTGGCTTCAACTCTGGCTTGGTTACTCATGTAACATCCAAGAAAAAAAATAATCCCTTCTTAATGTAACCAGTTAACTGTGGCTAAGCACCTCAATCAGCATCATAAAGAAAGGAAAACATTTATTGTGATTTCACACACATGTAATCAAATTAACTAATGTCCAGTGTAAAAGTCAGCATTTATAATGCATACCAGTCACCTGTTGAGTACAATTGTGGTTACCGTGAGATCATGCAGGTGTCTGTCAGCATGCTCACAATTTGGCATCTGCACACTTTCCTTGTTTTTTCTTGGCATTTTCAGATGAAATAAAGAGTTCATAACAAAAACAGGTATTGTGGTTTGCTCATTGAGACAATAAATCCAACTCTAGTTTGCCTATTTTTTGTTACAAAGGTTTTTCTTGACCCACTTCAGGAGGTCCAAGGAGGCAAATACATCACAGGGGGAATCCATTTGGAATCCCTGGAAATCTGGGTAAATTGCAGCCCAGAACTTCCTATGGTTCTCCTTTTATTCAACATTAACCCATATATATCCTTCCGACAAAAGGAGGGTTAAACAGATGTGAAATATCTTGTGGATGTTTACAAGTGTCGGACTTCCGAGTCACGGAGATGATTTCTTTTCCAACAGTGTGTAGCATCAATCCCTTTGGCTCTAATCTATAAAATCACTCTTCACCTTAAAGAAATAGTTTCACCCAAAATGTCTGGTAAAAATTGTTTCATTCACCTAAGAGCCCCAGTTTGAAAACACATTCCATGGTAAAAGGGACGACAAGGATCCCGTTTCATGCATATGTTAATATGTGCTGCCTTCTAAAACTTACTCAAGTAATCTGACTGGCTCAGCCAATCACCAGCCAGTCTCCCTTGGATAATGCCCCCTTTCATTCTATTGGTCAGTTACAGACAAAGGACTGTTTTCTTATTGGACCAGAGCTCATTCAGTTCTCCCACAATGGGAGACAATCGGTTCCCTTTCATGTTAGTCAAGTTTTTCCCCTGAAAAAACTACTCAGTAAATAGGGAGAAATGCCCTAGTTCAGAGAGTTCTTCTTTCTGAAAGTTTGTCTAAGTTGTCTGTGTGTCCTGCCTTGAATTCTCTTTCCTTTAATTGTCTGGGAAAAATACTTTTTCTTCTGTTTTGAGCTCAAACTTTTCTTTTATATGGAGTGAAACTCCGTGTTCTCAGACGTTTTTCTATTTTATTCTGTTAAACTTTTTCTATTGATTTTTTCTTAACTCACTGTGTTTTAAGGTGGGCTGATCATTTTTTTCCTCACACTGGAAGCTGTTTTCACCAATCACCACGGCATCTAAAGAACTTGGATTTCGTGGCTTGAATAATTTTTTTTTAATTACTCTTGTCTCTCAAATTCTATACCTTTGATCAGACTGAACTATCTTATCAATTTATTTGGACCAGGGAGAGCCACTGGAAAAAAAAGACTCTCATGTTGTCCACATGACATACTGTCAGCAGCCAGCAGCCTCATCATCATCACCGGATCTCAGCTCCTGACTGCTTGCCTCTGAGAAGCAGTCAGGAAATTTCCGGTATTATTATCAAATAAAGTTTCAGCTAAGAATCCAGCTAGAAGCCAACACAAAGGTCACGTGAGCATGATTCTTTTGTTTCATCTGCTGAGTAATGCAATGCCCATCGCCTTAAAGTATGTCATAATTTGCCTCAGGTTTAAAACTAGTTCATAACTCTGATCGGAACTATAGAATTAAAGATAAATAGTATCCCTCTTTTCAATAACTTCCATTTTTACTTTTAGAATAACTCAGAATTTATTTCCCATATAATCAGCTTTTAAAACTTTCTTCATAAAATTTGCATCCAATTTTCTTCATATTTTGGTTACAATTATTTCAGTCTCCATTTTCGTCACAGTTACAAATTCATACTAAGGTTTTCTTAGTTCCACAAATGTGATTACACTCTTTTGCTCAATAATCAGTTACAAGTTGAATGTGATGCTTGATACTGGATCATTTCACTTTACCAACAAGTCCGTTGAATGTAAGGTCATTTAATCCGAGTCTGATCATTAAAACTGTATATGGTATATATAAGTTTCTGCTTGATTTCTTTTTCCTGTGTCTGTTTCTGAAGTCACCCAGGAGAATTCACGAATATTTGAGACTGATTGATTGAAGGTATAAAGATTAGTTATTAATAAATTGTCCAGGTTTTGGACTGGTGCCCCCAAAACGAGTTTTTTCCCGGTGTGTGCGTGGGCCCGAAGCAAACCTTCATTTATACGCACACCTCTAGGTATAAATTAAATAATCTTTGTACCTTATAACCAATTTTCCCTACAAGTGCCTAACTGTGGAAATTAAGGTGTCCAACATACTATTGCAATTCTCATCTATAAGAAGCCACTGATAGCACTGACATACTTGACAGTAAATAATGGTGAGTAATTAACGATTACTAGAACACCTTTGAAGCGGAGTGATACATATCCAGTGAAACGCCTGGGTGTGATTATTGTGGAATATAGTCACTCCTGGAATCCCCATTGTCCAACGCTAGGTGGCGTGTGAACACGCAGCAGCCTCCTTTCTCTCTTTGTGTTTTGTGCCATTTAGTGTTGCTTAAATTATGCCAAAGTGTATATTCATGTGTTTAATGTCTGTATATGATGCTGCACATAAGCTACAGTTGCCACAGCCTACTGGAGATAAGGAATATGTCCAGACATTATGTCTTGGATCAGAGTGTTACAGAAGAACTCTGTGGCCTAGGTCTTCTCCACCCAACATCCACACCCCGGACTTGAATGCTGTGCCTCATCCCAAATGGAGGTGCCGTAGATGGTGTGAGCAGCAACAAAAGACAGGTAAACATAGAGGTATACGAACAAAGCTAACCGCTAGTTCACACAGACTCCCGATTTCTTCCCTCATTCTGGCAAACATATGCTCACTAGACAACAAAATAGACCACATACTGCTCCTGAGAACTACGCAATGTGATGCGCGGAACTGCTGTATTTTTGTCTTTACAGAAACGATGTTAAATGACAACATACCAGACTCTGCCATTCAGTTAGCTGGGCTAACATGGGCTAACATGCTATCGCTGAGGCGGCAGTGGCTCAGGAGGTACAGCAGGTCGTCCAATAACCGGATGGTTGGCGGTTCGAATCCTGCTTTCCCCAGATATCCTGCCGTTGTGTCCCTGGGCAAGACACTTTAACCACTTTGCCTCCAGTGTCCATAATGCTGGGTATGAATGTGTAATCCATAATGCTGGGTGTGAATGTGTATAAATGTTCAGTGGTGGCCGGAGAGGCCGTTGGTGTGGACTGGCAGCCACATTTCCATCAGCCTGCCCCAGGGCAGCTGTGGCTACAGTAGTAGCTTGCCACTACCATTGTCTGTCTAGAGTGAATGAATAATGTATTTATTTGTAAAGTGTCTTTGAGTGTCTATGATAAAGTGCTATATAAATCGGATGCATTATTATTATTATTATTATTATTATTATTATTATTATTATTATTATGCTGATAGGCTGCTCATGGAATGAGGGAAGACCCGAGGTGGAGGAATCTGTTTACATCAGTGACGCTTGTGTCGAGATGCAACTATTGTGCATAAACACTGTTGTAACCCAGCTGAGAAAATGACCCTTTTTCTCAGATTTCATTTGTATTGATGAAAGTGTGTGATTTTGAAAAATGGTTATTTTGGGAAGAGGAAGTGCCATCCTTGTTATCCAACTTTTAAATTCCCGTTTCATGGTCACGTTGGGTGATCTGGGTCTTTCCATTCGTTGAGAGCGATATTAGCCCCACCTTCCGAGTAGAGGCAGCAAGCGCGCACTCGGGTTTCGGTCTTTCACGATATGAGAGCAGATGAGAGAGGCTGTGAGCGATCTGGTTCACACTGATACCTCTTCTTGGTGAGTTAATTCAGAAAAAATGCTATAAATGGATCTAAACACTCTCCAAACGCTAATTTGCAACCTTTATTATCCTAAGTTGACGGGAACACGAGCGTGAGGGGCATTGTGGCTGTGTCCTTTGCTGTGTTCACATTGATAACCTCATCTTGGTGAGTGGAAACCAAACAATACATGCTAATGTTAGCATTATGCTAATGCTGATCGCGAGTGGATTTTTTCTGTTTAAAAGCAATGGAAAAGGCTATTTTTGTGTCTGTATGGTTTTCCTAAATGTGATTTCAGTTCCCAACAGTATGCTGAAGTACTTTTAGTTCATATGCACTATTTCTGTCGAATGCAATGTGTAGTTTGATGCTAAAAGCACATGGTGTTGGTCTACTATGTAAATCCATAGGTCATGCTAAACCCAGTCGCTGAGACAGGGTTTTAGTGATTTTTAAAAGGGAATATTGGAAGTCATGGGCCAGTATATTCCCTGGTTATGTGATAAATTAATTGTATTTCATTTCATGATTTACAGAGACAAGGTTAGAGAGGATTAATCATAATTTCATGGTTAAATGATGTAGAGATGAACAGAGGAATTAATTTAATTGGTTACATGAAACGTAAGGGAGAGAAAAAAAAAAAAGGCTCCTGGCTGGGCTCACCACTTCTTATTGTAACCCTTGCCTTATGTTAATTAGGTAAGGGAAATTATTAAGTGTAGACCAGTTGCTAGGTTTGTAAGGGTTACAATAGGGAATTAAAGTGAGTGTGGAATGAAATAGCTGGAGGCAAGAAATGAGCAATTCATATCTGTTATTAATAAAGATAAAAGGAGCAAAATATACAAACAATGTACAAATATACTAATATAACAACGACCGGCGTGAAATAAAACCCCAAAAATGTCCTACTGAGCTCAGTGTTTTAAGATAAGATAAGATAAGATAAGATAAGCCTTTATTAGTCCCACAACGGGGAAATTCCAGGATTGCAACAGCACAGGGATAGCAACACTCAGAGCAACAATCAGAAGGCAAGAAAAAAACAAGCAAGCAAGAGCAGCTAATATACATATGTACGTATTACTATAAAATATATATATATACACACACACACAGACACACAGTGCAGAGCATTGTAGCTGGATGGAATAAATATATGAATATATGAACACACAGTGCAGAGCATTGTAGCTAGATGGAATAAATATGTAAATATATAAACACCCACAGTACGGAGCATTGCAGCTAGGTGGAATAAATATGCAAGTATATAAACACACACAGTGCGGAGCAATGTAGCTAGATGGAATAATATGTAGATATATAAATATATAAACACACCCAGTGCTGAGCATTGTAGCTAGATGGAATAAATATGCAAATATATAAACACACACAGTGCAGAGCATTGTTGCTAGATGGAATGAAACAGCATAACCGTCTACTTAGTTATCCTACATGGTATGATTATGTGCCCATACATATTCTCACCCTCCATAGCGACCGGTATGTTCCTAGTTGTATGCCGGAGGGGACCATTGTGTAAGTCTATTGCATCTTTTGCATTCAAAAAACTATTAGTTTGTTACGTCTTTTTGCTATCTCTGCGAGCAGCCCTGCTTAGGTTGTACAGTCTGACAGCCGTTGGTAGGAAGGACCTACGAAACCTCTCGGTTGTGCACCTGGGATGATGTAGTCTGCTGCTAAATGAGCTCCTCAGTGCATTCAGTATGTCCTGCATAGGGTGGAACTCGGACTCCAGCAGAGATGACAGTTTAGCCACCGTCCTTCTCTCTCCTATCTCCTCCATCGGATCAAGGCGCTGCCCCAGGACAGAGCTAGCTTTCTTAATCAGTTTGTTCAGTCTCTTCCTATCGGCTGCAGTAATGCCACTGCCCCAGCAGACCACTCCAAAAGTGATGGCTGATGCCACCACCGTGTCATAGAATGACTTCAGCAGCGCCCCTTGTACACCAAAAGACCTGAGTCTCCTCAGCAGGAACAGCCTGCGCTGTCCCTTCTTGTAGAGTGCATCAGTATTGTGTGACCAGTCTAGTTTATTGTTCAGATGAATACCCAGGTACTTATAGGATGTCACCATCTCGATGTCTGTTCCCTATATATTTACTGGTACTGTGAGGGGCTGCCCATGCCTGCGGCAGTCCACCACCAGCTCCTTAGTTTTCCTCGCGTTGATCTGGAGGCAGTTCCGATGGCACCAGTCCACGAAGTCCTGGATAAGCCCTCTGTACTCAGCTTCATCTCCATTGGAGATGAGGCCAACGATCGCAGAGTCATCAGAGAACTTCTGTAGATGGCAGTGTGTTGTGTTGTGTGAGAAGTCCGCAGTATAAAGAGTGAACAGGAAGGGAGCCAGCACCGTTCCCTGGGGGGCCCCCGTGCTACTGATGATCGTGTCGGACACACAGTCCCGGGTTCTCACAAACTGAGGCCGGTTCGTGAGGTAGTCCAGGATCCATGATGACAGCTGCTGGTCCACCCCTGCGCGCAGCAGCTTGTCCTTCAGGATCATCGGTTGGATGGTGTTGAAAGCACTGGAGAAGTCAAAGAACATGATCCTCACCATATTCCCGGGCTTCTCCAGGTGGGACAGAGAACGGTGAAGGAGGAAGATCACCGCATCCTCCACCCCAATGCCATGCTGGTAGGCGAACTGGAGTGGATCCATCGCTGGTTCCACCAGGGGGCGGAGGTGAGCAAGGAGCAGTCTCTCCAGGGTCTTCATCAAGTGGGACGTCAAGGCCACCGGTCTGTAGCTGTTCAGGTCTTTGGGGTGGGAAGTTTTTGGTACAGGTACCACACAAGATGTTTTCCACAGCTGTGGTACCCTCCCCAGTTTCAGGCTCATGTTGAAGATATACGTCACAATCCCACACAGCTGGTCTGCACAGGACTTGAGGAGCTTTGCGCTGATGCCGTCCGGTCCCGGCGCCTTCCTCGCCTTGATCTTCCTCAGCTCCGTCCTCACCTGGGTCCTGGTCAGGGTCAGGATGGGGGGCTGTGTGTTGGGAGTGGGGGGGTGTTGGTGGAGGGGGGAGTGGGCAGCAGGACTTGATTTCTTTAGAGGCAGCAGTGGTTGTTGTGCAGTCAGGGGGGAGGGCGGTTGGTCAAATCTATTGAAAAACAGATTCAGGTTGTTCGCCCACTCCCTGCCCCCTGTGGCCTGGGGGGAGGTATTCTGGAGCCCCGAGATGGTTTTGAGGTTTCTCCAGACCCCGCTGATGTCGCTCTGTTGCAGCTTGTCCTCCATCTTCTTCCTGAAGCTGTCCTTGCCTTCTCTGATCTTTCTCCTCAGCTCCCTCTGTACGGACTTCAGCATCTCCCTGTTCCCTGACCTGAAGATCCTCTTCTTCTCTCTCAGAAGTGTTTTTATCTCAGGGTTGATCCAGGGTTTGTTGTTTGAGTGACGCCGTATGGTCTTGGTGGGAACGGATTTGTCCACACAGAAGCTGAGGTAGCCCGTGAAGGTGTGAATGAGGCCATCGATGTCCTCACCATGTGGATCGCAGAGCTGCTTCCAGGCGGTGGCTTCAAAACAGCCCTTTAGGGTGTCCATTGTCTCCTCAGACCATAACTCCACAGTGTGCATGGCCGGAGGTTGTCTGTGCACTAGGGGTTTGTACACCGGCCGGAGATGAACCAAGTTGTGATCCGATCTCCCGAGTGGGGGGAGTTGTGATGAGGTGTACGCCTCCTTAGTGTTTGCGTAGAATAAATCCAGTGTTTTATTGTCTCTAGTGTGGCATGTGACATACTGGGTGAACGTGGGTAGAATGGGAGACAGTGAAACATGGTTGAAATCGCCTGAGATGAGGAGAAGAGCATCTGGGTGTTCTGTCTGCAGCCTGCTGGTTACTGAATGGATGACGTCACGTGCTGTCCCAGCGTTCGCCGTCGGATTTGCATAAACAACAATGCAGATCACGTGTGAGTGTTCTCTCGGGAGATATGTAGGCCTCATGCTAACAGCTAGCAACTCAATGTCTTTGCTGCAGTGTCGTTGTTTAACAGTGATATGTCCCGGTCTGCACCAGTTGTTGTTAACATACATTATCACTCCACCGCCCCTAGCCTTGCCACTGTCTGGTGTTCGGTCAGCTCGTATCATGTGAAAACCCTCCAGCTCAATGTTAGCATCTGCTGCTAGTTCAGTTAGCCACGTCTCAGTAAACAAAAGGAGAGAGCACTCCCGGTATGTGCTATCATAACGGGAGATAGCCGCTAGCTCATCTAACTTTCCCAGTATCGACCGTACATTTCCCATGACAACAGATGGAAGGGAGGGTCTGTACCTTATATTTTTTGTCCTCCGCCTTACTCCAGCCCGGCAGCCGCGGCGTTTTCGCCTCAGTTCTCTCGGTATGTCGAGTTTTTCCAATGGGACCGGGTGGCGGTTGAATGCTAGCAGCTGTTCTCTGCTGTATCGTATCCTGCTATAAACAGTGGCTCCGTCCACCGGCTCAGGAGACATTTAGGACGATCTGTGTGTCCGTGATATAAGTGGGGTGAAAAAAAAAGACGGATCAAAAGAGAGAGGAAGGGAAAAAGACTCGGAATCGAGCCGCTGTTGCAAAAGGCAGCCTACTCGTGTGGCGCCGAAAAAAAAAAAAAAAAAAAAAAAAAAGGTTGTCCTTTCGGTTTAGTTGTTTAGCCAGTCTAGATATCTTGTGTCTCCAGACTCAGGTTTCTTTTCCTTTTTCTAAAGCGGCAGCTTGAGTTGTTACCACTTCGAATGTTGTGTACTGGAGAGAGGAAGGATGTCCTTCAATCGAAACCTTGGTCAGACCTCTGTTCAATCTCGGTTCAATCTCGGGTCAGGCTCGCCATCTCCATTCAGAGAGAATCCAGGGTCCAGAAGGTTTTTGTCGGCAACCAAAAAAACCTAGCCTGCATGACAATAATGGTATTATTGTTTACAGCTAGAGTAATTCGTCTTCCAATCCCTTCTTATATAACACCATAGCTTAGTGTTTAAATTCTTCTCTCATATTACTATTATCACAATCCAGCAATATAGTAATATCTTACATTTCACATCTTACATCTTACATGCATGTGTTCTTTTTCTCACAATCTCTCTGGTAGACAATGAAATACCCTTTTTTTCTTGTAACCAATTAAATGAATTCCTCTGTTCATCTCTACATCATTTAACCATGAAATTATGATTAATCCTCTCTAACCTTGTCTCTGTAAATCATGAAATGAAATACAATTAATTTATCACATAACCAGGGAATATACTGTCCCATAACTCCCTATGCTTTCAAGCATATAACGTACCCAAAATGGATATTGTTGAACGTGAATCTGTGAAAATTCTAAATGCAGTGATAGTGAGTGAAATCGCTGGAGATGAGCAACTTGATGAAGTGACTGAGTTTTTGAAACGGTATGGATCGATTTCAAGAGTCATTAAAGTAACAGATAGTAAGTCTGAGTTTTTCCAGAGTGCTATTTTTGAGTATCACTGGGGTATTGCTTTTGAAACTCTAGACCCATTGCCATGTACTCATGTATCTGATAGTGGAGCCAGCTATATGATACAATCTCTTGCCAGTGTTTATACGCACCGTGTAGGGAGCGAAATGACCAAGTCATTTCTCACTAACATTCTGAGGCAATCAAAGAATCTGAAAATGATCAATCAGAGCAAGTTAAGTTACCTGATAACTTACCTGAAGCTTTCTTAGATGAACCTCAACCTCAGCCTTCTGCAGCTGAGCCCAGTATTCAAGGTGCACAGCCTGCTAACCAGTCAAATCACACCGCGAGCACCCCAGCTCAAAGTATGCCCACCATTTCTGCACATGATTTAAATCCCCCAGAAGTGCAACGTGTGGTAGTTGAGCACATTGTAAAAAGGGAAGATTTTTCCGTGCAGCTGTTTTCACAAAAGCTCGGAGCTTTTTCTGGCAAAGACCTCCGACCAACTTATGAGCTAGATTATGACACTTGGCGCTCCAGTGTAGAATTAATCTTGACTGATCCTGCTATGTCCAAATTGAATTCAATCCAACTTTATTTATATAGCACCATTTCACAACAACAGTCATCTCATAGCACTATCAACTGTAGGGGGGACCCCCACAGTTGCAGAAAGACCCCAGCAATCAGGCGATCCCCTGTGAGCAAGCACTTGGCGACGGTGGAGAGGAAAAACTCCCTTTTAACAGGAAGAAACCTCCAGCAGAACCAGGCTCAGGGAGGGGCAGTCATCTGCTACGACTGGCTGGGTGGTGAGGGGATAGAGAAGAAGAAAAGAACAGACATGTAGAGAGCAAACAGCACGATGGGGACTCAGTCTATGGGAGAGAACAAACAAATGTTAATGACCAGCAAAAAAAAAAATATTTCATAGAGAGTGAGGAAAGGAGTGAGGCCCAGTGCATTACTGGAGGTCCCCCGGCTGACTAAACCTATTAGCAGCATAACTAAGGGAGGGTTCAGAAACACATGATCCCTCCCTAATTGTAGGCTATATCAAAAAGGTAGGTTTTAGCCCTATTCTTAAAAACAGAGATCGAGTCTGACTCCCGGATCCAGATTGGCAGCTGATTCCACAGGAGAGGAGCTTGATAACTGAAGGCTCTGCCTCCTATTGTACTTTTGGAGATTCTAGGTATTACAAGTAATCCTGCATTTTGGGAGCGTAGTGCTCTGTTAGGATGATACGGTAGTATCAGATCTTTTAAATAAAAAGGAGCCTGATTGTCTAGAGCTTTGTAAGTAAGAAGAAGGATTTTAAACTTCATTCTAAACTCTATGGGAAGCCAATGAAGGGAGGCCAGAACCGGAGAGATATGATCTCTCTTTCTAGTACCTGTTAAAACTCTTGCTGCAGCATTTTGGATCAGCTGAAGACTTTTTAAAGATGTTTTAGGACAGCCTGATAATAAAGAATTACAATAATCTAATCTTGAGCTAACAAAAGTGTGGATCAGCTTCTCAGCATCACTCTGAGACAAGATTTTTTTTTTTTTTTTTTTTTTTTTTTTTTTTGTTACTTATTTGTACCCGTAGGTAGATTTGGTTTGCAGTCTGGTGACAAGCCACCGGCTGCCGGTCGCTGCGTGCACGAGCGCCCTAAACCTACATGTTTTTGGTATGCGGGAGGAAACCGGAGAAATCCCGGAGTAAACCAACGCAACACGGGGAGAACATGCAAACTCCACACAGCTCACTGTTGGTCGGGGGCTGGGATCGAACCCACGATCTCATGATCCCCGCGATCCCCCGGCCGAGGGTAAACTGTGCTGCCACAGTGCTAAACCACTGCGCCACCGTGCAGCCAAGATGCTCCTAATCTTGGCAATATTACGCAAATGATAGAAGGCAGTCTTAGAAACAAATTTAATATGTGAATTGAAGGACAAATCCTGATCAAAAATAACTCCAAGGTTCCTCACAGAGCTATTAAGAGAAAGAGTAACTGCATCCAAACTGAAAGTTTGATTTGGAAAGGAATTTCTAAGGTTTTTTGGACCAACAAGAATGACTTCAGTCTTATCTGAATTTAATAGCAGGAAATTACAAGTCATCCAAGCTTTGATTTCCTTAAGACAGGCTTCTAACTTGGCTAATTGATTAGTATCATCTGGCTTCATTGACAGGTATAATTGTGTGTCATCTGCATAACAATGAAAATGTATACAGTGCTTTCTAATAATGTTGCCTAACGGAAGCATATATAAGATAAGATAAGATAAGATAAGATAAGCCTTTATTAGTCCCACAACGGGGAAATTCCAGGATTGCAACAGCACAGGGATAGCAACACTCAGAGCAACAATCAGAAGGCAAGAAAAAGAGAAAACTAAAAAGTAAACTAAAAAAGTAAACTAAAAAGTAATCTTTTTAGTAAACTAAAAAGAGTAGGGCCTAGCACAGATCCCTGTGGAACTCCATGACTAAGCTTTGAGCTGAAAGAAAACTCATCATTTACATGAACAAACTGGAACCTATCAGATAAATAAGATCTAAACCACTGCAACGAAGTTCCATTAAGTCCAACATAGTGTTCTAATCTATCAAGTAGAATATTATGATCAATAGTATCAAAAGCTGCACTAAGATCTAAAAGGACAAGTACAGAAACTAGTCCATTATCAGATGCAATGAGGAGGTCGTTAGTGACCTTCGCTAAGGCTGTTTCAGTACTATGATGGATTCTAAACCCAGATTGAAACTCTTCAAATAAACCATTTCCCTGCAGGTGGTCAAATAATTGCGTAGCAACAACTCTTTCTAAGATTTTTGAAATGAAAGGGAGATTAGAGATTGGTCTATAGTTAGCTAAAGCTCCTGGATCTAGCGTTGGCTTTTTGAGTAAGGGTTTAATTACAGCCGTTTTAAAAGCCTGCGGTACATGGCCTAAAGTTAATGAAGAATTGATTATATGAAGAATAAAGCTACCAACAAGTGGGAAGACTTCTTTAAATAACCTGGTAGGAATAGGGTCTAAAAGACAAGTTGAAGGTTTGGATGAGGAAACTATTTTGTCTAACTCACAAAGGTCGATTGGAGTAAACTCATCAAGACAGACATCAATAGAAGGAGTTGTAGTAGTTACAGTATTTAAGTTAACTGTGGGCAGAATCTGATTGATTTTATCTCTGATGGATGAAATTTTATTATTGAAAAAGTTCATAAAGTCCTGACTAGTAAGCTCTAAGGGGATGCTAGGATTGACAGAGTCCTGACTCTTTGTCAACCTGGCTACAGTACTGAAAAGAAACCTGGGATTATTCTTGTTTTCTTCTATTAATGCAGAGTAATAACTCGTTCTAGCTTTTCTAAGAGATTTTTTATAAATTAAAAGATGATTTCTCCAAGCTAAATAGATTTCATCTAAATTAGTAGAGCGCCATTTTCTTTCTAATTGACGAGTCTTCTGTTTTAAGCTACGAGTTTCTGTGTTTTTTTTTTTGTTTTTTTTGTTACTTATTTGTACCCGTAGGTAGACTTGGTTTGCAGTCTGGTGACAAGCCACCGGCTGCTGGTCGCTGCGTGCGCGAGCGCCCTAAACCTACATGTTTTTTTGGTATGCGGGAGGAAACCGGAGAAATCCCAGAGTAAACCCGCGCAACACGGGGAGAACATGCAAACTCCACACAGCTCACTGTTGGTCGAGGGCTGGGATCGAACCCACGATCTCATGATCCCCGCGGTCCCCCGGCCGAGGGTAAAACTGTGCTGCCACAGTGCTAAACCACTGCGCCACCGTGTGTTGAACCAAGGAGTTAAAAATCTCTGATTAGACTTTTTCTTTTTTAAGGGGGCCACCAAGTCTAGAGCCTGATGCAGAGAAGCTGAAACACTATCCACCATGTTATCAATTACAGAAGGAGCAAGCTGTCTATAGCTTATTTCCATTGTGTTGACACATGGCATAGAGGAAACAATCTGCATAAATTTGGAAACAGCATCATCTGAGAGGCATCTACTGTGATAATATTTTTCTTTAGGAGCCAAATAGTCAGAAATAGTAAAATCAAAGGTTAACAGACAATGGTCTGACAGTACAGGGTTATGAGGAGACACTACAAGATTTTCTATTTCTATGCCATATGTCAGAACAAGGTCCAATGTATGGTGGAGGTAATGAGTAGAATTTCCTACTTTCTGAGAAAACCCAATCGAGTCTAATATTGAATTAAAAGCCACATTAAGGCAGTCACTATCTACATCCACATGTATATTAAAGTCCCCTACTATAATTATTCTATCAGATTTCAGCACTAAATCAGCTAAGAAATCAGCAAATTCGGATAAAAATTCTGAATAGGTTGATGGGGGACGATAAACTATGGCAAATAAAATTGGGTTTAACCTGAAATTGCTAAAGTGCACAACACTGAGGACCAGGCCCTCAAAGGAATTATAACATGTTTTTTGCTTTACATTAACTAGTAATTTGTAATGGTAAATTGTTGCTACTCCTCCTCCACGACCAGAACTTCTGGGATTTTGACAGTTTAAATAACCAGAGGGAGTTGATTCATTTAAACCAACATAATCCTCTTGCCCTAACCAAGTCTCTGTGAGGGAAATTAAATCAATCTGATAATCAATTAACAGATCATGGACTAACAGAGACTTGGGAGTTAGAGACCTAATATTTAATAAACCACATTTAATTTTTAAATTATGAGGAGGAACAGAGGCCAAATCATTCAATTTAGAGGCTTTATGTTTAATTTGAGTTTTACCAATATTTTGCTTTATCACTTTAGGATGCTTATACATTATATTTTTATTTACTTTGGAGGGAGCAGACAACGATTCTCTGATGGGGAAGTCAGGGGCTAAGCTGAGGGGTGGCGGATGAAGAGGAGCTGCAGAGAGGCGTGTAAGACTGCGACTCTGCTTCCTGGTCCCAACTCTGAATAGTCACGGTTTTGGAAATTTGGATAAAAAAGATGCCAGATTGTTAGATAAATGAGAAGCACCATCCGAAGTGGGATGAATGCTGTCTCGTCTCATAAGACCAGGTTTTCCCCAAAAAGAGCTCCAATTGTCAATGTAGCCCACTTCATTTTTAGGACATCACACAGACAGCCAGCGGTTGAAGGATGACGAGCGACTAAACATGTCATCACTGGTCAGATTGGGGAGGGGTCCAGAGAATACTACAGTGGCAGACATCGTTTTTGCAAACTCACACACCGATTCTACATTAAGTTTCGTGACTTCCGACTGCCGGAGACGGATGTCATTAATGCCGGCGTGAATAACAATTGTGGAGTATTTACAGTTACTTTTAGCCAGCATTTTCAAATTTGACTCGATGTCGCCTGCTCTGGCCCCAGGAATACATTGGACTATGGCCGCTGGAGTCTCTAGGTTCACGTTTCTGACTACAGAGTCGCCAATGATCAGAGTTTTTTCCTCAGCGGGTGTGTCGCTGAGCGGGGAAAAACAATTAGAAACGTGAACAGGTTGGAGGTGAACCGGGGCTTTGCGACTAGGCTTCCTTCTCACCGTCACCCACCCAGTCTCCTCGCTGCTGAGGAGAGCCGGGGAACCGCTGACAGGGGGACCTAAGCTAGCTAGCTCCGCTGCAGCTAATGGGCGTCCGTCGAGATTAACTGGCGCAGACGGTGTTTCAATGCAGCGGAGCCGGGATTCCAAATCAGACAACCTCGCCTCGAGCACCTCAAAAAGACAACATTTATTACATTTACCGTTATCACTAAAAGAGGCAGAGGTGTAGCTAAACATCTGACAGAGAGAGCACACCAGATGAGGAGAGGAAAGAGAGGTAGTAGCCATAGCTAGTGACTAGCTAGTGGCTGGAGAGCAAACCACACAGGCAGACAGCAAAACAGGAAGTGACGATACGTTACCACAAGGAAGTGACGATCTGCAGCAAATTGCAGCAATCCCGAAAGATCATTGAGTCTCTTTTACCCCCAGCAGCTGATGTAGTCAAGTACTTGAACCCCAACAGCTCACCATCAGAATACCTTCAGCTGTTAGATTCTGCTTATGGTACAGTTCAAGATGGCGGAGAGCTTTACGCCAGGTTTATTGACACCTTCCAAAACAAAGGTGAGAAATCCTCGTCATATCTACAACGTCTTCACGTAGATTTGACTCACACTGTGAAGCGTGGTGGCGCTTCAAGCCAGGATTTTGACAGGCTGCTTGTCATGCAGTTTTGTCGAGGTTGTTGGGATGATTCCTTTTTAACTGCATTCCAGTTAAAACAAAAACGAACAACTCCCCCAAATTTTCCTGATTTGCTTCTCTTGCTACACACTGAAGAGGACCAAATTGCTGCCAAAAATTTAAGGATGAGACAACATTTGAGCAGTTCAAAACAAAAAGTGATCTCCCACGTGCAAACTGTGCAATGCAGTTCAGATGAAGATGAGGACAATATCACGCTAAACTCACACCAAGAACACTCAAAACAAGTTGCAGAAATTCAAACGCAACTAGTAAAACTAACTGCAGAACCAAAAGCTCAAAACCCACAAAGTACACTCAGTACAAAGCCAAAAGAGAAACGAAAGTCGGAGGTTCGAAGACGACCATATTCCGTCATAGTTCCACCCATAAATGATACCGGATGGAGACAATACTGAAAATGATCACATTTTTTTTTTAATAAGATGGCGGCAGCGCGCTCGGACGCAGCGACCCCTCTTGGCATCAACGAGTGTGAGAGTTTTGAGTGTTTTGATCTTCCCAGACGTACATTCTGTAAAACTTACAACCGTGAGACCTTATTAAACATCAAGGTACTGCACGCTGCAAGAATCGCGGCGATCGGTTGTGATTTGGACATTCTACGCCAGCATGGAATTCTGGCGGAGTCCCCGCTGGAAGCTACCCGAGAGAGGAGGAGGCGGAAGCGGACCAAACGCAAGCAAAAGTGCGGAAAAAGGGCCGGGATCCATGCTAGGCTAAAGGCTAACCCCTCCAGACCAGCAGTACCATCGCTTCTTCTCTCTAACGTCCGCTCCCTCGAAAACAAGGTGGACGAGCTGCGTCTGCTGAGAGAAACCCGGAGAGAGTGGAGAGATTGCTGTGTGTTTGTTTTCACTGATACATGGCTCCACGGCAACATTCCTGACGAGGCCATTCAACTGGAAGATATGGCGATGTTCCGTGCCGACAGGGAAACGGTGAGCTCCGGTAAGAGCCGGGGGTGGGGGGGGCTATGCATCTATGTTAACAAGAACTGGTGCGTCAATGCCACGTTAGTGTCTAAACACTGCTCTCCATTGGCGGAGTTCCTTATTGTAAATTGTCGGCCATATTATTTGCCGAGGGAATTCAGCAACGTGTATGTAGCTGGTGTTTACATAGCGCCGAGCCCTAATGCTAAAGCTAATGCTAAGAAGGCACTCGGGGTACTGCACAATGCGATTAGTGAAATCCAAACTTCACACCCGGACAGTTTTGTAGTGGTTGTGGGGGATTTTAACCACACCAGCCTTAAGACTGCGCTCCCCAAGTTTAAACAATGTGTAGACTTTAAGACCAGAGGAGAGAATATGTTGGACTTAGTGTTCACAAACACAGATGCATATAAGGCGATACCCCGCCCCCATCTCGGCCTTTCTGATCACATGTCCGTGATGCTGCTGCCTGCCTACAAACCTTTATTGAAGCGCAGCAGGCCAGCAGTGAAACAAATCAGGATTTGGCCAGAGAGTGCAACCTCTGCACTGAAAGAGTGTTTTCTACACACAGACTGGGAGGTCTTCAAAATAGCAGCCTCCCAGGAAGACAAGACAGATGTGGAGGAGTATGCTGATACAGTCACCAGCTACATCGCGAAGTGCAGAGAGGATGTCACTACAGTGAAGACCATCATTATGCGGGGTAATCATAAGCCCTGGATGACTGCAGAGGTGCGCTCGCTGCTGACAGCCAGAGATGCAGCCTTCAGATCGAAGGACAGGATCGCCCTCCACTCAGCCAGGTCTGCGCTCTCAAAGGGAATTAAGGCGGCAAAGCGCGCCTATGCGTAGAAAATCCAGGGACACCTCTGTGACACTAGGAACACCAAGCAGATGTGGCAGGGAGTTCGGACACTGACGGGCTATAAGTCTAGGCAGGGGGTCGATGATGACGACGCTTTGCTTCCAGACAGGCTTAACGACTTCTTTGCACGTTTTGAAGCATCAAACTCGACAATCAGAGGGAGGGCTGGCCCACCCCCACCATCGGTCGGACCAGCTTTTACCATCAACACAGCGAACACACGGAGGACCCTAACCAGAGTCAACCCACGCAAAACTGCAGGTCCGGACAACATTCCGGGACATGTGCTCCGAGACTGCGCAAGTGAGTTGGCGGATGTCCTGACTGACATTTATAACATCTCCCTGAGTCAGGCCATCGTTCCCAGATGCTTCAAGACCTCTATCATTGTACCGGTGGCAAAGAAACCAGTTGTGTCCTGTTTGAATGACTATCGTCCTGTTGCACTGACACCAATTGTGATGAAGTGTTTTGAACGGCTTGTCAAACCACACATTACAGCCTACCTCCCTGCATCACACGACCCGCTCCAGTTTGCATATCATTCAAACCACTCCACGGAGGATGCTATAGTCACCACCCTACACTCTGTCATCACCCACCTGGACCAGAAAGACACCTACGCCAGACTCCTGTACATTGATTTCAGTTCAGCATTAAACACCATTATTCCCCAGAGACTGATGGAGAAATTACTCCTTCTTGGTCTGAACACCGCCACATGTCTCTGGATCCTGGATTTCCTGACTGAGAGACCTCAGTCTGTCAGGGTTGGAAACAACATCTCCAACTCTGTCATGCTGAGCACCGGATCCCCTCAAGGCTGTGTACTCAGTCCACTGTTGTTTACACTTCTAACACATGACTGTGTATCCAGACACGAGGGGAACCAGATTATTAAGTTTGCAGACAACACCACGGTGGTGGGACTTATTCAGAGGGATGAGGAATCAATGTACAGGGATGAAGTGAGAGACCTGGAGGGCTGGTGCAGGGAGAACAATCTGGTGCTCAACGTGGACAAAACGAAGGAGATGATTATCGACTTCCGGCGGTCACAGCCTGAGCACGTCCCCCTCAGCATCGGCGGCCGTTTAGTGGAGAGAGTAGAGAACATCAAGTTCCTCGGAGTGCAGATCTCGCAGGACCTGACCTGGAGCAAGAATTCCTTGGAGATCAGGAAGCGGGCTCAGCAGAGACTGCACTTCTTGAGGAAACTCAAACAGGCCTCTCTCCCCATCTGCATCCTCAGTTCCTTCTACAGAGGTGTGGTGGAGAGTGTTCTGACGTACTGCATTGCTACATGGTACTCCAGCTGCAGTATGTCAGACAAAAAAGCCCTGCAGAGGATAGTCAAGGGGGCTGAGAGGGTAATTGGAGTCTCCCTCCCCTCTGTCCAAGAACTTTTTCAGAACCGTTGTAGGAGCAGGGCACTGAACATTGTCAAGGACCGTTCTCACCCTCTGCATAAACACTTTGAACTTCTTCCATCTGGTAAACGATTCCGAAGCATCAGAGGCAGAACCACCAGACTGATCAACAGCTTCCTTCCACAAGCTGTCAGGATGCTGAACAGTTGACCCGGAATCTCTCATACACACTACTGCACCTACAGACATTTTGTATATTATTTGCATATTATAGTTAGGTTTCCCCCCCCCCCAAGTATGTCTCAGGGATGTGTGAATGGATGGGGGGGTGGGGGTGGGGGGTGGAGCTATAAGATAAGATAAGATAAGATAAGATAAGCCTTTATTAGTCCCACAACGGGGAAATTCCAGGATTGCAACAGCACAGGGATAGCAACACTCAGAGCAACAATCAGAAGGCAAGAAAAAAAACAAGCAAGCAAGAGCAGCTAATAAACATATGTACGTATTACTATAAAATATATATATATACACACACCACAGACACACAGTGCAGAGCACTGTAGCTGGATGGAATAAATATATGAATATATGAACACACAGTGCAGAGCATTGTAGCTAGACGGAATAAATATGTAAATATATAAACACCCACAGTACGGAGCATTGCAGCTAGGTGGAATAAATATGCAAGTATATAAACACACACAGTGCGGAGCAATGTAGCTAGATGGAATAATATGTAGATATATAAATATATAAACACACCCAGTGCTGAGCATTGTAGCTAGATGGAATAAATATGCAAATATATAAACACACACAGTGCAGAGCATTGTTGCTAGATGGAATGAAACAGCATAACCGTCTACTTAGTTATCCTACATGGTATGATTATGTGCCCATACATATTCTCACCCTCCATAGCGACCGGTATGTTCCTAGTTGTATGCCGGAGGGGACCATTGTGTAAGTCTATTGCATCTTTTGCATTCAAAAAACTATTAGTTTGTTACGTCTTTTTGCTATCTCTGCGAGCAGCCCTGCTTAGGTTGTACAGTCTGACAGCCGTTGGTAGGAAGGACCTACGAAACCTCTCGGTTGTGCACCTGGGATGATGTAGTCTGCTGCTAAATGAGCTCCTCAGTGCATTCAGTATGTCCTGCATAGGGTGGAACTCGGACTCCAGCAGAGATGACAGTTTAGCCACCGTCCTTCTCTCTCCTATCTCCTCCATCGGATCAAGGCGCTGCCCCAGGACAGAGCTAGCTTTCTTAATCAGTTTGTTCAGTCTCTTCCTATCGGCTGCAGTAATGCCACTGCCCCAGCAGACCACTCCAAAAGTGATGGCTGATGCCACCACCGTGTCATAGAATGACTTCAGCAGCGCCCCTTGTACACCAAAAGACCTGAGTCTCCTCAGCAGGAACAGCCTGCGCTGTCCCTTCTTGTAGAGTGCATCAGTATTGTGTGACCAGTCTAGTTTATTGTTCAGATGAATACCCAGGTACTTATAGGATGTCACCATCTCGATGTCTGTTCCCTGTATATTTACTGGTACTGTGAGGGGCTGCCCATGCCTGCGGCAGTCCACCACCAGCTCCTTAGTTTTCCTCGCGTTGATCTGGAGGCAGTTCCGATGGCACCAGTCCACGAAGTCCTGGATAAGCCCTCTGTACTCAGCTTCATCTCCATTGGAGATGAGGCCAACGATCGCAGAGTCATCAGAGAACTTCTGTAGATGGCAGTGTGTTGTGTTGTGTGAGAAGTCCGCAGTATAAAGAGTGAACAGGAAGGGAGCCAGCACCGTTCCCTGGGGGGCCCCCGTGCTACTGATGATCGTGTCGGACACACAGTCCCGGGTTCTCACAAACTGAGGCCGGTTCGTGAGGTAGTCCAGGATCCATGATGACAGCTGCTGGTCCACCCCTGCGCGCAGCAGCTTGTCCTTCAGGATCATCGGTTGGATGGTGTTGAAAGCACTGGAGAAGTCAAAGAACATGATCCTCACCATATTCCCGGGCTTCTCCAGGTGGGACAGAGAACGGTGAAGGAGGAAGATCACCGCATCCTCCACCCCAATGCCATGCTGGTAGGCGAACTGGAGTGGATCCATCGCTGGTTCCACCAGGGGGCGGAGGTGAGCAAGGAGCAGTCTCTCCAGGGTCTTCATCAAGTGGGACGTCAAGGCCACCGGTCTGTAGCTGTTCAGGTCTTTGGGGTGGGAAGTTTTTGGTACAGGTACCACACAAGATGTTTTCCACAGCTGTGGTACCCTCCCCAGTTTCAGGCTCATGTTGAAGATATACGTCACAATCCCACACAGCTGGTCTGCACAGGACTTGAGGAGCTTTGCGCTGATGCCGTCCGGTCCCGGCGCCTTCCTCGCCTTGATCTTCCTCAGCTCCGTCCTCACCTGGGTCCTGGTCAGGGTCAGGATGGGGGGCTGTGTGTTGGGAGTGGGGGGGTGTTGGTGGAGTGGGGAGTGGGCAGCAGGACTTGATTTCTTTAGAGGCAGCAGTGGTTGTTGTGCAGTCAGGGGGGAGGGCGGTTGGTCAAATCTATTGAAAAACAGATTCAGGTTGTTCGCCCACTCCCTGCCCCCTGTGGCCTGGGGGGAGGTATTCTGGAGCCCCGAGATGGTTTTGAGGTTTCTCCAGACCCCGCTGATGTCGCTCTGTTGCAGCTTGTCCTCCATCTTCTTCCTGAAGCTGTCCTTGCCTTCTCTGATCTTTCTCCTCAGCTCCCTCTGTACGGACTTCAGCATCTCCCTGTTCCCTGACCTGAAGATCCTCTTCTTCTCTCTCAGAAGTGTTTTTATCTCAGGGTTGATCCAGGGTTTGTTGTTTGAGTGACGCCGTATGGTCTTGGTGGGAACGGATTTGTCCACACAGAAGCTGAGGTAGCCCGTGAAGGTGTGAATGAGGCCATCGATGTCCTCACCATGTGGATCGCAGAGCTGCTTCCAGGCGGTGGCTTCAAAACAGCCCTTTAGGGTGTCCATTGTCTCCTCAGACCATAACTCCACAGTGTGCATGGCCGGAGGTTGTCTGTGCACTAGGGGTTTGTACACCGGCCGGAGATGAACCAAGTTGTGATCCGATCTCCCGAGTGGGGGGAGTTGTGATGAGGTGTACGCCTCCTTAGTGTTTGCGTAGAATAAATCCAGTGTTTTATTGTCTCTAGTGTGGCATGTGACATACTGGGTGAACGTGGGTAGAATGGGAGACAGTGAAACATGGTTGAAATCGCCTGAGATGAGGAGAAGAGCATCTGGGTGTTCTGTCTGCAGCCTGCTGGTTACTGAATGGATGACGTCACGTGCTGTCCCAGCGTTCGCCGTCGGATTTGCATAAACAACAATGCAGATCACATGTGAGTGTTCTCTCGGGAGATATGTAGGCCTCATGCTAACAGCTAGCAACTCAATGTCTTTGCTGCAGTGTCGTTGTTTAACAGTGATATGTCCCGGTCTGCACCAGTTGTTGTTAACATACATTATCACTCCACCGCCCCTAGCCTTGCCACTGTCTGGTGTTCGGTCAGCTCGTATCATGTGAAAACCCTCCAGCTCAATGTTAGCATCTGCTGCTAGTTCAGTTAGCCACGTCTCAGTAAACAAAAGGAGAGAGCACTCCCGGTATGTGCTATCATAACGGGAGATAGCCGCTAGCTCATCTAACTTTCCCAGTATCGACCGTACATTTCCCATGACAACAGATGGAAGGGAGGGTCTGTACCTTATATTTTTTGTCCTCCGCCTTACTCCAGCCCGGCAGCCGCGGCGTTTTCGCCCCAGTTCTCTGAGGCGAAAATCTATGTGGGAGTGTGTCTTAAATCATGCTGCTTCTATTTATATGGATGCCGAGAGAAACGCAATTTCATCTTGCCTGCACTACAGTTGTATGTACAGCAATATGACAATAAAGTTTGATTTGATTTGATTTGATTACAACTCAACCAATACTGATGATGGACAGTCTTGGTTGCACATGCAACGGGACGTGCATGATATTTAGCGCGGGAGAGTGTAACCCAGCTGAGAAAATGACTCTTTTTCTCAGATTTCATTTGTATTGATGAAAGTGTGTAATTTTATTTTGAAAAATGGTTACTTTGGGAAGAGGAAGTGCGATCCTTGTTATCCAACTTTTAAATTCCCGTTTCATGGTCACGTTGGGTGATCTGGGTCTTTCCATTCGTTGAGAGCGATATTAGCCCCGCCTTCCGAGTAGAGGCAGCAAGCCCGCACTCGGGTTTTGGTCTTTCACGATATGAGAGCAGACGAGAGAGGCTGTGAGCGATCTGGTTCACACTGATACCTCTTCTTGGTGAGTTAATTCAGAAAAAATGCTAGAAATGGATCTAAACACTCTCCAAACGCTAATTTGCAACCTTTCTTATCCTAAGTTGACGGGAGCATGAGCGTGAGGGGCATTGTGGCTGTGTCCTTTGCTGTGTTCACACTGATAACCTCATCTTGGTGAGTGGAAACCAAACAATATATGCTAATGTTAGCATTATGCTAATGCTAATCGCGAATAGATTTTTTCTGTTTAAAAGCAATGGAAAAGGCTATTTTTGTGTCTGTATAGTTTTCCTAAATGTGATTTCAGTTCCCAACAGTATGCTGAAGTACTTTTAGTTCATATGCACTATTTCTGTCGAATGCAATGTGTAGCTTGATGCTAAAAGCACATGGTGTTGGTCTACTATGTAAATCCATAGGTTATGCTAAACCCAGTAGCTCAGACAGGGTTTTAGTGATTTTTAAAAGGGAATATTGGAAGTTATGGGACAGTATATTCCCTGGTTATGTGATAAATTAATTGTATTTCATTTCATGATTTACAGAGACAAGGTTAGAGAGGATTAATCATAATTTCATGGTTAAATGATGTAGAGATGAACAGAGGAATTCATTTAATTGGTTACATGAAAAAAGGGTATTTCATTGTCTACCAGAGAGACTGTGAGAAAAAGAACACATGCATGTAAGATGTAAAATGTAAGATGTGAAATGTAAGATATTACTATATTGCTGGATTGTGATAATAGTAATATGAGAGAAGAATTTAAACACTAAGCTATGGTGTTATATAAGAAGGGATTGGAAGATGAATTACTCTAGCTGTAAACAATAATACCATTATTGTCATGCAGGCTAGGTTTTTTGGTTGCCGACCAAAAACCTTCTGGACCCTGGATTCTCTCCAAATGGAGATGGTGAGCCTGACCCGAGATTGAACCGAGATTGAACAGAGGTCTGACCAAGGTCTCGATTGAAGGACATCCTTCCTCTCTCCAGTACACAACATTCAAAGTGGTAACAACTCAAGCTGCCGCTTTAGAAAAAGGAAAAGAAACCTGAGTCTGGAGACACAAGATATCTAGACGGGCTAAACAACTAAACCGAAAGGACAACCAAACACTGAGCTCAGTAGGACATTTTTGGGGTTTTATTTCATGCCGGCCGTTGTTATATTTGTATATTTGTACATTGTTTGTATATTTTGCTCCTTTTATCTTTATTAATAACAGATATGAATTGCTCATTTCTTGCCTCCAGCTATTTCGTTCCACACTCACTCTAATTCCCTATTGTAACCCTTACGAACCTAGCAACTGGTCTACGCTTAATAGTTTCCCTTACCTAATTAACATAAGGCAAGGGTTACACTGTTCTCCATTGGTGGAGTTTATGATCATCAAGTGCAGACCCTTTTACATCTCAAGAGAATTTTCATCTGTCCTACTAGTCGCCATGTATGCCCTGCCCACTGCCATCGGTGAGCGGAGTACAGTACTAAAAAAACTCAATCAGGACATCAGTGAGACACAAACAGCACATCCAGACGAATTCCTCATCACAGCAGGAGACTTCAACCATGCAGATTTAAAGGCCCTCCTACCAAATCTACACCAACATGTGGACTTTCCAATAAGAGCAGACAATTTGCTGGACCTGGTGTAAACAACTCAGAAGAAAGCATACACAGCCTCCCCCCTTCCCCTCCTGGGTCTCGCATCTTGTTAAGGCTGGCATACAGACCCAGAGTAAAAACAATCAGATCAACAAAAAAAGCAGGTATGTGTGTGGCCAGAGGGGGGGCTCCGATGCTCTGAAAGACCGCTTCAGAACTACAGACTGGGACACTTTCAAGCATGCAGCCACTCACAATGGACCCACAAACACAGAGGAGTACACTGAGGTTGTTGTAGCATACATAGTAAAATGCAATGATGATGTCACTTACCGCAAAACCATCACTGCTCGTGCTAACCAAAAGCCATGAATGAAAGCAGAGGTCCACAGGCTCCTGAGGGCTCAGGACACCTTTAGGGCCAGTGACACTGCAGGACTAACAACAGCTAGGGCCAACCTGTCCTGTGACATCAAGGAGGCAAAACGACAGTACAAGAAAATATCCAGCCACTTCAGCAACACCAGAGATGCATGTTCATTCTGGCGGGGCATACAGACCCTCACCAACTACAAACTACCACCTCAGACCTGTGCAAGTGACATCACACAGCTTAATAACCAAAATGACTTCTTTGGCCGCTTTGAAGCATAAAACAGCACATCAGCACAGAAGACCACTCCTCTTCCAGACGAGCAGGCCATAAGTCTGGATCTAGCTAGCGTGAAGAAGATCCTCTCCACGATCAACCCATGCAAGGCAGCTGGACCAGAAAACATACCAGGTCGCGTTCTGAAGGACTGTGCAGAGGAGCTCAAGAATGTCCTGGCAGACATCTTCAACATCTTCCTGAGTGAAGCTCTTGTCCTCACATGTTTCAAAACTGCTACCATAATACCAGTCCCAAAGAAGCCCGTCCCATCCAGCTACAATGATTACCGACACGTAGCACTGACCTCCATCATAATGAAGTGCTTCGAGCGGCTGGTCATGCAGAACATCAAGTTCATCCTCCATCCCTCCCACGACCCATCTCAGTTTGCATACAGGTCAAACAGAATCACAGAAGATGCCATTGCTGCTGCTTTCCATCTAGCCCTAACCCACCTGGACTCAAAGAACTCCTATGAGCGAATGCTGTTCTTGGACTTCAGTTCAGCATTCAATGCAATCATCCCCCAGCACCTAATACAAAACCTCAGACACTTGGGATTTAAAACCTCTCTCTGTAACTGGGTGCTGGACTTTCTCCCAGGGAGACCACAAAATGTGCGGGTTGGCACCAACACCTCCAAGACCATCATACTGAGCACCGGGGCCCCACAAGGGTGCGTACTCAGCCCGCTGCTCTTCACCCTGCTGACCCATGACTGTGTACCAGCCTACAAGCACCAACTATATCATCAAGTTTGCGGACGACACAGCGGTGGTGGGTCTCATCACCAACAATGAGGAGGCCACTACAGAAATGAGGTGAGCCAACTGGTCCAGTGGTATAAAGACATGAATGATGAAAAAAGATGAAAAAACTATTAAGTGCATTGTATATTAGAATTAAAATGACAGGTGATTACAACTCTGTTAATTAAAATAACAGAAAATCCCAGCACTTGCTGTTTCTTCTTCTTCTCCTGTCAGTAGGAGCTGACACATGCCGCTCAGGTCTATCATTGCTTTCAAATACTTAAATTATAAATCACAGAATTTGTTTAACATATCACTCTTATTCTGTAACAATCACTAAAATCAAACCTATGCATGGATATAAATGCCACTGTAACATCTAAAAAGATAACCAAAAGATCTAAGGTCCATTCTTAAGAAGAAGAAGCCAACTTTAATGTCATTCAGTCTATACAGACAATCATGTACAGTAGAACAAAACTGTGTTTCTCTTATCTACAATGTTAATCACATCGAGAATCAGAGTGGTCGCTGCCACAAACAACTTCTCCTTCCCCCATTCTATTATGTTGAGCACCAAACTAGAAGGCGGGAAGTACAATTTTTATATGGTCTTTAGTATGACCCGGCTGTTGCTTTAACCAACGACCTCCCGGATGTGAAACAGATGCCCTACCACTAGGCCACCACTCTTTAAGCTAAACAGATCATAATTTCACATTCTAGGTTCACTCAGTTGAAACTGCTTCACATTGATACTACACCAAGTCTACAGCAGGTGCAGTTATTGTAAGTCATTCTTATACATAGCAATGCAATGGACTTCTAGCACAGTGCTGAGTCAAGTATAATCTTACATCAAGCAGACCTAGACAGAAGGGACTGTTTGGACTGAAAATGAAGGATGAGAAGCTGATTGGATTGTTTTGATTGATTTAATCTTGAAGAGCTGTCAGAGGATTTGTCATTTAATAACTTAGCAGCTAGTCAACATCCCGCCTTCCACATCGCCCAACTGCTCCAAACCTGATAGATCCTCTCTTCAAAAAGCATTAATCACAGTTGTATTAAGAGGAGGTGAATAACAGTCTGGCGTATTTAATTTTTTAAGTTTAATGTTTTCTTTTTCTGAGGTCAGAGCACTGAATTATTCATGTACATATAGAAATACAGTTAGTACATGAACACACACTGTAGGGAAAATATTAATAATTTTACAAATGAAACAGACCTAGACAAGTTTTCATCAGGTATACTTTAGGGTAGTGACCCCCCCCCCCCCACACACACACACAAAAAGTCATCCCTAATGTGACCTCTAGAGGGACTAAAAGAAGACGGCTGCCCTTCACATGGGGAACAAATACAGGGAGCTGCTTTTTAATGGCCCTTTGACCAATAAATGATGATGTGTGCCCTAAAGACCAGGAAAATCTGATGATGTACTGCAATGAATGCACTTCTGCAGGAGAGAGTATTGCTGTAAGTATGCTGTACCAAGGTGCCCTGGGGGTATGGAAAAAGGTGACAATATGACTGACATGTTGTCCTGACATGAATGTACTAAAAGGTGTCCTTTCCAGTCAGAAACTAGAAAAGCACTGAGTGCATACCTCCACCAAAGCTCCTTCGGTCCCTCATGGATCACCTCCAAAATGTAATGGGTTTGTGTAGACCTAGAGCCCCTTCTGGTGAAAATTGTATCACAGTAGTATAGTAGTTTTGGAGGTCTGTTGCTAAGACACTGTGAGAAGAGCCTTGGGAGAGGTATGCATTCTCTATCATCACTAAAATGTAATGGCTTCCTCTCTAAATGATAAATGGTGTTCACTTATATAGCACTTTTTACTCATCTCTGGATGACCAAAGCGCTTTACAGATCCTGCTATCCACCCATTCACACACTGATGGCGACAGAGCTACCATACACCGGCGCTGGCCTGACCCACCAGAAGCAACTGGGGGTTCAGTGTCTTGTTCAAGGACACTTCGACATGCAGACTGCAGATAGAGTGGGAATCAAACCTTCCGCTCAGTAGTCGACCGCACTATACCTGTAGCACAGCTGCCCCCTTTCTAGCCCAAGGACCACCTCTAGTGAAAATTTCATCCAAATCCATCCAGTAGTTTTTGTGCAATCCTGCTGCACAAATACAAACAAAACCCTTGGTGGAGGTATGCACTCTCAAATCATCACCAAAATCTTATCATCTGTTCCAATGCCATTATATACCTTTCAACACGCTGGATCACTGTTACACTACAGTGAAGGACGCGTATCGCGCTGTTCCCCGCGCTGCGCTCGGACTATCTGATCATGTGATGGTCCACCTGATTACCACATACAGACAGAGACTGAAGCTCACAAAACCTGTTGTGAGCACTATGAGGAAATGGACCAGTGAAGCTGTGGAGGAGCTGCGCACGTGCTTGGAAATAACTGACTGGGACATATTTATAGGAGCTACGCATGATCTGTATGAGTACACGGACACTGTGACCTCATATATCCACTTTTGTGAGGAGAGCATTCTTTCATCGCGCACCAGGGTGAGTTACTCCAACGACAAGCCCTGGTTCACAGCTAAGCTCAGACAGATCAGGAAGGAGAAGGAAGCAGCGTTGAAAAGTGGAGACAGGGACTGCTACAGAGAGGTCAAATACCGGTTTAGCAGAAAGCTGAGGAGAGCTAAATCTGTGTATTCTGAGAGACTCCAGCAGCAGTTCACTGCTAACGACTCTGCTTCTGTGTGGAGAGAACTGAGGCAAATCACCAACTATCGGCCTCAGGCTTCTAAGGGACAGGATGACAAAGCCCTTTGTCAAAGACTGTCCCAACATTATGCCCATTTTGACACCTCATCAGCTGTGTCCAACTCCCCCCTCCCCCCAGCGCCACTGCCTCCGTGGTCCCCACTTCATCAAAGGCGCCCCCCCTCCTCCCCCCCGCCCTTGCCATCAGTGAGCAGGACGTGCACAGACAGTTCGCCAGACCGAACCCGCGCAAGGCCCCCGGTCCTGACGGCGTGTCTCCCTCCACCCTGAGACACTGTGCGGAGGAGCTGACTCCTGTCTTCACAGACATTTTTAACACCTCCCTGAAGTCATGCCACGTGCCGGCCTGCCTCAAAACCTCTACCATCGTCCCTGTCCCCAAGAAGCCACGGATCACTGGACTTAACGACTACAGACCTGTAGCGCTCACCTCTGTAGTCATGAAGTTCTTTGAGCGCCTGGTCCTGCCCCACCTCAAGACCATCACCACTCCCCTCCTGGACCCGCTGCAGTTCGCCTACAGAGCCAACAGGTCTGTGGACGACGCAGTCAACCTGGCCCTCCACTCCATCCTGCAGCACCTGGACTCCCTGGGAACCTACGTCAGGATCCTGTTTGTGGACTTCAGCTCCGCATTCAATACCATCCGCCCCGCTCTGCTCCAGGACAAGCTGTCCCTGCTCAACGTGCCTGACTCCCTCTGCAGGTGGATCACCAACTTCCTGATGGACCGGAGGCAGCATGTGCGGCTGGGAAAGACTGTCTCAGACTCTGTTAGCATCAGCACCGGATCACCCCAGGAATGTGTACTTTCCCCCCTGTTCTTCTCCCTGTACACCAACTCCTGCACCTCCAGCCACAAGTCTGTCAAGCTGATCAAGTTTGCGGAAGACACCACCCTCATCGGGCTCATCTCCAACGGCGACGAGTCCGTCTACAGGAGAGAGGTGGCCCAGCTGGCGTCCTGGTGCAGCCACAACAACCTGCAGCTGAACGCTCTGAAGACAGTGGAGATGATTGTGGACTTCAGAAAAGTCACAGCCCCTCTGCCCCCCCTTACCCTCACAGATTCTCCCATCACCACTGCGGATTCCTTCCGCTTCCTGGGCACCACCATCACCCGGGACCTCAAGTGGGAGCCGACCATCAGCTCCCTCATCAAAAAGGCCCAGCAGAGGATGTTCTTCCTGCGGCAGCTGAGGAAGCTCAAGCTACCCACCAAGATGTTGGTGCAGTTCTACACGGCCATCATCGAGTCCATCCTCACCACCTCCAACACCGTGTGGTACGCAGGAGCCACCGCCAGGGATGGACTAAGACTGCAGCGCGTTGTGCGCGCTGCTGAGAAGGTGATCGGCTGCAAGCTCCCATCCCTCCAGGACCTGTACATCTCCAGGACCCGGAGGTGTGCAGGTCGGATCATAGCCGACCCTTCACACCCTGGACACGCACTGTTTGCCCCCCTCCCCTCAGGCAGAAGACTTCGGTCCATTCAGACTAAAACCTCCCGCTACATGAACAGCTTCTTCCCCTCTGCCATCAGACTGCTGAACACTAAGTGACTTATTAGACTCTCGTGCACTATGTACAGCAGCTCAACCGGACTCATGATAATTATCACTGTTTTCTTTTTGCACTACCGACTGCACTATGTGGAACTCCACAATATCTGCTGCTTGTTAATATATTTAAAAATTGCATAGATTAGTATTACTTATTCATATTCTACCTTTTATTGCATGCATAGTTTTTTATCTTTAGTGCTACTCCATGTTTAATATTGCAGCATTGCACCGAGACAAATTCCTAGTTTGTGTACTACATGAACAATGGCAATAAATCTCATTCTGATTCTGATTCTTTCCTGAAAATTTCATCAAAATCCGTTGATAACTTTTTGAGTTATGTTGCTAACAGAAAGACAAACAAACCAACCAGCGTCGGAGGAAACATTACCTCCTCCTCTTCGCAGAGGTAAAAAGGCATGAAGGTCCCAGTTCCTCTAATGCTGAAGTGCCCCTCTGCTAAATTCTAAAGTTCTGTGCGTCCCTACATGCTTTAGGGGAAATCCTGGAGATGTTACTGTCTGTTTTATCATAGCGATTGTACACTCATCTAATGTCAATCCCAATTTCATTTTGGTATTAAGAATGATGCATCACAGATTTTGCACTCTGGTGTGGCCCAATGTTGTAAGTGTCCTTTGCTTATTCCCCCTTGGCCTTTAAACTGAGTCCACTCTACATATCTATGGACATTTTTATGTATTGGTGAAATTCTTTGAGCCACTGTGCTTACCATAACATGTAAGCAACAAATTAGAGAAAAAATACATTATGTATGGCATGTAGCAGTCCCCACCAACGCATTTGTGTTTCAGAGCTGCACGGATCAGAACAAGGTCTGAATGACACAATCATGGGAGGACTGCAGTGATGTGAAAAAGTGGTTGCCTCCTTGCTGATTTCTCATTTTTTCGTATGCTTGTCGCACTTAAATGTTTCAGAGCATCAAACAAATTTAAATATTAGAAAAGATAACACAAGTAAACACAAAATGCAGTTTTTAAATGAAGGTGTTTATTGCTAAGGAAAAAAAAATCCAAACCTACATGGCCCTGTGTGAAAAAGTGATTGCCCCTGAAACCTAGTAACCACAAATGCTTGATAGCAGCAACAACTGCAATCAAGCATTTGTGATAACTGGCAATGAGTCTTTTACAGCACTGTGGAGGAATTTTGGCCCACTCTTCTTTGCAGAATTGATGTAATTAAGCCGCATTGGAGGGTTTTTGAGCATGAACCGCCTTTTTAAAGTCATCCCACAGCATCTCAATCGGATTCAGGTCAGAATTTGACTAGGCCACTCCAAAGTCTTCATTTTGTTTTTCTTAAGCCATTCAGAGGTGGACTTGCTGGTGTGTTTTGGATCACTGTTCTGCTACAGAACCCAAGTGCTCTTCAGCTTGAGGTCATGAACAGATGTCTGGACATTCTCCTTCAGGATTTTTTGGTAGACAGCAGAATGCATGGTTCCATTTACCACAGTAAGTCTTCCAGGTCCTGAAGCAGCAAAACAGCCCCAGACCATCACACTACCACCACCATATTTTACTGTTGGTATGATGTTCGTTTTCTGAAATACTGTGTTACTTTTATGCCAGATGTAATGGGACACACACTTTCCAAAAAGTTCAACTTTTGTCTCACCAGTCCACTGAGTATTTCCCAAAAGTCTTGGGGATCATCAAGATGTTTCCTGGCAAAACTGAGACGAGCCTTTTTGCTCAGCAGTGGTTTTTGTCTTGGAACTTGGCCATGCAGGCAATTTTTGCCCAATCTCTTTCTTATGGTGGAGTCATGAACACTGACCTGAACTGAGACAACTGAGGCCTGCAGTTCTTTGGATGTTGTTGAGGGGCCTTTTGTGACCTTTTGGATGAGTCGTCGCTGTGCTCTTGGGGTAATTTTGGTCGACCAGCCACTCCTGGGAAGGTTCACCACTGTTCCATGTTTTCGCCATTTGTGGATAATGGCTGTCATTTTGGCTCTCTGGAGTCCCAAAGCTTTAGAAATGGCTTTTAACCTTTTCCAGACTGATAGATCGCAATTCCTTTGTTTCTCATTTGTTCTTAATTTCTTTGGATTGCAACATGATGTCTAGATTTGAGGATCTTTTGGTCTACTTCACTTTGTCAGGCAGGTCCTAATTAACCTCTTGCAGTCCGGGATACCGCGGGCGGTCACGTCTCTGCGTCCTAGTGAGTCCTCGTGTGTCTCAGTGCGCACTGAAAAAAAAAAAGAGCTGCATTTCCGTTCTTCCACTACAGACACAGCCGCGAACAGAAAGCCAAAGGAGTGTTTTGATTGGTTTAGATTTGATTGACCTCTCATTCGACTAATAAGAGCCTTGAATTGGGTTTCTGAAACCTTGAAGAACCAATGACTGAAAACCTAGCAAGAAGGACCCGCCTACCAACGACTGCGAATACAACGAGCCAATTGAAGCAGAGAAGTTTGACGATTGAAAGCATGCGTCCCGTGCGTAAAATCTGTTTTGTGTAAGCCGCTGTGCGTAACGGTAGCGTTCGGCAGTCTTTTTTTATTACTACTGTTCTTATTTGTTTTGAAAAATCGTTCGCCAAAACCGCAATCATGGAAGCGCAAAACCGCAATAATGGAATCATGGTTTGACCGGGTCGCGTGACCAGAACCACGAGTCATAACAAGTGGACCAGCTTCATGTTCGTCTGACAATGAGGAACAGATGTTCGCCAACGACACTGCTGTTGTGGACAGGTAAGTGTTATAAGCTAAATTATTCTTTATCACTGAAAATAGTAATCAAAATGACTTTTGACCAATTGGTAATTACAACAGTGCGTCATCGCCACATGACGGACCGTTGACGGACCATTTTTTTGAGCGCCGCGCTCCTCTGTAGCGGGTGGGGAGTTGTTATCCTCTACATTGCAGATATTTTAGTATAATTTTTATTGCACTGTAGGTTATTTTTTCTTGTAAAAAAAAAAGGCCACACATTTTTTACGTGGCATGCTTCTTTGTGTGTGGGGGGCTTGTTTGTTCATTGATTCAGTCATGAATGAATAAACAACCACCCCCCCACACACACACACACAGCCCTGAGTGTCACCTTTCATGAGAGCCCAAGATCAAGCTTCTATATCGAATCATTCAAAAGTTATAGACGTTTTTCTAAACTGTGCCATTTGGCACAATTTGGCACAGTTCAAAAACGCCTGGGAACAACCTGACAAAAAGCTGTGTAATATATTCATTTTTTGTGGTATTGTTACAAAATTTTGACCTCAGCTGGATAACACTTGGTCCTACATTTCTGTTGCATTTTCCAGCCCGGATCTGACAGCTGTGTGTTATTTGCAAGCATTTGTATCTAAAAAAAACACCCAGGCAAACTTTATTTTCTTCAAGTTCAGTATGTTTAGATGATTGTTACTCAGTGGCAGGAGCACTTAGAGAGATTATGACTGTTGTGCCAAAAAATTCAAAGTGTTTTCTTTTAAATGAGACTAACCCCATGAAGATGCTGCAAAGGGTTGAAGAACAGCTTTTGATTTACTTTAGGTACGTTATTTTTAGGTGTTTTTAGGGAAATTGACCAGAGTGTAAGGGGTTAAGTGATTTCTTGATTGAGAACAGGTGTGGCAGTCATCAGGCCTGGGTGTGGATAGAGTAATTGAACTCAGCTTTCCTAAGATGTGATAAACCACAGTTAAATTATGTTTTAACGGTGGGGGTGGGGGTGGCTTTTTCATACAGGGCCATGTAGGCTAGGATTTTTTTTCCTCCTTAATAATAAACATCTTCATTTAAAAACTGCATATTGTGTTTACTTGTGTTATCTTTGTCTAATATTTAAATGTATTTGATGATCTGAAACATTTAAGTGTGACAAACTTACAAAAAAAATGAGAAATCAAGAAGTTGGCAAAGAATTTTTCACACCACTGTATATAAAATATACGTGAGACTGTCATGAGCCGAGCCGTTTGTCCTTCGGACTCAGTTCCCTGACCCTCCTCTAGGTGTCTATTTATCTGTGTATTGTACGGTGGCATGATTATTTGTATATTATTATGCCCTTTGAGTTTCTTATGGTCTTCCTTGTTTCCTGGTCACCGTTTAGTTTACCTCTACCTCTATTCTGTATCAATTTCTAGTTGTTTCTGTGTTTTGTGTGTTGGCTCTGGCTGACAGGCTGTCAGGTGGCACATTCAGTCTGCACTTTGTGTGGGCATTGCATGCGAGTTTGCCAGCCAGACCACTCCCCCTCTCCTGATACTCAGCTGTTCTCGGTTCTGTGATTATTCCCCTCGTGTCCTCGCTCAGGTGCACCCAATTATCAGCTCATCAGTATGTGTATTTAGTTTGCTCATTGTCATTTCTGCGCTGCTGGATTATTGTGCTGTCACTGCCATGTTACGCCATGGCTTTCCTATAGTTCTGGCACGTTATGTCGTGGCTAGCCTTGCCCTCGTTACGTCTTGGAATCCCAGTAAGTTTACTCGTGTTACCAACCCGATGTTCTGATGTTCTTTGTATTTTTGTATGTCTGCACTATTTTTGGGACCTTGCTTTAATAAATGTGTTTGTGGTGTAAATCTGAGCGTAAATCCGTTTCTCTCCTCCTTGCGCTTCTACACAGCGCACAGGGAATCATGACAGAGACTGGGTTATTACAACAAGCAAGCAAGACATTCACATCTTCTTTAATATTGGGCAAGTAGTCTATTAGTTTGAATTGTGTGCAGTGTTTGTATGTTGGGTCACAGTTTTTATCATCACTAGTGTTGGGAGTTCCAAAGTAATGCGCTACTGTAATGCCACTACTTTTGCAGTTATGTACTGTGAAACGAAATTACTGTTTACAAATTCAGTAATATGTTACAGTTACTGAAATTTGATCAGATGCATTACTTGTTACTCGTTTTATTAATATGGATAGATATTTTTAGTGCAAATAAATGAATATACAAACTGACCATACCGTAGCTGAGATAAGCTGTCAGTCGACGTGACCTGTTGCAAAGAGCTAAGCCTTCACTACTGAGTGGAGGAAAAGATGAAGCGACTTTGTTTTTGTGGAAAAAGACAGATTATTTTTCCTTTGTTGCGGTTAAGGACAAAAGCATATTGGTAGGTTGGAAGCTAAGTGTCGGTTGAGACCTACTGCAATCTTCAGAGGTGCCTGAAAACAGCAACAAAGCTCCGGCTAAGCTAGTGCAAAGTAACTGGTAGCTATGCTAACAACACCGTGTTAGTGGATCTACGCTATCTGAACAGCCATGGCTGGATGTAAAGTGGAAATACTCTTGTCCCAACAGCCACAGCTGGATTTCAAGCACAGGTATGCACCTGGACAGTTTGTGACACAGCAAGAATTAAACCTGATTGCCAGATATGTCATTACAGACTGAAGACGTGATATCAACAGTGAATTTCCATCAGACAGCTGAGACTGTGATCCACTGAAGTTAAAACACATTTACAGTCGTGAAAAAATTAGGACACCCTATGAAAGCCTGTGGTGTGGGAGACCCATGCTGTAGAGTTCAGTACTTTTCCTCTCAGACTGAGAGAGCATGGAGATCAAAGGGCTGGGGGGTACGGGGAATTGTCTTGGGGGAGTGAATGGTGAACGCAGGACCTCAAGTAGCAGGGAGGTGTGAGTTTTGGGATATAAAAGAGAGAGTCCCTGCTACACATGTTTAATGTTCTGATTCTGGAAGATATGAGAGTGAAATAAAGTTTGTCTGCTCGGAAAGTTCGGTCTGGTTATTTCATCTCCACACTGGTGACCCTTGACGCAGAATGGAACACGAGGCGAACACCCCGGAGACGACCCGGACGGGAAACCCCAGCAATGCGTGCGCCATTTTGGTCAAACAACCGGACTTTTGGCTGCTGTCTGTTCTTTTCATCTTCTCTATCCCCTCACCCCCCAGCCAGTCGCAGCAGATGACTGCCCCTCCCTGAGCCTGGTTCTGCTGGAGGTTTCTTCCTGTTAAAAGGGAGTTTTTCCTCCCCACCGTCGCCAAGTGCTTGCTCACAGGGGATCGCCTGATTGCTGGGGTCTTTCTGCAACTGTGGGGGTCCCCCCTACAGTTGAAAGTGCTATGAGATGACTGTTGTTGTGAAATGGCGCTATATAAATAAAGTTGAATTGAAAAACTGAATTGAACTTTTGGCTGCACAACCCGAAGTCTTGGTTCCTCCACACCAAGGCCCAGTTCGTGCTCCGGGGAATAATGGCAGATGACACCAGGTATTACTATGTGGTCGCAACGCTGGACACTCGCGCGATTCAGCAAGTAGCGAGCCTGCTCCAACAGCCCCCCAGCCCACGACAAATACAGGGCTCTCAAAGCCACGCTGACCCGGCGCTACACGCTCTCGGACAGCGAGACAGCGGAGAGACTCCTGACGCGCTCCGAGTTGGGAGAGGGTTCAGTGGTCGAACGGATGGAGAAGATGTTGGCATTGATGGGCACGGACGACGGGCATTTTTTATTTGCCCACCTTTTCCTCCGGAACCTCCCAACGGCGGCCAGAGCGGTCCTTGCCAACTCGCTGTTGCTGGCCACACGTGAATACCGTGTGCTAGCCAAGGAGGCAGATCGGATCATCCTCACCACCAGAGCCCTCACAGTGAACGCAGCGGTGTCGGAACCCAGCGAAGACGGCAAGCGGAAGCGAGGAGCCAGCGATGGTAGCAGCAGCAGGGGCCAGGAAGCACTAGAGAGACACGGTCTGCTCCTACCACCGCCGTTTTGGAGAGGACGCACGCCGATGCGTGCCACCGTGCCAATTCAAGCGTTTGGGAAATGCCAGGACCGGCAGTCGATAGCAGCTGCGACCGCCGGTGAAGAAAGCAAGCTGCTCTACGTGACAGACTCACGCTTGGGAAGACAATTCCTCATGGACTCCGGCTCCCAAAAGAGCCTCATCCTGCCATCCTATGCCAACCGGCTAGTGGGAACTAGCGGCCCCGAGCTGACGGCCACAAACGGCTCAGACATTAAGACTTTTGGTGAGAGGACACTGACTGTATCCCTGCACGGCTGTACGTACCCGTGGACATTCATCATAGCGGCATGCAGTTTCCTAATCTTCAGCGCTGATTTTTTGTGTGCACATGGACTACTAGTCGATGTTACTAACAGACACCTGATTAATGCAATGTCTTTTGATTCTCTCCCCTATACAGCTCGAGGAGCCGGGCCAACAACGCTAGCCAACGTCACAGCTCCAGGTGGTAAGGTCTACACACTGCTCACCCAGTTCCCAGCACTCACGGTCCAGACGTTTTCGGTGGCCATCACTAAACACGGGGTGAAGCACTTTATTACCACCACCGGGCCGCCCGTTTTTGCACAATCTCGGCGCCTGGACACAGCTAAACTGGCCATAGCGCACGAGGAGTTTGCCAACTTGGAAAGGCTGGGCATCATCAGACGATCAAACAGCCCATAGGCATCCCCACTACATATGGTCCCTAAGGCCGAGGGATCGTGGCGACCTTGTGGAGATTTCCGCAGATTAAACAACGCCACAGCACACGACCGCTACCTGATCCCCCATATTAAGGATTTTTCCATTCACCTCGCCGGGGCACGTATTTTTTCTAAGATAAACCTGGTCCATGGTTACAACCAGGTCCCGGTGTGCGCGGAGGACATACCTAAAATGGCAGTAATAACCCCGTTTGGCCTGTTTGCGTTTTTTTCGGGTTAAAAGGCACGGCACAGACATTCCAACGCATGATGGATGCGGTCTTGCGCGATCTGCTGTTTGTGTTTGTTACCTAAATGACATCCTGGTGGCCAACGCGTCCGAGGACAAACACGTAGCCCACCTCAGGACGGTTTTCCGGAGGTTGGTGGAGCACGGGTTAATAATCATCCCGGCGAAATGCCAGTTCGGCGTGATGGGGATTGATTTTTTGGGACACCGCATCTCACCGGAGGGAGCGATACCCTTGTCGGACAAGGTGCGCACAGTGGCGAATTTTCCCTGGTCTCAGGGCACTGCAGGAGTTTTGGGGGATGGTTAATTTCTACAATCGTTTCCTCCCCCGCACAGCCCAGCTCATGCAGCCGTTGTACGACGTGCTTAAGAAACGGAAGCCGGTGGACAGAGTTGACTGGACTCCTGAGCGAGAGCAAGCGTTTTCCGAGGTTAAAACAGCTCTGGTGAACGCTGCACTGCTGGTGCACCCAGACCCGGCGGCTCAGATTGCGCTTACTACAGACGCATCAGACGTGGCCATAGGGGCCGTCGTGGAGCAGTGTGTCGCCGGTTCTTGGCAGCCGCTCGTCTTTTTTAGCAGGTCTTTGCGCGACAATGAGCGTAAATACAGCACGTTCGACAGGGAGTTGCTGGCTCTCCACCTGGCCATACGCCACTTCCAGTTCTGGCTGGAAGGGCACGCCTTCACTGCATTCGAGGACCACAAGCCACTAACGTATGTGATGGCCAAGGTTTCAAAACCATGGTTGGGCCGGCAGCAGAGACAGCTGGCCGTGATCTCGGAGTTTACGACCAACATTTGTCATGTGGCCAGTAAACTCAACATAGTGGCTGACTGTCTCTCCCGCGCCGTAGTGGCCCCAGTCTACTTGGAGATAGATTACACGGCCATGGCCGCAGAGCAGATCGGCGATGCCAACGTTTGTGCGCTCCAGTCTGGACCAACAGGGTTAAGGCTGGAGAGCAAGTTATGCAAGACGGGCCCCCCCCCCAATCTGTGACGTCTCCACGGGCCGCCTGCGCCCGGTGGTACCACGTGCTTGGAAACGCTGCATTTTTGAGTCGTTCACTCCCTGGCGCTCCCAGGCGTATGCGCGTTCGTCTGGCCGAGCCTGCGCAAGCAGGTGAAAGAGTGGGCTGCAGCCTGTGTAGCGTGCCAACGAGCCAAAGTGCACAGGCACACAAAGGCCCCCTTTGAGAGGGGCCTTTGTGTAACAAGAGGGTCGACCACGTTCACGTGGACCTTGTCGGCCCCCTCTTGCCATCGCAGGGGTTCACGCACCTCCTGACAGTGGTGGACTGCACCATGCAATGGCCCGAAGCAGTCCCACTAGCTTCCACTGCGTCCGCAGACGTGGGACACACCTTTTTAACAACATGGGTGGCACGTTTTGGCACCCCTTCATGTCCGATCGGAGCCCGCAGTTTGTTTCCAACCTCTGGTCCACCATGGCCCGGAGGAAGCCTGGGCATCTCATTTCATCGCACGACTGCGTACAACCCACAGGCCAATGGGTTATGCGAGCGTTTCCATAGGTCACTGAAAGCAGCGCTCAGGGCTTCGCTTACGGATGCAAATTGGGTGGACCGGTTGCCGTGGGTTCTATTAGGGTTGTGTTTCGCACCGAAGGAGGATTTAGCAGCTTCCCCAGCAGAGCTGGTTTTTACACAGCCCCTGTGGCTCCCCGGGGAGTTTTTACCAGATAACCCCACGCCGAACACCCATCCGTCCCCACGTTTGTAGCATAGCGCAGACGCACAGACGCTCCCTGGCCCGGCCCACCACTGTTTTCCCCATGCTTTTGTGCCAAAAACCTTAAAGGACGCGGTGTTCGTGTTTGTCAGGCACGATGCCCACCGGACCCCATTGAGAGAGAGAGATGAGATTGAGATTCAACTTTATTGTCATTACACGTGTATAAATACAAGGTAACGAAACGTGACTTGGCATTTGGGCACGCTCTGCAGAACGCATTCAAGGCCGGGGCAGCCGCTAGGCGCCCCGGCCTTGGATGCGCCCACCCTATGATGGCCCCTTCAGAGTGCTGGAAACCGGGGACAAACATTTTGTGTTAGACCTGGGGGGTCGCCGGTAGAGAATCTGTATAGACAGGCTTAAGCCTGCCTTTGTTGTGGCAGACGAGCAGCTGGAGTTGGCTCGAGCTCCTCGGCGAGGAAGATGCCCACTGAGAGCTCCCCAGGTAGATGATTCATCACAGCAGTCACACGAGCATGCTGAATGTCCCCCCCCCACTCCATTGTCCCCCCACAGACGGACACACCCCAAGGAACCCCCCACCGGCACAGCAGCGTCGCGAAGCTGAAGACCCCACGTTACAGCAGCTATGGGCGGAGACTGAAGCCGCGAGGACGGGAGAGTTAACACCCAGTCTGAGACTCTGGGGGGGGGGGGCTTGCTGTAGAGTTCAGTAGTTTTCCTCTCAGACTGAGAGAGCATGGAGATCAAAGGACTGGGGGTAAGAGGAATTGTCTGGGGAGAGTGAATGGTGAATGCAGGACCTCAGGTAGCAGGGAGGTGTGAGTTTTGGGATATAAAAGAGAATCCCTGTTACACATGTTTAATGTTCTGATTCTGGAAGATGTGAGAGTGAAATAAAGTTCGTCTGCTCCTAAAATTCGGTCTGGTTATTTTATCTACACAGTGTGTGTGTGTGTGGGTTTGGTTTTTTTTAACATATTTGGACATATGGATATTTAATATCAATTTTAACAATACTGGGAGATTCAAGTAATATAACTAAACAATTAAAACTGAACAATAGACTTTTTAATTTTCTGTAAAATGTAATTCTGAAAACATGCAATTTCTGGTGAGGAATAAATTAGGACACCCCACCATTTATTCCCACTTAAAATGGCTAAAATCACACACAGGTGTATCACATCAGGTGTACATGACTAGAACATTGTTTCTCAGCATTTTGAAGGAGGCTTGTCCTATTTAAACCTCAGACATGTAGTTTTGTGTGCTCCTGACTGTTGAAGTGAAACTGAACACCATGGTGAGATCGAAAGAGCTGTCTGAGGCCTTCAGAAAGAAGATTGTAGTAGCTTATGAGTCTGGTAAGGGATTTAAGAAGATGACAAAAGATAGCTAGATAGATAGATAGCTAGATAGATAGATAGATAGATAGATAGATAGATAGATAGATAGATAGATACTTTATTTCGAACAAAAAAGTATAACAAAAACAAAACAAATGACAAATGCAATAAAGTAACAGTATACAGTGTTCGAAAGGGAGAAGGAAGAAGTGAACACTTATTAATTCCATTTCCTCTTTTCCATAAATACACCCATGTGAATTATATACAAATTACCACATTTAAGACCCCAAGTAAACAACTAACTGTATTTTGTACATATCAACATTAACACCCATCCATCCTAACATACATTGATGTCCATACATCAAAACCAGCCTCAAACAACACAGATATACACAGTGCTGTCCCACAGTGTCCCAGAGTGAGCATAGTGAACCGTACATATAAATACTACCCTTCTAACATATATCCTTTCAGCAAATAATGTTTATACCTCTTGTTGAATTGAATTCTGTTTGTACATAGTTTCAGTTCCGGCTCCAGACTGTTCCACAAATCCACCCCAAAGACAGATATGCACATACTTTTCTTGGTTGTTCGTATCTTGGGTTTTGTAAAGTTTAAGTCTCCTCTCAAATTATGATCATTGTCTTTTTTTTTTAAATATTTTTTGAATATTAGTTGGGAGTTGATTATTAATTGCCCTGTACATTACTTGTGCTGTCTTAAATTTAACTAAATCGATGAACTTTATGACATGTGACAATGAATTGGTATGGTCTCTATATCCTACATTATTTATTATCCTTATAGCTCTTTTTTGTAATGTGCATATTGACTGTAGGTTGGTCTTGTAGGTGTTTCCCCAGACTTCTACACAGTAGTTAAGATAAGGTAGAAACAGTGAATTGTACAGTAAGACCAATGATTTATAGTCCAAGATGTGTCTTGTCTTCCCCAGTATGCCTATACATTTTGCTAACTTGGCCCAGATGTGACTGATGTGAGGTTTCCAGCAGAATTTATTGTCTAGCGTCACCCCCAGAAACTTATTTTTCCTGTACTGTTTCTATTCTGGTATCATCTATTGTTACCATTATTTCATGATTTATTTTATAATTTCAAAACAACATAACCTTTGGTTTTTTTTTTTTAGATTTAGAGATAATTTATTTTTGTTGAACCACTGCGTTAACTTTTTCATTTCAGTTGTGACCACCTCTAAAACCTGCTGCAAATTCTCACCAGTGCAAAGGATATTTGTGTCATCCGCAAACAAAATAAATTTCAGAATTTTGATACTTGGCATATGTCATTTATATACAAAATAAAGAGTTTGGGTCCCAAAACTGACCCCTGGGGCACACCACAAGTGATGTCCATGAAGGGTGATTTGTGCTCACCAATTTTTACAAATTGTTGTCTGTTACTTAAATAACTTTCCACCCAACTCAGTCCTACCCCTCTTATCCCATACCTTTCCAGTTTCCTTAGTAGTATTCTGTGGTCAGTGGTGTCAAAAGCTTTCTTTAAATCTATAAATACTCCTACAGCAAACTTTTTTTTTTATCTATACAACTAGTAATTTCTTCTATAAGTTTGATCAGTGCCAAAGATGTAGATTTATCTGCTTTAAAACCATACTGGCTGTCTGTAAGGAGGTTGTGTTTTTCAATGAAATCATCCAGTCTCTTAGTGAAGATTTTTTCAAGTATTTTGGAGAATTGTGAGAGTAAAGAGACTGGCCTGTAATTTGTGAAACAATGACTGTCTCCTGTTTTGTATAGAGGTATTACTTTTGCTATTTTCATTTTGTTTGGAAATTTACCAGTTTGAAATGAGAGGTTACAGATATGGGTGAGTGGCTCAACAATTCCTTCAATTACTTTTTTCACTATTGTCATGTCAATTTCATTCCAGTCCGTTGATTTTTTGTTCTTAAAATTACTCACAGTCTCGATAATTTCCTTTTCAGTAACTGCACCCAAAAAGATTGTGTTTGGATTTCTATCTTCTATTTCATTTACAGAACCACTGTTGTTTGTTTCTGCTGTCACTATTGATTTTGCTAATTCAGGACCAATGTTTACAAAAAATTTATTGAAACCACTGACCACATCCTCCATATTATTTATCAAATTGCCATTTTCAATAAAATATTCTGGATAATTAGCATTCTTGGGTTGATTACTAATAATCCCATTGAGTACTTGCCATATTCCTCTTAAGTTATTTTTATTATCCTCTAACATTCTGTTGTAATATTCTTTCTTACAGGTCCTCATTATATTAGTAAGCTTATTTTTATATCTTTTATTTATTTATTTTTTTTTTTGTTACTTATTTGTACCCGTAGGTAGATTTGGTTTGCAGTCTGGTGACAAGCCACCGGCTGCCGGTCGCTGCGTGCGCGAGCGCCCTAAACCTACATGTTTTGTTTTGGGTTTTTTTGGATATGCGGGAGGAAACCGGAGAAATCCCGGAGTAAACCCATGCAACACGGGGAGAACATGCAAACTCCACACAGCTCACTGTTGGTCGGGGGCTGGGATCGAACCCACGATCTCATGATCCTCGCGATCCCCCGGCCGAGGGTAAAACTGTGCTGCCACAGTGCTAAACCACTGCGCCACCGTGCAGCCCACGGTGATCTCAGCTTCTCAGCTATTTGATCTCAGCTTCCACCGTTCTGCATTTAATGAATTGTTTATATAATGTATTCTTCTTTTTACATGCATTTAATAACCCCTTGGTGACCCAAGGAATATTTTTTTTGTTGTTGTCTGTCACTGTATTGTTTTATAACTAACTAACTAACTGACTAACCTGCACTTATATAGCGCTTTTCTAGTCACAAAGACCACTCAAAGCGCTTTCATTAATACTAACCCTCTATTCTAAGGGCCTATAGGAAACAGATATCTAGGGATAATTTAGAACAGCCAATTAACCTAACATGCATGTTTTTGGCATGTGGGAGGAAACCGGAGAAATCCCGGAGTAAACCCACGCAACACGGGGAGAACATGCAAACTCCACACAGATCACTGTTGGTCGGGGGCTGGGATCGAACCCACGATCCCCACAATCCCCCGGCCAAGGGTAAACTGTGCTGCCGCAGTGCTAACCACTGCGCCACCGTGCAGCCCATAGGACAGCCCATAGCCCTTATAGGACAGTTTTTATTGTACAATGATTGAAATATTTGTAAAAAAATTATCATATGCTTTATTTATATCATTTTCATCATAAACTATCTTCCAATCTTGTATTAATAATTCCTTTGTCAGTAAATACATTGATTCTTCGGTTCTTATTCTTTTATATTTAATATTTTTGGTATACTTTTTCTTCCTATAATCACATTGATAGACAACAAAAATTGGCAGGTGGTCACTGATATCATTCAATAAAAGCCAACTCCTGATATTATTTTCCATAATATTTGTGAATATGTTATCTATTTGTGTGGCACTGTGTGATGTGATTCTGCTAGGTCCAGTAATTGTTGGATGTAAGTCCATACTGTACATTGTGTTGATAAATTCTTCTGTCAAACTATGTTGTTTTGAATTCATCAGATCTACAGTATATTGAAATCCCCACAGATGAACATAACTTTATGAGTTAGTTTTGCATACATTTTTTCCATCCAGTCCTTAAATAAGTCAATGTTTGATCCAGGTGTTCTATATTCACAGCTCACTACTGTATTCTTCACATTGTCCAGGCAGATTTCTATTGTAATACATTCAAATAAATCATCCACAGTTACTGACAGATTTTCAACAACCTTGTATTTCAAACTCTTGTCAACATAAATTGCAACTCCTCCTCCTTTTTTCACGTTTCTATTTATATAATTTAATTCATAGCCATCCATGGTAAAATCCACTCCTTTCTCTTCACTGAGCCACGTCTCTGATATTGCCACAATATTGAATGGCTCTTTAAACTGATGTAAATAATCTTTAATGTTATTAAAGTTGGCATAGAGACTTCTGCTGTTGAAGTGGATCATATAAATATTGAAATCAGATGTGACCATTGTGTTAAACTGTTCATCCGTGTAGTAACTACAGTCATTATTGATGGAGCTAAATAAATTATTATCAGGGTCTATGTTCAAAAGAATTTGAAATCGGTCATTTCACTGTCTGGAAAATAGTCCACAAGTGTAGGACATTCAAAACAACTGCCAACATGCCCAGGTCTGGCCGTCCAAGTAACTGCACTCTGAGAGCAGACCGCAAGATGCTAAAAGAAATCTCCAAAACCTTCAAATGTCATCACGGGACCTACAGCAGGCTCTTGCTACTATTGATGTGAAAGTGCATGCCTCTACAATCAGAAAAAGACTGCACAACTTTAACTTGCATGGGAGGCGTGCAAGGAGGAAACCTTTGCTCTCTAAGACAAACATGAAAGCCAGACTGAAGTTTGCCAGAGAGAATGTAGACAAAGAATAATGTTCTTTGGACAGATGAGTCTAAAACTGAATTATTTGGACACCAGAACAGAGGACGTGTTTGGCGTAGACCAAACACAGTGTTCCATGAAAAAGAACCTCATACTAACTGCGAAGAATGGAGGTGGAAGTGTCATGGTTTGGGGATGCTTTGCTGCAGCAGGGCCTGGCCAGCTCGCCATCATAGAATCCACCATGAATTCTATCGTGTATCAGAGGATGCTTGAGGACCGCATGAGACCATCTGTAAAACAATTAAAGCTGAAGTGGAACGGGACCTTGTAACATGACAATGACCCAAAATATACTCGTAAATCCACCAAGGACTGGCTAAAAACAAAGAAATGGAGAGTCCTGGAATGGCTGAGTCAAAGCCCAGATCTTAATCCCATTGAGATGCTGTGAGGTGACTTGAAACAGGCTGTACATGCAAGAAACCCCTCAAACCTCTCAGAGCTGAAAGAATTCTGCATTGAGCAGTGTTGCAAACTTTCCTCAGACCGATGTCAGAGACTGGTAGATGGCTACAAGAAGCGTCTCACTGAAGTTATTTTAGCCAAAGGGGGTAACACTAGCAATTAGGCGGTGGGGTGTCCTTACTTTTTCCTCAGGTAGAATACGCATTCTTGTTGATGTCTTTTGTTTATTGAGTAAAACAAGATTAATTTTTGTTATTTACCTGCAATTAAATCAACTTCTTTTCCAGAGATAAATAAAATCAAAATTAGATATCAATATGTGAACATTTCTCAATAAAGAACTGAATATTTAATGGGGTGTCCTAATTTTTTCACACTACTGTACTTGCTACCTGGTTAAAAATTATTCAGAAATGGATTTTGATCTCCAAAAGAAATCTGAGGGACTAGATCATGCCTCTGTCACAGCAGACATTTGGACTGTGGATAATGGACATTTTCTTTGGATCACTGCACACTGGATTAAATCCATATCATAAAGGTAAGATAAACATGGACAGCTTTATGCAGTGCTGCCAACTCTCACTCCAAAATGAGGAAATTACTGGCCATAACATGTTGATTTTCTTCAGATTTTCCCACAATAAGAGCTCTCAAGGCAGGATAAAGCAGACTGAACATGTTCTGAAAGCTCTGTCTTAAACAATCTGTTTTCAGCCTGATATTAATAAGCCCATAATGTAACCCATTAATTAAATTATCTTGCTATGTGTGCAAGATGATTTAAGTATGTATTTAAAAGTAATATGAAAATTACTTTTCCAAGTAACTAGTTACTTTAATCATGCAGTAATTGGTCAAGTAATGCAATTACTTTTGAAAAGAAGTAACCAGTAACTAGTTACTATTTCTTAGTAACTTGCCCAAAACTGATCATTACTGAGTGGTGGAGGAGTCGTCGGCCTCCGTCGGTCTATGATGACCATGGAAGAGAATCCTAAACGTCTTCTCTGCTGGAACAGCACTGCCTGTGGCTGAACAGGAGGAGTAGACCTCAGAAAATTACAGGCAGAATTTAAAAGTTCTTAAGTAGTTTTTTAATGAAAAAAACAATTAAATATAGTAGATTCCACAACGTTTCCTGGATGTGGCAGCCATCAAAAATAGACTTGTTGCATATCTTTTGTTGTGGCTCTTTATTTGCTGCTGTAATACTGTAAATTTATCCACTTTGGGACAAATAAAAGATTATCTTATCTTGACTAGAATGGGAACTATCTGCTGCAGTCAGAATATAACCACAGTCAGTAGAAACTTTGGGTGAGACCAACTTATCAATCAAGACCAGCTGGTACCACTGACCCCCTGTGAGGCAGATGAAAAATTGAGCATGTTGAGTTTTCAGACCAAACATCAATAAATCAAATAAATGACCCTTGATACCACAAGAATTGATCTGTCATCAGCTACAGTCACAATGAGGGCAGGGAAGGATACCGAGGTAAGAAGAGAGAGAACACGAGATGTGGAAGGATGTAGATGAAACAGAGGCAAAACAGATCCAAAAATAAAGGAAGATTGTTAATGAGTACACCCAGGTTTGCTCAGTTGCTGTGACAACATACTCTCATTGCTTCAGGCCACAAGAAAGCACAGCTAATGAACAGATGTACACACACAGAGACACACACACACACGCATGCATGCGCGCGCGCACACACACACACAGACAATATATACCCCTCCAGCTATTGTCAGCTGCATGGGTTTGGCGTCACCCAAGAGTCTTTAAAACACAACACTCTCCACTGAGAACAAAGATGCCACGTGCCCACGTGACTGTACAGTATATGTACTGTACTTGCAGTGAGAAACCCTAGATGCATAGGCCAGCCAGTGCTCTCCACCAAATCAGTCAGGACCACGCTGCTGTTAAGGTGCCAGTTGGCTAATGCTGAATAGTTCAGAAGAAGACAGAAGAGCTCCAGAAAAGGGAGTGAGGACACAGTACAATGCTGCAGGTTCTCCTGCATCAGGACCTGGGGCATCCATGCTAACAGATGGAACATGCAACAGGGAAAATGCAGTTTCAGAAATGGGCATGGGTAAATATATACTGTATGTATGTATATATATGTTGTGATGTTTCAAGGGTTCACACAATGATGAGAGGGGATTTGGAACATGGTAGGCATTTATTTCATCACCCCAAATTATGCAGGGGAAAGGTTATTCACCCACACACTCACTTCACTCAGGGTGACGCAGACACGTAATCTTTCACATGCAGGGAAAACAACACTATCACAATCAGACATAACACAGTTATGCACTACAACTACAATGCTCAGAAGACAAGAATTATAGTTGTTGTAGGAGAAATTGGTTATAAGGTACAAAGATTATTTAATTTATATCTATAGGTGTGTGTGGAAACAAAGGTTTACTTCGGGTCCCTGCATACACAACAAAACTCATTTTTGGGGCACCAGTCCAAAACCTGGATAATTTATTAATAACTTGTGGGACACATATGCACATATGTATATCACTTTATGCTTCATATGTATATCACTGTAGGCTTCACATCTCAGATTGAACAAAGGACTGAGTCTCCTTGGAGATAACAGGAGGATGTGAAAGTTTAGTCTTTGGTATGCAAAGAGACGGCCTTGGGGGATTTCCTGGCTGCCAGAGACTTTGGGTGGAGGTGATAAGATCTAAGAGAAGATGCATTGTGACTTGGGATTAAATGCAATGTGACTGTGAGCTTTGAAGGTCCTGGGGTATATAAAGGACGAATGTCTGGGTTTTTTTCCTCTTTCTGTTTTTGCTGATGTTGGAAGATGTGAATAAACCTGACTCGTGAGATAAACTCTGCCTCGTCATTTTCACATTTCCACACTGGTGACCCTAAGATGTATCATGGATGAAAGAAATTCCCCCGAGTCAGCCGGGTCAGGAGCTCCCAGCCAAGCGTATGCCGCTACCGTCCAGCTACCGGACTTTTGGCGAGACAACCCGCCCTCCTGGTTCCACTTTGTCGAAGCACAGTTCGCCCTCCGGGGGATAACAGTAGATGACACGAAGTTCTACCATGTGATTGCCAAGCTCGACAACCACACGGCTCGGCATGTGGAGAGCCTTTTGGAGCAGCCACCGGCCGACGACAAATACGGCGGGTTGAAGGCTGCGCTCATCCAGCGCTTCACTCTCTCAGTCCAGGAGAGAGCGGAGAGGCTCCTGGCTCTGAACGATTTGGGAGATGGCACACCCATTGACCTGATGGAGGACATGTTGAGGTTGAGGGGCTCGGACGACGACGACTTCATCTTCACCCACATTTTCCTCAGAACCCTACCGTCGGCCACGAGAGCGACCCTGGCCAGTTCGCCGTTGTTGGCCCAGCGGGACTTCCGCGCACTGGCCCAGGAGGCGCACCGGGTTCTCAACGCCAGCAAACAGCGCGCGGCCACCGCAGCAGCGACGGAGTTAAGCGCGACGGCCGGAGACGGCGGGGGACCAGTGACGGCGGTAGCAGAACCACCGACGACGGCGGCGTCGGGGACCAAGGATCGCGGAGGAGACGCCCTCTGTTTCTACCATCGCCGCTTTGCAGAGAAGGCACGCAAATGTATACCACCGTGCCATTTCAAGCGCTCAGGAAACGCCAAGACCGGGGGTCGGTAGCAGCTGCGGCCCTCGGGGAGGAGAACAAGCTGCTCTACTTGAAGGATGCGCGCTCGGGGAGGCATTTCCTCGTGGACACAGGCTCCCAGTTGAGTTTCATCACACCTTCCTCCGCTGACCGGCTGGCAGTTTCCAGTGGTCCCGGGGTGTCAGCAGCGAATGGCTCGGCGATTAAGACCTTTGGTGAGAGGACTCTGCTTCTGTCCCTACACGGCCGTACATTTGAGTGGACTTTTGACATAGCTGCAGTAAATTTCAATATGTTGGGGGCTGATTTTCTGTGCTCACATGGTTTGTTGGTTGATCTTGCTAACAGGCGCCTGGTTAATGCACTTTCTTTTTATTCTATTCCCTTTACAGCTTGAGTGGCCCCGCCAACAGCACAAGCCAACGTCACAGCTGCAAGTGGTAAGTTCCACACACTGCTCACTCAGTTCCCAGCACTCACGGTCCCAACATTTTCGGCGGCCATGGCTAAACACGGGGTGGAACATTTTATTACTACCCCCGGACCACCCGTTTTTGCAAAAGCTCAGCCCTTGGATTCAGCTAAACTGACCATAGCGCGCGAGGAGTTCGCCAACCTGGAAAAGTTGGGCATCATCAGGCGTTCGAACAGCCCATGGGCTTCCCCGCTTCACATGGTCCCGAAAGCTGATGGCTCGTGGCGACCTTGCGGAGATTTCCACAGGTTGAACAATGCCACAGCGCACGACCGCTACCCAATCCCGCATATCCAAGATTTTTTCGTTCATTTGGCGGGGGTGCATGTTTTTTCTAAGATAGACTTGGTCCGCAGTTACCACCAAGTCCCAGTGCGTGCTGAGGACATACCCAAAACAGCGGTAATAACTCTGTTTGGTCTATTCGAGTTTTTGCGCATGCTGTTTGGGCTTAAAGGCGCTGCACAGACGTTCCAACGCATGATGGACGCGGTGTTGCGCGATCTCCCCTTCGTATTCGTCAACCTGGACGACATCTTGGTAGCCAGCGCGTCCGAAGACGAACACGAAAACCACCACACGGCAGTTTTCCGGAGGTTGGGAGAGCACGGGTTAATAATCAACTCAGCGAAGTGTCAGTTCGGGGTGACGCAGATTGATTTTTTGGGGCATCGCGTCTCCCCAGAAGGAGCGGTTTCTCTGCCTGACAAAGTGCGCGCAGTAACAAATTTTCCCCAGCCACAAACGGTCAAGGTGTTACAGGAGTTTTTGGGAATGGTGAATTTTTATAACCGTTTCCTCCCCTGCGCAGCGCAGCTCATGCAACCATTGTATGCCGCACTAAAAAAACAAAAACCCACAAATAAGATCGAATGGTCTCCGGAGCGAGAGCGAGCATTCTCGGAGGTCAAAACAGCCCTGGCAAACGCTGCGTTGTTAGCACATCCAGACCCAACGGCCCGCATAGCGCTCACTACTGACGCGTCAGATGTGGCCATAGGGGCGGTCGTGGAGCAACATGTAGCCGGGGCTTGGCAACCGCTTGCCTTTTTCAGCAAGACTTTGCGCGATAGTGAACGAAAATACAGCGCATTCGACAGGGAGTTGGTAGCTCTCCACTTGGCCATTCGCCACTTCCTGTTCTGGCGGGAGGGACACCGTTTCACCACGTTCGTTGACCACAAGCCGCTGACATTCGCGATGGCCAAGGTTTCAGAACCGTGGTCAGGCCGGCAGCAGAGGCAGCTGGCCGCCATCTCAGAGTTTACTACCGATATTCAACATGTGGCGGGTAAACTGAATGTAGTGGCAAACTGTCTCTCGCGCGCCGTGGCGGCCCCGGTCCGCGTAGGGATAGATTATGCAGCCATGGCCACGGATCAGGTTAGCGACATGGACGTGCGTGCGCTCCAGTCTGGACCAACAGGGTTAAGGCTGGAGAACAGGGTGCTGCAAGACGGTATGCCCCCCCCTAATCTGCGATGTCTCCACTGGGCGACCGCGTCCTGTGGTACCGGCCGCATGGCGCCGCCGCGTTTTTGACTCGATTCATTCTCTGTCGCACCCGGGAGTGCGCGCGTTGGTCAAAATGGTGGGGGAGAAATTTGTATGGCCGAGCCTGCGCAAACAAGTTAGGGAGTGGGCAGCAGCCTGCATGGCTTGTCAATGAGCCAAGGTACACAGACACACGAGAGCTCCCTTGGAGCCGTTTCACATCCCGGCTAAGAGGTTCGATCATGTTCACGTGGACCTCGTAGGCCCCCTCCCGCTGTCACAGGGGTGCACACACCTTCTGACAATGGTAGACCGCACCACGTGCTGGCCGGAAGTGGTCCCACTGGCGTCAACCACAGCCGAGGAGGTGGCGCGCGCGTTTTTAACAGCATGGGTAGCGTGCTTTGGAGTCCCGTCGGACATTACGTCCGACAGAGGCCCTCAATTTGTTTCCGAACTTTGGTCAGCAATGGCCTGCAGCCTGGGGGTAACGATCCACCGCACAACCGCGTACAATCCGCAGGCTAATGGGTTATGCGAACGTTTTCATAGGTCATTGAAAGTGGCTCTCAGAGCGTCGCTTACGGATGCAAATTGGGTGGACAGGCTACCGTGGGTTTTATTGGGGTTGCGTTCTGCACCTAAAGAGGATTTAGAAGCCTCCCCCGCTGAGCTAGTTTTTGCGCAGCCACTTCGGCTGCCCGGGGAGTTTCTCCCAGATAATCCTGTGCCAGAATGTTCCCCGGCTCAGCGGTTGCAGCGTGGCACGGAATCGGGCACGCTGCCTGGCTCCATTCACCACAGTTTTCCGCGCGTTTTTGTACTTAAGGCTTTAAAAAACGCGGAGTTTGTTTTTGTCAGACATGATGCCCATCGCCCGCCGCTACGACCACCTTATGATGGACCATTTAGAGTGCTGGAAACAGGGGATAAGCATTTTTTGCTAGATTTGGGGGGCAGGAAGGAAAAGATTGGCATAAACAGGCTCAAACCCGCCTTTGTGGTGGCGGACGAGGATGTGCTGTTGGCCAGGGCTCCTCGGCACGGCAGACCCCTAGGGGACATTCCCCAGAACACCCACAGGGATTGACTAACAGTTCTCACCCCCAGACAGCAGCCCCCCAGCAGGATGGCACCGCGGAAGTGGTGAAGCCTGCTTACAGCAGATACGGGAGGAGACTGAGGCCCAAGCAGCATGTGGGCTGATGTGTAATGATGTGTAATAACCTGAGATAAATTATGACATACTTTAAGACGATGAACATTGCATTAACCCAGCAGATGAAACAAAGGGATCTTGCTCACGTGACCTCTGTTTTGGGGTTTTCTTCAGGTGAATTCAGGAGCTGAGATTTTCTTTGATGATACTGGAAAAATATCTGCCAGCAGATATTTCTTCCCCGAGGCTCAGGAGCTGAGATCTGGTGACGATGATGATAGGCTGCTGGCCACTGAAGCAGTATGTCATGCGGACAACATGAGAGGGTTTTTTCAGCAGCTCTCCCGGGTCCAAATAAATTGATGAGATTGTTCAAAGTCTGATCAAAGTCACAGAATCGAAGAGACAAAAATAATAAAAACAATTATTCAAGCCACGAAATCCCAGTTCTTCAGACGTCGTGGGGATTGGTGAAAGCAGCTTCCAGTGTGAGTAAAAAAAAAAAAAGATCAGTCCACTTTAAAACACGATGAGTTAAGAAAAATCAATAGAAAAAGTTTAACAGAACAAAATAGGGGGAAAAAAAAGTCAGAGAACATGGCGTTTCACTCTATATAAAAGAGAAAGTTAAGCTCAAACGGAAGAAAAAGTATTTTTCCTAGACGTTAAAAGGAAAGAGAGAATTCAAGGCAGGAACGTAACTGAGCATGACACAGAAAAAAAACTTTTACAAACTTGCTCATTTCTTCCTTAAACTGAGCACTTTCAAAGGATAAAAACTTGACTGACATGAAAGGTAACCAGTTGTCTCCTATCGCGGGAGATATGAATGAACTCTGGTCCAATAAGAAAGCAGTCCTTTGTGTGTAACCGACCAACAGAATGAAAGGGGGCGCTGTCCAACAGAGACTGGTTGGTGATTGGCCTTGAACCAGTCAGATGACTTGCTTTGACTCCGAATATGAAGAAACACATACTGATTAAAGAAAAATAAAAAAATCACCTTATATATACTATATATATATATATATATATATATATATATATATATATATATATATATATATATATATATATATATATATATATACACACTTGGTCTCTGGGTCCAGCACAGAAACAGCCTCCCAGGCGGGCCAGCAGTCCGGAGATGATGGGGTCTCTCTCCTGCTTGACCTGAAGGTGCTGCCAAGGGGCAAGGGACTCTGAACCATTATTGCTGGGAAGAGCTGGCTTATGTTCTGAGGAAGAGCTGTGAGCCGCTGCGCTATGCCTGGCTGCAGCAGTCTGGAAAGCAGCTGCCTGTGAGATTGCTGGGTCATGATCCTCAGCCTGGTGGCAGTATGGATAAATGAATGAATTAATTAATCTTTATTTGGGATAGATTAAAAGTAAAGATTAAAAGAAAAGACAGAATACTATAACAAAGGGGGGGGGGAAATCTAACAAGGTCAAATTAAACAATAACTCATCTGATTATACAGTTGAACATAAGTTATCCGAAATGGGTGATGGCTGAAGTCGCAGCTTATATTGCCCACCCATATTTCATCCAAGTATTCAAAAGAAAAACAAAACAGGAGCTGTCAGGGTAGAGCAGTTCAGGGTTGTGTGTGTGTGTGTATTGTTTTTTTGGTTTGTTACAGCTTTAAGGCTGTTTATGGTGAATGATATTAATATAATGTATTGTAGAGAGTGTAATAATGAGGCAAGTTTCATCTCAAGGCAGTTTATTACACGCTCCAATATGAGCAAAAATGGTAAATGGTAAATGGAGCAAAGTAGAAAAGAGAACATCACAGAAACAACTCGTCCCTTATATACCAGGGGCTCCCACAGCTCACAAGTCACATTGCATTATAATCACCAGTAACAATGCTTTTCCTCTCAAATCCCATAGCATCCCCCTCACAGTCTTCGGCTTACAAAGGAATCTCCAAACTGTCTCTCGGCACACAAAGAATCCCCCCAAGCAGTCTCTGCATACCAAAGGTTACTCTTTACAGTATCCTCTTATCTCTAAGGAAACTCTGTACCTTGTTCTTATCTCATATGTGAGGCCTTATGCAAAGCATTAAATAAGTCACACGAGTGGCTACAGTATATTGGATTAGTGTGCTTTCTTTTGTATAATTTGACATTTGTGTGAGTGTATTTTTGTTGCTTTGAGTTGATTATGATTTACACCTGCGCTGAATGATTAAATCAGCAGGAGCCAATTAGCGAGCTCCGTTGTGAACTCTTGTCCGGGAAGGACCTATTTAAGGATGACTGTGGAAACACAGAAGTCTGAGAGGAGTTCAGGACAGGTTGAACTATCAGGTCAGACGGATCAGATCGATGGAACGTTGTCGCTGACGAGGTGAAGGACGCAAGGTCAGAAGGACATGTGGACAGCAGGACATGCTGACGGAGGACCTGAGGATATGCGGAGGTGAAGTAAAGAGGAGCATGGAGGAAACAAGGGCAGGAGCGGAGGAGCGGAGAAAGGACGAAGGAAAAGTCGGTGCGGTGATTGACAGCAGCAGCACGGGACCGAAGACGCCGAGAGTGACCAGGCGACGGAGATAACGTTGTGTTTGATGGAAGGCGAATACACAGCTAAGTAAAGGAATGTGCTTACTGTCTGTGTGTTGTGGATGTAATTAGCCCCGGTGCGTTCACGGGGGCTAAGTTTGTGCTGCGCTGTGTGCTGCAAGTTTCCCCTGGACGACGGATACGAAGGAGCCGCTCCTCTTCTCTCTGCCTGCTCGCCACCTCTCCTCGGGCCCAGAACACTCCCTTTACGAGGCGTACAGGAGGGTCTGGGACGAGCCCGGGCAGATGGTACTTTTCTTCCGGGACAAGGAGGACGATAGCGGGAGTTCCTGTTCGGACAGCCAGCGAATGCATCACGCTCTATTGCGGACGTTTTGAAGGTTTTTTCACGTAGCGTAGGAGGTGACTTTTATGTGAGTGAGAATTGTATTGCTTTTTTCCTTGTGTGCATTTTAGGGTAATTATGGTGTTTATAGTATTTATTGAGGGGTTAGTTTCTTAAACTGTGCACATTGAGAATTTATGGTTCTTGTTAGGTAATGTTGTAGTCTATAACTATTTTAACATTGTGTCTAAAGTGTATAATTGCTTTCCTGCCTTCCTGAGTGTTTGTGTTGTTGTGGCCCGAGAATCATTCATTTTATTTATAATGCTCAAGTGATTGGCACTTCCAAACTGTGACAGAGCGATTACAATTCAGAACAAAACTAAGACAAAACGTTACAAAACAGGGAAAAAACAAACAAAAAACTAAGCAACAGCACAACACAGATTGAATACAATTCTTATGTGATTTTATGTCATCTTGTATATATGTTTGGAGTATTTCTTCCTTTAGTTTTTGTTTAAATTGTCCAAGCTTTGTACATGATTTTAATATACATGTTCCTCTGAAATGATAGTTTCTCCCTTATTTGAAACCACTTTTGGATATTTGCGGGCAGTGATAGATTCTCCACTTTAAACATTATTACTGCAGTTTTAAAGTCAACCAGATCTTTCAACTTGAGAGCTTTTAATTTAAGCTTTTAATTTAAGAAAAAGTGGGTTTGTTGGTTCCATGTGAGCAGCTTTGTTTATTATTCTAATAGCTCTCTTCTGAAGCATAAAGACTGGATATATGTTTGTTTTAGATGTCATGTATGGGAGTATTAATGAATGATACAAGGTATATAGTGTGGGTTGATTCAGCAAATATTTCAGTCTGTGTAGTATTGCGATTGATTTGGATATTTTACCTTTAACATAATGAATGTTTTCTAACACAGTTTATCAATTATTACTCCAAGAAATTTAATTTCGGATACCCTTTCAATCTCTACACCATTTACACTGAGTTTAGATTACTTTTTGTGATTGTTAAAAATTATAAATTGTCTTACTTAAATTGAGCGTTAATTTGTTTGAATCAAACCATAGTTTAAGCTTTCCTAATTCCTTTCCGAGTGTATCCAAAAGTTGTTCCAAATTGCTTCCACTACATAATAAATTGGTGTCATCTGCAAACAATATTAAATCATTTTTTTCCTGAAACTTTAGATATGTCATGACATATATAAATATCTTTAGTTTTTGTCATATTCAGCTACAGGTAGGAATCCTCACACCAGTGAACAAAATCATCAACTACTGGGCCGTGACCACTCTCACCATCCTGGAGGAGACTGACAACTGAATCGTCAGCATACTTTATAATGTGTCTGTTGTCATGTCTGCTCCGACACATGTTTGTGTACAGGGTGAAGAGTAGTGGTGACAACACACACCCCTGAGGAGAGCCAGTAGAAGAACACTTTTGGTCAGACAATGTACCATTGACCCTTACTGTGTCCTGTTGGTTAAAAAAATCCAGAATCCAACCCACCAGATTATTACTCAAATCAAATTGTTGCAGGAGCCTTTCAGCTAAAATATGAGGTTGGATTGTATTAAAGGCGGAAGAAAAGTCCACAAATAAAAGCCTGGCGTGTGTCCAAAATCCAGATGTTCAAAACGCATGTTAAACAGAGTGACAGTGGCATCCTCCACTCCTCTGTGAGGCCTATAGGCAAACTGCAAAGGATCCAGTGCATGCTCAGTCTGCTTTAGGACCTCACATCTGACCAGTTTTTCAAAAATTTTCATTAAAATTGAAGTCAAAGCAACTGGTCTAAAATCATTTACCATTTTAGGACAGCTGGATTTTGGAATGGGGACAACCACAGCATCTTTCCAGATCTTAGGCACATGTGTCTGTAAGGACTTATTGAAAATGTAGTGAAATACAGGACTCAATTCATGTGCGCAGGACTTTACCAATCGCCCACATATATTATCAGGGCCCTGACTTTTGCTCACTTTTACAGCACAGAACGCCCTTTTAATATCCTGCACCTCAGTATTAAAGTGCTGATTGTCTTTGAGTTTCTGTTTCAAATCTTGGGTTTCTGTGCTAAAATCAGAGGAATCAAAACGATCATAAAAACAATTAAGAGCATTAGCCAGCTCTGTGTCTGAATTAAAACCATCTAAAAACACACAATTACTGTGCTCTGTACTCTGAAGGCCTGCGATAGTTTTCATACTGGCCCATCTTGCTTTCCAACTCTGATTTATAATTCTGTTTTGCTCTTAAAATTTCGGACTTCAGCTTTTTTGTGGCTACCTGTAGCTCAGAAACAGAACCCTGTTTAAAGACAAGTGCTTTCCTCTGTAAGTAGGATTTAACTGATTTTGTAACCCATGGCTTGTTGTTGCGATATATTTTGCCACGTTTACGTGGAACGATCATGTCTCTACAGAAAGTCATGTATGAGCATGTCACGTCCACTAAAGAGTCCAAATCATCCCTGCAGGACAGTGTGAAAACCTCCCAGTCTGTACAGTTAAAGCATTCCTGGAGGCAGTGCACTGAATCCTCTGTCCACACATCTGTCTCTGGTCTTCACCTTGCCTTTTCTGAGAGCAGTTTTATATGTGGGCAGCAAATGTACACAGCTGTGATCTGAGGATCCTAAAGGAGGAAGGGGAAGTGATTTATAGGCCCTCTCAAAGGATCCATAGCACAGGTCCAGTGTCTTTTTTCGCCTGGTTAGGCAGGAGACATACTGATAAAAGTTTTTAAGTGTCTTCTTTAAAGAAACATGGTTAAAATCCCCAGGAATAAAGTTTGGAGCCTCTGGGGAAATAGACTGCAGCCTCTGGACCACATCAAAGACGGTGCTGGAGGCGGAGTCAGCATCTGCCCTCGGGTGAATGTACACAGTCATGATGAAAAGTTGGGGGAACTCGCGGGGCAGATAAAAGGGGCGTAGCGATATGGACAGAAGCTCCACATCGGGTGTGCAGATGCGCTCTCTGACCGTGACAGATGTGCAGTACTGTTTATTAATATATAAACATAAACCGCCCCCCTGACATTTCCCAGTTACCTCTTCCTGCCGATCCGAGCGAAGTGGGGCTCCAAAGCTGTCAATCCCCAGGTCCGCATCTGGGTCATGCGCCGTAAGCCACGTCTCCGTGTAAGCCATGACACAGCAGCTCTTGAAGTCCTTCTGATAGCGTACATTCCCTTGAATTTCATCCACTTTATTTCTCAGAGATTGAATGTTCCCCATAACCATGGAAGGAAGAGGAATGCTGTTAAACTGACTCCTCCTCAGGCCTAATGTTACACCTCCACGCTTTCTGCGTTTCCTCCTCTTGTCTCTCTTTTCATCGCTGTGTCCATGAAAATCTCTTAAAATAAAGTCCGGCAGTTGCGGCACAGACTCATTCACCGATGCTGCATTATCCGTGTTTAAATGCAGTAACATGTCTCTGGAATACTGTATTCCTCCCGGCATGATCGTGATTGCGCTTACCTCAGAAACAAAGAGCCAGTAGGAAAGAAGCAACAGTGCAAAAATAAGGAGGAGATTCATACTGATGAAACCAGGGAGCTCTCCGTTATGTAGTCCACAAACATTCAAGGACAAAAACGACACAGAGAATTTCATTAAAACACATTAAAGTGTGTAAAAACAGACACACAGACGTCGGACTTTTTTCACCAGCTGCCGGTCGCTTTGTGCGCATGTGACCGGCAGAGTAAAGAGTGGTTACAGTGTTCATAAATGTGTCATAGGCTTCATTTACATCTGACACATAGACTTTTGTCCAGTCTTGCTTCAGCTGATTGCATTTTGTGATTTGTATCTGAAAGATTTTAAAGTTTTTTCTGTATTGGCCCCCGTGTGGCCATGCATAAGTGCAAAGACTGGCAAATGGTCACTTATGTCATTTATCAATAATCCACTTTCTATTTTCTTATCAATAATATTAAACAGGTTGTCAATAAGTGTAGCAGTATGAACTGTGATTCTACTGGGATGTGTTATTGTGGGATATAGACTCATACTGTACATAGAATTCATGAACTCTGTAATTACATTTTGTTGAAATGGATTTAGTAAATCAATATTGAAGTCTCCACAAATTACAACCATTTTCTTACTAGTTATATTATTGTGCAGCTCGACTAACTTATCTCTGAATGTCTTAACACAAGTTCCTGGCATTCTATATATACAACTTATAATTAGATTTTTTGTTTTATCTTGGTCAATCTCAACAGTAACACATTTTAGAATCCCTGGTAGTGCAAAGGACATTCCATTTACAAGTTTACACCTATAGAGGTCATCAATATACAGTGCAACACCACCACCCTTTTTTTTAGATCTTTTTTTGAGACCTTTTTTTGAGATAAAACATCTAATATCCCTCTAATGTCATCAGAGAAGCCTGCTCTTCATTGAGCCAAGTTTCAGAGACTGTGATAGCTGTAAATTTTCTGTCTAGCTGTTTTAAATAGTCCTGAATCTGTGGAAAGTTTTTGTTAAGACTTCTGCTGTTGAAGTGTATTATTGATAGTTTACCATCTAATTGCACTTGACTTTTGAATTGCTTTTCAATGTAATATTCACAGTGATTATGAATATTGTTGAAGAAGTGGTTATCAGGATCAGTATAATTCTCCATCTCTTGTGGTTTATGTTCAGCATAATGACATATTTTCAGAGTCTGAATTTCCTCACTCTGTGTCAGATTGGCTGATGTCTACTAAAGTCAGTCATAAGTTTTTTTGTTTTGTTTTTTAAAGTAAACATCTGTCCTCACTGTGATTTACTTCCTTACATATATTTATCCATCTCCTCCACATTTCTGATTACCAGCACTTTGGACTCCTCTGGTGTTCCATTCAGTTTTATAAAGACTTTGCAGTTGAAAGTCCATGTTGATTGGATTTTCTTCTGTTTTTGCAAGAAACGCACCTTTTTGGCAATGTCTCCATTTCTCTTGGTCAGGTGCTCATTCAGATAAACTTCTGTCACCCCTTCAGTTTCCTTCCCCGTTTCAGCAGATCCATTTTATACTTTCTGTTTGTAAGACGGATGATTATTGCCGATTTTTCGCCCTTCCTGCTTTTAGGAAGAGGATGACAAGCCTCTATGCTGTTACTGTCTATTTCTATGCCTTTAGAATGGAGGAAGGTTGTCACCTGTTCTTCCACCGATCTGGCGTCCAGTTCACGAAGGTCTGTATCATCCATTCTTGTCACAGCCTGGGCATAGGATCTGGGCTGTGTTTCTAATCCTGAAACAATGTCATTCATTTGAGTGTACTGTTCCAGGTTGTCCACCCTATTTTCCAGAAAAGCAATCTTTTTGTCTATCTCCTCATTTTTCAGCCTCAAGGCTTTGACCTCTTCCACCAAATCAATTATCTGTTTTTGTTGTTTTCTCACCACAGTTACCTCTTCTGAGAGAAAGTCAAGTGATTTTATAAATTCCCCAACCTCATCATGTGTTACATTCCTTTTGGGTGGCATTGTGTTATTGGTGCCAATTGATTCAAATAGATTCTGGTTAATATGGATCACTCTAACTCATTAGCATGTCTGCTGTTGCCACCATTTGAACCAAATGCCTATCATATCTGCACAGTACCTTTGTGGAGTTAAACGGTCTTGCTGTGGACCATTCTCTGCAATCCAATGCTCACCCTTCTCCAAACGTTACCTTGACACACTCAGAGCAACAGTAGCCTTTGGACTCCAGGTAGGCTACTCCAGGTAGGCTAGGTTGACAAGTAGCAGGTTAACTCTGGGTAGGCCCAGTTAGACACACTCAGAGCAGTAGAAGGTTAACTCCAGGGAGGCTAAGCTAGCCACACTCAGAAGACCAGCAGGTTGACTCCAGACAGGCAAAGCTAGCCACACTCAGAGCAGCAGCAAGTTGAGTGCAGGGAGGCTAAGTCAGCCACACTCAGAAGAGCAGCAGGTTGAGTCCAGGGAGGCAAAGCTAGCCACACTCAAAGCAGCGGCAGGTTGAGTCCAGGGAGACTAAGCTCGCCACACTCAGGAGCAGCAGGGTGACTCCAGGCAGGCTAAGTTAGCCACACTCAGAATAGCAAGTTGACTCCAGAGAGGCGAAGCCAGCCACACTCAGAATAGCAGCAGGTTGACTCCAGGAAAACTCCAGGCAGGCTAAGCTAGCCACACTCAGAATAGCAGCAGGTTGACTCCAGCAAGGCTAAGCTCTTTCTTCAATTTAGTTTCCTTAAGTTATTAGGGCTCTCATCCAAAGTCACGCAGGAGCTAAAGCTTTGGCCACAACAACCAGAGCAGCTAGCTGCTACACAGATTCACCTTGGGATCCTGCCCTACCGACAGTCCTCCACAGCACAGCACCATGGGGCAGGTACAGGGGTGTGTGACATGGCCTGGCTCCCTGCAGTGGAAGCATCCCTCCTCAGGTCACCATGGCACTCTAACCGGCCGTGCAGCTGTGGCCTGCTGAAGCTCCTACTTGTCCTTGCTCTCAGGCATGGTTTGGAAAACTCTCTGCCTTGGTGATACAATGTCAGCTGCTGGCTCCAGCAAGGGGCTCTACACACTCTGCTACAGCCGTCTCCCAGCTGCTTGTGGCATTAATCCAGACATGTTCTTGGAGCTGGGCTGGGTGGAGGCCTCAGATGAAACTCTGGAGGGTGACCTTCTTCACTGCCCCAGGCTCGAAGTCCAGGTTGCTGCGCTGTGTCAGGAGCCAGACATCTGCTGCTTAGGCCCCCAGACATTCTTGATCGCATTGCCGGTGGCTGGCTAGCTGTTCCCGGATGTGGTCAGCGTGGATCGGCCTCCCGAACTGCCTCCAAAGTGCTTCCTATAGCGCTGGCCAACTGTGACATTCCTCAGGCCAGAGATCGGACAGCATGCAGAGAGCTCTGCCCTCCAGAGCCAGTGCAACCTGCACAGCTGTCTCTTCAGGTGTCCAGCCATTAAGCATGGCAGCCAGTTCAACCTGGATAAGATAGTCATCGAGCAAGATTTTGCCACCAAAGCAGGGGAGTTTGGCCGGTTGGCAGTGCTGGGATTGGGACAGTTGCCTCCATGCTGATCACCGCACTCTGCTGCAATGGGATCGCTGGCTCATAGTTCCCCCGCTGGAGCTACCCGTCCTACCTTGAAAATACAGAACACGTGACGCACTTGTTCAGTCCGGTCCATTTCCCCATTCTTTACGGTCAGCAGCTCTGAGGAGTGGTGTGTATGCTCTGCCGTCAGATTCCATCTGGGCAATAAGCTGTTTGAGCCAGTGAATCTCTACCTTGATACTTGCTTCCATCTCTCAACATCCTATTTCTGACACCTGTGTGATGTTTCAAGGGTTCACACAATGATGAGAGATGATTTGGAATGTAGTAGGACTTTTATTTCATTACCTCAATTTACGCAGAACAGGGGTAGGTCATTCACCCACACACTTCAGGCAGGGTGACAAACACGTAATCTCTCACATGCAGGGAAAACAACACTATTACAATCAGACTTACAGCCGTGGACAAAATTGTTGGTACCCCTCTGTTAATGAAAGAAAAACCCACAATGGTCACAGAAATAACTTGAATCTGACAAAAGTGGTAATAAATAAAAATTATATGAAAATTAACCAATGAAAATCAGACAATGCTTTTGAATTGTGGTTCAACAGAATTATTTAAAAAAAAAAACAAACTCATGAAACAGGCCTGGACAAAAATGATGGTACCCTTAACTTAATATTTTGTTGCACAACCTTTTGAGGCAATCACTGCAATCAAACCATTTCTGTAACTGTCAATGAGATTTCTGCACCTCTCAGCAGGTATTTTGGCCCACTCCTCATGAGAAAACTGCTCTAGTTGTCTCAGGTTTGAAGGGTGCCTTCTCCAGACGGCATGTTTCAGCTCCTTCCACAGATGTTCAATAGGATTTAGATCAGGGTTCATAGAAGGCAACTTTAGAATAGTCCAATGTTTCGCTCTTAGCCATTCTTGGGTGTTTTTAGCTGTGTGTTTTGGGTCATTATCTTGTTGCAAGACCCATGACCTGCGACTGAGACCGAGCTGTCTGACACTGGGCAGCGCATTTCTCTCTAGAATACCTTGATACTTTTGAGATTTCATTGTACCCTGCACAGATTCAAGACACCCTGTGCCAGATGCAGCAAAGCAGCCCCAGAACATAACAGAGCCTCCTCCATGTTTCACAGTAGGGACAGTGTTCTTTTCTTGGTATGCTTCATTTTTGCGTCTGTGATCATAGCGCTGATGTGCCTTGCCAAAAAGTTCCAGTTTTGTCTCGTCTGTCCATAGGACATTCTCCCAGAAGCTTTGTGGCTTGTCAACATGCAGTTTGGCAAATTCCAGTCTGGCTTTTTTATGATTTGTTTTCAACAGTGGTGTCTTCCTTGGTTGTCTCCCACTTTGGCTCAAACAACGATGGATGGTGCGATCTGACACTGATGTACCTTGACCTTGGAGTTCACCATGAATGTGTTTAGAGGTTGTTCTGGGCTCTTTTGTTACCATTCGTATTATCTGTCTCTTCCATTTTTCATGAAGTTTCCTCCTGTGGCCACATCCAGGGAGGTTGGCTACAATCCCGTGGATCTTAAATTTCTGAATAATATGTGCAACTGTAGTCACAGGAACATCAAGCTGCTTGGAGATGGTCTTATAGCCTTTACCTTTAACATGCTTGCCTATAATTTTCTTTCTTATCTCCTGAAACAACTCTCTCCTTTGCTTCCTCTGATCCATGTTTAGTGTGGTACACACCATGTCACCAAACAGCACAGTGACTACTTGTCACCCTTTAAATAGATCGACTGAGCTGATTACAAGTTTGTAGACACCTGCGATGTTAATTAGAGGACACATCTTGGTTGAACATGTCCCTATGGTCACATTATTTTCAATCTTTTCTTGGGGAAAATCTTTTTCAATCTTTTTTCAAAATAATTCTGTTGAACCACAATTCAAAAGCATTGTCTGATTTTCATTGGTTAATTTTCATATAATTTTTATTTATTACCACTTTTGTCAGATTCAAGTTATTTCTGTGACCATTGTTGGTTTTTCTTTCATTAACAGAGGGGTACCAACAATTTTGTCCACGTCTGTATATCATAGTTATGACAATACAACAATAATGCTCAGAACACAACAATTATAGCCGTCTATGAATCCCCCACGTCACAAAGCATGCCAGGAGAATCCCCCCCGCCCCTTATCCCAGCCCAGACGTTACAATATGTTTATTGTTTTTTTTTTTTACCAGATGTGTGAAATACAAAGCTGGTGCACGGGACACTTGGCAGGGATCTCCTCTCTTGCTGCTGCTCTTTGCTTTAGTTCTTCAGACAGTAGATAATACTATTAGCCGCTCTTATACAGTACACTGGTTTGGAAGACAAATATGAATGCCTTTATTTTCAGTCTTCAGGGAAAACAAAAGTAAGAGAAGTTCCCATTTTGGTGCCATGAAAGTAATTACAGGTAAACCACAAAATGACAAATATAAAAATGTGTAATATAGTTGAAAAAAAACCCAGCTTTTAATGTAAAATAGATTTTGTTTTCAATGGTACAAGACTAGAGACAGTGAAAGTGGTAGAAACAGTGCCAAGTAGTTATGACTATTTCAAAATGATACCCTCACCCTTCCATAACCCTAAACCTAAGCAGGACTATAAGGAGCACCTCACCCAAACCATGTCCCCGACATTAATAATGTAAAAACATGTTTTTCAATCCCCAAAAAAGTGAATTGCAAAGGTAAAGGCGGAGGTGAACAGACAGGATTGGATGACAAACTCGACTGTTGAGCGAGACATCACTCACTATCCTCCACCCACCTCAGTAGCTGTCTGTCTGTCAGCTGTAATTTTAGAACCACAGGAGCTGGGATTGCCCAACTTGCTACAGAGGTTGAATTTGATGTCCCCTTGACCTGACCTGCTCTGTAGGACAAAAAGTTAAAGGTTTTTGGCACAGGGTCTCTTAGTATATTTTCTCATTTGTGGTGATCATGTTGTTAGCAGTGGTGTGAGAATCAACAAACTTGAAGCAAGAGTTGATCAGAACCTGAAAAAAATCTGGACTCCACAGGTCAAGGATCAAGGCTCTTTTCCTTGTTCGTATAATATCACATGCACAAGAGAGGTCAAGAAGAGAGTGCAGGCAGGGTGGAGTGGGTAGAGACCAGTGTCGGGGGTGATTTGTGACAGAGGGGTAGCAGCAAGAGTGAAAGGGAAGATTTACAAGAAGGTCGTGAGACCTGCTATGATATATGGTTTGGAGACTGTGGCGCTGACAAAAAGACAGGAAATGGAGCTGGAGGTGGCAGAGTTAAAGATGCTAAGATTTTCATTGGGAGTGACTAGTAGGGACAGGATGAGAAATGAGTACATCAGAGGGACAGCTCAGGTTGAGCAGTTTGGAGACAAAATAAGAGAGTCAAGGCTGAGATGGTTTGGACATGTGCAGAGGAGGAATAGTGGATATATTGGACAAAGGATGTTGAAGATGGAGCTGCCAGGCAGGAGGAAAAGAGAGAGACCACAGAGAAGATTCTTGGATGGAATGAAGGAAGACATGGAAAGAGTTGGTAGACAGAGGAAGATGAAGGGATAGGGTGAGATGGAGACAGATGATCCACTGTGGAGACCCCTGAAGGGAGCAGCCAAAAGAAGAAGATGATCTAATGTTTTCATACCTTGTCCAAGGTATTGCACTAGTTGATGCTTTTCGGAAGCAGAGAGATCCTTTTTCTTTCCCATATTGCTTGTGTAGCATTACCAACTGGTTTGAAATAAGGAAAAATTCATCTTTTCCTTGGAGAAGAGCTAAGCCCCCTCTGCTTTCCTTTCACCTAAAGACCACAGCTTTGAAAACACATTCCATTGGTAAATTGATTCTCAACCCCCACCCCACCCACCCCCTCCGTGCCAGGAATACCTTGGACTTCCTCTCACAAAATTCAATGAAGTACATCCCCACAAGAAAGTTTTATGTTTTAATAGCTATTTGACATTTACCAGACCTAGACTGCCTTTCTTTCTCTCCAAATTATAGAAGTCTGATATTGCCCCCAAATGGATGAGTGAAGTATTATGTCCCATCCTCTCATTTAACCATAATTGCACAGGAATTTTTTTTTTCTCCTCAAGACTTTCATTTTTCAGAAGATACTGCTCAGGACACACTGGAAGATTAGGAGTGGACTCCGACGTACAATTCTGGTTTGAAATGTTTTATTAATCATTGATTTGAAGGTATTGCATGTTTGAAAGTATGTTACCATCCATCCATCCATCTTCTTCCGCTTAATTCTTTTTGGGTTGCGGGGGGCTGGAGCCTATCCCAGCATCTTTGGGCAAGAGGCAGGGTACACCCTGGACAGACCACCAGTCCATTGCAGGGCCAACACAGAGAGACAGACAACCATTCACTCTCACAGTCATATCTAAGGACAATTTAGAATCCCCAGTTGATGCCAATTAACCTAACTTGCATGTTTTTGGCATGTGGGAGGAAACCGGAGAAATCCTGGAGTAAACCCACGCAGACAGGGGGAGAACATGCAAACTCCACACAGAAAGTATGTTACACAAAACTTTATTCAATGCATGTTAATAGAGAATTGCAAGTTTACAGGAATACATGTTTATCGTAGTAACAATGAAAAAATAGTTGTAGATCACTGAAGTTTAGTTTAGCTTCTATATAATGTGAATTCTAGTTTAATCATTTTTTTTCTCTTCATGAAGCTCACGCAAACCATCCGACTTGCATCAGCTAATCACCAACTAGTCTAGGTTGTGTGACGCCTCCTTCATCCTGTTGGTCAATTTCAGCCAAAGAGACTCTTCCTGATTAGAAAAGAGTCCATTTTTGTCTCCTGCTCTCAAATGTAAATGGTCCTTTTTACTGCCGGTCAAGTTTTTTCTTCGGGAAAGTGCTCACCTTAAAAGTTGGAAACTCCCCAGTTTAAGAGAAGTTCTTGTCCCAGTCTGAGTCCTGTTCTGTCTGCACCTTCTTCTCTGGGGAGAGACCATTTTTCTTCCTTTATTTGAGCTCAAAAGCTTCTTTATTGCCTAGAGTGAAACTCTGTCTTTCTCTCCTCAGACATACTTTTAATGATTTGTTAAGCTTTCTCTAATTTTTCCCTTAAATCACCATGTCAAAGAAGACTGATTTTGATTTGACTTTGACCAACCTACAAACTCCAGGGACCTGGGTGATTCAGCTGAAATCCCGTGTTGTCCCATCCGGATGACATACAAATCAGCGGGGCCAGTCACACCTCTCATTGTCCCTGGCTCACAGCTTCAAGACAGTTGAGTTTTGGGAGAAGTTATCTGCAGGCAGATCATTCCCATGCCATCTGATGACCAGCTAGAATCCCGCTGATATCAACTGATCACCCGTAAGCGCGACCGATTCTCTATCTGCTGGGCTAAATACGATGTCCATCCCAACTGAAGTATGTCAGAATTTCTCATGTTGAGAACTAGGTCATAAACTCCGATCAGAGTTATAAAATTGATGAAAAGTAATAATCATCTTTTCATTAACTTCTGTTCCTTTTAAGAGTAACACAAATTTTCCTTCTTCAAATGAATCAGCTTTTATAATTTTTTTTCATAATGTGGCAACATGGGGAGTGCATAATGGTTTACCACCTTAGACAGGAACAAAGGACGCGAAGTTAACCTTTTGTGTGTGAGAAGTTTCTAGATGCCCTAGTAAGATAACAAGGAGGTGTCAAGGATGAATGGACTGACTGCAGTCGGACGGGGAGATTATCTTTTGTGTGTGAGAAGAGTCTAGAAGGATGTCATGTTATTTAAGGGAAGAATTCCTACTTGTATGTCATTCTGTCTATGCTCCTTGTGTGAGTCGTGTAATAAACCGCCTGAACCAAATCCGCCTCATTATTTACACGCTCCACACTGGTGACCCCGACGTGATCTGAACTCGACGTCTCCATGGGTCGCCCACGGCCTGTGGTTCCAGCCGCGTGGCGTCGCCGCGTGTTTGAGTCGGTTCACTCTTTGGCACACCCAGGAGTGCGTGCGTCAGTCAAAATGGTAGGAGAGAAATATGTGTGGCCGGGCCTTCGCAAACAAGTGAACGAGTGGGCGGCAGCCTGCGTGGCGTGCCAACGAGCCAAGGTTCACAGACACACGAAGGCTCCTTTGGAGCCGTTTCGCATCCCGGCTAAGAGGTTCGACCATGTCCACGTGGACCTCGTAGGCCCCTTTCCGCCATCACAGGGGTACACGCATCTCCTGACAATGGTGGACCGCACCACGCGCTGACCAGAAGCAGTTCCGCTTGCGGCAACCACGGCCGAGGAGGTGGCGCGTGCATTTTTAACAGCATGGGTGGCGCGTTTTGGAGTTCCGTTGGATATTACATCCGACAGAGGCTCTCAATTTGTTTCTGAACTCTGGTCAACCATGGCCCGCAGCCTAGGTGTCTCAATTCACCGCACAACCGTGTACAACCCGCAGGCTAATGGGTTATGCGAACGTTTTCATAGGTCGTTAAAAGCGGCTCTGAGGGCTTCACTGACGGATGCAAATTGGGTAGACAGGCTACCATGGGTTTTATTGGGGTTACGTTCTGCGCCTAAAGAGGATCTGGAAGCTTCCCTGGCAGAACTCGTTTTTGCACAACCGCTCCGGCTGCCTGGGGAATTTCTGCCAGCTAATCCTGCGCCGGGCAGCTCCCCGTCTCAGCTGCTGCAGCACTGCATAGACTCAAGCACGCTGCCGGGCCCTGCCCACCACAGTTTTCCGCGCATTTTTGTGCCTAAAGCTTTGAAAAACGCAGAGTTCGTGTTTGTCAGACACGACGCCCACCGCCCCCAGTGCGCCCACCTTATGATGGACCGTTTAGAGTGCTGGAAACAGGGGATAAGCATTTTTTGCTAGACTTGGGGGGTAGGAGGGAAAAAATTGGCATAGACAGACTCAAACCTGCTTTCGTTGTGGCTGATGAGCAAGTGCTGTTGGGGAGGGCCCCTCGGCGTGGAAGACCCCCACGGGGCGCTTCCCAGAGAAAAGATTCTCCAGAGCACCCACATGGACAGTCAAAAAGTTTTCACCCCCAGACATCAGCCCCCCAGCATGGCAGCGCCACGGAGGCAGCAAATCCTGGCTACAGCAGATACGGCAGAAGACTGAAGCCCAAGAAGCATGCGGACTGATGTTGATTGTTCTACAGCATGTGGACTAATGTTAATGGTTCTATCACAGCATGTGGACTGTTACCCTTTTGTCCTATCTAAGTTGCTGGGGGAGGTGGCAACCTGGGGAGTGCATAATGGTTTACCACCTTAGACAGGAACAAAGGACGTGAAGTTAACCTTTTGTGTGTGAGAAGTTTCGAGATGCCCTAGTAAGATAACAGGGAGGTGTCAAGGATGAATGAACTGACTGCAGTTGGACGGGGAGATTATCTTTTGTGTGTGAGAAGAGTCTAGAAGGAGATTATCTTTTGTGTGTGAGAAGAGTCTAGAAGGATGTCATGTTATTTAAGGGAAGAGTTCCTACTTGTATGCCATTCTGTCTATGCTCCTTGTGTGAGTCGTGTAATAAACCGCCTGAACCAAATCCACCTCATTATTTACACGCTCCACAATAAAACTGTATCCAATTTTTCTCACCATTCTGTTACAGCTATTTTACAGTCCTTTTCATTTTCCCATCACAGTTCCAATTTAAGCTATGGTTTTCCTTGGTTCCACAAATGCTTAATAACACACATTATGCAGTAATGCCTAGACAGTTTAATGTGGTGCTTTATACTTGTTGATCATTTCACATTGCGCTATAAGCCTTTTGAATGTAATACTTTATCTAAGCTGAGTTTGATCATTAAACTGCTAAAGGTACATTGAAGTTTCTGCCTGATTTTTTTTTTTTTTTGTGTGTGTCTGTTCTCTCGAGTGACAGAAGAATTCACAAATGTTTGAGACTGATTCATAGCAGGTACAAAGATGAATTATTAATAAAAGTGTCCACTCTTTTGGACTGGTGCCCCACAAGCTTACCTGTGTTGGTAATGAAGGGAAGCCTCATTCCCATCCACACATATATATAAATTAAATAATCTTTGCACCTAATAACAATAACTTCCTACACTTGAAACCTGTGGCATGCTTAATAATGTGGAACATCCTTCTTAAGTACTTTTCCTTTAATTGGGCTCACCTGGCAAATTAATTATGACAGGTGTCTGAGCTTGATATCAGTGATCCAAAGAGCCCTGAGACACAATGCCATCCATTAGTTTAATTGAAAACCAAAAAAAATAATGTTTTTGACACTAAAATCATATGTGCATAATATTTTGGAATGTGGTGTATTATTATTAGTATTAAAAGGGTGATCTAAGTACTAAAGATGCTTGTCATGAAGGGGTTGAATAATTTTGAGACTGCAGTAGTCATTAAAAGAGGAATTTTGTGTTCAATTAGGAGAAACCACTTGTAATATTAGTTGTGTTGAGCTATTAAAATTGTTCGTGTTTGATTTATTTATTGCAAACAGCTGCTAGTTTGTATCTTCTTCTTCTTGGTAGTCCATCGGGTCCAACAACATAATCTGTGGACTCAGTGATGGGAGCGCGTGTGGCTCCACAGCCCAAAGCTGGAAGCACACGGGCGCCCACAGGTGTTACAACGGTAGTCTGTAGTTTGAATCACTCTATGACGTCTATCCCTTGCAGCAGGAAGAGACTGTCTTCAGTCCTCCTCGAAGACAGCTATTGCTTTGTGGGTGAGCAGCCTCCAACCTTTCCTGTCTGTGGAAGAGGATTCGAGCTCATGTGGCTGGATCCTGCACCATCTGAGGTTATTCTTCAAGGTGTCTTTGTGCCTCAGTTTGGGCCTTCCCTGTCTGTGTGAGCCCTCCTTGAGCTCGTCATATGCCAGATGTTGGGGGTATATTTTGTCAGTCAACCTAATTTGCAGTGGGGGTTGAATGAATTCATTACAACTGTATGTCTATGCTCACCACAGCCACTTGGTGTGGTAGTAATAGACAGTGTGTTGGTCATGCTCATCAAACATCATGACTACAGCAGATGAGTAGGTCTACACAGAAGCCCTGCTTATGCAGACAAAACTGCATAATGTCAAATCATGTCAATCCAATTTATTTGATTCTTCAAATGCACAAGATACTACACTTCAAAATCCAGTCATTTCTTTGAGAGATAAAGTCAGAAATGAGGCAGCATCGACTCATATTTACTAGACTTATGGCTGTGGGTTGGGTGTGATAAGATGGCCGTTGCACGACTTCCAGTGGCCTCTCTCCTCTCTATCCTTGCTAACTGGGTGTGCCGTGCCAAGGTTTTTAGTAGAGATCAGTGGCACTGCCCATACACCACATGATGCTCCCTATACTGTCAATATGGCACCTTCAGGCGTCTGGAAATTGAAACCAGACTTGTGGAGGTCCACAATTCTCTTCCTTATATTAGTGTATGTAAACTTCTGACTTTGACTTAGAAATTATTTAACAAATAGAAATAATTTTGGTAATTCTAACTGACCTAAAGCAGGAAAAGTTTAATCTGATTTAATGTCAGACAGTGAGAAAAACGGTTATGTGTGTTTTATAGAGTGGCTGTGAACTCTTGGTTTCAGCTGTATGTCAGTATGGACCACTGACCTGAAGCATGAGTCTTATTTTCAAGATTTAAGATTCAAGATTCAAAGGCTTTATTGTCATGTGCACAGTTAAGAAATGCAGCATTTCCTGAGTAATGCAATTCTTACTCTGCTCTCCGAACGAATGCCAAGGTAATAGATCCACAACATACCAATAACATAATAACACACCTAATACTAATGAATACTAATAACACACATTAGACAATTTGGACAGCTAAAGCATTTAAAGCAGTCAAATTAGAGGAAACAAGAAGAGTGAAACTGAAAGTTCACTGGATGACTACAGTGGACAGTGATATATTGATATCAGAGATGATATGAACCTGAGATGGCTTAAACCTATGTACGGTGTGCAAATGAGCAGTATACAAGTTACAAATTAGCACCAAGTGTGAGAATTTCTGTATAATGATAATACCAGTAGACTGTACATGATAATTAGCAGCAGATAATGATATGGACATCAGACAGGGTGAGACTATGTGCACTGTACACACGAGCAATGTGCAAATTTAGCAACCTGTGTGTGAGTTCCTATTTGCAAAGCTGTGTTGCGGAGTTTTGGGAGTTTGTTATTTGTTCAGGAGTCTGATGGCAGTGGGAAGGAAGAAGTTTTTAGTCTGGTCGTCCTGCATTTCACACTTCTGTACCTCTGGCCTGAGGGTAAAAGTGTGAACATTCTGTTTTTGGGGAGGGGGGATTTTATTTCATTTTAACTTCTAAACAGGATCTGAGTATCATGTAACAAGCCTGTTAAGACACACCTATGAACAGTTGACAATGGAGGTTATTTTGTTTTTGTTCTACTATCATCCACATTTTTTTGTCTTTCGGCTGTTCCCTTTCGGGGTTGTCACAGCATATCATCACCTTATGTTGTGATGACCCGCATGTTTGGTCCCCTCAAGTCGTTGAGGACTACAGATATCTGGGTGTTAGGATCAGCAGCGGGATGGACTGGAGATCCAACACCGATGCTGCACACAAAAAGAGGATGAGCAGACTCTACTTCCTGAGGAAGCTGAGATCCTTCAACGTGTGCAGCAGGATGCTGGAGCTTTTCTACCAGACCGTCGTCGCCAGCACCATCTTCTTTGCTGCTGTCTGTTGGGGTAGCAGTATCAGGGCCAGAGACACCAACAGACTTGACAAGTTTATCAAGAGGGCTGGCTCTGTAACTGGTCTCAGACCGGAGACCTTTGAGACAGTGGTGGAGAGGAGAACACTAAATAAACTGCGATCCATCATGGACATTCCCGATCACCCCCTCCACCACACACTGGACAGACAGCGAAGCACTTTCTCCAGTAGATTACTACAGCTTCGCCGTCGAATGGTCAGGTACAGGAAATCTTTGCTGCCGCATGCCATTTCACTGTACAATAACTCACTATGTTGTATTATGGGCATAACAATGCTGCCACACTGCACCTTACAGTCTAACTGGTACCTCACATTTCATTCTGCTCCTGATAGTCCTTCATTGTGCAATGGGATGATTCCTGTGTTTATACGGGTTATCGTATATTAAGCTGTGATGTATATAGGTTTTATAGTCGTGTTAGTTTTAATTTCCATGGGTAATCCCTTTGTCTGTCATATGTGTGTTTCTGTCATTTGGTTCTCTACTGTCATGCTGTTGTTACGCTGTAATTTCCCAGTTTGGGATCAATAAAGTACATCTATCTATCTATCTATCTATCTATCTATCTATCTATCTATCTATCTATCTATCTATCTATGTTGATTTGGCAAGGATTTGTACACTGGATGCCCTTCCTGACGCAACCTTGCCCATTTATCTGGGCACAAGGAGTACACTGGCTTGTGCACCCCTGTGGCTGGGTAACCAGTATCATCCAGACTAAGGGGTTAAAATAATAACTCAAAGTTAAAAAAGATTCTATTTTATGATGAGTAGAATTGATGTGACTTTTGATGGTATATTGAGCTTACTCCAGACAGAAATTTCTACTGATTGCATCAGCTAAACATGAGATACAGGTGAACTGTAGTGATCTGTAATGGTGTCTTGTCTGACACACTCGGGATATGAAAAGTAAGCTGCCTTTATTTAGAAAACCTCTTAAAAAAAACAAATGGATTGCAGTCCAAACAAGTCCTGTCTTCAGTTCCCCTCCACTCACAATCCTACTGGCATCATAACAAGCAGAGCTGAAGCTGTTTCAGGGGACAGAAGCTAATGAACAACACTGATTTTTGTCTTCAAAATTACAGAGTTGTATCTTAACCCTGTAACTTTCCAGCTGTCCTAAAACATGTGCGTCACCTGCTGGCTGTCACAGGTCCGCATCTGTCACATGATGTGTCCCAAAAGCATAGAAAACCCAGTTGTAACAAGCATTTCACATCACAAGATGTCAGACATATATAGCTTCCTGCTCTTCACTGAAGGAATGGAGGACTTCACCCAAACGAGCCACCTCAAAACATCATTTCCGGAAACGCGAAGAAGAGAATGTAAAGAAAGGCTCCATCCCAACATATATTTCCACACAGAGGAAGCGTTTGCTCCAAATTTTGTCAACTATGATTCTAAAAAAAGATTATTTAGCTTCTTGAAGGGAAATATTTACCTTTTGTGACAGCAGAAGATGGTCTGGAGTGCGTACACTTTCGTCTGCCATCAACGGAGCTTCACGTGATGACAGAACAATAGCACCGGTTCGGCTGCATAATGTAACCGAAACTGAGGTGCAATAAATCATAAGATAAATGTGACAGTTTCTGTTATGTGGGAGAAAAAGCGAAAATGACTGGAAGAAGACGAAATAAGGACAGTGGATGATGAAAATGGACAAATGAAGACATGACGAGCGACAGGTTTGATTGGTTTGTGTACATTCTACTGATTTTCTGGTTCATATACTTTGAAGATAAGATAACAAAAAACAAAAATGGTGACAAAAAACAAAACAATGCTTTGTGTAAATATGTCCAAAGTCCACTTTTGACCAAAGGATTAAGAGGAAGAAGATGGATGGATGGATGGATGGTTATGTAATTCAATATGGCTGCTGTCACATTATGCAAATTAGATGCATAAATATACTCCTATCTCAAACTTTGGATGACATTCTATATCTTTCTAATTCACACTAAGCCATTATCTCTTACCACATTCAAGTTAGAGCCTTTGGAATTTAACATATCTAAAATGAATATTTTCTTGAAAAAAAAAAAACAAAAAAAAACTTGACAGCCAGACGGAGGTGAGTTGACGGGAGCACTGCTGCACCATAGACAGTAAATAGTTAAAACTCCATATTTATGTCCCTGAGGGCATCAAAGGTTAAATGTAATGCTTGAAAAGTGAACATAACGGGGGGTGTAAAACAAATTATTCTGCCTAATCCAGGGTCATTTTGACCTGGTAACCCTGATCAACCTTTGACCATGGAAATGATAAATGGCGTTCACTTATATAAGATAAGATAAGATAAGATAAGATAAGCCTTTATTAGTCCCACAATGGGGAAATTCCAGGATTGCAACAGCACAGGGATAGCAACACTCAGAGCAACAATCAGAGGGCAAGAAAAAAAAAAACAAGAACAGCTAGTATACATATGTACATATTACTATATATATATATATATATATATATATATATATATATATATATATATATATAGACACAGCGCAGAGCATTATGGTTGGTGAATGTGCAGCAGAAAGTCTAAGCTCTCTCTCCCTCCGCGGGTGCGGCGGGCCAGCTGGATATCTTTGGGCATGATGGTGGTGACCCTCTTGGCGTGGATGGCGCACAGGTTGGTGTCCATGAAGAGACCCACCAGGTAAGCCTCGCTGGCCTCCTGCAGAGCCATGACGGCGGAGCTCTGGAAGCGCAGGTCGGTCTTGAAGTCCTGAGCGATCTCCCTCACCAGGCGCTGGAAGGGCAGCTTACGGATGAGCAGCTCCGTGGATTTCTGGTAGCGACGGATCTCTCTCAGAGCCACGGTACCGGGCCTGTACCGGTGAGGCTTCTTCACTCCGCCGGTGGCCGGATCGCTTTTTTGAGCAGCCTTGGTGGCTAGCTGCTTCCTGGGGGGCTTTTTCCTCCAGTAGATTTACGGGCGGTCTGCTTGGGTCTTGTCATCGCTCTTTATTATTCTGTCTTATATTTCTTGCACGCCGCCTAAACTCCAGCCCGGCACCTGCGTCGTGTTTGCCACAGTTCCTCGGCATGTCGAGCTTCTCCGTTAGCACTGGGTGGCAGTTGGAGCTAGCTAGCCAGCTAGCTAGCTCTTCCCTGCTGTATCGTCCCCCGCTGCAAAGAGTGGCTCCGTCCGCTGACTCGGGAGACCCTTGGGGCGATCTGTGTGTCCGTGATATATATATATATATATATAGAGAGAGAGAGTGAAAGGTGTAGAAAGAAGAAGGAAGATAAGAAAAAGGCAGTTGCAAACGACAGCCAACTCGTGTGGCGCCGCCGGTCCGGCAGAACCAGGAAAAAAAAAAAAAAAATATATATATATATATACAGTATATATACTGTATATAGCACATTTTTACTTATCTCTGGAAGACCAAAGGTCCTTACAGATCCTCCTATCCACACATTCACACATTGATGGTGGCGGAGCTGCTATGTACAAACTCTGACCTGACCCACCAGGAACAACTGGGGGTTCAGCAGTGTTGGGCAAGTTACTAAAAAAATAGTAACTAGTTACAGTTACTAGTTACTTCTTTTTCAAAGTAACTTAGTTACTTTTGAGTTACTGCATGATTAAACTACTTGGAAAAATAACTTTCACGTTACTTTTAAATGCATACTTAAATTGTCTTGCACACGCAGCAAGATCAAGGGCCTCTTGTTCTCATCAGAAAAAGGAAAAAAGAAAACTGATGAGAAAAAAAGTCTCATTTTACAGAGGAAAAAAAGTCTCAGATTTACAAAAACTATTGTAATAAGTAGAAAGTCAGAAATTTACTAGAAATAAAGCTGTAAATTCACACAGAAAATTTTGGACCCCCTGGTGGGCCGTTTTTGGCCCACGAGCCATATGTTTGACACCCCTGGACCAGCCCATCAAAAACGCATATTTAGAGGATTGACTTCCATGAAATAGTTGCATATTACAACAGCATGTAAATGAATAAGATAAAATAAAACAGAAAGCACAGATAAATGAATGTTCACCTTAACCCTTAAGCTGTGTGGTTCCGTGTGCCCCTACTGGCGCTGCACCTGTCAACTGATACAACATGCCAAACTCTCCCCAGCTGGACTGAGGATTTGTACTGATCATGCCAGTTCACAAGGTGGCAGGCACGCGATGGAGGACTCATGGATGACACATAATACACCAAAGAAGAAGAAATCCTCCTTCTTCTTCTTCTTTGTCTCTGAGATTACAAAACAAAATGGACATTACCCATCGTTGTGGAAATACATGATCACGGAGGAGCAAATTTGGAAGATTTGGTCCCAAATTTGATAACTATGATTCTAAAAAGAGATTATTTAGCTTATGATGGAAGATGTTTACATGTTCTTATAACACAGGGAGAGCGAAGCTCGTTGATTTCATCTGCCGTCGCCCGGGGCGCCATGTGACTGCAGAGCAATTGCTGATTGCATGTCGTCACATAAGATAAATTTCCACGGAATAAAAGTGAAATTAAGGTGGAATAATCAATAACAGTTTCTGGATGTAGGAGAGAAAGCTAAAATGACCGGGAGAGGACAAAATAGCGACCAGAATGCCACAAAAGGATACCGCCTTGCTAGCGGTAAGTGATGAATGTCTTTGTTTGTTTGTATGCAAATTAGATGTGTAAATTTACTCCTATCTGAAACTTTGGATCATATTCTACATCTTTCTAATTGACAGTAAGCCATTATGTCTTATCATTTCCAAGTTATAGCCTTGGAAAGTTCTGACATCTGATCTGAATATTTTCTTGAAAAAATCTTTATCACTGTTGACCAGTAGGGGTTATGTCACAGTTTGGTGACAAACACAGTTAGGAGGTAAAGCTGTTCTTTACTACAACAAATCAGTCACTTTTTCTCTGTGCAGTAAGAAAATTTAGAGTTACACAACTTACACATTACACAACGGCGGACATTAAATGCAAGCTTCTTGCTCTCAAAATACTCATGTTTAACCACAGAGGTAGGAACTCTTAGGGGCTACTCACTGCTTGGACAACAGATGATAAGGGCTCAATATGAGAAGTTACCACCGCCACGGCATTTCTTCCCACCAAAGTGCGTGTGAGCAGGACAGGAAGACGCCCAGCAGAGGAGACTGATGGCTGCAACAGCTACAGTAGTCAGGTTATATTTATTTGCGATAAAAATATCCAGCCATTTTAATGAAACGAGTAACACGAGTAATGCATCTGTTAAAATTTCAGTAACTGTAACGCATTACTGAATTTTTAAACAGTAATTTTGTTACACAGTACGTTACTGCAAAAGTAGTGGCGTTACAGTAACGTATTACAAAGTAACACGTTACTTCCAACACTGGGGTTCAGTCTCTTGCTCAAGGACACTTCAACATGCAGACTGCAGACAGAGCAGGAATCAAACCCCTGACCCTCTGCTCAGTAGTTGGCCACACTACACCTGTGCCACAGCCACCACTGATGTCACATCAGTTGTGCCCAACCGCTCAGTGGACCACCTGCTACTGGACTTCAGAGAAGAAATAAAGAATTAATTCTGTTCCTCTGTGTTGATGATCGAAGTCTGTGTTTTATTTTGAAAAACTGGAAAACGTTCTCTCACTTCCTGCCTGTCATGTCTGTCCTGTCTTATCAGTCATTAGCATGATCCTCCAAAATTAAATCAGTGAGCTATCTTTGCTTTCAGAAGTTTCAATCCTATGGGGAGGAGGGGCTCCCCACCAGCTGGAGTGGGGTCGGGGCTTCACATCAGCTCCTTTTTAATGTGCTGATGTCGTCATATTATTTTAATCTGTTGTTTTGTCTCAGTTTTTGTGATTTTGCAAACTATGCTGTATTTCTATTTTTCTTGTGTCTCTATCTAATTCTTTTTATTCTATTTTGTTATGCAGCACTTTGTGACTGATGTCTGTGTAAAGTGCTTTACTGACCCAATTTTTACCTCCGCCAGGAGATTATGTTTTTGCCGGGGATTGTCTGTCTGTTTGTTTGTTTGTCTGTTTGTCTGTTGGTTAGCAAGATAACTCAAAAAGTTTTGGACGGATTTCGATGAAACTTTCAAGCGTTGTTGGAAATGGTACAAGGAAGAACTGATTAAATTTTGGGGATGATCCGGATCACTGTCCAGAAGAAAACCGCAATTACAGAAAATGCCATTTTCGTGAATAACCACTGAACCACTAATCCTATCATTGTCAATCCAATTGCTAGTCATATGTTTTCATGGTCAAGGAATCTGAAAACGTACACACAAACACTGTATGGGAGGAACTGTGGCGCTTGGAGGAGGTCTGCGCTCTCCGAGTGCTTTTCTAGTCTGCTGATGTGTTCCGTTAATTGTGCATTTATGTAAATAATAATGACAAACTAGAAAAGCACTCGAAGAACACAGACCTCCGCCAAGCGCCACAGTTCCCCCCATACAGTGTTTGTGCGTACGTTTTCAGATTCCTTGACCATGAAAACATATGACTAGCAATTGGATTGACAATGATAGGATTAGTGGTTCAGTGGTTTTTCCACGAAAATGGCATTTTCCGTAATGGCGGTTTTCTTCTGGACGGTGATCCGGATCATCCCCAAAATTTAATCAGTTCTTCCTTGTACCATTTCCAACAATGCCTGAAAGTTTCATCGAAATCCGTCCAAAACTTTTTGAGTTATCTTGCTAACCAACAGACAAACAAACAAACAGACAGACAAACCCCAGCAAAAACATAACCTCCTGGCGGAGGTAGCAAGTAAGAGCAACAGAACCTAGAGGCAGCAGTCACTGCTGCCATGAAATCACACATATGAACAGTGGATTGTTTTTTGGTGATAATGTAGACAGGATCTCAGTGTTTTCATGTGACAGCTGATCTGTCTTTATGTGAGACCCTGGAGTCCCATACTGCCCACATGGCTTCATCCAACACACACACAATCACTGACATGACCCTGCAGATCACCGTACATAAACTAAAGGGGTCATTGACTGGAAAATGGTTTGTTTGTAGGTTTTAATTGAAATGTGTCTATTGGCAATTCTCTTAAAAAAATAGAAACACCAGAAACGTTTTTGACTCTTCCGGATAAATCGTGTACGTCATGATTTGATAAAACCAACCCACCACCATCCTTGAGACCCACCTACTGCTCTAATATTGGCCCACCTAGCTGTCTGTCATGTAGATGGAAGGGATGCTAAAAGTGGCCTACTAGCCCCTGAGCCATTAGCCCCCCAGCTAACGCTGGTAGCAGGAGGCTAGCACCAAGCACGGCTTACACTGTTATTTCCTCAGATCTTAGTCACCCTAACAGCCATCCCTGTTACCACCTGGTTCATCAGTCCACAGTCCACAATATACCTTGCATCACGCCAGCCCATCTCCCAATAAGTTAGCCATGATTCCACAGCAAATCGCCAGCACTGGTGGGGGCTACCGACCTGGCCCAGTACCTCCACCAGGACCCAAGGCTGCTGGCTGGAGGCTACTGGCCCACATGGCTAGCTCCCCCACACTCCTCCTATCACCTCAGACAAGGGCGTTTCATGGTTAGGAGTTGAGCTAGTTGAGGGCCTTTGACAGGTGGAAAAGTGCCGCACAACTGTGTCCTGGAGGGCCGCACTATCGCTGGAGACCTTTTGGAGTGCTGAGCCAACAGGCTACTTGTCAGAAGAAGAAGACGTGCAGAGAAGCTGGAGAGGAGCGAATCCTTTCTCTGGAGTTCATCAGTCAGCCGCTGGACATCCTCTTTAAGGTCAGCAATCTGCTTGTATGCCTTTTGTAGTGGAGTATTATCCACAGAGGTCACTGTTAAGTCCATTTTGTTCAAACCAAGTTCAGCTGGTGATGGTTCTCAGTCAACTTTGCTTGAAGCCTGATAAACTGGGTTAGCAATCACTAAAACCTTTGCAGGGTAAAATAATAATAACTAGAAAAGCACTCGGAGAGCGCAGACCTCCGCCAAGTGCCACAGTTCCCACCCATACAGTGTTTGTGTGTAGGTTTTCAGATTCCTTAACCATGAAAACATATGACTAGCAATTGGATTCACAATGATAGGGTTAGTGGTTCTGTAGTAAAAGCATTACCTCCTTGGCGGAGGTAATAAACTGAAGTGTTGCTGTTGTGTCCATCTCCTCCATGTGCAAAGTGCCAGGCTGCGACCTGTCAAGGCATACCTCATGCCTCCCTTATTGGGGGGAGGGGCTTTCACACCTGTACTGAGTACTTAAAAACTGTATTTATCGGCAGATGAAAGAAAACTGTAGCAAAAACAAACTAACAAACAAAAACTAAGCAAACAGCAACTGCAACATGAACTATTTCCAACATATTTATTCAAATGTACACTTATATGGACACAATGTTGAGCCATAACTTTTTGGTATTGTGAAAATAATAAGCCAAGCAGCACCAAAAAATGGAGTGCTGTTGCTGTCAGGAAACAATGTTGGCACCAAATCACTGAAGTGATCTGCCACCAATGGGGGTAGATTGTGCTCTGCCACAAAATGACAAAACATCACTTCTGCTAGTGATGCATTGGATTTGGAAGGCGTCGGTTCTGTCACTGGCTGAAAATGTTCATCCATCGATCAAATTTGGCTACACAGTTTTTGTGGCGCTGTGTAGCAAAGTGCGACTTGAGGTGGTAAATCCCTGATGCAGTCACTTTTAGCATTAGAGTCACACATATCAGGCGCAGCATTACTGGCGCCGGGATTCCTCTCTGTTCCGGAGCCGCAGGACAAAAGAAGGTGCGATAATGGTTGCCGTGGGTTTTATTGGGTTTGCGCTCCGCGGAAAAAAGAGGATTTGGAAGCCTCCCCCGGCAGAGAGCTGGTTTTTGCGCAGCCCCTATGGCTGGCCGAGGAATTTCTGCCAAATAATCCGGCGCCGGACAGCTGCCCGTGTCAGCTTTTGCAGCGTAGCGCAAACACAGGCACTCTGGCGAGCCCTGCCCACCACAGTTTTCTGCGTGCTTTTGTGCCTAAAACTTTGAAGAAGGCGGAGTTTGTGTTCATCAGACACGACAACCAGTGCCCTCCATTGTGCCTGCGCACATGTTGAAAATGGCTGTATGTCACAGTGTTGAAAAATGCTTTAAAAAATTCCTGTATCCAGACGGTGAACCGGATCACCCCCAAAATTTAATCAGTTCTTCCTTGTACCATTTCCAACAACGCCTGAAAGTTTCATGGAAATCCGTCCAAGACTTTTTGAGTTATCTTGCTAACCAACAGACAGACAGACAGACAGACAAACACACAGACAAACCCCGGCAAAAACATAACCTCCTCCTGGCCTTTTCGGCCTGGCGGAGGTAATAAAACTATAAAACAGAGTAAAAAGGTATAAAGTATACAAGGTGGCGTGAAAAAATAAAGAAATCTAAGCCCGTAGGGAAGTATCAAGTTCTACTGGCATTCATTAAGATATGAGTGAGCTGTTAAAATGTGGAAACAGGGCAGTCAATGACCCCTTTAATTTTGGATTAATACAAGTGATAGAAAATATCAAGGCAGACATTTAAAAAATGAAGAAAGAAAGAAAAAATGAAGGACTGGAGCTGGACCTGTCCACTCCCATTTGTAGGTTGAGAATCAGAGGACAAAACTCATAAACCATAAAAAAACTATATTGCATGAATGTGGTGTGGATGTAGCAGGTCCACACTGACAGACTGTTCATTTCTAAGACTGAGGGTGGAGGATATATCCCACTGGAGGATGTGCACAACACAAAACACCATCTGTGCTTTTGCTCTCACCTTTCTCAGCAGGTTGCAGATCCTCTCGATGTTTCTCAGCCTCTCCCTCTGGAGGAGAAAAGACGGGGAGAAGGTTGATGTTAGAACGTGATGTGATTCAGAGGACATTCATGTTGTGCTTGTGTTCACTGAAACCTCAGCAGATTTAGAATCACATGAAAGCGTCCCTGTGGTGTGTCTGGAGAGACAGTGCTGCAGGAGTATGAGCAGAAGATGCTCGTACGTTCAGAAATACAAACCAGAGGGAGGCACACAATTCATCACAGATATGGAAACACTGAAGGGCTTCACTAGAGGGTCACGACACATGTCCAACTCTGGATGACATCCAGGGGGAAGTTTTGGTTTTTTTGGTAATTATACCAGAACTCACCTGAGGGCTGGACAATCAAGTTAAATTAGCAGATCAGGTGTGTTTTCAGTGACATGAGATAACTTGGTTTTGGCTAAATCACCATGGTAACCAAATCTGAGCATAGCCTAGTCTTGACATTCATTACACATGTGGACACAGTTTCTTTGGCTGTCTTCCTTAGAATGTCTCATTTCAGTGCACTTCTCTTTACATGCTCATGAGCTCCAATTTCATATTGCTAATGTTAGCTAGTTAGCTCCTAGATTCAGTGCTGAACACAGCCTGAGCTAGGTAACCTGAAACCATCTAAGAGAATGTATGAACTAAAGCATCAGTGGTGGACAGTATGACCAGTAAAATGAGCTAAACGTCTGAGAATGATGTATTGCACATGGTCATGAGCAGTGATGTTAGACAGACTCAACCACAGTCCCACAGGGAAGCTAGCAGGAGGCTGATTGGTTAGACCAGGTGTTATGTCGTAAGTTGTAGACAAGGAGGACGCCAGGAGTGGAGCTGAACACTTCTTCATTATAATACTGAATCTCAGTGCAACCTGATTGGGCATGCAGCCACTGGCAGAGGTAAGGCAGAAGAGATCGCCCCCCTACCTGCAGCCCCTCTTATACCACCGAAGCTGGCGGAACCGGAAGCTGAAGCCGCCGCTCTGTACCACGCAAATAAGAGCTCCAACATAACAGTATATGAACCATAAACAACTACATAATACTCCCCCTCGTAGAAAAATGCAAAACACACACACCACCAGCCCACCCCAATTTGGAACCCGAATCATCCGCTAAACATAACTAAACTCAAAATCACCAAAAGGAGCCTATTACATTTACACAAAACAACTAAAATTAGGGGGGACGAGACGGGTTGACTGCCATCCTACTACCCACACAGTGAGGTGGGTTATTCTGCCGCCTATGCTATATAACAGTCCAGTAGAAAAAAACTACTGCCGTGTCTCCTATATAATATAAAATGTGTGTTGTGTTTTGCACAGGGCGTGTGATGCGTTAGTGCAGTAGTGTTGGAGTAGTAGTGCTTGTAGTTAGTGCATGCTGCATGCTGCCTCTGCTTGCTACTTTCTGCTTTCAGCTACCGCCGCCGGCTAGCCCTCTGTTTTCGGGGGTGAAAAGAGGAACCGAGTGCGTAAGTCTCCTCAGCCGGTACATAGCCTCTCCACTGCCAAGACTCGTACACGCCTCCTCGTGGCCACACACGGTAACTGGTACCTTGCGGTTTCCAGGCCAAGTTGTACGGGATCTCGGAGCAGCAGTGGGCCCCAGAGTCGCGGCATGCAGGCCCACTGGTATGTGGATACGCCCTGCTGCCCGTCAACCACTGCCCCAGTTGTGGGTAAACATCCCCAGCTATGGGCAAATAACAAAGACCTCAACGGTGGACCAGGCGGAGGATGATGGTTGACCTTTGGAAAACATCACAATGGCTGGGAAGGCAGACGAAGGCTGCAGCAGAAACGGGTCACCAGTCGCCTTGGAGTCCATGCCACTGGATCCTGACCCCGATCTGTCAAAGTCTGTGTGGTGGCTGTATGTGCACCAGCCTCCCCACACTAAACAAATTCACGCACAGGCGTCTTCTTCATGGAAATCCACCTAACATCCCGGGTTAAGTCCTGTGGCAACCAGTAAGTGGCTACGGGGGCAGGATTGTGAAGTCTGGAAGCCCCTAGTCACAAGCTGGCACATCAGGCGGTGGATGCCAGATGATCGCTGGGCTCTTGGACCGAGGCAGAAAGAGCCCTTGGGTAGCTACACCCACGACTGAGCAGTCCTTTTTAGGATCCACTCTGCTCACCCTCGATAGGGAAGGGGCTAGAAAAGGTGCCCTAAAAATAGCCTGCCTCAAACCTTCCGTCTGGATTACCGCGTTCAAAGGGATCACCAATTTGCGGTCAGAAACACAGAACTATGAATTTTGGAGCCTGGAATGTACGCACACTGATGAACAGTGCAACCAGTGACAGGCTGGAGAGGAGAACAGCCATCATTGCCAGAGAACTGAGGAGATGCCGGATTGACATAGCTGCTCTCTCAGAAACACGACAGGCAGAGGAAGGCCATCTGAAGGAGGAGAAGGGTGGCTATAATTTCTTCTGGAAAGGAAAAGCAGCAGATGAGCCGACTGATAAGTCATCTCTCTGAACTCCCTGTGGGAATCAGTGAATGTCTGATGACCCTCCGTCTGGTGCTTGCCAACAACCAGATGGCAACAGTCGTGAGTGCCTACGCACCTACCCTTGTCTCCGAGGAGGAAGTGAAAGAGACCTTCTATGCCTGTCTGGATGAGACACTGTCAAAAATCCCCAAGGAGGATAAGATCATTCTTCTGGAAGATTTCAATGCCAGAGTCGGCCAAGACCACCACCTCTGGAAGGGCACCATTGGCAAGGAAGGCATTGGAAACATCAACTCCAATGGAGTTCTGCTTCTCGGCAAATGTGCTCAGTATGATCTCACCATCACTAATACCATCTTTTGCCAGAAGAACAAATTTAAGGCTTCATGGAGACACCCTCGTTCTAAACAGTGGCATCTTATTGATTATGTCATTGTCAGAACCAGGGATCTGTGTGATGTAAACATCACTAAGGCCATGATCAACTCCGACGATTGCTGGACAGACCACCGCCTTATACGATCCATGATGTCCATCAAACTTAAGAGGAAGAGGAGATTGCAGAAGAAGCAGAACCGGCTGAGACTAAACCTTGAAAGCCTTAATGAACCTACCATCCAGCAGCAGCTTCAGGCTTCTCTTGGAGAAAGTCTCAAACAGGAATATCCAGAGAACATCAAAGAGCACTGGAACCTGCTAAAGTCCACTATCCTTAACACCTGCCAAACCACCCTTGGGTACAAGTCCAGAAAACATCAGGACTGGTTTGATGAAAATGATGCAGAGATAGAACTGCTCATCTCCAAAAAAAGGGAAGCCTTTCATGCCTGGCAAAACGACATTACCTGCAAGGCCAAGAGACTGGCTCACTCTAGAGCCAAGGCTGATGTCCAGAGCCGGGCGAGACAGATTAAGAACTCCTGGTGGACAGAAAGGGCAATGGAAATCCAGCGTCTGGCAGACTCTGGGAACACCAGAGGCTTTTTCAGTGCCATTAAGGCTGTCTACGGCCCAAGCCATCGTGGCTTGAACCCATTACGCTCAAAGGACGGACAGGAGCTGCTGAAGGACAATGAGTCTATTAATAAGCGATGGAAAGAGCACTTTCAGGAACTCCTCAACCATAACACTGCAATCCAACCAAATTTCATCTGTTGCATTCCTCAGAGTCCCATCAGGGAAAACATAGGGGCACCTCCCACCTTATCCGAGGTCCAAGGTGCCATCAGGAGCCTGAAGAACAACAAGGCCACCGGTCCAGATGGGATCCCAGCTGAGGTCCTAAAGGAAGGTGGTCCAGAACTCCTGTGCTGTCTCCATGCCCTCCTTCTGAAGGTCTGGGAAAAGCAAGAACTCCCCTCAGAGCTCAGGGATGCTCTGATCGTGACCATAATTAAGAAGGGGGACAAAGCTGATTGTGGAAATTACAGAGGCATCTCACTCCTCTCAACAACTGGCAAGGTATTTGCTCGTGTTCTCGCTAACCGTTTACTGCAACTTTCTGAGGAAATACTCCCAGAATCACAGTGCAGCTTTTCCATCTAGAGGCACAGCAGATATGATCTTCATTGCCCGCCAACTTCAGGAGAAATGCCGTGAGCACAAGTTGCCATTGTATATGGCTTTTATAGACCTGACAAAGGCCTTGTTGAGGTATGGCTGCCCAGAGAAATACATCAGGATTCTGAGGTTACTGCATGATGGAATGACAGCCACAGTGCTAAGTAACAGCGGCTCCATGTCTGAGCCTTTCACCGTGGAGACAGGGGTCAAACAGGGATGCATCATTGCACCCACCCTGTTTTCCAACTTTATTGCTGCCATACTTCACCTCATTGGCAAATGCCTACCACAGGGAATTCCGATCTGGTACAGAACCGACGGTAGGCTTTTTAACCTTGCTAGGTTCAAAGCCAAAAGCAAGGTTAGAAACACCACCATTATGGAGCTCCAGTATGCAGATGACAACGCCATAGTAGCACACTCCGCAGAAGACCTACAGGGTATCCTGAATGCCTTTGCCAAGGCATATAGAGCCCTGGGTCTAACCTTAAACATCAAGAAGACCCAGGTGCTACATCAACCTCCACCCAATCAGCAATTTATTTCTCCTATTATAAAAGTGGACAACACCCCTCTCGAAAATGTTGACCACTTCCCCTACCTCGGCAGTCTTCTCTCCTCCAAAGTGGACATTGACTCTGAGATCAACCATCGTCTGAGCTGTGCCAATGGAGCATATGCCAGACTCAGGATGAAGGTCTTTGAAGATCAAGATCTCAGGATCGATACCAAGCTCTTGGTCTACAAGGCTGTGGTTCTCCCCACCTTGCTGTACGGGGCAGAATCAGGGACCATCTACAGCAGGCACCTGAGAGCTCTGGAGCAGCCCCACCAAAGAACTTTGAGAAAGATTCCGAGGATTAAATGGGAGGACCGACGCACAAACGTCAGCGTTCTGGAAGCGGCCAAAATGCCCAGCATTTCCACCACAATAATAAAACACCAACTACGATGGACTGGCCATCTCATTCGCATGTCTGACACCCGTCTCCCAAAACAAATTCTTTATTCTGAACTGGAGAGAGGTTCGCAGGCTCCAGGAGGGCAAAAGAAACGGTTCAAGGACAATATTAAAACAAACCTTAAAAAATCCAATATCATATCTCCTGACTGGGAGCACATGGCTCTAAACAGGCACCGATGGAAGGAAGCGGTGCAAGAAGGTGCTGAACACTATGAGAAGGAAATCGACCGTGTCGCAGAAACAAAACGACAGCTCCGCAAGGAAAGACAGAAAAAGGCTCCAGCACAACCACAACCCACCACCATTTTCCCATGCCAACATTGCACCAAAATATGCGGGTCACGGATTGGCCTCTACGCCCACCTGAAGACCCACAAGTAGACGCTCCCACGAGGAATGACTGTCATACTCGCTTCGAGTGACCGCCGATGATGATGATAACATAAAATACCAAAACAATCCCCAAAACTGTTAACACAGAACAAAATTTAACAAATAGAACACACCCATGACTCGATGAGGATGACCCGTGGCCCCCCATACCCATCACCATCAGTCTGCCCCTGGAGGCAGTCCACTTCCCGGACCACAGCTGGTCGCCTCAGTCCCGAAGCATCTTCTCCTCCACACCCCCAAGCACTCCATCCGTCTGGGGCCGTGACTTTCCGCCTTCCTCGGGGCACGCCGTAGCTCATTAGGACGGCACCACGAGCCATCCGACAGCAGAAGATAACCATCATGCTGCACATCCGTTACCTGCAGCCAACCCTGGTACTGCTCCATCTTCCGCTTTTCCCTCACCCGCCTGGACCTCGCCTCTGCCCGAGCCCGAACCCAGTCTGCGACTCTAAGCGGGGCCTTGCACAGCCTGCGGTGTCTCTGCCTGGCACTTGTTCCTCCAGTGCCACTTGGTCCTGCCCCGACCGCTTGTAGATCTGCTGCTGACCCCACCCCTGTGGGCAGCATGGTGGTGAAGTTGTTAGCACTGTTGCCTTACAGCTAGAAGGTTCCTGGTTCAAATCCCCAGGCTGGCAGGGGTTGGAACCTTTCTGTGTGGAGTTTGCATGTTCTCCCTGTGTTGCGTGGGTTTACTCCGGGGGCTCCGGTTTCCTCCCACAATCCAAAGACATGCATGTTAGGTTAATTGGCTGTTCTAAATTGTCCCTAGATATCTGTCTCCTATAGGCCCTTAGAATAGAGGGTTAGTATTAGTGAAAGCGCTTTGAGTGGTCTTTGTGACTAGAAAAGCGCTATATAAGTGCAGGTTAGTTAGTTAGTTAGTTAGTTAGTCCCGTGTTCACCAGTCCTCCACGGCCGTGCTCCGGGAAGGCCTGAGGCCATCGTTTGGGCATTGCTCGCCGCCGCAGATCCTCCACATCCAGGGCAGCTCGGACACTGGAACCAGGGCTTTCATGTGGCGACCCTGAGCGCAACATGGCCTGTCCATTGTCCGGAGTGCCCAGCAATTGTTCATCCCACACAGCATCGTCCCTAACTATCGCAAAGTGGTGTAGACAGCCACATTTTATGCAACGTTTCCCTATAGCCTTATAGTGGTGCTTTGTGGACCCACAACAAATACACCTGGGCTTCCCCGGGGTAGACCTCATCCGTGCAGCGCTGGCCTTCTCCACATCCTCCTCGACGCTCCCATCGCTGTCTGGGTCCACTACCTGTGCGTCCATGGGGGATCTTAAATTTCCCAGTGAAAGGCGCTTGTTTTGCTCCCAAGTAAGCTTGTCTACTGCTTCCAGCTGTCGCGCCAACTTGACATCTCCAGTCAGCGTCAACTCCTCCGGGAATGAGAGCAGCTTGGAGCAGACTGCAGCACAGTTGATGTGTTTTGCCAACTGGTTGCGAACCATTTCTTCCTCCAATGGTCCAAACCAGCACTCAGCGGCCGACTGCCTCAATTCCGACATGAACTGCTGGGTCAGTTTGCCTACCTGTTGGCAGTGCTGTCTGAACTCAATTCGTCTGATGATGATGTTGTCAGGCGCCCTAAAATGGCGGGCCATTAACTTGACCACTTGTTCATAATTGTCCGCGTCTCCAAGTGTGCCCAAAATTCTCTGTTCCTCCATTCCCAGGTTGTGTACCAACAATGCACAAGCCCTCAGCTTCTCCATTTGTCCCAGGTCCAATGCCACCATGTATGTCTGAAAAGCCTCATACCACCGAGGCCACAGTACGGGCGGTTCCCCTTGGAGCTCCAGGAAAGGTGAATAGGTGTTCCACATGCCTCCATGCATTTACTTCTCATCGCCAAATATTATGCTGTAACTTGTAGGCAAGGAGGATGCCAGGAGTGGAGCTGAACACTGCTTTAGTATAATATTAAATCTCAGTGCAACCTGACCGGGCATGCAGCCGCTGGCAGAGGTAAGGCAGGAGACTGCACCCCTACCTGCAGCGCCTCTTATACCACCGGAGCTGGCGGAACCGGAAGCTGGAGCCACCACTCAGTACCACACAAATGAGAGCTCCAACATGTATATGAACCATAAATCATATGAAACATAATACCAGGGGTCTGCACCCTGCACCTCTGGAGCCACATGTGGCTCTTTTGTCCACAGCCAGTGACTCCTGGAAAAAAAAAAACAGCTCCTAATTTCCAAGAAAAGAAGAAACAAATTTTGAAGAAAAAAAGGTTCCACTTTCATGAGAAAAATATAATAAACTGCAGGAAATGAGAAAAGCTGAATATTTATGCAGAAAATCTTGCAAATTTAAGGAAAAAAAGCTATATTTTGTGAGTAAAACATAACCACAAATTTGCAAGAAAGAAAGTCACCAAATTTCTCAAAAAGAAATCATGTTTACTGGAAAAAGTTGAAATTGTATGAGAAGAATGTGACAAAATTATGAAGCAAAATGCTGCAGTTTTACCCATGATAATAAATTTTTGAGAATAGCTGAAGTTTGCCAAAAAATATTTTAAAAAGTGACAAATTTCCAAGAAAAGCTAAAATGTAATAAGAAGACTGCCACAAATGGATGTGAAAAAGACTGAATTTTTACCTGAAAAGGCAACAAATTTACACAAGAAAAGACAGATTTATGAGAAAAGCACATTATGTGAAACATATAATTGCAATTTTACTGGGAAAATGTCACAAATGTTCATGAACAAGTTTTTTGTTTTAAACAGAGGAATTAAATTTGCAAAAAAAAATATGCCAAGTTTATAAAAAAAGAAAGATGCATTTATGTCAAAAATACCACAAATTTTTGGAACAAAAATATTGCAGTTTAATTAATAAGGAAAACAACCAAACTTGTGAGAAAAAAGTCACAAATTGTTGAGGAAACAAAAATTTACTGGAAAATGTTGCAATATTGTGAAAACAAAGGTAACAAATTTATAACAAAAAGAGCTGAAAATTTATGGGAAGTTAGCAATTAATTAATTACAAAATTATTAGTTGTGGCTTCATGCAGATTTTTTTAGACACAAATTGCAGAGTGGCTGTTTGTGTGGTACAGGTTGCCGACCCCTGGGGTAGACAGGCTGAACTTCCAGTATTTACTGCTGAAGCAGGTGGAGGCAGGAGGTGAGTGGAACTTAAAGAAAATATCAACCAGACCATCAGTGGTGGAGCAGCTCATCCTGTCTGATGAAGTCACCCCAACCGTGCTCAGATTTCCTGACCGTTGACCTTGAGGCCGTGCTGCGCTGAACGTTGTGGTCAATGTTCTAGGAGAAGTAACGTTTTTCATGAAATCATAAATGGCCAGATCTCTTGACCTTTGACACAGACCTTGAGCTTGGCTTCTACCTGGACGCAGACCTTCCTGAGGATTCTTGGGAGTCAGTTTGGTAAGAATTTAGGCTCACTGCCTTGGAGGAGTAGTGATTTTTCTAAAATCATATCAGTGTCCAGATCTCCTGGCCTTTGACCTTGACCTTAAGCATAATCTGGATGCACACACACCTGAGGATCATTGTGAGTGAGTCTGGTGACCATTAGGGCAAATGTCTTGGAGGAGTAGTGATTAGTGTTAAATGTGACACTGTGTCATTACATTAGCTACTTTCAGCTTCACCAGAATGAGCTAAAAATGTTTTGATCAGCACTCACCACTGTGCTGAGAAACAGAGATAGGTGGCGGAACCAAATCAGCACTAGGGCTGGACTGGTACTCTGGCATACCGAGCATTTGCCCAGTGGGTCGTCACACCTGTGAGTCATCACATAATTATAGAATGTTTAGGCTACAGCTTCAAGGACAGCTCTACACTGACCCTTGAAGCACTGACAGCAGCCCACTCATTCATTTTCACTGCTGATGCTGGCCTGACCAATCAAACCGCTTAACCCTGCCCCATGTGCTCCTACAGAGAGCTGAGTTCAGTGTGGAAAAAATGACAACAGGCCCAACAAGTGGGGGAAGAAGAGACAGAGGAAGAAGGTGGAAGAAAACAGAGGTGGTGACATAACAGGGTTACCAACTCTCACGTCACAAACTCTATGTGTCTCTCCAGAATGAGGAAAATACTGCCAACACTGTGTTGACTTTCTTCAGATTTTTGCACAGTAAGACTGAATATGTTTTAAAACTTATTCTGAGGTATAGAAGTGTATGTTATGTTTGAACAAAAAGACTGTTTATGTGCATCATCAAAAAAAAAAAAATCATCTGCATGCACATGTGACTACATCCCTACCAACAAGCATCCCTGTACACATTTCTCTCGAAATCTCACTCCAAGCTGTTCTGAAGACATGGCAACTCTGGATATAATTAGGGAGGGAGAGATGCAAGGATCAGAGTTAAATGTAGACAGGGCTTTTTTGATCTTAAGCAGTTGCTACTAGCTAAACATAAAGTGCAGCTGTTCATTGTCCCGCACTGCAGATGTTGCAGTGGCACTAAGATGTCCCTGTGGCTGCCGTATCAGTACCGGGAACACAACTGGTACCAGCATATGCATTAACTTTTGGCCCTTTTCCACAAGCACCTACTCAGCCCGACTTGCCTTGACTCTACTCGGTTTGGTGGGTTTTCCGTTAGTACCTAGTACCTGGTACTAGGTACTATTGTGGTACCTACTCAAGTGAGGTTCCAACCATGCTAAGTCAAGCTGAAAATGTGATATCAACAGACTGCAGGCCACTGATTGGCCAGGGCATACGTGATGTCAGTGGATGAGACAAAGACAAGCAGTATTTACAATGAGAAAGTGCTCAGTTGAAAATAGCATTATATGATTTAGTATACTAGCAGAGCAAAAGTTTATTCTCTGCTTCTTCTGTTTCAGTACCAAATTAGATCTGCTGAATCACCATTCAGAAGGAATAAATCACAATAATAATACATCAGACTTGTATAGCGCTTTTCATAGACATTCAAAGATGCTTTACTTTCCTCTCATGAGGAAGCTCGACAGTGAGAGAAAACAGCACAGTGTGGTTATTATGGGTGGACAACTAAAACATGATACTGTTTTGGTTTTGAAAACCTAATAAAAGATATTGTGTTTATAAAAATAATTGATTCATTTTTTAAAATTGCTTAAATGTTATAAATGAAAGACTTTCAATCGACCTGGAAGAGATTCTGGCAAACTGTCCAGTGACTCAGAAGGGGACAGGGAGCAGCTTCCTGCCCACACTGTGTATGGTGTGGATAGAGCTGCTGACTTCTGTTGAACATATTGTCAGATGGTGGAAGAATACTTCATGGATCTCCTCAATCCCAATCACACGTGTTCCACAAAGGAAGCAGAGCCTGAGGATGACGGGCTGAGGTTGCCAAAGTGGTTAAAAACTCTTCGATGGGAGTGCCCTGAGGGTGGATGAGAGTCATCCTGAGTACTTGAAGGCTCTGGATGTTGTAGGGCCGTTCTGGCTGACATGTCTCTGCAACATCATGTGGAAGTTGCGGAGAGTACCTTTAGCATGGCAAACTGGGGTGGTGGTTCCTCGCTTCAAGAAAGGGGACCAGAGGGCGTGTTCCAACTTTAGAGGGATCACACTGTTCAGCCTCCCTGGGAAGGTCTATGCCAGGGTACTGGAGAGGAGAGTCCGGCCGTTGGTCCAACCTCAGATACAGGAGAAGCAGTGTGGTTTTCTTCCTTGCCATGGCACATTGGACCAACTCTTTAGCCTCTCAAGGACCCTTGAGGGTTTGTGGGAGTTTACCTAACCAGTCTACATGTGTATTGTGGACTTGGTGAAAGCCTTCAGCTGCATCCCTCTTGATTTCTTGGGGTGGGCGCTTTGGGAATATGGGGGGCTTTTGCTTCATAAATCCCCCCTCTTGTGTAATTTTGCCTTTTTTCGGGTTAAAGCAACAGCCTCTCAAAAGTTCTGTGCACATCCATAACCAACAACTGTACGAACCAGATCAACAAACTGTTTCAGGATCAATAATCAAAAATTGCAGACAGTGTGATTGACAGAGTCACTGAAGAAGCTACTGTTGTGAGGTGAGAATCTCTGTGTTATGAAATTATTCCGTTATACATCTTTTAAACAGTCCAGCCCTGCTAAACACAATGCTGACTCTTAAAGTTCTTCTCACACCAGAGCTTTTACCATCATCATCAATTATTAACTCATCCTGACGGGTGACTCGGCTCAGTCTTGACTGACAGCCCTGACAGGCAGTTACAGGGGGAGGGGGGAACTCAGGCTGTTTATAAATCATGTATTGATCTGAGTTCGCCCTGTTTGTGTTTGTGGATGTTGGACTTCTCTCATAAGCCGCCTCCAAATGTCAACAGTAGACACTCTGTGGGGAATGATAAAAGTACTTAAAAAAATATTTGGTTCGGTGAGGAACATCAAAGATAAGCATGTCAAATGCTGTGCTGCTATGAAGTACACACACATGGAAAAACAGGAATAAGATGCATGCAATGTACTGAAATAATTGAAGTGAAGATGCATGCTGGTGATTATGAATACAAGAATACGGCAGTGTTAGTGCTGATTGTCATTTGCTTTTCATTAGACTGAAGGCAGTGGTATTTTTATACTTATGAACATAGCATGACCTAAATATTAGCCCTTTATGATTTTTAACCCACCTGCACTTCTGTTACAGCAGGGAAAGTAAGTATTGAACACGTCAACATTTTTCTCATTAAACAGACTTCTGATGGAGCCATTGATCTGTGATTTTCACCAGATATCAGTAACAACACAAGTAACCCATACATACAAAGAAATCATGGCAACTGTGTTCACAAAACAAGTTACAGTGGTGTGAAAAAGTGTTTGCCTCCTTCCTGATTTCTCATTTTTTTGTATGTTTGTCACACTTAAATGTTTCAGATCATCAAACAAATTTAAATATTAGACAAAGATAACACAAGAAAACACAAAATCCAGTTGTTAAATGAAGGTGTTTATTATTAAGGGTAAAAAAATCAAACCTACATGGCCCCGTGTGAAAAAGTGATTTCCCCCCTTGTTAAATTATAAATTAGCTGTGATTTATCACTTCTTTGGAAAGCTGAGTTCAATTTCTGTAGCCACATCCAGGCGTGCTGCCACACCTGTTCTCAATCAAGAAATCACTTAAATAGGACTTGCCTGACAAAGTGAAGTAGATTAAAAGATCCTCAAAATGCTGCGATACAAAAAAAATCAGGAACAAATCACAAAGTAACTGAGATCTCATCAGTCTGGAAAAGATTATAAAGCCATTTCTAAAGTGTTGGGACTCCAGCTAACCACAGTGAGAGCCATGATTCGCAAATGGCGAAAACATGGAACAGTGATGAACCTTCCCAGGATGGTCGGCCGACCAAAATTACCCCAAGAGCGGAGCGACGACTCATCCTAGAAGTCACAAAAGACCCCACAACAACATTCAAACAACTGCAGGCCTCACTTGTCTCAGTTAAGGTCAGTGTTCATGACTCCACCATAAGAAAGAGACTGGGCAAAAATGGCCTGCATGGCAGAGTTCTAAGACAAAAACCACTGCCAAGCAAAAAGAACACAAAGGCTCGTCTCAGTTTTGCCAGGAAACAACTTGATGATCACCAAGACTTTTGGGAAAATACTCTGTGGAGTGATGAGACAAAAGCCGAACTTTTTGGAAGGTGTGTGTCCCATTACATCCGGCGTAAAAGTAACAGCATTTCAGAAAAAGGAACATCATACCTACAGTAAAATATGGTGGTGGTAGTGTGATGGTCTGGGGCTGTTTTGCTGCTTCAGGACCTGGAAGACCTGCTGTGGTAAATGGAACCATGAATTCTGCTGTCAACCAAAAAATCCTGAAGGAGAATGTCTGGCCATCTGTTCACAACCTCAAGCTGAAGCGCACTTGGGTTCTGCAGCAGGACCATTGTCCAAAACACACCAGCAACTATACCTCTGAATGGCTTAAGAAAAACAAAATGATGACTTTGGAGTGGTCTACTCAAAGTCCTGACCTGAATCCGATTGAGATGCTGTGGCATGACCTTAAAAAGGTGGTTCATGCACGAAAATCCTCCAATGTGGCTGAATTACAACAATTCTGCAAAGATGAGTGGGCCAAAATTCCTCCACAGTACTGAAAAAGACTCATTGACAGTTATCAAGCAAACGCTTGATTTCAGTTGTTGCTGCTAAGGGTGGTCCAACCAGTTATTAGCTTTAGGGGGCAATCACTTTTTTCACACAGGGCCATGTAGGTTTGGATTATTTTCCCCTTAATAACAAACACCTTCATTTAAAAACTGCATTTTGTGTTTACTTGTGTATCACTATTATTTAAATTTGTTTGATGATCTGAAACATTTAAATATGACAAACATACAAAAAATGAGAAATCAGGAAGTGGGAAAACACTTTTTCACACCACTGTATATTTAATAAAGCAGAAAGTCACAGGGAATAAGTATTGAACACATGAAGAAAAAAGGTGCAAAAAGGCACAGAAAGCCAAGGAACCAGCAGAAATCCATCAGAATTTAGGAAGCCATCCCATCTCCCATCAGTGCAAATTAATTTCAGATGGTCGTCTGTGTGTCTGTTTTATGCACTTTAATGTGTTTTTAACGAACTTCTCTGTGTCGTTTCTGTCCTGGAATGTTTGTGGACTGTATGGCGAAGAGCTCCATGGTTCCATCAATATGGATTTCCTCCCCATTTTTGCACTGCTGATTCTTTCACACCGGGTCTGTGTCTCTGAGGTGAGCGTGATCGTGATCATGCTGGGCAGAATACATCATTCCAGGGACATGTTGCTGCATTTAAACATGGATAATGCAGCGTCTGTGATTGAGCCTAAGCCGCAACTGCCGGACTTTATTTTGAGAGACGTTCATGGACACAGCGGTGCAAAGAGAGACAAGAAAAGGAGGCGTGGAAAGCGTGGAGGCGTGAAATTACGCCTGAGGAAACGTCAGTTTGGTAACATTCCTCTTCCTTCTATGATTTTGGGAAACGTACAATCTCTGAGGAACAAGGTGGATGAAATTCAAGGGAATGTACGCTACCAGAAGGACTTTAAGAACTGCTGTGTCATGGCTTATACCGAGTCTTGGCTTACTGCGCATGACCGGGACGCGGACCTGTGGATTGACGGCTTGGAGCCCCACTGCGCTCGGATCAACAGGAAGCGGTAACGGGGAAACGTCAGGGGGGCGGCGTATGTTTATATATTAATAAGCAGTACTGCACATCTGTCACGGTCAGAGAGTGCATCTGTACACCCGATGTGGAGCTGCTGTCCGTATTGCTCCGCCCCTTTTATTTGCCTCGCGAGTTCCCCCAGCTTTTCATCACAACTGTGTACATTCACCCGAGGGCAGACGCTGACTCCGCCTCCAGCACCGTCTTTGATGTGGTACAGTGGCTGCAGTCAATTTCTCCAGAGGCGCCAAACGTTATTCTTGGGGATTTTAACCATGTTTCTTTAAAGAAGACACTTAAAAACTTTTATCAGTATGTCTCCTGCCTAACCAGGTGAAAAAAGACATTGGACCTGTGCTATGGAACCATAGAGAGGGCCTATAAATCACTTCCCCTTCCTTCTTTAGGATCCTCAGATCACAACTGTGTACATTTGCTGCCCACATATAAAACTGCTCTCGGAAGAGGCAAGGTGGAGACCAGAGACACTGATGTGTGGACAGAGGATTCAGTGCACTGCCTCCAGGAATGCTTTAACTGTACAGACTGGGAGATGTTCACACTGTCCTGCGGGGATGATTTGGACTCTTTGGTGGACGTCACATGCCCATACATGGCTTTCTGTAAAAATACGATTGTTCCACATAAACGTGTCAAAATATATCCCAACAACAAGCCATGGGTTACAAAATCAGTTAAATCCTGCTTACAGAGGAAAGCACTTGCCTTTAAACAGGGGTCTGTTTCTGAGCTACAGGTTGCCACAAAAGAGCCGAAGTCCGAAATTTTAAGAGCAAAACAGAATTATAAATCAGAATTGGAAAGTAAGATGGCAACAAAGAAATTTGGTTCAGCCTGGGCCAGTATGAAAACTATTGCAGGCCTTCAGGGCACAGAGCGCAGCAATCGTGTGTTTTTAGATGGTTTTAATTCAGACGCAGAGCTGGCTAATGCTCTTAATTGTTTTTATGGTCGTTTTGACTCCTTTGATTTTAGCACTGAAACCCAAGATTTGAAACAGAAATTCAAAGACAATCAGCACTTTAATATTGAGGTGCAGGATATTAAATGGGAGTTCTGCGCTGTAAAAGTGAACAAAAGTCAGGGCCCTGATAATATATGTGGGCGCTTGGTAAAGTCCTGTGCATATAAACTGAGTCCTGTATTTCATTACATTTTCAATAAGTCCTTACAGACACAACATGTGCCTAAGATCTGGAAAGAAGCCGTGGTTGTTCCTGTTCCAAAATCCAGCTGTCCTAAAATGGTAAACGACTTTAGACCAGTTGCTTTGACTTCAATTTTAATGAAAATTTTTGAAAAACTGGTCAGATGTGACGTCCTAAAGCAGACTGAGCATGCATTGGATCCTCTGCAGCTTGCCTATAGGCCTCACAGAGGAGTGGAGGATGCCACTGTCACTCTGTTTAACATGCTTTTTAAACATCTGGATTTTAATGGGACACACGCCAGGCTTTTATTTGTGGACTTTTCCTCCGCGTTTAATACAGTCCAACTTCATATTTTAGTTGAAAGCCTCCTGCAACAATTTGATTTGAGCAATAATCTGGTGGGTTGGATTCTGGATTTCTTAACCAACAGGACGCAGAGAGTAAGGGTCAATGGTACATTGTCTGACCTAAAGTGCTCTTCTACTGGCTCTCCCCAGGGGTGTGTGTTGTCACCACTACTCTTCATCTTGTACACAAACATGTGTCGGAGCAGACATGACAACAGACACATTAAAAAGTATGCTGATGATTCAGTTATTGTCAGTCTCCTCCAGGATGGTGAGAGTGGCCACGGCCCAGTAGTTGATGATTTTGTTCACTGGTGTGAGGATTCCTACCTGCAGCTGAATACGACAAAAACTAAAGATATGATTATTGACTTTAGGAGGAAAACTCCCAGGCACAGTCACCGTACTAAAAGGCCAGACCACCGAATGTTTACAATCCTACAAATATCTTGGGACGATTATTGATAGTAATTTAAACTTAGAAGAGAACTGTGAAAGGGTGTGCAAAAAGGGTCAGCAACATTTGCATTGCTTGAGGAAACTTGCACGCTTCCAAATTGACCAAACCATAATGACAATGTTTTATCGGGCTTTTATTGAATCTGTTTTATCCTTTTCTTTAGTGTCATGGTTTGGTCAGATAAAACTGAAACAGAGGAAATCCTTGGATCAGGTAGTTAGATGGTCCAGTCATTTGCTTGGTGAGTCACAGCTGAGCCTGACATCCCTGTACACCAGACAAGTACAGAGGATGGCTACCTCCACTTTAAATGATGACTCCCTCCCTTTGCACTGTAACTTTCAGCTTCTTCCCTCAAGACGGAGGTTTGCTGTCCCAAAAAGTAAAACCCAGCGCTACAAAAGCAGCTTTGTTCCTGCTGCTGTCAAAGAGTTGAACAAGTTGTAACAATATATTGCACATAATTTAGGTACCTATTTATTAACTCCATTTTATATTTACTTATTTTTGTAGGATTTTATTTGGGTTCTAAATATTTTATTGGGTTTTAGACCTTTGAGTTTTTAACCTCTTTGACTAGTTTTTAACTTTTTAATATGACCCTTCTCTCTTGCCTCTGGTTTTTCTCTCATCTCTTTGTCTTTATACCCTGATTGATGGAGCCTTGAGTATTTTTATCATGTCTATAGTCAGCTTCATGTGTGCCTGTGTTTGTGTTTATGTTGAATGTAATTGTGGCTTGTAAATATGGATGTCACCAGAGTGCAAAACAAATCTACCTACGGGTACAAATAAAGTAACCTGAACCTGAACCTGAACCTGAAACATAATAATGGCATTAGTTACAGGTGCATTTCTAAACTGCTGAATGTTCCAGTGAGCACTGTTGGAGCCATCATTTTTCAAGTGGAAAGAGCATCATTTAACCATAAACCAGCAATGACCAGGAGCTCCTCACAAGATTTTTGTCAGAGCAGTAAAAATGAATTATTAGAAGAGTTATCCAAGAGCCAAAGACCACTCGTTGAGAGCTCCAGAAAGACCTGGAGTTAGCAGGTACTGCTGTTTCAAAGTAAACAAGAAGTAATGCACTCAAGCGACATGGGCTCTATGCCCACTCACCTCACAAGACTCCATTGCTGAAGAAAAAGCATGTTGAATCTCATTGAAGGTTTGCTGCACAACATTTGGGCAAGCCAGTAAAATACTGGGAGAATATAGTCTGGTCAGATGGGAGCAAAATTGAACTTTTTGGATGCCACAACACACAGCATGTTTGCAGAAGAAATGGCACTGCACATCCCATCATGGTGTAGGGGTGTTTTTCAGCACACGGTACAGGTGGACTTCATATAATTGAAGGAAAGGTGAATGGACAAATGCACAGAGACATCCTTGATAAGAATCTGTTGCCATTTGCCAAGATGCTGAAGATTAAATGAGGGTGGACATTTCAGCAAGACAACGAGCCCAGACACACAGCCAAGGAAACTCTCAACTGGCTCCAGAGAAGGAAAATAAAGCTGCTAGAATGGCCCAGTCAGTCACCTGAGCTGAATCCAAATGAAAATCTATGGAACCAACTGAACATCAGAGTTCATAGAAGACACCCACGGAACCTCCAACATTTAAAAACAGTTTGTGTGGAAGAATGGACTAAAATCACTCCTGAGCAATGCCTTCACCTAGTTTCTCCATACAGGAGGCGTCTGGAAGCTGTTATCACCAACAAAGGCTCTACTAAATATTAAATGAATTTCACCAAGCATGTTCAACACTTATTCCCTGTGTAATTTCACTTTCTTAAATATAACATGTGAACACAGTTGCTTTGATTTCTTTGTATGCATGGATTACTTGGGTTGTTACTGATATCTGTTGAAAATCTCAGGTCAATGGCTCCATCAGAAATAGGTTTAATGAGAAAAATGTGAAGGTGTTCAATACTTATTTTCCCCACTGTATCTGTCCACTGCTGACTGCAGATGAGGAAAATGTATACAAAAGAGTTTGCACGTGTGTGCACAGGGGTGTAGGTGTGCGTTTGTGTGCAGTGACAGACTGCATCTCAACAGTGAAACCAGCAGCAGCTTCAGTCCATTCACACAAGCTGCACACTTCTGTCCCCCAAAACACAGAGCAGCACCATGAAATGGGATTTTTAGTCTGCCCCAGGCCTAACTTTGATTCTCAGAATCACCGTAATTTGTTTTGAAGTGCTGAACTTTCGGTACCAGTGAATCTAATTTGAGCCACACATTTATTTTCCACATCCCCACCACGGGCATTTAAAAGCTTTCATGAGAATCAAAGTAACCATAGAAAATAATGATTATTTTTGGGGGGGAGAGAATGATTTATTTCAACAATAGACACCAATAGTAACCCATTGCTTTGTTTATATTGGAATATATTTAAAATAACTGTCTTTTGACATTAAAAATAAATATTAATTAAAAAATAAGAATTAAATACGGCATGAGACAAATTTGCGATTTTATTATTTGGCCACTTTGTCCAACCCTACAACTAGGACAATTGAACTTTATGTGGGGGTTAATCATCCATCCACCCATCCTCTACTGCTTTTCCAGAGGTCTGGGTCATGGAGGCAGCAGTCCAAGCAGAGAAGCCTGTTATGACGGCACCTTATTGTGAAGTGCAGTGTGGTGACTTTGACTTCCTGTCACGTCACCGCACTGCCCTATATAGTGGGGTGAGCTGCCATAGAGCACATCCTCTTGTGCTGGATGCCCACGCCAGTTACTTGCCGTGTACCGCTGCCTTTTTGCATCAGTAAAGCTGTGTTCGACCCTACCCTAACCCTTAAACTGCTTTGGTTCATGCACAGGTAGCGCTGTGGAGTGCTTGTGTCACAGTTCTGTGACTGTCATGTGACGTGGCCTTAAACCATAATAAATCCCCAGTTGTACTAAGTAATGCACCTCACAAGGTGGCAAACACATATAACTTACTGCTCTTGCCTTGGAGGACTAATGGCCCCCATTTAACCTCCCCACCTCTGGACACCAGAGAAGAAGAGTTTGTAAACAAATGTTGATCGATCACAAGACGGAGGAGGCATTTGCTCCCAAATTTGCCAACTATTATTCTAAAAACAGATTATCTTATGAAGGTAAATATCTACATAACAGAGGGTGGGTGAAGCTGGTTTATTTGCACCTGCCATCGACCCCCAGCACCATGTGACTGGACAGGACAATTGCGCCTGTTTCCAGTCATCATATGAGATAAATTGCGGTGGAATAAAAGCGAAATTTAGGTGGAATAATCATAACAGTTTCTGGATCTGGGAGAGAAAGTGAAAAATGACCGACAGAAGACAAAATGACAACCAGGATGGACAAAAATGGACAAAGCGAGCCATCTGAACAGCGGTAAGTCTGACGAATTTCTTCGTTTGTTTACATTGTACTGATTTTCTGGTCCATATACTTTAAAGATAAGATAACAAATCTGTCACTGTCATAAGACATCAAATCTGTCACTCCCAAAACACTGCCAGACCCCCACACACCCCTCACCCTCCTGTGCAGCACCTCTTTCTCCATTCCCCCCCTCACCCCCTCACCCCCTCACCCTCCTCTGAGGACATCAGCACCAACCCCCACATCACTGTAACTACAGACCAGGTTACAAAATGCTGGATAGATTCCGTCAGCGGTAGGCTGTGGGCCCTGATGACATCTCTGCAAGGATCCTGAGGACCTGTGCCAACCAGTTAACTTCGGTATTGAAACACCTGTACAACCTGAGCCTGAGTCTGGAGAGGGTACCGGTGCTGTGGAAGACATCCTGCCTGATTCCTGTCCCCAAGAAGTCGTCTCCATCTGATCTGAATAACTATCGACCAGTTGCTCTCACATCTCATGTGATGAAGGTCCTGGAGAGACTGGTCTTAGCCCACCTGAGGCCACAGGTGAAGACATGACTGAACCCTCTGCAGTTTGCATATCAGCCCCATTTAGGAGTTGAAGACGCTGTCATCTACCTGCTGCAACAAGCCCATCTGCGCCTGGATGGTGGAGGAGACATTGTGAGAATCACGTTCTTTGATTTCTCCAGTGCATTTAACACCATCCAGCTGCTGCTGCTGGGTGAGAAGCTGTGGGTGATGGAGGTTGACAGCTCTGTGATCTCCTGGATTACTGACTACCTGACAGGCAGGCCACAGTTTGTCCGGCTGGGCAGTGTTTTGTCTGATGTGGTGGTTAGTGATACGGGAGCTCCACAGGGGACTGTGCTTTCTCCTTTTCTCTTCACCTTATACACCACTGACTTTTAGTACAGCACTGAGTCATTCCACCTGCAGAAACTCTCTGATGACTCGGCTGTTGTTGGGTATGTAAGAGAGGAAGAGGAGGGACAGTACAGGGCACTTGTAGATAGATTTGTGGACTGGACCAAGCAGAATCACCTGAGGCTGGTCAGCAAGATCAAAGAGATGGTGATTGACTTCAAGAAGAAGAGGACACCTTCACAGCCATTGTGGATTAGGGGGGAGGATGTGGAGGTAGTGGAGGACTACAAATACCTAGGTGTCATGATCAGCCATTGACTGAATTGGAAATCTAACACCGATGCAGCATACAAGAAGGGGATTAGCAGACTCTACTTCCTGAGGAAGTTGAGATCCTTCAATGTGTGCTACAGGACGCTGGAGCTTTCTACCAGGCAGTTATTGCCAGCACCACCTTCTTTGCTGCTGTCTGTTGGGGTAGCAGTATCAGAACCAGCGACACCAACAGACTTGACAATATTATCAAGAAGGCTGGCTCTGTAATTGCTCTCAGGCTGGAGACCTTTGAGAATGTGATGAAGGGGAGGACACTAAACAAAATGTCATCTATCATGGACAATCCTGATCACCCCCTCCACCACACACTGAACAGACAGCGGAGCACCTTCTCCAGTAGACTGCTACAGCTTTGCTGCCGAACGATCAGGTGCAGGAAATCTTTTCTGCCACATGCCATTTCACTGTACAATAACTCACTCTGATGTTGTATTCTGGTCATAACAATGCTGTCGTACTGCACTTTACAGTCTAACTGGTACCTCACATTGGACCCTGTGCCTGATAGTCCTGTATTGTACAGCGAGTATGATGTATCTATCTATACAGGTCATCATCTGTGATGTATATAAAGTTATCTAGGCAGGTTTACTTTCCTGGTTAATCCCTTTGTCTATTATGCTGTGTGTGTTTCTGTCATTTTGGTCGTCTACTGTCATGCTGGTGTTACACTGTAATTTCCCAGTTTGGGATCAATAAAGTACATCTATCTATATTAAAACATTTCACTCGGGGAAAAAAACCAACAACATGCCTGCTGAGGAAAAGGATATGAGACCTGCCAGGCCATACACACTCATGTAATTCATGCTTATAGAGAAAGATGTCAGTTTGGTTTACATTTACAGTGGGGATACAGCAGTTTTCAGTGAATGGTACAACACAAAGTGCAGATCTGGTGAAAGAGCTTTGGGAAGTGTTTTAGCCCAAAGGAATTACTTTGAACTTATCTAGATCATCATATGCCAAACTTAATTATACAAAAGTTAATTCAGGCTGAGCAATTTGATTGGCGAATAAGCAGTCCAGGAGTCCTGATATGACCAGCTTAACTATGGCACCATTCCCACAATGCACATGCCACTCCTTTTCACAGGTATCCTCATGAGTGATTGTTATCCTACAGTAACTGCTTACCTATTATAGAGTGAGAATTAAGATAAGATAAGATAAGATAAGCCTTTATTAGTCCCACAACGGGGAAATTCCAGGATTGCAACAGCACAGGGATAGCAGCACTCAGAGCAACAATCAGAAGGCAAGAAAAAAAAAAGAAAAAAAAACAAGCAAGCAAGAGCAGCTAATATACATATAAGATAAGATAAGATAAGCCTTTATTAGTCCCACAACGGGAAATTCCAGGATTGCAACAGCACAGGGATAGCAACACTCAGAGCAACAATCAGAAGGCAAGAAAAAACAAGCAAGCAAGAGCAGCTAATATACATATGTACATATTACTATAAAATATATATATACACACACACACACACAGACACACAGTGCAGAGCATTGTAGCTGGATGGAATAAATATATGAATATATGAACACACAGTGCAGAGCATTGTAGCTAGATGGAATAAATATGTAAATATATAAACACCCACAGTATGGAGCATTGCAGCTAGGTGGAATAAATATGCAAGTATATAAACACACACAGTGCGGAGCAATGTAGCTAGATGGAATAATATGTAGATATATAAAAACACAGTGCGGAGCATTGTAGCTAGATGGAATAAATATATAGATATATAAATATAAACACACCCAGTGCAGAGCATTGTAGCTAGATGGAATAAATATGTAAATATATAAACACACACAGTGCAGAGCATTGTTGCTAGGTGGGATGAAACAGCATAACCGTCTATTTAGTTATCCTACATGGTATGATTATGTGCCCATACATATTCTCACCCTCCATAGCGACCGGTATGTTCCTAGTTGTATGCCGGAGAGGACCATTGTGTAAGTCTATTGCATCTTTTGCATTCAAAAAAAAAAAAAAAAAAAAAAAAAAAAAAAAAAAAACTATTAGTTTGTTACGTCTTTTTGCCATCTCTGCGAGCAGCCCTGCTTAGGTTGTACAGTCTGACAGCCGTTGGTAGGAAGGACCTACGAAACCTCTCGGTTGTGCACCTGGGATGATGTAGTCTGCTGCTAAATGAGCTCCTCAGTGCATCCAGTATGTCCTGCATAGGGTGGAACTCGGACTCCAGCAGAGATGACAGTTTAGCCACCGTCCTTCTCTCTCCTATCTCCTCCATCGGATCAAGGCGTTGCCCCAGGACAGAGCTAGCTTTCTTAATCAGTTTGTTCAGTCTCTTCCTATCGGCTGCAGTAATGCCACTGCCCCAGCAGACCACTCCAAAAGTGATGGCTGATGCCACCACCGTGTCATAGAATGACTTCAGCAGCACCCCTTGTACACCAAAAGACCTGAGTCTCCTCAGCAGGAACAGCCTGCGCTGTCCCTTCTTGTAGAGTGCGTCAGTATTGTGTGACCAGTCTAGTTTATTGTTCAGATGAATACCCAGGTACTTGTAGGATGTCACCATCTCGATGTCTGTTCCCTGTATATTTACTGGTGCTGTGAGGGGCTGCCCATGCCTGCGGCAGTCCACCACCAGCTCCTTAGTTTTCCTCGCGTTGATCTGGAGGCAGTTCCGATGGCACCAGTCCACAAAGTCCTGGATAAGCCCTCTGTACTCAGCTTCATCTCCGCTGGAGATGAGACCAACGATCGCAGAGTCATCAGAGAACTTCTGTAGATGGCAATGTGTTGTGTTGTGTGAGAAGTCCGCAGTATAAAGAGTGAACAAGAAGGGAGCCAGCACCGTTCCCTGGGGGGCCCCCGTGCTACTGATGATCGTGTCGGAAACACAGTCCCGGGTTCTCACAAACTGAGGCCGGTTCGTGAGGTAGTCCAGGATCCATGATGACAGGTGCTGGTCCACCCCTGCGCGCAGCAGCTTGTCCTTCAGGATCATCGGTTGGATGGTGTTGAAAGCACTGGAGAAGTCAAAGAACATGATCCTCACCATATTCCCGGGCTTCTCCAGGTGGGACAGAGAACGGTGAAGGAGGAAGATCACCGCATCCTCCACCCCAATGCCATGCTGGTAGGCGAACTGGAGTTGATCCATCGCTGGTTCCACCAGGGGGCGGAGATGAGCAAGGAGCAGTCTCTCCAGGGTCTTCATCAAGTGGGACGTCAAGGCCACCGGTCTGAAGCTGTTCAGGTCTTTGGGATGGGAAGTTTTTGGTACAGGTACCACACAAGATGTTTTCCACAGCTGTGGTACCCTCCCCAGTTTCAGGCTCATGTTGAAGATATACGTCACAATCCCACACAGCTGGTCTGCACAGGACTTGAGGAGCTTTGCGCTGATGCCGTCCGGTCCCGACGCCTTCCTCGCCTTGATCTTCCTCAGCTCCGTCCTCACCTGGGTCTTGGTCAGGGTCAGGATGGGGGGCTGTGTGTTGGGAGTGGGGGGGGTGTCGGTGGAGTGGGAAGTGGGTAGCAGGACTTGATTTCTTAGAGGCAGCAGTGGTTGTTGTGCAGACAGGGGGGAGGGCGGTTGGTCAAATCTATTGAAAAACAGATTCAGGTTGTTCGCCCACTCCCTGCCCCCCGTGGCCTGGGGGGAGGTATTCTGGAGCCCCGAGATGGTTTTGAGGTTTCTCCAGACCCCGCTGATGTCGCTCTGTTGCAGCTTGTCCTCCATCTTCTTCCTGAAGCTGTCCTTGCCTTCTCTGATCTTTCTCCTCAGCTCCCTCTGTACGGACTTCAGCATCTCCCTGTTCCCCGACCTGAAGATCCTCTTCTTCTCTCTCAGAAGTGTTTTTATCTCAGGGTTGATCCAGGGTTTGTTGTTTGAGTGACGCCGTATGGTCTTGGTGGGAACGGATTTGTCCACACAGAAGCTGAGGTAGCCCGTGAAGGTGTGAATGAGGCCATCGATGTCCTCACCATGTGGATCGCAGAGCTGCTTCCAGGCAGTGGCTTCAAAACAGTCCTTTAGAGTGTCCATTGTCTCCTCAGACCATAACTCCACAGTGTGCATGGCCGGAGGTTGTCTGTGCACTAGGGGTTTGTACACCGGTCGGAGATGAACCAAGTTGTGATCCGATCTCCCAAGTGGGGGGAGATATGTATGTACATATGTACATATGTACATATTACTATAAAATTACTATATTACTATACTTAATTAATTAAGTTAATTAATTACTATACTTACTTAATTAAGTAATTACTAAAATTACTATATGTACATATTACTATAAAATATATATATATATATACACACACACACACAGACACACAGTGCAGAGCATTGTAGCTGGATGGAATAAATATATGAATATATGAACACACAGTGCAGAGCATTGTAGCTAGATGGAATAAATATGTAAATATATAAACACCCACAGTACGGAGCATTGCAGCTAGGTGGAATAAATATGCAAGTATATAAACACACACAGTGCGGAGCAATGTAGCTAGATGGAATAAATATATAGATATATAAATATAAACACACCCAGTGCTGAACATTGTAGCTAGATGGAATAAATATGTAAATATATAAACACACACAGTGCAGAGCATTGTTGCTAGGTGGGATGAAACAACATAACCGTCTATTTAGTTATCTTACATGGTATGATTATGTGCCCATACATATTCTCACCCTCCATAGCGACCGGTATGTTCCTAGTTGTATGCCGGAGAGGACCATAGTGTAAGTCTATTGCATCTTTTGCATTCAAAAAAACTATTAGTTTGTTACGTCTTTTTGCTATCTCTGCGAGCAGCCCTGCTTAGGTTGTACAGTCTGACAGCCGTTGGTAGGAAGGACCTACGAAACCTCTCGGTTGTGCACCTGGGATGATGTAGTCTGCTGCTAAATGAGCTCCTCAGTGCATCCAGTATGTCCTGCATAGGGTGGAACTCGGACTCCAGCAGAGATGACAGTTTAGCCACCGTCCTTCTCTCTCCTATCTCCTCCATCGGATCAAGGCGCTGCCCCAGGACAGAGCTAGCTTTCTTAATCAGTTTGTTCAGTCTCTTCCTATCGGCTGCAGTAATGCCACTGCCCCAGCAGACCACTCCAAAAGTGATGGCTGATGCCACCACCGTGTCATAGAATGACTTCAGCAGCGCCCCTTGTACACCAAAAGACCTGAGTCTCCTCAGCAGGAACAGCCTGCGCTGTCCCTTCTTGTAGAGTGCGTCAGTATTGTGTGACCAGTCTAGTTTATTGTTCAGATGAATACCCAGGTACTTATAGGATGTCACCATCTCGATGTCTGTTCCCTGTATATTTACTGGTGCTGTGAGGGGCTGCCCATGCCTGCGGCAGTCCACCACCAGCTCCTTAGTTTTCCTCGCGTTGATCTGGAGGCAGTTCCGATGGCACCAGTCCACAAAGTCCTGGATAAGCCCTCTGTACTCAGCTTCATCTCCGTTGGAGATGAGACCAACGATCGCAGAGTCATCGGAGAACTTCTGTAGATGGCAATGTGTTGTGTTGTGTGAGAAGTCCGCAGTATAAAGAGTGAACAGGAAGGGAGCCAGCACCGTTCCCTGGGGGGCCCCCGTGCTACTGATGATCGTGTCGGAAACACAGTCCCGGGTTCTCACAAACTGAGGCCGGTTCGTGAGGTAGTCCAGGATCCATGATGACAGGTGCTGGTCCACCCCTGCGCACAGCAGCTTGTCCTTCAGGATCATCGGTTGGATGGTGTTGAAAGCACTGGAGAAGTCAAAGAACATGATCCTCACCATATTCCCGGGCTTCTCCAGGTGGGACAGAGAACGGTGAAGGAGGAAGATCACCGCATCCTCCACCCCAATGCCATGCTGGTAGGCGAACTGGAGTGGATCCATCGCTGGTTCCACCAGGGGGCGGAGATGAGCAAGGAGCAGTCTCTCCAGGGTCTTCATCAAGTGGGACGTCAAGGCCACCGGTCTGTAGCTGTTCAGGTCTTTGGGGTGGGAAGTTTTTGGTACAGGTACCACACAAGATGTTTTCCACAGCTGTGGTACCCTCCCCAGTTTCAGTACTCAATTTCAATACTAATGCCATCAGTGCAAACAAATAAATCAACTGCTATTAGTACACTGCTGTGAAAAGTATGTTTCCTTCCTGACTTCTTATATTTTTGCAGATTTGTCACAAAAATGGCCATAAATGGCATCCATGTCAGAGTTCCGCTGTAAGGAAAAAAAAACACTAAGGTTCCTCTCACATTAACCAAAGAAACGTCTTTATGATCCCCAAGACTTTTGGGAAAATATTCTGTAGACTGATTAGACAAAAGAACTTTTTGGAACACAGCATTTCATCAAAAGAACATCATGGCAAAAGTCAAACATGGTGGTAGTAGTGTTATGGTCTGGGGCTGCTTTAGGACCTGGGCGACTTGCCGTAATTGATGGAACCATGAACTTTGCTCTCTACCAGAACATTCTGAAGGACAATGTCCAGCCATCCGTTCCTGACCTCAAGATCAAGTCCTCCAGTGTAGCTGAATTAAAACAATACTGCAAAAAAGAGTGGGCCAAAATGCCTCAACAGAGATGGAAAAGACTCATCACCAGTTATCACAAACACTTATTGCTTATTAGTTATTAGGTTTAGAGGACAATTACTTTTTCCACATAGGACCAGGTAGGTCTGGATAGCATTTTTTCCCCTTTATAAATGAAATCATTATTTAAAAACTGCATTTTTGTATTTGCTATGGTTATCTTTGTCTAATATTAAAATTAGTTTGCTGATCTGAAACATTTCAGTGTGACAAATATGCAAAAATATAAGAAATCTGGCAGGGGGCACATACTTTTTCATAGCACTGTAGATTACCAGCTGATTACCAGCTGATATGAAAAAAATGCAATTATGGAAGCCATTTTATTAAAACTCATAAGTAACAAATTCCCCTCCATGGATCGCCACCCTATTCTGGTGGAGGGGTTTGAGTGCCCGAACGATCCCAGGAGCTATGTTGTCGGGGGCAACTTGCCCCTGGTCAGGTCTCTCAAGGCAAACTGGTCCTGGGTGAAGGGCCAGACTAAGAGTGATCCAGCAGATCGCCATGAAAAACGTTACATCAAAGACGCAGTGTACCGAAAGGAGGTACATGGGTCCACCCTCCAGTGTGCTCCAGACCTGTAGGAGTGATCATGGTGTTATATGAACTGGGGGGGGGGGGGAGTCTGGGCTTCTCTGTCTGGACTGATGCCCCCATGACCCGACTGGCTGGATGGACGGAACCACTTGCAGCAGCATGATAATCATAGCACAGGAATTAGATTGATTTATTTAGTTCTACAGGAATACGGGGTCATTTTTGGTCTCTTGCTCTCCAGTTAATTTTACACCATTTAACACAACTGATAAAGCTAGTTGATAAAGCATCTGCCCCACAACCGGGAGGTTGGGGGCTCTAGTCCCAGCCGGGTCATACCAAAGGCCATACAAAAATGGTACTTCCTGCCTCCTAGCTTGGTGCTTAGCATAATAGAATGGAGAAGTTATTTGTGGCAGTGCCTTGCATGGCAGCAACCCCTCTGATTCTACATGTGATTAACACTGTAGACAGGAGAAATGTAATTTTGTTCTACTGTACATGTATTCAATTCAATTCAACTTCATTTATATAGCGCCATTTCACAACAACAGTCATCTCATAGCACTTTCAACTGTATGGGAAGCCCCCACAATTGCAGAAAGACCCCAGCAATCAGGCGATCCCCTGCGAGCAAGCACTTGGCGAGGGTGGAGAGGAAAAACTCCCTTTTAACAGGAAGAAACCTCCAGCAGAACCAGGCTCAGGGAGGGGCAGTTTTCTGCTGCGACTGGCTGGGGGGGGGGGGGGGTAGAGAAGAAGAAAAGAACAGACATGTAGAAAGCAAACAGCACAACAGGGACTGAGCAAAAATATTTAATTGAGAGTGAAGAAAGGAGCGAAGCCCAGTGCATTGTTGGAGGTCCCCTGGCTGTCTAAACCTATTAGCAGCATAACTAAGGGAGAGTTCAGGGGCACCTGATCCCACCCTAACTATAGGCTATGTCAAAAAGAAAGGTTTTAACCCTATTCTCAAAAACAGAGCTCGAGTCTGACTCCCGAATCCAGACTGGCAGCTGGTTCCAAAGGAGAGGAGCTTGAAAACTGAAGGCTCTGCCTCCCATTGTACTTTTGGAGATTCTAGGTATTACAAGTAATCCTGCATTTTGGGAGCATAGTGCTCTGTTAGGATGATAAGGAAATTTTAGACCTTTTAAATAAAAAGGGGCCTGATTATTTAAAGCTACTGTATGTAAGTGAGAAGAAGGATTTTAAACTTAATTCTAAATTCTATGGGAAGCCAATGAAGAGATGCCAGAACCAGAAAGATGAGATCTCTCTTTCTAGCACCTGTTAAAACTCTTGCTGCAGCATTTTGGATCAGCTGAAGACTTTTTAAAGATGTTTTAGAACAGCTTGATAATAAAGAGTTACAATAATCTAATCTAGAGCTAACAAAAGCATGGATTAGTTTCTCAGCATCACTCTGAGACAAGATGCTCCTAATCTTGGCAATATTACGCAAATGATAGAAGGCAGACTTAGAAACAAGTTTAATCCATCCATCCATCCATCCATCTTCTACCGCTTAATCCTTTCGGGTCGCGGGGGGGCTGGAGCCTATCCCAGCATCTTTGGGCGAGAGGCAGGGTACACCCTGGACAGATCGCCAGTCCATCACAGGGCCAACACAGAGAGACAGACAACCATTCACTTCCACATCCATACCTAAGGACAATTTAGAATCCCCAGTTTTGATGCCAATTAACCTAACTTGCATGTTTTTGGCATGTGGGAGGAAACCGGAGTGCCCGGAGTAAACCCACGCAGACACGGTCACCGATGGTCTGGGGGTGGGATCGAACCCACGATGGTCAAGGGTGGAATCGATCCCATGACCTTCTTGCTGTGCTGCCACTGTGCTAACCACTGCGCCACCGTGCTGCCCTACAAGTTTAATATGTGAATTAAAAAACAAATCTTGATCAAAAATAACACCGAGGTTCCTCACAGAACTATTAAAAGAAAGAGTAACTGCATCCAAAGTAAGAGTTTGATTTGGAAAGGTATTTCTAAATTTTTCTGGACCAACTAGAATGACTTCCCTTGTCAGGTCAGGCATTGGTTTGCTTGCTACCGGATAACCATGAAAACTAGTCCTACCCATCTCATGGCTCAGGCCGTTGGCGACTCAACCGGCAACTCCGCCCTTCCGAGGGTATGGTAGGTGAAACTGGGCATCCTGGCAGAACTAAAAACAATATCTGTCACAGGACTGTGAGGGACCACTCACAGTTACATGGGGTGAGATTGGACATCCTGGCACATAAACACATCTGTCGCAAGGTCTGTGATGGACTTTTGCCAGTTGGTGCATCCTGACATGCACTACACAAATAGCAGAGATAAAAAAAAACCTATCATCTGGTCAGTCACTACAACAGATACTGGAGTCAGTTTGTCTTGGCCTGTCCTTGCCACTGATAATACCTCTATCTGCCAAGAATGTGCTGCTAGTCAAGCAAAAGCTAGTGGTACTCAAATACTTTGCAAGCAGTTTCATGAAATGGTCAGTCAGAAAACAACTCATACCGGCTCGGACGTCGCTCGAGTTAACAAGGTCCGTGCTGATCTGTTCACACACCGACAGACAGCGAAAAGTATGTTAGGATAAGGAAGAGAGAAGAAGAGGAAAACAGCAACCTTGTGTGTTGCAGAACGGAATGTACACACTCTGATGGACAGATCAACATCACAGTGCCCAGAAAGACAGACCGCACTTGTGTCCTTGGAAATGAACAGGTACAATGTAGACATAGCTGCACTTAGTGAAACAAGATTGCCTGGATATGACAGTTCGGAAGATCATGGGTACATCTTCTTTTGGAGTGGGAAATCAACTCAAGAAAGGAGAGAAGCAGGAGTAGGATTTGCAGTTAGAAAGGAGATGGCAGCAATACTTGATGAGGAACCAGTGCCAATCAACGACAGGATGATGACTATGAGACTCCCACTACAGTGGAAGATGTATACCACACTCATCAGCGTGTATGCCCCAACAATAACCAACACAGAGGAGGCGAAGGAAGAGTTCTACAGTGATTTACTTGAGACTATAAGGCGTGTAATGTGTGATGACAGGCTGATACTCGTTGGAGATTTTAATGTTAGAGTTTGTTTGGACACTGAGAAATGGAAAGGAGTGCTAGGCAGTCATGGAGTAGGCAAGTGCAATGCTAATGGAGAACTTCTACTTGCACTATGTTCAGAGTACAACCTTGTGATAACCAACACTCTATTTAAGCACAAGGAAACACACAAGAAGACATGGCTGCACCCGAAATCCAAGCACCGGCACTTGTTAGACTACATCATAGTCAGGCAGAGAGACATACGGGATGTACTGGATACCAGAGCAATGAGAGGTGTGGACTGTGATACTGATCATGGTATGCTGAGATCTAGATTAAGGATTTGCAGACAAAAACAGCACTGCAGGACAGGTGTGAAGCCACCACGGAAGCTAAACATTAGTACACGGAAAAGCCAAAAGAAGCAGGAAGAACTTACACAGGAAATGGATGAAAACTTGAAAGACTGGGACAGCAACAACTCAGAGAATGACATAGAAGAGAAATGGGCAACACTGAAGGATATGGTGTATCAGACTGCGAGTGATGTATTAGGCCACCCCGAGAGGTAACATCAAGATTGGTTTGATGAGCATGATGAACATCTGAAGAAACTACTAGAAGAGAGAAATACAGCTAGGCAGGAAAATCTACAGTGTAACACAAGGTCGAAGAAGAAGAAATACTCAAAGGCTCAGAGTGAGCTACAGAAGTACACCAGAGAGATGAAGTCCAACTGGTGAGATGAAAAAGCGGAGGAACTTCAAAATGCAGCAGACATGAAGGACATGAAAACATTCTTCACAGGTTTGAGAGAAATCTACGGCCTAAACCAAGAGGATTGATCCAACTAAAGGCCACAGAGAGTCAAACAGTTTTACAGGAGAAAGACAAGATCCTGGACAGATTTGCAGACCACTTTGACCAATTACTAAACAACCCTGGAGCTCTCACTGAAGAGGCTAAAGAAGCTCTAGTGCAGCGACCAGTTGTATCAAGTCTGGATGAACCACCAAATCTTGAGGAACTAATGGCACCTATCAGGACAACACAGGATGGTAAAGCTACAGGAAGGGATGGAATTCCAACAAAAGGGTGGAAATTTGGTGGCGTTCAGCTGACCAACTGCCTGCACAAGCTCATCCAAGAGATATGGGATGCAAAGAAAGTGCCTCAAGGCTGGAAGTATGCAGGTATTGTGCCTTTGTTCAAGAAAGGTGACAGGAAAGATTGTGAAAATTACCAAGGTGTATCACTGCTGGCCACTGTTGGTAAGATTCTCTCACATGTACTGCTGAACAGACTCAATGAACACATATCACAGAATATACTACCGGAAGCTCAGTGTGGCTTTAGAAGTAGAAGAAGCACAATGGACATGATTTTCTATTTGAAACAGGTTCAAGAAAAGTGTATCGAACAGAACATGCTGTTTTATGTAGTCTTCATTGACTTCAGTAAAGCCTTTGATACTGCATCGTGACAAGAACTTTGGCAGGTACTCAAGAAATATGGCTGTACAGAGAAGTTTGTCAACCTGACCGAGGCACTCCATACAGGTATGCAAGCAAACGTGGCAATGAGTGGTTCAGTGTCTAAAGACTTTTCAGTAAGCAATGGGATGAAACAAGGGGGTGTGCTGGCACCTACACTCTTCTCGCTGTATCTGCCAGCCATGCTTGAGGTGGCCTTCAAAGACACTTCAGAAGGAGTATACATTCAAACAAGGAAAGAAGCAGACTTGTTCAATCGACACAGCAGGGTATCTGCAGGTTTAAGGAAGTTAAATTTAAGACTTTTTAAGACCATTTTTAAGGCCACTTTAATCAAATTTAAGACCTTTCATCTGCAAAATAGCAAAAAGTGTGACCACATTGCAAATAGTTTTGTCCACAGATGTAATGGAACTGAAAGTGCTGAAAAATAAACATCAAGATCACAACTCTGTAGGCAGAACACAGGCAACTTGTAACAGTGCAAATGATCTGACAATCTTTCAAACAAATATGAAAACGTGCTTGTAGCATTTGACAAAAACAAACATTAAAGAACATTACACAACAAGATTTCTAAACTGAATATAGGGGCTCTCCCATACTCTCCTCACTCCCATAATTATGGCATGGATCTGAGTTCTGAAGCCTTTGTCTCCAGCTCTGCTTCCACTTGTTTTAATTTGCACAGTTTTTCTTTGTATCTCTTCCTCAGCGTGTTTGATTTTGTGATGAGCTGGGCCATTAAGGTTCCAGTCTTTCCTTCAGCTTCTTCTGCAAGCTGATCAGCATCCCTGTGTTGGCTGGTGGATACCTGGATCAGAGTTTGCCTCTTTTTCTTAAGCTCCTCTAAGTTTTCCTCTGCAGCTTTTTGCTTCTGTGCCTGGACATCAGTGATTTGATTATGAACAGTGTGGAGGCCACAACTCCCCACCACAATCAGCTGAGCCCCCCCCCCCCCTCCCACACACACACACACACACACACACACACACTGCTCATACTGCTCTTGTTGAAGCAGTTCCAGGAACTTCCAGTTGACAATGGGTCCATCCATGGAGACTGAAAGCAGCTTTTGCAAGTCCAGCTGCTGAGTACATTCCTGAGGACGAAATGAGTGTCATTTATCAAGCAGAGTTACAAGGTGCTGAACATGTAGAAATAAAATAGCAGTTAGGAAAAGAATGAAGTACATAACAGTTGCATAAAAATTAAGTATATAATAAAACAGAAATATATATATATATATATATATATATATATATATATATATATATATATATATATATATATATACGTATATATAACAAGTAAATAAACTGATGGGCATACCTGCTGTATGGAAATGCCATGTGTAATGTCGAACACAAATGTGACATTTTCAGAAATGTTCTTTTTAAATGTTTTAACACTTAATTTTTCAGTTGAAAAATAAAATTTGTTCTTTATGAAGGATTAAAACAACAGGACTGCAATAATGATAACATCATGTCATCAAGATATATTTAAACAGAACAACAACAACAACAACAAGCATCAACAATGTATAACACTTTTTCTTATAAGTGTTCTATTGAGAAAAAAAAAAAAAAGCTTAGCTAGATTACTGGTAATTTCTTAGTGTGGGGTTCTTACTTACTTGAAAGTGGTGCAGTAAATCCTGAGCTGTTCCGTGGACTCGATCATCTTTGAAGTAATGGACATGTAGGTCCAGCTGCTTCATTTTAATTGTTTGGTTGAGGGTTTCGTCAAACATCAATGTAGAGTTCACCTCCGGCCACTAGAGGCCACTAAGGAGTATGTTGTGGAACAATAGGGGAGAGTCATCCATTTTGTTTGCTGTTTGTCTCATGCTCCCGCATTTGTTCATGCCACAACTTCTGCATCAAGTTACTGACTTTGTTCCTGTAAGTTTCTCTGCTTCAGTACTTATTCTGTTAGTGATATCCAGTTCTGTTGGTGTCTCTGTTACATATTTCCACGTTTAGTTGCCACGGTCATTTTATATTTGTATATTTGTATCCCTGTAGGTCTCCTTCATCCTTGTCATTAAAATATAAATTGACATCGAGGAGTGTATTTCTTCAATCAAAGTAAAGCTGTCTTTGTTAACATCGGTGACGAGGAGTTTAATGATGTGTGGAGGCAAACCAAATTTTGAAATGTAGGCTGATTTGTCTTTATCACACGTAAAGTTTTTAGCGATTTCTGAGTCTGTAAACATAGCTCGGAAAATGTCTCCGACTCCTGCGTTGGCGTTATAGGACTGGTGTTTGGTTACTGTGTGCAGACACCACAGTACCTCTGCTTGAAGTGTAGCAGTGGACCCGAAGGTTGGTCTGAGGTCTGTTGCTGTGGTTTGAGCTGCTGCTGCTGCTGGTATCGGAGATGGAGCTGAAGTCTGTGGTACTGATGAGACGGAACAGTACTGAAAAATGGCAGGCGTTTGTTGGTGGGTTTTTGCAGCCGTTTTGTGCGTCTCGCTCTGCATATGTGATTCCACAGCTTTAATTCCCATCAAGCTGAGTTTAAAGAGCTTCTTGCACAGTGTACAACGGGCCTCATAGCTATTTCCTTGAACCGGTCTTAACCATGCCGCAAATGTTGGTTTATCCATCCAGCTAAGATTAAATTTACATTTCCCCATGACTGACGTTGCCAATAGCTACTGAAGTGCAAGCTGCTAACGTGTAAACCTGAAAGTAGCCCCCTCCCCCCACAAACGAATGATTGCTGTTGATTCCGCTCACTTCCGCTCCGTGGTGCTAAAATGCAGAGCAGCTGCAATTACAAATTCGCCAAATTCTTTACAAAGATTTCACTGTACAACATAAGAAAATATTGCAATTTTGTTCATTGTGTTTGTGGCATTTTTAAGACCTTTGAAAGGCGGATTTAAGGATTAATTGTCATTTTTAAGGATAATTAAGGCCTTAATTTTGGACAAACACATTTAAGACTTTTTAAGGACCTGTGGACACCAGCGCAGTTTAAAGCCAAGAGTAAGACATCAATAAAGGTAGTAAGAGAAATGCTCTTTGCCGACGACAGTGCTCTAGTTGCACACAGTGTGGAAGGTATGCAGTCTTGAAGTGAAGAAATTTGCAAGAGCAGCTAGCCGATTCAGCCTCCAAATCAACATCAAGAAGACAGAGTGCCAGTTATCAACATCACTACCAGAAGAGATCAGCATTGGTACAGAGCCACTAATCAAGTGTAAGACTTTCATGTACCTTGGGAGTACTGTTTCAGAGAATGCTAGGTTGGAGGATGTACTATCTCTCAGAATGGGAAGCACAAGTGCTGTGTTTGGAAACTTGAGGGAGAGACTGTGGAACAATTGACATGTGTCTGTGTGAAATGCAGTGTATAGAGTGACAGTACTGGCTACTCTATTGTACGGTGCTGAAACTTGGACTGTCTACAGGGTGCAGGTAAAGAAACTCCACGGGTACAGTACATATTGAGACACCTTGAAGCCATAATGAATATCTCATGGAAAGACAAGATAACCAACATAGAAGTGCTGAAACGAGCTGGTCTACCATCAGTTGAGGACATGATAATACAGATGAACCTGAGATGGCTCGGACATGTTGAGAGGATGGATCACCAGCGTCTCCCTCGGCAGTTATTCTACTCACAGTTATGCGAGGGCAAATGCAATCAGAATAGACCAAGGCTCAGATTCAAAGACACTGTAAAAAGAAACGTGAATAACTCAGCTATAGACAGGAGTTCCTGACAGCGGAAAGCGAAGGGCAGAGCTGCGTAGAGGAATCTGATCAGACCTAAATAAAACAGTCATTGTCGCCCCTGACAGACTGCTGTGATGATGAGAATGACTTTAGTCTTATCTGAATTTAATAGCAAGAAATTGCAAGTCATCCAAGCTTTGATTTCCTTAAGACAAGCTTCTAATTTGGCAAACTGATTACTATCATCTGGCTTCATTGACAAGTATAATTGTGTGTTATCTGTGGACTGAATGACAATATAGATGGCTTCTTCTTCTTCAAACAGAGCACAGAGCTGGTAGCCAACAAAGCTAACAGTACCCCCCTTCCCCCAGCATACTACCATCAAGAACCAACTGTTTATTTCTATATGCCCCTGAGCTGTTTACTCCATCTATGAGTGTTTTTTACCTCTCTGGTATTGGAAGGTCAAATGCAAATATGTTGCTGTGATATATTTTTCCTAAAATATGCATCAATGAAGATTTAAACATGAATATTCAATTACTATTTTTAAGAAGCCTGGCCTGCTACAAAGCTTTCTACTGAAAAATCTTTAATTTATGTCCATGCTGTATAAATAATGAATGGAGTAGATCCCTGGCAGGATGCTGCAAAAGAGGCTGAGGTAACACCACGGCAACAAAGTCAACCGGTTCACCTTCATTTTATTGTCTACAGTTCAAGAGGAAGATGTGCTGACAGGAGTATCATTACTTGTTTTCCTTCTGTCCCTCAAACACCCCCCCCCACAAAAAAAAAGACCTCATAAGAAAGGAAAGTAATTATTTCAAAAATGTTCAGAGTATAAGGTGTAGATAATCCAGCTGAAGGAACATTGAAGTGTCCAGTACACTGCCTGGGTGGAGGAAAAAATTATTTTTGGGAGGAGGAACGGCTGCTCAGAATTTATATTCCAGTTGGCAAATTCCAGATTCCAGCAGCATTTACAGGAAGGCTTCATGTGCTTCAAAACATTGAATTTAAATCACCTCATCTATCTTTAAGAGGAACTTCAATCGCCACATATAGGTGTATTAACACACACACACATGCACCAAAATTTTGATTAAAAACATGAAGGACGCTGTCTGATAGTTAATTATCTCGTTAGTTCACGTCTGAGCACCTCATCAAGGACCAGAACCCTCCCGGTCTCACTTGCTTTTTATCTCTGTCTCCATCTCTGAATGTTCTGCTCCAGTCAGAGCTGCGCGGCTGTGGGTGGCGCCACGCTCTGCCACATCTGTCGACTCATTAGCAAGCAATTAGGCCGATGACTGTGAGTTGTTATTCAGCGAGAATCTGCTTAACAAGCAGGAAAGCTGAGCGAGAGCAAAAACAAGAGGTGAAAAGTGAAAGAGGGTAGGGGTGAGGGTGGATGGGTGAGCGACGGGTTTGTAGAGGGTGGTTCAGCAGCAGACGTACGTACCACTGTTTATTTAGTCAAGGGAAGGGTCCAATTTGTCAAATTCTTATTAGGCAAAGCAAGGCAAGTTTATTTGTATAGCACATTTAATTGTCAAAGTGCTTTAATAAAACATTAAAGCATTACAGCATGGTACAAAAGGAATCTACACATTAGAAGGCCTCAAACCTTCTTTCCTTTAACTTTTAATATATGGAAAAAAAACCCACATTGTTTTCATTAATTCAAACAGCCTTAGGTTTTGTCAGTCAAGTTGTAGTTTGACAAAGAAAGGTATAAAAACCTTCTAGAATAAAGCATGCTGGATTATCTGAAGGTGAATCACCTCAGGCAAATGAGGCATGCAGTTCTTCAGATGTTCTTCTGGGTTTTGGGTTATCTTCTTGAATTGCTTAAGATCATGGCATAATGTTTTTGAGACCTTGTAGCCTACTTCACTGTTTGGCGATTTCTTCATTTAACAGGTAGAGCCAGGAAGGCTTGGTTAGTTTCTCCCTTAATTAGAGAAATCATCATTTAAAAACTGCATGTTGGTTTATTTGTGTAATATTAGAATGTGTTTGATGATCTGAAATATTTAAGTGTGACAAATGTACAAAAATATAAGAAATCAGGTGGGGGCAAATACTTGAACTGTCATGGGCAGCGAGAGCGCGGCCCTCCCGTCCTGTCTCACATTCATCAACTCATCACTGCACCTGAGGCAGAAGATGCACCTGCCCCCGCTCATCAGCCAGCGTACTCTCCGAGGCTCTCTCCGCGCACTCAATGCTGGCTTGTCTGGGTATACTGCCCATCTAAGGACAAGCAAGTATCTATTAACAAGAATTGACACGACGTCTAATCTTGTTTTCCTCTCTTCCTCAGGTTGCTGCCACCGTGTGGGTGTGTCTTCAGGACTGCCTGCGCTCTCCTGCTACATCTCCACTATTCCTCGGCTTTCAATTGCCACCCGGTCAGGCACCATCAGCTCATTCCCCTCACCCTACTGGTTTGTCTATTTCCCGCTGGGGTCCTGCCAGTTCTTCCTCTGAACCCAAGTAAGTGGCAATTTGGCTCGCCCATTTCCCCTTAATCTCTTCCTCCACTCACAGCTCTCGTCTTCTCTCCACAGGTGGATTCCTCTGGCGAGTGACTGTTTCTGCAGCTGTGCATTTATTTTGGAAATTAATAAACTTTCAAACATGCCCCTTCGTGTGGTTGATTTCCTGTGCTGTTGCATCGTGCACGTGAGCTGTCTGCTTATTAAACCATGACAGAACGAGATGGATTGGCGATCTGTCCAGGGTGTGCCCTGCCTCTCACCCAAAGATGCTGGGATAGGCTCCAGCCCCCCCGCGACCCGAAAAGGATTAAGCGGAAGAAGATAGATGGATGGATGGATGGAGAACGAGCCAGCCAGGATCTCAGTGCAGCCAGTGCTGTGGCACAAGAGCAGTCTGCTTTGGATCGCTTAGTGGCGACCAAGCACCAGCTCGCCGTTCTCACTCAACAAATTCAGAATATGACGTGGCTTTGGCCCAATGTGCCTCCTCATGGCTCCTCCTCCTCAGTCTGCTCCCCGCACGATGGTGCGTCGTACTACCTCCGTTCCCATGCCTACCCCGTACACGGGGGAGGTGGTGAAATGCAAAGAGTTCCTTATCCAAGTCCGTATGTATTTGGAGCAGGTTGGGGAGGAGTACCCAGGGGACGTGGCTAAAATTCAGTTTTTCACTCTGTTGCTCAAAGACCGAGCCCTTGATTGGGCATGGTCCACAATTAATAACCCCGAGGGGCGGCAGTATACGTTTGATCAATTCGTGGATGCTTTCTCCTGCGCGTTTGGCCCTACTGAGAGTCAGGGCGACGTTATGAGATACCTAATGACGTTCTGCCAGGGCACTCGGTCAGCAGCCGAGTACTCGGTGGAGTTCCGAGTTGTAGCGGCTGATTCGGAGTGGAATGAGATTGCTTTGCGCAGCGCATTCCTCCACGGGTTAAACGCTCAACTCTGTGACGATCTGGCGGTTCACCCTGTCCCTGAGACTCTCGACGGTCTTATAGATCAGGCTGTAGGATTAGACAACTGGTACCGTGAGCGCGCAAAGGAGCGCAAGTCCTCCTCTCGCCCACACGGCGAGCTTGCGCCCGCTGTGGTAACTAACACTGGCAGAACCGGCTCTCCGCCCGAGCCGATGGAGCTCCCTCTGCACTTGACCGATGATGAGCGCCGGCGAAGGGCTGGCGCATGCGTGTACTGCGGTTTGCTGAACCACAGTCTGGACGAATGCCGCCAGCGGCCAAAAGACATGGCCCGTCAGTAACCATGGGGGGGGGGCATCTGGTGGGCGGGACCAAATCTACTCTCTCTGGTAATTTTTCAATTTCGGCCCTTGTGCAATTGCCGGGGGTCGAGAGGAGGACTATGGCGCTGGTTGATTCAGGGTCTGAGGGTAATTTTGTCTCTGCCCACTTCATGCGGCAGGTGGGTATTCCCACACACAAATTGCCCCACAACCAGAAGATTACCACCATATCTAGCCGGGTGGTCGTGGTAGTCACTGAAAGCACGGTGCTGAACTCCATCCTCCTTTCCGGGAACCACCGGGAGGAACTCACGTTCCTGGTTCTTCCCATTTCATCTTCCCTGGTGGTTCTTGGCTACCCTTGGCTCGGGAGGCACAATCCAATTATTAGTTGGGGACAGAATACAATCTCTTCCTGCAGCCCTTTTTGTATGGTGAATTGCATGCATTCAGCAGATTGTTCCCCATCTCCATCCCTCTGGCCGAGCCACCGGACCTTAGCTTCATCCCCTGGGCATACCACAATTTGGGGGAGTCTTTAGCAAATCAAGGGCGCTGTAGCTACCGCCTCATTGCTCCTACAATTGCGCTATAGACCTCAACCCGGGGGCGAAGCTACCGTCCAGTCAGCTTTACAGCATTTCTGGTCCGGAGAGGGAGGTGATGGAGAAATACATTAAAGAATTGCTGAACGCTGGCCTTATTCAGCCATCTTTGGCTCCGCTCGGAGCCAGGTTCTTCTTCGTCAGAAAGAAGGATGGCTCGTTGCGCCTGTGCATCGACTACCTGGAGCTCAACGCAATTACCACCAAAGACAAGTACCCTCTGCCTTTGATTAATTCCACGTTCGAGCTCCTTCAGCGCTCACGGGTTTTTACCAAGTTAGACTTAAGGAACGCGTACCATTTGATCTGCATTCGCGAAGGAAGCGAATGGAAGACGGCATTTAAAACCCACCAAGGGCAGTTTGAATATCTGGTGATGCCATTCAGGCTCACCAATGCCCCCGCCGTCTTTCAACGGTTAATTAATGACGTCCTTCGCAATATGCCCTATCAATTAGTTTTTGTCTACTTGGATGATATTTTGATTTTCTCCCGCTCACCAGAGTAACATGAAGCCCATGTCAGGGCCGTCCTGCAACGGCTTTTGGAGAACCAGCTCTTTGTCAAGGCCGAGAAATGTGAGTTCTCCACAACATCAACCACCTTCTTGGGCTTCACAGTGGCTGAAGGGAGACTGATTGCTGACCCGGCCAAGGTGAGGGCAGTGCTTGATTGGCCAACTCCCCACTCTCGTAAGGAGCTTCAACGCTTCCTCGGGTTTGCAAATTTCTATCGCTGGTTCATCAGGAACTACAGTGAGGTGGCACTGCCCTTGACGCAGCTGACCTCCATTAAGGTCCCCTTTCACTGGACTGAGGCAGCTGAACAGGCTTTAGTGAAATTAAAGCACCTGTTCTTGGAAACACCAATCTTGGCTCAGGTCGACACACAGCTCCAGTTTGTCCTCTAGGTGGATGCATCTGACTCAGGGGTAGGCACTGTGCTGTTGCAGCCCCCCCCCCCCGAAGCTCCACCCGTGAGTGCATTTCTCTCGTTGGCTTTCGCCAGCCGAAAGGAATTACGATGGAGGGGACAGAGAGCTGCTTGCCATTAAATTGGCATTGGAGGAATGGAGGCATTGGCTAGAGGGGGCTATTCACCCCATCGTCATGTGGACCGATCACAAAAACCTTGAATATATGCTCGTTGGGCCCCGTTTTTTCAGAGGTTCAACTTTCCGTCACGTACCGGCCTGGCGCTTGGAACACCAAACTGGACACGCTATCGCGCCAGTTTGATTCCAAGGAGGTAGCGCCCCCTTCCCCTCCAAACCATCATACTGCCTTCTCGTGTCCTCAGAGCCCTTACTTGGGATATTGAGCGGAGGGTCCACCAGGCCCAGTCCCTGGAGCCTGTGCCAGTATGGTGCCCCTGGAACCATCTGTACGTCCCGGCTGCCCTCCACAGCGATGTCATCCAGTGGGGTCACACCAGTCGCTTCGCTTGCCATCCTGAAATCGCTCGGACTGTGGATTTCGTCCGGCGAGCATTCTGGTGGCCCACGCTATGGCGGGACGTACAGGAGTATGTTAAAACCTGTCAGACCTGTGTCCGGGGGAAGTCGTACTCCTCTCACCCATCTGGTCTTGTCCATCCCCTCCCCACCCCTGGTCATGCTTGGTCCCACATTGCCGTAGACTTTGTCATCGGACTCCCCCCCCCCCCCCGGCAAGACGGTGATTCTCACCATTGTTCAGGTTCAGGTTCAGGTTACTTTATTTGTACCCGTAGGTAGATTTGTTTTGCAGTTGGTGACATCCATATTTACAAGCCACTAATTACATTCAACATAGACACAAACACAGGCACACATCTTACAAAATAGGTAAATATAAAATATGTACAATATAATTTTTATAGCTTTTATAGCTTATATTGTGGATCGCTTCTCCAAGGCGGTACATCTGGTTGCTCTCCCGAAGCTCCCCTCAGCTTTGGAGACAGCAGTCCTGCTCACCGACCATGTTATCTGGAGCCACGGCATCCCCTTGGACATCGTGTCTGACCGGGGCCCTCAATTCCCGTCCCAGATCTGGAAGGCCTTTTGTCGGAGCCTGGGAACAATGGTGAGCCTCTCTTCCGGTAACCACCCACAAAGCAATGGGCAGGCGGAGCATGCCAAGTAGTTCTTGGAGGCCACCTTGTGGTGTGTAGTGGTTGATAACCCTTCATCTTGGAGCACGCACCTGACCTGGGTGGAGTGTTCAATGAACTCTGCCATCTCCACTGCCACTGGACTCACCCCATTCGAGGCATCGCTGGGTTACATGCTGCCACTCCTACCCATGGCCGAGAGGGAGGTCGCGGTTCCATCCATGGGGTTCCATGCTTATCGCTACCAGCGCGTCTGGAGGTCTACCTGGGCAGCCCTCGCCCGCTCCAGGGAACGCACCCGGGCTGCTGCTGACAGAAAGCAGGTCTGGCTGGCGGCGATCCAGATTCCCCTCAAGGAAAGATCCAAGAAGCTCTCCCCTCGCTTCCTGGACCCATACACCATTTCACGGGTGATAAATGGCGCATCGGTCTAGCTGAAGTTGCAGCCGACCCTGCGGGTGAACCCAAAGTTTCATGTTTCCCACATCAAGCCCATCTTAGCCAGTGCCCTCCCCCCCCCCCCCCGCGAAACTGCATCCTCCTCCCTGGATCACTGACGGCCACCACACCTACACTGTTCGCCATATCCTGGATGTTCGCCGTCAGGGCCGGGGCCTTCAGTATCTGGTGGACTGGGAGGGCTATGGCCCAGAGGAACATTCCTGGGTCCCTACTCTCCAGTCCTGGACAAAGAGATGCTCTGGGCCTACCATTGAGCTCACCCGGAGAAGCCCTCTGGACCGCCAGGAGGTGCTCCTAGAAGGGGGGCCCTGCCATGGGCAACGAGAGCATGCCCCTCCTGTCCTGTCTCACATTCATCAACTCATCACTGCACCTGAGGCAGAAGATGCACCTGCCCCCGCTCATCAGCCAGCGTACTCTCCGAGGCTCTCTCCGCGCACTCAACGCTGGCTCGTCTGGGTATACTGCCCATCTATGGACAAGCAAGTATCTATTAACAAGAATTGACATGACGTCTAATCTTGTTTTCCTCTCTTCCTCAGGTTGCTGCCACCGTGTGGGTGTGTCTTCAGGACTGCATGTGCTCTCCTGCTATATATCCACTATTCCTCAGCTTTCAACTGCCACCCGGTCAGGCACCATCATCATTCCCCTCATCCTGCTGGTTTGTCTATTTCCCGCTGGGGTCCTGCCGGTTCTTCCTCGGAACCTAAGTAAGTGGCAATTTGGCTCACCCATTTCCCCTTACTCCATTCCTCCACTCAAAGCTTTCGTCTTCTCGCCACAGGTGGATTCCCCTGGCGAGTGACTGTTTCTGTAGCTGTGCATTTATTTTGGAAATTACTAAACTTTCAAATGTGCCCCTTCGTGTGGTTGATTTCCCGTGTTGTTACATCGTGCACGTGAGCTGTCTGCTTATTAAACCATGACATTAACAGTACTGTATAAACACACTCTGGTCTAAATGGGTTAGGACATACTGGGGTGGAGTACAGAAATGAGCACCTACATTTCCACTGAAATACCCCACTCAAAGCACAGTGTCTCTTCAATAGCTTCTCCTAACCAAATCCTGTCTGGCTTCTTGTGCTGACCCTGTTTTCACTAAATGACAGAGCGTGTCAGCGAGTCTCTGGCGCTATAACCAGGTTGCTCTGGGTAGGTGGGGCTCGTCAGACTTGGGTGTCAGTCCACCTAGGAGAAGAACCACTCTGATTTCAAATCTGAGCAGGTGGTGCCCGTTAGCCTTGGCCAGCAAACTACCTAGGAGAAGGTAAACTCTTGATTCCAAACCTCCGCTGCCTTTCGGCTATACCTGATTACAGGAAAGGCTTTGGGAGTAAACCTCGAGGATAAATCCAGAGTGGAGCCCTAAGGCGGTTGGCAGATGCTCAGCACTACTTCCGGCAACTCCTGCAGTGGAACTGGTCCCAAACTGTATTGGATCATCCTTTCCTTTGGACTCAGCCAGTGATTCCGAGAGGGGGACACTGACGTATGGGCAGCCCAGTGTCTCCATACTACTCTGCCCAGACTTCTTTAGTGCAAACTGGAGAGGACACTCCAGCAGCATCGCAAGATTCCGGGACAACACGGGACAAGGCAGTTACCAGTTATAAGCTCCAACCGATTGGCGTAGAGAGGACCATCAGGGGTCTTGTCCGACGGTGGGAGAAGCCTTCGCAGCCTCATTGGGCAGCTACCGCCCGCCTCAAGCTGGGCAGCCCCCAGCCAGTAAGGTGCCACCCCGCCATGGCTTGCCTGCTCTTTTGGGTGTGTAGAGCTTAGGGGTCTCTTCCGGCAAGCAAGCGTCAATCTGCACCTGGCAGTCAAAAGGAGAAATATACGAAGACTCCAGCTCTTCAATTTGCAAGCTGAAACATTCACACCATGTGCCCCGGACTTACCGCTGATCTCCAACAAATGGACGACTCTCGCAAGCCCGCCATCATCAATAAGGAAATGGCATGACTTAACATCGATGTTGCCTGCCTTCAGGAAACCCACCTGGCCAACAGCGGCTCTCTTAGAGAATCAGACTACACCTTTTATTGGCAAGGCCTGTCCCAGGATGAGTCCAGGCAGCATGGTGTAGGTTTTGCAGTAAGGAACTAGCTGATTGCCACCACTAAATCCCCTACAGGAGGGTCCGAAAGAATCCTTGCCCTCCGCATGAAGACATCGTCGGGCTTTGTGAATATCCTTTCTGTGTATGCCCCGACCCTCACGTCCACCCCAGAAGCCAAAGATCAGTTCTACAAGGCTCTAGAGGAAGTGCTATCTAGAATCCCCCACTCTGAAGGCTTATTTTTGCTAGGCGACTTCAACACTTGTGTCAGAGCAGACTGGCAAGTATGGCCATCCTGTCTTGGCCACTTTGGTATGGGCAGGATGAACAAGAGTGGACAGAGGCTGTTGGAATTCTGTTGTCATCACGGCCTCTGCATTACAAACTCCTACTTCAAGTGTAAAGAGCTGCGGAAAGTGTCTTGGAGACACCCCTGGTCCCATCACTGGCACCAACTAGATCTTGTCATCATCAGAAGAGCGGACCTCAGCAGTGTTCTTTACACGAGAAGCTATCACAGCGCTGACTGTAATATAGATCATTCCCTTGTTGCCAGTAAGGTCAGATTGAAGCCAAGGAAGATCCACCATACCAAGACTAAGGGTCGCCCCTGCATCAACACTTGCGAAACTTCCGATCCGATCAAGGCTCAGACCTTTGCTGACAGCTTTCAGAGAAAACTTGAAGCTCACTTCCAGTCCAATATCCAAAGCGACATTGATGCCAAATGTAACCACCTTCGCAACGCCATCTACGACTCATCCATGACCGCATTCGGAAAGAAAGAACGCAAGAATGCTGACTGGTTCGAAGCTCACTGGGATGAAATGCAGCCAGTCACAGAGGCCAAAAGAGAATCACTGCTGGCTTACAAGCAGCACCCTTGCCCTGGCACATGCGACACCCAGGCCCGGCAGATTGCCCCCCGTTGTGCCAATGGGTACTGGCAGAACCTGTGTGCCAACATCCAGGTAGCTGCCAATTGTGGATATGCCAAAGGAATGCATGAGGGCATCAAAACAGCTATCGGCCCCACAAGCATCAAAACAGCACCGCTCAAAGCTAAGACAGGCAAAACCATCACTGGCAAGAACAAGCAACTCCAGCATTGGGTCGAGCATTATCTTGAATTGTACTCAACCCAGAACATCGTGACAGACATTGCCCTCGATGCCCTGCCTGGCCTACCAGTCATGGAGGAGCTTCACAAAATGCCCATGTTGGAAGAGCTCAACAAAGCCACAGACTGCCTCGCCTGTGGCAAAGGCTCCAGGGAAAGACGGTATCCCCCCAGAAGTTCTGAAACACAGGAAAACAGCCATCTTACAACCACTATATGATCTCCTCTTCCTTAGCTGGGAGGAAGGTCACATTCCCCAAGATATGTGCGATGCCAACATAGTCACGCCGTACAAGAACAAAGGCAGCCGCAGTGACTGCAACAATTACCGCAGCATCTCTCTTCTGAGCATAGTTGGCAAAGTCTTTGCCCGGATCACCCTGTTCCACTTGCAGAGCCTCGCTTTGTGAGTCTATCCTGAGTCTCAGTGTGGCTTCAGAGCAGGAAGGTCCACAGTGGATATGATCTTCTCCCTCCGTCAGCTGCAGGATAAGTGTCGAGAGCAGCAGCAGCCATTGTTCCTTGCGTTCGTGGACCTTGACCAAAGCCCTTCACTTAGTTAAAGTGGGCTCTTCCAGATCCTGCGAAATATCGGTTGTCCCCCAAAGCTCCTTGCAATCATCGCCTCCTTCCACATGGACATGCATAGTACTGTTTGCTTTGACGGAGCCAACTCAGATGCCTTCCATCCTTCCAGATGCCTTGCAGTAGAGTGAAGCAGGGTTGCATTCTAGCACCGACTCTCTTTGGGATTTTTTCTCAATGCTCCTCCACTATGCCTTCGACAACTGTCCTGAAGGTGTCTATGTCCACACAAGATCAGATGGAAAACTCAACATCGTAAGACTTCGTGCTAAAACCAAAGTCTACGAGGTCCTCATACATGAGCTGCTGTTTGCAGACAATGCTGCTCTAGCATCGCACAGCGAGGAAGGCCGGCAGCACCTGGTCGACAAACTGTCCCACGCCTGCAAGGAGTTTGGGCTCATGATCAACCTCAAGAAAACCAACATCATGGTGCAAGAGGCTGTCTCCTCTCCTGTCATTACCATTGACAACACACAGCTGGAGGTTGTGGACACCTTTACCTACATAGGGTCCACTGTTTCAAACACCCTCTCGCTGGACACCAAGATCAGCTGCAGAACCGTCAAAGCAGCTGCTGTCATGGCCAAACTCAACAAGTGTGTGTGGAACAACAATCTGCTGAGTTTGAAGACCAAGCTACTCGTCTACCAAGCTTGCATCCTGTCCACTCTCCTGTACGTCAGCAAGTCCTGGACAGCCTATGCCAGGCAGGAGAAGCAGTTAAACGGGTTCCACCTCTGCTGTCTTTGGTGTCTTGTGCACATCAAGTGGCAAAACAGAGCCCCCAACTCCGAGGTCCTTGAGCGCGCTGACTTGCTAAAGCATCCCTACATTTCTCAGCCAGAGACGACTCCGGTGGCTTGGCCACATACAATGCATGGAGCCTGACCGCCTGCCAAGAGAAATCCTTTACAGAGAACTGCAGGTGGGCGTCCGCTGTGTGGGCCGACCGCTGTTGCATTTTAAAGATGTCTACAAACGCAAAATGTGGTGTGCGCAGATCAACGTCAATAACTGGGAGGTTATTGCCAAAGATGAGTCACTTGGCACCACAGTGTCAAAGAGGGTGTTCTCAAGATGGAAGCGAACACGAGAGTCCAGATGGCGACGAAGCGTGCAGCGTGGAAAGAACACACAGCATCAGCACGTGCACCATTAATCTTCATCTGCGCCAACTGCTCCAAAGACTGCCACTCAAGGATTGGGCTGTATAGTCATTCCAGGCGCTGCTCCAACCCTTGACGCACTAACTGTCGCCTCTTCGAGACGAGGATGCCAGAAGAATAAACACACTACTGGTGAAAGCAAAAAAAAAGTCAACACTCAAGTAATTGGTCATGCTTATTTGCAAGCGCAGGTTTTTGACATTGTTGCCTCTTCATATTTAAGACGCGCAGCATTCCATGTGTATGTTGGGAAGGAAAGCAAAGCAGCACAAGCTGGACAGGAAGATTTTAAATGGCTAGTTCAGTTTCAAAGAACTGCCAGATGGTGATCATGACTACAGCAAATGCATGTGTGTTTACTGCTCACCTGAATCCAGTTACCACCCGAGCACATTTACTCTTCAATACAGGTCATCTGCTGCTGTTGGTTCACTGGGTGTTATCAAGTCCAAAGTCATCCCAGCTCTCTACCAGGAAATTTTAGAGCACTTCATGCTTCTCTCTGTTGACAAGCTTTATGGAGATGCTGATGTCATTTTCCAGCAGGACTTGACTACTCCCCATACTGTCAAAAGTGCCAAAACCTGCTTTAATGACCATGGTATCACTATGATTGATTGGGCGGCAAACTCTCCTGACCTAAAGCCTACGCAGAATCTATGGAGTATTGTCAAGTGGAAGATGAGTGACACCAGACCCAACAATGCAGACGAGCTGAAGGTCACCATCAAAGCAACCTGGGTCTCCATGACACCTCAGCAGTACCACAGGCTGACCACCTCCACGACATGCCGCATTGATGCAGTAATTCATGCAAGAGGAGTGCTGACCAAGTATTGAGTGGTACATGGACTTTTCAGTCAGCCAACATTTCTATTAATTTGTTTTAATTGGCCTTATGTAATAATTTTTTCTTTGAGAAACTGAATTTAGGGTTTTCATGAGCCACTACTACAGTCATGTATGACCAGGAATTATATCCTTCTGCAGGGCCGTGAAGAGACCATTTGAGGGGCAGGGGCTCAAATTTGAAAAAAAAAAAAAAGGGGGGGAACATGGAGCGAGATTTGTTAACAATATAGTATATAGAGCAAAAAAAAACTGGAGCGGTATGTACTTAAAAAACCTTGTCAAGTATTTTCACTCAAAAAAATTTAATTTTACTAAGGATATTCTTAGGTAAAGTTTACTTACTACCTAAAGTAAATTTTGCAAATATATTCTAGTAGTTTACTAAGAACTTTATTTTTCAGGTAAAAAATTAACCTCCACATTGGTAGTAAATTCTGCTCAGTTCTCTTTAGTATCTTACTCCAAAATCCTAATAAATATTTATTTTCAGTGCTAATTTTCTAGGGTTGATCTATGAAATAATTAAGTTATTTTTACTTTGTATGTATATTATCATATATGACTATACTGTACCTCTAAATTATTAGATTTATTGCATTTATATTTATTTTAGCTTAACAGACACCTGCATAAAACTCCACAGAAGTTTTAAAGAACGCTGCATTTATTTGATGTCATCAGAAACACAACAGTCAGAAGCCACTGGGTGACAGCAGCATTACATCAGTTTGTTACATCAGTCCATTTCAAGCCTGAGAAAACAGAGAAACATTCTAGAAAATCTGACCTTTCTAATGCTTTGATCTTAACCTCTTAGCATTCCAGCCAATGTGAAACGTTCCACGGGTGGAACGCCAGAAATTTTAAGTTGACTGGCATTTTAAATATCATTATAAGAGATAAATCACAATGAAATATTGATATAAAATGCATAACTTTGCAAGAGATAAGTGTCATTAAACTGTCACATATATTTTTAGATTCCAACATTACTGGAAAGCCATGACCAAAAACTTTGGTTTCCCTGGATGTGTAATGAGTTTATCTTTTATGATGATCACATTATTTCATATTTATCTATTATAGGCAAAATGCAGGCACAAGAGACAGCAAAAACAAAAATCATGAATCGAATTTGAATATCATAGAAGAAAAACATGGAAAGAAAACTAGAAGTAAAAAGTTTTAAATTGATCAGGAAAAAACGTAAAAAAAAGTAAAGTTATAATTAGGAAGAAAGTTGGGGGAAAGATTGAACATTTACATTTTTATTTATCTATTTTTTTTTATTTTTGAGGAAAAAACACAAATTGCAAGAAAAAGTCCTAAATTTGCAGTTGTCAACCATAAGCAGCAGACAGACCAGCCTGTCCAGTCATGTCCTTAACTTACGCACCTTAAAAGATCCTACAGTGTTGCTATAGCCTTTTAAATCCAGATGTTTTAGACAACAGTCTTTAAACTGTTTCTTGCTTCAGTGAAAATGTCATTTTACCTCTGGATGAAGGAATATCGGCAATTCAGTTTCTCTCTCAAGAAAAAAGTGTGAGCTGTCTGAACTTGTTCAGTCCAAGCAGGAATAATAAACTCAGCTCCAGTCTCTTACATAAAGAAAGAATGATGCTAAGCTACTATTAAACATCAACACAATAAATTATAAAAGTGATAAGATAAGATAAGCCTTTATCAGTCCCACAATGGGGAAATTCCAGGATTGCAACAGCACAGGGATAGCAACACTCAGAGCAACAATCAGAAGGCAAGAAAAAAAACAAGCAAGCAAGAGCAGCTAATATACATATGTACATATGTACATATGTACATGATCTACCCACTGTCAGGGGAAGGGAGGGGTAACCACCAGCAGTAATGTTGCATTTAGTTTATCAGAAATCTGACTAACTTTTGTAGTTAATTCAGTTGATTACAGTTTAAAAAACATTTTAATAACAAAATATTGCTACAATGTAAACTGATGCACTACAATGGGTCTAAAATATTTATAAACATGTCCTGTTATAGTACTGTATGAATTTACTGATGATACACAGAAGAAATTCAGTATTGCACTGAACTCCATCACTGAACAGTGATATAAACTAAAATAATCATAATGTTGACTGAACAACTCCCATTCCCCAAAGTGAAGATTCACTATTATGGATATAAGTGATAAAAGATCAGACAAATAAGTGATCTGACAAACAAATAATCAAGGGATCTGAAACAGTTGTTGCTGTCCCATTCATATTCATTAATTAGGTATTCTGTAAAGGGCAGCACAGTGGCGCAGTGGTTAGCACTACGGCAGCACAGCAACTCACCCTTGACCGGGGGATCTTGGGTTTGATCCCAGCCCCTGACCAACAGTGATCTGTGTGGAGTTTGCATGTGCTCCCCGTGTCTGCGTGGGTTTACTCCGGGATTTCTCCAGTTACCCCCCACATGCCAAAAAACATGCAAGGTAGGCTCATTGGAATCAAACTGGGGATTCTAACTTGTCCTTAGGTCTGACTGTGAGAGTGAATGGTTGTCTGTCTCTCTGTGTTGGCCCTGCGATGGACTGGTGATCTGTTCAGGGTGAACCCTGCCTCTCGCCCAAAGATGCTGGGATAGGCTCAGCCCCCCCCCACGACCCGAAAAGGATTAAGCAGAAGAAGATACAAGGTATTCTGTAATTAATATTAACACAATCAAATAAATCAGTGCCATTTAGTCCCTTTCATATTTGTCAAAGTCTAACATGTGATTACCTACATACAGGCTACACCTCTTTGTATTCCACTTTCAAACACAGCCTACGTTTGGGCCTGAAAAGCCTGATTGGGCTACCCGTTTCAGACAGGAATATTTGGTTCGACAGGTAATGCAATAGCTATACTGAATATTGAAAATTTAAATGGCCAATCAAAAGGGCACTTTGGACACTTTGGTAAAGGGGCAGGGGCTGAAGCCCCTAAAGCTCCCTTCTCTGCACCTGCATGTCCTCCTTGTATGAATTCTACAATGTGTCTCAGAAAGCTTTAGCAATCAACAATAACTGCTGACCAAGTGCATGTTAATAGTTTTGTATCTGTTTAAAAACTACTGTATACATTTTCCATCCAAAATGTCCTCTCTGACACATTGGTGGCTATTTTTCATCAAGAGCATGTGCATGTCACATTCTTTTTCTTTGATATCTAAGCTATAACAAAGGCCTACACAGGAAAACTCTATTCTTTATATTACATTCAACCTGGCTAACAGGTGAATCATCAGAAACCTGTCCAAACATGTCCACTCCAACACCATCCATCCATCCATCTTCTTCCGCTTAATCCTTTTCGGGTCACGGAGGAACTGGAGCCTATCCCAGCATCTTTGGGCGAGAGGCAGGGTCCACCCTGGACAGATCACCAGTCCATCGCAGGGCCAACACAGAGAGACAGACAACCATTCACTCTCACAGTCATACCTAAGGACGATTTAGAATCCCCAGTTTGATGCCAATTAACCTAACGTGCATGTTTTTGGCATGTGGGAGGAAACCGGAGAAATCCCGGCGTAAACCCATACAGACACGGGGAGAACATGCAAACTCCACACAGATCACTGTTGGTCGGGGGCTGGGATCGAACCCAAGATCCCCCAGCCAAGGGTGAGTAACTGTGCTGCTGCAGTGCTAACCACTCCGCCACCGCGCTATATTTTTACTACTTCTTCTTTCAGCCGCTCTTCAGGGGTCTCCACAGTGGATCATCTGCCTCCATCTCACCCTATTCCTTCATCTTCCTCTGTAACACCAACCCTCTCCATGTCCTCCTTCACTACATCCATGAATCTTCTGTGGTCTTCCTCTTTTCCTCTTGCCTGGCAGCTCCATCTTCAACATTCTTTGTCCAATATCTCCACTATCCCTCCTCTGCTCATGTCCAAACCATCTCAGCCTTGCCTCTCTTACTTTGTCTCCAAACCACTCAACCTGAACTGTCCCTCTGATATACTCATTTCTAATCTTGTCCCTCCTAGTCACTCCCAATGAAAATCTTAGCATCTTCAACTCTGCCACCCCCAGTTCCACCTTCTGTCTTTTTGTCAGCGCCACCATCTCCAAACCATACATCATTAGCAGGCCTGGCTTACACTGAATTTAACTGTTACCCTGCCACAACAGTACTGTCTTTGCTGTCTTTAGTTCTCATTTTTCAGTAAACAGAAGGTCTACAATTTTGATAGAAACTGGGCTCTTTGGTATAAAGTTTACTTGAAATTTTGACCTTGTGAGACACAGGTGGTCTAGGTTACTGTGAAACAACCCTTATGTGTGAAATCTCACCATGCATGAGAAGCTAGCTGTATTCAGTTCAATTCAACTTTATTTATATATATTTATATATTCACAACAGTAGTCTGATTGTAGATTTAAACCACTGCAAAGTTCCTTTAAGTCCAACAAGGTGTTCTAATCTGTCAACTAAAATATTATGATCAATAGTATCAAAAACTGCACTCAGGTCAAAAAGGATGATCACAGAAACAAGTCAATTATCAGATAAGAGATGATGGCTGCTGAGCTTCACTAAAGCTGTTTCAGGCCACGCCTCCACACCAGCTGACTAGGAAACCCCAGGAGCTTCATTCACAAAAACAACTTCAAAGTCTAAGAAAAAAGAAAAAACTTCTCTAGCAAAATTGAAGTTCTCCCATCTGGGATCCAAATAAATAGAAAATATCATTTTAGAAGTGTCAGCAGCAGAATCAGAGGATCATAAAAAAACAACACAGCATAAGGCTGAATGTAATGTGGCGTTGTAGAACATGGTTTTACTGTTTTGGAACTGTGAAGGCCAGCTTGTCACCCAGGTCAAATACACCTAAATAAGACCACATGTGCCCTGGGATCCACTCACACTCACATGTCTGTGCTGCTCACTGGTGAGCACTGGAGCATGTGCTGGGCTCAGGAGCGCATGGAGGAGTGTCATCCCGCTTTGCAGAGACACATCTCAACAATTCAGCCTGAAAATGTGCTCATAAAAAATTGACTTCTGCTAAATTTCAGAGTTTACTGTGGCAATACATCCTGTTTTTTCCTTATTCTTTAGTCCCAGCTCTGATTCAATGTGCTTCACATCGTTACAGTCTGTCGATTACCAACCATCCACCCATCACCATCACACTGTTCAGACACTTCCCCACTGCACTGTTTTACAGTTGAACAGTATCAATAGATTTTTAATAGTATATTTTGTCTCTGATGTGATTTGGACATTGATGGAATGATACTATTTTAAATTATTTTTCATTATTTTAATTAAAATTATAAGTTGAATCGAAGTACAGAATCTTGTCTACTAGTTATTAGTTTATAGGGTTTACACGCATACATGATTCAGATAAATAAAATATAGAGCCATTTAGTGACAACTAAGGTTAGAATAACAAACTGTTTCTAAATTGGTCTGGACCATTCATATTTTATTAGTTCCTGTACTAAATTTGTAGATACTAAGGGCCTACACTTATTGTAGTGGTGCTTCCATGCTGACCAAGGTTTGACCTCTAAAGTATAGAACCTCTGTCTGTGTGATCACTCCCTGCCGTTCTGCAGAACGGCAACTTCCCCCACCTTTGGAACAGTTGAACGAGGTAGTCTGTGGAACAGAACGAATGCAAATGTTCACGCGCGTGTATGAGCAGGTATAGGGCTGTCACTATAACTTTGCTACTGACAAGCTAACAGGAGATTGCCAAGCAACCCCATTAGTTGCTGCTGACCTAAAGAGAATCTATTGCGTATTGTCAAGAGCAGGGGTGGGCAATTATTTTTTCCATGGGGCCACATGAGAAAAAGAAAATATTGTGGAGGGCCGGACCAAAAGGCTGAACTCAATTATGCATAATATTAATTGCATTTCTTTATAAAAAGCAGCACATAGCTTTGTTTTGACATGCTGGTAAGACTGGTAAGAGTACATGTTATGATTAAGCAATGAAAAAGTGAAGTTGCCTTACAAAAAATGTCATTTATTCAGTCAATTTTCACAAAACAATGGTAAACAAAATGTGAACATTTTTACCATTGTGACTCATATTAGTGATCATTTTCAGTCGCATTCACCCCAAAACACATTTTGAGTTTCATATAGTACTGTTGGAAAGAGGTTCTTAGCTTTCTAAAGACATCACAATATTGTCTTTGTACTCCAGATATTAAGCAAAATACATCATATTATAGTAATGATTGTCAGTGAACTGTGATTTTGAGAAAAAGGCCTCCAAAGAAAGTGTCCCAGTTCACTGCTAGTTGGTGCATTTACATGCCTACATTTGTAGTCTAACCACCTCACTTGGTGTTTTTCAGTTCTTTTTTCTTTTTCAGTGAGAGAAATCTAGTCTCTGCTGGGCTTTAACGAGTGCATCAGTCAGGTTGAATGTCTGAAGTGGAGATGTGAAGCACAGCTGACAAATGCTCATCAGTGAGAGGATCTATACCTGGATTTGGTCAACTTCATCACTGACAATGTTTGTTCATCTATGTAGGCAGAGCCAAAGAGAACCAACATCTTCTGAGCATGTCTCCTCATGTTTGGAAAGTTCTCTTCCTTGAGAGAAGAGTAAAAACCCAGCAGTGATCCTGACTTAAAGTGCTCTGCCAGTATCGCATCAGACTGCAGGTTTAGTTCCAGCTGAACATCACTGGGTGCATTATCCACACTGCAGGTAAAGGGAGAGGAAATCACATGCATTTCATCCTCCATTGTTCTGAGATCTTCAAATCGCCTTGAAACCTACCAGTCTGTCCCATTTCAGCCCCAGCGTGTCCATGCATGCATTTACCTCTGTGAACAGATCGCTTCCTGCCATATTTTGAAGTCTGTTATCCCACGGACAAATACGAGTAACTGGGCTGTGTCACAGACATCACAACTCTCGTCCAAAGCCAAGTAAATAAATACTTAGCAGTCCATGTTTTGTTGAAAACCCTGCTTTCATTTTTTAGTGTGCGCGGGCATTTTTGAGGGCTAAAGTCATCTGCTTGTGACAAAGGTAGATTCAGTCATGCACAGTATTGATTTACGTATTGCATCATTATTCACGGGAATAAAAAAACAACTTCAAAATAAAAGCAGTGCAGCTTTTGTCCATGAATTAGGTAAAATTAGAAAATGTATTTATTTTGAAATTTACAATTAACCCCACTCCGGCCATCTGAGTCAACCAAAGGGCCGTATGCGGCCCCCGGGGCCGTGCAATTTTTTTAGTCCCCCCCCCCCTTTCCCTTTAAAAAAAAAAATCCAAAATTTTAAATTAATTTTATGCAATATTTTAATTTTTTGAGAAACTGAATTTGGGGTTTTCATTAACTATAAGCCATCAAAATTAAAAGAAATAAACACTTGAAATATATCACTCTGTGTGTAATAAATCTATATAATAGAGGAGTTTCATTTTTTTAATTGAATCACTGAAAAAAAATCAACTTTTCGATGACATTCTAATTTATTGAAATGCATCTGTATTCTTTCATTCATCTATTTGGTGTTTATTTCTTATATATTCATTTAGATACTCTTTTTGTACAGTTGTGGTATTTTGACAGAAGATAGAAGATCTGAAAATGATCTGCAGGGAAAATAATTTCTTTTAACGTGGATATTTAAGAATAGCCTTCAGAGTGTCTTAGTCTATAATTGAAAGTGGTAAAACTTGCTTTCTAATTGAATTTTATAATTATCAAAATCATGACATCTTAAAAATACAGAACAGTTTAAGGTTAACTTGAATTTTGTGGGGATGATAAGCACTATTTAAATGCATTTATATTTAAAGGCCAGTGGTATAGAGATTTTGTTTGTCCTTGATAAATGTTCAGAGCTGCTAACATTTAAATGAGCACTGAAACATACGTAAATTTCACTCTAACAGCTGACGGACAAATCCATTCTGATCACATTTCATGAATAATTAATACAATATAAAGCCCAAATTTGAATGAGAAGAGCTAATCATTTCTCAGATCAGCTAAATCCTCCCAGGCAAGCACATTCTGTGGTGTACTCCCAAAGCTTTGACTCACATTTGCAAACTAACAACCAGCTAATTACAGACAATTCACCAGCTAACACAGCAATATATTTACCTCCTTTTAGACAGAGAGGTTTGTCCTTTTATTTGACAACCAACAATTTAAAATGGTTTGTTGGCCCTCATGGAGCTCTTTTCATTCTGTCTCACTTGTGAGCTGAGCACATTCTATACTAAATGAGGGTCCTCACCTGCCACCCCTACAAATGACTCTGAGTAGTATTGACGAGAGAAGGCGCATGGACCGGTTGGGCAATACCAAGTCTGCAGGGAAGGGGGGGTACATTGTTTGATTATTAGAAATGTTACTTTTCGTTGCTTGCAAATGAAAAACGACAACTTCTTCATACTCACGTGTAGATATTTTTTATTAATTATAATCATATGATTATTGGGGGGTTATGTTGGACAGATTTTTTTTTTTGGGGGGGGGGGTCCAACCCCTCCCCCCCATAAATTATGCCTATGGTCCACAGGTATGGAAAACCTGTGGACCACAATAAAGACCACCACAATAAAGGCAAACAGGGAATGACACAACAGACTGATGCCTGAAAAGATGCAGTGAAGATGAAACACCTCAGGTGATAAAGTGATGAATAGTTTTGTGCAACGTGAGATAGAGTGATGATATAGAGTGAAGTACATGGCAGAAATGCACCTGCAAGCTGGTTGCCAACTGCCAATCAAATCTAAAAGAAGAAGAAGAAGAATGACACAACAGACCAGGGAAACACAGAAGACAATAACAAAGGACCCAGGGGAACACAGAAGGCAAATAATGCACATAATTATAATAAACCAAAACAGGGGGAAAACACAGAGAACAAAAATGAACATAAAGCAGATCAGAACAGCCCCCCTCCCCAAGGGCGAATTCCAGACACCACTAAACAAAGAAAAACAAAAAGCCGGGCAGGAGGAGGGGGACAAAGAACCAGAGAAAAAATAACCCACACAAAACAAAACAGTCCATTAGGTGGTTGGCTGTAGTCCAGGGACCACCACCCCGGGAAGAACAGCATGTCGGGGGGCCGACAAGAGTCTAAGGACCCCCAGACCAGAGACCAGGGTGGGTTGAAGGGCCAACTAGAGTCCAAGGACCCCCCAACCAAAGAGCAGAGTGGGTCAGGGGGCTGCCCAGAGTCCATGGGCCCCCAACCTAAAAGACACGGTGAATCTGGTGGTCTCCCAAAGTCCATTGGCCATGAGATTGAAGAACATGATGCTGCCGGGGTGTTGAGCCCAGGGAACAGCAGCTGAGTGGTGATCTCAGGCAGTGACGGTGGAGCGGACTACTCGGATAATGGTGGAGCAGACAGCTCGGATGAACCTGGTAGAGGAGAAGGCTCGGACAAACCAGGTGGAGCAGACGGCTCCGATGAACCAGGCGGAGCGGACCGCTCAGACGGCCCAGGGGGAGTGGACCACTCAAACAAGCCAGGTGGGGCAGACCGCTCAGACGGCCCAGGTGGGGCGGACCGCTCAGATGGCCCAGGTGGGGCAGACTGCTCAAACGGCCCAGGTGGAGCGGACCGCTCAGACGAACCGGGTGGGGCGGACCGTTCAGACTACCATTTAGACTACCGTTCAGACTGAGAGATTAGCATGATGTTGTTTACTGAGACATGACTAATAGAACTAGCAACAGATGCTAACATCAAACTGGAGGGTTTCCATGCAATATGGGCAGACCGGACACCAGACAGTGGGAAGGCAAGGGGTGGAGGAGTGATAATGTATGTCAATAACAGCTGGTGTAAACTGGGACATATCACGGTTAAAGAGCAACACTGCAGCAAAGACATTGAGTTGCTAGCTGTTAGCATGCGGCCTGTTTATCTCCCGAGGGAATACTCACACGTGATCTGCATTGTTATTTATGCAAATTTTGTTATTTATGCAAATCCGACGGCGAACGTTGGGGCAGCGCATGACGCCATCCACTCAGTAATTGGCAGGCTGCTGACAACACCCAGATGCTCTCCTCCTCATCTCCGGTGATTTTAACAATATCTCACTGTCTTCCATTCTGCCCACGTTCACCCAGTGTGTCACATGCCACACTAGAGACAAAAAAACACTGGACTTATTCTATGCAAACACTAAGGAGGCATACACCTCATCACCACTCCCCCCACTCGGGATATCGGATCACAACTTGGTTCATTTCCTGCCAGTGTACAAAACCCTGGTACACAGACAACCTCCAGTTATGTGCACGGTGAAGATATGGTCAGAGGAGGAAATGGACACTCTAAAGGACTGTTTCGAAATCACTGCCTGGGAGCAGCTCTGCAATCCACATGGTGAGGACATCGATGGCCTCACTCACACCATCATGGACTACATCAACTTCTGTGTGGACAACACCGTACCCACCAAGATCATACGGTGTTGCTCGAACAACAAACCCTGGATCAACCCTTAGATAAAAACACTTCTGAGAGAGAAGAAGAGGATCTTCAGGTCGGGGAACAGGGAGATGCTGAAGTCCGTACAGAGGCAGCTAAGGAGGAAGATCAGAGAAGGCAAGGACAGCTTCAGGAAGAAGATGGAGGACAAGCTGCAACAGAGTGACATCGGCGGGGTCTGGAGAAACCTCAAAACCATCTCTGGGCTCCAGAATACCTCGTCCCAGGCCACGGGGGGCAAGGAGTGGGTAAACAATCTGAACCTGTTTTTAATAGGCTCCCCCCCGACTGCACAACAACCACTGCTGCCTCTACCGTCATCGAGACCTGCTGTCCACCCCCCCTCCACCAACACCCCCCCAACTCCCAGCACACAGCCCCCAACCTGACCCTCACGAAGACCCAGGGGAGGACGGACCTGAGGAAGATCAAGGCAAGGAAGGCCTCGGGTCTGGACTGCATCAGCACAGAGCTCCTCAAGTCCTATGCAGACCAGTTGTGTGGGATTGTGGAGCACATCTTCAACCTGAGCCTGAAGCTGGGGAGGGTACCACAGTTGTGGAAAACATCTTGTGTGGTACCCGTACCAAAGACTTCCCACCCCAGAGACCTGAACAGCTACAGACCAGTGGCCCTGATGTCTCACCTGATGAAGACTCTGGAGTGACTGCTCCTTGATCACCTCCAGCCCCTGGTGGGACCAGAGATGGATCCACTCCAGTTTGCCTACCAGCATGGCATCAGGGTGGAGGATGCAGTGATCTTCCTCCTTCACAGTTCCCTGTTCCACCTGGAGAAGCCTGAGAATATGGTGAGGATCATGTTCTTTGACTTCTCCAGTGCTTTCAACACCATCCAACCATCCACCATCCACCATCCTGCCTTGAGCTGTCTGGTCAGGGTGCCTCTCCATTTGGAGCAGTCCGTTGCAAGGTCCTCCCAGCGCTCTGTGTTGATCTCCAGTGCCTTCATGTCTCTCTTGCAGACGTCTCTAAAGCGCAGCTGTGGGCGGCCAACGTCTCTCCTGCCAGTTGCCCGTTCTCTGTAGAGGACGTCTTTGGCGATTCTGCCATCCTCCATACGGTGAACGTGGCCTAGCCAGCAGAGCCTGCGTTGCCTGATTAGAGTGAACATGGAGGGAAGGCCGGCGCGGGACAGAACTTCTGTGTTGGGCACTTTGTCCTGCCAGGATATGTCCAGGATGTGGCGAATGCAGCGCAAGTGGAAGGAGTTCAGTCTCTTTTCCTGCCGGGCGTATGTTGTCCACGTCTCACTCCCATAGAGCAGTGTGCTGATGATGCAGGCATTGTACACTGCCATCTTCGTCTTGACAGAGAGTTTGGGATTCTCCCACACTCGTGTGGTGAGGCGAGCGAGTGTGAAGGCTGATTTTCCAATCCTCTTGTCGATCTCTGTATCAAGGGAGAGGTTGTTGCTGATCGTGGACCCCAGGTACGTGAACTGATTCACGACCTCCAGCTCGTAGTCGTCGATGGTGATGGTTGGTAGTGCTTCCGTGCCTTGCGCCAAGACGTTAGTCTTCTTCAGGCTGATGGTAAGCCCGAAGTCCTTGCATGCCTGGGAGACGTGGTCCATCAGGGTCTGAAGCTCCTGCTGTGTGTGGGTTGCGACTGCAGCGTCGTCTGCGAACAGCATGTCTCTGATTAGAGCCTCACGTACTTTGGTTCTGGCTTTCAGGCGGGCGAGGTTGAAAAGCCTGCCGTCAGATCTTGTGTGCAGGTAGATTCCCTCTGTTGCTGTGCTGAAGGCATGCCTCAGGAGCATAGCAAAGAAAATCTCAAAGAGGGTTGGCGCAAGTACACAGCCCTGTTTAACTCCGCTGCGTATGTTGAATGGCTCTGAGACGTTGCCATCGTGCTGCACTATCCCCTGCATGTTGGTGTGAAACGATTCGATGAGGCTTTGCAACTTTGGTGGGCATCCTATCTTTGGCAGGATCTTGAAAAGGCCCTCTCTGCTGACCAGATCGAACGCTTTGGTGAGGTCGATGAAGGCGACGTACAGGGGCATGTTCTGTTCTCTGCATTTCTCCTGGAGTTGGCGGATGGAGAATATCATGTCTACTGTCGATCGCTCAGTGCGGAAGCCACACTGAGACTTGGGGTAGACATGTTCGGCAAGCTTCTGTAGACGAACGAGAACAACTCATGTGTAGACTTTGCCAAAAACGCTGAGGAGGGAGATCCCCCTGTTGTTGTTGCAGTCGCTTCTCTCCCCTTTGTTTTTGTAGAGAGTGATGATCTTGGCGTCCCTCATGTCCTGTGGTACGGCACCTTCCTTCCAACACTGGCAGAGGACGTCATGCAATGGCAGCAGTAGGGCGGTCTTGCAGTGCTTGATCAGGTCAGGGGGTATGCCGTCGTTGCCGGGTGCCTTGCCAGCGGCCAAGCTATCAATGGCCTTGCTGAGTTCGTCGATGGTTGGCTCGGCGTCAAGTTCATCCATGGATGGCAGGCAGTCGATAGCATCAAGGGCTGACGGTGTCACGGTGTTCTGTCTGGAGTAGAGGTCGGAGTAGTGTTCCACCCATCTCTCCATCTGCTTGTTCTTTTCTGTGATCATCTCCCCAGTGGAGGATTTGAGGGAGGCCGTCTTGCTCTGAGCCGGACCAAGTGCTTTCTTGATGCCATCGTACATACCATGGATGTTCCCTGTTATGGCAGCGGTTTGAATGTCTTGGCTGAGCTGAGTCCAGTACTCGTTGGCACAGCGCCGAGCAGTCTGCTGAACTTTGCTTCTCGCAGCCCTGAGAATCTGGAGATTCTTCTTGTTTGGGTACTTCTTGTACTCAGCAAGTGCTGAGCGCTTGGCTTCAATGACGGGGGTCATCTCGGTCAACTTGGCATCAAACCAGTCCTGTGACTTCGAGGTCTTCCTCCCAAAGGTAGCCAAGGCTGTGCGGTGGATGGTGTTTCGCAGCTCTTCCCACTTCTGCTTTGCAGATTTTCCTTCTTGTGGTACACCAAGTTCCTTCTCAAAGGTGGAGGCAAACTGCTCAACAAGTTCTGGTTGAGCCATCTTGCTGGTGTCAACCCGTGCCTTTCCAGGCTGTCTAGCACGATGGAATTTCTTCAGCTGCAGCCTGACCTTGCAACACACCAATGAATGGTCTGTGTCGCAATCTGCACTCTGGAACAAATGGGTGATTAGCACGTTCTTCAGTGAGGTGTGCCTGGTCAGGATCAAGTCCAGCTGGTGTCAGTGCTTTGAGCGCGGATGTTGCCAGGAAACCTTGTGTTGGAGCTTGGTCTTGAAGAACGAGTTTGTGATGCACAGATCGTGATATGTGCAGAACTCGAGCAGCCGCCGTCCGTTGTCGTTCATTCTGCCCACGCCAAAAGGTCAAAGACAGGAGGGCCAGGAGTCGTGGTCAGCACCCACTCTGGCATTGAAGTCTCCAAGGAGAATGAGTTGTTCAGAGTTGGGGATGATCCTGACAGTTGTTGCGAGATTCTCATAGAACTCGTCTTTTGCCTCTGGTGTGGCTGTCAGTGTTGGGGCATACACACTGACGAGGGTGACTGGGCCTTGAGTGGTGTTCAGGCGGAGGGTGAGGAGTCGTGCAGAGCCAGTGCTGCCCGGTTCCACCATCTTCAGCAAGGTGTTCTTCACTGCAAAGCCCACTCCGTGTTCCCTGTGTTCGTCACTGCCCTTTCCCTGCCAGTAGAACGTGTAGTCCTTCTCTCTCAGTGTGCCTGCGTCAGCCAACCGTGCTTCCTGGAGAGTGGCGATATCCACTCCCAGTCTCTTCAGCTCATTATTGATGATGGCAGTCTTCCTGGTGTCGTTGATGTCCTTGAGGTTAGCAGCGAGTCCTGTCATCATAGTGCGGACGTTCCAAGTTCCCAGTTTTAGAGTTGGTCTCTTTTGTTTTATTGTCTTGCCTGGTGCGAAGGTTCTCAGCCTGCTGTTCGAACTTCTCCTCATCCCCATGCACCCAATGAGGAAAGCAACCTGTGGCGGGACAACACCTTATTGGCTGGGGGATGCCCAGCTTGAGGTGGGCGGTAGCTGTCCAGTGAGATCCGATGATCCCTCCCACCGTCGGGAACAACCCCTGGCGCCGCGCTCTACGCCAATTGAGCAGTGGCTTATAACCAGTAACTGTCATTCCCCGTGTTTTGTCTACGCCAAAGGCGAAGCTGGAGTGTCCTCTCCAGTAATCCGGTGTTCTACCTTCCAGCGTTGGGCGTTGGTAGGATTCAAGCCTGGGCAGGAAGATATGGAGGACAAGATGTTACCCATGCAGCATGTCCCCCCTCTCCACGTCACTGATGAATCCAAAGGAACAGCAGGGCTGCTACAGTTTGGCACCAGCGCCGTTACAGGAGCTGCCAGAACGATGTTGAGCACAACAGAGAACTGCCTTAGGCGCTCCGACTCCGGATTTTTCCTCAGGGTTGACTCCTGAAGCCTTTCCCGTGACCGGGTATGCCGCAAGGCAGCGGAGGTTTGAAATCAGGGTTTACCTTCCCCTAGATGGGCTACCTTCCCAGGTTGACGAGCCACCATCTACCCGAAGCATCTGGTTTTAAGGTGCCAGAGATCCGCCCTCGCCCCTTCTCCTATTAGTAAAAGCAGTTCCGCCAGGCTTAGAGACTAAACCACACGGGCAGGCTAGGAGTTGGACTTAGTTGTCAGAGGCTTTTCGAGACGCACGCCATAAGGAGCATTTTATGAGCACTGGGAGCTTAACCCCAGTGCCGCTCCTGGCTATGACAACCTTGGAACCAGATCCTGGACTACCTCACAAACCGGCCACAGTTCGTGAGAACCTGGGATTATGTGTCCGACACGATCATCGGCAGCACGGGGGGCCCCCCAGGGAATGGTTTTGGATCCCTTCCTGTTCACCCTTTATATTGCGGACTTCTCACACAACACAACACACTGCCATCTACAGAAGTTCTCTGATGACTCTGCGATCATTGGCTTCATCTCCAATGGAGATGAACCTGAGTACAGAGGGCTTATCCAGGACTTCGTGGACTGGTGCCATTGGAACTGCCTCCAGATCAACGCGAGGAAAACTAAGGAGCTGGTGGTGGACTGCCACAGGCAAGGAAAACCCCTTACAGCACTAGTAAACATACAGGAAACAGACATTGAGATGGTGACATCCTACAAGTACCTGGGTGTTCATTTGAACAATAAACTAGACTGGTCACACAATACCGACACACTCTACAAGAAGGGACAGCACAGGCTGTTCCTACTGAGGATGCTCAGGTCTTTTGGTGTACAAGGGGTGCTCCTGAAGACCTTCAACGATTCGGATGTGGCATCAGCCATCACTTTTGGAGTGGTCTGCTGGGGCAGTGGCATCACAGCAGCTGATAGGAAGAGACTGAACAATCTGATCAAGAAAGCTAGCTCTGTCCTGGGGCAGGGCCTTGACCCAGTGGAGGAGATAGGAGAGAGAAGGATGGTGGCTAAGCTGTCATCTCTGCTGGAGTCCGAGTCCCACCCTATGCAGGACATATTGAACGCAATGAGGAGCTCATTTAGCAGTAGGCTACATCATCCTAGGTGCACAACTGACAGGTTTCGCAGGTCTTCCTACCTACGGCTGTCAGACTTTATAGCCTAAGCAGGGCTGCTCGCAGAGATAGCAAAAAAAGTGACGACCTAATAGTACTGAATGCAAAAGACGCAACAGACTTAAACAAAATAGTCCCCTCCGGTATACAACTAGGACAAAATCAATCGCTACGGAGGGTGACAATATGTATGGGTACATATTCATACTATGTGGGGTAACTAAATAGACGGTTATGTTGTTTATTCCATCTAGCTACAATGCTCTGCACTGTGTATACAGCCGTGGACAAAATTGTTGGTACCCCTCTGTAAATGAAAGAAAAACCCACAATGGTCACAGAAATAACATGAATCTGACAAAAGTGGTAATAAATAAAAATTCTATGAAAATTAATCAATGAAAATCAGACAATGCTTTTGAATTGTGGTTCAACAGAATTATTTTAAAAAACAAACTCATGAAACAGGCCTGGACAAAAATGATGGTACCCCTAGAAAAGATTGAAACTAATGTGACCATAGGGACATGTTCAACCAAGATGTGTCCTCTAATTAACATCACAGGTGCCTACAAACTTGTAATCAGTCAGTCGGCCTATTTAAAGGGTGACAAGTAGTCACTGTGCTGTTTGGTGACATGGTGTATACCACACTGAACATGGACCAGATGAAGCAAAGGAGAGAGTTGTCTCAGAAGATTAGAAAGAAAATTATAGACAAGCATGTTAAAGGTAAAGGCTATAAGACCATCTCCAAGCAGCTTGATGTTCCTGTAACTACAGTTGCACATATTATTCAGAAATTTAAGATCCACCGGACTGTAGCCAACCTCCCTGGATGTGGCCGCAGGAGGAGATGGATAATACGAATGGTAGCAAAAGAGCCCAGAACAACCTCTAAACACATTCATGGTGAACTCCAAGGTCAAGGTACATCAGTGTAGATCGCACCATCCGCCGTTGTTTGAGCTAAAGTGGACTTCATGGGAGACGACCAAGGAGGACACCACTGTTGAAAACAAATCCTAACAAAGCCAGACTGGAATTTGCCAAACTGCATGTTGACAAACCACAAAGCTTCTGGGAGAATATCCTATAGACAGATGAGACAAAACTGGAACTTTTTGGCAAGGCACATCAGCTCTATGTTCACAGATGCAAAAATGAAGCATACCAAGAAAAGAACACTGTCCCTACTGTGAAACATGAAGGAGGTTCTGTTTTGTTCTGAGGCTGCTTTGCTGCATCTGGCACAGTGTGTCTTGAATCTGTGCAGGGTACAATAAAATCTCAAGACTATCAAGGTATTCTAGAGAGAAATGTGCTGCCCAGTGTTAGACAGCTTGGTCTCAGTCGCAGGTCATGGGTCTTGCAACAGGATAATCACCCAAAACACACAGCTAAAAACACTCAAGAATGGCTAAGAGCGAAACATTGGACTATTCTAAAGTGGCCTTCTATGAGCCCTGATCTAAATCCTATTGAACATCTGTGGAAGGAGCTGAAACATGCCATCTGGAGAAGGGACCCTTCAAACCTGAGACAATTGGAACAGTTTGCTCATGAGGAATGGGCCAAAATACTTGCTGAGAGGTGCAGAAGACTCTTTGACAGTTACAGAAATCGTTTGATTGCAGTGATTGCCTCAAAAGGTTGTGCAAGAAAATATTAAGTTAAGGGTACCATCATTTTTGTCCAGGCCTGTTTCATGAGTTTTTTTTTTTTTTTAATAATTCTGTTGAACCACAATTCAAAAGCATTGTCTGGTTTTCATTGGTTAATTTTCATAGAATTTTTATTTATTACCACTTTTATCAGATTCAAGTTATTTATGTGATCATTGTGGGTTTTTCTTTCATTAACAGAGGAGTACCAACAATCTTGTCCATGTGTGTATATATTTATATATTTACATATGTGTACATATGTATATTCACTGCTCTTATTTTCTTATCTTCTAAATTACTGCTCTGAGTGTTGCTATCCCCCGTGCTGTTGCAATCCTGGAATTTCCCCTTTGTGGGACTAATAAAGGCTTATCTTATCTTAGATTGCGCACCACCACACCTCTTTGAAATGACTCTCCTCTTTCCAGCGCAAAGCGGGCACACTATCTGAGCTGAGCCCCCTCCTCTTCATTGTGCTGACCCATGACTGTACACCGACACACAGCTCCAACCTGTTCAAGTTTGCGAATGACACAACTGTGGTGAGTCTCATCATCAATGGAGACAAGACCATCCTGACCATCTGCATCACAGTGTGGTACGGCACCTGCACCGCGTCCTGCCACAAGACCCTCCAGTGCATAGTGAGAACAGCTGAAAAGATCGTCGGTGCCTCTCTCCCCTCCCTTGAGGCCATCGAGAGCACCTGCCTCATCCACAAAGCCATCTGCATTGCAGGTGATCCCACCCACCCATCACACAGCTTCTTCAGTCTGCTGCCATCAGGGAGGAGACTGCGGAGTCTCCGGGCTAGAACCAGCAAACTCAAGGACAGCTTCATCCACCAGGCTGTCAGGAAGCTCAACTCTCTCCCTGCTCTGCCCCCTCTCCCCCCCCCCCCACACACGCACGAATCCTGGACTCTGACACCCCCTCCCCCTCTACAACAACTGAACTCTGCCATCCCCAGGTACTGTTCACTCCCCCCACACACACTGATTTCAGGAGCTTCAAACTGAACTCTGTCATCCAGGAACTGTTCACTCCAACACACATACACACACTGATCTCAGGGCTGCACCAGTCACTTTATATAGCAATGGACTGCTCTCTTCGCACTACATGCCACTTTAACCTTCTATATGCCCTGATATGTGCCTTAAGTCACTACATGCTGTCTTTATTTTTATCGTATTTAGTTATTTTGCACACCCTTAATATTTTTAGTTAGCTTCTGGTTGGGAGTTGGTTTTCTTTGTGCTTATGTTTGATGTTTAACATTTAATGTTTGTTGTTAGATATACTTTATATATTCATATTTCTTACTTAGTGTTTACCTTGCTGCACCGTGGGCCTCAGAGTAATGTAATTTCAATTCTCTGTATCTGCTGTACATATGGCAGAATGGACAATAAAGCTGACTTTGACAGTCTACTGGTAATTTGATGGCATGACACAAGGCGTAAAAATGGACAATGCGCTGACAGAAACTAACAAAACCACTGGCGCATGGCAGAAACTCTGTCAGAAAAGTGTGTGGATGACCATCAAAAGAGGGCCCCTAATAACTTGGCTCAGTTTACACTTCCCAGCACTTCGTTCCAGCACTTCCCAACAAAGCTGAGCTTGAGTGCTAAGTTAATGATTTTCCAAGGAAAATGAAATCATGTTAATCACATTAGACACTCTACCAATTAAGATCAAAAGCTATTTCAATCAAAAAAATCTTAACAGGCCAAGTCACATGTTAACATAGGACCCCTTCTTTGATATAACCTTCACAATTCTTGCATCCATTGAACTTGTGACTTTTTGGGGAGTTTCTGCTTGAATTTCTTTGCAAGATGTCAGAATAGCCTCCCACAGCTACTGTTTTGATGTGAACTGCCTCCCACCCTCACAGATCTTTTGCTTGAGGATGCTTCAAATGTTCTCAATAGGGTTGAGGTCAGGGGAGGATGGGGGCCACAACATGAGTTTCTCTCCTTTTATGCCCATAGCAGCCAATGACACAGAGGTATTCTTTTCAGCATGAGATGGTGCATTGTCATGCATGAAGCTAATTTTGCTACAGAAGGCACAGTTCTTCTTTTTGTACCAGGGAAGAAAGTGGTCAGTCAGAAACTGTATATACTTCGCCAAGGCAATTTTCACACCTTCAGGGACCCTAAAGGGGCCTATCAGCTCTCTCCCCATGATTGCAACCCAAAACATGACTCCGCCACCTCCTTGCTGACATTGCAACCTTGTTGGGAAATGGTGGCCATCCACCACTCCATCCATCTGGACCATCCAGGGTCGCACGACACTCATCAGTAAAGAAGACTGTTTGAAAATTTGTCTTCATGTATTTCTGGACCCACTGCAACCATTTCTGCTTGTGAGCATTGGTTAGGAGTGGCGGAACAGTAAGTTTATGCATGACTGCAAGCCTCTGGAGGATCCTACACCTTGAGGTTCGTGGGACTCCAGAGACACCAGCAGCTTCAAATACCTGTTTGCTGCTTTGTAATGGCATTTTAGCAGTTGCTCTCTGAATCTGATGAATTTGTCTGTCAGAAACCTTCCTCATTATGCCTTTATCAGCATGAATGTGTGTGCTCTGAATCAGCCACAGATTTCTTCACAGTATGATGACCATGCTAAAGTTTTTGTTCAATATCTAATGTTTTCATACCTTGTCCAAGACATTGCACTATTTGATGCTTTTCGGCAGCAGAGAGATCCTTTTTCTTTTCCATATTGCTTGAAACCTGTGGCATGCTTAAGAATGTGGAACATCCTTCTTAAGTAGTTTTCCTTTAATTGGGCTCATCCGGCAAACTAATTATGACAGGTGTCTGAGATTGATATCAGTCATCCAAAGAGCCCTGAGACATGAGTTTAATTGAAAAACAAAAAAAAAATGAATGTTTATGACATTAAAATCCTTTGCATAATAATTTGTAAGGCGGTGTACTGCCATCATCTGACATAAACTACTTACAGATCGCTGCAACACACTACCTAAGCTGTCAAAATTTCTAATCTAACGCCATCCTGCATGAAACAACACACACACACACACACACACACACACACACACACACACACACACACACACACACACACACACACACACACACACACAGAGTAAACCGACTTATGACTCTTCAAGTCAGATACAATTCTTTTCTTTTCTTCCCCCAGCACTGGTAACTGTTTTTTTTTTTTTGTTTTTTTTTGTTTTTTTTTACTTTCTTCCTTTTCTAATTTTATCCTTCAATGTATTTTCATGCATTTGTGTGCACTTACATGTTTCTTTTTCTCTTGTTTATGTCACTGTCCAAAATCTTCAGGTCTTCACATAAAGCTCCCAAAAACACCTTGAAGAATAATCTAAGAGGGAGGAGGATTCCTTGAAAACATTCATTTTATAAGTACCGTACCAGACAAATAAAATGCACAGAGAAGGGAAAAGTGACTACTGCCATCTGGGCAGCCTCTTTTACAGAGGGAAGGGAAACCACCTGTCCATTGTAGTTTTGACCTCTGTGGTCTTCTATCCTATTCTCTTACAGCTATGCACTAGGCTCGATTCTGGGGGGCTTTCTGTCTGCCTACTCTTAGCAACAGCATCCTGGCCAGCATCGAAGCACCCTCTACTCCCCCCGTTTTCTTGTCCAGATGCAATTGGCTGTGCATGTGTGTGTGGCGGGGGAGGTTACTTAGGTTCAGGGTCTGACTTGGTTGTGCATATAATTCATCAGTTGTTTATCATAACCTTATACACTACTCACAAAAAGTTAGGGATATTTGGCTTTCAGGTGAAATTTATGGAAAATATAAAAAAGTTCAGCCTACAGTGATATTATATCAAGAAAGTAGGGCATTAAAGTAGAAGCATGCAATGGTGATTTCCTCATTTCAAACAATTTATTGAAAAAAAAGCCAACAACAGTGGCGGGTATACCACAACAAAAAATGTCAATGTCTCAATAACTTGTCATGTGCCCTTGAGCATCAATTACAGCTTGACAATGACGTCTCATGCTGTTCACAAGTCGACTTATTGTCTGCTGAGGCATGGCATTCCACTTCTCTTGAAGGATGGCCCTCAGGTCATAGAGATTGTGGGGTGCAGGGTTACGAACCTCTGCATGGCAACTCAGCTGAACCCATAGGTTTTCTATGGAATTCAGGTCTGAAGAAAGTGCAGGTCACTCCATTTGAGGTACCCCAGTCTCCAGAAGCCATTCCCTAATGATGCAACCTCGATGAGCTGGAGCATTGTCCTCCATGAAGATGAAATTAGGCCTGTGTTGTTCATGCAGGGGCACAATAACTGGATTAATGATGTTATTCAGGTAGTACTGGCTTGTCACTGTACCATTCACAAGGTGTAGGGCAGTTTTATCGATTTCTGTTGCAACCTGCTGATGACATTCTAAGCTCAGTGGCCACTTCCCTCTGAGAACATCCTGTTTGAAGCCTCACAATGGTGAGGTACTGTTGATCAATTGTGATGTATCGTCTTGGTCTCATGATGTCAAAATGTGAACAGTATGATGAAGATGACTTTGAACCAGACAATTTATTGGTTGATTCATGGATCAAACACCTGTTGTGAATTTTGCCATTAAGCACCTTATTAGAGAACAGCAAGTTATACAAAAAGTATTGAAACACTGAACAGCAGGACATGTGCATTCAAAAGGTTAGAGAAGGTCAAATTAAGTTCACCTTGTAAAGGTTATAGTGAATCTTAGGTGCATTCTGAAATTTCATCCAAAAGGCGAATATCCTTATCTTTTTATGAGCAGTGTAAATATCATATTTATTTATTTATTTTTTTTACAAAATTTACTGCAATAATTATTTGCCATTTAAATTCAATTCAATTCAACTTTATTTATACAGCACTATTTCACAACAACAGTCATCTCATAGCACTTTCAACTGTAGGGAAAGACCCCAGCAATCAGGTGATCCCCTGTGAGCAAGTGCTTGGCGAGGGTGGAGAGGAAAAACTCCCTTTTAACAGGCAGAAACCTCCAGCAGAACCAGGCTCAGGGAGGGGCGGTTATCTGCTGCGACTGGTTGGGGGATGAGGGGATAGAGAAGATGAAAAGAACAGACATGTAGAGAGCAAATAGCACAATGGGGACTCAATCTCTATGGGAGAGAACAAACAGATGTTATTGACCAGCAAAAAAAAAAAAAAAACATATTTCATTGAGAGTGAAGAAAGGAGTGAGGCCCAGTGCATTATTGAAGATCCCCCAGCTGTCTAAACCTATTAGCAGCATAACTAAGGGAGGGTTCAGAAACACATGATCCCTCCCTAGTTGTAGGCTATATCAAAAAGGAAGGTTTTAACCCTATTCTTAAAAACAGAGATCGAGTCTGACTCCCAAATCCAGATTGGCAGCGGGTTCCACAGGAGAGGAGCTTGATAACTGAAGGCTCTGCCTCCCATTGTACTTTTGGAGATTCTAGGTATTACAAATAATCCAGCATTTTGGGAGCATAGTGCTCTGTTAGGATAATAGGGTAGTATCAGATCTTTTAAATAAAAAAGGGGCCTGACTGTTTAGAGCTTTGTAAGTGAGAAGAATGATTTTAAACTTAATTCTAAACTCTATGGGAAGCCAATGAAGGGAGGCCAGAACAGGAGCAATATTATCTCTCTTTCTAGTACCTGTTAAAACTCTTGCTGTAGCATTTTGGATCAACTGAAGACTTTTTAAAGATGTTTTAGGACAACCTGATAATAAAGAGTTACAATAATCTAATCTAGAGCTAACAAAAGTGTGGATCAGTTTCTCAGCATCACTCTGAGACAAGATGCTCCTAATCTTGCCAATATTATGCAAATGATAGAAGGCAGTCTTAGAAACAAATTTAATATGTGAATAGAAAAACAGATCTTGATCAAAAGTAAATATCATCGTGGGTTTCTTAATTTCACTCTACAACGCCAATTGACTTTGGCAATGGCACAACAGCTGCAGGTAACCAGCTTGGTTGTAGGGACCTAGAAAGGACTAGATCTAGCTCGTAACCTGTGAATAATTTCCAAAATAAGCATGAAAGGCTTGTCCAATTAACTGTGTTGTTCTGGAAACAAATCTGAATGAATGTAAAAAGACACTTGCTATTAATGTAGCTGAGAAGACTGCACAACTATATTCCAAAGGATTAAAAACTATAACAATCTTGAGACAGATAGATAGATAGATAGATAGATAGATAGATAGATAGATAGATAGATAGATAGATAGATAGATAGATAGATAGATGTACTTTATTCAATTATTACTCTTACTCTTTAACAAACAGAAAAAGTTACATTTGCGGTTCACCAGAAGTAAGGTAGAAATACTGTCCCTGTATAGAATTAGCATGCTACAAAGTACATTGGATGTTGTGTAACACCCTCACCTTTGCATCTAACATCACTGTATGTGTACTTGGATTCTCCATCAGCTCCATGCCATGCTCACCAATTTAAAGTGTTCCATGAAAAAAACGAAAATATTTAACAAAAGCACAGGGAGAACATGTAAACTCCACACAGAAAGGTTCCTACCCCTGCCAGCCTGGGGATTTGAACATGGAACCTTTCAGTTGTTAGGCAACAGTACTAACCACTGTACCACCATGCTGCCCACAGGTTTGTGATAAAAAGCCAGCAAAAAAGAAATGGCTAAAATATGCTGACTTGAAATGTTAAGAATCCCAATAATTTTGATAAGTTTAATTTGTTTGAGTTTAGATTTGAACCTGAAAATGTCTTATGCAGTACGCGTCCATGATCAGTGTTGGGAGTAATGCGATACTGTAACGCCACTACTTTTGCAGTAACGTGCTGTAACAAAATTACTGCTTAAAAATTCAGTAATGCGTTACAGTTACTGAAATTTGATTAGATGCGTTACTCGTCAAATGCGATTGGCTTCAGGTGTGCTGGCAATGGAGTAGGTGTGTGCGTTGCTGGCTCCTGCTATATTTTTTTTTTACTTTTAAAACCCTATTTTGCTGTAAGCTGTTAATGTTTTGGACATTTAATACGTGCAGAATCTGTTTTGAAATATGTCCAAAACAAGAAAGCAGACTGAAAAGGAGGCAGCAGGGAACAATATTAACACCAGCTTAGCTGAGGATGCTAATATCAGCCTTAACCCTGCACTTGTTGCCTTGCTTGAGCAACACAGAATGTCCATAGCTGCTGACTTCAAAGCTTCATTTGAACTTATTAATGGTAAGCTGGACAAAATTCAAGCAGATGTGGCGAACCAGGAGCAACGCATTGGCGACCTTGAAAACAACGCGGAGGACGTCAGCCAGCGCCTAGCGGCGCTTGAAGTTACATGCGAGTCAATGCAGGAGGAGAACAAACTTTTGAAAAACAAACTTTCTGACCTGGAGGGAAGAAGCAGGAGGCTGAATATTCGTCTGGTGGGTCTGCCGGAGTCCTTTGATGTGGGTCCACGGCCATCTGAATTTTTTTCTCAGCTGTTGGTGGACGTCTTTGGCGCACAAACTTTGCCATCTCCCCCAGAGCTGGATAGAGCCCACCGCAGCCTCATGTCCAAGCCGGGTCCAAATGGGAAGCCGCGCGCTGTCATTATTTGTTTCCACCGGTTTCGGACCAAAGACTTGGTGATGAGAGAAGCGCGGAGACGCCGTGGGACTTTGGAATATCGTGGACATAAACTTCAGTTCTACGAGGATTATAACGCCGACGTTCAGAAGCAACGAGCCGAATATAAGGAGGTTATGTCCGAGTTGTACAAGAGAGGTTTTCGTCCTTCTCTTCTTTTCCCCGCCAGGCTCCGGATAACTCTTCCAGACGGCAAAAACCAGTGGCTGGCGTCCGTCTCGGAGGCCACCTGCTTCATGCAAACTATGGAGAGAAACCAGCAATTTTCGCCTTGAACTGGACATTTCTGGGTTGACCAGCTGCCGCGCTGGGCTGCTTGTTACTTCATTGAAGCTGCACTGACTGGACATTGATGCATTTTTAGATGTTTAAAAACAAGGTAAAATTGGCTCCCTATACGTTGTTGTTTACTTAATTCTTTTTTTTAATTTTATCTTATTTTTTTTTTTTTTTTTTTTAGGGTAAAACGTTCATATTATGCAGGATTGAAGCCAGTTGTATGGGAGCATTCTGTTAGGATGAAAATAGAGCTGGAGATGGAGCGGTTGCCGTTTTTTTGCAACTGGCTGGAGTGTTGTTATAGGTTTGGTTGTTGGATTTTTTTATTTATTTATTTATTTATTTTATTTTATTTTTTTTTGTTTTGTTTTTTTGTTATGGTTTTATTTACACCCCCCTTACCCCTTCCTTTTTTTTTTTTTTTACCCGTACCTCACTTTATTCTTCTTTGGGCTACACAACATAATATATAAATTTTACTCTTTGAATGAATAGTAATCTTACTTTGGTAAGCTGGAATGTGAAGGGGTTGAACCATCCAATTAAACGAAAGAGAGTCACGTCACGTCTAAAGCAGTTTAAGCCTGGGGTACTGTTTTTGCAGGAAACCCATTTGCAGGATTCCGACCACTTGCGTTTGTCAAAATGTTGGTCAGGACAATTTTTTCATTCAAATTTTAAAGCTAAGGCCAGGGGCGCTGCTATTCTTATTGATCGAAATATCCCATTTATTCCCTCTAATGTTGTATCAGATAAAAATGGACGATTTGTAATAGTATCAGGTAAACTTGGCGATAAACATGTCACTTTGGCTAATCTGTATGCACCGAATTTTGATGATGTGCACTTTTTTCGCAACCTTTTTTCGCAACTTCTAGATTTAAATACTCATTCTCTAATTCTTGGGGGTGACTTTAATTTGTATATGGATCCGATCTTAGATCGCTCGTCTTCAAAACCTGCTAGTCTTAATAAATCTGCAACTTATGTTAAGTATTTTCTTGAGGAATATAGCCTTACAGATCCTTGGCGTTTTTTACATCCTAACGGCAGGGACTATTCTTTTTTCTCTCACGTACACCATACTTATACCAGAATAGATTATTTTTTTGTTGACAATTTATTAATTAATAACCTTTGCTCTTGCAGTTATGATAGCATCTCGGTTTCTGATCATGCCCCTCTTGTACTTAAAATGATCCTCCATGGATGTGACTCCATGAGAAAGCATTGGAGATTGGATCCATTATTACTTACAGATGAAAAATTGGTTGCGAATATTTCTTCTAAAATTAATTTTTTTTTGAAAGAAAATAAAACTCCTGGTATGTCAAATAAAACGATATGGGAGACCATGAAGGCATTTCTTAGGGGGGAAATTATTTCATTGGCAGCATTTAAAAGACGATCCTTAATACAGGAACAGAAGGCTATTTTAGATCAAATCCTGGACATTGACAGACAATATGCTCAATCTCCATCACTCGCTCTGTACAAGGAACGTATGACATTACAAACTAAACTTAATTTACTTTCTACTCGACAAATTGAAGGTTGTTTAATAAGGAACAAGAGTGAATTTTATGAACATGGCGAAAAAACCAGTAAACTTCTAGCTAATCAACTACGTGGTATTAGAGCTAAGCAAATTATTACTGGAGTTAGGACAGATAAAGGAGAGGTGACATCTGACCAACAAGCGATTAATGATATTTTCAGGTCATTTTATTCCAAATTATATACCTCAGAATATACAACAAACTTAAAGGATTTGGAATTTTTTTTTGATTCTATTGATATTCCTTCGATTTCTTCAGAATCTCGGCAAATTTTAGAAGCTCCCATCACAAAAGAAGAAATTCAGCTGGCAATATCATCCATGCAATCAGGAAAATCTCCAGGACCTGATGGGTTTTCCGCTGATTTTTTCAAAAAATTCTCTGATGACCTCGCCCCTTTCCTTTGTCAAGTTTTTACAGAGTCGCTTGACTCTGGTACACTTCCTCCTTCATGCTATCAGGCCTGTATCACTGTGTTGCTTAAAAAGGATAAGGATCCTGTTGATTGTGCTTCTTACAGGCCTATTTCCTTGTTAAATACCGATGTTAAAATTTTGTCAAAGTTGTTAGCTTCAAGGCTGGAAAAGATTCTTCCTTTTATAATTTCACAGGACCAAACCGGTTTCATTAAAAATCGCCATTCTTTTTTTAACTTGCGGCGGTTGTTTAATATTATTTATACTCCTCACCACAACATACCTGAATGTCTTATTAGTTTGGACGCTGAAAAGGCATTCGATAGGGTTGAGTGGGAGTATTTGTTTTTTACTTTGGAGAGGTTCGGTTTTGGTCCTTCCTTCTGTTCCTGGATTAAACTTCTCTATGCTAGTCCTTTAGCTTCAGTGTTAACTAATTGTCGCTATTCTGACTATTTTAGACTTTACCGTGGTACGAGGCAAGGCTGTCCTTTGAGCCCGTTGCTCTTTGCCTTGGCAGTTGAGCCATTAGCTATTGCAATCCGTGGGAGCCGGGACTTTCTAGGCATTCGTAGGGGTGGCATTGAGCATAGGGTTTCACTCTATGCTGATGATCTTTTATTATTTCTCTCCAACCCACTTACTTCATTACCCGCTATACTTAATATTTTGGATAGTTTTAGTAGGTTTTCTGGTTATAAAATTAATCTTAATAAGAGTGAACTGTTTCTGATTAATGAAAAGATTCAAGTTCAGGATTTTGAAAATTTTCCTTTCAAGGTTGTTATTGATCATTTTAATTATCTTGGGATATGTGTCACTAAACAATTTAATTACTTGTTTAAAAATAATTGTCTCCCCTTACTTGACCAGTGCAAGTTAATACTTTCCAAATGGTCCCCATTATCCTTGTCTTTAATTGGCAGAATCAATTCTGTAAAAATGATGTTACTTCCAAAGTTTTTATATTTGTTTCAATGTCTCCCCATTTTTATTCCTAAATCCTTTTTTAAGTCTTTGGACTCTCTGATTACCTCATTTATTTGGAATGGTAAACATCCGAGATTGAGGAAAGTTTTTCTTCAAAGACCCAAATCAGTAGGTGGCATGGCTCTGCCTAACTTTCAATATTACTACTGGGCTGCAAATATCAGGTGCATGTTATATTGGAAACATTTTTATCTGGAACCCAAATCACCCATTTGGATCCTTATGGAGTCACATGTGGACAATCAAACTTCCCTACCGGCAATTTTAGGTTCACCACTTCCCCTTGCTTTGTCTACACTGGGTAATAATAAAGTAGTTCGTCAGTCTCTTAGAATTTGGTCTCAATTCAGGAAAAATTTCGGTCTTCAGTTTTTTTCCATTAGAAGTCCAATTGCCGCAAATCATTTATTTACCCCATCAACTATTGATAGTGCATTTCATATATGGCACAGAAAAGGTTTAAAATCTTTTGCGGATTTATATTTTGATGGTCAATTTGCAAGTTTTTCTCAACTTTCCACCAAATTCGACATCACTTCTACACATTTTTTCCGCTTCCTCCAGGTCAGACATTATGTGCAAACCATGACAAAACAATTCCCTCAAAAACCTTCTGATAATCCTCTAGATGATTTTTTATTAGTTAAACCAACTTCTAAGGGGGTAATGTCAGTTTTATATAATTTAATTTCAAATTTACAATCTTCTTCTCTGGCCGCTATCAAATTGAACTGGGAACAAGATCTTAATTTTACTTTTACTGATGAACTGTGGGACTCTATTCTTGGCCAGGTTCACACTGTATCAATGTGTGCTCGTCACGCTCTTATTCAATTTAAGATTGTACACCGGATGCACCTGTCCAAGGTTAAGTTAGCACGTATTTACTCGGATATAGACCCAACTTGTGAAAAGTGTGGTAGCGCTCCTGGCACTTTGCTTCACATGTATTGGTCCTGCCCTGCATTGATGAATTTTTGGCATTCTGTTTTTATCACTATGTCTGAAGTCCTGCAATATCAAATTAAACCTGATCCATTATGCGCCATTTTTGGTGTGGCTCCAGAACTTGTCTTGCCAAGTTCCAAATTAAAAGTATTCAAATTTTCATTATTATTGGCCAGACGTGCTGTATTACTGAAGTGGAAAGACTCTTCGCCCCCTTCACATTTACAGTGGATAAAAGATATAATGTCCTGTTTGGATTTAGAAAAAATCAGATATACAGTCTGTGGCTCTGAAAACAAATTCTATAAATTATGGCGCCCATTTCTTGATTTCTTTGAAAGACCCACGATTATAGTTTCTGAGTAGCTCATATCCCCTTTACCCCACCCCCACTTCACACACACAATTTTTCTTTGTATTTTTTTTTTATTGTTTATTTAAAGGTTTTTGTGCTTTGAAGCATTTACATTTGTTGGCTTTAAGTTCTAGTTTTTTACTGTTTGGTTGAAACAAAAATGAAAATTTCTAATACTTTGTATTGTATTGATACTTCAATTAATAATAATAAAAAGACCTTTGAAAGAAAAAGAAGATGCGTTACTCGTTTTATCAATATGGATAGATATTTTTTTAGCGCAAATAAACTGACCCTACCATAACTGTGGAAGCTGTCAGTCTCCTTCACAGGTCGGTTTCCTGTCCTGCCCCAGTTCACGCTGCAGCCTGGTAGGAAGAAATGCCGTGGCGGTGGCGACTTCACATATCGAGCCCTGATCACCTGTTGTCCGAGCAGTGAGTAGCCTCCAACAGCTCCTACCTCTATGGTTAAACATGAGTATTTTTTGAGCAGGAAGCTCGCATTTAATGTCCACACTAAATGCATTTAAAGTTTTCTGACGTACAGAGAAAAAGTGACTGTGATTTGTTGCAGTAAACAGCTTAAGGTGAACGTTCATTTATCTGTGCTTTCTGTTTTATTTTTATCTTATTCATTTACATGCTGTTGTGATATGGAACTATTTCATGGAAGTGAATCCTCTAAATATGTGTTTTTAATGGGCTGGTCCAGGGGTGTCAAACATGTGGCTTGTGGGCAAAAAACGGCTCACTGGGGGGTCCAACATTTTCTCTGTGAATTTACAGCTTTATTTCTAGTAAATTTCTGACTTTCTACTGATTACAATAGTTTATGTAAATCTGAGACATTTTTTCTCAGTAAGATGAGATTTTTTTTTCTCACCAGTTTTCTTTTTCTTTTTTCTGATGAGAACAAGGGGCCCTCAATCTTGCTATGTGTGCAAGATGATTTAAGTATGCATTTAAAAGTAACGTGAAAGTTACTTTTCCACATAACTAGTTACTTTAATCATGCAGTACCTCAAAAGTAACAGTTACTTTTGAAAAGAAGTAACTAGTAACTGTAACTAGTTACTATTTTTTAGAAACTTGCCCAACACTGTCCATGACATACTTTCACATGTGAATGGGCTGCAGCGATGTGTTTAATCTAAGGAGGAGGGGAGATGAGGAAGGACGACTTCAGGAAACTGAGAGAATGAGAAAGGGAAGGGAAAATGAAATGGAACCTTTTGTACTCATCCCCCCAGTGGATTCTTTGATACGGTCTGCAATACATAATGATATGCAAATATGACAAAATATGAAAGTGCTGCTGAGTGGAGAAATCTGGCCTAATGCACCGTTTTCAGAGTTGGGAAAATGTCTTTCAAGCTGTAGAATTCTTTTGATTTGCCTCTTAAGAAGTCCTCATTCAGGCATCACTCCCTATTCCAATCTGCCAGTCTTAATTTCTCCCCTTCTCTTTCACATGGAGTGAAATGTTTTCATCAGTCATACTTCTTCCCCAACTTCTCTCCCCCACTCAACTCCTCATCCCCAAGGGAGAATGTATAGGCTCAATATGGCCCAGAGAAAAACACATTCTAGAGCTCTTAAGTCAAGGTCACCTTCAGAAGAACCACTGGAGCTCTGGGCATTATTAAGAGCCACATGTGAAAGCCTCAAAGACCAAAGGGAGATGGATTAGGGGGATAGAATTCATGCCACTAGAACCTCATAGAGGGAAGCGCTGCCATGGTGATTGGACTAAGCCACACCAAGCAGACAACTCGAACAGACCAGATGAATGACTGCGTCTTGATTTTGTGAGTTTGTCAGCATTTAAACACGCCAGGAAGACTACAGCCAATGGCAAAAAGCATACGTCCTGCACCTGCACTCACTCATTCACTACACGCAACAGCCAATCAGAGTGCTCCATTTCACCAACAAGTCCGTTGGTGAAAAAACCTCGTCTGCATTTTTTTTTTTTTTTGGTGATTCAACATGTTGATTCAACCAAAAGACAGCAGACAAGGTTTGTTTTGTACCGACGGTGCTGGACACACAAAGCAAACGAGGCTCACTGACAGCTTAAACTCAGTAGATTACTGATCTTCAGCTGGATGTGTCTCTGGCCTAAGAGGTCTAACCCTAAAGAGGCATTCACACCAAATGCAAAGCAAATTTTTTTCACAGGGCACAAATATATGCAGTCAATGGAGTCAAGAGGCAACACACATGCGTTTGTGTCCAAGAGATGGCACTAGCTAGTAATGGCCTTGAGATTCTACCGTCACCAGAGCAAAAGTACCAACATTGGGACTTCCGGTTATGGCTGCCACGTAGGACGGACGTGTCTCGCTCTGCTCTGCTCCTGGAGAAAAAAAATCGGCAAATAACTCTCTCATTTGGGACAGAACGTATCCCAGCATTTGGGCGAGGATATGTCGGCGAAGCCTAAGGCTGGAAAACCAGGAAAAGGAAAAAGCGAGCCGCCGAAACAGTCCAAATTAACGGACTTTCAGGTCTGTGACGCAGCAAACAGGGCTCCATATATGGCGGAGGAGGCTGGCAACGCTGCGATTTCTGCGGGGAATGGCGCAGATGCGCTGATGGCTGCCATGAGTTCAATGAGAGCGGACTTTTCCTCTAGATTTGATGGGATTATGACAGCGTTGGAAGGAATAAGAAAGGAATTGGGTGACTGTGTAGAACGAACGGCGCAGATGGAGCTCCGTCTCGCTAGTGCTGAAGATGACGTCACCCGTCTTCAATTAAAGGTGCGCACTTTGGAAAAAAAAAATAAATCTCTGGAAGATAATATTTTGGATTTGGAATCTCGGTCGAGACAGAATAATTTGAGGCTGGTGGGTCTTCCAGAGGAATCAGAAGGTCGGGACGTATGTTCCTTTCTGGAAAAGTGGATTCCGGAGGTGCTGGGCAGCGAGGAGTTGCAATCAGCAGTGGTTCTGGAAAAAGCACATCGCATTGGCCCACGGAGAGATAAGGGACCGCCGAGGACCTTAATTATGAAGTTTCTTAACAACAGAGACAGGATGAAGATCTTCAACGCTGCACGAGCTAAAAAAGGAGAGATTAAACACCAGGACCAGCAGGTGCGGTTCTACCCAGATTTGGCCACAGGAATCCAGCAATTGAGGAAGCAGTTTGATCCCGTACGTAAGGAGCTGCGCAACCTTGGGATTCGTCATGGTGTAATCTATCCTGCGAGACTGCTGACCACGTATGAGGGCAGAACCCACATCTTCAAGACCCCAGAGGAGGCGCAGGAGTTCATCAAGAAGATCAAAGAAGAAGAAGAGACTGGTGGGAGCTAAGCATGAACAAAATATAAGGTAGAATAATTAAGCATTTGCACAGGCATCTGACTGACTTGAAGTAAATAGTAAGTTTACAAAATATAGATTGTATTATATATTAAAAAAAAACAAAACAAAAACAAAACAAACAAAAAAAAAAACTATGATGTACAAAGTTGTTAAAAATTTTGGAGTTAAGTTGGAAAACTACAGAGGAGAGTTAATGTTACGTCATTAAAAGCAGTAGAGTTAGGGTGATTGGGAGGATGAAGAAGGAGTGGCTTAGGCTGTTCCCCGTGGGTGTGGAACGGTCGATGGCTATATCGGGAGACAGAATTTTTCTTTTGATTTTGGGGGGTTTGCCACAAGTGTGGGAAGGGGAAATTTGTTTGTGTGTAGTTTGTAGGATGAATGTTCAACCACTCATGTTTTTGCTTCTCTGTATGAGCATGTTTACACTGCAAGGTAATCCCAAACTCTCTATTGATCATGGACCAAAGTGTTAATCTTAATTTAACTTCATGGAATTGCAGAGGTCTACAAAATTTAAAAAAACTTAAACAAGTTATGAATAAAATAAAGGACATGGGTTCAAGAATTGTGTTTTTACAAGAAACTCATCTGATAGAGGAGGATGTTAAAAGAATTAGGAGTAGATGGCAGGGAAGTGTATTCACCTCTTCATTTTCATCCCGAGCCAGGGGAGTTATGACTCTCATACATAAATCAGTTCCTTTTCAAGTGAAAAATGTAATTGGAGACAAATTTGGAAGATATGTAATCATTCAAGGTTCTTTGCTATTAGAAAATATAAATCTTGTGAACTTATATGGTCCCAATATAGATGATCAGAAGTTCTTTGCTAATTTATTTCTCATCTTATCATCACTTACAGGGCAACATATAATAGCAGGGGATTTTAATTGTACATTGAATCCAGGTGTGGATAGATCAACAGGACTGGATTGTACGCACATTGGATGTAGGATGACTATTAATCATTTTATGAAAGAATTGAGATTGTTAGATATATGGAGAGAAATGAAACCACAAGTTAAAGCCTATTCTTGTTATTCCAGTACCTACAAGACATTCTCACGTATTGATTATTTTTTGATTTCCACAGAATTAAGGTCCAAGATTCAAAACTGCTTTTATGATAACATCGTGATCTCTGATCATGCACCCTGTTGTCTAATATATGTAGATAAAAAATTGACAAAGGAATCAGGTAGATGGCAATTTCAGCATAAATGGCTTCAGGATGAGGAATTTGTCAAGTATATAGAAAAACAGATAGACGAGTTCTTTGACATCAATACTACACAAACATCAGCATGTGTAAAGTGGGAGGCTTTCAAAGCTTTTATTAGGGGGCATATTATTAGTTATACAGGATCAAAATCTAAGAAGACTCGAGAGGAGAGAGCTAAATTGGAACATAAAATAAAAAATCTTCAGGAAAAAGTGTATGCAGGAAGTGACCCAAGGTTGGAGAATGAATTACTGATTTTGAGAGCTGAATACGACAAAAAATCAGCGAATAGAGCTGCCTCGAGTCTTCTAAGATTGAAACAATCTTTTTATGAACAAGGTGAAAAATCAGGAAAATTATTAGCATGGCAGATTAAACAATTGGAAATTAAAACACCAATTACCAGTATTATAAGTAAGGGACAGGTAGTTATAGATCCTTTAGAAATTAATAGAGCCTTTAGAGATTACTATGAAAAATTATATGATACCAAAAATGAACCTGATTTAACAAAACTAAATGGGTTTTTGAACGAACTATCTATACCGTGTATTCCAAATGAAAACAGGGAGATATTGGAGTCTAAAATTAGTCAAGAAGAAGTTGGGCTAGCCATTGATAATATGAAATCAGGAAAAAGTGCAGGACCAGATGGTCTTCCAGTTGACCTTTATAAAAAATTTAAGAATAAATTAATAAAACCTTTTTTGGAAATGGTTTTAGAAGCATTTCAAAATAATAATTTACCATCATACATAAATAATGCCTTAATTATACTGCTGCCAAAACCAGGTAAGCCCTCTAATAAATGTGAAAATATGAGACCAATAAGCCTATTAAACGCCGACCTTAAGATAATCTGTAAAATTTTAGCAAGACGAATACAAGAAATTTTACCAAATATTATTAATCGAGATCAGAATGGCTTTATAAAGGGTAGACAAGGCTTCCATAATGTAAGAAGACTATTTAATATTATCTATTTTAATAAAGAAGCACCGGATACAGCTCTCCTATCATTGGACGCCGAAAAGGCCTTTGATAGAGTTGAATGGCCCTTTCTTTTTGAAGTCCTACAAAGGTTTGGACTTGGAAATAATTTCATAAAATGGGTTCAAATAATATACAATAATGCTACAGCAGAAATCCTAACAAATAACAATATTTCAAAACCAATAAAAATCAATAGAGGATGTCGACAAGGCTGTCCACTCTCACCTTTACTGTTTACTATGGCAATTGAACCTTTAGCGATAGCGATACGTTTACATTCACAAATATATGGAATTAAAGTTGGACCAACAGAACATAAAATCTCCCTGTACGCCGATGATATAATTTTGTTTATGTCGAATCTAAAAAAATCAATTCCAACCTTGTTGAATTTAATAAAGAATTTTGGGGAAATATCAGGATATAAAATAAATAAAACTAAATCTTCAATATTAATGCTAAATGAGACCCAGAGAAATTACCCAGCCCCTGAGGTAAATCAATTCAATGTTGTAAATCAGTTTAAATATTTAGGAATCCAAATTATGCCTAAGCTAGAATCAGTCGCCAGTGTCAACTATGAAGCCTTAATGTCAGATATCAGTGAGTTAACTCAGAGATGGATGTCACTACCAATGTCGATGATCGGGAGAATCAATATACTTAAAAGTAATATTTTACCTAAAATACTTTATTTATTTCAATACATTCCCTTATCACCACCTTTAGATCTATTCTCAAGAATAAAAAAAAAGTTAGTGGAATTTATATGGAACAACAGGAGGGCTAGATTACGTCTGTCTTTATTATATTTACCATTTGATCGTGGAGGTCTGAAATGTCCAAATTTTATGTTGTATTATTGGTCGGCACAACTGAGGTCTATGACATATTATTTTTCATCAAATGATCTCCCTCACTGGACTGAAATGGAATCATACAATTTACCTTTACCTCTTCCCATATTCATATACTCAGATTCGGCAAAAAAATTACAAAAACAAGTTAAAAATCCATTTGTAAAGCATATGATCAAAATATGGTGTGAAGCTAAAAACTATTTAAAAGAACCACAGTTATTGTCACAATTTAGTCCAATATGGGGTAATCAATATTTTAAACCAGGGAGAGCGGACGCTGTATTTAAAGTATGGAATTTAAAAGGGATACAAAAGATTCAGGATTTATATTTGCCATGTGCAGACAACATAATGTCTTTTGAAGAGCTGAGGATCAAATTTAATCTCAATAGAACACATTTTTTTAAATATCTTCAACTTAGAAACTTTATTCGATCAAATCAAAATAAAGCTCTCACTCGACCTATTTATTCATCCTTGGAAAAAATGATGATGAAAGATAGTAAAAGAAAGGGTATTATTTCAGAGTTTTATAACTCATTGACACTATCTTCAAGTGAAAATTCACTGAAAAGATTAAACTACTGGAAAGAAGATCTGCAAATTGAAATTTCAGAGGAACAATGGGAATTGGCTTGTACAGAAGCTCAAACCAAATCAATAAATGCACGCCTTAAATTGATACATTTCAAATGGTTAATGCGGATGTATGTTACACCGGAGGAGTTAAATAGATATAACAAAAATATACCAGATACATGCACAAAATGCATGGAAAGTAAAGGAACCCTATTTCATTGTTTATGGGAATGTAGATTAATAAGAATGTTTTGGGAAGAGGTGAGGGTAACAATTGAAAAAATAATCTCAAAACAAATCATATTGAATCCTAAACTGTTTTTGTTGGGTCTGTACCCAGAAAAGCATAATTTCAATAAAAGTGAAAGAACATTCATAGACCTCAGTTTGCTTAATGCCAAAAAATGTATTGCACTATTATGGAAAAAGACTCATAGACCAGATGTGACTCAGTGGTTAAGACAGATGTTAACAAACCTTCCATTAGAAAGAATAACATATATACTGAAATCAAAGGAAATTGTGTTTGAGAATATATGGAGACCTTTTATTGATTATGTAAAAAATTTAAACATAACTCTTGAAGAAGAAGGTGAATGATGTGTGTGGACCTTGTAAATTCCAAACTGGTGAACATAATATGTATACTTATGTATTGGATTGTCTAGACTAAACAGAGGAGCATTGTTGAAGACTTGATTTTGTTGGTGGTTGTTGGTGTTTTTAGTGCATTTTTTTTTTTTGTAGTACTTTAGTGTTAGTGTTTGATTGTTTGTATCATGTTTGTTAAAAAAAAAAAAAGGTTCAATAAAGATATTGTGGAAAAAAAAAAGTACCAACATTGGACAGTAAACTGGAGGAGATGACGCTGTGATCACAAGATGTTTCAAGATTGTTGCCCAATAATCCAAGATGGCAACTTGCATCGGCCAAGCATAGACAAACTTTTCCACAGGTAGCTTTTTCTTGTCATTATCCCACTAACTAACTGTCTGTTCTTCTCTCTTTTTTCATATATCATTTTTGCCATCTGCTCAAAGGAGTTGGAGGAACTTGAGGATTTCATTGATGAGTTTTATCACCACTTCTGTGACATGGCAGAACCTAGCATTTCTCCCAGTAAGCCTCCCATTCCTCCTTCCTCAACTAAATGACCTAGACCCATGGATTTATCACTAACAACCCCCAAGAAATTACGGAGCAGCCCAGAGGTTAGTGACATCCTTTCCTACACTGAAAATAAACTTTCCAGCGTGGATGCTAGACTTGCGTTGGCCAAGTTGCTCCATAAAGAATTCCAGAACGTCCATGAAAGTCTGGAATTCAGCCAGGCACAGCTCATCTCTCTCTTGGAAGAAAATAATATATTGAAAAAAAATCAGTAAACACGCTAACCACGCAACTTGACATCGTTGTAAGAGAAAACCAGAAAATGAAAGAAACCATTCTTAACCTCAAATCACACAGCGTGAGATATTTTCCAGAATTGTGAAAAAAAAAAAAAAATCAATGAAAATTGTGACGATGGAGTGTCACCACTGTTATGATTTGTTGTATGTGTGTCTATATTGTTTGTAATATTGTAAATGTTATTATGATCATTTGTAGAAATGCACACATTATTTTAGGATCTGTCTTTGTCTAATTTGGAGTGCCTTTTGTGAGATAATTGTGTGGTTAATCATTTAGGTAAACAATCGGTGATTGTATAATGCACATACCTTTGCCAGCGTGCTTCCTGTGGGTGTCCGGGCAAAAGACTCTGGGGGTTGAACGCCATTTTAAAGGACACCAGCAGGAAGGAAGCATGTATGGTAAGGTTAGAGGGGTGGTTTAGCATTTGTAAATAGGGGTTCGAATTATTTATTGAATTATTTATATGGTTATTTATTCTATGTTATTTATTTACTCTGTATATAGTTGGAATTATTTATGTATTTTAGATATTAGTGGGTATGTGTAAAGAATGGAAAAATGTTTATTGTCTTACCTGGGGTTATGGTAGGGGCTAATCAGCCCTAATTATCTCGAATAGTATTTAACAGGTGTGGTTAATGATAATGGGTATTCATTCATTCCTCGGTATTCTTGGTTGATGGTGAATTGTTCATTCTTTGATGAAGAGTCGTGTCAGATGTTTTCTTGGGAATTATGTACTTGTAAGTTTGTCAAAATAAAAATTGGAAAATTGAAAATCTGGCCACTACACCGTTTGTTACATTTGGTGGCAGCGGTGGTCCGTTCCCAGGATGTCGTAGCCTTTGGTGGAAGTGGTGAAAGACCACGAGACGGAAGGACTCATGGCCAGAAGGAAAGTGAGGCAAGAGGAGCAGTCTGACCTGGATGCAGGTATGGCAGCTGAGGACCCGGGAGTCAGTGGACTGGGCGAGCTCGAGGAGCTAAGGTGCCTGGTGAAATCTTTGGTGCGTTCGCTGACTCTCAGGGATCGTCAGATGGAGGAAGAAGCCGCTCTTCAGGACCAAAGGTGGCGGACTGTGGATGGTCAAATTCGTCGAATGGAGTCACAGGTTGCAGAGCTGAGAGAGGAGTATGGGAGCCGGGCTGAACGTAGTGGTGATGACGGCGCTTCGAGGGAGGTCCCCGGGGTGACGGCCAGTCGGGTCGGCCCGCAGGAGGATGATTTGCCACTGCAGGTGCAGCCAAGGAGGCCACGAACACACCACGAGCCCAGGCTGAATCCTCTCTCTCCCGAAGATGACATTGAGCACTACCTGGTGACATTCGAGAGGATCGCTACAGTCTGCCGCTGGCGTGAAGAAGAGTGGGCTATCCAGCTAGCTCCTCTGCTTACAGGTAAAGCGCGGAGCGCATATGTACTGATGGATATTGCTGACACGAACAATTATGGGAAAGTCAAGGAAGCAATTTTAAGTAAATACGAGATTACATCTGACACTTATAGGAGGAGGTTTCGGTCCCTGGACATTCATCAGGACGAAACCCCTCGTGAACTTTATGTACGTTTGAAAGACCTGTTATGTAAATGGATTAAACCAGAGACCTTAACTATAAAAGACATTATGGAACAATTGATTTTGGATCAGTTTCTGCGGATGGTGAACCCGGAACTGGGAATCTGGATACAAAAGCGGGACCCGAAGACTGCAGAGGACGCTACTCGTCTGGCGGAGGTTTTTCTGTCGGCCAGGTCTGGGAGCAGGAGACCTACTCTTGGCCGTGACAGATCTTTCACCACACGGAGTGAGTTTAATGAGGGTGAAAGGGGTGGTCCAGCTCAAAATAGGCTGTATTCCAGGCCCAGTCAGATCACAACTAGCAGATATGATAATAGCAAAAATTCACTTGTTGTTGCAAATAAAGATATATGCTGCTATCAATGTAATAAAATCGGTCACACCCAGTATTCATGTCCTGCCACAAAGAATGAGAAACCGTCATTACTATGTTCAGTTCCTAGACCCACTTTTTCAGCCCCAGTGCACAGTGGAGTGTATAAAATAAAGGTGTTGCTTAATGGTCAGTGTGAAGAGGCCCTGTTAGACTCTGGTTGTTTTCAAACAGTTGTGCTGCCCAGTTTGGTCCCTAGGGATTTGTGGAATGAATCTGAAGTAAATATCAGTTGTGTTCATGGGGATAAGAAACTGTACCCGACCGCTGGGGTTTATTTAACAGTGGGGGGGGGGCAAACTTATCTCCTTCCTGTAGCTCTTGTGCCTGATTTGCCTTACTCAGTTATTCTTGGCAATGATGTTCCAACTTTGTTGGACATCATACAACAGGTTAGAGAGGAACAAATGGAGGAGAGACAGGCAGGTGGTACTGCTGAGCAGAGAGTAAAGACACCTGTAGTGAAAAATTGTAATATGGTGACAACCAGGGCGCAGAGGGCACAGAGGGCTGCCAATGTTCTTCAGGAGCTACCATTTTATGATTCTGAGATAGATGCAGGCCCTATTAAACAACCTATATCCAAGGCTCAGAGGAGAAGAGATAAGGTGTTAGCGTCAGCAAAGAACTTGGGTGAAGAAACACCACAGCTAAATCAGTCAGTAGAGTTTGACATCCCTCCTGACACAGAAAGCTGACCCAGCACTTAGACCATGGTTTGATAAAGTCTCGGAGATTGAGGGTGTGAAACAGGGTAGAACGGATTGTTTGGCTGAGGCCTTGTATGTCATTAAAAAGGGCATTATGTACCAGCAACAAGGTGGAGTTATGGCCATAGCTTTGCCACAGGACCTCATACCAAAAATTATGGAACTGGGACATGTTATCCCTTGGGCAGGTCATCTAGCATTTCATAAAACTTTACAGAGAATTGCTAGAAGGTTTATGTGGCCGGGAATGTATACCCAGATAAAGGAGTTCTGCACAACGTGCCCAATATGTCAGATTACATCACCTAGGGGAGTAGCCCGTGCCCAACTGCAACCATTACCAATCATTGGAACACCTTTTGATAGAATAGGGATGGATGTAGTTGGCCCCCTAGAGAGAAGCTCCTCTGGTAATAAATACATTCTGGTAATTTGTGACTATGCTACTCGGTACCCAGAAGCCTTTCCCCTGAAATCTACCAAGGCTAGGCAGGTTGCCAACTGCCTTATCCAGTTGTTTTCAAGGGTAGGCATACCTAGAGAAATTTTGACAGACTGTGGAACAAATTTCTTGTCCAAACTGTTGCAGCAGGTATATAAGCTGTTGGGTATTAAGGGTATTAAGACCACCCCATATCACCCTCAGACTGATGGATTAATGGAGCGATTTAATCAGACTCTCAAAAACATGCTGCGGAAATTTGTTTCTGAAACGGGCTCGGATTGGGACCAATGGGTACCATACTTATTGTTTGCTTATCGGCAGGTGCCCCAGGCTTCAACAGGGTTCTCACCTTTTGAACTGCTGTATGGTCGTCAGGTGAGGGGCCCACTGGACTTATTAAAGGAGCACTGGGAGAGTCCACCAAGTGATCAGGATAATGTGGTCTCTTATGTCATTAAGATGAGAGAGAAACTGGATCGAATGACTGCTTTGGCTCAGGAGCACATGAGGACAGCACAGGCCAAACAAAAAACTTGGTATGACAAGAAGGCCAGAAAAAGGGTTTTTCACCCAGGACAACAGGTTTTGTTATTGCTGCCCTCGTGTGACAGTAAGCTGTTGGCTCGATGGCAGGGGCCATATGAAATTTCTAAGAAACTAAGTTCAGTGACATACGAACTATATATGCCTGACAGGAAGGTAAAATATCAGACCTTCCACATTAACTTGTTGAAAGAGTTTCAGCAGCCTGGTCATCAGCAGCAGCAACCTGTTCTTCAGGAGACACATCAGCTCTTCATTTGTACGACGGAAGTGGATGAGGAGAAAGAACAATCTTTTCCCACAAATGTGTCAGAGCCTTACTTGTTTCAAGTGTCTCATTTGCAGGTGGATCAGCAGAGAGAGTTAGAGGCACTATTAGATCCAGAATTGTTTCAGGAGAGACCTGGTTTCACCACGTTGGTGCGTCATGAGGTTTATTTGAAAGAGGAAGCTGTTCCACGTAGAAAATCTTATAGGATCCCGGAGCGATTGGTCCCAAAAATGAAGCAAGAAATTGACTTGATGTTGCAGCTGGGAGTGATCGAGGAGTCAGTCAGTGAGTGGTGTAGCCCGATTGTGCTGGTCCCCAAAAAGGATGGCTCATTAAGATTCTGTATTGACTTTAGATACCTTAATTCAGTATCTAAGTTTGAGTCATACCCCATGCCCCGGATTGATGAACTATTAGAGAAAGTGGGCAGGGCTAGGTTTATTTCTACTCTGGACCTACGCAAGGGGTATTGGCAGGTGGCATTGGCACCGGAAACAAAGGAACTTACAGCCTTTAAAATACCTTATGGCAGTTTCCAGTTTAGGGTCATGCCATTTGGCCTTCAGGGGGCACCTGCAACTTTTCAGCGGCTTATGGACCAAGTGTTAAGGAGGGTATCAAATTCTGCGGCTGCCTATTTGGATGACGTGGTCATCTATAGTCAGACCTGGGAAAAACATTTGATACACCTTAGGCAGGTCCTTCAGTTAATTAAGAGGGCAGGACTGACAATCAATCCACGCAAATGTGTGTTCGGACAGCAGCAGGTGGAGTACCTGGGACATGTGGTTGGTCAGGGGGTTATTAGACCACGAGTAGGTAAAGTGGATGCCATCCGGACCTATCCTGTACCCACCACTAAGAAGAAGGTACGATAATTTATGGGAATGGTAGGATGGTACAGCAAGTTCATCCCCCACTTTGCTGAAAGAGCCGCAGTTTTGACTGACCTCACTAAGGCTTCAGCATCTAATAGGGTAAAATGGACAGAGGAATGTGATAGAGCTTTTGAGGATCTGAAGAGGGCTATTTCTGGGGAGAAGGTTCTCTACAGTCCAGACTTTGCTTGTCCATTTATTTTACAGACAGATGCTTCAGGAGTTGGCATTGGAGCAGTGCTTCTCCAGGAGGAGAGGGGAGAGAGACACCCAATACTGTTCTTGAGCCGTAAGTTGTTGGACCGGGAGACAAGATACTCTACGGTAGAAAAGGAATGTCTTGCCATGAAATGGGCAATAGGGTCTCTCAAATATTATTCACTAGGGTGTCATTTTGTATTGGAGACAGATCATTGGGCCCTACAGTGGTTGGACAGGATGAAGGACGTAAACAGTCATCTCACAGGGTGGTATGTGTCCCTTCAGCCATATAATTTTATTGTTCGGTATGTGGCAGGGAAAACCAACCTTGTAGCAGATAGTCTGTCAAGAGTACATGACTCGTAGAGTACTGTACTCTTGGGAAAAGGGGGGAGGAAATGTGACGATGGAGTGTCACCACTGTTATGATTTGTTGTATGTGTCTATATTGTTTGTAATATTGTAAATGTTATTATGATCATTTGTAGAAATGCACACATTATTTTAGGCTCTGCCTTTGTCTAATTTGGAGTGCCTTTTGTGAGATAATTGTGTGGTTAATCATTTGGGTAAACAATTGGTGATTGTATAATGCACATGCCTTTGCCAGCGTGCTTCCTGTGGGTGTCCGGGCAAAAGACTCTTTGGGGGTTGAACGCCTTTTTAAAGGACACCAGCAGGAAGGAAGCATGTATGGTAAGTTAGAGGGGTGGTTTAGCATTTGTAAATAGGGGTTCGAATTATTTATTGAATTATTTATATGGTTATTTATTCTATGTTATTTATTTACTCTGTATATAGTTGGGGGAATTATTTATGTATTTTAGATATTAGTGGTTATGTGTAAAGAATGGAAAAATGTTTATTGTCTTACCTGGGGTTATGGTAGGGGCTAATCAGCCCTAATTATCTCGAATAGTATTTAACAGGTGTGGTTAATGATAATGGGTATTCATTCATTCCTCGGTATTCTTGGTTGATGGTGAATTGTTCATTCTTTGATGAAGAGTCGTGTCAGATGTTTTCTTGGGAATTATGTACTTGTAAGTTTATTGAAATAAAAATCTGAAAATTGGAAAATTGAAGCTTGGCCCCACCATATTGTTACAAAAATCCAGAACAGCTGATCTCTGAATTCATATCTTTGCAGCTGAAAATGCCCCCCGATGTTGTGAAATCAATTACCTTTCACTGAGTCCACCGCATTGGACAGAAACCCCCCCAAAACAAACATCCCAGACCGATTGCTGCTAAATTTGAACATTTCAAGCAAAGGTTCTGGTAAAGAGGCAGGGCAGGCAGTTTAAAAACCCAAATTATGGTCTAAATGACCAATTTCCACAGAAACCTGTGCAAAGAAGGAAGCATTTCTCTATTAGGAAACAAAAAAATTCAAGAAGGCAACCAAACAGTTATCTCTGTGGATAGATTGTTTATAGATGGCAACCTGCTCATGGATGAAGCCATAACCCCCTGGCCATTTTAGATTCTAGCTCATTTTTATTTATTTTATTTATTTATTTTATAATTATTATTATTTTATTTATTTATTGTGCAGGTCTCTTATTGACCCCTGCTTAATTTGTTAACATTTGTCCAATAGATTTTTTTTTTTGTTGAGGTTGTTGGCTCGTTTGTTGATGATAATCTTGCTGATGTTGTTAGGCTGTTGCTGTATGTTATCCGTTTCTTCTCATCACTTATGTCTTTTCTCTCTTGCACATTTGGTATATCAGAAACAACTTTTAAGTACATGCACCCCACTCACTCTCGCAAATGCAAGCAAATACAACAGAGACATCATGCATGCGCACTCAAGCACACACATATATGCTAATGCACATGTGCATATGCAGCCATACAACATACAGTGGATATAAAGTCTACACATCCCTGCTCAAATGTCAGGTTTTTGTGATATAAAAAAAATGAGACCAAGATAAATCATTTCAAAACTTTTTTAATGTGACCTATAACCTGTACAACCAATTGAAAAACAAACTGAACTCTTAAGGGGAAAAATAAAAAATTAAAAAAAACTTACAATAACCTGTTTGCATAAATATGCACACCCTTAAACTAATACTTTGTTGCAGCACCTTTGGCTTTTATTACATCACTCAGTCTTTTTGGGTAGGAGTCCATCAGTGTGGCACATCTTGATGTGGCAATATTTGTCCACTCTTCTTTGCAAAAATGCTCCAAAATCTTATCATATCATATCTTCCATATCTCCATACCATACCATATCTATCTTCCTTCTTCTTTCTACACCTTTCACTCTATATATATATCACGGACACACAGATCGCCCCAAGGGTATCCCAAGTCGGCGGACGGAGCCACTGTTTGCAGCGGGAGACGATACAGCAGGGAAGAGCTAGCTAGCTGGCTAGCTAGCTCCAACCGCCACCCGGTGCTAACGGAGAAGCTCGACATGCCGAGGAACTGTGGCGAAAATGATGCAGGTGCCGGGCTGGAGTTTAGGCGGCGTGCAAGAAATATAAGACAGAATAATAAAGAGCGATGGCAAGAACCAAGCAGACCGCCCGTAAATCTACTGGAGGAAAAAGCCCCCCAGGAAGCAGCTAGCCACCAAGGCTGCTCAAAAAAGTGATCCGGCCACCAGCGGAGTGAAGAAGCCTCACCGTTATAGGCCCGGTACCGTGGCTCTGAGAGAGATCCGTCGCTACCAGAAATCCACGGAGCTGCTCATCCGTAGGCTGCCCTTCCAGCTCCTGGTGAGGGAGATCGCACAGGACTTCAAGACCGCCCTGCGCTTCGAGAGCTCCACTGTCATGGCTCTGCAGGAGGACAGCGAGGCCTACCTGGTGGGTCTCTTCGTGGACACCAACCTGTGCGCCATCCACGCCAAGAGGGTCACCACCATCATGCCCAAAGACATCCAGCTGGCCCGCCGCACCCGCAGAGGGAGAGCTTAGACTTTCTGCTGCACATCCACCAACCACAATGCTCCGCACTGTGTGTCTATATATATATATATATATATATATATATATATATATATATATATATATATATATATATATATATATATATATATCTTTATAGTAATATGTACATATGTATAAGATAAGATAAGATAAGATAAGATAAGCCTTTATTAGTCCCACAACGGGGAAATTCCAGGATTGCAACAGCACAGGGATAGCAACACTCAGAGCAACAATCAGAAGGCAAGAAAAAAAACAAGCAAGCAAGAGCAGCTAATATACATATGTACGTATTACTATAAAATATATATATATACACACACACACAGACACACAGTGCAGAGCATTGTAGCTGGATGGAATAAATATATGAATATATGAACACACAGTGCAGAGCATTGTAGCTAGATGGAATAAATATGTAAATATATAAACACCCACAGTACGGAGCATTGCAGCTAGGTGGAATAAATATGCAAGTATATAAACACACACAGTGCGGAGCAATGTAGCTAGATGGAATAATATGTAGATATATAAATATATAAACACACCCAGTGCTGAGCATTGTAGCTAGATGGAATAAATATGTAAATATATAAACACACACAGTGCAGAGCATTGTTGCTAGATGGAATGAAACAGCATAACCGTCTACTTAGTTATCCTACATGGTATGATTATGTGCCCATACATATTCTCACCCTCCATAGCGACCGGTAAGTTCCTAGTTGTATGCCGGAGGGGACCATTGTGTAAGTCTATTGCATCTTTTGCATTCAAAAAACTATTAGTTTGTTACGTCTTTTTGCTATCTCTGCGAGCAGCCCTGCTTAGGTTGTACAGTCTGACAGCCGTTGGTAGGAAGGACCTACGAAACCTCTCGGTTGTGCACCTGGGATGATGTAGTCTGCTGCTAAATGAGCTCCTCAGTGCATTCAGTATGTCCTGCATAGGGTGGAACTCGGACTCCAGCAGAGATGACAGTTTAGCCACCGTCCTTCTCTCTCCTATCTCCTCCATCGGATCAAGGCGCTGCCCCAGGACAGAGCTAGCTTTCTTAATCAGTTTGTTCAGTCTCTTCCTATCGGCTGCAGTAATGCCACTGCCCCAGCAGACCACTCCAAAAGTGATGGCTGATGCCACCACCGTGTCATAGAATGACTTCAGCAGCGCCCCTTGTACACCAAAAGACCTGAGTCTCCTCAGCAGGAACAGCCTGCGCTGTTGTTGTTGCTGTTGTTGTTGCTGTATACTAGCTGTTCTTGTTTTTTTCTTGCCTTCTGATTGTTGCTCTGAGTGTTGCTATCCCTGTGCTGTTGCAATCCTGGAATTTCCCCATTGTGGGACTAATAAAGGCTTATCTTATCTTATCTTATCTTATATCTGTCAAATTGCGAGGGCATCTCCTGTGCACAGCCCTCTTCAGATCACCTCACAGATGTTCGATCACATTCAGGACTGGACTCTGGCTGGGCTATTCCAAACCCTTAATCTTCTTCTGGTGAAGCCATTTTTTGGTTGATTTGGATGTCTGCTTTGTCATTGTCATGCTGAAAGATGAAGTTCCTCTTCATCTTTAGCTTTCTAGCAAAAGCCATTAGATTTTGTGCCATCACTGACTGGTATTTGGAACTGTTCATAATTCCTCCACCTTGACTAAGGCCCCAGTTCCAGCTGAAGAAAAACAGCCCCAAAGCATGATGCTGCCACCACCACCATGCTTCACTGTAGGTATGGTGTTCTTTTGGTGATGAGCAGTGTTGTGTTTGCACCAAATATACCTTTTGGAATTATGGCCAAAAAGTTCAACCTTGGTCTCATGGGACCATAACACATTTTCCCACATGTGTTTGGGAGATTTCAAATGTGTTTTTGCAAAATGTAGCCCGGCTTGGATGTTTTTCTTGCTAAGATAAGGCTTCCATGTTGCCACCCTAGATGGGAGATTCTTGTCACATGTACTAAACAGCCAGTACTTGCCAGAAATTCCTGCAGCTACTTCAATGTCGCCATCGGCCTCTTGGCAGCCTTCCTGACCAGTTTTCTTCTTGCCTTTTCCATCAATTCTGGAGGGACGTCCAGTTCTCGGTAATGTCACTGTTGCGCCATATTTTCTCCACTTGATGATGACTGTCTTCACTGTGTTCCATGGTAGATTTAATGCCTTGGAAATTGTTTTGTACCCTTCTCCTGACTGATACTTTTGAACAACGAGATCCCTCTGATGCTTTGGAAGCTCTCTGCAGACCATGGCTTGTGCTGTAAGATGTGACTACAAACATGTCAGGAAAAGCCTACAAGAACAGCTGAACTTTATTTGGGGTTAATCAGAGGCACTTTAAATGGTGGCAGATATGTGCTGACTCCCAATTAACATGAGTTTGAATGTGATTGGTTAATTAACCTCGCCAGCCCACGTGACAAACGCGCAATGCATTCTGGGTGGGTTAGGTACGGTGATTCTAATCAGACTGCAAGCACACAGCGCCTCGGCATTTTTTTGTGAATGAAAAAAAAATTACCAAATGGACCGTGCAAAAGAAAATTTAAAGGGACCATACACCGCCAAACTGAATGGGACTGCAAAGGCCCGCTATTTGGCGAAACTTGAAGGGGTTAATGGACTAGATCCCTACCAACATGCCATGTGGAGTTCGGACCTAAACATTCTTCCAAACTTCGACCATGGCTTCATTTATAATTATATGATTTTAAGCGTCAGTCCATACACACATGAAGTTTTTAGTAACTTCCGGTCTTTGAAGCAAGCAAAAGCGCAGTTCACAGATGGATGGGTGCATGACTTGGAGATGTACAAGGCAGGTGTGAAGACAATTGTGCGCACAAAGGTATTTTTTTTTTTAAATTTCTTGTCTTGATTACAAGTATTTATTTACTAAATAATAAAGTGCATGCCATAAATTGAATTACGCACCAAATATACATGTGACAGTGTGCTTTTAATATTGTAACTCAAGTTTTATATAGCAAAAAAAAAAAATATAGTTTTTTTTGTTGGTATTTCTTAGGTTAATCACTCCATGCGGCTTGGCCAACAGCCTCTTCAGCCATGGGTTATCCTAACATCCAGTGGAGAAGTGGAGAGTGCTCACTGCACCTGTATGGCTGGGGTTGCAGAGAAGTGTGTACATGTTGCAGCGCTGTTGTACAAAATTGATGCAGCTGTACGTTTGCGGGGGAATATAACACCAACAGATGTCACAGCTTACTGGACAATGCCTGCCAATGTGAGTAAAGTGCGTGGAGTGGCAGGCCACAGCATTGACTACACCACCGGTACAGCCAGGAAGAAAGCACTTGATAAATCAATCAATGACAGGTGTATGGACGTACCCAAAAAGCCGACACGCTGCGGAGGCAGGCCAATCGCACCACGTACACTTGATGATTTGGAACCCCTCACCAATGCTATGCACAAACACAAGTCTTCAATCTGTTCTGTGATGGAGCAATTCTGCAATCTTTATGCAGACCCTATTCAGCCATGCATTCTGCCCAAGTCCCTGCTTCGGCTTCGAGACCCTGGAATGGATGGTTGTGATTTATCAGTCCTGCAGCAGCACTGCAAGGGCCTGGCACACCGGGTTGCAGTAACGGACACAGAGGCAGCTGCACTGGAAAAGAAAACGAGACAGCAACACAAGTCTGCGATTTGGCACACAGCACGAGCAGGACGGATAACTGCCTCCAACATCCATGCTGTTGTTTCCACACCAACATCCAGACCCGCTGTATCAACTGTAAAGAAGGTGTGCTACCCACAGAAACACGTACAGAGAGTGACAGACACTGACCCAGAGCCGATCAAATGGGGGCGAGACAATGAGGAAACAGCACTGGACTTCTACACAACACACAGCAGGCTGCAGCACATGGACTTGAAAGTGGAACGATGTGTTTTTATAATCAACCCCTCCTTTCCTGAAGTTGATGCAACCCCTGATGCACTTGTGTCCTGCACCTGTTGTGGAAAAGGCTGTGTTGAAATAAAATCACCATATAAGCACCGCAACAACAACATCCTGCAGGCCTGTGCAGACAAAGATTTTTACATGAAACTATCTGATGGGAGACTAGAACTCAAGCACAGTCACAAGTACTACAAGCAGGTACAAAGACAAATTTTTGTGACAGGCTCACATTTCTGTGACTTTGTTGTGTGGACCACAAAAAGTTGTGTTATTGTACGCGTCACACCAGATTCTGACCTGTGGGAGCAAACACTTTTACCAGTGGCCCAGAACTGTTTTTATAAAGTTGTCCTACCTGAGCTTGCTGCCCATCACTTCTCCGACTCAGATCCAACAACACAAAAGAGGAAAGCTGCATATGATAAACCCACCCAGAAGCCCAAAAGACGACGTCTAAATGCATTACAGCCAGGTCCCACACACAATTCAAAAAGACAGGCACAGAACACCGCAGAAGTGTGATGTACTTGCAGGCAGCCAGAAGAGCTGGATGACATGGTTGCCAGTGATAACCAAAACTGTAAAATCCAGTGGTTCCATTTAGGATGTGTGGGACTCAGTGACGCACCGGCGCCACAGCGGACGTGGTTTTGCGACATGTGCACATCAGAGTAGTTCAAATTCCAACGTTTATTTCAAACTCAGGGTTTATATTAAATGCAGAACTAAAACGTGTAGTGTAGTGCTGTAGCATGAGACAGTCATGCGCTATACCGTTGTGTGAACAATGATACATGACAATCTATATTATTGTGTTATGGTTACAGTTTTGCATCTTCGAAATAAAGAGCTGGAGTTTGTAAGCCATTGTGTACTTTATTCAAAAAAGTTGTTACAAAGCAAGCAAGTGTATTTATATAGCACATTTCATACACAAGGGCAACTCATTGTGATTTACATATATAAAACTAAGAGAAAGAAAACAAAATGCTTGAGCAATAAGAAAAATTGAAGAGGTGCTGCTTTAATTGATTCAATATTATTGACACAGTTAGACATTATGTCAAAAAGGCTAAACCACACCAAAAAATATCATGGTCTACATTATAAAACTATGGCTTTATAACAACACTTGGACACATATTGGTCAAAGCACAGGTTACAGTAACAATCTTATCCAGTAAAGTCATATCGTCACCTTCACATGGCACCACAAATGCAAGACGTATAGTGTCATTCAGTATCGTATATTTGGAGCGCATGCAGCCGATTACTCTCTCCACATGGATTCTGACGTGAGCTAGTTTCCTCGTCTCCTCTACATCTCTGGCATCAAGCTGGCTGCGGCCCCTGGTGAATGCAGGTATTTTCAGTGTGGCGCCTACAAGGGCAATGTTTTCCTTAATGTCAAATCCACGATCTGCCAATGCTATGTCTCCTGGTGACAGTTTCTGTAGAATGCCACAGTTCTCTGCTATCTGTTTGTCACTGGCACGCCCCCCCCCCCCCACACCCTTTGGAAATAAAAGATATGGATCCTTGTGGGGTAATCCCTATCAGATATTTACCTCCGCCAGGCCGGAGGCCAGGAGGAGGTTATGTTTTTGCCAGCGTTTGTCTGTTTGTCTGTTTGTTTGTCTGTCTGTCTGTTTGTTTGTCTGTTTGTCTGTTGGTTAGCAAGATAACTCAAAAGGTTTTGGACGGATTTCAATGAAACTTTCAGGCGTTGTTGGAAATGGTACAAGGAAGAACTGATTAAATTTTGGGGATGATCCAGATCACCGTCTGGATCCAGGAATTTTTTAAAGGATTCTTTAACATTGTCAGATACGGCCATTTTCAACATGTGTGCAGGCCCAATGGAGGGCGCTGCTCGTCGTGTCTGACAAACACAAACGCCACCTTCTTCAAAGTTTTAGGCACAAAAGCACACGGAACACAGTGCTGGGCAGGGCTCGGCAGCGTGCCTGTGTGCCTGTGTTTGCGCTACGCTGCAAAAGCTCAGACGGGCAGCTGTCTGCCGTCGGATTATTTGGCAGAAATTCCCCAGCCAGCCATAGTAGCTGCGCAAAAACAAGCTCTCTGCCGGGAAAGATTCCAAATCCTCATTTGCCGCGGAGCGCAACCCCAATAAAACCCACGCCAACCTGTCTACCCAATTTGCATCCGTCAGTGAAGCCCTCAGTGCTGCTTTCAGTGATCTATGAAAATGCTCACATAACCCATTGGCCTGTGGGTTGGACGCGGTTGTGTCATGATTTCTTTTGTTTTTTCTTTTGAATTCTTGGATGGAACATGGGTGGCCAATATAAGCTGCGGATTCACCCATCACACATTTCGGATAACTTATGTTGAACTGTATAATCAGAGGAGTTATTGTCTAATTTGACCTTGTTGGATTTTATTACCCCCTTTGTTATATTATTCACTTTCTTTTAACCTGTACTCTTAATCTATTCGAAATAAAGATTAATTCATTCATTCATTCAATTGCAACGCCCGCAGCCTGGGAGTTTGCAGATGCAGGACATGGACACAACAGTGTTCATAGTGTGCCTGCTTTTGTAGTTTGAATACGTCTGTGCCTTTGCAGTTAGATTTTGCGCTTTCTCAATGAAAAGTTCAAAGCAGTCAATAATAACTGTGACGTTATTGCCAAACATTTCAACATATTGATGTGGCATGCTAGCCTGCAAACAATGTCTCTTTGGCCAGTACACCAAAGGGCTGAGGTGTGCATAGAGTACATTTATGGTGTCGCAGAATAGGATGGATGCAGTTTGTCTGCTTATGTCAAAAAGGTGTGCAATATGTTCTAGAGGTAAATTAAGCCGCAAACGCATCATAGTTAAAAGGAGAATTTGAAAATGGGAATTTTTTTCTGTCTTTTGTAGGCTGGGAAAAATTTGCATCAGCAGAGCCATCAACAAACTGAAAGATGGAAGCCCAGTGTAATATTTCACCTTTGAGTCATTGTCTTTGAGGAAATTCTCATCCAGGGTCTTTCTGGAGAGCTCTTCCTTTAACTTTCTGTTCTCCTCTTGCAAGCGTAAAATTTCTTTAAGCCTAAGGTGACACATGCTGCAGTTCTGTAGTTCTGGCGCATTTTCCTCTGGAGCATCATCAGCCTGACAGATCTGTGCTGCTTCATCAGATGTCGTCTCCTCCATCTCAGCCAGAGGTGTGGTGTTATCTGTTGGTGATCAGGACAATGAACAACTGTAGTTAATATATTTTGTAATCAAAAGGAATCCCAAGACACACTGTAGAAGGAAAAACATAGGTAACAAAAAATAAAATAAAAAAAAAAGACTACCTGAAGGAGCTACATTATCCATCTCAGTCACGGGGCCCGTGATGTTGGGGGTCTGTGCTGGGGGGTCACTTGCATGCCCTGCCGGTTCTTTTTGTCGTAATCTCGCCCGTCTGCATAAGCGGTTAAACCTGTCAGGAGTGGTAGCTGGAAGCTCTGCATGCCAAGGGTTTAGAGAAGGTGCCCAGTCGGGATCACAGTCTAGCATTTCATAAGTTGGTCTGCCTGTTAAAACAAAGCAAACGGTAAGAAAACACTCTGGTGTGGGTCACCCCCACAGCCTACGGACAAGCAGAGCGCTCAGCTGGAGCAATTAGCAGAACAATGAGATGTGTGTATTGATATCAATAGGCAGCCTCTCTTTGTCTAGCTCTTTCCTGCCAGTATCCTGCTGTTATGTATGACTCAAATGCAAATGTTCATGCTTCCTGCTCTGTACTGTGATGCTAATGTGCCTTTCATGTATTGTCTGTAACTGGGTATATAAGCTGACTGAAATTCACGTTCTCTCTCTCTCACCACTGCTTCTGACTACACGCATTGCCTATCTGCTGACGAGAGCCTTAGGGCTCGCTCTGGCACGCCTGCACGGCGCTGGAGTGAGTTCTGTGATGGCGGATAACAAACTCCCTTAAAAACTCTCAGTTCACCGCTTATTATTTTATACCGCCACACTGGTGACCCGACCAAGAAAAGAACATGCTGGCAGCCCCCGGCGGTGACTCTCCGACGACAAGCGAACTGAGCAGCCTGACGCAAATGATCTGCCCTCCCTTCTGCTACAGGGAGACCTTGACGCAGAGCCACCACCAGGCGAACTCTCCGGAGATCACCCACGACCGAGAAAGCCGCAGAAAGCTTCATGGTGCGACCCTCGCCTGAGATTGGGACATCCACGCTGGACCGGCCGAGGGACAAAGATCGTCTACTCCCTCTCACCGCCCCTCCGCATCAACACGAGCCCGAGGGACAAAGATCGTCTACTCCCTCTCACCGCTCCTCCGCATCGACACGAGCCCGAGGGACAAAGACCGTCTACTCCCTCTCACCGCTCCTCTGCATCGACATGAGCGCGCACGACGGAGAACGCAGCGCTTGGACCAGAACGCACCATGACCCGGCACCAGCGAACTACAGCAACAGCCAAGACAGGGAGGACCATCGGCGCCGACGACGCTGATCTCCATCAAGCTCCCTGACCCTGACTCGCCTCTCAACAGCGGACCACCCACGCACCGAACCCCCGCGAGCACACCGGGGGGTTACGAGGACAGCGCACCATGCACGGGACAATAACGGCTCCACAGGCCGCCATCGTCCTCCGCCACTGCACATCGGAACCTTCAGGGCTGCTCACACACCTGAAGCACACACGCAGCTCGCTCACAGGATTTTGTATGGGTCTCAGCCACGGTGCACAATGGGAATTCAGCCGTCAGCTGTTCCCGAGGGCTTTAGGGCTGCGCGTGCACCTAAAGTCAGCACGCCAAGTCCCACACTGCTGCAGCTCATTTTTTTTCTTCATAGCCGCGAGAGGAGTCAGAGACAAATTTTTCTTCTCACAGCCACTGTGGACCACCGCACATTCAACGGGACAGCCCCTCAACACCGTGGATCCACATGCAATTTTTGCGCGGCCCAGACAACTTCGCCGTCCTGGGCCGGCACTTGCTACCCCCACCCCCTCCCTCCACCTCCTCGGCACAGAGCCTTCCCCGCAGCTCGCTTCCAAAGCCGGACTATCGAGGCCTCAGCTTCCTGTTAAGACCTCTGGGGGGGAGTGTGTGGGTCACCCCCACAGCCTACGGACAAGCAGAGCGCTCAGCTGGAGCAATTAGCAGAACAATGAGATGTGTGTATTGATATCAATAGGCAGCCTCTCTTTGTCTAGCTCTTTCCTGCCAGTATCCTGCTGTTATGTATGACTCAAATGCAAATGTTCATGCTTCCTGCTCTGTACTGTGATGCTAATGTGCCTTTCATGTATTGTCTGTAACTGGGTATATAAGCTGACTGAAATTCACGTTCTCTCTCTCTGATCACTGCTTCTGACTACACGCATTGCCTATCTGCTGACGAGAGCCTTAGGGCTCGCTCTGGCGCGCCTGCACGGTGCTGGAGTGAGTTCTGTGATGGCGGATAATAAACTCCCTTAAAAACTCTCAGTTCGCCGCTTGTTATTTTATACCGCCACACTGGTGTAGAACAAATTAAACCCGCTCACACAGGTGTGTGATTGGTAACTTTTTCTAGCTAGTAGGATATCGGAGTCTTTCTTTAGCTTAGCTCTGCTTAGCTTAGCACTGCTGACGTAGGGTAAAAGCTATGACCACGCAAGTCTTAACCACAACACAAGCAAGTTTTAACAACAGACATACACAATAAATCATAACGTACCTTTATGAAAATGCTTTGAGCACACCAACATCCATACAGGTGCGTGTTTGAAAGTTATGTCAGGTCTTCTGACTGCTGCAATCCAGGCCAGGCGTCGCCTCTTCGTTACATCCGAAACGTGGGCTGTGCTGTTCTTATTCCATGCTGGAAAACGAAAAAAGCCTATTCCGTGGTTTACCTTTTCTCCACGGTGGTTGTGAGAACGACTATTACAGTTTACAACACAGCAAGACTTCCCCATGTCTGCTTTGTGACGATGTCTCCAGCTTTTGCGTGATCTCAGCGAACGGTACCTACCCTACCCAGAATGCATTTGGTGAATTCTATGGACACTACGTAACAATGGCGGAATCAATTCTGAACACAGCCACATCCCCAGTTATAACAGGGTGTGCATATTTATGCAACCAGGTTATTGTATTAATATTATTGTATTATTAAGCGCTATATAAGTGCAGGTTAGTTAGTTAGTAATTGTATTTTATGGTTTGTTTTTTATTTTTCCCCTTAAAAGATTTCAGTTTGTTTTTCCAATTGGGTTGCACAGGTTATACCTGAACATTAATGGTGGAAAAAGTTTTGAAGTGATTTACCTTGGTCTCATTTTTTTACATCACAAAAACCTGGCATTTGAACTGGGGTGTGTAGATTTTTTTATATCCACTGTATGTTCTTTTACAGGTGCAGATACCAGACTTGTGATGAGACCTTTTCAGAAGAAGAAACAATGTGTCTTCTATTTGTTTCAGTTGTGTCTGTGTTTTTTTCTTTGTTCCTCTCTCTCTTCTTTCCTCCCCCCCCCCCCTCATCCCCCCATCCCTGTCCGGTCTATCATGGGTAAAACAATTTAAATACAGTAATAAAAGTTATTACAAGAGGAATCTACAAATAATATACAGTGCATACTGTGGATATGTGCTGTATAAAGCTCATTTTGGCAAAGTAAGTCTGTTTGGCACAATAAGGGAAGCAGACTTCTGTTCTGCTTACCTAGCTGCTTGATAGAACAACCGGGTGGCGGGGAATTGGACAGCAAACTAGTTTGAAAATTAAACTAACACTCACCTGGAGACAGACGGACCAAGGGATCTGCAGCTGAATCAGTTATTTACCCTCAGACTCCCGCCACGGATGTGCTAATAAGGGCTATCAGGCTAGCAATGTAAACAACCATCATCTCGTAAAGCTTTGGAGGCAGGGACAATTTTTCTAGGTGAGAGAACCATTGGATAATGTAAAGCTAAACATGCTAGTGATTTGAGGATTTCCACAGTAGGTTGAATACAGTTGCAGAAGTTATAAAGGCAACTCCACTTGTCTGCAACTCGCTCCCACATTTGCATTGTATCTGAATGCACATTAACTCAGGACCCGTGGCTTTGTTTTGTAAGGAACTGGATGCCCCACGTGTCATTCTTCCACTTGGAAAGCATGTTGATGGGAGTTAGTACATTCTCTACACTGCAGTATAAAAGGACCTTTGCAACTGTTGCTGAGAATGTGTTAACATAGGTCAGCTTATATGTATGACGAAGGCATACATGAAACTCCCCAGGGGAGATCCAGCACCTACAGAGTGATTATATTCTAGTGAAGCAGAGGTATCACAATAGTGTACCAAATGCTGCAGCATACCCAGGAGCTGACTGCAATTCTGACCATAACTTGGTTGTGATGATGGTGAAGCTTCAGTTGAAAAGAATGTGGCAGCAGGAGAATCAAGAAATGGAATAGAGAGAAACTGGTGAATGTCGGGAAAAGTTTCCAGATGTGGAACAATAGTTTCAAAAGAAGCTTCAGTGTTCAAGCCAAAACTCATGTCAAATGTGCAATTTTGAAAAGTGGGGACACAAATATTGGGTATGAAGCAAGGACAACACCTAAGAAACCTTGGATTACTGAGAAGACGATAGATGAGGTGGAAATGGAAGAATGTGAACAGGGAATATGGAGGAGTGATGTACAGGAAGCTAAACAAGGAGCTTTGTAGGAAAACTGATAGCACATGAGCTAAGCAGTAGGAAAGCCAATGGAGGAAATTAGAAGAACTGGAAAGAAGAGGAAGATCAGATCTAATGTATGCAAAAGTAATGGAGCTCTGCAAGGACGAGCAAGGGAGCAAGAATGCTACTGACTGGCTCAGGAGATGTCAAGGAGAGATGGAGAGAGTACATAGAAGATCTGTACACCAAGGATTAGAAACCAATCTATATTCCACTGGAAGAGGAGTACAAAGTCGACATACATAGTCTAGGGCCTACAATCCTAAAGGAGGAAATTGCTATGGCACCACACCACTTGGCAGATGTGAAATCAGAGGAAACAGATGGAATCCCTGATGTAATGTGGAAAGATACATTGGGATTTGACACCTCTGCAGAACTCTGCAGTAATATATACATGACTGAAAAATGGTCACAGGATTGTCTGGAGTTGATACTCATATCTACTGAGCAAAAGCCACACTCACTACAAGATGTGAAGAACACAGAACTATAAGCCTTACAATCAGGGCCACCTTAACTTGTCATTATGCCCTTGGGCTGAGAGGTTTTGTAGCCCCCCCACCCCAACAGAATCACATTTTAAAAATATGTCATAACTATGTTTTTAATAATGGATTGCATTTATATGGCACTTTTCATGACACCCAAAGATACTTTACAATGAATCCATTATTCATTCACTCCACAGACAATGATAGTGGTAAGCTACTTCTGTAGCCACAGCTGTCCTGGGGCAGACTGACAAAAATGTCAGTCAGATGAATTAAAGCTATTTATGCTTGTCTTTTTGTCTGACAAAACAGTTATTCTTGCTGTGCAGTTTGTGTGTCAGATAGTTTAAATTTGTTTTAAACAATTTGATCAAATTTTCTTGCTCTGTTGGCAGATAATTTTACTTAAAATAAGCAAAAAGGGACTTCCGGTCTGGACGCCATGGCGACTGCAGCTTAACACTGAAGCTCTCAGACCCAATCCAAGATAACACCTTGAAAATCAAACTTAACGGATTTTTGGAGGAGTGAAAATCAAAAGACAAATTCATCATGTCTAAAGGAAAACAGAAGAAACTGAAATTCTCCAGGCCAGGACACGTATCGGCCGGAGAATCTGAACTGGAAGATCTCCGTTCAGAAGACGAGGAGCTGGTGATAGCTAACAAAAAGGTTAGCCTGAAATCACTATTTGAAGAGCTACGACGATTTCGCCGAGAAGTTACGGCCGAATTTCGGGAATTCAGAGAAGAATTGAAAAGGACAAACAGCAGAGTGGACCAGGCCGAGAACCGAATCTTGGAAACAGAGGAACGAATAAAAGTGCTCGAAGATTCTGTGCTGGACCTACGCAAAAGACAAGCATCTATAGAGGCTAAGCTAGCCAACCAAGAAGGAAGACAAAGAAGAGACAACATAAGAATTCATGGTCTGATAGAAGGAGCCGAAAACGGTTTTAACTCAATGGCAGAATGCGTGGAATCCTTACTAAGAGAGAAATTGGATATTCCACAAACCACCGACTTGAAGATAGAAAAGGCACATCGTTCATTAGCCGCTAGGCCGGCGGCGGAAGCGCCCCCACGTTCGGTGTTGGTAAGATTTTCCAATTTCAAAATAAAACAAGAGGTTGTAAGACTGGCCTGGCAGAAAAAAGGATTTATGCACCAGGAGAGAAAAGTCTTCGTGGAACACGATTACGCCCCGGAGGTCCTTAAAAAGCGCAGGGAATACAATGACGCGAAAAAGGTGTTAAGAGAGAAGAAATTGCGCTTTCAAACTCCATTTCCTGCGAAGTTAAGGGTCTTCTACGGCGAAGAAACATGTCTCTATAATTCGGCGGAAGAAGCAACAGCTGACATGGCGAGAAGAGGCCTCCCGGTAACGGTATTTAAACCCGCAGCAGACCCGAGTGAGAAGATCAAAGCGCAAACATGGACAACACAAAGACCTTCAAAATCCACGGACCAGCAGCGGGAAACCCAGCGCCAGAGCGTCGCGGATAAACTGTCCGTTTTCAGGTTGGAATAGCGACCTTTTTTTTTTTTTTTTCTCTTGAATCAATCCGCACATCCAACCCCCCTCATACAAGGTAACAAACATTAAAGGAGATGCGTATTCAGCATGTGGTAAAACATTTCATGGAACAGTCATAATATTTGAAACAAATAAGTCTTTTTAATAAAAAAAAAAAAAAAACTTGTTAAAATAGAAATGTGACAATAATCCACATGTTCTCCTCATACTAACAAATACTATTTTTGCATGAATGTTTGATGTGATGGGGGTGGGAGGGTGCACACAATTTCACAGGGTTTAGGCATAAAAGGAAAAAAAAAATCATTACAAGTTTGGATTGGGTTCTGAAACTCACGTTAAAAGCATGGGACAACTTACAGGGGTAAGAGAGGGCCCTCAACACGTAACAGAGTTTGAGGAATTTCCCTCAGGGCCTTCACTCCATCAAGGCTCTTCCAGGGTCTTTAAAAAGACCTCAGCTCAGGAAGTTCTTCTGACAGCTTTTTGTTTTAAAGTTTTATACACTATGTTCTTAATGTTTTTCTTGTTTTTAATGTTCTTTCAGTTTCTGAGTAGCACAAAAGACGGCCACCACACAGTTATACTAAACAAAACAACACAATGGAGAAACAGGGTGTAACCAAAATAATTTCATATAATGTAAAAGGAATCCTGAATCCAGTTAAAAGATCCAAGATTCTAGGCAAAATGAAAAAAGACAAAGCAGGAATAATATTTTTACAAGAAACCCACCTAACAGACGTGGAACACAATAAACTCAGTAGACAAGGGTTTAAAATGATCTCTTCATCTTCATATAAGTCAGGGAGGAAGAGGGGAGTAGCGACATTGATATCAACCAAAATTACATTTGAAAAAAAATCAGAACACAAAGATAAAGAAGGGAGATACAGTTTGGTAACTGGGCGGCTAGAGGGAGAAGATATCACCCTGCTGAATGTGTATGCTCCCCCAGGGGCTAACTGGAAATTTTATAAAAATGTATTCGACCTAATGATAACTAAAGCTCAAGGTTCAGTGATATGTGGTGGGGACTTCAATCTTAGACTGAATCCATACTGGGATGCTTCTGGTAATTCTCCACATCAAAATAACACCCAAAACAGGAAGACTCGGATGCTACTAAAAGAAATGGGAATCTGTGACGTGTGGAGGGAACTCAACCCCAGTGTAAAAGACTATACATTTTACTCAACTCCACATTCATCTTACTCAAGGATTGACTATTTTTTTTATGTTTAATAGAGACATTGGAAGAGTAAAAACATGTAAAATAGGACTGATGGATCTCTCTGACCACAGTCCGATCTACATGGACTTAAATATCCAAAAATACACAAATAATACATTTTCTTGGAGGTTAAATTCAAATGTCCTGAAAAGACCATTGAAAGATGAATTGGAATCAGATATTCTCAGATATTTGGAAGAAAACGATAATGGAGAAGTATCCCCTTTAATACTGTGGGATGCATGCAAAGCTGTAATAAGAGGAAAGATTATTGCAAAACTGGCAACCCAAAAGAAACTAAGACAAGAAAAACTATCCACATTAGCGTCAGAACTTAGGAACCTAGAAAAAGAACACAAAGGCAACACTCATTCTACTGACTCGCTCAAGATTAAGGAAATTAAAAACCAAACAAATGAGATCTACACAATAGAAATCCAGAAGAAACTTACATTTTTGAAACAAAAATACTATGAAGCAGGCAGTAAATCGGCAAAATTGCTAGCCTATAAATTGAGGAAACATCAAACAGAAAGAGCAATCTACAAAATCAGAGACCCAGTATCAAAGGAAATAAAATTCAGAATTCAGGATATTCTTAAAAGCTTCGAGAATTACTATAAGAACTTATACTCCCACAAAAAAACATAAAAACGCATCCGAGGCATTCCTAAACACATTAAACCTTCCCCAACTTACGGAGTCACAAAATAAAACACTACTGTCAGAAATACATCCTAAAGAACTGGAAAAAGCAATTATGAAACTTAAAGCTAACAAATCCCCAGGAGCTGATGGCTATACAGCAGAGTGGTACAAAACCTTTAAACAGCAACTATCTCCTCTCCTCCTGAAAACATTTAATTATGTCCTCCACACAGGGGAAATCCCCCCCTCCTGGAGAGAAGGGGTCATTGCAGTTATACCTAAACCTGAAAAGGATAAACTAGAGTGCTCCAACTACAGACCAATCAGTGTACTAAATCAGGATTGTAAGCTTTTTACCATTATCCTTGCCAAAAGGTTAGAAAATATACTGACAGACCTAATTCATTTAGACCAAACAGGTTTTATAAGACAAAGACAGACACAAGACAACATTCGACGCACTTTACACATAATTCATCATATAGAAAAATATAACTTAAATGCAGTCATATTGGGATTAGATGCTGAAAAAGCATTCGATTCGGTTGACTGGTCTTTTCTATATAGAATCTTATCCAGTTTCAATTTTCATAACAACTTCATTAGAACTATACAGGCATTATATAAAAAACCAACAGCTAAAATAAGGATTAACGGTAATTTATCATCATCTTTTGAACTGGAAAGAGGATGTCGTCAGGGCTGCCCCCTGTCTCCACTGCTCTTTGCAATCTTCATAGAACCTCTGAGCCAATGGATAAGACAAAATCAAAAAATTCAAGGTATTACACTTGGTCAGAAGGAACATAAAATAGCACTCTTTGCTGATGACATTTTAATATACCTAGGGCAGCCGGACACTTCTTTACCAGAACTAACCTCATTTTTTTCAAAGTATGGAGATTTATCGGGGTACAAATTAAACATGCATAAAACCCAAATTTTAACATTCAACTATGACCCAAATCATTATTCACTAAGCAAACTCACTAAGCAAACTCAAAACTAACTGGGAGTCGGAATCTATGAAATATCTGGGGGTCAATATCCCGAAACAACTCAACAAAATTATATCACTAAACTATGATCCACTGGTGACAAAAATAAAATCTGACCTAACAAGATGGAATATGATACCATTCTTGGGTACTGCACAAAGAATTGAAGCAGTCAAAGTGAATATACTTCCACGTCTTCTATACCTTTTCCAAACAATACCGGTAGAACCTCCCAAAAAAACATGGCAGGAACTGGACAGAAGGATCTCTAGATTCATATGGCAGGGCAAGAGACCTAGAATCAGATATAGAACCCTACAGCTATCACCGCCACCGCTCAGAGTTCCTCGAAACCAGAGGGGGGTGATGACTGCCAATGCCTATAACATTCCAGCTGCAGAACACAAAAGCGTCAAAACGACATACAAAGCTCCCAAGGCTGTATTTCAAAAACATTCGGACCGATTCGCCAAATGATACAAAGTGTACAACGATCAAAAACTTCTGCATGACAAACTGCGAAGGGGGGACAAGATCTTCCACCCCACATTTGTACCCCAAACACCTGAAATCAATTTACAGGAAAGGAAAATCACTCCTAAATTCCTGCCTGAGTGGATGAATCCACACATTGTCAACAACAAACTTTGGCCACTCAAGTGCCAAACCCAGGACCTCATTTTCAAATGGGCTCACCAAAATCAGAGTAACCTTTACCAAAACCCCATGGGACTTGTCGGGTACAACACTGTCAAAGTAAGTCCATAAATAAGATTAAAATCAAACCTACATCTGAGAAATAACTGTAGCTAACTACTAGCCTCAGGTGCACTCAGTCAAATTTCTCCAAGCAATTAGTTAACTGCATCAAACTTCCAGAAAAGGAAAGGTTATATTAAAACCAAATTAGCCCTTAAACTAATTTCAAAGACCTCTGTAAAATCTAATAAACTTCAATCAACTTACTATTACCAAATAGTATACACAAGACATTCAACACCATTAGCTTGAGCTAATAATCTTAAAACTCCCATCAAAGGTGAAAAACAAGCCCAAGGTTTAGAGTTCAATCTCTTAATCTCTACTCTGTAATTTCACAGTTTTGGGATCAATAAAGTACATCCATCTAAACAAATCATTCCACCTCTAAGAGGAATTTTCATTTGCCAACCAGGTATCTAAAGAAAGATCAACAAGAAGATTAAGATCCAAAACCACTCACTTTTATGTTTGCCAAGATGATGTCACTCCTGTTTATCAGTTTAGCCATCTGCCTAGCAATCACACCCACTGTTACCCAGTCAGAATTGGGCCAAGCCAGAACGAAAGGTCAAAGATCCTTGGATGGATTCTTAATAACAGCCTCATCGTTAGAGCCTCTTGTTAACCTTAGCACACCCACTGTTAACTCGGGCAACACCGCTAAACCGAAACGCCAGGTTGTCGAACCACAAACTGTTACCAAAATCTTACAAGACACTGTGTTGGTTTTGAATGCTTGCTCCGAAGCTTCAATCAAACTCAAACAGGTCTTGAACTCTTTGCTCTTTGTGTTAAAGGTTGACTATGCTCACACACAGCCAATGTATATGTTACTCTCAGAAGTAGCTAGAAACATTAGCTTTCCAGTTAACGCTTTAGCAATGAATATGCTCTCTCATCATATCCTTTTTGCAGTAAATCCAAATTTACTTCTCATTACCATCCAAAGAATGATAACGACATCCTATGCCCACTCAGTTTCTCTGAACAAAAGCCTCAAGCACCCTATGATTTGGACATCTGTGGAACCATGGTTTAGTCTAACGAAACAAATTCAATTTGAACCTCCTTGAGTCACCTCAATATTGATTAGTCTGAATCTACCTCAAATATGAAATAATTTTATTTTTGCTTTTGACTAAGATTTTTGGATACATGCATGAGTATATACAAATAATCCTTTATACTTTATTTAGATTTTATGCACATTTAAACTGTTTTAGAAATTTTGAATAGATATTTTTCAGCAAACCCAAAATATTTATATCAAGTATGTCAAAACCCACATACTTCTAGTTCACTTTTTTGTACCCAGAATTTTTAAGTCTTTACAGGCTTATACTGAACTTTAGTATATCCTAGACAATTATACAATGTTTATATTTGGTCATGCCAAAATTATTTTTGAAATTTCCAGAAGTTTTTCAGAAAACCAAATTTAAGGACCTACACTTTGGAATAGATACTGTTTACAAGCTTAAGACTTATCGGCATCAGAACTTTAGTTCAGCATTTGGATCAAGCCTCATCAAATTGGAATTTGATGCCTAGGATTGCTATCAATGCTGAATCAACGTCACCATTGATACCAGAGGGGGGACTGTAACATCATCTCACTTTGGCTCAACAACAATTATTCTTCTGCTTAAAGACATTTTTCACCCAGGAGTAAGACAATCAAAAAATGGATTTTCTTCCCTCAGGCCACAGCTGAAATCCCCTTTCTTTGGTTAAAACCAGCCTAAGGAATTTCCCCAATGTCCGGCTTCACTTTCATTGCCCCCATAAACATGCAACAGACCTGGCCAAAACATGGATCCACACAGACCCACAAATTTCCTTAAAATCTGGAACAGGCTGGACTTCCGGTCTGGACGCCATGGTGATAGCAACTTAACGCTGAACCTCCCAGATCCAATCCAAGGAAAACATCTTCAAAATCAGACTTAACGGATTTTTGGAAGAATAAAAATCAAAAGACAAAAACACCATGCCTAACCAAAAACAGAAGAAACTGACATTCCCCAAGTCAGGACGCGTAGCGGCCGCAGAATCTGATCCCAAGGACCTCCATTCAGGAGACGAAGAGCTGGGCCTAGCTAACAAAAAGGTTAGCCTGAAATCGCTATATGATGAATTACGATGATTTCGGGCCGAATTTCATGAATTCAGAGAGGAACTAAAAAGGACGAACAGCAGAATAGACCAGGCCAAAAACCGAATCTTGGAAGCTGAAGAAAGAGTAAAAGTGCTTGAAGATTCTATGCTGGATTTACACAGAAAACAGTCAAGGCTGGAGGCTAAGCTAACCGACCAAGAAGGAAGACAGAGATGAGATAACATCAAAATTCACGGTCTGAAAGAAGGAGCTGAAGATAGTTTCAACACAGTGGCGGAATGCGTGGAATCCTTATTGAGAGAGAAGTTGGATATTCCACAAACCACCAATTTGAAAATAGAAAAGGCCCATCGTACATTAGCCGCAAAGCCAGCGGCAGAGGCACCCCCGCGTTCAGTGTTGGTAAGATTCTCCGATTTCAAAATAAAACAAGAGGTTGTAAGACGGGCTTGGCAGAAAAAAGGATTTATGCATCAAGAAAGAAAAGTCTTCGTGGAGCACGATTACGCCCCTGAGGTTCTTAAAAAGCGACGGGAATATAACGACGGCAAAAAGGTTCTACGGGAAAAGAATCTACGCTTTCAGACGCCATTTCCGGTGAAGTTAAGGGTCTTTTACGATGAAGAGTCATGTCTCTACAATTCAGCGGAAGAAGCAACAATTGACATGGCAAGAAGAGGGCTCCCGGTAACGGTGTTTAAACCCGCAGCGAATCTGAGCGAGAAAATCAGAGCTCAAACGTGGTCCACTCAAAGACCTTCTAAATCCACGGGCCAGCAGCGGGAAACCCAGCCCCAGAGCTACAAAGATAAGCTTTCCAGTTCCAGGAAGGAATAGCGACCTTTTTTGGGTTTTTTTTTCTCTTTTCAGTCATTCTGCACTTCCATCCCCCCTCCTACAAGGTAACAAACATTAAAGGAGATGCAGAATCAGCATGTGGTAAAACCTTTCATGGAGCAGTTATAGCATTAGAAACAAATGTCTTCTTAATTTAAAGGAAAAAAAAAAATCTTGTTAAAATAGAAATGTAACAATGACCCACATGTTCTCCCCACACTAACAAATACTGTATTAGAGTGAATGTTTGCTGTGATGGGGGTGGGAGGGTGCACACAATCTCATAGGGTATAGGCATAAAAAAAAAAAAAATCATTACAAATTCGGATTGGGATCTGAAATTCACGTTAAAAACATGGGACAACTTACAGGGGTAAGAGAGGGCCCTCAACACGTAACAGAGTTTGAGGAATTTCCCTCAGAGCCTACACTCCATCAGGGCTCTTACAGGGTCTTTAAAGAGACCCCAGCTCAGGAAGTTTTTTTGACAGTTTTTTGTTTTCAAGTCTCATACACTATGTTCTTAATGTTTTTTTATGTTCTTAATGTTCTTTCAGTTTCTGAGTAGCAAAAAAGAGGGCCACCACACTGTTATACTAAATAAGAAAATACAATGGAGAAACAGGGTGTAACCAAAATAGCCTCATATAATGTAAAAGGGATCCTGAATCCAGTTAAAAGATCCAAGATTCTACGCAAAATGAAAAAAGACAAAGCAGAAATAATATTTTTACAAGAAACCCACCTAACAGACGTGGAACACACTAAACTCAATAGACAAGGGTTTAAAATGATCTCTTCATCTTCATATAAATCAGGGAGGAGGAGGGGAGTAGCAACATTGATATCAACCCAAATTACATTTGAAAAAAAAATCAGTGTCATGGCGGCCTCTGGGCCGTCATTGGCATCATTATCTCCAGCTGCGCACAGATCCACAGGTGTTAATCAGCAGCTGTTAAAAGCCAGCGTTGCTGACAGCTCAGTACGGAGTCATCTGTCCTCCTCGTCAGAGAAAGAACCAGAACTCCGCTCTCTGGCCTCGTCAAGGTATTCTCTTGTCTCGTCAGAAACTGTCTCGTCAAGAACTGTCTTGTCTAACACTGACTCGTCAAAGTCTGCCTCGTCAAGAACTGTCTTGTCTAACACTGACTCGTCAGAGTCTGTCTCGTCAAGAACTGTCTTGTCAAAAACTGTCTCGTCAGAGTCTGTCTCATCAGAAGCTGCCTCGTCAGGATCTGTCTCGTCAGGAACCTCTCTGGCCTCGTCAAGGACCTCTCCTGCCTCGCCTAGGACTTCTGTTCAAAGTCAAGCACGTAAGAGAGCTGTTTGTTACTCTACACCCAACCTCTATCCCTGTGCACAGGTGGACCCCCTTGGCGGCGGACCTGCGTCCCCAGCTGACGGGGTAACGCCAACACGCACACGTAGCAGTTCGCTACCACCACGACTACCGGTACGTCTTGCTCCACAAATTCCTGAATTGTTACTGTATCAGTTACAGGAGTACTGGCCACCGTTACCGGTGGAGTTTGTGTCATCGTCATCTGTCGTGTCATCGTCACCACGTTCTGTGGAATCACTCACCTCGTCATCATCTGGATTGTCATGGTCACCACGCTCAGTGGAGTCACTCGTCTTGTCATCAGCTGGATTATCATCGTCACCACATTCTGTGGAATCACTGGTCTTGTCATCAGCTGGTTTGTCATCGTCCCGGTCTGTGGTGTCACAGCCGGAGTCTCTGGAAGACCTGTCCTCGCCACAGTCACAGGTGGAAGCCTCAGCACATTCACGGACGCCTTCACCTCCACGTTGCACGGCCGCTGGTTCTCAGCAGGACGTAACCTGTGCTTCTCCCAAGTAAGCCTCACTACTGATAGCCTGTCATTAGTGTGGGACAAAAGTAATTGTCTGTGCTTATATGTTCCAGGGTTGCCGGGTCTCCGTCCAGAGTGCTCAGCTCCAGTGACCAGGATACTATCCACGCTCTCACATTTGCACTACACACCCTTTCACTATAATAAAGATTATTGTTCACTAATTTACCCGTATCAGTGTCTGTCTCCTGGGTCCCGAAACATGTCAATCAGAACACAAAGATAAAGAAGGGAGGTACAGTTTGGTAATTGGGCGGCTAGAGGGAGAAAATATCACCCTGCTGAATGTATATGCACCACCAAGGGCTAAATGGAAATTTTATAAAAATGTATTCGACCTAATGATAACTAAAGCCCAAGGTTTAGTGATATGTGGTGGAGACTTCAATCTAAGACTGAATCCATACTGGGATGCAACAGGTAATTCTTCACATCAAAATAACACTCAAAATAGGAAAACTCGGATGCTACTAAAAGAAATGGGAATCTGTGACGTGTGGAGGGAATTCAACCCCAATGTAAAAGATTATACTTTTTATTCAACGCCACATTCATCTTACTCAAGGATTGATTACTTTTTATGTTTAATAGAGACATTGGAAGAGTAAAAACATGTAAAATAGGACTGATGGATCTCTCTGACCACAGTCCGATCTATATGGATTTAAACATCCAAAAATACACAATACATTTTCCTGGAGGTTGAATTCAAATGTCCTGAAAGGACCACTGAAAGATGAATTGGAATCAGATATTTTCAAATATTTGGAAGAAAACGATAATGGAGAAGTATCCCCTTTAATACTGTGGGATGCGTGCAAAGCTGTAATAAGGGGAAAAATTATTGCAAAACTGGCAACCCAAAAGAAACTGAGACAAGAAAAACTAATCACACTAGAGTCAGAACTCAAGAACCTAGAAAAAGAACACAAAGACAACACTCATTCTAATGGCTCGCTCAAGATTAAAGAAATTAAAAATCAAATAAATGAGATCTACACAATAGAAATCCAGAAGAAACTTACATTTCTGAAACAAAAACACTATGAAGCAGGCAGTAAATCAGCAAAATTACTAGCCTATAAATTGAGGAAACAACTAACAGAAAGAGCAATCCACAAAATCAGAGACCCAGTATCAAAGGAAATAAAATTCAGAATTCAGGATATTCTTAAAAGCTTCGAGAATTACTACAAGAACTTATACTCCCACAAAAAAACATAAAAACACATCCGAGACATTCCTAAACACATTACACCTTCCCCAACTTACGGAATCACAAAATAAAACACTACTCCACTGCGCCACGGCTGCACGGTGGCGCAGTGGTTAGCACTGCGGCAGCACAGTTTACCCTTGGCCGGGGGATTGTGGGGATCGTGGGATCGTGGGTTCGATCCCAGCCCCCGACCAACAGTGATCTGTGTGGAGTTTGCATGTTCTCCCCGTGTTGCGTGGGTTTACTCCGGGATTTCTCCGGTTTCCTCCCACATGCCAAAAACATGCATGTTAGGTTAATTGGCTGTTCTAAATTGTCCCTAGATATTTGTTTCCTATAGGCCCTTAGAATAGAGGGTTAGTATTAATGAAAGCGCTTTGAGTGGTCTTTGTGACTAGAAAAGCGCTATATAAGTGCAGGTTAGTTAGTTAGTTAGTACTGTCAGAAATACAACCTAAAGAATTGGAAAAAGCAATTATGAAACTTAAAGCTAACAAATCCCCAGGAGCAGATGGCTATACAGCAGAATGGTACAAAACCTTTAAACAGCAACTATCTCCTCTCCTCCTGAAAACATTTAACTATGTCCTCCACACAGGGGAAATCCCCCCCTCCTGGAGAGAAGGGGTCATTGCAGTTATACCTAAACCTGAAAAGGATAAACTAGCTCTGTCCTGGGGCAGCGCCTTGATCCGATGGAGGAGATAGGAGAGAGAAGGACGGTGGCTAAACTGTCATCTCTGCTGGAGTCCGAGTTCCACCCTATGCAGGACATACTGAATGCACTGAGGAGCTCATTTAGCAGCAGACTACATCATCCCAGGTGCACAACCGAGAGGTTTCGTAGGTCCTTCCTACCAACGGCTGTCAGACTGTACAACCTAAGCAGGGCTGCTCGCAGAGATAGCAAAAAGACGTAACAAACTAATAGTTTTTTGAATGCAAAAGATGCAATAGACTTACACAATGGTCCCCTCCGGCATACAACTAGGAACTTACCGGTCGCTATGGAGGGTGAGAATATGTATGGGCACATAATCATACCATGTAGGATAACTAAGTAGACGGTTATGCTGTTTCATTCCATCTAGCAACAATGCTCTGCACTGTGTGTGTTTATATATTTACATATTTATTCCATCTAGCTACAATGCTCAGCACTGGGTGTGTTTATATATTTATATATCTACATATTATTCCATCTAGCTACATTGCTCCGCACTGTGTGTGTTTATATACTTGCATATTTATTCCACCCAGCTGCAATGCTCCGTACTGTGGGTGTTTATATATTTACATATTTATTCCATCTAGCTACAATGCTCTGCACTGTGTGTTCATATATTCATATATTTATTCCATCCAGCTACAATGCTCTGCACTGTGTGTCTGTGTGTGTGTGTATATATATATATTTTATAGTAATACGTACATATGTATATTAGCTGCTCTTGCTTGCTTGTTTTTTTTTTTTGTTTTTTTTTCTTGCCTTCTGATTGTTGCTCTGAGTGTTGCTATCCCCGTGCTGTTGCAATCCTGGAATTTCCCCGTTGTGGGACTAATAAAGGCTTATCTTATCTTATCTTATCTTAGAATGCTCCAACTACAGACCAATCAGTGTATTAAATCAGGACTATAAGCTTTTTTACCATTATCCTTGCCAAAAGGTTAGAAAACATATTGACAGACTTAATTCACTTAGACCAAACAGGTTTTATAAGACAAAGACAGACACAAGACAACATTCAACGCACTTCACACATATTTCATCATATAAAAAAATATAACTTAAATGCAGTCATATTGAGATTAGATGCTGAAAAAGCATTTGATTCGGTTGACTGGTCTTTCCTATATAGAATCTTATCCAGTTTCAATTTTCATAACAACTTCATTAGAACTATACAGGCATTATATAAAAAACCAACAGCTAAAATAAGGATTAACGGTAATTTATCATCATCTTTTGAGCTGGAAAGAGGATGTCATCAAGGCTGCCCCCTGTCTCCACTGCTCTTTGCAATCTTCATAGAACCTCTGAGCCAATGGATAAGACAAAATCAAAAAATTCAAGGTATTACACTTGGTCAGAAGGAACATAAAATAGCACTCTTTGCTGATGACATTTTAATATACCTAGGGCAACCAGACACTTCTTTACCAGAACTAATCTCAGTTTTTTCAGACTATGGAGATTTATCGGGGTACAAATTAAACATGCATAAAACCCAAGTTTTAACATTCAACTATGACCCAAATCATTATTCACTAAGTGAACTCAAAACTAACTGGGAGTTGGAATCTATGAAATATCTGGGGATCAATATCCCGAAACAACTCAACAAAATTATAACACTAAACTATGATCCACTGGTGACAAAAATAAAATCTGACCTAGCAAGATGGAATATGATACAATTCTTAGGTACTGCACAAAGAATTGAAGCAGTCAAAATGAATATACTCCCACGTCTTCTATACCTTTTCCAAACAATACTGGTAGAACCCCCCCCAAAAACATGGCAGTAGCTAGACAGAAGGATCTCAAGATTCATATGGCAGGGCAAGAGACCTAGAATCAGATATAGAACCCTACAGCTAAACAAAGACAAAAGTGGGCTCGCACTGCCAAATATCAGGGACTATTTTGTAGCTGCACAAATTAAAACTTTAGTAGAGATATGTAACCCAGTCTACACTGCACAATGGAAGGAGATGGAATGCCAAATAACAAGTGACATCCCCCTACAGGCGATAATAGGGAACAATGCCTTACCTAAATTCTTGGATAACACTAACCCGTGGAAAGAGACCCCGCTAAAAATTTGGTTTAAGATAGTCAGAGAGAATCAAACTAAAGAGCCCTATCGACTTCTGCAATGGATTGCCTATGATCAAGACTTTACCCCCAGTAAAACAGACACTAGATTTAAAGAGTGGAAAGAGAAAGGGCTGATAAAATATTACGATTTCTTTAAGGGGCAAACTTTAAGAAGTTTTGAAGATTTGAAAAAACAAGGTCTAATAAATCAAGACCTTTACAGGTTCTTTCAGCTTAGACACCACATAAACAATATACTTAAAAAGTGTCACCATGGGTTGAGATGCCGTCTCGGCACTGAGCCCATGTTTTCCCTCATCCCTGCCTCCCATTGAGCAGCGTCTCAGCTGGCCCCCAGCTGGCAGCATTATGGACGGCTGGGGCCAATTAGTCTTCATCAGCTGGGGCGCTGCCAATGAGGATAAATAGGAGCAGCCTCGATGACTCGGGGCTGCGACATAAGCACTGCTAGGCTGAAGCCCCTTCGTCTGGTGTCAGCCTCAACTCCCCTTGCAGCATTCCGGTGTTTGTATCCCGCTGTGAGTATGCACGTCTTGTTACCCCCACGTCCGGTACAAGCTACCTACCCCTGCGCTGTGCAGCCTGAGAATGTACGTCTGTATGAGAGTCTGTGCTCTCCTCATCCCTCATCCCTTACCCAGAATAAAACATCTCGACTCACTGGCTTGTCCCTGGCTCTGATTGCCCGGCTCCCTAGAGCCGGATATGACAGTATGTCGCAGCCAGAAGAGTTGCCGGCGGCCGTGAGTCGCTGTGGAAATGTACCTTTCTGTCCGGGTGTCAGCGCTGCTAGCATGCCGTTTCCCAGGAGTCACTTCCGGCGCCAGGGCGACGAGCTGAGGTCCATCTCGGAGGCTGTCGACGGGACGTTCTTCACCCTGCACGACGCCTCCAACGCGAGACGCTGGCATCCGGGCCGTGCTGAGGAACTCCTGGACTGTCACCCTCACTCTCTGTACCATCTGGAGGACAGTGCCAGGATAGACGCTGCAGGTACACAGCAAGAGAAGCTCCACGGGGTGGATGGAAATCCCGGCAGGGAGTCGAAGTGGGCGACGTCTTTCCCCGCTTCGGAGTCCCGTTCCTGCCGCTATTCCAGTCCGGGAGTTCGCGCCAACCAGAGGACTTCCCCCGACCTGCGTCACGTCACTCGGGATTCCCTTCAAGGAGCCGCAGCTGACAGCAGTTATGTCCGGGGTCGAGTGGCTGTCGCGAGCTCTACTGTGTTTCCTGTCACCACCTTCAGGCATGTGGCGGCGGCAGTGAGATTGATGGTGAGGACTTCAGGGCTACGAAGCTTTCCCGTGCTCGACGCCTCCCTCGTCTCGATCTCCGATCTGGAGCGGCGAATCCTGGGTCTCCCCCTCGCTTCGTTCCCTGGGAGTAGTCGTCATCACATCGCCGAGTCACCTCTGCACGAACCTCGTCCGGATCCAGTTCTGGGTCATCGTCAGGACCGTTCCTCCCACGCAGCTGTCATCCCTTCGCCTCATCAGTGTGGAGATTCTACAGCCTCGTCCCCTGAGCCTCGTTCCCCCGCTGTCATTCCTGGACATTCGGGCTGGCTCACCCCGGCTGTTTCCCCCTCCTCCTCGACGCGCTTCCTGACCGCTGTGTGTGCCTGGAATCCCGGCCTGGTGAGCTCTCTGCTGGAGACAACGCGAGCGATCCTCAGACGAATTCCCGGGGGGTCCTCCGTTATCGCCGGGCGGGGAGAGGAAGAAGCAGAATCCACTACAGCAGGCGATACTCAACCTCCAGGGGGCAGGCAAGTCATTGTTTTTTCACACCTGCTTAATGATTTGCTCTGTCACATCCCTGGAGGAGAAGTTCAGGGTTCGCAGCTCCCTGAACTCTCCCCACCTGCTGTAACCTGTTTTCCTAATCCCGCATCCTCTGTGTCTCTCTCCGCCGAGCGGTCCCCGGCTCCGGGTCAACGTGGTGGGATATGGAGAGGGCCTGTGGTTCCGCAGCTACATTGCGGACGGAGGAGGGGGACTGACTGCTGCGTGGAGTCTACGCTGACGACTGAGCGTCCCTGGGTCTCCACGGAGGAGCGGTTCGGTCCAGCGGGACGAGATTCTTCTGGCTTCACGCCGAGTGGGTCGTCGGCGGGGTTACCTGAGCTGGAGGGATCTCAAGCTGCGCTGACCATCGTGCTGGCTGCGGGGCCCGACGCGGCTAGATGGGAGCCTGACAACGACCTCCTGACGACGGATCCTGGATCTTCGCAGTCCTGGACGGCGTCAGAACCCGAGATCAGGCGAGTGCTCTCCTTTCTTTTCTCTCTTTTTATCTTTGAGCACTTCAGCCTATCTCCAGGGGAGACGAGCAGGGTGCAGCCGCCCGCTGCGTCTGAGCTCGTCTCGCCGGGTTCTGGCGCTGCCGGTGATCCTGATCCCGGTTCTGTTTTCTCTTCTGAGCCTTCTTCCAGGGTCACCGGCGAGGAGTTGCTGTTCCTCGTGGTGCTGGAGGGTCCGGGTTCAACGTTGGAGGTCGGTTCTGGTGCAGTGTCCAACGTGGGTTCGCCCGAGACCCAATCGGGGTCCAACGTGGGTTCGCCTGAGGCCCGATCGGGGTCCGACGTGGGTGCTGCCCCAGTGTTGTCCAGGTCCGGTGAGGAGGTGGCCGTTTCCCTGAGGCCCGCCGCCCTCGTCATCGGCTCTCCCCTGAGCCTCTTCCACCGGGATCCGCTCTTACCCTTCGTCCGTCTCAACGGTCCTGGTGGTTGAGTGATGCGGGTCGACGACCCGACCCGCAAAACTTTCGGTTCGGCGATCTGGTTTCCCCCCACTGGTCTGTGTTTGCCTTTGGGCGGCCTGGTTCGGCAGCCGTTGGACTGGATTCCTGGGATCTGGGTCCAGAGTTCGCCGTCCGAACATTTCTCTTCCCCTGATTCGCCAGCTGGACAATGGGCGGGGAGATCTCCGGAGCCATCTCGGCTATTTTTGGACTCTGCCTGCCATTCACCTCGGGTGTCACTTTTTCTTTTATCGTTATTAAGGTCACTTGGGTGTAATGTCTGTCCTGTTGGTGGATGCGTATTTATAGTGCTGTGCGTTTTCCTTCCCTCGTACCCAGCATTTTATTTTTTGTACCATGTTTTTAGTCTCGTTTTTGCATTGTAGAGTTATGTTTTGTTCCCTTTCAGACCATACTCTGCAGTTGCCCATTCATTCCAGTCACTTTCATTTCTTTAGGTGACTGTGGGTATTTATATATTCATGTGTGTGGGTTTTTCTTTGCCTGCACTCAGTATTTCTTTTTTATGCCCTGTTGGTTCATTATAGAGTCATGTGCCTTGTTTTTCGTAACACCATGCTCTGTAATTGTCCATTTGTTCCAGTCACCCTCACTTTTCTTGGTGACTGTGTGTATGTACTTATATTGGTGCTGTGTATTGTGTTTTCCCTTTATTTGACCATACTCAGCATTTTTTGCCCTGTACCTTTTTGGTGGTTCTTTTTTTTTTTTTCTTGCTCTGGGTCACGCATGGTTGGTACTCTCTGGGTAGTATGTAACCGGCGTGCTGACCCAGTTCTTCTCCCCATCTGTACCTGGGTTAATTATTCTGTTGTCAGTATTGTATTTGGGTTTTTCTTTCCCGCTACCCTACATTGCCCCATTGGTGTTGTCCTTCCCTTGGCTTCTTCCCCTCCGGTCCGCCTCCCTTCCTCCCACCCTAGGGGGGGGGGGGGGGGGGGGGCTGGGATGTTCCTGGTCGTTCAGGAGCCCAACCTTGAGGGAGGGGCTCTGTCACCATGGGTTGAGATGCCGTCTCGGCACTGAGCCCATGTTTTCCCTCATCCCTGCCTCCCATTGAGCAGCGTCTCAGCTGGCCCCCAGCTGGCAGCATTATGGACGGCTGGGGCCAATTAGTCTTCATCAGCTGGGGCGCTGCCAATGAGGATAAATAGGAGCAGCCTCGATGACTCGGGGCTGCGACATAAGCACTGCTAGGCTGAAGCCCCTTCGTCTGGTGTCAGCCTCAACTCCCCTTGCAGCATTCCGGTGTTTGTATCCCGCTGTGAGTATGCACGTCTTGTTACCCCCACGTCCGGTACAAGCTACCTACCCCTGCGCTGTGCAGCCTGAGAATGTACGTCTGTATGAGAGTCTGTGCTCTCCTCATCCCTCATCCCTTACCCAGAATAAAACATCTCGACTCACTGGCTTGTCCCTGGCTCTGATTGCCCGGCTCCCTAGAGCCGGATATGACAAAAAGGAGGATTTGGAAAGGGCCCAGTCAGGTGTTCTGAAGGTCTTCTTAATGGCATATAAAGGGATCCCAGGGATCAGATACATTTCTAAAATATACCAAGGTCTTCAAGACTTAAAAGGAGACTACACATCATATATAAAAGAGAGATGGGAAAAAGAGGGGAATTTCACTTTACAATTGGAAATATGGGAAAAGCTAAATAGACAGCAATGGAAAAGTACCTCATCCCTGCAGTGGAGAGAATTTGGATGGAAAAATTTGGTAAGATTTTTCAGAACACCTGCACAAAACAAATTTACCCATAAGGGGTTGAACTGTTGGCGCTTATGTGGTGAAAAGACTGCAAATCATTTTCATGTGTTTTGGTCATGCCCAGTTATCCACCAATATTGGACCAATGTACAGACAATATTGGGGAAAATATTCAAAGTAACAGTTCCCTTTTCTTTTATAACTTTGTATTTGGGTTTACTACCGGACTCACTGGAAAGACGAGGAGATAAATACTTATTCAATGTTTTAATAATGGCAAGTAAAAAAGCCCTAACTAAAAAATGGATGCTGAAGGACTGTTCTACACCTGAAGATTGGATTAATGTGATTCAAGACATTTACTCGATGAAAAAGTTGACATTCGCACTGAGACAGGACATGGATGGGTTCATGAACTTTTGGCAACCCTGGATCGCATATGTGTCTTCCATTAGATCTAATCTTTGACAAATACCATTTCAATGATGGTCCCACTCTTTGTTCCAAGGCTACTCAGATGCTCTTTTACTTTTAATTACTTAATTTTCTGTTTGTTTGTTTTTTGCTGTTCTGTTTGTTTGTTTATTCATTTTTTTGTTTGTTTGTTTTTTTAATTTAATTCTCTTTAATTTCACTTTTTCTTTCACTTTAAAAAAGGGGGTGTTGTAATAACTATTCTACCAATGTTGTGAAATAGCAAAATATAAGGGAACGTGCGATGAAAATGTAAACAATGCAATGCTGTAATGACCTGTATACCCTTTACAAAAACTTAAATAAAAAAAAAAAAATCTGGAACAGGCTGGATTTAACCAGTGAATTTTAAAGTACATTATTACAAACTCAATTCTAAACCTTCTTCTTTTTAGGACTATGAAAGGCAAATGGACTCTGATGTCTTTAATGTGGAAAATCAATAATATGTGTGAACTGCATTAATCTGTGATTTTATATATATGCATGTTAATGTTTAAATGAATGTTTATTCCTGCATGTTGATTTAGAAGCACTGCTTATAATTTATACTATTCACTAAAGTTATCTTAGTTGACTACATAAGGGGAAATATTAACTTCCAGTATGTATCAAAGTTTGCCTCTAAAACCATGTGACTCCAGCAGCCAATCTCTGTATGACAACTCTTCATCCCAAAGAGCTCCAAACAATAAACTGTTTGTTCATTGGACGGAAAGTTCATCGGGCCTCCCACGGAGGACACTCATTGGCTGAGAACCTGGAAGCCCGCGAAGCTGAACAGAACTTATAAATAACAGAGAGACCCCTGCTTCAGTCTCTCTTCCCCTTTGGCTCTCTTCATGGATCGGCTCTTTTCTTTTTTTTTCCTTTCACTGGTCCGTCTCTCTCTATTGTCTACACACAGCAAGGGAGAACAAAGGACCGTCTGAACAAAGACTCGACCACGTGTCGCTTTTCTGAACACAGAGCAGATAACTCGTAATTTGTATTTTAATGTTTTTTTTTTTTCCTTTTTCTCTTAAATGCCTAGGAATCCCTATTTCTTTGAGCTCAATTTTAATCGGAGTTAAACTCCAATTTTTACTTATCTCTTTTTCTTTGTTAAACTTTCTGTAAAATCACTGTTTGTTTAATTTTAATGTAAACTTTAATCTTGACTTTATTTTTATATTTTTCTTGACCAAGCACCCACCAGAAGCTACTATTTTTATCTAAAGTCCGAAAGTTTTTTTTTTAATTTGAGATCTGATTAGATCTAATTATTCTCGAAGACCTCTGAAGGCTCGTGTCTACAAGGAGAAAACGTGCAGCTGTTCATCACACACTGAAGAAGCGTCGGAACCATCTGGCTCAGAGCCCAGTTTCAACTGTGGGTCATACGGCCAAGATCCAGCCCCTTCGACCGCTTGACTTTAAAGGTCGAAATGTGGATCCTGAAATATCTGCGGGCAGATATTTACCCTAACATCCACGAAATCTTGGGCTGAGGACGACGCCGAACGAGGAATCACATGAGCTGCAACTTTCATTCATCTGCTGAATTAAACGTCTGAGGTTCGGTAATAATTTGTGTATCTAATCAGATGCAAATTAAGAAGCCCTTAACATAACTCTTCTTTTCATTAAAATTCCGTTTTTATTTCTTAAAATGAATCAAGGACTTTTTCATATAATTAGTAAACTTTTTCCATAAATTTGCGTTGTTTCCATAATGTTAACACAAACTGATAGAAATTGGTTTCTCAGTTTAACCCTGGTTCCGAAAATATTGACATTGTTAATCTATCATTTACAAGATTGATTCTATGATTAATGAAATTACTGCAATGTCTGTTAATCATTTTGTTTAATAAATCTGTAAAAATGAGAAGTTGTTGAGAATTTATTTCATTCTGAGTCTGTTCAAGCACAGGTATCGAATTCACGGAAAATTTTTGAGACTGATTATTGATTAATTTATTGAGTGATTAAACAGGTATAAAGTGAAATTAAAGATTAAATTGCTTCTTAAAGATAGAAGCTGGTGCCCCTTACAAGTGTTATTAACTTTTCTGATGTATATGAAATGAGATTTGATCTCAGATTCCAATACATCAATATAAATTAAATAATTCATACCTGACCATATTTAATATTTATTAATACTCCCTATTTCCTCCTATAACCGCTTTGCAGAGTACGGAGAATGGGAAAGCTCCTGGGATTGACGGACTGTTGATTTCTTCAAGGCCTTCTGGCACGATATGGGTGGAGACCTGCTGGAAGTTTTGAATGAAAGTCTGACTAGAGGATTCCTACCTATCAGTTGCAGGAGGACTGTAATCACTTTACTCCCCAAAAAAGGTGATCTAATGGAGAATAAGAACTGGTGCCCTGTTTCCCTACTCTGTGCAGACTATAAAATTTTCTCCCAAACCCTGGCCAACAGGCTGAGAGACATTATAGACCAGATCATTCACCAGGACCAGACCTACTGTGTGCCCGGTAGGTCCATTCTTGACAACGTGTCTTTAATTCGGGATATTTTGGCCATCTCTAGCTCATTGGACATGGACCTTGGTTTGATTTCACTGGACCAAGAAAAAGCATTTGACCGGGTTGAGCTCCCTTACCTCTGAAAAATTTTGGAGCGGTTTGGCCTCAACCCTGGTCTTATTGCTATGATTAAGGTTTTGTACCAGGACATTGAGAATGTGTTGAAAATTAATGGGGGACTGAGTGCCCCTTTTAAAGTAACGAGGGGAATAAGGCAAGGCTGTGCTCTGTCAGGCATGTTGTATGCCATTTCCATTGAACCCATGCTGTGTAAAATGCGGTCCACCATGGAGGGGCTGATTTTATCTAACTCAAAAACTTAAAAAAATGGTACTTAAAAAACTGGTACTTTCAGCTTATGCAGATGATGTCATTGTGATGGTAAAGAACCAGACAGAAGTAAACTGTTTACAAAAAGTAGTCAAAAATTTTGGTACAGCATCTTCAACGAAGGTGAATTGGTCCAAGAGTGAAGCCCTTGCAGTCCATTTTAAATCAGAGCAGTTGCCTACACTGCCAGCAGGCCTATACTGGAAAAAAAGATGGTCTTAAATATCTTGGGGTGTTTTTAGGGGATGAGGCTGCTGTAAATAAAAACTGGGAAGGTTTGATTGAAAAAGTTAAAGGGAAGTAGGAAAAATGGAAATGGCTGTTGCCACTGATGTCTTATAGGGGAAGGGTATTAATAATTAACAACTTGGTTTCCAGTGGACTGTGGCATAAAATTGCCTGTGTGTGCCCCCCCGACAACCTACTGAAGCAAATACAGAACTGCATGATTGACTTTTTCTGGGACAGGCTGCACTGGGTTCCACAGTGTGTTTTGTTTCTGCCAAAAGAGGAGGGGTGGGGGCAAGGACTGGCTCACCTGGTCAGCCGAGTGGCATCCTACAGACTTCAGTTTATTCAGAAATTTCTCACAACATGTGGTTTGGAGACCTGTGGCCAGCAGTATTTTAAGACAGGTCAATGGACTAGGTTTTGATTCGTCACTCTTTTTAATAGATCCTGGCTGTTTTAACCTGTCCACCCTGCCTACCTTTTATCAGAACATTTTTAAAATATGGAGTTTGTTTGCATGGAAGAGACTGGAACCTACTCTCTCACTGCACTGGCTATTGGAGGAACCCCTGATTTTCAGAGCTAGATTGGAACTCCAGGTCAGGTCCCTACCTGCCCTGACACTCATCTTGGTTTCCTCTGGCAGTATTACACAGTGTAGGACAATAGATGTAGCAGGACCAGAGCTGGACAATGTTCTGGCAACTTCTGAAGTTCTTGACATTAAGTCTGCACGCCTTGTGAGCAAAGTTTTGGAGTTGTGGTGGCTCAAATTGACAGCTGAGGAGAGGAAGATGGTGAGGGACTATTGCTACAAGAGAGAAGAGCCTGATGAAGGTGACCAGTTTCCTGAGTTGGGCTTTGCTGTGAGATCGGATGGTGCAGAGGGGCCCATGTTGCATAATAAATGCAGAAGTCTTTACTCAGCAAAGACTAAACTGTTTTATTACTATTGTGTGAAGGCTTTTAACAGAAGGCAGTTAAACAACAGAGTGGAGGAAGAGACTGAAGGTCACAGACAATGTCAGGCCCATGTGGAGGGTCTTTTACAAATCCCCTCTACATAAAAGAGCAGGTGATCTCCAGTGGAGGATTCTGCATGGAGACGTGGCCGTCACCTCTTATTTCCCTCAACAATCCTAGAACATGTAAAGACTGCTCTTTCTGTGGGTCATCTGAAACCATTTTTCATTGTTTTGTTGAGTGTCCTAGACTGAAACCACTGTTCATGCTTTTGAGCAATATTTTTATGAGTTTTGATGTAATGTGGTCCAGCATGATTTTTATATTTGGTGCTGGATACAAACGGGTCAATGCAATGAAATGGCAGCTCTAAAATTTTTTTATCTGGTCAAGCAAAGTTTGCCATTTATATGAGCAGGAATAGGGAGCAGGGTCAAGAGGTTACACTGTTGTTCACGTCTATGGTTAGAGCCCGAATTCAGATGGAGTTTAAATTTTACAAAGCTATGGACAATTTAGAGGATTTCAACTCCAAGTGGTGTTATAGGAATATAATCTGTTCTGTGTCAGAAAATGAGATCATCTTTAGTCCTTTTTTGGGGGGTAAGCCTCTGATTTAACAGGGTTTTTTTTGTTGTTGTTGTTTTGTTTTTGTTTGTTTTTTTTGGTTACTTGTTCACACCGGCCTGTCTGTGATTATGTATGATTGTAAATAAAGTTACAATTGTAAATACGATTGTAAATAAACAAGAGCCTTGTTGGGGGTATGCGTTCTCCGATTATCACCAAAGTGTAATGGGTTCCTCTCTAGCCCAGTGACCACCACTGATGGAAATTTCATCCAAATCCATCCAGTAGTGTTTGTGTAATCCTGCTGCACAAATACAAACACGGTCCTTGATGGAGGTATGCACTTTCAAGTCATCACCAAAATTTAATGGATTCATCATTGGCCCAAGGGCTATTTCTGGTGAAAATCTCATCAAAATCCATAGAGTAGTTTTTTTGCATAATCCTGTGAATAAACAGAAAAACAAACAAACAAACCACCCCAATCACATGACCTCCTTGGCGGAGGTAATTAAAAACCTGCACAGGTGACTGGAAAGCTACAAAGAGCATGTCTTACCTTTGTGACAATAAAGGTTGATTTGATTTGATTTGATTTGATTTTTGTAAAGTGCTTTCTTCTGGCCTTCTTTAATGAAAAATCATCATGTCCTTTAAATCCAGAACAACGTCATTCTCTATCGACATCATTGTGAGGTAACACAGTCTGTTTAAGCGGCAGGCTTGATCTAGTCTACTTTTTACCAAGCTCCGAGTCTACTGTCCCATGCACAGCTGTCTGATGTAAGCAATGATGGCCTTACATCAGACCTGGCTTTTCCCATGCTGGCCTCCATCTCTCAGCTTGCCTTCTCCACTGGTCTGCTCTCTTTTGGCAGGATCTGGTGGTCTTCTCCTCCAGGTGAGTGCTTTAATGGCCCACCAGTCTCCTTGTGCAGTAATTAGCAGCCCCACATCCACTCGTTGCTCCAGCTTATAAAAATCCTTTACCCTTTGGGATTTTTTTGAGCAATTCATTTTCCTTAAGCTCTTTTCCTCTCAATAATTTTAAAAGGGCCACTCACAAACTTTTTTGTGGACATTTTGACAGAGCTAAATACTTCTTACTTCTCACTGGTATTGCATAGTCACATGTCAAAACAATTCCTCTGATAGGCGATTGTTACATGACCCATATGGGCCACATGTAAATTGGACCAATCAGCAGCCAGCCACACACACACAAATATCAAGTGATGGACATAGAATTTGACCAATTAACAACAATGTGATCTTTTTTATTGGCTCATGATAGGCACCTGATCTTCAGCCCAGTGTAGCCCGTTCATTATTAAGGCAATGAGAGGAGTGAAACTCCTGTCTGCTGCAGGAACAGCCAGATGTCTGGCCACGGCCAAGGCGGATCATTTTTTCCACACATACGGAGTTGTAACTCCTTATACAAAGATATAGAGTGATGATAATCAAGTCAGTGGTGGTAATGCACCTGTAAGCTGGTTACCAACCGCCAATCAAATCTTAAAGAAGAAGAAGAAGAAGAAGCCCATTCATTAAAGCAGCCTTGCTTACAGTACATGCCTCTGACCAGCAGAATAGAAAATAAAGCAAATGCTTACCTTGATAATGATCAGTTTGCCTTCAAAGTTGACACAAGAGACACAATTGCAGTGATGAGAATACTCAGTGAAAAATGTATTGGCTATGAACAGGGTGTGCATGCATGTTTTCTGGACTATGAAAGGGCTTTTAACAGGGTGAATTGAATAAAACTCTTGGAAGTGTTGAAATCCTTAGGAGTGGATCAACAAGATCGGTGGCTGATGGAGACAAAGTGCAAGAATCAGGATGTAAGATTGTTTATGTTACAAGGCTGCGTGCTAAGTCCTCTACTGTACTCCCTGTCCACCTTTGACTGTATTCCAACCCACCCAACCACCATCATTGTGAAATAAGCGGATGATGGGCTCATCACCGACAACAATGAGAAGGTATACAGGGTGGAGGTAGAGAATCTGCTGGTGTGGTGCCAAGCAAACAACCTGAAACTGAATGTCCAAAAAACCAAAGAATTCATTCTGGACTTCAGGAAGAACAGACAGGACCACCCTCCCTCCCCCCGCCCTCATAAATGGTGACCATGCAGAAAACGTCCCCGCCTTCAGGTTCCTGGGCACCCACATCTCCTCTGACCTCTACTCAGACCTCAGCCCAGCAGCAGCTGCACTTCCTCTGTGTCCTGAGGAAGAACAACCTGGACCAGAAGCTGCTACTGGCCTTCCATCGCTACTCAGTGGAGAGTGTGCTCACCTGCTGTCTGGGAGTGTGGTATGCCGGCTCCACGGCCGAGAACAGGAAGGCTGTACAGAGGGTCATCAACACCGCCCAAAAAATTATCGGCAGCCCTCTGCCCTCCCTGGAAGATATCTCCAGATCCTCCTGTCTCAGAAGGATCAAGGCCATCACAGGAGACCCCTCACACTCTGCCCACCACCTGTTTGACCTGCTTCCCTCTGGACGATGGTTCAGATCAATCAGGTCTCACACCGCCAGACTGACAAACAATTTCTTCCCCTGGGCCATCTGAACTGCAAACAGTCAGAGGCCCCATCCCCCTCCCTCTGAACGCTCACATGTGCAGAAGTGAGGACATTTTTAATCAGCACTATAACTCACCTGTCTTTGCATTCCTCACTTTCATGTATATTGACCCATCAGTGAAATCACTACTATTTTCCATAATTCTAGGGCCATTTTACCCTACTTTGTGTTCTACACTCCGTACGTAAGTGACTACCGTACCTGTGTATATACCAATGGGATATTTATTTTTACTTTTATTTTTACTTCAGTAGATGGTAAACTGTGTGTCCTGTAACCGTTTTATTTTCAAATTCTTCTCACTTACTTTACTACACAGTAGCCTGGTGGAGCACCCACAATTTCGTTGTGCTGTGCAACTGTACAATGACAATAAAGCCCATTCTATTCTATTCTTTATCAGATCCAGCGGTTATTGGCCGTGGCACAAGAAAAGGCTGCTCATTATCCACAATAGTTGTCAACATATATGCTGAAGCCATGTTAAGAGATGCTTTAGGTGCTCTGAATGAAGGTATGGGGTAGTCTGGAGGCCATCTCATAAAGACAGTGGGTTACAGGGATGATCAAGCAAGACTAGCAAGTTCAGCTGAAGGACTTCAACTCATGATGAACAAAATGCAGGAGGTAGCAGAGGAATATGGTATCAAGATCAATCTTAACAAGACCAAGGTGATAAAATCAGGACAGGTGAGGGAGGACAAGTCAGTCAAGTAACCCAATTTAATTACCTTAGGAACTTGATTACACAAGACGGATACAGCGAGGGAGACATTAGAGCAAGCATTAGAGTATTTTCCAAAAGAAAAGAATTGCTAACAAAATCATTCAACCTTGAGCTAAAGAAAAGAATTGTTAAGATGGTCATGTGGAGTACCTTACTATATGGGTCAGAATCATGGTCAATGCATAAGGAGTGAAAGGGTTATGCAGAGTTTGAATGCCAAAATAATAATTATGTAGGTAATCTCCCATTAAGCTTTATACAGTGGGGAAAAAAGTATTTAGTCAGCCACCAACTGTGCAAGTTTTCTCACTTAAAAGATGAGAGAGGTCTCCAATTTTCATCATAGGTATACCTCAACTATGAGAGACAAAATGAAAAAAAAAAAAAATCCAGAAAATCACATTGAAGGATTTTTAACGAATTAATTGGTAAATTCCTCGGTAAAATAAGTATTTGGTCACCTACAAACAAGCAAGATTTCTGGCTCTCACAGACCTGTAACTTCTTCTTTAAGAGGCCCCTCTGTCCTCCACTCGTTACCTGTATTAATGGCACCTGTTTGAACTCGTTATCAGTATAAAAGACACCTGTCCACAACCTCAAACAGTCACACTCCAAACTCCACAAATTTGTTAGTTTCATGTTGGTGTTAACATTTTTCTTTTTAAAAAAACAAACAGTGAAATCATCCATCACTCACATTTATGAATATATTCATAAATGCAGAAATTCAGCAGCACATAACCCTCATTTACCATTCACTGCATATCCAATTTGTTTACTAGATGCTTACTAGAATCAAGAAATCACTTAAATAGGACCTGCCTGACAAAGTGAAGTAGACCAAAAGATCCTCAAAAGCTAGACATCATGCTGTGATCCAAAGAAATTCAGGAATGAATGAGAAACAAAGTAATTGAGATCTCTCAGTCTGAAAAAGGTTATAAAGCCATTTCTAAAGTTTTGGGACTCCAGCGAACCACAGTGAGAGCCATTATCCACAAATGGTGAAAACATGGAACAGTGGTGAACCTTCCCAGGAGTGGCTGGCCTACTAAAATTTCCCCAAGAGCGCAGCAACGACTCATCCAAGAGGTCGCAAAAGACCCCCACAACATCCAAAGAACTGTAGGCCTCACTTGCCTCAGTTAAGGTTAGTGTTCATGACTCTACCATAAGAGACTGGGCAAAAATGGCCTGCATGGCAGAGTTCCAAGATGAAAACCACTGCTGAGCAAAAAGAACTAAATAACTAACCTGCACTTATATAGCACTTTTCTAGTCACAAAGACCACTCAAAGCGCTTTCACTAGTACTAACCCTCTATTCTAAGGGCCCATAGGAAACACATATCTAGGGACAATTTAGAACAACCAATTAACCTAACATGCATGTCTTTGGATTGTCGGAGGAAAGCGGATCCCACGCAGCACAGGGAGAACATGCAAACTCCACACAGAAAGGTTCCAATCCCTGCCAGCCTGGGGATTCGAACCAGGAACCTTCTAGCTGTAAGGCAACAGTGCTAACCACTGCACCACCGTGCTGCCCCAGAAAAGAACATAAAGGCTCATCTCAGTTTTGCCAGGAAATATCTTGATGATCCCCAAGACTTTGGGGAAAATACTTTGTGGACTGACGAGACAAAAGTTGAACTTTTTGGAAGGTGTGTGTCCCATTACATCCAGTGTAAAAGTAACACAGCATTTCTGGAAAGGAACATCATACCAACAGTAAAGTATGGTGATGGTCTGGGGCTGTTGTGCTGCTCCAGGACCTGGAAGACTTGGTGTGGTAAATGGAACCATGAATTCTGCTGTCTACCAAAAAATCCTGAAAGAGAACATCTGGCCATCTGTTCGTGACCTCAAGCTGAAGCACACTTGGGTTCTGCAGCAGGACAATGATCCAAAACACACCAGCAAGTCCACCTCTGAATGGCTTAAGACAGTGGTGCCCAACCTTTTTTGAACCAAGATCTACTTTTAAAGTTGTGAGCTTGTTGAGATCTACCAGTTCACATAGGCCATATCCATTGTCCATCTACATATTTAATATGCAGACTTCAAACAGAAAACACATTCAGATATAATAAAAAGTAGTTTTGAGCTGCAAAGCAGTTGCAATAAATGTGTTTCCTTACCTCAGTGGGACCTTTGGCACTGGGAGAAGGCAGCTAGTTTCTCATAGTCAGGGCAGTAGGAGCTGGTTGCAAGCCTTAGGCAGGTCACAAGGTGAATGTCATTGTGGATCTGTACTTCGGCTTGATGATTTTCATGTGAGAGAAAACACTCTCACACAAAAATGTTGATCTGAAAAGTGTAGTCAAGTTCAAGGCACATCTTCTGAGGGTGGGATATTTTTGTTCCAGAAGTCTCCTTTCATGCCAGGTGTTGCCCTGTATTTGATCTCAATGTCATTTTGCAGTGTCAGAATCTCACTCTCAACAGCAGAGCTATCCAGTTGAAACAGTGTTGCTACGATAGAAGAAGTGTAATCCACATCGATGCCCTCCCCAAATGGAAAGCACAGATAGCTGGCAACAGGCTCAATGGATGTAAAGTCAGTGAAACGCTTCTCAAATTCTGAACAGATGCTTTGAACTTGCCCCTCATATCGTGCACTGTCCAGCTGTGCAGAATCTTTGCCATGACACTGGAGTTCTGCTTGCATGTGAGGAAAGTTTTGCAGGTCATGGCATTGCAGCCTACTAGAAAGCAGTTGCAGCTTGCTTTTAAATGTATTCACTGAACTAATCATGTTTATTACATACATGTTTATCCTGACCCTGAAGCTGTAAATTCAAATCATTGAGCATGTCAGTCAGATCTGTCAGGAATGCTAAGTCCAAAAGCCACTGGCAGTCCTCAAGCTGTGCATATTCTGTTTGTTTTGAAAGCTTCAGAAAATATTTGATTTCAGGCGACAACTCACTGAACCTCCCCAAAAATTTACCTCTGCTAAGCCATCTTACATCTGTGTGAAGCCCTAGGTCTGCGTGTTTAGCTCCTGTTTCCTCCAAGTGAGACCTGAATAACCTTCTCTGTAGACTCCTGGCATGAACAGAGCACACTATTTTCAACACAGTGCTTACTGGTGAATAATACAGTGATAATTAAGGATGTCTGGGAAAGATTCACTTTGCACAATGCAGTGAACCTATTAGTGTGGCCTACCATCGCTGGAGCACCATCAGTTGTGATGGAGATGAGCTTGAAAAGAGGTAGTTGGCTCTTAACAAACTCAATGAAAGCGTTAAAAATAGCTTCACCTCTTGTATGTCCATTCAATGGCAAAACTGTGAGCAGCTCTTCTTTGGCGTTCATGTCGTCAAAAACCATTCTAATGAAAACACATAACTGAGCCACATCCACCATATCAGTCGACTTGTCAGACTGGAGGGAAAAACACTCACATGCCTCAATGTCTTTTTTCAATTGCTCCTCGACATCCCCTGCCATCACCTCACACCACCATGTAACAGAATTCTGGGATAATTGCATGTCCTTAATAGCGGCAATGATCTCGGTTTTGTTCTTAAAATCACAAAAGAGTGCATCTGCAGCTTCAATGAACGCTTCTTTCACAGCTTCGCCATCCTTGAAAGACTTTTCGTGTTTAGCAAGAATGTGACTGACTCGATATGATGCGATGGTTGCCGCCTTACCCTTGGTGTTGGGCCTCATAAAAATGGACTGCCACGCTGCAAGCTGACTCTTCAATTTCTGTACTTTATGAGCGTGTAGAGCACTTTTAGCGGAGAAATAAGTTTCATAGTTTTTGTGCACTGTTCTAAAATGCTGCTCCAGATTGCCCTTCTTTGGTATGGCCACGCCAACATTGCAAATGAAACAAATGGACTTTGAATTTGAATAAACAAAAAAATAATCCTCCTCCCACTCTGAATGAAAATGGTACGTTTTTGGGGTTTTTTTTAGCTTCTGCCGTCTTTGTGGGCTGCTATTGAACTTTAACAACGGCCAGTCCGACACTTGTAAATCTGTGATTTGGCATGCTATACGTGCACTTCAGTGCCCACCGTGTGTGCGCGCAGTGCCGTGTGTGCAGTCCAGTCAAGCAGCAGTGTTTGTGTGTATGTGTGTGTGATGATGATGATGATGATGATGATGATGATGATGATGATGATGATGATGATGATGATGATGATGCTGATGTGTTCTAAGGAGCAATGGCAGAAAAAGTCTGGAGACTATGCAGTCGCGATCGACTGAGAATCAATCCGTGATCTACTAGTCAATCGCGATCGACTGGTTGGCCACCCCAGGTTTAAGAAAACCAAAATGAAGACTTTGGAGTGGCCTAGTCAAAGTCCTGACCTGAATCTGATTGAGATGCTGTGGCATGACTTTAAAAAGGTGGTTCATGCTCATGGCTGAATTACAACAATTCTGCAAAGATGAGTGGGCCAAAATTCCTCCACAGCGCTGTAAAAGACTCAATGCCAGTTATCGCAAACGCTTGATTGCAGTTGTTGCTGCTAAGGGTGGCCCAAACAGTTATTAGATTTAGGGGGCAGTCACTTTCACACAGGGCCATGTAGATTTGGATTTTGTTTTTCCCTTAAAGTGCTAATGACACGTTTTTGACTTCCTCTAATTTTTCAACACATTGCACAGTATGACAAAATAGGTTGGTCTGTGCAGTTCTAAGTCAAACAGGTTTTTTTTCACACGAATATCTGACGTTTTCATGAGCGCCACATCACCAATTACGTCAGTGGCTGGAAAACCCCGCTGCCATGTAGTCACGTTATCGGGAGAATACAGCGCTTGGCTGCCCATTGTACACACAGGATGGAAGCAGTTGAAAACATCGACGATGGTTCCAGCACATGTAGTCTGGAATTGGTTTGTGTTGTCCAATCTTATAGTTCCGAAGAATGGGATGATAATGAAGAATCTGGGTGCATCAGACCGCATAGGTTTGAGCCGTGCCAAGCCAGTCACACTCAGGGAGTTACGGTGGAGAGGCACACATGCCAGCCACAGCAGCAGCGACAAACACACGGCAGAGGAACACCAGTGTTATTCTTTTGTTACAGATATTGCAACACATTATTTGTTCATAAATATAATTTATTTAAACCCGATTTTTCAATAAAATCATAGCATTGTATTCTCTGTGGCTCAGGCATCGGGTATATTGTGGATTATATTTTGAGTTCTTGTTGTTTTTGTTTTGTACATGTGTTTTTTGTGCGTTTTGAGCCACTTTCAGGTGGGCACTGTCCAAGATTCGCCAGTCCAAACACACGCGCCCTCTCTCTTTGACAGTCAGCTGTTCATGGTTTGTGTGCATCATCTGCCATGTTGTCAGCCAGCCAATGTTGCCAGCGCTGTCACGACGTGTTGGCCGCTCCACACAGCCGTGGTTCTGTTGCGCCCCTTGAAGCGATGTCGGCCCTGGGGTGCAACCGTGGTTAACACGTCTCCTCTCCATGTTCGCTGGGCGATGTCGGCCCTGAACGCCAACTGTGGGTGTCTCTGTTTATTTTTGTGGGTCTTCACCTTTTTGGGAACTGCTGTCATCATTCTTATGCTCAATACATGTGCTGTGTTGAATTCTGCGCGTAAATCCATTCATCAGGACCCTCCGTGTGCTCTTACACAGGGCAGGGAGAGGGAGGATGAAATAACGAGGATTTGCATGCAGGGTTCACCACAACACATTTAATACAGAAAGACAGACAGATCCCTGAAAGGTGAAGATGTACAAGAAACACAGACATACTTGCTGATGGCGTTCGGGGGCTGGCATCGCTCAGCGAACGAATGAGAGGAGACATGTTTGCCACAGGTGCGTCCCAGAGTCGACATCGCTTCAAGGACACATGAGAGCCACGGTGAACATGGAGTGACTAGCACGTCATGAGAGTGCTGAAAATACTGGCAGACAAACAGCACAGATGACAATACTGTGAACCATCAATGCATGACTGGCAAACGGCCGCGAAGTACACACACTGCTGCTGGTGATGGTGTGATTAGAAGCATCTGGGCGAGGAGCGGGAAACGTGATCAGCGGGAGTTTGAATCAGCTGGTGATAATGAGAGAGGGGACGTGACCGGACCGGCGAGATGTCAGCATGGGATCACAGAAAGTAGGTCAAAGCTGCGTATAAATCCACTAATCCTTCCCCTCCTCCACTCCTCCTGCATAAAAACGCATGAGGAGCGCACATGGAGACTTATAACAGTTGCAGCTGAAGCGTGTGATGTGGTCTTTCATGGTTTGCTGTTTATCTAAGCCTGCGACACAACGTGAAGGCACAGCCATAAAATTAAAACAAGAAACCAGAGAAACTGTGAGCTACAAAGCTGCGGTCATTCCAGTCAACAACACCGGAGTCCGTTCTCCCGCTTACGTCATGGGGGTGCCGCCCTTAATTCAGTGGGCAGCACCACAGTCCAGTCAGTGGCTGCTGTTTTTTGATGATAACTAGTTTATGCAGGCACGGTTGTAAATGTTATATTAATCATCGACAATGACTTTTGGGTTTACACAACATCCTAAAAAATGTCAAAATCGTGTCATCAGCCCTTTAATAATAAAAACCTTTATTTAAAAACTGCATTTTGCATTTACTTGTGTTAGCTTTGTCTAATATTTAAATTTGTTTGATGATCTCAAACATTTAAGTGTGACAACCATACAAAAAATGAGAAATCAGGGAGGGGGCAAACACTTTTTCACACCACTGTATGTGTGTGTGCATGTGTGTACATGCACGTTTGTGAGTGTGTGCGTGTGAGTGGTTTTTTTTTTTTTTTTTTTTTTTTGTTACTTATTTGTACCCGTAGGTAGACTTGGTTTGCAGTCTGGTGACAAGCCACTGGCTGCTGGTCGCTGCGTGCGCGAGCGCCCTAAACCTACATGTTTTTGGTGTGCGGGAGGAAACCGGAGAAATCCCGGAGTAAACCCGCGCAACACGGGGAGAACATGCAAACTCCACACAGCTCACTGTTGGTCGGGGGCTGGGATCGAACCCACGATCTCATGATCCCCGCGATCCCCCGGCCGAGGGTAAAACTGTGCTGTCACAGTGCTAAACCACTGCGCCACCGTGTTTGCCAGGAAACATACAAAGAGGGCAGCAGGTCACAGTAACATCCCCCCCTGGAAACGCCAAGCAAGCAAGACAGCACCACCAACCCCGACAGAGCACAAACAACCTGTAGCCAGCAAGCCCCAGGACAGCCATGCAACCACCTCAGGAAGGATGGCCGAGGGAGGCCGGCGTGGTGCACCCTCACCCCCGGACCTACCTGCCGCCCCAGCAAGGGCATTGCAGGCCCCCGGGCCCCAGGCACCAGAAGGAGAGCACTTCTCCCCCCTCTGGGCCAGAAGCCGGCCCGCACCCCTGCCCCCCACAGCAAGACCACGCCCACCCCAGCGCTCTGACCAAGCCCCCAGGCCGCCACGCCCATGGAAGGTGGCAGAAAGGTGCAGGGAGCCCCATGGGGGACAGTTCCCCCAATCAAAGGGAGCCTACATGACCAGAAGGCACCCTCCCCTGAGTCCAGTACCCCCCACCAGCATATACACTCAGTCATGCACTCACACCCTCTTGCTCTGACACACACACTCACTCGTATTCACACGCAGTCGCTCACTCACTCACTGTCATTCACCCTCTCCTTCACACAATCTTACACTTGTACTCCCACACTCGGGCTCATTCAGTTTCCCCCACTTCCATACTTGTTCAGTCTCATTCCCACTCCCACTCACACTCACACATGCTTCCTTCGACTCACGCTCACTCATATATACACTGTCACTCGCACTCTGACTCACTCAGATTTACTCTTGCTCTCTCTTACACACTTATATTTAGTCACCTTTAACACTTGGGGCAGCCATGGAGCAGATACAGTGGGCACGAACATGTACCAATGCCCGGCAGCGGCTGGAGGGGCTACCGGCATAGACCAACGGCCATGCCCCCACCAACCCGCCCCAGGGGAGCTGCGGCCACAGAAGCAGCCCACCACCACCAATGCCAGACTGGAGCAAACGATCAATGAACCCACCACAAGCGCCCAGAGATGCCACCCGGCATGGAAAGCACCACACAAATCCAACCCACCATCACTACTCATCACTCCCTCACTCTCATTTACTCACTTGCTCTCACTTGCTCACTCCCTTGCTCGCACCTATTCACTTGTGGTAGCGCCTTGGGATGACGACAGCATGGCGGACCCCTGGTCACCAGCCAGGCCCCAGACCCCCTGCAGAAGGAGGGTAGCAGGGGTGGAGGAAGACCCCCACCCCCCCATGAGCGAATTGTGATGGGTGAGTGTTATTTGTGTGGTGTCATTGGGTGCAGGTGTGTGAACTACCAAAGTGCAGTTAAAATTAGGGGGATGGTGTAATAGGGCATCGCTACCCATTGCTATTGGCGGCAGAGCTCCCATCCCCCCCACGCCCCCAGTGTCTCCAGTGTAATTAAAATTGAGTTGAGGGTGGCCCCACGGCGCAGTAGTAGACAGAATGATCCTCATCACCACCACCATTACTGCACAACCCCAGCCCAAATCCCTAAGTGGATCCAGTAAGATGTATGTTCAGGGTTTCCTCTGGTAACATTTCTGGGTGGCGGCCCACCACACCTGAAAATTTTCCGCCACTCTATGAGGAAGTACAAATTTAAGAAAAAATAGATGAAGCAATGACGGTCCACAAGTGGGCACACAAACAACGCACATGACCGTCATCTACGTGGAGTTCAGAAGTGCCCCGCCCACGTGTTCCAGTCAGCAAGAAGAGTGTCATGCTACGGGCGTCGCTGTCTGAGAGAAACAACCAAAAAAGTCATTGACTTCGTAAATGACTTTAATCCATCAGCAGCCTTCAGACAAACTAAACGTGCCAACATTTCCATTTCAAAATAAGGGAGGCTTTCCTGCTGTCTGGGTGGTGAGGAGATGTCTTATATATATATACTGTATATATATATATATATATATATATATATATACAGTATATATATATATATATGTATAACAGAAACAACTGCATCTTTGGTCATTTAAAGTAGAACTGAACTGAACGGCATTGAACGGCACTGGGTGATAGTACATACAATTATAAAGATAATTTATCATTGGCACCCCCTCCACAAATCCCGGAATCTTGGAGAAAATCGCGATTTTGAATTTCCCGCCCTGAAAAATCAGACAAATCCGCCAATTAACCGGAAGTGCAGCCGGAGTTCCAAGTGACGTCACGAGTGTGACACAGTCCTCCATGTTTACCATTGCGAGCACGTCGACACTGGTTGTTTTTGGTGCATTTTGTCGTGATAGTCGACTACAAAACACACACGGGCTCTCTCAACACGGAGTTGTTGATACCAGGAGGTATCCATCCATCCATCCATCCATCTTCTACCGCTTTTCCGGAGGTCCGGGTCGCGGAGGCAGCAGTTCAAGCAGAGAAGCCCAGGCTTCCCTCTCCCCAGCCACCTGCTCCAGCTCTTCAGAGGGGATACCAAGGCGTTCCCAGACGTTCCCAGAACCTCCTGGTTCCCAACGCCTTGGGAACCAGGAGGTATCCTTCGTGTTGATACCTGGTATCAACACGGAGAGCCCGCACAACTCAAAATCCACCTCTCTGACCACCGCTCCACTACTCTCCGCCCACCTCTTCACCGCTCAGGAATCTCGCAAGCTGATTGGCCGAGACGTTTCACCTCGCAAGCTGATTGGCCGAGACGTTTTACCCAGCTTCTCTCCCTGCAGAGCGCCTTCTTTATCGCTCGTGCTGCTTAGTGGCACTTTTCGCTGTTCTCTTGTGCCTTTTTGTGCAAAATAGTGCTTGTGACGCCCTTGGGGGGGGGTGACGCTGCTTCGCGGTTTTTCACTTTTCGCGGTCGGTTCTGGTCCCCATTAAATGCGATAAGTGAGGGATCACTGTATTCCCCGGCGGCGGACCTCGCCTCTGCATCGCCGTCTGCCAGCTGCTGTCACAGGTGCATTAGGTCTCTGTCTCCCGGGCTCGCCCTTGTGCACGCCTGCCACCTGCCACACTCCTGCATCCTCCTCTGTCTCGTCACCGATCCTGAATGCCTCTTCACTCTGAAAACTCTGGTTTTCTTGACTGCTGGAACTGCTATCACCTGCCATTGTTGTTTTGTTTAGGGATCACACTCGTGACGTCACGCAGCGTCGTCTGCACTACTTCCGGTTTGTTTGGCACTGCCAGCCAGAGGCAAAAGTTTATCGGCTTATAGCTTGGCCATCGCACGGCCTAAAAATTTCTTTTATGTGTTGAAAAATACAATAGGTAATAAGGAATTAATCTGCTATTCTACTTTTTGCGCCAAAAGGTGGGTTCAGTTCTACTTTAAGTTCATTTATTTCATTAAATACAATTTTATTATTTTTTTTCTTTGAAATCAGAGTTAAAATATTGTTCTGGCTCTGCAAAATTATGGTCAAAATGTAAACTGTTATAGGGTAAAAGTAAAAAAAAAAATACCACAATCTGTTTCAAATGTATTTTAAAAAAAAATTATATATATATATATATATATATATATATATATATTTAAAAATAGACAAAAATTACCCATAAAATTATCCACAAATTTATAATAAAGTCTCAAATGTACAAGAAAAGTCAATTTTACAAAAGGGAATTACTGTGGGGATCATGAAATGATGAGACTGGATAATTTAGATAGATAGATTAGTTTATTTGACAGGGACAGTGCAATAAACATAGACAATTAATCAATGACAATCAATCTGATGTGTTGCACATAGAGTGTATAGCTATTAGCTAATTTGCAACTCTTGTCCCTGGATGGGCTTTAGAAAATAGAATCAAGTAAAAAAAGAAAAAGAAAATACACAATAACCACATACATCAATGCAAAAAGATTATAAATACACTTTCTCAGTATGGTTTATTCATCTCAAGTCCCCAGCTCTCTCTCTCTCAGTCAGGAAAAAAGAGGAAGAGCTGCGGTAAATCCACATACATTTATACCCACACATCAAACACAGAATCACACAATCAAGTCAAACCCTTCTATTTACACTTAATCACTTCAAAGTCCTCCTTGCTCTTCTGTCTGACCCCAGGAGGTCAGACAGTCCTTTCAGGCTCTCCTCCAGATCCTCTGAATTCTTCCCAAGTCTGCAGGTGGTCCAGACTCATTGTCCATCTGAGGACATTGAGGAATGTCTCTTAAAGGGGATCATCACAGTGAGTCCAGAAGTTGTCCATAATCACAGTGCCAAAACAGATTGGAGTAGGTGTGGGGGAGGGGTGAAGAAAGCATGATTTTATTCCATTGTCCTCCTGGAGTTCCTCTGTGGCGTTCACTGGCCATCGTACATTTTAGAACCCGAGGAGGAAAGAATACAGTACTGGGTTTGCTCTCGGGTGATCCTCGACGTCTGTCTCCCCCCCTTCTTCCCTTATCTATGCTGCCGGAACCCATGGGAGCCATCTGGGCCAGCCGGCTGCCGGACGGTGTGATTGTTCGATCTGGCATCGTCCAAAGGCAACGTAGAGTTATTGCGCCCTGGCCTGTCAGTGTTGGGCTTGTCCTGAGGAGTCTCCTCTGGGCAGGCACTGCCCAGGATTCTCTTCCTGGCCTCGGCATACTCCGCTTCCCTCTGGGCAAGGCTCTTCATTGAGATGTCAATACACACCTCAAGCTTAAAGTCCTTCTATGCTTGGGTCTCTGCAGTGAAATATGTGAGCTACATAATGTTACCATTATGGGCGCTACATTACAAATTTGAGGAAAATGGTTAAAATTTAGATAAATTTACAGAGAAAAGTAGAAAACTAAAAGAAAATTGTTATAAATTGTGGAGAAAAACCTCAAACCTTCAAGACTGAAGTCTTTACTAAAGTTTTTAAGTGGTGCTCTTTGTACCCTCAACTACAAATTTTTGGTTGTCTACTTTTAATTTACATGACACTTGATATTTTCTAACCCATCTCCTGGTCTAGGAGAGGTGAGAGCACATGAAGGAGAGAAGGATAACACCAGTAAAAACTCCCAAAACAGGATATCTGGGTGGGACCCCAACTGGCCCAATAATCCAACATTGAAGCCTCAGTTGTACAATATTTCAAATGGTAAGTTCCACATGCAAAATTACTGTGCAAAATTTAAAAAAACAGAAATAAATAGTATAAAATTAACATATTCTGGTTACAATAGTGTAATTTGTTTTCTGCCCCCCCCCTCCCGGAAAAAATATGTTGCCACCGCGCCAAGGTCTTTAAGCCAGAGGAAACACCACCAAAAATTGGGGGGGGGGGGGTTAAGATTGGGAGGGGGGTGGTGAAAGAGAGAGCCCATCCCCCCCAGAAGCCAGCTCCCAAACTGGCTATGGAAGCCACCCACTGCCCCCAGATCCCATCTCAGGGTGAGGGGCGCCAGGCCGTGCAACCCAGGACCCACCAATGTCGTACCTCAGCGCTCAACAGCACCACAGGCATGATGGGGCAGCCACACTCTCATGCATCTTGTACACACCCTGCATGCACGTACACAAACATATATATATATCCCATTCTACCCACGTTTACCCAGTATGTCACATGCCACACTACAGACAATAAAACACTGGACTTATTCTACACAAACACTAAGGAGGCGTACACCTCATTACAACTCCCCCCACTCGGGAGATCGGATCACAACTTGGTTCATCTCCGGCCGGTGTACAAACCCCTAGTGCACAGACAACCTCCGGCCATGCGCACAGTGAAGTTATGGTCTGAGGAGACAATGGACGCTCTAAAGGGCTGTTTTGAAACCACCGCCTGGGAGCAGCTCTGCGATCCACATGGTGAGGACATCGATGGCCTCACTCACACCATCACGGACTACATCACCTTCTGTGTGGACAACACCGTACCCACCAAGACCATACGGTGTTGCTCAAACAACAAACCCTGGATCAACCCTGAGATAAAAACACTTCTGAGAGAGAAGAAGAGGATCTTCAGGTCGGGGAACAGGGAGATGCTGAAGTCCGTACAGAGGGAGCTGAGGAGAAAGATCAGAGAAGGCAAGGACAGCTTCAGGAAGACGATGGAGGACAAGCTGCAACAGAGCGACATCAGCGGGGTCTGGAGAAACCTTAAAACTATCTTTGGGCTCCAGAATACCTCCCCCCAGGCCACGGGGGGCAAGGAGTGGGCGAACAATCTGAATCTGTTTTTCAATAGGTTTGACCAACCGCCCTCCCCCCTGACTGCACAACAACCACTGCTGCCTCTAAAGACATCAAGTCCTGCTGCCCACTCCCCACTCCACCAACACCCCCCCACTCCCAACACACAGCCCCCCAACCTGACCCTGACTAAGACCCAGGTGAGGACGGAGCTGAGGAAGATCAAGGCGAGGAAGGCGTCGGACCGGACGGCATCAGCGCAAAGCTCCTCAAGTCCTGTGCAGACCAGCTGTGTGGGATTGTGGAGTAGATCTTCAATCTGAGCCTGGAGCTGGGGAGGGTACCACAGCTGTGGAAAACATCTTGTGTGGTACCTGTACCAAAGACTTCCCTCCCCAAAGATCTGAACAGCTACAGACCAGTGGCCTTGACGTCCCACATGATGAAGACCCTGGAGAGACTGCTCCTTGCTCACCTCCGCCCCCTGGTGGGACCAGCGATGGATCCACTCCAGTTCACCTATCAGCATGGCATTGGGGTGGAGGATGCGGTGATCTTCCTCCTTCACCGTTCTCTGTCCCGCCTGGAGAAGCCCGGGAATGCGGTGAGGATCATGTTCTTTGACTTCTCCAGTGCTTTCAACACCATCCAACCGATGATCCTGAAGGACAAGCTGCTGTGGGCAGGGGTGGACCAGCACCTGTCATCATGGATCCTGGACTACCTCACTAACCGGCCACAGTTTGTGAGAACCCGGGACTGTGTGTCCGACACGATCATCGGTAGCACGGGGGCTCCCCGGGGAACGGTTTTGGCTCCCTTCCTGTTCACCCTTTATACTGCGAACTTCTCACACAACACACTGCCATCTACAGAAGTTCTCTGATGACTCTGCGATCGTTGGCCTCATCTCCAATGGAGATGAAGCTGAGTACAGAGGGCTTATCCAGGACTTCGTGGACTGGTGCCATCGGAACTGCCTCCAGATCAACACGAGGAAAACTAAGGAGCTGGTGGTGGACTGCCGCAGGCAAGGACAACCCCTCACAGCACCAGTAAATATACAGGGAACAGACATCGAGATGGTGACATCCTATAAGTACCTGGGTGTTCATCTGAACAATAAACTAGACTGGTCACACAATACTGACGCACTCTACAAGAAGGGACAGCGCAGGCTGTTCCTACTGAGGAGACTCAGGTCTTTTGGTGTACAAGGGGCGCTGCTGAAGACATTCTACGACACGGTGGTGGCATCAGCCATCACTTTTGGAGTGGTCTGCTGGGGCAGTGGCATTACGGCAGCCGATAGGAAGAGACTGAACAAACTGATCAAGAAAGCTAGCTCTGTCCTGGGGAAACGACTTGACCCAGTGGAGGAGATAGGAGAGAGAAGGACGGTGGCTAAACTGTCATCTCTGCTGGAGTCTGAGTTCCACCCTATGCAGGACATACTGAATGCACTGAGGAGCTCATTTAGCAGCAGACTACATCATCCTAGGTGCACAACCGAGAGGTTTCGCAGGTCCTTCCTACCTAAGGCTGTCAGACTGTACAACCTAAGCAGGGCTGCTCGCAGAGATAGCAAAAAGACGCAGAGATAGCAAAAAGTCGTGACAACCTAATAGTTTTGAATGCAAAAGATGCAATAGACTTACACAATGGTCCCCTCTGGTATACAACTATGAAAATACCGGTCGCTATGGAGGGTGAGAATATGTATGGGTACATAATCATACCATGTAGGATAACTAAGTAGACAGTTGTGCTGTTTCATCCCATCTAGCTACAATGCTCCACACTGTGTGTGTTTATATATTTATATAATTATTCCATCTAGCTACAATGCTCCGCACTGTGTGTCTATATATACACTACCATTCAAAAGTTTGGGGTCACTTAGAAATTTCCTTATTTTTGAAAGAAAAGCACTGTTTTTTTCAATGAAGATAACTTTAAACTAATCAGAAATACACTCTAATATCTAATATGCATTGCTAATGTGGTAAATGACTATTCTAGCTGCAAATGTCTGGTTTTTGGTGCAATATCTACATAGGTGTATAGAGGCCCATTTCCAGCAACTATGACTCCAGTGTTCTAATGGTACAATGTGTTTGCTCATTGCGTCAGAAGGCTAATGGAGGATTAGAAAACCCTTGTGCAATCATGTTAGCACAGCTGAAAACAGTTTAGCTGGTTAGAGAAGCTATAAAACTGACCTTCCTTTGAGCAGGATGAGTATCTGGAAAAAATTATTATTTCAAATACAAATCATTATTTCTAACCTTGTCAATGTCTTGACTATATTTTCTATTCATTTTACAACTCATGGTGGTAAATAAGTGACTTTTCATGGAAAACACAAAATAATTGTCTGGGTGACCCCAAACTTTTGAACGGTAGTGTGTATATATATATATATATATATATATATATATATATATATATATATATATATATATATATATATATATATACAGTATATATATATATATATATATATATATATATATATATTTATATGTACATATGTATACTTGCTGCTCTTGTTTGTTTGTTTTTCTCTTGCCTTCTGATTGTTGCTCTGAGTGTTGCTATCCCTGTGCTGTTGCAATCCTGGAATTTCCCCATTGTGGGACTAATAAAGGCTTATCTTTTCTTATCTTATATTAATAATATGGCAATCCACACGTCAAGTGACATCCCAAAGCACCCTCCGCGAGCCCACTCACCATCCCCCCAGCCAGATATCACCAGCGGTAGGCTACCCCCGCAGATACAGCCGCATCGGGGCAAACCAACAGAAATGCGGCTGCCAACCCGTGGCAACGCCCCCTTCCCTGACTGCCACTGAACACCCGCATACAGCCATACCCAGCGCCACTGGAGGCAATATGGGCAAAGCGCCCCACCCTGGGACCCAATGGCAGGATGGCCAGGGACAGCGGAAACCAATCCACTATCCCCCTGGACACCAGATGGCCAGCAACACCCCCTGCCGCCCAACGAGGTCTTCCCCTCACAATCACACCCTCCACAACCGTGCATGCAGCTACTTGCAGCTACTTGCCCCCCCACACACACGCCAACCGTCACTAGTACACATAAATACATACCACCACATATGTCCACCCACACACACCCTGACATATTGACAAACACAAATACCCACAAATACCCACACATTCACACATACTGTACAAGCACACGCCCATATCCACACCCACACATATCACACATATACACAGGAACCCAAACACTCACACTCATGCACACCTGCACATACACTTGCATACACACATTCACACACACACTCATGCACACACACACACACACACACACACACACACACACACACACACACACACACACACACACACACACACGCAGGCTCCGGAGGATGGGGGCGACCCTCCCAAACTCCCCGCCACCCCACCCCGAGAAGCATGCTCCAGCCCCCGGAGCGCCAGCAGGGCCCTGGGGAGGGTGTGACCCCACTGCACGGAGACGCACACCAAACCTCAGCCCAGAGGGGGAGACGGTCCCCCAGCACCAGAGGCCCAAGGCCAGAACCAACCCCAACCGGGAAACAAGGCCGGCTGGCCAGCCCGGGGCCACATGGGGAGGGTGGTGTCAGGAAGGGCATCCGGCATCAAAAAAATCCTCGGAAATTCAATATGCGTACCAAAGATCCGCTGTGGCGGCTGGGAATAGTGAGCAGCCAGAGTATGTCTGTGTATGTGTGTGTGTGTGTGTGTGTGTGTGTGTGTGTGTGTGCGTGTGTGTGCCTTGCCTTTGTGCAGTTTTATCTTCCTGTTAAAGTCAAATCTGTTGTATGATGAAAGAGCTCAGTGATTACTGACTAGGCTGTTTCACACTGGGCTGCTGTCATCAGCTTTTCTGGCAGTCCTATTGTTCCAGCATAAATTTCCACAATGGAAATCCACAGGGTTGAAGGTCCAGGTGGATAATCTTTCTCTCACATGAATGTGTGATTATGTTAATAAGAACAAGTTGAATTTGTGCCTTTTTTCACACGGGGCCATGTTTCAGTGGTGCAGTGCATAATCCATTGTCAGAGGTGTGGGGTGTGTTTATGGGCATTTCCAAGTTTATTTTTCCATGACAGCAGCGTAAAAACAAATTTTCTGCTGAGTGCAATATGGCTACTTAGATGTGTGTTTAGGGCATAACATGAAATAAACCAATCACTGTCTTTGCTCTTGTTCCCTTTAATTAACCCCTTGCACTCCAGTCAATTTCCCTAAAAACGCCAAAAATTAACGTGCCCAAATTAAATCAAAAGCTGTTCTTCAACCCTTTGCAGCATCTTCATGGGGTTGGTCTCATTTAAAAGAAAACACTTTGAATTTTTTTGGCAAAACAGTCATAATCTCTCTAAGTGCTCCAGCCACTGAGTTACAGTCATCTAAACATAGTGAACTTGAAGAAAATAAATTTGGCCTGGGTGTTTTTTTGGATACAAATGCTTGCAAATAACACACAGCTTCAGATCTGGGCTGGAAAATGCAACAGTAATGTAGAACCAAGTGTTATCCAGCTGAGGTCCAAATTTTGTAACAATACCACAAAAAATGAATATATTACACAGCTTTTTTCTCAGGTAGTTCCCAGGCGTTTTGGAACTGTGCCAAATTGTGCCAAATGGCAGAGTTTGGAAAAACGTCTGTAATTTTTGAATGCTTCAATGTAGAAGCTTCATTTTGGGATCTAATGAAAGGTCACAGTCAGATCTGTCTGCGTGTGTGTGTGGGGGGGGGTTGTCCCCCCCCGCTCGCTACAGAGGATGGACATCGGCCATCGCTACACAACGGATTAGCCTCGTGTGGCAATGTGGGACAGCAGCGCAGTCACCGCGGCTTCCCCCTCCCCTCGCTACAGAAGAATAGCGGGGGTGGGGGGGGCATTCACGGTCTGGATGCGGCGAACAACCCCTTGTACCGCGGCGCACGAACTTCAGACTTCGTGCGCCGCACAGTTGTAATTTACTGATCGGTCAAAAGTCATTTTGGATTATCAATTTTCAGGGATAAATAATAATTTAGCTTATAACACCTTACCTCTTCACAGCAGCAGAGTCCTGGCGAACTTCTCTTCCTCACTGTCAGACGAACGCGACGCTGGTCCGCTCGTGGTTCTGGTCTCGCGACCCGATCAAAACATAATTCCATTATTGCGGTTTTGTGCTTCCATGATTGCGGTTTTTGGCGAACGATTTTTCAAAACAAATAACAGTAGTAATTAAAAAAAGACTGGCGAAGGCATGTGTGTCACTCAGCCTTCGTCGTCAGCCTCCGTCGGTCTATGACCATGGAAGAAATCATAACGTCTACTCTGCTGGAACCAAAACAAAATAAGCATCGCCTGTGGCCGAACATGCCGAAGCGCGAATGGCACTTCCTGTCACACAGGTTGCATTTGTGGATGGTCTCCATGCTGCTGGGTCTGTGGGGTTCTTCCTGCGGGTCCTTTTTTGATCCGCTGCAGCAGCCAGTCTTCACCCAGCCCAGCCTTAAAAAAAACAGCTCGCAAACTTCTCTGCTTCAATTGGCTCACTGCATTCACAGCGTTTGGAGGCGGGTCCTTCTGGCTAGGTTTTCAGTCATTGGTTCTTCAAGGTTTCAGAAACCCAATTCAAGGCTCTTATTAGTCGAATGAGAGGTCAATCAGATGAACTAATCTGTTCGCGGCTGTGTCTGCAGCTTTTATTTTCAGTGCGCGCTTGGACGCCATACACCACCTACATCACAATCTCCATCATGCGTCCTAGAGCGCACGAGAGCGCCCTCGTGCGCTCTAGGACGCAGAGACTTGCCCGTCCGCAGTACAATGGCGCGCAAGAGGTTAACAGGGGTGTGAGGCTCAATACTAATATGACAGTGTTTAAATAGGAGGACAAATCTATTTTTGGCTCAGAATAATGTGGGATCATTCACAAAGTGAAAATGCATTTTCACTGTTGTACTCCTGGAATTTCTCCATTGTGGGAGAAACCGGCCCACGATGCTAACGCAAAAACTCGACATACCGGGAGAGATAAGATGGAAACGGCGTGGTTGTCGAGCTGGGGCAAGACGGCGGGCAAGGAATATAAGGTACAGACCCACCCTCCCATCCGTTGTTATGGGGAATGTACTATTGATACTAGGAAAAACTGATACTAGGAAAAACAGATGAGCTAGCGGCTATCTCCGGCTATGAGAGCATATACCGGGAGTGCTGCCTTATGCTATTCATGGAGACGTGGCTAACAGAACTAGCAACTTATGCTAACATTGAACTGAAGGGTTTCCACGCAATACAGGCAGACCGAACACCAGACAGTGGGAAGGCAAGGGGCGGTGGAGTGATGATGTATGTTAATAACAACTGGTGCAGACCGGGACATATCACGGTTAAACAACAACACTGCAACAAAGACTTGGAGTTGCTAGCTGTTAGCATGCGGCCTACATATCTCCCGAGGGAATACTGACACATGATCTGCATTGTTATTTATGCAAATCCGACGGCGAACGCTGGGACAGCGTGTGACGTCATCCACTCAGTAACTGGCAGGCTGCAGACAGAACACCAAGATGCTCTTCTCCTCATCTCAGGCGACTTCAACCATGTTTCACTGTCTCCCATTCTACCCATGTTCTCCCAGTATGTCACATGCCACACTAGAGACAATAAAACACTGGACTTATTCTACGCAAACACTAAGGAGGCGTACACCTCATTACCACTCCCCCCACTCGGGAGATCGGATCACAACTTGGTTCATCTCCTGCCGGTGTACAAACCCCTCAAGCACAGACAACCTCGGGCCATGCGCACAGTGAAGTTATGGTCTGAGGAGGTAATGGACGCTCTAAAGGACTGTTTTGAAACCACCGCCTGGGAGCAGTTCTGCGATCCACATGGTGAGGACATCGATGGCCTCACTCACACCATCACGGACTACATCACCTTCTGTGTGGACAACACCATACCCACCAAGACCATACCGTGTTGCTCGAACAACAAACCCTGGATCAACCCTGAGATAAAACACTTCTGAGAGAGAAGAAGAGGATCTTCAGGTCGGGGAACAGGGAGATGCTGAAGTCCGTACAGAGGGAGCTGAGGAAGAAGATCAGAGAAGGCAAGGACAGCTTCAGGAAGAAGATGGAGGACAAGCAACAGAGCGACATCAGCGGGGTCTGGAGAAACCTTAAAACCATCTCTGGGCTCCAGAATACCTCCCCCCAGGCCACGGGGGGCAGGGAGTGGGCAAACAATCTGAGTTTGTTTTTAAATAGGTTTGACCAACCGCCCTCCCCCCCGACTGCACAACAACCACTGCTGCCTCTGAAGACATCAAGTCCTGCTGGCCACACCCCACTCCACCATCACCCCCCCACTCCCAACACACAGCCCCCCAACATGACCCTGACTAAGACCCAGGTGAGGACGGAGCTGAGGAAGATCAAGGCGAGGAAGGCGTCGGGACCGGAGGGCATACATGTGTAATGACAATAAAGTTGAATCTCATCTCATCTCTCATCTCATCAGCGCAAAGATCCTCAAGTCCTGTGCAGACCAGCTGTGTGGGATTGTGGAGCACATCTTCAACCTGAGCCTGAAGCTGGGGAGGGTACCACAGTTGTGGAAAACATCTTGTGTGGTACCTGTACCAAAGACTTCCCACCCCAAAGATCTGAACAGCTACAGACCAGTGGCCCTGACGTCCCACATGATGAAGACCCTGGAGAGACTGCTCCTTGCTCACCTCCGCCCCCTGGTGGGACCAGCGATGGATCCACTCCAGTTCACCTATCAGCATGGCATTGGGGTGGAGGATGCAGTGATCTTCCTCCTTCACCGTTCTCTGTCCCGCCTGGAGAAGCCCAGGAACGCGGTGAGGATCATGTTCTTTGACTTCTCCAGTGCTTTCAACACCATCCAACCAATGATCCTGAAGGACAAGCTGCTGTGCGCAGGGGTGGACCAGCACCTGTCATCATGGATCCTGGACTGCCTCACTAACCAGCCACAGTTTGTGAGAACCCGGGACTGTGTGTCCGACACGATCATCGGTAGCATGGGGGCCCACGAGGGAACGGTTTTGGCTCCCTTCCTGTTCACCCTTTATACTGCGGACTTCTCACACAACACAACACACTGCCATCTACAGAAGTTCTCTGATGACTCTGAGATCGTTGGCCTCATCTCCAACGGAGATGAAGCTGAGTACAGAGGAGTTATCCAGGACTTCGTGGACTGGTGTCATCGGAACTGCCTCCAGATCAACGCGAGGAAAACTAAGGAGCTGGTGGTGGACTGCCGCAGGCAAGGACAACCCCTCACAGCACCAGTAAACATACAGGGAACAGACATTGAGATGGTGACATCCTACAAGTACCTGGGTGTTCATCTGAACAATAAACTAGACTGGTCACACAATACTGACGCACTCTACAAGAAGGGACAGCGCAGGCTGTTCCTACTGAGGAGACTCAGGTCTTTTGGTGTACAAGGGGCGTTGCTAAAGACATTCTATGACACGGTGGTGGCATCAGCCATCACTTTTGGAGTGGTCTGCTGGGGCAGTGGCGTTACAGCAGCCGATAGGAAGAGACTGAACAAACTGATCAAGAAAGCTAGCTCTGTCCTGGGGCAACGCCTTGACCCAGTGGAGGAGATGGGAGAGAGAGGGATGGTGGCTAAACTGTCATCTCTGCTGGAGTCCGAGTCCCACCCTATGCAGGATATACTGAACGCACTGAGGAGCTCATTTAGCAGCAGACTACATCATCCTAGGTGTGCAACCAAGAGGTTTCACAGGTCCTTCCTACCTACGGCTGTCAGACTGTATAACCTAAGCAGGGCTGCTCGCAGAGATAGCAAAAAAAACGTGACAACCTAATAGTATTGAATGCAAAAGACGCAATAGACTCACACAATGGTCCCCTCCGGTATACAACTAGGAAAATACCGGTCGCTACGGAGGGTGACAATATGTATGGGTACATATTCATATCATGTAGGATAACTAAGTAGACGGTTATGCTGTTCATTCCATCTAGCTACAATGCTCCGCACTGTGTGTTTATATATTTATATATTTATTCCATCTAGCTACAATGCTCCGCACTGTGTGTTTATATATTTATATGTACATATGCATATTCGCTGCTGTTGTTTTTTTTTTTTTCTTGTCTTCTGATTGTTGCTCTGAGAGTTGCTATCCCTGTGCTGTTGCAATCCTGGAATTTCCCCATTGTGGGACTAATAAAGGCTTATCTTATCTTATCTTATCTTATTTTAAGGGCCAACAGCTTGTTAACCTCCTTCTCCACAACCCTGCTCACACTGTGGATGAGCATTTCAGAGATTATGCCAGTCTTTCTCGTTTTCCTTTATTTTGACAGAGTTGTAAAATTTCCTTCAGTAATATTATCATTCGTCCAAACTTCTCTTTTAAACTCAGAAAGAGGAGCCACTCATCTCAGCCAGGACCATTAATTAATCTCCTCTGATGAATACAAAATTCTTGTGTTTTAACTTAAAACTACTGTCAGGATATTTTCATTTTGAATTATTCTGCAAAAAGAATGACAGTGAATGAGATTTTAAAAAATATAATGATGTGCGGCGGATGATAAAATAAGGCAGCGAAGTGAAGGTTTTAAATAGGTTTATTATCATGCCGCCATCACGGAGCTCGCTCCATGAGCGAGCCCGGAGGCTCTCCAGCAAAGTGTGCAGATGAGCAGTCGTCAGAGTGAGAGTGACAGAGTGAACATGGATTTCAGTGAGCTTATATACCCAGCTACAAACAATACATGAAAGGCATTCACAGCAGTAGGTATGGGCATTTGCATTTGAGAGACACACATAACAATAAGGAGATTGCTAGCCAGGATTCACCTTTGCTCCAGAGTTGCAGGACAAAAGAGGTTACAAGGCACATCTACATATTGTTATCAGTGTATAGACACAGTAAGGACAGGAAACATGAACACAATGCATGAATGGCACATTAACATCACAGTAGTGAGCCGGAAAAAGCCAGAAGAAGCGGGGCTGCCTGTTGACATTAATACACACATTTCACCGTTCTGTTAATTGCTCTAGCCGAGCGCTGTGCCTGACCCAGTCTGTTGTGGGGGTTACGCCACACGCTCCCCCCCAGAGGGCTCGGCAGGCGGCCGAGGCCTCGATAGTCCGGCTTTGGCAGCGAGCAGGGAAAGCTCTGTGCAGGCGGAGGTGGAGGGGGTGGGGGGTAGTAAATGCCGGACGGGGACGGTGAAATCGTTTGAGTCGCGCAAAAATTGCTTGTGGATCCGCGATGTTGAGGGGCTGTCCCATTGAACGTGCGGAGATCCACAAGAAGAAAAATTAGTCACTGACTCCTCTCGCGATTAAGTCCTGCAAGGATTAATAGCGGCCGTGAAGAAAAAAGGAAGCAGCGAGGATAAACAGCGGCCATGAAGAAAAACAGGGGCGGCTGTAAGAAAAAAACAAAAGCAAAGGGACTTGGCGTGTTGACTTTAGGTGCGGGCACAACCTTAAAGCCTTCGGGGACCGCAGACTGCTGAATTCCCGTTGTGCGCCATGGCAAAGACCATAAGAAGATCCAGTGAGCAAGCTGCGTGCGTGCCTCAGGTGTACAAGCAACCCTGAAGGGCCTGTGTGCAGCGGCGAAGGAGGATGGGGGTCTGTAGAGCCGTATGCGTCCCGTGTGTGGTGCGCCGTCCTCCTAACTCCCCGGTGCGTGTGCCGGGGCTCTGTGCGTGGGTGGGCCAGCTGGAGAGGAGAACCAGGGTCAGGGAGCTTAATCATCCCTGTTCATTGTGTTGGAGCGGTGAAAGGAAGTAGACGATCTTTGTCCCTCAAGCTCGTGTAGATGCGTTGGAGCGGTGAGAGGGAGGAGACGATCTTTGTCACTCGCTCGGCCATGGTGCGTTCAGGTCCAAGCGCTGCATTCTCCGTCGGCCATGGAGGTCACCGTCATGGAGAGAGGACAAGGTGCGTGCGCTCTCGTATGGAGAGAAGCTGTGAGAGCGGCCAGTCCAGCGTGGATGTGTCGATCTAGGCGTGCAGATCCCACCATGAAGTTTGCTGCGGCTTTCCCGGTCGTGGGTGATGTCCGGAGAGTTCCCTGAAGCAGAAGGGAGCTGCTGTGTTCGCTTGTAGTCGGAGCATCACCGCTAGGTGCTGCGTTCGCCAGCAGCGTGTTTTTTTCAGCGTCGGTTCACCAATGTAGCTGTCCAGACCAGAAGGTTGCGTCGCACAAAGCGTGTGCATTCTCGGGGTCACCAGCGTAACTGTCCAGACCAGAAGGTTGCGTCGCACAAAACGTGTGCTTCCTCGGGGTCACTAGTGCAGCGGCATGAAAAATAAGGCAGCGATGTGAAGGTTTTAAATAGGTTTATTATCATGCCGCCATCACGGAGCTCGCTCCATGAGCGAGCCCGGAGGCTCTCCAGCAAAGTGTGCAGATGAGCAGTCGTCAGAGTGAGAGTGACAGAGTGAACATGGATTTCAGTGAGCTTATATACCCAGCTACAAACAATACATGAAAGGCATTCACAGCAGTAGGTATGGGCATTTGCATTTGAGAGACACACATAACAATAAGGAGATTGCTAGCCAGGATTCGCCTCTGCTCCAGAGTTGCAGGACAAAAGAGGTTACAAGGCACATCTACATATTGTTATCAGTGTATAGACACAGTAGGGAGAGGAAGCATGAACACAATGCATGAATGGCACATTAACATCACAGTAGTGAGCCAGAAAAAGCCAGAAGAAGCGGGGCTGCCTGTTGACATTAATACACACATTTCACTGTTCTGGTAATTGCTCTAGCCGAGCGCTGTGCCTGACCCAGTCTGTTGTGGGGGTTACGCCACAGATGAATGTTTTGTGCACACCTGCTAGCACTTCTCCTGGGCTGCAGTGACAGCTCTTTTCCCAGTAGGGCAGACTAGCCCTGCTGCAGTCTGGTAGATAAATTAAAGAGAGGACTGAATCACAAACCCACACACCTTTTTTTCTCCTCTGTGCAGCAAAAAACTCTGCTGTTAATTTATTTAACCATCCTCATTTCACAGATAACAACTGCTGAGTATGTGTTTTCCATTAATCAAGACACATGAGCATAAATGAGATAGGCATATTGATAAACCATGTAGCGTTGAATCCTACAATTTGGAAATATGATAATTAATAATTATTAAACTAAGTTTAAAGCTTATTAATAATACTTGTAATACCTCGTTTGTAACACTAGATGGGGCACCACCCACATTTTTTTAAGAGTTGTGAGCACTCTGTTAAGACCAACTTAAACTTAGGAATTTGGCAATTAAGTTAAGCATTAATTAATAATGCAATTAGCAATGTTTGAGCAGTCTCATAGTCTGGAGACAGAATTCTTGACACTGAGTTGTTACAATAGTAGACAAGGAGAAATCACACCTTCTAGCTTTTGTAACCCCTCTATATTAAAGGGCCTATATCATGCTATTTTAAGCCTTTCAGAGTAAACTATATGCATGTATGTGATAGTATATTGCCTTTGGTACACTGGAGAATGAATTTCTTATGAAATATTAGTTATTTTTGCGAGCTACTTTTCCAACCCGGAAGTAAGATGCCACGATCTCTGAGGCTCAGCCTCTCCTTCTTGTGGCTGCCGCCCATTTCATGACATAACCCCTGAGCCGGCTGCTGCAGCATGTCACTGGGTTCCGCCCACAAAAACTTAGAAGACATTGTCTTACGTAAAAAACCAAACAGTTGTTGTCACTGAGCAGATTAGGTGCGAGAGGAACTACTTCTTCACAGCGTCAATGCTAAAGTGAAAGAGTTTTGCCAATCACCGCTCCGTTAGCTGCGCGGAGAAAGTGGGTGTGTGCATTAGCCTGGGGGCGGTGCTGGCAGCACAGGCACTTCCTGGAGTGGGCAGCTCACCCACGTTCATACGTATGAACGTGGGGACCCAGTCATTGTCAGGGACAGGGCGGAGCAGCAGCTCAGAGAGCAGGGTTAAGGAGGAATACTCAGAGATGCGTGAATGGAGCAAAATACCACTTTGGGGGTGTTTTTGGTGAGGAATTAACATTATAACATGCTTAAAAGCTCAAAAAAGTCGATTTTGCATGATATAGGCCCTTTAAACTCAATGGAGTGGCAAAAACAAAGCATTTAAGATCAGCAGAATAAAACATGGCAATAATTGGGGTTACTTGATTGCATGAAATATGAACATACCATACGCCTAAGATCACCATATTATCATCATGATTAAACTGTACTTAACCCTTTGAGTGTGAGAATTGTGGCAGAGTGCGGCGCTGCGCCTGTCAACTAATTCTGACATCCCTGTACTCCCCAGCTATACTGATGACTTGTACTGATCGCAGCAGTTCAGAAGGTGGCAGACACACATTGGAGGAATCATGGTTGACATGTAATACACCAAAGAAGAAGAACTCCTTACTTCCTTTTCCTGTATTTTCTTCTTTTAGCTCAGAAAGCTAATATGGCCGCCGTCCATCATTGTGCACCGTCACTTAGACGGCTTCATACACGGAAAATAGCCATGGGATACAAGTGAAATTTATGTGGGATAATCATAAGACTTTGTAGATGTGATAGAGAGCGTAAATGACCGACAGAACGCAAAATAACGACTACAATGGACAAAAACGCACCAACCACGGCAGCGAGCGAGTCCCCTTAGCCGCCGGTAAGTGACACATTTCTTTGTTTTTTTTGTTTGTTTGTTTGTTTTTTACATTGTACTGATTTCTTGTTCATATACTTTGAAGATAAGATGAAAATGTACCCCTGTACAAAAAACGGTGTCAAAAGACTGAACCATTCTTTGTGTAAATATGTCCAAGGTCCGCTTTTGACTGAGTTATGTAATTCAATATAGCTGCCACGGTATTATGCAAATTAGATGCATAAAATCATTCCTATCTGACACTTTGGATCATATTTTACATCTTTCTAATTGACAGTAAGCCATTTTCTCTTACCACTTTCAAGTTATAGCCTTGGAAATCTGAACTATTTTATTGACAAAAAATATTTACCACTCTTGACCACTAGGAGTTATGTCGCAATTCGGCGACAGTCACACTCAAAGCCTTAAAGCTCTGATCTGTGCAGTCCCTGAGGTTAAAGAACATTTATACAGTTCTGATAAAAAGTTACAAAAATTTAGTGTAGAATCTGGATTTGAATGGGTTTAAAGAAAAAGAGGGAGAAAGAGAGGGTGCGCAGAATCAGGAATGTATCTTAGACCAAGCACCGTCGAGGGTCTAACCGACGGGCTTGCAGCTGCTTTTCTGATGGAGCAAATTTAAACCAGCATGACCTTCACAACACATGACATGAAAAAGGTGAGTGCCTACTGTGCATATGAAAACCTGGCGAGGGTTATTTCAGGCTGAGGGAAGGTAGTTCTCCTCGGCACCTTGTTGGGGATTTTAGCCTGCAAAATCTGTACGGCTTTACTCCTAGGTCACTCATGGTAGGCTTGCTCCAGGGAGAGTGGGGAGACCTGGTCCTGGGTCTCAACCCACCGATATGCTGGATAAGGGCAGCTGCTCTGGATACAAGGCTGGTATGTGCATGGTATGTCTCCCACTGATCGGAGGCTAAACTAGGTAAGTTCAAAAAAGAAAAAAAAACAACTACTCAGGCTTTAATCCCTAGATCGAACAAAGGCGAACTTCTACAGAAAAACATGAACTGCAAAAATATGCAAAACAGTAACTAGAAAATGCAGGCAGTCGCCTGGGCAGAAAACTTAAAAGAGAAGAGAGATGCAAACAGAGTGTGGCAAAAAGACGGAGAAGATGTGAACGCCTGGACAGTAAGGAAAAGAAAAGGGAGAACTTGTGTGTGTTCTGAGCTTAAACTTCCCTCTCCACATGCTGGAATGGAGGGGATTTCTCAATGAATCAGATCTGCACAGAAGTCGGCTTTGTTACTATGGTTACCTCACAGTGGGGGGGGGGTGATTCACTGAGCTGGGAGAGAACAAAAGACAGTGAGCACCTCATATTAACATTAAAATTAGTCCTGAGGCACCTTTGTCTAAACTAAGTAGTTCTACTTGGTTAATTATCTACCTTTGCTAAAAATAACTTGATCATAGAGCATGCAGATATGGAAATGTGTAAGGTATATTAGAAGTCCAGATGCATGAAGATTAGAGTTCTGACAGTTTGTGTGAGTGAGTCCTTATTTCCAGTTGTCCTGTGGCAGTGTGTGGGTGTTAAGAGAAGAGAAAAAACAATGAGCCTTTGCTCCTCATTGTTTGAACGGCTGTGAAGAATGAGCTGGGGGTTGGTGAGCAGAGGGCCAGTCAAAGTTCCTTTGGTCTCGTTGTCGCTGAGGGTCCAAGGCAAGTCTGTCTACCTGGTACCGGTACCGCTACAACCAGATGGGAGTCAATGGGTTTGTCCCGATTGCCGGAGGGTCAACGCTATCACTAAACTGGATGCGTATCCACTGCCTTGTATGGTGGATTGCATTGACCAGGTGGGTTCGGCACAGTTTATCAGTAAGTTTGATTTACTGAAGGAGTAGGGTTTGGACAGGTGCCACTGTCCAAAAGAGCTAAAGAAATCTCTGCCTTTATCACTCCAATTGGCCTGTTCTCGTACTCAGTGATGAGTTTTGGATTGCGTAATGCATCAGCCATGTTTCAACGGCTCATGAACTTGGTTGTGTCAGGATTGGAAGAGTGTGCTGTTTATCTGGATGATGTCATGTTCAGTGACACATGGAAAGATCATGTCCTGCGCATCAGGGAGTTGTTTGATCAATTGAGGAATGCAAATCTAACTGTAAATCCAGCCAAATGTGAATTTGGCAATGGCACGGTGACCTACTTGGGGAAAGTAGTGGGAAAGGGGCAGGTATGGCTAGTACAAGCTAAAGTTTAAGCAGTGGAACAATACTCCATATCAACTACTAAAAAGGAGCTTTTGTGTTTTCTGGGGTTAATCTGGCTTCTTCCCAGGTAACAATGAAACAAATACATGATCAAAAAGCTGAAGTTCATAAATTTAGTTCTGGAGACCTGGTTTTGGCATTGCTGCCTATAGTGAATTCACCTTTTTCACCAAGTTTCATGGACCTTTTACAGTGGTGTGTCAGACTTCTGGTTTAAATTACTTGTAATTGACACCTGAGCATAAAAAGAACACACAGCTCTGTCATGTTAATCTGTTGAAACCGTATTACTCCCAGGGAAGGCAGAGTTTTGAACCGGGGGGGGGGGGGGGTGCCTCAGTCGCCTGTTGGGTCAGTAGCTGCTGCAATGGTTATGGATGAATATTCAAAGATTTTATTTTTATTTGTCAATACTACTATACGTACAGGACATAGAAGAGAATTGAAATGGCATTTCTCTCTCTCTTCAGCAGTGTGCACAAGATAAAAAAAGAAAAAGGAATAAGGCTGGAATAACAACATTTGCAGTCTATGTACAGTAATGCTATCCGTAGTGCAAATAGCGAAAAAGATAGACCCAGAAATCCCATAGTGCAAATACACCGCATTCCAAATTATTATGCAAATATGATTTTAGTGTCATTGTCATGTTTGGGGTCGTCACCCCGAGCATAACTTGTGGCTGTTGGGTTTAATTATTACTTAATAATTCCAGCTGACGGATTGAGCTTTGCTCTCCGCCAGCCCCACAGCCGTGCCTCCTCCTCACCAGGCATCCACCAGCGGTATGGTTCACCACATACACACTCACACACTCATGCACGCACGCACACACACATACACTCACACTCACACTCATGCACGCACACACACTGTTCAATCAGTCACGCACCAGGTGGCCACACAGCTGTGTCCATTTGCCCTCATTTTGGGTTTGTGTATTTATAGGGTAGAATGTGACCAGCTGTTGTGGCAACTTAGCAATGTCAACCTTGGACATCCAGACTCACTTCTGTTGGTTTTCCCTCGAACTGAAACGTATTGTTCCCTCAGAGCCTTTCTGCTCCAACGCTATAGAAAATCCTTGTGCCTTTTTCTCTGCTCCTGCCTGTTTGGAGCGCGTTAGGCATCCTGTGAACTAACCGAGCTTGTAGCCGGGTGTCTTCCCTTCTGTTGTGACTGTTTTTGGACATTCAACCCATTCATCTCATTCTACGTTGGGACAACCGGGGATGCCACAGGACAGTTTGGGGACGCCAGGGCCATCCGTTCCCTTTTGGAGGCCCTGTGGGTGTTCCTCCTCCTTCTTCTGGGTACCGTCGGGGTCCTTTCCCTTTCGCCGCCAGTAACCACAGGGGTTCCTCATCCTCTGCCCAGCCACCCACCTCTCAGTCTTCCAGTGGGTAGGCCACCGCCTCATTTGCCCTCCCGGTTCTGGTGGCCTAATCGTGTGGGTAGGCTGCCCAAAAACAGGGTTCCCTTGCCTCAAGGTGTAGGATCCTCCAGAGGCTTGCAGTTGTACATAAACCTACTATTCGGCCACCCCAACCAATGCTCACAAACAGAAATGGTTGCAGAGGGCCCAGAAATACATGGAGACTAATTTTCAAACAGTCTTGTTTACTGATGAGTGCCATGCAACCCTGGATGGTCAAGATGGATGGAGTAGTGGATGGTTGGTGGATGGCCACCATGTCCCAACAAAGCTGTGATGTCAGCAAGGAGGTGGCGGAGTCATGCTCTGAGCCAGAACCACGGGGAGAGAGCTCGTAGGCCCCTTTAGGGTCCCTGAAGGTGTGAAAATGACCTCGGCAAAGTATACAGAGTTTTTGACTGCTTTCTGTAGTAAAATTATCTTCATGCATGACAATGCACCCATCTCATGCTGTAAAGAATACATCTGAGCCATTGGCTGCTATGGGCAGAAAAGGAGAGAAACTCATGGTCTGGCCCCCATCCTCCCTTGACCTCAACCCGATTGAGGACCTAGGGAGCATCTTCAAGCAAAAAATCTATGAGGGTAGTAGGCAATTCACGTCAAAACAGCAGCTGTGAATGAATGAATGAATGAATTAAGTTTATTGTCAATACCACCATACGTAATACATACATACAGGAGAATTGAAATTTGACTTGGCATTTGGGCGTGCTCTATGTCAGTGCACATCCAAGGCCAGGGCAGCCACAAACAGACGCCAGTCATAGTGGGGGTATTAAGCGCCGCGGCGACGGGGGCCCCAGGCGGCGGGCCGCACGCCGGACCTCCGGCGGCAGGGGAAGAAAGGGCGATGGGGGGACTGTGGGATGCTATTCTGACATTGTGCAAAGAAATTCAAGCAGAAACTCTCCAAAAACTAACAAGTTCAATGGATGCAAGAATTGTGAAGGTTATATCAAAGCAGGGGTCCTATGTTAGCATGTAACTTGGCCTGTTAAGACGTTTTTGATTGAAATAGCTTTTGATTTCAGTAAATATGACCTCCTAATACTGCAAATTCAACAAATGGCAATATTCAGTTCTTTACAACAAATAAAATGTTTTGAAACTCTGTTGTGCAAAATAATTTGTAACAGTGCATTGTGAGTTTTTTTATTTATGTAAAAAAATAGTTATCATTTGGAGGTTTCCCAATAAAATTTGAATTACGCTGTAATGGTTGATGACTTGAAAATTGTACTGACAGTCATTTGCGTCAGCTATTTAGGAAAATCAGAGACAAATATCATTTGCATAATAATTTGGAATATGGTGCAAATATAAGTGATGGACGATGAGACCCAGCAATCTTATATACAGAAAAGTAGAGCAGTAATACTCGTAGTACCAAGTTCAATGCGGTAGTGTAGGTGCAGACAGTAATAGATAGGACTGCACATGGTCAGTATTGCAATGACAGACAGACAGCAGCAGATATGGCATTTGTGCAGGTGGTTGCAGTAAGGTGCAGAGACATACAGTAACAAATGTATTACTGTTGGTGTGACAGTCTTTCTGTGCCAACAGCTGAGGTAGTTCTGTGCGTGTGAGTGCATTAAGGTCCGGGGGGGTGGAGGGGTGGACAGAGCTCAGAGTCCTGATGATCAAAGCTGTTTAGCAGTCCTGTGGAGCAGGCCCAGAGATACCGGTACCTTCTGCCAGAGGGCAGGAGAGTGAAGAGGGAGTGTGAGGGGTGGGATGTGTCGCCTGCAAATTGATGGCTCTGCAGGTGAGGCAGGTGAGGTAGATGTCCGAGGGGGGGGGGGGCACCAATGATCTTGCTGGCTGCTTTCACTGTGCATTGTAGTCTCTTCCAGCAGGAGGCGGTGCAGCGTCCATACCACACTGTGATGTAGCTTGTGAGGATGCTATCAATGGTGCCCCATAGAATGAGCACATGATGGGGGGTGGGACTTGTGCTCTCCTCAGTTTGTAGAGGAAATGGAGGTGAGTTTGAGTCTTCTTGACCAGTGATGTGGTGTTGTTGGACCAGGAGAAGTCCTCAGAGATGTGCACCCCCAGGAACTCGGTGCTGCTCAACCTCTCCACAGCTGCTCCATTGATGATCAGAGGGGGATGCCGTGTGTGCCCTCTCCTGAAGTCAACCACAATCTCCTTGGTTTTAACATGTTCGGGAAGACGTTATTGTCTTTACACCGCTGGACCAGTTGACTCACCTCATTTCTGTAGTTGGCCTCCTTGTTGTTGGTGATGAGGCCCACCACCGTTGTGTCATCCGCAAACTTGATGATGCGCTTGGTGTTTGTAGGCTGGTACACAGTCATGGGTCAGCAGGGTGAAGAGCAGCAGGCTGAGCACACACCCTTGTGGGGCCCCTGTGCTCAGTTCAATAGTCTTGGATGTGTTGCTGCCAACCTGCACATTCTGTGGCCTCCCTGTGAGAAAGTCCAGCACCCAGACTTTGTATTAAGTGCTGGGGGGCGATTGTGATGAAAGCTGAACTGAAGTTCAAGAACAGCATTCGCACATATGAGTTCTTTGTGTCCAGGTGGGTGAGGGCTGGATGGAGAGCAGCAGCGATGGCATCTTCTGTAGATCTGTTTGACATGTATGCAAACTGAGATGGGTCGTGGGAGGGAGGGAGGATGGACTTGTTGTTCTGCATGAACAGCTGCTTGAAGCACTTCATTATGATGAGAGTCAGTGCGACGGGCCAGTAATGGTTGTAGCTGGATGGGACGGGCTTTTTTGGGACTAGTATTATGGTGTCAGTTTTGAAACATGTGGGGACAACAGCTTAAGTAAGGGAGATGTTGAAGATGTCGGCCAGGACATTCTTGAGCTCCTCTGCACAGTCCTGCAGAACACGACCCGGTATGTTGTCTGGTCCAGCTGCCTTGCATGGGTTGATCCTGCAGAGGGTTCTCGTCACGCTAGCTGGATCCATACTTATGGCCTGCTAGTCTGGAGGAGGAGTGGTCTTATGTGCTGATGTGCTGTTTTGTGCTTCAAAGCGGTCGACAAAGTCATTTAGGTTGTTAAGCAGTGTGGCGTCAGTTGCACAGGTCTGAGGTGAAGGTTTGTAGTTGGTGAGGGTCTGTATGCCACGCCAGAGAGAACATGCCTCTCTGGTGTTGCTGAAGTGACTGGATATTTTCTTGTTGTACTGTCGTTTTGCCTCATTGATGCCACAGGACAGGTTGGCCCTAGCTATTATTAGTCCTGCAGTGTCGCCGGCCCTGAAGGCTGCATCCCAAGCCCTCAGGAGCCTGTGAATCTCTGCTGTCATCCATGGCTTTTGGTTAGCATGAACAGTGATGGTTTTGCAGTGAGTGACATTATCAATGCTTGTTGCTATGTATGCTACAACAACCTCAGTGTACTCCTCTAGGATTGTGTGTCCATTTTGAGTGGTTGTGTGCTTGAAAGTGTCCCAGTCTGTCGTGCTGAACCAGTCTTTCACAGCATCAGAGGCCTCCTCTGGCCACACAGGTACCTGCTTTTTTGTTGGTCTGATTGTTTTCACTCTGGGTTTGTATGCCGGCCTTAACTGCATCATGATGTGATCAGAGAGACCAAGCTGGGGAAGGGGGGAGGCTCTGTATGCTTTCTTGTGAGTTGTGTACACCAGGTCCAGGAAATTGTCTCATCTTTTTGGGAAGTTTACATGTTGGTGTAAATTTGGTAGGAGGACCTTTAAATCTGCATGGTTGAAGTCTCCTGCTGTGATAAGAAATCAGTCTAGATGTGCCATTTGCGTCTCACTGATGGCCTGATAGAGTTGTTTTAGTGCTTTACTTCTTTCGCCGGTGCCGGTGGGCGGGGCATACACGGCGATTGGTAGGACAGATGAAAATTCTCTCGGAATGTAAAAGGGTCTGCACTTGATGATCATAAACTCCACCAATGAAGAACAGTGCTTACGCACGACAGTCACATCTCAGTACCAAGCATCACTGATGTCAACACAGATGCCGCCCCGCGCGTCTTCCTTCCTTCCGTGAGCACTCTGTCGCTACGATAGCATTTTAGCCAAGCTAACTGAATGGCAGAGTCTGGTATATTGTCATTTAACCACGTTTCTGTAAAGGTAAAAACACAGCAGTTATGCGCATCATGTTGCGTAGTTCTCAGGAGACGTATGTGGTCTATTTTGCTGTCTAGTGAGCGTACGTTGGCCAGAATGAGGGAAGGAATCAGGAGTCTGTGTGGGCTAGCAGTTAGCTTTGTTCGGATACCTCCACGTTTACCTCTGTTTTGTCTTCGTTCACACCATCTATGGCGTCTCCATTTCGAATGAGACACAGCAGTTGAGTCCGGAGGTGTGGAGATCTGGTGGAGGAGACCTGGACCACGGAGTTTTTCTGTAATGCTCTGATCCAGGACATAATGTTTGGTCATATTCCTTGTCTCCAGGAGGCTGTGGCGAATGTAACTTGCGCACAGCATCATATATGTACATTAAACACATGAATATACACTTAGGTGTATATAAACAACACTAAATGGCACAAAACTGTGCCAGAACTCTGCCAGAAGATGACATCGAGGTTGTTTCTGATGAGTGTAGGTTACAGGGAAGGTTAGCCTGTTGAACTCTGGGATTCCGCGGGCGGTCACGTCTCTGCGTCATAGTGCGTCTCAGTGCGCACTGAAAAAAAAAAAAAGCTGCATTTCTGTTCTTCCAGTACAGACACAGCCGCGAACAGAAAGCCAAAGGAGTGTTTGATTGGTTTAGATTTGATTGACCTCTCATTTGACTAATAAGAGCCTTGAATTGGGTTTCTGAAACCTTGAAGAACCAATGACTGAAAACCTAGCAAGAAGGACCTGCCTACCAACGACCGCGAATACAACGAGCCAATTGAAGCAGAGAAGTTCGACAATTGAAACGCGCCGTCACCGTGCGTAAAATCTTTTTTGTCTAAGCCACTGGGTGACGCACATTGAGACCTGTGTGTAATGGTAGCATTAGCCACTCTCAGCCATTAGCCAGTTTTTTTTTTTATTACTACTGTTCTTATTTGTTTTGAAAAATGGTTCGCAAAAACCGCAATCATGGAAGCAGAGATGGTTTGACCGGGTCGGGTGACCAGAACCACGAGTCCATAACAACCGGACCAGCTTCATGTTCGTCTGACAATGAGGAACAGATGTTCGCCAACAACACTGCTGTTGTGGACAGGTAAGTGTTATAAGCTAAATTATTCTTTGACAATGAAAATAGTAATAAAAATGACTTTTCTTTCAAAGGTCTTTTTATTATTATTAATTGAAGTATCAATACAATACAAAGTATTAGAAATTTTCATTTTTGTTTTAACCAAATAATGCAAAATTAGAATTTAAAGCTAACAAATGTAAATGCTTCAAAACACAAAAACCTTTAAATAAACAATAATTTAAAAAATACAAAAAAAAAATTGTGTGTGTGAGGTGGGGGTGGGGTAAAGGGGATATGAGCTACTCAGAAACTATAATCGTGGGTCTTTCAAAGAAATCAAGAAACGGACGCCATAATTTATAGAATTTGTTTTCAGAGCCACAAACTGTATATCTGATTTTTTCTAAATCCAAACAGGACATTATATCTTTTATCCACTGTAAATGTGAAGGGGGCAAAGAGTCTTTCCACTTCAGTAATACAGCATGTCTAGCCAATAATAATGAAAATTTGAATACTTTTAATTTGGAATTTGGCAAGACAAGTTCTGGAGCCACACCAAAAATGACACATAATGGATCAGGTTTAATTTGATATTGCAGGACTTCAGACATAGTGATAAAAACAGAATGCCAAAAATTCATCAATGCAGGGCAGGACCAATACATGTGAAGCAAAGTGCCAGGAGCGCTACCACACTTTTCACAAGTTGGGTCTATATCCGAGTAAATACGTGCTAACTTAACCTTGGACAGGTGCACCCGGTGTACAGTCTTAAATTGAATAAGAACGTGACTGACTTAAATTGAATAAGAGCGTGACTCTATTCTTGGCCAGGTTCACACGTGCAGTGTGAACCTGGCCAAGAATAGAGTCCCACAGTTCATCAGTAAAAGTAAAATTAAGATCTTGTTCCCAATTCAATTTAATAGCGGCCAGAGAAAAAGATTGTAAATTTGAAATTAAATTATATAAAACTGATATTACCCCCTTAGAAGTTGGTTTAACTAATAAAAAATCATCTAGAGGATTATCAGAAGGTTTTTGAGGGAATTGTTTTGTCATGGTTTGCACATAATATCTGACCTGGAGGAAGCGGAAAAAATGTGTAGAAGTGATGTCGAATTTAGTGGAAAGTTGAGAAAAACTTGCACATTGACCATCAAAATATAAATCCGCAAAAAAGATTTTAAACCTTTTCTGTGCCATATATGAAATGCACTATCAATAGTTGATGGGGTAAATAAATGATTTGCGGCAATTGGACTTCTAATGGAGAAAAACTGAAGACCGAATTTTTTCCTGAATTGAGACCAAATTCTAAGAGACTAACGAACTACTTTATTATTACCCAGTGTAGACAAAGCAAGGGGAAGTGGTGAACCTAAAATTGCCGGTAGGGAGGTTTGATTGTCCACATGTGACTCCATAAGGATCCAAATGGGTGATTTGGGTTCCAGATAGAAATGTTTCAAATATAACATGCACCTGATATTTGCTGCCTGTCATAACTCTGGCTCTCACGAGCCAGAAAGGAGATACGAGGGCGACCAGTGAATTAGCGTAATTTATTAACACAAGACACACACTACACTAAATAACGGACAGCAAAGTAAAGAGCCACGTGGGGCTAAAACACACACAGAACTAAGGGTAACATACCACCCAGGGAGAAAGGCTAGAGAGCCGGCGAGGGAAAAACACACGCCGAGTCACAACACTTACTTTGGGTGAAGCGCCGAGGTAACGGCGAACTGAAGCTAGTCGTAGGAGCTAACAGTCGTGGGAAACACAAGGAACGTCTTCCCATAGCGAGGTCGCAGCAACGAGTAACTCCCGGCTGCTCGCTTAAATGGGGAGATGATTGGGAATAGGAGACAGCTGTCCCAGCGCAGCTGAACTAGACAGCTGGCAATCAGCTGGGCGCTGTCAAAGAGCAGGCCATGGAAGACCCGGCACGGACTACCCCGGAGCAGGAGCGACACTGGACAACCTGAACGCAGAGAAAAGATAGCGTTCAGGTCGTGACAGTACTCCTCCCCCAAGCCGCGCCTCCTGGAGCGGCCTAAACCCCCCCCCCCCCCCCCGAGGGAAGACCAGGGAGGGCGGTGGGGGCCAGATCTGGGAGAAAGGGAGGGACCAGAAAAAGGAGGCAGGGAAGAAAAAAACCTAGATACAGTATAGGGTCAGATACCATAATAATCTTAACCCCCCCCCCCAAAAAAAAACCATCACCCCCTCCTCTGCAGAGGCCAGACGGTCTGTGCAGGTGACCACAGGAGGTGAGGAGAAACGACAAGAACCAAAATGCAGAAACATAGCGACATAGTCATGGAAAAAGTTCACAATAACTTAGGGTGAGGACAATAAAAAAAAAAAAAACTCATGTCCCGAAGGCCAAAAACTACAAAACTCTGAACATATGGTTTAAATAGACTTACACATGTAACCCCGGCCAGAACAGAATAATATACAAAGGAGGCAGTCCGGGCATAAAAATACAAAAGGAACAACTCCTCAAACACGTATTAGCACAAAAAGTGTCACTAAACAGTCTGGAGGAGGATATAAATACAGAAAAACAAGACTACTCGGAATGAGGCCAGGCAATGTGAAGCAAATGCTACTTAAGGGAGAAATTAGAATAGGGATCCATACAGGGATCGTAAAACACAGAAAATTGTCTAAAGAAAAATTCTCGGTAGAAATGACATCCCAATAAGGACTCTAACACAGAAAGTTCCTTGATGTCCTGAATGAAATTAAATAATGGAGGCATACAAAACACAAGGCTATGAACAGTTAGTCAGTCTGTCAGGAATGACAGCAGGTGGAGTGAGGCAGGCGATGACAGCTTGTCCGGCGGGCGGCCTGAACTCCACCAGGCCAGGAACCACAACACCAGTTCGGGTGGCCTACCCGAGTCCCAGGCTAGGAGACACAGTTTCTCCAGAGGCCAACCCAGACCACCGAACCAGCCAGATGGCTTCCCAGGCGGTCGTCCCGTGACCTCAGACCACGGAGAGCTGAGGAAGAAGTCTTGGTGCAGCTTCCTCCCTGAGGGAAAAGGCAGGAGGAAACTGACCCAGGTGAGAAAAACCCCCACAGTAGTAGGGGGAGAAGAGATGGAGGCCAGGGGCAAAGTTAGCCTGCCATCTAATGGCAACAAGGGTAGGGGGAAACTGGCCCGGGTGAGAGGAACCCCAACTGCGGCAGGAGGAGAAATGATGGAGGCAAGGGACGAAGTCAGCCTGACGTCAGGCGAACACAATCCTCCAGCTCCCACACTAACTGTTACCCGGACCGGCGCAGCACCCCCGGTGGACCCCGATCGGGCCGGCGCAGCACCCCCGGTGGACCCCGATCGGGCCGGCGCAGCACCCCCGGTGGACTCCAGCTGGACCGGCGCAGCACCCCCGGTGGACTCCAGCTGGACCGGCGAAACACTCCCGGTGGACTCCAGCTGGACCGGTGAAACACTCCCGGTGGACTCCAGCTGGACCGGCGAAACACTCCCGGTGGCCCTGGGGAGAGGCTCAGAGGGACAAAAGGAACCGGGATCAGGATCACCGGCAGCGGCAGAGCCCGGTGGAACAGGCTCGAGCGCAGCAGACGGCTGCACCCGGCCCGCCCCCCCCGAGAGACAGGCAATAATGCTCCAGAATAGAGAAGAGAAAAACAAAATAGAGCACTTGCCTGATCTCGGGTTCTACCGCCATCCAGGACTTCGATGCTCCGGGCTCAGCGTGCAGGACTCCGTCCTCCGGCTCCAACTCGACTGCGAATGGCTCCGCAGCCGGCATGATGGTTTCCACAGTCAAACGACCTCCAAACGCCGAAGACCGCGTCGACAGCCCACCTGGCGTGGAGGCAGGAGATCTGGACTCTGCTGGGCCGAACCATTCCTCCGTGGAGACCCGGGGACGCTTAACCGTCGGCGCTGGCTCCAACAGGCAGTTCGACCTTCTCCTCTGCCCATAACGTGGCTGCGGGGCTGGGGCAAAACCCTCCAGGGCCGCAGGCCGCCTCCTCCTCGCGCAGCGGTGTACACCTGGCACCGGGGCACACTCAAGGGGAAGAGACACAGAGGACGCAGGTTCATATTCAGTTTTTGCAGCGGGAGGAGAGAGCTCAGGGGACTGTGAACCCTGAACTCCTCCCCCAGGAATCAAACAAGGCAATTCACTCATAATGGGAGGAGAATGAAAGGACACTTGCCTGATTCCCGGAGGGCCAGTGGAACCCGCTACAAGGGACTTGAGTCTCTCTTCTCCCAACCGGATAGAAGTGGGGAACCCCCCGGACAGATGAGGCGGTGCTACCCGCACCGGATCGGGACCTGGAACACCTGGAGATGAATTTGCGCTTCTCCCAGCGGCCGGAGTGAATGACGAAGAGGGGGGTGAAACAGCTGAGGAGAGCTGGGGGCCCAAAGCTGACGGGACAGCGGGGAGAGCGGGCCCAGGAGCGGGAGCAGCTGATTCACTTCTTCGGCGAGACACGGGAGCAACAGCAGGCTGGGAGGCGGAATTCTTGTGGTTTCCTGGAGCGGGATCCGGATGGGGCTCTCGCTGAGATGAGTGGGGAATTTGGGAGCGACGTCTTCTGAACGTGAGGTCGGGGAAACGCCGCTCCTGTGCGATGAGCGAAGCCAACAGGTCAGCGTATTCCGGATAATCGTTCAGCTCCGGGTTCTTCTCGACCAGCCTGACCGCCGCAATCACGTTCTTCATGGCTACGGGGGGAACGGCGGCGGAAGAAGCGGCTGCCACTCGATCCACAATACGCATCGCTGTCACTCTCATCTTCTCCGGGGGAAACCCGGTTGACGTCACTCTATCCTGGGGATCACCCCTGGGTGAGGCGAACTCCTGGACTGGATCGGCGGCAGGAGCGGGATTCCGAAGCGAGGAGCGATGGCGTCCTGTCCTCGGCTTCCTGCCGGAGTTCTCCTCCAGCCTACGGAGCCTCTCCCAGGCCACAGAGATGTCTGCCCTCCTCGCCTTAACCTCGGGGAGAAGGAAGTAGCGAGAAAAGCGGTTAAGCATACCCTCGGCGAGCTCCAGGCGCCAGCGTATCTCGCTGGGGGCATCGTAGAGGTCCGTGGTGAACAACGTTCCGTCCACAAGGTCCAGAGCCTCCGAGAGATCGTGGCCTGGGTGCCGCATGAGTCTCTTGGAGGGAGACATGATACTGGCTCGCCCGCACCCAGAGGAAGGGGAAAAAAAGGCGTCGAGTCCTTACAGCCAACTCACGGTCGCGGCCGTCTCACTATGGCTGCGACCTACTGTCATAACTCTGGCTCTCACGAGCCAGAAAGGAGATACGAGGGCGACCAGTGAATTAGCGTAATTTATTAACACAAGACACACACTACACTAAATAACGGACAGCAAAGTAAAGAGCCACGTGGGGCTAAAACACACACAGAACTAAGGGTAACATACCACCCAGGGAGAAAGGCTAGAGAGGCGGCGAGGGAAAAACACACGCCGAGTCGCAACACTTACTTTGGGTGAAGCGCCAAGGTAACGGCGAACTGAAGCTAGTCGTAGGAGCTAACAGTCGTGGGAAACACAAGGAACGTCTTCCCATAGCGAGGTCGCAGCAACGAGTAACTCCCGGCTGCTCGCTTAAATGGGGAGATGATTGGGAATAGGAGACAGCTGTCCCAGCGCAGCTGAACTAGACAGCTGGCAATCAGCTGGGCGCTGTCAAAGAGCGGGCCATGGAAGACCCGGCACGGACTACCCCGGAGCAGGAGCGACACTGGACAACCTGAACGCAGAGAAAAGATAGCGTTCAGGTCGTGACACTGCCCAGTTGTAATATTGAAAGTTAGGCAGAGCCATGCCACCCACTGATTTGGGTCTTTGAAGAAAAACTTTCCTCAATCTCGGATGTTTACCATTCCAAATAAATGAGGTAATCAGAGAGTCCAAAGACTTAAAAAAGGATTTAGGAATAAAAATGGGGAGACATTGAAACAAATATAAAAACTTTGGAAGTAACATCATTTTTACAGAATTGATTCTGCCAATTAAGGACAAGGATAATGGGGACCGTTTGGAAAGTATTAGCTTGCACTGGTCAAATAAGGGGAGAAAATTATTTTTAAACAAGTAATTAAGTTGTTTAGTGACATATATCCCAAGATAATTAAAATGATCAATAACAACCTTGAAAGGAAAATTTTCAAAATCCTGAACTTGAATCTTTTCATTAATTGGAAACAATTCACTCTTATTAAGATTAATTTTATAACCAGAAAACCTACTAAAACTATCCAAAATGTTGAGTATAGCGGGTAATGAAGTAAGTGGGTTGAAGAGAAATAGTAAAAGATCATCGGCATAGAGTGAAACCCTATGCTCGATGCCACCCCTACGAATGCCTAGAAAGTCCCGGCTCCCACGGATTGCAATAGCTAACGGCTCAATTGCCAAGGCAAAGAGCAACGGGCTCAAAGGACAGCCTTGCCTCGTACCATGGTAAAGTCTAAAATAGTCAGAATAGCGACAATTAGTTAACACTGAAGCTAAAGGACTAGCATAGAGAAGTTTAATCCAGGAACAGAAGGAAGGTCCAAAACCGAACCTCTCCAAAGTAAAAAACAAATACTCCCACTCAACCCTATCAAATGCCTTTTCAGCGTCCAAACTAATAAGACATTCAGGTATGTTGTGGTGAAGAGTATAAATAATATTAAACAACCGCCGCAAGTTAAAAAAAGAATGGCAATTTTTAATGAAACCGGTTTGGTCCTGTGAAATTATAAAAGGAAGAATCTTTTCCAACCTTGAAGTTAACAACTTTGACAAAATTTTAACATCAGTATTTAACAAGGAAATAGGCCTGTAAGAAGCACAATCAACAGGATCCTTATCTTTTTTAAGCAACACAGTGATACAGGCCTGATAACATGAAGGAGGAAGTGTACTGGAGTCAAGCGACTCTGTAAAAACTTGACAAAGGAAAGGGGCAAGGTCGTCAGAGAATTTTTTGAAAAAATCAGCGGAAAACCCATCAGGTCCTGGAGATTTTCCTGATTGCATGGATGATATTGCCAGCTGAATTTCTTCTTTTGTGATGGGAGCTTCTAGAATTTGTCAAGATTCTGAAGAAATCGAAGGGATATCAATAGAATCAAAAAAAATTTCCAAATCCTTTAAGTTTGTTGTATATTCTGAGGTATATAATTTGGAATAAAATGACCTGAAAATATCATTAATCACTTGTTGGTCAGATGTCACCTCTCCTTTATCTGTCCTAACTCCAGTTATAATTTGCTTAGCTCTAATACCACGCAGTTGATTAGCTAGAAGTTTACTGGTTTTTTCGCCATGTTAATAAAATTCACTCTTGTTCCTTATTAAACAACCTTCAATTTGTCGAGTAGAAAGTAAATTAAGTTTAGTTTGTAATGTCATATGTTCCTTGTACAGAGCGGGTGATGGAGATTGAGCATATTGTCTGTCAATGTCCAAGATTTGATCTAAAATAGCCTTCTGTTCCTGTATTATGGATCGTCTTTTAAATGCTGCCAATGAGATAAATTCCCCCCTAAGAAATGCCTTCATGGTCTCCCATATTGTTTTATTTGGCATACCAGGAGTTTTATTTTCTTTCAAAAAAAATTAATTTTAGAAGAAATATTCGCAACCAATTTTTCATCTGTAAGTAATAATGGATCCAATCTCCAATGCTTTCTCATGGAGTCGCATCCATGGAGGATCATTTTAAGTACAAGAGGGGCATGATCAGAAACCGAGATGCTATCATAACTGCAAGAGCAAAGGCTATTAATTAATAAATTGTCAACCAAAAAATAATCTATTCTGGTATAAGTATGGTGTACGTGAGAGAAAAAAGAAGAGTCCCTGCCGTTAGGATGTAAAAAATGCCAAGGATCTGTAAGGCTATATTCCTCAAGAAAAGACTTAACATAAGTTGCAGATTTATTAAGACTAGCAGGTTTTGAGGATGAGCGGTCTAAGATCGGATCCATATACAAATTAAAGTCACCCCCAAGAATTAGAGAATGAGTATTTAAATCTAGAAGTTGCGAAAAAAGGTTGCGAAAAAAGTGTACATCATCAAAATTCGGCGCATACAGATTAGCCAAGGTGACATGTTTATTGCCAAGTTTACCTGATACTATTACAAATCGTCCATTTTTATCTAATACAACACTAGAAGGAATAAATGGGATATTTCGATCAATAAGAATAGCAGCGCCCCTGGCCTTAGCTTTAAAATTTGAATGAAAAAATTGTCCTGACCAACATTTTGACAAACGCAAGTGGTCGGAATCCTGCAAATGGGTTTCCTGCAAAAACAGTACCCCAGGCTTAAATTGCTTTAGACGTGACATGACTCTCTTTCGTTTAATTGGATGGTTCAACCCCTTCACATTCCAGCTTACCAAAGTAAGATTACTATTCATTCAAAGAGTAAAATTTATATATTGTGCTGTGTAGCCCAAAAAAGAATAGGGTGAGGTACGGGTAAAAAAAAAAAAAGGGGACGGGGTAAGGGGGGTGTAAATAAATCCATAACAAAAAAAAAAATAAATAAAAAATTCAACAACCAAACCTATAACAACACTCCAGCTGGTTGCAAAAAAGAGCAACCGCTCCATCTCCTGCTCTATTCTCATCCTAACAAAATACTCCCATACAACTGGCTTCAATCCTGCATAGTATGAACATTTTACCCTAAAAAAAATAAATTAAATTAAATTAAAAAAAATTAAGTAAACAACAACGTATAGGGAGCCAATTTTACCTTGTTTTTGAACATCTAAAAATGCATCAATGTCCAGTCAGTGCAGCTTCAATGAAGTAACAATCAAGCAGTCCAGCGCGGCAGCTGGTCAACCCAGGAATGTCCAGTTCAGGGCGAAAATCGCTGGTTTCTCTCCATGGTTTGCATGAAGTGGGTGGCCTCCGAGACGGACGCCAGCCACTGGTTTTTGCCGTCTGGAAGAGTTATCCGGAGCCTTGCAGGGAAGAGAAGAGAAGGACGAAAACCTCTCTTGTACAACTCAGACATAACCTCCTTATATTCGGCTTGTTGCTTCTGAATGTCGGCGTTATAATCCTTGTAGAACTGGAGTTTAAGCCCATGATATTCCAAAGTCCCATGGCGTCTCCGCGTTTCTCTCATCACCAAGTCTTTGGTCCGAAACCGGTGGAAACAAATAATGACAGCGCGCGGCTTCCCGTTCGGACCCGGCTTGGGCATGAGGCTGCGATGGGCTCTATCCAGCTCTGGGGGAGATGGCAAAGTTTGTGTGCCAAAGACATCCACCAACAGCCGAGAAAAAAATTCAGATGGCCGTGGACCCACATCAAAGGACTCCGGCAGACCCACCAGACGAATATTCAGCCTCCTGCTTCTTCCTTCCAGGTCAGAAAGTTTGTTTTTCAAAAGTTTGTTCTCCTCCTGTATTGACTTACACGTAGCTCCAAGCGCCGCTAGGCGCTGGCTGACGTCCCCCGCGTTGCTTTCAAGGTCGCCAATGCGTTGCTCCTGGTTCGCCACATCTGCTTGAATCTTCTCCAGCTTACCATTAATAAGTTCAAATGAAGCTTTAAAGTCAGCAGCTATGGACATTCTGTGTTGCTCAAGCAAGGCAACAAGTGCAGGCTTTAGGCTTATAATAGCATCCTCAGCTAAGCTGGTGTTAGCATTGTTCACTGCTGCCTCCTTTTCAGTCTGCTTTCTTGTTTTGGACATTTTTCACAACTCAAAACAGATTCTGCGCGTATTAAATGTCCAAAACGTTGACAGCTTACAGCAAAGTAGGGTTTAAAAAGTAAGGAAAAAAAAATATAGCAGGAGCCAGCAATGCACACACCTACTCCATTGCCAGCACACCTGATGCCCATCAAAAAAATGACTTTTCACCGATCGGTAATTACAATGGTCCGTCATGGCCACAAGTTTTTTTGTGTGCCGAGCTCCTCTGTAGCGGGGGGGGGGTTGTTATCCTCTACATTGCAGATATTTTAGTATAATTTTTATTGCACTGTAGGTTATTTTTTTCTCGTAAAAAAAGGCCACACATTTTTTACGTGGCATGTTTCTTTGTGTGGGGGGGGGCTTGTTTGTTCATTCATTCATTCATGAATGAACAAACACCCCCCCCACACACACACACACACACACACAGCCCTGAGTGTCACCTTTCATTAGAGCCCAAGATGAAGCTTCTATGTTGAAGCATTCAAAAGTTATAGACGTTTTTCCAAACTGTGCCATTGTTACAAAATTTTGACCTCAGCTTGATAACACTTGGTTTTACATTTCTGTTGCATTTTCCAGCCAGTATCTGACAGCTGTGTGTTATTTGCAAGCATTTGTATCTAAAAAAAACCACCCAGGCGAACTTTATTTTCTTCAAGTTCAGTATGTTTAGATGACTGTTACTCAGTGGCAGGAGCACTTAGAGAGATTATGACTGTTTTGCCAAAAAATTCAAAGTGTTTTCTTTTAAATGAGACCAACCCCATGAAGATGCTACAAAGGGTTGAACAGCTTTTGATTTACTTTGGGTATGTTATTTTTAGGCGTTTTTAGGGAAATTGACCAGAGTTCAAGGGGTTAAAGAACTCTGAGTCGTTGCGTAATCTTCATAGATTATTGGGACATTTGTCAGCAGAATGTTCTGCTGATTTGGTAGCCTTGATCCAGGAGAATTTGTAGTTGTTTGGTGATGTTCCAACCTGTACTCCTTTGATAGAGCATGATATTGATGTCGGTGATTCCATGCCTGTCTGTCAGCGTTTGTACAGGGTCTCATTTGAGAGACGTAAATTGCTGGAGCAGGAAGCGCATTATTTGTTGGAAAATGGGTTAGCCTGTCCTTTCACATCTAGCTGGGCTTCTCCTTGTTTGCTGGCGGGTTAACCAGATGGGAGTCAACGGTTTTGTACTCATTGCCGGAGGGTCAACCCCATCACTAAACCGGATGCATATCCACTACCTTGTATGGGGGACTGCATTGACCAGATTGGTTCGGCCCAGTTTTCAGTAAGTTTGATTTGCTAAAAGGGTGCAGGCAGGTGCCACTGTCTGAAAGAGCTAAAGAAATCTCTGCCTTTATCACTCAATTTCGCCTGTTCTTGTACTCAATGATGAGTTTTGGATTGTGTAATGCACCAGCCACATTTCAACGGATCATGAACATGGTTGTGTCAGGACTGGAAGAGTGTGCTGTATATCTGTACGATGTTGTGTTCAGTGACACCTGGAAAGATCATGTCCTGCACATCAGGGAGTTGTTTGATCGGCTAAGAAATGCAAATGCTTCATTGACCTCTGTCTTCTGAAATTAACGTTCAAATGTTTCCATAAATCAGCACCCGAGCCACTTGCTGGTTTCGTCCAAAGACAGGACAGCAGCAGAGCCACCAGGAGTTCTGTTAACAATAACTGTAAAATATTCCACCGCAGAACCACATTTGGACAAACAGCTTTCTCTATAAAGGGCAGTCACATCTGGAACACAATGCCAAATGAAATTAAAATAATAACGGACTTTAAAACATTCACTAAAAATGTTAAAAACTGGCTGAAAAATAAACAAGAATGTACTCATGTATGAATTATTTGTCTGCAAAGTGAGAGTGAATGAAGGGAAGGAATAAATGTGTTTGTTTATAGTGAGTGACGGAGGGAGGAAGGCCTGAAATAGGCAAATGTGAGTTATGTTATATGTGTTAAATGTGAGTCAGGCTGTTATATTTGTGTATTTATAATATTTTATAATATATGTGTATTTATAATATTTATAATATTTATGTTAAATGTGAGTCAGGCTGTTATATTTGTGTATTTATAATATTTATAATATTTATAATTGTGTATTTATAATTTTTCTGCATTGATGTATGTGGTTATTGTGTATATTTTTTATCTTGATTCTTTTTTCTAAAGCCCATCCAGGGACAAGAGTTGCAAATTAGCTAATAGCTATACACTCTATGTGCAACACATCAGATTGATTGTCTTTGATTAATTGTCTATGTTTATTGCACTGTCCCTGTCAAATAAACTAATCTACTACTACAAATCTAACTGCTATTCTAGCCACATGTGAATTCAGCAAGGGCACAGTGACCAACTTGCGGAAAGTAGTAGTAGAAAGAGTTGTTGCTATGCAATTATTTGACTACTTACAAGGAAATAGTTTATTTGAAGAGTTTCAATCTGGGTTTAGAATCCATCATAATACTAAAACAGCTTTAGTGAAGGTCATTATTGACCTCCTTATTGCATCTGATAATGGACTTAATGTTGGACTTAATGGAACTTTGTTGCAGTGGTTTAGATCTCATTTATCTGATCGGTTCCAGTTTGTTAATTTCAATAATGAGTTTTCTTCCAACTCAAAACTCAGTCACGGAGTTCCACAGGGATCTGTGCTAGGCCCTATTCTTTTTAGTTTATATATGCTTCCGCTAGACAACATTATTAGAAAGCACTGTATACATTTTCATTGTTATGCAGATGACACAAAATTATACCTGTCAATGAAGCCAGATGATAGTAATCAATTAGCCAAGTTAGAGGCCTGTCTTAAGGAAATCAAAGCTTGGATGACTTGTAATTTCCTCCTATTAAATTCAGATAAGACTGAAGTCATTCTAGTTGGTTCAAAAAAACCCTTTCCAAATCAAACTCTTAGTTTGGATGCAGTTTCTCTTTCTCTTAATGTGAGGAACCTTGGAGTCATTTTTGATCAAGATCTGTTTTTAATTCACATATTAAACTTGTTTCTAAGACTGCCTTCTATCATTTGCTTAATATTGCCAAGATGAGGAGCATCTTGTCTCAGAGTGATGCTGAGAAACTGATCCACGCTTTTGTTAGCTCTAGATTAGATTATTGTAGCTCTTTATTATCAGGTTGTCCAAAAACATCTTTAAAAAGTCTTCAGCTGATCCAAAATGCTGCAGCAAGAGTTTTAACAGGTACTAGAAAGAGAGATCACATCTCTCCGGTTCTGGCCTCCCTTCACTGGCTTCCCATAGAGTTTAGAATTTAAGTTTAAAATCCTTCTTCTCACTTACAAAGCTCTAAATAATCAGGCCCCTTTTTTATAAAAGATCTGATACTACCCTCTTATCCTAACAGAGTGCTACACTCCCGAAATGCAGGATTACTTGTAATACCTCGAATCTCCAAAAGTACAATGGGAGGCAGAGCCTTTAGTTATCAAGCTCCTCTCCTGAGGAACCAGCTGCCAGTCTGGATTCGGGAATCAGGCTCGATTTCTGTTTTTAAGAATAGGGTTAAAACCTTCCTTTTTGATATAGCCTATAATTAGGGTGGGATCATGTGAACCTGAACCCTCACCTTAGTTATGTTGCTAATAGGTTTAGACAGCCAGGGGACCTCCAACAATGCACTGGGCTTCACTCCTTTCTTCACTCTCAATTCAATTCAATTCAACTTTATTTATATAGCGCCATTTCACAACAACAGTCATCTCATAGCACTATCAACTGTAGGGGGAACCCCCACAGTTGCAGAAAGACCCCAGCAATCAGGCGATCCCCTGTGAGCAAGGACTTGGCGACGGTGGAGAGGAAAAACTCCCTTTTAACAGGAAGAAACATCCAGCAGAACCAGGCTCAGGGAGGGGCAGTCATCTGCTACGACTGGCTGGGGGGTGAAGGGATAGAGAAGAAGAAAAGAACAGACATGTAGAGAGCAAACAGCATGATGGGGACTCAATCTATGGGAGAGAACAAACAAATGTTAATGACCAGCAAAAAAAATATTTCATTGAGAGTGAGGAAAGGATTGAGGCCCAATGCATTACTGGAGGTCCCCCGGCTGACTAAACCTATTAGCAGCATAACTAAGGGAGGGTTCAGAAACACATGATCCCTCCCTAATTGTAGGCTATATCAAAAAGGTAGGTTTTAGCCCTATTCTTAAAAACAGAGATCGAGTCTGACTCCCGAATCCAGATTGGCAGCTGGTTCCACAGGAGAGGAGCTTGATAACTGAAAGCTCTGCCTCCCATTGTACTTTTGGAGATTCTAGGTATTACAAGTAATCCTGCATTTTGGGAGCGTAGTGCTCTGTTAGGATGATACGGTAGTATCAGATCTTTTAAATAAAAAGGAGCCTGATTGTTTAGAGCTTTGTAAGTAAGAAGAAGGACTTTAAACTTAATTCTAACCTCTATGGGAAGCCAATGAAGGGAGGCCAGAACCGGAGAGATATGATCTCTCTTTCTAGTACCTGTTAAAACTCTTGCTGCAGCATTTTGGATCAGCTGAAGACTTTTTAAAGATGTTTTAGGACAGCCTGATAATAAAGAATTACAATAATCTAATCTCGAGCTAACAAAAGTGTGGATCAGTTTCTCAGCACCACTCTGAGACAAGATGCTCCTAATCTTGGCAATATTACGCAAATGATAGAAGGCAGTCTTAGAAACAAATTTAATATGTGAATTGAAGGACAGATCCTGATCAAAAATAATTCCAAGGTTCCTCACAGAGCTATTAAGAGAAAGAGTAACCACATCCAAACTGAAAGTTTGATTTGGAAAGGAATTTCTAAGGTTTTTTGGACCAACAAGAATGACTTCAGTCTTATCTGAATTTAATAGCAGGAAATTTCAAGTCATCCAAGCTTTGATTTCCTTAAGACAGGCTTCTAACTTGGCTAATTGATTACTATCATCTGGCTTCATTGACAGGTATAATTGTGTGTCATCTGCATAACAATGAAAGCATATACAGTTCTTTCTAATAATGTTGCCTAACGGAAGCATATATAAACTAAAAAGAGTAGGGCCTAGCACAGATCCCTGTGGAACTCCATGACTAAGCTTTGAGTTGAAAGAAAACTCATTATTTACATGAACAAACTGGAACCTATCAGATAAATAAGATCTAAACCACTGCAACGAAGTTCCATTAAGTCCAACATAGTGTTCTAATCTATCAAGTAGAATATTATGATCGATAGTATCAAAAGCTGCACTAAGGTCTAAGAGGACAAGTACAGAAACCAGTTCATTATCAGATGCGATGAGGAGGTCATTAGTGACCTTTGCTAAGGCTGTTTCAGTACTATGATGGATTCTAAACCCAGATTGAAACTCTTCAAGTAAACCATTTCCCTGCAGGTGGTCAAATAATTGCATAGCAACAACTCTTTCTAAGATTTTTGAAATGAAAGGGAGATTAGAGATTGGTCTATAGTTAGCTAAAGCTCCTGGATCTAGCGTTGGCTTTTTGAGTAAGGGTTTAATTACAGCCGTTTTAAAAGCCTGCGGTACATGGCCTAAAGTTAATGAAGAATTGATTATATGAAGCATAAAGCTACCAATAAGTGGGAAGACTTCTTTAAATAACCTGGTAGGAATAGGGTCTAAAAGACAAGTTGAAGGTTTGGATGAGGAAACTATTTTGTCTAACTCACAAAGGTCGATTGGAGTAAACTCATCAAGACAGACATCAATTGAAGGAGTTGTAGTAGTTACAGTATTTAAGTTAACTGTGGGAAGAATCTGATTGATTTTATCTCTGATGGATGAAATTTTATTATTGAAAAAGTTCATAAAGTCCTGACTAGTAAGCTCTAAGGGAATGCTAGGATTGACAGCGTCCTGACTCTTTGTCAACCTGGCTACAGTACTGAAAAGAAACCTGGGATTATTCTTGTTCTCTTCTATTAATGCAGAGTAATAACTCGTTCTAGCTTTTCTAAGAGATTTTTTATAAATTAAAAGATGATTTCTCCAAGCTAAATAAATTTCATCTAAATTAGTGGAGCGCCATTTTCTTTCTAATTGACGAGTCTTCTGTTTTAAGCTACGAGTTTCTGTGTTGAACCAAGGAGTTAGAAATCTCTGATTAGACTTTTTCTTTTTTAAGGGGGCCACCAAGTCTAGAATCTGATGCAGAGAAGCTGTAACACTATCCACCATGTTATCAATTACAGAAGGAGCAAGCTGTCTATAGCTTATTTCCGTTGTGTTGACACATGGCATAGAGGAAACAATCTGCATAAATTTGGTAATAGCATCATCTGAGAGGCATCTACTGTAATAATATTTTTCTTTAGGAGCCAAATAGTCAGAAATAGTAAAATCAAAGGTTAACAGACAATGGTCTGACAGTACAGGGTTATGAGGAGACACTACAAGATTTTCTATTTCTATGCCATATGTCAGAACAAGGTCCAATGTATGGTGGAGGTAATGAGTAGAATTCCCTACTTTCTGAGAAAACCTAATCGAGTCTAATATTGAATTAAATGCCACATTAAGGCAGTCACTATCTACATCCACATGTATATTAAAGTCCCCTACTATAATTATTCTATCAGATTTCAGCACTAAATCAGCTAAGAAATCAGGAAATTCTGATAAAAATTCTGAGTAGGTTGATGGGGGACGATAAACTATGGCAAATAAAACTGGGTTTAACCTAAAATTGCTAAAGTGCCCAATACTGAGGACCAGGCCCTCAAAGGAATTATAACATGTTTTTTGCTTTACATTAACTAAACTTCCTGCATTACCGACTGCACTATATGGTTCTCCACATTATCTGCTGCTCGCTAATATATTTAAACTGCTGACTAGTATTACTCACTCTTATTCTACACTTTATTGCATGTATAGTTTATTTCTTTTATTTTATCATGTTTAATGTTGCAGCATTGCACCGAGACAAATTCCTAGTTTGTGTACCACATGAACAATGGCAATAAATCTGAGTCTGATTCTGATTCTGATTCTAGTAATTTGGAATTGTAAATTGTTGCTACTCCTCCTCCACGACCAGAACTTCTGGGATTTTGACAGTTGCGCCCCCTACAGTTGATAGTGCTATGAGATGACTGTTGTTGTGAAATGACGCTATATAAATAAAGTTGAATTGAATTGAATTGAAGTTTAAATAACCAGAGGGAGTTGATTCATTTAAACCAACATAATCCTCTTGCCCTAACCAAGTCTCTGTAAGGGAAATTAAATCAATCTGATGATCAATTAACAGATCATGGACTAACAGAGACTTGGGAGTTAGAGACCTAATATTTAATAAACCACATTTAATTTTTAAATTATGAGGAGGAACAGAGGCCAAATCATTCAGTTTAGAGGCTTTATGTTTAATTTGAGTTTTACCAATATTTTGCTTAATCACTTTGGGATGCTTATATATTATATTTTTATTTACTTTGGAGGGAGCAGACAACGATTCTCTGATGGGGAAGACAGGGGCTAAGCTGAGGGGTGGCGGATGAAGAGGAGCTGCAGAGAGGCGTGTAAGACTGCGACTCTGCTTCCTGGTCCCAACTCTGAGTAGTCATGGTTTTGGAAATTTGGATAAAAAAGATGCCAGATTGTTAGAGAAATGAGAAGCACCATCCAAAGTGGGATGAATGCTGTCTCGTCTCATAAGACCAGGTTTTCCCCAAAAAGAGCTCCAATTGTCAATGTAGCCCACGTTGTTTGCAGGACACCACACAGACAGCCAGCGGTTCAAGGATGACGAGCGGCTAAACATGTCATCACTGGTCAGATTGGGGAGGGGCCCAGAGAATACTACAGTGGAAGACATCGTTTTTGCAAAGTCACACACCGATTCTACATTAAGTTTCGTGACTTCCGACTGCCGGAGATGAATGTCATTAATGCCAGCGTGAATAACAATTGTGGAGTATTTACAGTTACTTTTAGCCAGCATTTTCAAATTTGACTCGATGTTGCCTGCTCTGGCCCCAGGAATGCATTTGACTATGGCCGCTGGAGTCTCTAGGTTCACAATGAAATATTTTTGCTGGTCATTAACATCTGTTTATTCTCTCCCATAGATTGAGTCCTCGTCGTGCTGTTTGCTCTCTACATGTCTGTTCTTTTTTCTTCTTCTCTATCCCCTCACCCCCCAGCCAGTCGCAGCAGATGACTGCCCCTCCCTGAGCCTGATTCTGCTTGAGGTTTCTTCTTGCTAAAAGGGAGATTTTCCTCTACACCGTCGCCAATTGCTTGCTCACAGGGGATCGCCTGATTGCTGGGGTCTTTCTGCAATTGTGGGGGCTTCCCCTACAGTTGAAAGTGCTATGAGATGACTGTTGTTGTGAAATGGTGCTGTTGCGGCGGATGATAAAAAAGCAACGTTGTTGAAGGTTTTAAGTAGAGTTTATTAAATCATACCGCCGTCACGAGCTCCGCTCCCGGCGCGCATGCATGGCGCCGGGAGCGAGCCCAAGCGGCTCTCAGAGAAGAAGGACACACAGTCTGTGTCCTGCAGCAGCAGTTGCAGAATCAGAATGAGCGGAGTTTGCATTACAGAGTTGCAGCATATATACCCAACTACAACAATACATCAAAGAGCATTCCCCAGCAGTTGGTATGATCAAAGAGATAACAGAACAGGCGTGAGACATTTGCATTTGAGAGACATATTGATCTTGGTCCCTAGGTCACAGTAAGGACAGGACGCATGAACACAATGCATGAAAGGCAACATTAACATCACAGAAGTGAGCCAGAAGAAACGGGTCTGTCTGTAGACATTAATACACATTTCACTGTTCTGTTAATTGCTCTAGCCGAGCGCTGTGTCTGTCCAGTCTGTTTGTGGGGGTTTACACCAAACCGCCACACGCTCCCCCCCAGAGGGCACGGCAGGGGGCCGGGACCTCGATAATCCATCTATGGGAGCGAGCTGTGGGAGAAGCTCGCTGCAGGCAGAGGGGGAGGGAGGAGGGGGGTAGTACGTGCCGACCGGGATGGTGAAATCGTCCGAGCCGCGCAAAAATTGCTTGCTGCTCCGCGACGTCGAGGACTGTCCCGTTGCGCGTGCGGAGGTCCGCAAGAAGAAAAATTAGTCTCTGACTCCTCTCGTGACCATGAAGAAAAGCAGGAGCGGCTGTAAGAAACAAATAAAAGCAGAGGGACTGGCGTGTTGACTTTAGGGCAGGCGCAACCCTAAAGCCTCGGGAACCGCAGACAGCTGAATTCCCCTTGTGTGCCGTGGCTAAGACCATAAAATCCAGTGAGCAAGCTGCGGGCCTCAGGTGTACAAGCAAGCCTGAAGGGCCAGTGTGCAGCAGAAGGAAGGCGGTCAGAAGAGCCGTATTTGTCCCGTGCGTGATGCACCGTCCTCGTAACTCCCCGGTGCGTGCGCCGGGGCTCATGCGTTGGGTGGGCCAGCTGGAGAGGCGAGTCAGGGTGCAGAATCTTGGTGGAGATCGGCGCAGACGGCGCCGATAATACCCAGGTTGAGCTGTGGCTGCAGATTGGCCATGGTGCGTTGGAGCGGTGAGAGGAAATAGACGATCTTTTGTCCCTCAGGCTCGTGCAGATGCGTTGGAGCAGTGGGAGGGAATAGACGATCTTTGTCACCGCTCGGCCGTGGTGCGTTCAGGTCCACGCGTTGCGTTCTTCCCCGGCCATGGAGGCCGCCGTCGTGGAGAGGGGACGGGGTGCCTGCGCTCTCGTGTGGAGGAGCTGCCAGCGCGGCCGGTCCAGCGTGGATGAGCAGATCTCAGACGTGCAGATCTCATCATGAAGAACGGGTCACCAGTGCAGCTGTCCAGATCAGAAGGTTGCTTTGCACAAAACGTGTGCATGTTCGGGGTCACCAGTGAAGCGTTCACTGGCAGCATGTTCTTTTCTGCCTTCAGGTCATGGTGCGTTGGAGCGGCGAGAGGGAGGAGACATCTTGTGTCCCTCGGCCGGTTCAGCGTGGATGTCCAGACCAGAAGGTTGCGTCGCACAAAGCGCGTGCGTCTTCGGGGTCACCAGTGCGGCGGATGATAAAAAAGCTACGTTGTTGAATGTTTTAAGTAGAGTTTATTAAATCATACCGCCGTCACGAGCTCCGCTCCCAACACCGTGCATGCGCGCCGGGAGCGAGCCCAAGTGGCTCTCAGAGAAGAAGGACACAAAGTCTGTGTCCTGCAGCAGCAGTTGCAGAATCAGAATGAGCGGAGTTTGCATTACAGAGTTGCAGCATATATACCCAACTACAACAATACATCAAAGAGCATTCCCCAGCAGTTGGTATGATCAAAGAGATAACAGAACAGGCGTGAGACATTTGCATTTGAGAGACATATTGATCTCCGTCCCTAGGTCACAGTAAGGACAGGACGCATGAATACAATGCATGAAAGGCAACATTAACATCACAGAAGTGAGCCAGAAGAAACGGGTCTGTCTGTAGACATTAATACACATTTCACTGTTCTGTTAATTGCTCTAGCCAAGCGCTGTGTCTGTCCAGTCTGTTTGTGGGGGTTTACACCAAACCGCCACACTGTATAAATAAAGTTAAATTGAATAAAGTTGAATTGAAAGTAGTGGAACAGGGGCAGGTACAGTCAGTACAAGCTAAAGTTTCAGCAGTGGAACAATACCCCATACCAACTACTAAGAAGGAGCTTATGCGTTTCCTGGGGTTAGTGGGCTATTACCATTGTTTCTGTAAGAACTTTTCAACTGTGGTAGCACCCCTGATTGACTTGTTGAAGGCCGGAACTCAGTATGTTTGGTCTGATGTTTGTCAGAAGACTTTTGATAATATGAAGGCTCTTTTGTGTTTTTCTCCCGTCCTGGCAGCTCCACGTTTGGATCGACCTTTTCAGCTGCAGGTGGATGTCAGTGATGTGGGTGCAGGAGCGGTTTTGCTCCAATCAGGACAAGATGAGATTGACCGACCTGCGAGTTACTTCTCAAAGAAATTTAATTCTAATCAGCTGAATTATTCAGTGATTGAAAAGGAGACACTAGCTTTGGTGTGGGCTTTGAAACATTTCAAGGTCTATGTTGACTCTGGAGGCCCATCAAGAGATCATAACCCGCTGGTTTTCTTGAACTCACTGATTTGCCCAAATCATAGAGTGACGCGTTGGTTTTTGTTTTGGCAGACCTACCATTTGGACATCCGACACATCAGAGGCTCGGAGAATGTTGTAGCGGATGCCCTGTCAAGAGTGCCAAGTTCCTAGGTGTTAATCTTAGGAAGTCTTGACTATAAGTACCTATGCCATTTGTCCAGTGTGTCTGTACTCTTAACCCTTTGAGTGTGTATGGCGCACTTCTGCGTCTGTCAGCTGATCAGTCTAAACAAAGCCTGTACAGCTGAATAGAGTGTGAAATGTTCAAACCTTTTAACACCACTTGGTGGCCGAGAGGTGTGGCTTTTCATTTACAGTGAGAACTGGAAATGGTCCTATACAATAAGTAGGTCAAATCAGCGTTTGAAGCCCATCCCCTTTCATGCTACTGTTTGACAGGAGGAAACAAGATGGCGAAAAAATGCTCTCAGCTGAAGAGGTATTAGGACTGGTATTCACCGCTCCTGGGTTAGAGGAAGAGCTTAGTCCTAGTTCGTCATCTGAGTTAGAGTCCAGCTCTGATTATGTGCCTTTGGACAATGGTGCAAGCAGTTCTTGCAAAAGTGGAGACGGACATCTTGCGCGCGACGCTGCAGCTGCATTTTCTGTGTCCAGCCGTGCCCAAAATGGCACAGGAGCCTCGTCTGCAGATTGTTCTGCTTTGCCAAACCGTGGTTGCGGAGCGAAAAGGTCCAGAGCAGCCCGTGGGCGACATTTGGCTGGGCAAGAGTGCACTGCCGGTGCGCATCGACATGTGCCACGTGTGTGCGGTGGCAGGACAATCGGTAGTGGCAATGCGGCGGGAGGTTTGGACATTGACGGCTGGGAGCTTCTTAGAGATGAAAAAGTTTATCAGCCGTGGCTGAAAGCATTTGAACAGCCAGTTGGATATCGTGGAGAGAAGGACCTGTCATCTGCGCCTGCCATTGATTTTGTGTCGCTTTTTTTGGACTCCGGAATTCTGGATGCTTGTGATCGACGAAACAAACAGGTACATATTTGTTGCATAAACTGTGCTTCATTTTAGTTAGTGTGAAACAAATGTGCCATGAGATTTGTGGGGTTTTTTTTAATGATTTTTAGTAGTTTTGTCAATGATGGGACAAAAGGCCATGTGGTGAGTGTGTGAAACAAAAATTGTCCATACATCCATCTTCTACCGCTTTTCTGGAGCGATAGAAGATGAAGGAACAAATGAAGGGACAAAAGTGTCATGTGTTGACAAAGTGTGAAACAAAAATTGTCCATCCATCCATCTTCTACCGCTTTTCTGGAGTGGTAATTAGGTCCAAATATGCACAATGCATGGATGCAAGTTCACCTGGCAGACACTTGGGTACCTCTGCAACACTTTTATAATTGGGACTTTGCATCTAACTGTAATTCTGAAGCTATAGTGTTATAATAAAATTTGGATTGTTGCAATATGCAAATTAGGTCCAATTATGCACAATGCATGGATGTAAGTTCACTTGGCAGACAACTGGATTCCTCTGCAACATTTTTGTAATTGGAACTTTGCATCTATCTATTACCGTTCTGGAGCTGTAGTGTTGTAAAATTTGGATTGTCACAATATGCAAATTAGGTCCAATTATGCACTGTGCATGGATGCAAGTTCACCTGGCAGACACTTGGGTTTATCTGCAACATTTTTGTAATTGGGACTTTGCCTCTAACTATTACCGTTCTGAAGCTATTGTCATTTGAAAATTTGAGGTCAAACTCTGCGTTTTCCTGACAAAAATTCTACATGCTCAAAGGGTTAAATTGCTTCTCCAGGTGCAGGGAGTTACTGGGTAGCTGACAGGTTTGGATGGGTTGGCGGGATGCTTTCACCAGGACTGAGTTAAAGGAGAAAAAAATGGTAGATCTGTATTTGTGGTAGTTTTAATGGTATATAGTAAATTTTATTTGATAAATACATAATTTAGGAATGACTGCTTGTAAAATCAGTTTGTGTAGGCCTTCCCAATTGGGAAGCCCTTGTGTGTGTGTGTGTGTGTGTGTGTGTGTGTGTGTGTGTGTGTGTGTGTGTGTGTGTGTGTGTGCTGGGGGGGTTACGGCCCACTCCTTTTTGGAGTTGGACCTCTCTCTGTTTTTTCCCTTGTGCTGTAGGTGGAGCTACGAAGGACCGCCCCTGGCTGAGAGGTGCCTATATAAGCCATCTCTGCACCCCTGTCAGTAGCGCGTTCTGCTCCCGCTGGAGGCTGGTCGCCTTTCTGGTGCTCTGCTCTGCCTACTGCTTCTGTCTGTTTGGGTTGTGCTGGTGGCCCCTGTTTTGTCTGTTGTTTGCAGCCTGTGGGCTTTCTGCTTTGGGTTTGCCACTGGGCACAATTGCAGCCCCTGACAGAGATGTGTGATCACTGGGCTGGCCAGTGATTAGTTTTTCTTTGTTTGCTTCACGCATCCATTCACACACACCACTGATTTTTACAGACACTTTCTTTTATTGCTTTTCTTTAATCAATAAACTTGTGTTTAAATTGGCACCCCTGTGTGGTCTCCCCTTCTTTGTCAAAGCCTGGAGCTGGGCTTGTGACATGAGATATGATGATGTGATATGATGACTGACATACATGATAGATGAGTGGACAGAATACTTTGTCACAGAAGGCATTTGACATTTAAAATCTTCAGTCTGACAGTATCCCACCATGCCTCCCCGTACACTGCATCCACACCGGAACACACACACTCCCTGTTCATTTATTCACTCCCCTAAAAAAACTAATACAGCAATGCCTGATCTATAAACTCCAATAGTAAGCCTGCAATTAAAATGAGAATGTAGATGGAATAAAAAACTATTAATTGTATCATCATATTATAATTAAAATGATGGGTGATTAAATCATAACTGTTCCAACTCTCTACATTAAAATAACAGAAAATCCCAGCACATGCCATTTCCTCATGAGCTCCTGAGCTCCTGAGCTGCACGATTTCAAAACATGCCACTGCAAGAGCATTGAACAATGCACTTATGACGACAGACCTCCTTTTTGCTGATCAAAAGCGCATTGTCATGAAATGCACTATAATACCGATGCACATGAGATTGCATGCTGCAGTGATCCTCCCAGCACAAAGCCGGCCCACTGCCCACTGGTAATTACATTGTGTCACACAAAGCGTAAAAAACAGACAATGAACTGACAGAAACTGACAAAAGCAGGGGCTTAAGACAGGAAGCATGGCACAAAAACGTTCTGTTGATCCTCATAACAGAGCCCTTGGTGTGAAACAGCCTTAAGTCAGATAAATGATTAATGAGCCCTGAAGAAGCTGTTGCTGCTGTACTGTATAACCTGTCTGTCTTTGCACTTCCTCTGGGGAGGGCAGCTTAATCAGGGTGATGCTTTTTGGTCATTGTGCTAACTAGGGAGATGGTCCACAGTCATCTGCACAGTCTCCACAGTTAACAGACTGTTTTGGATGGGGTCAAAACAACCTCTCCACTGTGGAGACCATACAAATCACTGGAAGATCAATGAAAGATCATTGAGAGATCTTGTTATCTTTTTCACTTATGAGGGATCTCTCAATGATCTCCACCACTCTGTAAATGGAGTAGAAGAGCTCTAGAAACCTCTGACTGCCAAACAAGCTCTCAATGACCTCTCAGCAATCTCTTCTGGTCTTAGTGATTTTTCAAAGATCGCTATAGACCACCATGAAAATTTTACAGTGATCTCCCAAACATTTACAGAGACGGAGATTGTTGTGACATCAGATCAATTTTTGAGCTGTCAGTGGTCTCCGAATGATCTCTGTGTTGTGTAAAGGGGGAAAAAAATCACGTGAGTATATGTGAACAAGAGCATTCTGACACAAGTGCAACATGTCACTGAAGGACAGCAGTTTTCAGCTTTTCCATATAATTATTGGGACAGAACCAAATCATGATAAGCCTATCATCCATGAATATAGAACAAAAATAGTTGTAGGTCAGGATCCAAAAGTGACCATAGAGAGCTTCTATAGTAAGAGGGCATAGGGAATGCTAACCTTGACCTTCTGACCCCAAACCCGTATTCAGAGGTCAAGATGTCAGGGCGAACCTGTGTACCAAGTTTGGGGACCCTAGCTTTACTCATTCTATAGTATTAATGTAAATTCAATGTTAATAGTGACCTTTGACCCCAAACCCATAGTCAGGTCAGGGTGTAAGCCAGGGGTGCCCAGTCATGTGCCATGGAGGGCCAAGACCCTGCAGGCTTTACCTCCAACCAGTGTCTTCAACAGCAGATTCCACTGAACTTCTTCCCACTGATTGCTGATCAGTGAAAACACCTGCTGAAGAGACTGGGTAGAAGAAAAAACCTGCAGGGTCTTGGCCCTCCATGGCACATGACTGGACACCCCTGGTGTAAGCTGTTCAAGGTTTGTCTTAGATACAACTACTGTATCGATTTGAAAAGCCTACATCATTTTGTTTTTCAGTAGTTATCACACTTACAAGATTCAGGGAAAAACTGACCTCTAACCTTGACCTCATGGTCATCCGATAGGAGTCAAATTCCAATATGCGCATCATCAATAGAGATCAAACCCTAGTACCAAGTTTCAAAACATTTGGAACAAACTGTAGGAGGAGTTGACTTCACAGAAGTCAGACAGATGGACAGCTGGACCGCCCCATAACATAATCTCCCTTTGGTCAAAGACCAGCGGGGAATAAAAATGTGAAATTCATGTGGTTTTCCTGTTAAGGTAATTTTGATGAGCATGCACTTTAATGAGAAACAATTGATGATGAAATGTTTAGCTTTGCTGGTACAGTATTTGAAGCACCTGACTCAGTGTAGATTCCACATTTATCTACATCCATAGCTTGTTACTTCTTTATTTATTTATAACTGGATTTATGCATGTGTTTTTCCTGTAAAATATGAGTCGTTCATATTTAATGAGCTGGCCTGAAGTCCTATAGTAGGAGTCTACTTGTCAGGCAGGAAGTGATAATACAAAGCTAGGATGTTGCCAGATGCTTGATTCAAAATTAATGACAAAAGAAGTGGTGAAAGAAGGGAAATCTAGATTGTACATTTGACATTTTTTTCTATTACCTTAAACACAATAAGGCAATCATTAACAGATATGTGCAGCATAAGTTCAGAATGTGTAGTGAAAGGAACCTACCGCATGGAGAGGATTGCCCTGATCAATGGGCACCTTGAAGTCTGCCTGAAGCTCATCAAATGCCGTTATCTGTCAGAGAGAGAGAAAAAGAAATGAAGAAAAAGAAAACAGTAAAGAACTAAACTTCTCATTGTGAATGAATCATTATTGCCAAAAGCCCACGGTGCAGTTTTCAAGATTCAAAGGCTTTATTATCATGTGCACAGTTAATGCAACATTTTTTGAGCAATGAAATTCTTACTCTGCTCTCCGAATGAATGCCAAGGTAATAGGTACACAACATACGAATAAGGTAAGAACACACCTAATCCTAATGGATACTAATAACACACTATACACAAAGTTAGACAATTAGGACACCTCAGCACACCACCTAAGAACTAGCACTAATAACACACATAAGGTAATTTGGACAGCTAAAGCAGTTAAAGCAGTCAATTAGAGGAAATAAGAACAGTGAAACTGAAAGTTCACTGGATGACTATAGTGGACATTGGTATACTGATATCAGAGATAATATGAACCCGAGATGGCTTAAGCCTATGCACAGTATGCAAGTGAGCAATGTGTAAATGAGCAGTATACAAGTTACAAATTAGCACCCAGTGTGAGAATTTCTCTATAATGATAATTCCAATAGACTGTATATGATAATTAGCAGCAGAGATGATATGGACATCAAACGAGGTGAGACTACACTACCGTTCAAAAGTTTGAGGTCACTTAGAAATGTCCTTATTTTTGAAAGAAAAGCACTTTTTTTCAATGAAGATAACTTTAAACTAATCAGAAATACACTCTATACATTGCTAATGTGGTAAATGACTATTATAGCTGCAAATGTCTGGTTTTTGGTGCAATATCTACATAGGTGTATAGAGGCCCATTTCCAGCAACTGTCACTCCAGTGTTCTAATGGTACAATGTGTTTGCTCATTGCGTCAGAAGGCTAATGGATGATTAGAAAACCCTTGTGCAATCATGTTAGGTCTGCAATGCTGTAATTGCTGCAAATGGAGGATTCTTTGATGAAAGCAAAGTTTGAACGAAAAAATTATTATTTCAAATACAAATCATTATTTCTAACCTTGTCAATGTCTTGACTATATTTTCTATTCATTTTACAACTCATGGTGGTAAATAAGTGTGACTTTTCATGAAAAACACAAAGTAATTGTCTGGGTGACCCCAAACTTTTGAACGGTAGTGTACTGTATGTACACTGTACAAGTGAGCAATGTGCAAATTTAGCAACCGGTGTGTGAATTCCTATTTGCAAAGCTGTGTTGTGGAATTTGTGGAGTTTGTTATTTGTTCAGGAGTCTGAAGGCAGTGAGAAAGGAGTTTTTCAGTCTGGTTGTCCTGCATTTCACACTTCTGTGTCTCTGGCCTGAGGGTAGAAGTGTGAACATTCTGTGCTGGGGATGGGTGGGGTCCCGGAGGATGGCGTCAGCTCTCCTTTGGACTCTGCGGTGGTAGATGCTCTGCAGAGAGGGGAGGGGAGTCCTGATGATCTTCTCTGCTGTCTTCCCCACTCTGCAGTCATTTGCAGTCCAGGGCAGTAGTGCTGCCGTACCATGCAGTCATGCAGTTGGTCAGGATGCTCTCGATGAGGCAGCTGTAGAAATTGTTGAGGATCCTGGGGCACATGCCAAACTTCTTCAGCCTCCTCAGAAAGTACAGTCGCTGTTGAGCTCTCTTAACCAGCTCTGTGGTGTTGTGTGTCCACGTAAGGTCCGCGCTGATGTGGATGCCCAGGTATCTAAAGCTGCTCACCCTCTCCACCTCAAGCTCCCAGATGAACAGCGGCCAATGGGGTCTCCTCCTCCCCTTCCTCATGTCCACTATCATCTCCTTTGTCTTGTCCGTGTTGAGGGTGAGGTCGTTGTCCTCACACCATGATGCCAGGCTGGCGACCTCCCTCCTGAAGGATGCTTTGTCATCACCAGTGATGCTTCCTATCACTGCTGTGTCATCCGGATACTTTAAGATGATATTGTCCTTGTGGGAGGCAACACAGTCATGGGTGAAGAGGCTGTAGAGGATGGGGCTGAGAACACAACCCTGTGGGACACTGGTGTTCGTAATGATGCTAGCTGAGGTCCTGTTACCCATCCTGACAGACTGGGGCCTGCCAGTTAGAAAGTCCAGTAGCCAGTCATAGAGGTGGGGTGCAGGCCAAGTGAAGACAGTTTGTCGGTGAGTTTATGCGAGATGACTGTTTGAAGGCGGCACTATAGTCGACAAAGAGCATCCTAATGTAGGAGTCTTTATCTTCCAGGTGGGAGAGAGAGTAATGGAGTGCTACAGCAATGGCATCTGAGGTGGACCTGTTGGGCCGGTAGGCATACTGGAGGGGGTCCATGGTATCTGGTATGCTGTCCTGAATGAGAGGCAGCACCACTCTCTCAAAGCACTTCATGATGATTGGAGTGAGTGCTACTGGTCTGTAATCATTCAAGCAGGTTGGCGGGTTCCTTTTGGGGATGGGGGTGATGGCTGTGGTTTTGAAGCAGGATGGGACTATGTTCTGGTTGAGGGAGAGGTTGAAGATGGATGTGAGAATGTCAGTCAGCTCGGCAGCACATGCTCCGAGAGCCTGTCCAGGGATGTTGTCTGGTCCTGCTGCCTTGCGGGGGTTGATATTCCTCAGTACTTTGTTTACCTGGCCTGGTGAGACTTTTAGTGGGGTGGGGTGCGTGAGTGTGTGTCTCCTCTCTGTACTGTCGCTGGTTGTCTCAAAGCAGGTGTAAAAGATATTGAGATCGTCCGACAGGCTGTCTGTGGAGCTGGTGGTGCTGCTGTTGGTCCTCTTGTAGTCTGTGATGTGTTGCAGGCCTTGCCACATGCGCCCTGGGTCAGGAATTGAGTACAGGCTGTCCAGCTTTTCTCTGTACTGCCTCTTGGCTGTTGTTCTAGCTTCCTCAGTCCATACTTTGCAGCTTTGTACTCGACCTCATTGCCTGATTTAAATGCAAGCACGCAGCATCTGACGTACCTGACTGTTAATCCAGGGCTTCTGGTTGGGGAACGTCCTGACTTGTATGGTTGGTACGATTGTATCAACACACATGCTGATGTACCCAGACACATACTCAGCATATTCCTGTATCTTTACAGAAGAGTCCTCTCGGGTGGCTGCAGCTTTAAACACATCCCAGTCTGTACAGGCAAAACAGTCTTGCAGGGTGCTCTCAGCCTCTGGAGTCCAGTGTTTAATTTGCTTAATAACAGGGTTTGTTTGTTTCAGGTTTTTTTCTGTAGGCTGGATACATAAACAGGGATATGTGATCTGACTGTCCAAAGTGGGGACGGGGTGCCACTCTGTAAGCGCCGCGTATGTTGGAGTAAACATGGTTGAGTGTGTTTTTATCATGAGTGAGAATGTCCACATGCTGGTAATATTTAGGGAGTACAGTCCGTAAATTGCACTGGTTAAAGTCAACAGCAACAATAAAAACAGCATCGGGATGGGTCGTCTCTACTGCGCTGATGATGTCATGGAGTTTGCTTAGCGCTACTGTGTAGTTGCTTTGTGGACAAATGTAGGCCGCGGCCAAAAACACAGCGGTAAATTCCCTTGGTAGATAATAGGGATGGCATTTCAGCAGTAAAAACTCCACTTCAGGTAAACAGTGCTTGTAAACAGTCTGTACATCTCCACACCACGAGTTGTTTATAAACACATACACCCCCCCTCCCCTCGTCTTACCCGAGGCTCCAGTTCTGTCTGCTTGATGCTGTTTGTTGAATGTGTCTGTACTTGAATGACACACTCCAGGACTCTGTCCGAGAGCCAGGTCTAGCAGAAAATTAGGGTGCAGCACACTCTTATCTCCCGCTGGTCTTCAATCCTTACTTTTAGTTCATCCAGCTTGTTTTCCAGAGACCGTATGTTAGCCAGCAAGAGGCTGGGCAGTGGTGGTTGGCAGGTGCAAGCCCTTAGCCTAGCATGTAGCCCTCCTCTTTTACCTCGTCTCCAGCGCTGCCTCCGACATGCTATCTTGGGGTCAACATACTCATGCGAGATCGGTGCTTCAGGGCCTTCTTGGGGGTGGTGCTGATAGCTACGTGGACGCAAAATGCATTGTAGATCGCGTGGTATGAAGCCAGTAAATTCCATTTGACTACTCATCTTGGCGATGTCCTGTATTGTCCGTCGGTCGTACTGTATGTTAGCAGCACATGCCCTTCATGCACCGTAGAAAGAGCAGCAAACATACAAAAATGGAGAAAAAGTCGGCATTCGTGAATGGAACGAGCAAAGATATCTGTCTCGATGGGCACCACGTTTACTTTATGTCCCGAGCTGGGCTGCAGAACACCATGTTATTAGATTATGTTATTTAACTGCAGGTATAGACAGAGCAGTCATTATATGGATGATAATACAATATACTGTACTTTTTTAAATCAGGAAATTACACAGCAGTTGATTAGACACAAGAGAGTAGTTACAGATAGAATCAATCACCTATGTATATGGATCTTCTGCTCTTAATGATTTACAGGAACTTGTGTCAAAATGGCCTCTGTGGAAAAAGGTCATTTCCTGTCCAACTTCAATGAAAACGGCTAAAACAACAGTAAATGTACCAGCCAGCAGACTGTGGTATAATAAAAGCTGAAATATCAAAACTTTCCCTCCTGTCTAATGACGGGCATGGTGGTGGAGCAGAAACAGGGGCCTTATATCAGCTGGATCAACATTATTGATGGCCAACTTTAGGTTTTTCTGTTGCACTCGACTTTCCTTCATATATTTTGACTTGCTGATCTTAAATTTGGGATATTATTTTCATAGATTTGAACATTTTCATACTTGCAAATCTGCAACTTTTTCATGAGGGCATCTTCGTGGGGCAGTGGTTAGCACAGTGGCAGCACAGTAAGAAAGTTATGGGATCGATTCCACCCTGACCATCGTGGGTTCGATCCCACCCCCGACAATCGGTGACCCTTCTGTGTGGAGTTTGTATGTTCTCCCCATGTCTGTATGGGTCTGTATGGGTTTATCCCGGGTACTCTGGTTTCCTCCCACAGGCCAAAAACATGCAGGTTAGGTTAACTGGAGTCTCTAAAGTGGCCCTAGGTGTGAATGTGTGTGTGAATGGTGAAGGGATTGGCGCCGTACCGTGGCTGCCTCATCCATCCAGGTGGATGCCCTGAATTTCCCTCTGGGATTAATAAAGTATACAAAAAAATACAAATATTTCCGCACTGAAGGATAAAATTTATCTTTGGTTATGTATTATTTTACTGTTGTGTTCCATTATGAAATGTGTTCTGCTCAAGCAAAACAATTGCCCTTTTATTTTCACCAGTGATGTGTTGTCTGAGTGGAAGGTACTCTGTGTTCTGATAAAATGCTACAGTACAATTGCTGTATATTTACATTGGCATTGGGTGATCTGAGAGAATATCACAGACTGAGCCATTTTGTAAAAGGAAAGAATGTCAAGTTAGTAGCTGACCAGTGAAGCCAGATGTCTCCCAAGGCCAGGAACATACTGTAGCTGCCTTTGTTCTCACTCCCAATATAAGAAAGAATAATTTTTTCCATGACGTCCATTATCTATGTAGATACAGTGGAGTGAAAAAGTGTTTGCCCCCTTAATGATTTCTCATTTTTTTTGTATGTTTGTCACACTTAAATCTTTGAGATCATCAAACAAATTGAAATATTAGAGAAAGATAACACAAACACAAAATGCAGTTTTTAAATGAAGGTGTTTATTTTTAAGGGTAAAAAAAAATCCAAACTTACATGGGCCCTGTGTGAAAAAGGGACAACCCCCCCCCCCCCGCCATTAAAACATAAAGTAATTGTGGTTTATCATATCTTTGGGAAGCTGAGTTCAATTTCTCTAGCCACACCCAGGCCTGATTACTGCCACACCTGTTCTCAATCAAGAAATCACTTAAACTGGACCTGGCTGACAAAGTGAAGTAGACCAAAAGATCCTCAAAAGCTAGACATCATGTTGCGTTCCAAAGAAATTCAGGAACAAATGAGAAACAAAGCAATTGAGATCTATTAGTCCGGAAAAGGTTATAAAGCCATTTCTAAAGCTTTGGGACTCCAGCAAACCACAGTGAGAGCCATTATCCACAAATGGTGAAAACATGGAACAGTGGTGAACCTTCCAAGGAGTGGCCGGCCGACCAAAATTTCCCTAATAGCACAGCGATGACTCATCCAAGAGGTCACAAAAGACCCCACAACAACATCCAAAGAACTGCGGGCCTCACTTGCCTCAGTTAAGGTCTGTGTTCATGACTCCACCATAAGAAAGACACCGTGAAAAATGGCCTGCATGGCAGAGTTCCAAGACGAAAATCACTGCCGAGCTAAAAGAACATAAAGGCTTGTCTCAGTTTTGCCAGAAAACATCTTGATGATCCCCAAGACTTTTGGGAAAATACTCTATGGACTGATGAGACAAAAGTTGAACTTTTTGGAAGGTGTGTGTCCCATTACATCCATCATAAAAGTAACACAGCATTTCAGAAAAGGAACATCATACCAACAGTAAAATATGGTGGTGGTAGTGTAATGGTCTGGGGCTGTTTTGCTGCTTCAGGACCTGGCAGACTCGTTGTGCTAAATGGAGCCATGAATTTTGCTGTTTACCAAAGAATCCTGAAGGAGAATATCCGGCCATCTGTTCGTGACCTCAAGCTGAAGCACACTTTGGTTCTGCAGCAGGACAATGATACACCAGCAAGTCCACCTCTGAATGGCTTAAGTGTCAGAGTGTCATGTGTCGGCCTCTGTTGGCGTCTGTTTGAAACCTTGGTCACTCTTACATGGACTGGTTATTTTATCTGTTTTTATTTATTTTATCTGCTCCGTTTTAATTTTTTATCTCTTTTGACATTAACTTTCATCTAGTGATATTAACTTTTTAAACTGGAGCTAGAACTTTATTGATTGGCTATATTGATCATACAGCTCCCAACGGCTGGACCGTTTATGTTTTTAGTCAAAAATGGACATGACAGTGCCTGGGGATGACAAAATTCTCCTGCAGAAAGTACAAAAGAAAATTGCTGACCTGGAGGAGGATATCCGACGACTCTGTGATGAACTGCAGCAGAAAAACACGCTCCTCTCCAACTTCACCCTACATCTTCCTCTAATGTAACAGACGATGAGTCTTTTAGTGGCCCAGGAGTCCAAAAAAATGGCCTTGAGTGACTCAGCCCTCCGAGACACAGTCACCTGGGACCCCTCCGGCTGTTCACGGCCCTCCTCCTGTTCAACGCCGAATCAGATGGCCTGGTCTGAGGTGGTGGTCAAGGGCAGGAAAAGGGCCTCAGACGCGTCAACTACCAGCCCTCCTCTGCCTGTCTCCAACTGCTATGAGGCTCTGGCAATGGCTGATAATCCACCTTCCACCGATGCTCCAGCTTCACTGATTCCAGTTCACCCGGGCTCCACGCGCAGCCCCCGATGACGTCGCACTCATCCCTTCGTTGGAAGACCAGGCAGCCTTTCCTCCACTGAGGACTGACAGCAGTGGGGCGGCTGGCGTGGCCCCAGCTGAGCCACACTGGCTCCGGCCCCATTCTGGAGAGTCCTGTGCTTGACGTATGATCTTGAGGGAGGCTGTTCGCTGGCACTCCGGGAGGCCACAGTGCATGGAGCAGTCGGGGAATCCCTACTCCGGTTCTGGTGCAGCTTTGCTGCCCTGCTCATCAGCTGGTGAGGTAAGGGGCCCTACCTGCCCCACCGACGGGACCCCCACTCTGCCGCCACCTCACTGCACTGACTCTCGCCGAGGGACCCTGCAACCACCAACACCCCGCCCACTTTTTCCTCCAACCACGATGATCGTCGGTGACTCCATCATAAGGCATATCAGGTATTTTAATTCTATCACTCACTGTTTCCCAGGAGCTACTGTCCCCGACCTGTTAGTAAAGCTCCCGGATCTGCTGCAGTCACAACCTCCCTCCATCACACGGATTGTTATTCACGTAGGGACCAACAACACCACCTGCAGACAGTCTGAAATCACTAAAAATGACTTCTGCAAATTTTTTAATATTTTATCAAACAGAGGAAAGTCTGTTTTTATTTCTGGTCCCATTCCCACATTGTGCAGTGGATCAGACCCTTTTAGCTGTATTCTTTCCCTCTCAACTTGGCTCAAGTCCTCCTGCAGCAGCAACGTTAATTTTACTGACAATTTTAACTTGTTTTGGGGCCGCCACAATCTCTATAAATCTGACGGCATACATTTAAATGTATCAGGTAGCCGGCTTTTAGCAGCAAACCTGATGCATATCATTCAAACCACAACATGCAATTGACTATTTACACTGATCCACTAACATCTCTGACCCCCAGGAAGACTATCCAGCAACAGTCGCGTTTTTGTCAGCCTCCACCATCTGGTCTGGAAATTCATTCACTAACCCACCTTCCCCATTAGGACATCGATCACGGACAGACCTCCATCCATAAAACATACAGTTCACAAGAACTCAGGCCCAAGCTGCCTATGTTCTGTGGATCAGTCTCCAAACAATAATCCAGAGAAAAATTACCCACCCATAAATAACTCACCACCCATCCTAAATATGGCTCTTTTAAATATACGGTCACTTGCTAACAAGACTTTTATTATCAGTGATCTGATTTTAGATAATAAGATTGACTGTTTATTTTTAAAAGAGACGTGGCTTGGCACAGATGCACCAGCAGTTCTCACTGAGGCCTCCCCACCAAATTTTAGTTCAGTTTTTTTTTCCATAAGAAAGGGCAGGAAGGGTGGGGGTAATGCATATTTTTTTTCTTCCGTACTTGCAGTAAAGCAAATTTTACCTGATCAGTATACCGCATTTGAGCACCACGCTTTTGTCTTTAGTAGCCCCGCAATTTTATGCATCACAGTTTACAGACCACCCAAATACTGCCCTGTTTTGATCAGTAATCCACTCCTTATATAATTATATTCTCATTTCTGGTGATTTTAATCTACACACTGATAAACAGGGAGACCATATGTCAGAAGATTTTAATGACCTGCACACGTCCATGAATTTTACTCAACATGTCATGCAGCTGACTCACAACAGGGGACACACTCTGGATCTTGTCATTAGCCATGGCCTGCCCACAAGTGTGTCCTCTGTTGTTGACTTGGCTGTATCTGACCATTACTGTGTGTTTTTTAACATTGCTGGTTTTATGCAACGGGAGACCTCAGTGCAAACTGTGAGAAAGCACCATCTGACACCTGAAGTGGCTGCTGGTTTTATCAAACTCTTACGCAACACTCCCCCAGTTATTTCACCTGCATCGTGTGATTTTATTGTTGATAATTTTAATAGTAAATTAAGATCAACTATTGATAGAGTTGCCCCAATAGTCACAAGGACAGTTAGGAATAAACCAAAGCCTCCATGGAGAAATAACAAAATCCAAAAACTGAAAAGAGAGTGCAGGATGACTGAGAGGATATGGAGGAAAAACAAATTAACGATCAATTACCAAGCACTCATCATCATAGCAGTCTGTCATGGGCGACAATGACTGTTTCATTTAGGTCTGATCAGATTCTTCCACGCAGCTCTGTTCTTAGCCTTCCACTGCCACAAACTCCTGTCTATATCCAACTTCAAGTTTCTTTTTACAGTGTCATTAAATCTGAGCCTTGGTCTACCCTGACTGTGTTTGCCCTTGCATAACTATGAGTAGAGTAACTGCTGAGGGAGATGCTGGTGGTCCATCCTCTCAACATAACCGAGCCATCTCAGGTTCATCTGTATTAGCATGTCCTCAATTGATGGTAGACCAGCTTGTTTCAGCACTTCTTTGTTGGTTATCTTGTCTTTCCATGAGATGTTCATTATGGCTCGAAGGTGTCTCATAATGTACACATGGAGTTTCTTTACCTGCACTCTGTAGACAGTCTAAGTTTCAGCACCGTACAATAGAGTATCCAGTACTGTCGCTCTGTACACTTTGCATTTCACACGGAGAGGCACATGTTGACTGTTCCACAGTCTCTCCCTCAAGTTTCCAAACACAGCGCTCGCTCTTCCCATTCTGAGAGATAGTTCATCCTCCAGCCTAGCATTCTCTGAAACAGTACTTCTGAGATACTTGAAAGTCTTGCACTTGACTAGTGGCTCTGTACCAATGCTGGTTTCTTCTGGTAGTGATGTTGATAACTGGAACTTAGGTGGTTGATAAAGGCACTCTGTCTTCTTGATGTTGATTTTGAGGTTGAATTGTCTAGCTGCTCTTGCAGATTTCTCCACTAAAGATTGCATATCTTCCGCACTGTGTGCAACTAGAGCACTGTCGTCAGCAAAGAGCATTTCTCTTACTACCTTTATCGATGTCTTACTCTTGGCTTTAAACTGTGCCACACTGAACAAGTCTGCTTCTTTCCTTGTTTGAATGTATACTCCTTCTGAAGTGTCTTTGAAGGCCACCTCAATCATGGCTGCCAGATATAGTGAGAAGAGTGTAGGTGCCAGCACACACCCTTGTTTCACTCCGCTGCTTACTGAAAAGTCTTTAGACACTGAACCACTCATTGCCATGTTTGCTTGCATACCTGTATGGAGTGCCTCAATCAGTCTGACAAACCTCTCTGTACAGCCATATTTCCTTGAGTACCTGCCAAAGTCCTTGTCGCAAAACAGCATCGAAGGCTTTACTGAAGTCTATGAAGACTACATAAAGTGGCATGTTCTGTTCAATACACTTTTCTTGAACCTGTTTCAAGCAGAAAATCATGTCCATTGTGCTTCTTCCACTTCTAAAGCCGCACTGGGTTTCCGGTAGTACATTCTGCGAAATGTGTTCATCGAGTCTGTTCAGTAGTACACGTGAGAGAATCTTACCAACAGTGGCTAGCAGTGATATACCTAGGTAAATTCTACAATCTTTCCTGTCACCTTTCTTGAGCAAAGGCACAATACTTGCATCCTTCCAGTCTTGAGGCACTTTCTGGGCATCCCATACCTCTTGGATGAGCTTGTGCAGGCAGTTGGTCAGCTGAACACCACCAAATTTCCACACTTCTGCTGGAATTCCATCCCTTCCTGGAGCTTTACCATCCTGTGTTTTCCTGATAGCTGCCATTAGTTCATCAAGATTTGATGGTTCATCCAGACTTGATACAGCTGGTTGCTGCATGAGAGCTTCTTTAGCCTCTTCAGTGAGATCTCCAGGGTTGTTTAGTAGTTGGTCAAAGTGGTCTGCAAATCTGTCCAGGATCTTGTCTTACTCCTGCAAAACCGTTTCACCATCTATAGCCTTTAGTTGGATCAATCCTCTTGGTTTAGGGCGTAGATTTCTCTCAAACCTGTGAAGAATATTTTCATGTCCTTCATGTCTGCTGCAGTTTGAAGTTCCTCCGCTTTTTCATCCCACCAGTTGGATTTCATCTCTCTGGTGTATTTCTGTAGCTCACTCTGAGCCTTTGAGTATTTCTTCTTCTTCGACCTTGTGTTACACTGTAGGTTTTCCTGCCTAGCTGTATTCCTCACTTCTAGTAGTTTCTTCAGATGTTCATCATGCTCATCAAACCAATCTTGATGTTTCTTCTCAGGGTGGCATAATACATCACTCGCAGTCTGATACACCGTACCATTCAGTGTTGTCCATTTCTCTTCTATGTCATTCTCTGAGTTGCTGTTGTCCCAGTCTTTAAAGTTTCCATCCATTTTCTGTGTAAGTTCTTCCTGCTTCTTTTGGCCTTTCAGTGTACTAGTGTTTAGCTTCCGTGGTGGCTTCGCACCCGTCCTGCAGTGCTGCTTTCATCTGCAAATCCTTAATCTAGATCTCAGCATAACATGCTCAGTACCACAGTCTGCACCTCTCATTGCTCTGGTGTCCAGTACATTCCTTATGTCTCTCTGCCTTACAATGATGTAGTCTAGCAAGTGCCAGTGCTTGGATTTTGGGTGCATCCATGTCTTCTTGTGTGTGTCTTGTGCTTAAATAGAGTGTTGGTTATTGCAACGTTGTACTCTGAGCATAATGCAAGTAGAAGTTCTCCCTTAGCATTGCACTTGCCTACTCCATGGCTGCCCAGCACTCCTTCCCATTTCTCAGTGTCCGAACAAACTCTGGCATTAAAATCTCCAATGAGTATCAGCCTGTCATCAGTTGGTACACGTCTGATAGTCTCACATAAATCACTATAGAACTCTTCCTTCCCCTCCTCTGTGTTGGTCATTGTTGGGGCATATACACTGATGAGCGTGGCATACATCTTCCGCTGTAGTGGGAGTCTCACAGTCATTATCCTGTCATTGATTGGCACCGGCTCCTCATCAAGCATTGCTGCCATCTTCTTCCTAATTGCAAAGCCTACTCCTGCTTCTCTCCTTTCTTGAGTTGATTTCCCACTCCAAAAGAAGATATACCCATGGTATTCCAAACTGTCATATCCAGGCAATCTTGTTTCACAAAGTCAGAATCAGAATCAGAATCAGAATCAGAATCAGAATCAGGTTTATTGCCATTGTTCATGTAGTACACAAACTAGGAATTTGTCTCGGTACAATGCTGCAACATTAAACATGATAAGATAAGAGAAATAAACTATACATGTAATAAAGTGTAGGATAAGATTAAGTGATACTGGTCAACAGTTAAAATATATATTAGCCAGCAGCAGATACTGTGGAGAACTATATAGTGCAGTCGGTAATGCAGGAAGAAAACAGTGATGATTGACATGAGTCTGGTTGAGCTGCTGTACATGGTGCACGAGAGTCACTTAGTGTTCAGCAGTCTAATGGCAGAGGGGAAGAAGCTGTTCATGTGACGGGAGGTTTTAGTCTGGATGGACCGAAGTCTTCTACCAGAGGGGAGGGGGGCAAACAGTACATGACCAGGGTGTGAGGGATCGGCTATGATCCGGCCAGCACGCCTCCGGGTCCTGGAGATGTACAGATCCTGGAGAGATGGGAGCTTGCAGCCGATCACCTTCTCAGCAGTGCGCACGACGCGCTGCAGCCTTAGTCTGTCCCTGGCAGTGGCTCCTGCGTACCACACGGTTATGGAGGTGGTGAGGATGGACTCGATGATGGCTGTGTAGAACTGCACTAACATCTTGGTGGGTAGCTTGAGCTTCCTCAGCTGCCGCAGGAAGAACATCCTCTGCTGGGCTTTTTTGATGAGTGAGCTGATGGTCAGCTCCCATTTGAGGTCCCTGGTGATGGTAGTGCCTAGGAAGCGGAAGGAATCAGCAGTGGTGATGGGAGAGCCTGAGAGGGTGAGGGGGGGCAGAGGAGTAGTGACTTTCCTGAAGTCTACAATCATCTCCACTGTCTTCAGAGCGTTCAGCTGCAGGTTGTTATTGCTGCACCAGGACGCCAGCTGGGCCACCTCTCTCCTGTAGGCGGACTTGTCGCCGTTGGAGATGAGCCCGATGAGGGTGGTGTCGTCCGCAAACTTGATCAACTTGACAGACTGGTGGCTGGAGGTGCAGGAGTTGGTGTAAAGGGAGAAGAGTAGGGGGGAAAGTACACAGCCCTGGGGTGATCCGGTGCTGATGCTAGTATAGTCTGAGACAGTCTTTCCCAGCCGCACATGCTGCCTCCGGTCCGTCAGGAAGTCGATGATCCACCTGCAGAGGGAGTCAGGCACGTTGAGCAGGGACAGCTTGTCCCGGAGCAGAGCGGGGCGGATGGTGTTGAATGCGGAGCTGAAGTCCACAAACAGGATCCTGGCGTAGGTTCCCGGGGAGTCCAGGTGCTGCAGGATGGAGTGGAGGGCCAGGTTGACTGCATCGTCTACAGACCTGTTGGCTCGGTAGGCAAACTGCAGCGGGTCCAGGAGAGGGGTGGTGATGGACTTGAGGTGGGACAGGACCAGGCGCTCAAAGGACTTCATGACTACAGAGGTGAGCGCTACAGGTCTGTAGTCATTAAGTCCAGTGATCCGTGGCTTCTTGGGGACAGGGATGATGGTGGAGGATTTGAGGCAGGACGGCACGTGGCATAACTTAAGGGAGGTGTTAAAAATGTCTGTGAATACAGGAGCCAGCTGTTTCGCACAGAGTCTCAGGGTGGAGGGAGACACGCCGTCTGGGCCGGGGGCCTTGCGCGGGTTCAGTCTGGAGAACTGTTTGAGCACATCCTGCTCACTGATGATAAGGGGAGGGGGGGAGGTGGGGGGGGGGTGCCTTAAATGAAGTAGGGAATGTGGAGGCTGTGGAGCTGGAGGGAGGGGGGGAGTTGGACACAGATGACGAGGTGTCAAAACGGGCATAGTGTTGGGACAGTCTCTGACAAAGGGCTTTGTCATCCTGACCTTTAGGAGCCTGAGGCCGATAGTTGGTGATCTGCCTCAGTCCTCTCCACACGGAAGCCGAATCATTAGCAGTGAACTGCTGCTGGAGTCTCTCTGAGTACACAGATTTAGCCCTCTTCAGCTCTCTGTTAAACCGGTATTTAACCTCCCTGTAGCAGCTATGTCTACATTGTATCTGTTCATTTCCAGGGCCACAAGTGCGGTCTGTCTTTCTCGGTGCTATGATGTTGTTCTGTCCAACAGAGTGCGTACATTCCATTCTGCTCCACACAAGGCTGCTGTTTTCCTCTTCCTTTGTCTTCCTGCTCCTAGCTTACTTTTCGCTGCCTGTCGGAATGTGAACAGATCAGCGCGGACCTTGTTAGCCCGGGCGACATCCGAGCCAGTATGAGTTGCTTTCTGACTGACCATTTCATGAAACTCCTTGCAAAGTATTTGAGTACCGCTAGCTTTTGCTGGACTAGCGGCACATTCTTGGTATTATCAGTGGCAAGGACAAGCCAAGACAAACTGATTCCAGTATCTGTTGCAGTGACTGACCAGATGATAAGTTTGTTTATCTCTGCGCTTTGTGTAGTGCATGTCACAATGCACCGACTGGCACAGTCCACCACAGACCTTGCAACAGATGTGTTTATCTGACAGGATATCCAGTCTCACCCCGTGTAACTGGGAGTGGTCCACCACAGACCTGTGGCAGATATTGTTTTTAGTTCTGCCAGGATGCCCTGTTTCACCCTCCATGCCCTCGGAAGGGCGGCCTGACCCATGAAACAGGTAGTACCGGTTTTCATGGTTATCTGGCAGCAAGCAAACCAATGCCTGACCTTTCAGCAGTTATCATTACACATTCACTTTTATTGCTACACATCTTATCTAATCTGCCAACACACATACCACAAATATCCTTACATACACATATCCTTTTATCATTATTCATTATTATTCAATTTACTTTTCTTTATTATGACTTTGATATTTCTTTTGTAGCTTCTCTTTGAACTATGATGCTTTATTAAGCATCAAGGGGGAATGAAAGAATAATTCCATATTTACCTTATGCATTTGTGCATTTTTATTGTCCATATTGTTCATTACCTCCGCCAAAGGGGGAGGTTATGTAATCATCGGCGTTGGTTTGTCTTTGTTTGTGTCTGTTTGTCTGTTTGTTTGTTAGCAAGATAACTCAACAAGTTATGGACGGATTTTCATGAAATTTTCACAGATTGTCAGAAATGGTGTATCCTACAGATGTTTAGATTTTGGTGGTGATCCAGATCACCATCCACAAGAAAACCGCCATTACGCAAAATGGCATTTTCGTGAATAACTACTAAACCACTAATCCTATCATTGTCAATCCAATTGTTGTGAATCCAATTGCTAGTCATATGTTTTCATAGTCAAGGAATCTGAAAATGTACACACAAACACTGTATGGGGGGAACTGCGGCGCTAAACCCCCATTTCGGAAAATGCCATTTTCGTCAATAACTACTGAACCACTAATTCTATCATTGTGAATCCAATTGCTTGTCATATGTTTTCATGGTCAAGGAATCTGAAAACATACACACAAACACTGTATGGGGGGAACTGTGGCCGCCATTACGGAAAATGCCATTTTCGTGAATAACTACTGAGCCACTAATCCTATCACTGTCAATCCAATTGCTAGTCATATGTTTTCATGGTCAAGGAATCTGAAAACGTACACACAAACACTGTATGGGGGAACTGTGGCCGCCATTACGGAAAATGCCATTTTCGTGAATTACTACTGAACCACTGCTTGTCATATGTTTTCATGGTCAAGGAATCTGAAGACTGTATGGGGGAAACTGTGGTGTTTGGTGGAGGTCTGCGCTCTCCGAGTGCTTTTCTAGTTGTTCATGTGGCCTTCAGTGTGCAGCAGAAATAAGAATGATGCAGGTGTTCAGTCTTTCTTTGGACTCATTTTGTATAGTTCCTTAGTGATTGTAGCAATGTGTGGATTCTTAGATTAAATTCTGGACACCCTGTTCATCTCCAAGTACTCCAAGGACGTTCTCTCCCTCCCTTGCACAAACATTAAGAGCTATACAAAACTGAGACATAGATGACCTAGTTAGAATGATAAGCAAATGGATTCTGGGGCCATTTCTGTTCATTCTCCTGGCCAGAAAATAAATCTACTCATATCGTTTCATCCTTCCTGTTTTGTTTTTTTTGTTTGTTTGTTTTTTGACTCAGATTGATTTTAATACAAATTAATATAACACACCTTTTAAATGGCTTTTCACAAGACAGGAAGTATACTTATTTGCCAAAAATTACTAAGTTCTCGTTTGTCTCCGGCTTTGTGTATGGGGGTTACAATGGTGATTTCAGTGCATCAGGGAAGATATTTTCATGTATTGATTGATTTATTAGTTCTGTAATTGGAATTATTAAAGTATCTATATTTTTTTCAGGAATACAGTGTCTAGTCCATGAATATCCTTAGCTCTGGAACTTGATAGAGATGATAAAATTTTGTTAAGATTTATCTCAATTGTTGGTTTATGGTTTAGATCACTTTCATGATTTATTGTAATTTGGTGTGGGTACGTTTGGGTAAAATTCAGACCCAGTTCTTGTACCAATTTGAAAAAAAAAACACTCATTAAAATTGCTGGCTATATCCAAGCTATCTGAGTACAGTTTTTCATTTTAAATCGAGTTGTCTGACTTCACCTTTCTTGCACTTTTTCCCCTCGGTTTACAAATACATTTCCAGAGTTTTTTGTAGTTCCCTTTTGCATTTTTGATTATGTCTAAGAAGAAATTTGCTTTTGCTTTACAGAGTTGCACGGTGACTTCATTTCTGAGGCTTTTAAAAATCTGTCCATCTGTACTTAAATCAGTTTTTAGCCACTTTTTAAGCACCAAGTCCCTTTTTTTCCATGATGTTCCATAGTTTTTCATTTAGCCAAGGTAGATCCTGTTTACTCTTGTGCTGAGATAGTGTTATTTTATATTTTGAGATAATTTCTTTGATTGCTGATATCATATTTTTGCATGTCTGTTCACAGTTTGTATCAAATTTATTTCATTACACTTTACATACTCATTTTCAAATGATTCTATGTTTTTCTTTGGTATGTACAAAATACATTTTCCACCATCAGTAGGCTTTTTGTATCGTGATTTTGACAATTTGTGTATTACTAAAGTGAGATTATGGTCAGACATGCCAGTAATTAGATTGTATATTTTTGTTATGTAGTTAGGTTTGTTGGCAAAAAAAAAAAAAAAAAAAAAAATCAAGGAGATTTTGAGATGAGCGGGTTATTCTAGTTGGGTTACTGATCATCTGATCCAAATGAAACTTATTGGTGATGTCCTTTAATTTCTGTCTGCGTGTTTTACAAAGCTAATTTAAGTTGAAATCACACATGAGGATAAACTCTTTGCTGCCAAACTGTTTCGGTACATTTGATAGACAAAGAATGTATCCTTAGAGGATGGAAGTCACTAGATCACAATCAAAACAAAAGGCATTTCTGGTGATAGTACAACTTTAACTCAAACACATTCCAGGGTATTTTCAGCAATGTCAAGTTTTGTACACTGACAACCATCCTTTACATAAATCATGACCCCTCTTCCCCGACATCTTTTCTGTCTTGTCTATAAGTATTGTACCCTAGTACATTGAAAACAGCTGGAGGTGTTGTTGGGGTTATCCAGGTATCTGAGAGGCATAGGTAGTAAAGATTTGAATTTATCAATAGTTATTGTATTTGTTCTGTTTTAGAGACAATCCTCTGAATACTGAGATAATCTCAACCCATAACAATAACCCTCAAGTCCTTTTTGCAACCATTGATCACTTAATCAACCCAGATTTTAATAAAAATAAACCTGCCATCTTACTCTCTCTGTGAGAGTTTTGCAGACCACTTCAGGTGCAAGGTTGATTCTATTAGAACCAACATTTTATCTGACCAGAAGACTGCTTTTAATGGAATCTTGGACTCACCTTTAGCTGAGGAAACGCTGGACTGTTTTGCCCTGGTTGATGTTACTGTAAGATGCTTGATAGAGTTTTTTCCCAGGTAAACTTGACCTCCTGCCTTTTAGATCCGATTCCCACGTCACATTTTAAAACATTTTATAAATTCTTCGAACATGAGATTTTAAATATTGTAAATTGCTCTCTTCAGACTGGTGTTTTCCTCACTACCTTTAAAACGGCTGTGGTGAAGCCCCTTTTGAACAACAGTAATTTAGAGCCTGATATCCTCAATAACTATCGACCTGTATCCAACTTACCGTTTTTAAGTAAAGTTTTAGAAAAAATTGTTTTTATCCAGTTAAACAATTTTCTTACAGACCACAACATTCTTGAGAAATTTCAGTCTGGTTTTAGGACAAACCACAGTACCGAGACAGCCCTTTTAAAAATTGTTAATGATATCAGGTGTAACATGGACTTCCACAAACTGTCAGTCCTGGTGCTGCTGGATTGCAGCACTGCCTTTGATACAGTAGATAGTAGATCACCACATTTTATTAAGCAGACTCAAACACCTGGTGGGCCTCTCAGGCACTGTTCTTAAATGGTTTCATTCCTATCTCACAGATCGCAAGTATGGATACATGTTCTTCGGCAATCCATGAAATCAACTGTGGAGTACCTCAAGGTTCAATTTTAGGGCCAATACTTTTTAATCTTTATATGTTACCACTTGGGGATGTTATTAGGAGACATGGCATCAATTTTCATAGCTATGCTGATGATACTCAACTGTACATTGCCATGCCTCCTGATGACACAAAACCAATTAATGCCTTTTTGAACTGTATTTTAGATATAAAGTCATGGATGGCAGAGAATTTCCTACAGCTCAACCAGGGCAAAACAGAAGTTTTCATCATTGGTCCTAAAGACAAGCACGAGAAACTTCTACCAAAATTGGTAGGTCTAAAACCTACACATTGTGTCAAGAACCTGGGTGTTCTTTTAGACTCTGACTTTAATTTTATTTCACACATTAAAAATGTAACAAAAATCAGATTTTACCATCTTAGGAATATAGCCAGAGTCTGCCCTTTTCTCTCTCTTGCCAGCACGGAGATCTTGATGCATGCTTTTATTAAATGTCCAACCAGAGGTGAGAACACACTAGATCACTGTTACACCACAGTGAAGGACGCATATCGCGCTGTTCCCCGCGCTGCGCTCGGATTATCTGATCACGTGATGGTCCACCTCATTCCCACATACAGACAGAGACTGAAGCTCACTAAACCTGTTGTGACCACCAGGAAGAAACTGACCAGTGAAGCTGGAGAGAAACTGAACACATGCATGGAAATAACTGACTGGGACATGTTTAAAGGAGCCACACATGATCTTAACGAGTACACAGACACTGTGAACTCATACATCAACTTTTGTGAGGAGAACATTCTTCCATCGCGCACTAGGGTGAGATACTCTAATGATAAGCCCTGGTTCACTGCCAAGCTCAGACAGATCAGGAAGGAGAAGGAAGCAGCGTTGAAAAGTGGAGACAGAGACTGCTACAGGGAGGTTAAATATCGGTTTAACAGAGAGCTGAAGAGAGCTAAATCTGTGTATTCTGAGAGACTCCAGCAGCAGTTCACTGCTAATGACTCGGCTTCTGTGTGGAGAGGACTGAGGCAAATCACCAATTATCGGCCTCAGGCTTCTAAAGGTCAGGATGACAAAGCCCTTTGTCAAAAACTGTCCCAACATTACGCCCGTTTTGACACCTCGTCAACTGTGTCCAACTCCCCCCCTCCATCCAGCTCCACTGCCTCCTTGGCCGCTAATTCATCAAAAGCGGTCCCCCCTCCTCCTCCTCCCCCCCTGCCCTTGTCATCAGTGTGCAGGACGTGCACAGACAGTTCTCCAGACTGAACCCGCGCAAGGCCCCCGGTCCAGACGGCGTGTCCCCCTCCACCCTGAGACACTGTGCAAAAGAGCTGGCTCCTGTCTTCACAGACATTTTTAACACCTCCCTTAAGCAATGCCACGTGCCGACCTGCCTCAAATCCTCCACCATCATTCCTGTCCCCAAGAAGCCACGGATTACTGGACTTAACGACTACAGACCTGTAGCGCTCACCTCTGTAGTCATGAAGTCCTTTGAGCGCCTGGTCCTGTCCCACCTCAAGTCCATCACCACTCCCCTCCTGGACCCGCTGCAGTTTGCCTACCGAGCCAACAGGTCTGTGGACGACTCAGTCAACCTGGCCCTCCACTCCATCCTGCAGCACCTGGACTCCCCGGGAACCTACGCCAGGATCCTGTTTGTGGACTTCAGCTCTGCATTCAACACCATCCGCCCTGCTCTGCTCCAGGACAAGCTGTCCCTGCTCGGCGTGCCTGACTCCCTCTGCAGGTGGATCACCGACTTCCTGACGGACCGGAGGCAGCATGTGCGGCTGGGGAAGTCTGTCTCAGACTCTGTTAGCATCAGCATCGGATCACCCCAGGGCTGTGTACTTTCCCCCCTACTCTTCTCCCTTTATACCAACTCCTGCACCTCCACCCACCAGTCTGTTAAGCTGATCAAGTTTGCGGACGACACCACCCTCATCGGGCTCATCTCCAACGGCGATGAGTCCGTCTACAGAAGAGAGGTGGCCCAGTTGGTGTCCTGGTGCAGCCACAACAACCTGCAGCTGAACGCTCTGAAGACAGCGGAGATGATTGTGGACTTCAGGAAAGTCACAACCCCCCTGCCCCCCCTCACCATCACAGGCTCTCCCATCACCATTGCAGATTCCTTCTGCTTCTTGGGCACCACCATCACCCGGGACCTCAAGTGGGAGCCAACCATCAGCTCCCTCATCAAAAAGGCCCAGCAGAGGATGTTCTTTCTGCGGCAGCTGAGGAAGCTCAAGCTACCCACCAAGATGTTAGTGCAGTTCTACACGGCCATCATCGAGTCCATCCTCACCTCCTCCATAATCGTGTGGTACGCAGGAGCTACTGCGAGGGACAGACTAAGGCTGCAGCGCGTCGTGCGCACTGCTGAGAAGGTGATCGGCTGCAAGCTCCCATCTCTCCAGGATCTGTACATCTCCAGGACCCGGAGGCGTGCAGGCCGGATCATGGCCGATCCTTCACACCCTGGTCACGTACTGTTTGCCCCCCTCCCCTCAGGTAAAAGACTTCGGTCCATTCAGACTAAAACCTCCCGGCACATGAACAGCTTTTTCCCCTCTGCCATCAGACTGCTGAACATTAAGTGACTTATTGACTCTCGTGCACTATATACAGCAGCTCAACCAGACTCATGTCATTCATCACTGTTTTTCTGTTGCATTATCGACTGCACATCATCTGCTACTTGCTAATTTATTTTAAACTGCTGTGACTAGTATTACTCATTATTATTATTATTATTATTATTATTATTATTATTATTATTATTATTATTTATTATTCTACACTTATTGCATGGTTTTAGTCTTTAATTTTTTTTTAGTTTATCTCTTTATCTTATCATGTTTTAATGTTGTAGCATTGCACCGAGACAAATTCCTAGTTTGTGTACTACATGAACAATGGCAATAAATCTGATTCTGATTCTGATTCTATTACTAGTTGTATAGACTGTTGTAATGCCATGCTCTCTGGTCTTTCTCAAAAAAGAATATCACATCTTCAATTGCTCCAGAATTCAGCAGCACGAGCGTTAACGAGGACCAAAGGGCGGGTGCATATTACACCAGTTTTAGAATCGCTACATTGGCTCCCCATGCGTTTTAGGATCAATTTTACGGTTCTCTTAGCAGTTTTTAAATGCCTCAGTGGTCTTAGGCCTCCTTATCTATCTGAGCTGCTCTTATCTTAGGAGCCCTCGCAAACCATGAGGTCCTCTTGTACTGGCCTTTTAATGGTTCCCAAAGTCAAGACCAAGACCTTTGGTGAAGCTTCCTTTCACTATTATGGTCCTCATCTGTGGAACAGCCTGCCAGAGAGCCTCAGGGCCACAGAGTCAATAGATGTTTTTAAGAATAGGCTCAAGACCCACCTTTTTAATTTGGCTTTTAAAAAACCTGTTTAACTATTACTAAAGTAGTCATTTATGTTCCATTATTTTATGTTCTTTTTGGCACCATTTGTTCTTAGATTTTTTCATCTTATTGATGTGTTTAGTTCAGTTTTTTTTTAAGTATGGGTTTGTAGTTCCTGTTTTTATGTGTTCTTAGTTCTTTTTGTACCTTTTTAAATTTTAGCTTTTGACAAACCGTTTAACTATTATTGAAGTAGTCATTTAAGTCCCATTGTTTTTACATTCTTCTTAGCTCCATTTGCTTTTAGATTATGATGTGTTCTTAGCTCAGTTTTTAAGTATGGGTCTTTAGTTCCCTTTTCTCTTTGTGTTAGTTTTATTTTGTATTTATGTGTTTTAGCTTCAGTGTTTTCTCAGTGGGACCCCTCATGCCGGATGCTGCCTGACCCATCTGCAGAGGTGTTGGTCTCGTGGGTCGTTCTAGCTTGGGTGGGTGGGGGCTTAATACCACTGCCTACAGCTGTGGTACGGGCCCCGGCCTGTCCTGGTTGGGGCGGCCCTTGTGGCGCCTTCTGTGGTGACTGGCTGTGTGGTGTTCCGGCATGAGGGGGCTCCACAGGATGGTTGCGCCTTCACGTGGTGCCACGGTGTTGATCAATGTCTCTTAGTTTATATGTGTGTAAAAGAAGTAGGGGATGATGTATGTGCCTGTGTGCTGTGTTTGTGGGTATGTTTATGGGACGGTTGGAAGGGGTGGGGATGTATCATGTAAAATATGTAACTAACTGTGTCTATTGTTTTTATCTATGTAAAGCACTTTGTGCAGCATCTAATGTTTTAAAAGTGCAAAACAAATAAAGTTTGATTGATTGATTAAGAAAAACAAAATGAAGACTTTGGAGTGGCCTAGTTAAAGTCCTCACCTAAATCTGATTGAGATGCTGTGGCATGACCTTAAAAAGGTGGTTCATGATTGAAAACCCTCCATTGTGGCTGAATTACAACAATTCTGCAAAGATGAGTGGGCCAAAATTCCTCCACAGCGCTTTGAAAGTGTCATGTTTACTGCACAAACTGCGCAGCGAACATATAAAATGGCAGTGAGCCCAAAACGTAGAGTAAGAAACATGTTTATTTACAATGGGTGTATGTATAGAAAGTCCAAATACAGTCACAGCATAAAGGAAAGACACCCAGCTACAGACTTGATTGGTCTACGGGAATGTCTAACGCGCTCCAATTAAGCAGGAGCGGAGAAAAAAGGCACAGGGAAGACTTACAGCAGTGTTGCAGTGGAAAGGCTCTGAGGGAACAATACGATTAAGTCTAGGGGTAAACCAACAGAAGCGAGTCCAGATGTCCAAGGTTGACATTGTGAAGTTGCCACAACAGCTAGTCACATTCTACCCTATAAATACACAAACCCAGAATGAGGGCAAATGGACACAGCTGTGTGGCCACCCCGGTATGTGACTGATTGAACAATGTGTGTGTGCATGCGTGAGTGTGAATGTGAATGTGGGTGTGTGTGTATGTGTGTGTGCATGCATGAGTGTGTGAGTGTGTGTGGTGAACCATACCGCTGGTGGATGCCTGGTGAGGAGGAGGCATGGCTGTGGGACTGATGGAGAGCAAGGCTCAATCCATCAGCTGGAATTAATAATCAATAATTAAACCCAGCAGCCACAAGTCATGCTCGGGGTGACGACCCCGAACATGTACCATGTTCCATCTCAGTGGGATGGCACAGTTCCATCCCACTGTACCATCAAAGCAAAGAACAACCCCCCACCCAAAAAAACATCACACCAAACCAGGGCAGGAGGTGGGGGGAGACAGGTTAGGAGGGATCAATGAAAGATGGGGAACACCACAAAACAACACAATGGCAACACACTCCCCAACCCCAAAACTAACTAACCCACCCCACCCCACCCCCAAGGGTCCCACAGTTCAGGGGGGCGACCAGAGTCCAAGGCCCAGCAGGTTGCCATAAGTTCAGGGGGCCAGCCAAAATCCCAGGGCCAGTGGGCGGCCTGCAGAGCAGTGTCCGGCGGCCTGCCAGGGCACACGGGCCACCCGGCAAGGGAACCCTGTTTTTCGGGTGGCCAGCCCACACGATTAGGCCACCAGTACCGGAAGGGCAAATGAGGCGGTGGCCTACCCACTGGAAGACTGAGAGGTGGGTGGCTGGGCAGATGAAGAGGAACCCCTGCGGTCGCTGGCGGTGGAAGGGAAAGAACCCTGACGGTGCCCTGCAGAAGGAGGAGGAACACCCACAGGGCCTCTAAAAGGGAAAGGAAGGCCCCGGCATCCCCAAACTGTCCTGTGGCACCCCTCGTGGTCCCGACGAAGGGCTGGGACTCTGTTGATCCCACAGTGGGCCCAGGCTGGGCTATGGCTGTGTCTGCGGTGGTCCCGGCCTGGGGCAATGTTGCACCAGCGGTGGCCCCTTCCCGGGACCTCATTGCTCCCATGGTGAGCCCCGACTGAGCCTGCATTGCACCCACGATGGACCCCGACCGAGCCATGGTTGCACCCACGATGGAGTCCAGCTGGACTCCTGCTGCACCCGCGGTGGGACCCGGCTGGGCCTCTGCTGACCCCAACACTATCTTGGCCATGGGCCAGCTGACCCACACGAGCACCCAAGCAAGGAGATGGTTGATCACAGGCACCCTGGACTGTGACCGGGTGCCCCCGACAACCGCCTCAACCGGAACCTCGATGGCCTCTGGTTGTGGACCTGGATCCATGGACTCGTCCGGTGATGGAGGACTCTCTCCAGTGACTCTGGAAGAGGACTCAGAAAGAGAGGGGAAACGGTCATAGTCGCCGGCAGCAGCAGAGCCTGGCGAGGCGAGCTCAGGTGCAGCGTTTGGCTGCAGCTGGTTCTCCTCACCTAAAGCTAGGCAAAAATGCTTAATTATGGAAAGGAGAAAGACAAAAGAGAGCACTTGCCTTAGCTCAAGCTCTACTGCTGTTCAGGACTTCGGCGAGCTGGGCGATGTCTCCTCAGGTTCAGCCTCCAAGAGGTTCTGCTTGGGCGCCGACTCTGCTGTGGCGGCCTCCACAGCAGGCGTGATGGTCACTGCAGTCTTAATTCTCCCAGCTGCCATGATCCACGCTGGTGACTCCTCTGGCGTGGTGGCTAGGACCTGGTTCACCATGGCTGCGGGAGGACACCCCCCCAGACCTCTGGCTCATCCTGATCCTGGCTGCTCGGCTCCGGTTCCAGCAGGCACACAAAGGGGAGAGGAGAGAGGGCTGGTGAACAGTTTTTAACAGCAGCAGGCGGGGAGAGCTCAGGGGACTGCTTTCCCTGAGCCTCCCTACCAGGAATCAGGCAAGACTTTTCATCATTAATGTGAGTCAAATGAAAATGTACTTGCTGTTCTCTTGGTTAATGGTGTAACTTGCAGCTGCTGCTGTTTGGACATCTTCACCCGTCCGTCCGGGAAAGGCGGTGCTAGGCTCCTTGATAGAAAGTATGGGAGCCGCCCCTCTAGCATCAGGAATGGGAGACCACGGTGAGAAAAACAGGCGCCCCACTGCTACCGGTCAACAACCCGAGGAGGAAGTCCTCACAGCGGATGCGGAGGGAGAACCTGCAGACGGGACTGCTCGGGACTGATGATCCGCTGCGGAGGTGAATGGGCTCAGTGTCGGAGCGGGAGCAGATCGTGGGGTGAAATCATTCCTCTGGGATTCCGGGTGACGTTGACGTGATGGTTGCCGGCTTGGAGCAGGAGATGGAGCGGAGGGGAAGATGGCCGCCGACGGAAAAGAGCGTCTCTTCCATTCACCCGTGGAAGAAGCGGGAGAGCTGTGGAAGGAGGAAAACTTCTTTTCCGGCAAGCGCCTCTTCCGTGTAGGAGACAGTTCCTGCGCAGGGAATTCCCTCCCTGGCTCCACTTCACGCAGCGCAAGGATTGTGTGGAGTATGTCGGCTGACTCAGGGGCAAAACAGAACGTCAGGAAAACGCTTCAGGACCTCCGCTGCTGTGTTCTGAGCAGTGCGAACAGCCTTGGGAGAATACTGCCTTTGTATCCAGGAGAAGGCATCCTCCAGACGGGGCAGTTCGTGAAGCTCCGCGTCGCTCCAGTAATCCATCGTAACTCCAGTGGCAGGTAGGAAAAATACAAAAATGAAAGTAACACGCTACTTACTGCTTGGGCTCTATTGGTGGCAACTTTCTGTCATGCTCACTGTGCAAACTGCGCAGTGAACTTATGAAATGGCAGCAAGCCCAAAACGCAGAGTAAGTAACGTGTTTATTTACAATGGGTGTAAACCAACAGAAGCAAGTCCAGATGTCCAAGGTTGACATTGTGAAGTTGTCACAACAGCTGGTCACATTCCACCCTATAAATACACAAACCCAGAATGAGGGCAAATGGACACAGCTGTGTGGCCACCCCGGTATGTACTATAGCACTGCGGCAGCACAGTTTACCCTTGGCTGGGGGATTGTGGGGATCGTGGGATCGTGGGTTCGATCCCAGCCCCCGACCAACAGTGATCTGTGTGGAGTTTGCATGTTCTCCCCGTGTTGCGTGGGTTTACTCCGGGATTTCTCCGGTTTCCTCCCACATGCCAAAAACATGCATGTTAGGTTAATTGGCTGTTCTAAATTGTCCCTAGATATCTGTTTCCTATAGGCCCTTAGAATAGAGGGTTAGTATTAATGAAAGCGCTTTGAGTGGTCTTTGTGACTAGAAAAGCGCTATATAAGTGCAGGTTAGTTAGTTAGTTAGTTATGTGACTGATTGAACAATGTGTGTGTGTGTGTGTGTGAGTGTGGGAGTGTATGTGTGCGTGCGTGCATGAGTGTGTGTACGTGCATGAGTGTGTGACTATGTACAGTATGTGGTGAACCATACCACTGGTGAATGCCTGGTGAGGAGGAGGCATGGCTGTGGGACTGATGGAGAGCAAGGCTCAATCCATCAGCTGGAATTAATAATCAATAATTAAACCCGCGCCGCCTGAGTTTCTGGCTGCTGGTCGTCTCCGCTTGTTTGTCCTGTTTTTGATTGTGTTTTTGTGTCTGGATCATGTGCAATCAGCCATTGTTTATGATCGCCAAGTGCTGCTGGATATTCAATCTTCCATGGTGGGGTTTGGCTGTCATAATCAGGAGGGAAGATTCTTCCATCGGTCTCTGCGTCTGCAACTTCCCGTTGGTACCTGGGATCCCCGCTGTGGTTATACCGGCAGAAAGCGATCCAAACCTCGGGGAAGACGTGCAGGTGCCGCGGTGAAATCCAGAAGGCTTGCTCGGCTTCGCCGTCTCGCTCGCTCCGCCTCATCTTCTCCTAATTCTGCAGCTGACCTCTTTCCTGAATCCTGGCCCTCGGGTGTGCCCGGAGTGAGGCCATCATTTCTCCGGCCTGTTTTTCCTGCTCTACCGTGCCAACCGGCCTTCTCCCTGCTCCGAGCCAGCAAATCCTCTGCAGGTAGCCAGTGCCTACATCAACTTTCACCGGCCCCCATTCCTGGCGAGACTGCTGTGACAGAGCCCATCCAGCTGGCATTGCTTAACGCACGTTCCATCGCAAATAAATCATTCTTTTTGAACGATTTATTTATTACTTCAGGGCTGGACTTTTTATTTCTTGTTGAGACCTGGCAGAAAAGTGAGGAATTTACCTCCTTAATTGAACTTTGTCCACTGGATTGTACCTTCTCCTGTGCTCCGAGATTGACAGGCCGCGGCGGTGGTCTGGCCATCGTGAACCGGCCCCGCTTCGTTACACGGATGGTGAGCCATGGAACATTTTCATCGTTTGAACTGATGATCTTAAAAATTGGCTCCTCAAACCCATTTTATTGTGTTTTAATTTACCGCCCTCCAGGAGTTTATGCCTCTTTTTTATCTGAGTTTAGTGATTTTTTAACTTCTATTATTAAATTTGAGCGGATTTTATTACTTGGAGATTTTAATTTGCATATTAATGATCCCAATGACAGTTTTGCTGTGAATTTCTTGGGTATTATTGAATCTTTTAATTTTGCTTTGTGTCTATCTGGTCCTACGCATATAAAAGGAAATACACTTGATCTTGTTTTTACACTTGGTCTTAATGTGAATAATGTTCAGACTAAAGAGCTTCATGTGTCAGACCATTTTTGTGTTCTTTTTAATTTATCAGTTAAATCAGTCTGTTACACTGGCAAGCGGGTAAAATGCTCTTGTGTCATTGACCATTTGTCAGCTGCGAAATTTTCTGCTGCCTTTGACAGCAGTGCGGTTTTATCCTCTGATGACGACACTGAGAGCTTGGTCTGCTCTTTTAACTCACACTGTTCAAGCATCTTAGATGTAGTTGCTCCCTTTAAAACCAGGACTGTCCAAGCTGTTAATTCATCCGCCTGGTCAAATGATGATCTCTGTTGTTTTAGACGTAAATGTCGGCGGGTGGAAAGACTGTGGAAGTCCACTAAACTTGAGGTGCATCAATTGTACCTTAAGGAGCTGTTAATTGAATTTAACAATATGATAAAAATGGCAAGAACTTCTTATTTTTCCAACATCACCTCCTCCAATAGTAACAATTCAAAGATCCTCTTCAGTACAATAGACAGTATAGTTAATCCTGTCATTTCTGCTCCCCCTGTTTATTCATGTAATGACTGTAACAAGTTTCTTTCCTTTTTTGTTGACAAGGTCACTGCTGTTAGGGCTGGTTTTACTCATTCCTTTCCCCTAATCCTTGATTGTCCTAACAGACAGGCCTTTTTAAATGATTTTACCCCCTTTTTCTTTTGAGGATTTGTTAGTGTTGGTGAGCTCCATGAAATCCTCCTCTTGCGTTTTAGATATTTTGCCTTCCTCAATGTTAAAAGAGGTAATTGGCTCAGTGGGTACGTCTTTGGTTTATATTATTAATAGTTCACTTGAATCTGGTTATGTACCCTCGTATTTTAAACATGCAATTGTGCAGCCACTTTTAAAAAAACCTAACCTTGATCCATCTGTTTTTAAAAACTTCAGGCCAATTTCTAAGCTTCCTTTTATTTCTAAGCTTTTAGAAAACGTTGTTGCCAAGCAGCTCACTGACTTTCTGATTGAACATAATATTTTTGACAAATTTCAGTCAGGCTTTCGTCAGAAACACTCGACAGAGACCGCTCTTCTGAGGGTGTCAAATGATATTTTAATGTCATCAGACTCTGGCAAATGCTCTGTTTTAGTGTTATTAGATCTTACTGCAGCATTTGATACTACTGATCATTTTATTTAGTTACAAAGGCTTAGAGATTGGGTAGGTATTTCTGGAAAAGCTCTGGATTGGTTTTTCTCCTACCTTTCTGGTAGGAGCTTTTCCGTGGCTGTTGGCTCTTATTCATCTGACTCTGCTCCTTTAACCTGTGGGGTGCCTCAGGGTTCTATTCTGGGTCCACTTTTATTTGCCCTATATATGTTGCCACTTGGTTCTATTATCAGCAAATTTAAAGGTGTGTCTCATCACTGCTACGCTGATGATTTACAGCTACTTTTCTCTTTTAAGCGTGACCATGTTGACAATTTAAAAATTATTCATGATTGTCTGTCTGCAATCAAGGACTGGATGTCTAGTAACTTTTTGCAACTTAATGCTGATAAAGCTGAAGTCCTTATTGTAGCACCTGATAATCTAATTCCTAAGTTGGTTAATAGCATTGGTTCATTAAGCTCTAACGTACGGTCTAATCTAAAAACTCTTGGTGTCATTTTCGATCAATCGATGAGTTTTGATCAGCATGTCAAATCTCTGACCCGGAGTTGTTTTTTCCACCTCAGGAATATATCCAAAATTAGGTCATTGGTTTCCTACACTCAGTTAGAAATCATTATTCATGCCTTTGTTTCTTCACGTTTGGACTATTGTAATGCTCTTTTTACATGTCTTAGCAAATCCTCTTTACACCGCCTACAGTTAGTCCAGAATGCTGCTGCAAGATTACTAACTAGGTCCAGTAGATTCTGTCATATCACTCCTGTTTTGGCCTCCTTGCATTGGCTTCCTGTAAATTATAGAATTGATTTTAAAGTTCTTGTTCTTACTTACAAAGCCATTCATGAAGAGGCACCTTTTTATATTAGTGACCTGCTCTCTCTACACCAGCCCAGCAGGTCTCTCAGGTCTTCTCATCAGAATCTATTGGTAGTTCCTAGTACTAGGCCCAAAACCAAAGGCGATAGAGCCTTTGCTGCTGTTGCTCCCAGACTGTGGAACTCCTTGCCTTTTGAACTTAGATCTGCATCTTCCATTGGTGTTTTTAAGAAGCAACTAAAGACCCACCTTTTTAGCCTGGCTTTTTAACTATGTGCCGATTGTATTTTTATGTGCTTTTACTGTCTACTTTCTTTTACTGTTTTATGTGCCTGTGTTTTTATTTTGTTTTTTACCATGTTAAGCACTTTGTGACTCTGTCTGTGAAAGGTGCTCTATAAATAAACTTATTTTATTATTAATAATTAAACCCAACAGCCACAAGTCATGCTCGGGGTGATGACCCCGAACATGACAGAAACACTCATTGCCAGTTATCTGCCAATTAGGTTGCCTATTAGGTTTAGGGGGTAATCACTTTTTCACACAGGACCATGTAGGTTTCAATTTTTTTTCCCTTAATAATGAACACCTTCATTTAAAAACTGCATTTTGTGTTTACTTCTGTTATTTTTTGTCCATCAATCCATCCATCTTCTATCACTTTTCCGGAGGTCTGGAGCGCGGAGGCAGCAGTTCAGGCAGAGAAGCCCAGACTTCCCTCTCCCCAGCCACCTGCTCCAGCTCTTCAGAGAGGACACCAAGGCATTCCCAGACCAGCTGGGAGACATAGTCTCTCCAGTGAGTCCTGGGTCTGCCCCGGGTTCTCCTCCCAGTTGGACGTGCCCAAAACACCTCAAGTGGGAGGCATCGAGGAGGCATCCTGATCAGATGCTCATACCACATCAACTGGTTCCTTTCAATGTGGAGGAGCAGCGGTTCTACTCTGAGCCTCTCCTGGATGACTGAGCTCCTCACAATATCTCTGAGGGTGAGTCCAGCAATCCTACAGAGAAGAAAGCTAATTTCAGCTGCTTGTATCCACGAGCTCATTCTTTCGGTCATTACCCAAAGCTAGTGACCATAGGTGAGAGTAGGAACATAGATTGACTGGTAAATCGACAGCTTTGTCTTAGAACTCAGCTCCCTCTTCACCACAAAAGACCGGTACAACATCAGCATCACTGCAGATGCTGCTCCGATCCGTCTGTCAATCTCTCGCTCCATTCTCTCATCACTCGTGAATAAGACCCCAAGATACTTAAACTCCTCCATTTGGGGCAGGAGTCTGTCCCCAACCCAGAGAGGACAATCCACCTGTTTCTGGCTGAGGACCATGGACTCGGACTTGAAGGTGCTGATTCTCATCCCAGCCGCTTCACACTCAACGGCAAACCGTCCCAGCAAGAACTGTAGATCATTGCTGGATGAATCCAGCAGGACAACATCATCTGCAAACAACAGAGATGAGATCCTGTGGTCACCAAGCATGACACCCTCCGTTCCCTGGCTGTGCCTAGAAATCCTGTCCATAAAAATTATGAACAGGATCGGTGACAAAGGGCAGCCCTGGCGGAGTCCAACTCTCACTGGGAATGAGTCCAATCGAGTGTTAGCAATACGAACCAAACTCTCACAACCAACGTACAGAGACCGAATAGCTCGAAACAACAAGCCCGATACTAACTAACTAACTAACTAACCTACACTTATATAGCGCTTTTCTAGTCACAAAGACCACTCAAAGCGCTTTTACTAGAACTAACCCTATATTCTAAAGGCCTATGGGAAACAACAGATATCTAGGGACAATTTAGAACAGCCAATTAACCTAACATGCATGTCTTTGGATTGTGGGAGGAAACCAGAGCCCCTGGAGTAAACCCACGCAGCACAGGGAGAACATGCAAACTCCACACAGAAAGGTTCCAACCCCTGCCAGCCTGGGGATTCAAACCTGGAACCTTCTTGCTGTAAGGCAACAGTGCTAACAACTGCACCACCGTGCTGCCGATACCCCATACTCCCGAAGCACCCCCCACAAAAAAACCACGAGGGACGTGGTCGAATGCCTTCTCCACGTCCACAAAACACATGTAAAATGGTTGGGCAAACTCCCACGAACCCTCGAGAATTCTTGAGAGGGAAAAGAGCTGGTCTGATGTGCCACAGCCAGGACGAAAACCACATTGCACCTCCTGAATCCAAGGTTCGATCAACGGCCGGACTTTCCTCTCCAGTACCTTGGCATAGACCTTCTCAGGGAGGCTGAGGAGTGTGATCCCTCTAACCCTCGTCCACAAACCCTGCTTTGTCTGTGGAAGGCGTATCAGTGGGATTGAAGAGATCCTCAAAGTATTCCTTCCACCGCCAGATGATATCCCCAGTTGAAGTCAACAGCGCCCCATCCGCACCATACACAGTGTGGACAGGGAGCTGCTTCCCCCTCCTGAGCAGCTGGACAGTTTGCTAGAATCTCTTCGAGGTCGACCGAAAGTCTTGTTCCATGGCCTCACCGAACTCCTCTCATACCCGAGTTTTTGCTTCAGCAACCACCCGAGCTGCACTCCGCTTGGCCTGCCGGTACACCTCAGCTGCTTCGGGAGTCCCACAAGCCAACCAAGCCTGATAGGACTCATTCTTCAGCTTAATGGCCCCCCTCACCAACGGTATTCATCACTTGGTTCGGGGGTTGCCACCATGAGATGCCCCGACGACCTTGCGGCTGCAGCTCTGGGCCGCCGCTTCAACAATAGAGGTGGAGAACAGGGCCCCTTCAGACTCCATGTCTCCAGACTCCCTCGGAATGTGGTTGAAGTTCTTCCAGAGGTGGGAGTTGAAGACCTCCCGGACAGGGGCCTTAGCCAGACGTTCCCAGCACACCCTCACTATACACTTGGGTCTACCAGGTCTGAATGGCATCCTCCTCTGCCATCGGATCCAACTCACTACCAGGTGGTGATCACTTGACAGCTCTGCACCTCTCTTTACCTGAGTGTCCAAGACATACGGTCGCAGGTCTGATGACACGATAACAAAATCGATCATCGACCAACAACCTAGGAAGTCCTGGTGCCAGGTGCACATATGGACACCCTTTTTCTTGAACGTGGTGTTTGTTATGGACAAACTGTGGTTAGCACAGAAGTCCAATAACTGAACACCACTCCGGATCAGATCGGGCAGGCCGTTCCTACCAATCACCCCCTTCCAGGTTTCACTGTCGTTGCCCACGTGCGCATTGAAGTCCCCCAGTAGGACAATGGAGTCTCCCAGAGGAGCACCCTCCAGCACCCCAGTCACAGACTCCAAAAAGGGTGAGTACCCTGAAACATCATTTGGTGCATAGGCACAAATGATGGTCAGGACCCGTTTCCCAACCTGAAGGCGCAAGGAAGCAACCCTTTCCTCTACCGGGAAAAACTCCAATACAGAGGCAGCAAGGTGGGGGGATACAAGAATACCCACCCCTGCTTGTCGCCTCTTGCTGGGGCAACTCCAGAGTAGGAAAAGCTCCAGCCCCTCTCCAGGAGACTGGTTCCAGAACCAGAGCTGTGTGTTGAGGTGAGGCCGACTATATCTCGCTGATATCTCTCAACCTCATACACCAGCTCAGGCTCCTTCTCCACCAGAGAGGTGACATTCCATGTACCAAAAGCCAGTTTAGAAAGCTTGGGATCAGTCCGCCAAGGTCTCTGACTTTGACCGCCACCTGATCCACATAGCACCGGACCCCCATGATCCCCCCTGCAGGTGGTGAGCCCACTGGAGGGTCTGACCTCCAGTGGGCGGACCCTCCCTTATTTTTTGTCTAATACTTAAATTTGCTTGATGATCTGAAGTATTTATGTGTGACAAACAAAAAAATGAGAAATCAGAAAGGGGGAAAACACTTTTTCACACCACTGTAGATACTGCTGTATTGTATAAAAAGGCTTCAACCAAACTGCCCAACTGAATATAACTCCCAACCTTCTGTTCTGCGTGTTTGCTCCCTTGCTGCAAGTAATAAACTCATTTAACTGATTCGATTGATTCTCTTTTCAGTCATTTAAGGGTGATTAATTTTTTCCCCAACACCCAAAAAAGCCACAAGGAACCCCCAATTATAGGCAAAACCTACTGGAATACACCAGGAATACACCACTAGGAATTACTGTTTTGTGATGATTCACTCTGTTTTTGTAGCTATGAACAAGACACAGATGATTCTTAATTTCAGTGTCCATGCACGCAGTTGTTTAGTTGTTTTGTGATTTCACTCAGAGCCATCCGGGTGCATTAACCCTGATATCACTAAATCAGTAAGAAAAACCCCAAGAACACACACACACACGTCAGGTCAACATCAGCAAGCTTACATCGGGAGTACAGTATGTCTTACAGAGGTCATTTGCACATTGGCAAGACATTAGCTAGCCTAGGGGTCTGCAACTTTTGCCAACCAAAGAGTCATTTTGCCATTTAAAATGAAGATTATGCTGCTTATGAAGTTGTTTTTTTATAGCTCTGAATATGATATGGCATTAATGAATTCATACTACAACAGTGAAAAAAAATGTCAAGCCTTATATATAGCTTCATTCTTGAAATAAGAAGTAAGAAGTAAGAAGTATTAGAAATATATTACAAATTGTTTTGTGCTGAAAAATACATTTCCGAATATCTGATCATAATTTTTTATACAGTTTTTAATTATCAGCACATTCATAAATTGTTTAAATCTGAAAAATATCATCCCTCTCCTACTTTCAACAGTGATCACACAGCTTTAGTTCCTGATATTTTAATAAATTAGAGACAAAAGTTTTCTTTAGATGAAGCTACTTTTCATCCTTTTCATGTTTCCTTATAACGCTCCTTATAGAGAATGGACATTGAGATAATGCTGTGCTGCATTCTGGGCCGCTGTCGCCATCGTCATAGTCCGGCTTCTTTGTTTACCTGTAGTCTAGGCAACTGCTAACATGAAGACGTATGTGAAATGGAATGGAGCAAACAGAAAATTCAAATTCCTTACTCAGAAAAACTGAATAAGCAAGAAAAGGGGCACTATGTCTAAAAAAAATTAAGAAATAAACATAATTGATTGATATGAGCACAAAAAATGGACCAGGGATCTGGACCAACTGCCTCCAGTCACGCTGTCAGATGTGTTTGCTTACCTGGCTTGTGGGCTGAGCCCATAAACTCATGAGCAATTTAAAAACTATAAAGTATTAGAGGCTCATGTTCAATTCACCAATGGATGGTCCAGCCGCCTCAAATATTCTGGGTGAACAACCAGAAAACTGTTGTTTAACAAAAAGGTAAGCAGTTATTGTTTCTACAAAGTCAAAATATGTCAAGGTTAATGTCTAGTGTACCCCAAAAATATTTCTAACATATGAGTAACGTAACATATCGTCACCTTATCGTGGTGGGGGAGTTTGCGTGCCCCAGTGATCCCAGGAGCTATGTTGTCTGGGGCAATTTGCCTCTGATAGGGTCACCCAAGACAAACTGGTCCTGGGTGAAGGGCCAGACTAAGAACGATCCAACAGACTCTCATGATAAATTGTATATCAAGGATTCAGTGTACCCCGCCCGGTATGGGGTTACCGGAGCCCCACCCTGGAGCCAGGCCTGGGGGAGGGGCTCGAAGGCTAGCGTCTGGTGGTCGGGTTTCCACCCATGGGACCCGGCCGAGCTCAGCCCGAAGGAGTTACATGGGTCCGCCCTCCAGTGGGCTCACCACCTGCAGGAGGGATCATGAGGGTCCGGTGCTATGTGGATTAGGTGGCGGTCAAAGGCGGAGACCTTGGCGGACTGATCCCAAGCTTTCTAAACTGGCTTTTGGTACGTGGGATGTCACCTCTCTGGTGGGGAAGGAGCCTGAGCTGATGTACGAGGTTGAGAGATACCGGCTAGATATAGTCGGCCTCACCTCAACACACAGCTCTGGTTCTGGAACCAGTCTCCTGGAGAGGGGCTGGAACTTGGCCTTTTCTGGAGTTGCCCCGGGCGACAGGCGATGAGCAGGGGTGGGTATTCTTGTATCCCCCCACCTTGCTGCCTCTATATTGGAGTTTTCCCCGGTGGACGAAAGGGTTGCTTCCCTGCGCCTTCGGGTTGGGAAACAGGTCCTGACCATCATTTGTGCCTATGCACCAAATGATGTTTCAGAGTACCCACCCTTTTTGGAGTCTGTGACTGGGGTGCTGGAGGGTGCTCCTCTGGGAGACTCCATTGTCCTACTGGGGGACTTCAATGAGCACGTGGGCAACGACAGTGAAACCTGGGGGGTGATTGGGAGGAATGGCCTGCCCGATCTGAACCCGAGTGGTGTTCAGTTATTGGACTTCTGTGCTAACCACAGTTTGTCCATAACGAACACCATGTTCAAGCATAAGGGTGTCCATATGTGCACTTGGCACCAGGACACCCTAGGTTGCAGGTCGATGATCGATTTTGTTATCGTGTCATCAGACCTGCGACCGTATGTCTTGGACACCCGGGTAAAGAGAGGTGCAGAGCTGTCAACTGATCACCACCTGATGGTGAGTTGGATCCGATGGCAGGGGAGGATGCCATTCAGACCTGGTAGATCCAAACGTATAATGAGGGTGTGCTGGGAACGTCTGGCTGAGGCCCCTGTCCGGGAGGTCTTCAACTCCCACATCCGGAAGAACTTCAACCACATTCCGAGGGAGTCTGGAGACATGGAGTCTGAATGGGCCATGTTCTCCACCTCTGTTGTTGAAGCAGCGGCCCAGAGCTGCGGCCGCAAGGTGGTCGGTGCATCTCGTGGTGGCAACCCCCGAACCAAGTGGTGGACACCAGTGGTGAGGGGGGCCATTAAGCTGAAGAAGGAGTCCTATCAAGCTTGGTTGGCTTGTGGGACTCCCGAAGCAGCTGAGGTGTACCGGCAGGCCAAGCGGAGTGCAGCTCGGGTGGTTGCTGAAGCAAAAACCCGGGTATGGGAAGAGTTCAGTGAGGCCATGGAACAAGACTTTCGGTCGGCCTCAAAGAGATCCTGGCAAACTGTCCGGCGCCTCGGGAGGGGAAAGCAGCTCCCTGTCCACACTGTGTATGGTGCGGATGGGACACTGTTGACTTTGACTGGGGATATCGTCGGGCGGTGGAAGGAATACTTCGAGGATCTCCTCAATCCCACTGATACGCCTTCCACAGAGGAAGCAGGGTTTGGGGGGGATGACTCGCCTATCACAGGGGCTGAGGTCGCCAAGGTGGTTAAAAATCTCCTTGGTGGCCGGGCCCCGGGGGTGGAAGAGATTCGCCCTGAGTACCTCAAGGCCCTGGATGTTGTTGGGCTGTCATGGTTGACACGCCTCTGCAACATTGCGTGGAGGCCGGGGGCAGTGCCTTTGGCATGGCAAACCGGGGTGGTAGTTTCTCTCTTCAAAAAAGGGGACCGGAGGGTGTGCTCCAACTTTAGAGGGATCACACTCCTCAGCCTCCTTGGGAAGGTCTATGCCGAAGTACTGGAGAGGAGAGTCCGGCCGTTGGTCGAACCTCGGATTCAGGAGGAGCAATGTGGTTTTCGTCCTGGCCGTGGCACATCGGACCAGCTCTTTACCCTCTCGAGAATTCTTGAGGGTTCGTGGGAGTTTGCCCAACCAGTTTACATGTGTTTTGTGGACTTGAAGAAGGCATTTGACCGCGTCCCTCGTGGTTTTTTGTGGGGGGTGCTTCGGGAGTATGGGGTATCGGGCTTGTTGTTACGAGCTATTCGGTCTCTGTACGACCGTTGTGAGAGTTTGGTTCGTATTGCCAACACTCGGTCGGAGTCATTCCCAGTGAGAGCTGGACTCCGCCAGGGCTGCCCTTTGTCACCGATCCTGTTCATAATTTTTATGGACAGGATTTCTAGGCGCAGCCAGGGAATGGAGGGTGTCATGCTTGGTGACCACAGGATCTCATCTCTGTTGTTTGCAGATGATGTTGTCCTGCTGGCTTCATCCAGCAATGACCTACAGCTCTTGCTGGGACGGTTTGCCGCTGAGTGTGAAGCGGCTGGGATGAGAATCAGCACCTCCAAGTCCGAGTCCATGGTCCTCAGCCGGAAAAAGGTGGATTGTCCTCTCCGGGTTGGGGACAGGCTCCTGCCCCAAGTGGAGGACTTTAAGTATCTTGGGGTCTTGTTCACGAGTGAGGGGAAAATGGAGCGAGAGATTGACAGACGGATCGGAGCAGCATCTGCAGTGATGTGGACGTTGTACCGGTCTGTTGTGGTGAAGAGGGAGCTTAGTTCTAAGGCAAAGCTGTCGATTTACAAGTCAGTCTACATTCCTACTCTCACCTATGGTCACGAGCTTTTGGTAATGACCGAAAGAACAAGATCGCGGATACAAGTGGCTGAAATGAGCTTTCTCCATAGGATTGCTGGACTCACCCTCAGAGATATTGTGAGGAGCTCAGTCATCCGGGAGAGGCTCAGAGTAGAACCGCTGCTCCTCCACATTGAAAGGAGTCAGTTGAGGTGGTATGGGCATCTGATTAGGATGCCTCCTGGACGCCTCCCACTTGAGGTGTTTCTGGCATGTCCCACTGGGAGGAGACCCCGGGGCAGACCCAGGACTCGGTGGAGAGACTATGTCTCCCAGCTGGTCTGGGAACGTCTTGGTATCCTCTCTGAAGAGCTGGAGCAGGTGGCTGGGGAGAGGGAAGTCTGGGCTTCTCTGCTTGAACTGCTGCCTCCGCGACCCGGACCTCTGGAAAAGCGGTAGAAGATGGATGGATTGATGGATATGAGTAACGCTCTCTGAACCCATGTGTAACTTACTGAACAGGTTTCTAACGTACAGCAACCATATGATGGCGTACCTGAAACGCTGGTTTACAGGAAAAACCGCACAGAGTTCTGCTGCTGCCTGCAGCATACACACACACACACACACACACACACACACACACACACACACACACACTTGTTGGTATAATGGGAACTGTCAAGGATGTGTCTCAGTACTTTCAAGCTACAGGATAAAGAGTTTTATCTTTGTTTATATTTGACTGCAGTCTGTAACATCAGCTGTCCAGTGTTGCTCTGATATATATGCCAAAATGTCAGGACACCTGAGGAGGTGGCTCAATCAGCTGATCACACTGACGCACTGAAAAAAATTACCGGTATACAGTGCATCCGGAAAGTATTCACAGCGCTTCACTTTTTCCACATTTTGTTATGTTACAGCCTTATTCCAAAATAGATTAAATTCATTTTTTCCTCAGAATTCTACACACATTTGTCATGAGGCTGAGTGCCGTGTTTTCACCGTGCTCATGCTGTCTACTTACTTCTGATTATTTCCTGCATTTTCTCAGGGTTGTCTGATTATTTTACTGTGCACTGTTCCTGGATGTATGATGTGTTTGGAGTTGCCAGTTATTTCTGTTTATGTAACTCCTTTCTCAGTATTATTTTGGCAGTTCCTTTGAGCTTCTTCGTTCATCTAGGTCTTAGTTTTTATATTGTGTTTTCTGTTTGACAAGAGCTCCCCACCTTGTTCTCAGACACTCCCATCTTGTTATTATCTTGTATGTGTTGCTCCGTATTTCATGCCTAGTAATCAGGCCAACCTGCCAACTCATGTGATCCACACCTGATACCATTTGTTATGACTGATTCCCTGCCCCATTTAAGACAGGCTTTGTCAGCCGCTCCTTGTCAGAGTCTCAACTTAGAATTTACTCACTCCCGTCGGAACCCTTTCCCTGTTCTGACGTGTTTTCCTGTGTTTTCATCCCACTGTCTACCTGCTCACCTCGTTTGTAAGTTTATTTTTGTATACCATTTGGAATTTGTGTTTCCTTATTAAACACCACAAATTGCAGTCCAGCATCTGGGTCTCTCCTCTCTGCCCTGTAAGGGCTTATTCATGACAACAACACTCCATAATGACAATGTGAAAAAAGTTTCTTTGTTTGTTTTTTTTTTTTGAGATTTTTGCAAATTTATTAGAAATTTAAAAAAAACTAAGAAGTTTTTTTATTTTTAATAAATTTGCAAAAATCTAAAAAAAAAAAAAAAAAACTAAGAAGGGTGGTGCGGTGGTGAAGTGGTTAGCACTGCGGCAGCACAGCAACTCACCCTTGGCCGGGGGATCCTGAGTTCGATCCCAGCCCCTGACCAACAGTGATCTTTGTGGAGTTTGCATGTTCTCCCCGTGTCTGCGTGGGTTTACTCCGGGATTTCTCCGGTTTCCTCCCACATGCCAAAAACATGCAAGTTAGGTTAATTGGCATCAAAACTGGGGATTCTAAATTGTCCTTAGGTGTGACTGTGAGAGTGAATGGTTGTCTGTCTCTCTGTGTTGGCCCTGCGATGGACTGGCGATCTGTCCAGGGTGGACCCTGCCTCTCGCCCAAAGACGCTGGGATAGGCTCCAGCTCCCCCACGACCCGAAAAGGATTAAGCAGAAGAAGATGAATGAATGAATAAATGAATGAAAAAAAACTAAGAAATCACATGTACATAAGTATTCACTACCTTTGCCATGAAGCTCAAAGTTGAGCTCAGGTGCATCCCATTTCCACTGATCATCCTTGAGATGTTTCTACAACTTAATTGGAGTCCACCTGTGGTAAATTCAGTTGATTGGACATAATTTGGAAAGGCACACACCTATCTATATAACAGTCCCTCCAGGATTTCATGGGATGTTTTTCTGATTGTTGCGGCGCAAAAAGCCTGAATTCGCGGGAACTTTTTTAGAAAGTTGCGATAAAAGTTGTGATGTTTTTAGTGATTTTTTTGCACTAAAAGTTTTGGGAAGAATTACAAATTTTAAAGCAGATGCTTTTTTCCAGTTTACTGCAATGTTTTTCGATTTAACAATACAAGAAAAGCAAAGGATTGTCAAAAATTTCCTATTACAGTGATTTGTAAATTAAGCAAAATCTTCTGCTATACAGAAAAAATCTTTTGTGCAACAGCAAATACAGACTTGAACACAATATCCATCCATTACAACAGCTAAATTGCATTGAATGCATGTTAAAGAGTAGAGATTTGGAAATTATTGGCAGCACCTTCATTTGAAAACTCCCTACGGTCCCCAACCACTCTGTACCAAGCGGAGAGGAAAAAAAAAAAATTCTGTTGCTCTGTATTGTCTATTGGAGTCTGTGTTTTCTGAAAAAAAAATACAGATAATATTCTCTCTTTTTTGTGCTTAAGTCCTACCTGTCTATCTGCTGCACATCGGTCTTGACACACACACACACTTGTCTTTTCAGACACACATCTTTCATTTACTGTGGGATGACGACGGCTTGGGGGGGGGGGGGGGGGGGGGGGGGGGGCGTTGTCGGTCCAGATCAGAGATGCAGGTTTAAAGCTCATTGAACAGATGTAGTAATGATTTTACCTCTAAAGATTTATAAAATGTTCAAACACTGGCTGTAGTGTTACATTTGCTTATATTGTTTGTGGTTTTATGGAGTCTCCTCATGTGTGCTCCCGCGGGGTGGGGGGTGGGGGGCTTTTGGGGCAGGCGGACGTTTTTCCAACACAAACCCAGCGCTTCATACACGTGGTCAGGATGGAGATGTGGGAAGATGGAGAAAGTGACGGTGTTGGAAACCTTGCTGGTGAGTGTTTTTTAAGTCGCACACTCTCTTTGCTGATGTGTTCCGTTTACTCACTGTAAACATGGACATGAATGCAGTGCAGCGATGCATTGGGCTGGTTAGACTGAGCATTTGCACGCCAGTCCGAGACAAATCTGAATGGTGAAATCGGTGGAAGTTGACAAGGATTGGCCAAAATTGCAGGAAAGTTGCGGTGATTGGATAAAGTTGCAAGGGTGCGCAGTAGTTGCGCTGATTGGCTGATTTCACGTGAATTGATGTGATCGCAACATGGCGAAATCCTGGGACTGATATAAGATCCCACAGTTGACACTACCTGTCAGAGCACAAACCAAGCATGAAGTCAAAGGAACTGTTCAATTCAATTCAATTCAACTTTAGTTATATAGTACAATTTCACAACAACAGTCATCTCATAGCACTTTCAACTGTATGGGAAGCCCCCCACAACTGCGTAAAGACCCCAGCAATCATGCAGGTGTGATATTGCTTAAATAAGAGAATCAATAACATACTTGTGGGTGGGAGTATGTATGTTATTGATTCAATAACTATAATTGTGGGTGGTCAACTGACCACCCACAAGTGCGACCTGTGTGACAAGGACTGCCATTCGCGCATCGGCCTGTTCAGCCACAGGCGGTGCTGTTCCAGCAGAGTAGACGTTTAGGATTCTCTTCCATGGTCATCATAGACCGACGGAGGCCGACGACGACAATAACATACTAGCAACTGGAAGCTAACTAAGCTAATAACAATAGCCCAAACAGTGGAATAAGATAAGATAAGATAAACCTTTACTAGTCCCACAATGGGGAATTACCAGTATTTGGAATGGGACAGACAAACAACAGGATAGCTGTGCTATGCTAAGCTAACTTGGCTAACAGCTAGAGAACACATTATGAGTACAAAAATGATCAAAATGTGAAACACAAACTTATAAACAAACAAAAATATCTGTCAATACACTGTTTCCTATATCACTAAGATATTTCTGTGTCTGTGTGTCACGATCATAGGACATCATAGGACGACCTATGATATCTGCATGATGTCCTATGATGATCCTATGATCTCAGGCTACATAGGACTCACGATGATGTCATATAGGCGATGCCGTCATATAGTCAATAGGATTGGCTACCTATGATGTAGTGTCCTATGATGCCTGCCTATGATGTCTGCATGATGTCCTATGATGATCCTATGATCTCAGGCTACGTAGAACTCGCGATGCTGTCACACAGGCGATGCCATCATATAGGCAGTAGGACTGGCTGCCTATGATGTAGTGTCCTATGATGCCTGCCTTGATGTCTTTATGATGTCATATAGACCATCATTCACGATGCCTGCCTTGATGTATTTTACAACTGGCTACCTATGATGTAGTGTCCTATGATGCCTGCCTTGATGTCTTTATGATGTCATATAGACCAACCAGACGCTGCATAAATGGAGAGCAATAGAGTGCTATGGCAAAAAAGATGGGATGAAGATCATTAAGGTAGATCCCATTACAAAATACAAAAATCTATTGCAATAAAGAATTACATAACAACCAAAAGGTGGGAGCCGGCCAGCTGGCTGGCAGGCACAGCTATTGACACCGCCGAGGACACAGTCCAAGGACAGCGTCAATTTAGGGGTTGGGCTCAGATGACATAATGTTACACACTCTTTTATAGTAGGTGGCGGTATGCACCTTTCAGTTATTTGCTATCCACCAGTAACTGAGAGAAGAAGAAGAAAAGGATAAGAAGTTGTTCACAGCTTCTTATACAAATATATAGAGTGATGATAATGAAGTCAGTGGCGATATAAAGTGGCCCTAGGTGTGAATGTGTGTGTGAATGGTTAAGGGATAGCGCCGTACCGTGGCTGCTTCATCCATCCAGGTGGATGCCCTCAATTTCTCCTCTGGGGATCAATAAAGTATACAAATGCACCTGTGAGCTGGTTGCTAACCACTAATCAAACCTAAAAGAAGAAGAAGAATACACACGGAAGACGCAGAGTGGAGTGGCAGTAGGACCAGTCCAGGACACAGTCCAAGGACGGATAATTTTTTCACACATAAGGAGTTGTTCAGAACTCCTTATACAAAGATATAAAGTGATGATAATCTAGTCAGTGGCGGTAATGCACCTGTAAGCTGGTTGCCAACCACCAATCAAATCTAGAAGAAGAAGAAGAAGAAGAAGAAGAAGAAGACTTTTAAAAATGGCTTTATTGTACATTCCAAAAATGCAAAAAGACCAATATCACAGGCCCAAGTGTGTCACATCTCAAAAGTGCAAACATAACTCATCCCCCTGACCCACAGAACACAAAACGTTCCCTACAGTCCATCTATTAATGAATGCCTCTAAATTGTCCACCATTTGATAGTAAGAGAACTCCACCTGGAGTCTGACTTTCAACAAGACCTTGAAAGTAGACACAGGATCCACATTGCCAGCGTTGCTAGCCCGATTTTTCCTCGTCAGCCAGATGGCAAGTTTAGCAGTACCAGATAGGAAGTTCATCAAAGTGTGGGCAGCCTTCCTTGCCACTTTATACTTTGGACCGTAAATGAACAGACCAAAAGAGAAACGGTCACCCAAAGCCTGAAACCACTTGCGCAAAATATCAAAAAGTCCAGATAAACAAAAACATTGGACAAACAAATGCTCGAGGGTCTCAACTTGGGAACAAAACAAACATCCCCCCCCACAGTCGGATCGAGGTGTGCTCTGTATTTATTCGTAGCTATTGCCCCATGCACAATCCTCCACTGGAGATCTGCTGTACGTTTCTCAATAGGTAGCTTGTACATGCACTGCCAGCTGCCTTTCGGGGAGACCTCTGGCCCCAAAAAACCCGCCCACCTCGACTCCGTGACATCCTTCAGAGAGCGCAGATTCAGAACCTTCACACAGATGTGATACACCGCCCTTGTCCCGACAAACTGGAACTTGCCCAGGCGAGGAATTCTGAAGGTCAGCAGGTGATCCTCTCCTCCCTGCCACTCCCCCACAGCTGGAGTTATGGAAATTGCAGGAAAGGTGGACGCAGTGTTGTCATCCCATTGATTGGAAAGAGTGCGGTTTGTCGCAAATGCTCGAAGCGGTTGTGGCAGGGCGGCGCACACGTCCCCCACCACCCTTTGCAGCAGTCTGACAGATGTAATGTTGGCACTCCGCCTCAGGTTATCCATCGATGCGGTCGACATATTTATAAGATGACCAAGCTTGGTACACCGTGCCTCCCACAAACAAGTCCACAGGCTGACAGACTGCAGCACCTCAGCGTCGATGAGTCGATTGAAAAACAGTGGTTCCTCGAACACCACATGCCCGGTGTCTCGTCACGGATGCGGCCCACGTTGAAGACTCGCCATGCATGCAAGACGGACGTGTAAAAAGCAGATAGTCCAGTAAGGTCCACCTCCCCAGATATCACGAGGAAGAGCTGCTTATCATAGCCCAAGCGACCAACTCTCCTCAGGAGCAGTTTAGCAGTGTCCATCCAGCAGGGTCCGCATCCGTAAAGGAGGTGTTGTGCAGTTCGAAGCCTGAAGCAGGCGATCTTGGAATGTATGTCCACCAGGCCCTGTCCCCCCTCGGCCACAGGCAGGTAGAGAACAGGCGCACGGACCCAGTGGCGACCAGACCAAAAGAAGTCCACGATGATCTTCTGAATCTCCTCCACGAGGCTCCTGGGCGGTGTCAAAGCCACCAGCCTATGCCAAAGAGCCGAGGCAACCAGATTATTTGCGACCAGAACCCTGCCCCTATATGACAGCTGTGGTAGCAACCATTTCCATTTAGAAAAGCGAGCATACACCTTGTCCTTAACACCCTCCCAGTTCTTTCGTTCAAAAGCCTCCGAACCCAGAAAAACCCCCAACACTTTGAGACCGGCCGTCCCCCACTGAAGACCGCCGGGCAGGCGAGGGACGCTTTGACGCGACCAGTGGCCCACCAATAGACCCTCACTCTTGGCCCAATTCACCCGTGCAGAAGATGCCCTTTCATAAACTGACAAAGTGTCCACCAGACGCTGCACATCCCCGTGGGAGGTGATGAAAACGTTGACGTCATCCGCATAAGCAGACAAGACGATCAGGCGACAACAGCTTGATGGCCCCGGCAGAACCAGACCACCCAGCCGAGTTGCCAACCTGCACAGCAAAGGCTCAATAGCCAGGCTGTACAGCTGACCCAAGAGTGGACACCCCTGGTGTATTCCCCAGTGTACAGGGATTGGCCGACTCAGGCCTGCCCCCATCTTTACCAAACACTCAGCTCCAGTATATAGCAGATTGACCCACCTCAAAAACATATTGCCAAAACCAAACCCCCTCAGGGTGGAAAACAAATAGGAATGGTCAACCCTATCAAAAGCCTTTTCCTGGTCCAAAGACACAATCCCGAACTGTAAGTCATGACATTTACTGAGCTGGAGAACGTCACGTATGAGGAAAACATTGTCCATAATGTTTCGGTCAGGAATACAATATGTTTGATCCTTATCTACGATCAAACCCAAGACAGTTTGTTTGCCAGGGCTTTAGAAAGCACCTTGTAGTCTGTGCAAAGAAGAGCCACAGGCCTCTAGTTTTTCAGCAGGGCCAAGTCCCCCTGCTTAGGCAACAGAGACAGCACTGCACGGCGGCAGGAGACAGGTAATGTTCCCTTCCTGTAACAGGCAGTCAGAACGTCATAGAAGTCTGATCCAATAATATTCCAAAAATGCTTAAAAAATTCTGAAGAAAGGCCATGAAGAAGAAGAAGAAGAAGAAGAAGAAGAAGAAGAAGAAGAAGAAGAAGAAGAAGAAGAAGAAGAAGAAGAAGAAGAAGAAGAAGAAGAAGAAGAAGAAGAAGAAGAAGAAGAAGAAGAAGAAGAAGAAGAAGAAGAAGAAGAAGAAGAAGAAGAACTACTGCTGGGTCACAAAGCTATGAGGAAAACATAATCAAGTCAGTGGGTGGCCGACATCTTGCTCGGCCAAGATTTATAGAGTGATGATATAGAGTGAAGGGATGATACAGAGTAAAGTACGAGGAGACGAAGAAGAGTGATGTCTGAAGATAGAGTTGAGGTTCGATTGGACACAGCAATAATGATAGACGAACTACAGCTCCTGGCCAGATAGAGTGATGATGTAGAGTGAAGTGCGAGGCGGTAATGTACCTGTGGGCTGGTTGCCAACCGCCAATCAAATCTAAAAGAAGAAAAAGAAGAATGCACCTTTGAGCTGATTGCCAACCACCAATCAAATCTAAGAGAAGAAGATGTGTGATGATAATCAAGTCAGTGGCGGTAACGCACCTGTAAGCTGGTTGCCAACTGCCAATCAAATCTAAAAGAAGAAGGAGAAGAAGAGGAGAACTGCTGCATGTCAGGAAACATCCCGTGAAGATGACACAGCTGAGGTTCGAGCAGTACCTCCCAGGCATGACTGCGTTGCACGTCAGAAAAGATCCCGTGAAGATGAAACACCTGAGGTTCGAGCACGTCACAGGGTACGACAGACAAGGGATGTACAGACAGACAGGAAATGTGTGGCAGTGCGCCATGCACGTGCTGAATCACTTGAAGCCCAAAATGCCCGCAAAGCAAGAAACACTGCACACCAGGAAAGGCACAGACAAGCTGAGACCGAGAAGATGCGGAATAGTCAGCTGGCCGCCAACGCTGCACGCCAGGCAAGGCACAGAGAAGCTGAGACCGAATAGGACACACTACTTTAAACCACACCCATTTAAAGCAGTAAATCTGGAAATCTCACTCAGTAAGGTAGAAGGAATCAGAATCAGAATCAGAATCAGGTTTATTGCCATTGTTCATGTGATACACAAACTAGGAATTTGTCTCGGTGCCATGCTGCAACATTAAAAACATAATGAGAAAAAGGGATAAACTAAAAAACTAAAGGACTAGAAACGTGCAATAAGTGTAGAAAAATAAGTAATAATAAGTAATAATAATAATAATACTAGTAATAATAAGTAGTACTAGTCAAGGCAGTTTTAAAAAATTAGCATGTAGCAGATAATGTGAAGTACCACATAGTGCAGTCAATAATGCAACAGAAAAACAATGATGATTAACATGAGTCTGGTTGAGCTGCTGTACATAGTGCACGAGAGTCAAAAGTCACTTAGTGTTCAGCAGTCTGATGGCAGAGGGGAAAAAGCTGTTCATGTGCCGGGAGGTTTTAGTCCGAATGGACCGAAGCCTTCTACCTGAGGGGAGGGGGGCAAACAGCACGTGACCAGGATGTGAAGGATCGGCTATGATCCGGCCAGCACGCCTCCGGGTCCTGGAGATGTACAGGTCCTGGAGAGATGGGAGCTTGCAGCCTATCACCTTCTCAGCAGTGCGCACGACGCGCTGCAGCCTTAGTCTGTCCCTGGCAGTAGCTCCTGCGTACCACACAGTTATGGAGGAGGTGAGGATGGACTCGATGATGGCCGTGTAGAACTGCACTAACATCTTGGTGGGTAGCTTGAGCTTCCTCAGCTGCCGCAGAAAGAACATCCTCTGCTGGGCCTTTTTGATGAGGGAGCTGATGGCTGGCTCCCATTTGAGGTCTCGGGTGATGGTGGTGCCCAAGAAGCGGAAGGAATCTGCAAAGGTGATGGGAGAGCCTGTGATGGTGAGGGGGGGCAGGGGGGATGTGACTTTCCTGAAGTCCACAATCATCTCCGCTGTCTTCAGAGCATTCAGCTGCAGGTTGTTGTGGCTGCACCAGGACACCAGCTGGGCCACCTCTTCCCTGTAGGTGGACTCGTCACCGTTGGAGATGAGCCCGATGAGGGTGGTGTCGTCCGCAAACTTAATCAGCTTAACAGACTGGTGGGAGGAGGTGCAGGAGTTGGTATAAAGGGAGAAGAGTAGGGGGGAAAGTACACAGCCCTGGGGTGATCCGATGCTGATGCTAACAGAGTCTGAGACAGACTTCCCCAGCCGCACATGCTGTCTCCGGTCCGTCAGGAAGTCGGTGATCCACCTGCAGAGGGAGTCAGGCACGTTGAGCAGGGACAGCTTGTCCTGGAGCAGATCGGGGCGGATGGTGTTGAATGCGGAGCTGAAGTCCACAAACAGAATCCTGGCGTAGGTTCCCGGGGAGTCCAGGTGCTGCAGGATGGAGTGGAGGGCCAGGTTGACTGCGTCGTCCACAGACCTGTTAGCACGGTAGGCAAACTGCAGCGGGTCTAGGAGGGGTGTGGTGATGGACTTGAGGTGAGACAGGACCAGGCGCTCAAAGGACTTCATGACTACAGAGGTGAGCGCTACAGGTCTGTAGTCGTTAAGCCCAGTAATCCGTGGCTTCTTGGGGACAGGGATGATGGTGGAGGATTTGAGGCAGGTCGGCACGTGGCATTGCTTAAGGGAGGTGTTAAAAATGTCTGTGAAGACAGGAGCCAGCTCTTTCGCACAGTGTCTCAGGGTGGAGGGAGACACACCGTCCGGCCCGGGGGCCTTGCGCGGGTTCAGTCTGGAGAACTGTCTGTGCACGTCCTGCTCACTGATGACAAGGGGAGTGGGGGAGGAGGAGGAGGAGGAGGGGGGGACCGCTCTTGATGAATTAGGGGCTGAGGAGGCAGTGGAGCTGGGTGGAGTGGGTGAGTTGGACACAGCTGACGAGGTGTCAAAACGGGCATAGTGTTGGGACAGTCTTTGACAAAGGGCTATGTCATCCTGACCTTTAGAAGCCTGAGGCCGATAGTTGGTGATTTGCCTCAGTCCTCTCCACACAGAAGCCGAGTCATTAGCAGTGAACTGCTGCTGGAGTCTCTCAGAATATACAGATTTAGCTCTCCTCAGCTCTCTGTTAAACCGATATTTGACCTCCCTGTAGCAGTCCCTGTCTCCACTTTTCAACGCTGCTTCCTTCTCTTTCCTGATCCGTCTGAGCTTAGCTGTGAACCAAGGCTTGTCATTAGAATATCTTATCCTGGTGCGCGATGGGAGAATGTGCTCTTCACAGAAGTTGATATATGAGTTTACAGTGTATGTGTACTCATTAAGATCATGTGTGGCTCTTTTAAACATGTCCCAGTCAGTTATTTCCATGCATGTGTTCAGTTTCTCTCCAGCTTCACTGGTCAATTTCTTTGTGGTGGTCACTACAGGTTTAGTGAGTTTCAGTCTTTGTTTGTATGTGGGGATGAGGTGAACCATCACGTGATCAGATAGTCCCAGCGCAGCGCGGGGAACAGCGCGATATGTGTCCTTTACTGAAGTATAACAGTGATCTAGCGTGTTATTTCCTCTGGTTGGACATTTAATACACTGTTTGTAGCGGGGGAGCTCGTGACTCAGATTGCTCTGGTTAAAATCGCCCACCACGATAACCAGGGAGTCTGGAAAGTTCCGCTCCGTAAGTTGGATGTGATCTGCGAGCACGCGCTGAGCTTCGCGCGTGTCCGCGTCAGGAGGGGCGTACACAGCGACGAGAATGAATGAGGCAAACTCCCGCGGGGAATAAAATGGCTTGCAGTTAATGAAAAGAAATTCCAGGGCGGGAGAACAGTGTTTGGAAATCACCGTTACATCAGAGCACCAGCTGTTGTTAATATAGAAGCACACTCCTCCTCCGATAGACTTACCGGACAGCTCTGTGACGCGGTCAGCACGAATCAGCTGGAAACCCTCGAGGCTGATCGCGCTATCTGGAATGTTCTCATTAAGCCAGGTCTCAGAGAAGCAGATGACAGACGAGGAAGCGAGGTCCTTGAAACGCATCAGCAGTCTTAATTCTTCTACCTTGTTCAGGAGAGAATTGGCATTGGATAGAAATATGCCAGGCAAGGCTGTTCGCGAGCCTCTTTTTCGTAGCCGAGCGAGAATCCCTCCTCTCTTCCCTCTTTTCCGCCGTCTTGCTTTTTTGGCCAAACAATGGATCAGATCAGCGGCAGGAGCTAAAAAAACTGGAAAAAGGTCCATGGGGGTGAGAGTCCTGATATTTAGTAGTTCTTCACGGGTGTATGAACCGGCAGATGCACAATCAGTGAACAAAAACAGACAAATTATAAAAATTAAAGGGCAGCGATACACCACGGCGGCCGCTGTGGGCGCCATCTTGTTGTCTAGAAGGCAGTCTATAAATTCAAGAAATCTCTGTCAGTGTGTCGGTCTGTCACCCCATTAAGAGTAGGTCACACTACTGATAGAGTGAAGTACGAGGAGACCAAGAGTGATGTCTGAAGATAGAGTTAAGGTTCAATTTGACACAGCAATGATGATAGAAGGACTACAGCTCCTGAACAGATAGAGTGATGATATTGAGCAAAGTACGTGGTGGTAATGCACCTGTAAGCTGGTGGCCAACCGCCAATCAAATCTAAAAGAAGAAGAAGAAGGACACATTACTTTAAACCACACCCATTTGAAGCAGTACCCATGAACAATAGCAGTCTACACTACAAATGTGTAAAATGCCAAGCAAAGTGCTGATTTTCTCCGGGTGCTACGGTTTCTGGGTTTCGACAGGCATGCACGGGTCTTCCTGAACAGGGTTGAAAGCCACTTTTTTGCTCAGATCTATTTTCATGATCCTGTCCATGAACTGGAATTCCAATGCACCTATCCCTCAACCAGCGGTCTGAACAAAGAAGAAGAACAAGAAGACCCACCAGATGGAAAGCAATAGCGTGAGGAGAACTGCTGCATGTCAGAAAAGATGCCGTGAAGATGAAACACCTCAGGTTCGAGCAGTACACCGCAGGCATGACTGTGAACAACACATCCGTCTCAAACAGGAGGAGACCCTTCAGCAACGGGCATGCAGAAATACTTGCTTATACTTGGTTTCTACGGGCATGGACGGGTATGTACGGGTATGTACTAGTGTACAATGACAAGTGAAAGTGATAAAACTGATTTGTTGACTAGAAAGCAATAAGTAGTGGGCAAATATAAGTCCTGGGGAGATCATAAAGCAGAAGTACATCACTATACATTGAGCAAGAGGACCATAAAGTTATTATTTTTTAAAAGTATCTTATTTGGGTCACTTTTTATAGTGTGTTCAAAGTCACTTCCTCATCTGGTCTGTCACTTTATTGTGTTCTCCTCATGGATGGTTTTGCAGCACATTTCTCTATTTGCAGTTGCTGTGAGTATTTGCAGCACCTGTGTACTGCCATTTTGATACAGGTGCTTTGAGTTTTGTTACCGCCGCCAAGGAGGTTATGTTTTTACCGGAGTCTGTTTGTTTGTTTATCTGTCTGTTACCAATATATCTCAAAAAGTTATGAACGGATTTTGACAAAATTTTCTGGACAAGTCCCAAATGGGACAAGGAAGAAAGGACTAGATTTTAGGAGAGATCCGGATCACCGTCTGGATCCAGGAATTTTTTAAAGGCTTCTTTGTCATTGTGAGATAGGGCCATTTTTAGCATATGTGTATATAACTCCACAATAAATGGTCAGGACGCTTGCCAAAAAAATACAGGACAAGATCCCAATAGGTTTTATGAAATATCAAAGACTGATCCCGATCCTTCAAAAAATCCATTACAAGAAATAATAGGGGATCTTTGGAATTTTCATCACTGTAAGGTAACAAATTAAGATATAAACATACAACAAACACCAAAATATAGCCAAAACACTGAGGAATCAGTTGTGTGCCAATGGATTTGTCGTATCTTCAAAAGCTATGGAGCTATATCCAGAAGAAAACCTCCATTACTGAAAAAGTGATTTTTGTCAAAAACTACTGAACTAATAAATATATCAATGTGAATCCAATTGCTAAAGGTATGTTTTGATGGTCAAGGAATCTGAAAATATAGATACAATAAATGTAGGACTATTATATTTGGGGAAAATCCCAATATTAGGGGGAACTGAAGTACTTGGCAGAGGTCTGCGCTCTCTGAGTGCTTTTCTAGTTTTGTCTATTTACAGTTGGTTTCTTAACTTGCAGTGCATTTGAGCTCTCAGGGCCTCCGTAGTTATGGCAAAACATGACCCAATTCTGACACATCCAAGATTTCTCATAGCTACAGCGATGGTATCAATTTGAAAAGTCTAAATCATTTCTTTGTCTAGTTATCACATTCATGAGGTAGATGTTGATACTGCTGCTTCAGCTTTATAGAGGCTGAGGGGTAAAAATTGTCACCAACATAAATATGGCATTTAACTAATTTCTGTAAATAACTCTTACAGGCTCTCATTTATCAAAAGTGTATAGAAGTCATTGTGCATTGGGTGTACAAATGGTCGTATGAAAATGTCCACATGATATTTACCCGGTCAGTCTAGTTGTATGATAGCTGCTCTTGCTTGCTTGTTTTTTCTTGCCTTCTGATTGTTGCTCTGAGTGTTGCTATCCCTGTGCTGTTGCAATCCTGGAATTTCCCCGTTGTGGGACTAATAAAGGCTTATCTTATCTTATCTTATCTTATCTTATCTTATTGTTCACTCATAGATAAATCTGACAGATGGATCCAAGTGTCATTTGAATACCACGCCTCGTCCCCAGCATTTATGACAAGGCAGAACACGAGACAGTAAAAGAAAAACTTCCCCGCAGTAGAAACTGACATTATTATAAGATATAAAAAATAATAATAAAATGGTGCTGGGTGACAACCTCAAAAGTGTCATTAAAGGCAGAAGACCCACGGCTGGAACGAGACTCATAAGGACAACAGCTGGGTGTGAACTCCAGCTGAAGGTTAAAATTTAAATCTATACAGCCTTGATATAAATGAGCTCACCAGTTCTATTACAGGCATCGGTGAGAAAAGTTTAAAAAAGTGTTTAAGTGTTGCTTGCTTGCTCATGTCTAACATAAGAATTTAACTTACACAGAAGTGTAAGTGGGCAGCACGGTGATGCAGTGGTTAGCACTGTTGCCTCACAGCTCAGATATTCTGGGTTCGAATCCCCAGGCTGGCAGGGGTGAGAATCTTTCTGTGCAGAGTGTGCATATTCTCCCTGTGCTGTGTGGGTTTACTCCAAGAGCTCCGGTTTCCTCCAACAGTCTAAAGACATGCATGTTAGGTTAACTGGTGACTCTAAAATTGTCCCTAGGTATGATGGGCCCTTAGAATAGAGGGTTAGTTTACCTACTAGTTAAGAGTTTTGAGTGGTCTTTGCGACTAGAAAAGTGCTATACAAGTACAGGCCCTTATCCCTAAGTGATGATGTCTCTCAGCTGTGCCCTTAGCAGTCTGGCACAGTTATACATAGTGATATTATTCAGGACAGCAGATGTGGAAAGAATTTCATAGACTTTTTCTGGCGTACAGGTTAGCATTCATTCAGGTAAACTATTGGATGTATTTTACCCCGATATGGTGATGTAGTCACTAGGGCTGTGTGTTTCTGTCTACTGAGCCCACTGTTGTGAGCGTACCAGTGGAGATAACCAGAAAATCCAAGGAGGATACCAGTTATTAATAAGTACTGTTAATAGAACATAATAGAATAGAATAGAATAGGCTTTATTGTCATTGTGCAGTTGCAAGTACAACACAATTGTGGATGTAAATGATATTGCACTCAGCACTTTTCCCATGAGGCAGCCTTGAGCACTGTAGCAGAACATTTAGACGCCAACTGCTGACTCACTGTTCTCAAAACAATGCATATCTGTTTGGTCTATTGTATTATACAACTCTCTGCTCTGAGACTTTGAATCTTCTTGTCACACTTGTCTGCCTGGGGGACAGGACATTTTCCTTTTTTGGCCAAGAAGTACAGTAAATAAATGCCAAAACTAGAAAAGCACTCGGAGAGCGCAGACCTCTACCAAGTACCTCAGTTCCCCCTAATATTGGGATTTTCCCCAAATATAATAGTCCTACATTTATTTTATCTATATTTTCAGATTCCTTGACCACCAAACATACCTTTAGCAATTGGATTCACATTGATATCTTTGTTAGTTCAGTAGTTATTGACAAAAATCACTTTTTCGGTAATGGAGGTTTTCTTCTGGATATAGCTCCATAGCTTTTGAAGATACAACAAATCCATAGGCACACTACTGATTCCTTAGTGTCTTGGCTATATTTTGGTGTTCGATGTATGTTTATATCTTAATTTGTTACCTTACAGTGATGAAAATTCCAAAGATCCCCTATTATTTCCTGTTCTGGATCACAGTATCCGGATTTTTTGCAGGATCGGGATCAGTCTTTGATATTTCGTAGAACCTATTGGGATCTTATCCTGTATTTTTTTTGGCAAGCGTCCTGACCATTTATTGTGGAGTTATATACACATATGCTAAAAATGGCCCTATCTCGCAATGATAAAGAATACTTTAAAAAATTCCTGGATCCAGACGGTGATCCCGATCACTCCCAAAATCTAATCATTTCTTCCTTCTCCCATTTGGGACTTGTCCAGAAAATTTCGTCCAAATCCGTTCATAACTTTTTGAGTTATGTTGGTAACAGACAGACAAAACAAACAAACAAACCTCGGTAAAAACATTACCTCCTTGGTGGAGGTAAAAAGGCATCTTTGACTCTGCACTTTATTTATTCACCAGATAAACAAGGGATATTTATTAATTAAGGAGAAAATCCAGAACAGTACATAACACCAGACTTAAGCTACAGTCACAAATACCCTTACAAACAGCTGCAAACACCGTACAAATAATTTTTGGACCATTTTATACAGCTTTCTTAAGTAGTAGGAGAATCCAGCGTTCGTAGACCGTAAGTTTGTGGCCAGGTCGATGGTCTTGTCCTAGATTTCTACAAATGCCCTACAGAAACTCATCATCATAGTGTGGCTGTACGAATGCCATAGAAACGTAAGAACTACACAAGATGTTGGCTGTAAGTATGCCTCAAGAACACCTTAAGTTGTTCTTCAAGGCCCCTTACAGCAGTCGTAGTTAAAGCCGTACAAATCCCCGCTCGTACAGAGATTTGCACAGCGTGCATGTTGTTCGTCCATCGTTGTCGATGATGACCTTGTAATCCTATTGATCAGTTGACGGTTGACGGTGAGTCCTGAGATGACTGATCAATCCAATTTTGGCACGGAATATCCTGGCACATCTGGGGCAGGCATGCATCATCATGTTAGCTGATGTGCTGGGCTGTTTAGTCTTGCGCAGTTCGCGCTTGGCTTTAGCTCCAGCAATACGTCTGGCTTCTAGACTTCTGCAGCCATCCTTAATGCTCATATGCCAGGCCAAGTGGTTTTGTGCTAGAGCTTCCCAGGAAGCCACGTCTATATTGAGGGATTTCAGAGAGGCCTTCAGGGTGTCCTTGTAGCATTTCTTTTGTTCCCCTCTCGACCTTTTTCCTTCTGAGAGTTCCCCGTAGAACAGCTGCTTTGGAATGCGTTCATCAGGCATCCTGACAACATGACCTGCCCACCTGGCTTGCGCTTTTATTAGCATGGTGTGGACCATTTCCAATTTAGCTCACTCAAGGACTTCTGTGTTGGGTACCTTGTCCTGCCATTTGATGCTGAAGATCCTTCGAAGACAGGTGAGGTGGAAACGGTTGAGCTCTCTGGCATGCCTTGCATACACCGTCCATGTTTCACAGGCATAGAGGAGTGTTGGGAGCACAACAGCACGGTAGACCTTTAGCTTCATTTCTAGGCTAATGCCCCGTCTTTCCCATGCAATTTTGCGGAGTCTGCCGAATGCAATGCTGGCCTTGGCTGTTCTGTGGTTGACTTCGGTATCTATTATTGCAGACTGGGAGAGGGTGCTACCTAGGTATGTAAACTGGCCTACAACTTGCAGCCTCTGCCACTTCACTGTAATAGTTGGTAGTGAGGTGATCATAAGGAAGAAGTATGTCATTCTGCGTTATTTGTGCCAACAAAATGTGCCAAAAGCCATAGGATACCCCTTCTATGAATGTCTGCAAAGTCCAGAATTTGTAGGAACTGGGCATCATTCATGAGAATCTTTGTGACCATAGTTTTACTCGAAGAAATTACTTTTTAGAATAATTTCCCACAGCACTCACACTGGAGCTGCCTCTCTGCACTCTGGTGTTAATATTAAGGAAATGATGAAAACAACAATCTATGTGTGAAAAATAGTTTAAATTCCAGGACCTAAAAGTTTAGTTCAAGTTTCCATGTATGAACAGTTACATTTTTAATGTTCTGCTTAAATCTACTATGCTGGCTGCAATGATATGGGGGGGGGGGGGGGGTGAAAAGCTCCTAGTGGTCAAATTTGACCAAATGTGTGGTTTGTTTATTTTTCAACATAGTCTCCCCTTCGGTCCACACACTTCTTCCATCGGTGTTGCAGCGCTTGGATCCCTGCGGTTGAAAAATAAACCACATTTGGTCAAATTTGACCACTATGAACTTTTCACCCCCCCCCCCCCCCCCCCCCCCGGTATATGTGTGTGTCACATTAATAATGACTATCAGTGGACTTCTGGACTTGGGGCACTAACAAGATGGTCGCATAAGGCCACAGTTCCTGATCAATGTACGATAAAAAAAGCCCACAACTCGAATAAATTCTACACTGAGGACGTGAAATGAAAGGTGGGGAAAGATCAAGAAGACAGAGGAATATCAAAGACTATGTGAAACAAGTTGGATTGATTCAAGACAACCATGAGAACGTGTCCGGCCCAGAGGATAGCATGCAGGGTGAACACGTGGAGATTGAAGCAGCCAGCCCCCTGCACTCAGGCCTCCAGGATGTAATCAAGGAAATTCAGTCACTCAAGACAGAATTCAAAATTGGAATAGCTGCATTTTAAGGAGGACATTAAAAAAGAAATGGAGGAAGAACTCAAAAAAAAAATCAAGAGATATTAACGTAAAAATGATGGAAACAGACCGATGGAAACAGACCGAAATGGCAAAACATGCAACGAGACTCAAAGACGCTGAAAAGAGAGTAGCAGAGGTGGAAAGCTGGATAATGGCTCTCAAAGACATACTAATTCATCCGCTTCAACAACAATGACTTCTGCAGGGAAAGCTCACCAACTTAGAGGGGAGAAGTCGACACAACAACATCCGCATTTTCGGGCTGGAGGACAAAGCAGAGGGAAACACTGTACTACAATTTATTGAGAACCTGCTGAGGACGGAGCTCCCGCTCCCGCCGGACTCAGCTCTACATATTTAGAGAGCGCAAAGAGCCCTTCTGCCCAAGCCCCCCCAGATCATAGCGCACTCACCCACGCAATGACTACTTCAACTGTTGGCACAGAAAAACTGTCACACCAACAGTAATAAATCTGCTGCTGTATGTCTCTGCACTTTACTGCAACCATTTGCACAAATGCCATATCTGCTGCTGTCTGTCATTGCAATACTGATCATGTGCAGTCAGTCCTATCTGTCACTGTCTGCACCTACACTACCACATTGAACTTGGTACTACGAGTATTACTGCTCAACTTTTCTGTATATAGGACTGCTGGGTCTCATCGTTTGTCTTTATTTGCACTATGGGAAGTCTGAGTCTATCTGTTGTCGACACTTGCACTACAGGTAGCATTACTGTACATAGTCTGCTGTTGTTTTTTTTCCAGCCTTATTCCTTTTCTTTTTATATTGTGCATACCACTGAAGAGAGAGAAATGCCATTTCAATTCTCCTGTATGTCCTATACATACTGTATAGTAGTACTGACAAATAAAATCTTTGAATCTTTGAAGCCCGGAGCTGAAAACCCCCCGCGATCGGTTGTGGTTAACTTTCTTGAATACACAACCAAGGAGATGGTGCGAAAGGCAGCATGGAAGAAAAAAGTCATGTACCAAAATAAGCAGCTGTTTTTCGATCATGACTACGCTACAGGTGTGATTCAGAGAAGAACAGAATATACCGGCATTTAAAAAGCCCTGAAAGTGAAAGGAATTTGCTTCCAGACCCCCCTGACTAAAATCAGAATTCAATGGGAAAGTGGAGCCAGGATATACGAGAGCGCACTGGCAGCAGCAGAGGAGCTGAGGAGGTGGAAAATACAGGTGGAGGTACCGATGAGCAGGGGCGGAGACCCAACGGAGCTGGAGGAGAGGCTGCGGAGATCATCAGTGTGGCAGCAGGAGGAACAATGACAGAGCGACAATGAGAGTAAAACCTGCAGAAGTCAAGAAAATGATGGACACAGCAGAGGAAAGAAGAGGAAGGACGTGAAAAAGGGAGGGTTTTTTTCTGATTGTCTTTGTATATTACTGTGATCAGTTGCACATAATGTTGTTCAGTGAGTGGGTTAGTGAAAATTTAGGCTGGATCTCACAGGAGCCTCTGCTATGAAAGGCACATACCCCCCCCCTTACCCTCCAACCAATAAGGTTGCTGCAGTAGATAAACACCTATTAGTTAGTTTCTCTAACCATGGAATAAGACTTTTGGTCGGCCTCGTAGAGATTCTGGCAAACTGTCCGGCAGCTCAGGAGGGGGAAGCAGCTCCCTGTCCACACTGTGTACGGTGCGGATGGGGCACTGCTGACTTCGACTGGGGATATCGTCGGGCGGTGGAAGGAATACTTCGAGGATCTCCTCAATCCCACTGACACGCCTTCCACAGAGGAAGCAGGGCTTGTGGACGAGGGGGACAACTAGCCTATCACAGGGGCTGAGGTCACCAAGGTGGTTAAAAATCTCTTTGGTGGCTGGGCCCCGAGGGTGGACGAGTTTCGCCCTGAGTACCTCAACGCCCTGGATGTTGTAGGGCTGTCATTTTTGACACGCCTCTGCAACATTGTGTGGAGGTCGGGGGCAGTGCCTTTGGCATGGCAAACTGGGGTGGTGGTTCCTCTCTTCAAAAAAGGGGACCAGAGGGTGTGCTCCAACTTTAGAGGGATCACACTCCTCAGCCTCCCTGGGAAGGTCTATGCCAAGGTACTGGAGAGGAGAGTCCGGCTGTTGGTCGAACCTCGGATTCAGGACCGGGAAATGTGGGAAATGTGGTTCTCATCATGGCCGTGGCACATCGGACCAGCTCTTTACCCTCTCGAGAATCTTTGAGGGTTCGTGGGAGTTTGCCCAACCAGTTTACATGTGTTTTGTGGACTTTCAACTTTATTTATTCAACTTTATTTATATAGCGCCATTTCACAACAACAGTCATCTCATAGCACTATCAACTGTAGGGGGAACCCCCACAGTTGCAGAAAGACCCCAGCAATCAGGCGATCCCCTGTGAGCAAGCACTTGGCGACGGTGGAGAGGAAAAACTCCCTTTTAACAGGAAGAAACCTCCAGCAGAACCAGGCTCAGGGAGGGGCAGTCATCTGCTGCGACTGGCTGGGGGGTGAGGGGATAGAGAAGAAGAAAAGAACAGACATGTAGAGAGCAAACAGCACGATGGGGACTCAATCTATGGGAGAGAACAAACAGATGTTAATGACCAGCAAAAAAAAATATTTCATAGAGAGTGAGGAAAGGAGAGAAGCCCAGTGCATTGTTGGAGGTCCCCCGGCTGACTTGGAGAAGGCATTTGAAGGCATTTGGAGAAGGCATTTGACCACGTCCCTCATGGTTTTTTATGGGGGGTGCTTTGGGAGTATGGGGTATCAGGCTTGTTGTTATGAGCTATTCGGTCTCTGTACGACCATTGTGAGAGTTTGGTTTGTATTGCCAACACTCGGTTGGACTCATTCCCAGTGAGAGTTGGACTCCACCAGGGCTGCCCTTTGTCACCGATCCTGTTCATAATTTTTATGGACAGGATTTCTAAGCGCAGCCAGGGAACAGAGGGTGTGATGCTTGGTGACTACAGAATCTCATCTCTGTTGTTTGCAGATGATGTTGTCCTGCTGGCTTCATCCAGCAATGACCTACAGGTCCTACTAGGATGGTTTGCCGCTGAGTGTGATGCGACTGGGATAAGAATCAGTACCTCCAAGTCCGAGTCCATGGTCCTCAGCTGGAAAAAGGTGAACTGTCCTCTCCGGGTTGGGGACAAGCTTCTGCCCCAAGTGAAGAAGTTTAAGTATCTTGGGGTCTTATTCATGAGGAGCGAGAGATTGACAGATTGAAGCAGCATCTGCAGTGATGCAGACGTTGTACCGGTCTGTTGTGGTGAAGAGGGAGCTGAGCTCTAAGGCAAAGCTGTCGATTTACCAGTCAGTGTACGTTCCTACCCTCACCTATGGTCATGAGCTTTGGGTAATGACTGAAAGAATAAGATTGCGGATACAAGCGGCTGAAATGAGCTTTCTTCCTAGGATTGCTGGACTTCAGAGATAGGGTGAGGAGCTCAGTCATCTGGAAGAGGCTCAGAGTAGAACTAACTAACTAACTAACTAACCTGCACTTATATAGCGCTTTTCTAGTCACAAAGACCACTCAAAGCGCTTTCACTAATACTAACCCTCTATTCTAAGGGCCTATAGGAAACAGATATCTAGGGACAATTTAGAACAGCCAATTAACCTAACATGCATGTCTTTGGATTGTGGGAGGAAACCGGAGCCCCCGGAGTAAACCCACGCAGCACAGGGAGAACATGCAAACTCCACACAGAAAGGTTCCAACCCCTGCCAACCTGGGGATTCGAACCAGGAACCTTCTAGCTGTAAGGCAACAGTGCTAACCACTGCACCACCGTGCTGCCAACTGCTGCTCCTCCACATTGAAAGGAGCCAGTTGAGGTGGTATGAGCATCTGATCTGATGAGACGTCCAGGATGCCTCCTGGACGTCTCCCACTTGAAGTGTTTTGGGCATGTCCCTCTGGGAGGAGACCCCGGGGCAGACCCAGGATTTGTTGAAGAGACTATGTCTCCCAGCTGGTCTGGGAACGCCTTGGTGTCCTCTCTGAAGAGCTGGAGCAGGTGACTGGGAAGAGGGAAGTCTGGGCTTCGCTGCCTGAACTGCTGCCTCCACGACCTGGACCTCTGGAAAAGCAGGTGAAGATGGATGGATGGATGTTAGTTTCTCATTAAGTTCTATGTTTGGTTGTTCTATGTTTTCAGAGTTAGTGCTGGTTACCATGGTTGCGATATGTCAAATAGAGTGCAGAGCTACACAGTAATTAGATGAGTAATAGAAGTCTGGTGTCAATGAATGTCAGTGGTATGAATTACCTGATGAAGAGGAATAAGGTCATGCGAAAAATGAGGAAAGTGAATGCCAATATCATATATTTATAGGAAATGCATCTAACTTGGGAGGAACATAAAAAATTAAAGAAATGTGGCTATAGAAACACATATTACAGTACATGCAAAAAAAAAAAAAAAAGCCGTGAAAGAGGAATAGCAATACTTATCCAAAACTCGATTAACTTTGAATGTCTAAGAGAAATTAGTCACAGTGAAGGACGTTATATTATTATAAGGGAAAATTAGAGGGAGAGGAGGTCATATTAATTAGTCTTTACATTCCACCTGGATGTGACAAACACCAAATTAAGACTTTACTCACAACTATAGTGTGTGAATGTGAAAGGGTCACAGTATGTGCAGGGGACTTTAATTTGATACTCCATCATAGGGTTGATACAACAAGCACGAAGAGACCAACCTGACAAGAACAGTTAATACATTTATGAAGGAACATGGAATGGTGAATGTATGGAGGGAATTTCATCCTCTCGACAAAGAATTTACACACTATTCAATGATGCACAGTATATATTCAAGAACTGACTATGTAATAATGACTAGATGGCACCTTCACAGAGTAACTGAATGTAAAATTACGGTAGCAGATATCTCTTATCATTGTACCATCCATCTAAAATTAAACCTGAACAACAGACAGAAAAATACCATGTGGAGACTGAATAAAAAAGAGATAAATGAACAAATTAGAAAAGAAATAAAGCAATACAGTATGTAAAGGCAAATGACACCGAAGAAACTAAACCAGTAGTTCTCTGGGATGCCTTTAAAGCTTTACTTAGGGGAAAACTGATAGCTAAAACTTCTAAACAAAACCGACTAAGAAAAGCCAAATATTTTAATCTGGTGGAAAAATTAAAAGATAGAGGAATGATATACCAAACTACTCATAATATTCATCTACTTTTTTTTTCTGACTTATTTTGTACCCGAAAGAAACTATTAAAAAGGAAATAGAGTGGAGAAGTGGAGAAAAAACTGATTTATGAAATGGGACTACTATGAACTAAGGCAACCAAATTATTAGCAACATGACTCAGAAAACAGAAAGCAATAAATAGAATACATAAGATTAGGAATCTACAAACTAAATACAATACAGTCAAGAAGTGATAGAAGAAACATTTGGGGAGTACTATGAGAATCTATATAGACAACCAAATTCATCAAGCAAAGTTGAAAAAATAAATTTTCTTGATTCTCTAGATCTACCAACAATCGGAGAGCAACAAAACAGTAAAATTACAGCACCTATAAGCTATGAAAAGAAATCGAGGGTCAAATCAAGACTCAAGGTAAACAAATCTCCTGGGAGCGATTGTCACATGTTGAGGAAGGATTGAACCCAAACACTGGACGAGACTTTTAGCAGATTTATATGGAGCTGGCCACACTGACGCAGCTCGAAGGCTTCAAACAGAAAACAATAATTACAGGTCGGAAGCTGGAACAAAAGCAAAGCCAAAAATAGACTAAACTAGGGCACAACTAGACTACGACAAGAAAAGATACAAGAAAACAGGACTAGACTGGAACATGAAGTATGCTGTTTACGCGGCATGACTTACAAAGAACCCAAACCAAACAGAAGTGAAACCAGATCTTAAATACACTGAACACAATCAGGACAACACGGGACAAGTGGACACAATCAGGAACACTGAAAACCAATAATGACTGACAGCTGACACATGAGGCAAAAACAGATGACAAGGACGGGGCAGGGCCACACACACACACCCACACACACACACACACCCACACACACCCACACACACACACACACACACACACACAGAGTTACAGACAGAGGGAGACATGGACATGAACAGAGGATCAGGGGAGAGACAAGACCATGATAAACATAATGCAAACAATGACTGACCTCAGATCATAACAGTAATCATAATAACAATAATATGGTTAATTATACCCCATCTGAAGACATTAGAACTAAATTAAAGTTGAAATGGGATTGGAAACATAAAATACCTTGGTGTAATTATAACCAAACATCTGGACAGTCTCTATAAGTCTAATTATGACAGAATTACCCTCCAAATTAGACTAGATTTAAACAGATGGTCAACATTGACACTTGACCTCAATTCAAGGATTATAACAATAAAAATGAATATCCTCCCCCAGTTATACCTTTATCACTACCAGTCAAAATTCCATCAGAAAGGTTTAAATACTGGGATAAGATTATATCTAGATTTATTTGGAATGGAAGGAAGCCAATAATAAAATATGCAACACTACAATTGTCCAAAGAACATGGTGGTATGGCACTCCCTAACTTGAGGGATGACTATTACACAGCAAAATTTAAAAGTAATTGAGCTGGGCTGCCTATGATAGTAGATTTACACCAAGTAGTCATGATCGGGGATTTAGAAACTGGGGAAAAAAAGAGGAATAACAGCAATATGTACAATGATTAAAGACGGTAACTTCATGAGTTTCCAAGAATTAAAAGAGCAATATCAGTTGGAGAAAATTTATTTTTATTTTTTTTTAGGTACCTACAGCTTAGAGATTACTTACTGAAAGAAATACAAAGCTCCCAAACATCATAGAGCTTACTGGACTGGACACTTAAAACATACAAAGGGGCACAATTCAGGGAAATCTGAGCATTATACAAAACGCCAAGACAAAGCACACAAATGTCAACTAATTACATAAAAGCCAAATGGGAAAAAGAGATAAAATTGGTAAAATAACAAATGAAGAATGGTTAGCTATGTGTGAGACTCAGTATACAGCAACAAACTCCAGACTGTGCAGAGAGTTTGGGTGGAAACATTTAATCAGATTCTTTATTGCACCAACAATTAAAAGCAGACAAACCTCAGTTCAACGTCCATGCTGGAGACAGTGTGGAAGTATAGATGCTCACCATACACGTGTGTATTGGGAATGCCAAAAACTAGAAGGTTTTTGAAGCAATGTGAATTCTGTTATTTGAAAAATTCTGGGGTGTTAAATACCGATGAATTTTAAAATCATGTATCTTGGAAATGTTAAGGATGGTGTCTTGTCCTGTGATTTGTATTTGACCAGGATTCTACTAATTGCTGGTAAAAAAAAAAAAAAATAGCCATAACAAGAAAGTGGTGACAGCTGGACCCTCCATCTATAAAAAAGTGACTGGATATCATTAGAGGAATATATAAAGTGGTGTGAAAAAGTGTTGGCCCCCGTCCTGATTTCTCATTTTTTTTGTATGTTTGTCACACTTAAATGTTCCAGATCATCAAACAAATTTAAATATTAGACAAAGATAACACAAGTAAACACAAAATGCAGTTTTTAAATGGTGTTTATTACTAAGGGGGGAAAAATCCAAATTTACATGGCCCTGTGTGAAAAAGTGACCCCCCCCCACCCCCGTCGTTAAAACATATAAATTAACTGTAGTTTATCACATCTTTGGAAAACTGAGTTCAATTTCTCTAGCCACACCCAGACCTGATTACTGCCACACCTGTTCACAATCAAGAAATCACTTAAATAGGACCTGCCTGACAAAATGAAGTACACCAAAAGATCCTCAAAAGCTAGACATCAAGCTGCCATCCAAAGAAATTCCCCCCCCCCCAAAAAAAAATGAGACACAAAGTAATTGAGATTCATCAGTCTGGAAAAGGTTATAAAGCCATTTCTAAACCTTTGGGACTCCAGCAAACCACAGTGAGAGCCAGTAGCCACAAATGGTGAAAACATGGAACAGTGGCAAACCTTCCCAGGAGTGGCCAGATGAAAAAAATTACCCCAAAAGCACAGCGGCAACTCATTCAAGGGGTCACAAAAGACCCCACAACAACATCCAAAGAACTGCAGGCCTCCCTTGCCTCAGTTAAAGTCAGTGTTCATGACTCCACCATGAGGAATAGACTGGCCAAAAATGGCCTGCATGGCAGAGTTCCAAGACGAAGACCATTGCTGAGCAAAAGGAACAAAAAAGCTTGTTTCAGTTTTGCCAGAAAACATCTTGATGATCCCCAAAACTTTGGGGGAAATACTCTGTGGACAGACGAGACAAAAGTTGAAGTTTTTGGTGTGTGTCCCAATACATCTGGCATAAAAGTAACACAGCATTTCAGAAAAGGAACATCATACCAACGGTGAAATATGGTGGTGATAGTGTGATGGTATGGGACTGTTTTGCTGCTTCAGGACCTGGAAGACTTGCTGTGGTAAATAGAACCATGAATTATGCTGTTTACCAAAAAATCCTGAAGGAGAATGTCGTGACCTCAAGCTGAAGTGCACTTGGGTTCTGCAGCAGGACAATGATCCAAAACACACCAGCAAGTCCACCTTTGACTGGCTTAAGAAAAACAAAATGAAGACTTTGGAGTGGACTAATCAAAGTCCTGACCCGAATCTAATTAAAATGCTGTGGCATGACCTTAAAAAGGCGGTTCATGCTGGAAAACCCTCCAATGTTGCTGAATTACAACAATTCTGCAAAGATGAGTGGGCCAAAATTCCTCCACAGTGCTGTAAAAGACTCATTGCCAGTTATCGCAAATGCTTGATTGCAGTTGTTGCCAAGGGTGGCCCAACCAATTATTAGGTTTAGGGGGCAATCACTTTTTTCCACACAGGGCCATGTAGGTTTTGATTTTTTTTCCCCCTTAATAATAAATACCTTAATTTAAAAACTGCATTTTGTGTTTACTTGTGTTATCTTTGATTAATATTTAAATTTGTTTGATGATCTGAAACATTTAAGTGTGACAAACATACAAAAAAAAATGAGAAATCAGGACGGGGGCAAACACTTTTGCACACCACTGTACAATGGAAAAAATGACCTGTATTCTAAGACTGAAGGAAGACACCTTTGTTAACAAGTGGGAAAAATGGACACTATATGAAACCACAAATATAGATTGAAAGGATACGGAAAGACAGAGAATCTTATATATGGGACAATCACAACCAGTTTTGTTCCTCCCCCTGTGGTGTTGGGATTTGGTGCAGGATACAACATGATGACGCAGCCTCTGGGTGATGTCATCATGCCACCATATATAGGGAAAAGCCCGCCATCTTATGGGGAGTTGGCACTAGAGATACAGAGAGGGATAACTGTGTAGTCATGTATGTAATGTAATATTAACAGTCATGTAATGAAGGTTGAGTTTGAGCACAGCATCCTGGTCCGTTTTCTTTACCAGATTTGTTGACATAACATTCGGCAATGAGAAACTAAACCATGGAGGCATGCATGACACCACTACGGCCTTTCCTCGAGACTCCAGGGGAACCAACGGTCCTGTGGCAACGATGGCTGGACGCGTTTGAGACCTATATTGCAGCGTTGGACCTAGGAAAATTGGATGGAAGTAAGGATGTGAGCACTGCTTGTAACACAACGTTGGTATAGAGGGTCAGAGGATTCTTCACACGCTTGGTCTGACGGACTCGTATAAGGATGCTGTGAAGCTACTGGCTAACCATTTTGCTACACCGGACAGTGTGATAGTTTTTGCCAGAGACAACAGAGAGTCAGTGAGTCAGTCCAACAATCTGTCGCTGACCTGATACATTTGGCTAGCATGTACCATTGTGGACAGTTGGAAGATGAAATGGTGTGGGACAAGTTAGTCGAACACACATGCAACGCTAGGCTAAAAGCTAATATGCTAATGGCGCCAAATGACACGATGCTAGCTAACACAATTGAGCTAGCATTCCAGCTAGAAGCAGCGGAGAAGTTAGCCTGGAGCTAAATGTGCGCCAGACACAGAAGCTACCTGAACAGATGACACTAGCTAACATGGTGAGCATGGAGGAAGATAAAAACACAGCAGAAGAGTGTGAGATGAATGCAGTGAGCCGAAGGTCTGCTCTGAGAGGCCCGTCTGTGGGGGCTGTGGGTCCCCGATGCACCAGGACAGAGCCTGGTTTTGCCGGGCAAAAGGACAGTGATGCAACAAGTGTGGGATCCTGAACAATTTCGCCAGAGTGTGCTGGTCAACAGCACCATACGACCCACCAAGTAAGTCAGCCCACCCACCAACAACGACCATTCATTCGGTAAGCCCCGACATCAGTGGTTATTTGTACGGCATGGTTGAATTAGGCTAATGGTTGAATTAGACGGAGTAGCCGTACCACTCCTGCTCGACACGGTGCCGGTGCGGTCGATGTTAAACTGGGCCATGGTGAAGAACTTTTTCCCCAACCAAAAACATCAAGAAGAACCCAATACCACTGTACGGATATGGTGGTCATAGACTGTGCAATGAGAACAGTTTTGTGACTACTGATATACAGACGTGTTCAGAATGGGATCAGTATGATTTGTGCAACGTTTGGTCCAAATCAGACGAGGATTGTCTGAGCTGTAACTGTCATGTTTTGCATTGCGAGGAAGCCATTGAAGTATGCTGGTCACCATGGAAGCAGTTCTGTACTACGTACATGTACTGCCAATGAGCCCTAGTCATTCCTTCGTGTCATTTTTTCTGCTGGTGAGAGAAAAAGAAAGAAAAAAGTTTTCAGCAATTCTTCCTTTTAACAATAGGGGCGCGAAAACTTTGATTTATTATTTTTATATAGACATGTTTGGGCAGGATGAATATTTATTGTAGAAAATTTTGTGCAAATCGTCCAAAGTTTGTCCAGTTTACAAGGGTCCGATGTTGTAACCACTAGGCGGCACTCTAACGTTTGTTAATTTTATATAAGAGCGTTCAGGGTGGGACTATTATCCATTATCGAAAATTTGGTGACAATCAGACAAAGCTTGTCCAAGATACAACTTTCCGATGCAGTGGTCTTTGTGACTAGAAAAGCGCTATATAAGTGCAGGTTAGTTAGTTAGTTAGTTAGAAGTGATGAGATGATTCTCTGCTGTATCAGAAGTCTAAAATTTGCGGAGCAGTACATGAGCTCAGACCTGTCATGAGATCTGATTGTACCATATGATCATGTTCATTTCATGTTGAAATGACCATACAACCATGTTTCATACATATTTGATAAATAAGGGCCACCACTATGTTGAGGATATCATAATCAGTCCATTAACAATAAAGCCCAGATTACAAAACCTGGATTCCACTTCTAATCAACTGTGGTGGACATACATGTAGCAGACACACGGATGAAAAAGATCCCCGTCAGCGGGTGCAGCTGTGAATTCCCCTGCAGTCCAAGTGTACCATGGGAAAGTAGATGTCCCCACATCACATGTATTTGTCTTCAGTTTGTTCTCTTGTTCCTAAAACACATGGATGACAACTTCAGAAGAAGCTGTGATGTGTTTGTACATGTCAGTGTGTGTGTAGGGGATGTAAAACAGAAGACAGAGCTTCATACCAATTCTAGCTTATTTCCCTGGGCTCGCCCCCTCACTCACAGCCAGCTTTCCCACATCTTATTTCCCTGTGGATTTTAACAGTCATCCTGGCTCATTGCCTTTCTCTGTTACGCCGCGTTTGCGTCCCCTAGGCTATTCCTCATGGACGCACACGCTGTTCATGGTTTCATCCATGCATATAGTGAAGCTCTGTACATAATCATGCAGAGCAGAAAAGTCTCCATGTATCCATGGTCATGTGCAGCACATAAGATCAGCACTACAGGCTGACTCCCCTTCTCTTTTAGTTACATTTGATCTCTGCCTTGACTTCAAACATTAACAGCAAGTTTAGCTGTCCACAAGTCTTCTCACTTTGCTTTTTTGTGGCTTTTATTTTCCTACAAACCTTTTTAAACCTACACCACTTGGTTGAGGCCTCTCTGTTCCTCCCTTTCAGTGGTATTTAATATCCTGGTGGCTCAATGGGGATAGGTCTGAACTACAGGGGTTTCTTCCACTGACTAAGATGAATGAACTTGATGTTTGTGTTGGGTTGCTCCACTACTGTTTGGGGACAATTATATGTGCATCCCTCTCTTTGGAGAACATCTTATGTTCATTTTCAGTATTTTTAGTTCCAGATTGTGCAGCTAGGTATGACCAACAGGTCAAAATAACCTGGGAGTAATCCCTCAGACAGCCATTCTCCCTACAGAAAATAGCCAATGAGCAGGGCGAAGCTACGTACCTCACTGGAAAACGTCTGACACTATAAGAACCTTTTTGCAGGCTGGGTCACAAGACTGTCACCATGGCCATCTGTGAACTCTTCTCACAGCTTGATGTAGGACCACAGTGTTTGTGCCACAAAAAAAGAGATATCACTAGCATCTGTCATTCATCTGCAACAGCCCAAAATCACACACCAGCTTCCTTCTACACACACTGTGAAAGAATAATTGTGTTGATAGGTTCTTTCGTTTACTTTATGTTTTTTCCTTAGGATCTTTGTATTTGTCATACAAGAATGTGATGTAATATGCTTAATCATGCTTAGGCCTTCAGGGACTCCAAGAAGACAAATGGTAGGAATGTACGAGTGGGGGCTGAAAAGTTCATAGTGGTCAAATTTGACCAATGTGGTCTATTTTTCAACATAGTCTCCCCTTCGTTCCACACACTTCTTCCATTGGTGTTGCTGCGCATGGATCCCTGCAGTTGAAAAATAAACCACATTTGGTCAAATTTGACCACTATGAACTTTTCAGCCCCGCCAGTACTGTGTGACTAGAATGTCTGAGGGTGCTTTCACACCTGCAGGCTTTAGTTCATTTCAATCGAGCTCAAGTTTGTTTTCTCCATTAGTGCCGCGCGCAACAACTGCAATCAAGCATTTGTGATAACTGGCAATGAGTCTTTTACAGCGCTGTGGAGGAATTTTGGCCCACTCATCTTTGTAGAATTGTAATTCAGCCACATTAGAGGGTTTTCAAGAATGAACCGCCTTTTTAACGTCATGCCACAGCATCTCAATCAGATTCAGGTCAGGACTTTGACTAGGCCACTTCAAAGTCTTCATTTTGTTTTTCTTAAGCCATTCAGAGGTGGACTTGCTGGTGTGTTTTGGATCATTGTCCTGCTGCAGAACCCAAGTGTGCTTCAGCTTGAGGTCACGAACAGATGGCCGGACATTCTTCTTCAGGATTTTTCGGTTGACAGCAGAATTCATAGTTCCATTTACCACACCAAGTCTTCCAGGTCCTGAAGCAGCAAAACAGTCCCAGACCATGACACTACCACCACCGTATTTTGCTGCTGGTATGATGTTCCTTTTCTGAAATGCTGTGTTACTTTTATGCCAGATGTAATGGGACACACACCTTCCAAAAACTTCAACTTTTGTCTCGTCAGTCCAGAAGTATTTTCCCCAAAGTCTTGGGGATCATCAAGATGTTTTCTGGCAAAACTGAGATGAGCCTTTATGTTCTTTTTGCTCAGCAGTGGTTTTCGTCTTGGGACATTTTTGCCCAGTCTATTTCTTATGGTGGAGTCATGAACACTGACCTTAATGGAGGCAAGTGAGGCCTGCAGTTCTTTGGATGTTGTTGTGGGGTCTTTTATGACCTCTTGGATGAGTCATCAGTGCGCTCTTGGGGAAATTTTGGTCGGTCGGCCCCTCCTTGGAAGGTTCACCACTGTTCCATGTTTACACCATTTGTGGATAATGGCTCTCACTGTGGTTTGCTGGAGTCCCAAAGCTTTAGAAATGGCTTTATAACCTTTTCCAGACTGATAGAGCTCAATCAATTTGTTTCTCATTCGTTCCTGAATTTCTTTGGACCGTAGCATGATGTCTAGCTTTTGAGGATCTTTTGGTCTACTTCACGTTGTCAGGCAGGTCCAGTTTAAGTGATTTCTTGATTGAGAACAGGTGTGGCACTAATCAGGCCTGGGTGTGGCTTGAGAAATTGAACTCAACTTTCCAAAGATGTGATAAACCAATTAGTTTATGTTTTAACGGGGGGGGGGCGCAATCACTTTTTCACACAGGCCATATAAGTTTTTTACCTTTAATAATAAACGCCTTCATTTAAAAACTGCATTTTGTGTTTAATTCAGTTATCTTTGTCTAATATTTAAATTAGTTTGATGATCTGAAACATTTAAGTGTGATAAACATACAAAAAAATGAGAAATCAGGACGGGGGCAAACACTTTTTCACACCACTGTAAGTGATGATCCTTATGAGTCAATGGATAGTACTGAATGTCCAGAGAAGGATTATGAGGCACAGGGTGAGATACGAGGTACCAATTACATTGTAAGGTGCAGTATGGCAGCATAGATATGACCAGAATTCAACATCAGAGTGAGTTATTGTACAAATGGCATGTGGCAGGAAAGATTTCCTGTACCTGACCATTCGGCAGCAGAGCTGTAGCAGTCTACTGGAGAAAATGCTCTGCTGACTGTCCAGTGTGTAGTGGAGGGGGTGATAAGGACCGTCGCTCGCACTTGGTTCTCTTCTCTTGTTTATTTCTACTGCCATCACACTCAATATTTTTCTTCCACACTGTAAATCCTAAAATTACTACCAATTCATAAACATTCCTAGTGTAGCACCAACAGAAGTGATTCAGTCAGCCAACACTAAACAGACAGCATGTAGTGATGCTTTCCATGTGAGCTGAAGTTTGGGTAGTCACTGGCCTTCAGCACAAAGTCTGTCTATGTTTCCTGTCATTTCTGAAGCACAGGGAGGATGCTAGACAATAGCCTTGCATGTTGGAATGCTTTGACTGGTGAGGACAAATACCCCTGCTATCATCTGATCACCCCACAGCCTTTTATTGTTCAAAGAAGTGGGTTCTAAACATGATAGGAACCCTGATGAATGTAGGGCATCAAGTCTAATTAGTAGTTTCAAGTTAATCAAACCATACAGTCCAATTTCAACTTAATCAGAGAAAAGTTCATCAAATTGCTCACTAATCAGCAGTATTCTGAACTGATTTGGGTTTACAGTGTCCGTCTCAACTTTCGCCTTGTTTAAAATGAGCATTTAGTACTTCTTATACCGCCTTTACACAGGGGTGGAGATCACTGAGAGCTCCCCGAGTGATGACAAAATGGCCAGATCTTTATCAATGATCTTTCAATGATCTCTCAACGATCTCATCAATCTCCCAATGATCTCTCATCAACCTTTCTATGAACTCTATTGGTCATTCATCAAATACTCAGCAATCCCTCACTGATCTCTCAGCCATCTCTGCCTTCAGGCTGGAAAATTTTGCATTCATTGAAAGAGAGATCATTGGGTGATCAACAAGATCATTGAGTGCTCCTTAACCACTCAATCTCATTGATCTCCCAAATATCTCTCAGCAATCTCCCAATGATCTCCCCGGTCACCAAAGGAATGCTCAATGATCCCTCATTGATCTCTTCTGGCCTTTCAGGGATCTCTCGAGGATCTTTCAAAGATCTCTATAGAGCTTCATGAAAATCTTACAACAATCTCCCAAACATTTACAAAGAAACAGCTTTTCTGAGACTTTAGAAGATCTTTTATTTCTCATTGGTCAACACTTTCTGTGCTGTGCAAAGGGGCCTTTATCATCAACTCATGTCAGAAAACAGTGGTCTACTGAGTCCCCTGTAAACAACAGTAAACATGTTTATCTGATGACTAGCTTCGCTCCACCCTCTCTTCTCCTGACTTCCCAGAGGTCAACCTGTCCCTGAGCTTTAACAGTTTGAAGTATGGCCACAGCACATCCTCACTGGTCTCCAGTATCGGTGCTGAACACCTTGCCTGGGATAGCAGCTGGATGATATCTCAAGGGCCCCATTAACCCTTTCTCTCTCTCTCAATGTAATTAGTCCAAATGGAACATTCTTATGGGGAAAATACACTAAGAATTTGTTTACATAAAGCAATCCATGTGATCACACCTTATGAGAAATCTGAGGAATTATACTGCAGCAACATTACTGCTGGTCAAGAACCTCATTCACACTGCTATCAGCGGTAGGGGTTACATCACCATGGAAACATTGTTCCCAGCAGCACTTGCTTTTTTGACCTTACAGGCCATTATCAGGAGAGTATTGCAAAGGGTTCTATGAACTGTTTAGTCTGAGGTCAGAAAATGGAGAAGAGCAGTATGAGCCCCAGAGACAGGGATGCATGATAATCCAGCTGTACCAATGTCATATAGAGCTGAAATGAGTCGTTAACACAATAAAGCCATTTTCTACAGTTGTCAGCCTGTAACCATTTGCTGACATGGTGAGTAAATTTTGCAGGATAATGTTAATATATGTATGAAAAAATAATGTATATTTACATTTGCTTCATCAATGTCAGTAGTACAGTTTTTGAAATGTAGCGTGACCTGTGGTCATTGTAGACCCAGATTTGTGGGAAGATGTTTTATCCCGAGGAAAAACTACATATAACATATCTTAAATGTTCATTTTACTAGTCACAGAGTTGTCCATATCTAGAAAGACAAACTGGCTTACCAGAGGTGACTGTAGAGCTTTCTTCACTTCTGCCTCTTTAGTAAACTACAACAACAGCCTGCTGTAAAATCACATCACTATAAATGGAAATTAACAAGTATTCTTAGAAACATTTGCAAAGTTTAAAAAAGTTAAATAATGTATACTATTATTAATATAGACTTTGGAAAATTCCATTGTTATAGCACGTTATACAACAGTCAGTTCCAACCAAACAATTTCATTGGGCAACAGGGATTCCAGGAGTTACTACATTCCACAATAATTGCACTCCAACATTTCACTTGATATGTATCCCTCCGCTTCAAAGGTGTTCTAGTAACCATTAATTACTAACAGTAATTTACTGTCAAGTCTGCAGACTTCAGAACTGCAATACTGTGTTGGATACCTTAATTTCCACAGTGAGGTGCTGTCTGAAAAGCAACTACAGTCTCAGCCGTCTCTGATGTGAAAGTCCCGTCCTTATAAACATCCAGCGATATATTTTACGTCTGTTTAAACAAAACAGACAGGCTAGAGTTGAATTTATCAACTCGATTAGAAAACCACCATACCTTTGTGGTGATGGACTCTTTGTTCCATCTGAAAATGCCAAGAAAAAATGAGCAAAATGTGTCAAAGCCAAATCACAATCATGCTAACTAGGCACCAGCACTGATCTGGGCCCTTCTGTGGTACCGACTCAACAGGTGACTGTTATGTATTTACGTGCCTAGCAACAGTTACTAGCTACATTTAGAAGCGACTATTTTTTCTCAGCAGCACAAAATAACTGGTTAAACAAACAAATCATCACATTTTCTTCAGCTATGCATCAGGCATAAGACGCATCACACCCGCAGTTATGCTATTCATTGATACCATACTCCCTCCCATGTAATACTGCTTAAACATAGCATAGATGAAGCCAACCATGATGGCACAAATGGGAACTAAAATAAATATCAATTATCACACCAAATGCTTCTAAGACACAACTGATCTGATTATATTTATCATATTAAATCTGTAGTCTGCTAATATAAAACATAACTGTACGAAAGGAGGTTCCTTTACTATCAATAGCATGGACTACAGGTGTTTATGTGATAACCATTAACTCCAGTTCACACATGCCTCTTGGTGCAAGAAAAACTTGCACCAAGAGTTGGAGGTGGCACCACAATGTAGCCGCTTCATGTGTCTTCTACTGTCAGTTCTGTGCATTTGTGTAGGGTTTTGTCATGTCTGAGATGGTTTTCAACAATGTGTAGAGTGACCATGACCGGTGTTTTTGTAAACAGGGATATGACATTGTGTGATACTGTGGAGGAATATGATCAGGCGGGTTGCGACGAGCTGGAAGGTTGCAGAGTTTTATTTCCTCCATCAAAATGAGACACACACTGTAGCTCTGAGCTATTGTGTTGTACTGTGCTTCTTGAGGCATGTATAGTAAGCTCTTTTATATGTTATACAAACAGAGAGAATGCATGGCACATTAGCATATTGATATACATATCAGTCAATACATATGATTAGCATGACCAACTGGCGCCCGGACGTCTTCTCCTTAATCCGGGGATGTATAAACAATAGTCCATTGTTCTGGTTGTCCCCCCAGGGGCTCTCTGTCCATATGTGAATGGTCCTCTGCTTCTCCCGGACCTACTGAGTGTGAGGATGAATGTCCCTGTAGATTGTGGTGGGTCACCACAATACTAAGATTTCATCTGCTTGTACCTTTTTGTCCTTCAAGTCTTGCACCAATTGTTTGGCATTCTTGCAGTGGTGATCTGTGAGTCCAAGAAGAGGTTTAATTATTTCAACTAATGCCTTTGATAGATTGTAGGTTACTGATTCTATGTTGTCCACAATTGGTGGTAATGAGGTGCCAGGTTTATGGCTCTTCAATGTACCATATACAGGGATGTGATGTTTGGTGTTGGAATTAGATGATTATAGGAATCCTTGTTGATCTGGTTTCCATTCAAGAATGGTTTGAGTAATGTCTTTAAGGTGCCTTCATACCAAACGCGAATAGGCGGCACAAATCCATATAAAGTCAAAGAAAAGAGGTGACCACATGCAAAATCAGGCATTCGCGTGTTTACGTCCAAGGGATAGTGCCAGACGTTGATGCTTTTACTACCGTCACCGGAGTAAAAGTATCAACATTGGAGAGTAAACTAGTTTGAAAATGAGACTGCCACTCACCTGGAGACAGAAGCACTGGGAGCTCTTCAGCTGAATTGAGATGTCAGAGTTATTTACCCACGGATTCCTGCTACGGACATGCTAACGAGGCTAGCAAGCTAGCAACGGAAACACCCATCTTGTGAAGTTTTGGAGGTAGGGACAACTTTTTCAGGTGAAGCCCCATCGAATAATATAAACCTAAGCATGATGTCATTTGGGAGATTTCCAAAGCAGGTTGAACACAGCTGCAGAAGTTATAGAGGCAACTTCACCTGCCTGCATCTCACTCGGGCAGTGAATTCAAGTCAATTCAATTCAAATTTATTTATATAGCGCCATTTCACAACAACAGTCATCTCATAGCACTTTCAACGGTAGGGGAAACCCCCACAACTGCAGAAAGACCCCAGCAATCAGGCGATCCCCTGTGAGCAAGCACTTGGCGACAGTGGAGAGGAAAAACTCCCTTTTAACAGGAAGAAACCTCCAGCAGAACCAGGAAACCAGGCATGTCCTGTGTTTACATTGAGTTGTAATGTATCCGTGCTGTGCGAAAAATTCACCCGTTCGGATTTGGTGTGAAGGCACCTTTAGAGTCCTCTTTTTCCTTGTGTTGGATTCTTTTTAAGCATTCCGTATGTTTTGGTGTCATTTAATAATTCCTCTATATGATTATTGTATTTGTTTGTATCCACAATGACAGTGGTTCTGCCTTTGTCAGCTGGGAGGATTGTGATGTTCTTGTCCCTTGCTAGTGTTTGTATGGCCATTCTTTCTTCTCTTGTAGTAGTAGATTAGTTTATTTGACAGGGACAGTGCAATAAACATAGACAATTAATCAAAGACAATCAATCTGATGTGTTGCACATAGAGTGTATAGCTATTAGCTAATTTGCAACTCTTGTCCCTGGATGGGCTTTAGAAAAAAGAATCAAGATAAAAAATATACACAATAACCACATACATCAATGCAGAAAAATTATAAATACACAATTATAAATATTATAAATATTATAAATACACAAATATAACAGCCTGACTCACATTTAACATAAATATTATAAATACACATATATTATAAAATATTATAAATACACAAATATAACAGCCTGACTCACATTTAACACATATAACATAACTCACATTTGCCTATTTCAGGCCTCCCTCCCTCCGTCACTCACTATAAACAAACACATTTATTCCTTCCCTTCATTCACTCTCACTTTGCAGACAAATAATTCATACATGAGTACATTCTTGTTTATTTTTCAGCCAGTTTTTAACATTTTTAGTGAATGTTTTAAAGGTGTTGTGGTGTTTGTGTGTGATATTTTGGCAGGCTTGAGTATGCCTGCAACCTCATGTTTACAGTGTTGTCTAGGTGGCTTGGCTTACAGTCGTGTACAGCTGAAGATGTTGTTGCTCGGACTGGATATACAGTGGATATAAAAAGTCTACCCACCCCTGTTCAAATGCCAGGTTTTTGCGATGTAAAAAAATGAGACCAAAATAAATCACTTCAAAACTTTTTCCAGCATTAATGTGACCTATAACATTTGGTACAACTCAATTGAAAAATGAAGTGAAATCTTTTAAGGGGAAAAATGAAAAATAAAAAAAACTTACAATAACCTGGTTGCATAAATATGCACACCCTGTTATAACTGGGGATGTGGCTGTGTTCAGAATTAACCAATCACATTCAAACTCATGTTAAATGGGAGTCAGCACACACCTGCTACCATTTAAAGTGCCTCTGATTAACCCCAAATAAAGTTCAGCTGTTCTCGTAGGCTTTTCCTAACATTTTTGTAGCCACATGTTACAGCACAAGCCATGGTCCACAGAGAGCTTCCAAAGCATCAGAGGGATCTCATTGTTCAAAGGTATCAGTCAGGAGAAGGGTACAAAAGAATTTCCAAGGCATTAAATATACCATGGAACACAGTGAAGACAGTCATCATTAAGTGGAGAAAATATGGCACAACAGTGACATTAACAAGAACTGGACGTCCCTCCAAAACTGATGAAAAGAAAACTGGTCAGAGAGGCTGCCAAGAGGCCAACAGCAACACTGAAGGAGCTGCAGGAATTTCTGCCAAGTACTGGCTGTTTAGTACATGTGACAACAATCTCCCGTCTAGGATGGCAACACGGAAGCCTTATCCATCTATCCATCTTCTTCGGCTTAATCCTTTTCGGGTCACGGGGTAACTGGAGCCTATCCCATCATCTTTGGGCAAGAAAAACATCCAAGCCCGGCTACATATTGCAAACACACATTTGAAATCTCCCAAACAAATGTGGGGAAATGTGTTATGGTCCAATGAAACCAAGGTTGAACTTTTTGGCCATAATTCCAAAAGGTATATTTGGCACAAGCAACATTGCTCATCACCAAAAGAATACCATACCTAGAATGAAGCATGGTAGTGGTAGCATCATGCTTTGGGGCTGTTTTTCTTCACCTGGAACTGGGGCCTTAGTCAAGGTGGAGGGAATTATGAACAGTTCCAAATACCAGTCAGTGATGGCACAAAACCTTCAGGCTTCTGCTAGAAAGCTGAAGATGAAGAGGAACTTCATCTTTCAGCATGACAATGACCCAAACCACACATCCAAATCAACAAAAGAATGGATTCACCAGAAGAAGATTAAGGTTTTGGAATGACCCAGCTAGAGTCCAGACCTGAATCCAATTGAACATCTGTGGGGTGATCTGAAGAGGGCTGTGCACAGGAGATGCCCTCACAATCTGACAGATTTGGAGTGTTTTTGCAAAGAAGAGTGGGCAGATATTGCCACATCAAAATGTGCCATGCTGATGGACTTCTACCCAAAAAGACTGAGTAATGTCATAAAAGCCAAAGGTGCTGCAACAGAGTATTAGTTTAAGGGTGCGCATATTTATGCAACCAGCCTATTGTAAGTTTTTTATTTGTTATTTTTCCCCTTAAAAGATTTCAGTTTGTTTTTGAATTGGGTTGTACAGGTTATAGGTCACATTAATGGTGGAAAAAGTTTTAAAAGGATTTATCTTGGTCTCATTTTTTTACATCACAAAAACCTGGCATTTCAACAGGGGTGTGTAGACTTTTAATATCTTTATATCCACTGTACATGAATGGTGTTCAACAGTTCCTCTTTAGTTAGGTGATAAATTCTGACTTCAGTGACTCCCAATCAACACATATTCATAGTATTCATAATTAATTATTTGCAAAGAAAAAAAAGTTTTTACTTAAATATATGTTTTTTTATTTAGGCATACTACATAATTATATACACATTTGATAGGGTCTGATTTAATATATACAGTCCTAATTTTGGTGACTAGATTGTTGCAAAATTCCACTCTCAAATGTCTTTTTACTTAATATTGGTAATCTTGAAGCACAGTGGGTGGTTTCATAGCAGCTGTGTTCTCTCTCTATATGCATGAAATCAATGATCTGTGCAATATAAAACCATACTTGTGTTGCTGTCCCTTTCCTCATAATGTCAACACTCACTATAAAAACCGTCTAGATGAAATGAGAGAATCCACAAATCCCTCTGCGTTTTACCTTGTCATTTGTAATCAGCTGGCCCAGAGGAATGTCAAACTAAACACGCCCACAAAGCAACAACAGCTCGTCTGTCATTGGAAACAGTGTGTCTAGAAGATAGTTAATGGAGTGTCTGAAAACCTGTGGAAACCCAGTCATCTCCAATCACAATTAAGACACACACAATGTAGTAAGAGCTCTGATGTGGGTTCTGTGAAACTTCCACCAGCCTCGTTAACATCATCACGGGTAAGAAGAAAGACTCTGCACGTGAAACAAAACATCGCCAATTATCTGGTGAGGTTCGAGTATGAATAGCTGGGAGAGGGCCAGAAGAAATGAGGAGGAAAGAAAGGAGAGGCCAGAAATAGAAAGGAGAGAGTGTGGATCACCCGTGTAATCAGTGCAGCAGAACAATAGACATGGTGGAGTCAGAATGACAGATGAGGAGCCAGGAGGGGTTAATGAACACAGGGATCAATGCCGAGCCAGCCCAGCTACACTCCACACCACCTCCATTAGCCTCAGTTTCCTTCTGTCACAAATCCACAGTGACCCTTGGGTCCACCGAGGTGACAGTCAGTTGCATCTTTCAATGCAGTTTTTTTTTTCTTACCCCACATACTGTATCGTAGTGGGAAATCAGCCTTATTTCCACATTTATTCAATTAATTGGACCATGGTGGCCTTACTGCTCAAGTCTGGCTGTGCATTATATATTTTGGTGTCAATAATAATCATATTTCTACTACTTATTAAGCAAAGAGTATTCAATCATTTTTAATGCTCAAAGGCAAAGCTGTGAAATAGCTGGCTACACAGAGTAATGACTTTGCCCTTCACTGAATGTCATTGTCTTGCATTTTTCTTGTCTAACTTTCTAATAGTATTAATTCAATTCAACTTTATTTATATAGCACCATTTCACAACAACAGTCATCTCATAGCACTTTCAACTGTAGGGGAAACCCCCACGATTGCAGAAAGACCCCAGCAATCAGGCGATCCCCTGTGAGCAAGCACTTGGTGAAGGTGGAGAGGAAAAACTCCCTTTTAGCAGGAAGAAACCTCCAGCAGAACCAGACTCAGGGAGGGGCAGTCATCTGCTGCGACTGGCTGGGGGTGAGGGGATAGAGAAGAAGAAAAGAACAGACATGTAGCGAGCAAGCAGCACGATGGGGACTCAATCTATGGGAGAGAACAAACAGATGTTAATGACCAGCAAAAATATTTCATTGAGAGTGAAGAAAGGAGAGAAGCCCAGTGCATTGTTGGAGGTCCCCCGGCTGACTAAACCTGTTAGCAGCATAACTAAGGGAGGGTTCAGGGGCACCTGATCTCACCCTAACGATAGGCTATGTCAAAAAACAATTAATGAATGAATGAATTTATTAATTGATATCATGTCATTTTCAGTGTGACAGTGATGTATAGCACAAAACTGGTGTTATGGCAAGAAAGCAGCAAGAAATAACCACTATTAACAACGGCAAATGATAATGAAGTCAGGCATGAAAAGAAACCAGTGGAAACATCAGAATCAGAATCAGAAAAGATTTATTGCCAAGCACATTTACAAGTAAATAACAGGTAAATATACGAGGGATTTGACTTGACACTGAGAACGTCATGAATGACATTATCAATGACGCGGCGGCCATGGAGGCGCCTGTCAACAGGAGGGGAACAGGAGCAATGGGGGAGAAAGGGGGGGGTAAACACAATAGGAGAGAGAAAAAAGCATTGTTTATCAGAATATAGTTCATATATGACCGATATTATGATTACAAGAAAAAAACTCTCAATGCACAATTAGCAGACCATAGAATCCACACAATGACACAAAGAGAGCAGTGGATGAATCTTCAAGTCAGTATAGTGTATCAGTGTGTGTGTGTGTGTGAGTGAATTGAGTGCAATCAGTGACAATCAGTTGGAGGACAAACAAAAGTCTCTTCCCACAGCAGATGTTATGACTACAGTCTGAAGCAGAGGGCACATGTCCTTGAGCACGGCAGATGGAATGGTTTGCCAGACGACTGTCCTTGAGAGTCAAATGCTGCCCACCAGTGTTATGAAAACAAATAGATGAAATAAATAGATGAATAATATGATGAAAAATACAAGCATGTAGGAGCAGGTACTTCTTTTGGCTGCTCCCTTCAGGGGTCTTCACAGTGGATCATCTGTTTCCATCCCACCCTATCCCTTCATCTTCCTCTGTAGCACCAATTCTCTCCATGTCCTCCTTCAATACATCCATGAATCTTCTCCATGGTCTTCCCCTTTTCCTCCTGCCTGGCAGCTCCATCTTCAACATCCTTTGTCCAGTATATCCACTATCCCTCTTCTGCTCATGTCCAAATCATCTCAGTCTTGTATCTCTTACTTTGTCTCCAAACTGGTCAACCTGAGCTCTCCCTCTGACATACTCATTTCTAATCTTGTCCCTCCTAGTCACTCCCAATGAAAACCTTAGTATCCTTAACTCTCGCACCTCTAGCTCCACCTCCTGTTTTTTGTCAGTTCCACCGTCTCCAAACCATACATCATAGCAGGTCTCACTACCGTCTTGTAAATCTTCCCTTTCACTCTTGCTGCTACCCTTCTGTCACAAATCACCCGCCGCTCGTCTCCACCCACTCCACCCTGCCTGCCCTCTCTTCTACACCTCTCTTGTGCATTTTCCATTGCTTTTCACTACCTCTACTCCTTCCATCTTCACCGTTGCACCTGCCTCCCTCTCATTCACACTCATGTATTCTGTCTTGCTTCTACTGTCTTTCATTCCTCTTCTCTCCAAAGAATACTTCCACTTCTCCAGGTTCTCTTCCACCTGCTCCCTATTCTCACTACAGATCACAGTGTCATCTGGAAACATTATGGTCCATGGAGACTCCTGCCTGACCTTATCTGTCAGCCTGTCCATCACCATGTCAAACAAGAAGAGGCTCAGAGCTGATCCCTGATGTAATCCCAACCCCACCTTAAACCCATCTGTCACTCCTACAGCACACCTCACCACTGTCTTGCTGTCCTCATACATGTCCTGCACCACCCTCATATACTTCTCTGCCACTCCTGACTTCCTCATACAGTACCACACTTCCTCTATTGACACCCTGTCATACGCTTTCTCTAGATCCACAAACACACAGTGCAACTCCTTCTGACCTTCTCTATACTTCTCCATCAACACTCTTAGAGCAAACATTGCATCTACAGTGCTCTTTCTTGGCATGAAACCGTACTGCTGCTCACTGATTGTCACCTCTCCTCTTAACCTGGCTTCAACAACTCTTTCCCATAGCTTCATAGTGTGGATGATCAACTTTACTTCAGCTCTGAGCATCACTTTTATTTAGTTTAAGTTTAATGTTTATTTGAAAAGGACATTACATACTAATGAACATTAATACGAATATAAATATGCCATACTTAGCAATACTGCTAATTTCCATCTGTAGTCCCCAGTGGGTCACAAAAACACACAAACCAACCATCATACACAAGCAGAACAACTGCAATGAAACTGTAAAAAGTGGATACAGTATGCTAAAGTGCAAGAGTTAATCACACAAGTGAAGTGCTGTGTGTACTTCACACAGCACACACACACTTCACACAAGTGAAGTGCTGTGTGTGTGTGTGTACACATGTACACACACACACATGCACCCGAGCACCTCACAGCAACAACAGGCAGGGCATTTGTGTGTGATGCACAGGTATATACTGTATATTATACCTGCATATATACTATATATATATATATATATATATATATATATATATATATATATATATATATATATATATGCCGCAGAGCAACCACTAGTTATGGGTACAGTTTTGGTTGTTTAAAAGCCAATTTTTACAATGAGTCTTGGAAGTATTTAGTGTGGTATGTTCAGTGATTGCAGGTGGTATGTTATTTTTTGATGTTTTTTAAAGGTTAATGAGGAATCTAAAATCACACCGAGGTACTTAAATTCCTTGACTAGTTGCAGCTCCTCCCCTTCTAAGAAAATTTTTCAGTTTGTAATATTTGATCGCTGTTTTGTAAACATCATGCAAAGAGTTTTTTTAGTGTTCAGTAGGAGACATGAATTATTCAGGCAGTTATGGATTTGGGTCATCACTGTTGTAAGAATACTGGTGGCTTCTTGTGTGTTTTTTGCAGGTGTGAATATTACCGTGTCATCTGCATACAGTCGCATATGAATGTTTCTGCATGCATTTGGTAAATCATTTACGTATAGGGAGAATAATATTGGTCCAAGTATAGAGCCTTGTAGGACACCCATTTGACATTTCAAATATGGCGATTTGACACTGTTGACCATTACACATTGCTTTCTGTCAGTTAAATAGGATTTCATCCATTTGATAGCATGTTCTGAAAAGTTAAGTTGAGTAAGTTTGGTAAAAAGGATGTTGTGGTCAATGGTTCTTGAAAATTAGTACCAAAGCACTTCTTCTCCACTCCTCGGGCATCCTCTAACTCTCCAAGATTATGTTAAACAATCTGGTTAAAAAGTCCACTGCCATCTCTCCTAAACATCTCCATATCTCCACAGGTATGTCATCTGGACCAACCGCCTTTCCATTCTTTCTCCTCTTCAAAGCTACCCTCAATTCCGCCTTGCTAATCCTCAGGACCTTGTTCACCATCTTTCCTTCATCCATCCTCCTCTCCATCTCATTTTCTTCATTCATCAGCTCTTCAAAAGTACTCCTTCCACCTTCTCAACACACTCTCCTCATTTGTTAGTACATTACCATTTCTGTCCTTAACCAATCTAACCTGATGTACATCCTGCCCATCCAGCTACAATGAGTACCGGCACGTAGCACTGACCTCCATCATAATGAAGTGCTTCAAGCAGCTGGTCATGCAGAACATCAAGCCCCTCCTCCCTCTCTCCCACGACCCATCTCAGTTTGCATAAAGGTCAAACAGATCCACAGAAGATGCCATTGCTGCTGCTCTCCATCAAGCCCTCTCCCACCTGGACTCAAAGAACTCCTACGTGCGAATGCTGCTCTTGGACTTCAGTTCAGCATTCAACACAATCATGCCCAAGCACCTAATACAAAAAGTCAGACACTTGGGACTCAAAAACCTCTCTCTGTAACTGGGTGCTGGACTTTCTCACAGTGAGGCCACAGAATGCGTGGGTTGGCAGCAACACCTCCTAGACCATTACACTGAGCACAGGGGCCCCACAAGGGTGCATGCTCGGCCTGCTGCTCTTCCCTCTGCTGACCCATGACTGTACCAGCCTAAAATACCAACCACATCATCAAGTTTGCGTATGACACGACAGTGGTGGGCCTCATCCCCAAGAACGAGGAGGCCAACTACAGAAATGAGGTGAGCCATCTGGTCCAGTGGTGTAAAGACAATAACCTCTTCCTGAACGTGGGAAAAACCAAGGAGATTCTGGTCGACTTCAGGGAGGGACACACACAGCAACCCCCTCTGATCATCGATTGTGCAGCTGTGGAAAGGGTGAGCAGCACCAAGTTCCCGGGGGTGCAAATCTCTGAGGACCTCTCCTGGTCCAACAACACCACATCACTGGCCAAGAAGGTTCAAACTTGTCTCCATTTCCTCTGCAAACTGAGGAGAGCACGAGTCTCACCCCTCATTATGTGCTCATTCTACCGGGGCACCATTGAGAGCATCCTCACCATCGACATCATGGTGTAGTATGGAAGCTGCACCGCTGCCTGCTGGAAGACACTACAACGCACGGTGAAAGTAGCCAGCAAGATCATAAGTGCCCCTCTGCCCCCCCCCCCCCAGACATCTACCTCACCCACCTCACCTGCAGAGCCATCAACATTGCAGGCAACACCTCTCACCCCTCACACTCCCTCTTCAGCCCCCTGCCCTCCCGGAAAAGGTACCGGAGCTGCTGGGCCCACTCCACAAGACTGCTAAACAGCTTTGTTCATCAGGACCCTGAACTCTGTCCACTTCCATCCCGCTTGCCCCGGATCGTAATGCACTCACCCGCACAATAACTAAATTCACTGTTGGCAGAGAAAGACTGGAACAACAACAGTAATACATTTGCTGCTGAAGGTCTCTGCACTTTACTGCAACCATTTGCACAAATGCCATATCTGTTGCTGTTTGTCACTGCAATACTGATCATGTGCAGTCCGATCGGTCACTGCACCTACACTACTGCACTGAACTTGCAACTACAGGTATTACAGCTCTACTTTTCTGTATCTAAGATCGCTGGGTTTCATTGTGTATTTGCACTATGAGAGGTCTGGGTCCATCTTTTGCCATTTGCATTACGGGTAGCATTACTCTACATAGACTGCAGTTGTTTTTCCACCCTTATTCCTTTTTCTTTTTTATATTATGCACACCACTGAAGAGAGAGAGAAACACCATCTCAATTGTGTTGTATGTCCTGCACGTATAGTAGTATTGACAAATAAAATCTTTGAATCTTGAATCCTTTCCAGCTCGATCTCTCTGTCTAGCCAGTCGATACAAGTCCTTTTCTCCTTCCTTAGTGTCCAGCATCTCATGCATCTTATGATTTGCCTTTTCCTTTGCCACCTCTCTCTTTGCCATGTACCTTGATTCCAAATACTCCTGTCTACTTTCTTCATCTCTCTGACTATCCCACATTTTCTTTACTAAGCTCTTCCTTTGAATACTTTCTTTTACCTCTTCATTCCACCACCAAGTCTCCTTGTCTTCCTTCCTCTGTACACTGGATACACCACATATCTTTCTACCCATTTCTCTCAATACTTTTGCTGTACTTTCCCAGTCATCTGGTAATTCTTCCCCACCACCCTGAGCCTGTATCAACTCCTTCCTGAACTCTGTGGGACATTCTTCCTTCTGTAACTTCCCCCAATTAATCTTTGGCTCTGCCTTCACTCTCTTCCTCTTCTTGCTTTCCAAAGTCATCCGACAGACTAACATCCAATGCTGTCTAGTTACAATCTCCCCTGCCACCACCTTGCAGTCTCCTATCTCTTTCAGATTTCTCCTTCTGCATAAGATGTAGTCCACCTGTGTGCACCTTCCTGTACTCATGCAAGTCACCCCATGTTTCCCTCTCTTCTTTAAGTTTGTGTTCACCACAGCCATTTCCATCATTTTTGCAAAATCCACAACCATCTGTCCCTCCACATTTCTCTCCTTAAGACCATACCTACCCAGAACCTCATCATCACCTCTGTTCCCTTCACCTACATGCCCATTAAAGTCCGCTCCAATCACCACTCTCTACCCCCTGGGAACACTCCCTCCCACTTCATCCAACTTACTCCATAATTCCTCTCCCTTCTACCTGACATCCAACTTGTGGGGCATACACACTGACAACATTCAACATGACACCTTTGACTTTTAGCTTCAAACTCATAACACTGTCTGACTTCCTCTTTACCTCCTGGACACTCTTCACATACTCTTCCTTCAACATTACTCCTATTCCACCTTTCTTCCTACCTACACCATGGTAGAACAGTTTAAATCCACTTCCAATCCTCCTAGCCTTGCTTCCCTTCCGTCTGGTTTCTTGAACACACAGTATATCCACCTTTCTTCTCTCCATCATATCAGCCAACTCTCTGCCTTGACCAGTCATAGTCCCTACATTTAACATCCCTACTCTCACCTTCACACTTCTACCTTTCCTTTTCTCTCTCTCCCTCCTAACATTCCTTCCCCCTGACCTCCTCCTTGATCTTCCATGTAGGAGCAAGTATAGTAGACCATTATTCATGTTTACCCCTGATTCTATAGTTGTAATTATTTTTCCCTGAAAAAAAAACAAAAAACATGTTTGCTCCTGTATTACACACACACACACACACACACACACACAGGATTTTTTTTTTTTTTTAAGTCATATTAATTTGGGTTTGACTATATTTAGGGAAGAGTAGCTAAATTAGTAGCTCACCCTCACTACACAAACCAATATAACTCTTCAATCCTGCAGTAAAAAAAAAAAAAAAAAAAACATGTATGGGCAGTAGTAAAGACAGGTTTACGTTTTAGTAGATAATCCTATTAAAAGGCTGTAAGTTATAAATAAAAATGATGAAAAGCTAGATTTTTGTTTTATCTTGCATGTTCTTTTACCCTTTTATTATTTCCATTAGGTATAGTTTTTTTTTGTTTGTTTGTTTTTGGTTTCTAATCAAAAAAAAAAATGAAAGGTGTTTCTAATCCCCCTCATGGATCGTCACCTTATCGTGGTGGGGGGTTTGCATGCCGTGATCCCAGGAGCTATGTTGTCCGGGGCAATTTGCCTCTGGTAGGGTCACCCAAGACAAACTGGTCCTGGGTGAAGGGCCAGACTAAGAACGATCCAACAGACTCTCATGATAAATACTAGAACAAGGATTCAGTGTACCCCGCCCGGTATGGGGTTACCGGGGCCCCACCCTGGAGCCAGGCCTGGGCTAGGGGCGCAATGGCTAGCGTCTGGTGGCCGGGTTTCCGCCCATGGGACCCGGCTGGGCTCAGCCCGAAGGAGTTACATGGGTCCACCCCTCCAGTGGGCTCACCACCTGCAGGAGGGATCATGGGGGTCCGGTGCTATATGGATCAGGTGGCAGTCAAAGGCGGAGACCTTGGCGGTCTGATTCCAGATGTCACCTCCCTGGTGGGGAAGGAGCCTGAGCTGGTGCATGAGGTTGAGAGATACCGGCTAGATATAGTCGGCCTCACCTCAAAACACAGCTCTGGTTCCGGAACCAGTCTCCAGGAGAGGGGCTGGAGCTTGGCCTACTCTGGAGTTGCCCCAGGTGAGAGGTGACGAGCAGGGGTGGGTATTCTTGTATCCCCCCACCCTGCTGCCTCTATATTGGACTTTTCCCTGGTGGACGAAAGGGTCGTTTCCCTGCACCTTCGGGTTGGGAAATGGGTCCTGACCATCATTTGTGCCTATGCACCAAATGATGGTTGAGAGCACAAACCCTTTTCGGAGTCTCTGACTGGGGTGCTGGAGAGTGCTTCTATTGGAGACTCCATTGTCCTACTGGGGGACTTCAATGCGCACTTGGGCAACGACAGTGAAACCTGGAAGGGGTGATTGGGAGGAACGGCCTGCCCGATCTGAACCCGAGTGGTGTTCAGTTATTGGACTTCTGTGCTAACCACAGTTTGTCCATAACAAACACCGTGTCCAAGCATAAGGGTGTCCATATGTGCACCTGGCACCAGGACACCCTAGGTCGCAGGTCGATGATTGATTTTGTTATTGTGTCATCAGGCCTGCGACCGTATGTCTTGGACACTCGGGTAAAGAGAGGTGCAGAGCTGTCAAGTGATCACCACCTGGTGGAGAATTGGATCCGATGGCAGGGGAGGATGCCATTCAGACCTGGTAGACCCAAACGTATAGTGCGGGTGTGCTGGGAATGTCTGGCTGAGGCCCCTGTCCGGGAGGTCTTCAACTCCCACCTCCGGAAGAACTTCAACCACATTCTGAGGGAGTCTGGAGACATGGAGTCTGAATGGGCCATGTTCTCCACCTCCATTGTTGAAGCGGCAGCACAGAGCTGCGGCCTCAAAGTCATCGGGGCATCCCATGGTGGCAACCCCCGAACCAAGTGGTGGATACCAGTGGTGAGGGTGGCAATTAAGCTGAAGAAGGAGTCCTTTCAAGCTTGGTTGGCTTGTGGGACTCCCAAAGCAGCTGAGGTGTACCAACACGCCAAGCGGAGTGCAGCTCGGGTGGTTGCTGAAGCAAAAACTCGGGTATGGGAGGAGTTCAGTGAGACCATGGAACAAGACTTTTGGTCGGCCTTGAAGAGATTTTGGCAAACTGTCCGGTGGCTCAGAAGGGGGAAGCAGCTCCCTGTTCACACTGTGTATGGTGCGGCTGGGACACTGCTGACTTCAACTGGGGACATCGTCGGGCGGTGGAAGGAATACTTCGAGGATCTCCTCAATCCCACTGATACGCCTTCCACAGAGGAAGCAGGGTTTGGGGACGAGGGGGATGACTCGCCTATCACAGGGGCTGAGGTCGCCAAGGTGGTTAAAAATCTCCTTGGTGGCCGGGCCCCAGGGGTGGACGAGATTCGCCCTGAGTACCTCAAGGCCCTGGATGTTGTTGGGTTGTCATGGTTGACACGCCTCTGCAACATTGCGTGGAGGTCGGGGGCAGTGTCTTTGGCATGGCAAACCGGGGTGGTGGTTCCTCTCTTTAAAAAAGGGGACCGGAGGGTGTGCTCCAACTTTAGAGGGATCACACTCCTCAGCCTCCCTGGGAAGGTCTATGCCAAGGTACTGGAGAGGACAGTCCAGCCGTTGATCGAACCTTGTATTCAGGAGGAGCAATGTGGTTTTCGTCCTGGCCGTGGAACATTGGACCAGCTGTTTATCCTCTCGAGAATCCTTGAGGGTTCGTGGGAGTTTGCCCAACCAGTTTACATGTGTTTTGTGGACTTGGAGAAGGCATTCGACTGCATCCCTCATGGTTTTTTTTTTTTGGGGGGGGGGGGTGCTTCGGGAGTATGGAGTATCAGGCTTGTTGTTACGAGCTATTCAGTCTCTGTACGACCGTTGTGGGAGTTTGGTTCGTATTGCCAACACTCGATCGGACTCATTCCCAGTGACAGCTGGACTCTGCCAGGGCTGCCCTTTGTCACCGATCCTGTTCATAATTTTTATGGACAGGATTTCTAGGCGCAGCCAGGGGATGGAGGGTGTCATGCTTGATGACCACAGGATCTCATCTCTGTTGTTTGCAGATGATGATGTCCTGCTGGCTTCATCCAGCAATGACCTACAAGTCTTACTGGGATGGTTTGCTGCTGAGTGTGAAGCGGCTGGGATGAGAATCAATACCTCCAAGTCAGAGTCCATGGTCCTCAGCCAGAAACAGGTGGATTGTCCTCTCCGGGTTGGGGACAGGCTCCTGCCCCAAGTGGAGGAGTTTAAGTATCTTGGGGTCTTGTTCACGAGTGAGGGGAGAATGGAGCGAAAGATTGACAGATGGATCGGAGCAGCATCTGCAGTGATACGGACGCTGTACCGGTCTTTTGTGGTGAAGAGGGAGCTAAGCTCTAAGGCAAAGCTGTCAATTTACCAGTCAATCTACATTCCTACCCTCACCTATGGTCATGAGCTTTGGTTAATGACCGAAAGAAATAGATTGTGGATACAAGCGGCTGAAATGAGCTTTCTTTGTAGGATCGCTGGACTCACCCTCAGAGATAGGGTGAGGAGCTCAGTCGTCCAGGAGAGGCTCAGAAGAGAACCGCTGCTCCTCCACATTTAAAGGAGCCAGTTGAGGTGGTATGGGCATCTGATCAGGATGCCTCATGGATGCCTCCCACTTGAGGTGCTTTGGGCACGTCCCACTGGGAGGAGACCCCGGGGCAGACCCAGGATTCATTGGAGAGACTATGTCTCCCAGCTGGTCTGGGAACGCCTTGGTATCCTCTCTGAAGAGCTGGAGCAGGTGGCTGGGGAGGGGGAAGTCTGGGCTTCTCTGCTTGAATTGCTGCCTCCGTGACCCAGACCTCCAGAAAAGTGGTAGAAGATGGATGGATGGATGGATGGTTTCTAATCATCCATCTTTTTTTATTCAGTTAATTTAGCCAAAGTGCCACTTGTAATAATCAGCAGTAAAAGCTGTAATAGTAAACAAACAATTGATTCTTTATTTCAAGATTTCAAAAAAATAAAATAAAAAAAAAAATGTTAAAAATTCATTAAATGCACTAAAATCAAAATGACTGCAAGAAAAATGACAATTTGTATATCTACAGATGTGGACAAATTTGCTGGTAACCTTCTGTTAAAGAAAGAAAATCCCACAATGGTCACTGAAATAGCCTGAAACTGACAAAAGTAATAATAAATGACATTTTTCTGAAAATTTACTAATGAAATTAATACATTACTTTTGAATTTTGGATCAACAGAATCATTAACAAAGAAAACTAATGAAACTGGCCTGGACAACAATGATGACAAACTTGTATTAATATTTTGATGCACAACCTTTTGATGCAATCAAGTGATTTCTGTAACTCTCAGTGAGACTTCTGCACCTGTCCACAGGTATTCTGGCCCACTCCTCATGAGTAAATTGTTCCAGCTGTCTCAGGTTTGAAGGGTTCCTTTTGAAGACTGCATGTTTCAGCTCCTTCCACAGATGTTAAACAGCATTTAGATCAGGCCTCATAAAAGGCTACATCACAATAGTCCAGTGTTCTGTTTTTAGCTGTGTGTTTTGGCTCATTACCCTGTTGGAAGACCCATGACCTTTGACTGACACTAAGCTTTCTGACAGTGGGCAGCACATTTTGCTCCAGAATGCCTCGATAGTCTTGAGATTTCATTGTACCCTGAATAGATTCAACACACCCTGTGCCGGAAGCAGCAAAGCAGCCACAGAACATAATTGATCCCCCTCCATGTTTCACAGTTGGTACAGTGTGCTTTTCTTTATATTTTTCCTTCGGTAAACATAGAGCTGATGTGACTGGGCCAAAAGCTCCAGTTACGTCTCATATGTGCAAAGGACAACCTCTCACAAACTTTGGGGCATGTCAGCATGCATTTTGGCTGCTTTTTAATGTTTTTTTTTCTGTCTGTCAATAATGGAGCCCTCCTTTTGTTCTTCTATGGAGTCTATTATTGTTCACAATGTGACCCATGATGTGATCAGAAAGTGGTGTATCATGACCTTGGAATTCAGCTTGAATGATTTTGGATGGTTTCCTAGACTCCATCCATCCATCCATCCATCTTCTACCGCTTTTCTGGAGGTCTGGGTCGCGGAGGCAGCAGTTCAAGAAGAGAAGCCCAGACTTCCCTCTCCCCAGCCACCTGCTCCAGCTCTTCAGAGAGGATACCAAGGCGTTCCCAGACCAGCTGGGAGACATAGTCTCTCCACAGAGTCCTGGGTCTGCCCCAGGGTCTCCTCCCAGTGGGACGTGCCTGAAACACCTCAAATGGGAGGTGTCCAGGAGGCATCCTAATCAGATGCCCATACCACCTCAACTGACTCCTTTCAATGTGGAGGAGCAGCGGTTCTACTCTGAGCCTCTCCCGGATGACTGAGCTCCTCACCCTATCTCTGAGGGTGAGTCCAGCGATCCTACGGAGAAAGCTCATTTCAGCCGCTTGTATCTGCGATCTTGTTCTTTCGGTCATTACCCAAAGCACGTGACCATAGGTGAGAGTAGGAACGTAGATTGACTTGTAAATCGACAGCTTTGCCTTAGAACTAAGCTCCCTCTTCACCACAACAGACCGGTACAACGTCCGCATCACTGCAGATGCTGCTCCAATCTGTCCTGTCTGTCAATCTCTGGCTCCATTTTCCCCTCACTCGTGAACAAGACCCCAAGATACTTAAACTCCTCCACTTGGAGCAGGAGCCTGTCCCCAACCCGGAGAGGACAATCCACCTTTTTCCGGCTGAGGACCATGGACTAGGACTTGGAGGTGCTGATTCTCATCCCAGCCACTTCACACTCAGTGGCAAACCGTCCCAGTAAGACCTGTAGGCCATTGCTGGATGAAGCCAACAGGACAACATCATCTGCAAACAACAGAGATGAGATCCTGTGGTCACCAAACATGACACCCTCCATTTCCTGGCTGCACCTAGAAATCCTGTCCATAAAAATTATGAACAGGATCGGTGACAAAGGGCAGCCCTGGCGGAGTCCAACTCTCACTGGGAATGACTCCTACCGAGTGTTGGCAATACAAACCAAACTCTCACAATGGTCGTACAGAGACCAAATAGCTCACAACAACAAGCCCGATACCCCATACTCCCGAAGCACCCCCTACAAAAAACCACGAGGGAAGCGGTCAAATGCCTTCTCCAAGTCCACAAAACACATGTAAACTTGTTGGGCAAACTCCCACGAACCCTCGAGAATTCTCGAGAGGGTAAACAGCTGGTCCGATGTGCCACGGCCAGGACGAAAACCACATTGCTCCTCCTGAATCCGAGGTTCAACCAACGGCCGGACTCTCCTCTCCAGTACCTTGGCATAGACCTTCCCAGGGAGGCTGAGGAGTGTGATCCCTCTAAAGCTGGAGCACACCCTCCGGTCCCCTTTTTGAAGAGAGGAACCACCACCCCGGTTTGCCATGCCAAAGACACTGCCCCCAACCTCCACGCAGTGTTGCAGAGGCGTGTCAACCATGACAGCCCAACAACATCCAGGGCCTTGAGGTACTCAGGGCGAATCTCGTCCACCCCCGGGGCCCGGCCACCAAGGAGATTTTTAACCACCTTGGCGACCTCAGCCCCTGTGATAGGCGAGTCGTCCCCCTCGTCCACAAACCCTGCTTCCTCTGTGGAAGGCGTATCAGTGGGATTGAGGAGCTCTTCGAAGTATTCCTTCCACCGCCCGACGATATCCCCAGTCGAAGTCAACAGTGCCCCATCCGCACCATACACAGCGTGGACAGGGAGCTGCTTTCCCCTCTTGAGCTGCCAGACAGTTTGCCAGAATCTCTTTGAGGCCGACCGAAAGTCTTGTTCCATGGCCTCACCAAACTCCTCCCATACCCTGGTTTTGGCTTCAGCAACCACCCGAGCTGCACTCCGCCTGGCCTGTCGGTACACCTCAGCTGCTTCGGGAGTCCCACAAGCCAACCAAGCTTGATAGGACTCCTTCTTCAGCTTAATGGCTCCCCTCACCACTGGTGTCCACCACTTGATTCGGGGGTTGCCACCACGAGATGCACCGACCACCTTGTGGCCGCAGCTCTGGGCCGCCGCTTCAACAACAGAGGTGGAGAACATCCTTCTTCAGCTTAATTGCCACCCTCACCACTGGTATCCACCACTTGGTTCGGGGGTTGCCACCATGGGATGCCCCGATGACTTTGAGGCCGCAGCTCTGTGCTGCCGCTTCAACAATGGAGGTGGAGAACATGGCCCATTCAGACTCCATGTCTCCAGACTCCCTCGGAATGTGGTTGAGTTCTTCCGGAGGTGGGAGTTGAAGACCTCCCGGACAGGGGCCTCAGCCAGACGTTCCCAGCACACTCTCACTATACGTTTTGGTCTACCAGGTCTGAATGGCTTCCTCCCCTGCCATCGGATCCAACTCACCACCAGGTGGTGATCAGTTGACAGCTCTGCACCTCTCTTTACCCGGGTGTCCAAGACATACGGTCGCAGGTCTGATGACATGATAACAAAATCGATCATCGACCTGCGATCTAGGGTGTCCTGGTGCCAGGTGCACATATGGACACCCTTATGCTTGAACATGGTGTTCGTTATGGACAAACTGTGGTTAGCACAGAAGTCCAATAACTGAACACCACTTAGGTTCAGATCGGGCAGGCCGTTCCTACCAATCACCCCCTTCCAGGTTTCACTGTTGTTGCCCACGTGCGCATTGAAGTCCCCCAGTAGGACAGTGGAGTCTCCAAGAGGAGCACCCTCCAGCACCCCAGTCACAGACTCCAAAAAGGGTGGGTACTCTGAAACATCATTTGGTGCATAGGCACAAATGATGGTCAGGACCCGTTTCCCAACCCGAAGGCGCAGGGAAGCAACCCTTTCGTCCACCGGGGAAAACTCCAATATAGAGGCAGCAAGGTGGGGGGATACAAGAATACCCACCCCTGCTCGTCACCTCTCGCCCGGGGCAACTCCAGAAAAGGCCAAGCTCCAGCCTCTGTCCAGGAGACTGGTTCCGGAACCGGAGCTGTGTGTTGAGGTGAGGCCGACTATATCTAGCCGGTATCTCTCAACCTTGTACACCAGCTCAGGCTCCTTCTCCACCAGAGAGGTGACATTCCATGTACCAAAAGCCAGTTTAGAAAGCTTAGGATCAGTCCACCAAGGTCTCCGCCTTTGACCGCCACCTAATCCACATAGCACCGGACCCCCATGATCCCTCCTGCAGTTGGTGAGCCCACTGGAGGACGGACCCATGTAACTCCTTCGGGCTGAGCCCGGCCGGGTCCCATGGGTGGAAACCCGGCCACCAGACGCTAGCCTTCGAGCCCCTCCCCCAGGCCTGGCTCCAGGGTGGGGCCCCGGTAACCCCATAGCGGGCGGGGTACACTGAATCCTTGATATAGAGTTTATCATGAGAGTCTGTTGGATCGTTCTTAGTCTGACCCTTCACCCAGGACCAGTTTGTCTTGGGTGACCCTATCAGAGGCAAATTGCCCCGGACAACATAGCTCCTGGTATCACTGGGGCACGCAAACCCCCCCACCACGATAAGGTGACGATCCATGAGGGGGTCACGATCCATGAGGGGTTTCCTAGACTCCTTTCTACAATACACACTATTCTTCTCATCAACCCGGGCTTGCATTTAAGATAAGATAAGATAAGGCTTTATTAGTCCCACAATGGGGAAATTCCAGGATTGCAACAGCACAGGGATAGCAACACTCAGAGCAATAGTTAAGAAGATACGGAAGATATAAATAAGAGCAGTGGATATACATACATACACATAAATATATAAACATACAGTATATACAAAGTACGGAGCATTGTAGCAAGTTGGAATAAACAGCATAACCGTCTACTTAGTTATCCTACATAGTATGAATATGTACCCATACATATTGTCACCCTCCGTAGCGACCGATATTGTCCTAGTTGTATATACTGGAGGGGACCATTGTGTAAGTCTATTGCGTCTTTTGCATTCAATACTATTAGGTCATCACGTTTTTTTGCTATCTGTGCAAGCAGCCCCGCTTAGGTTATACAGTCTGACAGCCGTAGGTAGGAAGGACCTGCGAAATCTCTCGGTTGCGCACCTAGGATGATGTAGTCTGCTGCTAAATGAGCTCCTCAGTGCGTTCAGTATGTCCTGCATAGGGTGGGACTCGGACTCCAGCAGAGATGACAGTTTAGCCACCATCCTTCTCTCTCCTATCTCCTCCACTGGGTCAGGGCGCTGCCCCAGGACAGAGCTAGCTTTCTTGGTCAGTTTGTTCAGTCTCTTCCTATCGGCTGCTGTAATGCCACTTAATGGCACTACCATCCAGCAGACCCCCGCCGGCACAGCGACCCCCGTTACAGCAGATATGGGAGGAGAATGAAGCCCAAAAGACGTTGTGGCTGAAACTCTGTCTGGGGCGGGGAAGGGGGGGGGGGGTGTAGCAGACACAAAATGCATATTGTAGAGTTGTAGAGGCTTGGTTGAGTCAGACAGCGTCTCAGTCAGGAAGCAGAGAGTAAACAGTAGACGGGGGGTTTAAAGGTGAATGTATTGTGATGTTGGATGTCATGCAGTGTTATGTGGAATGTCACGCAGATGTGAGATGAGTGGTGGGGATATAAAGGAGAACCATGCTTGAATGCTTTCATGCTTTCCTGTGTATGGATGATGTGAGAGTGTTAATAAAATTTCATCTGTTCGTAAACTGGCCTCATCATTTCCCACACTCTCCACATTAGAGAGTGTGGAGAGTGAAGAGACCCCATGAAGTCTCTTCTGGGGTCTGGGGTCTGGGGTCTCGGGGGTCTCTATGCCGGTGGATTGATAGCGGATTGATAGCGTTCCAACGAGCCAAAGTGCACAGACACACGAAGGCTCCTTTGGAGTCGTTTAGTATACCGGCTAAAAGATTCGACCATGTTCATGTGGACCTTGTGGGCCCCCTCCCGCCGTCGCAGGGGTGCACGCACCTTCTGAAAGTGGTGGACCGCACCACACGCTGGCCGGAAGCAGTCCCGCTGGCGGCAACCACGTCCGTGGACGTGGCGCGCGCTTTTTTGACAACATGTTTGGCGCGTTTTGGAATCCCGTCGGACATCACGTCCAATAGGGGCCCTCAGTTTGTTTCCGAACTTTGGTCCGCGATGGCCCGCAGCCTGGGTGTTGCAATTCATCGCACAACCATGTACAACCCACAGGCAAATGGGTTATGCGAGCGTTTTCACAGGTCACTGAAAGATAGATAGATTAGTTTATTTGACAGGGACAGTGCAATAAACATAGACAATTAATCAATGACAATCAATCTGATGTGTTGCACATAGAGTGTATAGCTATTAGCTAATTTGCAACTCTTGTCCCTGGATGGGCTTTAGAAAAGAGAATCAAGTAAAAAAAGAAAATACACAATAACCACATACATCAATGCAAAAAGATTATAAATACACAATTATAAATATTATAAATACTATAAATACACAAATATAACAACCTGATTCACATTTGCCTATTTCAGGCCTCCCTCCCTTCGTCACTCATTATAAACAAACACATTCATTCCTTCCCTTAATTCACTCTCACTTTGCAGACAATCAATTCATACATGAGTACATTCTTGTTTATTTTTCAGCCAGTTTTTAACCTTTTTAGTGAATGTTTTAAAGTCCGTTATTATTTTAATTACATTTGGCATTGTGTTCCAGATGTGACTGCCCTTTATAGAGAAAGCTGTTTGTCCAAATGTGGTTCTGCGGTGGGATATTTTACAGTTATTGTTAACAGAACTCCTGGTGGCTCTGCTGCTGTCCTGTCTTTGGACGAAACCAGCAAGTGGCTCGGGTGCTGATTTATGGAAACATTTGAACGTTAATTTCAGAAAACAGAGGTCAATGAAACTCTCAAAACTCAATAGGTTGTATTTTTTTAAAACATTACAGTGATGCCACCTAATGGACTTTTGGTCCAAGATTTTTAGGGTTTGATTATATAATGAACCTATATGTCTTATTGTGGAAGGGGCTGCTTGAGCCCAGACTGTCAAACAGTATGATATATGAGAAAAAACCATAGAATGCATATACAGTACAGCTGCTTCGTAAGGTATGTAATATCTAATTAATTTAAAGCAGTTCAGATTTTTTTTTACTGTTTTCGAAATTTTCTTTATATGAAGATTAAATTTGAGTTGAGGATCTAGTACAATGCCAAGGTATTTGAATTCTGTAGCTAAACTGATGTCATGATCATGTATATTAACTTTAAAACGTTGCAGGTTACATTTTTTGATTGAAAAGCACATTGAGACTGTTTTCTGAAGGTTCAGCAATAGATGGTTCTGGAGGAGCCACTCTTGGACATCAACCATACTTGTAGACAGTACATCTGCAGCCTGTGCTGGAGTCTTGGCAGCTATGTAAATAACTGCATCATCTGCATAAAGTTGGCATGTTGCAGCTGAGCAGTGTAATGGCAAGTCATTAATAAAAATGCTGAAAAGTAAAGGACCAAGAATGGACCCTTGTGGGATACCCATGCGGTTGTTTAAAAATGAGGATTTATCCTGGTGAACTTTTACACACTGTTCTCTATTCTGGAGATAAGATGCAAACCATTCTAATGTATCTGGGGAGAAGTTAAAAGATACCATTTTGGATAAAAGCAAACTGTGGTTTACAGTATCGAAAGCCTTTTTGAGATCTAGAAAAACAGCTCCTACCACATTACCCCTGTCCAAGGACTGTTTGACGTTTTCAATAAGGCAACAATTTGCTGTTTCTGTTGAGTATCCTGGTCTAAAACCAAATTGATGTGGATGAAGAAGTTGACTGTCTTGTAAGTAGTCTATCAGCTGTGTAGCTACAACTTTTTCAAGAACCTTAGACAGGACTGGTAAAATAGAGATTGGGCGGTAATTGCATATATCGTCTTTACTGCCTGATTTATGAACTGGTATGACGACAGCTTTTTTCCAGCCAGATGGAAATGTACTAGACGTAATGGAGAGATTAATGAGATGAGTTAGTGGTTTGATTAATATTTTGCTGTGCATTTTGAGAAAGGAGGTGCTCATATTGTAGATATCATTAGTTTTTGAGTTTGACAGTGTTTTAACAATACCAGCAATTAACTCCTCATTTACCTCATCGATGTGAAAAGAATCTGTTGGAAGTATGGAATTTGTGTTGTTGAGCACATTTGGCAGCATAAAATTTTTTGTTAAGTCTTCCACAGAGCCCACAAAGTATGAATTAAATTCATTTGCCAAAGTAGCCTTGTCACTGACGGTCTTGCCATTGATTCTCAGTTCCTTTACCCCCTTCTGATTGTTTTTTTTATTAGTTAAGTTATTTAAATGCCTCCATAGGGAACTGTTGTTACCCTTTGCATGATCTATCAGTTTATTGTAATAAGATACTTTTGATTTTCGCAGCTCATGTACCACTTTATTTCTTAAACTTTTGTACACAAGGTGATCATTTTGTAGTTTAGAGGTTAATGATGTTTTCAATGCATAGTCTCGCCTCTTCATAAGTTTTCTTATTTCATTATTTAACCATGGTAGGCTAATCTTCTGTTGTCTACTTTTAATTTGCTTTGTAAATTTTTCTATAGACTTTGTGATTGTTGCAGTTATAAAATTACAACAATCATCTACTTCATATATTGACATGAGCTGCTCCCAATTTTGATTCTCTAAGTAATGTTCAAACTCCTCATTTTTTGATTTGGGAATAATAAAATTTGATTTGTCAATATCGACTCCCCCAAAATACTGTAGTCGCTTTTTAGTAAGTTTTCTGACAGCAAGAACCATGTTATGATCTGAGAGACCAGTTACAAGATTATAGGTTCTGGTTATTCGTTCTGGTTTATTAGTAAATACCATGTCAATAAGTGTTCTGGATTGTTTGGTTATCCTGGTGGGTCCTTTGATCATTTGTTGATAGTTAAATTTAGTCATGAGGCTTTTCAGTTTCTGTTTGTCCTTTTTATCAGACCAGTTAATATTAAAGTCACCATGAATTATTGTTTCTCTGTTCTTCTCAAGTTGTTTAACCAGATCACTTAATTCATTATAAAAGGAAGAATTGTGTGATGGTGGGTTGTACACTACTGCAATGTTGAAATTCATTACCGGAGAGAGACATACATTAACAGCTAAACATTCGAGTGAAGTATTCAAATCAACCAGTTGACATTTATATTTCTCTTTGATGTAAATTAAAACACCTCCTCCCCTCCCTACCTGCCTGTCTTTTCTAAAACACTGATAGCCCACAATATCGATCATATTAGTGTCTATGTTCCTGACATAGACAGGAACAGTGTCTATGTTCCCTGAGTGCTGCCCAAAGCAGCACTCAGGGCTTCGTTGACGGATGCAAATTTGGTTGACCGGTTGCCGTGGGTTTTATTGGGGTTGCTTTCCGCACCAAAAGAGGATTTGGAGGCTTCCCCGGCTGAGCTGGTTTTTTCTCAGCCACTGCGGCTGCCCGGGGAATTTTTGCCAGATAATCCCGCATCGGACAGCTGCCCGTCTCAGTGTTTGCAGCGTAGTGCAGACACAGGCACACTGCCCGGCCCGGCCCACCACTGTTTTCCACACGCTTTTGTGCCAAAAACTTTGAAGAACGCGGAGTTCGTGTTCGTCAGACACGATGCCCACCGCCCGCCATTGCGCCCACCCTATGATGGCCCGTTCAGAGTGCTGGAAACAGGGGACAAGCGTTTTTTGCTAGACTTGGGGGGACGTTGGGAGAAAATATGCATAGACAGACTTAAGCCTGCCTTTGTAGTGTACCCTGCCTCTCGCCCAAAAGACGCTGGGATAGGCTCCAGCCCCCCCCCCCCGACCCGAAAAGGATTAAGCAGAAGAAGATGAATGACTGTTGTTGTGAAATGGTGCTATATACTGTAAATAAAGTTGAACTGAATTGAATTCCTTGGACAGCCACAGCAGAGACTGCTGTCATTGAGTTACTACCATGTTGCAATGTCATGGGACGTATGGATCTGTGATCCTTTTGCCCAGTCCAGGTAGGAAGAGCTATGCTATTTTATGGATACAATTTCATTGTTTAGGAAAGCTTTTTCATTTTATTTATTTGGCCTTTATTTTACCAGGTAAAATATTTGAGACCGATTCTCACCAGGGATGTCCTGGTGTGTCATCGTATGTACTTAATATTTGCTTTTATTCTTGTTCTTAATTCTATTTGTGTAGTGATTTTGCCCCGAGATGTAAAGTGCGTTATAAATGAAATAAATTATTATTATTATTATTATTATTATTAGGCTATATATAAACAAATGAAATTTAAATGAAATTTTTGGTTCCAAGGTTGTCATAGCCAGGAGCGGCACTGGGGTTAAGCGCTCATAAAATGCTCCTTACGGCGTGCGTCTCGAAAAGCCTCTGACAACCAAGTCCAACTCCTAACCTGCCCGTGTGGTTTAGTCTCTAAGCCCGGCGGAACTGCTTTTACTAATAGGAGAAGGAGCGAGGGCGGATCTCTGGCGCCTTAAAACCAGATGTTTCGGGTAGATGGTGGCTCGTCAACCTGGGAAGGTAGCACATCTAGGGGAAGGTAAACCCTGATTTCAAACCTCCGCTGCCTTGCGGCACACCCGGTCATGGGAAAGGCTTCGGGAGTCAACCCTGAGGAAAAATCCGGAGTCTGAGCCCCTAAGGCAGTTCTCTGTTGTGCTCAACATCGTTCTGGCAGCTCCTGCGATGGCGCTGGTGCCAAACTATAGCAGCCCTGCTGTTCCTTTGGATTCATCAGTAACGTGGAGAGAGGGGACATGCTGCATGGGTATCATCTTGTCCTCCATATCTTCCTGCCCAGGCTTGAATCCTACCAATGCCCAATGCTGGAAGGTAGAACACCGGTGCACATCGGCCTGTTCAGCCACAGGCGGTGCTGTTCCAGCAGAGTAGACGTTTAGGATTCTCTTCCATGGTCATCATAGACCGACGGAGGCCGACGACGAATGAAATTTTTAAAAAATCCTCTACCGGCTGATGTCCATTTCAGCACAACACCGATCTCTGTGAGATTGTTTCTGTTCATATTAATCTGTTCTGTCACCCCAAATGAAGTCATGTGCAGGGGGAAGCTTCTCTCTCTTCAGCCACGCACCGTCCGTTCTCCCCGGTGTCTCCTGGCACCGGCGATCACAGTCATCAGGTGCAGATGAATTAAGCTTTTTTGGGGGCGTTAAATCCTGGCGCATTTAGCAGGAGACTGACAATTGCAAACCTTTGTAAATCACCTTGCGGCAGTCATTTAAATACTCCCCTCCCTCAAATTTGTGCATTGACATGACCACTCCCACAAATACATATGCAATGAGGCCAGGAAAAAATGAATATAGTCCAAGACTTTCCACCGCTAATTTTGCCCTGTGCCGTTTAGTAAATCTCAACAGTGTCATATACGCCTCCATGAGGCGCAGACAGAGAGACAAGCCAACGCACTGGATGGAGTCGTGTGTTTAATTAACAAAGAATAGAAACAGTCCAAAGGTGCCAATAATACAAAAATGCCAAACAAAGATAAATTTACAGGGATTGCCTCAGAGCAAGGTGTGCTCTGAAGAAGCAGGAAACGCTTCAGAGGCTGGGAGGATTACAGGAAAAACATCCATGCAGACATTCAACAAAGCGACAATGATTAGGGAAACAGCACAGCTTAAATACAGGTGAATGTAATTAGCTAGAATGAGCACCGGTGTGGGCTGCATGACCTGAGCTGGCACAGGGAACAATAATAATTGCAATTAGCTGGATCGAAGAGGGAGGAGCGGCTGGACTGACAATCTGACAGGCGACACCCCCAAGCAGAGCAAAGACCTGGAAATCACCTGACAGCTGTCAACCCAACATACACAACAACAAACATAATCACAGTAAACTGAAAGCAAATACAAATAGCCATGGATCAAAACCAATTACAAAACAAGGCATGGCCAAAAATAACAGAAACAGAACCAGAGATAAAGGACGAGCTGAATAACATTAAAAGAAGCACAATACTGCAATAAATAGATGTACAGAAAAAAGCCACGAGCCTGGGCCGAGCAGGAATCCCTGCCCCAGCACATGACAGAGTTCCCCCCCCCCCCAAGCGGTGGATTCCAGACACCCCAACGTAACACCAACAGAAAAAAGAAAAAACCTACCCCCACCTCCCGGGCAGAGTACAACAATAACCCATCCAGGGTGGGCAGTGGGGGAAACAGGCTAGGAGGGCAAGAAACAACAAGCCCGCTCAGGACCCTCACCAGAAAAACACAGCGTTAAACCCCTCCCTGGCCCAAAGAGTTCGAAAGTTCGAGGGGCCGACAAAAGTCCCAGGTCCGGCAGATGGCGCAGTGACACAAGTAAGGTGGACTGCCGAGATCCTAGGTCAGCCAGACGGCCAGATGGTACAAGTCGGGTGGCCTGCCTGGGAAAACTGGCAACCCAACCAGGCGCCTCAGTTCATCAGGTGGCCAGCCTGAGTTCTTCAGCCACCAGCACAGGAGAGGTTGCCCAGGAGGTGGCTCCCCCACAGGGAGACCCAATGATGGAGAGGTGAGCCGAGGAAGGGGAACCCTGACGGCATCAGGCTGAGGAGAGGAGGAGACCACAACGCCATCTGGCTGAAGAGAGGAGGGGACCAGGAAGGCGTATGGCTGAAAAGAGGAGGGGACCATGACGGCGTCTAGCTGAGGAGAGGAGGGGACACCGACAGCCTCGGAAGTCTCGGATGGAGGCACGATTGCACCCATGGTGGCTCCAGGCTGGAGCCACGATTGCACCCACGGTGGCTCTGAGCTGGAGCACTGCTGAACCCGCGGTGTCTCAGAGCTGGAGAACTACAGCACGTGCGGTGGTTCCAAGCTGGAGCACTGCAGCACCCACGGTGGGACCCAGCTGGGCCAACGCTGCACCCACGGTGGGACCCGGCTGGGCCAACGCTGCACCCTCAGTGGACCCCGGGCTGAGGGGTAGCGCCTATGGCGGGCCCATGCTGGAGTGTAGCACCCACGTCAGGCTAATACTGGGACGCAGTGCCCACGAGGGTCCCCGGCTGGCATGCAGCACCCACGGAGTCTCAGACCAAGGAAGAACCGACACGACGGCCTCCGGCAGGGAACAAGCTGCACCCACGGAGGACCTAGCCTGGGCCATAGCTGCACCCACGGAGGTCCCGGGCTGGAACGGGACACCCAAGATGACCTCTAGTGGTGAACCTGGATCTTCGGAGACCTCTGGAGATGTTGGATTCTCTCCGGCGACCCTGGGTGAGAGCTCAGAAACAGCACCAAGAGAAGAGGGGTCAGGGTCGCCAGCAGCAGTGGAGCCTGACGAGGCGAGGCTCTCCTCACCAAGAGCCAGGCAAGATCACTCTAGAACAGAGAGGAGAAAAAACAAAAGAGAGCACTTGAGCTCGAGCTCCACCGCCATCCAGGACTCCGACGATCCAGGCAATGATGGTTCTCTGGGCTCGGCCCTCAGGAGGTCCATCTCAGGTTCCCACTCTGCTGCGGCAGCCTCCGCAGCAGGCATGATGATAATTGCAGCACTTGTTGCCCCAGCTGCAGTGACCCGTGCTGGAGGCTCCTCCGATGTGGAAGCTGGGGTTTAACTCCATGCTGGTACTGGAATTGGATCCTCCAGGGCCACGGGTTCCTCCATCGTCCGGTGGCTTGGTTCTGGGGCCGGCGGACACTCAGGAAGAAACAGAGGAGACACGGAGAGTATAGGAGAAAGTTTTGCAGCTGTATTACAGTCTAAAAAGGGGGGGATTTATTGGTGGGAGCTGGTGTGCAGGACCATAGTGGACCACGGGCTAATATGAAACCAACTTTGGATAGTAAACACAAGAAAAGTAAATTTCTCTCAGTGATGAACAGGCAAGACGGCGGATATGCGGACGGCAAAGCTGGATTCAGGAAAAACAATCATAAGAGCAAAAATGCGGATATATCACAAAATACCAGCAAGACCAATAATTCCTTGGAGATCTCTTCTATGGATGTAAATAAGGATGACGCCACAATTCTTTACGACTCATTGATATGTAAGGTTTGCAATAATGTTTTTACTGAAGCAGGAGATAAACTGATGGAATGTGAATGTTGTGAACTGTGGGTGTGCCTTGGTTGCTCAGGTATAAGTGAGAGTCATTATGATTTGCTTAATAATGCATTACAAGGACCACTGATACACTGGTACTGTGTAGACTGTAACCAACACCTCCCCTGACAAGAAGTTTTCAATGGAGGTTGATAGAATTGATGGTGAGATTAGAGGTATGAAGAAGGATATTGATAAGCTGGGCCTAGGATGTGACGTAAAACCTCAGCTGGAACTGCTGAAGACGGAGTTGAATAACCTCAAATTTAGACATGACGAGGATATTACTCAATGTGCAAATGTGGAAGATCTGTTGGAAGAAATGAGAGATAGGTAGAACAGGAAATTTAATTTGATGATCTTTATCTTACCCGAAAGCCAAGCGGCTGATATTGCGGACAGAAGGAAGGATGACCTAGATTCCATTAGGATGATGCTTGACAAGATAAAAGTTAAAGTGCCTCTATCAGGAATTGTAAGACTTGGTAAGGGAGACTCTCCTCGGCCTCTAAGAATTACTACAGCCTCGAAAGTGGACCAATACACAATTCTTAAAGCTGCATCAAATCTTCAGAAGGTTCCCATGTATAAGGATGTATTTATTAATAGAGACCTGACCCCTTTAGAGCAAAGGATGACGAAAAAGCTCCTGGAGGAGCGGAAAAGAAGGACAAAGGAGTCACAGGATGCAGGAGAGACCAGCACTATGTGGGTGATAAGGAAGGGCAAAGTAGTCAAAGGATGACCAAGAAGGGAGAAAGAAGAGATTTAGCTAACCTCAACATTACTTGTTTTTATACAAACAGTTCAATTAATTTGTATTAAAATTAATCTGAGTCAAAAAACCCAGGCAGGATGAAAAGATATGAGTAGATTTATTCTTCTGGCCAGGAGAGGTGATACAGGAAGTAGCCCCGAGTCTACCCATGCACACCTCTAAACCATTCATCCATCACTCAGTCCTTTATAGCTCTCAGTGTTGGTGGGAAGCAGGCGAGAACGTCCTTGACAGTCTAGCTCAGTATATCTGGAGAATAACAGATAGTCTAATCCCCCAGGAACTAGGGAGTCACATCTTCATTCACACAAGAAACTAACAGGATGAACCCAAAACAAGGATAAACAGTATGACACCTGTATAATCATTATTTTTCTGCTGACCTAGTCTCACACACACACTGACTCTGGGGCATACTGAAGGCCACATGAAGAGTGGTGGCTCAGTGGTGACCACCACCGGAGTGGTGGCTCAGTTGGTAGAGCATCCGCCCCACACCCGGGAGGCAGGGGTTCAAATCCAGGCCGGGTCATGCCAAAGACCATATAAAAGTGGAACATCCTGCCATCCAGCTTGGTGCTCAGCAATAATGGAATGGAGGAGGGAAATCTGTGGCGGCGCCTTGCATGGCAGCGGCCCTCTGATTCTGCACTGGGGTATGTGTGATTGACACTGTAGATAGGTAAAGCACAATCTCGTTCTACTGTACATGATTAGTTGTACGGTTGAATGACAGTAAGGGTGATTCAATAGTCACACATTGAACAATATGAAACTCACAAGTATATCAGACATGGATATATAAAAAGAATAATATGGATTTTTACTTTCACAAACGCTGATAGTCTGCTGAATAAAAGGTCGGAGTTTGTTGCTTCACTTGTACGTTATGCACCAGATGTTGTCTGTGTCACAGAGGTTTTACCTAAGCATTCATATTTTCAAGTACAAGAATCTGAGTTTGGGCAGTGCAGTGGCGCAGTGGTTAGCACTGCGGCAGCACAGCAACTCACCCTTGGCCGGGGGATCCTGGGTTCGATCCCAGCCTCCGACCAACAGTGATCTGTGTGGAGTTTGCATGTTCTCCTCGTGTCTGCGTGGGTTTACTCTGGGATTTCTCCGGTTTCCTCCCACATGCAAGTTATGTTAATTGGCATCAAACTGGGGATTCTAAATTGTCCTTAGGTATGACTGTGAGAGTGAATGGTTGTCTGTTTCTCTGTGTTGGCCCTTCGATGGACTGGCGATCTGTCCAGGGTGTACCCTGCCTCTCGCCCAAAGATGCTGGGATAGGCTCCAGTCCCTCCGGGACGAGAAAAGGATTAAGTGGAAGAAGATGAATGAATGAATGAATGAATCTGAGTTTCAGATGGATGGATATGAAATCTATAGTAATATAGTAGATGGGAAGCGTGGGGTGATGATCTATGCGTCACACAAAATAAAGGCCTCTCTAGCAGATAGTGTTGCTGACACCTTTGATGAGAGTTGCTGGATTAAAGTAGAGTTGGAGGGGAATGATAAACTTTTAACTGGTTGTATTTACAGATCCCCCAATGGTGATTCGGTGAATAATCTTAAACTTTTTTAATTATTTAAGGAATATTAGCAATAGAAAGGAATACAGTCACATACGTATTTGCGGGGATTTTAACTGCCCAGATATTAATTGGACTGATGAAACTTCACCTGATAATATTGTTAGTGTTGGCTTCCAACTGCACGAGTGTATTAGCGACTGTTCTTTTACTCAGCATGTACGTTATTTTACACATAGAAGAGATGACCAGAGACTTACTCTGATTGATTTAATCTTTACCAATGAGGACAGAATGATTAAAGATTTGACAATGGACGCTTCACTCGGGAAGAGCCATCATGTATCTTTAAATTAAGTTTTTTTGTTTTTTGAGGATTAAATAATCCACAAAGAAGCCCTTCTATGACAAAGGTGATTTTGAGAAATTTAGACATATGATAGAGGGGTATCCATGGGAGGACAACTTGAATGGATTAAACTGCAAGGGTAGTCGGACTCTTTTTGAAAAAAAAAATGACTGAAGGGATTAAGGAGTTTATACCTCTCAGGACAACCAATTATAATAAACCAGGCAGACTACTTTGGATGAATGCCAATGCATTGAGGAAGGTTAAAATGAAGACAGAAGCTTATAAGAGGTACATAAATACATTGGAGGGACGAGACTTCCTTCTGTATGCAAGGGCAAAGAATCAGGCCAAGTGGGAATGCAGGAAAGCAAAACAAGATTTTGAGAGGAAAATAGCAAAGGAATCTAAGAGCAACCCTAAAGCCTTTGATAAATATGTCAATGGTAAGTGTAGGATTAAGACAGGTATAGCGGACTTAGAGTCAGTACATGGGAAAGCTACGACTGACTTTGAAAAGGCTGAGGCATTTAGTGATTTCTTCATTAGCGTCTTTACTGAGAAGGATGCTACCAACATACCGGACTTCTAACTCAATCGCGATATTGGTTGTCATTTGGATGATCTGCATACAGGTATATCAGCTGAAGATGTCTGGAAAAGGCTTGATAATCTTAACCCTGGGAAGTCACTGGGGCCTTATGGATTGCATCCTAGGATGTTGAGAGAGTTGAGTGCTGTAATTTCTAGCCCCCTTGCAACCACCATGGACAGGTCATTAGAAGAGGGAGTGATCCACATGAGACGGAAAGAAGCTCATGTATCGCCGATTTATAAGAAGGGCCTAAAATCTGACTCTGGAAATTACAGACCAGTAAGCCTTACATGTGTGACCTGCAAGATTATGGAAGACATTGTTAGGGATGATCTGGTTGCTCACTTAGATGAGAATCATCTATTACATAATTGTCAACATGGCTTTGTTAATGGTCGCTCCTGCGGTACCCAGCTTCTTAGTTGTTTGGCTATTTGGACAAGAATGCTTGACGATAACTGGCCCATTGACGTTGTTTACCTGGTTCTTGCAAAGGCATTCGATAGCGTGCCTCATGAGAGACTCTTGGTGAAACTTAAAGGCTATGGAATTACGGGAAAATTCCTCACCTGGAGCCGGAGTTTTCTCGCAGGAAGGAAACAACGAGTAATTGCTAATGAGGCTGCATCCGGATGGACACATGTATTGTCAGGAGTCCCCCAGGGCAGTGTACTGGGCCCTCTATTCTTTGTCCTTTTTGTGAACGACATGCCGGGAACTGTGCATAATTATATTGCTTTGTTTGCTGACGATGCTAAGGTCTTTTCTGTTGTCAACAATGACCATCAACAATAGTCACTTCAGGACAATTTGGAACAACTGCAGGCTTGGGCCGAACGTTGGCAAATTAAGTTTAATGTCACTAAATGCAAAGTGATGCACCTTGGGAGGCATAATGTCAAATACAAGTATAGATTAGGCAAAGTTATCCTAGAGGAAACTAAGGAAGAGAAGGATCTGGGAGTATGGATGGATAATCAACTCACGTTTGATATCCACGTGGAGAAGCAAGTGAATAAAGCCAATCGGCAGCTGAGACTGATAAGACAATCATTTGAATTCTTAGATAAAGAGATTTTTAACACATTGTATAAATCATTTGTCAGGACTCACCTGGAGTACTGTAATACAGTTGTTTTTCCTATATATGCTAGGCAAGCAAAACTTCTAGAGGGCGTTCAAAGACGTGCGACAAAGCTGGTCCCAGGACTTCAGCATCTAGCATATACTGATAGGCTACGTGAATTGAAGCTTCCAACACTGCAGTATTGACGTGTTTGGGGAGACATTATTGCAGTATATAAGTACCTTCATGGCATTTATAGGGTTGATCTCTGTTCTTTGGAGCTAGATGATAGCCCCGTATTCACCAGAGGACATAGTTTGAAGTTAAAAAAAATCACGGTGATGTAAGAGCAGGCAACAGAATTTTTTTTCTAGAAGAGTTATTGAAACATGGAATAGACTACCTGAGGACGTTGTGACTGCTCCAACAGTGAATACGTTGAAGAACAGACATGATGCCAATTGGTCCGCACACCAGTACTCCCTGGAGTACTTTTATTAGAATAAGAATGACAGAGCTCAGATGACTGCTTAATGTGAGTCTCTCCCCTGGGAGGCAGACAAGGTTTATCATTACAAGATGGAACAGAATGAAAAAACACTTGCCTGACCTCCTGGATCTTTGTTTCCTGCTGCAGGTAACAGGACGCCCCTCCCTCTCTGTGTCAACAGCGATCCTGGCCCCCTCAATGGATAGTGGGGGAGCCAGCTCTGATGACAAGGAAGTGGGCATTTCCGGAGAAACCCTGGAGGACCTTTCGGCAGCAGGAGGGCACGTCATGGCGACGAGAGTTGCGGCAGGAGAGGAGAGAGTACCGGCTGACGAAACAGCCTGCAAGGAAAGAGAAAAAAAGGGGCTTTGCCGTGATAGTTGTCGGACCAGACGTCGGGAAAATGGCTGCCGCAGAGGAGGTGGGCTTTCTCCAGCAATCCGATGTGAGATGACGTTGTTTAACTGGAACTGGAGCTGGCGATGTGTGTGCTGGAACTGAGGAAGAGTCAGGTGAGGTAGGAAGGGAGAAGGTGGCGTGGAGGATGTCGGTAGCTTCTGGGCGATCCCATAGGCTGGGGAACACCTTCATAACTAGCGCAGTGCCATCTCGACTCTCTTGGACCATTTCGAGAGAACGGGAGGCCTGCGCCCGTGACCATATGTCCCCCAGGAGACACACCACCTGCCGCTCCATGTCATTAAGACCAGACGTGGTGTGCTCCAACACAGGTGTGAAAAAAAACACAAAAAAAAAAACAACAAAAGGGTGAAAAAAGAACACGCACAGACCCCACAGCTGGTTTTTTTCACGGCCGCTTCGTACTGTCATAGGCACCTCTACAAGGCAGAGAGAGAGAGAGACAAGTTCACGCGCCGGATGGAGTTGTGTGTTTAATTAACAAAGAACAGAAACAGTCCAAAGGTGCCAATAATACAAAAATGCCAAACAAGGATAAACTTACAGGGATTGCCTCAGAACAAGGTATGCTCTGAAGAAGCAGAAAAAATTTCAAAGGCTAGGAGGATTACAGGAAAAACATCCATGCAGACATTCAACGAAGCGGCAATGATTAGGGAAACAGCAGAGCTTAAATACAGGTGGATGTAATTAGCTAGAATGAGCACCAGTGTGGGCTGCATGACCTGAGAAGGCACAGGGAACAATAATAATTGCAATCAGCTGGATCGAAGAGGGAGGAGCGGCTGGATTGACAATCTGACAGGCGACACCCCCAAGCAGAGCAAAGACCTGGAAATCGCCTGACAGCTGTCAACCCAGAGAAGAGGACAATAAACAGCAAACTGAAAACAAATATAAATACCCATGCAACAAAACCAATTACAAAATAAGGTATGACCAAAAATAACAGAAACACAACTGGAGAAAAATGAAGAGCTGAATAACATTAAAAGAAGCACAATACTACAATAAATAGATGTACAGGAAAAGCCAACAGCCTGGGTTGAGCAGGAATCCCCGCCCCAGCTCGTGACAAACAGTAGTTTTTTTAACACCAAAACAGGGTTTTGCGATGGCGCAGCACGTTAGTAAATCTGCTGTTAGTCTTGAATTATCTTTTGTACGTTATATTAGCACAGTGTATTGCATTTTGTTCCTTGGCTGCATCAGGCTTATGATTGTTCTCAAAGGGTCGGTTGTAACTGTAAGACTATATGCACTAGATGCATGTATAGCCACCCCCCTCCACCTCATCTTTTTTCGATTCTTGATACAAGAAGTTGAGGTCCAGCAAACTGATCTGAACACCCAGGATTAAATAAAATGATCACAGACCAACACCATACCCAACATGGCACTGACGTTTGCTATAGTTGGTTAACTTCTAGTTAGTTTACCATACGCCCTTAAAATTCATTCCCCGTGGTAGTTTGCTTCAGTGTAAAATATGCCATTATGCTGAACATAAACTACAAGAGATGGAGAATGATATTGATCCTGATAACCACTTTTTCAATAATATTCATAATCATTGTGAAAATTACACTGAAAAGCAATTCAAAAGTCAAGTGCAACTAGATGGTAAACTATCAATAATACACTTCAGCAGCAGAAGTCTTAACAAAAACTTTCCACAGATTCAGCACCATTTAAAACAGCTAGACAGAAAATTTATAGCCATCGCAGTCTCTGAAACTTGGCTTAATGAAGAGCAGGCTCACCTGATGGCAATAGAGGGATATCAGATGTTTCATATTAACAGATCTCAAAAAAAGGGTGGTGGTGTTGCACTGTATATTGATGACCTGTATAGGTGCAAACTTGTAAATGGAATGTCCTTTGCACTACCAGGGATTTTAGAATGTGTTACTGATGAGATTGACCAAGATAAAACAAAAAATCTAATTATAAGTTGTATATATAGAACGCCCGGAACTTGCATTGAGACATTCAGAGATAAATTAGTCGAGCTGTACAATAATATTACTAGTAAGAAAATGGTATTAATTTGTGGAGATTGCAATATTGATTTACTAAATGCATATCAACAAAATGTAATTACAGAGTTCATGAATTCTATGTACAGTATGAGTCTATAACCCACAATAACACATCCCAGTAGAATCACACTTCACACTGCTACACTTATTGACAACCTGTTTGTTAATATTATTGATAAGAAAATAGAAAGTGGATTATTGATAAATGATATAAGTGACCATTTGCCAACCTTTGCACTTATCCATGGCCACACGGGGGCCAATACAGAAAAAAAATTAAAATTTAAAATTTAAAATTGTTCAGATACATACAACTAGGAAAATACCGGTCGCTATGGAGGGTGAGAATATGTATGGGCACATAATCATACCATGTAGGATAACTAAGTAGACGGTTGTGCTGTTTCATCCCATCTAGCAACAATGCTCTGCACTGTGTGTGTTTATATATTTACATATTTATTCCATCTAGCTACAATGCTCCGCACTGGGTGTGTTTATATTTATATATCTATATTTATTCCATCTAGCTACAATGCTCCGCACTGTGTGTTTATATATCTACATATTACTCCATCTAGCTACATTGCTCCGCACTGTGTGTGTTTATATACTGTATTTACATATTTATTCCACCTAGCTGCAATGCTCCGTACTGTGGGTGTTTATATATCTACATATTTATTCCATCTAGCTACAATGCTCCGCACTGTGTGTTTATATACTCATATAGTTATTCCATCCAGCTACAATGCTCTGGGCTGCACGGTGGCACAGTGGTTTAGCACTGTGGCAGCACAGTTTTACCCTCGGCCGGGGGACCGCAGGGATCATGAGATCGTGGGTTCGATCCCAGCCCCCGACCAACAGTGAGCTGTGTGGAGTTTGCATGTTCTCCCCGTGTTGCGCGGGTTTACTCCGGGATTTCTCCGGTTTCCTCCCGCACACCAAAAACATGTAGGTTTAGGGCGCTCGCGCATGCAGCGACCAGCAGCCGGTGGCTTGTCACCAAACTGCAAACCAAGTCTACCTACGGGTACAAATAAGTAACAAAAAAAAAAAAATTGCTCTGCACTGTGGGTCTGTGTGTGTATATATATATACGTGTATATATATATATATATATATATATATATATATATATATATATATATATATTTATAGTAATATGTACATATGTATATTAGCTGCTCTTGCTTGCTTGCTTTTTTTTTTCTTGCCTTCTGATTGTTGCTCTGAGTGTTGCTATCCCTGTGCTGTTGCAATCCTGGAATTTCCCCATTGGGGTACTAATAAAGGCTTATCTTATCTTATCTTATCTTATACAAATCACAAAATGCAATCAGTTCTTTTAAAGAGGACTTGCTGAAGCAAGACCAGACAAAAGTCTAGGTATCAGATGTAAATGAAGCCTATGACACATTTATGAACATTGTAACTCAGAACTCAGAACTCAGAAAAGGATTTATTGCCAAGTACATTAACAGTAAACAACTGATAACATACGAGGGATTTGACTTGACACTGAAAACAACATGCATTTCCGGTGACACGGCAGCGTCGATAACGCGCCTGCCAGCAGACTAGGAACAGGAAGCATAGGGAAGAAAAGGATAAGCACAATAGGAGAGAGCAAAAAAGCATTGATTGTCAGAATACCAGTCATAAATGATCAATATTATGATTACAAGAAAAAAAGCCCTCAATGCACAATTAGCAGACAATAGAATGTATACAAAGACACAAAGAGAGCAGTGAGTGAATGATCTTCTCATCAGTTTATTGAGTCAGTATGAGTGTAGTGTTGAGTGAAGGTGTTTATATCAGTTAAGAACAACAAAGTCTCTTCAGCAGGAGATGTTGTGTCTAGCGTCTGGCACTTTGTCCTTGAGCCAGGCAGCTGGCTGTCCATAAGAGTCAATGCAGCTCAAATATTTTGAAAACAAAAAACTGCAGATAATCTGGAGGACTTGATTGTAAGGGGCAGGTCAGATAAGTTGAATAGTACTGTTCCCAGAGAAAAAAAACTTTATATTCTCTTACAGATTAAGTACTTTAATCCTTCAGTGCTGGACGTTGAATTCTTCATGGACGGCTCTCAGCGTGATCATGATGTAATCCATTTTCCTAGACAGTTCTCCATTAGCCGCTGTCAGAGTCCTGCCCATTTGTTCAATTTGATGGTTAAGCCTCGCCTGGTCAGCATTTTGATAGGCTCCCTCCATCTTCATCAATTTGCGGTACACCAGAACAATCCCAGATCCAATCAGAAAGATTCCGATTACCATTGCTACGAAGATGTATAAATCTTCAGCATCTTCGATAGAAAGATCACACAGGCACAAGAGTTTCCAATTACTTGTGTCCTTCAAATAGCCCGCAGCCGCTGTCCCTGCGGGGCAAACTACCTCCCCCGGGGCACTTTTCCTCGTTGAAAAAATAGTGTCAATTGCATTCAAAGCCCAGCTTATTAAATCCATAATAACCACTCTTTATGAAAAAAAATTGTCCATTAGTAAAGAAAAAGCTTAAACATAAATTTGTCGATAAGCCATGGTTAACCAAAGGATTACAAAAGGCGTGTAAAAAGAAAAATTTATTATATAAAGCTTTCCTAAAGAAAAGGACAAAAGAAGCAGAGCAGCGATATAAAACATACAAAAATAAGTTAACATATATAATGAGATGTAGTAAAAGAGACTATTACAGTAAAGTACTGGAGAAAAACAGAGACAATATCAAAAATACATGGACAATACTTAACAATATTCTTGGAAATAAAAACAGAAATACAAGCTACCCAACCAATTTTTCAAAAAATAATACAACGACTCAGAGTGTGAATGCAGTTTCACCTGCAGATAAATTTAATAACGTTTTTGTTAACATTGGTCCTAATTTGGCTCGAGAAATACCCATTACTGCACCTACGGGTGATACAATAAGCAAAAACACTGCTATAAAAGACTCCATTCTCATAAAGAACACAGACCAGAGAGAGATCATTGAAATTGTTAAATCGTTTAAAAGTAAAACATCTACGGACTGTGATGGTATTGACATGCTCTTAGTCAAAACTATTATCGAATGCTTAGTGAAACCACTGACGTATATCTGTAACCTGTCTCTCCAAACAGGTATATTTCCCAATGCAATGAAAATAGCTAAAGTAATTCCGATATACAAGACGGGTGACAGAGGGGAACTTTCAAACTATAGACCAATTTCACTATTGCCGCAATTTTCCAAGATACTTGAAAAAATATTCTGTGAGAGAATTGACAACATAATGAAGAATAATTTATTGTGTGAGCAGCAATATGGGTTCAGACACAAGAGGACAACTGCATTTGGTCTAATGGAATTTATAGAAAAAATATCAACTGCTGTTGAAAATAAAGAGTATTCAGTTGGGGTATTCCTGGATCTTAAAAAAGTATTTGATACAGTGGATCATAATTTATTATTAAAGAAACTACAAAATTGGGGTATTAGGGGGGTAGCACTGTCCTGGTTAAGTAGTTACTTAAAGAATAGATATCAGTATGTATGTGTTGGTAACAAAAACTCACAGTTACTGAAGGTTACTTGTGGAGTCCTACAGGGTTCAGTTTTGGGGCCATTGTTATTCAATATGTATATAAATGATATATGTAAAGTCTCGGAAAAAATAGATTTAATATTGTTTGCCAATGACACTAATCTATTATGCAGTGGAAGCAATTTGGAACAACTTTTGGATACACTCAGAAAGGAATTAGGAAAGCTTAAACTGTGATTTGATTCAAACAAATTAACGCTCACTTTAAATAAGACAAAATTTATAGTTTTTAACAACCATCACAACAACTTAGTATCTAAACTCAGTGTAAATGGTGTAGAGATTGAAAGGGTAGCTGAAACTAAATTTCTTTGAGTAATAATTGATAATAAACTGTGTTGGAAGTCACATATTAATTATATTAAAGGTAAAATATCTAAATCAATCACAATACTACACAGAGCGAAATAATTGCTGAATCAGCCCACATTATATACTTTGTATCATTCATTAATACTCCCATACATGACATATTGTACTGAAGTATGGGGAAATACATATAAAACAAACATATATCCACTCTTTATTCTTCAGAAGAGAGCTATTAGAATAATAAACAAAGCTGCTTACAGGGAACCAACAAACCCACTTTTTCTTAAATTAAAAGCTCTCAAGTTGAAAGACCTGGTTGAATTTAAAACTGCAGTAATAATGTTTAAAGTGAAGAATCTATCACTGCCCGCAAATATCCAAAAGTTGTTCCAAATAAGGGAGAAACAATATCATTTCAGAGGAACATGTATATTTCAAAAACCTCCAGTGAGAACTACCACCAAGCAACACTGTGTTTCAGTGCAAGGAGTCAGATTATGGAACGATTTTGGACCTGAATTAAAATCATGTACAACGCTTGGGCAATTTAAACAAAAACTAAAGGAAGAAATACTCCAAACATATACACAAGATGACATGTAAAATCACATAAGGATTGTCATATCCAGTCTGTGTTGTGTTGTTGCTTAGTTTTTTGTCACATTTTGTCTTAGCTTTGTTCTGAATTGTAATCGCTCTTGTTTTGTTTTTCTTTTGAATTCTTGGATGCAATATGGGTGGGCAATATAAGCTGCGGCTTCAGCCATCACCCATTTCGCATAACTTATGTTGAACTGTATAATCAGAGGAGTTATTGTTTAATTTGACCTTGTTGGATTTTTTTCCCCTCTGTTATATTATTCTGTTTCTTTTTAATCTTTACTTTTAATCTATCTGAAATAAAGATTCATTCATTCATTCATTCACTTGTCTATATAGTATAACAGTGATACTCTAGCAAACCATTGTGAACACCCAGGATTAAATAAAATGTTCACAGACCAGCACCACACATGTGAAAGCTGTCCGGGCGGAACAGCTGTTGAAACACAGTGGACCAACAACAGCAGATGGCATGGCTCCCCAAATCATCACTGACTGTGGAAACTTCACACTGGACCGCAAGCATCTTGGATTCTGTCCCTCTCCACTCTTCTTCCCCATGCTGAGACTTTGATTTCCAAATGAAATGCAAAATTTACTTTCATCTGAAAAGAGGTCATCTGCTGGTATTGGTCCACTGTGTGTTATAAAGTCCAAAATCAGCACAGTCATCTACCAGGAAATTTTATAGCACTTCATGCTTCCCTCTGCTGACAACCTTTATGGAGATAATGATTTCATTTTCCAGTATGACTTTGCTCCTGCTCACACTGCCAAAAGTACCAAAACCTGGTGTACTTGATTGGCCAGCAAACTTGGTGAGCAGTGGTGGCCTAATGGTTAGGGATGTGGACTAGTGAGCGGAGGGTCACGGGTTTGATCCCTGGGCCAGCAGGATTAGAGCTGGATGGGACAGATAACATAGCAGTGTTTTCCCCACCCTCCTTATCCTATGGATGGATGTTCTGTGGAGACTGCAGTCTGCTTTTAAATTCTTGAGGCATTTGCCTCATGCTTTTCTTGGGGGATAAAGTAAGCATACTTGGCTCCGTGTTTGGTTTCAAAATGCCAACCTAACAGTGCTACCTCACTGCAAAGAAGACATTATGTCTTGTCCCTCTTCAGTACAAACTGATTCACTCTCCCATCAGTCTTTAATTTACCTTCCATCTGCATCAGTTTTTCTTTTCTTGCACATTTTTAATCCAACCCATCACTCAACTTGAAAACGAATGTAAAACCAAACTTATTTTGTTAATAATAATAATGACTAATGTCGAAACACTGCCGTCTGTAGTTGGGTATTGTCACTGAACAGATGACAGAACTGCATGTAGTTCAGTGTGGCTGTGCTCTAATGTGGAACACTATCTTCAAGAAAATCCTATTCTCTTTAATAACCTCTCACGGGTCACATAACATGACAGGATGGGTGGGATTCGGTCCGTGGGCCTGGAGTCTGACACATGGTGTGTGAGTTCAGATTCTCAACGTGTGCTTACAGAGCACAGCTTCGATAAGGCTCAGAGACATAAGTGGAGGTTACAGGCCACATGAAAGGCAAAGTCTAATGCCATTAAGTTTCACAACCTCAGTGGACTCAGATGAATCTGGAAAGCTCAATCAGTGACTAGAGAAGTCTAAAATCTCTCGAATGAATCTTAATTACTTAATTTGATTAGATCAGAAAGTGTTTAAAATGGCAGTGTTACATTCATTTTCTTCAGCCATTATCCACCTGGGGGTGGAGGAAGGGACGAGATTTTTGTTGTCTGGGTTTAGGCAGTATAATGGTCATGTTTACATGCATCCTAATAAACTGATTATAATCACATTTCTGGAGTTACCTGATTATTCAAGTGTGAAAAGAGTAATCAGGTTTTTCTTTATCAGGTAAAAGCCTTCATCAAATGGTGAAAATCAGATAAACACAAGAAACAATAATCAATTTACTCAGTGCATGTAAGCACATCCAATCTGCTGTCCAAGCACAGTGTTAAGCATTCTGAACATTACAACTGTAAATATGTGAAACACTGCTACATCTACTGTAACACTGTAAAACTGCATGATATGAAGAGCTTGGTGTGCTTTAACAGTAGATTGTGTTGCTGTCATATTGAGTTTGTTAAACCATTCTGAATGAGAAACTGATGAATGAGTTAACTAAGGAGAGGAAGCTGTAACAGGGACTTTTAAGTGGAAAGATGATTGCACTTTAGACTTATTAAATTGCTGCTATTAAGATGTGCATAATCTAATTGAAGACTACTCTAGCTGAAGCACTCCTTGTAACAAAACACTGGCTCAGGCTCAACTAGTCCGTTTCTCTGTCACAAGTTAATTACTCCCCCTTCATCTCCTCGTCTATTTCTGCATTTGCATCCAGAGCTGTCACACTCGTCTCCTGAAAAAGCTTGATCTTTCTCAGGAATTCTCACCCCCTCTCGGGAAACTTTTTTCACACAGCGCTATCACTTTAATGTTCACGCCAGCTCCCCTTTGATCACCGTTGCTTCCTTCTCTCGGCTTTGCCATCTGACATTTCTCCTTCCTTTTAAGTCTGATCATCATTTTCTATTCTGTCCAAGTCACCTGTCCTGCAGTCCAACTGGCCCTGTCATTTCTTTGGCCTTCTTTGGGGGCGGCTGTGGCACAGTGGTGTGTGGCTGACTACTGATGGAGGGTTTGGGGTTCGATTCCCACTCTGTCTGCAGTCTGCATGTTTAAGTGTCCTTGAGCAAGGCACTGAACCCCCAGTTGCTCCTGGAGGGTCAGGCCAGTGCCGGTGAATGGCAGCTTCGCCACCATCACTGTGTGAATGTGTGGATAGCAGGATCTGTAAAGTGCATTGGCCATCCAGAGATGCGTAAAAAGCGCTATATAAGTGAACACCATTTACCATTTCCTCCCTCCTGTCAGTTCTCTCATTAAGCAGGCCTCTTCAACACTTCTTCCTCCCTTCTGAGGAGCTCACCAGCATCTTACACCAGTCACATTAACACTGCAGATGTCTAGGATTTAAACATGTTGGAAACAAGCTTCACTGTTCCACGTCCAAAGCCAAAAAAACCCCAAACTGGTTCTGCTCCATCATCTAAACACCACAGAGACAGTAACAGATGATCGTGCAGTGTGGCTCTGTAGTGTGAACACTTAGTCACATGACACCGCTGTTAAACCTGTGAATGCCCTGTACTTGTCAACACGTCAGTGTGAAGAAAGGGACAGCAAGTGTGTGATTCTGGCTGATCTGCTGCATCCCAGATCTACTCATAAGTGTGCATGAATCCTGAATGAAAAGTGTGCATGTGGTTAATTTGTCTTATTTTAATGGGCAGTAGATTTGCGTGACAATATTTTGTCAGCAAGAATATTTAGTGGAATAAGTTTGTGAATTGCAAGGAACTGCAAGAAGAATAAACCTGTCCCAGATGGAAATCCATACCATCCTTGAGCAAGTGCACATAAGATAAGATAAGATAAGATAAGCCTTTATTAGTCCCACAACGGGGAAATTCCAGGATTGCAACAGCACAGGGATAGCAACACTCAGAGCAACAATCAGAAGGCAAGAAAAAAACAAGCAAGCAAGAGCGGCTAATATACATATGTACATATTACTATAAAATAAATATATACACACACACACACAGACACACAGTGCAGAGCATTGTAGCTGGATGGAATAAATATATGAGTATATGAACACACAGTGCAGGGAAAAGCCAGTGTGAACACACAGTGCAGAGCATTGTAGCTAGATGGAATAAATATGTAAATATATAAACACCCACAGTACGGAGCATTGCAGCTAGGTGGAATAAATATGCAAGTATATAAACACACACAGTACGGAGCAATTTTTTTTTTTTTTTTTTTTTTTTTGTTACTTATTTGTACCCGTAGGTAGACTTGGTTTGCAGTCTGGTGACAAGCCACTGGCTGCTGGTCGCTGCGTGCGCGAGCGCCCTAAACCTACATGTTTTTGGTGTGCGGGAGGAAACCGGAGAAATCCCGGAGTAAACCCGCACAACACGGGGAGAACATGCAAACTCCACACAGTTCACTGTTGGTCGGGGGCTGGGATCGAACCCACGATCTCATGATCCCCGCGGTCCCCCGGCCGAGGGTAAAACTGTGCTGCCACAGTGCTAAACCACTGCGCCACCGTGCAGCCTAATGTAGCTAGATGGAATAATATGTAGATATATAAAAACACAGTGCGGAGCATTGTAGCTAGATGGAATAAATATGTAAATATATAAACACACACAGTGCAGAGCATTGTTGCTAGATGGAATGAAACAGCATAACCGTCTACTTAGTTATCCTACATGGTATGATTATGTGCCCATACATATTCTCACCCTCCATAGCGACCGGTATGTTCCTAGTTGTATGCCGGAGGGGACCATTGTGTAAGTCTATTGCATCTTTTGCATTCAAAAAACTATTAGTTTGTTACGTCTTTTTGCTATCTCTGCGAGCAGCCCTGCTTAGGTTGTACAGTCTGACAGCCGTTGGTAGGAAGGACCTACGAAACCTCTCGGTTGTGCACCTGGGATGATGTAGTCTGCTGCTAAATGAGCTCCTCAGTGCATCCAGTATGTCCTGCATAGGGTGGAACTCGGACTCCAGCAGAGATGACAGTTTAGCCACCGTCCTTCTCTCTCCTATCTCCTCCATCGGATCAAGGCGCTGCCCCAGGACAGAGCTAGCTTTCTTAATCAGTTTGTTCAGTCTCTTCCTATCGGCTGCAGTAATGCCACTGCCCCAGCAGACCACTCCAAAAGTGATGGCTGATGCCACCACCGTGTCATAGAATGACTTCAGCAGCGCCCCTTGTACACCAAAAGACCTGAGTCTCCTCAGCAGGAACAGCCTGCGCTGTCCCTTCTTGTAGAGTGCGTCAGTATTGTGTGACCAGTCTAGTTTATTGTTCAGATGAACACCCAGGTACTTATAGGATGTCACCATCTCGATGTCTGTTCCCTGTATATTTACTGGTGCTGTGAGGGGCTGCCCATGCCTGCGGCAGTCCACCACCAGCTCCTTAGTTTTCCTCGCGTTGATCTGGAGACAGTTCCGATGGCACCAGTCCACGAAGTCCTGGATAAGCCCTCTGTACTCAGCTTCATCTCCATTGGAGATGAGGCCAACGATCGCAGAGTCGTCAGAGAACTTCTGTAGATGGCAGTGTGTTGTGTTGTGTGAGAAGTCTGCAGTATAAAGAGTGAACAGGAAGGGAGCCAGCACCGTTCCCTGGGGGGCCCCCGTGCTACTGATGATCGTGTCGGACACACAGTCCCGGGTTCTTACAAACTGAGGCCGGTTCGTGAGGTAGTCCAGGATCTGTGATGACAGGTGCTGGTCCACCCCTGCTCGCAGCAGCTTGTCCTTCAGGATCATCGGTTGGATGGTGTTGAAAGCACTGGAGAAGTCAAAGAACATGATCCTCACCATATTCCCGGGCTTCTCCAGGTGGGACAGAGAACGGTGAAGGAGGAAGATCACCACATCCTCCACCCCAATGCCATGCTGGTAGGCCAGGGGTGTCCAACCATGTGCCATGGAGAGCCAAGACCCTGCAGGTTTTACCTCCAACCAGTGTCTTCAACAGCAGATTTCTGTGAACTTCTTCCCACTGATTGCTGATAAGTGAAAACACCTGCTGAAGAGACTGGGTAGAAGAGAAAACCTGCAGGGTCTTGGCTCTCCATGGCACATGGTTGGACACCCCTGTGGTAGGCGAACTGGAGTGGATCCATCGCTGGTTCCACCAGGGGGCGGAGGTGAGCAAGGAGCAGTCTCTCCAGGGTCTTCATCAAGTGGGACGTCAAGGCCACCGGTCTGTAGCTGTTCAGGTCTTTGGGGTGGGAAGTTTTTGGTACAGGTACCACACAAGATGTTTTCCACAGCTGTGGTACCCTCCCCAGTTTCAGGCTCATGTTGAAGATATACGTCACAATCCCACACAGCTGGTCTGCACAGGACTTGAGGAGCTTTGCGCTGATGCCGTCCGGTCCCGGCGCCTTCCTCGCTTTGATCTTCCTCAGCTCCGTCCTCACCTGGGTCTCGGTCAGGGTCAGGATGGGGGGCTGTGTGTTGGGAGTGGGGGGGTGTTGGTGGAGTGGGGAGTGGGCAGCAGGACTTGATTTCTTTAGAGGCAGCAGTGGTTGTTGTGCAGACAGGGGGGAGGGCGGTTGGTCAAATCTATTGAAAAACAGATTCAGGTTGTTCGCCCACTCCCTGCCCCCCGTGGCCTGGGGGGAGGTATTCTGGAGCCCCGAGATGGTTTTGAGGTTTCTCCAGACCCCGCTGATGTCGCTCTGTTGCAGCTTGTCCTCCATCTTCTTCCTGAAGCTGTCCTTGCCTTCTCTGATCTTTCTCCTCAGCTCCCTCTGTACGGACTTCAGCATCTCCCTGTTCCCTGACCTGAAGATCCTCTTCTTCTCTCTCAGAAGTGTTTTTATCTCAGGGTTGATCCAGGGTTTGTTGTTTGAGTGACGCCGGTCTTGGTGGGAACGGATTTGTCCACACAGAAGCTGAGATAGCCCGTGAAGGTGTGAATGAGGCCATCGATGTCCTCACCATGTGGATCGCAGAGCTGCTTCCAGGCGGTGGCTTCAAAACAGTCCTTTAGAGTGTCCATTTTCTCCTCAGACCATAACTCCACAGTGTGCATGGCCGGAGGTTGTCTGTGCACTAGGGGTTTGTACACCGGCCGGAGATGAACCAAGTTGTGATCCGATCTCCCGAGTGGGGGGAGTTGTGATGAGGTGTACGCCTCCTTAGTGTTTGCGTAGAATAAATCCAGTGTTTTATTGTCTCTAGTGTGGCATGTGACATACTGGGTGAACGTGGGTAGAATGGGAGATAGTGAAACATGGTTGAAATTGCCTGAGATGAGGAGAAGAGCATCTGGGTGTTCTGTCTGCAGCCTGCTGGTTACTGAATGGATGACGTCACGCGCTGTCCCAGCGTTCGCCGTCGGATTTGCATAAACAACAATGCAGATCACGTGTGAGTGTTCTCTCGGGAGATATGTAGGCCTCATGCTAACAGCTAGCAACTCAATGTCTTTGCTGCAGTGTCGTTGTTTAACAGTGATATGTCCCGGTCTGCACCAGTTGTTGTTAACATACATTATCACTCCACCGCCCCTAGTTTTGCCACTGTCTGGTGTTCGGTCAGCTCGTATCATGTGAAAACCCTCCAGCTCAATGTTAGCATCTGCTGCTAGTTCAGTTAGCCACGTCTCAGTAAACAAAAGGAGAGAGCACTCCCGGTATGTGCTATCATAACGGGAGATAGCCGCTAGCTCATCTAACTTTCCCAGTATCGACCGTACATTTCCCATGACAACAGATGGAAGGGAGGGTCTGTACCTTATATTTTTTGTCCTCCGCCTTACTCCAGCCCGGCAGCCGCGGTGTTTTCGCCTCAGTTCTCTCGGTATGTTGAGTTTTTCCAATGGGACCGGGTGGCGGTTGAATGCTAGCAGCTCTTCCCTGCTGTATTGTATCCTGCTATAAACAGTGGCTCCGTCCACCGGCTCAGGAGACATTTGGGACGATCTGTGTGTCCGTGATATAAGTGGGGTGAAAAAAAAAAAAAAGACAAATCAAAAGAGAGAGGAAGGGAAAAAGACTCGGAATCGAGCCGCTGTTGCAAAAGGCAGCCTACTCGTGTGGCGCCGAGAGAAAAAAAATAAAAATAAAAAATACGCTATGCATCCCCATATCAGGGGCCCTTAATGAGAACTGTGGTCAGCATAAAATGAGCTGGAAAAGTACAAGTCAGACAGAAACAAACCAGAATAATGGTATGGACTCCTGGTAACAGTAATAAAAAGCTATCATAAAAAGATCCAGCATTGAAATGGAGGACTGCAATAAGCCAAGGGCCTTCATTAGATTCTCAGTGGTCTGTGACACTTATCTAGATTTTCCCTCACCACACTCCCCATGTTCTATGTGACCAAACTGCTTAACTGTAAAAGAAACCCCAACTGAGACAGTAAACGATGTTAGTTTGACATCCTGCCCTCTGTATAAGTGCCAAGACAACCTCTCCATCTCTATACTGGCTCCACAGGGCTTACCCATCTATCACTGGTGCACCAGGGGAGCATCTGGCTCACTTCCAGCTTTAATGACTCATTAGGGGCTGTTGGTACATGGGCTGAGAATCACTCAAGCAAAGTGGGAATGTTAATTCACTGAGCCACCAAACTCAGAGGAGGTTACAGTTCACCTTGTATGTTAATTAAAATGGCTTTGTAATTGCTTATGTGAGTGCTGCTACGGGTGGCGGTGTGGAATTCTGTGTGAAGAGATTGACACTGCATCGGATATGAAACAAAACACTAAACACTGTGTTTTTGCACCAGTGTTTTCTTAGTTTCTATCAGTGCAATGTCTGTTTTATATGCTTTGTGTCACACTATGCTTTTATTTAACCTTTATTTATACAGGAAAGTTCCACTAAGAGGTAACCCCTCTTTTTCAAGGACAACCTGTTCCCATTCACACCAGGAAGCTGCCCAGTACAACCACAGACTGACCTGTGGCCACTGAGCAGCTCCACTGGGGCAGTTGGGATTAAGGACCTTGTTCATGGGCACCACAGTGGGGTTTAGGTGGGTGGGGCAAACACGTCATCTGTCCCACCAACATCTGATCCTGCCGGGTTGGGGATTGAACCAGCAACCCTCCACTCACGAGGCCACATCCCTAACCATTAGTCCACCACTGCTCCATGATACCATAATCACCGGTATTACCAGTAAACCATAATTACCAGTAGACAGTGCACCAGCTTTGTCCTGGGAGGAGGAGGCTCATTTCAATGAGGCATGGCAGCGCGCAATCTCATGTGCATAGGTATTATGGTGCATTTTAGGACAATGTATTTCTCATTAGGAAAAAAGTTATCTGTTGTCATGAGCACATTGTTTATTGCCATTTCAACGTCAACTGTTGAAATTTTGAAAGCTCCGTAACTCATGAGGGAACACAGCATGTACTGGGCTTTTTTTTAATGGAGAGAGTTGCAACAGTTATTCTAATTATAATATGATGATACACTGAATAATTTGTTATTCCATCCACACTCTCTGTCACGAGGTTGAGTACGGTGCATCACCGGGCTAAGGCTCTTAACTTATATCTAAGTATTTTCTGTATTTTTCCAGCATTGTATTATTTTCCTGTGTATTGATTCTAGATGTGTTCTTGGCTGTCAGTTGTTTGATGATGTTTTCTTGCCCTTATTATTATGACAATGATTCTGTCAGTATTTTTAGATTCCTGTTTTACTTTTGCTTTCAGTGTTTATATTTTGTTTCTTCGTGGCATGAGCTTCGCACCTGTTCCAGGCACTCCCACTTTGTCATTATCTCGTCCGTGTGCTTAGTGTTGGTAATTTGATCACCTGCCCGCTCATGTGAATCCACAGCTGCCATCAGTTATGTTCTCAGTATTTAAAGACCGTTGTTTTTTTCTTTTCAATGCTGCAGTCTTAGTTTAACTTCCTCCTCGCCACCAGAACCCCTTCCCCATTCTGGTGAGTTTGTGCTGTTCCAATATCTGTAAGCTCACCTTGTCGTCTGTTTGGATTTTTGCTTTATGCAGTTTGGAACTTTTGTATTTTGTTATTAAATTCCACAAACTGCAGTTGGCGCATGTGTCTGTCGCTCTGCCCCGAGGGGCCATTCATGACACTCATTTTAATTGCAGACTTACCATTGATTAAATATTAATGTATGATTTTTAGGGCAATGACTGAATGAAAAGGGAGCATGTGTGTGTTCTGGTGTGGATGCAGCGCACGGGTGGGGGAAAGGAGTGTTATTCCATCCACATTTTCATTTCATCACAAACTTATTAGGCATTAATGCAATGGATGGCAACAGAGGTCCACAGGCTCCTGAGGGCTCGGGACACAGCCTTCAGGGCCAGCGACACTGCAGGACTAACAACAGCTAGGGCTAACCTCTCCCATGGCATCAAGGAAGCAAAACGACAGTACAGCAAGAAAATATCCAGCAATTTCAGCAACACCAGAGATGCACGTTCTCTCGGGCATGGCATACAGACCCTCACCAACTACAAACCTCCACCTCAGACCTATGTGAGTGACATCACATTGCTTAACAACCTAAATGACTTCTTCGGCTGCTTTGAAGCACAAAACAGCACATCAGCACAGAAGACCACTCCTCCAGATGAGCAAGCCATGAGTCTGGATATGGCTAGTGTGAAGAGGACCCTCTGCAGGATCAACCTATGCAAGGCAGCTGGTCCAGACAACATACCGGGTCGTGTCCTGAAGGACTGTGCAGAGGAGCTCAAGAATGTCCTGGCCGACATCTTCAACATCTCCCTGACTTAAGCCGTTGTCCCCACATGTTTCAAAACTGCCACCATAATACCAGTACCAAAGAAGCCTGTCCCACCCAGTGACAATGATTACTGGCCCGTCGCACTGACCCCTATCATAATGAAATGTTTCGATCAGCTGTTCATGCACAACATCGGCCCATCCTGCCTCCCTCCCACGACCCATCTCAGTTTGTATACAGGTCAAACAGACCCACAGAAGATGCCATTGGTGCTGCTCTCCACCCAGCCCTCACCCAACTGGACTCAAAGAACTCCTACGTGCGAATGCCATTCCTGGACTTCAGATCAGCATTCAACATAATCATCCCCCAGCACCTGATACAAAAACTCAGACTCTTGGGACTCAAAACCTCTCTCTGTAACTGGGTGCTGGACTTTCTCACAGGGAGGCCACAGAACATGAGGGTTGGCAGCAAGACATCCAATACTAACACACTGAGCACATTGGCCCCACAAGGGTGCATGCTCAGCCTGCTGCTCTTCACCCTGCTGACCCACGACTGTGTACCAGCCTATAACACCAAACACATCATCAAATTTGCATATGACACGACGGTGGTGGGCCTCATCACCAAGAACAAGGAGGCCAACTACAGAAATGAGGTGAGCCAACTGGTCCAGTGGCATAAAGACAATAACCTCTTCCTGAACGTGGGAAAACCCAAAGGAGATTCTGGGTCAGCTTCAGGAGGGGACACACACAGCACCCCTTCTCTGATCATCGATGGAGCAGCTGTGGAGAGGGTGAGCAGCACCAAGTTCCTGGGGGTGCACATCTCTGAGGACCTCTCCTGGTCCAACAACACCACATCACTGGTCAAGAAGGGTCAAACTCGCCTCCATTTCCTCTGCAAACTGAGGAGAGCACAAGTCCCACCCCCCATCCTGTGCTCTTTCTACCGGGGCGCCACGGAGAGCATCCTCACCAGCTGCATCACGGTGTGGTATGGAAGCTACATCGTCTCCTGCCAGAAGACACTACAACGCACAGTGAAAGCTGCCGGCAAGATCATCGATGTCCCTCTGCCTCCCCTCTCAGACATCTACCTCACCCGCAGAGCCATCAGCATTGCAGGTGACACCTCCCACCCCTCACACTCCCTCTTCAGCCCCTTGCCCTCCCGGAAAAGGTACCGGAGTCTCCGGGCCCGCTCCACAAGACTGCGAAACAGCTTTGTTTATCAGGCCATAAGGACCCTGAACTCTGTCCCTCCCCCTGAACCGTAATGCACTTACCCGCATAATAACTACCTCAGTTGTTGGCACAGAAAGACTGGCACACCAACAGTAATACATCTGCTGCTGTATGTCTCTGCACTTTACCGCAGCCATTTGCACAAATGTCATATCTGCTGTTGTCTGTCACTGCAATACTAGTCATGTGCAGTCCTATCTGCACCTACACTACCACACTGAACTGCAACTATGGGTATTACATCTCTAGTTTTCTATATATAAGATTGCTGGGTTTCATCATTATTAATCGCTTATCTCTATTTGCACTATGGGAGGTCTGGGTTCATCTTTTGTCACCATTTGCACTACTGGTTGCATTACTATACATAGACTGGTGTTTTTTTCATCCTTATCCATTTTTCTTTTTTATATTGTGCACACCACTGAAGAGAACAAGAAACACCATTTCAATTAATCAGTAGTAGTATTGACAAATAAAATCTTTGAATTTTGAATCTTAATGTGCTTATTTTTAAGGGAATGAATGAATGAATGAATGAATGAATGGACGAATGGATGAAAATGAATGAACGAACAAACAGGGAGCGCATTTTACTTTCATTGTAACTTTCAGGAGATACAGGATGTGCGTCTACATCTGCCTTGTCTGGCGCGGGCTCTGATAGGGTCTGGACAGACCAGTGGTTCAGTGTCCTCACCAGCCAGTGTTTTCTTCTGTTGGGAGGAGAGAGAGGGTGACCAAGTATGATTCTCTCCATATAATCTATAATGTCTGTGTACCCTCAGCCATCTCCTTCTATTGAGTTTTTGTCCATTTGCTTCTCTGTGTGTGTGTCCTGTCTGTTGTAACAAAAAAATGCACACTCACATTACACACAAACTATGCACCTGTACCCTCTAATATAGACTATTCCAGATCATCTGAAGTAAGATTTTTTCACTACACAAAGAAAAAAAGCAGTGTGTGAATTTATGAAAATTTACCCAGGCACTGTCCTCTTTTCCTAAAGTTAATTCCTGCTTAATGCTAGGCAGCGTTACCATCTCGTGCATTTTTGCTCAAACCTACTCCCTTTGGCCAGGACAACACCAGTCTGAAACAAGCTATCATGATTAGAGTTCCCTTTAGATAATGTGCCTCTGTGCATTAAAGGGATGGGCAGGAGAGCTTTGGATTGGATCATCCAAAACACACCTCTGAATAACTGGACCAGCCTCTTTGCACTGTTCACTGGTGCATAGAACGTTTTCCTTCATGCCTGTAGGATGACTTCAGAAAGTCAAAAAGGCCTGGACACCAGAAGAAGATAACAGTGGTGGATGATCACAGGATCCTTTTTTATGGTGAAGAAAAACCCTTTCACAACATCCACCCAAGTGAAGAACACTCTCCAGGAAGTAGATGTATCAGTATTCAAGAAGAATTAATGAGAGCAAATACAGATGCTTCTCCACAAGGTTCAAACCACTAATCAGCCTCAAAAATAGAAAGGACAGATTGGACTTTGCCAAAAAAACATCTTCAGAAGCCAGCCCAGTTCTGGAACAGCATTCTTTGGACAGATGAAACCAAGATCAGCCTGGGAAGAAGAAAATATGGAGAAGTCTTGGAATGGCTCATGATCCACTCTTCTGTAGAACATGGTGGAGGCAGTGTGATGCATGGGAATGTAAGGCTTCCACTGGTGCTGCATCACTGCGTGTGTCACTGGTGCTTCTTGATGATGTGACAGAAGACAGAAGCAGCCGGAGGAAGTCTGAAGTAGTACTCAAACTGCACAGTGCAACATTAAGCATATAGTACTTTTACTTTTCCCCCAGAAGTCAAGACCAAACACTGCAATCACTGTGTCCTCACCTCTGTCTTTGTGTGTTTGTTTCAGCACATTCCCAATAATGAGGGTTCTACATACTCTTCATTTTTTTTATTGAAAAATTAAGGGTCCAGCCCAGTGAAGCTGAAATCTTGTCTTTGAGTGCCTTTTTAGAAATGTGATGTGTACACATTGTAAAGAGGCAGAGCCTAGAGTGTGATTGTTTCTTAAAGCAAAACAAGTAAGTAGTAGATGAATGTTAAATTAATAAAGAAAAATTAAGAAAATCAAAATTCCCCAGATGGTCCACTGCTAATCTCGCTCAACACGGACCGGCTTTGTTTGGCTCCAGTATAACAGGCGTTATTATATTGGTTATCAACTCTCTTTGCCAACTCCAGCATTCTATTTCAAGATTCTGAAGCCAGTGGCGGAGCTAGGAAATTTTCAGTGGGGTGGCCAGGATGGGTATGTGATCAATTTGGGGTGGCTGAGAAATCGGTATTACACAAACTTAATGTTTCTTGCAAAACAAGGGGTTATATAAAGGTTCTCACTCTTTAGTACTGTATTTACTGTATATATTTGTACTTGCTATTAAATTTTGTGTGTAGAGTTGTACTGATTATTGTAGGAATTTTATGTAGGGCCTCTCACTGAGGAGACAGTAAATGACTTTGTACATCTTTGTAATGTCAACATGATGAGAACTGAAGCAATCTGTTCTATTCTTAAGTACAAACAGCCCTCAGTACTGCTCACTAGCGCTCTAAGAGTTTAAGTCAGTTAGAATATTGTGAAAAAGTTAATGCATTTTGAAAATTTAAAAAAATTACACTTTAATATTGATTACATAAACTGAAATATTGCACACCATTTGGTATCCTAATTTTGATGACCATGGCTTATGTTCTGTGGAACAGGAACCTGCTGTAAACCAGTTCTTAAGTGAGTAAGGTCTGTTACTGTAACTTTTATTACTTTTAACCTTTCCCGTTTAAATAATAAAGTATAAATAAATTACACATCCTGACACTGTGATTTACTGAGATACACTAGATGGAATTTCCCCATTGTGGGACAAATAAAGGCTTGTCTTATCTTAACAAGTTCAGACATCTGAGGTCTGTTTTAAATAATCTGACCTGGCTCTGTCTGATGGAGAACTACAGAAGTAAATCAATTACTGAATGAACAGTAACCAAATAAACAGCATTACCAGTGTATCTTAGTAAATTACAGTAATGTGAACAAGGTTTTTACAATATACTGTAATTCAAAAAGAAACTTATTTATTCAGTATTGATGACATGCACAGTGAAACACTTGAAGCCTTTGTTTCATTTGATTTTGGTGATCATGATTATAGTTTGCACCAACCTTAACACCGTCATGATTATTCCTACCAAACTAAAAACTGCCTTTATTATAAAGCCTGCTGTAATTAATAAAGCCATGACAGACCTCTGAGTTATAATAACAAAAACACAGAATCATTTACCAAAATGTAAAATGATTCTTCCTGGTTGACTCTTACTGCAGTCAATTTTCTTGACAGAAAACATTCAACAAGAGCACTCTAACATGAGTGCAATATGCCCCGCCTCCGTTTTCTTTGAAGATCCCAGTACGTACTGACTACAGAGCAGTTTTCAGGGTTAGCCTGTGCACTCAGTTTGGTGACCCTAGCTTTACTGGTTGTACAGTAATAAGGCATAAGGAATGTTAACCTTGACCTTTGACCCCAAACCCATAGTCTGAGGTCAAGATCCCAAACTGAACCTGTGTACTAGGTTTGGTGGTCCTAACTTTACTTGCTTAACAGTAATAGGAGACTGAGCATTTACCATCCTGCAAATGGAATATTAAGTTTGACCTTATGACCCCAAACCCACAGTCAGGTCGGGGTGTAAGTCGTCCAAGATGTGTATTAGATACAACTACTGCATCGATTTGAAAAGCCTACATCATTTCTTTCAGTCGTTATTGTGTTTAGAAGATTTAGAGAAAATCTGGCCTCTGACCTTTGACCTCAAGATCATCCAATCAGAGGCAAATTGCAATATGTGCATCATCACAGGCGAGTATCACAGGTGAATTAAAGCTTTTCATCAGCCATTCAGCCTATTTAAAGGACGTTTGGTATCACTGAAGGAACATGAAGCCACAGCTAACGAATAATGGAGTGGAAACCAATGGTGAGAGAGCTCTGTCCTGATATGAAGATGCTCATTGGCCCTGCTACTGAGAGCATCAAAGTCACACTTGATTGGCTGACATACACTCCCAGATTTCAGATCCCAGACAACATGGCAGAAGTGTGAGTAAACTTCCTCTGATATTTTTAAAACAAACCAGTGAACGTGTTCACAGACATTTCGGAATGAAATAAGAAGTGCAGCTAAAGAAAGTTATCTGACATCTCCAGCTGTTGCTTTAACTGTTGGCCATGACATATCATATCAGCAGTCCAAACGTCTCAGTTTAATACTAATGTGACGGCTGCCCAGTAGAGCTGTTTAAGTCTAACACTAAATATATCTACACCATTCTACAGAGGGATTAAAGCATTTCCTTTTACTGAATCAAAGTAAAATCACTGACAACAAGTTAATAGTCTGTGATAAATGACAATATTCTGCTCTACTGCATATCACCATAACACAAAACCTGGGAGCAGATCAAAAAAATCATAATTACAGTGTAACTTTATGTGACAACTACTGAATGAATTAAATTCCTGTCCTGATGACACAGATACAGTTTAGTGACTCTAACTGTGTGGCTGGTTGCTGTTTGATGGGTTCTAATGTGATTCAAACATTTGCATCTCTCTCCCTAGAGCTCCAGCTGAGGGAATATCTTTGCATCATTCCTCTCTGGTAGGGGTGCTCAATACGTCAATCGCGATCGACTGGTAGATCGCAAAGGCACTGCGGCTAGATCGCATGACATTAATTTTTTTTTTTTAAAGTTTTTAATTCTATCGCCTATCCTCCCATCTGTCCTCTTATTGGCATTTACCATTTGATTAATGTACAGGGCAGCCAATTAGGAGAGGTCCTGTCCCCTATGTGTCACAGGTCACCCTGCATGAGCAATCAAACACACTAGCTAGCTACTGCTAAACTCCAGCGAACTGTGACCGTCTTAGTGCTTCCTATTTCGATCAACTAAAGAAAGGATATTAAAAATGAGTGGGGAAGCTGAACCCAGTAAGAAGACAAAAACTTACCACTTCCATACAGAATGGGAGGAACATTTTTTCACAATGTCTTTTTCAAAGTGTATTTGTCTGATCTGTCAATCTATCATTGCATTTCCAAAGAAATGTGGAGAGGCACTTTTGAACCGTTCATAAAAACTACGACACTGATTGCCCTCCGAAAAGTGAGCTGAGACAAAGAAAGGTGAAAGAACTTAAATCTCAGTTAATCAGACAGCAGTCATTTTTCACACAGTTGAATTCAAAGGCAAAGGCAGCCACTGAAGCATCATTCCGGGTGAGTCATTGCATTATTATTATTAAGCATGAGAAGTCCAGTCCAAGTGGCCTTCGTTGGGGCAGCGGAGTCGTTTCGGGATTTTAAAAACAAACCAGAAATATTACCTTCAATCAAAGCTCTTCAGCTATCAAGAAGTACAGTTACACGGTGCTGTGAAATATACAGAAAGAGGAGCTGTTAATACTGCCCATGAAAGAACACACATGAGGAAAAGACATTTTTCACTCTTTCAAAAACTTTATTGAGAAAACCCAGCTACCATGGGTTGTGGGTCCACGAAGCACCGACCGATCCCGACCCGGAGAGTGGTAGATGTGGTAGATGAGTGGTAGATGGCGCAGTGTAGAATCAGGAAATGCCTGGTACCCTGGAGAGTGAGCAAGACCAATATCAGCCAGGGTCATCACAGGAGGGTCCCTGTGCCAGAGCCCAAGTCGCCCTGGACAAGAGTACTGGGCAGCACGGCAGGATGCCTGTGACTACAGGCAACATCGAGATGCTGGTTTCACCTGTTCACTGGCCCACACCTGGCCTCGTCCTTGGCTTCTTGTTCTGACATAACATTTTTGCAGAATGCTCACATTCAGCTTCCGACATAACACCAGTGTGTAAATTGGTGTCAATCACCACGGATGGTGCACCCGCAATGGTAGGCCGGTCAAATGGATTTATTGCAAAGTGCAGGGAGGACAATGATTTCCCCGACTTCCTTAATTAATCTCATCCAGTGGAGGATGAGATTTTGACAGTACAGGCTGACATTGAGCTTAAGTCCAGGGCTCATGAACAGTTTTTAAACTTATTCACAGAGGAAAAGTATCCAAACATGAGGAAATATGCTACCTCCTTGACTGCATTATTTGGCTCTACTTATTTGGGCGAATCAGACTTTTCCCACATGAAGATTATTAAGTCCAAATACTGTTCCACCATGACTGATGATCATTTGGAAGCCTGCTTGAGACTAGCTACCAGCAGCTACTGTCTGGACTATGCAACCCTGGCTGACTCCATCCAATGCAAGTCATCAGAGGAAGGTAATGGTTGTAAATGTATTGAATTGTATTGTGCCATGAGGGTTCATGCAGTTATACAATGTATGGCGTACATTGTACGCCAACATATATTGCAATATTTGGCATTTTTTAAATGTAGGAAGGTCATTTTAAAAGTAACTCACAAGCCAAAAAAAGTGTGGGCACCCCTGCTCTATAATGTATTGTGAAATTGTGGCCACACATATGTGACCTACTTTGTGACTGATGTAAGGCCTCACATTTTAGACAAGAACAAAGACAGAGCTTCCTTGGAGATAACGGGAAGCTGTGAAGAGGTTAGCTTTGGGATGCAGGGCCTGAGACTGTGGGGGTGAATTTGGAGGATTAAAGAGGAGATGCATTGTTACTGGGATTATAATGCAATGTGACTTGTGATGCACTTTGACTTGTGAACTGAGAGAGTCCTGGTATTTAAGGACGAGAGTTTCCTGTAATGTTCTCTTTCTTCTTTGAGATGTTGGCGAATGTGAATAAAGCTGACTTGAGAGAAACCTGTCTCGTCATTTCCACATTCCCACAAAATGATCATTATCATCAATGTAGAGCTTTCAGGTTGCTTTATACCAAAATCCCTGATGTAACCAGCTCCATCATAAGTTATCATGGTGATCCTGCCAGGTACAAAGAGGACAGCATGACAGAGAAAATCCAGACTTTAGACTCAACAAACCAATCCCACTTTGTAGTAGATCCCTGACATTAATCTCTGTTTAAAAGCCCTGTCAAACCTTGATGATGTAGGCAGCATCTCTCTCCATCTCTCTAAAACAGTGGCAAACACTTTTTTAAAAAGCATTTATTGCTTTTAATTGTACAGAAACAAAAACATCTTTGCCACAATAAATCTGTAAACATCCGAAATCAAGTGTATAATAACAAATATACACACATAGAAATGCTTCCATGTAGGACAGTTTTGTTAAATGGGCCGGCTGTACTGCACATAACCGATTACTAAGATAAAGAGGTGCCCGAACAGCCAAAATAACCAAAAACATGTGGTGCACCAGCGAATGTAACATCACTATTGTCAGGCAAGGGGATATCTATAAATCAGGCAGAATACTTCACCATCTCCTCTGGGGCCAAGCAGTAAATGATGACAAAATGAAGCTAAATACAGCATGTATTTGCCTGCGGTTATTGTGTGTTTTTTCAAACCCAATCTCACTAAAACTCATATCAAATGCACGTTTTCTACCCCGTCAAAACAAATCTGCATTTGTAGGAGAAAACAACATAACAGCATGCCTGAGCTACAGAGTAGATATGGAGTCATGTCTTCACTCACTGTGTATTTTTTTTTTTTTTTTTTTTTTTTTGTTACTTATTTGTACCCGTAGGTAGACTTGGTTTGCAGTCTGGTGACAAGCCACCGGCTGCTGGTCGCTGCGTGCGCGAGCGCCCTAAACCTACATGTTTTTGGTGTGCGGGAGGAAACCGGAGAAATCCCGGAGTAAACCCACGCAACACGGGGAGAACATGCAAACTCCACACAGCTCACTGTTGGTCAGGGGCTGGGATCGAACCCACGACCTCATGATCCCCGCGATCCCCCGGCCGAGGGTAAAACTGTGCTGCCACAGTGCTAAACCACTGCGCCACCGTGCAGCCCACGGTGAATACATGCAGTATGCATGTATTCAACACACCGCTGTCATTTTGCACATACACGACAAGAACACACCATTGTCAGTGCGCATGAGCTAAACAACACCCTTTTTAACAAAGCTTCAACACTCATTTAGTTGGGGGCGGGGGGGGGGCAGCGCTGTCAACCAACAGGTCCTGAGTTCACGTCCCACACTGAGCTGTTTATCACTTTGGCTTCTTTTTTTTTTTTTTTTTTTTACGTTTCTCTCTCCAGTAATGGTTAAGGTTAGGAAACACTTATGTTTCGGCATCACCTCCTCTAATGGGTACCATTAGGAAAGACGTCAGGGAAAACGATGGAGAGAAAGAAACGGGGCAGACAAAACGTTATGTGTGGGTAAACACTTTTCTTAAAGGGGTCATTGACTAAAAAATGATGTTTTTAGGTTTTAACTGAAATGTGTCTATTGGTCATGTAATTATCAAAAAAAAATATATATATATATATATCAAAACAGTAAATTCTCTTACAAAAAAAAAAAAACCCAAAACACAGCCTTTATCTCGTTTTTCTCTCCCAAAAATGCCAGAAATATTTTGACTCTTCCGGGTAAATTGTACATGTCATGATTTGACAAAGCCAGCCCACCACCATCCTTGAGACCCGCCCTGGCATCCTCGTCTACTCGTCTCAAAGAGGCGATGGTTAGCGCGTCAAGGGTTTGAGCAGCACCTGGAATGACTATACAGCTCAATCCCTGAGTGGAAGTCTTTGGAGCAGTTGGCGCAGATGAAGATTGATGGTGCACGTGCTGATGCTGCATGTTCTTTCCACGCCGCACGCTTCGTCGCCTTCTGGACTCTCGTGTTCACTTCCATCTTGAGAACACCCTCTTTGACACTGTGGTGCCAGGTGGCTCGATCTTTGGCAGTAACCTCCCAGTTATTGGCGGTGATCTGCACACACCGCATGTCGCGTTTGCAGACACCTTTAAAACGCAACAGCAGTCAGCCCACACGGCGGACAACCACCCACAGTTCTCTGAAAAGGATTTCTCTCGGAAGACAGTCAGGCTCCATGTGGTGCACGTGGCTGAGCCACCGGAGTCGTCTCTGGCTGAGAAATGCAGGGATGCTTGGCAAGTCAGCATGCTCAAGGACCTCGGTGTTGGGGACTTTGTCCTGCTACTTTAAACTGTCAAAATCCCAGAAGTTCTGGTCGTGGAGGAGGAGTAGCAACAATTTACCATTCCAAATTACTAGTTAATGTAAAGCAAAAAACATGTTATAATTCCTTTGAGGGCCTGGTCCTCAGTATTGGGCACTTTAGCAATTTTAGGTTAAACCCAATTTTATTTGCCATAGTTTATCGTCCCCCATCAACCTACTCAGAATTTTTATCCGAATTTGCTGATTTCTTAGCTGATTTAGTGCTGAAATCTGATAGAATAATTATAGTAGGGGACTTTAATATACGTGTGGATGTAGATAGTGACTGCCTTAATGTGGCTTTTAATTCAATATTAGACTCGATTGGGTTTTCTCAGAAAGTAGGAAATTCTACTCATTACCTCCACCATACATTGGACCTTGTTCTGACATATGGCATAGAAATAGAAAATCTTGTAGTGTCTCCTCATAACCCTGTACTGTCAGACCATTGTCTGTTAACCTTTGATTTTACCATTTCTAACTATTAGGCTCCTAAAGAAAAATATTATTACAGTAGATGCCTCTCAGATGATGCTGTTACCAAATTTATGCAGATTGTTTCCTCTATGCCATGTGTCAACACAACGGAAATAAGCTATAGACAGCTTGCTCCTTCTGTAATTGATAACATGGTGGATAGTGTTACAGCTTCTCTGCATCAGACTCTAGACTTGGTGGCCCCCTTAAAAAAGAAAAAGTCTAATCAGAGATTTCTAACTCCTTGGTTCAACACAGAAACTCGTAGCTTAAAACAGAAGACTCGTCAATTAGAAAGAAAATGGCGCTCCACTAATTTAGATGAAATCTATTTAGCTTGGAGAAATCATCTTTTAATTTATAAAAAAATCTCTTAGAAAAGCTAGAACGAGTTATTATTCTGCATTAATAGAAGAGAACAAGAATAATCCCAGGTTTCTTTTCAGCACTGTAGCCAGGTTGACAAAGAGTCAGGACTCTGTCAATCCTAGCATTCCCTTAGAGCAGGGGTGTCAAACTCATTCCATGGAGGGCCAAGACCCTGCATGTTTTCCTTCCACCCAGTGTCTTCAGCAGGTGTTTTCACTGATCAGCAATCAGTTGGAAGAAATTTGGTGAATCACCTGTTGAAGACACTGGGTGGAGGTAAAACCTGCAGGGTCTTGGCCCTCCATGGAATGAGTTTGACACCCCTGCCTTAGAGCTTACTAGTCAGGACTTTATGAACTTTTTCAATAATAAAATTTCATCCATCAGAGATAAAAATCAATCAGATTCTTCCCACAGTTAACTTAAATACTGTAACTACTACAACTCCTTCAATTGATGTCTGTCTTGATGAGTTTACTCCAATCGACCTTTGTGAGTTAGACAAAATAGTTTCCTCATCCAAACCTTCAACTTGTCTTTTAGACCCTATTCCTACCAGGTTATTTAAAGAAGTCTCCCCACTTATTGGTAGCTTTATTCTTCATATAATCAATTCTTCATTAACTTTATGCCATGTACCGCAGGCTTTTAAAATGGCTGTAATTAAACCCTTACTCAAAAAGCCAAAACTAGATCCAGGAGCTTCAGCTAACTATAGACCAATCTCTAATCTCCCTTTCATTTCAAAAATCTTAGAAATGTTGCTACGCAATTATTTGACCACCTGCAGGGAAATGGTTTACTTGAAGAGTTCCAATCTGGGTTTAGAATCCATCATAGTACTGAAACAGCCTGAGTGAAGGTCACTAATGACCTCCTCATTGCATCTGATAATGGACTGGTTTCTGTACTTGTTCTTTTAGACCTTAGTGCAGCTTTTGATACTATCGATCATAATATTCTACTTGATAGATTAGAACACTATGTTGGACTTAATGGAACTTCATTGCAGTGGTTTAGATCTTATTTATCTGATAGTTTCCAGTTTGTTCATGTCAATAATGAGTTTTCTTTCAACTCAAAGCTCAGTCATGGAGTTCCACAGGGATCTGTGCTAGGCCCTACTCTTTTTAGTTTAGATATGCTTCCGTTAGGCAACATTATTAGAAAGCACTGTATACATTTTCATTATTATGCAGATGATACACAATTATACCTGTCAATGAAGCCCGCTGATTGTAATCAACTAGCCAAATTAGAAGCCTGTCTTAAGGAAATCAAAGCTTGGATGACTTGTAATTTCCTGCTATTAAATTCAGATAAGACTGAAGTCATTCTTGTTGGTCAAAAAAACCCTTATAAATACCTATTCCAAGTCAAACTTTTAGTTTGGATGTGGTTACTCTTTCTCTTAATAGCTCTGTGAGGAACCTTGGAGTTATTTTTGATCAACATCTGTCTTTCAATTCACATATTAAATTCGTTTCTAAGACTGCCTTCTATCATTTGTGTAATATTGCCAAGATTAGGAGCATCTCGTCTCAGAGTGATGCTGAGAAACTTATCCACGTTTTTGTTAGCTCCAGATTAGATTATTGTAACTCTTAATTATCAGGTTGTCCTAAAACATCTTTAAAAAGTCTTCAGTTGATCCAAAATGCCGCAGCAAGAGTTTTAACAGGTACTAGAAAGAGAGACCATATCTCTCCGGTTATGGCCTCCCTTCATTGGCTTCCCATAGAGTTTAGAATTAAGTTTAAAATCCTTCTTCTTACTTACCAAGCTCTAAACAATCAGGCCCCTTTTTATTTAAAAGATCTGATACTACCCTATTATCCTAACAGAGCACTATGCTCCCAAAATGCAGGATTACTTGTAATACCTAGAATCTCCAAAAGTACAATGGGAGGCAGAGCCTTCAGTTATCAAGCTCCTCTCCTGTGGAACCAGCTGCCAATCTGGATTCGGGAGTCAGACTCGATCACTGTTTTTAAGAATAGGGTTAAAACCTTCCTTTTTGATCTAGGCTACACTTAGGGAGGGATCATGTGTATCTGAACCCTCCCTTAGTTATGCTGCTAATAGGTTTAGACAGCCGGCGGACCTCCAATAATGCACTGGGCTTCACTCCTTTCTTCACTCTCAATGATTTTTTTTTTTTTTTGCTGATCATTAACATCTGTTTGTTTTCTCCCATAGATTGAGTCCCCATCGTGCTGTTTGTTCTCTACATGTCTGTTCTTTTCATCTTCTCTATCCCCTCACCCCCCAGCCAGTTGCAGCAGATGACTGCCCCTCCCTGAGCCTGGTTCTGCTGGAAGTTTCTTCCTGTTAAAAGGGAGTTTTTCCTCTCCACCATCGCCAAGCGCTTGCTCACAGGGGATTGCCTGATTGCTGGGGTCTATCTGCAATTGTGAGGGTCCCCCCTACAGTTGAAAGTGCTATGAGATGACTGCTGTTGTGAAATGGTGCTATATAAATAAAGTTGAATTGAATTGAATTGAATGCTGTACTTGGACTTCAATTCAGCATTCAACAGAATCATTCCCCAGCATCTGATACAAAAACTCAGACACTTGGGACTCAAAACCTCTCTCTGTAACTGGGTGCTGGACTTTGTCACAGGGCGGCCACAGAATGTGTGAGTTGGCAGCAACACCTCCCATACCATCACACTGAGCACAGAAGCCCCACAAGGGTGCGTGCTCAGCCCGCTGCACGTCACCCTGATTACCCATGACTGTGTACCAGCCTACAGCACCAACCACATCATCAAGTTTGTGGACAACATGACAGTGGTGGGCCTCATCACCAACAACAAGGAGGCCATCTACAGAAATGAGGTGAGCCAACTGGTCCAGTGGTGTAAAGACAATAATCTCTTCCTGAACATGGGAAAAACCAAGGAGATTGTGGTCGACTTCAGGAGGGGTCACACACAGCATCCCCCTCTGATCATCGATGGAGCAGCTGTGGAGAGGTTGAGCAGCACCAAGTTCCTGGGGGTGCACATCTCTGAGGACCTCTCCTGGTCCAACAACACATCACATCACTGGTCAAGAAGGGTCAAACTCGCCTCCATTTCCTCCACAAACTGAGGAGAGCACGAGTCCCACCCCCCATCCTGTGCTCATTCTACTGGGGCACCACTGAGAGTATCCTCACCAGCTGCATCACGGTGTCGTATGGAAGCTTCACCACCTTCTGCCGGAAGACACTACAACGCACAGTGAAAGCTACCAGCAAGACCATCGGTGCCCTTCTGCCTCACCTCTCGGACATCTACCTCACCCGCCTCAAAGCCATCAACATTGCAGGCGACACCTTCCACCCCTCACACTCCCTCTTCAGCTCCCTGCCCTCAGGGAAAAGGTACCAGAGCCTTCGGGTCCGCTCCTCAAGACTGCTAAACAGCTTTGTTCATCAGGCCATCAGGACCCTGAACTCTGTCCCTCCCCCCAGAGAGTAACGCACTTACCCGCACAATAACTACCTCAGCTGTTGGCGCAGAAAGACTGGCACACCAACAGTAATACATCTGCTGCTGTATGTCTCTGCACTTTACTGCAGCAATTTGCACAAATGCCATATCTGCTGCTGTCTGTCTGACACTGCAATACTGATCATGTGCAGTCCTATCTGTCACTAGCTATGTTTAGATGGGCACAAGTAACCGGATTAAAAGCCTGATCAGAATAAAAATGCTTCATGTAAACACGCCAATCTGAATATTCTAACCCAATCACGCTCATTCAGATGAAAATTTCATTCCAGTTGAGAGGGGTGGGTTATGCAGATTGTTAATCCAAATGGTGCGCATGAAAACACTTACTCCGAACATAGGGCAGAAAATATGTTTACTGCACATGTCTGTACACCAGCCACACGTCGACGTGATGTATTCCCGCCTTAGCAGCAGCTAGCGGAAGACAGAGCGGGAGTAAAACAAAACTGGTCTGCATCGTCCTGCTGTATCCCTCTGTTCGTCATATGCAGAAGTATGCACTTGTAGCTTCATTGCGGAGACCAGCAGAAGCAAAAGTACAGTCTGAATAACGCAATACAGGTCAATTTCAACACGAAGTGGGGCTTGCTAACACCGGAAGTTGCTTCTTCTTCTACTATTTTTCGGAATGTTGAAATATCCACGTGCGCATGTCAAAATGATTAATTCCGTTCAAACGTGTGACACATGGAAACGCATGTCCTAATTGGATTAACTTTTTCAGGATCCATGTAAACAGTAAAATTCTGATCTGAATTGTAATCAAATTGATGAAATTTTGCCCATGTAACTGTGGCCACTGTCTGCACCTACACTACTGCATTGAGCTTGCAACTACAAGTATTACTGCTCTCTCTTTGTCTGTATATAGGATTGCTGGGTTTTATAATTTATCTTCATTTCCACAATGAGTTGTCTGGGTCTATCTTTGTCGGTATTTGCACTATGGCATTACTGTATATAGACTGCTGTTGTTGTTTTTCCAGCCTTTTTACTTTTTTATATTGTGCACACCACTGAAGAGAGAGCGAAACAGTATTTCAATTCTCCTGTATGTCCTGTATGTATAGTAGTATTGACAAATAAAATCTTTCAATTTTGAATCTTAAATCTTGAATATTATGTTGTTCTAAAATAAATATGTCAATAATTACATCTGAAAATAATCCTGAATCTGTCTGTTCTTTTATAAATACAGGTACATCTCAAAAAATTAAAATATCAGCAGATGACATGGTTCCTCAAATCATCACCGACTGTGGAAACTTCACACTAAACCTCAAGCAACTTAGATTCTGTGCCTCTCCTCTCTTTCTCCAGACTCTGGGACTTTGATTTCCAAATGAAATGCAAAATTTACTTTTATCTGAACAGAGGTCATCTGCTGGTGTTTGTCCACTGTTTTATCAAGACCAAAGTCAGTGCAGTCATCTACCAGGAAATTTTAGCGCACTTCATGTTCCCCTCTGCTGACAAGCTTTATGGAGAAGCTGATTTCATTTTCCAGCAGGACTTGGCGGCAGCCCTGCCCCCCCCCCCCCCCACACACACACACTGCCAAAAGTATCAAAACCTGGTTTAATGACCATAGCATCACTGTGTTTGATTGGCCAACAAACTCCTGACCTAAACCACATAGAGAATCTATGGAGTAGTGTCAAGAGGAAGATGAGCGACACAAGACCCAACAATGCATACAAGCTGAAGGCCACTATCAAAGCAACCTGGACCTTCATAACACCTCAGCAGTGCCACAGACTGATCACCTCCATGCCACTCCACATTGATGCAGTAATTAATCCAAAAGGAGCCCCGACCAAGTATTGACTGTGTACATGGACATACCTTTCAGTCGGTCCACATTTCTATTCAAAAACTATTTTTTAAATTAATTTTATGTAACATTTGTAGCATCATCTCACTTTGGCTCATCAATAAGAATTATTCTTCTGCTTAAAGACATTGTTTCACCCATGAAAAGGACAGTCAAGAACTACTGTCATTCTCCCAGGCCACGGCTCAACTTACATTCCTTTGTTAAAACCAGTCTAAGGAATTCACCCTAATGCATTTCCTGTTTTGGCTTTTATGGCCCCATAAACATGGAGACATGGAACAGGCCCTGGGAGCCCCTCGTGGCCCACAAAGATCCACAACTCAACAATGCCTTAAACTCTGGGACATGCCAAATTTAACCAGCAAACCTTTTAATCACAGCCTTAAGACTCATCTCTAAACCTCGTCCTCTTTTTCAGGACACCATGGGAAAAGCAAATGGACTCTTGATGTTTATTCTGGACAATCAATAATAGGTTTGAAATGTATTAATCCGTGATTTTAGATATGTGCATGTTAAAATGTTTAGATGAATGTTTATTCCTGCATGTTAATTTATAAGCACTGGGTATAAGTTACATTAATCACTAAGGTTAGCTTAGTTTATACATAAGGGTATAGAGGAATATTCCAGTATTAAAATGTGTATTAGATTTGCCAAAATATCTCTCAAATCATGTGACTGATCTCAGCCAATCTCTGCCTGACAACAGCTCTCTCAAAATGCAGACAAAAGACTGTTTGCTCATTGGACTAAAGTTCAATAAAGCCCACCCACGAAGGATGCCTATTTGCTGAGCTCCTGTCAACCCGGAAGCCCGCGAAAGCTCGACTGAATTTATAAAAGGAGGGACACCCCTTTGCTACTTCCTCTTTTCGCCGCCGCTTTTTGCCATCTCTTTTTCGGCTTTTTACTTCTATTGTCTTCAAGTGTCTACACAGCACCACTGGAGAACAAAGGGACTTCTCCCACGTGTTGCTTTTCGACAATCACAGAGCAGATAACTCGTAACTTTGTGTTCTGTCACTATGTATTTTAATGTTTTTCTTTTCTCTTAAATGCCTAGGAATTCTTTCTCTGAGCTCATTCTAATCAGGAGTTAAACTCCAATCCTAGAAGTTTATTTCTATCACTTTTTCCTGTTAAACTTTCTGTAAAACCACCATTTTTAATTTTAATGTAAGCTTTAATCATGACTTTATTTTTATAATATTTTTATTGACCAATCCCACACCAGAAGCCCTTTTATCTATAGTCTGAAACTCTTTTAATTTGAGATCAGATTAGATATATATAATTATTATCGAATTCCTCTGGGAGGCCACTTGCCAACGAAGAGGAAAGGAGACGCAGCTTGCACACGATCACGCGCAGCTGAAGAAATCACCACACCATGAGGAGGAGATGCCCTGGGCCAGATCGCAGGCCAGGTGATCAACACATCAAAATCTCATCTTGTGACAACCGAATATTTGCTGGACAAATATTCTGGGTTTTGGCACTTCTCCACATTGAAAACTTCCAGACGACGCCGACAAGGAATCACCAAGGAATCACGTGAGCAGCAATTTTAATTCATCTGCTGAATGAAACGTCTGAGGTTCGATAATAATTTGATATCTAATCAGATGCAAATTAAGGAGCCATTAACATAACTCCTCTTTTCATTAAAATTCCGTTTTTATTTTCTTAAAAGTAATCCAGAACTTTTCATATAATCGGTAAAACTTTCCCCATAAATTTGTGTTGTCTTCCACAATTTGTTAACTTAAACTGATCTAAATTCATTTCACAGTTTAACCCTGGTTCTGCAAATGTTGACATTGTTAATCTATCATTTACAAGTTTTAATTTTATGGTTAATGAAATCATTGCATTGTCTGTTAATCATCATTTCATTTAATAAATATGTGAAAATGAGAGAAGTTGTTGAGAATTTATTTCATTCTGAGTCTGGTTCAAGTCCCCAGTATCGAATTCACTAAAATTTTGAGACTGATTATTAATTAATTTATTGAGTGATTAAACAGGTATAAAGTGAAGTTAAAGATTAAATTGCTTCTTAGAGATAGAAGCTGGTGCCCCACGAGTGTTATTAACTTTTCAGGTGTATATGAACTGAGAATTCGTCTCAGGTTCCAATACATTAATATAAATTAAATAATTTTTATACCTGATCATAATTATTAATTCATATACTGTTACATATTCTAATTTTTTGAGAGACCGAATTTGGGCTTTTCATGGGCTGTAAGCCATAATCATCAAAATAAAAAATAGTCACTTGAAATATATCACACTCTGTGTAATGACTCTATATAATATATGGGTTTCACTTTCTGAAATGAGTGACACAAAATATTGAACTTTTTCATGATATTCTAATTTTTGAGATGTACCTGTACTCTATAAAAGCTGCAGGGAGCAGCCCCCCTTCTCTGACTAATAAAGCAAAGGGAATCCACTGCATAGTTTTTGTTTTGTTTTTTTTGTTTTTTTTTTAACAGAAGGATAAATAACAACCCTCAAGAGACTATTCTACATTTCAGCCTATATACACTGTGGAGGCCTATATTATTTTTCCAGCTTGCTTTACAAGTGCATAATGTCAACTCAACATCCAGATAAGATAGTATCCACTTTACTTGCTGCTGTATTTATTGCTTAAGTGAAAGGAAGAAAATGAAATGTTATTGATCAAATTTCTTATATATTATTGCTTGCAATAATATTCAATATTTGGCTTAAAACACTGGTGGTACTGTGCCCTCAGATCTTTCCTTGGTTGCTTTTAATGTCATGAAGGGTGTGTTAGACAATTCATCCATGTGTAAAGACTTTAAGAAGGTGTCATGTTTCAGTATACAGAGGTCACCCAGATAAATTAGCTAAAAATATGCAGATAGAAGGTCTTTCACTCTGAGAAAATGTGCATACATGAGAAAAACATTTTTCATGTGCACTGGATACATGGCATTAACACCTTTAAAGGGCACATTGATTGCACTTTTTCCACATTTTAACAGCTTACACATGTTTTAATGATGTGTTTGTGACATATTTTGGTCACATTTTCTTGAATTTTTTAATAATTGAAGCAAATTTGTTTTGTCATGAGGTGGCTCCCTACACTGCCCGTGAGAGCAGCATGGAGTCGTGTAGAGTCCTGGAGGACAGTGGGGGAGCTGGCTGTGAGAGCCAGCAGCCTCCAGTCAGCAGCCTAGGTTGGTTGCAGTGACCGGCACACCATGCTGGCGATTTTCTGTGGAATCATGGCGAAATTATTGGTAGATGGGTTGGAGTGATGCGAGGTCTATTGTGGACTGTGGACTGGTGAACCAGGTGGTAACAGGGACTGGTAGGGTGACATAAGGCCCTTTTCCACTAGTACCCACTCAGCCCTACTCTACTCTTCTCTACCCGGATTGTAGGGTTTTCCATTAGTACCTGGTACCAGGTACTTTTTTCGTACCTATTCCAGGGGGGGTTCCACTTGCGCTGCATTCGCCGCATCCTGGACATATCCTGGCAGGACAAAGTGCCCAACACAGAAGTCCTGTCCCGCGCTGGCCTTCCCTCCATGTTCACTCTACTCAGGCAGCGCAGGCTCCGCTGGCTAGGCCATGTTCACCGTATGGAGGATGGCAGAATCCCCAAAGACGTCCTCTACGGAGAACTGGCGACTGGCAGGAGAGACGCTGGCCGCCCACAGCTGCGCTTCAGAGACGTCTGCAAGAGAGATATGAAGGCCCTGGAGATCAACACAAAGCGCTGGGAGGACCTTGCAATGGACCGCTCCAAATGGAGAGGCACCCTGACCAGACAGCTCAAGGCGGGTGAAGAGAAACTGACTGCTGCAGCAGATGAAAAAAGGACTCGCAGGAAGAACCGCCACAGACCCAGCAGCACGGAGACCATCCACAAGTGTGACCTGTGTGACAGGGACTGCCATTCGCACATCGGCCTGTTCAGCCACAGGCGGTGCTCTTCCAGCAGAGTAGACATCTAGGATTCTCTTCCATGGTCATCATAGACCGACGGAGGCCGATGATGATGAACCAGCAGGGTACTAACCGGGCTGAGTCGGACTGAAAATGTGACATCAACAGACTGCAGGCCACTGATTGGTCAGGGTGTCATGTCATGAAAGCACCCGTCTTCTGCAGAATCTCCAAACTGCCATTTGGAAAAGTTCACCAAGTAAACACGATCAGCGAGTAAACACGATATTAATGGAGATGGCTTCGCAGATTTCACGGAAATCTACACCGTGGTCCAACGAAGAGGTGTGGACTTTTGTGCTTGGTGGCTGATAGTATCCAGAGCGACATGGAGAGACCCGCAACGAAACAGATGGCAGCCCAGGATACAACCGGACTAGGGAGAAGCTGAAGATGAACGTGAGAGAACCATGGATGGTGAGTGTTTTGTGATATTGTGCATCTTTCTGCTTATTTATCTTATTGGTGGCAAGCTCACTTTTTTGAGCAATACAACGCCGTTCTGTTCTGGCTAACGAGTGTTAGCGAGGAGCGCTAGCTAGCTAGTAGCCAACTCTGCTGATTCGTGCTTGCTTTGTCTGAAGTATTCGCTTGTGAGAGCAAAACGATGAAATATGTTAATCCTGGTTAAAATCCTGGTTTGTGTACTTGTTGCACTTTGGTGCTGTGCATTAAGTTGTGTGTATTTTCTTTCTAGTATCTGTTTTCACATGCCAGGGGTCCGCCTCCCTCAGCGTGTTTGTTGATATGGATACAGGTCAAGAAGACCCCAGGCTCCAAAATCTCAACATATACAAGTGCATTTTCAAACCAGTGATTTATAAAGTGATTCATATTATTTCCTAAAACCTCATAATAGACCCACATACCCATTCTGTGGATTTAAAAAAAAAAAACAGTGTTGTTGTGCTGTTTCTGTTCCACCATAAATCCCTGGATTGAAAATGTACTTGTACATGTACAGAGTGGATCCTGGGGTGCTCACTTGTCAGGGAAACAAAGCATTTTTGTCACATCCCACCACTGGCTTTCACAAGTGAATTTCCCTAATACATGTTTTAAACTTGCTTTAACTAACCACCATCCATTTCTGTCTTTCATCTACGCAAGAGGGAAAGGAGTCACCCCACAATGGACCTTGCCACTGTGGAAAGTACTGAAATCCTTTGCTTTTTAAGTTAAAGTATAGATAAAGTGCCAAAACTAAAGTAGCACAATTTCCACTGAACATGAAAGGGACTGAACTGAGATTTGATTGTGTGAATATTTATTACAGAATAATTGGAAATGAATGGCACATCCACTGTAAAATAAACCACTTGTTTATGTTTTTGTTTTTTTGTTTTTTTTCAGATCACTTGTGTGATCCTTAATGAGTTATATTCATAATAGTGTATCTTGCTCTTTGGGGAATGGGAGTTGTTCAGTTGCCAATATAATTTAGTTTATATGTGTAGTTTATAGTCTATCATCAATAAACGCATGCAGTATTATAATAAAAGGACACATTGCAAATATGAGACCCATTGTGTCACGCCGCGCCATTCATCAGCGGCGCCACCTGCTCACGCACCTGACAATCATCAGCGGCGAGGGATAAAGGCCGTCTCGCCCGGAGGCTCGGCCTGAAGCCGTCAGACTTCGTCCCTCACCGTTGTGAGCATACTTCCCTTCAGCGTCACCATTTTGGTAAGAAGATCGCTTACCTCTTTTCTTCAGTCTTCTCCCCTGTGCACAGGTGGATTCCCCAGCGGCGGACATCTCCACTCCATCGCCCAATCCTCGCTGCTGTACAGAGCTCTCCAGGTGGCTGTCTTCCGGGCTTCGCCCCCTTGTTGTGCCAGCTGTCCTGACCCACCAAGTAAGTCCTTCTCTCGCCATAAATCCCTCCTGTGTTGGTGTATGCCCGTCACCCTCTCCCTGTGCTCTCTCCATAGGGTTGCTCGGCTGTACGGTCACCTGCCTCTGTGCCTGGTGCAGACACCATCACCAACACATTTACATCCCGCAGACACGCACTCACTCACTCCTGCTGTTAATAAACTCTTTGAACTACTCTAAGCCTGTGTGTGTGCGTCTCCTGAGCCGTGCGTTATGTCAGTACGGCTTCAGCAGAGCGGCTCGGCGGACGGCGGGCTCGCACACCGGTTTTCCACTCTCGAGGCTAGAGTGGATCAAATAGCTTATCAACAACAGGTGATCTTTAATCAATTATTGAATTTAACTAACCGGTTGGGCCGCTTGGATCCTCAACAGCCGTTCCCCCCGGCTCGTCAGGGTGGCGCGGCTCCTGCTGTTCCAGCGGCCGTCCAGCTGGCTCCGGTGGCACCGGTTCGGCTCACACCGATTCCGACCCCCGCCCGCTTTAGCGGTAAGCTCGGCGGAGCGCGGGGGTTCATTATGCAGTGTGAGTCCGTGTTCCACCGTGTGCCCGGAGATTTTCCCTCGGATCACAGTCGGATTGGTTACATAGGGAATCTTCTGGAGGGGCGTGCGTTAACTTGGACCTACGCCGTAATGGCGAGGCCCAGTTATGCCACCCTCACCTATGACCAGTTCGTGAGGCGCTTTCTGGAGGTCTTTGACCATTCTCAAACCGAGACGGTCCAGGTCGATCGGCTCCTCGCTCTCCAGCAGGGAGGCCGGTCGGCAGCGGACTACTCGGTCGACTTCCGGGTAGCGGCGGAGGAATTGGGCTGGGAGGAACGCTCCCTCTGTGGCCTGTTCCTCCGCAGCCTCAATAGTGATCTGAGGGATGAACTGGCTGGACGGGATATCCCTGGGACGCTAGCGGAGCTGACATCCTTAGCGATAAGTTTGGATAACAGGCTGCGCGAGCGCTCCTCGGGGCGGAAGTCTTCTTCTTCTCGCCCTCGTGGAGTCTCGCCGCACCTGTTCCAAGCTCGCCCCCTGGCGGCACCGCCAGCATTGTGCCCCGAGGAGTCGGAGCCGATGGTGACGGGCTGGACCAAGCTTTCCCCTGCGGAGAAACAACGCCGCCGTGAGTTGGGCCTCTGCATGTATTGCGGAGGTGACCAACACACTGTGGAGCGTTGCCCGCGGAAAGCCAGTCGGCGGGGTCCGCGAATCGCTGTAGGGAGCCTCGCGGATCCCAACCGGTTAGACTCTCTCACTCAAAGCTGCCCATCCGTTTTTGCCACAATCCCACTGGGCACCTCACCCACGCACTGGTGGATTCGGGCGCAGAGGGCAGCTTCATTTCACAAGGCCTGGCAACCCGATTGGGCATCCGCTGTCAGGCATTAAAACACCCCATCTCCCTGGTCCATCTCTCCCGTGCCTCCCTTGGTAGAGTTTCTCACCAAACCATGCCTGTCCCAGTCATCATCTCAGGGAACCACCGGGAGGAGATGGTATTTTACGTCCTGCCCAACTCTGTGTCGCCCGTCATCCTGGGGTATCCCTGGCTACGCCTCCACAACCCTGTCCTGGACTGGAGGTCCGCTGGGGTATCGGCATGGAGTACCTTCTGTATGGGCACCTGCCTTCAGTCCGCTGCCTGCTCCCCATCCGCGGCTCCCCCTGTGGCGGATACAGCACCTCCGGACCTGTCACTGGTGCCTCCAGAATTTCACGACCTGGGTATGGTATTTAGCAAATCGAAAGCTATGTCTCTTCCCCCGCATCGACCATATGACTGTGCCATCAACCTCCGCCAGGGGGCTCCCCTGCCATCTGGTCGGCTCTACAGCCTGTCGGCGCCGGAGAAGGAGACCATGAATACATACCTGAAGGAATCTCTGAGCGCTGGGATTATTCGCCCATCGTCGTCACCCGTGGGGGCAGGGTTTTTCTTTGTCGGGAAAAAGGACGGATCCCTCCGCCCCTGCATAGACTACCGAGCGCTGAATGACATCACTGAGAGGGACCGTTACACCCTGCCCCTCATGGACACTGCCTTTCACTCCCTCCAGGGGGCGACCTGGTTTACCAAGCTGGATTTACGCAGCGCTTACCACCTCGTCCGGATCCGGGAGGGAGATGAATGGAAGACAGCCTTCCGTACCCCGAACGGCCACTTTGAGTATCTCGTCATGCCGTTCGGGCTGACCAACGCTCCTGCCGTCTTTCAGCGCCTCATTAATGACGTCCTCCGGGATTTCATCGGCCTTTTTGTGTTCGTCTACCTGGATGACATCCTTATCTTCTCCAGGTCCAGGGACGAGCACCAGGTCCATGTGAGGCGGGTCCTCCAAAGACTGCTGGAGAATCGTCTGTACGTGAAGGCTGAGAAATGCGAATTCTACGCTAGGACCACATCCTTCCTGGGATTCATCATCGCTCAAGATCAGGTGCTCCCAGACCCAGAGAAGGTGAAGGCGGTGGTGGAGTGGCCTACTCCCGCATCCCGGAAGCAGGTGCAACAGTTTGTTGGCTTCGCCAATTTTTACCGCCACTTTGTCCCAAATTTCAGCTCGATCGTCGGACCGCTGACCCGCCTCACGTCCCCGAAGGTCCCGTTCCGGTGGACTGAAGAGGTCGCTGCTGCCTTTAGGGCGCTGAAGGCGGAGTTCTCCTCCTCCCGGGTCCTTCGCCAGGTCGACCCCGCGCTGCAGTGCATTGTGGAGGTGGACGCATCGGACACGGGAGTGGGAGCAGTGTTATCCCAGCGGTCACCTGACGATGGCGCCAAACGGCCGTGCGCCTTCTTCTCCCGGCGCCTGTCCCCGGCGGAGAGGAACTACGATGTGGGGGACAGAGAGCTCCTGGCCATTAAACTCGCCTTACAGGAGTGGCGCCACTGGCTAGAGGGGGCGGACCTGCCGTTTGTGGTCCTGACGGACCACAAGAACTTAGAGTATTTACGATCTGCCAAGCGCCTGAATGCCCGCCAGGCACGCTGGTCTTTGTTCTTCGCCAGGTTCCGCTTCTCGATCACCTTCAGGCCGGGCTCCAAAAACGGCCTGCCTGACGCCCTCTCTAGGCAGTTCACCCCCGTGGAGGCTGAGGAGACGCCCCACACTATCCTGCCCAGGTCGTGCGTCCTCGGTGCCATCTCTTGGGACATTGAAGACAAGATCCGGAAGGCGCAGGAGGTGGAACCTGATCCTGGCGGCGGACCGGAGGGAAGACTGTTCGTCCCATCTGCGGTCCGAGGAGAGGTCATCCACTGGCTCCACACCTCCCGGCTCACCTGTCATCCCGGCACCTCTCGGATGATCAGCCTCCTCCAACGGTCCTTTTGGTGGCCAGGCCTGCGGAGGGATGCAGCCCGCTACGCCCGGGCTTGCCCAATCTGTGCCACCAGCAAGTCGGGAAATGCCCCCCCAGCGGGTCTGCTCCAGCCTCTGCCCGTCCCCGGCAGGCCCTGGTCGCACATCGCACTGGACTTCGTCACCGGACTCCCCGTTTCCAACTCCTTTGACACCGTCCTGACCATTGTGGACCGTTTCTCCAAGGCTGCACACTTCATTCCCCTGCGAGGTCTCCCTACTGCCCTGGAGACGGCGGGCCTCCTCGTCCAACACGTGGTCAGGCTGCACGGGATTCCGGTGGACGTGGTCTCGGACCGGGGTCCCCAATTTTCATCCGAGGTTTGGAGATCCTTTTGTAACGCCATCGGAGCCAAGGTGAGCCTCTCCTCCGGCCATCACCCCCAGTCTAACGGGCAGTGTGAGAGGACCAATCAGGAGCTGGAGGCTGCGCTCCGCTGTGTTACTAGATCCAAGCCGACGTCCTGGAGCAACCATCTCGCCTGGGTGGAGTATGCCCACAACACCGCCCGCTCTTCTGCAACGGGGATGTCCCCCTTCAAGGCGTCCCTGGGTTACGACCCCCCGCTGTTTCCAGCGCAGGAGAACGAGGTGACTGTCCCCTCTGTTAGGGCGCACCTTAGGCAGTTCCGCTCCACCTGGGCTGCCGCGCGTCATGCGCTTTTACGCACGGCGGAGCGCAACAGGACCGTGGCGGACCGGCACAGGAGACCTGCCCCGGCGTACAGAGTTGGGCAACTCGTGTATGTGTCTACCCAGGACGTCACATTAAAAGGCGAGAGGAGGAAGCTGGCACAGCGATTCATGGGTCCCTTTCCCATCACCCGGATCATCAACCCGGTGGCTGTGCGCGTGGCTATTCCCCCCTCCCTCCGCATCCATTCCACTTTCCATGTGTCGAAGGTGAAACTGGCAGTCACTGACCCCCTTTGCCCTCCTCCTGCGGCGCAACCCGCGCCCCGGATGATTGGTGGCCATCCGGCCTGGTCCGTCTCCTCCATCCTGGACTCCCGGCGCCGAGGTCGTGGGTTGCAATACCTGGTGGACTGGGAGGGCTATGGGCCCGAGCATCGACAATGGGTGCCCCCGTCGTTTGTGTTGGACCCATCGCTCATCGCGGACTTCCACCGAGCGCACCCGGATAAGCCATCGCCAGGAGGCGCTGCTAGAGGGGGGAGTACTGTCACGCCGCGCCATTCATCAGCGGCGCCACCTGCTCACGCACCTGACAATCATCAGCGGCGAGGGATAAAGGCCGTCTCGCCCGGAGGCTCGGCCTGAAGCCGTCAGACTTCGTCCCTCACCGTTGTGAGCATACTTCCCTTCAGCGTCACCATTTTGGTAAGAAGATCGCTTACCTCTTTTCTTCAGTCTTCTCCCCTGTGCACAGGTGGATTCCCCAGCGGCGGACATCTCCACTCCATCGCCCAATCCTCGCTGCTGTACAGAGCTCTCCAGGTGGCTGTCTTCCGGGCTTCGCCCCCTTGTTGTGCCAGCTGTCCTGACCCACCAAGTAAGTCCTTCTCTCGCCATAAATCCCTCCTGTGTTGGTGTATGCCCGTCACCCTCTCCCTGTGCTCTCTCCATAGGGTTGCTCGGCTGTACGGTCACCTGCCTCTGTGCCTGGAGCAGACACCATCACCAACACATTTACATCCCGCAGACACGCACTCACTCACTCCTGCTGTTAATAAACTCTTTGAACTACTCTAAGCCTGTGTGTGTGCGTCTCCTGAGCCGTGCGTTATGTCACATTGTAGTGCATCCTTTTATATTATAGCAATACAAGTACAAAACACCGCCCACACTTGAAGCCAGGGGGACACAGTGGTGACAGAGCTAAACTTTTATTGATAAAAATTACATATTTTGACTGAGCGACTCCATACTCGGGGATGCACACCCTCAGTTAAAGTACTAGATTCCATTCAAGTGAATGTATTAAGTCATTCTGATTGCTGCGGCCACAGTAAAAACAAATGATTTTAAACATAACCCAGGCCTTGTAAAATCTACTTTACTGAAGCGCAGCTACATGAAAATTGTGGTTAAATACAACAACGAAGCACTTTTTGGTCACATTCTACCACTGGCTTTTAGCAACAAGTGTATTTCTCAAATATGTTTTAAACTTGCTATAATTAACCACCACCCATTTCTGTCTTTCATCTAGGCAAGAGGAAAATGATCCACCCCAAACTGGACCTTGCTTCACTATTTACAGAGATGCAGGATGAAGAGCTGCTGAACCTGGACCAACGTGAGTGGCACATCTAGTTGCTTCTCAGTGAGGCAGCGTGGCCGGCGTGTGTGACCCATTCTAAGTTTTTTTTTTTTTTTTTTTACAGTTTGAATTTTGCACATTCTAAACCATCTTGAATTTGCTGCTGATTGTAATAAACAATTTAGTGACTTATGTGTTTGCATCATGATTTTGTATTTTGTCTGTTAAGACACCTTTTCAATTCAATTCAACTTTATTTATATAGCGCCATTTCACAAAAACAGTCAGCTCATAGCACTTTCAACTGTAGGGGGGGACCCCCACAACTGGAGAAAGAACCCAGCAATCAGGCGATCCCCTGCGAGCAAGCGCTTGGCGACAGTGGAGAGGAAAAACTCCCTTTTAACAGGAAGAAACCTCCAGCAGAACCAGGCTCAGGGAGGGGCAGTCATCTGCTGGGACTGGCTGGGGGGTGAGGGGATAAAGAAGATGAAAAGAACAGACATGTAGAGAGCAAACAGCACGATGGGGACTCAGTCTATGGGAGAGAACAAACAGATGTTAATGATCAGCAAAAAAAAAATATATTTCATTGAGAGTGAAGACATTCGCACATAGGAGTGCTTTGAGTCCAGGTGGGTTAGAGCTGGATAGAGAGCAGCAGTGATGGCATGTTCTGTGGATCGGTTTGACCTGTATGCAAACTGAGATGGGTCGTGGGAGGGAGGGAGGATGAATCCGATGTACTGCATGACCAGCCACTCGAAGCACTTCATTATGATGGAGGTCAGTGCTATGGGCCGGTAATCGTTGTAGCTGGATGGGACGGGCTTCTTTGGGACTGGTATTATGGTAGCACTTTTGAAACATGTGGGGACCACATGTTTAATGTAATAGACTGGAAATCAGAGGGTGGAGTAGAGTTTGGACACGCCGAAATGAAAGCAACGTCATGATTACACAGGGTTACAAAAATAATTTTTTTGTAAGTTGTCTGTGTTTTTTTCAACTGATTTAAGACAATTTTGCACCACTGAATCTGAAAATGACATCCCTTTCTCTCGATCAAGTGCTAAGCAAAAACCTGTACTTACTTAGTACTTACTTGGGCTGCACGGTGGCGCAGTGGTTAGCACTGCGGCAGCACAGTTTACCCTTGGCCGGGGGATTGTGGGGATCGTGGGATCGTGGGTTCGATCCCAGCCCCCGACCAACAGTGATCTGTGTGGAGTTTGCATGTTCTTCCCGTGTTGCGTGGGTTTACTCCGGGATTTCTCCGGTTTCCTCCCACATGCCAAAAACATGCATGTTAGGTTAATTGGCTGTTCTAAATTGTCCCTAGATATCTGTTTCCTATAGGCCCTTAGAATAGAGGGTTAGTATTAATGAAAGCGCTTTGAGTGGTCTTTGTGACTAGAAAAGCGCTATATAAGTGCAGGTTAGTTAGTTAGTTAGTTACTTAGTACTGTGCATGTACTTACCTTTATATAAAGGTAAGTACATGTAAATTGAATGTTATGTCATCATTGTTCAAAATTCAATTCATTGTTCAAGTTCAAGACATAAAAAAGAATTTTGCATCATATAAAGTGAAAATACCCATACATGTAAACAAAAACGTATAAAACAACATGTGGCCATAATTCAAAAACTTGACCTGATTGAGCAAAACCAATGTGATTTTTGGATTCAGCACATCAAAATTGTCAATCAGCTAAAAAAACTGAGACAATAAATTTGGTGTTGACCACTGTTATTCTTCCAACTTTTACATGGCAGTTCTGTGAGCAGTAACAGATGCTAGATGTTCTTGTTTTTTGTGGTTCTCATGCAGAGGCCCATTAATTTTATATTCATATAGGGTTCTAACCTTGGCTGTTAATTACTTCCAGAGGCTCCAGTAACTTTGAGCCACTTGTTCTAACAAGCAAGTCCACCTTTATATTAATGTGAGGTATGGCCATTGATGTAATACTTCCACTGTGACCACACTGTCTGTTGTTACTGACATTTCTTTTTGAGGCTAGACTGAAGGACGTCTGTAAACCTCTGAAAGCCTGGAGCAGGTGGCAGACTGTTTTTAATTGTTAGATTTGCTGCTCTGGTCATTAATGGGCCAAGTAGAACTTTTAGAGTCAGCCGTTAGCACTAGCTTATCTGGTTGCTGTTACTTTACAACGATTCACCCAGAAAGAAAAAAAAACCCCAACAAAACAAAACAAGAAAAAAACGCCCTATCAGATGTGGCGCTGTGAATGTTAATAATCAGGCAGGACATAGAATTCAATTCAATTCAATTCAATTCAACTTTATTTATATAGCGCCATTTCACAACAACAGTCATCTCATAGCACTATCAACTGTAGGGGGGAACCCCCACAGTTGCAGAAAGACCCCAGCAATCAGGCGATCCCCTGTGAGCAAGCACTTGGCGACGGTGGGGAGGAAAAACTCCCTTTTAACAGGAAGAAACCTCCAGCAGAACCAGGCTCAGGGAGGGGCAGTCATCTGCTGCGACTGGCTGGGGGGTGAGGGGATAAAGAAGATGAAAAGAACAGACATGTAGAGAGCAAACAGCACGATGGGGACTCAGTCTATGGGAGAGAACAAACAGATGTTAATGATCAGCAAAAAAAATATATATTTCATTGAGAGTGAAGACATTCGCACATAGGAGTGCTTTGAGTCCAGGTGGGTTAGAGCTGGATAGAGAGCAGCAGTGATGGCATGTTCTGTGGATCGGTTTGACCTGTATGCAAACTGAGATGGGTCGTGGGAGGGAGGGAGGATGAATCCGATGTACTGCATGACCAGCCACTCGAAGCACTTCATTATGATGGAGGTCAGTGCTATGGGCCGGTAATCGTTGTAGCTGGATGGGACGGGCTTCTTTGGGACTGGTATTATGGTAGCACTTTTGAAACATGTGGGGACCACATGTTTAATGTAATAGACTGGAAATCAGAAGGTGGAGTAGAGTTTGGACACGCCGAAATGAAAGCAACGTCATGATTACACAGGGTTACAAAAATAATTTTTTTGTAAGTTGTCTGTGTTTTTTTCAACTGATTTAAGACAATTTTGCACCACTGAATCTGAAAATGACATCCCTTTCTCTCGATCAAGTGCTAAGCAAAAACCTGTACTTACTTAGTACTTACTTGGGCTGCACGGTGGCGCAGTGGTTAGCACTGCGGCAGCACAGTTTACCCTTGGCCGGGAGATTGTGGGGATCGTGGGATCGTGGGTTCGATCCCAGCCCCCGACCAACAGTGATCTGTGTGGAGTTTGCATGTTCTCCCCGTGTTGCGTGGGTTTACTCCGGGATTTCTCCGGTTTCCTCCCACATGCCAAAAACATGCATGTTAGGTTAATTGGCTGTTCTAAATTGTCCCTAGATATCTGTTTCCTATAGGCCCTTAGAATAGAGGGTTAGTATTAATGAAAGCGCTTTGAGTGGTCTTTGTGACTAGAAAAGCACTATATAAGTGCAGGTTAGTTAGTTAGTTAGTTACTTAGTACTGTGCATGTACTTACCTTTATATAAAGGTAAGTACATGTAAATTGAATGTTGTGTCATCATTGTTCAAAATTCAGAGTTCAAGACATAAAAAAGAATTTTGCATCATATAAAGTGAAAATACCCATACATGTAAACAAAAACGTATAAAACAACATGTGGCCATAATTCAAAAACTTGACCTGATTGAGCAAAACCAATGTGATTTTTGGATTCAGCACATCAAAATTGTCAATCAGCTAAAAAAACTGAGACAATAAATTTGGTGTTGACCACTGTTATTCTTCCAACTTTTACATGGCAGTTCTATGAGCAGTAACAGATGCTAGATGTTCTTGTTTTTTGTGGTTCTCATGCAGAGGCCCATTAATTTTATATTCATATAGGGTTCTAACCTTGGCTGTTAATTACTTCCGGAGGCTCCAGTAACTTTGAGCCACTTGTTCTAACAAGCAAGTCCACCTTTATATTAATGTGAGGTATGGCCATTGATGTAATACTTCCACTGTGACCACACTGTCTGTTGTTACTGACATTTCTTTTTGAGGCTAGACTGAAGGACGTCTGTAAACCTCTGAAAGCCTGGAGCAGGTGGCAGACTGTTTTTAATTGTTAGATTTGCTGCTCTGGTCATTAATGGGCCAAGTAGAACTTTTAGAGTCAGCCGTTAGCACTAGCTTATCTGGTTGCTGTTACTTTACAACGATTCACCCAGAAAGAAAAAAAAACCCCAACAAAACAAAACAAGAAAAAAACGCCCTATCAGATGTGGCGCTGTGAATGTTAATAATCAGGCAGGACATAGAATTCAATTCAATTCAATTCAACTTTATTTATATAGCGCCATTTCACAACAACAGTCATCTCATAGCACTATCAACTGTAGGGGGGAACCCCCACAGTTGCAGAAAGACCCCAGCAATCAGGCGATCCCCTGTGAGCAAGCACTTGGCGACGGTGGGGAGGAAAAACTCCCTTTTAACAGGAAGAAACCTCCAGCAGAACCAGGCTCAGGGAGGGGCAGTCATCTGCTGCGACTGGCTGGGGGGTGAGGGGATAGAGAAGAAGAAAAGAACAGACATGTAGAGAGCAAACAGCATGATGGGGACTCAATCTATGGGAGAGAACAAACAAATGTTAATGACCAGCAAAAAAAAATATTTCATAGAGAGTGAGGAAAGGAGTGAGGCCCAGTGCATTACTGGAGGTCCCCCGGCTGACTAAACCTATTAGCAGCATAACTAAGGGAGGGTTCAGAAACACATGATCCCTCCCTAATTGTAGGCTATATCAAAAAGCTAGGTTTTAGCCCTATTCTTAAAAACAGAGATCGAGTCTGACTCCCGAATCCAGATTGGCAGCTGATTCCACAGGAGAGGAGCTTGATAACTGAAGGCTCTGCCTCCCATTGTACTTTTGGAGATTCTAGGTATTACAAGTAATCCTGCATTTTGGGAGCGTAGTGCTCTGTTAGGATAATATGGTAGTATCAGATCTTTTAAATAAAATGGAGCCTGATTGTTTAGAGCTTTGTAAGTAAGAAGCAGGATTTTAAACTTAATTCTAAACTCTATGGGAAGCCAATGAAGGGAGGCCAGAACCGGAGAGATATGATCTCTCTTTCTAGTACCTGTTAAAACTCTTGCTGCAGCATTTTGGATCAGCTGAAGACTTTTTAAAGATGTTTTAGGACAGCCTGATAATAAAGAATTACAATAATCTAATCTCGAGCTAACAAAAGCGTGGATCAGCTTCTCAGCATCACTCTGAGACAAGATGCTCCTAATCTTGGCAATATTACGCAAATGATAGAAGGCAGTCTTAGAAACAAATTTAATATGTGAATTGAAGGACAAATCCTGATCAAAAATAACTCCAAGGTTCCTCACAGAGCTATTAAGAGAAAGAGTAACTGCATCCAAACTGAAAGTTTGATTTGGAAAGGAATTTCTAAGGTTTTTTGGACCAGCAAGAATGACTTCAGTCTTATCTGAATTTAATAGCAGGAAATTACAAGTCATCCAAGCTTTGATTTCCTTAAGACAGGCTTCTAACTTGGCTAATTGATTACTATCATCTGGCTTCATTGACAGGTATAATTGTGTGTCATCTGCATAACAATGAAAATGTATACAGTGCTTTCTAATAATGTTGCCTAACTGAAGCATATATAAACTAAAAAGAGTAGGGCCTAGCACAGATCCCTGTGGAACTCCATGACTAAGCTTTGAGTTGAAAGAAAACTCATTATTTACATGAACAAACTGGAACATATCAGATAAATAAGATCTAAACCACTGCAACGAAGTTCCATTAAGTCCAACATAGTGTTCTAATCTATCAAGTAGAATATTATGATCAATAGTATCAAAAGCTGCACTAAGGTCTAAAAGGACAAGTACAGAAACTAGTCCATTATCAGATGCAATGAGGAGGTCGTTAGTGACCTTCGCTAAGGCTGTTTCAGTACTATGATGGATTCTAAACCCAGATTGAAACTCTTCAAGTAAACCATTTCCCTGCAGGTGGTCAAATAATTGCGTAGCAACAACTCTTTCTAAGATTTTTGAAATGAAAGGGAGATTAGAGATTGGTCTATAGTTAGCTAAAGCTCCTGGATCTAGCATTGGCTTTTTGAGTAAGGGTTTAATTACAGCCGTTTTAAAAGCCTGCGGTACATGGCCTAAAGTTAATGAAGAATTGATTATATGAAGAATAAAGCTACCAATAAGTGGGAAGACTTCTTTAAATAACCTGGTAGGAATAGGGTCTAAAAGACAAGTTGAAGGTTTGGATGAGGAAACTATTTTGTCTAACTCACAAAGGTCGATTGGAGTAAACTCATCAAGACAGACATCAATTGAAGGAGTTGTAGTAGTTACAGTATTTAAGTTAACTGTGGGAAGAATCTGATTGATTTTATCTCTGATGGATGAAATTTTATTATTGAAAAAGTTCATAAAGTCCTGACTAGTAAGCTCTAAGGGAATACTAGGATTGACAGAGTCCTGACTCTTTGTCATCCTGGCTACAGTGCTGAAAAGAAACCTGGGATTATTCTTGTTCTCTTCTATTAATGCAGAGTAATAACTTGTTCTAGCTTTTCTAAGAGATTTTTTATAAATTAAAAGATGATCTCTCCAAGCTAAATAGATTTCATCTAAATTAGTAGAACGCCATTTTCTTTCTAATTGACGAGTCTTCTGTTTTAAGCTACGAGTTTCTGTGTTGAACCAAGGAGTTAGAAATCTCTGATTAGACTTTTTCTTTTTTAAGGGGGCCACCAAGTCTAGAGCCTGATGCAGAGAAGCTGAAACACTATCCACCATGTTATCAATTACAGAAGGAACAAGCTGTCTATAGCTTATTTCCGTTGTGTTGACACATGGCATAGAGGAAACAATCTGCATAAATTTGGAAACAGCATCATCTGAGAGGCATCTACTGTAATAATATTTTTCTTTAGGAGCCAAATAGTCAGAAATAGTAAAATCAAAGGTTAACAGACAATGGTCTGACAGTACAGGGTTATGAGGAGACACTACAAGATTTTCTATTTCTATGCCATATGTCAGAACAAGGTCCAATGTATGGTGGAGGTAATGAGTAGAATTTCCTACTTTCTGAGAAAACCCAATCGAGTCTAATATTGAATTAAAAGCCACATTAAGGCAGTCACTATCTACATCCACATGTAGTATATTAAAGTCCCCTACTATAATTATTCTATCAGATTTCAGCACTAAATCAGCTAAGAAATCAGCAAATTCAGATAAAAATTCTGAGTAGGTTGATGGGGGACGATAAACTATGGCAAATAAAATTGGGTTTAACCTAAAATTGCTTAAGTGCCCAATACTGAGGACCAGGCCCTCAAAGGAATTATAACATGTTTTTTGCTTTACATTAACTAGTAATTTGGAATGGTAAATTGTTGCTACTCCTCCTCCACGACCAGAACTTCTGGGATTTTGACAGTTTAAATAACCAGAGGGAGTTGATTCATTTAAACCAACATAATCCTCTTGTCCTAACCAAGTCTCTGTAAGGGAAATTAAATCAATCTGATGATCAATTAACAGATCATGGACTAACAGAGACTTGGGAGTTAGAGACCTAATATTTAATAAACCACATTTAATTTTTAAATTATGAGGAGGAACAGAGGCCAAATCATTCAATTTAGAGGCTTTATGTTTAATTTGAGTTTTACCAATATTTTGCTTTATCACTTTGGGATGCTTATACATTATATTTTTATTCACTTTGGAGGGAGCAGACAACGATTCTCTGATGGGGAAGTCAGGGGCTAAGCTGAGGGGTGGCGGATGAAGAGGAGCTGCAGAGAGGCGTGTAAGACTGCGACTCTGCTTCCTGGTCTCAACTCTGAGTAGTCAGGGTTTTGGAAATTTGGATAAAAAAGATGCCAGATTGTTAGATAAATGAGAAGCACCATCCAAAGTGGGATGAATGCTGTCTCGTCTCATAAGACCAGGTTTTCCCAAAAAAGAGCTCCAATTGTCAGTGTAGCCCACGTCATTTTTAGGACACCACACAGACAGCCAGCGGTTCAAGGATGACGAGCGGCTAAACATGTCATCACTGGTCAGATTGGGGAGGGGCCCAGAGAATACTACAGTGGCAGACATCGTTTTGGCAAAGTCACACACCGATTCTACATCAAGTTTCGTGACTTCCGACTGCCGGAGACGGATGTCATTAATGCCGGCGTGAATAACAATTGTGGAATATTTACAGTTACTTTTAGCCAGCATTTTCAAATTTGACTCGATGTCTCCTGCTCTGGCCCCAGGAATGCATTGGACTATGACCGCTGGAGTCTCTAGGTTCATGTTTCTGACTACAGAGTCGCCAATGATCAGAGTTTTTTCCTCAGCGGGTGTGTCGCTGAGCGGGGAAAAACGATTAGAGACGTGAACAGGTTGGTGGTGAACCGGGGCTTTGCGACTAGGCTTCCTTCTCACCGTCACCCACCCAGTCTCCTCGCTGCTGAGGAGAGCCGAGGAACCACTGACAGGGGGGCCTAAGCTAGCTAGCTCCGCTGCAGCTAATGGGCGTCTGGCGCAGACGGTGTTTCAATGCAGCGGAGCCGGGATTCCAAATGAGACAACCTCGCCTCGAGCGCCTCAAAAAGACAACATTTATTACATTTACCGTTATCACTAAAAGAGGCAGAGGTGTAGCTAAACATCTGACAGAGAGAGCACACCAGAGGAGGAGAGGAAAGAGAGCTAGTAGCCATAGCTAGTGGCTGGAGAGCAACCACACAGGCAAACCACACAGGCAGACAGCAAAACAAGAAGTGACGATACGTTACCACAAGGAAGTGACGATCCAACTAGAAGCTGTTTGTAATGAGTTCAAAGAAGACGCCGTGGTGATTTTGGACTTTCAAAACTACATTTGTCACTAACGATGTCAAAACTTAAAAGTAACCTCAGAAAAATTACAATAAGTTATTAATTTAGACCAGGGGTCATTAACTAAGACTGCAAGAGGTCTGATTAGTCAGCCCTCCTCCCCAGCTCAGGTCCGAACTAGAGGTGAGAATCTTTAGTCAGCATCTCCAATTTTAATCTAAAATTATTCTTGATGCATCTTTTATTTTATTTTCTAGTCAGGATTTCTTTCCTTTCACTGTGTGACAACGTGGTATTTTAAAGCAAAGTGTTTACAATGACCCATGGATTTATTTCCAACATTTTTTAATAAAACAAATGGAAGAGAAATGTGTCAGTCACATGGACAAATTTATCTTAAAATGTGCTTTTAAAAACAGCCATCAGTCTGTCAGAAGACCACAGCTGTCTGCAGGCAGGCCAGTATCATCTGGTCTGGCACATTATTTTTTAAGATGTTTTAGCTGCTTTTAGCTTTGTATTATTTTCTAAACAAAAAAAGTCTAATTCTTTGCACAATTTCAATCAAAAACTGTCATTTAATCAAACAATACAGGAGAAGACTGGGTTTGTTGACTCCAAACAAATAGCTCTAGAATTCTAAAATCTACAACATAAATCCTAACAATGGAAAGTTTTACAGGAGAACACAAACTAAACACACATTTAAAACAAAACCTCACAAAGTCTACCTCTATACTACAGTGGTGTGAAAAAGTGTTTGCCCCTTCCTGATTACTCATTTTTTTGTATGTCTGTCGCACTTAAATGTTTCAGATCATCAAACAAATTAATTATTCGACAAAGATAACACAAGTAAACACAAAATGCAGTTTTTAAATGGTGTTTAATGTTAAGGGTAAAAAAAAAATCTAAACCTACATGGCCCTGTGTGAAAAAGTGATTGCCCCCTAAACCTAATAACTGGTTGGGCCACCCTTAGCAGCAACAACTGCAATCAAGCGTTTGTGATAACTGACAATGATTCTTTTACAGCGCTGTAGAGGAATTTTGGCCCACTCATCTTTGCAGAATTGTTGTAATTAAGCCACATTGGAGAGTTTTCGAGCATGAATCGCCTTTTTAAGGTTATGCCACAGCATCTTAATCAGATTCTGGTCAGGACTTTGACTATTCAATTCAATTCAATTCAACTTCATTTATATAGCGCCATTTCACAACAACAGTCATCTCACAGCACTATCAACTGTAGGGGGAACCCCCACAGTTGCAGAAAGACCCCAGCAATCAGGCGATCCCCTGTGAGCAAGCACTTGGCGACGGTGGAGAGGAAAAACTCCCTTTTAACAGGAAGAAACCTCCTGCAGAACCAGGCTCAGGGAGGGGCAGTCATCTGCTGTGACTGGCTGGGGGGTGAGGGGGCAGAGAAGATGAAAAGAACAGACATGTAGAGAGCAAACAGCACGATGGGGACTCAATCTATGGGAGAGAACAAACAGATGTTAATGACCAGCACAAAAAAAATATTTCATTGAGAGTGAAGAAAGGAGTGAGGCCCAGTGCATTATTGGAGGTCCCCCGGCTAACTAAACCTATTAGCAGCATAACTAAGGGAGGGTTCAGAAACACATGATCCCTCCCTAATTGTAGGCTATATCAAAAAGGTAGTAAGTTTTAGCCCTATTCTTAAAAACAGAGATCGAGTCTGACTCCCGAATCCAGATTGGCAGCTGGTTCCACAGGAGAGGAGCTTGATAACTGAAGGCTCTGCCTCCCATTGTACTTTTGGAGATTCTAGGTATTACAAGTAATCCTGCATTTTGGGAGCGTAGTGCTCTGTTAGGATAATACGGTAGTATCAGATCTTTTAAATAAAATGGAGCCTGATTGTTTAGAGCTTTGTAAGTAAGAAGAAGGATTTTAAACTTAATTCTAAACTCTATGGGAAGCCAATGAAGGGAGGCCAGAACCGGAGAGATATGATCTTTCTTTCTAGTACCTGTTAAAACTCTTGCTGCAGCATTTTGGATCAGCTGAAGACTTTTTAAAGATGTTTTAGGACGGCCTGATAATAAAGAATTACAATAATCTAATCTCGAGCTAACAAAAGCGTGGATCAGTTTCTCAGCATCACTCTGAGACAAGATGCTCCTAATCTTGGCAATATTACGCAAATGATAGAAGGCAGTCTTAGAAACAAAATTAATATGTGAACTGAAGGACAGCTCTTGATCAAAAATAATTCCAAGGTTCCTCACAGAGCTATTAAGAGAAAGAGTAACCGCATCCAAACTGAAAGTTTGATTTGGAAAGGTATTTCTAAGGTTTTTTGGACCAACAAGAATGACTTCAGTCTTATCTGAATTTAATAGCAGGAAATTACAAGTCATCCAAGCTTTGATTTCCTTAAGACAGGCTTCTAACTTGGCTAATTGATTACTAGGCCACTCCAAAGTCTTCATTTTGTTTTTCTTAAGCCATTCAGAGGTGGACTTGCTGGTGTGTTTTGGATCACTGTCCTGCTGCAAAACCCAAGTGTGGATCAGCTTGAAGTCACAAACAGATGGCTGGAGATTTTCCTTCATGATTTTTTGGTAGACTGCAGAATTCATGGTTCCATTTACCACACCAAGTCTTCCAGGTCATGAAGCAGCAAAACAGCCCCAGACCATCACACTACCACCACCATATTTTACTGTTGGTATGATGTTCCTTTTCTGAAATGCTGTGTTACTGTTATGCCGGATGTAATGGGACACACACCTTCCAAAAAGTTCAACTTTTGTCTCGTCAATCCACAGAGTATTTTCCCAAAAGTCTTGGCGATCATCAAGATGTTTTCTGGCAAAACTGAGACGAGCCTTTGTTCTTTTTGGTCAGCAGTGGTTTTCGTCTTGGAACTCTGCCATGCAGGCCATTTTTGCCCAGTCTCTTTCTTATGGTGGAGTCATGAACACTGACCTTAACTTAGGCAAGTAAGGCCTGCAGTTCTTTGTATGCTGTTGTGGGGTCTTTTGTGACCTCTTGGATGAGTCGTCGCTGCACTCTTGGGGTAACTTTGGATAGGTGGCCACTCCTGGGAAGGTTCACCACTGTTCCATGTTTTTGCCATTTGTGGATAATGGCTCTCACTGTCGGTCGCTGGTGTCCCAAAGCTTTAGAAATGGCTTTATAACCTTTTCCAGACTGATGGATCTCAATTACTTTGTTTCTCATTTGTTCCTGAATTTTTTTGAATCGCAGCATGATGTCTAGCTTTTGCAGATCTTTTGTTCTACTTCACGTTGTCAGGCAGGTCCTATTTAAGTGATTTCGTGATTGAGAACAGGTGTGGCAGTAATCAGGCCTGGGTGTGGCTGGAGAAATTGAACTCTGCTTTCCAAAGATGTGATAAACCACAGTTAATTTATGTTTTAACTGGGGGGCGGACAATCACTTTTTCACACAGGGCCATGTAGGCTTGGATTTTTTTACCCTTAATAATAAACACCTTCATTTAAAAACTGCATTTTGTGTTTACTTGTGTTATCTTTCTCTAATATTTAAATTTGTTTGATGATCTGAAACATTTAAGTGTGACAAACATACAAAAAAATGAGAAATTAGGAAGGGGGAAAACACTTTTTCACACCACTGTAGTACAGAGGCAGACTTTCTGTAAGGTTTTGTTTTAAATGTATGTAATCTGTGTTCTCCTGTAAAACTTTCCACTGTTAGGATTTATGCTGTAGATTTTAGAATTCTAGAGCCATTTATTTGGAGACAACAAACAAATTTAGTCTTCTCCTGTATTGCTTGATTAAATGACAATTTTTTATTGAAACTGTGCAAAGAATTTTATTTATTTTATTTAAAAAATAATACAAAGCTAAAAGCAACTAAAACATCTTAATAAAAAAAATGTGCCAGACCAGATGATACTGGCCTGCCTGCAGACAGCTGCTGGTCTTCTGACAGACTGATGGCCATTTTTAAAAGCACATCTCTAAATAAATTGTCCATGTGACTGACACATTTCTCTTCCATTTGTTTTGTTAAAAAAAGTTGGAAGTAAATTCATTTTGGGCAGCTCGGTGGTGCAGTGGTCAGCACTGGGGCAGCACAGTATGAAGGTCGTGGGATTGATCTCACCCCCTGACCATTGCTGACCCTTCTGTGTGGAGTTTGCATGTTCTCCCCGTGTCTGTGTGGGTTTACCCCAGGTACTCCAGTTTCCTCCAACAGACCAAAAACATGCAGGTTAGGTTAAGTGGAGACTCTAAAGTGGCCCTAGGCGTGAATGTGTGTGTGAATGGTGAAGGGATAGTGCCGTACCGTGGCTGCTTCATCCATCCAGGTGGATGCCCTGAATTTCCCTCTGGGGATCAATAAAGTACACAAAATACAAAAACAAAGCAGTGCCTCATTTCGCGGGCACACACATGAGGAATGAAGTGTCTGTCCATGGTGGATATCCTGGCTGTCCACCTCGTGTGACACCCACAGCAAATGGTGATTTTTGCCCCCCCACTCTGTGGAGAGCACCAAAGGTGTCACGTCATAAAATGTTCAGGTGGCTGCTGATACAATGTTTCAGTTCCACGTTTTTTCCATCGAAATAAAACAGTATCCCTGTTTTCCAGAATTGTATCAAAAAGCTTCGGAGTCCGGATGGAGGACTCTCAGGGTGCAGATCCAGACCAAAGTCCACCAGATGGTGACCCCTGATTTAGACCAAAGCTTTCAGTTAAATGTTGGGGAACACACAGCAATAGAAGTATAAAGCAGGACAAATTAATACAAAAGTAAAGCAAGTCAGAACAGTGTTTTACTGTACAAATTGAAGTTTTGTTGTGTAACGCCATAGTGCCAAGCAGGTCACTGTAAGTAGCTAAAATTAATCTTTTTAAAGCTCTGACTCCAGTGGGATTTTGGCCAGGAAAGGACCCGTTTCTTCCTTGTAATGTGAGCTGGTCATGAACACCTGCGCCCATCAAGACAGCCAGACAGGGTGATTAATAACAACGAAAGCTGCCAAGATAGCCTCATGTCTTTTTTCCCTAACACACATCTTATGGAATGCTTTAATATGAATACAAATGGAGGGGCAATGAAAGCGACTCAGTGAAAAGGCTTATCAGCACCTACAGCACCAGCAACCATCTTGGCTTCACTGATTACGACCAATGAACGTCACAGGTCCATGTGTGTGCACCCATTTGTCATTCTCAGACTTCCGTGACTCAAACGTACACACTGACAGGTAACATATCCCAGTCCAACTGGGTCATTACTCATCTCTGTGCCCCCCCAACCCCTTTTTTTGCATATCTACCAGCTCGTGTTATTTATAGCCTGATTCTACCCTGGGTGATGTGACTTAGCATGCTTGCTCTTTTTAACAATGCACTGCTGCCCAGGGCATTGAAAACTAACCTTTTGCCCACTGTGCCAACAGCCCCCCCCCCCACTCCCACCCATCTCTCACTATTCTCTGAAACCAGATGAAAAAGACAGACGGAGGGATGGCATCCTGCCAAAGCTGCTGATAGAAGTTTGAAAAAAAACCAAGTTAGAGCCTAATTTTCGCAGCGTTTTGGCAGGTGGCAATGCTAACGTGCAGCCTTCGCTCAGCAGCTCCCCACACAGTGCAGCCTCTTCCTAATTATGTTTCCTCGCAGTATGGAGCGCCAGCTTATTATGCCGCGTGCCTGTATGGTGCCGTGAATGGAGAATGAGTGGAGGAGGCATCTCCTCTGTTTCTGCCTCCTTAAGCAGAATCCAAACTAAAGCCTGGTGCAACATGGATTATTGCTGAAGCCACAGAATAACGTCTTCCTCTATGATCCCTCCACCAGCACTGCATTTACACCAGAGACAGAACTGGGGGGGGGGGGGGTGCACTGTGGTGAATCACAACGGCTGCAGGAACTTCCTTTTTCTACATAAGTTCTGTGAAATTTTTACAGTAGTTCTATTGTAATTGACTGACAGCACCAAAGTATTGTAGCTATGGATTTGTATTGTGATTCAACATGACTATGCATTTAGGTAAATACTATATGTTCCATCTACTGGTCAAAGTTATAATTTTAGAAGCACCATAATGTTGCAAGGTTACTTTCATTCCAACCCCTACAGTCAGTGGTGTTGGAATGGGGGGTAAAGGGGACTGTGTACCCAGGGTCCACTGCAGGGAGGGGGCCCTCAAAAAGCCTGGAATGAAAAGGGTTTTTGTGTTGCATTTTTAAATTTCTAATTAATAATGTCATAATGAAATTCATCCTGATTGAATGAAGTTGTTGAGACACTGAATTTTGCATTAACAATAATTATGAATATTCTCTGAGGACCGTTTAAAAAAGGTACAAAATGGTTTAGTCCACTCCTGCACAGCTGCACCGGCTGGTTCAGTTTAGTTACTTTAAACTGGTCCCCGTCAGCCAGGTGAGCAGGAGGAGAGAAAACAGTCATGTGTTTTCTCATGAAATTTAAATCTGATATCAAAAAAGAAAAGAAAGAAAAGTGAAGGAGACAAAATTATGGGAAGGGAGCCAGCTTCTTACCAGTTTCTTTGAGAAGAGAGGCGAGCAGCACATCTGAATTAACCCACGGTTTAAGCCAACATCAGCAGCAGCTGCCTCAGTGAAGCAGCACGTCAGTGCAAAAAGGCAGTGCTTTATTTTGACAACAGAGATTAATAATTACTACCATAAATTCAGCAAAATCAAAGTTATTACCAGTAAACATCATTTGACACCGAGATGTGTCAGACCTGGCGGTAAAAACAGTTCAACTTTGTATTGATATTTTAGCACTTCCTCTGTGGCTGATCCTGACAGATTTAGTATCAGTCAGAATTGGTCAAATGATGCAGAGGAGGCAGATAGTCCAACTTTAAGGCCATAATGAATGATGAATAAGGCAGAGTCTAATTATTATATGTCCTGCTATTGGTGCATTTGAGTCAGATTTAATGCTTTATAAAAACTATTTGATCTTGAAAAAGGGCTGTCTTATAATTATTACTTAATTCAATGCATTAACTCAAAAAAATAAAAAAAAATCAGTGAGTGCCATGCATCAGCAGGTGCCCAGCCTGCATGGATTATAAAATAATGAGCAGAACAAGTTCACAACACAAAACCTGACTCATATGCCTTTGTAGGCGTAAAGGGGACCATATACAGTATAAAGTGTCTGAATATAAGGTAAGTGTGTGTGTGTGTGTGTGTGTGTGTGTGTGTGTGTGTGTGTGTGTGTGTGTGTGTGTGATGCTTTTGTAATTGGCTTTCTCGTTTGTTTAGGGGATATTTACACATTTTATTAGTTTTGAGTTGTTTATGTATTTATTTACCTGTTTGTTTACTCCAGGTGATGGTGTGATCTCGTGATTCGGGGTTCTGTTTTGTGTTTTGAGCAGGGGATTATGAAATGTGATTTTCATTACAGTGGTAATTTATACCACTAGGCTGTGCTGTTGCACATGAAAAAAGAACATGCTTTATGTCAGCATAGAACAAGACTGGTTTCTATGGAAACAGAAACCTGGGGATGCTGAGTTTTTTGCTGTCTTGTGACAATTTTTCTTGGTCTGTAATACTCATAATGAGTGGCAGTATTATGCACTAAAACACAAAAAAACACAGTCTTCAATCACAGCAGTACACAGAGCACCTGCTTGCATTGCAGAGAACAAATATTATTCCATCTACTATTAATTGGCAAATAAATAAAATAATTAAAGGCTCTGAATCAGTTCTTGACTTATGTGTGCTCTTACCCACACATCACTACAGTCAAGTAGTGATGTGACTAAATATTTTGTGTGATTTTTATGTTTTGCTGCATACAAACTAAAGCTGCCACATGTGTGTGCCACTTAGTGCTGGGTAACTATAGTAACTGTCCTGTAACTGCCAAGAATTTTGTTCCAATGCATCCCCTCTATAAAGTTGTTTTTGTGGAATTTTCAGTCAGTCTGTTTACTGTCTCAAATAATAATAAAAATGAGAGAAGACTGACCATTTGAATTTTATTATACTGGCAATGAGGCATTTTCTCAATATAGAGGTTAAACTGAGATTGTATTTATAATCTTTGTCTAATACTGTTTTAGACCGTGGGGAAAAAATATGCGTGAGAGATATTGATGAAGCGAGCACGGAGACCCACCAACATGGTTTGTACATGGGGCCCAGAATTTCATGCTACGCGCTGCCTAGAGTGTTAACATGCAGTTAATAATCACGTAAAAACAGTAGCAAATTGTTGAGAAAATGCAGTCAAGTTAAGAGAAAAAGGCTGAAAAGAGGAAAAAATGTTGAAGGTAAATTTAATTCTCCCCCAAAAATAATATTGAGGGTGAACTTGTAGACCCCCATTGGCTGGGGAAGGGGGGGGGCATATTCTTCCATCCCAGCCAGGAACAGCTGTGCTCGAGTCAGAGGCGTACTTTCATGTTTGATGAAAATTTAAAAATACAATAAGTGACAAAAAAAATAATAACAATAGTAATGTTCAAAAAGGAGTGAGACACTTCCAACGTATTTAATCTTGCCCGATTTCCAGAAATCCTTCAACAAACATTTCTTTCTTTAATTCTACCCTATCGTCCTGATATTACATTCTTACCAAAGCATATCATGCTTGGACGCCCTGAAGTCTGGCCCCCCGAGGTCACTCGGCTCTGAGGCTTGGAATCTCCCCGCAGCCCTGCCTCATGTAGCGTTATTTGACTTTTCCCTTTTTGGCCAAAATGAACAATAAATATACTAAAATGCATCTTTGGACTACAGCTTTTTTAATTAACACCAGATCAACAAGGGACATTTATTGGTAAAGTTAAAATCCAAAGGCACAGTCTAACGATATCATCCAGCTAACACATATTAGCCTACAATGCACAGCAAATCAAAGAAAAATATTAAAATGAGATATGAAATATGAAAAGATAAAGTGACCAAAAAACCCACCAGCTTTTAGAAATGAGTTATTTTTACCTTATTACCTCTGCCAAGGGAGGAGGTATTGTTTTAGCCGGCGTTGGTTTGTTGGTCTGTCTGTCTGTCTGTCTGTCTAACTGTTAGCAACATTACTGCAAAAGTTATGCACGGATTTTGATGACATTTTCAGGAAAGGTGTGGAATGGAACGGGGAACAGATAATTATATTTTGATGATGATCCGGTTCACGATCTGGATCCAAGAATTTGTTGAAAATTATTTTATATATTAATATTGCACTTTTCATGTACTGCCCCTTTAAGATGTGTCCGCAGAGTTACGTATGTGTGTGGCCACGCCATAGGGCCACGCACCTCCACAACCTGGAAACAGTGCACTCTTACCACCAAACACTGCAGAAAAAGTAAAATGGCTTGGAACAAAAGGGAATGTGGTCTCCAGCCACATAGCATGTGATGACTGACATTATTTCATCTTTAGACACCAAGAAAAAGCAAAGTGTGTGGTTTAATTAAATCAATTAGATCACCCTTTATTGTCATTCAACCATACAACCAATCATGTACAGTGGAATGAAATTGTGCTTTACCTATCTACAGTGTTAATCACACACACCCCAGTGCAGAATCAGAGGGCCGCTGCCATGCAAGGCGCCGCCACAGATTTCCCTCCTCCATTCCATTATTGCTGAGCACCAAGCTGGACGGCAGGAAGTTCCGCTTTTATATGGGCTTCGGCATGACCCGACCGGGATTTGAACCCCTGCCTCCCGGGTGTGGGGCGGATGCTCTACCAACTGAGCCACCACTCCGGTGGTTTAAGCCAGAGTTTGGAGAGCGTGGGGATGTAACTCCGGCCAGCACACTGAGCCACAGTAACTTCAGCACTGCACAGGTTTAATTTTTTGTTTGTGAAATCACAGCAGGCCTGTTCCATTCTGCTGGTTTACACCGCACTACAGTGATATGATACCACACTGTTGGTTATACTGCTTAATAATTATGAACCTTGTCAGTAAACTGTAATGGAGAAGAGAGGAGGGAAAAAATGAAAACCATCCTGAAAGAATCAATAAACCATGATGCTGATTTAAGATGGAATTGCCCAGCCCCAATGTATGGTCAATACAATTATGACAGTCTTGTTATTACAATGTAGTCATGTTGTTTTTGCTGCGGTTTCTCTGTCTGTTAGCAGGATCACGTAAAAACTCCTAGATGGATCTGGATGACATTTTCACTAGAGGTGGCCATTGGCCCATCAGATGTTGGAGGTGATCCATGAGTGCATACCACCACCAAGGCCCTATCTTGCTTTGTACAGATGGATGACAATATGGACGGACAAAGGGACGGAGTGGGGGACGGAGCCTTGGCAGAGGTATGTGCTCTTTGAGTGTCTTCTAGTTTTAAATGTGGTCATGTTTAAACATCTCTTCAGCTTCACATCCACCCATTTCACAGTTTCACCCCACAAAGTGAAATATAAAATCCTTTAATACGGGTGTGAAACTCTGAAACAGAGTTTTCCCCTTAAGTTACATCCCCCATCTCGATCAATAAAACATTGCTGACTACTGTTGGACTGTAGATCATTATTACTTTAAATATTAGTTGTGCTGTAAGCTTTAATAATTTTGACTGTAAACACAATGAGAGTATTGCTTTTTATGGAGAATAGTCAGTGATTGTAATGAACTTTTGTACTTATTGCCACAGATCTCTGCACAGTAACTTAAATACAATAAAATGAGAGAACAGGACGTGAAGTGAGTTCTGATCCAAAACTTGCCCTACTTTATTGAGTCCTGAGATGCTGACAATCCATTCTGTGATTCTGTCATCCATTGTTACCAAGAATTAATGAATACCATGAACTTTCAATATCCACTCCATCTATCTGTATCTGTACTTGTGTGTTCATGCTATAGTTACAAAAAACATTGTTTTATTCAAGTTAAATGATAATTTGTTTCTAATGAACCATGTGTTTAATATGTCCATTTCTTTAGTGATATCTTCAAAAAAAAAATTTTTATTCTGCCCAGAACAAAAAAATGTTGTAATCATCAATCAATAATAGCTTTAATATTTCAGAAACTTTGCATGTCATTGATGTTGAGACTGAATAGCTCAGGGCCCAACAGTGACCCCTGTGGAACACCACAAGCAGACATGAAGAGCAGAGCTCACCCAGCCTCACTAACTGCCGCTTCTTATTTAAAAGGCTTTTAATCCAATCTAGGTCTAGTTTAGTGAATAATGTGTCATGATTGGTTGTGTCAAAAGCTTTTTTATATCAATTAACTTTCCAGATGCATAATTTTTGTGACCTATGCCATATTTATCTGTGCGCTGGAATTGTACAATGTTACAGAACTTGAACTGTGGACCCCATCAAAGGTTAAATTTTAGTTGTCTTATGGGTCCTATGTGGGTTTGTCTGCAGGTTCCATATTGCTTCTATCTGTGTTTGTCCACATGGACGTTACCCGTTTGCCTATTTTCAACTTATTTTCTCACAAATTTGCAATTTTCTTGTAAATTTGTGACTTTTCCCCCAATTTAATATTTTTTTCTTTAATTTGAAACTCTCATAAAATTCCAACTTTTTACTATAAACTTTTCTAGTCATAAATTTGTTAGTTTTTCTTGTAAAAGTGTGACTTTTTTCTTGCAAATTTGTTACCTTTTTTTTTTATAATTTTGGAACTTTGTCAGGAATTTGTAATTTTTTTTAACCATAAACCTGCAACTTTTTCCTCATAAATTTGTTACTTTTTCCTTGTAAATTTTCTATCATCTTGTAAATTTGTCACTTTTTCCCAATAAATTTGTGATTTTTTTTTTTTCTGGTAAATTTGGAATTTTCTCAATTTTTTTTACTGTAAACTTGCATTTTATTTTTCATAAATGTGTGACTTTTTCTTTTCAATTTATTTACTCATATTTGCTACTTTTTTGTTCAGCTGCAACTTTTCTAATTTTTCCTTCTAAATTTGACTTTTTCTTGTAAATTTGCAAAAAATTTTTTGTAAGTTTGTAATGCTTTAATTTTACATTTGTTTTTATTGTAAATTTGCAGCTTTTTTCTCCTAAATGTTCACATTTATCCTCATAAATTTGCTACTATTTTTTGTAAAATTTTCACATTTTTTCTTATTAATTTTCACATTTTTTCAGGTAATCTTGCCTATGGCACAAGTGTTACTGAAACCTGCTCACCCACATTGAAGCCATGTGGGGCTCAGATGGGTTTACAGTGGGCACAGAGACGACCTTCTCACCTGAACCACAGGGGGTATAAGAATGCATTTTGGTGAAAGAGCAGCAGTGAGGAGTTTCAGTCCCAGCTGTGATGTTGTATTTTATGTTTTATTGTGAAGTGCGGTGTAGTGGCGGCCACCTCTTCTTCCACCACTGCGCCGCCCCATAAATACCAGGGGGCATCCATGTTACGGTCTCTTTGCCGATGTCCCGGCCTGGTGGCTGTGTTGTGTGTGACCACCAGTGTTGGGCAAGTTACTAAAACATAGTAACTAGTTAGCGACTAGTTACTTTTGAGTTACTGCATGATTAAATTAACTAGCTACTTGGAAAAGTAACTTTCACGTTACTTTTAAATGCATACTTAAATCATCTTGCACACATAGCAAGATCGAGGGCCCCTTGTTCTCATCAGAAAAAAGAAGTAAAAGAAAACTGATGAGAAAAAAATCTCATTTTAAAGAGAAAAAATGTCTCAGATTTACATAAACTATTGTAATCGGTAGAAAGTCAGAAATTTACTAGAAATAAAGCTGTAAATTCACAGAAAAATTTTGGACCCCCGGTGGGCCGTTTTTGGCCCACGAGCCATATGTTTGACACCCCTGGACTAGTCCATTAAAAACACATATTTAGAGGATTTACTTCTATGAAATAGTTGCATATCAAAACAGCATGTAAATGAATAAGATAAAACAGAAAACACAGATAAATGAAAGTTCACCGATTAGAAGAAGCTGGTCTTTGCTGCAACAAATCAGTCGCTTTTTCTCTGCGCATAAGGAAATTTTAAATGCTTTTAATGCAGACATTAAATGCGAGCTTCTTGCTCAAAAAATATTCGTGTTTAACCACAGAGGTAGGAGCTGTTAGGTGCTACTCACTGCTGTGACAACAGACGATCAGGGCTTCATATGAGAAGTCGCCACCGCCACAGCATTTCTTCCTACCGGGCTGCAGCGTGAACTGGGCCAGGACAGGAAACCGACCCGCAGCGGAGACTGACAGCTGCGCCAGCTATAGTAGGGTCAATTTATTTGCGCTATAAATATCTATCCATATTAATAAAACAAGTAACGCATCTGATCAAATTTCAGTAACTGTAACGCATTACTGAATTTTTAAACAGTAATTTTGTTACACAGCACGTTACTGCAAAAGTAGTGGCGTTACTCCCAACCCTGGTGACCACCCTGTTAATAAAGCAGAGCGCCATCGTGCACCTGGCCTCGTCATTCAAAGATAATTCCATACACAACACCAGCCTCACTTTGTCTTAGCAGAATGATGATGATGGTGCTCTGGTCCAGTCTTTATACGCACAACTAAAATTAATTCTGTACATTGTGGTCTACAGTGGAGAGCGGCAGGATTAGGAAACGTATTTTTCTGGGTCTTGCCTAGTCTGTGACTGAGAAGTTGCAATCATATGACTCATCACATCCAAACTCAAATCAGAAGAAACAGAGGCTCCACATTGATTCCCAGAGCACGAACGTTCTCAGTATGTGCTGTATTCATTATATACCTAGAAATTAACCACTGGAGCCCAGATTTTTGCATTGGAATTTTCAGGACGCTGCACTAACAAGACAGATTAGTCTTATCATTCCACTGCAGATTTTCCACACAGTGGTTTTTGGCACGTTGACTCGTAACCGTCAGGGCCACCGTCTGACAGGCGGCCAGGGACAACTGCTAGCTTTAATGGCCAGAGGATCAGTCATCCCAAGAGCATCAGGTCTGTTGTTGTTTTCACCGCACAAGACTGAACCCCAGGCAAAAAGGCTGGGAGACCTGACCTAAATCTGTCTCTTCAGCAGCCCCCCATGCATGATGGAGACGCTGCTCGGGGACGAAATAATATTATTCAAATGCAGTAATACAGTCAGTCACACTGGCGCTGGTGCGCCTTAATAAAGGCAGATGAGAATGATCCAGGCGGGGGGGCGCCTGGACTGATCTGGAGGATGCAGCACAGGTTTGCAGGCGTTTCTTTGTCAAACTGGGTCAGCGGGGACGCAGAAAGTGGACAAATGAGGGACTGAGACAGAGTGGCGCACGTGAAGGAAGGGGCAGGAGCGCGAGGATACAGGTGTCATATTCCAGCGTGGAAAAATCACGAAAATGTGAATAATCGTGGCACAGTTATGCGCACCTGCTCGTACAGTGTGATGGTCAGACATCCCAGTTCACATTAAAAAAAAAAACCCTGAGCTACTTACGTGCCATATTGCGAAGAAGATGAGGGACACGCAGAGGACCAAAGACAGCATGTAGCAGAAGGCAGCAAACGTGAACATCATTGACGTGGAGACGTCGGAGAATTTCCCGTGGAAGCAGAACCCCGCAGACCAACATCCAAAACCAAACCGTTTAGGCGGGGAGGGGTAAAAAGCTGAGAGGAGAGGGATAAAGTTCTCACGGTGCCCAGAAAAACCCGAACGCTGCGACGTGTCCCCTCATAGCTCTGTCTCCTGTTCCCCGAAGCCCGTCTCCGAATGGACAGTCCCGGCTCCGCTGACACGATCAGCGCACTTCTCTTGGTCGTCGATCGGTGTCCGCAGTCTGGCCTAGAGGTGTGAGGTGTTGGGGGGGGGGGGGGGATGCAGAGAGACGCGCAGCTGCGGAGCCGCGGCGCTTCGAGGAGACGCTGCGGGAGCGGCCGCGGACAGCTGACGGTGAGGGGAGCTCCGCCGCGGCGTCTGACAGCAGATCAACGTCACCCCGAGCCCAGCGGCGGCGGACAGGTGTGAACAGGTGTGTCTGGACCAGCAGCCCCAGCACGCATGCGCGCAACCGAGGGTTTTTATTTATTTATTTTAATATCGTTAACCCCATGGGCGGATATTTCATTTTTCTGTCTGGGGGCAGTGAACAGAGCATTCTTACAAGAGTAGTGTCAATCAAAGTCACCCCCCCCCCAACACACACACACACACACACACACACACACACTCACAAATGAGGTTCATTAGGAAGATGGACAAACTAGCAGCTGTTTGCAATTAACAAATCAAAGAAGAACATTCATTCAAGTAGGTTCATTTTGTCTTCTTTTAATTATTTACCTTTTGTTTTTATTAAAGACAAAAATAGAAAGATGTCTTTACCTTCTTAACATGTTTCAGCTGTGCACTGCAGCCTTCGTCAGACTCTTCTAACAATTTGTAGTACTGTTCGAAATCATTCATTCATTCATCTTCTTCCGCTTAATCATTTAAGGGTCCCAGCATCTTTGGGCGAGAGGCAGGGTCCACCCTGGACAGATCGCCAGTCCATCGCAGGGCCAACACAGAGAGACAGACAACCATTCACTCTCACAGTCACACCTAAGGACAGTTTAGAATCCCCAGTTCGATGCCAATTAACTTAACTTGCATGTTTTTGGTATGTGGGAGGAAACTAACTACTAACTAACCTGCACTTATATAGCGCTTTTCTAGTCACAAAGACCACTCAAAGCGCTTTCATTAATACTAACCCTCTATTCTAAGGGCCTATAGGAAACAGATATCTAGGGACAATTTAGAACAGCCAATTAACCTAACATGCATGTTTTTGGCATGTGGGAGGAAACCGGAGAAATCCCGGAGTAAACCCACGCCGGAGAAATTCCGGAGTAAACCCACGCAGACACGGGGAGAACATGCAAACTCCACACAGACTGTTCGAAATCTTAACTGAAAATTTCATTCACTATATAGTACACTCAAAAAATCCCACAATGCATTTTGAAAAGTATTGTACAATGGGTGGTTACTACATTCGCCAATATATCCCATAATGCAATGCGCAGATAACGGAGTAGTGAGAGAAGAGCTTCACATCACAACATGAACTACTTTAAGGTATTTATATCTATTAATTCAGCAAAAACGATTTGATGTAATGCACATTTACTACAAATTACATGCAGGTCTTCATTTTTTTTTTTTTTACCACCGTTAGTCTGTTAGATTTTACTATCCTACTGTGATGATGTCATTAACTGTGCCGCGAAAACAAGCCCAGTAGTGTGCAAAAGCTGTTAATTTTATTGTTATATTGATTTTACTATCTATATATTTATTCCATCTAGCTACAATGCTCCACACTGTGTGTTTATATACTCATATATTTACTCCATCCAGCTACAATGCTTTGCACTGTGTGTCTGTGTGTATATATATATGAATGAATGAATGAATGAATGAATTTATTTATTTCGGATAGTACATTACAGGTTAAAAGAAACTGTATAATATAACAACAAGGTCAAATTAGACAAAGACTCCTTCTACTATACAATTCCACGTGAGTTATCCGAAATGGGTGATGGCTGAAGCCGCAGCTGAAGCCGCAGCTTATATATATATATATATATATATATATAGTAATATGTACATATGTATATTAGCTGCTCTTGCTTTTTTTTTCTTTTTTTTTCTTGCCTTCTGATTGTTGCTCAGAGTGTTGCTATCCCTGTGCTGTTGCAATCCTGGAATTTCCCCATTGTGGGACTAATAAAGGCTTATCTTATCTTATCTTATCTTATCTTACTATATAGTTCACTGTATCTAAGTTAACTATATAGCAAGTAGGGAGGGAGGGAGTGAGTGAACATTCCGAACACAGTCTATGTCTGTGGCCTGCCTCCTCAGGACTGTGGTGGCAGCCGTTCATAGCTTGATCTTTCTGCCACGTCTGTGGTGATTCACTCTGCCGGCCTGTTGACTGATCCTCCACAGCTGCGTGCACACCTGCTCTCATCATCAGCTGGACTATTTAAGTCGTGCTGCCCTCGGGTCTGCATGGAGTCGCCTTTCTCCCTGGTCTGGTGAGACCGTCTCAACACTTAGTCACTCGCCGAGATTATTCTCAACCTCACCGTTCTCCGGAGGCTACTCCTCTCCTACCTCGCCTTCCTAGAGAACCACCTTCTCCTCGTCGTCCTCCTGGGAGTTCCACTCCCCAACGCCAAGTAAGCCACTGTCATCGCTTTCATCTCTCCTCTCTTGCTCCCCTGTGCACAGGTGGAAATTTGTGGCGGCGGACCTCTTCCACCTGGCGGCGGACCAAATCCTCCTTGCACCTCTTCACTCCATCAACCTTTCCCCTTGCAACCGGGACTGAAGACGCTGTCTTCCTGGCCGGAGCCTTCGGGACTGAACCTGAGCTGATCACCAACTCGCCAACAGTAAGACTAACAATACTGCACTGTTCCACCAGGGTGTGGTTACTAATTCCCCTGTCTCTGCTTCTCCATGGGCCTCTTTCCACCAAACTGGTTCCAGTGCTAGTTTGGTTCTGGGGCTGGTGCTAGTGCTTAACCAGTTCTTCTGGAGTGGCTCATAAGAACCTGTAGTTTTTCCACCGATATGGAGCTAGTTGGGGATTACGTCAGGGCTACGTTATTACGTAGTGTGAAGCGCCCAACCCCCGCAGAACACCAGAGAAGACGGAAGGTGGCGGTATGCACCTCTCACTTGTTTGCTATCCGCCAGTAACCGAGAGAAGAAGAAGTAGCAGCGCTAGCTTGTCAACATGTAGGAGCTTGCTGTCTCTTTGGGAGCACTGCTTTTATTCCAAACCTGTATTACCATCCAAAAACGGTTTTATTCTTAATGGCAGAGAACGGCGGCTACGTTTAAGGACACCGGTAATCATCAATATTTCAGTTATCAGCCGTTGTTAGATAAAGTCTGTAGCGCGAGCATTGACGACACTTTTAAACATAATATTTATGTCATTTCTGTAATAGGTAGTGTTACGGCGCATTACAAGACGGAGGTCGCCTGTTATGTCATGCCAAAAAGTGATCAGCTGTCCCAAAAAATGATTGCCAGGGGCCAATTGTTATGGGTTTTATTAGCCGGTAAATATATATATTTCAACAGATAAACAGTACTTAGTTAGGTATAACAAGATATATTTAACACTTACGATGCATTTTGAACCCAAAACAAACTTGATCTGGGATTAAAAGCAATTAAAATAATGCAGTCACAAGGTTACATGGAAAAATGTATAGATTTACTGCATATATACATGAAGATACTGTATAAATGCATATTCTATGCACCTCCAAACTACAGAGTTGTGAAGGGTATACCCTTCTGTACTTGTGTCATCTATTCTGGTTAAAGTACTGATTCAAGTTTTTATTCATGTAGGCATAACAAGAGACAGACTGTAAAGTGTTCAAAGTTCTTTCCCCAGAAATGATCTTGTCCAGAGCTAACAGAATGTCATGTGGGACGTTGTCAAAACAAGATAAACTCATCATTTTTGAAGCTGGCAACTTGGAACATTTTCCACAGAAAAAGTACATAGATTTAAAGTTTGTTGCTTGTGGTCTATATTAATCATATATTCCATAACCTACATATGTTGAAGCATGTGGAAATGTTTGGTAATTACATATGTAAAGGACTTCACACCTCTGAAAGGACAAAAGCTCTCAACCGCCGAGTGAAGAACAAAGACGTTCCCAGACACGGTGGAGGAGACCGGAGGAGCCACCCTCACCCCCCAAGGCGAGGAGAGGAAATACCAAGACAATGGGGGGATTAAGATAATGAGGGATGTCAGCCTTTGTTATGCATGTCTTTTGTTGTGTGCAAGTATAAAGCCAGTGAGCGGGAGACATTCTGCCTCTTTTCCCTTCTGCCACTCTGCACCAGATGAGACTTGTTAGAAGAGCTGAATATTAAACTTTGCTTATAAACCAAATCGCCTCTTCATTTCCGAGCTCTTCTACACTGGTGACCTTGACGCGAGTATGGACCTGAGGTGTTCCCCCGCAATCGACTCATCCGTGGCGACCCAGGCAGACGCCAGCGACCACGCAGACGAGGGAACAGATGGACAACTGTTCCCCCCGGCAGAAGAGATTGAGAGGGCTCAACCGAGCACCAACACCGCCGTGAGAGCCGAGGCAAGGCACTCTCACCCGACGGGCACAGCAGTGATGGTATGCACGAATGCCGTCGCTGTCAAGCTGCCAGACTTCTGGCAAGAAGACCCCGCCTCTTGGTTTCAGCAGGCTGAAGCCCAGTTTACACTGGCGGGCATCACGGCTGACGATACCAAATTTTACCATATCGTCTCCAAACTCGACGCCGCCACTTCGAAGTGTGTGCGGAGCATGATCCGGCGACCACCGGCCCAGGACAAATATGAGACGCTCAAAGCGACCATCGTGGCGAACTACGTCCCATCAGCGGAAGAGAGAGCCGAGAAGATCCTGGCAGTCTACGGCCACAGAGGGTGCAAACCAAAGACCCTCATGGAGGATTTGCTACAGCTCAAAGAAGAGGACAATGACAACTTCCTCTTCCAGTTTATATTCCTCAGCACGCTGCCGCCACACATGAGAGGGACACTCGCCAGCATGAAATGCAACAACCACCAAGACTTCCGCGCACTGGCCAACGAAGCTCATCGGCTCGTCAACGCCTGCAAGGAGCTGACACCCACAGCAGCATCCGCAGACCTCAAAGCTGACGCCCCGAGCCACGAGGAGCCACAACCCACTGAGCAGACCCAGCCCACGGTGACAGCGACACAGCCAAAACTTAGCAGACAGAGCAACGCCTGTTATTATCACCACCGCTTCGCCGAGAAGGCCCACAAATGCGTTCCCCCCTGCAAATTTGCGATTTCGGGAAAACGCCAAAGCCGAGAGCCGTTAACGGCAGTGGTTCTCGGCGAGAAGAATAAGCTGTTGTACATGACGGATGGACACACAGGCAAGCAGTTCCTCATTGACACAGGAGCCCAGCTGAGTTTTGTCATGCCCTCCCACGCAGATTGAGCCACGGGCACCCGGGGCAACAGAGCCGTGGCAGCCAACGGCTCTAGCATCGACACGTTCGGCGAAAAGAGCCTGCACCTCCTCATCCACGGCCACAGCTACAGATGGACATTTGTTGTAGCGGCGGTGAGTTTTAACTTGTTAGGCGCGGATTTTTTGTGTGCACATGGGTTATTAGTAGATCTAGCAAATAGGCGCCTGGTTAATGCACTGTCCTTTGCTTCTATTCCATGCTCAGCCCGAGTTTCTCCACCACCTGTGCAGGCCAACATCATCACGGCAGGATGTAAGTTTGAGCAACTCCTCACCCAATTTCCAGCACTCACAATTCCCAAATTCTCAGCCACTGTGGCTAAACACGGGGTTGAACACTTCATTCCCACAACGGGACCTCCCGTTTTTGCCAAAGCGCGCTGCTTAGACGCGGCCAAGCTCAACATAGCACGGGACGAGTTTACAACTCTTGAAAAATTGGGCATTGTTAGACGCTCGAAGAGCCCCTGGGCCTCACCACTTCACATGGTTCTGAAATCCGACGGTTCTTGGAGACCGTGCGGAGATTACCGCAGATTAAACAACGCTACAGCGCATGACCGTTACCCAATTCCTCACATTCAAGATTTTTCACTACATCTGGCGGGTGCGCACATTTTTTTCAAAAATAGACTTAGTCCGCGGTGATCACCAAGTCCCAGTCCGAGCAGAAGACATTCCTAAAACAGCGGTAATAACCCCTTTCGGCCTTTTTGAATTTCTGCGAATGCCTTTCGGCCTCAAAGGCGCTGCTCAAACTTTTCAACGAATGATGGACGCGGTCCTACGCGACCTTCCTTTTGTCTTCGTCTACCTCGACGACATGCTGGTAGCCAGCTCGTCTGAGGAGGAACACGAGCAGCACCTCACTACGGTTTTTCAGAGGCTAGAAGAGCACGGGCTAATAATCAATCCAGCCAAATGCAAATTCGGCGTGTCACAAATTGATTTTTTAGGACACAAAGTCTCTCCGAAGGGGGCAGTTCCACTTTCAGACAAAGTTCACGCGATAGAAAGTTTCCCACGGTCACAAACAGTCAAATCGCTACAGGAATTTTTAGGGATGGTTAATTTTTACAACCGCTTCCTCCCCCACGCAGCTCAGCTCATGCAGCCCCTATATGACGTGCTCAAAAAAAAGAAGGCTTCCAACGCGGTTGAATGGACCCCGGAGCGCGAACGCGCTTTCGCGGAAGTAAAAAGCGCCCTAGCTAACGCCACATTGTTAGTTCACCCAGATCCCTTGGCCCGCATCGCGCTAACCACAGACGCTTCAGACCTAGCTATAGGGGCAGTTGTAGAACAACTTGTCAGCGGGGTCTGGCAACCTTTAGCATTCTTTAGCAAATCGCTAAACCAAACTGAGCGTAAATACAGCACTTTTGACAGAGAGCTGCTGGCGCTTCATTTATCCATCCGCCACTTCCAGTTCTGGTTAGAAGGGCGGAGTTTCACGGCTTTTGTAGACCATAAACCGCTCACCTTTGCTATGGCTAAAATTTCTGAACCATGGTCAGGCAGGCAACAAAGACAGCTAGCTGCGATTTCAGAGTTCACCACAGACATTCGACACGTGGCAGGCAATCTTAACGTAGTAGCAGACTGTCTCTCTTGCACTGTGACACCACCAGAGCGGGGGGAGACAGATTATACTGCCTCAGCGGCAGAACTCTTCACTAACGCAGACACATACGCAGCACCTATCCATGCAGGGATAGATTATGCAGCCATGGCGGAGGAACAAAGCGGTGACGTGGACGTGCGCGCACTCCTGTCTGGACCAACAGGGTTAAGGCTGGAGAAAAAGGGTTTACGCGACGGCGTACCGCCCCCTAATATGCAATGTTTCAACCGGCCGACCTCGCCCGTTAGTACCAGCTACATGGCGCCGCCGTATTTTCGACGCAATTCACTCCCTTGCACACCCAGGTGTGCGCGCCTCGGTTAAAATGGTCGCCGAAAAGTTTGTGTGGCCAGGCCTGCGCAAAAACGTAAAAGAATGGGCAAAAACTTGCATTTCTTGTCAACGCGCCAAAATACACAGACACACAAAAGCCCCTCTGGAGCCTTTTCCAATCCCTGCTAGAAGGTTCGACCACGTTCATGTCGACCTCGTGGGGCCACTACCTTCCTCCCAAGGTTTCACACACCTGTTAACAATGATAGACCGCACTACACGCTGGCCAGAGGCAGTCCCTCTAGCGGCAACCACAGCGGAGGAAGTCGCTCGCGTTTTTTTAACAAACTGGGTGGCACGTTTCGGCGTCCCATCGGACATCACGCCCGATAGGGGGCCTCAATTTGTCTCAGAGCTCTGGTCAGCCATGTCCAACAGCTTAGGGGCAACAATTCATCGCACCACCGCTTATCACCCTCAGGCTAATGGGTTATGCGAGCGTTTTCACAGGTCTTTAAAGGCTGCCCTCAGAGCCTCACTAACGGACACAAATTGGGTAAATAAACTTCCCTGGGTTTTATTGGGGTTGCGTGCTGCACCTAAAGAGGATCTAGATGCCTCTCCCGCAGAATTAGTCTTTGCACAACCTCTCAGGCTTCCAGGTGAATTTTTACCAGAGAACCCAGAGCCAGGGCACCTTCCAGTCCCAAGGTTTTTAGGCAGCAACGGACCGGGCTCTCTCCCCGGTCCAGCGCATCACTCCTTCCCACGGGTTTTTGTCCCTCAAGCTTTAAAAAATGCTGAGTTCGTTTTTGTTAAGCATGAAGCTTTAAAACCAACTTTCTGCCCAGCATACGATGGGCCATTCAGAGTGCTGGAACCTGGTGATAAACACTTTGTGCTTGATTTTGGGGATAGAAAAGAAACAGTCAGCATTGACAGACTTAAACCTGCCTTCTTGTTGAAAGACGAGCCTGCACAGTTGGCGAGAGCACCTCGGCGGGGTAGACCCCCCAAGAGAAAAGACTCAGCCCCCCAGCAGGGAACAATTAACCTCTCTCCTTCCCACACTGCAGATTCCTCACAAGAAGGTCCCAGCAGGGCGCCTAAACCAACCTACAGCAGTTTTGGGAGAAGATAAAAAACCCAGACAGCACAGGGACTGATACAAACCACTCCACAATTGTTCACTAATTGTGCTGCAACAGTTTAGGACTGACTTATGATTTTACTATGCTGTTATGATTACCACTGAACTCTCTCAGGAGCATGGCTGCTGGAAAGTTTCTTCTGTGACAAGAGATGTAACACTTAGTATGTCATAATAACTATCTTAGACTGTGAACCTTTCTGTTGTCTTTTCTTAGTTGTTTGGGGGGCCTATGGTCTATATTAATCATATATTCCATAACCTACATATGTTGAAGCATGTGGAAATGTTTGGTAATTACATATGTAAAGGACTTCACACCTCTGAAAGGACAAAAGCTCTCAACCACCGAGTGAAGAACAAAGACGTTCCCAGACACGGTGGAGGAGACCGGAGGAGCCACCCTCACCCCCCAAGGCGAGGAGAGGAAATACCAAGACAATGGGGGGATTAAGATAATGAGGGATGTCAGCCTTTGTTATGCATGTCTTTTGTTGTGTGCAAGTATAAAGCCAGTGAGCGGGAGACATTCTGCCTCTTTTTCCTTCTGCCACTCTGCACCAGATGAGACTTGTTAGAAGAGCTGAATATTAAACTTTGCTTATAAACCAAATCGCCTCTTCATTTCCGAGCTCTTCTACATTGCTGCTTGTTCTTTAAAAAATGTGAAAAAAGTTGTCAAAAATATGAGTAAGTCCACAAATACCTGATATATTGTCCAATACCTGGAAAAATGAACTTAAGTGCAGTAATTCAGTACTTGTACTTTCACTTCCCACCACTACAATGTTATAGTGATTTGCATTGCCCTAAATAACTTTATATTTCATGCATATGAAATGTAAAGTCTTTAACTTTTTAATATGACCCTTCTCTCTCATGTTTTTTCTCTTATCTCTTTGTCTTATGTCCTGATTGGTGGAGCCTTGAGCACTTTTATCATGTCTATAGTCAGCTTCATGTGTGCCTGTGTTTGTGTTCATGTTGAATGTAACTGTAGTTTGTAAATATGGATGTCACCTGAGTGCAAAACAAATCTACCTACGGGTACAAATAAAGGAACCTGAACCTGAATATGTTTGGTGTGAGGATAACAATGTAGAAGCAGAAAAACACTTAAGGAAAGAAAGCTTTTATTTCCAAAATGTGCAAAAACTTCAGACTGCTACATATGAAATATTATGTACACACAGCCAAAAATATCAATGCTGTGATAGTTACTTTTTTTACAGTCCCTCAAGCACAGACACAACGTGTCCCATCAGTCCAACAAGGGTGTTGGTCTGCTTTGCAGCAAAGCGAAGTTCAGCTGCTCCTCCCTACTGCTCTGCTCCTGCTGTCTCATCTGACCGTAGTCAAGAAGGAGGTCCATGTTTGTGTCACACTTCTGTTTCCCTGTTTTAAAGTACAAAAATAAGCAATATAAAATAACCACACACTGAAAAATGCAGGAATCGTCAATCCAAGATTGAATGTGTCTATTCAACATCCATTTACTGTTAGTGGCATCACAACATTCAATTCAAGTGTATAATTGGTTTAATTCACTCCCTCCTTTGTGTGACTGGGTCATGATCCATCCAGGTGGATGCCCTCAATTTCCCCTATGGGGATCAATAAAGTACACAAAATCAAAATGATCAGAACATAAATTACCTAATCTGGTCTGATTAGAAGAGCAGGAGGAGGACAAGCTTGGAGCTGGTGAAGGTGAGCTGGACACCACAGGTCTGGCTGCTTCTCCCTCATCATCCAGCTGTGATAAATCTATAAAAAAAAGTGTTTTAGTTTGTGCAGTGAACAACTTAAGCCTTCCATTAAATGTGCAGACATAGAAGACAATTTTATTCAATATCAATGTTAGCAAAGCTTACATGTCTGATTATGGAATAGAAGAATAGGAATAGATGAAACTCCATTGTACTGTACAGTTGTACAGTACAGTGAAACTGTAGGTGATCCACCAGGCTAGTGCGCAATAAAGTAAGAGAAGGATTAGATAAAATACGGATACACAACATACAATTAAACACGAGTGAAATTTAAAAAAAAAAATGGCCTAAGATTATGGAACTATTACCAAAATAGTAAAAAAGACGACATTACTAGTGTCTGGTAGAAAAATCTCCCATAACACAACGCAAGGCACCCATTCATACACAGTATTCATACCACAAAAAATGTATTTTGCGCTGATGTCTTTATAAAAAAAGTATTCTGTAAGATAATAAGATTTCTGTTCTAGTTTCTCAAATGCGCATTTCTGCTGAGGAGAAACGTTCGTGCTAAAAACACTGTTAGCTTGTTAGCAGAGCTAACCGAAAATACTATGGCCCCAAGAGTGAGTAAAAAAAAAAAAAAATCCGCACTTTGGCCGTTACATATCAATACAAGCGATATACATTTGTCAGCAGAGACGACCTGTTCATTTCTTTATGGCGAGGAGAAACGTTTGGTTGTAGTAAAAGTACTGTTAGCTTGTTAGCATAGCTAACCGAAAATACTATGGCCACAAGAGTGAGTAAAAAAATATCCGCACTTTGGCCGTTACATATCAATACAAGCGGATATACAGTATATGTATACATATATTGGTTAACGTCTGGCATTTTAAAGACAATACACTTACCAGCGTGTTTTAAGCAGTTTGTTGTCCAGACTAATCCACGGCAGTGACGATGGTCCGGTTGGCAGGCCTGTCCCCCAAAACAGTTCAGATGAGTGGCCCCTCCAGCTGATCTTGTACTTCTGCTTATGTCTATAGAGCCAAGAAATATGTCTCCTCTTCGCTCTAAATCTGTTTGGTTTTGAAATCCGTTGCGTGCTCCGCTGTTTGGAAAGCAACATGGCGGTCAGTAATGTTTTGAAGCTGGTCAGTTAACCACGCCCACGGCTGTGGACGTAACCAACATAAACTGGTGCTGCCGCTGGCCCAGCTAGGAGTTGGGGCCACGATAGCCCCACTTTTGGGAGCCCGGGACTGGTGCTTTAGTCGGTGGAAAACCAAAGAACTGGTGCTGATGACGCTCTGGCTCCAGTTAAGCACTGGAACCGGTTTGGTGGAAAGAGGCCTCATAGGGTTACCAGGCTGTACAGTGCTCTGCTCGCCCCGGCTGCTATATTCACATACACATGCATACACCCAAGCACACATTACATAATAAAGATAGTTGAGTTGATTTCTGGGTCGGTGTCTGATTTCTGGGTCTGCAAACATGTCAACGTCCAGATAGTGTAGCCACTGTTCCTTTAACTTTAAACTGGTGAACTATGCTGCTAACTGTAGCTCTAAGAACATTCAGTGCCTTTAATATCTTTTTGTATCCTTCTCCTTGTTTGTTCAAAGCAACGATCTCTTCCCTGAACTTTCTGGACAGTTCTCTTGACTTAGCCATATTTCGAACACACAGTCAAACATCACCATCAACAGTCCAGGTATCTGAGGTGTTCTATGTCAAGCACACTTGATGCCATTAATGAAGCCCTTGATTGGTTACATCAGGTGTGCTTGAGACCACACCCGGTTTGCAGTGGCTCTTCCAGAAATCTTTCATTGGGAAGTGCAGAAATGCTCTAATGCTGTTGTCATAGGCTTATATAGACTAGTTGAAAACTGTAATTACTTATGGTGTCTTTAATGAAATGCATGGACTAATAACAGTACAATTAATATTTTGAGCTCCACAACAAAGCAGTTGTCATGGTGATGTACGTGTACATAAAGGTATCAGATGGGTGTTTTCCTGAACAAAGGATAATAGAGCTTTAGACAGAGGGGAACGTGCAGAAACCACCTTCAGCTGTGACTTGCTGCAGTGTGTAAGCCTGTCTTTCCACAGATCAAACCAACACTGGTGTTAATAAATAGGGAAAGAACAACAGAGAAGCAGTCACATTATTTAGAATAAGTATTTTACTTTTTAACCAATTTACACAAGAAAAGCTAGACCACCATCAATTCTGCAGTTACTGAAATGTGGCACTCTGACTGTAGATTGTGTGGTATATAGGAAATGGCACTTTATTGTGAAGTGCAGTGTGGTGACGTGCACTTCCTGTCACACCACCACACTACCCTATATAAGGGATGGGCGCCATCTTACGCCCTCTTATGCCAGATTCCTTCGCTGGTGCATACCGTGTACTGCTCTGTACATAGTTCAACAATAAAGCTGTGTTCACCAAGTCCATCTTGCCTCATCCTTCACCCAGGTATTTTCCATACATAACAGATTGGTAAACGGTAATAAAGTCAAATAAACCCCACAGCAACCATGAAAAAGATGTGGAAGTGACTGCCCCAAATAATGCAGTATGATTTTTCAGAATATATACATTTACATTATGGGCAGCACGGTGGATGGGCAGCACGGTGGTGCAGTGGTTAGCACTGTTGCCTTACAGCTAGAAGGCTCCTGGTTCGAATCCTCAGGCTGGCAGGGGTTGGAACCTTTCTGTGTGGAGTTTGCATGTTCTCCCTGTGCTGCATGGGTTTACTCCGGGGGCTCCGGTTTCCTCCCACAATCCAAAGACATGCATGTTAGGTTAATTGGCTGTTCTAAATTGTCCCTAGATATCTGTCTCCTATAGGCCCTTAGAATAGAGGGTTAGTACTAGTGAAAGCGCTTTGAGTGGTCTTTGAGACTAGAAAAGGGCTATATAAGTGCAGGTTAGTTAGTAGTTAGTTAGTTACATTATAACAAGATTAAATAAGGTTTCCTCCCACATGCCAAAAACATGCAAGTTAGGTTAATTGGCATCAAAACTGGGGATTCTAAATCGTCCGGGGTATGACTGTGAGAGTGAAAGATTGTCTGTCTCTCTGTGTTGGCCCTGTGATGGACTGGTGATCTGTCCAGGGTGTACCCTGCCTCTCGCCCAAAGATGCTGGGATAGGCTCCAGCCCCCCCACCCCCCCCCCACCCCGTGACCCAAAAAGGATTAAGCGGAAGAAGATCAATGAATGAATAAATAAGGCTTTGTTCCTTAGAGAAAAGGCATCTGTCATTAGAGTTATCAGGTTTCCTACTTTCATGAAACCCCTTTCTGTAAGCTCTTTTTAAGGAGAAAACCATATGTGTGTTAATGTTTTCTATCCATTTAGATTATAAAGCTCAGGAAAAAAATCAAGAGACTGTGGAGATCACAAAATGATGAGACTGGTTGCTTTTTAGTTCCAGTTTATTGCATCTTACATCTCCAGCCTTCTCTCTCTCTCTCTCAGACAGAAACAAAGAGGAAGTGCTGCAATAAACCCACACATATATATATATCATGCACCCCCACAGACAAAGTCACCCACTCAAGTCAAATCCCTCTATTCATCCCTCACACCAAAAGTCACACATTCACGTTACATCAAATCTTTCTATTCATAACGTACATCAAAGGCAAAGTCACACATCCATGTTACATCCTTCCATTCACGCTTAATCCGAAGTTCCTTCAGGCTCTCGTCCCTGAGCCTCTGTCCTTCTTCTAAGTCCGCAGGTGACCCAGACTCATTGTCCATTTGAGGCGTGAGGTCAATCCACATTGCAAGCCCACAGTCCTTCTGTGTTTAAACCTAAGCATGCAAATATGTGAGCTACATACAGTTACATACAGTTATGAATATGGGTGCTACATCCCCCCCCCCCCCCAAACGCCCAAGAATGGACAAGACAACCACATTATCTCATTGGGTAATACAGCGTATGTCACCCCCCACCTGCAGAAACTACAGCACAGTCTGATCAAATCACACATCACCCCACACGTAGCCTAGGTTTCAACCTCCTCCCGAACCTGCTGTAAGCAGGCTTCACAATCTGTGTGGCGCCGTCCTGCGGCGAATCTGTGGAGTGAGGGGGAGAAAGGTTATTTGATCCTTGCGGGGGCGCCTGGGGCCACTCCCTGGGGGGCCTGCCGCGTCGAGGTGCCTGCGCCAGTCGTACAGACTCGTCATGCAACACAAAGGCAGGCTTTAATCTATCAATACTGATTGTTTCTTTCCTGCCTCCCAAATCAAGCACAAAATATTTGTCCCCGGTTTCCAGCACTCGAAATGGACCGTCATATGGTGGGTGGAGACTGTGTCGCTGAGCATCGTGCCTAACAAAAACAAATTCAGCGTTTTGTAGAGCTTTGGGAACAAAAACACGCGGAAAAGTGTGATGCGCGGGGCTGGGGAGCGTCTCTGGCGCCGCATCCCTGGCGCCGCATAGCTCAGTAGGAACTCACCGGGCAGCCTGAGAGGTTGAGCAAAAACTAATTCTGCGGGTGAGGTGTTTAAATCCTCTTTGGGTGCTGAACACAACCCCAATAAAACCCAAGGTAGCCTGTTTACCCAATCTGCATCCGTGAGCGACGCTCTCAGGGCTGCCTTCAAAGACCTGTGAAAACGCTTGCATAACCCGTTAGCCTGGGGATGATACGTGGTAGTGCGGTGGATTGTCGCTCCTAAGCTGCTGGCCATCGCTGACCACAGTTCCGACACAAATTGAGGTCCCCTATCGGATGTAATGTCCGACGGGACCCCGAAACGATCTACCCAGGCCGTTAAAAAAAACGCGAGCCACCTCTGCCGCTGTGGTCGTTGTTAGCGGGACCACTTCTGGTCAACGTGTGGTTCGGTCCACCATTGTCAAGAGGTGTGTGAACCCTTGTGACGGCGGTAGCGGGCCCACGAGGTCCACATACACATGATCGAACCTCTTAGCCAGGATGTGAAAAGGCTCTAAGGGGGCTTTCGTGTGCCTGTGAATTTTGGCCTGCTGGCAAGCCATGCAGGCTGCGACCCACTCTTTCACATGCTTGCGCAGGCTTGGCCAAACAAACTTCTCCGCTACCATTTTTACAGAAGCGCGTACCCCTGGGTGCGCCAGGGAGTGAACCACGTCAAAAACTCGGCGGCGCCAAGCGGCCAGTACCACCGGGCGCGGCCGCCCGGTGGATACGTCACAGATGAGGGGGGGCAAACTGGCTTGTAGAATCCTGCTCTCCAGCCTTAACCCTGTTGGTCCAGACTGGAGCGCGCGCACGTCTGCATCTCTGCTATGTTCCGACGCCATGGCTGCATAATCTATCCCCACGTGCACCAGTGCCGCGTGCGCGTCCGCGCTGCTAACCGGTTACGCGGCTGCGGCCGTGCAATCTGCATCGGCGCGGACAGGTGCTGTTACCGCGCGGGAGAGACAATCCGCTACAACATTAAGCTTACCGGCTATGTGCTGAATGTCAGTGGTAAATTCCGAAATTGCGGCCAGCTGCCTCTGCTGCCGTCCGGACCACGGTTCCGAAATTTTGGACATTGCGAAAGTAAGCGGTTTGTGGTCGACAAACGCGGTGAAACGCCGCCCTTCCAGCCAGAACTGGAAATGGCGAATGGCCAGGTGGAGCGCCAACAGCTCCCTTTCAAACGCGCTGTATTTCCGCTCGGCATCGCGCAAGGATCTGCTGAAAAAAGCGAGCGGCTGCCAGACCCCGGTGACCTGCTGCTCCACCATGGTCCCAATGGCCATGTCTGACGCGTCGGTGGTTAGCGCTATGCGGGCTGATGGGTCTGGGTGTGCTAGCAGTGCCGCGTCTGCCAGTGCTGTTTTAACCTCCGTGAATGCGCGTTCCCGCTCCGGGGACCACTCGATCACATTGGAGTGCTTCTGCTTTTTAAGCGCAGCGTATAACGGCTGCATGAGCTGCGCTGCGTGGGGTATGAAACGGTTATAAAAATTTACCATTCCTAAAAATTCTTGCAACGCTTTAACCGTTTGTGGCCGAGGGAACTCTGCCACTGCGCGTACCTTGGCCGGTAGAGGGACTGCCCCCTTTGGGGAGACACGGTGTCCCAAAAAATCAATTTGCGCCACACCAAAATGGCACTTGGCTGGGTTAATTATCAACCCGTGCTCCTCCAACCTCTGAAAAACGGTCGTGAGGTGCTTTTCATGTTCCTCCTCGGAGGCACTGGCGACTAAAATATCGTCCAGGTAGACAAAAACAAAAGGGAGATCGCGCAACACGGCATCCATCATTCGTTGGAAGGTTTGCGCGGCACCTTTAAGGCCAAAAGGCATGCGTAAAAATTCGAAAAGTCCGAACGGGGTTCGCTGTTTTGGGGATGTCCTCTGCACGGACCGGGACTTGGTGATAGCCGCGAACCAGGTCTATTTTAGAAAAAATGCACGCCTTCGCTAAGTGCACCGAAAAATCCTGGATGTGCGGAATTGGGTAGCGGTCATGCGCCGTGGCATTGTTCAGCCTGCGGTAATCACCACACGGTCTCCACGAGCCATCAGCCTTAGGGACCATATGGAGCGGGGAAGACCACGGGCTCTTCGAGCGGCGAATTATGCCCAACCTTTCCAGGTTGGCGAACTCCTCGCGTGCAATGGAGAGCTTAGCTGCATCCAAGCGCCGAGCCTTCGCAAAAACCGGCACGCCAACTGTGGTGATGAAGTGTTCCACCCCGTGTCTCGCAACCTTAGCTGAAAAAGTGGGAACTGTGAGTGCTGGGAACTGGGTGAGGAGAGTGTGAAACTTACCGCCTGCTGTGGCAACGTTAGTCTGTACTGGTGGCGGGGACACTCGAGCTGCACAAGGAATAGAATAAAAAGAGAGTGCATTAACCAGGCGTTTATTCCTCAGATCTACCAACAAGCCATGTGAGCACAAAAAATCAGCGCCTAACATGTTGAAACTCACCGCCGCTACAATGAAAGTCCATTCATAGTTGCGGCCATGTAGGGAGAGTTGCAGAGTCCTTTCTCCAAACGTCTTGATGGACGAGCCGTTCGCCGCCATTGCCCCGTCCCCGCTGGGTCCAGCCAAGCGGTCCGCATAGGTCGTGGTGATGAAACTCCTCTGGGCTCCGGTGTCCACGAGGAAATGTCGCCCAGAGCTTGCATCTGTTAGGTAAAGCAGCTTATTCTGCTCGCTGAGAGTCGAAGCTGCTAACGACCCCCGGCTTTGGCGTTTCCCTGCTTCTTGAAGCTGCACGGCGGGATGCATCTGTACGCCCTCTCCGCGAAGCGTTGATGGTAGAAACAGAGGCCGTCCCCTCCTCTGCTTCGGGACCGCGCTGCTGCCGTCGTTGCTGGGGTGGCTTCTGCTGCCTCCGGCTCCTCCCTGCCCCCGGCCACTGCGCCGAGGTCTGCTGCTGCCGCTGACATCACCTGCTCGCCGCAGGCATCTAGGTGCCGCTGCGCTTCTGTGGCCAGCGCGCGGAAGTCCTGGTGGTTCACACATTTCATGCTGGACAGGGTACCTCTCATGTGCGCCGGGAGGGTCCTCAAGAAAATGTGCTTAAACAAGAACTTGTCGTCTTCCGTCCCGAGCAGCTGCAGCATGTCCTCCATCAGCTCGGCCAGCCTGCGTCCTCCACGGTCTCGCAGGTCTAGGAGCCTCCTGGCCCTCACCTCGGCTGAGGGCATGAAACTCGAAATGAGGGCGGCTTTCAGTGCTTTGTATTTGCCAGCAGCGGGCGGCTGCTGCACCAAGCTCCGCACGCACCGAGCCGCACGGCTGTCGAGTCTTGCGATGACATGGTGAAATCTGGTGTCATCCGCTGTAATTCCCCCGAGCACGAACCGCAATTCCGCGTGCTGGAACCATGAGTGCGGGTCTTCTTGCCAGAATTTGGGGAGCTTGAGTGAGACCGCACTCGTACGGACGGTCCCCGGTGAATCCGGGTCAGAGCGCTCGTCTCCTGACATCTCACGTCTTGGTCACCAATGTGGAGATCACGAAATGATGAGACTGGTTGCTTTTTAGTTCCAGTTTATTGCATCTTTCATCTCCAGCCTTCTCTCTCTCTCAGACAGAAACAAAGAGGAAGTGCTGCAATAAACCCACACATAATATATATCATGCCCCCACAGACAGAGTCACCCACTCAAGTCAAATCCCTCTATTCATCCCTCACACCAAAAGTCACACATTCACGTTACATCAAATCTTTCTATTCATAACGTACATCAAAGGCAAAGTCACACATCCATGTTACATCCTTCCATTCACGCTTAATCCAAAGTTCCTTCAGGCTGTCGTCCCTGAGCCTCTGTCCTTCTTCTAAGTCCGCAGGTGGCCCAGACTCATTGTCCATTTGAGGCGTAAGGTCAATCCACATTGCAAGCCCACAGTCCTTCTGTGTTTAAACCTAAGCATGCAAATATGTGAGCTACATACAGTTACATATAGTTATGAATATGGGCGCTACAAGACCACTATACCATCTTTTCTAAACTAGCATCTTTACATGTATGGCAGCCATTCAATTTGAGTATCTTGAGTTGTGTTGAGTTGTATTTGTGTTGAATTCCAACACAAATACACATCATTTGACTTAAGGAGGAACTGATTAGGTGAGCGGCACTGGGGTTAAGCTCCCAGTGCTCATAAAATGCTCCTTACGGCGTGCGTCTCAAAAAGCCTCTGACAACTAAGTCCAACTCCTAGCCTGCCCGTGTGGTTTAGTCTCTAAGCCCGGCGGAACTGTGTAGCATCATCTCACTTTGGCTCAGCAACAATTATTCTTCTGCTTAAAGACATTTTTGTTTCATCCAGGAATAACGCAAATAAATGGATTTTCTTCCTCCAGGCCACAGCTGAAATCCCCTTTTGTTAAAACCAGCCTAAGGAATTTCCCCAATGTCCGGCTGCACTTTTATTGCCCCCATAAAACCTACACAGATCCACGACTCAGTTAATTTCCTTAAACTGTGGACATGCTGGATTTGAACAACTTTAAAGTACATTATTACAAACTCAATTCTAAACCTTCATTCTTTTCAGAACTATGAAAATGCAGATGGACTCTGATGTGTTTGATGTGGAAAATCAATAATATGTGTGAAATGCATTAATCTGTGATTTTATATATATATGCATGTTGATGTTAAATGAATGTTTATTCCTGCATGTTGATTTAGAAGCACTGCTTATAAGATACACTAAGGTTAGTTTAGTTATACATAAGTTTGTAACAGTACATTCCAATGCATTTAAAACTGTGTATTCCTGTGGACTGATATCATGTGTCACCAGTCTTCATAGAACCCCAGCTTCTTCATCCTATTGGTCTCTCACAGACGAGGCCTGTTATTGGACTAAAGGTTCATCGAGCCCGCCCACGAAGGACGCTCATTGGCTGAGATTCCGGTCAGGCCGGAATCCCGCAAAACTCAACAGAGCTTATAAAAAGGAGAGAGACTCTTTTCCCAGTCTTCTTCTGCTCCGGACCTCTTTTCCTCCCCGGATTTCTTTCCGGCTGCTCCCTTTTTTCTGATCTCCTCCATTGTCTACACACAGCAAGGAAGAACAAAGGACTGTCTGAGCACATGTCGTTTTTCTGAACACAGAGCAGATAATTTGTTTATGTAACTTTGTATTTTCTTCTTCTCTTAAATGCCTAGGAATTCCTTTTTCTTTGAGCTCAATTCTTAATCGGAGTAAAACTCCAATTCCTAATTTATCACTTTTTGTTAAACTTTCTGTAAAACCGCCGTTTGTTTAATTTTAAGGTAAACTTTAATCTTGACTTTATTTTTATAATATTTTCCTTGACCAAGCACCTACCAGAAACTATTTTTATCTAAAGTCCGAAAGTTTTTTTTTCTCTTCTAATTTGAAATCTGATCAGATATCTTTAATTATCCACGAAGACCTGCAGCGCTTGTCTACCAGGAAGAAAAGACGCAGCTCCCACATCACGCGCAGCTGAGGAATCAGTGCGCTTCTACAGCACCTCAACCATCGAGATCCAACTTACGATCTTATGAATATCATTAATCGTCAAGAGAATATTTGCGGGACAAATATTCTGGGTTTTGCCCCTGAACAACACTTCAAAACTTCACGAAGACGGACGACAGAATCATCATCACCGAGAAGCACGTGAGCTGTAAAAACTTTAATTCCACTGCTGAATTAACGTCTGAGGCTCGTTAATAATTGTATATCTAATCAGATGCAAATTAAGAAGCCCTTAACATAACTCTTCTTTTCATTAAAATTCCGTTTTTATTTTCTTAAGATTAATTTAGGACTTTTTCATAATTAGCAAACTTTCTCCATAAATTTGCGTTGTTTTTAATAATCTGTTAACACAAACTGATAGAAATTCGTTTCTCAGTTTAACCCTGGTTCCGAAAATATTGACATTGTTAATCTATCATTTACAAGATTGATTTTATAATTATTAATGAAATTACTACAATGTCTTAATCATTTCGTTTAATAAATATTTAAAAATGAGAAGTTGTTGGGAATTTATTTCATTCTGAGTCTGTTTCAAGCCCAGGCATCGAATTCACGGAAAATTTTTGAGACTGATTGATTAATTTACTGAGTGATCAAACAGGTATAAAGTGAAATTAAAGATCAAATTGCTTCTTAAAGATGGAAGCTGGTGCCCCTTACGAGTGTTATTAACTTTTCTGATGTATATGAAATGAGATTTGAGCTCAGATTCCAATACATCAATATAAATTAAATAATTCATACCTGATCATATTTATTATTTATTAATATCCCATTTTCACGTTACAACTGCTTTTACTAATAGGAGAAGGGGCGAGGGCGGATCTCTGGCGCCTTAAAACCAGATGCTTCGGGTAGATGGTGGCTCGTCAACCTGGCAAGGTAGCCCATCTAGGGGAAGGTAAACCCTGATTTCAAACCTCCACTGCCTCACGGCACACCCGGTCACGGGAAAGGCTTCGGGAGTCAACCCTGAGGAAAAATCCGGAGTCGGAGCCCCTAAGGCAGTTCTCTGTTGTGCTCAACATCGTTTTGGCAGCTCCTGCGATGGCGCTGGTGCCAAACTATAGCAGCCCTGCTGTTCCTTTGGATTCATCAGTGACGTGGAGAGGGGGGACATGCTGCATGGGTAACATCTTGTCCTCCATATCTTCCTGCCCAGGCTTGAATCCTACCAGTGCCCAACGCTGGAAGGTAGAACACCGGTGCGCATCGGCCTGTTCAGCCACAGGCGGTGCTGTTCCAGCAGAGTAGACGTTTAGGATTCTCTTCCATGGTCATCATAGACCGACGGAGGCCGACGATTAGGTGATCATCTAAGCACGGTAAAATGTGAAAGCTGTGAATAATAATCAGAGTTATTTTACACATACAGATCTGAGTTCTTCCTGAGTTAAAACTTAAGTATTGTAGTGTTTAAGAATGAACATGAACTTGTTTTCCTTGTATCAGTGGTTAGCACTGTGGCAGCATAGCAAGAAGGTCATGGGTTCGATCCCACCCCCTGACCATTGGTGACCCTTTTTTGAACTTTTTTTTTTAGGATTTTCATTTTTCACACAAAAACAAAAAAAAGGCAGATCTCTAAATCACCATTTTCTCTGTTTCAGGTAACAGTTCAATTTTTTCCAGTATTTCTCACATTTCCCAGAGGCAAGTCTTAAGGAGCAAGTCAGCTGTTCCATCGTGTAGATTTCTTTAACAATGTCTATCCAATCTGAAATTACTGGTGGTTCCACACAAAGCAGTTTACGGGTTACAGCTTTTTTGCCGCTACTAGTAGTATCAGCAGAAGGTATCTGTCTGATTTCCTTAGTCAATGATCCAAAACACACCAGCAAGTCCACCTCTGAATGGCTTAAGAAAAAAAAATGAAGAGTTTGGAGTGGCCTAGTCAAAGTCCTGACCTGAATCTGACTCAGATGTTGTGGCATGACCCGGAAAAAAAAAAAACGGTTCATGCTCAAAAACCCTCCAATGTGGCTTAATTACAACAATTCTGCAAAGATGAGTGGGCCAAAATTCCTCCACAGCGCTGTAAAAGACTCATTGCCAGTTATCGCAAACGCTTGATTGCAGTTGTTGCTGCTAAGGGTGGCCCAACCAGTTATTAGGTTTAGGGGGCAATCACTTTTTCACACAGGACCATGTAGGTTTGGATTTTTGGTTCCCTTAATAATAAACACCTTCATTTAAAAACTGCATTTTGTGTTTACTTGTGTTATCTTTGTCTAATGTTTAAATTTGGTTTGATGATTTGAAACATTTATACAGAAAATGAGAAATCCAGAAGGGGGCAAACACTTTTTGACAACACCGTAAATAGTAAACACAAAACAAGAGCAAGCAAGCTAATGCTAGTAGCGATAGCTTAGTGGCAATTGGCACAAACAAGAGACAAAACAAAAAAAAAAAAACAAAAAAAAAACAACAAACACATTTTCAAGTAAGTATTAAATGACTTAGGTTGTATTCCCATTAGCACTGGCATCTCCCGGCATCCAAATAAGGCACCAAGCCAGCAACAGTCTAGTCCACTGCACTGACCACCGAACTAAGGCAATTAGGCCTTCAACCAGACAGCGCAATTCTCAACATCACCTGATTAAGGTGCTCACGCCAACTGGTTTTCTACCAGGGAGTGGTGGGAGGAGACAGGTTCAGAGTGTGACAGTGTCATCTGTCCTGCTGTATTTTGTTAATATTTGTTAATAATATACAGCACACATCAATTATTCTTAGACATGTACTACATGTAAAATATGACACAGAAAAACAAGTTATAAAATTATGTTAGACTGTCCAGCGACACGGACCAGGGGTGGCCACTGCCTGGTGGCGCCCCTGCTGATTTGCAAATGTATGCTCTTTATGGAATTCTATTGACAGGAACTGAAAGTTTTTGAATAAAAGATAAGATAAGATAAGATAAGCCTTTATTAGTCCCACAACGGGGAAATTCCAGGATTGCAACAGCACAGGGATAGCAACACTCAGAGCAACAATCAGAAGGCAAGAAAAAAAAAAACAAAAACCCAAATGTTTTTTTTTTATACCATACCATGTTTTTTTGTTTTTTTTATACCATATACCAATCACATCCCGCAGGACGTGGAATATAACATAGACCCTGACAATAATTTATTTACCTCCATCAATAATAACTGTAGTTACTACACAGATGAACAGTTTAATACAATAGTCATATCTGATTTTAATGTATCAATGATCCACTTCAACAGCAGAAGTCTCTATGCAAACTTTAATAACATGAAAGATTATTTACATCAGTTTAAAGAGCCGTTCAGTATAGTGGCAATATCAGAGACGTGACTCAGTGAAGAGAAAGGAGTGGACTTTACAGTGGATGGCTACCAATTAACCTCTTGCACTCCGGGATACTGCGGGCAGTCACGTCTCTGCATCCTAGCGCGCCCTCATGCACTCTAGGACACACACTGTGCGTCTCAGAGCGCACTGAAAAAAAAAGCTGCATTTCCATTCTTCCACTACAGACACAGCCACGAACAGAAAGCCAAAGGAGTGCTTTGATTGGTTTAGATTTGATTGACCTCTCATTCGACTAATAAGAGCCTTGAATTGGGTTTCTGAAACCTTGAAGAACCAATGACTGAAAACCTAGCAAGAAGGACCCACCTACCAACGGCTGCGAATACAGCCAGCCAATTGAAGCAGAGAAGTTTGACGATTGAAAGCGTGCGTCCCATGCGTAAAATCTGTTTTGTGTAAGCCGCTGGGTGACACACACGCGTTTGCCAGTCTTTTTTTCTTACTACTGTTCTTATTTGTTTTGAAAAATCGTTCGCCAAAACCACAATCATGGAAGCGCAAAACCGCAATAACGGAATCATGGTTTGACCGGGATGCATGACCAGAACCACGAGTCGTAACAAGCGGACCAGCGTCATGTTCGTCTGACAATGAGGAAGAGAAATTCGCCAGTGACACTGCTGTTGTGGACAGGTAAGTGTTATAAGCTAAATTATTCTTTATCCCTGAAAATTGTAATCAAAATGACTTTTGACCGATCGGTAAATTACAACTGTGCGTCATCGCCACATGACGGACCGTGGCGCACGGGTCTGTGCGCCGCGTAAGGACCGTGAAGGCCCCCTCCCCCGCTACTCCTCTGTAGCGGATTGCAGATATTATTGCAGATATTTTTGTACAACTGTGCTTGGTAGACCGCGGCGCACGGCCGCAGTCTGTCATGTGGCGATGGACGATGTCCGTCCTCTGTAGCGGGGGGCGGGGGGGGGGGGGAGTTGTTATCCTCTACATTACAGATATTTTAGTATAATTTTTATTGCACTGTAGGTTATTTTTTCTTGTAAAAATAAAGCCACACATTTTTTACGTGGCATGCTTCTTTGTGTGTGGGGGCTTGTTCATTCATTCATTCATTCATGAATGAATAAACAACCCCCCCCCCCCACACACACACACAGCCTTGAGTGTCACCTTTCATTAAAGCCCAAGATGAAGCTTCTATATTGAATCATTCAAAAGTTACAGACGTTTTTCCAAATTTGGCACAGTTCAAAAATGCCTGGGAACAACCTGACAAAAAAGCTGTGTAATATATTCATTTTTTTGTGGTACTGTTACAAAATTTTGACCTCAGCTGGATAACACTTGGTTCTACATTTCTGTTGCATTTTCCAGCCCGGATCTGACAGCTGTGTGTTATTTGCAAGCATTTGTATCCAAAAAAACACCCAGGCGAACTTTATTTTCTTCAAGTTCAGTATGTTTAGATGACATTACTCAGTGGCAGGAGCACTTAGAGAGATTATGACTGTTTTGCCAAAAAATTCAAAGTGTTTTCTTTTAAATGAGACCAACCCCATGAAGATGCTGCAAAGGGTTGAAGAACAGCTTTTGATTTACTTTGGGTACGTTATTTTTAGGTGTTTTTAGGGAAATTGACCAGAGTGCAAGGGGTTAAATTATATGAATAGAAAGTGAAAAAAAAAGTTGGAGGAGTTGCAATTTATGTTGACAAGTTCTTGCAATACAAGGTTGTTGAAAATTTGTCAGTGACTGTCGATGATTTATTTGAATGTATTACAATAGAAATCTGTTTGGACAATATGAAGAATATAGTAGTGGGCTGTGTATATAGAACACCTGGATCAAACGTTGATTTATTTAAGGACTGGATGGAAAAAAAAATATGCAAAACTTACTCATAAAGTTATGTTCATCTGTGGGGATTTCAATATACGTAGATCTTATGAACTCAAAATAACATAGTATGGCAGAAGAATTTATCAACACAATGTACAGTATGGGCTTAAATCCAACAATCACAAGACCTAGCAGAATTACATCACACAGTGCCACATTAATAGATAACATATTCACAAACATTATGGAAAATAATATCGTGAGTGGGCTTTTATTAAATGATGTAAGTGACCACCTGCTGATTTTTGTTTATCAATGTGGTTATAGGAAGAAAAAGTACACCAAAAATATTAAATATTAAAAAATAAGAACTGAAGAATCTATGTATTTACTGGCAAAGGAATTATTAATACAAGACTGGAAGATAGTTTGTGATGAAAATGATATAAATAAAGCATATGATGAATTTTTAGAAATATTTCAATCATTGTGCAACAAAAACTTTCCTATAAAACAATACAGTGACAGACAAAACAAAAATAGTCCATGGGTCACCAAGGGGCTCAAATATAAAAGATCAAATATAAAAGATCAAATATAAAAGATATAAAAACAAGCTAACAAATATAATGAGGACTTGTAAGAAAGAATACTTCAACAGGATAATAAAAATAACTTAAGAGGAATATGGCAAGTGCGAAATGGGATTATTAGTAACCGATCAAAGAATGCAAATTATCCACAATATTTTATTGAAAATGACAATTTGATAAATAATATGGAGGGTGTGGTTAGGGGGTTTTAACAAATTCATTGTAAACGTTGGTCCAGAATTAGCAAAATCAATAGTGACACCAGAAACAAACAACAGTGGTTTTGTAAATGAAATAGAAGATAGAAATCCAAACACAATCTTTTTGGGTGTGGTAACTGAAAAGGAAATTATCGAGACTGTGAGTAAATTAAAGAACAAAAAATCAACTGACTGGAACAAAACAGACATGACAATAGTGAAGAAAGTAATTGAAGGAATTGTTAAACCACTCACCCACATCTTTAACCTGTCATTTCAAACTGGTAAATTTCCAAACAAAATGAAAATAGCAAAAGTAATACCTCTATACAAAACAGGAGACAGTCATCATTTCACACAGTTCTCCAAAATACTTGAAAAAAAAATTTACCAAAAGGCTGGATAACTTCATTGAAACACACGACCTCCTTACAGATAGTCAGTATAGTTTTAGAGTGGACAAATCTACATCTTTGGCAGATAAAAAAAAGTTTGCTGTAGGAGTATTTATAGATATAAAGAAAGCTTTTGACACCATTGATCACAGAATTCTACTGAGGAAACTAGAGGTGGTCACAACAGAAATGAAAAGGTTAAAGCAGTGGTTCAACATAAATAATCTCTATATTTGAAAAAAACAAAAAAAACCCAAAGATTATGTTGTGTGGAAATTATAAAATAAGTCATGTGTGGGGAACGTGAAATGAAGAAGCTGAGTGATTTTATAAATCAGATTTAATGTCGGCTTCACATCCCCAACATGTCTCATCCAAAGACAGAAGCAGAAAGAGGCTGAACGCAGTCAGACCCCCGTACTTATGCATCACACAACAAAAGCCAACATCATTATGCATTACACAAGAAAAGCCAACTTCACATGTCCTTGTCATATCCTTCCGATGTCCTCCCGTTCCTCCACCTGACCCCAGGGGGTCAGGAAGTCTTTTCAGGTCTGCACCGCCGCTCCTCCATCTCCTCGTTGCGGTGGAGAATCATTGTCCTCTTCTGAGACGTGAGGTCATTCCACACATGTAATTACAACACATTCCCCTGTGTCTATCATATGCAGAAATGGATACATGAACTACAGCCCCCCCCCAAACGTCTAAGAAAAGGACAATATGTGTAGGTTCGCAGACTATGATGACATCATCGGCATAACTATACAAGTTGATCGCATTAAAAAAAAAAACACAGTGATAACCATAACCGTACAGTCTATGCCCCCTGTCCGCCTTAAAACTGTTATGATAACCCTGTCAGCATATCTTAAAACCGTTATCACGTTCACATCAGTCTGTGTGTCGTCTGGGTTTCAACAGTCTTCCAAATCTGCTGTACGCCTGCCTCGGCGTCCCAGCGGCGCTGTCTTGTAAGGGATCTGCAGCTTGAGGAAAAAAGTGGTTATTTGATCCCTGCGGGGGGTTTGGGACGTGTCCCTTGGGAGGTCTACCACGTCGAGGTGCTCTCGCCACCCGTGCAGGTTCGTCGCTCAACGTGAAGGCAGGCTTGAGTCTGTCAATGCTGACTGTCTCTTTTCTGTCCCCCAAATCCAGCACCAAATGCTTATCACCAGGTTCCAGCACTCTATATGGGCCATCATATGGTGGGCGGAGGGTTGGTTTTAAGGCGTCGTGCCTAACAAAAATGAACTCGGCATTTTTTAAAGCCTGGGGAACAAAAACCCGCGGAAAAGTGTGATGAACCGGGCCCAGGAGCATGTTTGCTCCCATGCTGCTTAGTGGTCTCAGAGCTGGGAGGCGCCCTGGCTCCGGATGTTCTGGTAAGAATTCACCGGGGAGCCTGAGAGGTTGTGCAAAAACTAACTCTGCTGGGGAGGCGTCTAGTTCCTCCTTGGGCGCAGAACGCAACCCTAATAAAACCCATGGTAGTTTGTCAACCCAATTTGCATCCGTTAGTGACGCCCTGAGGGCAGCCTTCAAAGACCTATGAAAACGCTCGCATAAACCGTTAGCCTGTGGGTGATACGCGGTAGTGCGATGGATTGACGCCCCTAAGCTGTTGGCCATCGCAGACCAGAGCTCTGAGACAAACTGAGGACCCCTATCGGACGTGATGTTCGACGGGACCCCGAAACGTGCCACCCAGGTCGTTAAAAAAACGCGAGCCACTTCTGCGGCCGTAGTTAACGTCAGCGGGACCGCTTCTGGCCAACGTGTGGTTCGGTCCACCATTGTTAAAAGATGTGTGAACCCCTGCGACGACGGTAGGGGGCCCACGAGGTCGACATGCACATGGTCAAACCTCCTGGCCGGAATTGGGAACGGTTCTAAAGGAGCTTTCGTGTGTTTGTGAATTTTGGCGCGCTGGCAAGACATGCATGTTCTTGCCCACTCCTTTACGTGCTTGCGCAGGCCCAGCCAAACAAACTTCTCCGCCATCATTTTCACCGAAGCGCGTACTCCCGGGTGCGCCAGGGAGTGAATCGAGTCACAAACACGGCGGCGCCATGCGGCCGGGACTACCGGGCGAGGTCGCCCGGTTGACACGTTGCAGGTTAAGGGGGGCACACCATCACGCAAACCCCTGCTCTCCAGCCTTAACCCTGTTGGTCCCGACTGGAGCGCGCGCACGTCCGCGTCACTGCCTTGTTCCGCTGCCATGGCTGCGTAATCTATCCCTACGTGGACTGGGGCCACGTACGCTTCCGTGTTGGGCTTGCGCCCTGCGGCTGTGGTAGTATGATCTGCCTCCGCGTGCCCTGACAATGTCACGGCGCGGGAGAGGCAATCTGCCACCACGTTGAGTTTGCCCGCTATGTGCCGAATGTCTGTGGTAAATTCCGAAATGGCGGCCAGTTGCCTTTGTTGCTGGCCTGACCAAGGTTCTGAGATTTTAGACATCACAAAAGTGAGCGGTTTATGGTCGACAAAAGCCGTGAAACGCCGACCTTCCAGCCAAAACTGGAAATGGCGGATGGCTAAATGAAGCGCTAACAGCTCTCTGTCAAACGTGCTGTATTTGCGCTCGGTTTCGTTTAGGGATTTGCTAAAAAAAGCTAGCGGTTGCCAAACCCCGTTAACGTGTTGCTCCATGACCGCCCCTATGGCCAAATCTGATGCGTCCGTGGTAAGCGCTATGCGGGCCGAGGGATCGGGGTGGGCCAAAAGCCCGGCGTCAGCCAGGGCTCTTTTTACTTCCACGAAAGCGTGTTCCCGCCCCGGGGACCACACGACCGCGCTGGAGGGCTTTTTCTTTCTAAGCGCGGCATATAACGGCTGCATGAGCTGAGCTGTGCGGGGTAGGAACCTGTTGTAAAAATTAACCATTCCCAAAAATTCTTGCAGCGATCTGATCGTTTGTGGTCGGGGAAAATTTGCCACTGCGCGCACCTTGTCGGGCAATGGGACTGCCCCTTCTGCGGAAACGCGGTGTCCCAAAAAAATCAATCTGTGCCACACCGAATCAGCACTTGGTTGGGTTAATTATTAACCCGTGTTCTTCCAGCCTCTGAAAAACTGTAGTGAGGTGATTTTTGTGTTCCTCCTCGGTCGCGCTGGTGACCAAAATATCGTCGAGGTAGATAAACACGAAAGGAAGATCGCGTAACACAGCGTCCATCATACGCTGAAATGTTTGCGCTGCGCCTTTCAGGCCAAAAGGCATGCGCAGAAACTCGAAAAGACCAAAAGGGGTTATTACGGCCGTTTTAGGGACGTCCTCAGGTCGGACTGGGACTTGGTGGTAGCCGTGGACCAGGTCTGTTTTAGAAAAAATATGCGCACCCGCCAGATGTAGTGAAAAATCTTGGATGTGTGGGATTGGGTAGCGGTCATGAGCTGTAGCATTGTTTAATCTGCGATAATCGCCGCAAGGTCTCCAGGAGCCATCAGCTTTCGGGACCATATGCAGTGGCGAAGCCCATGGGCTTTTCGAGCGCTGAATAATGCCCAGCTTTTCCAGGCTGGCGAACTCGTCGCGTGCTATGGCGAGCTTGGTTGCGTCTAAGCGCCGAGCTTTAGCGAACACCGGGGGGCCCGTTGTGGGAATGAAGTGCTCCACCCCGTGTCTCGCTACTGTTGCCAAAAATTTTGGAACTGTGAGTGCTGGAAATTGGGTGAGGAGTTTGTCAAACTTACCTCCTGCTGTGGCGATGTTGGCCTGCACGGGTGGTGGGGACACTCGAGCTGAACAGGGGGTAGATGAGAATGACAGTGCATTGATTAAGCGTCTGTTTGCAAGATCAACCAACAACCCATGTGAACATAAGAAATCAGCCCCTAACATGTTGAAACTCACCGCCGCTATGATAAAGGTCCACTCATAAGTGCGGCCGTGTAAGGAGAGAGACAAGGTCCTTTCACCATAAGTGCTGATGATTGAGCCGTTCGCTGCCATTGCCCCATTGCCGCGGGGTCCAGCCACCCGGTCAGCGTAGGATGGGGTGATGAAACTCCTTTGAGCTCCAGTGTCTATGAGGAATTGTCGCCCGGAGCCTTCATCAGTTATGTAGAGCAGCTTGTTGGCCTCACCGAGAGCCGTAGCTGCTAACGGTTCCCGGCTTTGGAGTTTCCCGAGCTCTTGAAATTGCAAGGTGGCACACACTTGTATGCCCTCTCAGCGAATCGCCGGTGGTAATAGCAGAGGTCGTCTCGTCTGTTGCGTCGTGGCCGCGTCGCTGCCATGGTGGGCAAGGTTTGTTCCGTTGCCTCTGGCTCCCTGATGTCCTGGGCTTCTGCGCCGAGGTCTGCCGCTGCTGCTGTGGCCATCTGCTCGCCGCAGGAGTTGAGGAGTCGCTGTGCTTCTCGGGCCAGCGCGCGGAAGTCCTGCTGGGTCTTACAACTCATGCTGGCCAGAGTCCCTCTCATGTGCGTCGGGAGAGTGCTGAGGAAGATGTGCTGAAAGAGGAAGTTGTCATTGTCTGTCTCTCTCAGATGAAGCATGTCTTCCATCAGGGCCAACGGTCTGCGCCCACCGTGGCCATATATCGCCAGTAGTCTCTTGGCCCTTTCCTCGGCCGAGGGAACGAAGCTCTCGATGAGAGTAGCCTTCAGCTCCTCGTATTTGTTGCTGGTGGGCGGCTGCTGTATCACGCTCCGCGCGTATTGCGCTGTGGCGGCGTCGAGCCTGGCGACGACGTGGTAGAACTTGGTTTCGTCCGTCGTCACCCCTGCAAGCACAAACTGGGCCTCAGCCTGCTTGAACCACGAGTTCGGGTCATTCTGCCAGAATTCTGGGAGCTTAATGGCGACGGCGCTTGCTTGGGCCGCCTCCGACGAGTCTGCAACGGGAGAACGCCTTTGATCCATTCTCACGTCTGGTCACCAATGTGGGGAACGTGAAATGAAGAAGCTGAGTGATTTTATAAATCAGATTTAATGTCGGCTTCACATCCCCAACATGTCTCATCCAAAGACAGAAGCAGAAAGAGGCTGAACGCAGTCAGACCCCCGTACTTATGCATCACACAACAAAAGCCAACATCATTATGCATTACACAAGAAAAGCCAACTTCACACGTCCTTGTCATATCCTTCCGATGTCCTCCCGTTCCTCCACCTGACCCCAGGGGGTCAGGAAGTCTTTTCAGGTCTGCACCGCCGCTCCTTCATCTCCTCGTTGCGGTGGAGACTCATTGTCCTCTTCTGAGACGTGAGGTCATTCCACACATGTAATTATAACACATTCCCCTGTGTCTATCATATGCAGAAATGGATACATGAACTACACATGAAATAATGGTAACGATAGATGATACCAGAATTGAAATAGTACAGGAAAATAAGTTTCTGGGGGTGACTCTAGACAATAAAATCTGCCGGATACCTCACATCAGTCACATCCGGGCCAAATTAGCAAAATTTATAAGGATACTGAGGAAGATAAGACACATGTTGGACTATAAATCATTATTCTTACTGTACAATTCACTGTTTTTACCATATCTTAACTACTGTGTAGAGGTCTGGGGAAACACCTACAAGACCAATCTACAGCCAATATGTACATTATAAAAAAAAAGCCATAAGGATAATAAAGTTCGTCGGCCTCCGTCAGTCTATGATGACCATGGAAGAGAATCCTAAACGTCTACTCTGCTGGAACAGCACCGCCTGTGGCTGAACAGGCCGATGTGCACAAGTGTTCTACCTTCCAGCATTGGGCGTTGGTAGGATTCAAGCCTGGGCAGGAAGATAAGGAAGACAAGATGTTACCTATGCAGCATGTCCCCCCTCTCCCAGTCACTGATGAATCCAAAGGAACAGCAGGGCTGCTATAGTTTGGCACCAGCGCCGTCGCAGGAGCTGCCAGAACGATGTTGAGTACAACAGAGAACTGCCTTAGGAGCTCCGACTCCGGATTTTTCCTCAGGGTTGACTCCCGAAGCCTTTCCCGTGACCGGGTGTGCCGCAAGGCAGCGGAGGTTTGAAATCAGGGTTTACCTTCCCCTAGATGGGCTACCTTCCCAGGTTGACGAGCCACCATCTACCCGAAGCATCCGGTTTTAAGGCGCCAGAGATCCGCCCTCGCCCCTTCTCCTATTAGTAAAAGCAGTTCCGCCGGGCTTAGAGACTAAACCACACGTGCAGGCTAGGAGTTGGACTTAGTTGTCAGAGGCTTTTCGAGACGCACGCCGTAAGGAGCATTTTATGAGCACTGGGAGCTTAACCCCAGTACCGCTCCTGGCTATGACAACCTTGGAACCAAGTTATGTAACAGTAATGCTGGATATAGAGATGATACCAACTCACTGTTTTTAAAATCACATGCCATAAAGTTCATGGATTTAATTAAATTTAAGACAGCACAAGTAATGTACAGGTCAATTAAAAAAAAAAAAAAAAAAAAAAAAAAAAGACGGAGTGGTGGCTCAGTTGGTAGAGCATCCGCCCCACAACCGGGAGGCAGGGGTTCAAATCCCTGCCGGGTCATGCCGTAGACCATATAAAAGTGGAACTTCCTGCCATCCAGCTCGGTGCTCAGCAATAAATGGAATGGAGGAGGGAACTCTGTGGTGGCGCCTTGCATGGCAGCGGCCCTCTGATTCTGCACTTGGGGTGCGTGTGATTTACACTGTAGATAGGTAAAACACAATCTCGTTCTGCTGTACATGATTGGTTGTACGGTTGAATGACAATAAGGGTGATTTAATTTAATAATCAACTCCCAACTAATATACAAAAAAATATTCAAAAAAGAGACAATGATTATAATTTGAGAGGAGACCTAAACTTTGCTAAACCTAAGGTATGAACAACAAAGAAAAGTCTGCATGTCTGTCTGTAAGGTGCATTTGTGGAACAGTCTGGAGCTGGAACTAAAACTATGTACAAACAGAAACCAATTCAAAAAGAGGTATAAACATTATTTGCTAAAAGGATATATGCTAGAGGTGTAGTATTAATATGTACTAGAAAAGCACTCGGAGAGCGCAGACCTCTGCCAGGTACCTCAGTTCCCCCTAATATTGGGATTTTCCCCAAATATAATAGCGCTACATTTATTTTATCTATATTTTCAGATTTCTTCACCATCAAAACATAACTTTAGCAATTGGATTCACATTGATATCTTTATTAGTTCAGTAGTTATTGACAAAAATCACTTTTTCAGTAATGGTGGTTTTCTTCTGGATATACACTACCGTTCAAAAGTTTGGGGTCACCTAGAAATTTCCTTATTTTTGAAAGAAAAGCACTGTTTTTTTCAATGAAGATAACTTTAAACTAATCAGAAATACACTCTAATATCTAATATACATTGCTAATGTGGTAAATGACTATTCTATCTGCAAATATCTGGTTTTTGGTGCAATATCTACATAGGTGTATAGAGGCCTGACATAACGCACGGCTCAGGAGACGCACACACACAGGCTTAGAGTAGTTCAAAGAGTTTATTAACAGCAGGGGAGAATGAGTGCGTGTCTGCGGGATGTAAATGTGTTGGTGATGGTGTCAGCTCCAGGCACAGAGGCAGGTGACCGTACAGCCGAGCAACCCTATGGAGAGAGCACAGGGAGAGAGTGACGGGCATACACCAACACAGGAGGAATTTATGGCGAGAGAAGGACTTACTTGGTGGGTCAGGACAGCTGGCACAACAAGGGGGTGAGGCCCGGAAGACAGCCACCTGGGGAGCTCCGTGCAGCAGCGAGGATTGGGCGATGGAGAGGAGATGTCCGCCGCTGGGAAATCCACCTGTGCACAGGGGAGAAGACTGAAGAGAAGAGGTAAGTGATCTTCTTACAACAATGGTTACGCTGAAGGGAAGTATGCTCACAACGGTGAGGGACGAAGTCTGACGGCTTCAGGCCGAGCCTCCGGGCGAGACGGCCTTTATCCCTCGCCGCTGATGATTGTCAGGTGCGTGAGCAGGTGGCGCCGCTGATGAATGGCGCGGCGTGACAGTACTCCCCCCTCTAGCAGCGCCTCCTGGCGATGGCTTATCCGGGTGCGCTCGGTGGAAGTCCGCGATGAGCGATGGGTCCAACACAAACGACGGGGGCACCCATTGTCGATGCTCGGGCCCATAGCCCTCCCAGTCCACCAAGTATTGCAACCCACGACCTCGGCGCCGGGAGTCCAGGATGGAGGAGACGGACCAGGCCGGATGGCCACCAATCATCCGGGGCGCGGGTTGCGCTGCAGGAGGAGGGCAAAGGGGGTCAGTGACTGCCAGTTTCACCTTCGACACATGGAAAGTGGAATGGATGCGGAGGGAGGGGGGAATAGCCACCCGCACAGCCACCGGGTTGATGATCCGGGTGATGGGAAAGGGACCCATGAAACGCTGTGCCAGCTTCCTCCTCTCGCCTTTCAACGTGACGTCCTGGGTAGACACATACACGAGTTGCCCAACTCTGTACGCCGGGGCAGGTCTTCTGTGCCGGTCCGCCACGGTCCTGTTGCGCTCCGCTGTGCGTAAAAGCGCATGACGCGCGGCAGCCCAGGTGGAGCGGAACTGCCTAAGGTGCGCCCTAACGGAGGGGACAGTCACCCCGTTCTCCTGCGCTGGAAACAGCGGGGGGTCGTAACCCAGGGACGCCTTGAAGGGGGACATCCCCGTTGCAGAAGAGCGGGCGGTGTTGTGGGCATACTCCACCCAGGCGAGATGGTTGCTCCAGGACGTCGGCTTGGATCTGGTAACACAGCGGAGCGCAGCCTCCAGCTCCTGATTGGTCCTCTCACACTGCCCGTTAGACTGGGGGTGATGGCCGGAGGAGAGGCTCACCTTGGCTCCGATGGCGTTACAAAATGATCTCCAAACCTCGGACGAAAATTGGGGGCCCCGGTCCGAGACCACGTCCACCGGAATCCCGTGCAGCCTGACCACGTGTTGGACGAGGAGGCCCGCCGTCTCCAGGGCAGTAGGGAGACCTCGCAGGGGAATGAAGTGCGCCGCCTTGGAGAAACGGTCCACAATGGTCAGGACGGTGTCAAAGGAGTTGGAAACGGGGAGTCCGGTGACAAAGTCCAGTGCGATGTGCGACCAGGGCCTGCCGGGGACGGGCAGAGGCTGGAGCAGACCCGCTGGGGGGGCATTTCCCGACTTGCTGGTGGCACAGATTGGGCAAGCCCGGGCGTAGCGGGCTGCATCCCTCCGCAGGCCTGGCCACCAAAAGGACCGCTGGAGGAGGCTGATCATCCGAGAGGTGCCGGGATGACAGGTGAGCCGGGAGGTGTGGAGCCAGTGGATGACCTCTCCTCGGACCGCAGATGGGACGAACAGTCTTCCCTCCGGTCCGCCGCCAGGATCAGGTTCCACCTCCTGCGCCTTCCGGATCTTGTCTTCAATGTCCCAAGAGATGGCACCGAGGACGCACGACCTGGGCAGGATAGTGTGGGGCGTCTCCTCAGCCTCCACGGGGGTGAACTGCCTAGAGAGGGCGTCAGGCAGGCCGTTTTTGGAGCCCGGCCTGAAGGTGATCGAGAAGCGGAACCTGGCGAAGAACAAAGACCAGCGCGCCTGGCGGGCATTCAGGCGCTTGGCAGATCGTAAATACTCTAAGTTCTTGTGGTCCGTCAGGACCACAAACGGCAGGTCCGCCCCCTCTAGCCAGTGGCGCCACTCCTGTAAGGCGAGTTTAATGGCCAGGAGCTCTCTGTCCCCCACATCGTAGTTCCTCTCCGCCGGGGACAGGCGCCGGGAGAAGAAGGCGCACGGCCGTTTGGTGCCATCGTCAGGTGACCGCTGGGATAACACTGCTCCCACTCCCGTGTCCGATGCGTCCACCTCCACAATGCACTGCAGCGCGGGGTCGACCTGGCGAAGGACCCGGGAGGAGGAGAACTCCGCCTTCAGCGCCCTAAAGGCAGCAGCGACCTCTTCAGTCCACCGGAACGGGACCTTCGGGGACGTGAGGCGGGTCAGCGGTCCGACGATCGAGCTGAAATTTGGGACAAAGCGGCGGTAAAAATTGGCGAAGCCAACAAACTGTTGCACCTGCTTCCGGGATGCGGGAGTAGGCCACTCCACCACCGCCTTCACCTTCTCTGGGTCTGGGAGCACCTGATCTTGAGCGATGATGAATCCCAGGAAGGATGTGGTCCTAGCGTAGAATTCGCATTTCTCAGCCTTCACGTACAGACGATTCTCCAGCAGTCTTTGGAGGACCCGCCTCACATGGACCTGGTGCTCGTCCCTGGACCTGGAGAAGATAAGGATGTCATCCAGGTAGACGAACACAAAAAGGCCGATGAAATCCCGGAGGACGTCATTAATGAGGCGCTGAAAGACGGCAGGAGCGTTGGTCAGCCCGAACGGCATGACGAGATACTCAAAGTGGCCGTTCGGGGTACGGAAGGCTGTCTTCCATTCATCTCCCTCCCGGATCCGGACGAGGTGGTAAGCGCTGCGTAAATCCAGCTTGGTAAACCAGGTCGCCCCCTGGAGGGAGTGAAAGGCAGTGTCCATGAGGGGCAGGGTGTAACGGTCCCTCTCAGTGATGTCATTCAGCGCTCGGTAGTCTATGCAGGGGCGGAGGGATCCGTCCTTTTTCCCGACAAAGAAAAACCCTGCCCCCACGGGTGACGACGATGGGCGAATAATCCCAGCGCTCAGAGATTCCTTCAGGTATGTATTCATGGTCTCCTTCTCCGGCGCCGACAGGCTGTAGAGCCGACCAGATGGCAGGGGAGCCCCCTGGCGGAGGTTGATGGCACAGTCATATGGTCGATGCGGGGGAAGAGACATAGCTTTCGATTTGCTAAATACCATACCCAGGTCGTGAAATTCTGGAGGCACCAGTGACAGGTCCGGAGGTGCTGTATCCGCCACAGGGGGAGCCGCGGATGGGGAGCAGGCAGCGGACTGAAGGCAGGTGCCCATGCAGAAGGTACTCCATGCCGATACCCCAGCGGACCTCCAGTCCAGGACAGGGTTGTGGAGGCGTAGCCAGGGATACCCCAGGATGACGGGCGACACAGAGTTGGGCAGGACGTAAAATACCATCTCCTCCCGGTGGTTCCCTGAGATGATGACTGGGACGGGCAGGGTTTGGTGAGTAACTCTCCCAAGGGAGGCACGGGAGAGATGGACCAGGGAGATGGGATGTTTTAATGCCCGACAGCGGATGCCCAATCGGGTTGCCAGGCCTTGTGAAATGAAGCTGCCCTCTGCGCCCGAATCCACCAGTGCGTGGGTGAGGTGCCCAGTGGGGTTGTGGCAAAAACGGATGGGCAGCTTTAATTGAGTGAGGGGACTTTGCCGATTGACGTCCGCGAGGCCCCCTACAGTGACTCGCGGACCCCGCCGTTTGGCCTTTGTGGGCAAAGCTCTATCGTGTGTTGACTGTCTCCGCAATACATGCAGAGACCCAACTCACGGCGGCGCTGTCTCTCTGCCGAGGAGAGCTTTGCCCAGCCCGTCACCATCGGCTCCGACTCCTCGGGGCACGATGGTGGCGGCGTCGCCAGGGGGCGAGCTTGGGGCAGGCGTAGCGGGACTCCCCGAGGGCGAGAAGCAGACGGCTTCCGTCCTGAGGAGCGCTCGCGCAGCCTGTTGTCCAAGCTGATAGCCAGTGAGGTTAGCTCCGCTAACGTTCCGGGGATATCCCGTCCAGCCAGTTCATCCCTTAGATCACTATTGAGGCTGCGGAGAAACAGGCCGCAGAGGGAGCGCTCCTCCCAGCCCAATTCCTCCGCCGCTACCCGGTACTCGATGGCATAATCCGCGGCCGACCGGTTTCCCTGCTGGAGAGCGAGAAGCCGATCGACCTGGACCGCCTCGGAACGAGAATGATCGAACACCTCCAGGAAGCGCCTCACGAACTCGGCATAGGTGAGGGTGGCATAACTGGGTCTCGCCATGATAGCGTAGGCCCAAGTTAGAGCGCGCCCCTCCAGGAGGTTCCCTATGTAGCCGATTCGACTGTGATCTGAGGGAAAGTCTCCGGGCACACGGCCAAACACGGACTCACACTGCATCACAAACCCCCGCGCTCCGCCGAGCTTTCCGCTAAAGCGAGCGGGGGTCGGAATAGGTGTGAGTCGGGCCGGTGCCACTGGAGCTGGCTGGACGGCCACTGGAACAGCAGGAGCTGCGCCACCCTGAGGAGCCGGGGGGAACGGCTGCTGGGGGTCCAGGCGGTCCAATCGGCCAGTGATAATTACTAACTGATTTAGGATGACCTGCTGTTGATAAGCAATTTGATCCACTCTAGCCTCGAGAGTGGTAAGCCGGTGTGCGAGCCCGCCGTCCGCCGAGCCGCTCTGCTGAAGCCGTACTGACATAACGCACGGCTCAGGAGACGCACACACACAGGCTTAGAGTAGTTCAAAGAGTTTATTAACAGCAGGGGAGAATGAGTGCGTGTCTGCGGGATGTAAATGTGTTGGTGATGGTGTCAGCTCCAGGCACAGAGGCAGGTGACCGTACAGCCGAGCAACCCTATGGAGAGAGCACAGGGAGAGAGTGACGGGCATACACCAACACAGGAGGAATTTATGGCGAGAGAAGGACTTACTTGGTGGGTCAGGACAGCTGGCACAACAAGGGGGTGAGGCCCGGAAGACAGCCACCTGGGGAGCTCCGTGCAGCAGCGAGGATTGGGCGATGGAGAGGAGATGTCCGCCGCTGGGAAATCCACCTGTGCACAGGGGAGAAGACTGAAGAGAAGAGGTAAGTGATCTTCTTACAACAATGGTTACGCTGAAGGGAAGTATGCTCACAACGGTGAGGGACGAAGTCTGACGGCTTCAGGCCGAGCCTCCGGGCGAGACGGCCTTTATCCCTCGCCGCTGATGATTGTCAGGTGCGTGAGCAGGTGGCGCCGCTGATGAATGGCGCGGCGTGACAAGGCCCATTTCCAGCAACTATCACTCCAGTGTTCTAATGGTACAGTGTGTTTGCTCATTGCGTCAGAAGGCTAATGGATGATTAGAAAACCCTTGTGCAATCATGTTAGCACAGCTGAAAACAGTTTAGCTGGTTAGAGAAACTATAAAACTGACCTTCCTTTGAGCAGGTTGAGTATCTGGAAAAAATTATTATTTCAAATACAAATCATTATTTCTAACCTTGTCAATGTCTTGACTATATTTTCTATTCATTTTACAACTCATGGTGGTAAATAAGTGTGACTTTTCATGGAAAACACAAAATAATTGTCTGGGTGACCCCAAACTTTTGAACGGTAGTGTAGCTCCATAGCTTTTGAAGCTACAACAAATCCATTGGCACACTATTGATTCCTCAGTGTCTTGGCTATATTTTGGTGTTTGTTATATGTTTATATCTTAATTTGTTACCTTACAGTGATGAAAATTCCAAAGATCCCCTATTATTTCCTGTTCTGGATCGCAGTATCCAAATTTTTTGCAGGATCGGAATCAGTCTTTGATATTTCGTAGAACCTACTGGGATCTTATCCTGTATTTTTTTTGGCAAGCGTCCTGACCATTTATTGTGAAGTTATACACACATATGCTAAAAATGGCCCTATCTTGCAATGATAAAGAATCCTTTAAAAAAATTCCTGGATCCAGACGGTGAACCGGATCACTCCCAAAATCTAATCATTTCTTCCTTGTCCCATTTGGGACTTGTCCAGAAAATTTCATCAAAATTCATTCATAACTTTTTGAGTTATGTTGGTAACAGACAGACAAACAAACAAACAAACCCCAGTAAAAACATAACCTCCTTGGTGGAGGTAAAAATGCATTAAACTCACTCTGGGACACTATGGTATGGTAGGTGGGATGGTACTGTGTATATCTGTGTATATCTGTGTTGTTTGGGGCTGGGTAAAGATGTATGGACTGTATGTATGTAGGGATGGATGGGTGTTATTGTTGATATGTATAAAATATAGTTAATTGTCTACTTGGGGTTCTAAAGAGAGGTAATATGTATATATTTCACATGAGTTGTATTTAGGGAAAAGAGGACTTGGAGTAAATAAGTGTTAACTAATGCTATTAAGGCTAATGCTCTTAATTGTTTTTATGGTTGTTTTGACTCCTTTGATTTTAGCACAGAAATCCAAGATTTGAAACAGAAACTCAAAGACAATCAGCCCTTTAATATTGAGATGCAGGATGTTAAAAGGGAGTTCCGCGCTGTAAAAGTGAACAAAAGTCAGGGCCCTGATAATATATATGGGCGCCTGGTAAAGTCCTGTGCACATGAACTGAGTCCTATATTTCATTACATTTTCAATAAGTCCTTACAGGCACAATATGTGCCTAAGATCTGGAAAGATGCCGTGGTTGTTCCCGTTCCAAAATCCAGCTGTTCTAAAACGGTAAATGACTTTAGACCAGTTGCTTTGAGTTCAATTTTAATGAAAATTTTTGAAAAACTGGTCAGATGTGAGGTCCTAAGGCAGACTGAACATGCATTGGATCCTCTGCAGTTTGCCTATAGGCCTCACAGAGGAGTGGAGGATGCCACTGTCACTCTGTTTGACATGCTTTTTAAACATCTGGATTTTAATGGGACACACGCCAGGCTTTTATTTGTGGACTTTTCTTCCACCTTTAATACAATCCAACCTCATATTTTAGTTGAAAGGCTCCTGCAACAATTTGATTTAAGCAATAATCTGGTGGGTTGGATTCTGGATTTCTTAACCAACAGGATGCAGAGAGTAAGGGTCAATGGCACATTGTCTGACCTAAAGTGCTCTTCTACTGGCTCTCCTCAGGGGTGTGTGTTGTCACCACTACTCTTCATCCTGTACACAAACATGTGTCGGAGCAGACATGACAACAGACACATTATAAAGTATGCTGATGACTCAGTCATTGTCAGTCTCCTCCAGGATGGTGAGAGTGGCCACGGCCCAGTAGTTGATGACTTTGTTCACTGGTGTGAGGATTCCTACCTGCAGCTGAATACAACAAAAACGAAAGATATGATTATTGACTTTAGGAGGAAAACTCCCAGGCACAAAGTCACCATACTAAAAGGCCAGACCACCGAATGTGTACAATCGTACAAATATCTTGGGACGATTATTGATAGTGGATTGAACTTTGAGGTGAACTGTGAAAGGGTGTGCAAAAAGGGTCAGCAAAATTTGCATTGTTTGAGGAAACTTGCACGCTTCCAAATTGACCGAACCATAATGACTATGTTTTATTGGGCTTTTATTGAATCTGTTTTATCCTTTTCTTTAATGTCATGGTTTGGTCAGATAAAACTGAAACAGAGGAAATCCTTGGATCAGGTAGTCAGATGGTCCAGTCGTTTGCTTGGTGAGTCACAGCTGAGCCTGACATCCCTGTACACCAGACAAGTACAGAGGATGGCCGACTCGATTTTAAATGATGACTCCCACCCTTTGCACTGCAACTTTCAGCTTCTTCCCTCCAGACGGAGGTTTGCTGTCCCAAAAAGTAGAACCCAGCGCTACAAAAACAGCTTTGTCCCTGCTGCTGTCAAAGAGTTGAACAAGCTATAAAAATTATATTGTACATATTTTATATTTACCTATTTTGTAAGATGTGTGCCTGTGTTTGTGTCTATGTTGAATGTAATTAGTGGCTTGTAAATATGGATGTCACCAACTGCAAAACAAATCTACCTACGGGTACAAATAAAGTAACCTGAACCTGAACCTGAACCTTAACGTCTTCTCCCTTTCGAGCACTGTACACGGTCACTTTTTTGCACTTGTCATTTGTTTTGTTTTTTGCTGTTTTGTTCAAAATAAAGTGTCTCTCATCTCATCTCACCTATTGAGGGGGTTGAATAATTTTCACACTGCAGTAGTCATTATAGGATTTAATGTTGAATTTGGATAAAATATCTGTAATATTAGTTTTATTTAACTATTTAAACTGTTTGGTGTAATTTGTTTATTGCAAACACCTGAAAATTTTAAACTTTTTGCCAGTAAACCTAAAATGCAGCGGAGGTTTTATATCTTATATGTAAGATTTTGTATATTGTATATTTATGTATATTTTATCTTACATGTAAGATTTTGTGTGTGTGTGTGTGGGGGGGGGGTCTTTAGTTTTTGTGATGGGGAAGAGTTTCAGTCCTTTAGAACTGAAAAAAATTGGGGGACCGACTGGTGGACTCTGGTCCAAATGTGGACCCCAAGGGTCCTCCATCTAGACCCTGAAGCCTCTTGATTCAGTTTTTAAAATGTTAGGCCTGTTCTTTATTTTATAATGAAAATAAAACAAGTAAAAAGACTTTCATAATGACAGCATTAGTGAGCTTGACATTCTTCTGCCTGTTCTTTATTTTGTCATAAATTCTAATTTCCAACAGGCAAAACATGTTATTGAGTTTTTTTAAATTTTGTTTAACCTTTATTTAACCAGTCGGGAGAACACAGCTGTGGCCTGGGGTGGGTGGGGGGGAAGGCCAAGGTATAACTCACTTGTTGATGCCAATTAACCTAATTTGCATGTTTTTTGCCCCTGTGGGAGGAAACCGGAGAAATCCTGGAGTAAACCCACACAGACTTTTCTAACAGGCACAAGGTTGGCTCAGTACAGCCATCTTGGTCCTGTGTCTACGCTGCTGGCTACGCTGTTCAGTTGCACACAGAGGCTCAGAGCCCAGCAAATCAAAGTTTTATCATCGTAACAATGGAACTATCAAAAGTTTGAAAACTGATGGTGAAAACAAGGTATTGTGTGATGAATAGATGGGAGAATATACATTTGTTCCTCCTGCTTTGAGCAGTGCGAGGCCAGTGTGTCTCATCTGCAGAGTCTGTCACAGCTGTGGAAACCACTTGCAGAAACTCACCCTCCCCACTCCGAGGTAAGGACATGAAAAATAAATGAGATCAAAGTCCAGCATGAGTGATTTACACGGGCCCTGTCTCACAGTGTAACAATAAGCATACCTGTTTTGTCGAGAAATAAAGCAGGCAGTGTCTGGGCGAACATACATCTACTAACTAACTAACCTGCACTTATATAGCGCTTTTCTAGTCACAAAGACCACTCAAAGCGCTTTCACTAGTACTAACCCTCTATTCTAAGGGCCTATAGGAAACAGATATCTAGGGACAATTTAGAACAGCCAATTAACCTAACATGCATGTCTTTGGATTGTGGGAGGAAACCGGAGCCCCCGGAGTAAACCCACGCAGCACAGGGAGAACATGCAAACTCCACACAGAAAGGTTCCAACCCCTGCCAGCCTGGGGATTCGAACCAGGAACCTTCTAGCTGTAAGGCAGCAGTGCTAACCACTGCACCACCGTGCTGCCCATCTGAACTTTATTTGGCGCACATTACTATTTATACTCCCCGCCGTAGCCCGCCTCACATCAACCCGTTCCCCGCCCCGGCAGTGCTACGGCAAACCCCCAAGGCCAATTTCCATACATAACATCCCTCCCACACAAGGTGGAACTATAACACAGTGAACAACAAAATATTATTTTTTTTTTGAACATCACAACACCAAATCACACAAAACAAAATCGTCATATATATATATATATATATATATATATATATATATACAGTATATATACTATATATATATATATATATATATATATATATATATATACTGTATAAGTCCATCAGTGGGTGAACAGGTGCATTACCAATATGCCCAACTGAAACTGTCCATAACAGTTCTTGCTACGTAGTCCTCCAAGTAAGCAGGCCTCCGACGTACTCTAGCTGGGTGTTCCCCCCAGGGGACTCTGCCCCAGGCACCGTTGGGACCGCCCGCGAGTCCACACCTGACATGGCCAACCAGTCTAAAGACCTGTCAAAATCTCTGACAGCGACCGAACCCCTGCCAGGTGTCACACGCCTCAACCTGCTGGCGTGCCACTTGGATCCGTCATCCAGTTCAAATGTGTTAGGGCCCCACCAACTCCCGCGGTCCTGTCCACAAAGGCTGAAGTTTGTGGGCCCTGACAGGGTGCCTAATCCACACCCGATCCCTCTCCTTCAGGCCGTGGATCCTCACCTGGTGCCTCCTATCGAACCGTCCCTTCATCCTCTGCTGCTGGTCCGTGACTCTTCTCCTCAGTGCCACATCGCCTGTTCGGGGCACCGACCTCGGCAGCTCCAACCGATTAACTGGCAGCGACAGCTCCCACCCCAACATGAGCTTTGCTGGGGAACACCCCGTCGTTACGTGGACCGACGCCCTGTAGTGGAGCAGCGTGTTTTGGAATGCCTCCGGGAACAAGAACTCATCAGGCAGATGAGCTCTCAGCCCGTTCTTCAGGGTCTTGTTAAATCTCTTGACCCCTCTGTTAGCTTGGGGGTGATAGAACGCTGTCCTAATATGTTTCACCCTTTTCCTGGTCAAAAAGTCCTCGAAAGTTCCCGACACAAACTGGGGCCCCTTGTCCATTGTGATGGTGTCCGGGATTCCCCACCATGCAAATAAAGACGACAGGAATCCTGTGACCACCCCCGTCATCACTGAACTGGTGGGCAGCACCTCCGGCCATTTGGAAAACAGATCATACGCCACCACCAGAAACGACTGTTGTATGGCGCCGTATGAAATTCACCACAAACGTCCAGTTCAACATGCTTCCACGGCCCCCCAGGAAACTCAACAGGCCAGAGCGGTGACAGTGGAGGTCTGGCCGCCTTTCCGCTCTCCAAACACGGCTCACAGTTCTTAACCATGGCCTCAATATCACCATCAATGCCAGGCCACCAGACCGACCTCCTACTCCTCTGCTTCACCCGCACCACTCCCAAATGACCATTATGCAGCATGTTCAGGACCCGCGCCCTCAACGCAGCAGGGATCAGGGCGCACTGGCCCCTGGTCATGCAAACCTCATTCCAACAGCTCAGATCGTCCCAGAAACGGTGAAAAGGGGCTAGCTTGCTCGGCATCTTCACTGGCCAACCCTCACGAATCGCCGAGCACAACAGTACAATAACCAGGTCCCCTTCCGACTCATCCTTGAGATCCTGCAGGGAGACCACACCCTGAAGAGAGCCACACAGGGCGTTCACCAGTTCCTCCTCAGCAGCACTAATGTCATCCCGACCACTTCCGACACGCCCACGGTAGCTTGTGAGAGAAGATTCGCCACAATGTTCTCTCTACCCGGGGGTAAATTTAGTGGAAAAGTCATAAGCCCTTAGAGGCGCCGACCACCTATGAAGCCTTAGTGGCCTATATCCCGATCCAGACGTCTCCAGCAGCGTGGTGAGTGCCCGGTGGTCCGTCCTCAGGATGAAGCGGAGTCCGTAGAGGTATATGTGCCACCTCTCACACGCCTAGACACAGGCCAGCGCCTCCCTCTCGCCCACCGCATACTTCTGCTCCGCCAGTGAGAGGGACCTGGAAGCAAATGCCACCGACCTTTCCACTCCACCCTGTATTTGGGACATGACCGCACCTAATGTGGTCCCAGATGCATCGCAGGTCACCACCGTCTCCAACTCAGGATCAAAATGCACCAGCACTGGTGGAGAGGTGAGCTGCTGCTTCAGCTTTGAAATAGCCGCTGAGCACGCCGGGGTCCACTCCCACAGTGCATCCTGCTTCAGCAGAGCCTTCAGGGGCCTGATCGTCTCCGAGTAATGCGGGATAAACCGGCCGTAGAAATTCACCATACCGAGAAAAGATGAAATCTGTGCGGGCTTGTGGGCTCTGGGATGCAAAGCACCGTCTCCACGTTGGAATGTAGTGGTCGTAGACCCTCGCCCGTCAGCCGGAATCCCACAAAATCGATCGCCTCCGCTGCAAAGAGGCATTTGTCACCACTGAGTGTGACCCCGTGCTTCTGCATCCGTCTCAACACCTTCTCCAGTCTCTCATCATGTATCTCGTTTGCTGCGCCGTGCACCACAATGTCATCCAGGTAATCTACAACCCCTTTCAGCCCCGCCAGCATCGTGGCCATCACTTTTTGGAAACAGCTGGGGGCGGAGCTCAACCTGAATGGCATTCGGGTATACCTAAAGACCCCCATATCGGTCACGAATGCCGTCAGGTTCCTGCTATCTGGATGTAGCGGTACCTGCAGATACCCCTGCCGAAGGTCCAGCTTGGTGAACACCCTGGACCCGCTGAACATCGCTGTGAGCTCCTCCATGGTCGGGAGGGGGTATTTATCTGGAACAATCGCCTTATTTGCCATGCGCAGATCGATGCATGGCCTGATGCCTCCATCCTTCTTTGCCATCACCAGGTTCGAGATCCAAGGCGACGCATCCACCTTCTCGATGATCCCTGCATCCAACAGTTTCGATAGCTCTGCCGACACACCATCACACAACCCCAGCAGTAAGCGCCGAAGTGGTTGGATCCTGGGCGTCACCGACTCATTCACCAGTGGGCGGTGGCAAAAGGTCTCAATCCGACCAAGGCCAATGAACAGAGCTGGCCAACGAAGCTGCCAGTCCAAGAATGCCATCAGCACCACCGAGCCCTGGGGGTCCCGAATGGAAAACCCCAACTGTCCCAGTAAGTCAATTCCAAGTAGGTCAGTTCCGTGCCGTGCCACCTGGAAAACGAGTGTGCTGTCCGCACACCACATCAAACTTGACTGTGCCAACCATGTTGATCTCGACGTGGCCATAGCCAAACATCCTTATTGCTCCTGGATTAATAACCTTTTCCGGGAATAACCTCTTCAACGTTTCCAGGCTCAAAATAGACGTGCCAGAGCCCGAGTCCAGCATGAGAGACACCTCGACGCCGTCCAGCTGCATCACGTACAATTTTAGGGGCCCTCTTCCCCCTTGCACCACACACACGTGGCCAGCATCATGCCTCGCCAACTTGATCCGCGAACCTAACACAGGCTTCACAAAGCGCCACGGGCTGCTTTCTCAACTTCATCTTCTTCTTCTTTTTCTTCTTTGAGTGGCCTCGAGGTCTAGCTAGCATATTAGCCGACACCTGTGGTGCCGAGGCCCGGTCCTCCGGTGCCTCACCTGTGAAGGCTCCCAGCCCCCGCAGGGCCGTGGACTCCCTTAGCTTAATCAAGTCCACCACTTCAATCAGAGAAAAAGTCTGTGGAGTCACCCGCAGCATGGCTCCTAGCCACTCGCTAGTTGTGGCATGTGCCAGTCTATCATGAACTAGCTCATCCGTTAGCGGCCCAAACTTGCACTCTCCCGCCAAATCACGCAGTCCCAATAGAAAAGACAAAATGGACTCACCGGTTTGCTGCACACGGTTAAAACATCTGCACCTCTTCTCGGTAACCGTGACACTGTCCCCGAACAGGTCGTCCATCTTCGACAACGACTCCTCCAACGAGTCATCACCACACAGCGTGAGGAACAGGCATTGTCCCTCTGTGCCCAGATGATGAAACAACAGGCCGTTCCGCTTGTCGTCGGAATCCCCGTCAAAGCTGGCTGCTGTCAATAAAACCTGAAACAGGTTTTTCCAGCATGCCCAAGGGATGACTGGTGCACCCTGGTCCTGCAGGAACGGGGGCAGTTTCGCAATGCACGCGCCCATAATTTTCTTTGTCGCCAAATGTTATGTCAAGAAATAAAGGAGGCAGAGAGGGTCTGGGCAAACATACATCTGAACTTTATTTGGCGCACATTACTATTTATACTTCCCGCCGTAGCCCGCCTGACATCATCCCGTTCCCCGCCCCAGCAGTGCTACGGCAAACCCCAAAGGCCAATTTCCATACACAACAATACCCTGAGATTACAGTGGATTTTAGGAAGACATAAAAGCCTTTTACAGATGGGCAAATATGCAGTAAAGCAGTAGGTGTGCAGGCTGTCTGCTGCTCTTCTGGACCTGAACTGACACAGAAAATTCAACAGATTCCTCTCTCACCCACTACAGCTTTAGAAGAGATGTGGACAGAAAGGAATATTCTTATCATTTAAATGTGAAGTTGAAGGGCTTGTCACACTTTGTTTTTGTTTGTTAGCATAATTTTTATATTGATGTTTATGAAAGACTTTGTATCTTTGCCAAAGCACCTTGAAGGAGAGAGAAAAGAGCAGCATTCAAATGTCAGATGTATTTACTGCCAAAAGCTGTTACTGTAAAACGGCACATTTTATTATGTGTTTTATCAAAATAACTAAAGTTCTTATTATCTAAGTCATGTGAAGGGATGTAACAGTTGGGACCTGAGCTGAAGAGGGCCATTAACTTATCACACTTCTTCAGTTTTAGTTGAATACCCCTGGTCTACATGAACAGAAAACATTAATCCATTAAGTAGGATAAAAATTTAACTAGCATCCATATCAACCTTGCAAATGTAGAAGGAAAAATGAGAATTTACAAGAAGTGACAAATTTACCAGAGAAAAGTTGCAAATTTACAAAAAAGTAGCAAATTCATGATAAAAAAAGTTGAAAATTTAAAAGATGAAAATACTTTTTCTGCATGTATGCTTAGTATTGGTGCTTAAAATGGCTTTAATTCAGTTCTGTAACATGATATAGGAAGGTTCATGATGATGCTGGGGGCGGGGGGGGGGGGGAGTTACCTCTGTTTTGAAGACAGAATGGATGGACTCCACACTCACAGGTTTAGCTTCTGTCAAAATGACTGGAATGAGCACTTGATAAATTCTACAGCGCCCAGGAGAAAAATCCACAAAACCCAACTATTAGATTCAGAGCAGTCCCTCAGCTCATCACATGACAAAACTCTTTCATGTCTGTCTTCAAAGAAACAACTGCAGTAAAGTCCCTGCGGAAGCAGAATGTGTGACACTGGCGCCACCGTTTGGCTCGGTCACAGAATGCAAGAGAACACAGCAGTCAATACAGCAAAAATACAAATGCAATTTTAAAAAAGCACCTTCATCAGAGGTAACGAGTTACATTTACTCACATACATGTAGTCAAGTCCATTTTTCATAAGATTGCACTTGCACAATAATTTTTACTTTTACTTGACTAAATTTCTGAGTAAAAAAGAATACTTTTATCAAGTAAATTAGGATGAGTCCATTGATTTTTAAAACTGAACAGAAATGAGCTTATTTATAATGCAATAACTTATTTTCACCAGAAATTACTTTTTAAAAGTCATTTCTGTAAATTTCTAATCTTATTTTATTGAGATCATTGCTCTTCAGGCTCAGTTGCAAAACAATGAAAAAAAAGTTGCACATTTATGAGAAAAAAGTCACAATATTATTGAAAATACCTCAATAGAAGCGATTATTATTATTATTATTATTATTACGTAATTTAAAAAAATGTGTTGTATGTGGGGATTTCAATATAAATATATAATCAATATATATTCAATATATATTTATATATCCATCCATCCATCCATCCATCCATCTTCTACCGCTTTTCCGGAGGTCCGGGTCGCGGAGGCACCAGTTCAAGCAGAGAAGCCCAGACTTCCCTCTCCCCAGCCACCTGCTCCAGCTCTTCAGAGGGGATACCAAGGCGTTCCCAGACCAGCTGGGAGACATAGTCTCTCCACCGAGTCCTGGGTCTGCCCCGGGGTCTCCTCCCAGTGGGACGTGCCTGAAACACCTCAAGTGGGAGGCGTCCAGGAGGCATCCTAATCAGATGCCCATACCACCTCAACTGACTCCTTTCAATGTGGAGGAGCAGCGGTTCTACTCTGAGCCTCTCCCGGATGACTGAGCTCCTCACCCTATCTCTGAGGGTGAGTCCAGCAATCCTATGGAGAAAGCTCATTTCAGCCGCTTGTATCCGCGATCTCGTTCTTTCGGTCATTACCCAAAGCTCGTGACCATAGGTGAGAGTAGGAACGTAGATTGACTGATAAATCGACAGCTTTGCCTTAGAATTAAGCTCCCTCTTCACCACAACAGACCGGTACAACGTCCGCATCACTGCAGATGCTGCTCCAATCTGTCTGTCGATCTCTCGCTCCATTCTCCCCTCACTCGTGAACAAGACCCCAAGATACTTAAACTCCTCCACTTGGGGCAGGAGCCTGTCCCCAACCCAGAGAGGACAATCCACCTTTTTCCGGCTGAGGACCATGGACTCGGACTTGGAGGTGCTGATTCTCATCCCAGCCGCTTCACACTCAGCGGCAAACCGTCCCAGCAAGAGCTGTAGGTCATTGCTGGATGAAGCCAACAGGACAACATCATCTGCAAACAACAGAGATGAGATCCTGTTGTCACCAAGCATGACACCCTCCATTCCCTGGCTGTGCTTAGAAATCCTGTCCATAAAAATTATGAACAGGATCGGTGACAAAGGGCAGCCTTGGCGGAGTCCAACTCTCACTGGGAATGACTCCGACCGAGTGTTGGCAATACGAACCAAACTCTCACAACGGTCGTACAGAGACCGAATAGCTCGTAACAACAAGCCCGATACCCCATACTCCCGAAGCACCCCCCATAAAAATCCACGAGGGACGCGGTCAAATGCCTTCTCCAAGTCCACAAAACACATGTAAACTGGTTGGGCAACCTCCCACGAACCCTCGAGAATTCTCGAGAGAGTAAAGAGCTGGTCCGATGTGCCACGGCCAGGACGAAAACCACATTGCTCCTCCTGAATCCGAGGTTCGACCAACGGCCGGACTCTCCTCTCCAGTACCTTGGCATAGACCTTCCCAGGGAGGCTGAGGAGTGTGATCCCTCTAAAGTTGGAGCACACCCTCCGGTCCCCTTTTTTAAAGAGAGGAACCACCACCTCGGTTTGCCATGCCAAAGTTGCCATATATACTGTATATTTGCTTATTGAATTATTGATTTATTATTATATTCAATTATTCAATTATTCATTTTACATATATCATATATAAAGTGTGTGGTGGCTGCCAATACAAAGGAAACAGTCCAAGGACGGATACTTTTTTCACACGTGGGGAGTTGTTCAGAATTTCTTGTACAAAGATATCGAGTGATGATAATCAAGTCAGTGGCGGTAATGCACCTGTAGGTTGGTTGCCAACCACCAATCAAATCTAAAAGAAGAAGAACACTTCACCCATCCATCCATCCATCTTCTTCCGCTTAATCCTTTTCGGGTCTTGGGGGGGCTGGAGCCTATCCCAGCATCTTTGGGCGAGAGGCAGGGTACACCCTGGACAGATCGCCAATCCATCGCAGGGCCAACACAGCATTAGTGTTAAATTTCTGACACACAAAGCGATGCATTTTTAACACTAACCAGTATTAATCTTTGTCACTAATAGTGCTAATTTCAAACATGTAAATTGTAAATCCCTGTCACTCCTAGTGTTACTGTAACACTAGATTGTGTTAGTCCTTCTCACTAGTAGTGCCAGTTTAACACTATGCAGTATTGATGCATAACACTAGTAGTGTCAATTTTACACCATGTACTGTTGGCTCACTACACTATTAGTGCCAATTTAACACTAAGCAGTGTTGATTTAACAGTAAGTAGTGTTAATGCAAAACTAAGTAGTGTTACCTTTTGGGCCCTGTCACTAGTAGCATTACAACATATTTTGTGTCATTTCATGACACATAAAGGCTCATTTTTAACACTATACTGTTAGTCATCATCATTTTTAATTGTTTCAACACATCTAGAATGTTTCACATCTCAGAAATTACCACCATGTTCATCACCATGTGAAATCACTACTGTACATATTTTCCATAATCCTCGGGCCATTTTACTCAATTATGTGTTATGCACTTCACTCTCTTATGTACATAGTTCCACCTGTGTAGCCACTACTGTACCTGTGTACATACCTATGAGCTATTTTTATTTTTATTTCAGTCGTATGTTTGATCGTTTGTTCTGTAACTGTGTTTTATTCAAATTATTCTCTCTTACTATATTGCTTAGTAGCCTGGTGGATCACCCACAATTTTGTAGTGATGTAAAACTGTACAATGACAATAAAGCCTATTCTCTTCTCTTCCAGTAGTTGTCGTCCAGTCGTCTTGTCTGCTTATGCGGATGACGTCAACTTTTTCATCACATCCCACAGGGATGTACAGCGTCTGGTGGACACTTTGTCTATTTATGAAAGAGCATCTTCCGCACGGGTAAACTGGGCCAAGAGTGAGGGTTTATTGGTGGGCCAGTGGTCACATCAGGACATTCCTCAGCTACCTGGAGGTCTTCTGTGGGGGAAAGCCGGCCTCAAAGTGTTGGGGGTATTTTTGGATTCTGAGGACTTTGAACGCAAGAACTGGGAGGGAATTAAGGAGAAGGTGTGTGCTCGCTTTTCTAAATGGAAATGGTTGCTACCACAGCTGTCATGTAGGGGAAGGGTTCTGGTCGCCAATAATCTGGTCGCTTCGGCTCTTTGGCATAGGCTTATTGCTTTGACACTGCCCAGGAGCCTGGTTGAGGAGGTTCAGAAGATCATCGTGGATTGCTTTTGGTCTGGTCGACACTGGGTTCGTGCGGCTGTTCTCTACCTGCCTGTTGCCGAGGGAGGACAGGGCCTGGTGGACATACAGTGGGGCAAAAAAGTATTTAGTCAGCCACCAATTGTGCAAGTTCTCCCACTTAAAAGATGAGAGAGGTCTCCAATTTTCGTCATAGGTATACCTCAACTATGACAGACAAAATGAGAAAAAAAAATCCAGAAAATCACATTGAAGGATTTTTAATGAATTAATTGGTAAATTCCTCGGTAAAATAAGTATTTGGTCAATAACAAAAGTTCATCTCAATACTTTGTTATATACCCTTTGTTGGCAATGACAGAGGTCAAACGTTTTATCTAAGTCTTCACAAGGTTTTCACTCACTGTTGCTGGTATTTTGGCCCATTCCTCCATGCAGATCTCCTCTAAAGCAGTGATGTTTTGGGGCTGTCGCTGGGCAACACGGACTTTCAACTCCCTCCAAAGATTTTCTTTGGGGTTGAGATCTGGAGACTGGCTAGGCCACTCCAGGACCTTGAAATGCTTCTTACAAAGCCACTCCTTCATTGTCCGGGCAGTGTGTTTGGGATCATTGCCATGCTGAAAAACCCAGCCACGTTTCATCTTCAATGCCCTTGCTGATGGAAGGAGGTTTTCACTCAAAATCTCACGATACATGGCCCCATTCATTCTTTCCTTTACACGGATCAGTCGTCCTGGTCCCTTTGCAGAAAAACAGCCCCAAAGCATGATGTTTCCACTCCCATGCTTCACAGTAGGTATGGTGTTCTTTCTCCTCCAAACACAACAAGTTGAGTTTTTACAATAAAGTTCTATTTTGGTTTCATCTGACCATATGACATTCTCCCAATCCTCTTCTGGATCATCCAAATGCTCTCTAGCAAACATCAGACGGGCCTGGACATGTACTGGCTTAAGCAGGGGGACACGTCTGGCACTGCAGGATTTGAGTCCCTGGCGGCGTAGTGTGTTACTGATGGTAGCCTTTGTTACTTTGGTCCCAGCTCTCTGCAGGTCATTCACTAGGTCCCCCCGTGTGGTTCTGGAATTTTTTCTCACTGTTCTCGTGATCATTTTGACCCCACGGGGTGAGCTCTTGCGTGGAGCCCCAGATCGAGGGAGATTATCAGTGGTCTTGTATGTCTTCCATTTTCTAATAATTGCTCCCACAGTTGATTTCTTCACACCAAGCTGCTTACCTATCGCAGATTCAGTCTTCCCAGCCTGGTGCAGGTCTACAATTTTGTTTATGGTGTCATTTGACAGCTCTTTGGTCTTGGCCATAGTGGAGTTTGGAGTCTGACTGTTTGAGGCTGTGGACAGGTGTCTTTTATACTGATAACGAGTTCAAACAGGTGCCATTAATACAGGTAACGAGTGGAGGACAGAGGAGCCTTTTAAAGAAGAAGTTACAGGTCTGTGAGAGCCAGAAATCTTGCTTGTTTGTAGGTGACCAAATACTTATTTTACCGACGAATTTACCAATTAATTCATTAAAAATCCTTCAATGTGATTTTCTGGATTTTTTTTTCTCATTTTGTCTCTCATAGTTGAGGTATACCTATGATGGAAATTGGAGACCTCTCTCATCTTTTAAGTGGGAGAACTTGCACAATTGGTGGCTGACTAAATACTTTTTTGCCCCACTGTACAGTCCAAGATCGTCTGTTTTAGGCTTCAGACTGCACAACGGCTCCTTTACGGATGTGTCCCCTGCTGGATGGACACTGCAAAACTGCTCCTGAGGAGAGTTGGCCGCTTGGGCTATGATAAGCAGCTTTTCCTCGTGAAATCCGGGGAGGTGGACTTTACTGGACTTTCTGCTTTTTATACATCTGTCTTGCATGCATGGCAAGTCTTCATTGTAGCCCGTATTCCTGAGGGGACACCAGGCATGTGGCTGTTTGAGGAACCACTGTTTTTCAACCAATTCATGGACACCCAAATGCTGCAGTCTGTTAGTCTGCGAACTTGTTTAAGAGAGGCAGGCTGTACCAAGCTTGGTCATCTTATGAAGATGTCAACCACGTCCATAGAAACACTGAGGCGGAGTGCCAACATTACATCTGTCAGACTGGTGCATAAGGTGGTGAAGGAAGTGTGTGCTGCCCTGCCACGGCCACTGAGAGCCTTTGTGGAAAACCGCACTCTTTCTGATCAATGGGATGAGGACACTGTGTCCAACTTTCCTGCCCTTTCCATAAGTCCAGCAGTGGGAGAGTGGCAGGAGGGAGAAGACCACCTGTTGTCTTTCAGAACTCCTCGTCTGGGCAAGTTCCAGTTTGTGGGGAAGAAGACGGTGCATCACAGCTGTGTCAAGGTTCTAAATCTGCGCTCTCTGACGGGGGTGAAAGAGTCGAGGTGGGCGAGGTTTTTGGGGCCGGTATTCTCCCTGAAAGGCAGCTGGCGGTCCATGTACAAGCTCCCTATTGAGAAACGGACAGCAGATCTCCAGTGGAGGATTGTACATGGGGCAATAGCTACGAATAAATACAGAGCACACCTGGATCCTAATGTGGGGGAGGAATGTTTGTTTTGTTCCCAAGTTGAGACCCTGGAGCATTTATTTGTTAACCCCTTGCACTCCGGTCAATTTCCCTAAAAACGCCAAAAAATAACATGCCCAAAGTAAATCCAAAGCTGTTCTTCAACCCTTTGCAGCATCTTCATGGGGTTGGTCTCATTTAAAAGAAAACACTTTGAATTTTTTGGCAAAACAGTCATAATCTCTCTAAGTGCTCCTGCTACTGAGTAACAGTCATCTAAACATACTGAACTTGAAGAAAATAAATTTGTCCTGGGTCTTTTTTTGGATACAAATGCTTGCAAATAACACACAGCTGCACGGGCTGCACGGTGGCACAGTGGTTTAGCACTGTGGCAGCACAGTTTTACCCTCGGCCGGGGGACCGCGGGGATCATGAGATCGTGGGTTCGATCCCAGCCCCCGACCAACAGTGAGCTGTGTGGAGTTTGCATGTTCTCCCCGTGTTGCGCGGGTTTACTCCGGGATTTCTCCGGTTTCCTCCCGCACACCAAAAACATGTAGGTTTAGGGCGCTCGCGCACGCAGCGACCAGCAGCCGGTGGCTTGTCACCAGACTGCAAACCAAGTCTACCTACGGGTACAAATAAGTAACAAAAAAAAAAAAAAAAAAAAAACAGCTGTCAGATCCGGACTGGAAAATGCAACAGAAATGTTGAACCAAGTGTTATCCAGCTGAGGTCAAAATTTTGTAACAATACCACAAAAAATGAATATATTACACAGCTTTTTTCTCAGGTAGTTCCCAGGCGTTTTTGAATTGTGCCAAATTGTGCCAAATGGCACAGTTTGGAAAAACGTCTGTAACTTTGGAATGATTCAATATAGAAGCTTCATCTTGGGCTCTAATGAAAGGTGACACTCAGAGCTGTGTGTGTGTGTGTGTGTGTGGGGGCCCTCGCTACAGAGGATGGACATCGCTCGTTGCGCCGCGGTCCGTCATGTAGCGATGACGCACAGCTGTAATTTACCGATCGGTCAAAAGTCATTTTTAATTACAATTTTCAGGGATAAAGAATAATTTAGCTTATAACACTTACCTCTTCACAGCAGCAGCGGAGCTGGTGAACTTCTTCCTCATTGTCAGACGAACGCGACGCTGGTCTGGCGACCCGGTCAAAACATAATTCCATTATTGCACTTTTGCGCTTCCATGATTGCTGTTTTGGCGAACGATTTTTCAAAACAAATAACAGTAGTAATTAAAAAAAGACTAGCAAACGCGTGTGTGTCACTCAGCTTTCGTCGTCGGCCTCCGTCGGTCTATGATGACCATGGAAGAGAATCCTAAACGTCTACTCTGCTGGAATTAAAAAAAAAAAAAAAAGCACCGCCTGTGGCTGAACAGGCCGATGCAAGAATGGCAGTCCCTGTCAAACAGGTTGCACTTGTGGGTGGTCTCCGTGCTGCTGGGTCTGTGGGGTTCTTCCTGCGGGTCCTTTTTTCATCTGCTGCTGCAGCAGTCTGTCTTCACCCAGCCTTACACAAAACAGCTTGCGAACTTCTGTGCTTCAATTGGCTCGCTGCATTCACAGCGTTGGTAGGCGGGTCCTTCTTGCTAGGTTTTCAGTCATTGGTTCTTCAAGGTTTCAGAAACCCAATTCAAGACTCTTATTAGTCGAATGAGAGGTCAATCAGATGATCTAATCTGTTTGTGGCTGTGTCTGTAGTGGAAGAACGGAAATGCAGCTTTTTTTTTCAGTGCGCGCTTGGACGCAGCGCCCTCGTGCGTCCTAGAGCACACGAGAGTGCCCTCGTGCGCTCTAGGACGCAGAGAGGTGCCCGTCCGCGGTACACAGGAGTGCAACGGGTTAAATGTTTTCGTTTATCTGACCTTTTTGAGCTTTTGAAAGTGTGGTTTTATAATTTTGGTGAATGTTTTTCTTTTGGTTTGTTTATTTATGGCCCAAAGTATAAAGTGGCGAAGAAGTCTGTGCACACTTTGATCAACTTCCTGTCTGGTACTGCTAAACTTGCCATCTGGCTGACAAGGAAAAATCGGACTATTAACACTGGCAATGTGGATCCTGTGTTTGTTTTCAAGGCCCTGTTAAAAATCAGACTCCTGGTGGAGTATTCTTACTATAAAATGGTGGACAATTTGGAGGTATTCACCAATAGATGGACGGTAGGGAATATTTTGTGTTCTGTGGGAGAGGGGGATGGGTTATGTTTGCACTTTTGAAATGTGAGACACTTGGTGGAATGATGGTATCATGGTGATTTTATATTTTTGAATTGTACAATAAAGGGACTTTTTAAACCTCAACCTTTCAACTGTACCTTGGATTTCAATCTGGATCGCACTAATGCAGAACCTCATCTGCAGTCTTCTCAAGTTTTAAAAAATATCACTGTACAGTTCGACCTCTTGGATACATGGAGAGTTAAACATGCAAACACTAGACAGTATACCTGGGTCAGAGTCACAGATGAGATGGTCAGTGCTGCTAGATTAGACAGAATATATGGTTCTCAAACTTTTGCCCCAGGAATCCTCCACAGTAACATAAGTCCCGTCGGTTTTACAGATCATCATCTGGCCTCTGTGGTGTTAATTAGCTTACCAGGGGAAAGAACTAAATCTTATTGGCACTTCAATAACAAGCTCCTTCAGAACACCACTTTTTGACAATATTTTGTGTGCTTCTGGGAACACTGGAGGACCACAAAGCCTCGTTTTAGTTCCCTGGAACAGTGGTGGGAGGTTGGCAAGGTGCAAATTCACATTTTTTGTCAACAGTATACTGCGAACTCGACTACCATCATCAAAACCAAAGTCGGTGATCTTGAGGACACTGTCAAGAGGCTGGAGGAGAGTTGGGTTATGGATCAGGATTCTACCGCAGGTCCTTTGTTGCAGGAGAAGAGATCAGCCCTGAGCTCTTTCCTGCAGGAAAGAGTGAAGGGGCCACTTGTTAGGTCACGGTTTACTCACCTGCAGGACATGGATGCCCCAACATTTTTCTTCAATCTGGAGAAGTCTGCTGCAAAAAAGAAGCTGATGACTTGCTTAAAACTCCCACATGGTCAAATGACTACAAATCCATCTGAGATGCGGTGCCATGCAGTGGATTTTTATGGGGCCCTGTTTGGTGCAGAACCATGTTGCATAGAATCTCAAAACCAACTCTTTGAAGGTCTTCCCAAGCTCATCCCAGAGGACAGGGCTGCTCTGGACTGTGAACTGACTTTGGATGAGTTAACTGTAGCAGTTAATCAAATGGCTCTGGGACGTGCACCTGGACTTGACGGTCTCTCTTCTGACTTTTTTAAGCACTTTTGGGACATTATAGGATCAGATTTTTATGACGTTCTAATTGACTGTTACAGAACTGGATCTTTGTCTGTCTCCTGTCGGCGTGAAGTACTATCCCTGCTGCCTAAGAAAGGGGACTTGGCCTTGCTTAAAAACTGGAGGCCCGTTGCTCTTCTTTGCACAGACTACAAGGTGCTTTCTAAAGCCCTATCAAATAGACTAAAAAATGTTTGGGATGTAATCATAGATAGAGATCAAACATATTGTATTCCTGATCGAACCATTATGGACAATATTTTTTCTCATACGTGATGTTCTTAATCTTAGTAAATGTTATGATTTAAAGTTTGGTATTGTGTCTTTGGACCAGGAAAAAGCTTTTGATAGGGTTGACCACTCCTATTTGTTTTCCACACTTAAGGGGTTTGGTTTTGGCAATATTTTTTTGACATGGGTTAATATGTTATATACTGGAGCTGAGTGTTTGGTAAAGTTGGGGGCAGGGCTGAGTCGGCCAATCCCTGTACATCGGGGAATAAGGCAGGGTTGTCCGATCTCGGGTCAACTGTATTGCTTGGCTATTGAGCCTTTGCTGTGCAGGTTGTGCACTCAGCTGGGTGGTTTGACCCTGCTGGGGCCCTCCAGTAGTTGTCGTCCACTCGTCTTGTCTGCTTATGCAGACGATGTTAACATTTTCATCACATCCCACAGGGATGTACAGTGTTTGGTGGACACTCTATCTATTTATGAAAAAGCATCTTCTGCACGGGTAAACTGGGGCAAAAGTGAGGGTTTATTGGTGGGGCAGTGGACACATCAAGACATTCCTCATCTACCTGGAGGTCTTCTGTGGGGGAAAGCCGGTCTTAAAGTGTTGGGGGTGTTTTTGGGTTTTGAGGACTTTGAAAGCAAGAACTGGGAGGGATTTAAGGAGAAAGTGTGTGGCCGTTTTTCTAAATGGAATTGGTTGCTACCACAGCTGTCATATAGGGGAAGAGTTCTGGTCGCCAATAATCTGGTCGCTTCGGCTCTTTGGCATAGACTTATCGCTTTGACACCGCCCAGGAGCCTGGTGGAGGAGGTCCAGAAGATGATCGTGGACTTCTTTTGGTCTGGTCGACGCTGGGTGCGTGCGGCTGCTCTCTACCTGCCTGTTGCCGAGGGAGGACAGGGCCTGGTTGACATACAGTCCAAGATCACCTGTTTTAGGCTTCAGACTGCGCAACGGTTCCTCTATGGATGTGGCCCCTGCTGGATGGACACTGCAAAACTGCTCCTGAGGAGAGTTGGCCGCTTGGGCTACAATAAGCAGCTCTTCCTCGTGAAATCCGGGGAGGTGGACTTTACTGGGCTTTCTGCCTTTTATGCTTCTGTCTTGCATGCATGGCAAGTCTTCACTGTAGCCCGTATTCCTGAGGAGACACCAGGTATGTGGCTGTTTGAGGAACCGTTGTTTTTCAATGGATTCATGGACACTCAAATGCTGCAGTCTGTCAGTCTGCGAACCTGTTTAAGAGAGGCGGGCTGCACCAAGCTTGGTCATCTGATGAAGATGTCAACCACGTCCATAGAAACGCTGAGGCGGAAAGCCAATATTACATCTGTCAGACTGGTGCATAGGGTGGTGAAGGAAGTGTGTGCTGCCCTGCCACGACCACTGAGAGCCTTTGTGGAAAACCGCACTCTTTCTGATCAATGGGATGAGGACACTGTGTTCAGCTTTCCTGCCCTTTCCATAAGTCCAGCAGTGGGAGAGTGGCAGGAAGAAGAAGAAGACCACCTGCTGTCTTTCAGAACTCCTCGTCTGGGCAAGTTCCAGGTTGTAGGGAAGAAGGCGGCGTATCACATCTGTGTGAAAGTTCTAAATCTGCGCTCTCTGACGGGGGTAAAAGAGTCGAAGTGGGCGGGGTTTTTGGGGCCGGTATTCTCCCCAAAAGGCAGCTGGCGCTCCATGTACAAGCTCCCTATAGAGAAACGGACAGCAGATCTCCAGTGGAGGATTGTACATGGGGAAATAGCTACAAATAAATACAGAGCACACCTGGATCCTAGTGTTGGGGAGGGTTGTTTGTTTTGTTCTCAAGTCGAGACCCTGGAGCACTTGTTTGTTAAATGTTTTCGTTTATCTGGGCTTTTTGATCTTTTGAAAGTGTGGTTTCATGATTTTGGTGAATGTTTTTCTTTTGGTTTGTTTATTTATGGTCCGAAGTACAAAGTGGCAAAGAAGTCTGTGCATATTTTGATAAACTTCCTGTCTGGTACTGCTAAACTTGCCATTTGGCTGACAAGGAAAAACTGGTCTATTAACACTGGCAATGTGGACCCCGTGTCTGTTTTTAAGGCCCTGTTAAAAGTCAGACTCCGGGTGGAGTATTCTTATTATAAAATGGTGGACAATTTGGAGGAGTTCACCAATAAATGGACTGTTGGGAGTGTTTTGTGTTCTGTGGGGGAGGGGGATGAGTTATGTTTGAATTTTTGAAATGTGGAACACTTGGGTGGAATGATGGTATGATGGTGATTTTATATTTTTGAATTGTACAATAAAGGGACTTTTTAAACGTCTCTTCTAAATGCATTAATACTCCAATTATTAATATGAATTATCATGCTGCACTTTTCTTTACCATCTTACATTTAAATGTGTTAGTAAGTATAATAAATCACTAAAACAAACCATCGCTGAAACTCTTTATTCAGAAACAAAATCATCCAAACACCAGTGTGAACAACTTCATATTTTTACAAAGAACACAAAGGTACAATATGCTCTCATCTTCACCATAAGCACTTTCCAAGTCAAAGGGATTGTAAACATTGATGATGATACATGCTTTCTTTCGAACAACAACAACAACAACAGCAACAAAAACAAAGAAAATGACAAGTGCAATAAAAGTGACAGTAAAAGGAGAAGGAAGAAGTTAGTACTTATTTAGTCCAACTCCTCTTGTCTCTAAATACATCCCATGTGAAATATACACATTTTTCCTCTATTAAGAACCCCAATTATTAACCTCTTGCACTCCGTTGTCCCACGGGTGGGCAAGTCTCTGCGTCCTAGAGTGCCCGAGAGTGCACGAGGATGCTGTCATGCACTCTAGGACGCATGATGGAGATTGTGATGTAGGTGGTGTATGGCGTCCAAGCGCACACTGAAAATAAAAGCTGCAGACACAGCCGCAAACAGATTAGTTCATCTGATTGACCTCTCATTCGACTAATAAGAGCCTTGAATTGGGTTTCTGAAACCTTGAAGAACCAATGACTGAAAACTTGGCAAGAAGGACCCGCCTACCAACGCAGCGAGCCAATTGAAGCACAGAAGTTCACTGAGCTGTTTTGTCTACAAAGGCTGGGTGAAGAGAGACTGCTTCAGCAGTCACAGGCAGTGCTTTATTATTATTTTTTTTTAATTCCAGCAGAGTGTTTAGGATTCTCTTATATGGTCATCATAGACCGACGGAGGCCGACAATGAAGGTCGTAAATCATTCGCCAAAACCGCAATCATGGAATTATGTTTTGACCGGGTTGCGAGACCAGAACTACGAGCGGACCAGCGTCGTGTTCGTCTGACAATGAGGAAGAGAAGTTGGCCAGGACAATGTGGCTGTGAAGAGGTAAGGTGTTATAAGCCAAATTATTTTTTATCCCTGAAAATTGTAATCAAAAATGACTTTTGACTGATCGGTAAATTGCAACTGTGCGGCGCACGATGTCCGAAGTGCGTGTGCTGCGTTACACGGTTCGTTCGTTGCCTCCGGACCGTGAACGCCCCCCCCCCCCCGTTACTATTCTGTAGCGGGGGGGTGGGGGGAGCCGCGGTGACAGTGTTGCTGTGGAAACATGCCACAACCGAGTGTAATCCGTCATGTAGCGAGGGCCGATCTCCGTCCTCTGTAGCGGGGGTGGGGTGGGGGGACAACCCCCCCCCCCACACACACACAGACACAGCCCTGAATGTGACCTTTCATTTGAGCCCAAGATGAAGCTTCTATGTTGAATCATTCAAAAGTTACAGACGTTTTTCCAAACTGTGCCATTTGGCACAATTTGGCACAGTTCCAAAACGCCTGGGAACAGCCTGAGAACAAAGCTGTGTAATATATTCATTTTTTGTGGTATTGTTACAAAATTTTGACCTCAGCTGGATAACACTTGGTTCTACATTTCTGTTGCATTTTCCAGCCCGGATCTGAAGCTGTGTGTTATTTGCAAGCATTTGTATCCAAAAAAACACCCAGGCCAAATTTATTTTCTTCAAGTTCACTATGTTTAGATGACTGTAACTCAGTGGCCGGAGCACTTAGAGAGATCATGTTTTTTTTGCCAAAAAATTCAAAGTGTTTTCTTTTAAATGAGACCAACCCCATGAAGATGCTGCAAAGGGTTGAATAACAGCTTTCGATTTACTTTGGGCACATTATTTTTTGGCATTTTTAGGAAAATTGACCGGAGTGCAAGAGGTTAACTATATTTTTATACATATCAACATTTACACCATCCATCCTTACATACATACAATCCATACATGTATGCATGCATATATACCCAGTCCCAAACAACATAGATATACACATCACGGTCCCACCCCCCATACCATAGTGTCCCAGCACTGTTAAACTGAGTTAGTTCACAGAACTCCAAAACTTATGTTGAAACTGATTACCTAACACATTTTAAGTAAATGAAATGGGTTTTTTTTGAGTAATCTTAATTTAAAAATACATTTTCAGCAATTTTTTTTAGCAAACTTAACTTTAACCCTCAAGCGACCGAGTGGGGTCATTTACGACCCCAGCCATATAATTTAATGTGCCGTCTCTTTATTTTTTATCCAAATTTCCTTTCCTAGCATGAATTTGTCAGTCTACTAATCCTACACACTTTCATAGTTTTTTGCAGGGATCAACCAATTGGTGTGGCGTAGACATCGCAAACTCTTGTGGGGTCATTTATGACCCCGAAGAGAAGCACTGGTTTTTAAACATTGGTTTTATAAATTTTATTCAAATGTTCCACTTCTAATAGTTAGTTAATCCCTTCACACCTGAAGGTGTATATGGGCGGCGCCTATCTCCGTTTCTCTGACCCTAGGCCACACAGCTACTGTAAGTAGTGAAAGCTACAGCGGGGGGTCAGTCCTCTGGTAGCTCTGTGTGTAACTTTACTTTCCCCATTCCATTATGCGGAGCACCACGCTAGAAGGCAGAAAGCACCATTTTTATATGGTCTTTGGTATGACCCGGCCGGGATTTGAACCCCTGCCTCCCGGGTGTGGGGCGGATGCTCTACCAACTGAGCCACCACTCCGGTTTCCACTTCTAATCAGTACTTTATATTGTATTGCAGTGAACCATGGCTAACAGACCTAGGATAGCAAGATTTACATTTGTCTGTTTGTCTGGATTTTTCTGTTTGTCTGTTTGTTTGTCTGTTTGTTAGCAAGATAACTCAAAAAGTTATGGACGGATTTTCATGAAATTTTCACAGATTGTCAGAAATGGGGTATCCTACAGATGATTAGATTTTGGTGGTGATCCGGATCACCGTCCACAAGAAAACCGCCATTACGCAAAATGCCATAATAGGTATCATGATTATCATCGTAACTACAATAATAGGTATCATCATCATCGTGATGATGATATGATGACTATGATGACTATGATGATGATGATGATGATGATGATACCTATTATTGTTGTAACTATGATGATGATGATGATGATGATACCTATTATTGTTGTAACTATGATGATGATGATGATGATACCTATTATTGTAACTATGATGATAATAACTATAATGATGATGATGATGTTCCAAGAGTGAACTGACAAGGACTGTCTAAATAAATGTAATGTTGTTCTTACAGTCTGCGTTTTGGTTATTTCTTGCAATAAAAGTATTATTAGCAAACACATTTTACATTAGATCATTATAAAATACCTGTCTTAAATACAGGGAGTAGTTTTGGTATGATAAACCTCCAACCAGCCATTTATAATAAGGATCCCTGTACAGAGCACAATGGGGTCATAAATGACCCCACTTGGTCATTTCAGTCCGTAAAATAGCTTGGTCGCTTGAGGGTTAAAAATACATTTTCAGAAAATATTTTTGAATAAACTTTAAAATAAAATATTTAAAATATTTGCTGAAAATGTATTTTTAAATTTAAAATTACTCAAAAAATCATTTCATTCACTTAAAATGTATTAGGTAATCAGCTTCCACATAAATTTTGAGTTCTGTGAACTATTTGATTTTACAGTGAGAGTGAGTTTAATGCATCATATATATTAGGGGTGTAACGGTACGCTAAAATCATGGTTCAGTACGTACCTTGGTTTTAAGGTCCCTGTTTGGTTCATTTTACAGTAAGGAATCAAAATGCAAAACATAAACTGCTTATCTTTTGTATAAGCAGGAACAGCTTTGACAAAATACCAACAAACAAAAAACCCCTGCAAACTGCCAGCAGTAAATTCTCCAATAAATAAAATGTATACAATAAAACAAATAAATTCTCTTTTTAGCAAATAAATGATGCAGACAAGTGCAACAATAGAAGTTTGAATAGTCTCAATTATTCTTTTGTTTGTAGGAAATTAAAGTTCCTTATTGCCTGAAGCAGTGTTTTTAACCAGGGTTCTCTGGTATGTTCAGGTTTCTGTGGGAAATTAATTATCTAATTTCACTTGTTAATTGGTCAAAAAAATTGCAAATAATTTGTCATTGTTGTGTATAGGTTCTGAAGGCACTCATGCGCAACAACGGCAAATTATTTGCAATTTTTTGGACAATTAAGAAATAATTAAGTTAAATTAAATAATATCCCACAAAAATCTGAACATATCAGGGCACCCTTGAAAAACACTGGCCTAAAGTGCAGCATTAACAGATTTAACTTGTTCTTAAAAAGATGGTATTATTTTCTGGCTGAAGTGGGCACAGCAAGGAACTTCATACCGGGGCTCAGTTACCTTCAGCAGGTGTTTAAACTCGCTGTTCTTAACAACTGAATATGGCCTTAGATCCGCTGCTATAAAAACATCAGTAGCATTTGTTATTACTTTGGCTCGATCTGAAAAGCCCTGGAGAGGCTGTCTGTCGCTGGAAGCTGCACTTGTAAAGCGCTAGTTTTTTTTGTTTTTTGTGCTGCACGTTCACGTGGTGCCATTTCAAATGAATTAACAAGTTCAACACACTGCCAAAAGCATATCTGATGCTTTCGTCTTATTCACTTGCCTGTGTTCACATATTTCACCAGAAAGCCGAAGTGTTCCCAGCGCCTTCAAGCACTTGCTTTTCTCTGGGCTGCACTGTTTGTTTACATGTACGGCGCGAGGCAGTTCCTGTCCGTCACTCAAAATGGTCTGTGTGGAACGTCGGTACGCCTCTGCACCGAACTGAACATATACCGTTACACCCCTATTATATATTAATACTACACATCTAACATACAGTATAACCTTTGAGAAAATAGTGTTTATACCTCTTTTTGAATTGGTTTCTGTTTGTACATACTTTCAGTTCCAGCTCCAGACTGTTCCACAAATCCACACCACAGACAGATATGCACATATTTTTCTTTGTTGTTTGAACCTTAGGTTTTGTAAAGTTAAGTCTGTCATGGTGGCCGCCGGGCCGTCATCAGCCCCGGCTGCGCACACACCTGCTTCCAATCCTCAGCAGGCCATAAAAGCCAGATCCACTGACAGCTCAGCACGGAGTCGTCTGTCATCACCACTGTGCAATGCTCCATGCTCTCGACCTCGTACCAGAGCTCCAGCGCATCAAGCCTCATCACATAAGCCACGTTCATCCTTACCTTGCCAAAGTATTCTCCCCTGTGCACAGGTGGACTTCCCTGGTGGTGGACCAATTTCCCAAAGCAGCGGGGCTTCGCCTCCTCCTCCTCGGAACCTCTCCACCTCGCCACGATGCCAAGTCCCCCGCTCACCTCCCAGCACTCGCTCTCGGAGCCAGCAAGAGTCTCCTGGCGATGCCTGCAAGTAAGCAGCAGTCATCATTACACCTCTCAGCTGTGAACAGTATTAACACCTGTGCTTTGTGTGTTCCTAGGGTTGCCAGGTCACAGTGGGACTCGCTCAGCTCCAGCACTGCCCCAGCATCACACTCACTCTCACATTCACACACCCACACCACTCATTGGGTTAATAAATTATTGTTAGCTGTCCTACTCATGTCTGTTGTCTGTCTCCTGAGTCAAGAATCATGTCAGTACGACTCCGTCAAGACGACCCAGCAGACAGTGCACTGACGCGTCGTCTTAATACCCTGAGCACTCGAGTAGACCTAACTGCTCACCAACAGACAGTTATACTTAATCAATTAACTCAGATTAATAGCTGGCTGGATCGCCTGGAAGGAAACCAGGCATTCCCCTGGGTCGCCGGGGCATCTCCTGCCCCCGCTAATCCTCCTGCTAGCCAGGTACACCAACCTCCCTTACTTCGCCTCACCCCCGTGCCTACCCCCACTCGCTTCAGCTTAAAACTCGGGGAGGCAGGGGGTTTTCTGCTCCAGTGCGAGACGGTCTTTCACCGTGTCCTGGGAGATTTTCCCTCTGACCACAGCAAGATCGGGTATATTTCCAACCTACTCGAGGGTAGAGCGCTAGCTTGGGCGTATGCGGTTATGGCTAAGCCCAGCTATGCCGCCTTAACCTACCAACAATTTGTAGCCGATTTTGCTGAGGTTTTTGATCACACCGATAGGGATGCGGTGTCAACTGACCGCTTGTTAAACCTTCGGCAGGGCAGTAGATCTGCTGCCGATTATGCTGTGGACTTCCGGGTGTTAGCTGCAGAGGTGGGGTGGGGGGATCCTTCACTTTGTAGCATTTTTGTCCATAGCCTCAGCTCAGAGTTACGAGATGAGCTAGCGACACGGGATAAGCCTGATTGTTTAAGTGAATTAATCTCACTCACCATTAGTTTAGACAACAGACTGAAGGAGCGGGCAGCCGAGCGAAGGGCTGCTGGCCGCTTGGGCAAGCCACCCCCCCGCTCCTCTCGTTCTCCCTTGTTGGCTCTGCCCCCGTCAGAGGAACTACCGGGGCAGGAGGAGATGATTATTGGGCAATCAGGAGTTTCAGCGGCTGAGAGACAGCGCCGGAGGGATTTAGGGCTGTGTTTCTACTGCGGCAGTGAGTCGCACGAGGTAGCTGAGTGTACTAATCGGGTAAAAGGGGAGGTCCGTGGGTCACAGTAGGGGGACTCATGGACGTAGATCAGTCAAAACCCCTCACCAGTTGCCTTGTTCCCATCAGACTTATTTATAATCACAGAGAACATACCACACATGCCCTCATTGACTCTGGAGCTGAGCAAAGCTTCATTTGAGGAGACCTGGCAACCCGCCTGGGCCTCAGCTGTCAACCCCTTCGCCCTCCTGTCAATCTCATCACACTGTCAAAGGCCCCGCTAACCGCTGTCTCCCACCAGACAGCCCCCGTTTCAGTGATTTTTTCTGGGAATCATCGGGAGGACATTCGGTTTTTGGTGCTGCCCACCTCCCCCTCTCCTGTTATCCTGGGGTACCCATGGCTACGGCTACATAATCTCACTTTTGACTGGCAGGCTGGGAATATCACCGCTTGGAGCTCCTTCTGCCTCAGCGCCTGCCTCCAGTCTGCAGCGTGTGCTCCCTCTGTGCCAATAACTCCTCCCACGTCACCGTCCCCGGATCTGTCCAGGGTACCAGAGATCTACCACGATCTGGGAGCAGTGTTCAGCAAGTCACGGGCGCTGTCCCTTCCCCCCCACCGCCCTTATGACTGCGCAATCAATTTCCGGGCTTGGGCCCTGCTTCCGGCAAGCCGCCTATACATTCTCTCAGCCCCTGAGCATGAAGCCATGGACACTTATATAAAGGAGTCCCTCAGCTCTGGAATTATTCGGCCATCTTCCTCTGCGGTGGGGGCCGGATTCTTCTTCATGGGGAAGAAGGATGCTCTCTTGGTCCCTGCATCGATTTCCGGGGGCTCAACGATATAACCATCAAGGACAAGTACACACTGCCCCTGATGAACTCGGCCTTCGACTCTCTCCGGGGGGCGTCTTGGTTTACAAAACTGGACCTTTGAAACGCCTATCATCTGGTGCGAATCAAGGAGGGCGACGAGTGGAAGACGGGCTTCCGGACCCCAAGCGGCCACTTCGAATACCTAGTGATGCCGTTTGGGTTAACCGACACGCCGGCCGTCTTCCAGCGCTTAATTAACGACGTCCTCTGAGATTTCCTGAATTCCTTCGTGTTTGTATACCTGGATGACATCCTTATCTTCTCGCGGACATTGGAAGAGCACCAGGTACACGTCAGATGGGTCCTTCAACGCCTCCTGGAGAATCAGTTATTTGTCAAGGCTGAGAAGTGTGAATTTCATACTATGTCAACGTCATTTTTGGGATTTGTGATAGCACAAAATCAGGTGCTCCCTGACCCGGCCAAGGTTAAGGCGGTAATGGACTGGCCCACCCCCACTTCCAGGAAGCAGTTGCAGGGGTTTTTGGGTTTTGCCAACTTCTACCGGCGTTTTGTGCCCAATTTTGGGATTATTGCCTGACCCCTGACCAGCCTCACGTCCCCCAAGACCCCCTTCTGTTGGAGCTAGGAGGCTGCTGCGGCGTTTGGAAAATTGAAGGAGGAGTTCGCCTCATCCCGCGTCTTGACCCAGGTGGACCCGGACCTTCAGTGCTTAGTGGAAGTGAACGCCTCGGATTCTGGAGTCGGGGCGGTCCTGTCACAGCGCTCTCCTGTGGATGGAGTGATTCGCCCATGTGCCTTTTTCTCTCGCCGCCTGCAACCTGCCGAGAGGAACTACAGCATTGGCGACAGGGAGTTGTTGGCGGTCAAGCTCACCCTAGAGGAGTGGAGACATTGGCTGGAGGGGGCTGCTCAGCTGTTTGTCATCTGGATGGACCATAAGAACTTAGAATATCTCCGGACGGCTAAACGGCTGAACTCCCGCCAGGCCCGCTGGTCCCTTTTCTTTGGACGTTTCGATTTCACAATCACATATCGACCTGGGAGTAAGAACGTGAAGCCGGATGCCCTCTCTAGGCAGTTAGAGGCAGAGATGTCTGAGGATCAGGAGGAAACCATCCTGCCTTCATCCTGTGTTGTGGGTGCCCTTGTGTGGGAGATCCGGGATAGAGTCAAGAGGGCTCAGGAAGGTGAGCCCGACCCGGGGTGGGGGAGGTGGGGGTGGTGATTGTTCGTTCCCACCTCTGCCAGGAGTGAGGTTATCCAGTGGGCCCACACCTCCAAGCTGGCATGCCATCCTGGTATCGCCTATACCATTGCCTTGCTCCAGAGAGCCTTTTGGTGGCCAGGCTTGAGGAAGGATGTCACCAGCTATGTCCGGGCCTGCGCTCAGTGCGCCACCGGGAAATCTTCATCTCCCCCCCCAGCGGGTCTTCTCCATCCCATGCCGGTCCCTTCCCGCCCCTGGTCTCATGTGGCTTTGGACTTCGTGACGGGTCTGCCTCCTTCTGACCACTTCACCTCGATCCTGACTATAGTGGACCGCTTTTCCAAGGCAGCCCATTTTCTGCCCCTCCGCGGGTTGCCTTCGGCTCGGGAGACAGCTGATTTCCTGGTGCAGCATGTGGTCCGCCTTCATGGCATCCCGTCGGATATTGTGTCGGATCGGGGCCCCCAGTTTGTCTCCCAGGTCTGGAAGGCATTTTGCTCGGTGCTGAGGGCCACGGCGAGCCTATCCTCAGGATACCACCCACAGAGCAACGGCCAGTGTGAGCGAGCTAATCAGGAGCTGGAGGCTGCGCTCCGCTGCATCATATCTTCATGCTTCTCTTCCTGGAGTATGTTCCTGCCTTGGATTGAGTATGCACATAACTCCACGGTGTCTTTGGCAACAGGGATGTCCCCCTTCAAGTCATCATTAGGGTATGATCCACCGTTGTTCCCGGAGGAGGAGAAGGAGGTGGCTGTTCCCTCGGTTCAGGCTCACGCCAGGCGTTGTCGCCGAATTTGGACCATTACCCGCAGAGTCCTTCTCCGAACCACTGAACGTAACATCCAGGTAGCCAGCCGTCACAGGAAACCGGCCCCGGATTATAAGGTGGGTCAACGGGTCTGGCTTTCTACAAAGAATATTAATGTACCGGCCAAGAAGCGCAAATTAACCAAGCGCTTTATCGGTCCCTTTGTCATCTCTCTCACTGTTAACCCTGTGGCTGTGCGCTTAGCTCTCCCCCCTTCCATGCGCATCTGTCCCACTTTTCATGTCTCCCAGGTGAAGCCTTACATCTCTGACCCTCTGTGCCCGCCCCCCACGGCGTCTCCCCCTCCGAGGTTGATCGACGACCACCCAGCTTGGGGGGTTACCGCCATCTTGGATGGCCGCAGGCGGGGCCGGGGTCTTCAGTACCTGGTGGACTGGGACGGATTCGGTCCTGAACACCGTTCCTGGATTCGCCCAGCGTTGATCCTCGACAAACAGCTCATCCACGACTTCCATCGGGCGCATCCAGGTAGGATGGGACAGGTGCCTGGAGGCACCTCTAGAGGGTGGAGTACTGTCATGGCGGCCACTGGGCCGTCATCAGCCCCGGCTGCGCACACACCTGCTTCCAATCCTCAGCAGGCCATAAAAGCCAGATCCACTGACAGCTCAGCACGGAGTCATCTGTCATCACCACTGTGCAACGCTCCATGCTCTCGACCTTGTACCAGAGCTGCAGCACATCAAGCCTCGTCACGTAAGCCACGTTCATCCTTACCTTGCCAAAGTATTCTCCCCTGTGCACAGGTGGACTTCCCTGGTGGTGGACCAATTCCCAAAAGCAGCGGGGCTTTGCCTCCTCCTCCTCAGAACCTCTCCACCTCGCCACGACGCCAAGTCCCCCGCTCACCTCCCAGCACTCACTCCCGGAGCCAGCAAGAGTCTCCTGGAGATACCTGCAAGTAAGCAGCAGTCATCATTACACCTCTCAGCTGTGAACAGTATTAACACCTGTGCTTTGTGTGTTCCTAGGGTTGCCAGGTCACAGCGGGACTCGCTCAGCTCCAGCACTGCCCCAGCATCACACTCACTCTCATATTCACACACCCACACCACTCATTGAGTTAATAAATTATTGTTAACTGTCCTACTCGTGTCTGTTGTCTGTCTCCTGGGTCAAGAATCATGTCAAAGTCTCCTCTCAAATTGTATTCATTGTCTCGTTCTTTGAATATTTCTTGTATATTCGTTGGAAGTTGCCCTGTGATGGACTGGAGATCTGCGTAGGGTGTACCCTGCCTCTCACCCAAAAGATGCTGAGATAGCCTCCAGCCCCCCGCGACCCGAAAAAAAGGATTAATCGGAAGAAGATGAATGTGATGGATAGTTGGAAGTTGATTAATTGCCCTGTACATTATTTGTGCTGTTTTAAATTCAACTAAATCCATGAACTTTATGGCATGTGACTAAAAACAGTGAGTTGGTATGGTCTCTATATCCTACATTATTTATTATCCTTAGAGCTTTTTTTTTTGTAATGTGCATATTGGCTGTAGGTTGGTCTTGTAGGTGTTTCCCCAGACCTCTACACAGTAGTTAAGATATGGTAAAAAGAAAACAAAACAGTAAATTGAATAGTAAGAATGATTTATAGTCCAAAATGTGTCTTGTCTTCCCCAGGATCCCTATACATTTTGCTAACTTGGCCCGGATGTGACTGATGTGAGGTTTCCAGCAGATTTTACTGTCTAGCGTCACCCACAGAAACATATTTTCCTGTACTATTTCAATTCTGGTATCAGCTATCGTTACCATTATTTCATAATTTATTTTGTCATTTCCAGACAACAGAATCTTTTTTTTTAATTTAAAGATGATTTATTTTTGTTGAACCCTTGCTTTAACGTTTTCATTTCTGTTGTGACCACCTTTAAAACCTGCAGTACATTCTCATCAGTGCAAATGATATTTGTGTCATCTGAAAACAAATAAAATACAGAATTTTTGATACTTGGCATTTGTCATTTACAATGGTGTGAAAAAGAATTTGCCCCCTACCTGATTTCTCTTTTTTTTGTGTGTTTGTCACATTTAAATGTTTCAGATCATCAAACAAATTTAAATATTAGACAAAGATAACACGAGTAAACACAAAATGCAGGTTTTAAATGAAGGTGTTTATTATTAAGGGTAAAAAAAAATCCAAACCTACATGGCCTGTGTGAAAAAGTGATCCCCCCCCCCCCCCCCATTAAAACATAACCTAACTGGTTTATCATATCTTTGGAAAGCTGAGTTCAGTTTCTTTAACCACACCCAAGCCTGATTACTGCCACACCTGTTCTCAATCAAGAAAACACTTAAATAGGACCTGCCTGATAAAGTGAAGTAGACCAAAAGATCCTCAAAAGCTAGACATCATTCTGTGATCCAAAGAAATTCAGGAACAAATTAGAAACAAAGTAATTGAGATCTATCAATCTGCAAAAGGTTAAGCCATTTCAGCAAGTTGCTGGTGTGGCTTAAGAAAATGGCTTAAGAAAAACAAAATGCAGACTTTGGAGTGGCCTAATAGAAGTCATGATCTGAATCCGATTGAGATGCTGTGGCATGACCTTAAAAAGGCGGTTTACGCTTGAGAACCCTCCAATGTGGCTGAATTACAACAATTCTGCAAAGATGAGTGAGCCAAAATTCCTCCACAGCGCTGTAAAAGACTTATTGCATTATCACAAATGCTTGATTGCAGTTGTTGCTGCTGAGGGTGGCCCAACTAGTTATTAGGTTTAGGGGACAATCACTTTTTCATACAGGGACATGTAGGTTTGGATTTTTGTTCCCCTTAATAATAAACACCTTCATTTAAAAACTGCATTTTGTGTTTACTTGTGTTATCTTTGTCTAATATTTAAATTTGTTTGATGATCTGAAACATTTAATTGTGATAAACATACAAAAAAAAAGAGAAATCAGGATGGGGCAAACACTTTTTCACACCACTGTATATATAAAATAAAGCGTTTGGGTCCTAAAACTGACCCCTGGGGCACACCACAAGTGATGTTCATGGATGGTGATTTGTGCTCACCTATTTGCTCAAATTGTTGTCTGTTACTTATTATAAATAGCTTTACACTCAACTCAGTCCGACCCCTGCTACACAGTGCACAGTGACGTAGGTAAGTTAACTTACAGTAGATGATAGTGAGTTGTCTGCCAGGAAATCCAGTCTGCCGCACTGGTCGTGATGTTACGCTCGACACCACCCACTCGACACTGATTCGAGCAATATAAAGCGTAAGTGTCATGAGCAGTGCATTGAGCGCTGTTTCAGCACACCCACAGTCACGTGACCGTAGCACGCGAGGCCTCGTTATGTCGATCACATCACGTGACTTGAGGGCTAGCGGGAAGTTTGAGAGGGTTCTATTGGAATTAGGTTTTTTTCTTTGCTTTGTATTGTTTCTTCCTGCCATCCAATTTTGAATAGACCTCGGATGGCCAAATCCTCAAAAATTTTTTTAAAAAAGTAATGCCCCCCCGCGACCCGAAAAGGATTAACCCTCAAGCGACCAAGCTATTTTACGGACTGAAATGACCAAGTGGGGTCATTTATGACCCCATTGTGCTCTGTACAGGGATCCTTATTATAAATGGCTGGTTGGAGGTTTATCATACCAAAACTACTCCCTGTATTTAAGACAGGTATTTTATAATGATCTAATGTAAAATGTGTTTGCTAATAATACTTTTATTGCAAGAAATAACCAAAACGCAGACTGTAAGAACAACATTACATTTATTTAGACAGTCCTTGTCAGTTCACTCTTGGAACATCATCATCATCATCATAGTTATTATCATCATAGTTACAATAATAGGTATCATCATCATCATCATCATCATCATCATAGTTACAACAATAATAGGTATCATCATCATCATCATCGTCATCATCATAGTTACAACAATAATAGGTATCATCATCATCATCACCATCATCATCATCATAGTTACAACAATAATAGGTATCATCATCATCGTAGTAACAATAATAGGTACCATCATCATCATCATCATCATAGTCATCATATCATCATCACGATGATGATGATACCTATTATTGTAGTTACGATGATGATCATGATACCTATTATGGCATTTTGCGTAATGGCGGTTTTCTTGTGGACGGTGATCCGGATCACCACCAAAATCTAATCATCTGTAGGATACCCCATTTCTGACAATCTGTGAAAATTCCATGAAAATCCGTCCATAACTTTTTGAGTTATCTTGCTAACAAACAGACAAACAAACAGACAAACAAACAGACAAACAGACAAATCCAGACAAACAGACAAATGTAAATCTTGCTATCCTAGGTCTGTTAGCCATGGTTCACTGCAATACAATATAAAGTACTGATTAGAAGTGGAAACCGGAGTGGTGGCTCAGTTGGTAGAGCATCCGCCCCACACCCGGGAGGCAGGGGTTCAAATCCCGGCCGGGTCATACCAAAGACCATATAAAAATGGTGCTTTCTGCCTTCTAGCGTGGTGCTCCGCATAATGGAATGGGGAAAGTAAAGTTACACACAGAGCTACCAGAGGACTGACCTCCCGCTGTAGCTTTCACTACTTACAGTAGCTGTGTGGCCTAGGGTCAGAGAAACGGAGATAGGCGCCACCCCATACACCTTCAGGTGTGAAGGGATTAACTAACTATTAGAAGTGGAACATTTGAATAAAGTTTAAAAACCAGTGCTTCTCTTCGGGGTCATAAATGACCCCACAAGAGTTTGCGATGTCTACGCCACACCAATTGGTTGATCCCTGCAAAAAACTATGAAAGTGTGTAGGATTAGTAGACTGACAAATTCATGCTAGGAAAGAAAATTTGGATAAAAAATAAAGAGACGGCACATTAAATTATATGGCTGGGGTCGTAAATGACCCCACTTGGTCGCTTGAGGGTTAAGCAGAAGAAGATGGATGGATGGATGGGATTTTTTCAGGTCTTCCACTCAGATACAGTTCTGACACTTAGTCAGCAGATGGCACTCTTTATTAAATGTTTCATAACACTGTGTCATTCATGAAGCAATTGTCTCAAAGTTGTTCATTGTTTCATCAGTCCTCAGTTTCACCATCACTACGCATTGGTAGGAATTCCTGGGGGAGAGCACACTACACAGGGTGAAACCAATCTAACTATGTACAAGCGGGCTTGACAGGAGCTGATGCAACGTGCCCAGGCAGAGCAGCAGGAGTGAGTCTCTTTTAAAGGTCCTCTCTGATTGCCTACAGGTGGAGTGCACGGCTGCAGGGAGGAAGCCAATTAGTGGAGAAAGGTACAAGCGAAGGTCTGCAGCCCTGAAATGATTTCAAAGGTCTATACTCAATATGACTCAAAGGTTGTCTCCCAGTGATATCCTATAGACATCTGATGTTGTTTTGCGAGTGATTTAGTAATGTTCTTTAAGTTTTTAAGAGTAGTGAAAACCCTATGTTTTGCCTCAAATCTCATGCTCCACATATGTATTAGATATCCTAGTTTTCTGATACAAGATGGATAATGAATAATAAAGTGATGTTTTGGGATGAGGTTCCTATCTGGATACAGCTGTTTGAACAAGTGATGATGTTCCATTATTAAATGTTTAAATGTACAGTCATACCTAGTGTGAGAGACTGACAAAATATGATGTTAATTATCTGCAGTAAAAGCAGCAGCAGAGTCCAGTTTGGTTCCCTTCTGGACCATCACTACCAAAAAGCAAAGGAATGTTTCAGACAAAGAGTCTGAGTGGAGTTCAGACCTGTTATTTCCACTACTGTCCAAGTTTAACCTTGAAGGACGATTTTTGTGCTCCAAGTAGCTATAGTCAAAAGCATAAATTGTAGAAAGCATATCAGGTTTTGACAAAAAAAAAAAAAAGAGAGATACTCCAAAAGTAACTTTATCTCATACTGAGCTACCCCTCAAGAATGTTATTATGTCCACAGAGAAATTGTGGCAAACATGAAAGAACTGTAGGGTATTAAGAGGTGAGTTCTGCTTTAAACTAAACACAGATAACTTCTGAGGGTCTGACTGTAACTCCCTGCAATGCATTTCAAAAAGCTCTTTTCCATGCAAGATTATCTTGGGATCATCCTCACTGTAAACATTCTGGGCATCATCTTTATCAAACACAAACAAAAGCCACTAGGCTGCAAAGACAATGACCTCTACCACTAGGCCACCAGAGTTGTGGCCTAGTGGTAGAGCATCTGCCCCACAGCCTGGAGGTCATGTGTTCAAGCCCCAGCCAGGTCATACCAAAGACCATAAAGAATGGTACTTTCCACCTTCTTTCTTGGTGCTCAGCATAATAGAATGGGGAAGGAAAAAGTTGTTTTTGGTGGCACCTTGCATGGCGGCGACCCCTCCTGATTCTAGATGTGGTTAACATTGTAGATAGGAGAAATGTAATTTCGTTCTACTGTACATGATTGGCTATATGGATTGAATGGCAATAAAGTTGGCTTCTTCTTAAATACCTTGTCCTGGGTATGACGTTAAACTGTATCCAGGCAAAGGGGTCTGTTGGACTAGGAGAATGCTAGAGTACCTCTTCACCTTCGCTGATACTCCGAGGTGTCCCTTAGGGAAGGACTAGTACCTGTTAGCCAGGGTTACGGTAAAACTCTCCAACAACTTGTGTGTTATACTGTAATCCCCTGAGGGGGCCCATGGTTAAAATGGTTCCTAGCAACCCCCTTGCTGATCATCTGACAAATGGGGCAACTTGTTTGATATGAGTTGCGACCCGTGTCAGTGGAGGAAGAGATCCTGGTTCTTGAGGAATGTGTCTTGCTGCGGCTGTCACAAGTCCAACACAGTGCTTTGGCTCCTACTTCACTTAGACGGGCATGGAAGGGCCCGGTCCAATCAATCAGCTTGTCAAGGTCTATCTGGAATGTCTTTTGTCAGTGTAACATCTCCTAATCCCAGGAGCCTATGGTGGACAGTGAATCGAGTAATTTGCACTTTTGTGTTTTATTGGTCGAGTATACCATCCCTGTATCCCTGGTGCACAACCTGCAGGAAGTGCAAGTCTCTGTGCATCCCCTTGTAGGGCTCTGAGGAGGGTGGGAAGCAGGGATGATGAATCATATGCTATAAAATATGGCCACTAAAAAAAACCCTAAATAACAAATGTTGGAAGATGACGTGGATGACCAAGGAATTAGCAGGATTACTCTTTCAAACGGTGATAATTGGCCAAGGCTTATTGTTTTAGAGTCGCTCTCATCAGATATGCTTCTTTCTAAGCTGTGCCCTTTTGCTATACAGAAAGGAATTTCACGTGTTGCAGGGTCAGTTAAGGATGTTAAAAAACTGAGGTCTGGCAAGATTTTGGTGGAATGCTTAAAGAAATCCCATTCTGAAAATTTGCAACGGTGTGATGTGCTGGCTGGTGTTCCACTGGGGGCTTTTCCTGACCCTTCTCTAAACAGCTGCAAAAGAATAATTCATACTAGAGAACACCACGATATGGAAGAGGATGAAATAGCCTTAGAACTGCAACAACAAGGAGTAACACATGTGAAGAGGATAACCATTAAAAAAAAAAATGACCAAACAGTAAAAACTGGCACTTACTGTCATGTACGTGCACTTTTACGCATGCATGAATGAAAAGAGATGAGCCCACTTGTTGGTGAAGCGTGTGTTTTATTAACAAAGAGTCAATCATGCAAAGGTGTCCAACATAAGTAATCAAAATAATAAGCTATACACAGATGAGCACAGTTCAGTAGAGTCAGGTTGGCTACCAGGGAAAAAGTTCACGTCAGACCCCAGGGTAAAGCTGGCCGCTGGGGGGAAACATGAAATGTAAACCAGGGAAAGAGGATTTACATGAGTGTGTCTGAGCGCAGCTGTGCTCTGGGAAAAAAACAACACCAAACGTAGTCCCAGGAGAGGGTAGTCCAACACAGAGAGATAATTGAACAAAAGGGTGACTGCACGCAGGATGCTGACTAACGCTGTGACAATGAATGAAAGAAATGACAAGGAATAAATACATGGTGAACTAATGGCGCAGAGTGAATACAGGTGAGGAACTGCAACAGGTGTGCTGATTACAGACTGCTCACTGCAGCGACAGGCTGAGCAGCCAACGGGGAGTGCCTGGAGGAAGAGGGAGAGGCAGAACAAGACACAGAATATACCTTGACAATAAGTGGACAAAACAAGGAGACAAAATACAACAATAATCTGTGTCTGGAATGACATAAGCCCCCAGACACATGACACTTACATTGTGACGTTCAACTGGCATCAACTTCCAGAAAGAATCTTAATAGGATACCTGAGTGTAACTGTTGATACCTTGATTTCAAACCTATTGAGATGTTTTCACTGCCAAAAGTTTGGCCATGGCTCCGCAGGATATAAGAATAAACCAGTCTGCTGCAAATGTGGAAAAGAAATTCACGAGTTGGCCCTCACAACACCTCCCAAATGTAGTAACTGTTTAGACAATCATGCAGCATCATCGAAGGAATGTCCTTGTTCGATCAAGGAAAAAGAAATTCAAACTGTCAAATGTACTAAGAAAATTAGCTACCCTGAGGCACGTAAACTGGTAGAAGGTTTCCCAAAGTACAAGTTCCAGCAGACTTTCTCCTCTGTTGTGAAACCTAAGATCCAGCCTGCTGAGTGCCAGACAGCTCTGACCTGGTTAACTAAAGATATGCCCTCATTATTAAGCAATATTAAAAATTCTGGAGTCCCAGTTAAAAGTAAAACGAGTACTCAAAGCCTAACTACAATAAGCCAACCCTTAAGTCAAAGTCTAAGTAAGCCTGCAGAGCAAAACCATCAAAAGAAAAGAAAAAAAAAAATCCAGCTCCTCTACTCAAGCAAAATCAAGCCAAGAAAATAAATTGCAAAAGATTGGGAATCCAGTAGATGCAGAAATGTCTGACATTATGACTTGCCATAGTTGCAGCCCTTCCCCCAAAAGCAAGCATAAGGAGCGTGCTTTTGTTTTACCTACCTGATGGTGGGTAGCCACATTATCCAGTGGAACAGTCGTGGCTTTAACGCCAATTTATCTGAAGTACAGCTTTAAGCTGCTAGTTTTAATCCTCTTGCTTTTTACCTTCAAGAAACTCTCCTGCCATCAACCAACCCCATGTCTCTGAAACATTATACAATGTATAATACCAAATGTGCATCATCCATCTGGTGGTTCAGCAATTTTAGTAAGGAATGACATAATTCAGCCACTTGGGATTAGTCTCCAACTTACAAGCAGTGGCAGTTCATCTAACTTTGCATAAAGCAATAACCTTATGTTCTGTCTATATACCACCAGATATGACTGTGACACTGGAAAATCTTGACCATCATAATCAGTTGCCATCCCCATACATCTGTCATGAGCTGAGCACTGGAAGTTTCTGCCATGCTCAGTCTCGTGGCTTTTTTTTTCTCTGTATCTATATTTACTTGTATTATTTTGTGCCTTTTTGAGTTTCAGTATTCTCGTAGGGCTTTTTATTTTTCTGTTTATGTTTCAGTTTTGTTACCATCATGTTTTTTACCATTGGCAATTATTTTTCAGTCTGTATTTGGTAATGTCTATTCTTTATATCCTTACTGTGGTGCTCTTTCCCGGGGTTGACAGCTGTCAGGTTGCGTTTCTGGGTTTGTGCTCTGTGTGAGCATCGCCCTGTCAGCTGTCAAGCCCAGCTGCTTCTCTCTCATTTTTCCCAGCTGCCCCAGATTATCAATCAGTGTTTTCTCCTGCCCGCTCTGGTATCCACACCTGAGGCATATTATGTTATGCCCTATTTAAGACCGCTGTGCTTTTCTGTCCTCACCACGGTCTTGAACCTGTTGACTCTGTTGACTCTTGTGTCATCTGTCTTCACTCCGAAAGCATAAATGTAAACATGCTCTATTTTTTTCTCGTTTATGGGTTATTCTTCTCATGTTTTAGAGTTGTTTTGTGCACTTTCTGTTTCCAATAAATCCACAACTTCACAGTCCAGCACGTGGGTCTTTCTCTCTGCCCATAGAGGCAATTCAAGACAACATCCTTATGGGTGATTTTAATGGTCATAATCCTCTGTGGGGAGGAATTTGCTCAAATGCAAAAGGCAAGATACTGGGGGATTTTATTGCTAAAAATGATCTGTGTCTTTGGAATGATGGGTCTCACACATACCTCTACCCAGGACATGGAACCTATACTGCAATTGACCTACCTATATGTAATCCTGAGCTAGTGCTGGGATTCTTGTGGTGGGTCTTGGATGACCTTTGTGGAAGTGACCAGTTTCCACTAATACTGACATCTACAGAAGTGGATGTGCAATCGAGAACTCTGTGATGGCAACTCAAAAAAAAGTAAACTGGTCCTCCTTTGTTTCTCTATGCAAAGAGAAATTCAGCAAAAAACCTTAACCACACGGTCACTCTGCTCAGAGCTTCGCTCAAACCTCAATTACAATTGCAAGCAAGACTGTCCCAAAAATATCAACAAAGCCACACAGTAGGTCCGACCCATGTTTCAATGATGAGTGCAAAAAACGCCATTGAGGCAAGGAAAAAATCAGATAGGGTGTTCAATAAACATCCAACAACAGAAAACCTGACCAGATAGATTTAAAATCTGTCGCGCTAAATCACACAGGATCATCCCACCTGGAGAAGCCCGGGAATGTGGTGAGGATCATGTTCTTTGACTTCTCCAGTGCTTTCAACACCATCCAACCGATGATCCTGAAGGACAAGCTGCTGCACGCAGGGGTGGACCAGCACCTGTCATCATGGATCCTGGACTACCTCACGAACCGACCTCAGTTTGTGAGAACCAGGGACTGTGTGTCCAACACGATCATCGGTAGCACGAGGGCCCCCCAGGGAACGGTGTTGGCTCCCTTCCTGTTCACTCTTTATACTGCGGACTTCTCACACAACACAACACACTGCCATCTACAGAAGTTCTCTGATGACTCTGCGATCGTTGGCCTCATCTCCAATGGAGATGAAGTTGAGTACAGAGGGCTTATCCAGGACTTCGTGGACTGGTGCCATCGGAACTGCCTCCAGATCAACGCGAGGAAAACTAAGGAGCTGGTGGTGGACTGCCGCAGGCATGGACAACCCCTCACAGCACCACTAAGTATACAGGGAACAGACATCGAGATGGTGACATCCTACAAGTACCTGGGTGTTCATCTGAACAATAAACTAGACTGGTCACACAATACTGACACACTCTACAAGAAGGGACAGCGCAGGCTGTTCCTACTGAGGAGACTCAGGTCTTTTGGTGTACAAGGGGCGCTGCTGAAAACATTCTATGACACGGTGGTGGCATCAGCCATCACTTTTGGAGTGGTCTGCTGGGGCAGTGGCATTACCACAGCCGATAGGAAGAGACTGAACAAACTGATCAAGAAAGCTAGCTCTGTCCTGGGGCAGCGCCTTGACCCGGTGGAGGAGATAGGAGAGAGAAGGACGGTGGCTAAACTGTCATCTCTGCTGGAGTCCGAGTTCCACCCTATGCAGGACATACTGAATGCACTGAGGAGCTCATTTAGCAGCAGACTACATCATCCCAGGTGCGCAACCGAGAGGTTTCGCAGGTCCTTCCTACCAACGGCTGTCAGACTGTACAACCTAAGCAGGGCTGCTCGCAGAGATAGCAAAAAGACGTAACAACCTAATAGTTTTGAATGCAAAAGATGCAATAGATTACACAATGGTCCCCTCCGGCATACAACTAGGAAAATACCGGTTGCTATGGAGGGTGAGAATATGTATGGGCACATAATCATACCATGTAGGATAACTAAGTAGACGGTTGTGCTGTTTCATCCCATCTAGCAACAATGCTCTGCACTGTGTGTGTTTATATACACTACCGTTCAAAAGTTTGGGGTCACTTAGAAAATTCCTTATTTTTGAAAGAAAAGCACTTTTTTTCAATGAAGATAACTTTAAACTAATCAGAAATACACTCTATACATTGCAAATGTGGTAAATGACTATTCTAGCTGCAAATGTCTGGTTTTTGGTGCAATATCTAGATAGGTGTATAGAGGCCCATTTTCAGCAGCTATCACTCCAGTGTTCTAATGGTACAGTGTGTTTGCTCATTGCGTCAGAAGGCTAATGGATGATTAGAAAACCCTTGTGCAGTCATGTTAGGTCTGCAATGCTGTAATTGCTGCAAATGGAGGATTCTTTGACGAAAGCAAAGTTTGAAGGAAAAAAATATTATTTCAAATACAAATCATTATTTCTAACCTTGTTAATGTCTTGACTATATTTTCTATTCATTTTACAACTCATGGTGGTAAATAACTGTGACTTTTCATGGAAAACACAAAATAATTGTCTGGGTGACCCCAAACTTTTGAACAGTAGTGTATTTACATATTTATTCAATCTAGCTACAATGCTCTGCACTGGGTGTGTTTATATTTATATATCTATATATTTATTCCATCTAGCTACAATGCTCCGCACTGTGTGTTTATATATCTACATATTATTCCATCTAGCTACAATGTTCCGCACTGTGTGTGTTTATATATTTACATATTTATTCCACCTAGCTGCAATGCTCCGTACTGTGGGTGTTTATATATCTACATATTTATTCCATCTAGCTACAATGTGCTGCACTGTGTGTTTATATACTCATATATTTATTCCATCCAGCTACAATGCTCTGCACTGTGTGTCTGTGTATATATATATTTATAGTAATATGTACATATGTATATTAGCTGCTCTTGCTTTTTTTTCTTGCCTTCTGATTGTTGCTCTGAATGTTGCTATCCCTGTGCTGTTGCAATCCTGGAATTTCCCCATTGTGGGACTAATAAAGGCTTGTCTTATCTTATCTTATCTTATCTTATCTTATCTTATCTTATCATCATTGAAGCAAAGAGGCAGAGTTGGAGGGAACTTGTATCAAGCCTCACATCCAGCACATCTACCAAAAAGATCTGGGATTTAATCAGAAAGATGAAGTGTAAGGAGAATGGACTTCCAATACAGCATATTAATCATCAGAGCAATCTGCTGATGACAAAATATGACATAGCTAATCAACTAGCAAAATCGTTTGAGAAGAATTCGTCCTGAGTTCCAAATCATACAAGCACAAGAAGAACAAAAGGAAATAAACTTTTCTTCTGATAACTCAGAACCATACAACCAAGATTTCACTATAGAAGAACTTTTGTTCTCAATAAGGAACTCTCAAGACACTGCTGTGGGGCCAGATAAAATTCATTATCAGTTTTTAAAACACTTACCCCCAGTGCACTATACATTCTCTTGATGTTTTTTTAACAACATCTGGAAATCAGGTATTATTCCTGAAAGATGGAAAGAAGCAGTAATTATACCTGTTCCAAAACCCAGGAAAGATCATACTGATACCAAAAACTATGACATGGTTTAGGACCCAGGAGACAGACACTGACACGGGCAGATAGTGACAATAATCTTTATTTGATAGTGAGAGTGTGTAGTGTGTGTGTGAGTGCGTGGATAGTGTTCTGGTCACTGGAGCTGAGCAGCCTGGACGGAGACCCGGCAACCCTGGAACATACAAGCAGAAAACAATTACTTTTGTTCCACACTCGTGATGAGCTACAGATGGAGAGGCTTACTTGAGTGCAGCACAGGTTTCGCCCTGCTGAGATCCAGCGGCCGTGCAACGTGGAGGTGAAGGTGTCCGTGAACGTGCTGGGGATACCACCCGTGGCTGTGACGAGAGTAGTCCTTCTGATGACGCCGGCTGTGGCTCCACAGACCGGGATGATGGTAATCCTGACGATGACGAGGTTAGTGATTCCACAGAACGTGGTGATGATGATATAGCTGATAACGATGACAGTGACTCCACTGATAGCGGTGGCCAATACTCCTGCAACTGATACAACAACAGTTCTGGAAGCTGAGGAGCAAGACGTACCGGTAGTCGTGGTGGTAGCGAAGCGCTACGTGTGCAAGATGGCGTTACCCCGTCAGCTGGGGACGCAGGTCCGCTGCCTAGGAGGTCCACCTGTGCACAGGGGTATAGACAAGTGGTTGAGTAGCAAATTGTTCTCTTACTTGGTTGACACTGATGAGAAGTCCTTGATGAAGCAAGAGAGGTTCTTGACGAGGCAAGAGAGGTTCCAGACGAGACAAGAGAGATTCCTGACGAGACCAGAGAGCGGAGTTCAGGCTCATACTCCGACGAGGAGGACAGACGACTCCGTGCCGGGCTGTCAGCGACGCTGGCTTTTAACAGCCGTTGATTAACACCTGTTGGTCTGTGTGCAGCTGGAGTTGATGACGCCAATGACGGCCCAGAGGCCGCCATGACAAACTACTGTCCAATAGCTCTGACAAGTTGCCTCTACCATGGAAAGAATGGTAAACAATCGCCTTGTGCGGGTGCTTGAATCTGAAGGCCTTCTAATTGATTACCAGTGTGGCTTCAGACATGGTAAAAGCACTTTAGACCACCTTATCAGATTAGAGGCCTATATACGTGATGGTTTTATTAGAAAAGAACATGTAGTTGTCATGATGGCCGCTAGGCCGTCATCATTATCATCATCTTCAGCTGCGCTCACTCCAGCAGGTGGCAATCAGCGGGCTTTAAAGGCCCGACCAGCGGACTCCTCGACACGGAGTCGTCTGTCATCTTTACCAAGTAATGCGCCGAGATCTTGACCTCAAGTCAAGAAGCGCACGCCAAGCCAAGCCAAGCCAAGTAAGCAATCCCAGCACTCAACCTCTTCTAGTTCTCTCCCCTGTGCACAGGTGGACCTCCCAGGCGGCGGACAATCCTCATCAGCTGACGGGGCGCTATCCCCTCCACCTCGGAGTTCCTCCTCACCCCCGCTACACCGGGCACCATGAGCACTACACCTCACGGGCACAAGGAGCCAGCAAGACTTACACTGTGGGACCTGCAAGTAAGCATCACCAGCATAAAGCCTCTAACGCTAATGAGCAGCAGTAATCATTTGTGCTTGTATGTTCCAGGGTTGCCAGGTTGCCACAAGACGTGCTCAGCTCCAGTGACCAGACGACCACACACTCATCCATTCACACACTACATTCACACTTTATTAATAAAAGATAATTGTCTGCTATCAACTCGTGTCAGCGTCTGTCTCCTGGGTCTCTAACCATGTCAGTACGACTCCGTCAAGATGACCCAGCAGACAGCGCGCTGTCGCGCCGCTTAAACACTCTCAGCGCCCGAGTTGATATGATTTCCCACCAACAGACGGTAATTCTATACCAATTACCGGTAACACAAGTTAACAGCCGGCTGGACCGCCTGGAAGGACATCAGGTGTTCCCCCCGGCCAGCGGGGCGTCTTCTGCTTCTGCTGCTGCCGCTACTAGCCAGACTAACCCACCATCTGCACGTCGCCTCACTCCCGTGCCAACCCCCGCCCGTTTTAATGGAAAACTCGGGGAGGCATGAGGGTTTTTGTTGCAGTGCGAGTCAGTGTTTCTCCGCATCCCAGGGGACTTTGCCACTGATTTAAACAAAATTGGATATATTATCAACCTGCTGGGGGGTAGAGCTTTAGATTGGGCTTACACCATCATGGCCAAACCAAGCTATCCATTTTTGACTTACCAGCAGTTCGTGGCAGAGTTCACGAACTGCGCTGCGCTGCGCTGTTTGATCATGTAGACCGGGGCGCGGTGCTAACCGAACGGCTGCTAAGTCTTCGGCAGGGCAGCAGGTCTGCCGCCGATTATTCCGTTGACTTCCGGGTATTAGCTGCTGAGGTTGGGTGGGGGGAACCAGCGCTCTGTGGAATCTTCCTCCGCAGTCTTAACCCTGAGTTGAAGGATAAGCTAGCGGCACGGGACAAACCAGACAGGTTAGGGGAGTTAATCTCCCTCACCATCAGCTTAGATAGTAGGCTAAGGGAGCGAGCGGCTGAACGGCGAACAGCTTCCCGTTCAATTAAACCTCGCCCTCGCTCAGTTAGGTCCTCCCTCCTCGCTCTACCCTCGTCAGAGGAACTTCCGGAGCGGGAGGACATGATTGTGGGGCAATCGGGAATTACAGCGGCTGAAAGACAGCGCTGCAGGGAGCAGGGTTTGTGTTTCTACTGTGGTAACGGGTCACATGGGGTGGCTGAATGCCCGAACCGGTTAAAAGGGGAGATCCGCCGATCACAGTAGGGGGATTCACGGACAAAGATCAGGAAAAACCCCTCACCAGTTGCCACATCTCCATTAGGCTACTCCACAAGCACAAGGAACACACCACACACGCTTTAGTTGACTCTGGAGCTGAGCAGAATTTCATCTCCAGAGACCTGGCAACCCTGATGGGCCTCAGCTGTCAGCCCTTACGCCCTCCTGTCAATCTTGTCACCCTGTCCAAGGCGTCGTTGACATCAGTTTCCCACCAGACGGCCCCTGTGTCCATAATAGTCTCTGGGAATCACCGAGAGGAAATACGGTTCCTAATTCTGCCCATCTCCTCTTCACCCGTCATCCTGGGGTATCCTTGGCTTCGGCTACACAACCCCACTTTTGACTGGCAGGGTGGGAGTATCACGGCGTGGAGCTCGTTCTGCCTGAGTGCCTGCCTCCAGTCGGCGGCGTGTGCCCCCTCGGTTCCGATGCTTCCACCCTCGACGCCTCCCCCGGACCTGTCCAAGGTACCCGACGTCTATCACGACCTAGGTCCGGTTTTCAGCAAGTCACGGGCGCTGTCCCTTCCCCCCCATCGTCCGTATGACTGCGCAATTAACCTCAAGGCTGGGGCCCCTCTCCCGGCGAGCCGCCTATACAGCCTGTCAGCTCCGGAGCGCGAGGCTATGGATACATATATCAAGGAGTCTCTGGCATCCGGTATCATTCGTCCTTCATCCTCGGCCGTGGGTGCAGGGTTTTTCTTCGTGGGGAAGAAGGACGGATCGCTGCATCCCTGCATCAACTTCCGGGGCCTCAATGAGATTATAGTCAAGGACAAATACACACTTCCTTTGATGAACACTGCCTTCGACTCTCTCCAGGGGGCGTCTTGGTTCACCAAATTAGATCTGCGGAACGCCTACCACCTGGTGCGTATTCGAGAGGGCGATGAATGGAAGACAGCTTTCCGGACCCCAAGCAGCCACTTCGAATATCTGGTGATGCCGTTTGGGTTAACCAACGCTCCGGCGGTGTTCCAGCGCCTAATCAACGATGTCCTCCGGGACTTCCTCAACTCCTTCGTCTTCGTTTACATCGATGATATTCTCATCTTCTCACGCACGTTGGAGGAGCACCAGGTGCATGTGCAGCGGGTTCTGCAGCGCCTCCTGGAGAACCAGCTGTTCGTCAAGGCGGAAAAATGTGAATTCCCACGGACCGGACCTCCTTCCTCGGGTTTATCATTGCTCGAAATCAGGTGCTTCCTGACCCGGCTAAGGTCAAGGTGGTGGTGGACTGGCCCACACCCACGTCTAGGAAGCAGCTGCAGGGGTTTCTGGGTTTTGCCAATTTTTACCGGCGGTTCGTACCTAACTTTGGGAACATCGCCCGACCCCTGACTGCGCTCACATCCCCGAAGGTTCCCTTTTGCTGGAGTGAGGAGGCTGCCATGGCATTCGGGAGACTGAAGGAAGAGTTCGCTTCGGCCCGCGTGTTGACCCAGGTGGACCCAGAGCTGCAGTGTCTGGTGGAGGTGGACGCCTCGGATTCGGGAGTTGGGGCCGTTCTCTCTCAGCGTTCACTGGCAGATGGTAAGATCCGGCCCTGCGCATACTTCTTCCATCGCCTGACGCCCGCTGAAAGAAACTACAGCATTGGAGACAGGGAGCTGCTGGCCGTGAAACTCACCCTGGAGGAATGGAGGCACTGGCTGGAGGGGGCTGCCCAGCCGTTTGTCATTTGGACTGACCATCGCAACCATGAGTATCTCAGGACGGCCAAGCGGTTGAAAGCACGTCAGGCCCGCTGGTCTCTTTTCTTCGGCCGGTTTAATTTCACCATCACCTACCGGCCGGGAAGCAAGAATGGTAAGCCTGATGCCCTCTCGAGGCAGTTTGACGTGCCATCCTCTGATGAGCAGGAGGAGACTATCCTGCCGTCCTCCTGTGTGGCGGGTGCGTTGTCCTGGGGGATCTGCGACAAGGTCAGAAGAGTGCAGGAGGTGGAGCCTGATCCGGGTGGGGGGCCCCCGGGTAGCCTGTTCGTTCCTTGTTCTGTCAGAGGCCAGGTAATAGAGTGGGGCCACGCGTCTAGACTGGCGTGTCATCCGGGTGTGGGTCAAACCACTGACCTCCTCCAGAGGACCTTTTGGTGGCCAGGGCTGAGGAAGGATGTTAACAACTATGTCTGGGCCTGCGCTCAGTGCGCTACTGGGAAGACGTCATCATCGGCCCCGGCGGGCCTTCTACACCCTCTGCCCGTTCCTTCCCACCCCTGGTCCCATGTAGCCATGGACTTCGTGACCGGTTTGCCCCCCTCTGGCCATTTTACAATGGTTTTGACGATAGTGGACCGCTTTTCTAAAGCTGCCCACTTTGTGCCTCTCTGGGGGTTGCCATCGGCGCGGGAGACGGCGGACCTTCTCGTCCTTCATGTTGTTCGTCTTCACGGGATCCCTGCTGACATCATTTCCGATCGAGGACCACAGTTTGTTTCTCAAGTCTGGAAGGCATTCTGCACGGTACTGGGGGCCACGGCCAGTCTCTCCTCTGGATACCACCCGCAGAGCAACGGCCAGTGCGAGCGGGCCAATCAGGAGCTGGAGGCCGCGCTGCGCTGCGTCATCTCCTCCTGCTCCTCTTCTTGGAGCACGTACCTGCCGTGGATCGAGTACGCCCACAACACCACGGTGTCCTCTGCCACGGGGATGTCCCCTTTTAAGGCATCATTGGGGTTCGATCCACCATTGTTCCCTGAGGAGGAGAAGGAGGTAGTGGTTTCATCAGTGCAGGTTCACGCCAGGCGTTGTCGGCGGATTTGGTCCATCACCCGCAGAGCCCTCTTGAGAACCACGGAACGTAACATCCAAATGGCCAACCATCACAGGAGACCCGCCCCGAACTATAAGGTGGGTCAGAAGGTCTGGTTGTCCACAAAAAACATCAGTGTGCCGGCCGAGAAGCGCAAGCTGACCAAGCGCTTCATTGGTCCATTTGTCATTTCCCGCATTGTCAACCCTGTGTCTGTGCGTCTTGCTCTCCCCCCTCACATGCGCATCTGCCCCACCTTTCATGTCTCCCAGGTCAAGCCCTACATCGCCAACCCGCTGTGCCCACCCCCCGCAGCTCCTGCCCCCCCGAGGATGATCGATGGCCATCCAGCCTGAGGGGTGACGGCAATCCTGGATGTCCGCAGGAGGGGTCGGGGCCTTCATTATTTGGTGGACTGGGAGGGGTTTGGTCCTGAGCATTGCTCCTGGATTCGCCCTGCGTTGATCCTCGACAAGCAATTGATCCACGATTTCCATCGGGCGCATCCAGGTAGGATTGGGCAGGCGCCTGGAGGCACCTCTAGAGAGGGGAGTACTGTCATGATGGCCGCTTAGCCGTCATCATTATCATCATCTTCAGCTGCGCTCACTCCAGCAGGTGGCAATCAGCGGGCTTTAAAGGCCCGACCCGTGGACTCCTTGACACGGAGTCATCTGTCATCTTTACCAAGTGCGCCGAGATCTCGACCTCAAGTCAAGAAGCGCACGCCAAGCCAAGCCAAGCCAAGTAAGCAATCCCAGCACTCAACCTCTTCTAGTTCTCTCCCCTGTGCACAGGTGGACCTCCCAGGCGGCGGACAATCCTCATCAGCTGACGGGGCGCTATCCCCTCCACCTCGGAGTTCCTCCTCACCCCCGCTATACCGGGCACCACGAGCACTACACCTCACGGGCACAAGGAGCCAGCAAGACTTACACTGTGGGACCTGCAAGTAAGCATCACCAGCATAAAGCCTCTAACGCTAATGAGCAGCAGTAATCATTTGTGCTTGTATGTTCCAGGGTTGCCAGGTTGCCACAAGACGTGCTCAGCTCCTGTGACCAGATGACCACACACTCATCCATTCACACACTACATTCACACTTTATTAATAAAAGATAATTGTCTGCTATCAACTCGTGTCAGCGTCTGTCTCCTGGGTCTCTAACCATGTCAGTAGTTGCTGTATTTTTTGATTTAGAAAAATCGTGACACAACATTGAAATATGGTATTTTAAGAGACCTACATGACATGGGTTTTAGAGGACATTTGCCCTGTTTCATTTCAAACTTTTTGTCCAATAGATGCTTCAAAGTCTGAGTAGAAGATACCCTTTCAGAGTCCCATGTGCAAGAACAAGAAGTCCCCCAGGAAAGCATCCTCTTGGTTATTCTTTTTAACATTAAGATTAATGGTGTAGTTGGTGCTCTTAGACCAAATACCTTTTGTAGTCGCTACATAGATGACCTCTGTATTTGCTACAGGGAGAAAGGCATGAGCACAATCAAAAAGCAACTACAGCTGTGCATAAACAAGATTAATATGTGGTTAATCAGTAACGGTTTTAAATTTTCAAAAACAAAAAACTGTCTGCATACACTTTTGCCTGCTGCGGTCTTCTCACCTCGACCCTGAGCTTTTCATAGATGGAGAAGCTATCAAGGTGGTAAAGGAAGCCACATTCCTTGGACTTATTTTTGATAATAAGTTGTCTTTTATTACACATATAAAATTTCTCCGAATCAGATGTTTTAAAGCCCTTGATAGTATTAAAGTTTTGGCAAAAACTAAATGGGGTGCAGACTTCACTGTGCTGCTGCATCTCTATAGAGCAATTGTAAGATTTTGGTTAGAGTATGGCAGCATAGTTTATGGAACAGCAAGGAAATCTTACATCAGGACGCTGGAAACTGTCCATCACCATGGTCTAAGGCTTGCCTTGGGGGCTTTCAGAACCTCTCCTGTTAAAAGTTTGTATGTTGAAGCAAACAAGCCATCACTTCAAAACAGGCACCTGAAATTGGCTCTCCAGTATATGGTTAAACTTAAAGCAAACCATAGAAATCCAGCCTACTCTGCACTTTTTCACCCTCGATTGTTGCAGATGTATAAGGTCAGACCTAAGAGCATCACTCCTTTTGGACTCTGCATAGAACCTCACCTTGTCATAAACCGGCCCTCCCCGAGGGCAAACAGGACACCAAGCGCAGACTGTGAGTTTTAAGTTTTATTAACAAAAGAAACACAAGAAACGGAACACCAAAACAACAAAAAACAGTGTAAATGCTGGAGTCCAAAATGCAAGGCGAACCAAGGACATGGATGAAGGCAGATGAAATAATAATGAGAGCAGACAATAACCCGAGCAGAGACAGGTAAACAATAACTTAACTTGGCTTGGCTTGGAAGTCCTTGGGTTACTGGACAGATTAGTTAATGATGCTGCTGCACCAGGGAAATGGTGCCCACGACTGAAATAGGCCACCCCGATCACCAACACCTGCAGGGTCCCGAGTGGCGATTATTGCTGGCAGCCGTGACAGAGCGCAAACAGAGTTTGACAGCAGGAAGTGATGCGCAAGCAGTCACAGTGCCAGCAACAATCAAAACAAAACCCAAAGAAGGAAATACAGACTGTAATAACGAAATAACCCAAAACAGAAACCAAATACAGTCAAACAGAAAAATAAACAAACAGAAAAACACAAAATAAATCTAATAATTTAGCACAACCCCCACCCGTGCACCGGATTGTGACAGAGCACCCCCCCACCACCCAAGAGGTGGAACCCAGACACTCCAGGGTACCATCACAACCCCCCCCCCCCCCACACACACACACCAGACCCTCCCCCAAATACAACACGTAACCCAACATGACACTATGACCAAGACTAAAACAGGCGAAAAATGTACATACTGGAGGAGGGTGGAGCTCACGACCAAGGGGGACAGAAAAGCCCGGAAGCACCACGGCTGAGGTGCACCAATACATTGGGGAACCTGAGACAACTTCAGCCAGAGCACAGTGGGGCTCGACAGCTGAAGGAAACTGGGAAAAGGACAAGCCCTGGTCGGAGCTCAATGCACTCTCCTCAATGGCAGAGCAACTGAGAACGTCTCCAAAGGGCGCAGACAGATCCTGATAAAAAAAATAAAACAAACCTAACCATAACTATAACATTGAAAAAAAAAATACTAATAAATAGACAAAGAATTAAACTAAGACCAAGGTATAATCAAACTGAGGGTGAATGTACAAAATACAACAACAAGAAAATAAAGCCTGTCTAAAATAAAAAATGAAAAAGGCTCCATACTAGAAATAATAACTGAAAACAAATTAACTAAATGTCCTCGTTGCCAAAAGAAAAGAGACAAAAAAACCAAAACAGAAAAATAATAACCAGCAACAACAAACAAACAAAACAAGCAGTTCATAGTCTTAATAAGAACTCAACATCTGAAAGTCAGGGGAAAAAAATTAAGAGCTAAGCATATGGGCTGCACGGTGGCGCAGTGGTTAGCACTGCGGCAGCACAGTTTACCCTTGGCCGGGGGATCGTGGGAATCGTGGGATCGTGGGTTCGATCCCAGCCCCCGACCAACAGTGATCTGTGTGGAGTTTGCATGTTCTCCCCGTGTTTGCGTGGGTTTTCTCCGGGATTTCTCCGGTTTCCTCCCACATGCCAAAAACATGCAGGTTAGGTTAACTGGAGACTCTAAAGTGGCCCTAGGTGTGAGTGTGTGTGTGAATGGTTAAGGGACAGCGCTGTATTGTGGCTGCTTCATCCATCCAGGTGGTGGATGCCCTCAATTTCCCCTCTGGGGATCAATAAAGTATACTAAATCTATCTATCTATATATATATATATATATATATATATATATATATATATATACAGGGGAAAAAAATAAAAGCATTGCATCAAAAGGGAAAACATAACTGTCATATGTGCACCTCTACGCGGCACACGGAGGGAAAAAAACAGCTGTCACTGGACTGTGAGTTTGTGAGTTTATTTGGCAAAAACAGAAACAAGTGCAAAGTGAGCAAATGATGAAATAACAACGAGGAATCAACTTACAAAGACGGCACGCCAGAGCAAGATTGGGCTCTGGCGGAGACAAGGGAGAAACAGTCCTTTACAGAGATGAGACAGCGACAATGAGAATGAAAAACAATCTTCTTTAAATAGCGAACAAACTGATTACAATAAGAGACAGATGTGGGCTTACCTGAGTAAGGGAAGGAAGCAACAACTAACAATTGGACACAGCTGGTAATAATAATGAGGAAGAGCGGCTGACAGGGTGACAGGTGAGGGAGGGGCAGCTGGCAGTTTGACAAGTGGCAGGGCACGCCCATGCGAGACAGCACAACCCTGACTGCTGTCAAAAGTGAAAAGGGAAGCACAACAAAACACAAAAATAAAATGATGTAGGATGTGGGGAGACTTGAATAACGAAACCGAATTGTCTTTCATTTCAGTTTATTCAAGAAATCATTCCACTGTCTGCTCTTATTCTTGAGCAGCGAACAAAGAGGGTGAACACACCAAAGTTCTCTCATTTAAACCTTCTCACATCAAACCATTTCCCTCGCGGGGGAAATCACACATCTATATCAAAGTCTCTTTATTCACATTCATTAGCCTTTTATTTACATAACTCCCCCTTCTCTCCTCTCGAGCCTCAGTGGTCAGGAAGTCTTCTGTCCCCTGTCCTCCGCAGGGGGTCCAGGCTCTGTGGCTCCGCACCGCAGGGGGCTGGCTCTCCTTCATCGTGGTTAAATCACATATGCAGTGTCCAACATATACATGTCTCACAACACAGCCATATAACCCCCCCCCAAACGATGAAGAACAGACTAATTCCCAAAATTTAATAGCACCTTACTCACTACTGAATAATCAACACCAACATTCAGTCTGTGCGCCGCTTGGGCTTCAGCCGTCTGCCGAATCTGCTGTGCGTTGGCCCCGCCTTGCCTGCGGTGCTGTTCTGCTTCGGGTCTGTTGACTGAGGAAGAGAGTGGTTAATTGCCCTCTGCGGGGGCCTGCCTCGTCGAGGCGCCACCGCGACCGGTACAGACACGTCCTTCATGACAAAAGCAGGTTTTAGTCTGTCAATACTGACTGTCTCTTTTCTGTCCCCAAAATCTAGCACAAATTGCTTATCACCTGCCTCCAGCACTCGAAATGGCCCTTCGTAAGGTGGTTTGAGCGTTGCTTTAAGGGCTTCGCGCCTGACAAAAACGAAATCGGCATTTTTCAAAGCCTTGGGGACGAAAACTCGTGGAAAAGCGTGATGAACCGGACCCGGGAGCGTGTCTGCCCCCGTGCCAACTAACGGTCCCAGAGCAGAGAGAGGTGGGGGCTCTGGGTGCTCTGGTAAAAACTCGCCCGGCAGCCTCAGAGTTTGTGCGAATACCAGCTCCGCTGGGGAGGCGTCTAAGTCCTCTTTAGGCGCAGAACGCAACCCTAATAAAACCCATGGGAGTTTATTTACCCAATCCGCATCCGTGAGCGACGCTCTGAGTGCTGCCTTCAAAGACCTATGAAAACGCTCGCATAAACCATTAGCCTGAGGGTGGTAAGCCGTAGTGCGGTGAATTTTGGCTCCTAAGCCGTTGGCCATCGCTGACCACAGCTCAGAGATGAATTGCGGTCCTCTATCGGACGTAATGTCCGACGGAACCCCGAAGCGCGCCACCCAAGCCGTTAAAAAAACGCGAGCCACCTCCGCGGCCGTGGTCGTCGCAAGTGGGACCACTTCCGGCCAACGTGTGGTGCGGTCCACCATTGTCAAAAGATACGTGAACCCCTGTGATGCCGGTAGGGGGCCCACAAGGTCGACGTGCACATGGTCGAACCTTCTGGCCGGAATGCGGAACGGTTCTAACGGGGCTCTTGTGTGCCTGTGAATTTTGGCCCGTTGACAGGAAATGCAGGTTTTTGCCCATTCCTTCACGTGCTTGCGCAGGCACGGCCAAACAAACTTTTCCGCCACTAGTTTCACCGACGCGCGCACCCCCGGGTGCGCCAGTGAGTGGACCGAGTCAAAAACACGGCGGCGCCACGTGGCCGGAACCACCGGACGCGGGCGCCCCGTCGACATGTCGCAGATCAGGGGGGGCATACCGGTTTGTAAACACTTGCTCTCCAGCCTCAACCCTGTTGGTCCAGACTGGAGCGCGCGCACGTCTGCGTCCGCCCCCTGGTCCGCTGCCATGGCTGCGTAATCTATACCCACGTGCACCGGGGCTGCGCGCGCCACTGTGCCGCTCTCCTGCGGCGCGGTCACGGTGGCCCGTTCTGCCTCTGCGCGTGTCGGGGTCGTGAACGCGCGTGAGAGACAATCCGCTACTACATTGAATTTGCCCGCGACGTGCCTAATGTCAGTGGTAAATTCCGAGATTGCGGCCAGCTGCCTCTGCTGCCTGCCGGACCACGGATCTGAAATTTTGGCCATGGCGTATGTGAGCGGCTTGTGGTCCACATAAGCGGTGAAGCACCGTCCTTCCAGCCAGAACTGGAAATGACGAATAGCCAAATGCAGCGCCAACAGTTCTCTGTCAAACGCGCTGTATTTTCACTCAGCCGCGCTTAAAGATTTGCTAAAGAAAGCCAAAGGCTGCCAAACTCCGGCTACCTGTTGCTCAATAACGGCCCCTATGGCTAAATCTGAAGCGTCTGTCGTCAGCGCGATACGTGCTGCAGGGTCTGGGTGGGCCAGGAGCGCAGCGTCAGCCAAGGCTTTTTTAACCTCTGTGAACGCGCGCTCCCGCTCCGGGGACCATTCGACCGCCTGGGTCGGCTTTTGTTTTTTGAGCGCGGCATATAACGGTTGCATGATTTGAGCTGCGTGGGGCAGGAACCGGTTATAAAAATTCACCATCCCCAAGAATTCCTGTAGTGATTTGACCGTTTGTGGACGGGGAAAATCCGCTACCGCGCGTATTTTCTCTGGTAACGGAACCGCTCCCTCCGGGGAGACGCGGTGACCCAAAAAATCAATCCGCTCAACGCCGAACTGGCACTTGGCTGGGTTAACTATTAAGCCGTGCTCTCCCAGCCTCCTAAAAACTGCTGTGAGGTGCGTTTCGTGTTCGTCCTCTGAAGTACTCGCGACCAAAATGTTGTCGAGGTACACAAACACGAAAGGGAGATCGCGTAACACGGCATCCATCATCCGCTGAAATGTTTGCGCCGCCCCTTTGAGACCAAACGGCATGCGTAAAAATTCGAAAAGTCCGAACGGGGTTATTACCGCTGTTTTAGGAATGTCCTCCGGTTGGACCGGGACTTGGTGATAGCCGCGAACTAGATCAATCTTTGAAAAAATGCGCGCCCCCGCCAGGTGCACCGAAAAATCCTGAATGTGCGGGATGGGATAACGATCGTGTGCCGTAGCGTTGTTTAGCCTGCGGTAATCCCCGCACGGTCTCCAGGAGCCATCGGCTTTCGGTACCATGTGCAGCGGCGAAGCCCACGGGCTCTTCGACCTACGAACGATGCCCAGCCTCTCCAGGCTGGCGAACTCCTCGCGCGCAATGGCGAGCTTAACTGCATCCAAGCGCCGAGCTTTTGCAAACACGGGAGGACCAGAAGTGGGGATGAAGTGTTTCACCCCGTGCTTCGCGACCGTCGCTGAAAAAGTGGGCACAGTGAGCGCTGGAAATTGGGTGAGGAGTGTGTGAAACTTACCACCTGCTGTAGCGACGTGGGTCTGTACTGGTGGCGGGGACACTCGAGCTGAACAGGGGAGAGAGTAAAAAGAGAGTGCATTTACCAGCCGTCTATTAGCAAGATCAACTAACAGATTGTGTGAACACAAAAAATCCGCGCCCAACATGTTGAAACTCACCGCCGCTACTACAAAAGTCCATTCATATGTGCGGCCATGTAAGCATAAAGGCAAGGTCCTTCTCCCGTAGGTGTTGATGTTCGAGCCATTTGCCGCTGTAGCTCCGTCACCGTGGGGTCCAGCCACCCGGTCCGCGTATGTTGGGGTGATGAAGCTCACTTGTGCTCCGGTGTCGATGAGGAACACTCGTCCGGAGCGCGCATCCGTGATGTAGAGCAGCTTGTTGCGTTCTCCGAGGGTCGAAGCTGCTAGCGACCCCCGGTCTTGCCGTTTCCCGAACTCCTGAAGATGCAGGGCGGCACACACCTGCGTGCCTTCTCTGCGAACCTCCGATGGTAAAAGCAGAGATCTTCTCCTCCGCTGTGTCGTGCCCGCGCCTCTGTCGCCGGGCTATTGGCTCCCCCTCGTCGCGGCCGTGTTGCCGCCATCGTCGGCCAGTCTGGTTCTGCCGCCTCTGGCTCCCCGCTGTCTCGGGTCGCTGCTGTGGTTGCTTGCCCGCCGCAGGCGTCCAGGATCCCGTCTGCCTCCTGGGCCAGCTCCCGGAACTCCTCCAGGGTGTGACACTTTTTGCCGGCCAGCGTGCTTCTCGCATGCGCCGGGAGGTTGGAGAGGAAGATGAACTGAAAAATGAAATCATCGTTGTCCAACCCTCTCAGCTGTATCATCTCCTCCATCAGGGCGCTCGGCCTGTGTCCACCTTGGTCTAGCAAAGACAGGATCCTCCTCGCCCTCACTTCAGCCGAGGGGGTGAAAAACTTGATGAGGGTGGATTTCAGCTTGCTGTACCTGTCGGTCGCGGGTGGCTGCTCCACCAAGCTTTGCACGCACCGAGCTGTGCTGTTGTCCAGTTTAGCGATGACATGGTGGAACTTAGTGTCATCCACCGTTACTCCTGCGAGCGCGAACTGCGACTCTGCTTGCAGAAACCACGACCGTGGGTTATCCTGCCAGAAATCAGGCAGCTTAACGGCCACTGCGCTCGCCAGCTCTGAGCGCTGTGAGTCCGGGACCCTGAGAATTTCTTCGTTCATTCTCAACGTCGTCAGTCACCAATGTGGGGAGACTTGAATAACGAAACCGAATTGTCTTTCATTTCAGTTTATTCAAGAAATCATTCCACTGTCTGCTCTTATTCTTGAGCAGCGAACAAAGAGGGTGAACACACCAAAGTTCTCTCATTTAAACCTTCTCACATCAAACCATTTCCCTCGCGGGGGAAATCACACATCTATATCAAAGTCTCTTTATTCACATTCATTAGCCTTTTATTTACATAACTCCCCCTTCTCTCCTCTCGAGCCTCAGTGGTCAGGAAGTCTTCTGTCCCCTGTCCTCCGCAGGGGGTCCAGGCTCTGTGGCTCCACACCGCAGGGGGCTGGCTCTCCTTCATCGTGGTTAAATCACATATGCAGTGTCCAACATATACATGTCTCACAACACAGCCATATAGGAAAACGTTAATTTTGGATAACCTCTAGTGAACCCTCAGAAACAGTGTGGATTAGATGCTAATGGCAAATGTAAATATTCTTAATAAATGTACCTAAGAGACTATAATTTAATGATTAATAGTAAATGGGAGCATTTATAGGGAATGTATTAAAGGACTGAATATGCACTGTCTAGATATGAGCTGTCAATGGAAGTAGTAGCGTTTCTACGCCAGAGGTGGCGCTCAGTAATGTTAAGACACTGTGTAGTGTTAGAGAACACCACAGAAGAAGAGTAGTAGGCGCTCTAGTGTGAGTGTTCCAGAGAAGTCGAGAGAGAGTGTAGAGAGAGTGTTGAGACAAGATGGTGTATAGCGATGTGCTGTGTAAGTGATGTGCCGTGCCGTGTGAGCTGGAAGAAGTCAATAAACAGTCGCTGCAAAGTCTAACAACTTGGCTCTATCATCCTTCCTCCCCTTCGCCCCTCCTGGGTGTAACAAAACTTGGTAGCAGAGGATGGTTCAGTCGTGTATAAGACGGTGAGTGAGCAAATAAAAAAGAAAAAAGAGAGGCCGTAACAATGGAGCTGGAGCAGCTACAAGCTAAGCTAACTGAGGCCTTGGTGCCGTTACGGGCCGAACAGCTAAAAGAGGTCTGTTTATTTGCAAAGATAAGCCCAGCCGAACCATCTAAGAAGTACACGCTGATACGACTGTTAATCGAGGAGGTGGAGAAAGCCATCGAACGCGAAGAGGAGGATGTTGTCCGCGAGTTTCTGCTAAGGCTAATAGCATGTGCTAACAAAGCTAAGCTAAGTGAACCGTTGACGCAGGCAGCGACAACGGCCGGCACGAGCCGCGAGGCGGAGGCACTCGCCAGTTTACAGAGCCAGTATGCCGCTCTGCATGAAAGTATCATTGATTCAACTAAATGGGTTGAAGAGGAAATAATAAGGCTGACGGATGATAAGGCCGCGCCGTCACCGGGCTGCCATTTTGAGACACAGCCCGAGACCGCGCCGCCACCGAGCCGCCATTTTGTGATACAGCCCGCGGTCCCCACAGCGCCCCTACCGCCAGAAGTGATCATTAAACGGGAGTTTAAGATAAATGGGCAGATAGGGGAGAGGGGCCAAAAAGACAAGTTGTCTTATTCCAATCTCACTCACCAGATCGATATGGGCTTGAGGAAAAAGCACAGTGAGGCTGAGATAATTGAGGCTGTTGTCAAAGCAGTGAGTCCTGGATTGAGTTTGCGCGCTATGCTGGAGATTAAGTCAGATCTCACACTGCCACAGCTGCGCATAATCCTGCGAGGACATTATAAAGAAGATAGTTCCACAGACTTGTATCATCGTCTGATAAATCTCACACAAGACAGTAATGAGTCACCTCAGAACTTCCTGTTTCGTGCCATTGAGCTGAAGGAAAGACTTTTAGCAGCATCCAGAGAGCCTGGCACTGAAGAGCAGTTTAGTTCTGATCTTATTCAGAGGAAGTTTCTGAGGGCGGTGGAAACAGGACTGATCAGTGTTGATGTGAAATATCAACTGAAGCGTTATTTGGAGGATCTTGCCGTCACCGATGAGCTACTGATTTCAAAGATGAATGCAGCAGCCAGTCTTGAATGGGAACGGCATCAGAAATTTAAAAGGCACATAAAAGAACTAAAGGTTCGAGAATGCCGAGTGGAAAATCTGACGGGTCAGTATGCAACCGAGAGAGAAGTGGATGGCCAAGAGCGCCCCCTACCATCGACAAAAGGAAAAATCCTTAAATCCCAAAGCACAGTGACCCGTACGGAATCTGAGCTCCTGAACATAGTCACGCAGTTGAAGAGTGACATGGAGGAGATCAAAAAGGCAATACGTGGGTCTCCCAGAGCACCTCACGCTCAAAGAGCCAGGAGGACACGTGGCTGCAAGAGATGTCAGTCCACCAGCAACGACGATCAATGCAATCACTGCTTCCGGTGTGGAGTTAGCGGCCACATGTTAAGGGAATGTCGGATAGGGAGGAGACTCGGAAGAGGAACAGGGCAAGTAGACACGGCGGCCAATACTGTCGCAACTACATCAGAACAAGCTAACACACAAGAACTGTATGAGCTAGTTACTGACAGTATTCGGAGGTTAGAAGCAAGGCTGGTAGCTCAGGCCGAGGCACCTCCTGTAGAAACGGTCCGTGTTAATCTACTGTCCCCTAATCGCCAATTACAGTTACAATCCAATTTGGTTGGAAAAAAATGTGTCATCACCTGCTTCCTCGATGACAAGGAGACACAAGCATTGTGGGACACAGGGTCACAGGTGTGTTTAATGAATGACACCTGGAGACAGGAGCACCTGCCACACACTACCGTCAGAGACTTAGCCGAGTTGGTGGGTCCAAATATCCTGAGTGGGAGGGCAGTGAACCAGACACCGATTCCATTCTTAGGGTGGGTCGAAGTCACCTTTAAGCTGCCGACAGTTAGTCGCCCACCGGTGGAACTCTTAGTTCCTGTGCTAGTGGTGAAGGAGGACGGAGTGGCAGAGCCGCCTATCATTGGGTTCAATGTGATTGACCATGTCCTGAAGATGGGCATTAAATCCCCTTGCGCCATCAGTGAAGCTGTTAGTGCAGCCTTCTCATTTGACTGTAAGAAAACAGAAGTGTTTTTGAAAGTGATGCAAAGTGAGGAGGATAGGCTGGGGGAAGGAATGGTAAAAGTTGGCAGTGAGCTGGTTACCATCCCTGCTGGCCAAACCAAAACAGTCAAAAGTTGTGTCAGAGCAGGCTCACTTTCAGACACACAAGACGTCTTATCTGAGCCGAGTCAGTACACCCAACTACCAGAGGGTTTGCAGATGCAAAGTGGGTTGGTGCAGTTATGGAAAGGGAAGCGATCTATGTTCAAAATACCTATAACAAACAGTACGTCCCGTGATATCCAGCTGCCCGCTAAGACCATTTTGGGGGAAACGCAGAGAGTTAAAACTGCTTATCCGGCAGATATTAGACCCCCTGCTGTAAACCAAGCGACCGTCGACCCAACGACGAGTGAGACAGGAAGAAACAAAGAGACCGAGATGAACTGTGCTGTCAAAGAGACTATGGACATGTGGGACCCTCCAGTTCCCCTTGATCATCTCTCGCCCATACAGCAAGAGCAAGTAAAACAGCTACTACGGGAGGAACGGCAAGCGTTTTCCCGTGATGAGTATGATGTAGGGACAATTCCCTCTTTACAGTTGAAGATCAGACTCAAAGATCACGATCCTGTCAAAAAGACTTATGTTTCTGTTCCCAAACCACTTCATAAAGAAGTAAAGGAGTATTTAGAAGATCTGCTTAACAGGGGCTGGATCACCAAATCCAAGTCATCGTATTCCAGTCCAATTGTCTGTGTGCGAAAGAAAGATGGAGGTCTGCGTTTGTGTTGTGACTTTAGAGAATTGAACAAGAAGTTTATTCCAGACAGACACCCGATTCCCCACATACAGGATATGCTGAACAGTCTAAGTGGGAGTGTGTGGTTTTCAGTCCTCGACCAAGGGAAGGCGTATCATCAGGGTTTCCTGGAAGAGTCGAGTAGGCCTCTCACTGCATTTATCACTCCCTGGGGTTTGTTCGAGTGGGTAAGGATTCCATTTGGTTTGTCCTCAGCACCAGCAGCATTCCAAAGATCTATGGAGGAGTGCTTGTGGGGGTTGAGAGATGATGTTTGTCTGCCTTACCTCGATGATAACCTTGTTCATTCACAGACTTTTGAAGATCACTTGCGAGACCTGAGAAGCGTCCTGCACCGCTATCAAAGTCATGGAGTGAAGTTGACTCCCCAGAAATGTGAGTTATTCAAGCAGCAGGTACGTTTTCTTGGTAAAATGGTAACAGGACAGGGTTACACCATGGACCCTGCGGACATTGCCCCAGTGCAGACACTCAAACAGCAGCAACCTTCCACTGTGGGAGAGCTAAGGAAATTGCTAGGTTTTATTTCATATTACCGAAGCTATATTCCAAACTTCTCTCGTATAGCAAAGCCTCTTTACGACCTTCTTGCTAAAGATCACACAGACAAAGCAAAGAAAAACTTAAAGAAACATGTCAAAAAGAATGATGGAGGCCACTTACCCTCATCCCATGTGATCAGGTGGCGCCCAGAGCATCAAGCAGTAGTTTGTCAGCTTGTTGACCTTCTTACCCAACCCCCAGTGTTAGGTTACCCGAACTTTGAAGAACCTTTCATTTTACACTGTGACGCTTCACAGGAGGGGCTTGGGGCGGTGTTATACCAGCGACAACAAGACAAACTGGTGGTGATAGCATATGGCTCCCGGACACTGTCAAATTCAGCGAAGAACTACCACCTTCATTCAGGGAAGTTGGAGTTTCTCGCCATGAAGTGGGCCATCTGTGAGAGGTTTCGGGATTATCTGTACTATTCTCCACCATTCACTGTCTATACGGACAATAATCCCCTAACTTATGTGCTTACCACCGCGAAGTTAAATGCAACCACACAGAGGTGGGTAGCAGAACTAGCTGATTTCCAGTTTGTGATTAAGTATCGCCCTGGAAAAGCAAACAGAGATGCAGATGGACTTTCACGTATGCCCCTAGATATGGAGCAGTACATGAACAAATGCACACAGAATGTTGATCCTGATGTGATGAATTGTGTGACACAGGCAGTCAAGGTGAAGTCACAAGAAAATGAACCATGGCTCTGCCCAGTCACCATTTCTACTCTCATCAGTGAAGCAGACCAAGAAGCCAGCTCTATAGCTGAAATATCAAAGACTGATCTAAAAAGAGCTCAAGAAGAAGACTCCGTGATTGGAGAGGTGTTGCGCTATGTGTTATCAAAACAATGGCCAAGAAGTGTAAAGCAGCACAACAGTAAAATTGCAGCTCTAGTCAGGCAAAAACACAAGCTGTACTTGGAAGATGATGGACTGCTTTACAGGAGAACAGCAACACATGACCAGCTACTCCTACCCCAGAAGTTTCACAAACTCGTGTTCAAAGAGCTCCATGAAAACATGGGTCATTTAGGGGTAGAGAGAGTGATGAACTTGATAAGAGAGCGTTTTTATTTGGCTCATATGCAGAGAGATGTGGAGCACTACATCACGAGAGTTTGCAGTTGTTTGAAGAACAAACGTCCCAATAAGATAACAAGGGCACCACTGACTAACATTGTCACCACGTACCCATTTGAATTAGTGTCAGTGGATTTCCTGCATTTGGAGAAGTGCAAAGGAGGATATGAGTATATCCTGGTTGTAATGGACCATTTTACTCATTTTGCCCAGGCTTACCCATGTCGTAACAAAGCTGCCCACACCGCTGCTGAGAAGATCTTTGAAGATTTTGCCCTTAAGTTTGGTTTCCCCACACAACTCCATCATGATCAGGGAAGAGAGTTCCAAAATAAACTTTTTGCAAAACTCCAAGAGTACAGTGGTGTGCAGGGGTCCCGAACAACGCCTTACCATCCCCAAGGGAATGGGCAGGTAGAACGATTTAATCGTACACTGTTGGCAATGCTCAGAAATTTGCCCGAAGCAGCTAAGGAAGACTGGAAGTCCTCTCTGGCAAAAGTGGTTCATGCTTATAATTGTACGCGTAGTGAAGCTACAGGGTACGCACCATATTTTCTGTTGTTTGGTCGTAGTCCAAAGTTGCCTATTGATCTGATGTTTGGCCTCACAACAAGAGAGCAGAGTGTTTCTCAGCAAGACTATGCTGAAAAGTGGAGAGCTACAATGACTGAAGCTTACAAACTCGCTTCGAAAACAGCAAACAAAGAAGGGATGAGAAGTAAAGCACTTTATGATAAAAAGGTTCACGGTGCTGAATTACTCCCTGGATCCAGAGTATTGGTTCGAAACTTGACCGAAAAAGGTGGGCCAGGAAAATTAAGATCATACTGGGAAGACAAGGTGTATGTCGTGACCCAAAAGAAGTACCCAGACAGTCCAGTATATGAAATCAGACCTGAAACTGGCAAGGGACGTACTCGGGTCATGCACAGAAACCTTTTGTTACCATGTGACTTTCTTCCCATGGAAACAGTGAAACATGCCTCTAAGAGAATAAGAGAAAGAGACTCTAAAAGACAAAGGCATGTGGACAGACAAAGCAACACGGATGATGAAGATGAAGAGGGTTGGAATGCCATAATTGGATTACGAGCTGGGAAGGATCAAGAGCAGCATCCACTGAGAGCCGATGCTCTACCCGCATGATGACACTACTCCGGAGGATGAGGACCAGGACCCAGATGACGTCACGCAGGTGCAGCTGGCACCAGAGGTCGACGATCCAGTGGTTCCAGATCCAGCTGAGGCAGACCAGGACCAGAGTGATGAGGTGTCGGAGTCCAGTTCCAGTGACCAGGAGGGACCTGACGAGATTCCTGTTAAAACGTATCCTTCAAGAATAAGAAAACAGCCATTGAGATTGACTTATGATAAGTTAGGCCAACCTAGCACTTCATTGCACTTCATCTGTCTAGAACAGAAGTGTAGAAGCTAAAGATAACCATTGGTCAGACATAAATGTCTTGAAAAGTAACTTGGTAGTTACTGTGATGGTTGATAAAAAAATTGAAAAAAGAACAAAAAAATTTAAAAACACAAAAAGAGACTTGCAGTATGTTACTAAGGCACAGGCATCACACAAGGTTTATTTGGTAGGCTATGACTAGATTGAGTATCCTTACTCTCAGGAAAGATGCAGATACCCAACATGATGGATGGAGCGGTTGAAGGTTATCGTGCACAAAGACCTCATCTGCAAATGTATTGCATGAAATAGGAGATACATGCTGTACTATGGACAATTACCAGTGGCATCTTTATAGACTTTAATGAACTCTGACTCCTGTGTAGTGATACCCTACTTAACATGTAATGCATGATTACCAAATGTGAACTGACAGAAGAAAAGAGAAGAAAAAAAACTACTGTTTTAAGAAAGGTGTAATGTCGGGACGACATTAACTTTTTGAGGGGTGAGTGTAGGAAAACGTTAATTTTGGATAACCTCTAGTGAACCCTCAGAAACAGTGTGGATTAGATGCTAATGGCAAATGTAAATATTCTTAATAAATGTACCTAAGAGACTATAATTTAATGATTAATAGTAAATGGGAGCATTTATAGGGAATGTATTAAAGGACTGAATATGCACTGTCTAGATATGAGCTGTCAATGGAAGTAGTAGCGTTTCTACGCCAGAGGTGGCGCTCAGTAATGTTAAGACACTGTGTAGTGTTAGAGAACACCATAGAAGAAGAGTAGTAGGCGCTCTAGTGTGAGTGTTCCAGAGAAGTCGAGAAAGAGTGTAGAGAGAGTGTTGAGACAAGATGGTGTATAGCGATGTGCTGTGTAAGTGATGTGCCGTGCCGTGTGAGCTGGGAGAAGTCAATAAACAGTCGCTGCAAAGTCTAACAGCTTGGCTCTATCATCCTTCCTCCCCTTCGCCCCTCCTGGGTGTAACAATGACATCCAAAATGATACATAACAACTGCAGAAATCAAACACAACAGGAAAATGGCAACATAACCTAAATACCGGGAACAGATACAGATCAATACAGAGATAACGGAGGGTGACAAGGAACACACAAGACATAACAATATGGTAAACCAATATGAATACACAGGGAAGTCATGAAACTGAGTTTGGGGGGTAATCCCAAACTCAGTACATGACAATAATATGAAAAAACAAAAAACAACTCACCCCGGGGGGAAGGAGGGACAGGCATGGAGGGGCTGAAACATCCTGGGAGATGCACCTACGGCTGCCCCGGGCTGGGGAATAGCAGCACCTGCGGCGGCCCCAGGCTGGGGCATAGCTGCACCCGCAGGGACCATAGACGGCGGATCGGCAGCACCCTCAGCAGCCTTGGTCCGAGGCTTCACACCCACGGCGGCCTTGGGCTGAGGCGTCACACCCACGGGGGTTCCCAGGCAGGAACACAGCACCACTCACGGACCCAAGCTGTAGTGCAGCACCCACGGTGGACTCTGACTGGGGCGCATCATCCATGATGGCCCCAGGCTGGGACGCAGCACCCACGATGGCCCAGTGGAAGGGGAGCAGCACCCACGGAGACCTTGGAAGGAGGGGGAGCAGCACCCATGGAAACCTTGGACGGAGGGGGAGCAGCACCCATGGAGACCTTGGACGGAGGGGGACCAGCACCCATGGAGACCTCAGACGGAGGGGGAGCAGCACCCACGGGGATCTCAGACAGAGAGGGAGCAGCACCCATGGTGACCCCGGTGACCCTAGATGGTGGCTCAGACAAGGGAACACAGACAGGTACACACACCACACCAGATCAGGGTCACTGGTAGTAGTGGAGCCCGGCGGTGAAAACTCAAGTGCGGCAGAGGGCTGCATCTGGTTCTCCCCACCAAGAGCCAGACAAGATTTTTCGGGGCTACAAAAGGATACTTACCTCAGCTCGAGCTCCACTGCTGTCCAGGACTCAGACAACTCCACCGTGGCTCTACTGTGGTGGTCCGGACCTCCGGCTGGACAGTTGGCGCTGGACTCTCCAATGCTGCAGCCCTCTCCAGCACACGCTGGCTCCCTCCAAGGGCCGGTGGACCCTCCGAGAATGAAAGAGGATGAACGGGAGAGGTAGATGTTACGACAGCTGATGGTGAAAGCTCAGCCAAGCCGGGCTGCTGTTGCTGAGCTTCCCCACCGGTAATAAGGCAAGGCATTTCCTTATTAACATCATAAGTTGTTAAGGAATGAAGAGATACTTACCTTAACTTCCGGAGTTTAGCGATGGCCACGGCGGTGAAAACTCAAGTGCGGCAGAGGGCTGCACCTGGTTCTCCCCAGCAAGAGCCAGGCAAGTGTTCAGGCTCCGTCAGGGCTGGTGGTGCTCTCTCCAGCTGTGGCAGCAGCTCCGGGAGGAGCCACGGCTTATAACCCACCAGAAGCTCCATCTCAGCTGCCACCACCCATTGCCGCTCTTCCAGCTCCTCCGCGCTGGGTCCCTCAGGAGGCCTGAAGGCTGCAAATCCAATGAAGCTAGCTTCAGGACTAGATTTGACCAAGGGAGGCGTGACCGTAGCTTGGTAGTAGCCCCGAGCTCGGGGCTTCCGGCCCTGGGAGCGTTTCTTCTGCGGCCTAGGCTCAGGTGGTGGAGGGGCTCTCCCCAACCCACAAAGCAGGTGTTGAACACAAAAAACAGAGATGAGGACACTCCACAGGCGGGGGAACCCCTCAATCACCTGTGTCACGCAGTCCCAGATCTGGAGCTCCTCCTCCAGAGTGTGGGTAAAGCGAACATCTGATATGATAGCCAGCAGTTCCTCAGCCGCCCAACACTCCTCCTCGTCAAGCCCAACTTGACAGAAGTGCAGTGATGCTACGATGCCAGCGGAAAAATGCACACTAAAGAAAAAAAAAAAAAGGGAGGGAAACGAAAACAAATTCACAGTCCGCTGGAATCTGATTGGCAGCGGTGCTCTGTCATAAACCGACCCTCCCTGAGGGCAAACAGGACGCTGAGCGCAGACTGTGAGTTTTAAGTTTGATTAACAAAAGAAACACAAGAAACGAAACACCAAAACAAAGAAAAACACAGCACTAATGCTGGAGTCCAAAAAGGAAGGAGAACCATGGATGTGGATGAAGGCAGATGAAATAATAACAAGAGCAGACAATAACCCAAGCAGCGACAGGTAAACAATAACTTAACTTGGCTTGGCTTGGAAGTCCTCAGATTACTGAACAGAGTAGTTAATAACGCTGCTGCACCAGGGAAATGGTGCCCACGGCTGAAATAGGCCACCCCTGATCACCAACACCTGCAGGGTCCTAAGTGGCAATTATTGCTGGCAGCCGTGACAGAGCACAAACAGAGTTTGACAGCAGGAAGTGACACTCGAGCTGTCACAGCGCCAGTAACAATCAAAACAAAACCCAGAGAAGGAAATACACTCTAATAACGAAATAACCAAAAACAGAAATCAAATACAGTCAAGCAGAAAAAATAAACTGTCATGATTTATTAGCTTACAGCTCATGTGCAGAGTGCAACAACAACGGAACAACCCCGCCAGAGTACACGTTTGAAAATGTTTATTAAATTTCAAGAGAACTCAAACACTACTACAGAAAACGACACTCGCCAGAGGAAGTGGCCTGTGGGAGAGAGGGACACGAGAGCAATGAGAGGAGGAATGGAGAACAGGGAGATGGCTAGCCAAATTACCACTTACGTGGGCAGAAGAGGAGAACCGGCATGAACCCAGAGGGGAGAGATGAACCAGCAGGATGAAGCAGGTCGTGGAAGGAATGAACCGGTGGTGCCTGACTGGGTGAAGGACTGTTGCTGTTTGGTGTGGATGGAGGGGCAGGTGAGCGCACGCAGTCACACAGAGAACAATGCAAGTTGCTAGACTACTGTGATGCAGTATACCCAGATGAGCCAGCACTGAGGCACTGACAAGATGGTCCTAATAAGTGCTGGCAGAGCAGAGGCAGCAGGTGCGTCCAATCTCCCAGGTGTGTAGATTACCAGGAGCAGGGAGAACGAGAAGGTGGGGGCGGGCTCTCACCAGACCATGACAGTGCCCCCCTCCCCCCAAGGGACGCCTCCTGGCTGTCCACAAGGCTTCTCTGGGTGGACTCAATGGTAGGCCCGGACCATCCCCTTGTAGTGAAAGTGCGATTTGGGGATCCATGAGCGTTCCTCCAGGCCGTAGCCCTCCCAGTGGACCAAGTACTGTAAACCCCGGCCCCGACGGCGAACATCCAGGAGCCATTGGACTGTATGGGTAACATGGCCATTGAGCACCCGGGGAGGAGGAAGCGGCTTCAGGGGAAGGCAAAGAGGACTGAAAGAGATTGGCTTGATGTTAGAGACATGGAAGGTCGGGTGCACTCGCAGGGTCTGTAGGAGTGTGAGTTGGACTGTGATGTCATTCACCACCCAGGTGATGGGGTAAGGACCCAGGAAATGGGGGGACAGCTTCTTGGAGTCCGTTTTCAGAGGGATCTGGTCCGCCGCTAACCAAACTTGTTGCCCCACGGCGAACTTGGGGGCAGGGACCCGCTTCCAGACGGCCATCAGATAGATAGATCGATAGATAAATAGATAGATAGACAGATGTACTTTATTGATTCCAAACTGGGAAATTACAGTGTAACAGGAGCATGACAGTTGACAACCAAACAACAGAAACACACACGACAGACAAAGGGATTACCCATGGAAAGTAAAAACTAACACGACTTTAAAACCTACATACATCATAGCTTAATATATGATGACCCGTATAAACACATGAATCATCTCATTGCACAAAGAAGGACTATCAGGAGCAGAGTGAAAATGTGAGGTACCAGTTAGTCTGTAAGGTGCAGTGTGGCAGCATAGCTATGACCAGAATACAACATCATAGTGAGTTATTGTACAGTGAAATTGCATGTGGCAGGAAAGATTTCCTGTACCTGGCCGTTCGACAACGAAGCTGTAGTAGTCTACTGGAGAGTGCTTCGCTGTCTGTCTAGTGTGTGGTGGAGGGGGTGATCAGGATTGTTCATGATGGATCACAATTTATTTAGTGTTTTCCTCTCCATCACTGTCTCAAAGGTCTCCGGTCTGAGACCAATTACAGAGCCAGCCCTCTTGATAATCTTGTCAAGTCTGTTGGTGTCTCTGGCCCTGATACTGCTACCCCAACAGACAGCAGCAAAGAAGATGGCGCTGGCGACAGCAGTCTGGTAGAAAAGCCCCAGCATCCTGCTGCACACGTTGAAGGATCTCAGCTTTCTCAGGAAGTAGAGTCTGCTCATCCCCTTCTTGTGCGCAGCATCGGTGTTGGATCTCCAGTCCAACCCGCTGCTGATCCTGACACCCAGATATTTGTAGTCCTCAACCACTCCCACATCCTCCCCCCTAATCTGCAGTGGCTGAGAAGGAGCCTTCCTCTTCCTGAAGTCAATCACCATCTCTCTGGTCTTGCTGACATTCAACCTCAGGTGATTCTGCTCCGTCCACTCCACAAATCTGTCTACCAGTGCCCTGTACTCCCCCTCCTCTCCCCCTCTTATACCCCCCACAACAGCTGAATCATCAGAGAATTTCTGCAGGTGGCATGACTCTGTGTTGTACTGAAAGTCAGTGGTGTATAAGGTAAAGAGAAAAGGAGAGTGCACAGTTCCCTGTGGAGCTCCCGTATCACTAGCCACCACTCCAGACAAGACACTGCCCAGCCGGAAAAACTGTGGTCTGCCTGTCAGGTTGTCAGCAATCCAGAAGATCACAGAGCTGTCAACCCCCATCACCCGCAGCTTCTCACCCAGCAGCAGTGGCTGGATGGTGTTAAAGGCACTGGAGAAATAAAAAAAAGTGATTCTCACAGTATCTCCTCAACCATCCAGGTGCAGATGGGCTCATTGCAGCAGGTAGATGACAGCATCTTCAACTCCTAAATGGGGCTGATATGCAAACTGCAGAGGGTCCAGCCACGTCTTCACCTGCGGCCTCAGGTGGGATAAGACCAGTCTCTCCAGGACCTTCATCACATGAGATGTGAGAGCAACTGGTCGGTAGTCATTCAAATCCGATGGAGATGACTTCTTGGGGACAGGAACCAGGCAGGATGTCTTCCACAGCACCGGTACTCTCTCCAGACTCAGGCTCAGGTTGTACAGGTGTTTCAGTACCAGAGCTAGTTGGTTGGCACAGGTCCTCAGGGTCCTTGCGAAGATGCCATCAGGGCCCGAAGCCTTCTGCTGACGGAGTCTCTCCAGCTGTTTCTCCACCTGATCTGTAGTCACCGTGAAGTGAGGGAGAGTCCTGGTGCCCCCTGAGGAGGAGGAGGGGGGAGATGGAGAGAGGTTCTGCACGGGAGCGTGGATGGGGAGGGGTGCATGGGGGTCTGGTTGTGTTGCTCGGGTGACAGACTGTGAGTTGAACCTACTAAAAAACAGATTCAGTTCCTCAGCTCTCTCCTGGCTCCCAAATGATTGCCTGACTCTCCCCTTGCACCCAGTTATTTGCTTCATTCCCTCCTACACATCTTTAGTGTTGTTTTGCCTGAGTTTCTCTTCCAACTTCCTCCTATAATTGTCCTTGCACCTCCTCAGCATCTCTCTCAGCTCATGCTGCACTCTCCTCAGCTTCTCCTTGTCTCCAGCCGTAAAAGCTCTCTTCTTTTTGTTCAGAAGTGCTTTCAGGTCACTGGTGACCCATGGTCTGTTGTTGGAGAAGCAGTGTACAGTCTGAGCTGGCATGGTCATGTCTTCACAGAATCTAATGTATTCTGTGATGCAGTCGGTCATATTGTCTATGTCCACTCCATGTGGTTCACAGAGTACGCTCCAGTCCGTCGTCTCAAAGCAGTCCTGCAGTGCATCAGCAGCCTCCTGTGTCCACCTCCTCTGCACAAGGGGAACATATTTGGGTGTTAACATGACCATGCAGTGATCTGATTTACCAATGGGGGATAGAGCTGTGGCACTATATGCATCTCTGACATTGGCATACAGTGAATCCAGTGTTTTGTTTTCTCTGGTGGGACAGTCAACAAACTGGTGAAAGTTTGGTAGTGTTTTTCCCACTGAGACATGATTAAAATCACCTTTGATGGCCATGAATGCATCCGGGTGCTTCTCCAGTAATATGGCTGCAGTGGAGCTGATGACGTCACAGGCCACCGCTGCGTCAGCTGACGGAGGGACGTAGACGATAACAATTAAGGCGCACTTCATTTCTTGCGACATATAATAAGGTCTCATACTAACAGCCAGCAGTTCAATGTCCGGGCTGCAGCACTTTTCCTTCACATAAATGTGTCTGGGATGACACCATCGTTCATTAACAAGAAGTGCCACTCCTCCTCCTCTCTTTTTCCTGCTGCTTTTCACGTCTCTGTCCCCCCGTATAGTCTTGAAGCCAGGTATCACTACGCTGACATCCGGGATCTGTGAGTGTAACCACGTCTCCATAAAACACATGAAACTACACTCACGATACTCTTTTTGCATCCTGACCAGCACTGTAAGCTCATCTGTTTTATTTCCTAGTGATCGCACGTTCCCGGTGATGACCATCGGTACAGCCGGCTTATGCTTCCTCCTCCTCCTCCTCACCTTCGCTCCAGTCCTTCGCCCGCGGTGTCTCCTCTTCAGCTCATCCGGGATGAAGGGCTTCACTGCCGGCCGCAGCGCTCCAGGCTCCGGCCTCCTCAGCGCAATCAGCTGTTCGCGTGTGTAACCAATATGTCCACCCCCACCTCTGTTGATCTCCATTGCCCGAGGAAGAGAAAAAGAAAAGAAAACTATAAAAAGACCGGCCAAAATAGAGAAAAAAGTTGGTCCAGTCTTAGTCCGAGTATTCCTACAGAGCCCTGGTTAATAAGAGACACACTATATACAGGAATAAACAGATAGAAGCACAAAGACATGAGAGAGTTGCTGTTGGTACAGCTGCCCTGCCTCTGGCGCCATTAAAAAAAATTGCGGTCGGACAATTGGGTGAGGGTGGCACAGGTGGACCTCCAAATACGGCGGCAACGGCGGGCATGGGCCCCCACGGACGCCACTGCAACCTCCTTCTCGGTCATGGGCAACAGAGGAGGGGCATACCCCATCGAGGCCTCGAAGGGGGTGAGCCCCGTGGCCGTGGAGATGGCCGAGTTATGCGCATATTCCACCCAGGTCAGGTGTATGCTCCAGGTTGAGGGGTTCTCGGCTGCCACACACCGGAGGGTGGCCTCCAAGGACTTGTTGGCATGCTCAGCCTGCCCGTTGCTCTGTGGGTGATGTCCTGAAGTGAGGCTGACAGTGGTCCAAAGCATACGACAAAACTTCCAAAACTTCCAAACTTGAGACATGAATTGGGGACTCCGGTCAGAGCAAATGTATGATATGGGCAGTAAGCAGCTCGGCAGTCTCAGAAGCAGAGGGAGGTTTGGATAGGGCAACGAGGTGAACAGCCTTGGAGAGATTTACCATGGGGGGGGGGCATCCAGTGATGAAATCGAGGGCGATGTGGGACCGAAGGCAGCCAGGAACAGGCAAGGGATGTAGGGGACCAGCAGGGGGTGAAGAATCTGCCTTGCCCCGAACACAGATTTGGCACGCTTTGACGTACTCCTTCACCTCCCGCCGCAGTGTGGGCCACCAGAACGCCCGCTGGACTATGTTAATGGTGCGGGAAATACCAGGGTGGCAGGCGAAGCGGCTAGTGTGGCCCCAGTGGATGACGTTGCTGCGGAGGGCGGCAGGAACAAACAGTTGATTATGGGGGCATCCTGCAGGTTTGGGCTCCTGAGACTCGGCCTGTCGGACACTCCGCTCAATATCCCAGGTAAGGGCACTGAGGATACGGGAAGGAGGAACAATTGGCTGGGGAAGTGAGGGGGGGCTACCTGCTCGGAATCAAACTGGCACAAGAGCGCGTCTGGTTTAGTATTCCAGGAGCCAGGCCGATAGGTAATAGTGAAATCAAACCTATTGAAAAGACCTAAGATATTCTAAGTTTTTATGGTCGGTCCACACGACTATGAGGAGAATAGCCCCTTCTAACCAGCGTCTCCATTCCTCCAAAGCCAACTTAATGGCTAAAAGCTCTCTATCCCCCACAATGTAATTCCTCTAGGCAGGTGTGACAGAAATGATCCAGAGCGGAATGCTCTGCCGCGGCTGCACTCACTGAGCCGAGGTTAAGGCTTGCTTGTTCTGTCATGATTTATTAGCTTACAGCTCACGTGCCGAGTGCAACAACAACGGAACAACCACACCAGAGTACACGTTTGAAAATGTTTATTAAATTTCAAGAGAACTCAAACACTGCTATAGAAAACGACACTCGCCAGAGGAAGTGGCCTGTGGGAGAGAGAGAGACACAAGGGCAGTGAGAGGAGGAATGGAGAACAGGGAGATGGCGAGCCAAATTACCACTTACGTTGGCAGAACAAGAGAACCGGCAGGAACCCCAGCGGGGAGACACGAACCAGCAGGATGAAGTGGGTCGTGGAAGGAATGAACCGGTGGTGCCTGACTGGGTGAAGAACTGTTGCCGTTTGGTGTGGATGGAGGGGCAGGTGCGCGCACGCAGTCCCCGAACACACACCTGCACCGATGGCAGCAACCTGAAAACAAAAGAGCACAACACAGGTGAGTACAAAACTTCACCAAACACAGAGAACAATACAAGTTGCTAGACTACTGCGAGGCAATATACCCAGATGAGCCAGCGCTGAGGCACTGATGAGATGGTCCTAATAAGCGCTGGCAGAGCAGAGGCAGCAGGTGCGTCCAATCTCCCAGGTGTGTAGATTACCAGGAGCAGGGAGAACGGGAAGGAGGGAGCGTGCTCTCACCAGACCATGACATAAACAAACAGAAAAAGACAAAATAATAATAACTAATAACTCAGCATTGCAGGGCAGCACGGTGGTGGAGTGGTTAGCACTGCAGCAGCACAGCAGCCCACCCTTGACCGGGGGATCCTGGGTTCGATCTCAGCCCCCGACCAACAGTGATCTGTGTGGAGTTTGCATGTTCTCCCCGTGTCTGTGTGGGCTTACTCCGGGATTTCTCTTGTTTCCTCCCACATGCCAAAAACATGCAAGTTAGGTTAATTGGCATCAAACTGGGGATTCTAAATTGTCCTTAGGTATGACTGTGAGAGTGAATGGTTGTCTATCGCTCTGTGTTGGCCCTGCGATGGACTGGCGATCTGTCCAGGGTGTACCCTGCCTCTCGCCCAAAGATGCTGGGATAGGCTCCAGCCCCCCCCCCCCCCCCCGCGACCCAAAAAGGATTAAGCGGAAGAAGATGGATGGATGGATGAAACTCAGCATTGCCCCCGCCCGTGCACCAGATCGTGACACACCTGGTTAAATTAAACCCTGATATGAGCAACAAAACACAGACACAGTTTTGTCCCATTCCTCAATGGAGTTTGAGGAAACCCAATATCATTCTGGATCTGAGCCAAAACAAGAGGGCACTCACTCAAAAGTGGACCAGCAGTAGATCTTAGACATAAAATGCCGTTTTCCTTGGCATATTTCCATATACTCGAATGGATCTAAAGTAGATGGCTCAGTGTCAGCTGCAGTTGTCACCAGGCACAATGAGCATGGTTTGCGGATTCCCAAACAATGTTCAGTTTTTACAACAGAGGCTCGTGCTTTGCTTCTAGCATTGGAACACATTGAAAGAACCAAACAACAGAGCTCCTTAATTTTTACTGATTCCAGGTCCTGCCTTCAGGTGCTAGGGTTTTTAAAGACTGATCACCTCATTATTATTCAGATTTTAGAGAAGCTAGGTTTTTTACAGAAACACAATTTTAATATCATCTTCAGTTGGATCCTCAGCCATGTTGGCCTGTCAGGTAAAGAGCAGGCAGACAATGCTGCCAAGAGAGCCCTTAGCCCTAAGGAGGCGTACACCTCATCACCACTCCCCCCACTCGGGAGATCGGATCACAACTTGGTTCTTCTCCGGCTGGTGTACAGACCCCTAGTGCACAGACAACCTCCGGCCATGCGCACAGTGAAGTTATGGTCTGAGGAGGCAATGGACGCTCTAAAGGGCTGTTTTGAAACCACCGACTGGGAGCAGCTCTGCGATCCACATGACATCGATGGCCTCACTCACACCATCACGGACTACATCAGCTTCTGTGTGGACAACACGGTTCCCACCAAGACCATACGGTGTTGCTCGAACAACAAACCCTGGATCAACCCTGAGATAAAAAACACTTCTGAGAGAGAAGAAGAGGATCTTCAGGTCGGGGAACAGGGAGATGCTGAAGTCCGTACAGAGGGAGCTGAGGAGGAAGATCAGAGAAGGCAAGGACGGCTTCAGGAAGAAGATGGAGGACAAGCTGCAACAGAGCGACATCAGCGGGGTCTGGAGAAACCTTAAAACCATCTCTGGGCTCCAGAATACCTCCCCCCAGGCCACGGGGGGCAGGGAGTGGGCGAACAATCTGAATCTGTTTTTTTTTTTTTAATAGGTTTGACCAACAGCCCTCCCCCCCCCCCGACTGCACAACAACCACTGCTGCCACTGAAGACATCAAGTCTTGCTGCCCACTCCCCACTCCACCATCACCCCCCCACTCCCAACACACAGCCCCCCAACCTGACCCTCACTAAGACCCAGGTGAGGACGGAGCTGAGGAAGATCAAGGTGAGGAAGGCGTCGGGACCGGATGGCATCAGTGCAAAGCTCCTCAAATCCTGTGCAGACCAGCTGTGTGGGATTGTGGAGCACATCTTCAACCTGAGCCTGAAGCTGGGGAGGGTACCACAGTTGTGGAAAACATCTTGTGTGGTACCTGTACCAAAGACTTCCCACCCCAAAGATCTGAACAGCTACAGAACAGTGGCCCTGACGTCCCACATGATGAAGACCCTGGAGAGACTGCTCCTTGCTCACCTCCGCCCCCTGGTGGGACCAGCGATGGATCCACTCCAGTTCGCCTACCAGCATGGTATTGGGGTGGAGGATGCAGTCATCTTCCTCCTTCACTGTTCTCTGTTCCACCTGGAGAAGCCCGGGAATGCGGTGAGGATCATGTTCTTTGACTTCTCCAGTGCTTTCAACACCATCCAACCGATGATCCTGAAGGACAAGCTGCTGTGTGCAGGGGTGGACCAGCACCTGTCATCATGGATCCTGGACTACCTCACAAACCGGCCACAGTTTGTGAGAACCCGGGACTGTGTGTCCGACACGATCATCGGTAGCACGGGGGCCCCCCAGGGAACGGTTTTGGCTCCCTTCCTGTTCACCCTTTATACTGCAGACTTCTCACACAACACAACACACTGCCATCTACAGAAGTTCTCTGACGACTCTGCGATCGTTGGCCTCATCTCTAACGGAGATGAAGCTGAGTACAGAGAGCTTATCCAGGACTTTGTGGACTGGTGCCATCGGAACTGCCTCCAGATCAACGTGAGGAAAACTAAGGAGCTGGTGGTGGACTGCCGCAGGCAAGGACAACCCCTCACAGCACCAGTAAACATCCAGGGAACAGACATTGAGATGGTGACATCCTACAAGTACCTGGGTGTTCATCTGAACAATAAACTAGACTGGTCACACAATACTGACGCACTCTACAAGAAGGGACAGCGCAGGCTGTTCCTACTGAGGAGACTCAGGTCTTCTGGTGTACAAGGGGCGCTGCTGAAGACATTCTACAACACGGTGGTGGCATCAGCCATCACTTTTGGAGTGGTCTGCTGGGGCAGTAGCATTACAGCAGCTGATAGGAAGAGACTGAACAAACTGATCAAGAAAGCTAGCTCTGTCCTGGGGCAGCGCCTTGACCAAGTGGAGGAGATGGGAGGGAGAAGGATTTTTTTAGATTTTAGATTTAGATTTAGTATACTTTATTGATCCACAGAGGGGAAATTGAGGGTATCCACCACCTGGATTGATGAAGCAGCCACGATACGGCGCTATCCCTTAACCATTCACACACACACACTCACACCTAGGGCCACTTTAGAGTCTCCAATTAACCTAACCTGCATATTTTTGGCATGTGGGAGGAAACCGGAGAAATCCCGGAGTAAACCCACGCAAACACGGGGAGAACATGCAAACTCCACACAGATCACTGTTGGTCGGGGGCTGGGATCGAACCCACGATCCCACGATCCCCACAATCCCACAGCCAAGGGTAAACTGTGCTGCCGCAGTGCTTACCACTGCGCCACCGTGCAGGATGGTGGCTAAACTGTCATCTCTGCTGGAGTCCGAGTTCCACCCTATGCAGGACACACTGAATGCACTAAGAAGCTCATTTAGCAGCAGACTACATCATCCTAGGTGCACAGCCGAGAGGTTTCGCAGGTCCTTCCTACCAACGGCTGTCAGACTGTATAACCTAAGCAGGGCTGCTCGCAGAGATAGCAAAAAGACGTGACAACCTAATAGTATTGAATGCAAAAGACGCAATAGACTTACACAATGGTCCCCTCCGGTATACAACTAGGAAAATACCGGTCGCTATGGAGGGTGAGAATATGTATGGGTACATAATCATACCATGTAGGATAACTAAGTAGACGGTTATGCTGTTTCATTCCATCTAGCTATAATGCTCCGCACTGTGTGTTTATATATTTACATATTTATTCCATCTCGCTGCAATGCTCCGCACCGTGTGTCTATATATTTATGTTTATATGTACATATGTATACTCACTGCTCTTGTTTTTCTTGCCTTCTGATTCTTGCTCTGAGTGTTGCTATCCCTGTGCTGTTGCAATCCTGGAATTTCCCTATTGTGGGACTAATAAAGGCTTATCTTATCTTATCTTACCCAAGAAGTCACTCAATACCAGATTCCAGCCTCAGACATCAGACCTCTAATAACCTCCTATATTTTAAAGAAGTGGCAGACTGAATGGGACACGTACTGCAAATAAATTGCATGATATTAAACCTGCCTTAAGTCATAGACACTTGCATCAATTTCAAAACCGACATGATGAGGTAGTGTACACTAGATGCCGTATTGGCCACTCAAGACTTACGCACAGCTTTTTATTAAAAGGTGAAGCCCCACCATCTTGTCAGTTCTGCGGAGTTTTTTCTAATCAATAGAGCACATTTTACTTGACTGTCCTGCTCTCATGACAACAAGACAACGTTTTTATCCTCAAAAGTAACTGAAAGATATTTTTAATAAGGCGCAACCAAAGAAAGTTTTTGGGTTTTTAGCACATGTGCATCTGAAGCATCTTATTTAATTTTTCTATTTTACTGTATCTACATATCTATCTTGCTCTATTTATCTATCTGTCCATCTACTTATTTATTCTTTCATTTATCATCCTATCTCTATATAATTTTTAACTCAATTTTCTTTGCCATGAAACAGCCATAGATGCTTACATGGCACTAAACAAGAACACTCACTCACTCACTCTTCTTAAATACCCTCCACTAAAAGACTCTGTAAAACCCAGAATTGAGTGTAAGTAATCCCCAGTTATCTGACATATAGTGTCGTGGACTTTTTCAGAGAAGAAAGGTAAATTAAGGCCATTACTCTAAAGTATTTTGGTGTCATTAATCAGAGGCTGTAGAACGGGATCAAAGCCATATTTTTTTCACATCTTCAATATGAAACAGAGCAATCAAATGAATGTTCATCAGAGTTGAGTTGAACTTTGGTGACATATTTCTGAGGATAAAAGAGCACTAGGGGTTTAATGGTACGCTAAAATCATGGTTCGGTACGTACCTTGGTTTTAAGGTCACAGTTTGGTTCATTTTCGGTACAGTAAGGAAACAAAATGCAAAACATAAAACTGCTTATCTTTTGTGTAAGCGGGAACGACTTTGACAAAAAAAACAAAACAAAACTGCAATCTGCCAACAGTAAATTCTCGAATAAATAAAACATATACAATAAAACAAATAAATTTTCTTTTTAGCAACTGAATGATGCAGACAAGTGCAACAATAGAAGTTTGAATAGTTTTTTATTTTTAGGAAATTAAAGTTCCTTATTGCCTGAAGCAGTGATTTAAGCAGGGTGCTCTGATATGTTCAGGTTTCCGTGGGAAACTAATTATCTAATTTCCCTTGTTAATTGGTCAGAAAAATTGCAAATAATTTGTCATTGTTGTGTATAGGTTCTGAAGGCACTCATGCACAGCAACTACCAAATTATTTAGAATTTTTTGACAATTAAGAAGTTAAATTAAATAATGTCCCACAAAAATCTGAACATACCAGGGCACTCTTGAAAAACACTGGCCTAAAGTGCAGCATTAACAGATTTAGCTTTTTCTTTAAAGGATGGAATTATTTTCTGGCTGAAATGGGCACAACAAGGAACTTCATACCAGGGCTCAGTTAGCTTCAGCAGGTGTTTAAACGCGGTGTTCTCAACAACTGGATATGACCTTAGAGCCACTGCTATAAAAACACCAGTGGCATTTGTTATTACTTTGGCTTGATCTGAAAAGCCCTGGAGAGGCTGTTTAAATGCTGCTGGAAGCTGCACTTGTACTGTGCTAGTTTTTTTTTTTTTTTTTTTTTTTTTTTTTTTTTTTTTTGTGCTGCACGTTCAAGTGGTGCTGTTTCAAATAAGCTAACAAGTTCAACATACTGCCAAAAGCATATGCGATGCTGTTTTCATCTTATTCACTTGCCTTTATTCGTTCACATATTTCACCAGAAAGCCAAAGTGTTCTCAGACAAGAAACTTGTGAAGAGGGTCTTCAAGCTCTGGCTTCTCTGTACAGCCAGCCATGACGTTCCCTGGGCTGCAGTGTTTGTTTACATGTACAGTGCAAGAGAGTTCCTGTCTGTTACTCAACATGGTCCATGTGGAACCTCAGTACGCCTCTGCACCGAAAAGAAAGTGCCGTACCAAAAAATACGAATACATATACCATTACACCCCTAAAGAGCACCTACTTTATTCAACGGCTTTATTATCATGTGCACAGTTAAGAAATGCAACATTTAATGAGCAATGAAGCTTTATGAACACCATGTTTTGAACCCAATGGGTTAGCAGATTCAAAGTCATCAAAATACATCTGAATTTGTAAAGAAGTCTGTTGTTAAAAGAAAAGTGGATGTGTCTTAAAGTAACTTCCATCGCAAAAGTCTTCATATCTGTCTGACTTTGGTACACAAGGTTCTCCAAACAGTTTACAAATATCAGAATTGTCGCATATATTGAGCAGGTCTGAGTTAAACTTAAATGAATCATGGGTTGGAAACAACGCATGCAACAGACTGCAATTACTCCTCCACCTGCGCCTTTGCTTACTCCCTCTCCAAATCATATGAAAGAACTTAGGCTGCAGTTTTATGCTGAGTGCTGTCAATTATCAATAATTAGCATTACCATACTTTAACCAGCCGCTTTGACACTGGAACTATAGTGGTCTGGCTATTCATTTGGGTCAGTTAGTGATGGATATTTGTCAGTCCCACCAGGATTTTGCAGGATGTCTTTATGATTGTTGCGGCCCAAAAAGCCTGAATTTGCGGGAACTTTTTAAAAAAAGTTGCAATAAACTTTGTGCCACAGTTTCATTGTGTCCACAATTCCGTCGTGCTGTACAACTGTACAATGACAGCTAAGCCTATTCTATTCTAAAAGTTGCGATGTTTTGAGTTTTTTGCACTAAAAATTGTGGGAAGAATTACCAGTTTTAAAGCAGATGCTTTTGTCCATCGTTTACTGCAGTGATATTCTATATAACACCACAAGAAAACCACAGGATTGTCAAAATGTTCCTATTAAACAGTGATTTGTAAATTAACCAGAAACTTCTGCTATACAGAAAAACTCTTTTGTGCAACAGCAAATACAGACTTTAACACAACATCCATTACAACAGCTAAATTGCACTGAACGCATGTTAAAGAGTAGAGATTTGTAAATTATTGGCAGCACCTTGAAAACTTCCTAACTGCAACAGTCCCCAAGAAATAACTTATTCTGTTGCTCTGTATTGTCTATCAAAGTCTGTGTTTTTCTGAAAAAGATTACAGACAATATTCTTTTTCTTTCCATGACTAACTCCTACCTGTCTGTCTATCTGCTGTGCATCTTGACACACACGTGTCTCATCAGATACTCAGATGTCATTTACTGGGAGTCCTACTGGGGAAACGGGGAGCGGGGGGTGCACATTGGTCCATGCCCAGACCAGATTTTTTTTAATCCTTCATAATAAACACCTCAATTTAAAACAAACAAACAAAAAAACTACATTTTTTGTTTACTTGTCTTATCTTTCTCTAATATTTAAATTTGTTCGATGATCTGAAACATTTCAGCGTGACAAACACAAAAATCACAAAAACATGAGAAATCGGGAAGGGGGCAAACAATTTTTCAAACCACTGTGTGTATATACCATCATCATCATGATGATCATAGCAGTCTGTTGGGGGCGACAATGACTGTTTCATTTAGATCTGATCAGATTCCTCCATGCAGCCCTGTCCTTCGCCTTCTGCTGCCAGGAACTCTTGACCTTGTTAACCCGGGCGACGTCCGAGCCGGTATGAGTTGCTTTCTGACCATTTCATGAAACTGCTTGCAAAGCATTTGAGTACCGCTAGCTTTTGCTGGACTAGTGGCAGATTCTTGGTAGACAGAGGTATTATCAGTGGCAAGGACAGGCCAAGACAAACTGACTCCTGTATCTGTTGCAGTGACTGACCAGATGATAAGTTTGTTTATCTCTGCTCTTTGTGTAGTGCATGTCACGATGCACTGACTGGCAAAAGTCCACCACAGACTTTTTTTTTTTTTTTGTTACTTATTTGTACCCATAGGTAGATTTGGTTTGCAGTCTGGTGACAAGCCACCGGCTGCTGGTCGCTGCGTGCACGAGCGCCCTAAACCTACGTGTTTTTGGTATGCGGGAGGAAACCGGAGAAATCCCGGAGTAAACCCGTGCAACACGGGGAGAACATGCAAACTCCACACAGCTCACTGTTGGTCGGGGGCTGGGATCGAACCCACGATCTCATGATCCCCGCGATCCCCCGGCCGAGGGTAAAACTGTGCTGCCACAGTGCTAAACCACTGCGCCACCGTGCAGCCAATGGCAATGCCAGGATGTCCAGTCTCACCCCGTGTAACTGGGAGTGGTCAACCACAGACCTGTGACAGATATTGTTTTTAGTTCTGCCAGGATGCCCAGTTTCACCCTCCACACCCTCGGAAGTGGGGGGGGTTGCTGGTTGAGTCGCCGACGGCCCGACCCATGAGACAGGTAGTACCGGTTTTCATGGTTATCCGGTAGCAAGCAAACCAGTGCCTGAGCTGACACGAGTGTATATATATATATATATATATATATATATATATATATATATATATGTATATATATACACACACACACACACACACACACATACACACACACACACACATGTACACACATACATACATATACAGCGGGGCAAAAAAGTATTTAGTCAGCCACCAATTGTGCAAGTTCTCCCACTTAAAAGATGGGAGAGGTCTCCAATTTTCATCATAGGTAGACCTCAACTATGAGAGACAAAATGAGAAAAAAAATCCAGAAAATCACACTGAAGGATTTTTAATGAATTAATTGGTAAATTCCTCAGTAAAATAAGTATTTGGTCACCTACAAACAAACAAGATTTTCTGGCTCTCAGAGACCTGTAACTTCTTCTTTAAGAGGCTCCTCTGTCCTCCACTCGTTACCTGTATTAATGGCACCTGTTTGAACTCGTTATCAGTATAAAAGACACCTGTCCACAACCTCAAACAGTCAGACTCCAAACTCCACTATGGCCAAGACCAAAGAGCTGTCAAAGGACACCAGAAACAAAATTGTAGACCTGCACCAGGCTGGGAAGACTGAATCTGCAATAGGTAAGCAGCTTGGTGTGAAGAAATCAACTGTGGGAACAATTATTAGAAAATGGAAGACATACAAGACCACTGATAATCTCCCTCGATCTGGGGCTCCACGCAAGATCTCACCCCGTGGGGTCAAAATTATCACGAGAACGGTGAGCAAAAATACCAGAACCACATGGGGGGACCTAGTGGATGACCTGCAGAGAGCTGGGACCAAAGTAACAAAGGCTACATCAGTAACACACTACGCCGCCAGGGACTCAAATCCTGCAGTGCCAGACGTGTCCCCCTGCTTAAGCCAGTACATGTCTAGGTCCGTCTGAAGTTTGCTAGAGAGCATTTGGATGATCCAGAAGAGAATTGGGAGAATGTCATATGGTCAGATGAAACCAAAATAGAACTTTTTGGTAAAAACTCAACTTGTCGTGTTTGGAGGAGAAAGAACACCATACCTACTGTGAAGCATGGGGGTGGAAACATCATACTTTGGGGCTGTTTTTCTGCAAAGGGACCAGGATGACTGATTCTTGTAAAGGAAAGAATGAATGGGGCCATGTATCATGAGATTTTGAGTGAAAACCTCTTTCCACCAGCAAGGGCATTGAAGATGAAACGTGGCTGGGTCTTTCAGCATGGTAATGATCCCAAACACACTGCCCAGACAACGAAGGAGTGGCTTTGTAAGAAGCATTTCAAGGTCCTGGAGTGGCCTAGCCAGTGTCCGGATCTCAACCCCATAGCAAATCTTTGGAGGGAGTTGAAAGTCCGTGTTGCCCAGCGACAGCCCCAAAACATCATTGCTCTAGAGGAGATCTGCATGGAGGAATGGGCCACAATACCAGCAACAGTGTGTGAAAACCTTGTGAAAACTTACAGAAAATGTTTGACCTCTGTCATTGCCAACAAAGGGTATATAACAAAGTACTGAGATGAACTTTTGTTATTGACCAAATACTTATCTTACTGACGAATTTACCAATTAATTCATTAAAAATCCTTCAATGTGATTTTCTGGATTTTTTTTTTCTTATTTTGTCTCTCATAGTTGAGGTATACCTATGATGAAAAATGGAGACCTCTCTCATCTTTTAAGTGGGAGAACTCACACAATTGGTGGCTGACTAAATACTTTTTTACCCCACTGTATATACATATATATGGCTTCTTTGGCCCATACAAGTGAAGGCCAAAGAAGGCTGCCTCACAGCTGCCAGCCAGAAAACAGTGGCTACAGGTATGGGGAAAAACTAGGAAACATAGAAACTACAGGAACACTCAAAAGATAACAATACACAAAATACACAGATGAACTTGACACACAGAATGGTCAGAACCAAGCCCGAAGGACAACACGGCTCGGTTCGTGACACACACACACACACACACACACACACACACACACACACACACACACACACACACACACACACACAGTGGTGGGAAAAAGTGTTTGCCCCATTCCTGATTTCTAATTTTTTTTGTATGTTTATCACACTTAATATTTCAGATCATCAAACAAATTTAAATATTAGACAAAGATTACACAAGTAAACACAAGACACAGTTTTTAAATGAAGGTGTTTATTTATTGAGGGTAAAAAAAAAAAATCCAAACCTACATGGCCCTGTGTGAAAAAGTGATAGCCCCCTGAACCTATTAAATGGTTGGGCCACCCTTAGCAGCAACAACTGCAATCAAGCGTTTGCGATAACTGACAATGAGTCTTTTACAGCACTGTGGAAGAATTTTGGCCCACTCATCTTTGCAGAATTGTTGTAATTCAGCCACATTGGAGGGTTTTTGAGCATGAACCGCCTTTTTAAGGTCATGCCACAACATCTCTATCAGATTCTAGTCAGGACTTTGACTAGTCCACTCCAAAGTCTTCATTTTGTTTTTCTCTCACAGACAGACAGACAGACAGACAGACAGAGAAAGAGATTTTTAAAAGGTCTTTAATAAACACATTTTTCCATCATTCAGTACAATACCATACTATATTAAAAGAAGGATTATTACCCCCAAAAATGCCCGAACAAAAGCTGCCCACCACAGACTAAACAAAGGACATCCTCAAGGGACCAGAGGGTCCTAAAACCTTCCACATTCCCATTCCCCATAAAAAAAACAACCCCCCCCCCTCAAAATCCAGCCTGATTCTGGCTTTAAGTAGCCACACAAATAAAATTTTGACATCAACATCATTCTCAACATTCTCAAGTTTTCTTCTCCGGCTTACATAGATAGCCAACTTTGCCTGCCCTAAAAAAACGTTCAGTTGCTGACACTTCTGTTTAAATGATGATTGTACATAAAACCACAAATGAAAACCTGCTGGGAGAAAACTTCCTTAAAGCTGTGAAAAAGTTCTGTGAGTAGTTCAAAGAGACCATTTAGATGCTGACATTCAGTAAAACAATGAAAAACTGTCTCTCTAGAGGAACAGAAAACACTCTGATCACTGACACTGCTGTTAATCACAGAGACAAAAACACTGACAGCTATAGTGCCACGCAGGACCCTCCACTGTAAATCTCCATGCTTCTTAGGAAGAGGAGGTTTATAAAAAGCCCTCCAGGCAGGCCGATGCCCTTTTTCCAGTCTAAAGTAGGCCCTCCATGGAGTGTCCACACAGGTGTTCAATCTGTCCTTGTTGAGTGCCATCACCACAAGTCTGTACAGCGCCTTACCATTGGCTCCTCCAAAGTCCACACCAGTGGGAGCAGAAAAAGCCAGTAAGGAGCTAGGAGAAACGTCAAAGTCCATATGAAGTGTGAGGGAGGGAAAAGGGTTCATGCTTTCTGGCCGCAGTGTGCCTTTGCTAAAGTCCATGAGTAGAGAGTGCTCAAGTCCATGAAGCTCCTGTTTCTAGTGTGAAAGAAGACCACCAATGAAACGATTTGATCTAAAACCAAGACATGCTGCTAACGCTGAGGAATTGTTGAGGACAGGACCAGCCAGTTCCACCACTTGCTTCAAAGTGAGAACATTCCTGGAACGTAGCCTATCAAAGAAGGTCCTTCCAACTCCTGGCAGGACACCAAGACGACCACCAAAACCAAGCGCCCCCCTCAACAACCAGTGGAGGGAGTTGCATGGCCCTATCTGTTTTTTAAAGAGTCCACACTGAAAACAGACTGTGGTAAAAACTGGGTAAAGACGGTGCTCTAGAGTTCTTAAAATCCATTAAAAACACAGGGAGGTCTAGCCCAATCCTAAGGACTCTCTGTAATATAACACAGGCCAAAGGTCATGTAGCAGCATATGCAGATTCAGTTCCACTCACATATCTCCGAAGGTAGAATATTTTCTCATTATTTGGGATGTTCTTTTGGTCAATCAGTGCTTGAAATGAAAGTTTCCAGTCACTGTACCTTAAGGGATCCCCACTAAACACTGCAGGTTAAGGAACAGGGATATGACTAGCACTTAGTGCACTTGCTAGCACTTTAACAAGGTCTGATGTACCATCACTTGGAGAGATAGCTGCAGCTTGGGGTAAAACTTGTTCCAGCAGAGATGGGAAACTTACATGATTATCGTCTTTAACTTCTGTGTTGATCTTTGTTACAACATCTTTGGGCTCCTCTGTTACACTCATCTGGTCATACACCTGCATCCTTGCTTGTGCTGCCTTGAGATCTTTGACCTTTTCCAGGTGCTGTACCTTTCTTTTCTTTTCATCAAGAGTTCTTTGCAGAGCTGCATACTCTTCTTCTTGTTGAGCTTTTAACTTGGCTTCATCTGCTTCTCTTTGCATTCTTAATCTGATTTCCTCTGCCTCTCTTTCTAAGCGCATTTGTTTGACTAATACGTTTAATACGATTTATTGCTGTTCCTTTTCTTGTTCTTGTAATACTATCAGAACAGCTTGACTTGCAGCTGCTTCTGCTGCAGTTTCTTGATGTTTTACAGAGGATCTATTTGAATGCTCAGATGTGTTCTTAGTTGTGTTAAAGGAGCTTGACTTTTTGCTTGTTGTCTGAAAGAGGGAACCTGCTTCTCGCCAATCTTGTTCCTCTTCCTCTTTTCCATCCAATCGATTGGTTACTCTTTTTACAATGAACCCTGAGATCTCCGTACACAGATCTACTCTGCGACATGTCTTCTGATCTGGTGGGGTAAGCTTGCATAACTCATCATAAACCTTCGTGACATTCAATTCAATTCAGTTCGATTCAATTCATTCATTCATTCATTCATCTTCTTCCGCTTAATCCTTTTTGGGTCGCGGGGGGGCTGGAGCCTATCCCAGCAATTCAACTTTATTTATATAGCACCATTTCACAGTAACAGTCATCTCATAGCACTTTCAACTGTAGGGGAAACCCCCACAATTGCAGAAAGACCCCAGCAATCAGGCGATCCCCTATGAGCAAGTGCTTTGTAACCCAGTGTTAAAAACGTAGATGGAATTATGAATGTCGATACTGCTTTAAGAAGAAGGGGGGACACTCATTTCACAATGGGAATAGATATTTTGAAGATGAGTATATAAATACAATATATGTTAATAAATAGTTAGGAACATTATCTGGAAAGTTTTGATAACGTTCCCGATATTTTCATTTGGTATACTGAGCAACAAATGGCTGCGTCGTTTGTTTGGCAGCAACAGCCAATGGGGTCACGCCAGCCAATGGGGTCACGCATTCCCTCGCTCGGTCTGTGTGTAATATGCAGAACGCTGTCAGACACTGCCGAGACACGACCGAGAGAACGCGATTCCTCATGGAGACAACGAGCTAACGTGTTAATAGCAGCATTTACTTGGACAAAACTTGAGATTGATTGGGATCCAAAGGCTGTTAACGCCATTGAGCGCGGGAACCCCATTACGCATGTGTCACTTAGCATTGTCAGGTTTTTTTTCTTTGAACTGGTTTGACCAGAACATGGACTCTCCAGATCTGGATGGCGAGCTGAAGCCCGAACCCTATTAACGGCTAGAGGTGATTCAACAGGTCACCTGGAACGGACACTAGAGAACTGTGAATCTTGTAAATATATTTTGGGGTATGATTGTGACAAGTGTGTGTTTTTTTATTAAATGTACATATTTGTAAATAATACATATTTGTAAAAAGAAATATATAAAGTTGCAAGTTCTATATATTGGTGTGGTGTCATCTGTTGTTACGCCCTCCAGGCTCCTACGAACCTAAGGTCTACCTGAGCTGGCCCAATTATCCCTTTTGCCCAGGTAGAAAAGTTAAGGTAACTACATTGCCATAACACACCACTACCAAAAAGGGTACTACACCTAAAGTAAGTAGGTGTAGTGGGTTACACACAAAAAATCTGGTGAACGCAGCCAGGAGCCTGGAGCGTTGCACAACAGATGTGGATTCTGTTTTGACCCCTGACTAAATATATACTATCAAAATGGATTTCGTGAAAAAACATGGTGATAAAGTCCCTAATGCAGTCATTGTCAGTGGTGTTGTTGATAAAGAAAGAGACACAGACATTTTTGAGTTTCTAGAGCAACATGGCACTATCCGTAGGGTGCTTAGCATTAATGATAACTCATCTGACTTTGACAAAAGTCATATTGTAGAGTTTGAGTCTGGATTAACCATTGAAGCATTAGCACCCACATTGCCGTGCTCCTTTCCATCCACTGACAATCCTGAGGGTAAGTACTGCATTCAAGCTCTAACTGATGTCTACACTAAAACTGTAGGGGGCAGTGTTACTGAGGCTTATCTTAGCAACCTGAGGGGTTTAGCTAAGCTAAGTGGAAAAGGTTTTGAAGAGGTGTTGCAGGAGGTCATGTCCCCAATAGGGAAGTCTATTGAAGCTGCTGAGACAGCTGAAACGGTCTCTGCTGACGCTGATCCTGCTTCCCCTACTGTAGAACCCACACAAAGTGGAGTCTCTCCTCCACTCCAAGCTGAAGTGCCTCGCACCCCTAGAACCACTCAAGCACTCTTCCAAAGCCCTCTTAGACCAAACTTGACACCTCAAATGTTGAGTCCAGCTGATTTTAACCCACCCGAGGTTCAGAAAATCGTAGTCGAGCATGTCATTAAACATGCAGAGAAGCCGTCAAATGCCCATTCCTCTTGGAGAATCAGAGCTTTCTCTGGCAAAACGCCAAGACCATATACTGAAGCTGATTATGAAACATGGCGTTCACATGTTGACCTGATGATGGAAGATACTTCTTTGTCTGACTTGGAAAAATCTCCCAGGATCCTTGAAAGTCTTCTAGCTCCTGCGTCTGATGTTATTCGCTCTCTTGGGTCTGAAGCCACCTCTGCCGACTATCTTAAGCTTTTGGACTCAGCTTTCGGGACTGTTGAAGACGGTGAGGAACTGCTTGTGCGATTCATGAACACTTTCCAAGATTATGGAGAAAAACCCTCTGCATCTTTTGCAGGTGGCACTCAATCTCACAGTGCGTAGAGGCGGTCTAGAGCCACAAGAAGTGAACAAACAGCTTCTCAAGCAGTTTAACAGAGGCTGTTGGGATGACCATCTGCTAAAAGAGCTACAGCTGGAACTAAAAGATAAACATCCACCTGCGTATGCAGAGTTATTGCTTCACCTTTGCACTGCTGAAAACAGACAAGAAGTTAAAAACACCCTCATGAAAAAACACTTGGGTGCCACAAAACCAAAAGCAGCCTCCTACGAACAAACAGTCACCGAAACAAGTACAAATAGTAAAGTGGAGTCGGACAGTCTGAAAGAACTGAAAAAGCAAGTCGCTGATCTAAAAAGCCAATTAGCTGCTGTCGTGAAACAAAAGAAACAAGCACCACCAAAGAAAGACCCAACTAAGAAATCTGAAAATAAAAAACCTGACCATGACAAACCTGAAAACTTACCTTCATCCAGCCGTCCCAGTACTAGGCCCAAACCATGGTATTGCTTCCACTGTGGCGAAGATGGGCATATTGTAGCCACTTGTAAGTCAGAGCCAAACCCTGCACCTGTAGCTGCAAAATGCAAAGAATTAAGAGTAAAAAGGCAGATTTGGGACAGTCAGAACCCCCAATCTTCTTTAAAACTGAAGTCTACCCCTGTTGCGGGACAAACAGAGGCTAGTTCAGAGATGACCCGTCCCAAACCAAAAGCTCCATTCAAGACACGTGCTAAACTAAAGTCACACTCCAAAACAGACCCCTTTAACTTTCCTAAAGGTCTAATTGGTACAAAAAGTACAGCACAAGTGAAAGTGAATGGCTGTACTGTGAGCTGTTTGTTAGATACAGGCTCCCAGGTGACTACTGTCCCTGGGTCCTATTACAGACAGTACTTATCCAACCATGAGATTAAGCCACTTTTTGAGCTGTTAGAAGTGGAGGGAGCTAACGGTCAGAGTGTACCTTACTTAGGCTACATTGAAATGCATGTCACTTTCCCAAAAGACTTTCTTGGTATTGAAGCCGAAGTGCCAACACTTGCCTTAGTGGTTCCTGATGTATGTGCAGCTGATCACTCCTTAGTGTTAATAGGGACAAACACATTAGATGTACTTTACGAGTTGTACTCTGATGCATGTTCTGAACTACAGCCAACCATGTCACTTGGTTATAAGGCAGTGTTAAAAGTCCTTGAGCTACGGCACAGACAGTCTAAAGACACTAGCCTTGGTTTAGTGACCATGCGCAACAAAGAGCTACAGTTAGTTCCTGCAGGCCAAACAGTTGTTTTAGATGGCGCTGTAGCTGTGTCAGCCGGCAACAGTGAAAATTCTGTCTTGTTAGAACACCCGTTAATGTCAGCCTTACCTGGTGGTATCCTAGTAAAACCATGTCTCATAGACTTACCTGAAAGAGCACCTTACCTTGTTCCAGTTGTACTTACCAATGAATCGAACATGACGTGACAATCCCTCAGAAGTGTGTCATTGGAGAAATTTGTGCATATCAATGAGTCCTACCACAAGAACACTCCGTGAAAGTTACAAAGCCCAAAACTGAACAAAAGTCTACTCTGAAGTTCAACTTTGACTCTTCCCCCATTAGCGCTGAATGGAAAGAGCGCCTAACAGAAAAACTCAGTCAAATGCCTTAAGTATTTGCACAAAACGATCTTGACTTTGGCAAAATGGATCAAGTGAAACACACAATCAAATTATCAGATGAAACACCGTTCAAACACAGAGCACGTCCCATACACCCAAATGACCTGGAAGCGGTCCATAAGCATCTCAAAGAACTCCAACAAGCAGGCGTGATAAGAGAGTCCACTTCCCCATTTTCTTCGCCTATTGTAGTGGTGCGAAAGAAAAATGGCGATGTCCGCCTTTGTATTGATTATAGGAAGCTTAACATGCAGACTGTAAAAGATGCTTACGCCCTCCACAACTTGGAAGAAACATTTTCCACCTTGACCGGTTCGCAGTGGTTCTCCGTCCTCGATTTAAAGTCGGGGTACTACCAAATTGAGGTAGAGGAGCTGGACAAAACAAAGATGGCGTTTGTATGTCCCATGGGCTTTTGGGAATTCAACAGAATGCCCCAAGGTATTATAAACGCCCCCAGCACGTTCCAGCGCCTCATGGAGAAATGCATGGGCGACATGAATCTGCATGAGGTGATTGTGTTCCTCGATGACATCATTGTATTCTCCAAGACGCCCGAAGAACATGAGGCTTGCTTAATGAAAGTTCTTAATCGCCTAAAAGAGTACGGGCTTAAACTCTACCCTGAGAAATGCTGATTTTTTCAAACTTCTGTCAGATACCTCGGTCACATTGTGTCCAGTAAAGGAGTTGAAACCAACCCCAAAAAAGTGAAAGCCCTAAGTACCTGGCCTGTGCCCCGTGATCTCAAACAGCTCCACTCGTTCTTAGGCTTTTCAGGGTACTATAGGCGGTTCATTAAGAACTATTCCAGCATCGTTAAGCCCCTCACTGACTTAACATCAGGCTACCCTCCTTTGTGCAAAAGCACAAAGCCCAAAGCTAAGCCTGCCCAGTCCCATGACCCAAAGACACCGTTTGGCGAGCGATGGACTTCTTCCTGTGATCTTGCATTCAAAACCATCATTGAAAAACTCAGTACTGCGCCTGTCCTGGGTTTCGCTGACCCTCAGTTGCCATATACACTCCATACTGATGCCAGCACTACAGGGCTTGGCGCCGCCCTCTATCAAGAGCAGGAGGGCCAGACTAAGGTCATAGCTTATGCAAGCCGGGGGTTGTCTAGAAGGGAGTCCTGTTACCCCGCCCATAAATTAGAATTTTTGGCTCTAAAGTGGGCAGTAATGGAGAAGTTCGCAGACTATTTATATGGCAATCATTTTACTGTCGTGACAGACAGTAACCCCCTGACATACATTTTGACTACTGCTAAGATGGATGTCATGAGTTATAGGTGGCTAGCTGCTCTGTCGACGTTTAACTTTAAGCTCCAATACAGAGCAGGCAAGCTTAACTCAGATGCAGACGGCCTCTCTAGACGGCCACATGGCGAGTTATTTAATGACGCAGTGTCCCAAAAGGAGCTCGACCGCATACAGCAGTTCACTCAAACTCACTTGTCTCTTCCTGAAAGCAGTTTGAATTCCGAGGTAGTGTCTGCTATATGTGAAAAACACCTTGTCTGTAGCTCTCCCGACAACACCTTCCCTTTGGTTCATTCATTAGCCCTCTCTGTAGCTGCCATTCCAGATGGCTATGCCGATGAAGATGGCTGTGGTGGTCTTCCAGTTGTACCCCGCATGACTCCTGAACAGATCAAAAACGAACAAAGAACTGACCCTATTTAAGAGAAGTGATTGCACAAATGGAAACTGGGCTAGAAGTTCCACCAACTTTACGAACTGAACTTCCTGACATCAACTTGTTACTCCGAGAGCTCAGTCGACTCGAAATGTGCAATAACATCCTCTACCGCACTCGTCAAGACAGAGGAAATGTTACTTACCAGCTCGTCTTACCTGAACAACTCCGCGATTCAGTCTTTCAAAGCCTCCACTGTGACATGGGCCATTTAGGCACAGAGCGTACTTTGGATCTCGCCAGAACAAGGTTCTATTGGCCTCGCATGGCGGCAGATATTGAAAAGAAGATCAAGACATGTAATCGCTGCGTAAGACGTAAAACCGCTCCAGAACGAGCTGCTCCGCTTGTCAACATCAAGTCCACCCGACCGCTCGAACTTGTCTGTATGGATTTCCTGTCCATTGAGCCCGATCAAAATAACACTAAGGATGTGCTCGTGTTAACTGATCATTTCATGAAATGCACGCTAGCCATCCCTACCAGCAATCAGAAAGCTCAGACCGTTGCAAAGGCACTTTGGGACAACTTTATCGTCCACTACGGGATACCCGAACGGTTACATAGTGATCAGGGTCCCGATTTTGAGTCCCATATCATAAAAGAACTTTGCAAAATCATGGGCATTCGCAAAATTCGGACGACACCCTATCACCCCAGAGGTAACCCGGTAGAACGTTTCAATAGAACGTTATTGAGCATGCTGGGTACTCTGGAGGAAAAGAACAAAACTCATTGGCACAACTATGTGAAACCACTTGTACATGCGTACAATTGTACAAAAACACTACTGGTTTTGCCCCGTATGAGTTAATGTTCGGTCGTCAGCCGAGATTGCCCATCGACCTTGCATTTGGGCTCCCGTTTCACAACAAAAGTTTCAAGTCACATTCCCAGTACATTGAAAAACTGAAGACAACTCTACAAGAAAGCTACAAACTAGCAACAGAAAATGCTAACACGATGGCTGAAAGAAACAAAACAAGATTTGATATGCGAGTGAAACCCTCAAAACTAGAACCAGGTGACAGAGTTTTGGTACGTGCAGTCCGCTTCAGAGGCAAACACAAACTAGCAGACAGGTGGGAAGCTGAAATCCACATTGTGGTGAGCCAAGCAGGTGACTTGCCTGTTTACACTATAAAACCTGAGACAAAAGATGGTCCTGTTCGCACCGTTCACCGCGACCTCTTGCTTCCCTGTGGTTTTCTTGCCCCTGTTGAAGAAGAACCTGTCCAACCAAAACGTGTCTGCAAACCTAAGACAAGACAGTCACCTGAACAAAGTGAGGAATGTGATAATTCAGAACCGGAAAATGAGGATTTCTATTGGTACAGAGAAGAACCAATCCAAATGCCCATAAGGCTCACTCAAGTCTATGAAATTCCCCATCCAAAGACATTCTTTAAAGGAGACATTCCTGCTAAAACTCACTTACCTGAGAATGACAACCAAATAGAAAATGTCACTTCACCTGGATGTGACAACTTACCTGGAAATGACAATTCACCTGGATGTGACAACTTACCGAATGATGGAAACCTGGAGGAAACTGAAACAAATGTGGAACAATCAAACAATGAGAATGGAACTGAAAGTGAAACCAATTTACCTGATAAAAGTACCTGTGATGAACCTGTGGAAGAAAAAAGAACCTGAAAAAGAGATCCCAAAGACTGTGAGACATTCCGAGAGGACAACCTCCCAGCCAGAAAGACTACAGTATAGTCAGTTGGGAAATCCTCTCAGAACTGTTGCCCAGTCCCTGTTTCAAGGACTAAACCTGGCTTTTACCAGAACCTTAGCAGAGTCAGATCTTAGGAATATTCCCATGAACACTGGTCATTCCGTCATTACTATCTAGCTAATCCCATGCAAAGGGACTTGCATGATTCTAAGGGGGGATAGTGTAACCCAGTGTTAAAAACGTGGATGGAATGATGAATGTCGATACCGCTTTAAGAAGAAGGGGGACACTCATTTAACAATGGGAATAGATATTTTGAAGATGAGTATATAAATACAATATATGTTCATAAATAGTTAGGAACATTATCTGGAAAGTTTTGATAACGTTCCCGATATTTTCATTTGGTATACTGAGCAACAAATGGCTGCGCCATTTGTTTGGCAGCAAAAGCCAATGGGGTCACGCCAGCTAATGGGGTCATGCGTTCCCTCGCTCGGTCTGTGTGTAATATGCAGAACGCTGTCAGACACTGCCGAGACACGACCGAGAGAACACAATTCCTCACAAAGACGACGAGCTAACGTGCTAATGGCAGCCTTTACTTGGACAAAACTTGAGATTGATTGGGATCCAAAGGCTGTTAACGCCGTTGAGCGCGGGAACCCCATTACGCATGTGTCACTTAGCATGGTCAGGTTTTTTTTCTTTGGGCTGGTTTGACCAGAACATGGATTCTCCAGATCTGGATGGCGAGCCGAAGCCTGAACCCTATTAACGACTAGAGGTGATTCAACAGGTCACCTGGAACGGACACTAGAGAACTGTGAATCTTGTAAATATATTTTGGGGTATGATTGTGACAAGTGTGTGTGTTTTTTTTATTAAATATACATATTTGTAAATTATACACATTTGTAAAAAGAAATATATATATAGTTGCAAGTTCTATATATTGGTGTGGTGTCATCTGTTGTTACACCCTCCAGGCTCCTACGAACCTAAGGCCTACCTGAGCTGGCCCAATTATCCCTTTTCTTTCTTTCAAAGGTCTTTTTATTATTATTAATTGAAGTATCAATACAATACAAAGTATTAGAAATTTTCATTTTTGTTTTAACCAAATAATGCAAAACTAGAATTTAAAGCTAACAAATGTAAATGCTTCAAAACACAAAAACCTTTAAATAAACAATAATTAAAAAAATACAAAAAAAAATACAAAGAAAAATTGTGTGTGTGAGGTGGGGGTGGGGTAAAGGGGATATGAGCTACTCAGAAACTATAATCGTGGGTCTTTCAAAGAAATCAAGAAACAGACGCCATAATTTATAGAAATTGTTTTCAGAGCCACGAACTGTATATCTGATTTTTTTCTAAATCCAAACAGGACATTATATCTTTTATCCACTGTAAATGTGAAGGGGGCGAAGAGTCTTTCCACTTCAGTAATACAGCACGTCTAGCCAATAATAATGAAAATTTGAATAGTTTTAATTTGGAATTTGGCAAGACAAGTTCTGGAGCCACACCAAAAATGGTGCATAATGGATCAGGTTTAATTTGATATTGCAGGACTTCAGAAATATTGATAAAAACAGAATGCCAAAAAATTCATCAATGCAGGGCAGGACCAATACATGTGAAGCAAAGTGCCAGGAGCGCTACCACACTTTTCACAAGTTGGGTCTATATCCGAGTAAATACGTGCTAACTTAACCTTGGACAGGTGCACCCGGTGTACAATCTTAAATTGAATAAGAGCGTGACGAGCACACATTGATGCAGTGTGAACCTGGCCAAGAATAGAGTCCCACAGTTCATCAGTAAAAGTAAAATTAAGATCTTGTTCCCAATTCAATTTAATAGCGGCCAGAGAAGAAGATTGTAAATTTGAAATTAAATTATATAAAACTGATATTACCCCCTTAGAAGTTGGTTTAACTAATAAAAAATCATCTAGAGGATTATCAGAAGGTTTTTGAGGGAATTGTTTTGTCATGGTTTGCACGTAATGTCTGACCTGGAGGAAGCGGAAAAAATGTGTAGAAGTGATGTCGAATTTAGTGGAAAGTTGAGAAAAACTTGCAAATTGACCATCAAAATATAAATCCGCAAAAGATTTTAAACCTTTTCTGTGCCATATATGAAATGCACTATCAATAGTTGATGGGGTAAATAAATGATTTGCGGCAATTGGACTTCTAATGGAGAAAAACTGAAGACCGAAATTTTTCCTGAATTGTGACCAAATTCTAAGAGACTGACGAACTACTTTATTATTACCCAGTGTAGACAAAGCAAGGGGAAGTGGTGAACCTAAAATTGCCGGTAGGGAGGTTTGATTGTCCACATGTGACTCCATAAGGATCCAAATGGGTGATTTGTGTTCCAGATAGAAATGTTTCCAATATAACATGCACCTAATATTTGCTGCCCAGTAGTAATATTGAAAGTTAGACAGAGCCATGCCACCCACTGATTTGGGTCTTTGAAGAAAAACTTTCCTCAATCTCGGATGTTTACCATTCCAAATAAATGAGGTAATCAGAGAGTCCAAAGACTTAAAAAAGGATTTAGGAATAAAAATGGGGAAACATTGAAACAAATATAAAAACTTTGGAAGTAACATCATTTTTACAGAATTGATTCTGCCAATTAAGGACAAGGATAATGGGGACCATTTGGAAAGTATTAGCTTGCACTGGTCAAATAAGGGGAGAAAATTATTTTTAAACAAGTAATTAAGTTGTTTAGTGACACATATCCCAAGATAATTAAAATGATCAATAACAACATTGAAAGGAAAATTTTCAAAATCCTGAACTTGAATCTTTTCATTAATCGGAAACAATTCACTCTTATTAAGATTAATTTTATAACCAGAAAACCTACTAAAACTATCCAAAATGTTGAGTATAGCGGGTAATGAAGTAAGTGGGTTGGAGAGAAATAGTAAAAGATCGTCAGCATAGAGTGAAACCCTATGCTCGATGCCACCCCTACGAATGCCTAGAAAGTCCCAGCTCCCACGAATTGCAATAGCTAACGGCTCAATTGCCAAGGCAAAGAGCAATGGGCTCAAAGGACAGCCTTGCCTCGTACCACGGTAAAGTCTAAAATAGTCAGAATAGCGACAATTAGTTAACACTGAAGCTAAAGGACTAGCATAGAGAAGTTTAATCCAGGAACAGAAGGAAGGACCAAAACCGAACCTCTCCAAAGTAAAAAACAAATACTCCCACTCAACCCTATCGAATGCCTTTTCAGCGTCCAAACTAATAAGACATTCAGGTATGTTGAGGTGAGGAGTATAAACAATATTAAACAACCACCGCAAGTTAAAAAAAGAATGGCGATTTTTAATGAAACCGGTTTGGTCCTGTGAAATTATAAAAGGAAGAATCTTTTCCAACCTTGAAGCTAACAACTTTGACAAAATTTTAACATCGGTATTTAACAAGGAAATAGGCCTGTAAGAAGCACAATCAACAGGATCCTTATCTTTTGTAAGCAACACAGTGATACAGGCCTGATAACATGAAGGAGGAAGTGTACTGGAGTCAAGCGACTCTGTAAAAATTTGACAAAGGAAAGGGGCAAGGTCGTCAGAGAATTTTTTGAAAAAATCAGCGGAAAACCCATCAGGTCCTGGAGATTTTCCTGACTGCATGGATGATATTGCCAGCTGAATTTCTTCTTTTGTGATGGGAGCTTCTAGAATTTGCTGAGATTCTGAAGAAATCGAAGGGATATCAATAGAATCAAAAAAAATTTCCAAATCCTTTAAGTTTGTTGTATGTTCTGAGGTATATAATTTGGAATAAAATGACCTGAAAATATCATTAATCACTTGTTGGTCAGATGTCACCTCTCCTTTATCTGTCCTAACTCCAGTAATAATTTGCTTAGCTCTAATACCACGCAGTTGATTAGCTAGAAGTTTACTGTTTTTTTCGCCATGTTCATAAAATTCACTCTTGTTCCTTATTAAACAACCTTCAATTTGTCGAGTAGAAAGTAAATTAAGTTTAGTTTGTAATGTCATACGTTCCTTGTACAGAGCGGGTGATGGAGATTGAGCATATTGTCTGTCAATGTCCAAGATTTGATCTAAAATAGCCTTCTGTTCCTGTATTATGGATCGTCTTTTAAATGCTGCCAATGAGATAAATTCCCCCCTAAGAAATCCCTTCATGGCCTCCCATATCGTTTTATTTGGCATACCAGGAGTTTTATTTTCTTTCAAAAAAAAATTAATTTTAGAAGAAATATTCGCAACCAATTTTTCACCTGTAAGTAATAATGGATCCAATCTCCAATGCTTTCTCATGGAGTCACATCCATGGAGGATCATTTTAAGTACAAGAGGGGCATGATCAGAAACCGAGATGCTATCATAACTGCAAGAGCAAAGGTTATTAATTAATAAATTGTCAACAAAAAAATAATCTATTCTGGTATAAGTATGGTGTACGTGAGAGAAAAAAGAACAGTCCCTGCCGTTAGGATGTAAAAAACGCCAAGGATCTGTAAGGCTATATTCCTCAAGAAAAGACTTAACATAAGTTGCAGATTTATTAAGACTAGCAGGTTTTGAGGATGAGCGGTCAAAGATAGGATCCATATACAAATTAAAGTCACCCCCAAGAATTAGAGAATGAGTATATAAATCTAGAAGTTGCGAAAAAAGGTTGCGAAAAAAAGTGTACATCATCAAAATTCGGCGCATACAGATTAGCCAAGGTGACATGTTTATTGCCAAGTTTACCTGATACTATTACAAATCGTCCATTTTTATCTAATACAACATTAGAAGGAATAAATGGGATATTTCGATCAATAAGAATGGCAGCGCCCCTGGCCTTAGCTTTAAAATTTGAATGAAAAAATTGTCCTGACCAACATTTTGACAAATGCAAGTGGTTGGAATCCTGCAAATGGGTTTCCTGCAAAAACAGTACTCCAGGCTTAAATTGCTTTAGACGTGACATGACTCTCTTTCGTTTGATTGGATGGTTCAACCCCTTCACATTCCAGCTTACCAAAGTAAGATTACTATTCATTCAAAGAGTAAAATTTATATATTGTGTTGTGTAGCCCAAAAAAGAATAAGGTGAGGTACGGGTAAAAAAAAAAAAAAAAGGGGATGGGGTAAGGGGGGTGTAAATAAATCCATAACAAAAAAAACAACAAAAAAAAAAATTCAACAACCAAACCTATAACAACACTCCAGCCGGTTGCATAAAACAGCAACCGCTCCATCTCCTGCTCTATTCTCATCCTAACAAAATACTCCCATACAACTGGCTTCAATCCTGCATAGTATGAACATTTTACCCTAAAAAAAAAAAAAATTAATTAAAAAAATTAAGTAAACAACAACGTATAGGGAGCCAATTTTACCTTGTTTTTGAACATCTAAAAATGCGTCAATGTCCAGTCAGTGCAGCTTCAATGAAGTAACAATCAAGCAGTCCAGCGCGGCAGCTGGTCAACCCAGAAATGTCCAGTTCAAGGCGAAAATCGCTGGTTTCTCTCCATGGTTTGCATGAAGCGGGTGGCCTCCGAGACGGACGCCAGCCACTGGTTTTTGTCGTCTGGAAGAGTTATCCGAAGCCTGGCGGGGAAGATAAGAGAAGGACGAAAACCTCTCTTGTACAACTCGGACATAACCTCCTTATATTCGGCTCGTTGCTTCTGAACGTCGGCGTTATAATCCTCGTAGAACTGGAGTTTATGCCCACGATATTCCAAAGTCCCACGGCGTCTCCGCGCTTTTCTCATCACCAAGTCTTTGGTCCGAAACCGGTGGAAACAAATAATGACAGCGCGCGGCTTCCCGTTTGGACCCGGCTTGAGCGTGAGGCAAGGTGGGCTCTATCCAGCTCTGGGGGAGATGGCAAAGTTTGTGTGCCAAAGACGTCCACCAACAGCCGAGAAAAAAATTCAGATGGCCGTGGACCCACATCAAAGGACTCCGGCAGACCCACCAGAGGAACATTCAGCCTCCTGCTTCTTCCCTCCAGGTCAGAAAGTTTGTTTTTCAAAAGTTTGTTCTCCTCCTGCATTGACTCACACGTAGCTTCAAGCGCCGCTAGGCGGTGGCTGACGTCCTCCGCGTTGTTTTCAAGGTCGCCAATGCGTTGCTTCTGGTTCGCCACATCTGCTTGAATCTTGTCCAACTTACCATTAATAAGTTCAAATGAAGCTTTAAAGTCAGCAGCTATGGACATTCTGTGTTGCTCAAGCAAGGCAACAAGTGCAGGGTTAAGGCTGATATTAGCATCCTCAGCTAAGCTGGTGTTAGCATTGTTCACTGCTGCCTCCTTTTCAGTCTGCTTTCTTGTTTTGGACATATTTCGCAACTCAAAACAGATTCTGCACGTATTAAATGTCCAAAACGTTGACAGCTTACAGCAAAATAGGGTTTAAAAAGTAAGGGAAAAAAAATATAGCAGGCGCCAGCAACGCACACACCTACTCCATTGCCAGCACACCTGATGCCAATCCCAATTATCCCTTTTGCCCAGGTAGAAAAGTTAAGGTAACTACATTGCCTTAACACACCACTACCAAAAAGGGTACTACACCTAAAGTAAGTAGGTGTAGTGGGTTACAGCTTGGTGATGGTAGAGAGGAAAAACTCCCTTTTAACAGGAAGAAACCTCCAGCAGAACCAGGCTCAGGGAGGGGCAGTCATCTGCTGCAACTGGCTGGGGGGTGAGGGGATAGAGAAGATGAAAAGAACAGACATGTAGAGAGCAAACAGCACAATGGGGACTCAATCTATGGGAGAGAACAAACAGATGTTAATGACCAGCAAAAAAAAAAAAAAAAAAATCATTGAGAGCGAAGAAAGGAGTGAAGCCCAGTGCAATTATTGGAGGTCCCCCGGCTGTCTAAACCTAATAGCAGAATAACCAAGGGAGGGTTCAGAAACACATGATCCCTCCCTAATTGTAGGCTATATCAAAAAGGAAGGTTTTAACCCTATTCTTAAAAAAAGAGATTGTGTCTGACTCCCAAATCCAGATTGGCAGCTCGTTCCACAAGAGAGGAGCTTGATAACTGAAGGCTCTGCCCCCATTGTACTTTTGGAGATTCTAGGTATTACAAGTAATCCTGCATTTTGGGAGCGTAGTGCTCTGTTAGGATAATAGGGTAATATCAGATCACTCAAGTACAGTGGGGCAAAAAAGTATTTAGTCAGCCACCAATTGTGCAAGTTCTCCCACTTAAAAGATGAGAGAGGTCTCCAATTTTCATCATAGGTATACCTCAACTATGAGAGACAAAATGAGAAAAAAAAATCCAGAAAATCACATTGAAGGATTTTTAATGAATTAATTGGTAAATTCCTCGGTAAAATAAGTATTTGGTCACCTACAAACAAGCAAGATTTCTGGCTCTCACAGACCTGTAACTTCTTCTTTAAGAGGCTCCTCTGTCCTCCACTCGTTACCTGTATTAATGGCACCTGTTTGAACTCATTATCAGTATAAAAGACACCTGTCCACAACCTCAAACAGTCAGACTCCAAACTCCACTATGGACAAGACCAAAGAGCTGTCAAAGGACACCAGAAACAAAATTGTAGACCTGCACCACGCTGGGAAGACTGAATCTGCAATAGGTAAACAGCTTGGTGTGAAGAAATCAACTGTGGGAGCAATTATTAGAAAATGGAAGGCATACAAGACCACTAATAATCTCCCTCGATCTGGGGCTCCACGCAAGAACTCACCCCGTGGGGTCAAAATGATCACGAGAACGGTGAGCAAAAATACCAGAACCACATGGGGGGACCTAGTGAATGACCTGCAGAGAGCTGGGACCAAAGTAACAAAGGCTACCATCAGTAACACACTACGCCGCCAGGGACTCAAATCCTGCAGTGCCAGACGTGTCCCCCTGCTTAAGCCAGTACATGTCCAGGCCCATCTGAAGTTTGCTAGAGAGCATTTGGAAGATCCAGAAGAGGATTGGGAGAATGTCATATGGTCAGATGAAACCAAAATAGAACTTTATTGTAAAAACTCAACTTGTCGTGTTTGGAGGAGAAAGAACACCATACCTACTGTGAAGCATGGGGGTGGAAACTTCATGCTTTGGGGCTGTTTTTCTGCAAAGGGACCAGGACAACTGATCCATGTAAAGGAAAGAATGAATGGAGCCATGTATCGTGGGATTTTGAGTGAAAACCTCCTTCCATCAGCAAGGGCATTGAAGATGAAACGTGGCTGGGTCTTTCAGCATGACAATGATCCCAAACACACTGCCCGGGCAACGAAGGAGTGGCTTCGTAAGAAGCATTTCAAGGTCCTGGAGTGGCCTAGCCAGTCTCCAGATCTCAACCCCATAGAAAATCTTTGGAGGGAGTTGAAAGTCCATGTTGCCCAGTGACAGCCCCAAAAAATCATTGCTCTAGAGGAGATCTGCATGGAGGAATGGGCCAAAATACCAGCAACAGTGTGTGAAAACCTTGTGAAGACTAACAGAAAACGTTTGACCTCTGTCACTGCCAACAAAGGGTATATATCAAAGTATTGAGATGAACTTTTGTTATTGACCAAATACTTATTTTACTGAGGAATTTACCAATTAATTCATTAAAAATCCTTCAGTGTTATTTTCTGTTTTTTTTTCTCATTTTGTCTCTCATAGTTGAGGTATACCTATGATGAAAATTGGAGACCTCTCTCATCTTTTAAGTGGGAAAACTTGCACAATTGGTGGCTGAATAAATACTTTTTTGCCCCACCGTAGGTTCATTTTGTCTTCTTTTAATCATTTACCTTTTATTCTTATTAAAGACAAAAATTGAAAGGAGCTGTCTTTACCTTCTAAACATGTTTCGACTGTGCACTGCGGCCTTCGTCAGAAGAGTCAACTGATTGCTGACAGGTGTCATTTTATCAGCTGACTTTCGTAGGCGGGGCCAGCCCAGCAGACCTGTCAGATCCACCGAGCTGGCCCCGCTTTCCGCCATCAGATGGTCTCTGGAGAATGTGGTCCCAGCTGTGGGAAAGCATAAAGACCCCTCATCTCGGTTCGTGGTATCTTTTCCCTGCTTCCTGATTTCTATGGCCTCCTCGATCCAGCGTTTGCGCCTGTTGCTCTCCGATCCAGTAATTTTTGCGTTGTCCCAGTCCATGATGTGATTATTTCTTTTGCAGTGATGTGATATTGCTGATTTTAATGTTTCTTGTTCTGCCTTTTCTTTTTGTGATCTTGTGAGTTGTCCTTGTGTTTCCTTCTCACATTTCTTCTGGTGTTCTTTTTTCCTTGTGGTGAATGATCTTCCAGTTTCTCCAATGTAGGTTTTGTTGCATGATCTGCATGATATTTCATATATTACATTGCATTTTTGTCTTGTTCTATTTTGCCCTTGGGGTGTACTAATAACTGTCTTAATTTTTTTGTGGTTTTACTGCTGTGTTTATTTTGTATTTTTTCATGATCCTTTGAATTGGTTCTGTGATCCCTCGGATGTATGGTATAGTTATGGTGTCCTTGTTTTTGATTTCGGCTTTTGTTCTGTGTCTTATTTCCTGTTTGTTTTCTTTGTTTTTGACTTGCTGTTTCCCTTTGTTTATGGCCCATACTGGATATTGGCAGTGTATAAGTGCATGTTTTATGTGGTTTTCCTCCTCCTGTCTGTCTTCTTGGTCTGTGATGATGGTGGCCCGTTCATATCCTGACAAGTGATAGTTTGTGTGCTGTGGGGTGTTCTGATGTCCATAGTAGGTATTGATCTGTGTGGGTTGGTTTCCTGTAGACTGTGATTTTTATGCGGCCTTCATCGTTGTGGTGGATTTTCATGTCGAGAAAGGCTATGGTGCCATTTTCCTCCTCTTCGCATGTGAATTTTATATTCCCAGTGCTGTCCATGCTATTCAGGTGGTCAGTGAGTTCTTGTGTGTGTCCTTTTCTTATTTTCTTCAGCATGTCATCCACGTATCTCTTCCAGAGGGTGGGTTTGCATTGTGTAGGTGCTGTGTTGATGGCTTTGTTTTCCAGATCCTCCATGAAAAAGCTGCTCATAATGGCTGATAGTGGGTCTCCCATTGCAAATCCTTCTTTTTGTCTGTAGATTTTTCCTCTGTATTGAAAATATGTGGATTTTGCAACAAATTGTAATAGTTCGGATATGTCGTGAACTATGAGATTGGTGTGCCTTTTAAGGGTACTGTCATTACTGAGGCGTTCTTGCACTATATGTAGTGTGACATCAACAGGTGTCTTTGTGAATAATGAAATGACATCATGTGAAATGAGGATCTCGTCTGATTCTATTTTCATATTTTTGAGTTCTTGTGCCTGCTCTTTTGAGTTTTTGCAGTGGAAATCTGATAGTCCAAGGAGGGGTTTGATGATTTCAACCAGGGCTTTTGATAAGTTGTACGTGACTGATCCAATACTTTCTATTATTGGCCGCAGTGGGATATCCTTTTTATGTATTTTTGGGGTTCCATAGATCCGGGGGGTGATGCTGGCTGTGGGAATCAGGTGATCATGTGTGTCCTTTGTGATTTTTTTGCTTTCTAATAGGGGTTTGAGAAGGGCTTTTAGCATTTTTTTTCTTTTCTTTTGTGGGGTTTGTTTTAATGATTTCATATGTGCTGTCATCTACCAACATGGTTTCCATCTGTTTTTCATATGCTTCCGTGTCCATGACTACTGTTGTTCTGCCTTTATCTGATGGGAGGATTGTGATCTTTTTATCTGTCTTGAGTGAGGTTAATGCTTTTTCTTCTTCTTTTGTAACGCTGCTTTGTGGTAGTTTGGCTGTTTTAAGGATTCCTGCGACTGCGTTCCGGAGTGATGCTTTTTCCCCTTGGTCCTGGATTTTTTGACATGCGAGTTCTGTTGCGAGGATGTATTCCTCATGGGCTATTCTGGCTGGTGTGATGGTGAAGTTCAGTCCTCTGCTCAGCACTGTTTTCTCCATGTCTGTGAGTGTGCGTTTTGACAAGTTTTTGACCCACATAGTATTCATTTCCGTGTGTGTTTGTCTTCATCCGTTGTTCCTTTCTGTAAGTTTTTTAGTTTTTTTAATTGGCGGTTTTTCGTTACAATGAATTCCAGTTCATGTGCGTGTTTTAATTGTGCTGTTATCTGCTCCTGTGTTTCCTGGTTGGTCGGGTAGTGTTTCTTGAAAATGTCCATTTCCTCCTTGATCTGGTTGCTGATTCTGTCCACCTTGTTTGCCGTCATTCTTATCCGTTCTTTGATTGGGTCTTTCCATGCTTTATTGATAACTTTCTCTGCGTTTTTGGTCAGGATTGGATTTTTTTTTGTTGAGGCTTGCTGGTGTGACATCCTCATCTCTGCAACGGAGGTTAAATCTCAGGTGGTTTCTGTAGCTTGCCCGTGTTTTCTCCAATTTCTTCAGCCGGCGGAAGTCTTTTGTCCATAACTTCCACGTAATCGCTCAAGTAGGTTCATTTTGTCTTCTTTTAATTATTTACCTTTTATTCTTATTAAAGACAAACATAGAAAGGAGATGTCTTTACCTTCTTAACATGTTTCTACTGTGCACTGCAGCCTTCGTCAGAAGAGTCAGCTGATTGCTGACAGGTGTCATTTTATCAGCCGACTTTCGTAGGTGGGGCCAGCCCAGCAGACCTGTCAGATCCACCGAGCCGGCCCCACTTTCCACCGTCAGATGGTCTCTGGAGAATGTGGTCCCAGGTGTGGGAAAACATAAAGGCCCCCTCATCTCGGTTCATGGTATCTTTTCCCCGCATCCTGATTTCTATGGCCTCCTTGATCCAGCGTTTGTGTCTGTTGCTCTCCGATCCAATAATTTTTTGCATTGACCCAGTCCATGATGTGATTATTTCTTTTGTAGTGATCTGATATTGCTGATTTTAATGTTTCTTGTTCTGCCTTTTCTTTTTGTGATCTTGTAAGTTGAGGGGTGGCGGATGAAGAGGAGCTGCAGAGAGGCATGTAAGACTGCAACTCTGCTTCCTGGTCCCAACTGTGAGTTGTCAAGGTTTTGGAAATTTGGATAAAAATGATGCCAGATTGTTAGATAAATGAGACCCACCATCCAAAGTGGGATGGATGCCGTCTCGTCTAATAAGACCAGGTTTTCCCCAAAATGAGCTCCAATTGTCTATGTAGCCCACGTTGTTTGCAGGACACACAGACAGCCAGCGGTTGAAGGATGACAAGCGGCTAAACATGTCATCACTGGTCAGATTGGGGAGGGGCCCAGAGAATATTACAGAGGCAGACATTGTTTTGGCAAAGTCACACACTGATTCCATGTCAAGTTTTGAGACTTCCGACTGCCGGAGTCGGACGTCATTAATGCAGGCATGGATAACAATTGTGGAGTATTTACAGTTACTTTTAGCCAGCATTTTCAAATTTGACTCAATGTTGCCTGCTCTGGCCCCAGGAATGCATTTAACTATGGCCGCTGGAGTCTCTAGGTTCACGTTTCTGACTACAGAGTCGCCAATGATCAGAGATTTTTCCGCGGCGGGTGTGTAGCTGAGCGGGGAAAAATGATTAGAAACATGAACAGGTTGGTGGTTAACCGGGTCCTTGCGATTAGGCTTCCTTCTCACCATCACCCACCCAGTCTCCTCACTGCTGAGGAGGACTGGAGGACCGCTAACGGGTCGCCTTATGCTAGGGAGCTCCGCTGCAGCTAGGGGATGTCCGTCAAGATTAACTGGCGCAGACGGTGTTTCAATGCAGCAGAGCCGGGATTCCAAATCAGACAACCTCGCCTTGAGTGCCTCAAAAAGACAACATTTATTACATTTACCATTATCACTAAAAGAGGCAGAGGTGTAGCTAAACATCTGACAGAGAGAGCACACCAGAGGAGAAGGGGAAGGAGAGCTAGTAGCCATAGCTAGTGGCTAACCCGAAGCTAACAAACAGAACAGAAGGCTAAAGAGGGTGATTAGATGACACTGAGTGCGCACACAGGTGCAAGAGGCTTGATAAACAGAAGTGAGAGCTAACAATAGATGGAGAAAAGTGATTAAAATACAATTAAAGGCAAAATCCTTGGGAGAACGAGGAGAGCAAACCACAGAGAGTCAGCAACACAGGAAGTGACGATACGGCACAGGAAGTGACGATACATCTGCACAAAAACCTGTAACATCACCAATAATATCTTTAAGTAGGTCTTCACTCAAGGGGTCTGACTGAGAGAGGGGTTGCTTGGATGATTTGGCACGTGCTCTCCACTTTTCATAGTTAAATCTTTGCTGGAGTCCTTTAATCCTTTCATCCTGCATTTCTCTTCTTTTCTCTGTGAGTGCTTTCACACTTTGACTTCTTCTCGATTGTACTTACTGCTCACTAGACTCAGGAACTTGTTCTTCTTTAGACTGCATCTGGGGGTCTGCACTAACTTCAATTCCAACTGTTAACTCACTTGGCTCAGTCATGTTAGCATCTTGTCACTTACAGCCGTGGACAAAATTGTTGGTACCCCTCTGTTAATGAAAGAAAAACCCACAATGGTCACAGAAATAACTTGAATCTGACAAAAGTGGTAATAAATAAAAATTCTATGAAAATTAACCAGTGAAAATCAGACAATGCTTTTGAATTGTGGTTCAACAGAATTACTTTAAAAAACAAACTCATGAAACAGGCCTGGACAAAAATGATGGTACCCCTAGAAAAGATTGAAAATAATGTGACCATAGGGACATGTTCAACCAAGATGTGTCCTCTAATTAACATCACAGGTGTCTACAAACTTGTAATCAGTCAGTCGGCCTATTTAAAGGGTGACAAGTAGTCACTGTGCTGTTTGGTGACATGGTGTGTACCACACTAAACATGGACCAGAGGACGCAAAGGAGAGAGTTGTCTCAGGAGATTAGAAAGAAAATTATAGACAAGCATGTTAAAGGTAAAGGCTATAAGACCCTCTCCAAGCAGCTTGATGTTCCTGTGACTACAGTTGCACATATTATTCAGAAATTTAAGATCCACGGGACTGTAGCCAACCTCCCTGGATGTGGCTGCAGGAGGAGATGAATAATACGAATGGTAGCAAAAGAGCCCAGAACAACCTCTAAACACATTCATGGTGAACTCCAAGGTCAAGGTACATCAGTGTCAGACCGCACCATCCATCATTATTTGAGCCAAAGTGGACTTCATGGGAGACAACCAAGGAGGACACCACTGTTGAAAACAAATCATAAAAAAGCCAGACTGGAATTTGCCAAACTGCATGTTGACAAGCCACAAAGCTTCTGGGAGAATGTCCTATGGACAGACAAGACAAAACTGGAACTTTTTGGCAAGGCACATCAGCTCTATGTTCACAGATGCAAAAATGAAGCATACCAAGAAAAGAACACTGTCCCTACTGTGAAACATGGAGGAGGTTCTGTTATGTTCTGGGGCTGCTTTGCTGCATCTGGCACAGGGTGTCTTGAATCTTTACAGGGTACAATGAAATCTCAAGACTATCAAGGTATTCTAGAGAGAAATGTGCTGCCCAGTGTCGGACAGCTTGGTCTCAGTCGCAGGTCATGGGTCTTGCAACAGGATAATGACCCAAAACACACAGCTAAAAACACCCAAGAATGGCTAAGAGCGAAACATTGGACTATTCTAAAGTGGCCTTCTATGAGCCCTGATCTAAATCCTATTGAACATCTGTGGAAGGAGCTGAAACATGCTGTCTGGAGAAGGCACCCTTCAAACCTGAGACAACTGGAGTAGTTTGCTTATGAGGAGTGGGCCAAAATACCTGCTGAGAGGTGCAGAAGTCTCATTGACAGTTACAGAAATCGTTTGATTGCAGTGATTGCCTCAAAAGGTTGTGCAACAAAATATTAAGTTTTTTTTTTTTTTTTTTGTGTCCAGGCCTGTTTCATGAGTTTGTTTTTTAAAATAATTCTGTTGAACCACAATTCAAAAGCATTGTCTGATTTTCATTGGTTAATTTTCATAGAATTTTTATTTATTACCACTTTTGTCAGATTCAAGTTATTTCTGTGACCATTGTGGGTTTTTCTTTCATTAACAGAGGGGTACCAACAATTTTGTCCACGTGTGTAACTTGTCACTCAGAAGTGAAAAATGTCTTATGTAAACAAAAGGTCACCTTTAAATTGTACTTGAAAATACACACTTCTTATATAGTCTTGTAATCAAAGGCAGAATAAAATTAAAATTTAACATCACCTTAATAAAGTAATACGGATGTAACTTAAATTGCTCTTAAATCAACTTTCCCAAAATGTATTCAAAACATTAATTATTTACGTTTCAAACTGTTTAAATAAAAGACAGCACTCGCTTGACTGTTACAAATGTCTCAATATAAAATAAAATATACTTGTTCTTAAACTTGTGTGCCTTTAAACTTATAAACTTGGGGTAGCTGTCGCTTTAAAAACAGAAAAACCTGGGATGGCCAAGGACTTTACCTTCATTCACAGGTTGATTATTCAACCTTTAAACCTTTCTTTTTACGTTGGACAAACTCTTAACTTGTGAGTGTTCAAGCTTCTTATGGCCTTATCTTGAAGTGTTGCTCTTCAAACTGCGTGCTCAACTGTCCCTTCACAGCTCCGCTCTGTGCACACGCTGATCACGCTCTGACATGACTGCTGCTCCTATGATCATGCCACCTCACCATGTGCTCTCCACTCGTGTGGATCAGTCCGAGTTTTCACTAATAATTCCTCCAGGTACCGACAGACACAAGTGGTTTCCTCAACAGATGAATTTATTCAGTCCATCTTGGTATAGACTTATAAACACACCGTGAAAACTAAAAAACAGACAAGATGATAATTAGCTTAAAGAAAAAAAAAACAATTACTGGATAAATTAATAAAGACATTAAAACTACTTCAACAAAATAAAACAGACAAAAAATACCTCGTTGGCTGAGTACCGAGAGAGGAATTAGCCTTGGGTCTCTTCTTATTCCCTTTAATCTTCTTTATCTTCTGGTTGGTGTAGTTTGTCAACAGAGATCTGGAGGTACGTGGAAAAAAAAAATAAATAAAAAACAAAAAACGGTGCGTACCGGCGGTTGGGCCTCACTACAAAAGAGACAAGACGGCCACTAGCCTAGCATGCTAATGCCCACAGACTACCTTGGAGTGAAGGTAAAAGCTTGCTGTCATGACTGGGGCACAACAAATATCACCAGCTTGGGAGAGTTTGAGGGTGGAGATAGAAGGAAAATTGCTTATACTAGCAGCAAATGAGCTAAGTAATGTCTGTGAAGCACTTAATGTTACTGTGTGTGAGAGTGACAGAGGCTCACCTCATAAGTTGAGGAGGCTTATCCCACAGTATCTATAAGGAGAAGATGTCACTTCACTGGAAGATGAGGGTCTGTCTCTGTTAATGAACCTGAATGATAAGACTGATGAATTGAGGGCGAAAAATGACGATCACAAGGGCTTCCAGTCAAAAGAAGTGCTTGAGTACCCCCTGGTGGACAAAGTTGGTACACCTCATAATTCAAATGAGAGGGAAACCAGGACTGTCTTGAGTCACACTGGACCAAACACTGGCTCAAGCCCAGCATTTGTGCACCCACTTTACAGAAGAGACTTAAAAATAGTTGGACAAATTGGAGAACCAAATCAAAAAGATAAACTTGGCTATACCAGTATGGAAAGGCAGATCCAAAGAGCATTAAAAAAGGGATATGATGAAGGAGAAATTGTTGAAGCTGTTATTCAGGCCATAGTTCCTGGAACAAAACTGAAGAGTTACCTGGAGAACAGAGTTGATTTGACACTAAAGGCTCTCAGACAGATATTAAGGACTCATTATATCGAAAAAGATGCTACAGAGTTGTATCGCTCCCTCACACGTGCAGTTCAAGAGCCACGGGAAACGCCAATTCAGTTTTTGGTGCGAGCCATGGACCTGAGGCAACAAGTCATCCTTGCTTCAGAGAGAGGGGAGTCAGCGTTAAAGTACTGCCTCGAGCTGATACAAAATCAGTTTCTCTAAACAGTACTCACTGGCATCCATGATGACTCCATCCGAGTGGATGTAAAGCCATACTTACAAGACCTGAAGGTAAAGGATGAAGTTCTGTTGGAAAAATGACAGCAGCATACTGTCACGGTGGCCCTCACGAGCCACCATAAGACGCTAGCAGTCACCATTGAATTGCAGTGATGTTTATTGGAAAGTGCAGGAACAGAGGATAATACACACAACAGTGCGGGTAGGACAATCACAGGACAACTTAAAGGATGATGAATGAACAGCGTCTGAGCCGGGGAACGCCCGATGCGTCAGACGATGTGACGGTAGAATCACAGACGAAGAATAACAGACGGTATCATAACAGGAAGCATAACAGAAGGTATCTCAACAGACCGTATAATAACAGGAGATATCATAACAGAACATACCTTAACAGAGACTGCTGCATCGGGGTGCATTCAGCGCCTGCTTTTAACCCCGGTTACTAATGGCCCCGAATGCAGCACAGCTGTTGACTCTGACAGCAGGGAGCTCCACCGGGCGCTGTCACAATAAGAGCCCAGGGAGCTAGAAGGAATCCTCTGCTGTCAAAGCCTGGAAATGATGAAATAAGATCCGAGTGCGGACGGAACCGGCACTCGGGTTGTAACAGTACCTCCCCCTCAAGGCCAAGCTCCTGAACGGCCCAAGCAACACCCAAGCCCCCCCCCCCACCCCCACCCCCCTAGGGTGGGCGGATGGGGCGCCGGCAGGAGGGAGAGAGTCAAAAAGAACAAAATGATAACAGGGGACCAACAAAGCAACTACAGAGACAGGTGGAGAGAAAAAAAACCCAAAACAATACCCCCTAACGTGTGGGTAACAGAGACAGAACCCAACAGGCAATACATATATTGGTTTTAAACAATAAATGGACATTAGACAGAGGAGGGAACAAACACTGATCACGGCTAAGGAAAAAAAAGGCGAGATACAAAATCACATATCAGCCCCCCCCCCCCCCGCACATCCCAAAAGTTTACAGACACGAATATAATGAAAAAACCCGGGATGAGTGCAGTCCTGGCTCTGAGGCATGGAGGCTGAAAGTTCAGGGGGCCGTCCGGCATTAAGCGTCCACAATGCAGGCAGGGGGGAAAAGGACAGTTCGGGCGGCCTACCCCAGTCCCATGCCCGGAAACAGTAAATTTCAGGCGGCCGGACCAGGTCGCCAAACAGGGGGTCCAATGGGTTGGGAGGCCGGCCCAGAGAGCCAAACGGGCGCAGCAGTCCTTCAGGCAGCCGACCCGCATCGCTTGCCCACCAGAACCATAGGGGGGAAGGGGAAGTAGCCGGCGGTCTCGCTGGAGAAGGGGAAGACGAGGGAGAACCGGGCGGAGCGTTTGGAACCCCAACGGCCCCAGGTGGAGATGGGTTGCGCTCCTCAGGAGAACGCGGAGGGTGACGATGGTGATGATGGAGATGAGCCCGTCCAGTATCCGGCGGCAGGGGATCTGCAGCTCCCTCACCGAACCTGGAAACTGCTGGTGCCGCACCCTCGTCGGACCCCAATTGGGTCGCGGTTGCTCCTGCGAAGGACCCCGATTGGGTCTTGGTTGCGTCCGCGAAGGACCCCGATTGGGTAGGCGCCGCACCAGGACCGACCTCCAACCCCGAACCCGGAACCTCTGGCACAGCGGGCGAATTCAGATCCGCGCCGACGACCCTGGGAGAAGGCTCGGGAGAGAGAAAAGAACCGGGATCAGGATCACCGGCAGTGCCAGAACCCGGCAAGACGAGCTCGGATGTAGCGGGTGGCCGCACCCGGCTCGCCTCCCCAAGAGACAGGCAAAAATGCTCTAAGATGGAGTAAAGAAAGATAAAACAGAGCACTTGCCTGATCTCAAGTTCTGACGCCGTCCAGGACTTCGATGATCCGGGCTCAGACGGCAGGAGGTTGTCTTCAGGCTCCCACTCAGCTACGGCGGGCTCCGCAGCTGGCATGATGGTACGTGCAGCTCCTGGATCCTCCGGCACTGAAGCCCACGCCAACGGCCCGCACGGCGTGGTGGCAGGGGACCCTTGACCCGCTGGACCGGACCGCTCGTCCGTGGAGCCCCGGGGACGCTTCCTCGTCGGCGCAGGTTCCACGCTGCAGTCCGCCCTCTTCCTCCGCCCACAACGTGGCTGCAGAACCGGAACCAGGCTCTCCAGAACAGCAGGCCCCCTCCTCATCCAGCGACATTGGCCTAGCATCAAGGACCGCTCAGCGGAGGGAGACACAGAGGATGCGGGGTTAATAATTTCAGCCACAGCAGGTATTGGGAACTCGGGGAGCTGCGAACCCCGAACTCCACCTCCAGGAATCTGACAGAGCAAATTACAATAACGAGAGTGTGAATGAATCTGGACTTGCCTGTCTCCTGAAGGTTGAGTGGTGCCTGCTGTAGCGGACGTTGCTCCTCCCTTTCCCCGCCGGATGGAGACAGAGGACCCCCTGGGAGGACGGCGGGGAGCCACTCGAGAAGGTTCCGGGATGGGACTCGCCGAAATGGGACTCCCGAGACACACAGCAGCCGGGATAGGCGACGAAGAGGAGGGGGCAACAGCCGTGATGAGCCGGGCACGGGATGCTGACAGGAGAGCGGAAGATGGCCCAGGGGGAGAGACTGCAGGAATTCCCCTCTGACGAAGCGCAGGCATGGCAGCTGTGTGGGGGGTTGAGCCCTTGCGGCGGCCCGGAACAGGATCTGGACGGGGTTCTCGCTGAGGTTGACCGGGCGGATGAACAGCGGAGCGAGCAGCTGTCACTCGGTCTTGGATCTTAACAGCAGTCAGCTGCAGTTCCTCAGGGCGAAACCCGAGTGACGTCATGCCCGATGGGGAAAGACCTCTGGATGGCGCGAACTCCCGGGCCGGAGCAGAGGCAGGAGCGGGATCCTGAAGTGAGGGGTGACGTCTCCTCCCCTTCGGCTTCCTGCCGGGATTTCCCTCCAACCCATGGAGTATCTCTCGCTGCGCAGTGATGTCCTTTCTCCTCACGCTGACTTCGGGGTGGTCAGCGTAGCGAGGAAGATTGTCAAGGAGAACCTCAGAGTAGTCTAGGTGCCAGCGAATTTGGTTTGGGTCGTCATAGAGACTAGCGGTACGTCCCGTCGACGTACTCCAGGGCGCTGGCTAGCTCATTGCCCAAGCGCAGAGCGCGGCTCCTGGGAGACGGCATGCTCCCAGAGCTGACACCCAGACTGGGAAGAACAAAGTCCAATACTGCAAAAACTCACGAAGAATGGCGTCTCGGCGCGACGCCCCTCTCCGGACGTACTGGCATCAGTCTACTGTCACGGTGGCTCTCACGAGCCACCATAAGACGCCAGCAGTCATCAGTGAGTTGCAGTGATGTTTATTGGGAAGTGCAGGAACAGAGGATAATACACACAACAGTGCGGGTAGGACAATCACAGGATAACTTAAAGGATGATGAATGAACAGCGTCTGTGCCGGGGAACGCCCGATGCATCAGACGATGTGATGATAGAATCACAGACGAAGAATAACAGACGGTATCATAACAGGAAGCATAACAGAAGGTATCTCAACAGACCGTATAATAACAGGAGATATCATAACAGAGTGTACCTTAACAGAGACTGCTGCATCGGGGTGCATTCAGCTCCTGCTTTTAACCCCGGTCACTAATGGCCCCGAATGCAGCACAGCTGTCGACTCTGACAGCAGGGAGCTCCACCGGGCGCTGTCACAATAAGAGCCCGGGGAGCTAGAAGGAATCTTCTGCTGTCAAAGCGTGGAAATGATGATATAAGATCCGAGTGCGGACGGAACCGGCACTCGGATTGAAACACATACAGCCTGGAAATGGAGAGAAAGAACAAATTATCAACCACCCTAAAAACAAGGACAATAAAAGTGGCAGCTGTAACTGAGGAAAATGAAGAGACTGAAAAAGAAAGCTCCAGACACAAATCAAACAGTAAAAACAAACACGGTGAAGCACACAAGCGAGACACATTCATGGAGAAGGTCGAGGAAGGCAATAAAGCTATTTGCGAGGCTATCCAAAACCTCACTATGCACATTGCAAGCCCCAGCCAGACTCCTAAGCCCCAAGTCATGAAAGTACATGAGCAGCCAAACAGAAAATATCGGCCACAGTCCAGACTGGTGAACATCAGACAATGTCAGCAGTGCCAGGTGTCCAACCCTGAAGGGAAGTGTAACCACTGCTACAAAGGTGGCAGCACAGAGCATTGGGCTGCTGGTTGTCGTACAAGAACCATCTCAGCCACCACCAATAAGATCGAAACCCTGCTATGTCCTGAGGAGAGGACAGACAAATGTAACCAGTTTAACCTAAAAGCACCTCTAACTGGTAAATAACAACAAACTGCCAAGCTGGTGGGGAAGATATGCCTCGTTCGAGCCTCGCTGGGTGGTGTTGACACTGCAGTTTTATGGGACACTGGCTCACAAGTGTCAATTGTCGGAGCAGACTGGAAAAAGAGACACCTGCCTGAAGTTGGCATGAGACCGGTAGCAGAGCTACTTGAAGAAGGTGTATTAGACCTCTCAGCAGCAAACGGAACCGACATTCCATATGAGGGCTGGATGGGAATTGAATTGACCCTGTCTAAAAATACTGTAGCTGGAATGAGCGATAAACCAGTTCTTGTTCCAATTCTGGTTTCCACCAGTAAAGTCAAACGCCTCATCACAGGGTTTAATGTCATTAAGGAATTGGTAGTGACAAATGACATACCTGAAAATTGTTTCCCATCTGGTCACATGGTGCAGAGATTGTCCTTGGCACTTGAACTGGGGTGCAGAACCGCCAGAGCTGTCTTGTCCATCCTGAAGAGACAAAAGAATGAAAGCAGACCCCATATAGCCAGACTAGGGAAATGACCTGTGACCATACCAAGAAGGAAAACCGTGGGGGTGGAATGTGGTCACCTGAACAAGAGAATGCTGACTGGATCACAGGTAGTGCTGGAACCAAATCTGGAAGCACCATGGCCCACAGGGTTGGCCATCAGAGAGCAGTTAATACAGCTACTACAAGAGGGCAGTAACAGAATAACAGTGACTGTTGAGAACCAAACTGATAAGGATATCATGCTGTGTGGCCGCACAGCACTTGGCTGGCTATATAGTGTGTATGCAGTCTACCCACTGGAGGTAAAATCTGTGGAGGGCCAGGAACCTCGGTCATCTCCCAGCAATATTACACCCCCTGTAGAGCAGTCCAGCCATACATAAGATAAGATAAAATAAACTTTATTGTCCCTCAAGGGGAAATTTGTCTTTGGCTTGTCACCCGTGCTGCAACCACACAATCCACACAATCCATCATCACAAGGTGAACCCTGGGATCCACCTGTGGACCTGAGTCATCTGTCCGACGAGCAGCAGAAACAAGTACAGCAGATGCTGAGAGAGGAGTGTGATGTCTTTGCAAAGGATGACTGGGACACTGGGTGTGTAAAAGACTTGGAAATGGACATACAGCTAAAAGATAACATCCCTGTGCAGAAAACATACAATGTAATACCTCGACACCTCTACCAAGAAGTAAAAACACACCTAGAAGATCTACTCAACAGAGGCTGGATCCAAAAATCCTCCTCATCATACTCTTCGCCTGTAGTATGTGTCAGGAAAAAAGATGGAGGTCTCCGCCTATGTGTAGACTATAGACAATTAAATTATAATATTATAATTATAATTAATTAATATTGTCTGTGTTTGTGTTGAACATACCAGAAGTATTTATTTATTATTGTTACAATTATTGTTGGATGTTGGTATTGTTGTCAATATGGACTGTTGTTGTTGTGTCATTTCTGTTACATAATTTGACTATGGGGTGTATTATGGTGAATGTGGTTGTGGGATGAATGATGACTAAGAGGGATGTTGTAATTTGTTGGGTATGGAAAAGGGGTGGGACTATATAAGCGTTGGCTTCTTCCCACTCCTTTTGAACATTTTATTTTTGGCTTGATTTTTGTTTTTAATTCTTTTTTTCTTTTGTCGGAATGTTCAAATAAAATCAATCAATCAATCAATCAATCAATCAAATGGGAAGACACTGCCTGATCGTCACCCCATCCCAAGGATTCAAGAAATCCTCGAAAACCTGGGAGGAAATTCTTGGTTCACCGTGCTTGACCAGGGGAAGGTGTACCATCAAGGCTTCATGAGTGAGAGAAGTCGGCCTTATATAGCATTTATAACACCTTGGGGACTTTATGAATGGGTCAGAATCCCTTTCGGAATGACCAATGCCCCGGCTGCTTTTCAGCGCTACATGGAGGGATGCCTGTGGGATCTCAGGGATGAAATCTGTGTGCCATATTTGGATGACGTACTGGTATTCAGTCAAAGTTTTGAACAACACATCCAAAATGTGAGGCAAGTGTTACAGCGACAAAACAGTGTGGCATGAAGTTAAGACCAAAGAAGTGTGACTTCTTCAAACGGGAGGTGTGTTATGTGGGTTGCATAATATTTGAGGAAGGATACACAAAGAACCCCAAAGAAGTCGAGGCAGTGCAGGCCCTGAGACATGAGGTACCAACGACTGTTCGGGAGGTGAGAAAGTTGATGGGTTTTCTCAGTTACTACAGACCCTACATACCAGACTTTTCCCGTATGGCCAAGCCCCTGTATGAGCTGCTAACCAAACCAAAGTCAGCTCAGAAGAACAATCAAAACAAAAAGGGAACTGGTCATCAACCCACTCAGTTGCCACCATCCTATCCAGTTCAGTGGACTGAGACCCACCAATGAATACTTAACAGTATAGTTGACCAAATGACAAACCCTCCTATTATGGCCTACCCAGACCTAGAGAAACCCTTTGTCCTGCACTTGGATGCCTCAGAAGAAGGGCTAGGTGCAGTGTTATATCAACGGCAAGAGGGGTCTCTTCAGGTCATAGGATACGGATCCAAAACCCTGACAGCAGCAGAGAGGAACTACAAATTGCACTCTGTCAAATTAGAGTTCCTGGCTTTAAAGTGGGCTATAACAGAGCGCTTTCGGGACTACTTGTTCCATGCACCACATTTCACTGTATATAGTAACAATAACCCTCTTACGTATGTCACCAATTCAGCAAAACTTAATGCCACGGGACATCGTTGGGTAGCAGAACTGGCAGACTATAGGTTCACCCTTAAATATAGGCCTGGATCAGTAAACCGAGATGCAGATTTTCTTTCCCGGAGAGCAAAGCCCATTGAGGTAGTCATGCAAGAGTGCACAGAAGAGTTGCATCAGAAGATCGTTGATTCCAATGGGCAAGCGTTCAAGGGGGAAAGAACAGGTGAGGTCAACTGGATCTCTGCAGTCACCTGTAATATTGATGCACTTCCACAAGAGGGTAGTACATCTTCCCCGATCAAGCCTATGGCAGTGGAGGAAATCAGAACCGCACAAGAGGCAGACCAAGTTGTAAACAGAGTCTTGTACCTGAAAAGAACACATACTCATCTGAAACATAAGCAGAAGCTGGCGAGAGAGTGGCCTCGCCTGAGAGTTGATTGAGACGGAATCCTCAGGAGAGAGACAGTATCCAAAATGCAGCTGGTTATTCCTGAATCTTTGAAGCCTATCATCTACAAACACTTACATGAGGAGATGGGGCACCTGGGTGCAGATCGAATGGTAGCCCTCACCAGGAAACATTTTTTCTGGCCAAAGCTGAGGCATGAGATGGAACACTATGTGACTCAGGTGTGTCGATGCTTAAAAAGGAAGAAACCAAACAGGGCAACCAGGGCGCCTTTCAGCACCGTTTGAGATGATCTCAATTGATTACCTGCATTTGGAAAGAAGTAAGGGAGGGGAAGAATACATACTCGTGGTTGTGGACCATTTTACCAAATATACGCAGGCTTATGCAACAAAGGACAAATCTGGGAAGACTGCAGCCAGAAAACTCATTGATGATTTTATCATGCGCTTTGGTTTTCCATCCAAGATACACCACGATCAAGGCAAAGAGTTTGAAAACAACCTCTTTCACAAGCTCCAGAATTATTGTGGTATCCATCACTCCCGCACTTCTCCATATCATCCCCAAGCAAATCCGGGAGAGCGCTTCAACAGGACACTGTTAGGCATGCTGCACACACTTGAGGAGACACAAAAGTCTAGGTGGAAGGAGCACCTAAATAAAGTGGTTCATGCCTACAATTCAACCGTACATGAAGCCACAGGTTTCTCTCCTTTCTTCCTCCTTTTTGGCCATGAACCAGTCTTGCCAGTTGACCTGGTCTTCCCAAAAGTGAGAGAAAAAGAGAACCAGACATATGCAGGTTATGCAGAGAAGTGGAGAGAAGCTATGCAAAAAGCCTATGCTACTGCATTGGGAAACATGAAAAAGAGTGCAAAAAGGGGCCAAAGAAACTACAACCAGCACACTTGTTGGTGAGAAATTTAACACCAAGCGGTGGCCCCAGGAAGTTGTGCAGCTACTGGGAGGACACAGTCTACAGTATGTCATCAGAGAAAGGACGGCTCCTAACAGCCCAGTGTATGAGGTCGAACCACTGCAAGGTAATGCAAGATTACGAGTGTTACACTGAAACCTACTCTTGCCATGTCCATATCTGGTTGAAAAACCACAGGTCAATGTTCCCAGTCGGGAAGAAAAAAACAAAAAAAAAACCAAAATAAAGGAAGGCAAACAGTGAGAAAGAATCAGAAAGTCAGATGTAACCCTGACCTGGCAGACTCAGATAATTCCAGTGAAGAAGACTACCAGGTATGGACAACAACAAGACAGGCTGCTCATCACCTAAATCCAGAAGCAGGTGAATTTTATCCAAAAATGGAGAGGCAGCGAGAAAGACAAGAGGATGCAATCATGTCTGAGGAAGACTCGGCAGAAGAGGAGCAGATTGATGTTCTTACTGTTGAACATGAGCGTGAAGAGAGGAGTGCTGAATCTGACAATGAAGAGAGTGACCTGGAGATGCAAACGGCAAGACCAGTAAGACCCAGGCCACCCAAGCGTATCTACACCTATGATCAGCTGGGTCAGCCAATGTACAGACCTCTGAAGACATGTGGTGTCAGCTTGAAGCAGCCCCTGAGAATCAGCCAGGATCCCTCTACAAGACCATTGTTCATGTATCCTTTGTCTAACTATGAACGAGAGAATGTTATGCTATTCATAAATAGATTCATTGATTTAGTTGTTCATTTCACATTTTAGCTATTGTTTATTGAATGTTAGATATAGGGGTATGGTCGTACTTTCATTTCAGAATATATTGTAGCTCAAATATAAGCAACCAAAGTATTTGAACTTAAGTGCAAAAATAGATGGTTAACTGTGTACTTAAAAATGAGACAGTGTCACAATTGCTGTGCGAAAAAACAAAACAAAAAACAGTGATATACAGACTTAATGAGATGAAATGTGTAGCACCAAAATGTGTAGGAAACACCATAATTTCCTTGTTTCTTTGTGAAGATTGGGAGGGCCCACCAATCCTTCAATGGACTATTCACCCTTCAATACTGATGGACTATGGACATTTAGCCCAGTATTACAGCCACAAGAGGTTGAAAAAGAGGAGACAGAGACATTGAAGTGAAATAATATTACTTGCACTTGTTTTCTGTAATGCATGCTAAAAAAATGAAAAAGACAACAGCTCACATGTTCACCATCCCCAAAGTGTTCTAATGTTGTTACAGATGTGTTAAATACTGTCTGCATAGTGGTAGAGAAAATGTTAGGCAGCATTTTTTTTAGTGGGGGAGGGTGTTGTGCCCTAGAAGTCTATGACAGGTCTATGCTGTGAGGACGGGATGCTGTGATGCTGAGGAATATGTTTTAATCTGGTCTTGTATCAATCCTATCACATTTTGCATGTATAATTCTGAATTAATTAATTGCTGGGACAGAGAGAGAGAGTGAGGTCAGTTAAGCGACAATATGTCATCACTGCGCTCCTGTTTTGTATGTTCTCGTCTGGTGAATGGAAAAAAAGTGTGGTTGCCATTTTTTCAGACCCGGCTGCTCAGACAAATTATTACAAAAAAAACAAAAAAACAACGCAGAACCGGAAGTAATAAAGTTGCCCAACAGAAGACTGAGTCCCGTTCATAGATATAAAATGCTAGATCGGCAGTAGGTCACTGGAGCGCGAGATTTACGGCCGCCATATTGGTACAGGAATCACAACAAAGCCACAGCTCAGCTTAACGCACAACACTCTGATTATGTCTTCATTTCTGTCACCATGGGATGAGACGCCGGGTTTTCCGGCGCTCAGACCAGTCCCTTCTCATCGCTGTCTCTCATTGGGCAGCGTCTCTGCGGGCTCCCAGCTGTCAGTGTTACAGGACGGCTGGGGCCCAATTAATCCTCATCAGCTGAGGCGCTGCTAATGAGGATAAAAAGGAGCAGCTTCGATCACTCTGGGCTGCGACTTAAGCACTGTTATGCTGGAACCCTTACGGTAAGTGTCGAGTATTTGTTTTTAAATAATTTAATGGTGTGTTGTCAAAAATAAAGGTAAAAACTCTGATTTTCATTTGGGAGGTCACTGATTTCTGTACATGCATGACTGTCATGAGTGTAATATATATTGTAATTCAGTATCGATAGTTATGGCAATATTTCTCATGTGATATTAGTATACAATGTTACATTGTGTTCTTTGTAACTGGGTCAGTATTGGTAGCCAATATTATCAACAATGAACTTTGGGTTCTTGTAACTAGTTTGGTAGTTACTCAAATAGCGTGAGGATAGTTTTTCTTTTTCCTGCATACACTTGGCCTAATGAAAGATTTAGGTTTATCAAACCGTCTTTACACAATAATTACACATATATGTGTACAAACATCTACCTCCTGTATCAGACCAACATCATGAAGGTTTGCAGATAGTAATTTACAGATATTGTGGCACATATGTTTGGTTCATATCTCCCACAAATGTATGGCTTATGTGGATTAGGGCTTCACATCTGGAGGAACAAAGAGTCTGGATCGACGGGGGCCGACAGGAGATGTCGAGGAGGTGTGAAGTCGGACCCTTGTCTCAGAGAGGAGGCCCTGGGGGGATCCCCGGAACATCAGAGAATAAGAGACAATGGTGAATCTTCAGAGACTTGCATTGTGATTAAATGTTTGCAGAAGCACCATGTGACTTGAGTTCTTAATCCCCCGGAGGTATAAGAATGTGATGTGACATGATTCTGCCTCTTCTTTCTATTTGAGAATGTTGGATGATTGTGTTCTGTAATAAAGCCAACCTGAGGAATGAACTCAGTCTCATCATTGAACACAACTTCCACAATATGTTATTTGAAAATTGAAACTTTACAGATAGAATTTTACATGACCTATTTCACATTTGTCTATTACAGGGAGGGGGTACAAGAAGATCTGGTGATGATTAATGCAGTCATATCTCATAGACATTACTATTTCTGTCTTATATTACATTTTGCCTGACATTACTATAAATATTTGCTATGATGGATAGGAGGGGACAGGGTGGATATTACGTGTGATGATGATGATGATGGTGATGACGATGGGCTGGGCTCTGGGTTAAATTAATAAAGCCTACATCTACTGCTTTAAACTGTGTTTTGATTCAATTAACACTTCACCTCACTTTGCAATTGATTAATATGAGCTTGCTGCTTTCATGTTGAGTGCATTATTTTATGCAATAAATTTAATAAATTTGTAATGAACATTGGTGTATTGTATAAATTTGTTATGTGGGCCTAAAATCAATAAGAATTTCAAATTGATTTTAAACAACTGCTATACAGATCCAGGTAGATGGGGGGGGGGTGTATAATGTCTGTCTAGTTAAATGAAGAAACTTGAATAATTGATTTGTAATTTTTTATTCTCTTTATTTATTTCAAAGTTTACATATCTAGGCCAATTTGTATAGCACAGGCTGAAATATTTCTTTGATAAACATTTTTGACAATTGGGGGGGGGGCAATAAGCTGGTTGCCTGGGGTGGCAAATATAACAAATACAGCCCAGGACAAAGTATGAATTAATCAATTTCGGCCATATATTTATGCATAAATGGCCACAATGAAAGAGGTAGGCTTAATTATTAATCAGGGGGTATGGTAACTTCTTTTTCAGCTCATTTGACAGTTCTTGATTGAGACACTGCAAAATGCCATAATTTAATAATTATGAAGCTCTTAAACACCTAATATTTATGCAGATTATGCTGAAAGTAAACCACTATGCACTGTGTTGTACTGTGTTGTAAACATGTTCACTGAAGCCTGTCAAACGTTTAACAAAGGAGAATGACCCAAGCAGGTGTCTGCACTGGACCACAGGGATGTGCTACACATATCCTGTACCAAGATGGCGGACGCGCGTCACGCCACCGCAAGCACGGACTGGCCGGAGCTGCCAATCTAGCATTTTATATCTATGGTCCCGTTGTTCTGAGGGTGCAACACAATGAATCTCAACTCTGCATACAAAGACCTACTCTTGCGCCACAGCTCCCTCTGGTGGCGTTCAACCATAATAACAACAAAATACACAGAAAATAGATGGAAATAAAAATGTAGCAGTTACAGAAAGTGATCTATAGATTTAAAGATATAATCACAAAACATTTTGTCTGGTAGCAATAAAGAATTAAATTTCCAAACATATGAGAGGGCTTTACATGAAGACAACTGAATATCCAGAAATAAAAGAGCATGACTGGATACTAAAATACTTGAATAATCAGATGAAACAACACAGAAGTTAAGGCTTTTATCTATGAAAAAAATAATAAATCCTAGAATAAGATTAGTGTACCTGAGAAAAGAAAGAGAACTTTTTAGTTCCAGGGTTACAGAACCTCCAGGGGTCAACCAGACCATTGTGGTTCATAAAATCTGAGAATGACCTAGCCATAGCAGACTGAGATACAGTACAAACACTGGACCTATCTAGCACCGGGTCTATAACACAGTTTAAGTCACCTCCAAGGATAAGAAGATGAGAGCTCAAATGCGGTATGCTGCTGAGGAGCCTATTAACAAAAAACATCATTGAAATTAGGACCATAAATATTGACAAGTTCAACTTTAACATGCATTAGCAATCCTGCGATGATAATGTATCTGCCATTTTTATCTGAGATAACATCAGTGGATGTAAAATGTACAGTTAGGCCCAAAAATATTTGGACAGTGACACAAGTTTTGTTATTTTAGCTCTTTACGAAAACATGTTCAGGATACAATTATATAATCAATATGGGCTTAAAGTGCAGACTCTCAGCTGTAATTTGAGAGTATTCACATCCAAATTGGAGCAAGGGTTTAGGAATTACAGCTCTTTAATATGTAGCCACCTCTTTTTTGAGGGACCAAAAGTAATTGGACAATTGACTCAGAAGGCTGCAAAAAAAAAAAAATAACAAGGCTGCATGGGCTCTTCCCTCGTTAACCTGTCATCAGTTAAGCAGTTAAAAGGTCTGGAGTTGATTCCAGGTGTGGCGTTTGCATTTGGAAGCTGTTGCTGTGAACACACAACATGCGGTCAAAGGAGCTCTCAATGGAGGTGAAACAGACCACCCTGAGGCTGAAAAAAAAGAAGAAATCCATCAGAGAGATAGCAGAAATGTTAGGAGTGGCCAAATCAACAGTTTGGTACATTCTGAGAAAAAAAGAGTGCACTGGTGAGCTTGGGAACTCAAAAAGGCCTGGACGTCCACAGAAGACAACAGTGGTGGATGATCACAGAATCCTTTCCATGGTGAAGAACAACCCCTTCACAACATCCACTCAAGTGAAGAACACTCTCCACGAAGTAGGTGTATCAGTATATCAGTATCTAAGCCTACCATAAAGAGAAGACTTCATGAGAGTAAATACAAAGGATTCACCACAAGGTGCAAACCATTAATCAGCCTCAAAAATAGAAAGGCCAGAATTGAGTGCCAAAAAACACCTGAAGAAGCCAGCCCAGTTCTGGAACAGCATTCTTTGGACAGATAAGACTAAGATCAACCTGTACCAGAATGATGGGAAGAAGAAAGTTTGGAGAAGAATTGCAACAGCTCATGATCCAAAGCACTACATCTTCTGTAAAACATGGTTGAGGCAGTGTGATGGCATGGGCATGCATGGCTTCCAATGGCACTGGGTCACTTGTGTTTATTGATGATGTGACAAAAGACAGAAGCAGCCGGATGAATTCTGAAGTGTATAGGGATATACTTTCTGCTCAGATTCAGCCAAATGCAGCAAAGTTGATTGGACGGCGCTTCACCAATGATCCAAAACATACTACAAAAGCAACCCAGGAGTTTTTTAAAGCAAAGAAGTGGAATATTCTGCAATGGCCGAGTCAATCACCAGATCTCAACCCAATTGAGCATGCATTTCACTTGCTCAAGACAAAACTTAAGGCAGAAAGACCCACAAACAAGCAACAACTGAAGACAGCTGCAGTAAAGGCCTGGCAAAGCATCACAAAGGAGGAAACCCAGCGTTTGGTGATGTCCATGGGTTCCAGACTTCAGGCAGTCATTGCTTGCAAAGGATTCTCAACAAAATATTGAAAAGTAACATTTTACTTCGGGTTATGTTTGTTTGTCCAATTACTTTTGAGCCCCTGAAATGAGGAGCGTTTGCATAAAAATAGCTACAATTCCTACATGTTTAATCATATATTTTTGTTCAACCCCTTGAATTAAACCTTAAAGTCTGCACTTCAGTTCCATTGTAGTTGTTTCATTTCAAATCCAATGTGGTGGCATGCAGAGCCCAAATCATGAAAATTGTGTCACTGTCCAGATATTTCTGGGCCTAACTGTATGCCCTTATTTATCACAATAGCCACTCCTGTTGTCATGAACCTAGGTTTGGTCGTCCCAAACCCAGTTCTGACCCGTGGCTATTTTGGCCCGTGTCCCTACTTATTTTCCATCAGGTGCTTCAGGGAGCTCTTTGGGTCCTTCGCTCCCTGACAGCTTGGGCACGCCCCCTCGTCCTGTCAGTGCCATCAGCTGCATCTCATTATTGGGTGTTCACACACATACACGCACACACTGCATTCATTCTCATTCACACGCTCATGCACTCACTCACGCACACATGGTGTTAATTATGTTCAGCCCACGATTCCTCACACTGGCGGTCTCTTCTCTCGTTAGCAGTATTGTTACTTAAACGCTGTGTTAGTAGGAAGAGACCGTTGGAGCACTGAGCTTCAAGCACAGCAGTGCGTTCCTCTGTGTTTGTTTGTTTGTTACCATTGCCTACGTTTACTTTCAGCCTTACGTTGTTGTCTTCTCTGGCATCTCAAGACTGTTTACCTCTTGGGCGTTAGCGGCTATTCCCGCTTGCCCTCATCTACCGGACTACACGGACAGCCCCGGATCATTCCAGCCGTAAGTTCATGTTTGCCTTTCCCCTCGTGCTGGCAGCACTAGGCATTCCCTCTCTCTGGCTGCGGAACATCAAGGTGGTGTCCCAGTATGTCTGGTGGCCTCATCCTGATCATTTCCACTTTATGTTTATTATCATGACTGTAAGCTGGACTGGTTACTCTGGGATCCTGTTAATAAAGTGCACGTTCTACTCCTGCAATTGGGCTTTTCATTCCTTCCTCCGTGTGCTGCATAAAGGCACACGGAGAATCATAACACCTCTTGCCTTAGAATTTTTAAAATTTGAATGGTAAATTTGACCTATCCAAGAAGAACAAAGCCTGTGGTGGTCTTTAAGTCTGAGATGAGTCTCCTGTAAAAACACTATATCAGTATTGTGACGCTTCAAGTGTGTAAAAACCTTAGACCTCTTAACTGAATTACCCATTCCGCGAATATTCCAACTAAGAAATTGAACAGGAGAACCTGCTTCGACAGTACTAAACTTGAAATTGGAGGACATAAATCCAAGTGTAAAGACAAGACAACATTAATACAACCTCAAAAAGCCAGGGCAGATCCCTTCCCAAAAAAACCCAAACAATAAAGAAAAAACTGCAAAAAGCCCCCAAAAGGAAGATAGCTGTAGGGAGCTTGAAATGAAGAAGCGATGTGATTTTATAAATCAAAGTTTAATATCAGCTTCACCTCCCTGACATGTCTCATCTCGGTGCAGAAGCAGAAGAAGAGGTCGAGCGCAGTCAGACCTTCATACTTATACCCACACTCAACAAAAGACATTGCATATCAAAGCTGACATCCCGCATTAACATAATCCTCCTCCATTGTCCTCCGTCTCCTCCACCTGACCCTGGGTGGTCAGGAAGTTCGATCCGGTCTCCACCGCTGCGACTCCGTCTGCTCTTTGATCCTCGCTGGCGGTTGAGACCTCTTGTCCTGTTCTGAGGTGTGAGGTCATTCCACATATGTAATCACTAAACATTCTAATATGTCTATACATATGTAGGTATGGAATATATGATTAATATAAGCCACAGCCCCCCCAAACGACTAAGAAAAGGCCAATCAAATTAAGTTTACAGTTTAAGATAATCTCTATGACATATTATACTGTTAAACATCTTGACAGGGAAAACAAGGAAAAAAATATTTCCAGCAGTCATGATCCTGTAGAAAATTCAGTGGTAACAACAACAGTATAGTAATATCACAAATCAGCCTTAAAACTGTCACGGCACAATCTGATAACATAGTTAACAACTCTTTGTCAATTTGCATCAGTCCCTGTGCCGTCTGGGTTTTAATCTTCTCCCGAATCTGCTGTAGGTCCGCTTTGGCGTCCTGGTGGGACCCTCCTGTAAGGAATCTGCAGCTTGGGGAGGAGAGTGGTTATTTGTTCCTTGCAGGGGGGCTGAGTTTTTTTTCTTGGGGGGTCTACCCTGCCGAGGTGCTCTCGCCACCCGTGCAGGCTCGTCACTCAACAAGAAGGCAGGTTTAAGTCTGTCAATGCTGACTGTTTCTTTTCTGTCCCCTAAATCAAGCACAAAATGCTTTTCACCAGGTTCCAGCACTCTGAATGGTCCGTCGTATGGTGGACGGAGGGTTGATTTTAAAGCTTTGTGTCTAACAAAAACGAACTCGGCGTTTTTTTAAAGCTTGGGGGACAAAAACCTGTGGAAAAGAGTGATGTGCCGGTCCGGGGAGCGTGTCCGGTCCGGTGCTGCCTAATGGCCTCAGGGCTGGAAGATGCCCAGGCTCTGGATGCTCTGGTAAAAACTCACCTGGGAGTCTGAGAGGTTGTGCAAAAACTAATTCTGCTGGGGAGGCGTCTAGATCCTCTTTAGGTGCAGAACCTATTGGGTATATTGGGTATATTGGGTTTATTCACCCAATCTGTATCCGTTAGTGAGGCCCTGAGGGCGGCCTTTAAAGATCTGTGAAAACGCTCGCATAACCCATTAGCCTGAGGGTGATACGCGGTGGTGCGGTGAATTGTCGCTCCCAAGCTGCTGGCCATGGCTGACCACAGTTCTGAGACAAATTGAGGCCCCCTATCGGACGTGATGTCCGATGGGACGCCGAAACGTGCCACCCAGTTCGTTAAAAAAACGCGAGCGACTTCTGCGGCTGTGGTTGACGCCAAAGGGACCGCTTCCGGCCAGCGCGTAGTACGGTCTATCATTGTTAACAGGTGTGTGAACCCTTGAGACGAAGGTAGTGGTCCCACGAGGTCGACATGAACGTGGTCAAACCTCCTGGCTGGGATTCGAAAAGGCTCTAGAGGAGCTTTTGTGTGTTTGTGTATTTTGGCGCGTTGGCAAGACATGCAAGTCTTTGCCCATTCCTTTACATTTTTGCACAGGCCCGGCCAAACAAACTTTTCCGCGACCATTTTAACTGAGGCGCGCGAGGGAGTGAACCAAATCAAAAATGCGGCGGCGCCATGCAGCTGGAACTACCGGGCGAGGTTGGCCGGTTGACACGTCGCAAATTAGGGGGGGTACACCGTCACTTAAACCCCTTTCCTCCAGTCTTAACCCTGTTGGTCCAGACAGGCGCGCGCGCACGTCCTCGTCACTGCTTTGTTCCTCTGCCATGGCTGCATAATCTATCCCCACATGAATTGGGGCCGCGTATGCGTCCGCGTTGGCGAAGAGTTCTGCGGCTGAGGTAGTATAATCTGCCTCCTCGTGCTCTGGCGATGTCACAGCGCGAGAGAGGCAGTCTGCTACTACGTTAAGTTTGCCTGCCACATGTTGAATGTCTGTGGTGAACTCTGAAATTGCAGCTAGCTGTCTTTGTTGCCTGCCTGACCATGGTTCTGAAATTTTAGCCATCGCAAAAGTGAGTGGTTTATGGTCTACAAAAGCTGTGAAATGCCGCCCTTCCAGCCAGAACTGGAAGTGGCGGATGGATAAATGAAGCGCTAGCAGCTCTCTGTCAAAAGTGCTGAATTTGCGCTCGGTTTGGTTTAAGGATTTGCTAAAGAATGCTAACGGTTGCCAGGTTCCGCCAATGTGTTGTTCCACAATTGCCCCTATGGCCACGTCTGAAGCGTCTGTGGTTAGCGCTATGCGGGCCGAGGGATCAGGGTGAACCAACAATGTGGCATTCACTAGAGCACTCTTTACTTCCGCGAAGGCGCTTTCCCGCTCCGGGGTCCATTCGACCGCGTTGGAAGGCTTTTGTTTTCTGAGCGCGGCATACAGGGGTTGCATGAGTTGAGCTGCGCGGGGGAGGAAACGGTTGTAAAAATTCACCATTCCCAAAAATTCTTGCAGCGATCTGACCGTTTGTGGTCGTGGAAAATTTTTTACCGCGCGGACTTTGTCTGGCAATGGGACTGCCCCCTTTGGTGAAACTCTGTGTCCCAAAAAATCAATTTGTGACACGCCGAATCGGCATTTGGCTGGGTTGATTATTAACCCGTGCTCTTCGAGTCTCTGAAAAACTGTAGTGAGGTGTTGTTCGTGTTCTTCCTCTGACGGCTGGCTACCAGCATATTGTCGAGGTAGACGAACACGAAGGGGAGGTCGCGTAATACCGCGTCCATCATACGCTAAAAGGTTTGAGCAGCGCCTTTGAGGCCGAACGGCATTCGCAAAAATTCAAAAAGACTGAAAGGGGTTATTACAGCCGTTTTAGGAATGTCTTCCGCTCGAACGGGGACTTGGTGATAGCCGCGGACCAGGTCTATTTTAGAAAAAATGCGCTCACCCGCCAGATGTAGTGAAAAATCTTGGATGTGAGGAATTGGGTAGCGGTCATGTGCTGTCGCATTGTTTAATCTGCGGTAATCGCGGCAAGGTCTCCAAGAACCGTCGGTTTTTGGGACCATGTGTAGTGGTGATGCCCAAAGGCTTTTCGAGCGCCTAATAATGCCTAATTTTTCCAGGGTGGTAAACTCGTCACGTGCTATTGCGAGCTTGGTCGCGTCTAAGCACCAAGCTTTGGCAAACACGGGTGCGCCTGCTGTGGGGATGAAGTGTTCAACCCCGTGTTTCGCCACTGTTGCTGAAAATTTGGGAACTGTGAGTGCTGGAAATTGGGTGAGGAGTTGGTCAAACTTACCTCCTGCTGTTGTGACGCTGGCCTGCACGGGTGGTGGAGAAACTCGAGCTGAGCAGGGGATAGAAGAAAATGACAGTGCATTAACCAAGCGTCTATTTGCTAGATCGACTAACAACCCATGTGCACACAAAAAATCAGCGCCCAACAAGTTAAAACTCACCGCCGCTATAATAAATGTCCATCTATAGTTGCGGCCGTGGATGCAAAGAGGCAGGTTCCTTTCACCGAAAGTGTCGATGATCGAGCCGTTGGCTGCCATCGCTCCATTTCCCTGGGGACCCATGGCCCAGTCTGTGTGGGAAGGGGTGATGAAGCTCAGCTGAGCTCCGGTGTCGATGAGGAACTGTCTCCCGGTGTGTCCGTCAGTCACATAAAGCAGCTTATTCGTCTCGCCGAGAGCCGCAGCTGTTAACGGTTCTCGGCTTTGGCGTTTCCCGAATTTTTGAAATTGCAAGGGGGCACGCATTTGTACGCCCTCTCGGCGAAACGGTGGTGGTAATAGCAGAGGTCATTCCGCCTGCTGCGCCTTGGTCGTGTCGCTGCCATGGTGGGCGGGCTCTGCTCCGTTGTCTGTGGTTCTCCGCTGCTCTGGGCTTCCGCGCTGAGATCTGCAGATGCTGCTGTGGCCATCTGTTTGCCGCAGGCGTTGATGAGTCGCTGCGCTTCTTGGGCCAGCGCGCGGAAGTCCTGTTGGGTGCTGCACCGCATGTTGACCAGTGTCCCTCTCATGTGTGGCGGCAGAGTGCTGAGGAAGATATGTTGGAAGAGGAAGTTGTCGTTGTCCTCTTCCTTAAGCTGCAGCATGTCCTCCATGAGGGCCTTGGGTCTGCATCCTCTGTGGCCGTAGATCGCCAGGATCTTCTCTGCTCTCTCCTCGGCTGAGGGGACGAAGTTCTCAATGATGGTCGCCTTAAGTTCTCTGTATTTGTCGTGGGCGGGCGGTTGTTGAATTATGCTCCGCGCGCATCTTGACGTGGCAGCGTCGAGTTTGGCGACGATGTGATAAAATTTCGTCTCGTCCGCCGTTATGCCCGCCAGTGCAAACTGAGCCTCAGCTTGCTGGAACCACGAGCTCGGGTCGTTTTGCCAGAATTCTGGCAGCTTGACGGTGACAGCGCTTGTGTGGGCCGTCCCTGATGTGTCCGCCGGGTGAGAACGCCTTTCTTCTGTCCTCACGGCGGAGTTGGGGATGGTGCTCGATTGAGCCCTCTCTGTGGATTCTGCCGTGGGGGAACGTCTTCCATCCGTTCCCCTGTCTGCATGGGTGCTGGCGCTTGCCTGGGTCTCCTCCGATGAGTTCGTTGCGGGAGAACGTCTCTGTTCCATCCTCACGTCTGGTCACCAGTGTAGGGAGCTTGAAATGAAGAAGCGATGTGATTTTATAAATCAAAGTTTAATATCAGCTTCACCTCCCTGACATGTCTCATCTCGGTGCAGAAGCAGAATAAGAGGTCGAGCGCAGTCAGACCTTCATACTTATACCCACACTCAACAAAAGACATTGCATATCAAAGCTGACATCCCGCATTAACATAATCCCCCCTCCATTGTCCTCCGTCTCCTCCACCTGACCCTGGGTGGTCAGGAAGTTCGATCCAGTCTCCACCGCTGCGACTCCGTCTGTTCTTTGATCCTCGCTGGCGGTTGAGACCTCTTGTCCTGTTCTGAGGCGTGAGGTCATTCCACATATGTAATCACTAAACATTCTAATATGTCTATACATATGTAGGTATGGAATATATGATTAATATAAGCCACAATAGCAGTGAAAAAAACAGAAGAAAACAATTGTTGCCACATTATTGTGACCACAAGTCAGTGATGCTCAGTCTGCATAGAAAAAAAATAAATAAATTGAAGCTCATAAGGAAAACAAATAATAACGAAGAGCTTCATAATAATGGGTTGCATTTATATAGTACCTATCAAGAAACCCAACGCGCTTTACAATGAAAATCCATTATTCATTCACTCCAGAGACAGACAATGGTAGTGATAAGCTACTACTGTAGCCACAGCTGCCCTGGGGCAGACTGACAGAAACGTGGCTGCCAATCCGCCAACCACTACTGAATAGACCCATTGTGAACATCCTTTATCCCATGTAATGAGTTCTTTGTAGAGCTTTATACTGTATGAGTTGTTATTTGTGTCCAGAAGTTTTTAACTTGATTGACAGATAAATTTGTCTTCCATTTTGATGTTGGGCGAGAAAGTGAATCATCCAATTTTGATAATAATCTATATATTTTTGATTTCACTTTAGGGAAAGGAAGATTTAGAAATTCAATCAACCTTACTGGTACTTCTAAGTCTTGTTGGTTAAAATGGATTTTGCTTGAATTACAGATTTAAATTGGTGATATTTGAGAAACTTTTTTAAGTTGTGATGAAATGATGATGAGAAGGCAAACAGGGCAGAGGTAGAGAATCTGCTGCTTTGGTGCTCAGCAAACAACCTGAAACTGAATGTCTACAAAACCAAAGAGCTCATACTGGACTTCAGAAAGAACAGACAGGACCACACCCTCCTCTTCATAAATGGAAGACCATGTGGAAACCGTCCCCACCTTCAGGTTCCTGGGCTCCCACAACTCCTCTGACCTCTCCTGGAGCACAGGCCCAGATCCTCCTGTCTCAGAAAGATCAAGGCCATCATAGGAGACCGCTCACATCCCACCCACCACCTGTCTGACCTGCTTCAATCAGGTCCCACACCTCCAAACTGACAAGTTTCTTCCCCTGGTCCATCCAGACTGCAAACAGCCAGAGGTCCATCCTCCTTCCACCACAATGCTCACATGCACAGAACTGAGGGCCTTTTAAATATCTTAAAAAAACTCACCTGTTTTTGCACTTTGGACTTTTCAGTACATTGATCCATCTGTGAAGCCACTATACAGTACCATTGTGTGCATTTTTATACTTCTTATTCATTCTATTTAATGTGTACTATTTTATTCAAATGTGTGCTTTGTGTCTCTGTTTTTCAGAATTAGGATGGACTCAAATCTGCCTGCACTTCACTCTCACATTGCAAATATTTTTCTCTACCGTTTTACAGTATTTACTGCTCTTCATCAGTAATTAAACACAAAGTAATTTACACTGAAAATGTTGCAAATTTAGTTCAAGTAAATTTTAGCATGCCAAATTTGATCATATTAAATATAACTTTCCAACCACAAAATTGTGACCAATGAAAAAGCTGAGTGGCTAGCAACTTTGGAGAATCCTTAGCCACAGTGGCTGGTGAGCAAAAACGTTCGTGTCAAGCCCTGCTATCAAATCCAGATTTGAACTGATGTTTTAAGTACTATAAATCGACCATCCATCCATCTTCTACCGCTTAATCCTTTCGGGTCGCGGGGGGGCTGGAGCCTATCCCAGCATCTTTTGGGCGAGAGGCAGGGTACACCCTGGACAGATCGCCAGTCCATCGCAGGGCCAACACAGAGAGACAGACAACCATTCACTCTCGCATCCATACCTAAGGACAATTTAGAATCCCCAGTTTTGCTGCCAGTTAACCTAACTTGCATGTTTTTGGCATGTGGGAGGAAACCGGAGTGCCCGGAGTAAACCCACACAGACATGGGGCAAACATGCAAACTCCACACAGAAGGGTCACCGATGGTCTGGGGGTGGGATCAAACCCACGATGGTCAAGGGTGGAATCGATCCCATGACCTTCTTGCTGTGCTGCCACTGTGCTAACCACTGCGCCACCGTGCTGCCCATATAAATCAACCTTCTGGATTTAATATAGTGTTGTTAACAACAAAATGTATTCTTCAATTTACCGATATGGCTACTCCCCTTTGTTTGGAATTAAAACAGGCTGAGTACATGTGGGGGATATATCTACAGATGATTTAGACGTGTATTTCCTGGAGTAAGGCATGCTTCCTGTAAATCATTCAGCCGAATACTAATCTTGTGATTTTATTCGATACCACAGCTCCCCCATGATCACCAATGCTTTGTTTAATTACATCCGAGATGCAGCATTTCACTATGAGGATGCAGAAGACAAATATGAACAAGCAGAACATGGCCAAGCTGTCCAGTCCAGCAAGTGTTCATAGTGCATACCAGCCTATTTCCCAGAAGTAATTTCCAGCCATACCACTAGATGGCAAACTTTAATCTCTTTAGTTTCCTCCTTCATGGCCTTAAAACATTTTGTCCTGGTCAGCTTCCTATCAGCTGTCTCCAGTGTGATATTCAGCTGTTCAAACTGCTGCTTATTACTACAGATGGTGATGCAGAGTAGTAGATGTGTAGGCATATGCTTCAGAAAAACCCACACAGGATTCCTAGCTCCCCTATGTTTAAAATGAGTCATGGATCAATACTCAGCTGTCTGAAGCTGCAGTACTTTGAGCCCTCTGGCTTTGATTCCTTGCATTAAATAGATGCCAAATGGTTCCCCAAACTACAGCAGGCACAGATGCGTGGAGCTGTGGCCTCTGACATCATGGAAGGTTTTTTTTTTTCTCTTCTAGGTTATTTTTGCTTCTGTTTTTTTTGGGGGGGGGGGAGGAAAGGATCAGCAAAAAGCAGTTTTGTTTTACAAATAGCAAATATTATTAACTAAAATAGAGTCAGCATGTTATTATGGATTGTTGCGGGCCCAGCTGTAGGTATGGAGATGGATGAAACTTGGAGGTTTATTTTCAAAACTAACAAAATAAAAGGATGACACTTAAGCCAGAGGGGCTGTGCTACAGAGCCAGATTATGACCTAGTTAAAGTGAGGTTTCAGTCAGGGTTTTTCCAAGCTGGCTCTCTTTTTATTGGCTTAGATAACCATGGTAACTGAGGCTGAACTCATCACTGGTTGGGACCAGGTTATGTTGAGAGTTTAGGCATAAAATCAGCTGAAGGTGCTCTGTGGTAACTCATTATCTTAACTGTCTGACAATATGAGAATGATATATAGATCTCATGGCAGTAGGAAAATGTTAGTAAATTTATGCAAACCTGATCTGTAATAGTAATGCATTGAACAACAGACTGCAGTACAGTTACAGTAATATATGTATAATCTATCTAGCTCACTGTTTCAGATATTTTGATATATTTTTTTAAGTCAATGCATAAACCTGATTTAATTATTTGTTTTAATTGCTGTTAAGTTGTTTTGTATTTTTTAAATGATTACTAGTAGACTATCACAGAGAATACTAAATAATTTAAATGGATATTTACTTTGTTTCGGGCAAAAGAACCAGTTTGGATGTCTTCTCAAAGAATGACATACTAATTTTTCTTTATTCATTTTTAAATGTTATTATCGCTGTCTCTCTCTCACTAAGTATACACTACAGTGGATAAAAAAGTCTACACACCCCTGTTCAAATGTCAGGTTTTTGTGATGTAAAAAAATGAGACCAAGATAAATCATTTCAAAAATTTTTTTCCACCATTAATGTGACCTATAACCTGTACAACCCAACTGAAAAACAAACTGACATCTTTTAAGGGGAAAAATAAAAAAATTTAAACTTACAATAACCTGGTTGCATAAATATGCACACCCTTAAACTAATACTTTGTTGCAGCACCTTTTGCTTTTATTACATCACTGTCTTTTTGGGTAGGAGTCTATCGGCATGGCACATCTTGATGTGGCAATATTTGCCCACTCTTCATTGCAAAAATGCTCCAAATCTGTCAGATTGCAAGGGCACCTCCTGTGCACAGCCCTCTTCAGATCACCCCACAGATGTTAGATCGGATTCAGGTCTGGGCTCTAGCTGGGCAATTCCAAAATCTTAATCTTCTTCTGGTGAAGCCATTCTTTTGTTGGTTTGGATGTGCACTTTGGGTCATTGTCGTGCTGAAAGAAGACGTTTCTCTTCATCTTCAGCTTTCTAGCAGAAGCCTGAAGGTTTTGTGCCATCACTAAATGGTATTTGGAACTGTTCATAATTCCCTCCACTTTTACTATGGCCCCAGATCCAGCTGAAGAAAAACAGCCCAAAAGCATGATGCTTCCATCACCACGCTTCACTGTAGGCATGGTGTTCTTTTGGTGGTGAGCAATGTTGCGTTTGCACCAAATATACCTTTTGGAATTATGGCCAAAAAGTTCAACCTTGCTTTCATTGGACCATACCACATTTTCCCACACTTGTTTGGGAGATTTCAAATGTGGTTTTGCAAAATGTAGCCGGGCATAGATGTTTTTCTTCGTAAGATAAGGCTTCCGTCTTGCCACCCTAGACGGGAGATTGTTGTCACATGTACTAAACAGCCAGTACTTGCCAGAAATTCCTGCAACTCCTTCAGTGTTGCTGTTGGCCTCTTGGCAGCCTGCCTGACCAGTTTTCTTCTCGTCTTTTCATCAATTTTTGAGGAACGTCCAGTTCTTGGTAATGTCACTGTTGTGGATTGTGGGAGGAAACCGGAGCCCCTGGAGTAAACTCACACAGCACAGGGAGAACATGCAAACTCCACACAGAAAGGTTCCTACCCCTGCCAGCCTGGAGATTCAAACCTGGAACCTTCTAGCTGTTAGGCAACAGTGCTAACCACTGCACCACCATGCTGCCCAGTACTGTTTTGGATATCTTGAATTCCACAGTGAAGAGCTCTTTGACAAGAATTTATACATCCGTGACCTGGAAGTCCCACCCTTTTGCAAATGTCTACTTCTGTCTATCTAGTCATTTTAAGATCATTAAACGATTTCATGTCTGTTTAAAAAAAAATAGGCAGTGCTAGAGTTTGTTTTTTGTCTTGGTTAACAAACCACAATACCTTTGTGATGGACTCTTTGTTTCATCTGAAAATGTGAAGAAAAGCAAGAAAAATATGCTAAATTGCTAGCATGTGCTAAATCACTAGCATGCTAACTACTAGCTTCTGGTGAGCAGTATTAGATACGTTTTGATTTTTTGATTTATTTTTTTTTTTTAATTTTGTAAACTTTATTAATCCCAGAGGGAAATTCAGGGCATCTACGTGGATGGATGAGGATCTGTTTAGATGTCCTCATGCTGATTGAGATGTTTAGCAGCAGTTCACTGGCTAGATTTAGGGACCTTTTTCCTCAACTGTGCAAAATAACTAGTTAAACAAATCATTATATTTTGACCAGTATTGCTGTCATTTAATACATTTTGCTTGCTGGAACTGTTGTATAAAAGCAATATTATACTTGAGTTCATTACGGTATCATGAATATATGAACTCCAGCAGGGCGTGATCGGCATATATACAGTGGGGCAAAAAAGTATTTAGTCAGCCACCAATTGTGCAAGTTCTCCCACTTAAAAGATGAGAGAGGTCTCCAATTTTCATCATAGGTATACCTCAACTATGAGAGACAAAATGAGGGGAAAAAAATCCAGAAAATCACATTGAGGATTTTTAATGAATTAATTGGTAAATTCCTCAGTAAAATAAGTATTTGGTCAATAACAAAAGTTCATCTCAATACTTTGTTATATACCCTTTGCTGGCAATGACAGAGGTCAAATGTTTTCTGTAAGTCTTCACAAGGTTTTCACACACTGTTGCTGGTATTTTGGCCCATTCCTCCATGCAGATCTCCTCTAGAGCAGTGATGTTTTGGGGCTGTCGCTGGGCAGCACGGACTTTCAACTCCCTCCAAAGATTTTCTATGGGGTTGAGATCTGGAGACTAGCTAGGCCACTCCAGGACCTTGAAATGCTTCTTACGAAGCCACTCCTTTGTTGCCCGGGCGGTGTGTTTGGGATCATTGTCATGCTGAAAGACCCAGCCACGTTTCATCTTCAATGCCCTTGCTGGTGGAAAGAGGTTTTCGCTCAAAATCTCACGATACATGGCTCCATACATTCTTTCCTTTACACGGATCAGTCATCCTGGTCCCTTTGCAGAAAAACAGCCCCAAAGTATGATGTTTCCACCCCCATGCTTCACAGTATGTATGGTGTTCTTTCTCCTCCAAACACGACAAGTTGAGTTTTTACCAAAAAGTTCTATTTTGGTTTCATCTGACCATATGACATTCTCCCAGTCCTCTTCTGGATCATCCAAATGCTCTCTAGCAAACTTCAGACGGGCCTGGACATGTACTGGCTTAAGCAGGGGGACACGTCTGGCACTGCAGGATTTGAGTCCCTGGCGGCGTAGTGTGTTACTGATGGTAGCCTTTGTTACTTTGGTCCCAGCTCTCTGCAGGTTATTCACTAGGTCCCCCCATGTGGTTCTGGTATTTTTGCTCACCGTTCTCGTGATAATTTTGACCCTACAGGGTGAGATCTTGCGTGGAGCCCCAGATCGAGGGAGATTATCAGTGGTCTTGTATGTCTTCCATTTTCTAATAATTGCTTCCACAGTTGATTTCTTCACACCAAGCTTCTTACCTATTGCAGATTCAGTCTTCCCAGCCTGGTGCAGGTCTACAATTTTGTTTCTGGTGTCCTTTGACAGCTCTTTGGTCTTGGCCATAGTGGAGTTTGGAGTCTGACTGTTTGAGGTTGTGGACAGGTGTCTTTTATACTGATAACGAGTTCAAACAGGTGCCATTAATACAGGTAACGAGTGGAGGACAGAGGAGCCTCTTAAAGAAGAAGTTACAGGTCTGTGAGAGCCAGAAATCTTGCTTGTTTGTAGGTGACCAAATATTTATTTTACTGAGGAATTTACCAATTAATTCATTAAAAATCCTTCAATGTGATTTTCTGGATTTTTTTTTTTCTCATTTTGTCTCTCATAGTTGAGGTATACCTATGATGAAAATTGGAGACCTCTCATCTTTTAAGTGGGAGAACTTGCACAATTGGTGGCTGACTAAATACTTTTTTGCCCCACTGTGTATGTGTATATGGGGGCGGGGGGCTGAAAAGTTCATAGGTTGAAAAGTTCATAGTGGTCAAATTTGACCAAATGTGGTTTATTTTTCAACCGCAGAGATCCAAGTGCTGCACCTCCGAAGGAAGAAGTGTGTTGACCAAAGGGGAGACTATGTTGAAAAGTAAACCACATTTGGCCAAATTTGACCACTATGAACTTTTCAGACCCCTTTACACACACACACACATATATTGGTGCTGGGAATTGTAACACAGTAATGCGATTAATCACAGTAGTTCCATTAACAGATTAAAACAACAACAACAATAATAGTAATAATAATAATAATAATAATGCATCAGATTTATCTAGTGATTTTTTTATGGACACTCAAAGACGCTTTACAATGGATACATTATTTGTTCACGCCACAGACACACTGATAGTGGTAAGCTACTACAGTAGCCATAGCTGCCCAGGGGCAGACTGATGGAAATGTGGCCGCTAATCTGTGCCACCAGCCTCTCCAACCACTACCAAACATTTATACATTCAAACCCAGTGTCATGGACACTGGAGACTAGGTGGGTAAAGTGTCTTACCCAGGGATACAATGGCAGCCTGGCTGCGGAGAGCAGGATTCAAAAAGGGATTCAAAACGTTAACCCACGGGTTATTGGACGACCCGCTCTGCACTCCTGAGCTATGTTAACACATATGAACGCTCACACTGACACTTTCTGTTATAGCGGAACACATCATCAAGCTTGTCATTTTATTTAATTCTAGATGTTTAAATCAGTTTGCTGGAGTGTCGCTGTCATATAGTGTTGACATTTGGACTGTAGATTACATTTAATTAGACATTAAAACAAGCAAATGCAATGAATAAATCTCTTCAGCTAGCCAGCTGGCAATGCTAGCATGCTGTGTTCGATATGTTCACTCATTCCTTACATAGTGCCCTATATAGTGAATCTGCCATTTTGTAGTGCTTGATAATTTCATTCACTATATAGTACACTCAAAATATCCCAAAGTGCAATTTGAAAGTTTTAATGAATGGACAGTACATTAGCCAATGTATTCCATTATGCAATGCCAATGAAGCAGTGAGAAGAGAGCTTCAAATCACAGCATAAAAATTACCTTAAGGCATTTTTATTTATTGATACAGTAAACTATTTATTTACTACCAAATACATGTAGGTATTTGCTTTTTAACACCATTAATCTGATGCATTGTACTGTCTCACCATGATGACATCAACGGTGCCGAGAAAATAAGCAGAATAGTGTCCAAAAGGTCAAGTTTTTGTTGTTTTTTCGAGATCTCTTCACACTCCAACAGGCAGCAAAAAGTAAGTCAGGAGCAGGAAGACAAAAGAAGAAGAAGAATGGAATGTACGCACTCTGTTGGACAGCTCAACATCACAGTGCCCAGAAAGACAGACCGCACTTGTGCCCCTGGAAATGAACAGGTACAGTGTAGACATAGCTGCACTTAATGAAACAAGATTGCCTGGATATGACAGCTTGGAAGACCATGGGTACATCTTCTTTTGGAGTGGGAAATCAACTCAAGAAAGGAGAGAAGCAGGAGTGGGCTTTGCAGTTAGAAAAGAGATAGCAGCAATGCTTGATGAGGAACTGGTGCCAATCAACGACAGGATAATGACTATGAGACTCCCACTACAGCGGAAGATGTATGCCACACCCATCAGTGTATATGCCCCAACAATGACCAGCACAGAGGAGGTGAAGGAAGAGTTCTATAGTGATTTATGTGAGACTATCAGGCGTCTACCGACTGATGACAGGCTAATACTCGTTGGAGGTTTTAATGCCACAGTTGGTTCGGACACTGAGAAATGGAAAGGAGCGCTAGACAGTCATGGAGTAGGCAAGTGCAATGCTAATGGAGAACTTCAACTTGCACTATGTTCAGAGTACAACCTTGTGATAACCAACACTCTATTTAAGCACAAGGACACACACAAGAAGACATGGATGCACCCAAGATCCAAGCACTGGCACTTGCTAGACTACATCATTGTAAGGCAGAGAGACATAAGGGATGTATTGGACACCAGAGCAATGAGAGGTGCGGACTGTGGTATTGATCATGTTATGCTGAGATCTAAATTAAGGATTTGCAGATGAAAACAGCACTGCAGGATGGGTGTGAAGCCACCACGGAAGCTAAATACTAGTGCACTGAAAGGCCAAAAGAAGCAGGAAGAACTTACATAGGAAATGGATGAAAACTTGAAAGACTGGGACAACAACAACTCAGAGAACGACAGAGAAGAGAAATGGACAACACTGAAGGATACAGTGTTTCAGACTGTGAGTGATGTATTAGGCCACCCTGAGAGGAAACATCAAGATTGGTTTGATGAGCATGATGAGCATCTGAAGAAACTACTAGAAGCGAGGAATACAGCTAGGCAGGAAAATCTACAGTGTAACACATGGTTGAAGAAGAAGAAATACTCAAAGGCTCAGAGTGAGCTACAGAAGCACACCAGAGAGATGAAGTCCAACTGGTGAGATGAAAAAGCGGAGGAACCTCAAATTGCAGCAGACAGGAGAGACATGAAAACATTCTTTACAGGTTTGAGAGAAATCTACAGCCCTAAACCAAGAGGATTGATCCAACTAAAGGCTATGGATGGTGAAACAGTTTTGCAGGAGAAAGACAAGATTCTGGACAGATTTGCAGACCACTTTAACCAACTACTAAACAACCCTGGAGATATCACTGAAGAGGCTAAAGAAGCTCTAGTGCAGCGACCAGCTGTATCAAGTCTGAATGAACCACAAAATCTTGATGAGCTAATGGCAGCTATCAGGACAACACAGGATGGTAAAGCTCCAGGAAGGGATGGAATTTTAGCAGAACTGTGGAAATTTGGTGGTGTTCAGCTGACCAACTGCCTGCACAAGCTCATCCAAGAGATATGGGATGCCCAGAAAGTAACTCAAGACTGGAAGGATGCAAGTATTGTGCCTTTGTTCAAGAAAGGTGACAGAAAAGATTGTGGAAATTACCAAGGTATATCACTGCTAGCCACTGTTGGTAAGATTCTCTCACGGGTACTACTGAACAGACTCAATGAACACATTTTGCAGAATGTACTACCGGAAACCCAGTGCGGCTTTAGAAGTGGAAGAAGCACAATGGACATGATTTTCTGCTTGAAACAGGTTCAAGAAAAGTGTATCGAACAGAACATGCCGCTTTATGTAGTCTTCATAGACTTCAGTAAACCCTTCGATGCTGTTTTGCGACAAGGACTTTGGCAGGTACTCAAGAAATATGGTTGTACAGAGAAGTTTGTCAGCCTGATCGAGACACTCCATACAGGTATGCAAGCAAACGTGGCAATGAGTGGTTCTGTATCTAGAGACTTTTCAGTAAGCAACGGGGTGAAACAAGGGTGTGTGCTGGCACCTACACTCTTCTCTCTATATCTGGCAGCCATGCTTGAGGTGGCCTTCAAAGACATTTCAGAAGGAGTATACAGTCAAACAAGGAAAGAAGCAGACTTGTTCAATGTGACACAGTTTAAAGCCAAGAGTAAGACATTGATAAAGGTAGTAAGAGAAATGCTCTTTGCCAACGACAGTGCTCTAGTTGCACAGGGTGCAGAACATATGCAATCTTAATGGAGAAATTTACAAGAGCAGCTAGCCAATTCAGTCTCAAAATCAACATCAAGAAGACAGAGTGCCTTTATCAACCACCAAAGTTCCAGTTATCAACATCACTACCAGAAGAGATCAGCATTGGTACAGAGCCACTAGTCAAATGCAAGTCTTTCAAATATCTAGGGAGTACTGTTTCAGAGAATGCTAGGCTGGAGGATGAACTATCTCTCAGAATGGGAAGAGCGAGCGCTGTGTTTGGAAATTTGAGGGAGAGACTGAGTAACAATCAACGTGTGTCTATCCATGTGAAATGCAAAGTGTACAGAGCGACAGTACTGGCTACTCTATTGTACGGTGCTGAAACTTGGACTGTCTACAGAGTGCAGGTAAAGAAACTCCACGCGTACATGATGAGACACCTTTGAGTCATAATGAACATCTCATGGAAAGACAAGATAACCAACATACAAGTGTTGAAACGAGCTGGTCTACCATCAATGGAAGACATGCTAATACAGATGAACCTGAGATGGCTCGGACATGTTGAGGGGATGGACCACCAGCGTCTCCCTCGGCAATTACTCACAGCTATGCAAGGGCAAACACAATCAGGGTAGACCAAGGCTCAGATTTAAAGACACTGTAAAAAGAAACTTGAAGAAGCTGGATATAGACAGGAGTTCCTGGCAGCGGAAGGCTAAGGACAGAGCTGCGTGGAGGAATCTGATCAGACCTAAATGAAACAGTCATTGTTGCCCATGACAGGCTGCTATAGTGATGTAGTACACACGCTTCTGAACTAAGTTTAAGAGGTAAGATGTTTAGAGTTTACAATTTTATATTACCATCTCATTATTTAGTACATTTTTTTGAAGATTTCCCACTGGATTAGTACATTCATACAAAATCAAAATATTAGGCTAGGATACTGTGTATAGCAACACTGCATCAGTGTTGCTAACTCTTTCTCTTTGGGAGTGAATCTCACCCTATTACCCTCTGTCTCACACCACAAACCTTGTTTGTCACTCCAAAAAAAGGAAAATACTGCCAATATCATGTTGACTTCCTTGAGATTTTCACACAATAAGGGCTCTCAAGGCAGCACTGTCAAGGTATGGTCAAGGCTGGTTGCCATGGCAACCAGACTGAAAATGTTCTAAAACTTATTAAGAGGTAAAATGTACATGTTGGAAAAAAACACTGTTATTGTGTATTGTACCTATGCACCCTCGCTCCATCTCTACACCTCAGTTCCCCCACAATCAGTTGTAGTTAACTAGTTAATTAAAATAATTTAATGATTAATCAAGATTAATATTTGAAAATAGGTGCAATTAATTAGTTAAAAAAATTAATACCTTCCCAGCAATAACATATATAAAAACTAGACAGGACATGGCCAAGATTTTCATTGCAAATCAAGGCACCATAATCTGTAGGTAAATATATTGGCTGACAGCAGCAATGTGATAGGAGGATGCACAAAGAATTGGTCATTGTATTTACTGTATTCATATAAGTAAGCTATGTATATGGAATGTCACTAGCATCTATCTATCATCTATCTATCTATCGTGGGGAAAATAAGTATTGAACACATCAACGTTTTTCTCATTAAACATATTTCAAATGGAGCCATTGACCTGAGAGTTTCACCAGATATCATAAACAATCCAAGTAATCCATACATACAAAGAAATCAAGGGAACTGTGTTCACAAAACAAGTTATATGCGGTGGTCTAGGCTGGGCCAGACCAATCCACACTTTGTTGTTTTCTGTATTTATTGTCATCATTATTATCATCATTGGGTTTTTCGCTTGCATCTCAGTTTATTTATTATTATTTTCTCCACCTCCGTTACGTTTGTATGTTGCATAGTTTCCCCTGCGCATCATTCGTTTCTGAGTTGGCTTTTATTTTGACAGTGTTTGCTTACTTCCATTCTAGCACAGCTTGTCCTTGTTTGACTCATTATTGCTCACGGCTGCTGCTCATTAGTTTCATTATGTTCATTTCTATTTATTGAGTTTCACTCCCTTATCCCATTGTTGGGTCCTCGTTGTAACTGCTTGGTTGTGAGAACTCCTGGTTGTGTTCACACATACTCTTGCCGTTATTGCTTTTTGGGTTTCGTCCCCCATTGTTCCTGTTCCTGTTGTGTTACTTTATGTCCAGCTCTCATGCTGCAGTTAATCGTCATTAAATTATGCTTCAACTTCACCCTGCGAGTGAGTCTGTTTGCCTGCCTATTTAATAAAGTGGAATGACACAGGGAATAAGTATGGAACACACTTGGTGAAATTCATTTAGTGAAATTTATTTAATATTTAGTAGAAAAGCCTCTGTTGGTAATTTTTTTGTTACTTGTTTTGTACCTGTAGGTAGATTTGTTTTGCAGTCTGGTGACAAGCCACCAGCTGCCGGTCGCTGCGTGCGCAAGCGCCCCGTATCCCTAACCTGCATGTTTTTAGCATGTGGGAGGAAACCGGAGAAATCCCGGAGTAAACCCACGCAACACGGGGAGAACATGCAAACTCCACACAGATCACTGTTGGTCGGGGGCAGGGATCGAACCCATGGTCTCACGATCCCCGCGATTCCCCCAGCCGAGGGTAAACTGTGCTGCCACAGTGCTAACCACTGCGCCACCGTGCAGTAATAACAGCTGAGTAATAACAGCTTACAGATGTCTCCTGTATGGAGAAACTAGGCACAGGCATTGCTCAGGAATGATTGTAGCCCATTCTTCCACACAAACTGTCTTCAAATCTTGAAGGTTTCCTGGGTGTCTTCTATGAACTCTGATCTCAGTTTGTTCCATAGATTTTCAATTGGATTCAGGTCAGAAGACTGACTGGGCCATTCAAAGATTCAAAGATTTTTGTCAATTCATCTATATGTACAGGACATACAGTAAAATTGAAATGCATTTCTCTTAGTGGTGTGCTCAATATATAAAACAAGATGGAATAAGGATGGAAAACATCAGCAACAATCTATGTACAGTAATGCTACCCGTAGTGCAAATAAAGGTAAAAACACAGCAATCCTATGTACAGTAAACCATAATACCGGTAAATTGCAAGCTACCGTATTGAACTTGCAATTTACTGGCAGCTTTATTTTTCTTCTCTGGAGCCAGAGAGTTTCCTTGGCTGTGTGTTTGGAATCATTTTTTTGCTGAAATGTCCACCCTTGTTTTATCTTCAGCATCTTGGCAGATGACAACAGGTTGTTAATCAAGGATGAATCTGTGCATTTGTCCATTCATCTTCCCTTCAAATATATGAAGTCTGCCTTTCTTATGTGCTGAAAAACACTTCCACACCATGATGTTCCCACCTCCAAACTTCACTGCTGATATGGTGTTTTTGGGTTGATGTGCAGTGTGATTTCTCCTTGAAACATGCTGTGTGTTGTGCAATCCAAAAAGTTCAATTTTGGTCTCATCTGACTAGATTATATTCTACCAGTATTTTACTGACTTGCCCAAATGTTGTGCAGCAAACTAAAGGAGATTCCACATGTTTTTTCTTCAGCAATGGAGTCTTGTGAGGTGAGTGGGCATAGGGCCCATGTCGGTTGAGTGCATTACTTATTGTTTTCTTTGAAACAGCAGTACCTGCTAACTACATTTCTTTCTGGAGCTCTCCATGAGTGGTCTTTGGCTCTTGGATAACTCTTCTGATAATTCTTTTGACTCCTCTGTCAGAAATCTTGTGAGGAGCTCCTGGTTGTGCCCAGTTCATGGCCAAATGATGTTCTTTCCATTTCCGAATGATGGCTCCAGCAGTGCTCACTTCAGCAGTTTAGAAATGCCCCTGTAACCAATGCCATCATTATGTTTTGCAACAATAAGGTTGAAAAGGTCTAGAGAGAGCTTGTTGCTTCTACCCATTATAAGTTCTTTGTGGTGAGACAATCTGATATTCCTTTTTGCACCTCTTTTTCTTCATGTGTCCAATACTTACTCCCAGTGTCATTCAACTTTAATAAATATAACTTTTCTGAACACAGTTGCCTTGATTTCTTTGCATGTATGGATTACTTAGGTTGTTACTGATATCTGGTGAAAATCTCAGGTCAATGGCTCCATCAGAAATACGTTTAATGAGAAAAATGTTGATGTGTTTAATACTTATTTTCCCCACTCTTTGTTCTATCTATCTATCTATCAATCAAGTTAGATAGATAGATATCAAAACTTGATCAGGTAAAAGGCTGTATATGAAGCAGATGGCTGCTTCATATACAGCCTCATATACAGCTTCACAGACATAAAGACTGGTACTTCATAGCAGAGGGGTTGTGGCAGAAAATCTGATTGACTGACATACAGCTAGTGGAGTTTTGCTGTGGGAGAGGGAGTCAACTCTATCCTTCATAGTCTGCAGTTCACTCATCATCTTCCCCATGAAATCACACAGTAAATGATCTCTGCCTGGATGCTCTCATTGAGGCAGGTTAGATGGCTGGAAGGAAGGCTGGAATGAAGGTGAATAAACCATCTGACATGTTTCTGGATTACCATGGACATTAGGCAGGTAGTGAAGTTGCCCCTCTTGTTTTCCAGTGGTCTGTGTTGCTTGAAGGTGCTCACTTTCTCATGGCCAGTAATATGGGAATGATTTGGGAGATGGGTGACTAGGAGATGGGTTATGGTCGGGTGATCTAAGACGTAATCCTGCATTCTATGAGGTCTTTGAAGTCCCACCAGGTCTCGTTCACAGAACTAGAAGCTCCAGAGCATGAAGAACTTGCTTCTTCGAGTGTCGGTGCCTGCCATGTGAACTCTCCTACCAGGTCATAATATTGGGGATAGGTAGAGGGGGTGAGTTTGGCAATGGGATGATTGAGGAACAGGACCTGGAGTGCTCTGTAGTGTAGGAACTGGAGTGCAATGGGGCACAGGAACTGGTAAGTGGCAAGACCTGACAGCGTCTAGCTGGGAAGGGTAGGACTGCATATTAAGTCAGTTCGAGAAAATAACCTAATCTGGCTCAAAGGACCAAATGCTTGATAGTTTGAAGGACAATTGACAAAAAAGGGTTAAGACTGTAAATTCAATTCAACTTTATTTATATAGGGCCATTTCACAACAACAGTCATCTCATAGCACTTTCAACTGTGGGGGATACCCCCACAATTGCAGAAAGGCCCCAGCAATCAGGCGATCCCCTGTAAGCAAGCACTTGGTGATGGTGGAGAGGAAAAACTCCCTTTTACCATGAAGAAACCTCCAGGAGAACCGGGCTGAGGGAGGGGCAGTCATCTGCTGCAACTGGCTGGGGGTGAGGGGACAGAGAAGAAGAAGAAAAGAACAGGGATGTAGAGAGCAAACAGCACGATGGAGACTCAATCTATGGGAGAGAACAAACAGACGTTAATGACCAGCAAAAGCATTTTGTTGAGAGTGAAGAAAGGAGTGAAGCCCAATGCAATGTTGGAGGTCCCCCGGCTGTCTAAACCTATTAGCAGCATAACTAACATAATGTTACTTGTATACAAGTAATACAAGTAATCCTGCATTTTGGAAGCATAGTGCTTTGTTGGGATGATAAGGTATTATCAGTTTTTTTTTTTTTTTTTTTTTTTTTTTTTTTTTTTTTAAGGGGGCCTGATTATTTAGAGCTTTTTAAGTGAGAAGAAGCATTTTAAACTTAATTCTAAATTCTTGGGAAGCCAGAACCAGAGAGATATGGTCTCTCTTTCCTGTACCTGTTAAAACTCTTGCTGCAGCATTTTGGATCAGCTGAAGATTTTTTAAAGATGTTTTAGGACAGCCTGATAAAGAAGAGTTACAATAATCTAATATGGAGCTAACAAAAGCATGGATTAGTTTCTCAGCATCACTCTGAGACAAAACAAGTTTAATATGTGAATTAAAGAACAGAGCTTGATTAAAAATAACTACAGGGTTCCTCACAGAACTATTAAGAGAAAGAGTAACCACATCCAAACTAAGAGTTTGATTTGGAAAGGTATTTCTAAGGTTTTTTTGGACCAACTAGTATGACTTCAGTCTTAACTGAATTGAATAGCAAGAAATTACAAGTCATCCAAGCTTTGATTTCCTTAAGACAAGCCTCTAATTTGGCTAATTGATTACTGCCATCTGGCTTCATTGACAAGCATAACTGTGTGTCATCTGCATAACAATGAAAATGTATGCAATGCTTTCGAATAATATTGCCTAGCGGAAGCATATATACTGTAAACTAAAAAAAATAGGGCCTAGCACAGATCCTTGTGGAACTCCGTGACTGAGCTATGAGTTTGAAGAAAACTCATTATTGGCATGAACAAACTGGAACCTATTAGATAAACAAGATTTAAACCACTGCAACTAAGATCCATTAAGTCCAACAAGGTGTTCTAGTCTATCAAGTTGTGGAGGAATGAAAGGACACGAGAGCTGTCAGTTCAGAACTTTACTCAACTCCAGCAATAACCAGAATGACATTTGGTGCCAGTGCACACAAATAAAGTTTTCCCATCTCTCCTCCCTTCTCCCCAAGTCACTGGGTGTAAGTGAAGCCTCCTAGTGGTCCGCCACACAGCAACCCCCCCCCCCCCCGAAACACCCAAAAGGGGCCTTATCAGTCCAGCACCCTGGGCTTGAGCAATCTCCCATAACGGCTGTATCGTGGAGCAGCTGGGCCAACCGAGGGGTCTCTAGGACGAGCCTGGGCGGAAAACAACATAGTCTCTGGTCTTGGCAAAAAGTCCTCTGTAGGGGAAAGACCAAACTTCAAGTGGGCGTCCCCGTCGGTGAGCCTGGGCCAGCACCATCTGCTCATCTGCCAACACATGATCGGGCTTGAGCCTATCTAAGCAAATAGTTTCCATGCGCTCCCCAAAATCTAACACAAAATGTTTTGGATCCATTTCCAAAACCCTGAAAGGGCCGTCGTAAAGTGGATGCAGCAGAGTCCTGTGGACATCATGTCTGACGAAAACAAACTTGGCATGCTCCAAATGCAAAATAAACAAAAGCACGGGGGAAACAATGGTGTACCGGTCCTGGAACACCCACTGACTCAGCCTTAGGAAAAAAATGAGCAGACGAGTTGGTGTCGGGCATGAGACCTTCCGGCAAAAATTCACCCAGGACCCGCAATGGCCGACCAAAAATGAGCTCAGCCAGGGAAGCAGCAAGATCCTCCTTGTCGCGGAACGTAACTCAAGTAGGACCCAAGGGATGCGACCGACCCAGTTTGCGTTGGTCAATGAAGCTCTAAAGGCAGCTTTAAGTGACCTTTGGAACCTTTTGCACAAACCATTAGCCTGCAGATTGTATGCGGTGGTACAGTGAACTTTGACCCCCAGGCTCTTAGCCATGGTGCACCAGAGTTCAGAAATGAACTGGGGACCCCTATCGGAGGTAATGTCCGATGGGGGACTGAAACGCGTGACCCAAGATGACAAAAACGCGCTGGCTACATCGGCAGAAGTGATGAAAACTAATGGGACTGCCCCTGGCCAATGCGTGGTGTGGTCCACTATTGTCAAAAGGTGCATGAAACTGCGATAGCAGAAGAGGGTCCACTAAGTCCATGTGAACATGGTCATATCTCCTGCTCAGAAACCAGAAAGGTTCAAGGGGGACCCTGATGTGCCTCTGAAACTTAGCCCGTTGGCATGCAACACAAGCTGCAGCCCACTCCTTCACATCCTTGCACAAGAGGGGCCAAGCAAATTTGGACCCCACCAGCTTAACCGAAGCACGTATGCCGGGGTGCGAGAGAGAATGAACGGACTCAAAAACGTAGCGACGCCAAGAGATTGGAACAACCAGGAAGGGACAGCCGGTAGAGACGTCGCAGAGTGGGGGGGGGGGGGCTTATAATACCCTGCTTTCTAATTTAAGGCCCATACACTTGGAATGGAGCATGAGAATGTCTGCATATCCTGGTTGGTCAGCAGCAAAAGTAGACAAATCAATGCCCAAGTAGACTGGAGAGATCAGCGCACGCGACAAAAAGTCGGCCACAACATTGAGCTTGCCGGCCACATGATGAATGTCGGTAGTGAACGCCGATATTGTGGCTAGATGACACTGCTGTAGCATCATCTTGCTTTGGCTCATCAATAAAATTATTCTTCATCTTAAAGACATTGTTTCACCCAGGAAAAGGACAGTCAAGAACTGCTCTTTCACCCCAGGACCACAGCTGAACTAACATTTCTTTGTTAAACCAATCTCCAGAATTCCTCCTAATGCACTTTCTCTTGAACATTTTATTGGCCAATAAAACGTGGACAAAGAACAGACCTTTTTACGAGTGCTTTTTTATTTAATTAATGAGTGTGGGGCTGACAGTTTAACTCTGTCCCCTCGCACACCCACTATTAAATAAAATAAACAATTCCTGTACCTTATTATACTATATTTTATTAAATATCACTACACTGCTGATGTGCTGACCGTGGTTCCGAGATCTTGGACATTGCGTAGGTTAGAAGTTTGTGGTCGACAAACACGGCAAATACGCCGCCCTCAAGCCAAAACTGGAAGTGGCGCATGGCCAGGTAGAGAGCCAATAACTCTCTGTCAAAAGTGCTGTACTTGCACTTGTTGTTGTGCAGTGTGTGGCTGAAAAAGTCAAGAGGTTGCCATGAATTGGAGACGTACTGTTCCCCCACTGCTTTGACCACGATGTCAGACGCATCCGTAGTTAGCACAATCCCCATCAATGGGGATGGATGGGCTAGTAAAGCCGCATTGGTTTACAGCTTTGGTACCCGAAAAAGGCTGGATCCGATCAGGGGTCCAGTTGATGCCATCCATGGCTTTCTTCTTCTTGAGCATGTTGTAAAGTGGTTGTAGCAGCTGGGCTGACTGGGGAAGGAAACGGTTGGAAAAATTAACCATCCCCAAAAACTCCTGCTGTGCCCTCACGGTCTGCGGATGCGGGAAATCCGACACAACACTTTATGTGGCAGCGGAATCATGCCCTCAGATGAGATGCGATGTCCTAAAAAAATTCAATCTCCGGCAACCCGAACTGACATTTTGCTGGATTAACTATCAATACATGTGCCTTTAGCCAACGGAAAACTTGCTTCAAATGAGAGAGGTGCTCCTCTTCAGACACGCTAGTCACCAGAACATCAACCAGGTAGACGGACACGAATGGCAAATCATGGAGCACCACGTCCATCATCCTCTGAAACGTCTGAGCTGCACCCTTAAGCCCGAACAGCATGCGAAGAAACTCTAAAAGGTCAAAGGGTGTTTTTACCGCTGTTTTTGAGACGTCTTCAGTGCGCACCGGGACCTGGTGATAGCTGTGGACCAGATCCACCTTAAAAAAAAATGGACATCACGGCCAGGTGCACTGAAAAATCCTGAATGTGAGGGATGGGATAATGGTCGTACTCCGTGATGTTGTTCAAGCGACGGAAGTCACCACACGGCCACCACGAACCATTGGACTTGGGACCATTTGCAGTGGGGATGCCAAGGTCTATTGGAGCACCTAATGATCCCTAAATGTTCTAAGTTAGCAAACTCTTCCCGCACGATGGCTAGCTTAGCAGCGTCAAGGTGGCGCAGGCGTGCGGAAACCAGAAGGCCCTTTGTGGTGAAAAAATGCTCAACCCTATGCTTGGTCACGGCAATGGAAAAATTAGGCACTTTGAGCAAGGGAAATTCAGAAAGCAAGCACTGGTACACATTCCCTGAGGCTAAAAAATTATCATGTGTTAGTGGCCCAGTTCCCCAAGTTATACAAGGCAGTGAAGAAAAAGAAACAGCATCAACTAAACATCTATTAGCAACATCTACAAGAAGCCCATAAGCACACAGAAAGTCAGCACCTATGATAGGAACTGAGAAGGCAGCTACCACAAAGTCCCACTTGTAATTGCGTCCGTGAAAACATACAGTCACTGACTTTTCTCCAAACATCTTGATAGGGGAGCCATTAGCGGTAGTTAATGATGGGCCTCAGCCTTCCGCCAGTCTATCAGAACCAGTCGGCAAAATAAGACTCTTTTGGAAACCAGAGTTGACCAGAAACTGTCTCACAGAATGTATCCTCGAGGAAAAACAGCTTCTCCTTGTTGCCAGCAGTCAAAGCTGTTACTGACTGCTGGCTGGTCCATTTCCTGTCATCTTGAAATGGCATGGCGGGAGGCAATGCTGCGCATTGGCGCCAAAACACTGATGGACGCTGGAACGGTCCTGTTCCAGTGTCTCCGAGTGGCTATCCCGGCCACAACTGACATCTCAACAGCCTCCGTGGATTCTGCTGAAGGTCCCGGTGTTGCCGTCTGGACACCAAAACTCCTATTCACCAGGATAATACAGTTCGCTTCTTCCGCCAGCACACGGTGGTCTCTGGCAGCCAGCAGCGGCGAGTTGGCCAAAATTGTCCACGCCAAAACCGGAAGTTTCCTGAGGAAGAGATGGGCGAAGAGAAAAGACCCATTATCTGTGCCCAGCAAAGCCAGCATACTTTCCATTAACTCCACAGCTGAGCCGCCGCCTACCTCAGAGGAGTTAGGAGCTTAGGAGCGTCTCCGCTCTCTCCCCGTCAGAGAGGGTGTAACTAACTACTAACTAACTAACCTGCACTTATATAGCGCCTTTCTAGTCACAAAGACCACTCAAAGCGCTTTCTTTAATACTAACCCTCTATTCTAAGGGCCTATAGGAAACAGATATCTAGGGACAATTTAGAACAGCCAATTAACCTAACATGCATGTTTTTTTGGCATGTGGGAGGAAACCGGAGAAATCCCGGAGTAAACCCACGCAACACGGGGAGAACATGCAAACTCCACACAGATCACTGTTGGTCGGGGGCTGGGATCGAACCCACGATCCCACGATCCCCACAATCCCCCGGCCAAGGGTAAACTGTGCTGCCGCAGTGCTAACCACTGCGCCACCGTGCAGCCCACTGTACGTGTGTGTAGCACTGTAACAGCAGCTGCTTGAGAGCGGTGTATTTCCCTTGGGGTGGGGGGTCTTGGAGCAGGTTCATGGTGTGCTGAGTGGAGTGCGGGTCAAGCGAAGCCTCCATGTAATGGTATCTCAAGTCATCCGCACACATCCCACGCAGGGCAAACTGAGCCTCAACGTGGATGAACCAGGCAGTGGAATCATGGAGCCAGAAGTCTGGGAGTCTGACTGCCATAGCAAATGAGGCTGGGGTCTCGGAGGAAAACTCTAGCGTGGGTGTATCCGAAGAGGGGCTCGCTTCATCTTCCATTTGGAGCATTATCGACATCGTAGGTCACCAGTGTGGAGGAATGAAAGGACGAGACACGAGAGCTGCCAGTTCAGAACTTTACTCAACTCCAGCAATAACAAGAATGACATTTGGTGCCATTGTGCATACGTAAAGTTTCCCCATCTCTCTTCCCTTGTCCCCAAGTCACTGGGTGTAAGTGGAGCCTCCTAGTGGTCCGCCACAAAGTAAAATATTATGATCGAGAGTATCAAAAGCTGCACTAAGGTCAAAAAGGACAAGTATAGAAACAAGTCCATTATCAAATGCGATAAGGAGGTCATCAGTGGCCTTCGCTAAAGCTGTTTCAGCACTATGATGAATTCTGAACCCTCACTGAAACTCTTAAAATAAACCATTTCCCTGCAAATGGTCAAATATTTGCATAGACCTTCACTAATGCTGAGAATATATTGATTCTCAGATAGGTGTCTTCTTGGGGTATCGGTTAGTACACACTGTTATGTCGGAGGTTGAAGCCAAGGAGGAGACCAGTAGTGGAGCTGAATACACGTTTATTAAAACAGGTCACTATGCACCTAACCACACTTAACCGCTGGCAGAGGAAACTGCGAAAGAGACCACTCTCCTACCTGCAGCCCTTCTTATACCCACGGGGTTGGTGGAACTGGAAGATGGAGTCACCACCCCGTGCCACACAAATAAAAGCTCCAAACAAATGTACAACATGTGAACTATAAATAACTATGTCAAATTCCCCCTCCCCCCGTAGAAAAAATCCAAAACACACATAGATTCAAAACCCACCCCAATTTGGAACCCGAATCATCCACTAAAAAACTAAACTGAAATCACAAAAAGGGGCCTAACACATTCACACAGAACAACTAACGGGGGACGGGTAGACTGCAGTCCAACGCCTCACACGGCAAGGCAGATTATTTGCTGCCTATGCTTCAAAAAAGTCCATTTATAAACTAAAAGAAAATTGCTGCCGTGTTCCTTAATCTAAACAGAACACAAAATAATCCCCAGAACTATAAACATATACAGTATATACCCAAAACATTAACACATATACAGAGCAAATAACATATATACGCACGTCTTGGGGAGGATGACCCCATGGGCCCCCGGACCATTCTCTACTCAGTCCGCCCCTAGCTTTGGCTCGCATCCCGGACCACAGCTGGTCACCTCAGCCCCGGTACGCCTCCTCCTCCACACCGCCGGACGCTCCACTCGTCTGGGGCCACGTCTCACTGTCTTCCCTGGGGCACGCTGTAGCTCATTCAGGTGCCTCCACAAGCCATCCAGCAGCCAGAGATAAGCATTGTGCCGCTTGTCCACCACCTGCAGCCACCCCTGGTGCTCCCTTGTCTGTCGCTTGGTCCACACTCCCCGTGACCTCGCCTCTGCTTGAGCCAAAACCCAGTCCGTGACTCCCAGCAGGGGTCTGCTCAGCCTGCAGTGTCTCTGCCTGGCACTCGCCCTCTCCGTGCCAATCGGTCTTGCCCCAGCCTCTTCTAAACCTGCTGCGGACCCTGCTGATGTGGCTCCGTGTCCACCGGCCCACTTTGGCCGAGCTCTGGGAACACCTAGGACCATCCCTTGGGCTCTCCCCTGTGCCGCCTGGTACCCTCATCCAGGGTGACTCGGACTCTGGCACTATAGCCCTTCTGCGGTGATCCTGAGCGAGACAAGGCCTGTCCACTTCCCGGGGTGCCGAACAATCTTTCGTCCCACACAGCATCATCCTGTACTCTCGAAACCAGTCGGTCCCACAATCTGCAGTCCGACCACTCTTCCCCAGTACCGCTCTAGATGGAGAACTGAAGGCCATAGAATAGGTTGCCGCTCATGATGGTTGTGCCATGGGCTGGCATGACGAACTCCACATCAGCCATCTCTGCCGACATAAGATAAGATAAGATAAGATAAGATAAGCCTTTATTAGTCCCACAACGGGGAAATTCCAGGATTGCAACAGCACAGGGATAGCAACACTCAGAGCAACAATCAGAAGGCAAGAAAAAAAAAAAACAAGCAAGCAAGAGCAGCTAATATACATATGTACATATTACTATAAAATATATACTGTATATACACACACACAGACACACAGTGCAGAGCATTGTAGCTGGATGGAATAAATATATGAATATATAAACACACAGTGCAGAGCATTGTAGCTAGATGGAATAAATATATAGATATATAAAAACACAGTGCGGAGCATTGCAGCTAGATGGAATAAATATATATATATATATATATATATATATATAAAAACACAGTGCGGAGCATTGTAGCTAGATGGAATAAATATATAGATATATAAATATGAACACACCCAGTGCTGAGCATTGTAGCTAGATGGAATAAATATGTAAATATATAAACACACACAGTGCAGAGCATTGTTGCTAGATGGGATGAAACAGCATAACCGTCTACTTAGTTATCCTACATGGTATGATTATGTGCCCATACATATTCTCACCCTCCATAGCGACCGGTATTTTCCTAGTTGTATGCCGGAGGGGACCATTGTATAAGTCTATTGCATCTTTTGCATTTAAAAACTATTAGTTTGTTACGTCTTTTTGCCATCTCTGCGAGCAGCCCTGCTTAGGTTGTACAGTCTGACAGCCGTTGGTAGGAAGGACCTACGAAACCTCTCGGTTGTGCACCTGGGATGATGTAGTCTGCTGCTAAATGAGCTCCTCAGTGCATTCAGTACGTCCTGCATAGGGTGGAACTCAGACTCCAGCAGAGATGACAGTTTAGCCACCGTCCTTCTCTCTCCTATCTCCTCCACCGGATCAAGGCGCTGCCCCAGGACAGAGCTAGCTTTCTTTATCAGTTTGTTCAGTCTCTTCCTATCGGCTGCTGTAATGCCACTGCCCCAGCAGACCACTCCAAAAGTGATGGCTGATGCCACCACCGTGTCATAGAATGTCTTCAGCAGCGCCCCTTGTACACCAAAAGACCTGAGTCTCCTCAGCAGGAACAGCCTGCGCTGTCCCTTCTTGTAGAGTGCGTCAGTATTGTGTGACCAGTCTAGTTTATTGTTCAGATGAACACCCAGGTACTTATAGGATGTCACCATCTCGATGTCTGTTCCCTGTATATTTACTGGTGCTGTGAGGGGCTGCCCATGCCTGCGGCAGTCCACCACCAGCTCCTTAGTTTTCCTTGCGTTGATCTGGAGGCAGTTCCGATGGCACCAGTCTACGAAGTCCTGGATAAGCCCTCTGTACTCAGCTTCATCTCCATTGGAGATGAGGCCAACGATCGCAGAGTCATCAGAGAACTTCTGTAGATGGCAGTGTGTTGTGTTGTGTGAGAAGTCCACAGTATAAAGAGTGAACAGGAAGGGAGCCAGCACCGTTCCCTGGGGTGCCCCCGTGCTACTGATGATCGTGTCGGACACACAGTCCCGGGTTCTCACAAACTGAGGCCAGTTCGTGAGGTAGTCCAGGATCCATGATGACAGGTGCTGGTCCACCCCTGCGCGCAGCAGCTTGTCCTTCAGGATCATCGGTTGGATGGTGTTGAAAGCACTGGAGAAGTCAAAGAACATGATCCTCACCATATTCCCGGGCTTCTCCAGGTGGGACAGAGAACGGTGAAGGAGGAAGATCACCGCATCCTCCACCCCAATGCCATGCTGGTAGGCGAACTGGAGTGGATCCATCGCTGGTTCCACCAGGGGGCGGAGGTGAGCAAGGAGCAGTCTCTCCAGGGTCTTCATCAAGTGGGACGTCAAGGCCACCGGTCTGTAGCTGTTCAGGTCTTTGGGGTGGGAAGTTTTTGGTACAGGTACCACACAAGATGTTGTGTGGTACCAAACCGTGAGTGTGATGGTTCCCACCGTGGCCAACCTTACTCCTCCATAGCCACAAAGCGGTGCTGAGTCACGGCCAACTCTGTAGTGGGGAAAAAAATGCCTCACTGTAGCCCAGTTCAACAAGGAACGCTCCTCCCCCGTGTCGATCAGCATTGGTACCGCCCTTCCATCCAACTCCACCGTACAATATGTGCACCCATTGGTGTTTGGAGACACAGTATGGATCACTGTTGGAGCGGGAGGGGTTGAACTCCTTTGCAGGCTTTCTTGCTCTGCGAACTGGCACACCCTCGCTTAGTGGTGAAGATGGCAACGCTTGCCGCAGCGGTTTCCTCTTGCCATACACCCTCTGGCTTTGTAGCAGTGCTTTGTGGACCCGCAGCCCATACATATGGGCTTCCCCGGGGCAGACCTCATCCGTACAGCGTTGGCACCTCAAGCATCATCTTCAACGCTCCCATTGCTGTCTGGGTCCATTACTTGTGTAGCCATGGGGGATCCTAACTCTCGCGGTGACAGACGCTCACTCAGCTTCCAAGTTAGCTTGTCTGCAGTCACCAGCTGGAGAGCCAGTTCGACTGCCTTGGACAGTATCAATTCACCCGGAAATGTTAGCAGCTTAGACCTGACCACAGCACAGTTGGTATGTTCTGCCAACTGGTCGCAAACCATTTCTTCCTCCAACAGTCCAAACCAACACCTGGCAGCCAGCTGCCTCAAGTTCAACATGAACCGTTGGATGGGCTCGTCTACCTGTTGGCGGCACTGTCGGAATTTGAAGTGCCAGACTGGACGTTGTCCAGCACTCTGAAATGGCGCGCCATTAGCTCAACCACTTCTTCATAATTGTCCGTGTCACCAAGTGTGCCAAAAATCTGTTGTCCCTCCATTCCCAGGTTGTGCACAAGCAATGCACATGCCCTTAACTTCTCCATCCATCCAGGTCCAGCGCCACCATATAAGTCTAAAGGCGTCATACCACCGACGCCACGGAAAAAATGGCTCACATGGGAGCTCAAAAAATGCCCGAATTGGTGCCCCACATGCTTCCATACCTTAAATATTATCCGCTTTCGTCCTCATTGCCAAATGTTACATCGATGGTTGGAGCCAAGAAGGAGACCAGTAGTGGAGATGAATACACGTTTATTAAAACATGACATTAACCACACCTAACCGCTGGCAGAGGAAACCGCGAAAAAGACCGCCCTCCTACCTGCAGCTCTTCTTATACCCACTGGGTTGGCAGAACCGGAAGACAGAGCCACCACCCCGTGCCACACAAATACAGTAAAAGCTCCAAACAAATGTACAACATATGAACTATAAATAACTATATCACACACACAGCATAAGATGTGTATGTGTCAGATACTAGGTACGGTCTGGGACCATGTCCACACCTCTTGTTCATGTTGTTCCTTTGTGATTGTTATTATTATCATCATTGTTATTAGTTTGTGTAGTTACAGCATCTCACAAAAGTGAGTACACCCCTCACATTTTTGTAAATATTTTATTATATCTTTTCATGGGACAACACTGAAGATGTGACACTTTGATACAATGTAAAGTAGTCAGTGTACAGCTTGTATAACTGGAAATTTGCTGGCCCCTGAAAATAACTCAACACACAGCCATTAATGTCAAAACCGCTGGCAACAAAAGACACCCCTAAAACACCCCTAAGTGAAAATGTCCAAATTCTGCCCAAAGTGTCAATATTTTGCATGGCCACCATTATTTTCCAGCACTGCCTTAACTCTCTTGGGCATGGAGTTCACTAGAGCTTCACAGGTTGCCACTGGAACCCTCTTCCACTCATCCATAATGACATCACGGAGCTGGTGGATGATAGAGACCTTGCGCTCCTCAACCTTCCGTTTGAGGCTGTCCCACAGATGCTCAATAAGATAAAGGCTTATCTTATCTTATTAGTCCCACAATGGGGAAATTCCAGGATTGCAACAGCACAGGGATAGCAACACTCAGAGCAATAATTAAGAAGATATGAAAAATATAAATAAGAGCAGTGGATATACATACGTACACATAAATATATAAATATAAATACAAAGTGTGGAGCATTGTAGCAAGATGGAATAAACAGCATAACCATCTACTTAGTTATCCTACATAGTATGAATATGTACCCATACATATTGTCACCCTCCTTAGCTACGGATATAGTCTGAGTTGTATATATTTGTCGTATTATATTATATTGTATATTATTATTGTATATATTGTAATATATTGTAATATGTAATATGTAATATGTAATATGGACCGGTAATATGTAATATGGACCGGTGGCGCCACACGAGTAGGCTGCCCGTTGCAACAGCCTTTTTTTTTATCTTCCTTCTTCTTTCTACACCTTTCACTCTGTATATATATCACGGATCGCCCCGGGGGTCTCCCGGGTCGGCGGACGGAGCCACGGTTTGCAGCGGGAGACGTTACAGCGGGGAGGAGCTAGTGCTAGCTAGCACTTGGCCGCCGCCCGGTGCTAATGGGAAACTCGACATACCGGGAGCTGTAGCGAAAACGACGTGGGTGCCGGGCTGGAGTTTAGGCGGCGTGCAAGAAATATAAGACAGAATAATAAAGAGCGATGGCAAGAACCAAGCAGACCGCCCGTAAAATCTACTGGAGGAAGAAGCCCCCCAGGAGACAGCTAGCCACCAGGGCTGCTCGGAGAGACGCTCCGGCCACCGGCAGAGTGAAGAGGCCTCGCCGTCACAGGCCCGTGGCTCTGAGAGAGATCCGTCGCTACCAGAAATCCACGGAGCTGCTCATCCGTAAGCTGCCCGTCCAGCGCCTGGTGAGGGAGATCGCTCAGGACTTCAAGACCGTCCTGCGTTTCTTGAGCTTCGCCGTCATGGCTCTGCAGGAGACCAGCGAGGCCCACCTGGTGGTCTCTTCTTCGCTAAGGGGGTCACCATCATGCCCAAAGACTTCTAGCTGGCCCACCGCATCCGCATCCGCGGAGAGAGAGCTTAGACTTTCTGCTGCACATTCACCAACCAACCATAATGCTCTGCACTGTGTGTCTATATATATACATTTATAGTAATATGGACATATGTTTACTAGATGTTGTTTTTTCTTGCCTTCTGATTGTTGCTCTGAGTGTTGCTATCCCTGTGCTGTTGCAATCCTGGAATTTCCCCATTGTGGGACTAATAAAGGCTTATCTTATCTTATACTGGAGGGGACCATTTGTGTAAGTCTGTGGCGTCTTTTGCATTCAATACTACTAGGTCATCACATTTTTTTTGCTATCTCTGCGAGCAGCCCTGCTTAGGTTATACAGTCTGACAGCCGTACGTAGGAAGGACCTGGGAAACCTCTCGGTTGCGCAACTAGGATGATGTAGTCTACTGCTAAATGAGCTCCTCAGTGCGTTCAATATGTCCTGCATAGGGTGGGACTCGGACTCCAGCAGAGATGACAGTTTAGCCAAGAAACTTGGTTCAGCCTGGGCCAGTATGAAAACTATTGCAGGCCTTCAGAGCACAGAGCGCAGTAATCGTGTGTTTTTAGATGGTTTTAGTTCAGACACAGAGCTGGCTAATGCTCTTAATTGTTTTTATGGTCGTTTTGACTCCCTTGATTTCAGCACAGAAATCCAAGATTTGAAACAGAAACTCAAAGACAATCAGCACTTTAATATTGAGGTGCAGGATGTTAAAAGGGAGTTCTGCGCTGTAAAAGTGAACAAAAGTCAGGGCCCTGATAATATATGTGGGCGCTTGGTAAAGTCCTGTGCACATGAACTGAGTCCTATATTTCATTACATTTTCAATAAGTCCTTACAGACACAACATGTGCCTAAGATCTGGAAAGAAGCCGTGGTTGTTCCCGTTCCAAAATCCAGCTGTCCTAAAATGGTAAACAACTTTAGACCAGTTGCTTTGACTTCAATTTTAATGAAAATTTTTGAAAAACTGGTCAGGTGTGAGGTCCTAAGGCAGACTGAACATGCATTGGATCCTCTGCAGTTTGCCTATAGGCCTCACAGAGGAGTGGAGGATGCCACTGTCACTATGTTTAACATGCTTTTTAAACATCTGGATTTTAATGGGACACATGCCAGGCTTTTATTTGTGGACTTTTCTTCCGCCGTTAATACAATCCAACCTCATATTTTAGTTGAAAGGCTCCTGCAACAATTTGATTTGAGCAATAATCTGGTGGGTTGGATTCTGGATTTCTTAACCAACAGGACGCAGAGAGTAAGGGTCAATGGTACATTGTCTGACCTAAAGTGCTCTTCTACTGGCTCTCCTCAGGGGTGTGTGTTGTCACCACTACTCTTCACCCTGCACACAAACATGTGTCGGAGCAGACATGACAACAGACACATTATAAAGTATGCTGATGACTCAGTCATTGTCAGTCTCCTCCAGGATGGTGAGAGTGGCCACGGCCCAGTAGTTGATGATTTTGTTCACTGGTGTGAGGATTCCTACCTGCAGCTGAATACAACAAAAACGAAAGATATGATTATTGACTTTAGGAGGAAAACTCCCAGGCACAAAGTCACCATACTAAAAGGCCAGACCACCGAATGTGTACAATCGTACAAATATCTTGGGACGATTATTGATAGTAATTTAAACTTTGAAGTGAACTGTGAAAGGGTGTGCAAAAAGGGTCAGCAAAATTTGCATTGTTTGAGGAAACTTGCACGCTTCCAAATTGACCAAACCATAATGACAATGTTTTATTGGGCTTTTATTGAATCTGTTTTATCCTTTTCTTTAGTGTCATGGTTTGGTCAGATAAAACTGAAACAGAGGAAATCCTTGGATCAGGTAGTTAGATGGTCCAGTCGTTTGCTTGGTGAGTCACAGCTGAGCCTGACATCCCTGTACACCAGACAAGTACAGAGGATGGCTACCTCCATTTTAAATGACTCCCACCCTTTGCACTGCAACTTTCAGCTTCTTCCCTCCAGACGGAGGTTTGCTGTCCCAAAAAGTAAAACCCGGCGCTTCAAAAACAGCTTTGTCCCTGCTGCTGTCAAAGAGTTGAACAAGCTATAAAAATATATTGTACATATTTTATATTTACTTATTTTGTATGATGTCACTTAGGTTCTAAATATTTTATTGGGTTTTAGACCTTTGAGTTTTTTAACCTCTGACTAGTTTTTAACTTTTAACTTTAATATGACCCTTCTCTCTTACCTCTGGTTTCTCCCTCATCTCTTTGTCTTTTTATACCCTGTTTGATGGAGCCTTTTTTTTTTTTTTTTTTTTTTTTTTTTTGTTACTTATTTGTACCCGTAGGTAGATTTGGTTTGCAGTCTGGTGACAAGCCACCGGCTGCTGGTCGCTGCGTGCGCGAGCGCCCTAAACCTACATGTTTTTGGTATGCGGGAGGAAACCGGAGAAATCCCGGAGTAAACCCACGCAACACGGGGAGAACATGCAAACTCCACACAGCTCACTGTTGGTCGGGGGCTGGGATCGAACCCACGATCTCATGATTCCCGCGATCCCCCGGCCGAGGGTAAACTGTGCTGCCACAGTGCTAAACCACTGCGTCACCGTGCAGCCCCTTGCACCGTGCAGCCTTGAGTATTTTTATCATGTTTATAGTCAGCTTCATGTGTGCCTGTGTTTGTGTCTATGTTGAATGTAATTAGTGGCTTGTAAATATGGATGTCACCAGACTGCAAAACAAATCTAGCTACGAGTACAAATAAAGTAACCTGAACCTGAACCTGAACCTGATCCTTCTCTCTCCTATCTCCTCCACTGGGTCAAGGCATTGCCCCAGGACAGATCTAGCTTTCTTGATCAGTTTGTTCAGTCTCTTCCTATCGGCTGCTGTAATGCCACTGCCCCAGCAGATCACTCCAAAAGTGATGGCTGATGCCACCACCGTGTTGTAGAATGTCTTCAGCAGCGCCCCTTGTACACCAAAAGACCTGAGCCTCCTCAGTAGGAACAGCCTGAGCTATCCCTTCTTGTAGAGTGTGTCGGTATTGTGTGACCAGTCTAGTTTATTGTTCAGATGAACACCCAGGTACTTGTAGGATGTCACCATCTCAATGTCTGCTCCCTGTATGTTTACTGGTGCTGTGAGGGGTTGTCCTTGCCTGCGGCAGTCCACCACCAGCTCCTTAGTTTTCCTCGTGTTGATCTGGAGGCAGTTCCAATGGCACCAGTCCATGAAGTCCTGGATAAGTCCTCTGTACTCAGCTTCATCTTCTTTGGAGATGAGGCCAACGATCGGAGAGTCGTCAGAGAACTTCTGTAGATGGCAGTGTATTGTGTTGTGTGAGAAGTCCGCAGTATAAAGGGTGAACAGGAAGGGAGCCAAAACCATTCCCTGGGGGGCCCCCGTGCTACCGGTGATCGTGTCAGACACACAATCTTGGGTTCTCACAAACTGTGGCCAGTTAGTGAGGTAGTCCAGGATCCATGATGACAGGTGCTGGTCCACCCCTGCGCACAGCAGCTTGTCCTTCAGGATCATCGGTTGGATGGTATTGAAAGCACTGGAGAAGTCAAAGAACATGATCCTCATCGCATTCCCGGGCTTCTCCAGGTGGGACAGAGAACGGTGAAGGAGGAAGATCACTTACATCCTCAATCCCAATACCATGCTGGTAGGCGAACTGGAGTGGATCCATCGCTGGTCCCACCAGGGGGCGGAGGTGAGCAAGGAGCAGTCTCTCCAGGGTCTTCATCATGTGAGACGTCAGGGCCACTGGTCTGTAGCTGTTCAGATCTTTGAGGTGGGAAGTCTTTGGTACAGGTACCACACAAGATGTTTTCCACAACTGTGGTACCCTCCCCAGCTTCAGGCTCAGGTTGAAGATATGCTCCACAATCCCACACAGCTGGTCTGCACAGGACTTGAGGAGCTTCGCGCTGATGCCGTCCAGTCCCGAGGCTTTCCTTGCCTTGATCTTCCTCAGCTCCGTCCTCACCTGGATCTTCGTGAGGGTCAGGTTGGGGGGTTGTGTGCTGGGAGTGGGGGGGTGTTGGTGGAGTGGGGTGTGGACAGCAGGTCTCAATGACTTTAGAGGCAGCAGTGGTTGTTATGCAGTCGGGGGGGAGGGCGATTGGTCAAACCTATTAAAAAACAGGTTCAGATTGTTCGCCCACTCCCTGCCCCCCGTGGCCTGGGGGGAGGTATTTTGGAGCCCAGAAATGGTTTTAAGGTTTCTCCAGACCCCACCGATGTCGCTCCGTTGCAGCTTGTCCTCCATCTTCTTCCTGAAGCTGTCCTTGCCTTCTCTGATCTTCCTCCTCAGCTCCCTCTGTACGGACTTCAGTATCTCCCTGTTCCCCGACCTGAAGATCTCCTTCTTCTCTCTCAGAAGTGTTTTTATCTCAGGTTTGATCCAGGGTTTGTTGTTCGAGCAACACCGTATCGTCTTGGTGGGTATGGTATTGTCCACACAGAAGCCGATGTAGTCCTTGATGGTGTGAGTGAGGCCATCGATGTCCTCACCATGTGGATCGCAGAGCTGCTCCCAGGCAGCGATTTCAAAACAGTTCTTTAGAGCGTCCATTGCCTCCTCAGACCATAACTTCACCGTGCGCATGACCGGAGGTTGACTGTGTACTAAGGGTTTGTACACCGGCAGAAGATGAACCAAGTTGTGATTCGATCTCCCGAGTGGGGGGAGTGGTGATGAGGTGTACGCCTCCTTAGTATTTGTATCTCAATACAGTATTTGTATTTGTATTGTAATATCAGTATTTGTAGTATCTCAATAGGGTGTAGGTCTGGAAACATGTTTGGCCAGTCCATCACCTTCACCTTTAGTTTCTTTAGCAAGGCAGTGGTCGTCTCGGAGGTGTGTTTGGGGTCATTATCATGTTGGAAAACTGCCCTAAGGCCCAGTTTCCGAAGGGAGAGGATTGTGCTCTGCTTCAGTATGTCACAGTACATGTTGGCATTCAAGTTTCCCTCAGTGAACTGTAGCTCCCCAGTGCCGGCAGCACTCTTGCAGCCACAAATCATGACACTCCCACCACCATGCTTGACTGTAGGCAAGACACACTTGTCTTTGTACTCCTTACCTGGTTGCCGCCACACACGCTTGACACCATCTGAACCAAATAATTTATCCAGGTCTCATCAGAGCACAGGGCATGGTTCCAGTAATCCATGTCCTTAGTCTGCTTGTTTTCAGCAAACTGTTTTAGGCTTTCTTGTGCATCATCTTTAAAAGGGGCTTCCTTCTCTGACAACAGCCATGCAGACCAATTTGATGCAGTGTACGGCGTATGAACTGAGCACTGACAGGCTGATCCCCCACCCCTTCAACCTCTGCAGCAATGCTGGCAGTATGCATATGTTTGTTTTCAAAAGACAACCTCTGGATATGACGCTGAGCATGTGCACTCAACTTCTTTGGTCAACCATGGCGAGGCCTGTTCTGAGTGGAACCTGTCCTGTTAAACCACTGTATGGTCTTGGCCACCATGCTGCTGCTCAGTTTCAGGGTGTTGGCAATCTTCTTATAACCTAGGCCATCTTTATGTAGAGCAACAATTCTTTTTTTCAGATCCTCAGAGAGTTCTTTGCCATGAGGTTCCATGTTGAACTTCCAGTGACCAGTATGAGAGAGTGTGAGAGTGATAACACCAAATTTAACACACCTGCTCCCCATTCACACCTGAGACCTTGTAACACTAATGAGTCACATGACACCGGGGAGGGAAAATGGCTAATTGGGCACAATTTGGACATTTTCACTAGGGGTGTACTGACTTTTTCTGCCAGTGGTAAACACATTAATGGCTGTGTGTTGAGTTATTTTTAGGGGACAGCAAATTTATACTGCTATACTAGCTGTACCCTGACTACTTTACATTGTATCAAAGTGTCCTATCTTCAGTGTTGTCCAATGAAAAGATATAATAAAATAGTTACAAAAATGTCAGGGGTGTACTCATTTTTGTGAGATACTGTATTGTCTCCTGTGTCTCTCCATTTCTGCCATTTCACCCCATTTGTCTTTGGTGTCTTTATCATGGTCCTGTGGCATAATTGTTTACCTATTGTCTCCAGTCCCTCATGTTTCTGTATCTGTTCTACCCTTGATTGTTGTCCCAGTTGTCTCACATTTGTAATTATTATTTACCCTATTTATATTTGTTTGTGTATGTGCTCTGTCTGGTGTCATCATCGTTCACTTTTGGTTTTCTTCTGTTGTTTTCTTCCCCGGTGTAGTCATTTATTTATGTTATGTTTTGCTCCTTGAGTTTTCCGTTCATTTAATAAAATGTTACTCAGCAGTTTAGTTTACGCTCTGGGTCCTTCTTCCACCCATCCTGTAGTGCCTGGAAGGCAGTACTATGACAGTATGACGCCAGCAACTGAGAACCCACTGGGCTTGTACTTCAGAGGTTTGGGACTGGTCTCGGATGAGGTTTGGGCAGTACAAACTATCGAGGACTGTGTCTTGGACCCTCACACCTCCCGCACACCAGAGGAGGCTCTGAGGAATCTGGACATGGCAGCCATAGTAGTTAAGACAACCTCGAGCTTGTGTGAGCTACCCCGACCTGCTTGGGCTGCTGATGTCCGTCCGAAACCTCTGACATATGTACCATGAGATTGTAGCATCATCTCACTTTGGCTCATCAATAAGAATTATTCTTCAGCTTAAAGACACTTTTCACTCAGGAAAAGGACAGCCAGGAAACTGCTCTTTCATCCCCAGGCCAACGCTGAGCTCACATTCCTTTGTTAAACCAGACTCCAGAATCCCTTTTAATGCACTTCCTCTTGAACTTTTAGGGCCCAATAAAAACTTAGAGACATAGAACAGACCCCTGGAGTACCTCATGGCCTGCAAAGATCCACAGCTCAACATTGCCCTCTAGTGGCAACTCTGGGACATGCTGGAGTTAACCAGTGAAGCTTTTAATCACATCTGTGTTAACTCACTTCTCAACCTCTTCCTCTTTCTCCAGGACACCAGGAAAAGCAAATTGAATCTGATGTTTAATCTGAACAATCAATAATGGGTTTGAAATATATTAATCCTTGATTTGTATATGTGCATGCTAAAATGTTTAAATGAATGTTTATTCTTGCATATTAAATTAAAAGCACTAGCTATAAGTTACATGAACACTGAAATAGGTTAGAGTTTATACATAAGGGTATAGAGGAACAATCCAGTATTAAAACTTGTGTTAAGATTTGTAAAAATGTGTCTCAAATCATGTGACCGCCAGCAGCCAATCTCTGCTTGACAACAGCTCTCGCTCTCTCAAGGTCCAGACAAAAGACTGTTTGTTTATTGGACTAAAGTTTGTAAAGCCTGCCCACGAAGGAATCCTATTGGCTGAGCTTCTTTCAATCACGGAGGCCCGTGAAAGTTTCCACAGATAAAAAGGAAATGACGCCCTTTTTCAGCCTCTTTCGGCTCCGCTCTTTCTCCTTTGTCATATTGTCCTGTTCACTTTGTCAACACAGCAAAGAACCTTTAGGAGAACAAAGAAGCCTTCTCCCACGTGTTTCTTTTCTATGATCACAGAGCCTGACGTATCATGTTTTTTTTGTAACCTCTTTGTATCTTAATGTTTCTTTAAAAGTCTGAGAATTAATTCTTTCTTTCTTGAGCTCAATTATAATTAGGAGTTAAAAACTCCAATCCTAGATGTCTCTATTTCTATGATTTTTCACCTGTTAAACTTTCTGTAAAACCACCATTTTAATTTTAATTTAAGTTTTAATCTTGATTTTATTTTTATAATTTTTTTATTGACCATTCCCACACCAGAAGTTATTTTTATCTAAAGTCTGAAACTCTGTTAATTTGATATTGGATTAGATATTGATTATTTTTGAATTCCCTGGGAAGGGCTTGCCAATGAAGAAGGAGGTGATGCAGCGCCATTACGCAGCTGAAGAATTCGACAAGCCACGACAAAGGAGACATCCTGGGCTAGACCGCAGCCATTGTGATCAAACATAGGAAACCTCATCTTGTGACAACCGACTGGAAAAGTTGCCCTATCACCGCATATTTGCTGGACAAATATTCTGGCTTTTGGCATTATTCACACATCGAAAGCTTCCAGACGGCGATGCAGAAGGATCTTCACCTTCAGCTTCAACAAGGAGTCACGTGAGCTGTAATTTTATTCATCTGCTGAATTAAACGTCTGAGGTTTGATAATGATTTGATATCTAATCAGATACAAATTAAAGAACCATTAACATAACTCCTCTTTTCATTAAAATTCCATTTTTTTTAATTTTCTTAAGAGTAATCCAGAATTTTCCATATAATTAATTTAATTTTCTCATAAATTTGCGTTATGTTTTCCATAATCTGTTAACTTCAAACTGATCTAAATTTAGCTCACATTTTAACCCTGGTTCTGCAAACATTCACAGTGTTAATCTATCATTTACAAGTACAATTTTATGGTTAATGAAATCACTGCAATGTCTTTTAATCATCATTTCATTTAATAAATATGTGAAAATGAGAGAAGTTGTTGGGAATTTATTTCATTCTGAGTCTGGCTTCGAAGTCCCCAGTATCAAATTCACTAAAATTTTGAGACTGATTATTAATTCATTTATTGAGTGATTAAACAGGTATAAAGTGAAATTAAAGTTTAAATTGCTCCTTAGAGATAGGAGCTGGTGCCCCCACGAGTGTTTTATTAACTGTTTATGTGTGTGTGGACCCAGAGATCCTCTCAGGTCCCAAAACATTAATACAAATTAAATAATTTTTATACCTGATCATAATTATTAATCACATATTGTTACAAGATGGTGGGGTACGTACCTTGAACTATGAAGGCTGCACCGATGAGAGAGCATCCCCTGGCTTCGGCGTCTCTTTCATACCGCCATGGTCCTGTACACACACCATCTCATCGCCCTCCGGTGCCCACTGCAGTCCTAGCAGGTCTCTCTCCAGCCCCGCAGCCACCACATGGGCTGGAGGAGAGCTCAACATTCATGCCTCAGTCCGTGCCAATGAGGAGACGTTCCTGGGCTCCGGTGCCTCAGGTACACACTTCTTCTCATTCCGCTTCAGCCTTAGGGAGCTCTGCTACACCGGCTCACATGGCAGCATGCCAGCATCCACGCCAACCGCCCCTATGGCAACTGCAGTGTCAACTCCATGTCGCCCTGTACCTTGTTAGCGCTTTGGTCATTTAGAGATGAGAAAAAAACACTATATAAGTGAATGCCATTTGCTTCCTGTACCAGCTCCACGCCGTCCCTCAGCTGTGTTGTCATCTGTTATCACGCCAGCTGCTTCGCCTGTCATTATGCCTGCAGTGCCAGCTCCCACATTTCCAGTGTTGGTGCCCACACCTACTGGTGTGCTTCAGATTGCCTCTCTAGTAGCAGAGTCAATGGGATCCTTGCCAGCGGAAGAGCAGGAGCTAAGGCAGGTCCTCTTTTTTTTTAACATCAGTATTAGAGAGGATTTGTCTTGCTTCTGGCAGTGAGACCCAGTTGCAGCTTCCATCTGCTTCTGAGCTCTCCCTGCTGAGTTTTTCTGCTGGTAGTTGTGTTGTGGACATGTTACCCACCCATGTTTCTTCCTCCCTGTCTGAGGTGACTGCTTCAGGATTGGAGGAGGACCCTCAATGCCTGTTTCCACTGTGTTGCATGTACCAGCTCCAGCAGCCTCCGAGGTGTATGCCACTGTTCCAGCTAATTAATAAAATGTTACTCTGGAGTTCAGTCTGTGCTCTGGGCCCTCCTTCCACCCATCCTGTACAGCCTGGAAAGCAGTACTATGACAATATGTAGTTTAAGGTTATAGCTAACTTAGGAGACAATCAGGAGCTGTGTAGGTAATCGTATAGATAAAGGTATATATATGTAGTCTTGAAGCTTATCTGATGAGTCTATCATGTGCTAAGTGAAGGAACAGAGAAGGGAAAAGTAAGGCAGGAAAGGGATGTAAAAGTTCTGCTCATATAGACTTGCTGTCCTTTTGTCTTCCCTGGCATTCCAACATCATAGGAATCTCACAGTGACATCACTCATTCCAGTGTAAGTTCCTGCATCCATGGCAACAGCACAACAACACTCTTGTCTTCAAACAAGCTTCTTTAGAATGATCCCAACGGACTTTCCAACAATAGATATCTATGGCCGATAAGGCTGTCACAGCCAGTCACAACTAACAGCATAATTGGGTTGATGTCATGTGTCTCTACCAAGAAGTTGGGGCAAGAGTAAGTGTGACATCTACTGTCCAGGAAGTAAGAATGTTGTCTTTACCACCTTTAAATATAGGCTCTGTGATAATGGGGTTTGGTACAATAAGCGGCGTGATGACGCAGCCGGCTGGTGATGTCATCGCACTGGCATATATATGGGAGAGCCCGCCATTTCAGGGCCCTCTTACCCAGGCGACTCGGTACAGTGTGATGTATGTAATGCCGTGTACATAGTTCTGCAAAAAAGCCAGTTCCAGTGGGGCATCCTCATCTGTCTCTTTACTGCCAGGTTTGTGGACATAACATTTGGCCACTGAGGATTAACCATGGAGGCATGCGTAACACCACTGGGGCCTTTCCTTGAGCTTCCAGGGTAACTGCCAGTTCCATGGCCACGTTGGCTGGATGCGTTTGAGGTTTATGTTACAGCGTTAGACCTGGGAAAGTTGGATAAAATAAGGATGCGAGCGCTGCTTGTCCACAACCTGGGCAAGGGGGGCCAGAGGATTCTCTGCACGCTGGGCGCTATGGACTCGTATGAGGAGATTGTGGAATTAATTGCTAACCATTTTGCTGCACCGGACAGTGTGACGGTATGACGGATTAACTTTTGCCAGAGACAACAGAGAGTTGGTGTGGCAATTTGTCAGTGTGTCGCTGACCTGAGACAGATAGCTAGTGTGTGCCATTTTGGGCTGCTGGAGGACGAATTGGTGCAGGACCAGATGGCCGAACACACATGTAATGCTGTGCTATGAGCTTGGTTACTAACGGCACCAAACGACCTGATGCTAGCTAGAGCAGTTGAGCTAGCTCTTCAGCTAGAAGTGGCAGACAAGTCAGCCAAGGAGCTAAATGGGCACCAGACACAGAGGCTACCCGGACTGTCGATCCTAGCTAGCGCGGTGGACATAGAGGATGAAGAGTGCACGACAGAAGAGTAAGAGGCATATGCAGTGAGCTGAAGGTCTGCTCCGAGATGCCCCATCTGCGGGGGCTGTGGGTCCTCGATACACCGGGACAGAGCACGAGATTGCCCGGCAAGAGGAAAGCAGTGTAACAGATGTGGAGGCCAGGATCATTTCACCAGGGCATGCTGGTCGGCAGCACCGTGGGGCCTGCCAAATGAGCCAGCCCGCCCACCAGCAACGGCCATCCACTCAGCAAGCCCCAACGTCAACGGTTATTTGTATTGCACAGTTGAATTGGACGGAGTGGCCGTGTCACTCCTGTTTGACATGACAGTGCTGCGGTCGATATTAAACTTGGCCATGGTGAAAAAGTTTTCCCCCAACCACAGAATCAGAACGAACCAAATGTTGCTGCACAGATACAGTGGTCACAGACTGTGCAATGTCGGGACAGTGTAACTGACTGCTCGCTACAAGTCTAAAGCCATGCACAACTTCATGTTCCAGGAGGAAGGGCAGGGTGGGAACATTATGGGTTGTGACCTTTTCTATGGACTGGGCTTTGCCATTAGGGACTGCGCTGGGTTCGAATGGTCCGGGTGCAGCAATTGGAGCTCACCGGTCCTTGAGGTCGCTGTCGTGGTGTGGGATGAGGTACTTACAGACGATACTGACACCAAAGTGCATGTTTCGCGCTCTCGGGAGGAGAGCCGCCCAGAGGGGGAACCAGACTGCTTCAGTACCCATGACGAGCCCCAAACAACGACGGAGATGATGGGTGAAGGGTCCGCAACCAACACGGTGGTTACAGAACAGCTGCAGCACGACGGAGATACCAAGCCGAGCAAGCATGCAGAGCCACCGGGGGCACAACGACAACTCATAAAATCAACTACGGCGTGTCCGGATGGTGGCGCCAGATGGCGAGGCTCCGCGGAAGTCAGGGGATGCAGTGTGAGATATGGGTCCCTGCGTTATGAAGATTGGCCCTTGTCCCAGGGGCCTGGTGCCTCCAGGGGCATGTCCACCGCGGGGCCGCTGCAGTCCTCCCCTCCCAATGGAACTGCCCTTATCATGGGAGACTGTGGGGGGGAAAAAAAGCTGGAAAAAACAAAGTGGCAGAATACTCCACTTAGCCATGATGGGTCTGATGGCAGTCTACCCACGGACCCTAATTCCAGGTTTGTTTGATGCTTTAATTAAAAAAATGTGTTGAATGTTAACAGTGTGGACTGATATGGGGTTTCTAATATACCAAATTAGGGATGGTTTGAATTAGGTGTGTTTTCTATTTTGCAAAGGGGGGAAGAATGTGATCATGGGATTTGGTACAATATGCAACATGATGACGCAGCCAGCTGGTGATGTCATCTCACTGGCATATATATGGGAAAGCCCGCCATTACAGGGCTCTCTTGCCCAGACGACTCGGTACAGTGTGGTGTATGTAATGCCGTGTACATAGTACTGCAATAAAGACAGTTCCAGTGCAGCATCCTCGTCCATCTCTTTAATGCCAGGTTTGTGGACAAAACAGTCTCCAACATAATGCATCAAAACCTTTGCAATGGAACAAGTTAAATTTTATGGACAAATGCAAAAAAACAGCAGCTGAGGTGTACCAGCAGGCCCAGTGGAGTGCAGCTCGGGTGGTTGCTGAAGCAAAAACTTGGGTATGGGAGGAGTTTGGTGAGGCCGTAGAACAAGACTTTTGGTCGGCCTCGAAGAGATTCTGGCAAACTGTCTGGCGACTCAGGAGGGGGAAGCAGCTCCCTGTCTTCACTGTGTATGGTGCGGATGGGGCGCTGTTGACTTCAACTGGGCATATCGTCGGGTGGTGGAAGGAATACTTTGAGGATCTCCTCAATCACACTGATACGCCTTCCACAGAAGAAACATGGCTTGTGGACAAGGGGGACGACTAGCCTATCACAGGGGCTGAGGTCGCCAAGGTGGTTAAAAATCTCTTTAGTGGCCGGGCCCCGGGGGTGGATGAAATTCACCCTGAGTACCTCAAGGCCCTGGATGCTGTAGGGCTGTCATGGTTGGCACGCCTCTGCAACATTGTGTGGAGGTTAGGGGCAGTGCCTTTGGCATGGCAAACCAGGGTTGTGGTTCCTCTCTTCAAAAAAGGGGACCGGAGGGTGTGCTCCAACTTTAGAGGGATCACACTCCTCAGCCTCCCTGGGAAGGTCTATACCAAGGTTCTGGAGAGGAGAGTCCAGCCATTGGTTGAACCTCAGATTCAGGAGGAGCAATGTGGTTTTCGTCCTGGCTGTGGCACATCGGACCAGCTCTTTACCCTCTTGAGAATTCTCGAGGGTTGGTGGGAGTTTGCCCAACCAGTTTACATGTGTTTTGTGGACTTGGAGAAGGCATTCGATCGCGGTGTCCCTTGTGGTTTTTTGTGGGGGGTGCTTCGGGAGTATGGGGTATCTGCTTGTTGTTACGAGCTATTCGGCCTCTGTACGACCGTTGTGAGAGTTTGGTTCGTATTGCCAACACTCGATTGGACTCATTCCCAGTGAGAGTTGGACTCCGCCAGGGCTGCCCTTTGTCACCAATCCTGTTCATAATTTTTATGGACAGGATTTCTAGGCGCAGCCAGGGAATGGACAGTGTCATGCTTGGTGACCACAGGATCTCATCTCTGTTGTTTGCAGATGATGTTGTCCTGCTGGCTTCATCCAGCAATGACCTACAGTTCTTGCTGGGAGGGTTTGCCACTGAGTGTGAAGCAGCTGGGATGATAATCAGCACCTCCAAGTCCGAGTCCATGGTTTCCTCAGCCGGAAAAAAGTGGATAGTCCTCTCCGGGTTGGGGACAGGCTCCTGCCCCAAGTGGAGGAGTTTAAGTATCTTGGGGTCTTATTCACGAGTGAGGGGAGAATAGAGCGAGAGATTGACAGACGGATCGGAGCAGCATCTGCAGTGATGCGGACATTGTACCGGTCTTCTGTGGTGAAGAGGGAGCTGAGTTCTAAGGCAAAGCTGTTGATTTACTAGTCAATCTACATTCCTACTCTACACCTATGGTCACGAGCTTTGGGTAATGACCAAAAGAACAAGCTCACGGATACAAGTGGCTGAAATGAGCTTTCTCCGTAGGATTGCTGGACTCACCCTCAGAGATAGAGTGAGGAGCTCAGTCATCCGGGAGAGGCTCAGAGTAGAACCGCTGCTCCTCCACATTGAAAGGAGCCAGTTGACGTGGTATGGGCATCTGATCAGGATGCCTCCTGGACGCCTCCCACTTGAGGTGTTTCGGGCACGTCCCACTGGGAGGAGACTGTGGCAGACCCAGGACTCGCTGGAGAGACTATGTCTCCCAGCTGGTCTGGGAACGCCTTGGTATCCTCTCTGAAGAGCTGGAGCAGGTGGGTGGGGAGAGGGAAGTCTGGTCTTCTCTGCTTGAACTGCTGCCTCCGTGACCTGGACCTCCGGAAAAGCGGTAGAAGATGGATGGATGGATGGAAATGCAAAAAACAGACAAATATATACATATTCAATTGTAGGTGAACTGGTGGTTAGACTTAGGATAGACAAAAAAAAAACAAAAAAACACTAATGCTGTTACCTTAGATGCTATTGCTTCAATACTTTATATGGTAACTGTTCCATAAAATGATTGCTGTATTTCTACTAATTGGCACCAAATCAAAAATTGCTTTACTCATAACAAAATTAAGCATCTGATGTGTCACAAAGCTGCACCTCAAGACCTCAAAGCAGCAATGCCTTTTACAGGCTGATGAAACAAAATATGAAATAAGTTGTGTGTCATTCCTGGAGATGTATTCTAACACTGCAGCATCCTGATTTTACACCCTGTAATTCTTGGAGCTGCACTCGTGGCATATCTGTAGCTGTGCTGTATCACCTGCAGCACTGCTGTTTGTACAAAATGTGACACACTATAGAGAACTCGATTAGGGCCCTGGCAGACCGAGACACAGAGAGAGCAAGTGATCTGCTGAAGCACCACCTGAGCAAGCCAGCAAGCTTTGCTGCAAAGTCAAAGCCTCCCCTTTCTCTCCAGCAGAGAGAATCTGAGAGAAACACTCGGGCACAGGTAGCACAGTTTGTTGAACTCCTCAGAATATCTATCATTTTAGCTGGATCTATTTAAAGCTGGCTGTATTTCTCACCAAATTTTGGCTGCCAGTTTCAGAGGCTTTGGGGTTGGAGCAGCAAAGAAGAGGCATACCAGAGTGCCTTTTTCAGTGTGCCAGTTATCATCAGGGCACTGTGTTGGGTAGAATTTGCTGGATCAGCTTTCTGCTCAAAGAAGATAGAAAAACTATACCAAAGCTGTGAGGCTTATAAGGGCTAATTTTGGCTAGCTGCCTTGAAGCATACACGTCTTTTTTTTTCTGTTTTTTGTTCTTTGTTTTTTTACTGTATCACATTTGGACTTCTTTTCTGCGACTGCACTATTCCAAGCCCCATGCTTTCTTTTGTGTTCCCTGCTCATGCCTGCAATGCTCATCATTTCACTGAGTTTCTCCCATGAGAAAATCAAAAACCTGTGACAGCTGCCAAACAAACAAAAAAGCCAAGAGGAGCTGAGAATATAAGGACCACTTCCATATATCTTGTAATCTCTCCATAAGTTCACCTTGATGTAAATGTGCACCCAATCAATAGACAACATTCCAGTCACAACGATAGGCTTTGGCAACTTACCCCTTTAAAAGCACACTGGGGAATTGGGTTCATTTATCTAAAAGCTCCTTTGCTGCTAGTTGTCCTATTGTTAGTGTTACTGAAAAAACAAAAACAAAATTCTCTTCACCTTTCCTCCCCTGGTTCCTAATGTCTTACATTGTTTCTGTCCCCCAGTCACTATCCCCAGCACACTTTTTCAGGCTAATTTTTTTGGTCGAGTATCTTTTCTGCTGATGCATGTGTGACTTTGACTCACCCTTCTAATTTGACATGGTTTCTTTGTGAAGTGCTATCAGGGGTGTTTATTCGACTTGTGAGACTGCAATGCAGAGTGAGAGGCCAAAGGGACACCAGTCACTCAGGGCCCATACTGCTAATGAAGACAGATTAGTGAAGGAGCATTGTCTTCACACATAAACACGCACAGACAACAAGAACTCATCCCGCTGTATGAGTTTTGGGACACAAATTACACTGTGAGACTTTTTGTTTACTTTGGTTATTCAAGGGAGAAGAAAGTTGCCTGTACAAACCTAAACTGATATTCATTGTTTAATGGATCTATCGTTACCAGACTGGAGTGACTCAGATCAATTTTACTTAATATAATGTGACAAAGGGAGATTACTAAAATAAGGAATGGATGGTGCGGAACATCCCATATGCATTCCGTATAGGACATTCCATACACGTTCCATCTGTGTTCCGTACAAGTTCCATCCACTTTCCGTATGGAACAGTTCTGCTAGGTAGCAGTCTCGAGTTTTTTATGAATATATACATGTAACATTACATACGGAACATTCTGTATGCTAGTGTTCCATCCATGTTCCATATATGTTCTTAGGTTGTGCTAACTAGAGGTCCAGCCTCCTGACATTCCCAAGTACCTTACTTACAGAACGCAAGATATGTCCTACTAGCTAACAGCCTCAATTGTTTACTTACACATTCTGTACACATTCCATTGATAAATAATGTTCCAAATGGCAGTGGGTCAGGAGGTAGAGTGGATCGTCTAATAACCAGATGGTTGGTGTTTCGAATCCCGCTCTCCCCACATATCCTGCCGTTGTGTCCCTGGGCAAGACACTTTACCCCAATTGCTCCTGGTGGGTCTGGACAGCGCCGTGCTGGGCAGCTATGCCGCCATCAGTGTGTGAATGTTTGTGTGAATGGGTGGATAGTAAGACCTCTAAAGTGCTTTGGACATCTAGTGATGAGAATAAAAGCATTATATAAGTGAATGCCATTTACCATTTACCAAATGGGATCTTAGTAGCCCTGCCAGCTTCTGGTCTAGCCTGCTAATATTCCCAAGTGCCTTATGGACATGTTCTGCAGATACATTGAGCACAATGGGCAGCACAGTTTCACTGTAGCCCAAGCACTGTGAGGTAACAGCTGTTTTCCGGTCCTGTGAGGTACCAGCCCCTGATAAGTCCCAAGGGAGGAGGTGGATCAATTCCTCAGACTGACCAATTGATGAAAATGTCAAAACATATTGAGTCAATGAAGCATGAAGTGATGACGTTTGAAGTTTTGGACATCATCGGTCACGTGACATTAGAGTTCTTATAAAAGCTCCAACCAACCTGAAGAGTGAGACAAGCTCCGAAGCCTCAGTATCAATTACCCATCACTACTTAGGGTATGTCCCTTAATTTTTTATTGCATATTTTCATTTATTAATAATTGCAGCTGTGCTTATTTACAACCGTCATGCACAGGACATGAGCAGTATATCTACAGTACATGCTAAGTGTGGACTGTGGCTAATGACATGCAGTCATGCATGTCATTAGCTGCAAATTATTTCTTATTAGGGTGTTTTCACACCTAAATTTGTTTACTTTGGTCCAAATCAGTTGAAGAAGTTTGTTACTTTGTATCATTTTCTCCTTGGCTCGGATGCCTTTCACACAGGCAAAAATTCAAGTGGACCAAAGTGTGTCACATTAAATCCCGCGAGACTTATGTCAGAATGTTCTCTGTTCTTATTGGTCAGATTTTTTTTGCCACGAGAAGAGGAAAGGTAAATACAGGAAGTAGGATGACTACTGTGTATTTATGCTTTTCTGGGGAGAAAATAATACAAATCATAATGTAATCTATGGGGGTTTTTCATCACCCTGTTCGCTTGTTTATTACATTACGTGCATATACCACTTTTAGCAAATCACACAGTTTGAAATGAAGTGCAGCTACAGATGGAAAATAACATGTTCATGTTCATTAATCCTCCAGAACCATGACATGCTCAGCCACAGATATTTATGAACATCCATCAGGTATGTACAGTGGCATAAAATGTTTTACCATTTACTGCTGGTCCTGTTTTAGTGTTGTCCCTTTCTCACCTGCAGGACCCCACCAGAGTTTGCCAGTTGATTCAAATCGAGACCACCTCTTTCAGGTGGTTTCAGTACAGTTGGTTTGGTGCACACCTGAGGGGGATTACCGTGTTATCAACAGACAAAATGAACCGCACTAACAGAGAAAATAAACTCAAGTTCAATTGAAATGAACTAAAGCCTGTAAGTGTGAAAGTACCCCTAAACACCTTGGCATATTTACAATTGTGGACAAAGAGTAGAATTCCAGCAACTGAAGGGGGCTCCTAAACCCCTACAGACAAAGACAGTAAATTAAATTAATATGTATAAATGAGACAGCTAATGGTTTACTGTTTCACCGGGCTACAATAGTAAGCAATCAGTGACCTTTCTGTCATCCTTTAATATCATCAAAATATTTACAAAATCCCTAGGCTGAGAGGTAACCATAACCATGGATGTGAGATGGCGGCGCGCCTAGACGCAGCGGCCCCTCTTGGCATCAGCGAGTGTGAGAGTTTTAATCATCCCAGACGTACACTCTGTAAAACTTACAACCGTGAGACCTCATTAAACATCAAGGTACTGCACGCTGCAAGAATCGCGGCGATCGGTTGTGATTTGGACATTCTACGCCAGCATGGAATTCTGGCGGAGTCCCCGCTGGAAGCTACCCGAGAGAGGAGGAAGCGGAAGCGGAGCGAACGCAAGCAAAAGCGAGGAAAAAGGGCCGGGATCCATGCTAGGCTAAAGGCTAACCGCTCCAGACCAGCGGTACCGTCGCTTCTTCTCTCTAACGTCCGCGCCCTCGAAAACAAGGTGAACGAACTGCGTCTGCTGAGAGAAACCCGGAGAGAGTGGAGGGACTGCTGTGTGTTTGTTTTTACCGAGACATGGCTCCACAGCAACATTCCTGATGAGGCCATTCAACTGGAAGATATGGCGATGTTCCGTGCTGACAGGGAAACGGCGAGCTCCGGTAAGAGCCGGGGGGGTGGGCTATGCATCTATGTTAACAAGAACTGGTGCGTTAATGCCACGTTAGTGTCTAAACACTGCTCTCCGTTGGCGGAGTTCCTTATTGTAAATTGTCGGCCTTATTATTTGCCGAGGGAATTCAGCAACGTGTTTGTAGCTGGTGTTTACATAGCGCCGAGCCCTAATCCTAAAGCTAATGCTAAGAAGGCACTCAGGGTACTGCACAATGCAATCAGTGAAATCCAAACTTCACACCCGGACAGTTTTGTGGTGGTTGCGGGGGATTTTAACCACACCAGCCTAAAGACTGTGCTCCCCAAGTTTAAACAATGTGTAGACTTTAAGACCAGAGGAGAGAATATGTTGGACTTAGTGTACACAAACACAGATGCATATAAAGTGATACCCTGCCCACATCTTGGCCGTTCTGATCACATGTCCGTGATGCTGCTGCCTGCCTACAAACCTTTATTGAAGCGCAGCAGGCCAACAGTGAAACAAATCAGGATTTGGCCAGAGAGTGCAACCTCTGCACTGAAGGACTGTTTTCTGCACACAGACTGGAAGGTCTTCAAAATAGCAGCCTCCCAGGAAGACAAGACAGATGTGGAGGAGTATGCTGATATGGTCACCAGCTACATCGCGAAGTGCACAGAGGATTTCACTACAGTGAAGACCATCACTATGCGGGGTAATCATAAGCCCTGGATGACTGCAGAGGTGCGCTCGCTGCTTACAGCCAGAGATGCAGCCTTCAGAGCGAAGGACAGGATCGCCCTCCGCTCAGCCAGGTCTGCGCTTTCAAAGGGAATTAAGGCAGCAAAGCGCGCCTATGCGGAGAAAATCCAGGGACACCTCTGTGACACTAGGAACACCAAGCAGATGTGGCAGGGAGTTCGGACACTGACGGGCTTTAAGTCTAGGCAGGGGGTCGATGATGATGACGCTTCACTTCCAGACAGGCTTAACGACTTCTTTGCACGTTTTGAAGCATCAAACTCGACAATCAGAGGGAGGGCTGGCCCACCCCCACCATCGGTCGGACCAGCTTTTACCATCAACACAGCGGACACACGGAGGACCCTAACCAGAGTCAACCCATGCAAAGCTGGGTCCAGACAACATTCCGGGACGTGTGCTCCGAGACTGCGCGAGCGAGTTGGCGGATGTCCTGACTGACATTTATAACATCTCCCTGAGTCAGGCCATCGTTCCCAGATGCTTCAAGACCTCTATCATTGTACCGGTGGCAAAGAAACCAGTGGTGTCCTGTTTGAATGACTATCGTCCTGTTGCACTGACACCAATTGTGATGAAGTGTTTTGAACGGCTTGTCAAACCACACATTACAGCCTGCCTCCCTGCATCACACGACCCGCTCCAGTTTGCATATCGTTCAAACTGCTCCACGGAGGATGCTATAGTCACCACCCTACACTCTGTCATCACCCACCTGGACCAGAAAGACACCTACGCCAGACTCTTGTACATTGATTTCAGTTCAGCATTCAACACCATTATTCCCCAGAGACTGATGGAGAAATTACTCCTTCTCGGTCTGAACACTGCCACATGTCTCTGGATCCTGGATTTCCTGACTGAGAGACCTCAGTCTGTCCGGGTTGGAAACAACATCTCCAACTCTGTCACGCTGAATACCGGATCCCCTCAAGGCTGTGTACTCAGTCCACTGTTGTTTACACTTCTAACACATGACTGTGTATCCAGACACAAGGGGAACCAGATTATTAAGTTTGCAGATGACACCACGGTGGTGGGACTTATTCAGAGGGATGAGGAATCAATGTACAGGGAAGAAGTGAGAGACCTGGAGGGCTGGTGCAGGGAGAACAATTTGGTGCTCAACGTGGACAAAACGAAGGAGATGATTATCGACTTCTGGCGGTCACAGCCTGAACACGTCCCCCTCAGCATCGGCGGCCGTTTAGTGGAGAGAGTGGAGAACATCAAGTTCCTCGGAGTGCAGATCTCGCAGGACCTGACCTGGAGCAAGAATTCCTTGGAGATCAGGAAGCGGGCTCAGCAGAGACTACACTTCTTGAGGAAACTCAAACAGGCCTCTCTCCCCATCTGCATCCTCAGGACCTTCTACAGAGGTGGGGTGGAGAGTGTTCTGACATACTGCATTGCTACATGGTACTCCAGCTGCAGTATGTCAGACAAAAAAGCCCTGCAGAGGATAGTCAAGGGGGCGGAGAGGGTAATTGGAGTCTCCCTCCCCTCTGTCCAAGAACTTTTTCAGAACCGTTGTAGGAGCAGGGCACTGAACATTGTCAAGGACCGTTCTCACCCTCTGCATAAACACTTTGAACTTCTTCCATCTGGTAAACGATTCCGGAGCATCAGAGGCAGAACCACCAGACTGATCAACAGCTTCCTTCCACAAGCTGTCAGGATGCTGAACAGCTGACCCGGAATCTCTCATACACACTACTGCACCTACGGACATTTTGTATATTACAGTTAGTTATTCTTTTTCCCAAGTATGTCTCAGGGATGTGTGAATGGATGGGGGGGGGGTGGAGCTATGTGGGAGTGTGTCTTAAATCATGCTGCTTCTTATATGGATGCCGAGAGAAACACAATTTCATCTTGCCTGCACTACAGTTGTATGTACAGCAATATGACAACAAAGTTTGATTTGATTTGATTTATTGCATAAAACCAAGATAAGTGATTAAACCAGGATTTTCAAGTAATCCTGGCTTAATTTACACTTGACTTGGTCGCATAAAAGTAGGATAAATGATGCCCAGCTAAGTTGCTGTAGCGTTTATTGTTATTATGCAGGTACAAATATTATTTAAAGGTCTGATGACACGATTTTGACTTCATCTAATTTTGTAGCACATAATTTCAGTATGACAAAATAGGTTGGTCTGTGCAGTTCTAAGTCAAACAGGCTTTTTGCCACGTGAATATCTGACGTTTTCATGAGTGCCATGTCACAAATTGCGTCAGTGGCTGGAAACCCCCCCGGCCATGTTGTGACATCAGCAACAGAACACAGCGCTTGGCTGCCCATTGTACACACAGGATGGAGTGTGTACAATGGGTCACAGTCCTAAAGCCGAAAGCAAACAGCCCCAAGAGCACTTTGTGGTAGGATCTGCCCTTCGCATATTACAACTAAACGTTGAAGGCCTATCTGCAGCCAAGCGAAGCCTTATCGAAGTCCTCGCTTTCCAACATTCGATTGATGTAATCTGCCTCCAAGAGACTCATATTGGCACAGAGGAAGCTGGCCGCTTCACCATCAAAGGCTTTGACCTCCTGTGCGATGTTCTACATGCTAAACATGGGCATGCCACCTATGTGCGTTCTGACATAGTTGAAGCAAATCACCTGATAACAACACATTTCTCAGACACCATAATCATTGGTGGCTTCCATATTGTCAATGTGTACAAGCCCCCTAATGCCAACTGGGATCTGCAGGTCTTACCCACCCTATCCCACCCTGCCATCTATGTGGGGGACTTTAACAGCCATCACCCTGACTGGGGGTACCCAGCAGTGGACAGTGATGGGGAGGCACTTTCAGACTGGGCATCCAGAAATGACCTTGCTTTGATATACGACCCCAAACAAAGAGGAACCTTCCACTCTGCTAGGTGGAAGAAGGACTATTCTCCTGACCTGTGTTGGGTCAGCTCTTTGAATGGGGAGCCATATCCTACACAGATCCTCATTCTTGATGATTTTCCACCCAGCCAACACCGGCCCCTGCTTGTACACATTGGCCTACAACTTCCAGTCATATACAGCCCAAGGAAGATGCGCTGGAACTTCCGCAAAGCCAACTGGAAGAAATTCAGTGAAACTCTGGACCGGAGCGTTGTTACCATCCCACTCCACACCATCACTGTAGATGAAGCATACAACCGCTTCTGCAGCGCAATCTTCAAGGCTGCCCATACTGCAATCCCACGAGGCTACCGACCCCTCTATGTCCCATGTTTGGACGGAGAAAGTGCTGTCCTCCTACAATCCTATCAAACATCAGGGGACCCAGAGATAGCAGACCATCTCATTGAATCGCTAAATACAGCCTGGCGAAAGAAATGGGAGGAGACAGTTGCTGACCGGAGCTTTACCCACTCTAGCAGGAAATGTTGGAGCCTCATCCGTCGCCTAGGAGCTGCACAGTAGCCCCCTAGCCAAAGCCGAGCATCCGTCACACCCAACCAAGTTGCATCCCACCTACTGACTATCGCCAAAGCACCCCAAGACAAAGACACCAGAAGAGCAGTTACAACTGAGCTAAAAAAAACACCAAAAAATGCCTGTAGAGGAAATGAACCCTGAACCCTTCGAGGCTGCTGAACTGGAGAAAGTCCTACAGGGCCTGAAATGTGGAAAGGCAGCAGGATACGATAACATCTTCCCAAAATTCATGAAAAATCTTGGCCCCCGAGCCCTAACCTGGTTGACACAATTCTACACAAGGATCATATAAACAAACTCGATCCCAAAGAAATGGCGGACAGCAAAGGTCATTGCCATCCCAAAACCTGGCAAAGACCACAAACTACCAGCAAGCTACCGCCCAATCTCCCTACTCAGCGTTCCTTACAAAATCATGGAGCGCCTAATATTGCAACGCATTTCCCCAGAAATAGAGGATATTCTAAGTGTGGATCAAGCAGGTTTCCGCAAGGACCGCAGTACAGGAGAACAAGTACTGGCCCTAACCACCTTCATCGAAAATGGCTTCGAGAGCAGACTGAAGACAGGGGCTGTGTTTCTCGATCTTACAGCCGCCTATGATACGGTCTGGCACAAAGGCCTCCTCCTGAAACTTATAAAGGCGATCCCTGCTTGGGCAACAGCAATTATAAAAACCCTGCTGACCAACCGAAGGTTCAGAGTCCACCTCAGTCAGAACACAAGTGCATGGAGAATGCAGAAAAACGGACTCCCACAAGGCTCAGTTCTAGCTCCAACTCTGTTCAACCTCTACATAAACGACCTGCCTACTACAAAATCCCGCAAATTCATCTATGCAGACGACATCTGTTTGGCATTCCAAGCACCAGACTTTGAACCACTGGAACGGGTGCTCGCGGAAGATCTTGCCAAACTGGACCAGTTCTGCAAAATCTGGCGCCTAAAACCAAGCCCAGCAAAAACCGTCTCCAGTGTATTCCATCTCCACAATGCAAAAGCTGCCAGAGAACTAAACATCCACCTGAGCGGACTCAAGCTCAAGCATGCCCCAAATCCAACTTATCTTGGAATGACCCTTGATAGGACCTTATCCTTCAAGGAACATCTAAAGGGGACGGCTGCTAAGGTGAAGGTACGAAACAACCTGCTCTGCAAGCTCGCTGGTGCAAAATGGGGGGCGGCAGTCTCCACCCTGCGCACCTCAGCACTGGCCCTTTCATACTCTGTAGCAGAATATTGTGCCCCTGTCTGGTCCAGGTCATCTTACACACACCATGTAGACACCCAGCTCAACTCAACCATGAGAACTATAACTGGAACAATCCGCTCAACACCACTCCCCTGGCTCTCCGTACTGTCAAACATAGCCCCTCCACACATCCGGCGAGCAGCATTAACTCAAAGGATGCTCCAAAAAGTTAAAGATTTTCCTCACTTACCAATCCATGCAGATATCTACACCCCACCCACTGCCCGACTTTCATCCAGACGGCCGATTTGGAAAAACCCTCCCCCAGCTGACTTTACCATCCAGACAGCTTGGCAAGAGGAAAGGGAGACCAAGGAGGTCCCAAACAAACAGCTGGTGATAAACCCCAACCAACAGGTCCCGGGCACCAACCTCCCAAGGAGACAGTGGTCTACACTCAATCGCTTCAGGACTGGACATGGCCCCTGCTTGGCCAGCCTTCACAGATGGGGCAGTAGCCCTAGCCCACTGTGCGCATGTGGAGAGGAGCAAACAATGGAACACATCATAGAGGTTTGCCCGCTCCAAAGACTGGAAGGAGGATTACACACCCTCCATACAGCAAACCAGGAGGCAACTGCTTGGCTTAAGGACTTTGCATTCGCTAAATAAATAAAACACAGGATGGAAGCGGTAGAAAACATCGACGATGGTTCCAGCACATGTAGTCTGGAATTGGTTTGTGTTGTCCAATCTTCAGATGATTATAGTTCGGAAGAATGGGATGACAATGAAGAATCTGGGGGCATCAGACCTTATAGGTTTGAGCCGTGCCAAGCGGACATCGTGCCTAGCGAGTCAGACTCAGAGAATGACGGTGGTGAGGTACACGTGCCAGCCGCAACAGCAGTGACAAACACACGACAGGGGAACACCGAGTGGTATGCTTTTGTTACAGATATTGCAACAAATTATTTGTTCATAAATATAATTTATTTAAACCCAATTTTTCAATAAAATCACAGCAGTGTATTTATAATAAAATTGAAACATCTACCTGATACTTTCAACCGCCGCCCCCCCAAGTAAACAAATCAAAAGACACTATTTTTTTTTTATTTTTGCAGGTGCCAGTGTGGTCTGTGTGTGGGCATGACAACAGAGGAGGAGAGTATTTGCTGTCAGCAGCAGGACAAGGTGAAGCAGAAAATTCTGGATGGTGCTATAAAGTGAATCACTGGTCATCACAACTTCCACACGGTGCGTCTGAACGAAGATGTGTTGGAAGTGGCCTACTTCACCTATAAACATTATGTGAATGTGCATTATGGGAACAATTGGAAGCGCTATACAGCTTACAGACAGTTCATCTGATGGTGCTACCACTACCTTGGTGAGGAAGTCCGCGTGACAATGCCTGCCTGTGTCATTAACAAGATCAGACAGACCTTTCCACTACAAGATGGACAGTATGTCGGTTTAAGTTATACTGACTAACTACAGTACCTTTACGTTTTCAGGATATTAATTTTCATTCAATAAATGTTTATCTGACCACAACTGTTGTCAATTATTCCAAGAAAATGAAATTACTAAATATTTTTAGTGTGATACTTTAAAATCTCATAACTGTTGTCATCATTTGGACATTGCATATAATCCTGGGTATTTGAACAAAAGATAGATTTTTTTTTTAATTTTGCAAATATATATATATTTTTTTAGTAAATTAGAGCATACTCGTGGCCAAAACTTATCATTTTAAAGTTCAATTATCTGTAAAACCCCCTTAGATATTAAAATTATTCTCTGTGTTACTGATAACAATATCCTTAAAAATAATGTATTCCCTATTATTTATGTCTCATTAAAAATGCAGTTTTGTTTGTTGTCATTGTTTATTAACTGCTTTTGTCTTGTATCAACTGGCATGTGATTTTCAACAATAACTAGAAAAGCACTCGGAGAGCGCAGACCTCCGCCAAGCGCCACAGTTCCCCCCATACAGTATTTGTGTGTACGTTGTCAGATTCCTTGACCATGAAAACATCTGAGTAGCAATTGGATTCACAATGATAGGATTAGTGGTTCAGTAGTAAAAGCATTACCTCCTTGGCGGAGGTAATAAACTGAAGTGTTGGTGTTGTGTCCATGTCCTGCATCTGCAAACTCCCAGGCTGGGGGTGTTGCAATTGAATGAACAAATGAATTAATCTTTATTTCAAATAGATTAAGAGTACAGGTTAAAAGAAAGTGAATAATATAACAAAGGGGGTAATAAAATCCAACAAGGTCAAATTAGACAATAGCTCCTCTGATTATACAGTTCAACATAAGTTATCCGAAATATGTGATGGCTGAATCCGCAGCTTATATTGCCCACCCATGTTCCATCCAAGAATTCAAAAGAAAAAACAAAAGAAGTCATGACACAACTGCGTACAACCCACAGGCCAATGGGTTATGTGAGCGTTTTAGATCACTGAAAGCAGCACTGAGGGCTTCACTGACGGATGCCAATTAGGTAGACGGGTTGGCGTGGGTTTTATTCAAAAATCAAACGTTTATTTCAATCTCAGGGTTCATATTAAATGCAGAACTAAAAGGAGTAGAAAATAAATAAATAAATAAATAAAAGTATATACAGATCAGCAGACAGTCGGCGGTCTTGTAACAACAATAACATACAATACTGGACTCAGTATAAAACGGAACGCCACCACTTCCAAATGCTGAAGTGTGAGTGACGAGTTGACAATTGCTGATATAAGATGATTGTTACATGGCAGCAACCTTGTCATCAAACTGTAAACATCGTTACGTATCAACTCGCCAAAAGACGGAATGTTCACAGACACAAACATCTTGCTTGCACTCGACCTTCGTGGTACATCTAATCTTTATCTTTATTGGGGTTGCGCTCCGCGGCCAAAGATGATTTGGAAAATTCCCCGGCAGAGAGCTTCTTTTTGCGGAGCTACTATGGCTGACCGGGGAATTTCTGCCAAATAATCCAGCGGCGGACAGCTGGCTGTCTGAGCTTTTGCAGCGTTGCGCAAACACAGGCACACAGCACGCTGCCGAGCAGCTGGTTTTTGCGCAGCGCCTATGGCTGCCCGTCTCAGCTTTTGCAGCGTCGCGCAAACACAGGCACGGTGTTTTCCGCGTGCTTTTGTGCCTAAAACGTTGAAGAAGGCGGAGTTTATGTTGGTCAGACACGATGACCAGCGCCCTCCATTGTGCCTGCGCACATGTTGAAAATAGCCGTATGTCACAGTGTTAAAGAATGCTTTAAAAAATTCCTGTATCCAGACAGTGATCCGGATCATCCCCAAAATTTAATCAGCTCTTCCTTGTACCATTTCCAACAACGCCTGAAAGTTTCATGGAAATCCGTCCAAGACTTTTTGAGTTATCTTGCTAACCAACAGACAGACAGACAGACAGACAGACAAACAAACAGACAAACCCCGGCAAAAACATAACCTCCTCCTGGCCTTTTCGGCCTGGCGGAGGTAATAAGAAAACAGAAGCAACTGATGGTCCTCATTTTTTCAAGAGTTTGGTCACAAGAAAAACAATACTCATAACTGGTATAGCACACATGTACTCTAACTATCAAAAATATTAAATTAATTATTATAATAGAAAAAAGTCCAAATTAGTGGCAATGAATACAATATAGTCAGTTGGTGTCACAAACCTAGCCCGTGTTATCCTGTAGGCTCGGTCACGACATGTTAGCCACTCCACACAGCTGTGGTTCTGTTGTGCCCCTTGAAGTGATGTTGGCCCTGGGGTGCAACCATGGTTAACACGTCTCCTCTTCATGTTCGCTGGGCAATGTTGGTCCCGAACGCCAACTGTAACTGTTTCTGTTGATTTTTGTAAGTCTTCAACTTTTTGGGAACTGTTGTCATCAGTCTTATGTTCAATATATGTGCTGTGGTGAATCCTGCACGTAAATCCATTCATCCTTCCCCTCCTCCGTGCGCTGTGTAAAAAGCGCACGAGAAGGCTTATGACAATTGGAGCTGAAGCGTGTGATGTGGTCTTTCACAGCCTGCTGTTTATCTAAGCCTGCGACACAACGCGAAGGCATAGCCATAAAACTAAAACAAGAAACCAGAGAAACTGTGAACTACAAAGCTGCTGGCATTCCAGTCAACAACACCGGCGCCCGTTCTGTCACTTACGTCATTTGCGACTCGTTCTTCATTCGGTGGGCGGCACCACAGTCCAGTCAGCAGCTGCAGTTTTTTGATAATAATTATGTTATGCAGGCGCGGTTGTAAATATTATATTGATCATCGATAATGACTTTTGGGTTTACACAACATGGTAAAAAAAAATGTCAAAATCATGTCATCAGACCTTTAAGTTATATATATGTGTGGGTGGGAATGCGATTTCTCTTCATTACCAACACACATAAGCTTGTGAGGCACTAGTCCAAAACAATGGACAATTTTATTAATAATTCAATATTTGTACCAGCAATGGATCAGTCCCAAACATTCATGAATTCTCCTATGTTAATCAGGAGAATGGACACAAAAAGATCAAGCAGAAACTTCCATGTACCTTTAACAGTTTAAGGATCAAACTCAGCTTAGATAAGGTATTACATTCAAATGACTTTAAAGGCAATGTGAAATGATCAACAAGTCTCAAGTACCACATTAAACTGTTGAGGGATTAATGCATAATATGTATTATTAAACATTTGTGGAACCAAAGAAAGCCATAGCTTCAATTAGCACTGTGATGGGAAATGAAAAAGGACTGTAAAATAGCTGTAACAGAATGATTAGGAAAATTGGACGCAACTTCATGATGAAAATGATAAAAGCTGATCTATATAAAAAAAGAAAATTTGTGTTACTCTGAAAAGGAATGGAGGTTAATGAAAAGATGGATATTACTTTTCCTAAATTTTATAACTCTAGACAAAGTTTATGATTGGACCAAGAGATCTCAATTTGAGAAATTTTGACATACTTAAATTGGGACTGACATCAGATCCGAGTCTAGCAGACAGAAAATTACTTGTGCTTACGTCGTGCAGTTGGTATTGACAAACTTCAGCTGAATCCTAACTCTTCCATCAGATGGAATGATGGAAATTATCTGCCAGCAGATTATCTGCCAGCAGATAATTTCTTACAAAGCTCAACTGCCTTGAAGCTGTGACCTGGGGGGGGGGGGGGGGATGAGAGGTTTGGCTCTGCTGATCTGAATATCATCAGGATGGAGCAAAACATGATTTCAGAAGAATCAAATGGGTCCCTAGAGTTTGAAGGTCATTTAAAGTCTGATCAGAGCCACAAAACTTGAAGAAAAGAATAAAAGTATTTAAACCATGAAATCTGAATTCTTCCGATGTTGTGGTAATTAAGTGAGAGTAAGCTTCCAGTTAAATGTGAGAAAAATCAAGATCAGTCCTCGTTGACACAGTGATTTAAGAAAAAATGAAAGAGAAAGATTAAAAAAATATTGTTAAGAATATGTCTGAGGAGAGAAAAATCAGTTTTACTCCAGGCAATAGATAAGGTTTGAGTTCAATTAGAAGGCAAAGGAAGTCTCTCTTCAGAGAAAGGTGAAAAGTAAGAAACTCTACACAGAACAGAACTAACACAAGAACTGACACAAGAACAGAACAAGAACAGAACTGAAACAAACAAACAAACAAAAAAAAAAGCAACAACCTTGGGAGTTCCCAACTTTTAAAGTGAGTGCTTACCAGAAGAAAAAAAACAAAAAAAAACAAAAACTTGACTGACAGTAAAAAGGACCAATTACATTTGAGAGTGGGAGACTAGCATGGACTCTTGTTTAATCAGGAAAAGTTTCTTTGTCTGAAACTGACCAATAGGATGAAAGAGGCATCAACAAAAACAAGACTAGTTGGTGATTGGCTGATTCAAGTCAGCTGGCTTACATGAGCTTCATAGAGAAAAATAAAAACTGATTATTCACATTATATATAAGCTATACTTCAGTGATTATGACTACTTTTCATTATTACTACGATAAAGATACATTTCCATAAACTTGCACTTCCATACCAACATGCATTGAATAATGCATAAATGCAAAACAAAAAAAAGGCATATATGCAGTGAAGAAGTCATTTCAAGGGCCATTGTTCCCGTTCATGTTTCTGAAAAAACATGGGGTGTAACTCACAAAGTGCTCTGTGATCTTGATATCTGCAACAGCCATGTTGATCTGACACAGCGGAGTGGACTATTGGTTACACAGTACATTCACCATAAGTCTTTGGACTACTGCATTGCAAACTTCCCAACTCATGACTTCTCTGAAGATGTCCTGACAGACATGGAACATAATTGGTTTGACAAATTCCAGGAAAAAAAGCAATGTCTTCTTCATTGAGAACAAGCCAAGCATGAAGGTGTTCCACTTGCAAATCTGATTAATCTTGGGGGTGTCATGGCTGCCAATTTGTTACACCTGTGTGCACACCTGCCTGTCATCATCCTCTGCCTATTTATACTGTCAGGTCCAGCACTCTGTGCGGAGTCGTCTGTTTCTCTCCCCAGAAACCTGCTACGCCTATCATCGAGCTTCCTAGCCTTGTTGAGCTTTTCCACGTCGGCTTCCCAGCCACCTCCATTCCCAGTCCAGGCCTGTGCCTCCTGGACCTTCCAGCTACCAAGTAAGCTACCATCATTCCTTCTCACCTTGTCCGATTCCCCCGTGCACAGGCGGAGATCTGTGGCAGCGGACCCCTTCTCCCTATCCACCTGCTTCCCACACCGGCATTCAGCTCTCTGGCTGTCCTGTGGGCACTATCCTCCTGGCAGTAGCTTCAGTGCTAACCTGAGCATCTCTTCACCACCTCTGACAGTAAGCGCTGAACTATCTGGTGCTCTTCTAGCCTGACTCGCATCTAACGCTCCTTCTGTCTCTTCCTAGGGTTGTCAGGTGGTATGGTGCTCTGCTCGCCCCAGCTGACTTGCCTGCTCACACTACACCCACACAATCACACATATATACACACACCCACTCATGTCCATTATACTCAATAAAAGGTTTAATTGTATCATTGTATCATTCTTGAGTCGTGGCTGCTTTTTGGGTCACTAGAACCATGTCAGTACGACTCTGCCAGAGTGACCCAGCAGACAGCGTGCTAGCGTGCAGGATGAACAGCTTGGAGACTCGAGTTGATCAGTTAGCCTATCAACAGCAGGTTATGATAACACAGTTAGCCTGAGTAACTGACAGGCTAGATCGTCTGCTAAGCCCACAGGGGTTCCCTTCGGTCTCCGTTAGCTCCTCTGCTCCTGCTAGTTCTACCGCTAGCTCCTTCACTAGTCAGCCTACTCCGGACCCCATTTCGGCTTACTCCCGTCCCGACCCCCACCTGTTTTTGTGGTAAATTGGGGGAAGCTAGGGGGTTCCTAATGCAATGTAACATTGTGTTCCAACGGGTGCAGGGGGACTTTCCCACTGACCATAGTTGCATAGGTTATGTGATTAATTTGTTAGAGGGACGGGCTTTGGCTTGGGCATATGCAGTAATGGCTAGGGCTAGTTATGCTTCGCTAACATACGCTCAGTTTGTGAATGAATTTCAGGAGGTGTTCGGTCACTTGGACCGCAAGGATGTGCTTACCTCCCGGTTGTTGAATCTTCGGCAGGGGGCTAGAACCGTCGCCGACTACACCGTGGACTTCCGGGTTGTGGCCACGGAGGTTGGGTGGGAGGATGCCTCACTATGTAGTATTTTTGTCAGAAGCTGAGCCCTAGCCCACGGGATGAGCTGGCCCGTTTGGATAAGCCCTCTACTCTGCATGAGCTGATATCCCTGGCTATTAGTATCGGTAACAAACTAAGGGAGCGGGCGGCTGAACGGAGAACTTCCGGTCGCTCGGGCGGTCAGGCTCACCGCTCCCTACAGCCCCCCCTGCTGGCCCTCCCATCTGCTGATTCCCCGGAAGATCAGGAACCTATGGTAGTGGGTGGTTTCAAACTAGATAGATAGATAGATAGATAGATAGATAGATAGATAGATAGATAGATGTACTTTATTGATCCCAAACTGGGAAATTACAAACTATCGTCAGCGGAGAGACAGCGCCGCCGGGAGTTGGGATTGTGCATTTACTGTGGGAGCAAGGGGCGTGAGGTTGAGTCATGTCCCAAACGGCCAAAAGGGGGAGTCCGTGCATCGCAGTAGGGGGACTCACGGACTCACCTCGCAATAATCCCCTATCCCTTTTCATGATTCCTATTCATTTCAATTACGGCCATAGAGAGATAAACACACGTGCACTCATTGATTCAGGGGCCGAGCAGAGCTTTATTTCGGGGAGTCTGGCAGCCCGGTTGGGGATTCCCATGCGGCTATTAGAAACCCCATTGAGACTTATTGCCTTGTCCAAAGCTCCTTTGGCCACAGTCACTCATCGGACAGCCCCAGTGTCAGTTATTGTTTCAGGCAACCATTGGGAGGAGTTAAGGCTGTATGTTCTACCAGTGTCCTCCACCCCGGTTATCCTCGGCTATCTCTGACTTCACCTGCACAACCCCTCTATTGACTGGCATTCTGGGTTCTGTTTGAGTGCCTGTTTGCAGTCTGCTGCATGCTTGCCTGCCGTGCCTCTGGGTGCACCTGCCTCTCCTCCTCCCGATCTGTCCAAGGTACCATCTGAATATCACAACTTAGGGGCCATTTTCAGCAAATCTCAGGCCCTTTCCCTTCCCCCTCCCCACCCGTATGATTGTGCGATTAATCTCCGGGCCGGTGCTCCACTGCCACCTAGTAGACTGTACAACCTGTCTGCCCCGGAGCACGCGGCTATGGACACATACATCAAGGAGTCCCTGAGTTTGGGCATAATATAACCATCTTCATCGGCAGTGGGGGCAGGGGTTTTTTTTGTCGGGAAAAAGGATGGTTCTCTTAGGCCATGTATTGACTTTCGTGAACTTAATAATATAACCATCAAAGACAAGTACACTCTCCCTCTCATCAATTCCGCCTTTCATTCCCTCCAGGGAGCCTGTTGCTTCACAAAGTTGGACCTGCGCAATGCCTATCATCTGGTGTGGATATGGGAGGGGGGTGAGTGGAAGACAGTCTTCCGGACCCCTAGTGGGCATTTTGAATATCTGGTCATGCCGTTCGGGCTGACCAATTCCCTGGCCGTCTTCCAGCGATTGATTAATGATGTTCTGAGAGACTTTTTGGGCACGTTTGTATTTGTTTTTCTGAATGATATACTCATCTTTTCTCATTCCATGGGTGAACATCGCGTGCATGTGAGGCGGGTACTGCAGCGGTTGCTGGAAAACAAACTCCTTGTGAAGGCGGAAAAGTGTGAGTTCCATGTTCCCCGTACATCTTTCCTTGGCTTTATCATCGCCCACAATGAGATCATCCCCGACCCAGCTAAGGTAAAGGCGGTGGTGGAGTGGCCCACTCCCTTGTCCAGGAAGCAGCTTTTACAGTTCCTGGGGTTCGCTAACTTTTACCGCTGCTTTATTCAGAACTACAGTCGCATTGCTCTGCCACTAACCAATCTAACCTCTACCAAGGTGCCTTTTCGGTGGATGGAGGAGGCGGCTGCAGCCTTTTCCTTCCTGAAGGACAAGTTTTCCTCCTCTCCCATGTTAACGCAGGTGGACCCCACTCTCCAATGCCTGGTGGAAGTGGATGCATTGGACTCGGGGGTCGGGGCCGTCTTGTCCCAGCGCTCCCCAGCAGATGGCAAGATACGCCCCTGCCCGTACTTCTCCTGTCACTTATCCCCGGCCAAATGCAGCTACGACATTGGCGACAGGGAACTGCTGGTGGTCAAGCTCGCATTGGAGAAGTGGCATCATTGGCTGGAGGGCACTTCTCAGCCGTTCGTTGTCTGGACCGACCACAAAAATCTGGAATACCTCCGGACGGCCAAGCGTCTGAACACTTAACAGGCCCGCTGGTCTCTTTTCTTTGGACATTTCAACTTCACCATTACCTACTGCCCCGGATCGAAGAATACAAAACCGGATGCCCTGTCCCACCAGTTTGCCCCTGAGACGGCGGTGATGGCCGAACATCCTATTTTCCGGTCATCATGTGTCATGGGCGCCCTCGCTTGGGGTATTAAGGACAGGGTCCTTAGTGCATAGGCTGGCGGGGCCAATACGGGCGGGGGGCCAGCAGGGAGGTTGTTTGTCTCATCGGCCGTCCAGTGGGAGGTCATTCAGTGGGGTCACGCGTCCAAGTTCGTGTGCCACTCGGGAAGTGTGTGCATGGTGGCTCTCCTGCAGAGGACGTTTTGGTGGCCGTCCCTCCAGAAGGATGTGGGAGACTACATCCGGGCCTGTTCTCAGTGTGCTGCTAGCAAGACATCCTCTTCTCCACCTGCCGGGCTGCTCAACCCCATCCCTGGCAGACCATGGTCCCACATGGCTTTGGACTTTGTCACTGGACTCCCTACATCCAGTCAGTTCACGGCTATCCTCACACTGGTTGACAGCTTCTCCAAGGCTGCCCATTTCATCCCTCTGCGGGGGCTACCCATGGCTAAGGAGACGGCAGACCTTCTTGCCCAGCATGTGGTTAGGCTGCATGGCATTCCCCGGGACATCGTCTCCAATCGGGGGCCCCAGTTCGTCTCCAGAGTCTGGAGATCTTTCTGCACTGCGCTGGGGGCTATGGCAAGTCTGTCACCTGGCTACCATCCGCAATCCAACGGGCAGTGTGAACGAGCTAACCAAGAGTTGGAAGCGGCGCTGCGGTGCGTCGCAACCTCAAATCCATCGTCTCTGCTGTGTCCACTGCTATCGGCATGTCCCCCTTTGAAGCCTCATTGGGTTATAATCCCCCACTGTTCCCTGAGGAGGAGGGAGACATCACCATTTCCTCTGTTCACACTCACATGAAGTGTTGTCGGCAGATCTGGAAGGCAACCAGGGCAGCACTACAAAGCGGGAAGTCCCAGCGGCCCCCGATGGATGGAAACGAGGAATGGGGAAGACACGAGGGACCAGTCCAGCTATGATCAGCGGAGGATCTGCAGCTCCACCTCCGAACTTCACTAGATTAGGCACTGTCCTCCTGTCGGATCCCATGTGAGCCCGAGCTGCACACACGATGGACCCCGATCGGATCACGGTTGCACCCATGATGGACCCCGATTGGGTCGCGGCTGCACCCACGATGGACCCTGATTGGGTCGGAACAGCACCAGGACCGACTCATCACCGGTGACCCTGGGAGAAGGCTCAGGAGAGGAAAAAGGACTGGAATCAGGATCACCAGCAGCGACAGAACCCGGCGAGACAGGCTCGGATGCAGCGGACGGCTGCACCCAGCTCGTCTCCCCGAGAGACAGGCAAAAATGCTCCAGAGTAGAAAGGAGGAAGACAAAGTAGAGCACTTGCCTGATCTCGAGTTCTGTCGCCGTCCAGGACTTTGGCAATCCGGGTTCAGGACGTAGAAGGACGTCCTCTGGCTCCTACTTGGCTACGGTGGGCTCCGCAGCTGGCATGAAGGTCTCCACAGTCTGAAGACCCTCCAACACTGACGTCCACGCCGACGACCTGCACGGCGTGGTGGCAGGAGATCCTCGACCTGCTGGGTCGAACCGCTCCTCCATGGAGACCCGGGGACGCTTCGTCATCGGCGCAGGCTCCAATTTGCAGTCCGCCCTCCTCCTCTCCCGTGACGTGGCTGCGGGGCTGGATCCAAACTCTCCAGGGCTGCAGGCCCCTTCCTCATCCTGCGGTGTAGTCCTGACCGCGGGGAACGCTCAGGGGAAGGAGACACAGAAGCAGCAGGTTCACTATTAATTACTGCAGCAGGTGGAGGGAGCTCAGGGGACTGTAAACCCCAAGCTCCACCCCCAGGGATCAGACAAGGCAATTCACTCAGTCAGGGAAAAGAATGAACGTGCACTTGCCTGCTTCGCTGAGGGCCGATGGGACCCGCTGCAGTGGACTTGGTTCCTTTCTTCCCCCACCAGATGGTGATGGAGGGCCCCCCGGGAAGACGAGAAGGAGCCTCTCGCACCGGATCAGGAACGGGAGCAACTGGAGACGGATTTGTGGAGTTCACAGCAGCTGGAGGGGGCGTCGAGGAGGGGGGGATGAACAGCCGAGGCGAACCGGGATCGAAGAGCTGACGGAACAGCGGGGACAGATGATCCGGAGGCGGAGGCGACTGTCTTACTCCTCCGACAAGACACGGAGGCTGCACCTGGCTGGGAGACAGAGTTCGGGCGGCTACCCAGAACTGGATCCGGACGAGGTTCTCGCTGAGGCTTGCAATCAGCATGGAGATGACGTTTACTGGCAGAGGTCGAGGCGGAGGTGAGGTTAGGGAAACGCCGCTCTTGCGCAGAAACAGAGTCGAGCAGGTCAGCGTATTCGGGGTAATCATACAGTTCCTGATTCCTCTCCACCAGCCTAACTGCTGCTGTCACATGCTTCATAATCGGTGTAGGATGGGAGGCGGAGCGAGCTGCAGCCACTCGGTCCTGGATGGAAATCGCTGTCAGCTATAAATCCTCCGGGGGAATTTCGACTGACGTCTTACTCCGGCGGGGATGACCTCTGGGTGGTGTGAACTCATGGACTGGATGAGGGACAGGAATGGGATCCCAAAGCGAGGAGTGAGGATGCCTCCTCTTCGGCTTCCTGCTGGAGTTTCCATCCAGCCCACGGCGCTTCTCCCGGCAGGTAGAGATGTGCGCCATCCTCGCCGTGATTTCAGGATGGTCAGCATAGCGAGGATGGCGGTTAATGGTCGCCTCAGTGAGGTCCAGGTACCAGCGTGAGGCGCTGGGAACGGAGTGATGGCGGGCGCTGGAGATGATCCCGTCGATCTCGATAAGGGCCATCACCAGGTCATAGCCCAGGCTCATGACGTAGCCCTTGAGTGGCGCCATCTCCCAGCACACTGGTACATGGTAAGTGGAAAATCAAGTCCAAACAAACTCACGGTCACCGGCGTCTCAGTCTGGCTGCGACCTACTGTCATGCTGCGGCCCTCGCGGACCGCAATTGAGACACTATAGGCGACCAATGAGTTTGCGTATTTATTTAACAAGGAAAAAGGTACAAAATAATGAGCCACGTGGGGCAAAACACAAACAAGGACTATGGTTAAGGCACACAGACGATAAACACAGGCTAAGGAATAAACTTACAGAGAATGGTGAGGAACAGGAGGATGACTGGAGCCAGGATATAAGGACTCCAGTCTAATGTTGGCGAGACCAGCGTTATTCAAACACGAGGTCGCAGCCCCGAGAGACCGAAGCTGCTCCCTTAAATAGGTAACAGGATAGCACAGCTGGTGAGGGCATCATCAGCTCCATTGATTCCAGCTGTCACAGCCAGCTCAGCTCTGACAGCCGGAAGCCCTGCAGAGACGCTGTCAGAATAAGAGCCCTGTGGGACCATAAGGAATACTAATGAATGGGAGGAAAATACTGCATGACCCGAGCACGGACGAGATCGGCGCTCAGACCATGACAAGAACAGACATAAAGAGAGCAAACATTAAAGGAGAGAAGCCAAGTACATTACTGGACGTCACCCGGCTGTCTAAATCTATTAACAGCAAAACAAAGGGAAGGTTAAGAGACACAAGATCCCACCCTAATCGTAGGCTATATTGAAGAGAGAGGTTTTTACCCTATTCTTAAAAACAAGAGATCGAGTCTGACTCCCGAATCCAGATTGGTAACTGGTTCCACAGGAAAGGAGCTTGATGGCTGAAGGCTCTGCCTCCCATTATACTTTTGGAGATTCTAGGTATTACAAGTAATCCAGCATGTTAGGATGATAGGATAATATCAGATCTTTTATATAAAAAGGGGCCTGATTATTAAGAGCTTTGTAAGTGAGAAGAAAAAAAACAAGTTGAAGGCTTTGATGAGGAGATTATTTTATCTAACTCTAAAAGGTCAATTGGAGTAAATTTATCCAAACAGATATCAATTGAAGGCATTGTAGTAGTTGCTGTACTTAAGTTTACAGTGGGAAGAATCTGACTGATTTTATTTCTAATAGATAAAATATTATGATTGAAAAAGTTCAAAAAGTCCTGACTAGAAAGCTCTAGGGGGATGTGAGGATTGATAGAGTCCTGACTCTTTGTCAACCTGGCTACAGTGCTGAAAAGAAACCTGGGGTTATTCTTATTCCCTTCTATTAATGCAGAGTAATAACTTGTTCTAGCTTTTCTAAGAGATTTTTTTTATAAATTAAGAGATGATTTCTCCACACTAAATAGATTTCATCTAAATTAGTGGAACACCATTTTCTTTCTAATTGACGAGTCTTCTGTTTTAAGCTACCAGTTTCTGTGTTAAACCAAGTCTAGAGTCTGATGCAGAGAGGCTGTAACACTATCTACCATGCTATCAATTACGGAAGGAGCAAGCTCTCCATCTTTTATTTCCGTTGTGTTGACACATGGTATAGAGGAGACAATCTGCAAAAATTTGGTAACAACATTATCTGAAAGACATCTGGTGTAGTAGTATTTTTCTTTAGGAGTCGAATAGTCAGACATAGTGAAATCAAAGTTTAACAGACAATGGTCTGACAGTACAGGATTATGAGGAGACACTACCAGATTTTCTATTTCTATGCCACTTGTCAGAACAAAGGCCAATGTATGGTGGAGATAATGGGTCGAATTTCCTACTTTCTGAGAAAACCCCATCGAGTTGAATTAAATGCCAAATTAAGGCAATCACTATCTACATCTACATGTATATTATAGTCCTCTACTATAATTATTCTATCTGATTTCAGCACTAAATCAGCTAAGAATTCAGCAAATTCAGATAAAAACTCTGAGTAGGCTGAGGGAGGGCGGTAAACTATGGCAAAGAAAATTAGGTTTAAGCTAAGATTGCTAACACACCGCATACTGAGGACCAGGCGCTCAAAGGAATTAAAACATGATTTCTGCTTAACATTAACTAGTAATTTAGAATGGTAAATTGCTGCTACTCCACCTCCATGACCAGAACCTCTGGGATTATGATAGTTTAGATAACCAGAGGGAGTTGATTCATTTACACCAACATAATCATCTTGCCCTAGCCAAGTCTCAGTAAGGGATATTAAATCAATCTGATGATCAATTAATAGATCATGGACTAGTAGAGACTGGGGAGTTAGAGACCTAATATTTAATAAACCGCATTTAATTTTTAAATTATGAGGAGGAAGAGAGGCCAAATCATTAAATTTAGAGACTTGATGTGTAATTTGAGTTTTATCAACTTTTTGTTTAATCACTTTGGGATGTTTATACATTATATTTTTATTAACTTTGGGGGGAGTAGACAAAGGTTCTCTGAGGGGGAAGACAGGGGCTAAGTTGAAGGGTGGTGGATGAGGCAGATGATTCCTACCTGCAGCTGAATATGATAAAAACTAAAGACATGATTATTGACTTCAGGAGGAAAAATCCCAGGCACAAAGTCACCGTACTAAAAGGCCAGACCACCGAATGTGTACAATCCTACAAATATCTTGGGACGATTATTGATAGTAATTTAAACTTTGAAGAGAACTGTGAAAGGGTGTGCAAAAAGGGTAAGCAACATTTGCATTGCTTGAGAAAACTTGCACGCTTCCAAGTTGACCGAACCATAATGACAATGTTTTATCGGGCTTTTATTGAATCTGTTTTATCCTTTTCACTAGTGTCATGGTTTGGTCAGATAAAACTGAAACAGAGGAAATCCTTGGATCAGGTAGTTAGATGGTCCAGTCGTTTGCTTGGTGAGCCACAGCTGAGCCTGACATCCCTGTACACCAGACAAGTACAGAGGATGGCTACCTCCATTTTAAATGATGACTCCCACCCTTTGCACTGTCACTTTCAGCTTCTTCCCTCAAGACGGAGGTTTGCTGTCCCAAAAAGTAGAACCCAGAAAACAAAAACAAAAACAGCTTTGTTCCTGCTGCTGTCAAAGAGTTGAACAAGCTGTAAAAATATATTGCACATAATTTAGGTACCTATTTATTAACTCCATTTTATATTTACTTATTTTTTGTAGGATGTCACTTGGTTTCTAAATATTTTATTGGGTTTTAGACCTTTGAGTTTTTAACTTCTTTGACTAGTTTTTAACTTCTAATATGACCCTTCTCTCTTACCTCTGGTTTTTCTCCCATCTCTTTGTCTTTTTATACCCTGATTGGTGGAGCCTTGAGTATTTTTATCATGTTTATAGTCAGCTTCATGTGTGCCTGTGTTTGTGTCTATGTTGAATGTAATTTGTGGCTTGTAAATATGGATGTCACCAGACTGCAAAACAAATCTACCTACGGGTACAAATAAAGTAACCTGAACCTGAACCTGAGGAGGAGCTGCAGAAAGGCGTGTATTTATCAAGTTATGTTGTATTTTTTTTTTTTTTTGTTACTTATTTGTACCCGTAGGTAGACTTGGTTTGCAGTCTGGTGACAAGCCACCGGCTGCTGGTCGCTGCGTGCGCGAGCGCCCTAAACCTACATGTTTTTTTTGTTTTTTTTTTGGTGTGCGGGAGGAAACCGGAGAAATCCCGGAGTAAACCCGCACAACCCGGGGAGAACATGCAAACTCCACACAGCTCACTGTTGGTCGGGGGCTGGGATCGAACCCACGATCTCATGATCCCCGCGGTCCCCCGGCCGAGGGTAAAACTGTGCTGCCACAGTGCTAAACCACTGCGCCACTGTGCAGCCCACGTCTTGGGGTTTATTTGTCTTGGGTTATAATATTTTGGGGAACGGGAGACAGACACAATCTCTATGGGGTTATAAACTGAAGACTGATCTAAACAGTGAGGATTATTTGGATTAATAGGATTAATATTAGAAGTGGAAGCAAAGAAGGGCTGGTTGGCAGACCCAGGAACTTCGGGGTGAGTTAATGCACCAAATTTCAGTCACTGTACTAAGAAACGCTGAATGGAATAGAACAGATTGTCCCTTAAAACACGTGCACCAAGTCTATTTGGATGGATGCCATCTGGCCTCATAAATGATGGGCGGTTCCAAAACAGGTTGAAATTGTCTACAAAACCAATGTTAAAAGTAGGACATGTAGAACACAAACAGGAATTAAGGCTGAGAGTTCTGCTAAAATAATTGCAACCTCGTCTGAAAGGTACCAGTGGCCCAGAAATAAACACACGTCTGCCACAGTTCATAAGAGTGGACAGAAGGCTCTTGAAGTCAGTCTTTAAGATCTCTGACGCTTCATCAGGGATGTTGTTGCATCCAACATGTACAATGACAATTTTAGCGTGGGGGAATTCATTTAATAGGTCAGGGGTAAGAGCCTCAATGTCTGACACTTTAGCCCCAGGAAAAAAATTTAGTGACACAGTACCTGCTTCCGACGTTCCTCATAATCGGATCACCAAATACCAACGTTGTCTGTGGGGGCCTTGCCTGTGGTTTCTGAAATGGTGGATAATTTTGCCAATGTTGTTGTGATGGCAGGGTGATGCTCTCTCTTCTTTTTGGAGCTGGTGTATAGTTTGGCACACCTAAACTAGTTTTATTCCGGGGATTGCGGGTTTAGGTTGCTGCTGAAGGAGGATGGGTGGCCAGGGAAGGATGATTGATGTCCAGGTGGGGAAAATCTTCCAGGGAAAGGATGTCAAATCTGTTTTCCAGTAACAGGCGAAGAGAGGAGGCGCGGCCATCTCTGGTCAATCCCCGATGTTTGCTAGTTGGTCCAACCAAGGTCCAGGGCATGCATTGAGGATGTGAAAAACCACCCGGGGCTTTGGGTTTAGCTCTGAGCTGAAGCCAGTGTTTATTGCTGGGGTCCTGGACAGCTGAGGAGACCGGAGCAGGGGTGGAAGTGGATAGCGATGTGCTTAATTCACCCAAGTAGTAGTCTCTGCCACGTGCGAATCGGTTGCCAGGGCTGATGTTCGCTCGAAGATTATAGTATCTAGGTGGTCTTCAGCCTCCCGAATCTTATAGAGGATGGAGAGTCTCAATTCCAACTCAGAAACCTTCTTAAGGAGGGACACACAGCTGACACACGTCGGGGATGGAGTCATGACGTTCCAGGCGAAAAGTGGATAGCTAGCTAGCTAAAAGTAGCTAAAAACAGGTTAGCCTAGCCTGGTGAAACAGCCCTGCCCAGGGTCTGATTCACCTGTGTGCCTGAACGGGCTTTCTGCTAGGCCAACACTAAACTAACACTAAGTAAAAAGCTAATATCAGTAAAAAGAGATTAAAAAATTAAAAACAAAGATAATAAAAAACAAAAGCGGAAAAGATAACGCTTTGACTCGACGTGATGTTTTCACGTTAGCTAGTGTCATGTCGTTTGGTGCCTTTAGCATCTTCGCCTGCAGCCGTTGGTTGCTAGTGTGCTTTGCCAACTGGTCCTGCACCATTTCAGCTTTCAATAAACCAAACCTGCACATGCTAGCTAGGTGATGAAGATCTGCAACAAATTGTCATCTTTCACAAATTCTGTTGCCATTGGCAGATTTTTATGTGCCGCGCCAACACGTTGTCTGGCTCAGCAAAGTAGCTAGCTAGCAGTTCTACAGCATCGGTGAACCAGTCAGTTGGTCCTAACGTGCAGAAAATACATTGGCCTTCCATGCCCAGACAGTGAATTAACAGAACTCGCTTCCATACCTTCTCAAGGCCCAGCGCTGATATGTAGGTGGTAAAAGTATAAAACCAACACTGCCACGAACTGGCAACTCTCTGGGATTTTCCAGAAATGGCTGTGGTGGCCTCATGCAGTCCTCCATGGTTTAACTCTCATCGGCAAATGTTATGTCCACAAACCTGGGAATGACCGCAGACGAGAGAGCTGTGCTGGAAGTGAACTTTATTATATAAATGTCAAATACACAAGAGCACATGAATGAGCACTCAGCTTGTGACTATCTCCTCAGTGAAAATGCCGGCAGACAGCCATAACATGGCCGGCTCCTTCCTTATGTATGTCGGCGTGATGACGGCACCAGCCGGCTATGTCATCACGCCACTCTTTGTTGTAAACCCCTTTACAACACCGCTGACAATATGGGCACGTGAACTGCAGATTATTTTCACTACGCATGCGTGTACTCCAAAACAACAGGATGGATTTGGATGAAATTTTTTCCAGAGGTGGTCCTTGGGTAGAGAGGAACCCATAATATTTTGGTGATGATCAGAGAACGCATACCTCCACCAAGTCTCTGGCACCGAGGCATGAGCACCTTGGTGCTTTCATTTTATTAAGTTTTTACTTCTTGATCTTTTTCCCAAATCGTCTATAAATAAATGTGGAATTCACCAATAAAGGTGCATCTCAACAAATTAGAATGTCATCAAAAATTGGATTTATTTCAGTAATTCAATTCAAAAACAAGAAACTCATATTATAGATTCATTACACACAGTGATATACTGTATTTCAAGTTTATTACCTCCGCCAAGGAGGTAGCGGAGGTAATGTTTTTGCCGGGGTTTGTCTGTTTGTCTGTCTGTCTGTCTGTCTGTCTGTCTGTTGGTTAGCAAGATAACTCAAAAAGTTTTGGACGGATTTCAATGAAACTTTCAGGCGTTGTTGGAAATGGTACAAGGAAGAACTGATTACATTTTGGTGGTGATCTGGATCACCGTCCAGAAGAAAAACGCCATTACGGAAAATGCCATTTCCGTGAATAACTACTCAACCACTAATCCTATCATTGTCAATCCAATTGCTAGTCATATGTTTTCATGATCAAGGAATCTGGAAATGTACACACAAACACTGTAGGGGGGGAACTGTGGCCGCCATTACGGAAAATGCCATTTTCCTGAATAACTACTGAACCACTAATCCTATCATTGTCAATCCAATTGCTAGTCATATGTTCTCATGGTCAAGGAATCTGAAAACGTACACACAAACACTGTATGGGGGGAACTGTGGCCGCCATTACAGAAAATGCCATTTTCCTGAATAACTACTGAACCACTAATTCTATCATTGTCAATCCAATTGCTAGTCATATGTTTTCATGGTCAAGGAATCCGAAAACGTACACACAAACACTGTATGGGGGGAACTGTGGCCGCCATTACGGAAAATGTCATTTTCGTGAATAACTACTGAACCACTAATCATATCATTGTCAATCAAATTGCTTGTCATATATTTTCGTGGTCAAGAAATCTGAAAACATACACACAAACACTGTATGGGGGGAACTGTGGTGCTTGGCGGAGGTCTGCGCTCTCCGAGTGCTTTTCTAGTTTCTTTTATTTTTGATGGTTATGGTTTACAGCTACTGAAAACCCAAAATTCAGTTTCTCAGAAAATTAGAATATTACATCAGGTCAATTAAAAAAAAAATTTTCATAGTGTGACGGGATCTACAAGTGTAAGGCTCATTAGATAATTTAAATACACCTAAAGAGCCTAAGGTGAATAACCAACAACGCCACCTGGAGATTCACCCCTCACGGAAAGTACAAAACAAGGACACAGGGTTGTGAGATACACTCCGACAACACATGTGAGTTCAAATACACAAATACATTTTATTTAGACAATTTGTATTTTTAAAACATTCATATAAATTAAGGATAAAAATTTCCATCAGACTGTTTGGAATGCTCCTGGTATTACTACACAAAATCTAATTAAATAACTAATGAAAATACAAACTCAGTATTAAAAAAATCAAAATGCAAACCCCAAACAAATATTGCAACATGCACAAAAAAAGAAAACAGAACACAACAAATTAACATGCAAAACGAATTGCAGCAGGATCACGCAAAACAAAAGAAGTCAAGCTACGACAGAACAGCAGTCGATTATTTAGTCACTGCAGCCTGGCCAGTTCATGCCTGTAAAAATACACAATGTTCAGAATATGGACAGTAATAATTAAAGCTCAATATATTTGCTTTTACATACCAAATCAAGGTCACAGCTGGTATCAACACGATGAGGAGGAAGGACAGTGTTGGAATGCTTTTTCTCCCCCTTCTCGTTGTCTATGTGTGTGTAAGCATTCCTCCCAAATTTGTTGATAAAGGCAATAGGAGAGAATAAGTCTTGAAAGATCTGTATTTATTTTCAGCAGGTTGAATATAGTATTACAGAGCTCTGGGTCCGAATTCTGTCCCTAACAGTCAACAAGTGTTGTCCGGGCGTGAAGTCTGACATATTCTGTGCTCTCCCTGACCCAGTTATATATGTGAGTCCAAGCATGCATTATCGGCAGAAAGCAGCTGCAGCGGTCCGTGGGAGTAGTTTCTGTTCTGCCTGTGAACAGTCAGAATGTTGCTCCTCTATTCTCTGGGTCAAGGTGCTCCAGCGTTGCACAATCTCATGGGTCAAGCTAGCTGAGTTTCGCTCACTCCTCAGCACAGCCGGTCCTCTGTTTCCTCCTATACATCTGGGTCTTTAATCACAAGGTGTTGTTTTTTGTGCTGAGGCAGAATTTCTAATCTCTTTTTTGTAGATAATGAGCCACACAGTTGGCAATATATTTCCATTGGTTATATTGGTTATATTACCTAAGCATAAGCAGAGCACACATATTTTGAGTCACACAGACAACCGTTATATATGATTATATTGATCACTTTACCCATCAACAGCAAGCCACTAATTAAAGGAATGAAAATGGTTACAATCAGCGACCTCAAAATAGGAAGCTGCAAAAGATTATAAAAGTGGCTTACCTCAAGAAAACTCAACAGCCAAACACTCCAATCCAACACAGTAGCCAGAGAAAAACCACCACTGCACTGCAAGCACGAGTGTGGGTGTCAAATACAGAAAAAACGCTTTGTAGTGATGGGACGGCAGGCTCCGGAGCTCCAAGCGTATCCAGGAAATACTTGGTGAAGACGCGTTTCGAGGCGTGTATTGTGACGTACAGTATGTGTTGACTTCGTACCATGTGACTGGGTCAGGAAGCCATTCAGGATTTTGCAAGCAACATGGAATAAAGTGAGCAGCAATACACAATGGAAATCCCCGTCCCTCATGTTTTGTGTTGTCGATGTTTGACTATGTCAGGGATTTGTCACAGATGGAGGCAACACCAAAAACACAAACTTCTCCTGTTTGGGAACATTTTGTGCGCGTTTCTCCCATTGATGTATTTTCCACAAATAGTGGCTATTTATTGTAACTGAGGTGATGGCTTAGCAGTAAAGCATCTGCTCTACAAATGGGAGGCTTGGGTTTGAATCCCAGCTGTGTCATTCTTGTAATTTTATTTTTATTTGCTAGGTGAAGTGTCTGTTGTGTTTCAAGGAGCTTCGATCATTATGCTGAGGCACTATTGTGCCCTAAATGACAATACGGACAGAGATGAATGTACTGGAAGAGATAGTATAAGACTGTTAAAGTTATTTCTTAAAACAAAATGGTTAAGTAGCACAAGCACATTCACTGTAGTCACCTCAGTTTTATTATTTTTTTTGCCTTATGATTATTATTTCTTAAAAGACTGCATTTATTGAAATGAAAAAAATACACATTAAACCAATAACACCCTTGTAAAAATCTGTATGTTGTATACATTTTGTCCACTAGATGGCCTAGTAGAGAAAATGAAGTTTCACATGAGGCCTCGTCTATATGAGCCATTTTGATGAAAACCTCAAGTCCTCCAGAAAGCCTTATTTGGCCATCACTACTGCTTTGTGTATTAGAGCATAATCAATAGATCACTTACATGGATAAGGCAAGGCGCAGCACATCTTGTTTTTTTTTTTTTTTTCAGGACCAAACTGACTTCTACTTAGTCATAGACAGGCATACACCCTGTTGTGAGCAGCGTCTAATTATAGGCACCGCGGCCGCACTGCAATCAGTGTGCTACAGCACAACAGGTGTGGCCAATCACAGGTGAACAAGTGAAGGAAAAATCCCTCCTGCCACAATAGAAATGTTTGCCGACTGAAAAGTATGTCCACATCATCTCCCCATCACCTCCCCACATCATCACTGACTGTGGAAACTTCACATTGGATCTCAAGCAGCTTGGATTCTGTGCCTCTTCACTCTTCCTCCAGATTCTAGGGCAGGAGTGTCCAATCATGTGCCATGGAGGGCAAAGACCCTGCAGGTTTTCTTTTCTACCCAGTCTATTCAGCAGGTGTTTTCACTGATCAGCAATCAGTGGGAAGAAATTCAGTGGACTCTGCTGTTGAAGACTGGTTGGAGGTAAAGCCTGCAGAGTCTTGGCCCTCCATGGCACATGATTGGACACCTCTGCTCCAGGGACTTTGATTTCAAAATGACAGGACTTTACCTCTGTTTTGGGAGCCATGTTATCTGCTGGTGTTGGTCGACTGTGTGCAATCATGTCCAAGATCAGCACAACCATAGGCTCATTAAATAATTTCTCTGATCACATCACCATCCTGTTAAGGCCGCCATACAAACCCAGAGTGAAAATAACCAGACCAACAAAAAAGCAGGTACGTGTGTGGCCAGAGGGGGCCTTTGATGCTCTGAAAGACTGCTTCAGCACTACAGACTGGGACACTTTCAAACACACAGCCACTCACAATGGACACACAAACCGAGAGGAGTACACTGGGGTCGTTGTCACATACATAGCTAAATGCATTGATGATGTCACTTACTGCAAAACCATCACTGTTCGTGCCAACCAAAAGCCATGGATGACAGCAGTGGTCCACATGTACCTGAGGGCTCGTGACACAGTTTTCAGGGCTGTCAACACTACAGGACTAACAACAGCTAGGGCTAACCTGTCCTCTGGCATCAAGGAGGCAAAACGACAGTACAGCAAGGAACTATCCGGCCACTTCAGCAACACCAGAGATGCACGTTCCCTCTGGCATGGCAAACTGACCCTCGCCAACTACAAACCTCCACCTCAGACCAGTGTGAGTGACACCATACTGCTCAACTACCTAAACAACATCTTTGGCTGCTTTGAAGCACAAAACAGCACATCACCACAGAAGACCACTCCTCCTCCAGACAAGCAGGCCATGAGTCTGGATCCAGCTAGCATGAAGAGGACCCTCTGCAGGATCAACCCACGCAAGGCAGCTGGACCAGGCAACATACCAGGTTACGTCCAGAAGGACTGTGCAGAGGAGCTTAACAATGTCCTGGCCGACATCTTCAACATCTCGCTGACTCAAGCTGTTGTCCCAACATGTTTCATAACTGCCACCATAATACCAGTCCCAAAGAAGCCCGTCCCATCCAGCTACAGCGATTGCCGGCCCGTAGCACTGACCCCCATTATAATGAAGTGCTTCGAGCAGCTGGTCATGCAGAACATCAGGTCCATCTTCCCCCCCTCCCACGATCCATCTCAGTTTGCATACAGGTCAAACAGATCCACAGAAGATGCCATCGCTGCTGCTCTCCATCCAGTCCTCACCCACCTGGACTCAAAAAACTCTTACATGCGAATGCTGTTCTTGGACTTCAGTTCAGCATTCAACAATATCATCCCCCAGCACCTGATACAAAAACTCAGACACTTGGGACTCAAAACCTCTCTCTGTAACTGAGTGCTGGACTTTCTCACAGGGAGGCCACAGAACGTGCAGGTAGGCAGCAACACCTTCCAGACGGTCACACTGAGCACAGGGGCCCCACAAGGGTGCGTGCTCAGCCCACTGCTCTTCACACTGCTTACCCATGACTGTGTACCAGCCTACAAAAACAACCACATCATCAAGTGTGCAGATGACACAACAGTGGTGGGCCTCATCACCAATAACAAGTTGGCCAACTACAGAAATGAGGTGTGCCAGTTGGTCCAGTGGTGTAAAGACAATAACCTCTTCCTGAATGTGGAAAAAGCCAAGGAGATTGTGGTTGACTTCTGGAGGGGACACACTATACAGCACCCCCCTTTGATCATCAATGGTGCAGCCGTGGAGAGGGTGAGCAGCACCAAGTTCCTGGGGGTGCACGTCTCTGAGGACCTCTCCTGGTCCAATAACATCACATCACTAGTCAAGAAGGCTCAAACTCACCTCCATTTCCTCCGCAAACTGAGGAGAGCACGAGTCCCACCCCCATCCCACCCCCATCATGTGCTCATTCTACTGAGGCACCATTGAGCATCTGCTGAGCATCCTCACCAGCTGCATCACGGTGTGGTATTTACCGCCTCTTGCCGGAAGACACTACAATGCACAGTGAAAGCATCGGGCAAGGTCATTGGTGTCCCCCCCCCGGACATGTACCTCACCCGCCTCACCTGCAGAGCCATCAACATCGCAAGCAACACCTCCCACCCCTCACACAACCCTCTTTAGCCCCCTGCCCTTGGGGAAAAGGTACAAGTGCCTACTCCACAACAGTTTTGTTCATCAGGCCATCAGGACCCTGAACTCTGCCCCTCTTCCTGGACCATAACGCACTCACCCACACAATAACCACCTCAGCTGTTGGCACAGAAAGACTGGCACACCAACAGTAATGCTGCTGTAGGTCTCTGCACTTTACTGCAACCATTTGCACAAATGCCATATCTGTTGCTGTCTGTCTGTCATCGCAATACTGATCATGTGCAGTCCTATCTGTCACTGTCTGCACCTACAGTACTGCACTGAAATTGCAACTACGGGTATTATTGCTCTACTTTGCTGGTTTTCATCATCATTTATCGTTTATCTTTATTTGCACTATCTTTTGTCACCATTTGCACTATGGGTAACATTACTGTACATAGACTGCTGTTGTTTTTCCATCATTATTCCTTTTTCTTTTTTTATATTGTGCACAGCACTGAAGAGAGAGAGAAACGCCATTTCATTTCTCCTGTATGTCCTGCACGTATAGTAGTATTGACAAAAAACTTTAAATCTTTAGTCTCCCTACTATTGTCTGATATATCATGTTCTGATACACCTTAATTCATGTAATCTCATCATTGGACAGCAGAAATCAGCAGAAAGCTGTTGCTAAGGTTACCTAGTTTAATACAGTTTCAGCAACCAATTCCAATTGCAGTTGTGTAAACATGTCTCCTTGTTTCAGGTAATAAGAATCTGTGCATCTTGTATCGTCACTACATGCACTTAACTCACCAAAGTTTCTGCTGTTGCACTGAATCACAGTCATTTACACACAAACATGATGGAACAATTTACGCACACAACCCAGCTCACATGCAGTCACACATGAAAAAATGCATGAATTAATTTAACCCATGTGTACTTGCAGCCACGTTTTCAAACATGCTGTACGAGCACAATTACAACATTGATGTGCCACATTTTTCACAGCGTGTGAGAGCTGCACTGAGAAATGAAACAGGTCTCAGCCCAAACACACACCAGGCTTTGTGTGCACATACTTATTTTCTGCTCCACTGTGAGTTGTAAATCATTAATAAAGTAGAGTGGGAGGCTGGCCAATTTCCTTTGACTGCAGCTGAAATTACACATTTGACAGTGACACATCAGAATGTATTATGTGCCACAGGGAGGAATGGATGGGGATAGTACTCTGTGTTATAAGTTCAGCTGATGATGTTTGAGCAACTCCCCCCACGTTAAGTTAGTTAATCCCTTCCACACATGTGGTGTATGAGGCAGCGCCAAGCTCCGTTTCACTGACCCTAAGCCACACAGCTACTGTGAGCAGTGAAAGCTACAGTGGGGGGTCAGTCCTCTGGTAGCTCTGTGCGTTAACTTTCCTTTCCCCATTCCATTATGCTGAGCACCAAGCTAGAAGGTGGAGAGTACCATTTTTAGATGGTCTTTGGTATGACCCGGCCAGGATTTGAACCCTGGCCTCCCGGTTGTGGGACGGATGCTCTATCAACCAGGCCACCACTTCGGTGGCCCCCAGGTTAACCACACCATTAATATGTTGAAGAATTATAAAATAAATATAAAATTATGTCTGTCCAACAGGAAACAGGATGGTAAATTGTTTAGCTTATAGTGACTGTTGAATGATGGTAGTAAATACTGTGGAAAGTGTATTGTGAATGTATCTGTCACATATGTGACAGTTTTTATGAAGGATGATTGAAACTGTGGTGAGCTTTAATCTGTAGTCAGACTGCTGTTTACTTGGTTATTAATGAGCCTGGGTGGTTATTATCAGTCAGTTTTCTGCTAATATGGTATTACTGAGCTGAGGGAAATTCCTCATAAAATGCTCACACTTACATTGTGTTTGTTAGCAACAGATAATCTCTCCCCTTTCTCCTCTAACTGATCTCCAGTGTTCTGTTTGCCTGTGGGTAAAGAGCCATACAAGCATCCAGACTCCATTAGTCATTAGCCATTAGCCACTGCACTCCTGCTTCTGCACTGATCTTCTCTCCTTGTGTGTCCTGCTAACACCATCGTTCTGATCTCCATAATGTCCCATTTTTCCCCTGATTTGCACATTTTAGATTAATGTTTTTCAGCCTTATTTGAACCACAGCACCCTTTCTACATGGAAAAGATCTCATGGCACAGCACTCACTGAAAATGCTATAAAATGACATGTTATGTTACGTATGTTATGTTACAGCCTGATTCCAAAAAAGATTAAATTAATTTATTTCTTCAAAATTCTACACACAATACCCCATAATGACAATGTGAAAAAGAGTTTTTTTTTTTGGCTATTATTCAAATTTATTAAAAATAATAAAATAAAGAAATCACATGTACATAAATATTCACAGCCTTGCCATGAAGGTCAGAATTGAGCTCAGGTGAATCCTTTTTCCACTGATCATCCTTGAGATGTTTCTACAGCTTAATTGGAGTCTACCTGTGGTAAATTCAGTTGATTGGACATGATTTGGAAAGGCACACACAGATAAGGTCCCACAGTTGACGGTGCATGTCAGAGCACAAACCAAGCATGAAGTCAAGAATTGACTGTAGACCTCTAAGACAGTTGTCTCAAGGCACAAATCTGGGGAAGGGAACAAAAAAATTTCTGCTCCTTTGAAGGTCCCAATGAGCACAGTGGCCTCCATCATCCATAAATGGAAGAAGTTCGGAACCACCAGGACTCTTCCTAGAACCGGCCGGCCTTCTAAACTGAGTGATTGAGGGTGAAGGAGCTTACTAAGGGAGGTGACCAAGAACTCGATGGTCACTCTGTCAGAGCTCCAGCAGTCCTCTGTAGAGAGAGGAGAACCTTCCAGAAGGACAACCATCTCTGCAACAATCCACCAATCAGGCCTGTATGGCAGAGTGGCCAGATGAAAGCCACTTCTTAGTAAAAGGCACAAGGCAGCCCACCTGGAGTTTTCCAAAAGGCACCTGAAGGACTCTCAGACCATGAGAAAAAAAAAATTCTCTGGTGTGATGAGACAAAGATTGGACTCTTTGGCGTGAATGCCAGGTGTCATGTTTGGAGGAAACCAGGCACCGCTCATCACCATGCCAATGGTGGTGGCAGCATCATGCTGTGGAGATGCTTTTCAGCAGCAGGAACTAGGAGACTAGCCAGGATAGAGGGAAAGATGAATGCAGCAATGTACAGTGACATCCTGGATGAAAACCTGCTCCAGAGTGCTCTTGACCTCAGACTAGGGCGACGGTTCATCTTTCAGCAGGGCAACGACCCTAAGCATACAGCCAAGATATCAAAAGAGTGGCTTCAGGACAACTCTGTGAATGTTCTGGAGTGGCCCAGTTAGAGTACAGACTTGAATCCAATTGAACATCTCTGGAGAGACCTGAAAATGGCTGTGCACCAACACTTCCCATCCAACCTGATGGAGCTTGATAGGTGCTGCAAAGAGGAATGGGCCACGCTGCCCAATGGTAGGTGCACCAAGCTTTGTTGCATCATATTCAAAAAGACTTGAGGCTGTAATTGCTGCCAAATGTGCATCAACAAAGTACTGAGCAAAGGCTGTGAATGCTTATGTACATATGATTTCTTAGTTTTTTATTTTTAATAAATTTGCAAAAATCTAAAAAAAAAGACTTTTTTCCCTTTGTTATTGCAAGGTATTGTGTGTAGAATTTTGAGGGAAAAATTAATTTAATCCATTTTGGAATAAGGCTGTAACATAACAAAACGTGGAAAAAGTGAAGTGCTGTGAATACTTTCTGGATTCACTGAACATCTACGCTGCTTCTTCACTGAATTTACTCAAGAAGCCGACCATTCAGACAGTGAAGGAAATAAAGCCACATGCTTCCTAAATTTCTGCTGGGATTCCCACACTGTAGCTAATTATTCTGTACAGTTCAGACTCATAGCCACCAGATCCAGCTGGAATGATATACAGTAGCCTTCCGAAGTGCATTCCTCCATAGTATATGTGTGTGTGCATATGGGTGCGTGTGTATGAGAACGCGTGCAAAATAAGTAAGGGAGGGGACCTGTACTTATATAGTCATAGTTTCTAGTTGCAAAGATAACTCAAAGCGCTTAACTAGTAGGTACACTAACCCTCTATTATAATGACCTGTAGGAGACAGATTCCTAGATTTAATTTAGAGTCATCAATTAACCTAAAATTCATGTTCTTTGGATCGTGGGAAGAAACTGGAGCCCCTGGAGTAAACCCACACAGCACAGGGAGAACATGCAAAGTCCACACAGAAAGGCTCCCACCCCTGCCAGCCTGGGGATTCGAACCTGGAACCTTCGAGCAGTGAGGCAACAGTACTAACCACTGTACCACCACTGTACCACTGTGCTGCCCAAGTAAGTGTGTGCATGTGAGTGGTTTGCCAGAAAACATACGAAGAGGGTGGCCAGTCACAGCAAGCCCCCCCCCCCCCCCTCCGAAACCCCAAGCAAGCAGCAGGACAATGCCACCAACCTCCAGTCTGGAGACCGGCCTGTGCCCCTGGCGCGAGCCCCCCAGACACCTCCACAATGGGCCCATTCTTACCCCAATGCCACCGCCGCATACCCCGGGGGTCTCCACACCCAAAGAAAGTGGCAGCAAGGCCCAGGGGCCCTCCATCCGGGGGTGGGGGGTGGGGGGCACGGAGCCAGGAGGTGCTGCTCCCTCAATCTAGCACCTCCCGACCAGCGCACACACACCTAATCCTCACACCCTCATGTTCTCATATGCACCCCTTACACACACACACACACACACACACACACACACACACACACACACACACACACACACACACACACACTCTCACTAGCCCTCTCCCCCACACAATCCCACACTCACACTCCCAGACCCACCTACTCTCTTCCACTCCTGTACCTGCTCAATCTTGCTCCCACTCCCACTCGCCCTCAGAGTCAACTGCACCCACTCACACTCAACCATACACACACTCTCACTTGCGCTCCGACTCACTCACATCCATTCGTGATCTCCCCCACGCTTATTCACCCTTATTACTTGGGGCGGCCGCGGTGCAGATGCAGCGAGCATAAACGCGCATAGCAATGGCCGGCAAGACTGCCGGTGCAGGCCGGCAGCCACAGCCCTGCCGACCCACCCCAGGGTGGCTGTGGCCACAAAAGCAGACCACCACCCCCAAAGCTCACCCGAAGCAACTGATCAGTGGACCACCGCAAACGCTCTGAGATCCCACCTGACATCCAAAGCGCCACACAAAACAAACTCACTATCTCCACTTGTCACTCGCTCACTCTCGGTTACTCTCTTGTTCAATTACTCTCTCACTCCCTTGCTCACACCAATTCATTCGGCAGCACCAAGGGATTTTGACAACATGATGGGCCCCAAGCCTCCTGCTGGGTCCTCAGGCCCCCAGCAGAAAGAGAGCAACAGGAGTTTCACTGTCATTACCCCCGTGTGCATTGAAGTCCCCCAGTAGGACAATGAAATCTCCAAGAGCAGCACTGTCCAGCACCCCAATCAGTGTCCCAAAAGGTTGGGTGCTCTTAACCATCATTTGGTGCATAGGCACAAATGATGGTCAGGACCCATTTCCCAGCTCGACGGCACAGGGAAACAACCCTTTCATCCACCGGGGCAAACTCCAGTGCGGAGGCAGCAAGATGGGAGGATACAAGAATACCCACCCTGCTCACCGCATCTCAATGGGGGCAACTCCAGAATAGGCTAAGCTTCAGCCCCTCTCCAGGAGACTGGTTCCAGAGCCAGAACTGTGCGTTGAGGTGATCCCGACTATATCTAGCCCAGGGATGTCAAACTCATTCCATTCTGGGCAACAACTCTGCAGATTTTACTTCCACCCAGTGTCTTCCACAAGTGATTTAATTGAATTTTCTCACACTGATTGCTGATTAGCAAAAACATCTGCTAAAGAGACTGACTGGGTGAAAGTAAAATGTACAGGGTCTTGGCCTGGAATAGATTGAGTTTGACATCTGTGATCTAGCCGGTGTCTCTCAACCTTGTGCACCAGCTCAGGCTCCTTCCCCACCAGAGAGGTGACATTCCACATCCCAAAAGCCAGTTTAAGAAGCTGGGGATCAGATCGCCAAGGTCTCTGCCTTCGACCACCACCTGATCCGCATAGCACCAGACCACCATGGTCCCTCCAACAGGGGGTGAGCCCACTTCGGAAATCCATTGTTAGTTAATTCACTCTCCAAGTGGAAGGTTAAACCGACCATGCAACATGAAAGTCATATATTAACAACACCCAGAAACATTGCTGGTTGCTTTGGGCCTGAGCTCATCTCAGATGGTGTGATGCAAAGTGTAAAAGTGTGCTGTGGTTTGACGAGTCCACATTTCATATTGTTTTTGGAAATCATGGATGTCTTGTCCCCCAGGCTAAAGAGGAAAAGGACCATCCAGGTTATTATCAAGTTCAAAAGCTAGCATCTGTGATGGTATGGGGGTGTGTAACAATGGTTGAGCCAGGAAATTTTCAGTTGGGTGGCCAGGATGGACATGTGATCAGTTTGGGGTGGCCTAGAAATCATCATTACCAGAACATAATGTTTTTGTTTGTTTTTTTTACAAAATTTAGTACTGTATTTACTGCATATATTCAGACTTGCTATTAAATTTTGTGTGTAGAGTTGTATACAAATACAATTACAAACAACCTCTACATTTGTGTAGAGACAAATCTCTACACAAATGTAGAGATTTGTCTTGTTTTACCATAAAAAACCACATTGGGACATAACTATTTAAAAATAAAACATTACAATATCAGCCGATGGCTGATAAGACACTCCATTTCATGTAAACAAGTTTCATTGCATCAATACACACTGAATATATAAACAATACTGACTAATGGGGGAGAGGGACCTTCCTGTGGTAACGTATCATCACTTCTGTGTTGCTGGCTGTCTGTGGTTAGCTCTCCTCATTCTCCTGAGGATTTTGCCTTTAATTGTATTTTAATCACTTTTTTCCATCTACCGTTAGCTCTCACTTCTGTTTATCAAGGCTCCTGCACCTGTGTGCGCACTCAGTGTCACCTAATCACCCTCTTTAGCCTTCTGTTCACCTTCATCTGTGTTTTTGTTAGCTTCGGGTTAGCCACTAGCTATGGCTACTAGCTCTCCTTCCTCTCCTCCTCTGGTGTGCTCTCTCTGTCAGATGTTTAGCTACACCTCTGCCTCTTTTAGTGATAATGGTAAATGCAATAAATGTCTTTTTGAAGCGCTTGAGGCGAGGTTGTCTGATTTGGAATCCCGGCTCTTCTGTATTAAAACACCGTTTGCGCCAGTTAATAACGACGGACGTCCTTTAGCTGCAGCAGAGCTCCCTAGCTTAGGGCGGCCTGCTAGCGGTCCTCCGGTCCTCCTCAGCAGCGAGGAGACTGGGTGGGTGATGGTGAGAAGGAAGTCTAGCCGCAAAGCCCTGCTTAACCACCAACCTGTTCATGTGTCTAATTGCTTTTCCCCGCTCAGCGACATACCCGCTGAGGAAAAAACTCTGATCATTGGCAACTCTGTAATCAGAAACATGAACCTAGAGACTCCAGCGGCCATAGTCAAATGCATTCCTGGGGCCAGAGCAGGCGAAATCGAGTCAAATTTGAAAATGCTGGCTAAAAGTAACTGTAAATACTGCACAATTGTTATCCACGCTGGCATTAATGACGTCCGACTCTGGCAGTCGGAAGTCTCAAAACTTAACGTGGAATCGGTGTGTGACTTTGCAAAAACAATGTCTGCCTCAGTAGTATTCTCTGGGCCCCTTTCCAATCTGACCAGTGATGACATGTTTAGTCACTTGTCATCCTTCAACTGCTGTCTGTCTGTGTGGGCTACATAGACAATTGGAACTCATTTTGGGGAAAACCTGGTCTTATTAGACGAGACGGCATCCATCCCACTTTGGATGTTGCGTCTCATTTATCTAACAATCTGGCATCATTTTTATCCAAATTTCCAAAACCTTGACAACTCAGAGTTGGGACCAGGAAGCAGAGTCGCAGTCTTACACACCTCTCTGCAGCTCCTCTTCATCCACCATCCCTCAACTTAGCCCCTGTCTTCCCCATCAGAGAATCATTGTCTGCTCCCTGTCATGACCCGAGCACTATGCCTTTGTGCTCGGGTTATTCTTGTCAGGGTTTGACAGCGGCATTATTATTCTAGCTCTCCGAGCTCTTATTGTGATAGTGCTCGGGGAGGCTTCTGCTGAGCTGTCAAACCCTCAACAGCTGTGCTGCATTTGTGGTCGTTAGTGCTCAGGCTACTGTAACCCGCGCTGGCAGCCGCATCGGCGCAGCAGTGTCTGTTAACTCTCCGTCATGCTACGGATGCTTAGGATTTATTCCTACCACGTCTGCTCTTGGTTTGACCATCGTGCCCCTGGACTAGTAAGTGTGCTGTATAGCCTTACCCCTCCCGGTGTGTATCGATCTTTGTGAGTCTCTGCCTTAGCAGCCGGTGTTATTATTATCACCAACCTCGTCTGTCTGTACTTGACTGTCTCCTCCTCTGGACCTGTAGAGCTGTTTAGCCTATGCCTCCTGTTGTGAGTAGACTCATGTGTCATTGTCTCAGCAGCTTGTGTTGTCACTATTTTCACCGTTAATAAAACTCTCACTAAACTCTCTGGTGACTGTGTGGCGTCTTATGGTGGCTCACGAGAGCCACCCGTGACAGTACACTGCTGCCAAAACGGCGTTTACGGTGATGCCAACCCGAGACGCAATTCACCAGGGAGTTTTGAGTTTTTTGGACGCTGCTGACGATGTCCTTCGTCATCTCCCTTCCCGCTGGGCCGACCACCCGGAGGTTGACGCGAGGAGGGAAGATATCGCCGCACAACGCGAGATTTTCCTGATGCTGGAGGAGGAATGCGGCGCAAGACAGGAGAGGAGGCACTCCTGCTCTTGGCCTACGGATCTTGATCCCGTCCTTAATCCAGTCCGGGAGTTCGCACCATCTGGGGCCCGGCGGAGGCGCCGGCGCCGCGGTCGAGCATGTCTTCAGCAAGCTCCTGCTCCGGATCCAGTTCCGGGCCGCCGGAATGACCCGCTCAATCAGCCAGCTGCTGAGAGTGAGCTGAGTCCTGTGCCGGTGAGCTCCGTCCATGGGTCCTGGGTTACCATCCAGCGAGCGAGGGAAGGAGCAACGTCCTCTACAGCTGGCACCATCTTCCCTGCAGGAGACAGGCAAGTTCAATTTCACTTACCTATCCATCATAGTGATCTGTCTTGTCTGACTCCTGGGGATGAAGCTCGGGGTTCGCAGCTCCCCGAGTTTCCTTCTCCAGCTGTAGCCAGTAATACTGAACCTGCTGCCTCTGTGTTTCCTCCTGCGGAGCGGTCCTCGGCGTCAGTCCCACGCCGTCGAATGAGGGGGAGGCCTGCGGCTCTGGGAGATATCCCGGCCCTGCAGCCTAGTGTTGGACAGAGGAGGAGAACGGACTGCGGTGAGGAGCCAGAGCCGACGAGTGAGTGTCCCCAGGGTTCCTCAGAGATGCAGCCCGAGTCAGCAGGTCGAGGGTCCTCTGCCCCCAAGCCATACGGGTTATTGGCGTGGACACCAGCACGAGAGGATCCAGCTGCAGAGACCATCAGGCCGGCTGTGGAACCCGACGCAGCCGAGTGGGAGCCCGACGACGAGCGCCTGTCTGAACCTGGATCGACGAAGTCCTGGACGGCTCCAGAGCCCGAGTGCAGGCAAGTGCTCTTCCTTGTTTTCCTTTATGGTGTGTTAGAGCATTTTTGCCTGCCTCATGGGGAGGCGAGCGAGGGGCAGCCGTCTGCTGCACATGAGCTCGTCTCGCTGGGCTCTGGCGCTGCCGGTGGAACTGATCCCGGTCCTCTCTTGTTCTCTGAGCCTCTCCACAGCGTTACTAGTCTGGAATCTGTCAAGGTCACGGGACTGGAGGTTCCAGGTTCGGGGATGGAGGTTGTCGCCGAGGTGACCCAGTCGGGGTCCGACGTGGGTGCAGCGGTGACCCAATCAGGGTCCGACTCAGGTGTGGCTGCGACCCAATCGGGGTCCGACGAGGTCCAGTGGGGGTCCAGCTCAGGTGTGGCTGTGACCCAGTCGGGGTCCGACGTGGGTGCAGCGGTGACCCAATCGGGGTCCGAAGTGGGTGCAGCGGTGACCCAATCGGGGTCCGACGAGGTCCAGTGGGGGTCCAGCGCAGGTGCGGCTGCGACCCAATCAGGATTTGAGGAGGTTCAATTTTTTGATTGTTCCCCTCTCAGGAGCCACCAGCTGGGGGCCGTTGGAGGTTTTTGTCTGGCAGACTTGCGCTCTCATGTATTGTCGTCATTAGGCGGGCTGCATGCTATTCCTCCACGGTCCTGGTGGTTGTGGGATGCGGGTCGGCCACCCGAGGAACTGCTTTGTGCATTCAGCGTCTTGGGTTGGTCGCCCGATAAACTGTGGTTGCTACTGGGTGACCTGGTTTGTCCACCCGAGGACTTGTTTCTGGGGGCCTGGGACTGGGGCAGGCCGCCTGGCCATATACTCTTTTGTGGGACTATCCGTGGGCCATCGGAGGCAGGGAGGTTGCCGGAGCTCGGCCTGGGGGGCTTTGGATCTCCACCGATCATCTTTTGTTTTGGCCCATACGGTATCAGGGTTATGTCAAGTTACGTAAAGCAATTTTTTATTGCCTCATGTGTTTTGAAAGCCATAGTCAAGTCATGTCAAGTTATGTTTAGAAATTTTTTATTGCCTCATGTGTTTTGAAAGCCATAGTCAAGTCATGTCAAGTTATGTTAAGCAATTTTGATTGCCTCATGTGTATTTGAAATCCATAGTCAAGTCACGTCAAGTTATGTAAAGCAATTTTTATTGCCTCATGTGTTTATTTGAAATCCATAGTCAAGTCATGTCAAGTTATGTAAAGCAATTTTTTATTGCCTCATGTGTTTTGAAAGCCATAGTCAAGTCATGTCAAGTTATGTTAAGAAATTTTTGATTGCCTCATGTGTTTTGAAATCCATAGTCAAGTTATGTAAAGCAATTTTTTTTTTGCCTCATGTGTGTTTACAGTCCATAGTTATGTCAAGTTATGTTTAGCAATTTAGATTGCCTCATGTGTGTTTACAGTCCATAGTCGGGGTTTTGTTTTTTTGTTTCGTTCTCCCCTCTTCCTTTTGAGGGGCCATAGTTTGGTGTTCTCGTTTCTTAGTTTCCAGGTGTGTGCATTCATTTCTTCTCTTTCATAGTTACCATGTGTTAGTGTGCATTTTTTTTTTCTTGGTCATAGTCATGTGTTTGCATTTATGTCTTGTTTTTTTGTTTTTCCCCATAGTTATCATGTTTGCATTTATTTCTTGTTTCGGTTTCCAGGGTCATTGTGTGTTTGGGTTAGGTTATGTACACTGGAGTTAGACGGGTTGTCTGTGGTCTCGGAGGGAAAACTTTCAGTGTCAGGTGCTTTTTTTGCTTTGTTTGTTTTTCCCTTGTATTGTAGTCATGTCTTGTTTTGTTTTTTTTCTCTGTTTTTTTTTCCTCTCGTCATTGTTCTGGGGAAAATGGGATGGATATGTCAGGTGATGTATTCTTTTCCATTTCGGTTTAGGGTTTTGTTAGGTTTTGTTTGGCTCCTTCCTTGCCTGTTCCTCAATCCACTCGCCCTGTGGTTGGGGGAGGGGGGGGGCAGGTGTTACTAGACGTTCAGAGCCCGTCATGTGAGGGGGGGCTACTGTCATGACCCGAGCACTATGCCTTTGTGCTCGGGTTATTCTTGTCAGGGTTTGACAGCGGCATTATTATTCTAGCTCTCCGAGCTCTTATTGTGATAGTGCTCGGGGAGGCTTCCGCTGAGCTGTCAAACCCTCAACAGCTGTGCTGCATTTGTGGTCGTTAGCGCTCAGGCTACTTTAACCCGCGCTGGCGGCCGCATCGGCGCAGCAGTGTCTGTTAACTCTCCGTCACGCTACGGATGCTTAGGATTTATTCCTACCACATCTGCTCTTGGTTTGACCATCGTGCCCCTGGACTAGTAAGTGTGCTGTATAGCCTTACCCCTCCCGGTGTGTATCGATCTTTGTGAGTCTCTGCCTTAGCAGCCGGTGTTACTATTATCACCAACCTCGTCTGTCTGTACTTGACTGTCTCCTCCTCTGGACCTGTAGAGCTGTTTAGCCTATGCCTCCTGTTGTGAGTAGACTCATGTGTCATTGTCTCAGCAGCTTGTGTTGTCACTATTTTCACCGTTAATAAAACTCTCACTAAACTCTCTGGTGACTGTGTGGCGTTTTATGGTGGCTCGCGAGAGCCACCCGTGACACTCCCTCCAAAGTAAATAAAAATGTAATATATAAGCATCCCAAAGTGATAAAACAAAAAGTTGGTAAAACTCAGATTAAACATGAAGCATCTAAATTGAATGATTTGGCCTCTGTTCCTCCTCATATTTTAAAAAATTAAATGTGGTTTTGTAGGAGTCAAGAATTGAGGAGACTGGATGATTTTTCCAGTATCTGCTTTAATTCCCATTCATCCTACGTCCTCTCTCGATCGGAGTGAAAAGAGACAGGACGCAGTCACACACATACATTTATACACTCATCTCTAACAATACATCACACAAAAGTCTCAATACTCAGCTACATCCTTTCATCTGTAATAGAACACCCAGAGTCCTTCTGTTCTCCTCTCTGACCCCCAAAGGTCAGGCCGGGTAATCTTCTCCTCTCTCCTGAGTCCCCAGGGGGTGCAGACACGTCTTTCTCTTGAGGTGTGAAGTCAATACACATGGCTAGCTCAAAGTCTCTCTTGGCTGAATTCAGCCAGCCACATGTGAGTCACATAGGTTATAACTATGGCCTCCACATCACTCCCCCCTTCCACGCGAAAGACTGGGCACCCACATACAGTCATACAACAGTCATACAGCATGTCACCCCCCCCCAACAGAATCTCACAGCAACCTAAACAACCTGACCAAAAAACACATCATTCTGCATGCAGCTTAGGTTTCAGCCTTCTCCCGAATCTGCTGTATGCAGGTCTCCTGCTCTGTGTTGGGCCGTCCTGCTGTGCATCTGTGGAGTGAGAGGGAGAAGGGTTATTTGCCCCCCGTGGGGGGTCCCGGGGCAGCCCCTTCGGAGGCCTGCCGCGTCGAGGCGCGCCCGTCAGCCGTATAGACTCGTTATGCAACACAAAAGCAGGTTTTAATCTATAGATACTGATCGTCTCCCTCCTGCCCCCCAAATCTAGCACAAAATATTTCTCCCCGGTTTCCAGCACTCGAAATGGACCGTCGTAAGGTGGGCGGAGGCTATGCTGCTGCGCATCGTGCCTGACAAAAACAAACTCTGCGTCTCGTAAAGCCTGGGGCACGAACACATGCATGAAAGAGTGATGAGCGGGGCCCGGCCCGGATTGGGGGGGGGGGCCTGGTGCCGTGTGTTCGGGGAAAAACTCGCCTGGCAGCCTGAGCAGTTGTGCGAAGACCAATTCTGCTGGTGAGGCATCTAGAACCTCTTTGGGTGCCGAACGCAACCCCAATAAAACCCATGGTAGTTTGTTTACCCAATCTGTGTCCGTCAGTGACGCTCTGAGGGCTGCCTTCAAAGACCTGTGAAAACGCTCGCATAAACCGTTGGCCTGGGGATGGTAAGCAGTCGTGCGATGTACCGCCGCTCCTAAGCCGCTGGCCACTGCTGACCACAGTTCCGACGCAAATTGAGGTCCCCTATCAGACGTAATATCTGACGGGACCCTGAACCGCGCTACCCAGGCTGTTAAAAAAGTGCGTGCCACCTCTGCCACTGTGGTCGATGTTAACGGGACCACTTCCGGCCAATGAGTGGTTCGGTCCACCATTGTCAAGAGATGCGTGAACCCTTGTGAAGTGGGCAGGGGGCCCACGAGGTCCACGTGCACATGATCGAACCTTTTAGCCGGAATGTGGAACGGTTCTAAGGGTGCCTTAGTGTGCCTGTGAATTTTAGTCCGCTGGCAAGCCATGCAGGTTTTAGTCCACTCCTTCACGTGCTTGCGCAGGCTCGGCCAAACAAACTTCTCCGCCACCATTTTCACCGAAGCGCGCACCCCTGGGTGCGCTAGGGAGTGCACGGCATCAAAAACGTGACGGTGCCACGCGGCTGGCACCACTGGGCGTGGTCGCCCTGTGGATACATCGCAGATAAGCGGGGGGAAACCGGTTTGTAGATTCCTGCATTCCAGCCTTAACCCTGTTGGTCCAGACAGGAGTGCGCGCACGTCCGCGTCCTCGCTCTGCTCCGCCGCCATGGCTGCATAATCTATTCCCACGTGGACCGGAGCCGCGCGCGTGTCCGCGCTGTTACTGCGCTCTGGATAAGCAGCCGCGCAATCCGTTTCCGCGCGGACGGGTGCTGTTACTGCGCGTGACAGACAGTCTGCCACTACATTGATTTTACCGGCTATGTGCTGAATATCGGTGGTAAATTCAGAAATTGCGGCCAGCTGTCTCTGTTGCCGCTCTGACCACGGTTCTGAAGTTTTGGACATCGCAAAAGTGAGCGGTTTGTGGTCGACAAACGCGGTGAAACGCCGCCCTTCCAACCAGAACTGGAAATGGCGAATAGCCAAGTGGAGCGCCAGCAGCTCCCTGTCAAATGCGTTGTATTTTCGCTCAGCCTCGCGTAGGGATCTGCTGAAGAATGCGAGTGGTTGCCAAACCCCGGCAACCTGCTGTTCCACTATGGCCCCTATGGCCACATCTGACGCGTCTGTGGTTAGCGCTATGCGGGCTGCCGGGTCTGGGTGGGCCAACAGTGCCGTGTTTGCCAGTGCCCGTTTAATCTCTGTGAATGCGCGCTCCCGCTCCGGGGACCATTCAATCACATGGGAGGGCTTCTGCTTTTTGAGCGCAGTGTACAAGGGCTGCATAAGCTGCGCTGCGTGGGGTATGAAACGGTTATAAAAATTTACCATCCCCAAAAATTCTTGCAACGCTTTTACCGTTCGAGGCTGGGGAAAATCTGCCACTGCGCGTACTTTGGCCTGCAGAGGAACTGCTCCCTCCGAGGAAACGCGGTGCCCTAAAAAATCGATTTGTGCCACGCCAAAACGGCACTTGGCCGGGTTGATTATCAACCCATGCTCTCCTAACCTCTGAAAAACTGTCGTGAGGTGTTTTGCGTGCTCCTCCTCGGAGGTGCTGGCTACCAAAATGTTGTCTAAATAGACAAAAATGAAAGAAAGGTCGCGCAACACTGCATCCATCATCCGTTGGAAGGTTTGTGCGGCGCCTTTAAGGCCAAAAGGCATTCGTAAAAACTCAAAAAGCCCGAACGGGGTTATTACGGCTGTTTTGGGGATGTCCTCTGGTTGGACCGGGACTTGGTGCTAACCGCGGACCAGGTCTATTTTAGAAAAAATGTGCGCCTTCGCCAAGTGCACTGAGAAGTCCTGGATATGCGGAATTGGGTACCGGTCCTGCGCTGTGGCATTGTTCAGCCTGCGGTAATCGCCACAAGGTCTCCATGAGCCGTCAGCTTTAGGTACCATGTGGAGGGGGGAAGCCCAGGCGCTCTTCGAGCGGCGAATTATGCCCAACCTTTCCAGGTTGGCGAACTCCTCGCGCGCAATGGAGAGTTTAGCTGCATCCAAGCGCCGAGCCTTCGCAAAAACGGGCGGGCCACTCGTGGTAATAAAGTGCTCCACCCCGTGCTTCGCCACCTTAGCTGAAAAAGTAGGAACTGTGAGTGCTGGGAACTGGTGTAGAAGGCTGTGAAACTTACCACCTGCTGTGGCGACGTTGGTCTGAACTGGCGGCGGGCACACCAGAGCTGCACAAGGGATAGAACAGAAAGAGAGTGCATTTACTAGTCGTTTGTTGGCCGGATCAACTAACAAACCATGTGAACACAGAAAATCAGCACCTAACATATTGAAGCTCACTGCTGCCACGATGAAATTCCACTCATAGGCGCGGCCGTGGAAGGACAGAGACAAGGTTCTCTCTCCGTACGTCTTGATGCTGGAGCCGTTGGCCGCTGTCGCTCCATCTCCGCGGGGTCCCGCGACCCGATCAGCATAGGTGGCAGTGATGAAGCTCCTCTGGGCTCCGGTGTCCACTAGGAATTGCCGCCCGGAGCCCGCGTCTGTCAGATAAAGCAGCTTGTTCTGTTCGCCGAGAGTGGAAGCTACTAACGGCTCCCGGCCCGGTCGTTTCCCTGCTTTTTGAACTTGCAGGGCGGGATGCATTTGTGCGCCTTCCAAGCGAAACGTCGATGGTAGAAACAGAGGCCGTCATCTCCCCTGCCACGGAATCTCACCGCTGCTGTCGCCGCTGAGATGGTCACTGCCGTCTCTGGCTCCACATTGCCCCCGGCCGCCGCGCTGAGGTCTGCCGTTGCCACGGAAGCCTCTTGTTCCTCGCAGGCGTTGAGGAGCCGCGCCGCCTCTTGGGCCAGGTCGCGGAAGTCCTGCTGGGTCACACATCTCCTGCTGGACAGGGAACCTCTTGTGTGCGCTGGAAGGGTTCTCAGGAAAATATGTTTGAAAAAGAACGCGTCGTTGTCCGTCCCGATCATTTGTAGTATGTCCTCCATGAGGACAGTCGGCCTGCGTCCACCTCTGTCGCACAGGTCCAGTAGCTGCCTGGCTCTTGCCTCAGATGACGGCATGAAGCTCCTGATAAGGGTGGCTTTCAGCGCGTCGTATTTGCCGACAGCGGGTGGTTGCTGCACCAGGCTCCGCACACACCGAGCTGTGCGGCTGTCGAGCGTCGCAATGACATTATGGAATTTAATGTCATCCGCTGAAACTCCCCCGAGCAGGAACCGCGACTCCACATGCTGGAACCACGAGTGCGGGTCGCTTTGCCAGCACTCGGGGAGCTTAATTAGTCTTGTGCCCCTGCTGACATTCCCCGGTGAATCCGGGTCTGAGCGGCTGTCTCCCTGCTCTTCCATATCGATCACGAGGCTGTCCTCCAGCCTCGGCGTGCTCAGATTCATGCGTAGGTCACCAATTGTAGGAGTCAAGAATTGAGGAGACTGGGTGATTTTTCCAGTATCTGCTTTAATTTCCATTCATCCTACGTCCTCTCTCGATCGGAGTGAAAAGAGACAGGACGCAGTGACACACATACATTTATACACTCATCTCTAGCAATACATCACACAAAAGTCTCAATACTCAGCTACATCCTTTCATCTGTAATAGAACACCCAGAGTCCTTCTGTTCTCCTCTCTGACCCCCAAAGGTCAGGCCGGATAATCTTCTCCTCTCTCCTGAGTCCCCAGGGGGTGCAGACACGTCTTCCTCTTGAGGTGTGAAGTCAATACACATGGCTAGCTCAAAGTCTCTCGGCTGAATTCAGCCAGCCACATGTGAGTCACATAGGTTATAACTATGGCCTCCACAGTTTGTTAAATATTAGGTTTCTAACTCACAAGTCTCTGCTAGTCCATGATCTGTTAATTGATCATCAGATTGATTTAATATCCCTTACAGAGACTTAGTTAGGACAAGAGGATTGTGTTGGTTTGAATGAATCAACTCCTTCTGGTCATTTAAACTGTCAAAATCCCAGAAGTTCTGGTCATGGAGGAGGAGTAGCAACAATATACCATTCCAAATTACTAGTTAATGTAAAGCAAAAAACACGTTATAATTCCTTTGAGGGTCTGGTCCTCAGTATTGGGCATTTTAGCAATTTTAGGCTAAACCCAATTTTATTTGCCATAGTTTATCATCCTCGATCAACCTACTCATAGTTTTTATCTGAATTTGCCAAATTCTTAGCTGATTTAGTGCTGAAATCAGAATAATTATAGTAGAGGACTATAATATACATGTAGATATAGATAGTGATTGCCTTAATTTGGCTTTTAATTCAATATTAGACTCGATGGGGTTTTCTCAGAAAGTAGGAAATGCAACCCATTATCTCCACCATACGTTGGACCTTGTTCTGACAAATGGCATAGAAATAGAAAATCTGGTAGTGTCTCCTCAAAACCCTGTACTGTCAGACCATTGTCTGTTAACCTTTGATTTTACTATTTCTGACTATTTGGTTCCTAAGGAAAAAATATTACTATAGTAGATGCCTCTCAGATGATGCTGTTACCAAATTTATGCACATTGTTTCCTCTATACCATGTGTCAATACAACGGAAATAAGCTATAGACAGCTTGCTCCTTCTGTAATTGATAGCATGGTAGATAGTGATACAGCTTCTCTGCATCAGACTCTCGACATGGTGGCCCCTTTAAAAAAGAAAAACTCTAAACAGAGATTTCTAACTCCTTGGTTCAACACAGAAACTGGTACATCAGATAAGTTCATTTTGTCTTCTTTTAATTATTTATCTTTTGTTCATATAAAAGACAAAAAATAAAATAGAAAGGAGATGTCCTTACCTTCTTTACATGTTTCAACTGCACTACATGTTTCAACTGCACTGCAGCCTTTGTCAGAAGGCTGCAGTGCAGTTGAAACATGTAAAGAAGGTAAAGACATCTCCTTTCTATTTTATTTTTTGTCTTTTATATGAACAAAAGATAAACAAAACAAAAGATAAACAGAAACTGTTAGCTTAAAACAGAAGACTAGTCAATTAGAAAGAAAATGGTGCTCCACTAATTTAGATGAAATCTATTTAGCTTGGAGAAATCATCTTTTAACTTATAAAAAATCTCTGAGAAAAGCTAGAACGAGTTATTATTCTGCATTAATAGAAGACAACAAGAATAATCCCAGGTTTCTTTTCAGCATTGTAGCCAGGCTGACAAAGAGTCAGGACTCTGTCAATTCTAGCATTCCTTTAGAGCTTACTAGTCAGGACTTTATGAACTTTTTCAATAATACAATTTCACCTATCAGAGATAAAATCAGTCAGATTCTTCCCACCGTTAACTTAAATACATCAACTACTACAACTCCTTCAAGTGACATCTGTTTGGATCAGTTTACTCCAATTGACCTTTTAGAGTTAGACAAAATAGTTTCCTCATCCAAGCCTTCAACTTGTCTTTTAGACCCTATTCCTACCAGGTTGTTTAAAAAAGTCTTCCCATTTATTGGTAGCTTTATTCTTCAAATAATCAATTCTTCATTAACTTTAGGCCATGTACTGCAGGCTTTTAAAACTGCTGTAATTAAACTCTTACTCAAAAAGCCAATGCTTGATCCAAGAGTTTTAGCTAACTATAGACCAATCTCTAATCTCCCTTTCATTTCCAAAACCTTAGAAAGAGTTGTTGCTACGCAATTATTTGACCACTTGCAGGGAAATGGCTTATTTGAAGAGTTTCAATCTGGGTTTAGAATCATAGTACTGAAACAGCCTTAATGAAGGTCACTAATGACCTCCTGATCGCATCTGATAATGGACTTGTGTCTGTACTTGTCCTTTGAGACCTTAGTGCAGCTTTTGATACTATTGATCATAATATTCTACTTGATAGATTAGAACACTATGTTGGACTTAATGGAACTTCGTTGCAGTGGTTTAGATCTTATTTATCTGATAGGTTCCAGTTTGTTCATGTCAATAATGAGTTTTCTTTCAACTCAAAGCTCAGTCATGGAGTTACACAGGGATCTGTGCTATGCCCTACTCTTTTTAGTTTATATATGCTTCCGTTAGGCAACATTGTTAGGAAGCACTGCATACATTTTCATTGTTATGCAGATGACACACAATTATACCTGTCAATGAAGCCAGATGATAGTAATCAATTAGCCAAGTTAGAAGCCTGTCTTAAGGAAATCAAAGCTTTGATGACTTGTAATTTCCTGCTATTAAATTCAGATAAGACTGAAGTCATTCTTGTTTGTCCAAAAAACCTTAGAAATACCTTTCCAAATCAAACTTGTAGTTTGGATGCAGTTACTCTTTCTCTTAATAGCTCTGTGAGGAACCTTGGAGTTATTTTTGATCAAGATCTGTTTTTCAATTCACATATTAAATTCATTTCTAAAACTCTCTTCTATCATTTGCGTAATATTGCCAAGATTAGGAGCATCTTGTCTCAAAGTGATGCTGAGAAACTGATCTACGCTTTTGTTAGCTCTAGATTCAATTATTGTAACTCTTTATTATCAGGTTGTCCTAAAAAGAAAAGTCTTCAGTTGATCCAAAATGCTGCAGCAAGAGTTTTAATGGGTACTAGAAAGAGAGATCATATCTCTCCGGTTCTGGCCTCCCTTCATTGGCTTCCCATAGAGTTTAGAATTAAGTTTAAAATCCTTCTTCTCACTTTAAAAGCTCTAAACAATCAGGCCCCTTTTCATTTAAAAGATCTGATATTACCCTATTATCCTAACAGAGCACTATGCTCCCAAAATGCAGGATTACTTGTAATACCTGTAATACCATAATAAAAAAGACGTGGATGACATAAAAGCCGATTTGTCTAAACAAGCAGACCGCAACTATGTGCTGCAATCAGATGTTTCTAAAGTGTGTGACAGTCTGTTGACTATCACCGACAAATTTGAATATCTGGAAGGACAATCCTGGAGAAATAATCTAGTCTTTGATTGTGTTGTGGAGGCACCAGGAGAGACCTTGGCCGACACGGAGGAGAAGATTAAAAATATTCTCATGGAGAAACTACAGTTACCACCAGGGATCGAGATGGAGAGAGCCCACCACACCGGGAAACCTGGAGACGAAAGACCGAGGCCCATTGTGGTCAAGTTCCTGCGGCACAAGGACAGGATGACCATTCTTCAAAGAGCCAAGTCCCTCAAAGGAACAAAAATCTTCATCAATGAGGACTTCACTGATTTGGTAAGAAGGAAGAGAAAAGAATTAATGCCAGAGCTGAAAGCTGCAAGAGCACGGGGGGACATAGCCTACTTAAGGTATGACAGACTCATTATTCACCCACGCCACCCCCTTAACAGTACACCAAAATCAATGGAGCCAAAAATCAACCAGAAATGATTGACATTTCATTATCAACTTAGAGATATAAACTGTGCATTTGTTTCCATTGACTGGAATAATTAAGATGCAAACTTTTATAGGAAATAACCTCATTTTTAAAGGGTACGAATATACTGAGTATAAGCCACACAGTGTTGAATATGAAACCAATCCTGAAAATAATTTTTTCAACAGTATAAAACATCAGTGTAAATACATTAGCTCAGACCAACTAAAAAATACAATTTCTGACAAATCATTGTCAATAATACACTTTAATAGTAGAAGTCTCAACATGATTTTTTTCCAAAATCCAGGACAGTTTGTAGCAATATAACACAAATTTTTCTGCTGTTGCAATTTCTGAGACTTGGATAAAAAAATGACCAACTTCATACAGTGCAAATGAGAGGCTATGATTTTATATACTACAAGCAGGTAAAAAAAAAAGGAGTGGTGGTGTTGCTTTATATATCAGGTCCTGCTACCAAAACCAAGTTGAAGATAATATGTCTTTTGAAATGGAAAACATCATGGAGTATATAACTGTGGAATTAATTACAGCTACAAAAAACATCATAATAAGTTGCATTTATAGAGCACCGGGTACCGATATTGACATTTTCAAAGAGAGATTGTCTGAGCTTTTCAGTGCAGTAGGTAATACGAACCTGGCATTTATTTGTGGAGACTTCAATATTGACTTATTAAATCCAAATGACCATATCCAAATAAGTGAATTCATAAATTCCAAGTTTTGTATGGGTTTCTACCCTTCAGTAACATACCCCGCTAGAATAACAACACATTCAGCAATGCTTATTGATAACATTTTCACAAATGTCACTGAGGGGAATGTAACTGCTGGCCTTATTATCAACGATGTGACAGACCATCTGCCTGTTTTTGTTTCTTCACACACTGGTATAACACATAACATTGAAATAGATAAGGTTTTTAAACGACATGTAACAGAAACTGCAATCAACAATCTTAGAAATGATCTAAAAATACAAGACTGGAGCGATGTTTATGTTGATGATATTGATACAGCATATGGAGAATTTGTCTCTATTTTATCACAACTATATAATAAACACTGCCCTCTAGTGGTAAAGGAAACTAAAGTTAAATACAGAGATAAGCCTTGGATCACCAAGGGCCTGCAAAATGCTTGTAAAAAGAAAAACATGTTATACAAAAAGTTTCTGAAATTAAGAACTGTGGAAGCAGAAAAGAAATACAAGACTTATAAAAATAAACTCAATAGTATTTTAAGATTGAGTAAAAAAACATATTACAGTAAATTATTGGAAAATAACAAAACTAATACATGTAATATATGGAAGGTGTTGAATAATATAACAAAGAGAGGAAAACTAAATTCCAACCACATCTCTTATTTAAATTCAGATAATGGAATAATCAATGAAAATAGCTTGATCTCCATCACATTTAATTAATATTTTGTTAATATAGGAAAAAAGATCGCCAACTCCACTGTATCATCAGCAAATACAAGTGGCGCTGACAATGTCGTCAACATAAACGCTTGCTCAATGTTTATGAAAGAAACAGATGAAAAAGAAATTCTTGACATTGTTAACAAATTCAAAGACAAAAAATCAACTGATTGTAATGGTTTCAGTATGTTCTTGGTTAACTGTATTATTGATTGTATTGTTAAACACTTCACTTTCATATGCAACATGTCACTTACTGCTGGTAAATTTCCAAAGAAAATGAAAATAGCAAGAGTCATTCCTCTGTATAAGACTGGGGACAAACACTCATTGTCAAACTACAGACCCATCTCCTTGTTTCCTCAGTTCTCCGAAATACTGGAAAAAATATTTGTTAAGAGACTAAATGATTTCATTGATAAGCACAATATACTCTGTGAACAACAGTATGGATTCAGGAAGAACTGGACCACCTCACTGGCACTCATGGACTTTGTTGAACAGATTACGGATGCAACAGATAGACGAGAATACACAGTTGGAATATTTCTGGACTTACAAAAGGCATTTGATACAGTTGACCATAAATTACTCCTCAGTAAATTACATAAGTATGGCATCAGAGGAATTGTTTTTGACTGATTCCACAGCTATTTAGAAGACAGATAGCAATATGTTCATGTGAATAATACAGACTGAGTTGCTGAAGATGACGTGTGGGGTACCACAGGGTTCTGTGCTTGGTCCATTGCTGTTTATTTGGTATATTAATGATTTATGTTCTGTGTCTAAATTGCTCAAGTGTATTTTATTTGCAGATGAAACAACTCTTTTTGTAGTGGAGAAAATCTTAAGCAGCTTCTGGATTCAGTAGAAAATGAACTTAAACAAATCAATCAATGGTTCACTCCCAATAAATTATCTATTCACCTTGGAAAAACAAAATGTAAAATATTTGGAAACCACAAATTATATAATCACAGAAAAATTAAAATAAACAATGTTGAAATTGACACAGTCTTCGAAACCAAGTTCCTAGGGGTCATTGTTGATAACAAACTCAACTGGAAATCACACATAAATTATGTCAAAACTAAAATGTCTAAATCCATTGCCGTACTGTATAAAGTTAAGGATCTCCTGTGTCAGAAATCTCTTTGCATTTTATATAATTCACTGATAGTTCCTTTTATGACATACTGTGTGGAGATCTGGGGAAACACATAAAACAAACACAAACTTGATCTTTTTACTACAGAAAAAAGCCGTACGCATTGTATCAAAGAAACCTTACCATGAACCAACAAATCAAATATTCATTCAATTACATACTCTTAAATTTAGCGATCTGGTAGATTATAATGTCATTCAAATCATGTACAAAGCAAATAATAACCAATTACCTGTAAATATTCAGATGTGGAAGATGTGTTCAATGACGCGACTTGAGTGTATTTCTCAGGTTCGGCTTTATTGCAGAACACAATCATCCAACATTCTCAAAAAGCAAGAAGAGGCAGAATAATGTTACAGCTCACTCTTATACCTCCGGGGGATTAAGAACTCAAGTCACATGGTGCTTCTGCAAATATTCAATCACAATGCAAGTCTCTGAAGATACATTCAATCACAATGCAAGTCTCTGAAGATTCACCATCTGTCTCTTATTCTCTGGTGTTCCGGGAAAACCCCCAGGGCCTCCTCTCTGAGATGAGGGCCCGACTTCACACCTCCTCGCCATCTCCTGTCGGCCCCCATCGATCCAGACTCTTGTTCCTCCAGACATGAAGCCCCAATCCACATAAGCCATACATTTGTGGGAGATATGAACCAGACATATGTGCCACACTCTTGTGGGAAATATGAACCAAACATATGTGCCACACAGAGACTGTTTAAAAAAAGGGAAAGCAAATATGAATGAATGAATGAATGAATGGATGAATGAATGAATGAATCTTTATTTTGGATAGATTAAAAGTAAAGATTAAAAAGAAACAGAATAATATAACAAAGGGGAAAAAAATCCAACAAGGTCAAATTAAACAGTAACTCCTCTGATTATACAGTTCAACATAAGTTATCCGAAATGGGTGATGGCTGAAGCCGCAGCTTATATTGCCCACCCATATTCCATCCAATAATTCAAAAGAAAAACAAAACAAGAGCGATTACAATTCGGAACAAAGCTAAGACAAAATGTGACAAAAAAAAAAGCTAAGCAACAACACAACACAGACTGGATATGACAATCCTTATGTGATTTTACATGTCTTGTATATATGTTTGGAGTATTTCTTACTTTAGTTTTTGTTTAAATTGTCCAAGCGTTGTACAGGATTTTAATTCAGCTCCAAAATCGTTCCATAATCTTACTCCTTGCACTGAAACACAGTGTTGCTTGGTGGTAGTTCTCACTGAAGGTTTTTGAAATATACATGTTCCTCTGAAATGATATTGTTTCTCCCTTATTTGGAACAACTTTTGGATATTTGCGGGCAGTGATAGACCAGTGATAGATAGGGCAGTGATAGATTCTTCACTTTAAACATTATTACTGCAGTCAACCAGATCTTTCAACTTGAGAGCTTTTAATTTAAGAAAAAGTGGGTTTGTTGGTTCCCTGTAAGCAGCTTTGTTTATTATTGTAATAGCTGTCTTCTGAAGCATAAAGACTGGATATATGTTTGTTTTATATGTATTTCCCCATACTTCAGTACAATATGTCATGTATGGGAGTATTAATGAATGATACAAAGTATATAATGTCGGCTGATTCAGCAAATATTTCGCTCTGTGTAATATTGTGATTGGTTTAGATATTTTACCTTTAATATAATTAATACTGTATGTGACTTCAAACACAGTTTATTATCAATTATTACTCCAAGAAATTTAGTTTCAGATACCCTTTCAATCTCTACACCATTTACACTGAATTTAGATACTAAGTTGTTGTGATGGTTGTTAAAAACTATAAATTTTGTCTTACTTAAATTGAGCATTAATTTGTTTGAATCAAACCACAGTTTAAGCTTTCCTAATTCCTTTCCGAGTGTATCCAAAAGTTGTTCCAAATTGCTTCCACTGCATAATAGATTAGTGTCATTGGCAAACAATATTAAATCCATTTTTCCGAGACTTTACATATATCATTTATATACATATTGAATAACAATGGCCCCAAAACTGAACCCTGTGGAACTCCACAAGTAACCTTCAGTAACTGTGAGTTTTTGTTACCAACATACTGATATCTATTCTTTAAGTAACTACTTAACCAGGACAGCACTACCCCCTAACACCACAATGTTGTAGTTTCTTTAATAATAAATTATGATTAACTGTATCAAATGCTTTTTTTAAGATCCAGGAATACCCCAACTGAAAAATCTTTATTTTCAATGGCAATTGATATTTTTTCTATAAATTCCATTAGAGCAAATGCAGTTGTCCTCTTGTGTCTTAACCCATATTGCTGCTCACACAATAAATTATTCTTCATTATGAAGTTGTCAATTCTCTCACAGAATATTTTTTCAAGTATCTTGGAAAATTGCGGCAATAGTGAAATTGGTCTATAGTTTGAAAGTTCCCCTCTGTCACCCGTCTTGTATATCGGAATTACTTTAGCTATTTTCATTGCACTGGGAAATATACCTGTTTGGAGAGACAGGTTACAAATATACACTACCGTTCAAAAGTTTCGGGTCACTTAGAAATTTCCTTATTTTTGAAAGAAAAGCACTTTTTTTCAATGAAGATAACTTTAAACTAATCAGAAATGCACTCTATACATTGCTAATGTGGTAAATGACTATTCTAGCTGCAAATGTCTGGTTTTTGGTGCAATATCTACATAGGTGTATAGAGGCCCATTTCCAGCAGCTATCACTCCAGTGTTCTAATGGTACAATGTGTTTGCTCATTGCGTCAGAAGGCTAATGGATGATTAGAAAACCCTTGTGCAATCATGTTAGGTCTGCAATGCTGTAATTGCTGCAAATGGAGGATTCTTTGACGAAAGCAAAGTTTGAAGGAAAAAATTATTATTTCAAATACAAATCATTATTTCTAACCTTGTCAATGTCTTGACTATATTTTCTATTCATTTTACAACTTATGGTGGTAAATAAGTGTGACTTTTCATGGAAAACACAAAATTGTCTGAGGTGACCCCAAACTTTTGAACGGTAGTGTACGTCAGTGGTTTCACTAAGCATTCAATAATAGTTTTGACTAAAAGCATGTCAATACCATCACAGTCTGTAGATGTTTTACTTTTAAATGATTTAACAATTTCAATGACCTCTCTCTCGTCTGTGTTCTTTATGAAAATGGAGTCTTTTATAGCAGTGTTTTTGCTTATTGTATCACCCGTATGTGCCGTAATGGGTATTTCTCGAGCCAAATTAGGACCAATGTTAACAAAAAAGTTATTAAATTCATCTGCAGGTGAAACTGCATTCACACTCTGAGTCATTGTATTATTTTTTGAAAAATTGGTTGGGTAGCTTGTATTTCTGTTTTTATTTCCAAGAATATTGTTAAGTATTGTCCATGTATTTTTAATATTGTCTCTGTTTTTCTCCAGTTCTTTACTGTAATAGTCTCTTTTACTACATCTCATTATATATATTAACTTATTTTTGTATGTTTTATACCGCTGCTCTGCTTTTTTTGTCCTTTTCTTTAGAAAAGCTTTATATAATAAATTTTTCTTTTTACACGCCTTTTGTAATCCTTTGTAATCCCATGGCTTATCAACAAATTTATGTTTAAGCTTTTTCTTTACTAATGGACATTTTTTTTTCATTAAGAGTGGTTACACTGTTCATAAATGTGTCATAGGCTTCATTTACATCTGATACATAGACTTTTTGTCCAGTCCTGCTTCAGCAAGTCTTCTTTAAAAGAACTGATTGCATTTTGTGATTTGTATCTGAATGATTTTAAAACTTTTTCTGTATTGGCCTCTGTGTGGCCATGGATAAGTGTAAAGGTTGGCAAATGGTCACTTATATCTTTTATCAATAATCCACTTTCTATTTTCTTATCAATAATATTAACAAACAGGTTGTCAATAAGTGTAGCAGTGTGAACTGTGATTCTACTGGGATGTGTTATTGTGGGATATAGACTCATACTGTACATAGAATTCATGAACTCTGTAATTACATTTTGTTGATATGGATTTAGTAAATCAATATTGAAATCTCTACAAATTACTACCATTTTCTTACTAGTAATATTATTGTACAGCTCGACTAATTTATCTCTGAATGTCTCAATGCAAGTTCCCGGCGTTCTATATATACAACTTATAATTAGATTTTTTGTTTTATCTTGGTCAATCTCAACAGTAACACATTCTAAAATCCCTGGTAGTGCAAAGGACATTCCATTTACAAGTTTACACCTATACAGGTCATCAATATACAGTGCAACACCACCACCTTTTTTTTTGAGATCTGTTAATATGAAACATCTGATATCCCTCTATTGCCATCAGAGGAGCCTGCTCTTCACTAAGCCAAGTTTCAGAGATTGCAATGGCTGTAAATTTTCTGTCTATCTGTTTTAAATAGTCCTGAATCAAATATGAGCTAAGAGGTAACTCTGTTTTTAATAAGCCAAAGGTTAGAACAAATACAAAGTATCATTGCATGTCTGTCACTGGAGTTAAACTGTGGAACTGTTGCTCTGAAAATATTAAAACATGTTCAACTCTGAAGCAATTCAAAAAATTGTACAAAGATGAGAAAATCTTCCAATATCTCACTGTAAATGCTGGGAGATAAATTTGTAATAACTAAGGGTTTTTTGTCTACTTGTTCTATTTGATTTTCGTTGTTGATTTTGGGTAAGACTTAAATTTTTATGTTATTGATTTTAAAATTGTAATGGGTAGGCACTATATAAGCACTAGCTTCAGCCGACACCCTTTCGGTTGTTCATTTGTGTGTTCTTATTTGTGTGTTCTTATTGTATTGTATGTGTTCATTATTATTATGTGGGGCAATGGATCAGCGTTCTCGTCGCGCCCTCCGCCAGTACCCGGGCTCGCCTGGGGAAGCTAATGATCCTACCAGCAGACTAAATTCGAAGAGACGACGCCTCTGTGCCAAGTCAAAGAAGAATCCTAGTCACAGTCCTAAAGCCGAAAGCAAACAGCCCCAAGAGCACTTTGTGGTAGGATCTGCCCTTCGCATATTACAACTAAACGTTGAAGGCCTATCTGCAGCCAAGCGAAGCCTTATCGAAGTCCTCGCCTTCCAACATTCGATTGATGTAATCTGCCTCCAAGAGACTCATATTGGCACAGAGGAAGCTGGCCGCTTCACCATCAAAGGCTTTGACCTCCTGTGCTATGTTCTACATGCTAAACATGGACGTGCCACCTATGTGCGTTCTGACATAGTTGAAGCAAATCACCTGATAACAACACATTTCTCAGACACCATAATCATTGGTGGCTTCCATATTGTCAATGTGTACAAGCCCCCTAATGCCAACTGGGATCTGCAGGTCTTACCCACCCTACCCCACCCTGCCATCTATGTGGGGGACTTTAACAGCCATCACCCTGACTGGGGGTACCCAGCAGTGGACAGTGATGGGGAGGCACTTTCAGACTGGGCATCCAGAAATGACCTCGCTTTGATATACAACCCCAAACAAAGAGGAACCTTCCACTCTGCTAGGTGGAAGAAGGACTATTCTCCTGACCTGTGTTGGGCCAGCTCTTTGAATGGGGAGCCATATCCTACACAGATCCTCATTCTTGATGATTTTTCACACAGCCAACACCGGCCCCTGCTTGTACACATTGGCCTACAACTTCCAGTCATATACAGCCCAAGGAAGATGCGCTGGAACTTCCGCAAAGCCAACTGGAAGAAATTCAGTGAAACTCTGGACCGGAGCATTGTTACCATCCCACTCCACACCATCACTGTAGATGAAGCATACAACCGCTTCTGCAGCGCAATCTTCAAGGCTGCCCATACTGCAATCCCACGAGGCTACCGACCCCTCTATGTCCCATGTTTGAACGGAGAAAGTGCTGCCCTCCTACAATCCTATCAAACATCAGGGGACCCAGAGATAGCAGACCATCTCATTGAATCGCTAAATACAGCCTGGCGAAAGAAATGGGAGGAGACAGTTGCTGACCAGAGCTTTACCCACTCTAGCAGGAAATGTTGGAGCCTCATCCGTCGCCTAGGAGCTGCACAGAAGCCCCCTAGCCAAAGCCGAGCATCCGTGACACCCAACCAAGTTGCATCCCACCTACTGACTATCGCCAAAGCACCCCAAGACAAAGACACCAGAAGAGCAGTTACAACTGAGCTAAAAAAACACCAAAAAATGCCTGTAGAGGAAACGAACCCTGAACCCTTCGAGGCTGCTGAACTGGAGAAAGTCCTACAGGGCCTGAAATGTGGAAAGGCAGCAGGATACGATAACATCTTCCCAGAATTCATGAAAAATCTTGGCCCCCGAGCCCTAACCTGGTTGACACAATTCTACACAAGGATCACACAAACAAACTCGATCCCAAAGAAATGGCGGACAGCAAAGGTTATTGCCATCCCAAAACCTGGCAAAGACCACAAACTACCAGCAAGCTACCGCCCAATCTCCCTACTCAGCGTTCCTTACAAAATCATGGAGCGCCTAATACTGCAACGCATTTCCCCAGAAATAGAGGATATTCTAAGTGTGGATCAAGCAGGTTTCTGCAAGGACCGCAGTACAGGAGAACAAGTACTGGCCCTAACCACCTTCATTGAAAATGGCTTCGAGAGCAGACTGAAGACAGGGGCTGTGTTTCTCGATCTTACAGCCGCCTATGATACGGTCTGGCACAAAGGCCTCCTCCTGAAACTTATAAAGGCGATCCCTGCTTGGGCAACAGCAATTATAAAAACCCTGCTGACCAACCGAAGGTTCAGAGTCCACCTCAGTCAGAACACAAGTGCATGGAGAATGCAGAAAAACGGACTCCCACAAGGCTCAGTTCTAGCTCCAACTCTGTTCAACCTCTACATAAATGACCTGCCTACTACAAAACCCCGCAAATTCATCTATGCAGACGACATCTGTTTGGCATTCCAAGCACCAGACTTTGAACCACTGGAACGGGTGCTCACGGAAGATCTTGCCAAACTGGACCAGTTCTGCAAAATCTGGCGCCTAAAACCAAGCCCAGCAAAAACCGTCTCCAGTGTATTCCATCTCCACAATGCAAAAACTGCCAGAGAACTAAACATCCACCTGAGCGGACTCAAGCTTAAGCATGCCCCAAATCCAACTTATCTTGGAGTGACCCTTGATAGGACCTTATCCTTCAAGGAACATCTAAAGGGGACGGCTGCTAAGGTGAAGGTACGAAACAACCTGCTCTGCAAGCTCGCTGGTGCAAAATGGGGGGCGGCAGTCTCCACCCTGCACACCTCAGCACTGGCCCTTTCATACTCTGTAGCAGGATATTGTGCCCCTGTCTGGTCCAGGTCATCTTACACACACCATGTAGACACCCAGCTCAACTCAACCATGAGAACTATAACTGGAACAATCCGCTCAACACCACTCCCCTGGCTCTCTGTACTGTCAAACATAGCCCCTCCACACATCCGGCGAGCAGCATTAACTCAAAGGATGCTCCAAAAAGTTAAAGATTCTCCTCACTTACCAATCCATGCAGATATCTACACCCCACCCACTGCCCGACTTTCATCCAGACGGCCGATTTGGAAAAACCCTCTCCCAGCTGACTTTACCATCCAGACAGCTTGGCAAGAGGAATGGGAGACCAAGGAGGTCCCAAACAAACAGCTGGTGATAAACCCCAACCAACAGGTCCCGGGCACCAACCTCCCAAGGAGACAGTGGTCTACACTCAATCGCTTCAGGACTGGACATGGCCCCTGCTTGGCCAGCCTTCACAGATGGGGCAGTAGCCCTAGCCCACTGTGCGCATGTGGAGAAGAGCAAACAATGGAACACATCATAGAGGCTTGCCCGCTCCAAAGACTGGAAGGAGGATTACACACCCTCCATACAGCAAACCAGGAGGCAACTGCTTGGCTTAAGGACTTTGCATTCGCTAAATAAATTATTATTATTATTATTATTATTACCAAATAAATTCATTCATTCATTCATACCTAGAATCTCCAAAAGTACAATGGGGGCAGAACCTTCAGTTATCACGCTCCTCTCTTGTGGAACCAGCTGCCAATCTGGATTCGGGAGTCAGACTCAATCTCTGTTTTTGAGAATAGGGTTAAAACCTTCCTTTTTGATATAGTCTACAATTAGGGAGGGATCATGTGTTTCTGAACCCTCCCTTAGTTATGCTGCTATTAGGTTTAGACAGCTGGGGGACCTCCAATAATTGCACTGGGCTTCACTCCTTTCTTCACTCTCAATGATTTTTTTTTTTTTTTTTTTTGCTGGTTATTAACATCTGTTTGTTCTCTCCCATAGATTGAGTCCCCATCGTTCTGTTTGCTCTCTACATGTCTGTTCTTTTCATCTTCTCAATCCCCTCACCCCCCCCCAGCCAGTCACAGCAGATGACTGCCCCTGTCTAAGCCTGGTTCTGCTGGAGGTTTCTTCCTGTTAAAAGGGAGTTTTTTCTCTCCACCGTTGCCAACCGCTTGCTCACAGGGGATCTCCTGATTGCTGAGGTCTTTCTGCAATTGTGGGGGTTTCCCCTACAGTTGAAAGTGCTATGAGATGACTGTTGTTGTGAAATGGGGCTATATAAATAAAGTTGAATTGAATTGAATTAATTTACAAATCAGTGAAAAGAAATAGTAGTTAAAAATCTGGTTGCTGTACAAAACCTTGCATCACCATCTGTCACTAGGCACAATCCCAGTGTTGATTATTGTTTGAAATTTTATGTAGGGCCTTTAACTGTCCAGATAGAAAAAGACTATACAACTTTGTAATCACAAAATGATGAGAACTTATGAAACTTATTCTATTCTTCAGTACAGAAATCCCTACTGCTCTAAGAGGCAGATTTACTAATGTGCTGCACCATTGTAAAAGCCTTTTGTGGCATTAAAAAAACTACTGTTGAGATTTACTAAAGTGTGCAGAAAAATTTAGTGGGCAAAATTAGTGGTGGAAAGGCATTGACTATGTTAATTTTGCGCCTGGCCTCATTGCATCTGTATTTGTGGGAGTTGTCATGTCAAAGGGCAAAATTTGAGGGAGGGGGGTATCTAAATGACTAGCGCAAGGTGATTAACTAAGGTTTGCAGTTGTCAGTCTCCTGCTAAATGTGTCAGGATTTAATGCCCCAAAAAGCTTTTCTTTTTTATTTACAATTTTTGTGGGTTTTCTGCTGGCATTATGATAATTATTTGGGTCAAGCAATCTAATGTTTTTCTATTTGCAGAATTCTTGAACCAACATTCTCAATTGCCGGAGTTTTTGCCTATTTGGGTGAAATTGCCTGCCAGCAGGGCAGGAATTTTTTTTTTTCTTCTCTTTTTATTTTTTTGGGGATGTCTGAGGGCAGGTAAATAGCATTGGACTATTTTATTCAATTTTTTGGAAGTGTCAGTACAATTTTTTTTTAGTTCACAGTTGCATCATCTCTCTGACCGAGATGCAACAGTTAACTTCACAGGGGAAAAGGGCAACGGACTGGCTAAGACTTGGTGATAAATTTTAGAGATTACCTACAGTAAGAGGAATAGACCAGACTAATATATGCATCTCCTCTTTCCCGCATGACTGGTCTGGCATGAGAACCCGGCCGCGCTTTGGTCCCTCCCTCCTCCTCCTCCGCGCTCTTCCACTGCTAGGCCATGGCCACACCCCACAGGACTCCAGCAGCTGACGTCACCTTGCATCTGCTCACCTCCACCCCTCCGGCCCACAGCAGCCATGCCGGACGCCAAAGAGTTAACCCTCTGAGTGTGTATGTTGCTGAACTGCGACATACCCCTAGTGGTCAAGAGTGGTAAATATTTTTTGTCAAATAAATAGTTCAGATTTCCAAGGCTATACGTAACTTGAAAGTTGCAAGAGATAATGGCTTCCTGTCAATTAGAAAGATGTAAAATATGATCCAAAGTTTCAGATAGGAATAGATTTACGCATCTAATTTGCATAATGTAACGACACCTCTATAAATTCCATAACTCAGTCAAAACTGGACTTTGGATGTATTTACACAAAAAAAAATGATTCAGTCTTTTAACTCTTTTTTTTTTTTTACATCATCTTATCTTCAAAGTATATGAACAAGAAATCAATGATCAATGCATTAAAAAAAACAAACAAAATAAGTCACTTACTGTTGACAAAGGGGGGCTGGCTGGGTGGCTGGGTGGGGAGGTCGCTGCGTTTTCACACATCATGGTCCATATTTTGCGTTCTGTCGGTAATTTAAAGTCTGTACCACATCTACAAAGTCTTATGATTATCCCACATAAATTTTGCTTGCATCCCACAGCTATTTTTGCCATACAAAGCTGCAAAAGTGATGGTGATGATTGTGGACATATTAGCTTTCTGGGCTAAATGCTAAAACAGGAAAAGGAAATGAGGAGTTCTTTTTTTTTTTTTTTGGTGTATTATGTGTCATCCACTGAGTCCTCCAATGGATGTCTGCCACTTTTTGAAACTGGCAAATCAGTACAAATCCCCAAGGCAGGTGAGAAGACAGGCACAGTGCCATGCTCTGCCACTAGGGGCACGGAAATTCTCACACTCAAAGAGTTAAGTAATAGTGCACGCATATCCATCTCTGCAATCATCATCAAAATGATGAATTGAACTGAAGATTATGGAATAATACTGTCACTAAATAATACTCAGTGATTAAAGTTTTAAATACAGCTTATATGAGATGATTCAAACCACAAATGAGGTAAAAATAAAAATGCTGCTTATGCATATGATTTAACTGAGGCTGCTAATGATCCAACAGATGTTTTGTTTAATGTTTCCTTGCCATATTATTGTTCTCTTTTAACTAGAAAAGTCACTCTTAATGGTTTTGTGATTTTAAAACTTTTTATCCTTTTACTGTTCATGACAAAACAACAACGCTCTGAAAGATTGAAAGATTAAAAAAAGAAGAAGAAAGAGTTTCAATACTGGGATCTCTGACTAGATTTGATTCTGTAGTGTGCTTGAGTAAAAGGAACCATTTTATTTATTTTCTAACCTACTGAAAATAACTTGCTAAAATTCAAAGTCAAAAATATCAATTTATGGTACTTAGAGAAAATGACAGCTATCCAAAAAGACAAAAAGATGTTGCTTTTGATGAGTTTTTGGATCAAATAATGCAACGCAAAGAAGTTCATGTTAATCCTTAAATACTATAATACTGTACTTAAATTTTTTCACTTAGAAAAGGAATTCCGAAAGCTCAAGTCTGAGTTTCCCATTCAAACAATTTATATTCTCTGCATAAAATTTCACCAGCATTAAAATAAGCCTTTCTAGAACTTAGAAGAAAAAGTTCAATGACTCCAAGAGCAACACTCGGAACATTTATGAAAGCAAAATTAAACTCCTGTTTGTGTGATTACTGACGCAATGGAGGGGAGGCCCAGAGCTTCCCCCAATTCTATTTTTCAGGGTGGCGCCATCACTGGACCCCTGTGGTGGAGGGGGGACAGAGGGAGGTGTGGGACGAGCTGGCTGTGGCAAGGGTAACGTGACGCTTGTCATCAATCTGGACATCAGGGGCCATTGGCGGAGGCAGTGTTTTGGATGCCGGCAGTGGCGGGGATGGGGGAGGAGGACCTCACGGGCTGACCACAACATGTGGCAAGCAGACTTGAAGCTAAGTAGAACAAATGACACTAACACTGACATAACAAACATCCATTTGCCTGACTTTGACTTGAGTTAACAAGGCCGTGTTTACCTGAAATGACATTACAGGTTCAGGACATTCCAATACAGTTCCGCACCTGACAACGGCATGAGAGCATTACATTTCTCACATCTGACAAGAGTAAATGTGTTGTAGAATTTCGATGTGCTAAGGTACTGTGCTCGCGGTGTTAGGTCTTTGGCCGAGCGGAACACAACGACTACATGCCTGAACACGAAGGCTATAGACTATTATAAGTCCAAGATCTCCACTACATAGTAGGCCACAGACCAATGTTGTCTCAGTATGTATGACAGACATCTGAGTGGCCCACATCCAAATTCTAAACAAGAAAGAAGAAAAATAATAAATCAAACATTCCTTGTGCAGAATGAAATCTACATTCCAACATATTTAGCAACTCACCGACATGAACACTTTTTACAACAGTGACAGAAAAGAGGCATGATTACAAAGACCTCATTTTAAAAGTGTTACACTGTCTAAAAGTTTAATCTAAATTAGCCATACATAAATGTGCCACACACATTAATGGCACATACTGAATCTCTAAGGAAAAATACTTGCTGACCAAAAGCAGCTGCACAAGGTCACATAGGAATTCACACAGCATCTCCTATTTTTCCTAACACAGCGGAGGAAAATAAACATTGCATGACACACTGTTTCAGCAGGCCTCCACTCTGCTACATGGGGATTCCCATGTATCAAAGGGGGGTAGTACAATTAGAAAGAAAGCAAAAAAAAAAAAATAGTAAAAATAGGTAATGCACAGTTAGCAGTGAAATAATTAATGGTCGTTGTTAGAACAATTTTGAGCTTAAATTATTCAAAGTCAAAAAATCAGGTGGAAAGTTGGATTTATGTACATTTATTTAACTTCAAATGGCCATCTTGAGGGAGAGATTACAAAACATGGCATTTAGACACACCTAGAATCTCTAAAGGATTTTTTTTTTTTTAGGTCTGATATAGTATATAGGTAAGAGAAAGGAGAGGGAGGATGAGGATAAGGGAAGGGACAGAACGGCACAGTCCTGATAATCAAAGCTTATCCAGGGAAACGAGGGGCTGCACGGTGGCGCAGTGGTTAGCACTGCGGCAGCACAGTTTACCCTTGGCCGGGGGATTGTGGGGATCGTGGGTTCGATCCCAGCCCCCGACCAACAGTGATCTGTGTGGAGTTTGCATGTTCTCCCCGTGTTGCGTGGGTTTACTCTGGGATTTCTCCGGTTTCCTCCCACATGCCAAAAACATGCATGTTAGGTTAATTGGCTGTTCTAAATTGTCCCTAGATATTTGTTTCCTATAGGCCCTTAGAATAGAGGGTTAGTATTAATGAAAGCGCTTTGAGTGGTCTTTGTGACTAGAAAAGCGCTATATAAGTGCAGGTTAGTTAGTTAGTTAGTTAGAGGATGACGGGGGTGGTAAAGGGCAGTAGCAACCTAAGGTGTCTCACCATGAGTCTAAGTACAGAGTAAAAGTGTGACTGACATGGAGAAAACTGAGAGGAAATGCATGATCACGATGTGAAGTTGAAATGCACTGTTTACAAACACACTGATGAAGTTTAAAACACTATTTTATTTGTTTTGGGTTTTTCATATAATTTTCACCTTTGTTTTTATCACATTACCACTTATTGTTATCACATCATTAATCGTTACATTCTCATTTTACACAGTTTTATTGCCATTGATTTATTTTGTTTTTATTATATCCTTACACTCATTATCATTACACTTATTCACTTTTATTCACATTTTATCATAGCTTTGTTTTGGTTTTAAACTACCTCTTAAATTGCTGCTAATCTGCTAACACACATAACAACACATACATCCTTATATATACTCATCATTATCCATTATTATTCATTTTAATTTTCCTTATTATGACTTTGTGTGATTATTTCTCCGTTCCCACACTGGGCGGAGCAGACGATCGGCAGGGCATCCCACGGTGGAGGAGAAATGGGTGGCGGCTTTTATCCAGGACTTTATGGACAAGGCCCATGAAGCCCACGGACTGATGGCAAAGTGGAGCTGCCTGGATTCAGCCTTAGGGATCCTAGCGGTGCATCCAGGGCTCTGGAGCTAGCCGCAGTATGAGGGGCTGTTGTCTTTGGTCTGTGCGTTGGATCACGAATTTACCAACCTGAGGAGGGGGGCGCTCTCCATGAAGCCCAAGCGGAAACGCTCTCCACAGCCTGCTATCATCGCTCCCTCAGCTTCGCCATCAGCTTCAGCCGCCCGTAAGCAGCGTCATTCTGCATGGAAACGCCGGGAAAGGCCCTCATCGCCCTCAGCAGCCATCGTGCCTCCAGCGGCCGAGAGGTCCCTCAGTGCTCCTCCAGTTACGCCCATCTCCTCATTCCCCGAGCCGGTTCTTCCATCATCCATCATCCAGAGGGGGAGCCAGAATTATCATGGACGTGGAGGGGGATGACTGCCTGTCAACTGCAGCTGTTAACATCAAGGACCAGGGTGACAGGCAAGTGTTTTTTCATTCCATCACATCTAATAGTGTTAAACCTTGTCTGTCTCAGGGAGAGGCCCAGTCTCAGCAGTCCACTGGGTCCTCTCCTCCAGCTGCTAATGCTGACTTTACTCCTGTTCTCTCCATGTCTCCTCCATGTTTTCTTGAGTGTCCGCCGGCCCTGGAACTAAGCCGCCGGACGATGGAGAAGCCTGGGGCCCTGGAGGATCCTGCTCCAGAGCCTGCACAAAGCCAGGCCTCAGAGTGAAACAGGGCTGTGTACTTGCGCCAACCCTCTTTGGGATTTTCTTTGCTATGCTCCTGAGGCATGCCTTCAGCACAGCAACAGAGGGAATCTACCTGCACACAAGATCTGATGGCAGGCTTTTCAATCTCGCCCGCCTGAAAGCCAGAACCAAAGTACGCGAGGCTCTAATCAAAGACATGCTGTTCGCAGACGATGCTGCAGTCGCAACCCACACACAGCAGGAGCTTCAGACCCTGATGGACCGCTTCTCCCAGGCATGCAAGGACCTCAGGCTTACCATCAGCCTGAAGAAGACTAACGTCTTGGCGCAAGGCACGGAAGCACCACCAACCATCACCATCGACGACTACGAGCTGGATGTCGTGAATCAGTTCACATACCTGGGGTCCACGATCAGCAACAACCTCTCCCTTGATACAGAGATCGACAAGAGGATTGGAAAATCAGCCTTCACACTCGCTCGCCTCACCACACGAGTGTGGAAGAATCCCAAACTCTCTGTCAAGACAAAGGTGGCAGTGTACAATGCCTGCATCATCAGCACACTGCTCTATGGGAGTGAGACGTGGACAGCATACACCCGGCAGGAAAAGAGACTGAACTCCTTCCACTTACGCTGCATTCACCACATCCTGGACATATCCTGGCAGGACAAAGTGCCCAACACAGAAGTTCTGTCCCGCGCCGGCCTTCCCTCCATGTTCACTCTACTCAGGCAGTGCAGGCTCTGCTGGCTAGGCCACATTCACCGTATGGAGGATGGCAGAATCCCCAAAGACGTCCTCTACGGAGAACTGGCGACTGGCAGGAGAGACGTTGGCCGCCCACAGCTGCGCTTTAGAGACGTCTGCAAGAGAGACATGAAGACCCTGGAGATCAACACAGAGTGCTGGGAGGACCTTGCAACGGACCACTCCAAATGGAGAGGCACCCTGACCAGACAGCTCAAGGTGGGTGAAGAGAGACTGACTGCTGCAGCAGATGAAAAAAGGACCCGCAGGAAGAACCGCCACAGACCCAGCAGCACGGAGACCACCCACAAGTGCGACCTGTGTGACAGGGACTGCCATTCACGCATCGGCCTGTTCAGCCACAGGTGGTGCTGTTCCAGCAGAGTAGACATTTAGGATTCTCTTCCATGGTCATCATAGACCGACGGAGGCTGACAATGCACGATCTGTGATAATGTGTTACTGAAGCAGATGGTCCTGAGCCACATCAGAATGAAAACTGGGTGTGTACGATAATTTTCCTCAAAATACGATAATTTTAAGCTGCTGGTACGAAACTTCAACATTTCCCATCTGGCAACACTGCGTCCGGGGCACAGCAATGGATGAGACCTGGAGAGCAGCAGATGAAACAGCAGATGGAGCACCAGACGGTGAGGAAGCAGCTGGCACAAGGCACAGAGCCGCGGCTGGAGCCAGAGAACGGGGAGCTGAAGCTGGAACAGACGAGTGGCAAAGAGAGGTAGTGAAGGCTAGGGAGACCAGGGGACATTCTTTCATTGGCACAGGCTTCCATGGTGCCGGAGCAGGAAGACAGCATGGGGTGGTTGATGGAGCCAGGTGACATTTGACTGTCAGCACAGGCTCCGGCAAAAACGGAGAGCTCTTCTCCTGTCCATGAACTGGCTGCTGAGCTGAAGAGAAGCAGACTGGAGCTGGTGATGTTGGGGGCTCCGCTGGAGGAGCTGCGCCGGAATGCCAGGAAGGATGGCATCACCCGGAGCCTCCCTTCCAGCCCAGACCTCCTGTCCAGCCCAGCCTCCCTTCCAGCCAGGCCACCCGGCAGGACCTGCTGTACTCCACAGTCTTAGCGGAATTGGAAGCTGGCAGTAGGTTGGGGATGACTGGCTCCGGAAAGGAGGAGATGCTGGGAAGTAGTGGGAGAGCGAGTCCCAGCACCCGTGGGTGGAAGCGCAAGCGTGACCTGGCTTCTGACAGGTTGATGATCCCTCTCCAACAATTCATCTCATCTTCTCTGGAGGAGCAGCTCCGTCAGCGGCCGCTAAGACCTGCCACTCCTCCTGACTCCACCTCTTCCTCCGCTTGCCTGTTATGGCTGCAGAGTCCATGTCTGGTGGCGTCAGTCTGTCATGTAAGGTGCAGGTGGAACTCCAGCGAAACATAGTTTATTAACAAAATAAGCAAGAGAAACAGAAGACAGCACAGGAGCTGAAAACAACTAAGGATACAATTAGAAAATAAACTTTGAAACACAGGATACTGGCAGGGAACAATGATACAGCATAAATGATGCCACAAAAGACTGAGACTGACACGGACATATATACACACCATGGGTAATCACGAAACACAGAACAGGTAGGAACAATCAAGGACAATCGGAGACAGCAGGAAAGCGGCTACAGGTACAGAAAACTTGAGGGACTGAGTGAAAAAGGTAAACAAGAACACACGCAAGACCCAGAGCCAGACAGGGGATAACAGACACAAAGGACACTAATACAGTAATAGCAAGAACCACATACATTGACCAGGACTGGGGAAAATCCAGAAACAATACTGACAGGAGTAACAGGAGATGAGCACAGGACTTCACAAAATAACCAAAGACTAACAATAATAATAATAATCACGGAAAGGCCAGAAATAAACACAAAGTGTGGGCATGGTCCTAGGACCATGCCTATATCATGAGAGACCTACTCTTCTCTGTTGAGACATCAGCTTAGGAAGTATCCCAACAGTGACTGTTTTTAAAAAAAATTGATTAATTGGCCCACCTTAATTGAAAAAGTTAACATGTTAATTATCCCAACTTTACTTAATAATAATCCACACCCTGTAATACACTGCTGCTGTGCTGACCCATGGATTTTGTCAATGAGCCTGTTCCACTTTATACACTGCACAGTGAAAAAAGGAAGAAATTATTCAGCAAATTCATTAATGTTCAGTGAATTCTTCTCTAGTACTAAACCCATTTGTGTCTGTGTGTTGCACAGCTGGATTGGAGTGTTCTTCATATGACTTTTCATAACTGTAATATTCATGTGGCGAACAAAAAATGTACACAAGTGTTCACACAGACACAAAACATTTAAAATGACGACAATTTTAAATTATCTCATCCTTTTCCGTCTCCCTAAAATAACTGTATTGCTATAACCAGGCTCAGGGAGGGGCAGTCATCTGCTGCGACTGGCTGGGGGCGGGGGGGGGGGTAGAGAAGATGAAAAGAACAGACAAGTAGAGAGCAAACAGCACGATGGGGATTCAATCTATGGGAGAGAACAGACAGATGTTAATGACCAGCAAAAAAAAAAAAAAAAAATTCATTGAGCGTGAAGAAAGGAGTGAAGCCCAGTGCATCGTTGGAGGTCCCCCGGCTGTCTGAACCTAGGAGGGTTCAGAAACACATGATCCCTCCCTAACTGTAGGCTATATCAAAAAGGAAGGTTTTAACCCTATTCTTAAAAACAGAGATCGAGTCTGACTCCCGAATCCAGATTGGCAACTGGTTCCACAGGAGAGGAGCTTCATAACTGAAGCCTCTGCTTCCTATTGTACTTTTGGAGATTGTACGTATTACAAGTAATCCTGCATTTTGGGAGTGTAGTGCTCTGTTAGGATAATAGGGTAGTATCAGATCTTTTACATAAAAAGGGGCCTGATTGTTTATACCTTTGTAAGTGAAAAGAAGGATTTTAAACTTAATTCTAAACTCTATGGGAAACCAATGAAGGGAGGCCAGAACCGGAGATATATGAGCTCTCTTTCTAGTACCTGTTATCCAATGTTATTGGATAACAGGTACTAAATTATTTATATAATTATATATAATATATAATATTATATTATAATATATAATTATATTATATTATATAATATATAATTATATTAAAATGTTATCCATTTTGGATCAACTGAAGACTTTTTAAAGATGTTTTAGGACAACCTGATAATAAAGAGTTACAATAATCTAATCTAGAGCTAACAAAAGCGTAGATCAGTTTCTCAGCATCACTCTGAGACAAGATGTTCCTAATCGTGGCAATATTATGCAAATGGTAGAAGGCAGTCTTAGAAACGGATTTAATGTGAATTGAAAAACAGATCTTGATCAAAAATAACTCCAAGGTTCCTCACCGAACTATTAAGAGAAAGAGTAACCACATTCAAACTAAGAGTTTGATTTGGAAAGGTATTTCTAAGGTTTTTTGGACCAACAAGAATGACTTCAGTCTTATCTGAATTTAATATCAGGAAATTACAAGTCATCCAAGCTTTGATTTCCTTAAGATAGGCTTCTAACTTGGCTAATTGATTACTGTCATCTGACTTCATTGACAGGTATAATTGTGTCATCTGCATAACAATGAAAATTTATACAGTGCTTTCTAATAATGTTGCCTAATGGAAGCATATATAACTAAAAAAAAAAAAAATAGAACCCACTCAGGACCTGCACCCATGGCACGCCAGGCCCCTGGGCCTCCCTAGACCAAAGAACCAGGCAGATCAGGTGGCCGACCGAAGTCCAAGGCCGGCCAGATGACAAAGTGATATGAGTCGGGTGGCCTGCCGGAGAATTTGGGGCACCCAACTGAGCAGCTCAGTCAATCAGGCAGCCGGCCTGAGTTCTATACCCACCAGGACTGCAGAGGTGACCCAGGAGGTGGCCTCCCGATGGGAGGACCCATGGCAATGTTAGGTGGTGGTGGGGGAACCAAGATGGTGCAAGGTAAAGGAGAGAAGGCCCCGAAGCCCTCGGTGGATCCAGACTGGAGCAACGCTGCACCCTTGGTGGCTCCAGGCTGGAGCAATACTGCACCCTCGGTGGCTCTGGGCTGGAGCAATGCCGTATCCGCGTTGGCTCCGGGCTGGAGCAATGCCACACCCACGGTAGCTCCGGGCTGGAGCTCTGCAGTACCCGCGGTGGCTATGGGCTGGAGTTCAGCTGCACCCTTGGTGGACCCCAGGCTGGGCTGTAGTCCCCATGACGGGTTCACACAGGAACGCAGCACCCATGTTGATTCCAAGCTGGGACGCAGCACCCACGGCTGGTCCCCGACTGGGACGCAGCACTCATGGAGACTCGATCTGAGGAAGGACCCAGATGACGGCTTCTGGCAGAGGAGGAGGCTGCACCCACGGTTGACCCGGCCTGGGCTGAGGCTGCACCCACGGACACCTCCACTGTGGGGGAAGCTGGACCTGTGGCACCCTCGGGGGGCAATCCCGGACCCACGGAGACCTCTTGCCATGCTGGAACATCCAGCGACCCTGGGAGAAGGCTCAGAGGAGACAGAGAAAGAGATGGGTTCAGGGTCACCAGCAGCAGCGGAGCCCAGCAAAGCGAGCTTAGGTGCAGTGGGTGGCTGCACCGGGCTCTCCTCACCAACAGCCAAGCAAGACTGCTCTAAAACAGAGAAGAGAAAAACAAAGGTGAGCACTTGCCTGAGCTCGAGCTCCACCATTGTCCAGCACTCTGACGATCCAGGCGATGATGTCACTTCGGGCTCGGCCCTCTTGAGGTCCAACTTGGTGTCAACTTCTGCTGTGGTGGCCTCCGCAGCAGGAATGATGGTGGTTGCAGTCCTAATCTCCCCAGACGAAGAGGCCCATGCTGGTGGCTTGCCCGGCATAGCAGCTGGGGGTCGGCTCCACACTGGCAGTGGAGTTGGGTCCTCCAGGGCCACAGGTTCCTCCATCGTCCAGCAGCTCAGTTCCGGAGCCAGCAGACACTCAGGAATAACGGGGAGACACGGAGAGAGCAGGTGAAAATTATTTGCTGCAGCAGGTGGGGAGAGCTCAAATGACTGCGTTTCCTGAGCCTCCCTACCGGGAATCAGGCAAGGCATATCATCATAAATTGACATAGAATGAAATGAAACTTGCCTGTCATCCCGGTGTGTGATGTTATCTGCTGCAGCTGGTGGACAGTAATCTCTCTCCGTGTCTATGGTGAGCCTGGGCCCCTCTATGGATTGTGGAAGAGCCACCCCTGTAGACATGGAAGTGGGCGTAGCCGGGGAAAACCTGGAAGCCCTCTCGGCAGCAGAAGGATAAGTCAAGGGGACAGAGATAGCAGCAGCGATGGAAGGAGATTGGGCTGACAGAACAGCAGGCGAAGAAGGAGGAGAGAGAGGAACTGCTGCGGGAATTGTCGGGCTCAGTGTCAGGGAAATGGCTGCCAAAGAGGCGGGGGAATTCCTCCGGCAATCTGGAGCAGGATGATGTCCCTGCCATGGAGCTGATGGAGCAGGTGAGGAGAAGGCAGATGGCATCGGCGCGAGTGGAGGAAGGGAGAATCTTATCACCCGGGGATGGAAGCGCACGCTGGGTTTGACCTCCAGCAAGTTGGCGACTCCACCCCAGCACAGCCTCTCATCCTTGCAGGATGAGCAGCTCCAAGCCCCATTCGCCATGTCCTCGATCATGGAGATTAACTCCAGCTCATTACGACTCCATTTCCTCCTCCTCTGGTCTGGTTTGCCTGCAGGAAACATGACTGCTCCACCAGACAGGTGAGTGAAAAAGGAAAAAAGCACATAAAGGAAAAAAAAAAGAACAACACAACAGCTAGGTCTTTAACTTGGTGGCACTATTCTGTCATGAACGCCCCTCAGGGCAGACAGAGACAGACCTAGGCGCTGATTTGTGTTGTGACATTTATTAACAGAAGAACAAAAAAACAGAAACTGTGCAAAACTTACAAAAATATAAATAAGGAAAAACTTACAGTCTGCGTTTGAGAGCCGGCATCGCTCTGCAAACGTGGAGTCATGCAAGGAGTAAACGGGAGAACATACAATAGTGCCGCAGTGAAACAATGAAATGACAAAGCTTAAATACTCAGCACACAAATTTGCTGCAGGTGTGGGCAGGCTGAGCGAGCAGGTGACCTGACAGACAATCACTCACAGCTGGGAACTGGAACAGACTGTGAGTGGATGATGGATGTGTCTGGGAGAGGAGGAAGGAGGCTTGTGTCACAAAACCAAAAATAACAGAACTGACAAGAAAATAATAACAGACATAAAATACTCAAAAATACATTGAGAGTCTTAGCACAGGGCTCAGACTCATGACAAGCAGATAGACTGATTATGTTCATGACTCCATTTTCAATTTGTGGATGGGCAAGTAAGCAACCGGCTCAAAACTGATTTGTTCTCAGGCGTAAATGACATCATAATACCAAATGTGCCTTTGATCATGCATGCCTGTCTGTTAAAGGTGATGAGAAAAGTTAATCTGATTGGTTTGCTGCACGCAACATTCAAAAAACGCCCCTGAATGTCTTTTTTTTGTCCTGTCCAGCAGCATGGTAAGAACAGATATCTGCTTCACTTATTGTGCAAAACAGATTTACATTGCCAAATGGAGCTCTGCTCATATTTGATATATGATGTATATAAATAGCATTTATATTTACATTTCATGCTGTAGAAAAACTTTAATACTGTATTTACTCATGCTGGACCTGACGGGGGTAATGGGGGAGGAAATGGAAAGAATATGAAGCGACTGGAAGGGTTGGTGGTGAGGGGGTGGAGAAAGAGAGAGAAAAAAAAAACAAAGGGAGCCAAAACACAAGAAATGATTGCTTCTTCTGAGAATATCTCAGCACGAGCCTGATATCTGAACCTGAAAGAGAACAGATAGACTTGTGTGTGTGTGTGTGCGTGTGTGTCTGTGTGGCTTGCCAGGAAACATACAAAAACTGCCCCATAGCCCGGGCAACCCGCAGCCCCACAGAGCATGAATGCCCCGAGGCCACTCAGCTCCAAGACAGTCAGGTACCTGCCCCAGGAGGAAGGGCATGTGGAGCATCCACAGGGAAAGGGCCCCAGCAGACCCGGAGCAGAAAGCCATGAGCCCCGGACCGCAACCCGCCATCCCATCACAGGCAGAGCACAGCATCAAGGCCCTGCAAGCCTGAGAACTACCCAAACCCCCAGATGTGGCCATGCCCACCTCAGAGCTCCACACACACACACACACACTGGCAGCCACCAGGCACCCATACATAGAGCAGGTGGTAGTAAGTAGCAGGCAGCCAATCCCCCAATGCCAAAGGTGGCCCACAGGGTAAGGAGGTACCACACCTGTCTGTCTGGCACCCTCTGACCACCACTCACTTGCTCACTTACTCACTCACTTATCCTGGGGATAACACCAACATCACATTCCAGGCCACTGACAAAGCCCCAAGCCAGTACCTGAAGGAGGGAAACAGGGGTGGAGGAAGACCCCTCTCCCCCGTCCCCTCTGACGCCAAATATGTATGATGGTGTGTGTATGTAATGTGGTGAAACTGGGTGCACGCAATGTAATGTACTTTATTTATATAGCCCTTTACAACAATCTGTAGGTGACTGAAGTGCTTTACAGAAGATCAAACAGCACTGGAGACACACACAACATAAAAACACGTACATAAACAAAGGAATAAGCATAAATAAGTAAAAATAAAAGTCAATTACAAAGGATAAAAAGAATAAGTGCCACCACTCTACTATGCATTATAAGCCATCTTGAATAAACACGTTTTAGGTTTTGATTTAAAAAGGTCTAGGTCAGGGATATAACATGTAAAGACCCTGTCCCACCTTGACAATTTAGGCAGCGCATGCCGACATATCACAATTCCTCTAAAACGCTGGCATATGGCCAAATTTTTCAATTTTGGGCATATGCATCACGTGTCCATAACAAGTTGAACACATACATAATGTATTAGTAACTTATATGGAACGTTTCGATAGCATAGAGAACTTACACCACCGAATGCTTAGCGTGTTGCCAGCATTCGCAACTTAGGCCCAACGATAGTCTAAGTTATGCATAGCTTATCCTAACTGTGCCCTTCTGAGGTAAAGTGGGCTATCCCACATTTTTAACCCCTACTCTCTTATTGTTGTGAATATGTGATTTAAATATATTTTCATATTTATTTATTCACACCTTGAAGGTAATTATAGGGGGTAACTTTTTAATGATATAGGCACACTGATTTTTTGAGAATATTTCAACTTTAGAGCTCATTTTCTCAAAATAATGGTTTTGTGGGATAGCCCACTTTACCTCTGAAGGGCACAACTTATACATGGCGTGGTCATGGTAAACTGCCACCGCCTCCCGATTCATGAATCTTAGGTGTGCATGAAGGCTCCATCATCTTGGTTCAACTATATCTTGTCACTATATTGAAGACCTTCACTGCACGGGGCAACTATAAACCCTGGGTGACTGCAGAGGTGCGCTCGCTGTTCACAACCAGAGACGCAGCCTTCAGAGCGAAGGACAGGATCGACCTCCGGTCAGCCAGGTCTGCGCTCACAAAGGGAATTAAGACGGCGAAACGCGCCTACACGGAGAAAATCCAGGGACATTTCTGTCACACAGGGAACACCAAACGGATGTGGCAGGGAGTACGGGCGTTGACGGATTATAAGTCTAGGCAGGGGGTCGATGATGATGACGCTTTGCTTCCAGCCAGGCTCAATAACTTCTTTGCACATTTTGAAGCATCAAACCCGACAATCAGAGGGAGGGCTGGCCCATCTTCACCATCTGCGGGGCCAGCTATCACCATCAACGCAGCGGACACACGGAGGACCCTAATCAGGGTTAACCCACGTAAAGCTGCAGGTCGAGACAACATCCCGGGACGTGTGCTTCGAGTCTGCGTGAGTGAGTTGGCGAATGTCCTGACTGACATATATAACATTTCCCTGAGTCAGACCATCGTCCATAGATGCTTTAAGACCTCTATAACCGGTTCATAGTACCGGTGGCAAAGAAAGCGGTTGTGTCTTGTCTGAATGACTGTCGTCCTGTCGCACTGACACCAATTGTGATGAAGTGTTTTGAACGGCTTGTTAAACCACACATCACAGCCTGCCTCCCTGCATCACATGACCCGCTCCAGTTCGCGTATCGTTCAAATCACTCCACAGAGGACGCTATAGTCACCACCCTGCACTCTGTCATTACCCACCTGGATCAGAAAGACGCCTATGCCAGACTCCTGTACATTGATTTCAGTTCAGCATTTAACACCATTATTCCCCAGAGACTGATGGAGAAATTACTCCTTCTCGGTCTGAACACCGCCACATGTCCCTGGATCCTGGATTTCCTGACCGAGAGACCTCAGTCTGTCCGGGTTGGGAACAACATCTCCAACTCCATCACGCTGAGCACTGGATCCCCTCAAACCTGTATACTCAGTCCACTGTTGTTTACACTTTTAACACAAGACTGTGTGTCCAGACATGAGGGGAACCAGATTATTAAGTTTGCGGATGACACCACAGTGGTGGGACTTATTCAGAGGGATGAGGAATCAATGTACAGGGAAGAAGTGAGAGACCTGGAGGGCTGGTGCAGGGAGAACATTCTGGTGCTCAACGTGGACAAAACAAAGGAGATGATTATCGACTTCCGGCGGTCACGGCCTGAACACGTCCCTCTCTGCATCAGTGGCCGTTCGGTGGAGAGAGTGGAGAACATCAACTTCCTCGGAGTGCAGATCTCGCAGGACCTGACCTGGAGCAAGAATTCCTTGGGGATCAGGAAGCGGGCCCAGCAGAGACTGCACTTCTTGAGGAAACTCAAACAGGCCTCTCTCCCCATTTGCATCCTCAGGACCTTCTACAGAGGTGTGGTGGAGAGTGTTCTGACGTACTGCATTACAACATGGTACTCCAATTGCAGTATGTCAGACAAAAATGCTCTGCAGAGAATAGTTAAGGGAGCTGAGAAGGTAATTGGAGTTTCCCTCCCCTCTGTTCAAGAACTTTTTCAGAGCCGTTGTAGGAGCAGGGCACTGAACATTGTCAAGGACCACTTTCACCCTCTGCACAAACACTTTGAACTGCTGCCATCTGGCAAACGATTCCGGAGCATCAGAGGCAGAACCACCAAACTGATCAACAGCTTCCTTCCACAAGCTGTTAGGATGCTGAACAGTTGATCCGGAATCCTTTACACATATTACTGCAATTTATGGACATTATGTATATTACTGTATATGTATATTATAGTTTTAGTCAGTTTTAAGTATTTATTTCTCTTAGCTACTTGGATTCACTTAGCCATTTTAATTGTTTTATTTATACATACATACATTTATACATACATATACATACAGAAAGGATAAAAAATCTGATGTGACACATTGAACGTCAGATGACAGTTGAAACATGTCAAGGTATAAAACATCTCTGTCTGAATAGAAGAACAACACCAGTTTGACATGGACATCTGCTCAGGACAGTTTCCTCCTGTGAACCAACGCTGCCAATATGCTATTATTTGGTGGCTGTGGCACAGGTGTAGTGTGGCCAACTACTGATCAGAGGGTCAGTTGTTCGATTCCTGCCCTTTCTGCAGCTGCATGTCGAAGTGTCCTTGAGCAAGACACTGAATCCCCAGTTGCTACTGGTGGGTAAAGCCAACGCCAGTGCCTGGGAGCTCCGCCACCATCAGTGTGTGCATGTGTGGATAGCAGGATCTGTAAAGCGCTTTGGTCATCTCGAGAAGAGAAAAATCGATATAAGTGAAAGCCATTTACCATTATATGGTAGCTGTAAATTAGAATCCCGTTCAGTAGGTTACACATAGGTTCAAAATGTGTTACTCATAAGTTAGAAATACATTTTTGGTATTCAGGTTCATCAGTATTAGCATGTCCTCCATTGATGGTCAACCAGCTCGTTTCAGCACTTCTATGTTGGTTATCTTGTCTTTCCATGAGATGTTCATTATGACTCAAAGGTGTCTCATCCAGTACGCATGGAGTTTCTTTACCTGTGCTCTGTAGACAGTCCAAGTTTCAACACCGTACAATAGAGTAGCCAGTACTGTCGCTCTGTACATTTTGCATTTAATAATAAAGCATCGATTTTATATAGCGCTTTATCATATATACTCAAGGACGCTTTACAAATAGGTACATTATTCATTCACTCCAGACAGACAATGGTAGTGGCAAGCTACTTCTGCAGCCACAGCTGCCATGGGGCAGGCTGACGGAAACGTGGCAGCCAATCTGCGCCAACGGCCTTTCCGGCCACGACCGAACATTTTTTTTTATACATTTATACACATTCATACCCAGTGTTATGGACACTGGAGGCAATGTGGGTGAAGTGTCTTGCCCAGGGACACAACGGCAGGATATCTGGGGAGAGCAGGATTCGAACCGCCAACCATCCAGTTATTAGATGACCTGCTCAACCTCCTGAGCCACTGCCGCCCCATTTCACACGGATAGACACGTCAATTGTTCCACAGTCTCTCCCTCAAGTTCCCAAACACAGCACTTGCTCTTCCCATTCTGAGAGATAGTTCATCCTCCAGCCTAGCATTCTCTGAAACAGTACTCCATAGATACTTAAAAGTTTTGCACTTGACTAGTGGCTCTGTACCAATGCTGATCTGTTCTGGTAGTGATGTTAATAACTGGAGCTTTGGTGGTTGATAAAGGCACTCTGTCTTCTTGATGTTGATTTTGAGGTTGAACTGGCTAGCTGCTCTTGCAAATTTCTCCACTAAAGATTGCATATCTTCCACACTGTGTGCAACTAGAGCACTGTCATCGGCAAAGAGCATTTCTCTTACTACCTTTATTGATGTCTTACTCTTGGCTTTAAACTGTGCCACATTGAACAAGTCTGCTTCTTTCCTTGTTTGAATGTATTCTCCTTCTGAAGTGTCTTTGAAGGCCACCTCAAGCACGGCTGCATTAGGGATGGGCGATACCAGCATTTTTCCTTTCGATATGACACCGATACTTTTTGTCCAAAATCACGATTGCAGCTTCATTAATATGAAATGTGAATAAAACTCATGAACATAAACACTTGAAAGAAATGCTTATAATATGATAATAAAACAGAACAATGAGCAAAGTAAATGAAAATAAAATGTTTTTTTTTTCAATTATAATAATTAAGACTTAAAATGAATGCCAAATTAATTCAGTTTCTTAATTTGGTGAAGATTCTCAACTGGATTCAAGTATTTTTTACTTGTGAAATGTTTCACCATTCATCCAAATTCTATGGTAATACCAAGCAGCATATGTGTGTATTTTTTCCACAATGCAACAGTTTTTTTTTAAATTTTATTATTTATTAATGATAAAATGACTGATGATGATGATGATGATGATGATGATGATATCCTCAGACAATGTTGCAAGATTTACACTCAAGCAAATGTCCTTGCTTCTAGGTTTAGTTTTTGTTCAGATGAGGTAAAGTTAGTTCTTTTTAAAACCTACTGTACACCTCTATACACTGCTCATTTATGGACAAATTATAGACAAATTTATATATTTTTTTTATTATTTTGTTTTATTATGTTTGACTATGAGATCTGGAATAAAGTTTGATTAATTAATATATTTTATTTTTACATTGTTATTTTACAAAATTAAATAGTGCTTATTTTGTTTATTTTTTATATTTTATGCTGCTTGGCATCGCCACAGAATTTGGACGAATGGTGTAACATTTCAGAAGTAATGCTTCTTCTGCCGCCCCCAACGCTGCTGAGCTCACTCTGCATTGGCTGCTTGGCTGCGCAGTGAGTCTTCAGCCCTGTCATTTGATAGGCTGCCACAATCATGTGACACGGCACAGCTCTAAAATATGTCTGGGCTGGTTTTCACTGGTTTTCACATGTAAATTTAATGGCTAAAACTCTCAGAAGTGACAACAAATTGCACGTTTTGTATTAACATAGTGGTATTGCAATAGTTAAAAAGTATCGACCAGGTGGTATCGAAGTATCAATACTTGAGAATCAATACGCCCATCCCTATAGTGCATCTCTACTGTTTATTATTTTGATAAAACATGCTAGAAAAAGAAGTAAAAATGTCATTTTACATTGTACAACTTCAAGGACTTGATGCTAAGCCTAGGTGCCTAAAGGTGTGTTCACACCAAATGCAAGCAAATTTAGTCGCGCGACGTGAGTACATGTTAACTCAATGTATTCACTCAGTTTGGCCGTGTATGGTCTGAAAACACCTCAATAGCAAGGTAACTGCAGAAGACTGGAGACTGAAGACTGACAGAAGGTTTGGCAGTCTTATTGTAGCTTAGTTGGGCATATAAAAAAGATTCTGTTTTGGTGTCATTTAACTTACATTGGTGTTTTTTTTATTGGCTGGACAAAGGCAGAAATTACAGCAGCATTCCCCCAATAAGTAGCTATTTTACTATATGGTGTATATGCGCCAGAAAATGGTGCTCATTGGCAGTAATAAGCCAAATAATCACAGAGTTTAATTTCTCAGAGAGGTTTGACTTGTGTTTGATTAAAAAGGATAGCACATAAAACTACAGTCATCGATTAAACCTAAAACAAATCTACACCCTAATGTATATAGCTCAACTGACACTAAGGAGGGAGCTTTTGCAGCTAATGGACTTCAGTGAGAGTTTTATCGGAGATGTTTCCCCTGAGAGGACCACAGCAGACCACAGCCCATCATTACTCACAGAGCAGGCCTGGGAATTCTAAGTAATATGGACTCCATCATGAATGAAATGCATTGGCAGAATGGTTTATGGCTGTCTGTTTTAATAGCCATATGGGCTACCACCAAAATGGACTGGGGTTGTGCATTAAATAAATAAATAAACTAATTAATTGCACATTTTTCTGTAATTAATTGTGATTAATTGCTAAACTTGTGTGAGCGAATCAACTAAAAAGAAGTATACTTAAGCAACTTTTAATTGCATTTTTAACATACAACTCTCATATTCAACAAAATTACTGCTAGAGCAGGGGTCCTCAGTTCGTTTTCACAGAGGCCCACAGAGCTAACTTCCTAAAACACTCTTACACTAATGTCAAGGAAACGCCTGTTACATAAAAAAACTTAATAATCACAAATGTATATTAAATTAGCAGCAGACTACATCATCCCAGGTGCACAACCGAGAGGTTTCGTAGGTCCTTCCTACCAACGGCTGTCAGACTGTACAACCTAAGCAGGGCTGCTCGCAGAGATAGCAAAAAGACGTAACAAACTAATAGTTTTTTGAATGCAAAAGATGCAATAGACTTACACAATGGTCCCCTCCGGCATACAACTAGGAACATACCGGTCGCTATGGAGGGTGAGAATATGTATGGGCACATAATCATACCATGTAGGATAACTAAGTAGACGGTTATGCTGTTTCATTCCATCTAGCAACAATGCTCTGCACTGTGTGTGTTTATATATTTACATATTTATTCCATCTAGCTACAATGCTCAGCACTGGGTGTGTTTATATATTTATATATCTACATATTATTCCATCTAGCTACATTGCTCCGCACTGTGTGTGTTTATATACTTGCATATTTATTCCACCTAGCTGCAATGCTCCGTACTGTGGGTGTTTATATATTTACATATTTATTCCATCTAGCTACAATGCTCTGCACTGTGTGTTCATATATTCATATATTTATTCCATCCAGCTACAATGCTCTGCACTGTGTGTCTGTGTGTGTGTGTATATATATATATTTTATAGTAATACGTACATATGTATATTAGCTGCTCTTGCTTGCTTGTTTTTTTCTTGCCTTCTGATTGTTGCTCTGAGTGTTGCTATCCCTGTGCTGTTGCAATCCTGGAATTTCCCCGTTGTGGGACTAATAAAGGCTTATCTTATCTTATCTTATCTTAATTAATTTTACAATTAATGGTGTAGATCTGTAATATTCTGTACTGCATACATAGGTGGCACTTTTATAAATAGGTTATGTTTTGTAAATATCTATAGAATAGCTGGGCCTAGACTCAAAATTCTTTTCATCATTCTAATCGCTTTAAGGTGATATAGACAAGATTCTGCCCACCTGGCCAGTAGATGTCGCACTCATTGTTGACTCACTATAATCTCATCTCATCTCATACTGGTTGCCAGGTAGAAAGATAAACAACACTTCCTGGAGGTTAACCCTTTGAGTGTGAGAATTTGCGTGCCCCTAGTGGCAGAGCGCGGCACTGCGCATGCCTTCTCACTCTGATATGATCACCTGCATTGGGAATTTGTACTGATTGTACTGATTTACCAGTTTCAAAAGGTGGCAGACATCCGTTGGAGGACTCAGCGGATGACACGTAATACACCAAAGAAGAAGAACTCATTTCCTTTTCCTGTTTGTAGCAGTTAGCCCAGAAAGCTAATATGGCCACGATCGTCACCATCACTTTTTCGGCTTTGTATGCAGAAAATAGCTGCGGGATACAAGCAAAATTTATGTGGGATAATCATAAGACTTTGTAGATGTGATAGAGATTTTAAATTACCGGCAGAACGCAAAATATGGACCATGATGGGTGAAAACGCAGCAGCCTCGCCACCCAGCCAGCAAGCCCCCCCCTTTGTCAAAAGTAATTGAGAAATTTCTGTTTTTTTTTAAATGTACTGATTTCTTGTTCATAAACTTTGAAAATAAGATGATGAGGTACCTCTGTACAAAAAAAACAAACAAACAACAAAACAAAAAAAACGGTTTCAAAAGACTGAACCTTTTTTTGTGTAAATACATCCAAAGTCCAGTTTTGACTGAGTTATGGAATTTTAAGAGGTGCTGCGACATTATGCAAATTAGATGCATAATTTTATTCCTATCTGAAATTTTGGATCATATTTTACATCTTTCTAATTGACAGTAAGCCATTATCTCTTGCAACTTTCAAGTTATAGCCTTGGAAATCTGAACATTTTTATTGACAAAAAATATTTACCACTCTTGACCACTAGGGGTTATGTCCCAGTTCAGCAACATACATGTTCATAGGGTTAACATCAATATACTGCAGACTGCTAAATCTCAGACCTTTAGTTATGAGCCAGACAGCACGTCAAGTGAGGACTCTTGTGGTATAGAATCATGAATTTAACATAATCCTCTCCAATGCGCATCTCTGGTAAACATTTAATAACTATAACGTATAGTGTAATTGATAGTAATGCTAGTGATGTTAAAACTGTGGCCTTATGAAACAATGAGCAACTTTGAGACAACTGCTTCATAAGCTACACAGTGTTGTGAAACATCTAATAAAGACTGCCATCTGGTGACTGACTGTCAGAACTGCATCTGAGTGGAAAACCTGAACAAAATCTCAGTATTTTTTTTTTTTTTTGAGCATTTGGCCATCCGAGGTCTATTCAAAATTGGATGGCATGAACAAACAATACAAAGCAACCAAAAAAAAAAAAAAAACTAATTCCCTCTCAAACTTCTCGCGAGGACTCAAGTCACGCGATGTGACCAACATAATGAGACCTCGCTTGCTACGGTCACGTGACTGTGGGCGTGCTGAAATGGCACTTGATGCACTGCTCATGACACTTCCGCTTTATATTGCTCAAATCGGTGTCGAGCGTAACATCACTAATTCTAATGTAGCACAGCAGTGATCAAACCGGATAGCTCTCTAGTTTTGACAGCGTAATTATGACAAGACTTTAGGTCAGACTGTAAGGATTTTGACTGCTGATAGTTGTGTGGTTTCTGCAAATATGCTGAATCACACTTTTATGGTCTGTTTATGTTCATCCGTTTTAGCTATGTATGCTAAAAAAAAAAAAAAAAAAAAAAAAAAAGCCTGTTGCTATTAAACTCCAGCAGTTATTTATATCAGTTCCAGTTCATTTTAGGTTGTAAATGTGTTTTGTTTTTATTGTTTTAAAATATATAAATAAATGTTGTGAAATGTTGATGCCTGAATTTGCTTGTGCCCTTTCAGTTCCCTGTAGTAGATGAAATCTATTGTTGATTCAGTGTGACAGATTCACAAAGTAATGGTTTACCTCACCTCTGCAAAACTAAAGGATTTTCAGCCTTTTTATAACGTAGTAATAAACAAGAACCTAAAATACACTGTACATATTAGATATTTACATAATGCAATCAATAATCCTTAGTGAAGTTGGAAATAATTTATGGTGGAACAATCTTTTTTCAAATAATATTGTGTAAAAACAGAACTACATCTCCAAAAATGAGCACATCACTATTCAGATCTATATCAAATAGCTCAGACATATTCATACAAATTTCAAACAACAAAATCTTAAACTAGCTAAATTTATATGGTATTATTGTAAAATATAGAAGTTTTACTTTTTAGAGTTGAGTTAGTTCTAAAAATAAATTCACCACAAAATAGTCTGCATGGGTTTACTCCGGGATTTCTCTGGTTTCCTCCCACATGCCAAAAACATGCAAGTTAGGTTAAATGGCATCAAAACTGGGGATTCTAAACTGTCCTTAGGTCTGACTGTGAGAGTGAATGGTTGTCTGTCTCTCTGTGTTGGCCCTGCAATGGACTGGCGATCTGTTCAGGGTGTACCCTGCCTCTCATCCAAAGATGCTGGGATAGGCACCAGCCCCCCCGCGACTCAAAAAGGATTAAGCGGAAGAAGATGAATATTCAACTTTTGAAGGTGTAGGAGTAGAGTGTAAAAGAAAATCAACCTCAACTCATCAGTCAACATATAACAAACAGGAATTTATTTGGGTGAAAATAGTTATTAAAAAATAAACAGTCCAGATACAGGGCCCATGGGACAGACCTGGGAGAGCAATAGAGAAATTAATTAAATCAGGATTAGGACTCTCTGGAAAGCTTTTGTTGTCCCCATAGTCAGTGTTGACCTTTGTTACTAGAGTCAGATACAAACTGTTGATGTAAAAAGGACAGTATCTAAGAAAGTGTCATCACAGACTAACAGCATTAAAGCATGACAGGATGTGAACTTGTAACAAGAATGTTTTCTCCTTTGTTGATGTAATATGATGGCACTTTTGCCACATACAAAATAGAATAAGTGTTTCCACTTATTCTATTTTACTCCACTGATATGTATGTCAGCCTACCAAATAGGATGTCTACCCTGTTTTGTTACTGAACTTAACACAAGTGCTCTGTATAGAGAATTGTTAAATTCTGCTGGTTTCTCCATTAGCTGTGTGCAGCCTCTTTCTCACCGGTGGGGACTATGTAACAGTCAAGTGCTTGAAGTGACATTTTTGTACTTCTTGGAGTTACCACAAGGTGGCAGCTCCCTGCTGTATCAGAGGGCAAAGGTCTCTCTGCAAGAAGTGTGCACCGCTCGACAAAAGAAGGACTTTTTCTCTTCTTCCGTAGCATGAGGTGTTGTAGGTTGCGCTTCGTATATTGCTCAGTTCATGAATGACAGAAATATATGTAGAGCCGTGGCGACCTGGCTTGATAAGGTCGATATTTTTTTTTTAAATTGTAAAATAAAGTGTCAGTGTGGAAACCGCCATCTACGTTGTCGTTTCTCAGCTCAGCTAGCTATACGAAGGCTTAAGCTAGACAGCCACCTGCCGCCAGCATTCTCCACCTATTTCACCGCACTGTTGCTACAGTTTTAGGACTACAACAGTGATACAATGAGTTTGCTTGATCTACATAGTATGAATGACAATATACTGTAGGTGAAGGAAAGAGCAGGTACAGAAATTGAATTACTTTATGTGTGTGTTGTAGGAGGAGGGAGGAGACTCTGGGACAGACCCAGGACACATCAGAGAGACTATTCCTCCCAGCTTTTCTGAGAACGTCTTGGTGTCCTCTCTGAAGATCTGGAGGAGGTGGATGGGGAGACAGAAGTCTGGGCTTCTCTGATTAGACTGCTCCTTCCACAACCTGGACCCCCAGAGAACTGTAGAAGATGGATGGATGGATGGCTGTGTTGTATATTCATTCCTGCTGCAAGACTGTACCTGATTAAAGAAGAGGAACATTTTTTTTTCTTTTTCTAATTCCACGTTCTTGGAACACCAAGTGCACAGGAAGGTTGTGGTTGTAATAAAAATGAAAAGTCTAAGTCATTTTAGCTGCCTAATTTTGATTGTTGTCTTGAGATGTTATTCAAAAAAGAAAGAAACAAGTATGTGTTGCATCTATTTTTGGCAAAATAATCCATAAATATGACTGGTTGACCAGGTTACTCACTAAAGATTAAAAAAAAATAAATAAATAAAAAACACTCATTAACAATTCAAAAACAGTTAAAAATCTCCTAAACAAAGACATTTAAAAAATCATAGTAAAGGATTTGGCTTTATACATTACTGTGTGTAAAATGTTTTGATAAGACAAAACTTACATTGGTGTGCTGCCGACTGTCTTCCATACTGGATGGTCCCTCTTATGGTTGTGGTCCTGAGCTCTAATAGAGTCCAGGCCTCATACACAGGTGGGGTGGAGGCGAAGCTTCCGCTGACATCATCAGAATGTGTCATGGATCTGAGCTCAGTTATTCCCTCTGAGCTCAGACTCAATTTATTTCTGAGTTTTGTATGTCTGTTAGTATTATATTGTCAGTTTTCTGTGTATAATTTGGTTTATTGACACTCTTGTGCCCTCCTCTCTCAGACACTCCTCTGTCAGTAAGTTTTTTCCTTCACTACAGTCTTTTCCGTATGTTTACTTTGTTTGAATTTTTTGTCTGGTCTGCACAGTTTTTGGAGTTTTGTTCTTTTGATTAATAAATGTCACAACCACAGTTCAGGGCTTTGGTTTGTCCTTCTGCCCCGAAGGGGCGTTTATGACAGAATGTGGTTTTTAGGTGTTGATCTATGCAAACACAATCATATTAATAGTCCTTTTTGTGACTTTTAACATGTAAAACTTTGCATCATACCCATCTAAAGGTCAGATATTGATGTTCTGTCCTTAACCCCCACTGGCCCATCACATCAGTGAGGGCTTCAGAAGCTGTTGACCCTCTCTCCAGTCACTGTTTGGTGGTGCTCTTCTCTGCTGCATCATGATGACATTGTCCAAACACCCATCTGTTCATATTCACCTCATGATGGAGGAAGTCCTTACAGAGGGTGAAAAAATGTTTTGGTTTATTACTTGGATAGTCAAATATCTGACAAATTTCTACATACATAATTACAGCTACTTCAAGTACTCAAGACATCATGTAGCTAATGCTGTGCACTACCATTAATAAAATAAAGACAAAATAAATTAAGACCTGTTTATTCTATTATTAGAACTTAGACTATTTTTAACCTCAATTTCCACCCCATGGTGATAAAGTTTTATATTATTATCTTAAACTGTAATAACAATAAACAACTGTAATTTTTTTCACTGTACACCAAATTATAACACTGAGCAGCTGTACATCAAAGCTGATAATGTAAAAAAAAAAAAAAAAACTTTATGTAAAACATGACTGCTGCACAATTAGTATGTGCTGTTGCATTCATAGTGTCAGGGTCTGAACATGGTCTGAGGACCATGCCCATGCTTTAAGTTTATTTTTTGTTATTTTCTGTGTTTATTATTATTATCCTGGGATGGTTGTATTATTAATTCCCTACTTTTTCCCTTACCCTGCATGTTCAGTTGTCATCATGTTTCATGTATACCCTGTCTGTGATTGTCAGTGCACCCCTGCCCGTCATGTTTTCCCTATCTGTAGCCATTTCCGTGCTGTCTCTGATTACCCTTGATTGTTTCCACCTGTCTTATCTTTGTTGATTACCCATGATGTTATGTAGGTCTGTCTCAGTCATTGTCAGTTGTGGTGTCCTTGTCTCATGTCAGCGTGTTGCCCACGCTTCTGCCTAGTCTGTATTTTCCCCAAGTCTGATTTATTCCTTGCCAGTGTGTTTAATCAATCCTGCCTGTGTTTTTAGCCCATGAGCTGCATTTTCTGTTCTTGTTTCTTTCATTCCTAAATAAATTTTGGTTTATCAAATCCACCTTGCATGTGGGTCCTCTTGTTTGTTGCCCTGGAGGAGCAACTTTGACATATAGATGCAAATGTTTAGCATATCATGAACCTGTCATACGTGTCAGCTTGGTAAGGAGCAGTTAGTGGGGTGTATTCCATGCCATTTATTGGCTGATATTATCATACACTCATAATTATAATAATGAACATGTCAGAAATAAAATTTAGTTGGCTACATTGAGTGTAGACTCCCCCCTCCATGATGCTAAGCACCAGATTAACAGCAGAAAATGAATGGAGCTAGTAACCATCATAACTAGCACTGGTTACCTTCTGTGTCAGAAGAAAAGTGATGATCTCTGTGTGACTTTTCAGCCCTTTGGGACTCTTCAGCAGACATCAAAAGCAGAACTGATATTTATCTTGCTCCTTTGTCCGTCGTGTCATACATGATTGGGAAACTGATGTCTGCCTTAAGACTCAGGCATTTAGCAGAATAATTCACTACCTGGCAACCCAACAACCCAAACCTGGAAGATGGCACATAACATGAAGCTGGCGATGCTAGTGGCTGTGACATCCTCACTGAACTTCTGTGCTTGCCTTCTTCCAGCTTCTGGATGCAAATATTTATATTATTTTCCACCTGTAAAAAGTTTTTTTTTTCATCAATATACTAATTTTAGAAGAACATTTTACATGGTGCGTGTTTTTAAACACTTTGGGGCTTAGATCTGCTCACCAGATTTAAAGCCTCTATTAAGCAGGTGAGGGTCTGGCCAGAAGGAGCTAGATTCTGCAGGGTTGTTTTGATAGGACAGAATGGTCAGTGTTCAGTGAGGCTGCTACTGATGACCAGGGGACAGACATTAATGAATACGCTGATGCTGTCTCAGGCTACATCTATAAATGCATGGGGGACGTCTGTGTGATAAAAAAACAAATAAAAAAGACATTACAAACAGGGCAAATGTGAAACCCTGGATAACCGCAGAGGTGAAAGCCCTCTTGAGAACAAGAAATCTTGTGTTTAAATCTGGTGACACAACTGCCCTCAGGTCCACCCGAGCCAGTCTGAACAAAGTAATCAGAGCAGCGAAATGAACCTATGAGCAAAAAATCCAGGAGCACTTTCAGAACCATAGGGACTCTAGGAGACTGGCAGGGAATTCACTCTGTTACAGATTACAAACCTTTTCCCCTCCCCCGTGATGACAATCCTGATTTTTTTAAAATGAGCTCAGTAATTATTTTGGACCGCTTGCTGCATTAACTAATACACCAGCAGAAAAGGCTATTCCATTCCATGATGAACAGTGCTTAGCTTTGATCCAGCTGATGTTTTGAAGGTTTTTAGAAAAAAACAACCCTCAGAAGGCTGCTGGTCCTGACAAAATATCAGGTTGTGTGTTAAAGGAGTGTGCAGAACAACTCACATATGTCTTCAGACATTTTCAACACCTCTCTGTGTCAGGGAACTGTCCCACCCTGCTATAAAACCTCAGCCATCATCCTTGTGCCCAAAAAACCCTCAGTAACCTGTTTAAATGCTTATCATCCAGATGAGCTGACTTCCCTAATAATGAAAAACTTTGAAAGACTGGTCAAATCATTTCCATCTTGCCATTTGCACTTGATCCACTTCAATTTGCATACCACCCAAACTGTTCCGCTGAGGATGCAATATCCACTGCACTGCACCTGTTTTTGGAACATCTGGAGGAAAAGAACACATTGGTCCGGATGCTGTTTGTTGACTTTAGTTTGACTTTTAATTCTATAATTCCTCAACATCTGGTAAACAAACTGGGCCCTCTGGGTATGAATACACCCCTTCAGAACTGGATCCTTGATTTTCTCACAGGCAGACCCCAATTTGTGCAAGTAGGGAGCAACAGACCAGCCGCTACTTCATTAAGTACTGGTTCGCCTCAGGGGTGTGTTTTGAGCCCTCTACTTTACACTTTGATTGTACATGATTGTTGTACCAAATTTAGTACAAATCACGTCATAAAGTACCCAGATGACAAAACAGTGGTGGGTCTCATTCAGAACAATAATGAGAGAAACTACAGGAAGGAGGTGGACCTCTTCACAGACTGGTGTAGGAATGAAAACTTGATCCTCAATGTTGAAAAAAATCAAAGAACTGGTAGTTGACTTCAGGAGGACATGGCCGGCGCGCATGCCTATATCAATCAACAACACAGCAGTGGACAAGGTGCAGAACATGAAATTTCTGGGGGTTCATCTGTCTGATACTTTGACCTGGTTCGTGCACATCTCCTCACTCATCAAAAAAGCACACCAACACTTGCACTTCCTGAGGAGGCTGAAGAGGGATCACCAAATTCCATCTATTCTTACCACCTTCTATAGAGGAACTTGTTATCACGGGAAATATGAGCCATGTTGTACCATGCAATGAACTGAACTTTATTGAGATTCACAGAGAATATACATACCGGCTGTAGCCCGCCTGACGTCATCACGTCGACTGCTTGGCCTTGGCAACGGAAAGCCCCAAGGGCCAAATCCCTATATCACATTCACCTCACTTTACACCTCCGGCGTGAGTGGCCCAAAGGTGAAATTTATGACTGACAACTATGGTCCTGAAAGTGTGGAATTTATTGAATTTACTGAGGAGCGGATCTGCCCAGCTGAATTTCCTCCACGGGGGGGTCCTTCTTACTTGAAACAATTATTGCTTTGAGAAATACGATTAATGCTGACAGAAAGTTCAGATACGTAAAAAAAAAAAAGAAAAGAAAAAGAATGAACAGGCAAAGAAAGACAGACAACATAAAGCATAACATTTATCACATTCTGCTAGGGATCCCATTCCCCCTCCCTACAAGCGTGACCGTCCGGTCCTCCCACTTCCCCTCCCACTAACCTTTTTACTGCGGCATTGTATCCAGCTCTGCCTGGGCCATTTTCACTCACACCTGAAAATGATAGATCTCCCCCCGAACAGAAACACATCCAGTCTGAACAGAAGACACTGTCAGGTGCTATGAAGCATAAGGGACAATGGGAACTTGAGGGATTGTTGGGACCTTCAATCCATGGCCAACCAGCAGCAGATAAAAGGCAAGGGCACATCAGACCTCAAAAAGACCCTCTTACCACTATGCCAGTGGTAAAGGTTATGGGGCGGGATGGACCCGAAGCTGTGTTCAGTCCATGGGCACCGGAGGACATACCAAAGTTTGCAGCGACACTCCTACAGTTGGAGAATGACCCACTGTATTTTTGTGAACAGTTGGACGCGTTCTGTCGAACTTACCGGCCCACTTTCCATGAGCTTCGACGGATTATGGCACAAAAATGTACCCCAACAAATATGGCAAAGTTGATGCCTTTGTTTGAAAAAGACGTTCGACTGGATCACAAGGACTGGGGCACATCGTCAGACACACACAATGAAGATTACAAGAACGGTCTCCTTAAACTCATGGAGGCCATCATCACAGAGTGTAGAAAATGCTCGGATCTGAGCCAGATGGCGAACTGCAAGCAGCAGGATGACGAACCGCCGGGTGACTATTTTCACCGGCTGAGGAAAGTTTTAATGGAGTGACAGCCATTCCCTGCCCTGAAGACTACATGACAAATACAGGGGCGTATGGCACGCACCTCGACATGTAGTTTACGGTCGATTTGAGAATCAAACTAACCCGTGCCAACGACGCTTTCTGTCTCATGGGAGCCGGCGATTCCACTTTACGTTTGAAAATATTGGGGGGCCTCTCTATTTGTTAAAAAAGTGTCCGTGCCATGCTGCAGACCTAATGAAAGGCAACGCACTCTACCCCCTCTCATCGGTCAATGTAAAAACATACTCCATCCCACAAAATTCTAGGTTGTGCAACCAGGAGAATCTGTTTATGGGGGCCATCCCCAAATACCTGGTTCTGGGTGTGGTGCATCATGAGGCTTTCACGGGGAGATGAAACCTATCACCTATCAGAGAACCTATCTGGCTGTCTGTCAGGACGGTCAACAGATCCCCACCAAGGCTTTCCAACCTCAGTTTTATAACCAACTCTCTGTTAGGGAATTTTACAACATGTTCCTGGCAACAGGGAGACATGTTAAAGATTTACCTCTCAGTATCAGCAGAGAGGAATTTAACAATGGGTGCACCCTTAATCTCGCCCCGGGGGATGACAACGACGCCCTGTCCACCGTGTCGAACACTAATTTAAGACTGGAGATGAATCAGAATCAGAATCAGAATCAGAATCAGGTTTATTGCCATTGTTCATGTAGTACACAAACTAGGAATTTGTCTCGGTGCAATGCTGCAACATTAAACATGATAAAATAAAAGAAATAAACTATACATGCAATAAAGTGTAGAATAAGACTAAGTGATACTGGTCAGCAGTTAAAATATATTAGCGAGCAGCAGATACTGTGGAGAACTATATAGTGCAGTCGGTAATGCAGGAAGAAAACAGTGATGATTGACATGAGTCTGGTTGAGCTGCTGTACATAGTGCACAAGAGTCAATAAGTCACTTAGTGTTCAGCAGTCTGATGGCAGAGGGGAAGAAGCTGTTCATGTGACGGGAGGTTTTAGTCTGGATGGACCGAAGTCTTCTACCTGAGGGGAGGGGGGCAAACAGTACGTGACCAGGGTGTGAGGGATCGGCTATGATCCGGCCAGCACGCCTCCGGGTCCTGGAGATGTACAGATCCTGGAGAGATGGGAGCTTGCAGCCGATCACCTTCTCAGCAGTGCGCACGACGCGCTGCAGCCTTAGTCTGTCCCTGGCAGTGGCTCCTGCGTACCACACGGTTATGGAGGTGGTGAGGATGGACTCGATGATGGCTGTGTAGAACTGCACTAACATCTTGGTGGGTAGCTTGAGCTTCCTCAGCTGCCGCAGGAAGAACATCCTCTGCTGGGCTTTTTTGATGAGTGAGCTGATGGTCGGCTCCCATTTGAGGTCCCTGGTGATGGTAGTGCCTAGGAAGCGGAAGGAATCAGCAGTGGTGATGGGAGAGCCTGTGAGGGTGAGGGGGGGCAGAGGGGTTGTGACTTTCCTGAAGTCTACAATCATCTCCACTGTCTTCAGAGCGTTCAGCTGCAGGTTGTTATTGTTGCACCAGGACGCCAGCTGGGCCACCTCTCTCCTGTAGGCGGACTCGTCGCCGTTGGAGATGAGCCCGATGAGGGTGGTGTCGTCCGCAAACTTGATCAACTTGACAGACTGGTGGCTGGAGGTGCAGGAGTTGGTGTAAAGGGAGAAGAGTAGGGGGGAAAGTACACAGCCCTGGGGTGATCCGGTGCTGATGCTAGTAGAGTCTGAGACAGTCTTTCCCAGCCGCACATGCTGCCTCCGGTCCGTCAGGAAGTCGGTGATCCACCTGCAGAGGGAGTCAGGCACGTTGAGCAGGGACAGCTTGTCCCGGAGCAGAGCGGGGCGGATGGTGTTGAATGCGGAGCTGAAGTCCACAAACAGGATCCTGGCGTAGGTTCCCGGGGAGTCCAGGTGCTGCAGGATGGAGTGGAGGGCCAGGTTGACTGCGTCGTCTACAGACCTGTTGGCTCGGTAGGCAAACTGCAGCGGGTCCAGGAGAGGGGTGGTGATGGACTTGAGGTGGGGCAGGACCAGGCGCTCAATGATGATTTAGATGAGATTTAGAACGGCCCTTCCCCACACCACAACACTGATAGTCTTATGATTCTATTCTGGAAACTAGAAAAGCACTCTGAGAGCGCAGACCTCCGCCAAGCGGCACAGTTCCCCCCATAGAGTGTTTGTGTGTACATTTTCAGATTCCCTGAGCATGAAAAGATATGACTAGCAATTGGATTGACAATGATTATTTGTTTATTTGACATGGACAGTGCAATAAACAGACAATTAATGAATGACAATCAATGTGATAGTGATAGGATTAGTGGTTCAGTAGTGTAAAACGGGGCTATAAGGGACGGCGGGTTGATAAGGGACACTTTTCTGGGAAATGTTTTAAATGTAATTGTGCTTTTTTTATTTTGAGCAGGACGCTGAGTTGTGTTGTTATTGTCAAATATCCATGAATCCTTCATGAAATCTAGGTGGAAGCAAAATTAAAAAAGCAGAATTACATTTAGAAAAGTGTCCCATATTACCCCACCGTCCCTTATAGCCCCGTTTTACGGTTGTAAAAGCATTGCCTCCTTGGCGGAGGTAATAAACTGAAGTGTTGGTGTGTCCATCTCCTCCACTGACGGATGCAGATTGGTTAGACAGGTTGCCGTGGGTTTTATATTATATTGGGGTTGCGCTCCGCGGCAAAACAGAATTTAGAATCTTCCCCGGCAGAGAGGTCGTTTTTACGCAGCGCCTATAGCTGGGCAGGGAATTTGTGGCAAATAATCGGGCGGCGGACAGGTGGCCGTGTGAGGTTTTGCAGCGTGGCGCAAAAACACGCACGCTGGCGGGCCCAGGCCAGCAGTGTTTTCCGCGTGCTTTTGTGCTTAAAACGTTGAAGAACGCGGAGTTTGTGTTGGTCAGACACGACAAGCAGCGCAATGTGCGCAGCGCCTATGGCTGGCGGGCCCAGGCCAGCAGTGTTTTCCGCATGCTTTTGTGGCTAAAACGTTGAAGAAGGCGGAGTTTGTGTTGGTCAGACACGACGCCCAGCGCCGTCCATTGCGCCTGCGCACATGTTGGAAATGGCCATATGTCACAGTGTGGAAAAATGCTTTAAAAAATTCCTGTATGCAGACGGTGATGCGGATCATCCCCAAAATGTAATCAGTTCTTCCTTGTACCATTTCCAACAACGCCTGAAAGTTTCATGGAAATGCGTCCAAAATTTTTTGAGTTATCTTGCTAACCAACAGACAGACAGACAGACAGACAGACAGACAGACAGACAAACAAACAGACAAACCCCGGCAAAAACATTACCTCCTCCTGGCCTTTCGGCCTGGCGGAGGTAATTAACTCAAAAAGAGAAATGCTGGTGGACTATTACTAGGAACATGAATAATATTCAACTGGAGAGTCTTCTGCATCGTCTGGTGGGAGATGTGTTTTGTGGTGTGTGGCCCTCCAATCGGCTACCATCATTGACCCCTGCCTTTAGACCCCCCGCCTACTTTGTCATCAACACACATCCCGCACACATGCCCGGAGAGCACTGGTTAGCCATCACCCTGGAAAAGGACGGCGAAGCCATCTTTTTCGATTCTTACGGGTTTCGCCCGATTTTTTTTACTATCCCAACAGCGTCTTAAAGTTCTTGGAGAAGCATTCACAAAACATCAAGTACCACAATACCCAGTTACAGCATCAACTATCAACGACTTGCGGTCAACACTGCGTCTATTACCTGGCACATTGGACCTGCGGATTATCTTTTGAATGTGTACTGTCATTGTATGATGAAGGTGTGATGAAAAATGACCTGATGGTGTACAATTTTGTGAGAAAATATCAAGATTGTGTCAAAAGTAAAATCGGTGCACCCCCTAAACAGGGGTGTTGTTCTTTACAACTGTTTAAAAACTGTCTTGTATAGAAACTTAGGATAAAGAGTGTATGATATGATATGATATGATATCATAGAGTGTATGATTGATAACTGTGTTACTAATACCATGAAAAATTACCCTTTTTGTGATTTTATATAAAAGGAAAAAAGACTGTACACCTGAAATGTATGATGAATAAACATTTTATTGTTAAAAAAACAGAAAAAGAAGTTTTGTTTTTTCCTCTCTGGCACGACGTACGTCTCAAGGTTTTTCAATCTCAAATTCAGACTCTTCCTTCTCACGGGGTGTGATCCAGGCTGGGGACAGTGGAAATTCCTTTTTTTTTCTCTCTGGCATGGCATATGTCTTGAAGTTTTTCAAAACCCACATCGACAATGTTGCTTGCATTCATCTTAAGAAGTCGATATTGATCACGCGCTTGTGGGTTGCTCACAGCTGATAAAGGAATATATTGTGGAGAGAGAAATAATCAGGCAGAGGTCCAGATCATATCAAGCTTTATTCACTCTCTCTCTCTACATTTCTCTAGAAACACAAGCAGCAAAAGAGTAACAGGTCTCATGCTCCTCTGTTCTTAAATCCAACCACATGGTCAGCCTTCTTTGTGTGCTGCCTTAACATCAAAGCCTTTGTAATTCCCATTCTCTTTGTCACTGTTCACATCAACACACTACCCCCACATCCACACACAACCCCCCCCCCATGACAATTCCCTTTTGTCTTAAGTCTGAGTGTGAATATACTGAGAGGGATTCCCACAATACATATATATATATAGTTCAGACAGAGTGTTTAAAAATCTCGACCACCCCGCAGGTGCAGGGGGTTGGTGTTTTTTATAAGGGAGTGAGAGGTGTTTGAATAAATCAATCATATGAGATCCTTTCAAGGCCTTGCCCGTATAAACAAACTCCCCCTTTGAATTCCACCCCCCATAAGTCTGGGGCAACTTCCTCAGGATGTATTCGGCATTCTTACGATCATGTATGGGGAGGTTTTGCAGAACCTCTTCAACCATATCGTCAAAATCTAAACTGTCACGTATGCTGTGGGGTGATGTGGGGACACCCATGATACACTGGTACCATCAGAAGATGAGGCACGAACACATTTGCTCTCACCACCTCAGCCAACACCTGATAGGGAAAGGGTGGTCAGGCTCCCGCTGCAGAGTCAGCGTTACCTGCTGTTGCTTGTTATGATCCTGTTTCATGAGCGTGAGGTATCTCTGCAGTAGAGCGTCATACTTTTTCATTTTCTCATAAGCACTCAAGCCTGGTTCGTTTAATACGGCTCTCATTCTGGAGTCCAAATTATCCTCTGCATTTTCTCTGACGGTCGTTGGTCCTGTCATACGGTTTAACCGTTAAAGTGTGAGCAGAAACATCTTCTGCGCCTTCTTCAAAGTCATCTTTTTATTTTTAATTTCTTCTCACCAGTCCACTGATAAGATCCCCAATCATGGGCACCACAGCGGATAGCAAAGGCAATAGAAAACTGCCTGACTGTTTTTTTCAGAGCCTGGTGTTTGCTTTTTAAACTAGTTTTCTTATCGGCCAACAGTCTGATAATTTTTTTCCACCTTTGTAGTTTCTTGAACTGACAATCGGACAATGGAATGTTCCCTTTTAAAAGATTCAGAGCGATCTCACACAATGTCTGAATAAAGTCCGGAGAGCTGTGGATAAGAATATCCCTGCGCTTTTTTGGGGAGGTGTGGTACAGCGCCATGAGTAAAATAGCATTCCTCTTCATAAGTGCAGACATGATAAACTAGGCTGATGTTTTGGGCACATAGTCAACCTCTCGTGAGGAAGTATACCCGTCCTCAACCTGTATTGTTCTGGACAGGAGGGTGTGAGGTCTACTATTAAATACCCGTGGGAATCTCTGGTGGCATCTTCAAAACTCTCTAGGAAGAAGGTCTTTTGTGATGAGAAGATTTGACGTGCTAATATACCTATTTGTAGTTTATCCCATGGGTTTTTAAACATCACCAGATAATTGCTGTTCAGACTAATGGTGCGGCTGTATTTACCCTTATGTGGCATCAGCATCATGACGCTCATGTTTCTATGATGCCTGTACTGGGTAAAAAAATTCTTACTACTTCAGGATGGTCAGAGGCTTGAAATATATCATCATCCAGAATAATCTAGTGTTTCTGACCTGGAGGAAACAGGTTTTCATCTTCAAAAGAATTGGGGAGTCCTTCAACAAATTTTATTCTTTTATTCACCTTCTACAGTTCATTGTACATAGGCTGATGACACGTATAAATCCATACAATGTTTTCAGGTACAATATTTACAACATGTTCACAGTCTTCCAGTACCTTTGAAACAAACTAAGTCTTGCCACAGCCATTCGGTCCCACCTCCAAACATGAAAATGGAAAGGTGAACCTAGACTCAAAATCAATCTCCTCTATATCCTGGGTAAGATGTGACATTTTTTCCTCAAAAAAATCTAATAACCAAACGGCAGAGTGGTCCCGTCCCTAAAGAGACATCTTTTTTCATACACAACTCTGAACTTTTTTCTGAAATGACAAGTTTCTCAATGTAAACCCCCTTTTATCACGTCCTATGTTGTAATGCAGTGTCTCAGTCACTCTATCTCCCGAATTTGTCATGTAATCCTCCACCAAATCTCTGACGCTGTCAAAACTGACACGCTCACAACATGATCGGGTTTGCGTGATACCTTTGACCTTCATAACAACCTTCTTTTTGTTCCTCGTTTGGTAGGCGTAACTCTTGGGGCCTGCAGATACAAATTCCTGAATGGTATCCCCGTCCAACTCATCCGTCAAATCCCCCAGATAATTACCCAATTCCAGAGGCGTCTCACCATTCTTTACCACGAAAATTAAACAATCCGTGTCAATGTAAAGAACCCTCTCTTGCAGTTTGTCCAGATAACAGTACAACTTCAGACGCACGTGGGCTGTGGTAAATGTGGCTTTAATGATGTTATTAGTTTTACTGGGGGGTAGAATGCAATGATCGTTATATTTCCACCTAAGCAGTGCTTTGTCGTCATCCAGAACATGAAAGTATTCCACCTTGTATTTACCCGAATACAAGTAGGTGAAAAACTCTTCAGGTTCTGAGATCACAATGGTCTGAATCAGATTATGTCTCTGCCCAAATTTCCCCCAAAGCGAGTTCAAAATCAGTTTTGAGACGTGGCAGTAGAGTGGATTCCTGACAGCATCCTTTACAATAGTGTGATTATGGGTTATTAAAAGCCTTGTGACAGTAGTTACAAACAGATGCTGTACCTATGAACGCTGTGAGATTTTTTATACTGTAGTAATGCTTTTGCAATAAGAACAGGAACAAAGGTTTTGAGCGATGGGTATAGTCTGTCTCAAAATGCAAAAGGGGACGACTGTGAGATGTTCTGTGAAACACCACAATTTTACGTCCTACAATCCGTTCAAATTTAGCTATATCGCTAAAAGTGATGAGCATCTGGTCACCCAGACCTGCCTGATTTTGCAACGTCTTACCCAAAGCCTTACAAGCGTGGTCGTCTGAATGGGGGTTCATCAGATATGCCAAGCTAGTAGCAAAACAGAGTTGATCCTTCTCGCTACACATAACATACAAATGACATCTTTTTTTATCGATAATTTCACAGTCTAACATTTTCGCTAGCCTGCATTTACCACCACCTCTGGGGTTATGCACCACCTGTAGGATTAATTCTAAACCCTCATCCGCGTCGATGCTATTGCCTGACTGCACTACCCGGTCGAGCAAACCCTCAAAAGCCGGTAAAATATTACCCCTGTCGGCGGCGGCGGCTGTAACGAGGATGTCGCTCCTCATGCTTTCACCGACAACTTCTAGCTGGACTATGTCGTTGCGTTCCGCGTGTGATCGGGCATGCTCAGCCAATTCTCTGAGGATGCCCATCACATCGTTATAAGAGTCTGCGATGTTTGGCACATCTCATTGTCTAGGCACAGGTAGGTGACGTGTCATTCTCACTGTGTTAAATGGTGAGAATATTCTGACTTCCCCGTGCCTAGAGGATGCCGTGTCACAGTCATGAGCGTCAGAACGCAACCCCACACCCTGTTGCGTGTTAGGGGAAAGCTCTAGCTGTTCGATGGAGGTTGAAGGGGTTGCGAGTGTAGCATAAAATAGAAATATTAATAAATAATAAATATGATCAGGTATGAATTATTTAATTTATATTGATGTATTGGAATCTGAGCTCAAATCTCATTTCATATACATCAGAAAAGTTAATAACACTCGTAAGGGGCACCAGCTTCTATCTTTAAGAAGCAATTTGATCTTTAATTTCACTTTATACCTGTTTGATCACTCAATAAATTAATCAATAATCAGTCTCAAAAATTTTCCGTGAATTCGATACCTGGGCTTGAAATAGACTCAGAATGAAATAAATTCTCAACAACTTCTCTCATTTTAAAATATTTATTAAATGAAATGATTAACAGACATAGCAGTCATTTCCTTAATCATAAGCAGGGGTCTCTCTGCTCTTTATGTTCCGCGGGCTTCCGGGATCTCAGCCAATGAGAGTCCTTCGTGGGCAGGCTCGATGAACCTTTAGTCCAATAACAGGCCTTGTCTGTGAGAGACCAATAGGATGAAGAAGCTGGGGTTCTATGAAGACTGGTGACACGTGATATCAGTCCACAGGAATACACACAGTTTTAAATACATTGGAATGTACTCAATCAATCAAAGACTTTATCCCAAACTCAAGGTCCATCAAAAAAGTAGAAAAGTAAAAAACAAGACAGTTGAAACAATCAAAAAGTTACAAAAACAAAACAAAACAAAACACTAAGATACAACTGCTAAGAGAAGTACAAAGACAGTACAGACTTTTAAAAAGACTTAAAAAGACAACTGTACCAGTGCCTTCTAAACTGTGACTGACAGCGAATAGAACTGAGCTTAATGCTAGACATGACTTGAATGATTTCATTTCTAGATACATCAAGCCGACAGATGAATTTATACATAAGATTCCTAATTACTGCATGCAGAGTATTTACACGTGATGAGACAAATAACTCGGAAGAACTGCACCATCGAGGCTTTTTAAGTAAAATTCTTAAGGCATCATTGTAGGCAACCTGTAATTTCTGCATACTTTGTTTCCTATAATTTATCCATAAATGAGCAGTGTATAAAGGTGTACAATAGGTTTTAAAAAGAACCAGTTTCACCTCATCTGAGCAAAAACCAAATCTGCCTGCAAGAATATTTGCTTGCATGTAGATTTTGCAGCGTTGTCTGAAAATATCATCATCATCAGTCATTCTATCATTAATAAAATGTCCCAGATATTTAATTTTATCCCTGACAATTAATTCCCTGCCTGCCAATTCAAAGACATGGAATTTCATTAACAAATCTTCTTTAGTGCGGCAAATCAGCACACAACTCTTATTTGTGTTATATTTTATGTCATTTTCCTCTCCATAAGCAGTACACACTCTTAATAACTCCTGAAGACCAGCACTACTTGGACTGAGAATAACTAGATCATCAGCATACATAAAATGATTCACTAACTTATTCCCTATTAAACACCCAGTTTTACAGGCATTCAGTTGCTTTGACAACTCATCCATGTAAAGATTAAATAGAATAGGGGACAGTATACTGCCCTGTCTGACACCACTGCTCACACCAAATGGGGATGAATGACTCTTCCCCTATTTCACCAGCATCTTCTGATGTGCGTACCAGTAAATCAGGATACGTACTAAGTACTTGGGAACCCCCCCGTCAATCATTTTCCTAAACAATATCCTGTGATTAACACGATCAAACGCCTTGGAGGCGTCAATAAAACACAGAAAAACTGAAGAGTTTTGATGTCTGTACTTATTTATAATTTCTTTTAAAGCATATATGCACAGATCTGTTCCATGATGGGGTTTGAATCCAAATTGATGATCAGTAGATTTGATGAATACATTTAATTTTTCAAACATGATTTTTTCCAGTACTTTAGATATTATATTGGCTATAGCTATGGGCCTGTAATTATCCAGGCTACACAGCTTGCCAGCTTTATCTTTAATGATTGGTACCAACACAACAGACAATAAAGATTCTGGTAACATCCCATGAATCATGAAGCTGGTGAAACAGATTGCAAGAAGAGGAGCAATTCTTGAGCTAGCATATTTAAGATGCTCAGCAGAAATACAGTCTAATCCACTCGCTTTGTTATCTGATAGCTCTCTAATGGCTTTGGTCACTGCATGAGTGTCAATCAGGAGTGACTCGTCCCTTTCTACTTTCCCTACCTTATAAGTTTCATCCTTAGTTGAATTAAATAATGAGTAAAAGTGTTGCCGCCATAGATCCACAATATTTTCTGTACCTGAAATGCCTTCCAAAGTACAGGGCAAAGACGTTTTACTGTTACTAATCCGTCTAAGCTCCTTCCAAAAATCTGTGACATTCTTATCTAATAATTTCTTGGCCAAGGAATTACTTCTCATTAGCTGCTCATTTTTAGAAATATGACGAATAGCATACTTAAACTTTGCATTTGTACATTTCTTCATCTCAAATTCTGGCCCTTGTCTGGGTACTGTTACACACTTATGTATAACTAAACTAACCTTAGTGTATCTTATAAGCAGTGCTTCTAAATCAACATGCAGGAATAAACATTCATTTAAACATTAACATGAATATATATAAAATCACAGATTAATGCATTTCACACATATTATTGATTTTCCACATCAAAAACATCAGAGTCCATCTGCATTTTCATAGTTCTGAAAAGAATGAAGGTTTAGAATTGAGTTTGTAATAATGTACTTTAAAGTTCACTGGTTAAATCCAGCATGTCCAGAGTTTAAGGAAATTAGCTGAGTTGTGGGTCTGTGTAGGTTTTATGGGGGCAATAAAAGTGAAGCCGGACATTGGGGACATTCCTTAGGTTGGTTTTAACAAAAGAAAGGGGATTTCAGCTGTGGCCTGGGGGAAGAAAATCCATTTCTTTGTGTTATTCCTGGATGAAACAAAATGTCTTTAAGCAGAAGAATAATTGTTGCTGAGCCAAAGTGAGATGATGCTACACGAGTGATTGATAATTTGTGGGCGGGAGGTGTGGATGGTTTTGATTCTCAGATACAGTGGGGTAAAAAAGTATTTAGTCAGCCACCAATTGTGCAAGTTCACCCACTTAAAAGATGAGAGAGGTCTCCAATTTTCATCATAGGTATACCTCAACTATGAGAGACAAAATTAGAAAAAAAAAAATCCAGAAAATCACATTAAAGGATTTTTAATGAATTAATTGGTAGATCCCTCGGTAAAATAAGTATTTGGTCAATAACAAAAGTTCATCTCAATACTTTGTTATATACCCTTTGTTGGCAATGACAGAGGTCAAACGTTTTCTGTAAGTTTTCACAAGGTTTCCACACACTGTTGCTGGTATTTTGGCCCATTCCTCCATGCAGATCTCTTCTAGAGCAGTGATGTTTTGGGGCTGTCGCTGGGCAACACAGACTTTCAACTCCCTCTAAAGATTTTCTATGGGGTTGAGATCTGGAGACTGGCTAGGCCACTCCAGGACCTTGAAATGCTTCTTACGAAGCCACTCCTTCGTTGCCTGGGCGGTGTGTTTGGGATCATTGTCATGCTGAAAGACCCAGCCACGTTTCATCTTCAATGCCCTTGCTGGTAGAAGGAGGTTTTCACCCAAAATCTCACGATACATGGCCCCATTCATTCTTTCCTTTACACGGATCAGTCGTCCTGGTCCCTTTGCAGAAAAACAGCCCCAAAGTATGATGTTTCCACCCCTATGCTTCACAGTAGGTATGGTGTTCTTTCTCCTCCAAACATGACAAGTTGAGATTTTACCAAAAAGTTCTATTTTGGTTTCATCTGACCATATGACATTCTTCCAATCCTCTTCTGGATCATCCAAATGCTCTCTAGCAAACTTCAGACGGGCCTGGACATGTACTGGCTTAAGCAGGGGGACACGTCTGGCACTGCAGGATTTGAGTCCCTGGCAGCGTAGTGTGTTACTGATGGTAGCCTTTGTTACTTTGGTCCCAGCTCTCTGCAGGTCATTCACTAGGTCCCCCCGTGTGGTTCTGGGATTTTTGCTCACCGTTCTTGTGATCATTTTGACCCCATGGGGTGAGATCTTGCGTGGAGCCCCAGATCGAGGGAGATTATCGGTAGTCTTGTATGTCTTCCATTTTCTTATAATTGCTTCCACAGTTGATTTCTTCACACCAAGCTGCTTACGTATTGCAGATTCAGTCTTCCCAGCCTGGTGCAGGTCTACAATTTTGTTTCTGGTGTTCTTTAACAGCTCTTTGATCTTGGCCATAGTGAAGTTTGGAGTCTGACTGCTTGAGGTTGTGGACAGGTGTCTTTTATACTGATAACGAGTTCAAACAGGTGCATTAATACAGGTAATGAGTGGAGGACAGAGGAGCCTCTTAAAGAAGAAGTTACAGGTCCGTGAGAGCCAGAAATCTTGCTTGTTTGTAGGTGACCAAATACTTATTTTACCGAGGAATTTACCAATTAATTCATTAAAAATCCTTTAATGTGATTTTCTGGATTTTTTTTTTCTCATTTTGTCTCTCATAGTTGAGGTATACCTATGATGAAAATTGGAGACCTCCCTCATCTTTTAAGTGGGAGAACTTGCACAATTGGTGGCTGACTAAATACTTTTTTGCCCCACTGTATATGATCTAGATGATGAAGTGCGTTGCTGGTGATGTTATTGTTGTTATTGTTATTGTTGCTGTTGCTTGGGGGTGATGTTTCACCTATTTCATCCGTGCTATCCTGTAAATCAACCTGAAAAGGGCATTGGAATAAGAGCTAATTCATCCACGGCCCTGCGCATTTCATTCATTCCAATTAGAGACTGATGTAAATAGGTTAAATCTTCCATCCTGTAATCATAGTCTGTTACCTACTCTTGTACCTTTCACCCCCCTCATCCCCCGATTCAGCACAATCTGACTTTGATTTTTCATTCATGATAGCTTATTACAGTTTGTCACAATACCCAGGATATAGATGAGAAAAAAAGATTACATTACATTTTTTCACAGACGGCCAGGACGGAGGTCATGAAACACTGCATGACCCTGCACAGTGATAACACGGTGGTTAGATGTTGTTGCACCCCGGTTCTCGTCCCACACACACAGTGTTGAAGGGCTCCCTCAGGGGTGTTGTCAAACAGGATCTCTGGAACAGACGGGATGGCAGGATTTGGTGCTTGGTTTAATTCTGCAAAGCGGAGCAAAAAAAAAGAAAAAAAATCAACGTTACTCACAGTAGTTCTGTATGTTCATATGTTTTTTTTCAAATCATGTTGGTGGGTGGTCGAAGGTTTATTTTATATTTATTTATTTAAAAGAACCTCGGTTGACCAAAGTGGTAGATGTACAATTAATCATGACAAATGTTAAAAATAATAAAATACATATTTCAGTTTTTATTCTTAGAGACACCGAATTATCTTCCAAGCAGGAAGATCATTTTAAATTGTTTTTAATACATACCTTCAAACAGTCATCTAGCGTCGGCCATTGGCGTGGTCTTCCTCCTCCCCCACCTCCTCTGCGTCCCACACTCTGGTGCAGCGGTGTCTGTGAATGAATGATGCATGCACAAAATGGTGACGGGGTTTGCGGCATTAAATATCAATACAGGCATGTGGGATCTGTAAGTACATACCGCCAGGCTGATGTTTCACAGATGTGTTTTTACGAGGGCACTTCGGTCTGCTCCAGCCCTCACAAGCCAATGTCGAAAGCGTCGGTTCATATTCTGTAAAATAATAATAATAAGTTTATTCCACAATGGAAAAATCATAATGCAGTTTACACCATTTAAAAACACAAGATCACCACAAGATGGCACCAGTCACCAATACATGCCCCCACGGGGACGTTTACGTCATCACCTCGAGACGTTGCGAGAGGGCAAATGGCGATTCGTCACATCATTTGAAGCCGATGCTATTCCCTGTTTACATATTGGCACGGCATGGTTTGTTTTGAAGCAGGAAAACAATCATAGCAGCTTAATAATAGGATTTTTAAATCTTGGAGGAGCTTACCGGAAGCACGCGCCGTAGCGTGGGTTGGCCTGTCTCTCGGCGGCACTGGTCGTTTGCCCTGGCAGAGAAAATGCTCTCGAGCGGTGTGTCCACGGGCTCTATCCCGGGGATCGGGCCTATGAAGACGGCTGGGTTTTGAGCTGGAGGCCTGGTGTTATTCAGCAGCACTGGATGCCCAACGTCGACCCTGGAGTGCTCCTGGTCCCTTAAGACCACTGGATAGTCTTCGGAACGTCAAATTTCATCTAAAGCATCAAGTAGACTGTCTTGATCATCATCGGATCTCAGCGGAGTGTCCTCTAAATCTGTAAGTGAATTTCTTTTTTTCAACTACCTTTCATGTTTTATAGATGCAATAATGATCTTTACATACCTGAGAGATTTATATTTACATACCTGAGAGAGCTATTACCCCCGGTAGGATACCTTCACAAAAGACGGAACACATGATTTAAAAGCAGTTCTGACCCTGAGACAGATAATGAGATAAATGCTTTATAACATAAAATAATAACGGTTTTATCTGTATAAGACTTCTCAGACCAGCCATAGGAAAAAAAAAACAAAAAACAAAAACAGATAAAACTGTTGATTGAGTAATTAGAAAAATAACATGATTAAAACTTACCAGTGTAGCTCGGTGGAGAATGGATTTCGGCGTGTGTTATAATTTCTAAAAAAATAGTTGTTTTATTTAACAATACAGAGAAAAAAAATTATAAAGTTTTGAAAGTCAAATATCACCTCTCATCTCGACCCCATGTTTGCGGCTCCTTGGACTGTGAAAAAATGGTTTTCAGAATCGGTTCGATCATTCATTCCTTCATACTTATAGATAAAATGAGAGACCCCCTATAGATTATTGAGCAAAGCTTTGTAATGTGAATGGCAGATGCGACTGATGTGTGTGTGTGTGTGTGTGTGTGTGTGTGTGTGTGTGTGTGTGTGTGTGTGTGTGTGGGCGGTCCGCTGGTAAATCTCTCTTGCACGTTGTAAGGAGGTGTTTGCAAAAATGTGCTCAATAAGTACGGAGTCTCTGAAGCGTACAAAATTGTATTGTGATCGGTCATTATGGTCCTGGTCATTATGATCGATGTGCATGTGTGTGAGTGAAAGAATTGGGTGAATGGGTCAGAAGTTGTCATACAAGAGCAACATGGTGACGTGGGGTTTTTTGCTGATGGTGGTCTGATGTCCACAGCGGTGTCTGTGCTTTTTAGAGCATTTTTTAGCACACGTGTGTGTGTGTGTGTGTGTGTGAAAAACATTGTTAACATTCTGTTCTCACGCTATCCCACATATGGACAATCTGTCAAGATTTAATGTCATCATTAAAAACCTAATTACGCATAACCCCATTATGACCCTAACCCTATATGAACAATAGAGCTGTCAATTTCACTCAATTTGATGAGAAGTTCAGAGCATTTTAATTAGGTCATGGAGGGGTCAGGGTCAGGTCAGGTCAAAGGGGGCGGGGCACCTGTCAAAACTAATTAGTGGAGACAATAGGGTGTGTTAAAGTATACCCCTTCTCTCTACTAACTTTTAACATGAAAAATTGGTCATATTCAATTAAAATTAGACATCACCTTTAGCCCAGCAAATAAAAAGTTGGAGTTTAGCTTACGACCTGCTGTGTTGTCAGAGTCCAACGATGATCTTTGGTGAATGCCAGTAGATGGCAAAGGGAAGGGACTGCCCGCAGTCTTTCCTAATTGGTTTAGCGGTCGCTCAGACTCAGCAGCAGGGCGACAGTGGAGCTGGCAGTAGAGTGGGTGGCTGGCCCCCAGGGAAGGTGATGTCTTCTCCTAGGCAACAGGTCCTTCCCTGGACCGCAACTTTGGGATGTCCACCGGCCAACAAGAACCACAGGATTAAAGGAAAAATGGATGTAAAACAGTTCCACCCACAAAATCCTAGTTCTTCTGACGTTGTGGTATGTGGGTGAGCCAGTCTCAAGGAAAAAAGTTCAAAATCACTATCATTCCACTTTAACGGTGAGTTAAGGAAAATCAATAGAAAAAGTTTAGCAGAATAAACACTGGGTCTGAGGAGAGGGAAAAACAAAGGTTTGGAGTTTTACTCCAAGTAAGAGGGGTTGAGGGCAACAAGAAAGGATGATCTCTTCTCAGATACCAGAGAAAAAAAACACACACAGATGAGACAAAAAGGCTTCAGAAGGACAACAGAGAGAACTGAACTGACCGTTAACCGAAAGACAACTGTACAACTGCTGTACAACTGCTTACATCTTAGCATGAAAACCTGACCTGATCGAGAGAAATGGATGTCAGTTTTGGATTCAGCGGTGCAAAATTGTCTTAAATCAGTTGAAAAAACACAGACAACTTACAAAAAAAATATTTTTGTTATGTTGGGTTGTATATATAAGTCAATAAAAAAAAAAACCACACACACAGATGAGACAGAAAGACTTCAGAAGGACAACAGAGAGAACTGAACTGACCTTTAACCGAAAGACAACTGAAAGAACGCTCTAAACTACTAGGGCATTTCCCTCTTTTAAATGAGAGCAATTCTTTGGTCATAATATACGACTGGCAGGAGGAAGAACCAGTTATTGGCTATTGTGGCTTTCTAATTGGACTATGGTCCAATAAGAAAGCAGTCCTTTGTCTGGAACCGACTGATAGAATGAAAGGGGGCATTGTTCAAAAGAGAGGGGCTGGTGATTGGCTGGTACCAGTCAGATGACTGGCACAAGTTTTAGAAGAAAGACACATATTAACTGTGAAATTCACATTGTTGACTTATATATATAACACAACATAACAAAAATAATTTTTTTGTAAGTTGTCTGTGTTTTTTCAACTGATTTAAGACAATTTTGCACCACTGAATCCAAAACTGACATCCATTTCTCTCGATCAGGTCAGGTTTTCATGCTAAATTGTAAGCAATTGTACAGCAGTTGTACAGTTGTACTGTAAATTGAATAGTAGACACTGATAAATGAGAGCAATTCTTTGGTCATAATATATGACTGGCAGCAGGAAGAACCATTTATCGGCTATTGTGGCTTTCTTATTGGACTATGGTCCAATAAGAAAGCAGTCCTTTGTCTGGAACCGACTGATAGAATGAAAGGGGGCATTGTTCAAAAGAGAGGGGCTGGTGATTGGCTGGTACCAGTCAGATGACTGGCACAAGTTTTAGAAGAAAGACACATATTAACTGTGAAATTCACATTATTGACTTATATATATAACACAACATAACAAAAATAATTTTTTTGTAAGTTGTCTGTGTTTTTTCAACTGATTTAAGACAATTTTGCACCACTGAATCCAAGACTGACATCCATTTCTCTCGATCAGGTCAGGTTTTCATGCTAAGTTGTAAGCAGTTGTACAGCAGTTGTACAGTTGTACTGTAAATTGAATAGTAGACACTGATAAAGGTAAGTACATGTAAATTGAATATTATATCATCATTGTTCAAAATTCAGAGAATTTCAAGAAATAAAAAAGACTTTTGCATCATATCAAGCGAAAATACCCGTACATGTAAACAAAAACGTTAAAAAACATGTGGCTGTAATTCAAAAAGTTGACCTGATTGAGCAAAACCAATGTGATTTTTGGATTCAGCATATAAAAATTGTCCTAAATCAGCTAAAAAAAACTTAGACAATAAATTTGGTGTTGACCAGTGTTAACTTTAACGATTCATGTTAACTTTGTTAACTCATGTTAACGATTCATGTTAACGATTCTGTTAACTTTAATGATTCATGACTAACCTTCATGACTCCTTCCAGTGAGCATGCACTTTTATAACTTGTTTAAATATTTTCAGACATGCAATACATTTAAAATTAATAATTAATGAAACATCTTAAACCATCAGTGTTCATCACAGGGGCGGTCATCTTCAACAGTGTTCTGAGCAGTATTTCCTGGAAAAATATCAAAGTCACACAGTCCAATTTTGATGTTGGTTTGTATCAAAAGGCTCTTCGCACATAAAACTGTCTGAGGGTAAGTGTTATTAGTGGATTTATGATAACAGTCCAGGCATCTTCCTGGCACAAAGCAGATTCTGGGGTCTTAAGTAAAGCAAGGAATGTGGCACTTCAGTGCTTTATTTAGGAAACAGGGTGAGTTGGAGGTCTCCTATTCACAGAAACTGTTCATGTAGATTGGAACTCAGATGTAATGTTATAGCTCCCCCTTCTGTATCAATGGTGAGCTTCGATCAACTTTGGTAGACATCCTTGGCAGCTGATTCCAATTGGTAACTCTTGATCCAACTACTGGGCTAATGGTTTTGAGGTCCATAAGTACTGAGCTAGTAAACAGTATCTATTCCTGAGTATAGATCTTTGGTTTTGGTTTACCCTAAAGCAGCTACTAAAATTGTTCAAAAATAGTTTGAATGTGCACCAAAATCAAAATAGATTGCAAAGTATGTATATATACAGTGGGGTAAAAAAGTATTTAGTCAGCCACCAATTGTGCAAGTTCTCCCACTTAAAAGATGAGAGAGGTCTCCAATTTTCATCATAGGTATGCTTCAACTATGAGAGACAAAATGAGAAAAAAAAAATCCAGAAAATCACATTGAAGGATTTTTAATGAATTATTTGGTAAATTCCTTGGTAAAATAAGTATTTGGTCAATAACAAAAGTTCATCTCAATACTTTGTTATATACACTTTGTTGGTAATGACAGAGGTCAAACGTTTTCTGTAAGTTTTCACAAGGTTTTCATACACTGTTGCTGGTATTTTGGCCCATTCCTCCATGCAGATCTCCTCTAGAGCAGTGATGTTTTGGGGCTGTCGCTGGGCGACACAGATTTTCAACTTCCTCTAAAGATTTTCTATGGGGTTGAGATCTGGAGACAGGCTAGGCCACTCCAGGACCTTGAAATGCTTCTTACGAAGCCACTCCTTTGTTGCCCGGGCGGTGTGATTGGGATCATTGTCATGCTGAAAGACCCAGCCACGTTTCATCTTTAATGCCCTTGCTGGTGGAAGGAGGTTTTCACTCAAAATCTCATGATACATGGCCCCATTCATTCTTTCCTTTACACGGATCAGTCATCCTGGTCCCTTTGCAGAAAAACAGCCCCAAAGTATGATGTTTTCACTCCCATGCTTCACAGTAGGTATGGTGTTATTTCTCCTCCAAACACGACAAGTTGAGTTTTTACCAAAAAGTTCTATTTTGGTTTCATCTGACCATATGACATTCTTCCAATCCTCTTCTGGATCATCCAAATGCTCTCTAGCAAACTTCAGATGGGCCTGAACATGTACTGGCTTAAGCACGGGGACACATCTGGCACTGCAGGATTTGAGTCCCTGGCGGTGTAGTGTGTTTCTGATGTAGCCTTTGTTACTTTGGTCCCAGCTCTCTGCAGGTCATTCACTAGGTCCCCCCATGTGGTTCTGGGATTTTTGTTCATCGTTCTTGTGATAATTTTGACCCCACGGGGTGAGATCTTGCGTGGAGCCCCAGATCGAGGGAGATTGTCAATGGTCTTGTATGTTTTCCATTTTCTAATAATTGCTCCCACAGTTGATTTCTTCACACCAAGCTGCTTACCTATTGCAGATTCAGTCTTCCCAGTTTGGTGCAGGTCTACAATTTTGTTTCTGGTGTCCTTTGACAGCTCTTTGGTCTTGGCCATAGTGGAGTTTGGAGTCTGACTGTTTGAGGTTGTGGACAGGTGTCTTTTATACTGATAACGAGTTCAAACAGGTGCCATTAATACAGGTAACGAGTGGAGGACAGAGGAGCCTCTTAAAGAAGAAGTTACAGGTCTGTGAGAGCCAGAAATCTTGCTTGTTTTTAGGTGACCAAATACTTATTTTACTGAGGAATTTACCAAATAATTCATTAAAAATCCTTCAATGTGATTTTCTGGATTTTTTTTTTCTCATTTTGTCTCTCATAGTTGAGGTATACCTATGATGAAAATTGGAGACCTCTCTCATCTTTTAAGTGGGAGAACTTGCACAATTGGTGGCTGACTAAATACTTTTTTGCCCCACTGTATATATATATATATATATATATATATATATATATATATACTGTATATGTTTGTATATAAGCATGCATATAAACTCAAAAATTCTAGGAGTAAGGATCAAAAAGAAAGGTACAAAAAAAAACCCATTAGTGCTTATATTTGAGGTAGAGGTTTAGGCTAAGCAATGTTGAGGTAACTCGAGGAGATTCAAATGGGGTCCATTTAGCAGACCTGCTTATGGTTCCACCTCTACAACTTTAATGGGTAGTTCGTCTAGACCAAGAATCTCATTCTCAGGAAATAGGTCGTCAACATTGGGACTCGGGTCTAGGTCTTGGTGTCTAAAACTGCGCCTCATGCTAGTAGTCAAACAGTTGAGTTGGTCTTGTAGGGCTCTAGTTCGCCAGAGGTAGATGCTGGCTCCAGCAAATGTCAGGAGGTGCCCGAAAATAACCATGCACATGAGCACTGCATCTGGTATAGACCAGGAGTGCGAAATGGGATGGCGTAGTGGGTTAGGGTTTGGCTCAAGGATGTGGAGCTCATTCTCTATTGGAGCCAAGTCAACAACTTGAGGACCTTCAAAGGTGACTTTATTCACAATCTCAGAGCTGAGTTGAAGCACTCACTGAGAAGAAAATGGACACATCGACACTGCCTTTGTTTTGGTCAATACTGAGGTGATACAAGGCCAAATCGCCAACATGGAAGAGTGAGCCTTTAGGCACTTGGACCCAGAAAGTGTTGGGAGGAAGTGTGATCTGGGAAAACGTGTCGTGCTGATCATAGGTGACGGTAGCAGATTGCATTGGAGTGTTAACAAGCTATCAGTTTCAGATGACGTGGGCCTGAGTGGTGGTCACTTGAAATTGTGGGGTGTGAACAGTTGGACAAGTGATGTCCTGAGAGGATGCTTGGATCCCACAGATGCCCCCGGTGCTGTCCTTAAGAAAAGGTTTACTAGGGCACAGATAGTGGACATCCCTGGTGAGAGTGCACATATGCAGGTTTGGGACTAAATAAAGGCCAGGGCTGCTGTCATGGTACACCACCACTGAATGAGGTTTTTACCTTGACATGAGTGTTCTGTTTCCAAATCCTAACATTGACAACCTTCTTCAACCAGTAGATACTGCCGTAAGTTATCATCGGTAGATTGACAACGAAAGCCATCTGGTGCTTCTCAGGATCAATGTAGATGGGGATTGCATTGCCCAAGGTAAAAGCTAAATGGGCTTGGAGCAGCATTATAGTTCTCTGAGTGGCGGTAGCAAGCAAGTCTGTGACCACTGACATAGGGACAAGGTAGGGTGGAATCCTGCCCATTGCCAAAGCATCAGCGGAAGAGCTAATGTCCCTAATTATGTATGACAGTAACATTGAGTTTTTGTGAGCTTTGATGTGATTGCGATGGACCCATTTGGAGATGGGGTCCTGGCGACCTTTGCATATCTTGATTTGGTACATGACTGGTGAGAGTTTATCTGTGATTGTGATTGGACCCGTCCACCTTGGAAGGAATTTTCAAGCGAGTTTCCCTGCCCGTGAGTTGGTCTGTCCTGTTTGAGGGATGAAGGAGTAGTAGAAAACTTTGTCTCCAACTTGGAATTCGTCATGAAAGGCTTTCTGGTCATAGTACGCTTTGCGTCCTTCAGTCGATCAATTCAAAGATTTTTGGGCAAATGCAAAAGTCTGTAGGAGATGTTTGGTCAAGCCAGTCATGTATTCGCGGGTAGTGTGGGCTGTGGCAACACTGGCGTCCACAGGTTGGTAGAGCCAATGCAGGGGCAAGGTTATTTGCCGGCCTGTCATCATTTCGAAAGGCAAGACCCCAGTAGCTTCATGGGGTGTGGCTCGCATGGCCATCAAGATCAGGGGTAGTTTTACATCCCAGTCTTTTTGGTGTGATAAAATATACTTCTTCAGTATGTTGATCACAGTTCGGTGGGCTCTTTCAACCTGTCCAGAGGATTGTGGGTGGTGGCTAATATTGAAGCTAGCTTTAACTCCCAAGGTTTTCCACAGCCGTTGCATGACTTCAGCTGTGAAATGGGTGTTGTGGTAAGAATTGATTCGTCTTGGCAAACCAAATCTCAAGAACACATGGCTCATCAACAAATAGGCCGTGGTTTCCGCCGTGTCATTAGGAGCAGGCAAACACTCGACCCATTTTGTGAAGGCACATGTGACCGTGAGGAAGTATTTGTAACCTCTGGCTGACCGTAGAAGGAGACATACCCAGTCGATTTGGATGTAAGACCATGGGAATGAGATGCCTTTTTTCTGTAGGGGTGCTCGGTGAATTGGGTTGGTTGATTGAAACTGGAAGCAGACAAGACATCCCTTGATGTTGTCCGCTACATCCCTTTGCATGTATGGCCAATATGCCACTTGATTGAGAGTCTTGTACCTTGCTTTGACGCCTTTGTGTCCTGCAGCTGGGAGATCGTGGGCATGAACAATCATCACCCCCCTCTGGTTGCGTGGGATCACAAGCGCAGGCGCAAGGAGTTCATCGGAAACATGAACCAGAATGCCATTGCGCAGCTGCAGGGAAGATCATGCGGCATAAAGCAGCTTCAATCCCACAATGTCAGCGAGATCTCAGTCGGATGGTGCATGGAGTATAGGATCCAAGAGATATTGTATCATTTTATGGATTGCAGGGTCAAGAGCCTGAAGAGAGATAAGGTCAGCGTCAGAGAAAGCAGGGTAAATTGCCAGAGAACCTGTGGGCTGTGGCAGGTCCTGAGCCTTGTTTACCTGGGCCCTGGTGACCGCACAAACTGTAAGGGTGGGTGGGTGGGACTCTGCAGTAGGCACCAGAGTAAGATCAAAGGACCAGGGAGTACTGTGTATGGCTCCTTGTTTCTCAAGTGAGTCCACAAGGGCGTTCCCTTCTTTGTCCTGGCCTGGTGTACGCGAGTGACCTATGACCTTTTCCAGTACACCTGGAAGTTGTTGGAGGTGACCAAGTGATCACATGCCCTGAAAAGGCCTTGATGTTTAACTGGTTTGCGGTTGGAGGTTACCAGATGACACGTGAAACTGAGACATGCGTAGTTAGCATCAGTGCAGATGACCAATGTGCAAATGCCATGGTCTACAGCAAGTTGCAGTGTAATGAGCACACCTGCAATTTCTGCATGTTGTGATGATTGGGACCCCAGTTGAAAGTTGCGGGGTTCGCAAAGCTGGTTGTTTAACCATGCCACCCTCACTCCGGCACAAATGTGGGATTCGTGGTGGAAAGAACAACCATCAACATAAGTGGTAACCATATCTTGACAGATGTTCTGGTCAAAGTAGTGATGGTTGGGGTCTTCACTGACTGTAGGTGGCTCTGCACAAATGAATGGTCCTGGAGTGTCCACAGAGCACCGTTGGCAGGCTGCCAAGTCCATACCGAGAGGGCTCCTTAATTTCTGTGCGTAATGGACCTCAACATCAAAGCTTTGTAGAGCAATCAACCAGGAAGCTATTCTGGCATTCGTCACAACACATTCTCTGATGTGTTGACTATTAAGAAAAAACACTGGTTGGTGGTGAGTCTCCACCGTAATTCTCTGGCTACCCACATAATTGGAGAAATGTTTGATTGCCCATACGGTAGCCAGAAGAGCTTTTTTGCAGTCTGAGTATTTAGATTCCGGACCAAAAAGGGGTTTGCTGGCATAAGCCCTGACTCGTTTGTCATGATCATAGATTTGGTATAATCCAGCACTTATGCAGTTAGCAGAGAACCTCACTTGTAGGAAAAATGGCTGGTCACAGTTGGGATAGGCCAGACAGGATGCTATGCATAACTTTTGCTTTAAAGCTAGCATAGCCTGTTCTTGAGCCTCAGAACAAATCAAAGGGGTGTCCTTTTGTAGGAGGTCTTTCAGGGTTTTTGCCAAGTCTGCATAATTCTCAATGAACTGGTGTGAGTAGTTGCATACCCCTAGAAAGCTCCGGCTTTCGGAGCTGTTAGAAGGGATCTTGATGTTTAAAACACCTTGGATTTGCGACATTTGCGGTAAGACCCCATTGGATCCCACCAACAGACCAACATAGTTGACTCTGGTGTTGCACCATTGGCACTTGGAAAGAGAAATTTTGGCTCCTGCTTGTGTGAGCTGGCCAGGACATGATTGATTTTGGTCAGGTGGGCGTCCAGAGTTGGACTCCGCTTGAGAATGTCGTCGACATAGATGAGATTGCCTCTGTCTCTGGCGTCTAGGCATGCCTTATTCAAGAAGATGTTGAACTCTGCAGGAGAGTTAGCGTACCTGAATGGACATCGGGAGAATGTGTATTGATGATTCACAAACATGAAGGCCAGTTTGTGTTGGTCTTCAGCTTGGACAGGAATAATCCAGTAACCAGAAGCAATGTCCAGCATCGAGAAGTATTTGGCGTCTTTGACTCTAGGAAGTTCTTGCTCCAGTTGAGTCATAGGCCACCTAGAAAGTGAAACTTGAGTGTTTAGTTTCCTGTAGTCAATGGTGAGCCGCCACTTACCATTGGGCTTAAGGACTGGCCACAAGGGGGTGGAGTAGGTACTGTTGGCCTGATTATGCCGTGGTCCAGTAAGTCGTTGATTATTTCCTGTATTGGGCCATAAGAGGCCAAGGGAATCTTATACTTCCTGATGTAGGTGGGAGGAGCGTCAAGTCACGTAGGAATGCATACAGAGTGGACTGTGGTTAGCCCACAGTCCAAGGAGTCTGTGGAGAATGATGGCTCGTACTTAAGAAGAACCTGGCAAAGTTTTATGTCATTCTTCGTTGGAGGTTAAAGCATCAGTGTCAGCTACCACCTGTGTAGTCTCTTCGTCAATGGTAGTGAACGGTAGTGAATGGTAGTGGCTTTGGCAAAGCATCACTGGGATTGTCAGGGGTTTGCTGATTGGTTTAGTTCAATAGCCTGGACAAGCATTTGGTCATCTTTGGTCAAGTCAATCCATCCCACTAACTCATTGTCAGGGGTTGACATTGACACAAGGGTGATGGCTTTAGAAGACTTAACATATATGACCACAGGGTCAAGACAGCAGGCCCAAAAAGAAGCAGGGAGGCCACCTAACACTGGAACGATCAGTTCAAAACTGTGGAAATCAGTGGTGATAAGCCCACCAAGGGACGTGGCCTTGGGAAGGACAATAGTCTCAGCAGTGGGATTGTTTACCGGCAACATGGTGGTTTGAGATCTTAGGCTTAGAAGGGGCATGGCCCCTAGAGTTAAGCCCAAGTTGCCAAACAAAGGAGCCAGTTCAAAAAATGCTTGAGGATGCATAAGTTTTTGTCCGGTCTGAATGCGTAGTTGGACCGGGCAGCACGTGAAATTAGCAGGTATGACACAGTGTTGAGTCTTCAGTACCTGACAGGCTTCAGGGATGGTCTGGCCTGACTTTAGGGCATCTACATCTGGTTTAGAGTGAGCATCTCGGACTCGAGTGAGAGACCATAAGGCATTATTTATGGTATCAACCTGAGCTCCAAGTCTCACAAGAAGGTCACTGCCAATGGAGACTGCATGTGGCAGGTCAGGAACTACCAAGAAAGGGTGAGTTAGCAGTTTGTGGTTCCACTGAAGGTGGAGGGTGCAGATGCCTGTCATGAGAAGTGTTTTGTTTGATTTGGCCCCAGCAGGGAAACGGAAAGACTTGCTAGTTACCATGAGGTCAGGGTATTTCTTGTGTGGAGAATCAAAAAGTTCCTGGCTGATGGCAGATTTATCAGCCCAGAGAGATATTCCCACGTCTTCTACGTGGGAGCTTTGGACAAGTAGGCCTTTGACTCCTTGGGGGCTGTAGTTGTCATTGGTCACTCCTGGCTTTAGGTTGTACGTGAATGAACCATGTTCATTCAAGGTTGGGTTGTCAGGTGGGGTGACATAGGATGGGGTACGTTTTTCTACCTGGTCCTCCATGTCCCCTTTGGTCAAACCTGGTTGGGTCAACAGTGCAAGTGGAGTGACTCTCGGAATGTCCAAGGTTTCAAGAGTATAGCACTGTGATTTGGTTGCCTCTGATAGAGTGGTTGGGTGAGGCTGCCACACTTGAGCCCATAGTTTAAGATTCTTGAAATGTATCAGAGGCTCAAAGCGATTAAGCAGGTCATTGCCTATCAGCAATGGAATTGAGTTTAGATTGGACATGTAGACCGGATGGATCAAGGTCATGGGTCCAGTGGAGATCTTTACCAATGGCATTTGTGACAGACTCATGTTGGAGGGTACATAAGGTAGAACAGCTAAGGAACAAGGTTGTAGTTTTAAGTCTTTGTGCATGCGGCTAGCAGCAACATGTAGGTGGTCAAAAAGGTCCTGCGACATTAGAGTGATGTCCACAGTGGAATCCAGTAGAGTTTCATGTGTCATAATGTCTTCCAAGGTCAATAAAAGAAATAAATTATGTGCCACCCCTCTCTTGGTCAAGTCACACAGAAATTGTTGGACCGGTGGTTCGATGTAGATAAAGGATCCATCTGTTTCGGGGGAGTGAAATTTTTCTGGTAGCTGGACTACCAGAAAGGGACTGGACAGCATTGAGTTCTCAGGCCCTTTTGGAGCCTCAGGTGGAGGATGCTCTATTGTGTTCACTGTATCTCCCACTGATGCAGTAGGGAGCATCAGTGGGAGATACAAGGAGGGAGCAAACCCAACCTCATGGTTGGGTTTTGGCAGCCTTGAAGGATCGTTTTGGGTTGTCACTATAGTTATGGTTAGGACATCTGGCTTCTTGTCCTCCTTCTTGTTCTTTATTTTGTCTAGTAGATGTTTGAGAGCTTCCATGTCTTCTTGACTGAAAGTGGGTGTTTCTTTCTTTTCCCAGTTTCTTGAGCCAAACTTACCAGAGGGAGGTCTTGTTTCTCTTCCTGAGTTTCTATGGCAGTACGGCGGAGGTGACCATTTACCACGGTTATGCGAGTCGCGAAATCGATATCTGTCATCCCAAGTATCAGTACCGTATTCTCGTGACCTACCTGGTGGGCTTGGCCTCCGACAGTAGTCAGGCTTTGGTGACATTGATTTTGAACTGGGTGTAGAAGATTTGGTCAGGTTCTGACCCGAATTAGCTTGGCTGGAGAACTGTTGCGGTTTTACATGTGACCGTGGTTGCAGGGACAGGGGCTGGCCTCAGGGCGCCCTCTAGGTCCAGAGTGTCAGAGGTGGTGTTGACATCTAGCACTGTAGTAGGCTCAGTGTGCTTATGGTTGCTTTGTCACTGTTTTTGGAACACATAATGTGCAAAATCTCTGCTGTTTTTTGAGCTTGACCTTGGGTTAGCCGTGACTCCAAGGTGGTGGCTTACAGTGAGATGGAGATTCTGAATGAAGAGAGCCTTAAAACTGTGGTCTTCTTCCATCCCTGGCTTGTTTTTTGAGATCCAAAATATGTGACAAGGAGTTGCTGGTAGTAGGCCTGTGGGGGCTCTGAGTGACCTTGTTTCACAGCTAGGGCTGTTGCTAGCCCTGACTGTAGGCAGTCTTTAGAGAATTCCTTTTTGATGGCTTCGTAGAGTCTCCTGTGGTTCATCTTGATGTCCAATGACTGTCTGTCTATCAATTTCGACCCCGACCTGTTAGATGTTAGCTTAATCAAATAGATGCAATTGTCGACCATAGCGTTAGGGTATTTATGCAAGTAGTAGTCAATGTCTTGTAAATAAGCCCTGGTATCAGGTGACCCACTGGTTAAGGGGTCAGATTTGGTGATGTTGCAAGCGATCTTATCGAGGTCTCTATAGGATGGGATTCACAGCCATCTTCTGCGTTGTTGTTCGGGTTCGCCGAACGGGTCGGGCCAGCACGTGCCCTGGGAGTCCCTGTCCAATGAGAGGATGCCTTGCTTTGTCGGCGGAACCGGCCTGTTAGCGGCTCCTTGTCTGAGTTCTCTTTGTTTATGGTATTCTTCTAGCTCTTCTTTGACGTCCTGAAGGCCTTCTTGTGCTTCTTGTTGGAGCAGTTGACATTTCTTGTAGTCACATTCTGTGTCGTCTAGTTTACCTTCAACTCTTCTGAGTTTGTTCTTGGTGTCCTGAAGGGCGGTTCCTAATTCCTCATTTTCTCGCTGAACCGAAATATTGTCACCCTCCAGTTGTTGCTTCTCTTGCTTTACCTGTTCCAAATCTCGTAATGCGTTATCAAGTTCAGCTTGGGTATCTTCATGTTCTCTGAGAGCTTGTTCTCGTGTGTTCATTAGTGATTTGTTATCTTCCTGGAGAGAGAAGATTGATTGCTGTTTCACCAGTTCTTTTTCAGCATATAATGCTTTAGATTTGGCTACTCTAAACCTCACAACTAATGCTAGTGCAAACTTCCCTAACACACTGGGAAGTTCCTTTGCTTTTGGTGGGTTATTAGTGCATTCATCCAAAAGTTTTTTTTAGTGATTTGCTTCAAATCTTTGGGGGGCATTTCCGTAACATGTTGGGAAGCCAGTTATAAGGTCAAAAGGCAATCCTTCCAATGTTGCTTGAAGGTCATCCAGTTGGGTAAGTGGATCTGACATGTTTTACCATTTGTTTAACAGATAGCTTGAAATCAATTTGTTGATTGTAGCTAAAGATCTTAGTCAAGAGTTAACCTTGAGTATTATTTTATAGTGATGATAGTTATAAGGTCCTTTTCAGAACTTGTTCCAATGTACAGACTTGTAAGAAGGGAGGTGGAATTTGGGAATTATTATAGAAATTGGGAGATGTGTTAATTTTTTTTATGGAAACTGTATCTTGGTTTGTCGCTTAAAATTTGTTTGTTGACTTCTTGATTTAGATTTTCAAAGTCTAGTATTGCAATTATCATCAATAAGAAACTTTTGATTTTGTTGAGTGGCACTTTAAAGTGATGATTTTATTTACAATAAATAAATAAATAAATAAAATTATTAAATGGTTTAGAGATTTTTTTTGTTAAGTTTTTTGCTTTCTTTAAAGTGAATATTGATTTTTCTTTTTATTGTTAAAACCCATTCTCATTTAAAGCTTTTTAAAGGTTTAATATTTACAGATTAGGAAACAAGTGAATTGTTTTTGTGTATTGTCACCAAGACTTTCTTAGGATTAAAGTTAATGGTGATTTGATTGATTGTTGTCTATATATTTTTTTTCTTTACAGACTAATCAATGATTTCACCTTTTGACTTTCTCATTTTAAATCCTGGTGAGAAATAGATAGTTGGTTAACGTTTTCCTTTTCCTGTGGAGAAAAACATGAACCACGAATAACACAATGACTTTAAATAACACCTAAAGCCAGCCTCAAGTGTTAATTACTGAATGTGGTTTTATAATGTTGGAAAATTTGGGTAAATGTTCAGTGAATCACTAAATTCTTTGCCAGCATGCACAGTGTTAACATTACTTTTTTTTTTTTTTAATTTAAGTTTTTGTAAAGGGTATACAGGTCGTTACGGCAATGCATTGTTTACATTTTCATCACATGTTCCCTTATTTTCTGATATCTGACAACATTGGAAGAATAATTATTACAACACCCCATTTTTTTTAAAGTGAAAGAAAAAGTGAAATTAAAGATAATAAAATAAAAAACAAACAAACAAACAAACCAGCAAAAAACAAACAAAAAGAAAAAGTAAGTAAATAAATGTAAAAGAGCATCTGAGTAGAGTTGGAACAAAGAGCGGAACCATTATTGAAATGGTATTTGTCAAAGATTAGATCTAATGGAAGACACATATGCGATCCAGGGTTGCCAAAAGTTCATGAACCCATCCATGTCCTGTCTCAGTGCGAATGTCAACTTTTCCATCGAGTAAATGTCTTGGATCACGTTAATCCAATCTTCAGGTGTAGGACAGTCCTTCAACATCCATTTTTTAGTTAGAGCTTTTTTGCTTGCCAATATTAAAACATTGAATAAGTATTTTTCTCCTCGTCTTTCCAGTGAGTCCGGTAGTAAACCCAAATACAAAGTTACAAAAGAAAAGGGAACTGTTATTTTAAATATTTTCCCCAATATTGTCTGTACATTGGTCCAATATTGGTGGATAACTGGGCATGACCAAAACACATGAAAATGATTTGCAGTCTTTTCACCACACAGGCGCCAACAGTTCAATCCCTTATGGGTAAGTTTGTTTTGTGCAGGTGTTCTGAAAAAATCTTACCAAGTTTTTCCATCCAAATTCTCTCCACTGCAGGGATGAGGTACTTTTCCATTGCTGTTTATTTAGCTTTTCCCATATTTCCAGTTGTAAAGTGAAATTCCCCTCTTTTTCCCATCTCTCTTTTATATATATGATGTGTTGTCTCCTTTTAAGTCTTGAAGACCTTGGTATATTTTAGAAATGTATCTGATCCCTGGGATCCCTTTATATGCCATTAAGAAGACCTTCAGAACACCTGACTGGGCCCTTTCCAAATCCTCCTTTTTAAGTATATTGTTTATGTGGTGTCTAAGCTGGAAGAACCTGTAAAGGTCTTGATTTATTAGACCTTGTTTGTTCAAATCTTCAAAACTTCTTAAAATTTGCCCTTTAAAAAAATCATAATATTTTATCAGCCCTTTCTCCTTCCACTTTTTAAATCTGGTGTCTGTTTTATTAGGAGTAAAGTCTTGATCATAGGCAATCCATTGCAGAAGTCGATAGAGCTCTTTAGTTTGATTCTCTCTGACTATCTTAAACCAAATTTTTAGCGGGGTCTCTATCCACGGGTTAGTGTTATTCAAAAGCTTAGGTAAGGCATTGTTCCCTATTATCGCCTGTAGGGGGATGTCACTTGTTATTTGGCATTCGATCTCCTTCCATTGTGCAGTGTAGACTGGGTTACATATCTCTACTAAAGTTTTAATTTGTGCGGCTTTAAAGTAGTCCCTGATATTTGGCAGCGCGAGCCCACCTTTGTCTTTGTTTAGCTGTAAGGTTCTATATCTGATTCTAGGTCTCTTGCCCTGCCATATTAATCTTGAGATCCTTCTGTCCAGCTCCTGCCATGTTTTTTTGGGAGGTTCTACCAGTATTGTTTGGAAAAGGTATAGAAGACGTGGAAGTATATTCATTTTGACTGCTTCAATTCTTTGTGCAGTACCCAAGAATGGTATCATATTCCATCTTGCTAGGTCAGATTTTATTTTTGTCACCAGTGGATCATAGTTTAGTGATATAATTTTGTTGAGTTGTTTCGGGATATTGACCCCCAGATATTTCATAGATTCCGACTCCCAGTTAGTTTTGAGTTTGCTTAGTGAATAATGATTTGGGTCATAGTTGAATGTTAAAATTTGGGTTTTGTGCATGTTTAATTTGTACCCCGATAAATCTCCATACTCTGAAAAAACTGAGGTTAGTTCTGGTAAAGAAGTGTCCGGCTGCCCTAGGTATATTAAAATGTCATCAGCAAAGAGTGCTATTTTATGTTCCTTCTGACCAAGTGTAAAACCTTGAATTTTCTGATTTTGCCTTATCCATTGGCTCAGAGGTTCTATGAAGACTGCAAAGAGCAGTGGAGACAGGGGGCAGCCCTGACGACATCCTCTTTCCAGTTCAAAAGATGATGATAAATTACCGTTAATCCTTATTTTAGCTGTTGGTTTTTATATAATGCCTGTATAGTTCTAATGAAGTTGTTATGAAAATTGAATCTGGATAAGATTCTATATAGAAAAGACCAGTCAACCGAATTGAATGCTTTTTCAGCATCTAATCCCAATATGACTGCATTTAAGTTATATTTTTTTATATGATGAATTATGTGTAAATTATGTGTAAAGTGCGTCTAATGTTGTCTTGTGTCTGTCTTTGTCTTATAAAACCTGTTTGGTCTAAATGAATTAGGCCTGTCAGTATATTTTCTAACCTTTTGGCAAGGATAATGGAAAAAGCTTATAGTCCTGATTTAATACACTGATTGGTCTGTAGTTGGAGCACTCTAGTTTATCCTTTTCAGGTTTAGGTATAACTGCAATGACCCCTTCTCTCCAGGAGGGGGGGATTTCCCCTGTGTGGAGGACATAATTAAATGTTTTCAGGAGGAGAGGAGATAGTTGCTGTTTAAAGGTTTTGTACCACTCTGCTGTATAGCCATCTGCTCCTGGGGATTTGTTAGCTTTAAGTTTCATAATTGCTTTTTCCAATTCTTTAGGTTGTATTTCTGACAGTAGTGTTTTATTTTGTGACTCCGTAAGTTGGGGAAGGTTTAATGTGTTTAGGAATGCCTCAGATGCGTTTTTATGTTTTTTGTGGGAGTATAAGTTCTTATAGTAATTCTCGAAGCTTTTAAGAATATCCTGAATTCTGAATTTTATTTCCTTTGATACTGGGTCTCTGATTTTGTAGATTGCTCTTTCTGTTTGTTGTTTCCTCAATTTATAGGCTAGCAATTTTGCTGATTTACTGCCTGCTTCATAGTATTTTTGTTTCAAAAATGTAAGTTTCTTCTGGATTTCTATTGTGTAGATCTCATTTATTTGGTTTTTAATTTCCTTAATCTTGAGCGAGTCAGTAGAATGAGTGTTGCCTTTGTGTTCTTTTTCTAGGTTCTTAAGTTCTGACTCTAATGTGGTTAGTTTTTCTTGTCTTAGTTTCTTTTGGGTTGCCAGTTTTGCAATAATCTTTCCTCTTATTACAGCTTTGCATGCATCCCACAGTATTAAAGGGGATACTTCTCCATTATCGTTTTCTTCCAAATATCTGAGAATATCTGATTCCAATTCATCTTTCAATGGTCCTTTCAGAACATTTGAATTTAACCTCCAAGAAAATGTATTATTTGTGTATTTTTGGATATTTAAGTCCATGTAGATCGGACTGTGGTCAGAGAGATCCATCAGTCCTATTTTTACATGTTTCTACTCTTCCAATGTCTCTATTAAACATTAAAAAATAGTCAATCCTTGAGTAAGATGAATGTGGAGTTGAGTAAAATGTATAGTCTTTTACACTGGGGTTGAGTTCCCTCCACACATCACAGATTCCCATTTCTTTTAGTAGCATCCGAGTCTTCCTGCTTTGGGTGTTATTTTGATGTGGAGAATTACCAGAAGCATCCCAGTATGGATTCAGTCTAAGATTGAAGTCCCCACCACATATCATCATTATCATTAGGTCAAATACATTTTTATAAAATTTCCAGTTAGCCCCTGGGGGAGCATACACATTCAGCAGGGTGATATCTTCTCCCTCTAGCCGCCCAGTTACCAAACTGTATCTCCCTTCTTTATCTTTGTGTTTTGATTTTTTTTCAAATATAATTTTGGTTGATATCAATGTCGCTACTCCCCTCCTCCTCCCTGACTTATATGAAGATGAAGAGATCATTTTAAACCCTTGTCTACTGAGTTTAGTGTGCTCCACGTCTGTTAGGTGGGTTTCTTGTAAAAATATTATTCCTGCTTTGTCTTTTTTCATTTTGCCTAGAATCTTGGATCTTTTAACTGGATTCAGGATTCCTTTTACATTATATGAAATTATTTTGGTTACACCCCGTTTCTCCATTGTGTTGTTTTGTTTAGTATAACAGTGTGGTGGCCCTCTTTTGTGCTACTCAGAAACTGAAAGAACATTAAGAACAAGAAAAACATTAAGAACATAGTGTATAAAACTTTAAAACAAAAAACTGTCAAAAGAACTTCCTGAGCTGGGGTCTTTTTAAAGACCCTGGAAGAGCCTTGATGGAGTGAAGGCTCTGAGGGAAATTCCTCAAACTCTGCTACGTGTTGAGGGCCCTCTCTTACCCCTGTAAGTTGTCCCATGCTTTTAACGCGAGTTTCAGAACCCAAGCCGAACTTGTAATGATTTTTTTTTCCCCTTTATGCCTATACCCTGTGAAATTGTGTGCACCCTCCCACCCCCATCACAGCAAACATTCACGCAAAAACAGTATTTGTTAGTGTGGGGAGAACATGTGGATTATTGTCACATTTCTATTTTAACGTTTTGTTTTTTTTTTATTAAAAAGACTTATTTGTTTCAAATATTATGACTGTTCCATGAAATGTTTTACCACATGCTGAATACGCATCTCCTTTAATGTTTGTTACCTTGTAGGAGGGGGGTTGGATGTGCAGATTGACTCAAAAAAAAAAAAAAGGTCACTATTCCAACCTGAAAACAGACAGTTTATCCGCGACGCTCTGGCGCTGGGTTTCCCGCTGCTGGCCTGTGGATTTTGAAGGTCTTTGTGTTGTCCATGTTTGCGTTTTGATCTTCTCCCTCGGGTCTGCTGCGGGTTTAAATACCGTTACCGGGAGCCCTCTTCTCGCCATGTCAGCTGTTGCTTCTTCTGCCGAATTATAGAGACATGTTTCTTCGCCGTAGAAGACCCTTAACTTCGCAGGAAATGGCGTCTGAAAGCGCAGTTTCTTCTCACGTAGTACCTTTTTGGCGTCATTGTATTCCCTGCGCTTTTTAAGGACCTCCGGGGCATAATCGTGTTCCACGAAGACTTTTCTCTCCTGGTACATAAATCCTTTTTTCTGCCAAGCCAGTCTTACAACCTCTTGTTTTATTTTGAAATTGGAAAATCTTACCAACACCGAACGTGGGGGCGCTTCCGCCGCTGGCCTAGCGGCTAATGAACGATGTGCCTTTTCTATCTTCAAGTCGGTGGTTTGTGGAATATCCAATTTCTCTCTTAGTAAAGATTCCACGCATTCTGCCATTGAGTTAAAACCATTTTTGGCTCCTTCTATCAGACCATGAATTCTTTTATTGTCTCTTCTCTGTCTTCCTTCTTGGTCGGTTAGCTTAGCCTCTATAGATGCTTGTCTTTTGCGTAGGTCCAGCACAGAATCTTCAAGCACTTTTATTCGTTCCTCTGCTTCCAAGATTCGGTTCTCGGCCTGGTCCACTCTGCTGTTTGTCCTTTTCAATTCGTCTCTGAATTCCCGAAATTCGGCCGTAACCTCTCGGCAAAATCGTCGTAGCTCTTCGAATAGCGATTTCAGGCTAACCTTTTTGTTAGCTACAACCAGTTCCTCGTCTTCTGAACGGAGATCTTCCAGTTCAGATTCTCCGGCCAATACGTGTCCTGGCCTGGAAAATTTCAGTTTCTTCTGTTTTCCTTTAGACATGATGATTTTCTTTTGATTTTCACTCCTCCAAAAATCCGTTAAGTTTGATTTTCAAGGTATTTTCTTGGATTGGGTCTGAGAGTTTCAGCGTTAAGCTGCAGTCGCCATGGCGTCCAGACCGGAAGTCGTTAACATTACTTTAAGGTCACTTTTGAATAACATTGGCATTTATAAGAATCCTTAAGCTGAATTGGGCTTCCAGTGAGAAATCACACAATGTAGCATTTAACCCCCCCCCCCCCATATATATATATATATATATATATATATATATATATATATATATATATATATATATATATATATATATATATATATATAGTTTGCAGTTGTTCCATTAAATGTGCAAATATATAAGCTTTTAACTTTAAAGATTAAAATGTGTGGTTAACATAAGTGATTAAATACAAAGTGTATGTTTTTATGCCCTTCTACTGTCTGTATATGCAGGAGCAGCTATTCCACCCCTGAGAACACCCTCAAAAGCCAACAGGTTTCTCTTTTCCTTCTGCTTTTGGCATAGAAAGCCTTTCTTAGCTGATTTAGTGCTGAAACCAGCTAGGGGACTTAAATATATATGTAGATGTAGCTAGTGATTGCCGTAATATGGCATTTAATTCAATATTAGACTCGATGGGGTTTTCTCAGAAAGTAGGAAATTCTACCCACTATCTCCACAACACATTGGACCTTGTTCTGACATATGGCATAGAAATAGAAAATCTGGTAGTGTCTCCTCAAAACCCTGTACTGTCAGAGCATTGTCTGTTAACCTTTGATTTTACTATTTCTGACTAGTTGGCTCCTAAAGAAAAATATTACTACAGTAGATGCCTCTCAGATGATGTTGTTACCAAATTTATGCAGATTGCTTCCTCTATGCCATGTGTCAAGACAATGGAAATAAGCTATGGAGAGCTTGCTCCGTCTGTAATTGATTGCATGGTAGTGTTACAGCTTCTCTGCATCAGACTGTAGACATGGTGGCCCCTTTAAAAAAGAAAAAGTCTAATCAGAGATTTTTAACTCGTTGCTTCAACACAGAAACTCATAGTTTAAAACAGAAGACTCATCAATTAGAAAGAAAATGGCGCTCCACTAATTTAGATGAAAACTATTTAGCTTGGAGAAATCATCTTTTAATTTATAAAAAAAAATCTGAGAAAAGCTAGAAAAGTTATAATTCTGCATTAATAGAAGAGAACAAGAATAATCCCAGGTTTCTTTTCAGCACTGTAGCCAGGTTGACAAAGAGTCAGGACTCTGTCAATCCTAGCATTCTGTTAGAGCTTACTAGTCAGGACTTTATGAACTTTTTCAATAATAAAATTTCATCTATCAGAAGTAAAATCAGTCAGATTCTTCCCACCGTTAACTTAAATACAATAATTACTACAACTCCTTCAACTGATATGTTTGGATGAGTTTACTCCAACTGACCTTTTAGAGTTAGATAAAATAATTTCCTCATCCAAGCCTTCAACTTGTCTTTTAGACTCTATTCCTACCAGGTTATTCAAAGAAGTCTTCCCATTTATTGGTAGCTCTATTCTTCAGATAATCAATTCTTCATTAACATTAGGCCATTTACCTCAAGCTTTTAAAACTGCTGTAATTAAACCCTTACTCAAAAAGCCAGTGCTGGATCAAGGAGTTTTAGCTAACTATAGACCAATCTGTAATCTGCCTTTCATTTAAAAAATCTTAGAAAGGGTTGTTGCTATGCAATTATTTGACCACTTGCAGGGAAATGGTTTATTTGAAGAATGTAAATCAGGGTTTAGAATCGGTTGGTATGATGTTGATTTTCTGAAATGCTGTGTTACTTTTACGCCGGATGTAATGGGACACACACCTTCCAAAAAATTCAACTTTTGTCTTGTCTGTCATGTGCTCTCCGTATGTTTCCCAACGGTGCACGGAGGAGGAGAAAAAGACCAGAGGATTTAAACGCTGGGTTACACCACACACACGTTCATTAACACCAAACTATACATACAGACACGAAACAGCTCGGATACACTTAGAGTCCTCAAGGACGCCCAACACTCACACTGGAGGATTACAACGGTGAATGGAACATAAGCAGATACTCACAGTGCGGGGGCAATCCGAGTAATCACAGAGATTCTCAATGAGCACACAGAAACAGTCCTTAGTGTCACGTGCGGCTTTAGGGAGCCACGCAATAAGAGCCAAGGGCGAGCCAGTGAGTCGTGATGTTTTATTAAAGGTGAGGGATGAGGGATGAGGAGAGCACAGATACTCGTACAGAAGTACACTCACAGGTTGCACAGCGCAGGAGCAGGGAGCTTGTACCGGACATAAGGGTAACAAGGCGTACATACTCACAGCGGGTTACAATCACAGGAATGCTGTAAGGGGAGTAGAGGCTGACACCAGACGAAGGGGCTTCAGCCTAGTAGTGCTTCTGTCGCAGCCCCGAGTCATCGAGGCTGCTCCTATTTATTCTCATTGGCAGGGCCCCAGCTGATGAGGATTAATTGGCCCCAGCCGTCCGTAATGCTGCCAGCTGGGAGCCTGCTGAGACACTGCTCAATGAGAAGCAGGGATGAAGGGACACATGGGCTGAGTGCTGAGACGGCATCTCATCCCATGGTGACAGGTCGGGCTCCTGAACGACCAGGAACATCCCAGCCCCCACCCCACCCCCACCTAGGGTGGGTGGAAGGGAGGCAGGACCGGAGGGGAAGAAGCAAAGGGAAGAACAACACCAATAGACAAATGTAGGGTAACAGGGCAGAGAAAAAAAACAAAACAAATACGCTACTCTACATTGCACCAAAAAAGGGGGAAAAAAAAAAAACAGGGCACAGACAGAGAGAATACAAAACACGGGAACAGAACAATCCACCAAAAGAATGACAAAAACGATTAAAGCAATTACAGAGTATGGATAACAGAACAAACACTACTCCATAATGCACAGACAAAACTAAGAACAGGACAAGAGTAATAAAAAAACGCTGAGTATGGAAAATGAAAAGGGGGGAGAAAAAAAAACCCACAATACACAGCACCGTATATATATATATACTGTATATATACTGTATATATATATATATATATATATATATATATATATATATACACGCACAGTCACCTAAAGGAGAGAAAGTGACTGGGACAAACGGACAATTACAGAGTATGACGGGAAACAAAACACATAACCCTATAATGCACAGACAAAGCTAAAAAAACAAGGCACAAAAAGGAAAATGCTGAGTATGGATAATGGAAAACACACAGCACTATGAATATATGTTCACAACAGGACAAAAATAATGAGAATGACATGCACCGGTAAATAAAAAGATAACAGAATACCCGGCGCCAAATACCAAGAGGGACACCTAGGAGAATAACGGTGACAGGGTAAAAGGACAACAATTAGGTAAAAAGCTGAGTATGGTTAAGGGGAAAACACAATACACAGCACGAAATATGCGGGAGGTCCCCTAGAGGGAGAATGGGAACAGGTTCACAGGATTATGAGGCAAGATGCCGAGTATGGTTGAAAAGGAGAGAACACAATACACGGCGGCAAATATACGGGGGGTCACCTAGGGAAATACTGGTGACAGGTACATAAGATAACAATGGGATAAAATGCTGAGTACGGTTAATATGGAAAAAAAAAACAATACACAGCACTATGAATATGTATTTACCAAAAGGACAAAATATCTCACCCGAGTGACCATAACAAAAATAAGCGGCACCCGAGGAATATGACAGGAAGAGTCCAAAAATGGCCGAGATGGCTCCGGAGATCTCCCCGCCCATTGTCCAGTTGGCGAACCAGGGAAAGGGAAATGTTCGGACGGCGAACTCCGGACCCAGATCCCAGGAACCCAGTCCACCGGCAGCCGAACCAGGCCACCCAGAGGCAAACACAGATCATCGGGGGGAACCAGATCACCGAACCGAAAGTCTTGCGGGTCGGGTCGTCGACCCGCATCACTCAACCACCAGGACCGTTGAGACGGACGAAAGGTCAAAACGGGTCCCGGTGGAAGAGGCTCAGGGGAGAGCCGATGACGAAGGTGACGAGCGTCAGGCCGCAGGGAAGCGGCCACCTCCTCACCGGACCTGGACAACACTGGGGCAGCACCCACGTCGGACCCCGATCGGGCCTTAGGCAACCCCACGTCGGACACCGCTGGAGCAGCACCCACGTCGGACCCCGATTGGGTCTCGGGCGAACCCACGTTGGACGCCGCTGGAGCAGCACCCACATTGTACCCCGATTGGGTCTCGGGCGAACCCACGTTGGACACCGCACCAGAACCGACCTCCAACGTTGAACCTGGACCCTGCAGCACCATGAGGAACAGCAACTCCTCGCCGGTGACCCTGGGAGAAGGCTCAGAAGAGAAAACAGAACCGGGATCAGGATCACCGGCAGCGCCAGAACCCGGCGAGACGAGCTCAGACGCAGCGGGCGGCTGCACCCGGCTCATCTCCCCTAGAGACAGGCTGAAGTGCTCAAAGATATAAAGGGAGGAAAGAAAGGAGAGCACTCGCCTGATCTTGGGTTCTGACGCCGTCCAGGACTGCAAAGATCCAGGATCCGTCGTCAGGAGGTCGTTGTCAGGCTCCCATCCAGCCGCGTCGGGCCCCGCAGCCAGCACGATGGTCAACGCAGCTTGAGGTTCCTCCAGCTCTGGTGACCCCGCCGACGATCCACTCGGCGTGAAGCCAGAAGAATCTCGTCCCGCTGGACCGAGCCGCTCCTCCGTGGAGACCCGGGGACGCTCAGTCGTCGGCGCAGACTCCACGCAGCAGTCAGTCCCCCTCCTCCATCCGCAACATAGCTGCGGAACCACAGGCCCTCTCCTTATCCCACCACGTTGACCCGGAGCCGGGGATCGCTCGGCGGAGAGAGACACAGAGGATGCAGGATTAGGAACACAGGTTACAGCAGGTGGGGGGAGTTCAGGGAGCTGCGAACCCTGAACTCCTCCTCCAGGAATGTGACAGAGCAAATCATTAAGCTGATGTGAAAAAACTATGACTTGTCTGTCTCCTGGAGGTTGAATATCGCCTGCTGTGATGGATACCGCTTCTTCCTCTCCCCGCCCGGCGATAACGGAGGACCCCCTGGGGAACCGTCTGAGGGTCGCTCGCGTAGTCTCCAGCAGAGAGCTCACCAGGCCGGGATTCCAGGCACACACAGCAGTCAGGAAGCGCGTCGAGGAGGAGGGGGAAACAGCCGGGGTGAGCCAGCCCAAAAGTCCAGGAATGACAGCGGGGGAACGAGGCTCAGGGAACGAGGCTGTGAAATCTCCACACTGACGAGACGAGGAGGTGACAGCTGCGTGGGGGAAACGGTCCTGGCGGCAGCCCAGAACTGGATCCGGACGAGGTTCGTGCAGAGGTGACTCGGCGATGTGATGACGGCTATTCCCAGGGGACGAAGCGAGGGGGGAACCCAGGAATCGCCACTCCTGATCGGAGATCGAGGCGAGGAAGGCGTCCAGCACGGGAAAGCTTCGTAGCCCTGGAGTCCTCTCCACCAATCTCACTGCCGCCGCCACATGCCTCAAGATGGTGACAGGAAACACAGTGGAGCTCGCAACAGCCACTCGGCCCCAGACGTAACTGCTGTCAGCTGCGGCTCCTTGGAGGGAATCCCGAGTGACGTGGCGCAGGTCGGGGGAAGCCCTCTGGTTGGCGCGAACTCCCAGACTGGAATGGCAGCAGGAACGGGATCCCGAAGCGGGGGGCAACGTCATCCACTTCGGCTTCCTGCCGGGATTTCCATCCAACCCGCGGAGCTTCTCTCGTTGTGTACCTGTGGCATCTATCCTGGCTCTGTCCTCGAGATGGAACACAGAATGAGGGTAACAGTCCAGGAGTTCCTCAGCACGGCCCGGATGCCAGCGTCTCGTGTTGGAGGCGTCGTGCAGGGTGAAGAGCGTCCTGTCGACAGCCCCCAAGATGGACATCAGCTCTTCGCCCTGGCGTCGGGAGTGACTCCTGGGAAACGGCATGCTAGCAGCGCTGACACCCTGACAGAAAGGTACAATTCCACAGCGACTCACGGCCGCCGGTAACTCGTTCGGCTGCGATATACTGTCACGCGTGGCTCTAGGGAGCCACGCAATAAGAGCCAAGGGCGAGCCAGTGAGTCGTGATGTTTTATTAAAGGTGAGGGATGAGGGATGAGGAGAGCACAGATACTCGTACAGAAGTACACTCACAGGTTGCACAGCGCAGGAGCAGGGAGCTCGTACCGGACATAGGGGTAACAAGGCGTACATACTCACAGCGGGTTACAATCACAGGAATGCTGTAAGGGGAGTAGAGGCTGACACCAGACGAAGGGGCTTCAGCCTAGTAGTGCTTCTGTCGCAGCCCCGAGTCATTGAGGCTGCTCCTATTTATTCTCATTGGCAGCGCCCCAGCTGATGAGGATTAATTGGCCCCAGCCGTCCGTAATGCTGCCAGCTGGGAGCCTGCTGAGACGCTGCTCAATGAGAAGCAGGGATGAAGGGACACATGGGCTGAGCGCTGAGACGGCATCTCATCCCATGGTGACACTTAGTGACGTGACGGTTAGACAGGGTAGACAACCATTCAACACGTACACACAATGATCCAGCGGCGTCTGTCCAGCAAAGAGCTCCTTTAGTATAGATTCTGCAGGCGTGGCAAATAGGGAACACCTGGGCGAGGCACGGGAATGATAGTTACCGGGGCTGGGAACAGCTGGTGGAATTAAGGAGAGCAAGGGGGCGTGGTTGGACTGACAGACTGTCAGCAGCGTGGGAAAAAGATCACAGAAGCTGACTAACAGCTACCAGTCAGGCAGTGGCCATGGCAGTAGAACAGGTACAGAACACACAAAAATGCACATAAACAGTGAAACCAAACCCACAGAGAGATCGAGCCCGAGTCGGGGAAAGCCAAGCCGGCGCAGCTCTTGACATTGTCATTCCACAGAGTATTTTCCCAAAAGTCTTGGGGATCATTAAGATGTTTCCTGGCAAAACTGAGATGAGCCTTTATGTTCTTTTTGCTCAGCAGTGGTTTTCATCTTGGAACTCTGCCATGCAGGCCATTTTTGCCCAGTCTCTTTCTTATGGTGGAGTCATGAACACTGACCTTAACTGAGGCAAGTGAGGCCTGCAGTTCTTTGGATGTTGTTGTGGAGTCTTTTGTGACCTCTTGGATGAGTCGTTGCTGTACTCTTGGGGTAATTTTGGTTGTCCGGCCACTCCTGGGAAGGTTCACCACTGTTCCATCTTTTTACCATTTGTGGATAATGGCTCTCACTGTGGTTCACTGGAGTTCCAAAGCTTTAAAAATGGCTTTAAAACCTTTTCCAGACTGATAGATCTCAATTCCTTTGTTTCTCATTTGATCCTGAATTTCTTTGGATCGCAGCATGATGTCTAGCTTTTGAGAATCTTTTGGACTACTGCACTTTGTCAGGCAGGTCCTATTTAAGTGATTTCTTGATTGAGAACAGGTGTGGCATTAATCAGGTCTGGGTGTGGCTGGAGAAATTGAACTCAGCTTTCCAAAGATGTGATAAATCACAGTTAATTCATGTTTTAACAGGGGCAGGCAGCAATCACTTTTTCCACACAGGGCCATGTAGGTTTGGATTTTTTTTTTAACCTTAATAATAAACACAATTTAAAAAACTGCATTTTGTTTTTACTTGTGTTTTCTTTGCCTAATATTTAAATTTGTTTGATGATCTGAAACATTTAAGTGTGACAAACATACAAAAAATGAGAAATCAGGGAGGGGGCAGACTTTTTCACACCACTGTATATAAAATGTTCAAGCACTGGGTGTAGTGTTATATTTGCTCGTTTGTGGTTTTACGGCATCTCTCCTCAGGTGTGTTTCTGCAGCGGGGTGCTTTTCAGGCAGGCGGACTTTTTTCAACACAAACCCAGCACGTCATACATGCGGTAAAGACAGAGACGTGGGGAGATGTCCATTGGCGGGCCTGGAGAGACAGAGGAAGGGGCAGTGTAGGTAAACTCGCCGGTGAGTTCAGGTTCAGGTTACTTTATTTGTACCCAAGGATAGATTTGTTTTGCAGTCAGGTGATATCCATATTTACAAACCACAATTACATTCAACGTGAACACAAACACAGGCACACATGAAGCTGACTGTAAACATGATAAAAGTACTCAAGGCTCCACCAATCAGGACATAGGACAAAGAAATAAGAGAAAAAAACAAAGAGATAAGAGAGAAGGGTCATATTAAAAAGTTAAAGACTAGTCAAAGAGGTTAAAAACTCAAAAGTCCAAAACCCAATAAAAGATTTAAAACCCAAATAAGAAAACCTACAAAAATAAGTAAATATAAAATAAAATTAATAAATAGGTAACTAAATTATGTGCAATATATCGTTACATCTTATTCAACTCTTTAACAGCAGCAGGAACAAAGCTGTTTTTGTAGCGCTGGGTTTTACTTTTTGGGACAGCAATCCTCTGTCTGGAGGGAAGAAGCTGAAAGTGGCAGTGCAAAGGGTGGGAGTTATCATTTAAAATGGAGGTAGCAATCCTCTGTACCTGTCTGGTGTACAGGGATGTCAGGCTCAGCTGTGACTCACCAAGCAAACGACTGGACAATCTAACAACCTGATCCAAGGATTTCCTCTGTTTCAGTTTTGTCTGACCAAACCATGACACTAAAGAAAAGGATAAAACAGATTCAATAAAAGCCTGATAAAACATTGTCATTATGGTTCGGTCAGTTTGGAAGCATGCACGTTTCCTTGAACAATGCAAATGTTGCTGACCCTTTTTGCACACCATTTCACAGTTCTCTTCAAAGTTTAAATTACTATCAATAATCGTCCCAAGATATTTGTAGGATTGCACACATTCAGTGGTCTGACCTTTTAGTACAGTGACTTTGTGCCTGGCAGTTTTCCTCCAAAAGTCAATAATCATGTCTTTAGTTTTTGTCATATTCAGTTGCAGGTAGGAATTCTCACACCAGTGAACAAAATCATCAACTACTGGGCCGTGGCCACTCTCACCATCCTGGAGGAGAGTGACAACAACTGAATCATCAGCATACTTTATAATGTGTCTGTTGTCATGTCTGCTCCGACACATGATTGTGTACAGGATGAAGAGTAGTGGTGACAACACACACCCCTGAGGCGAGCCAGTAGAAGATGAGTGTGTTTTTTTAGTCGCACACTGTTTTTTGCTGGTATGTTCTGTTAATACTCACTGTAAACACAGCAGTGAGTGCAGTGCAATGACACATTTGAGTGGTTAGACTGAGTATTTGAGCGCTACTCAGGGACAAATTTGAATGGCAAAATTGGTGTAAGTTGATAAGGATTGGCCAAAATTGCGGGAAAGTTGTGGTGATTGGACAAAGTTGCAAGGTTGCTCAAAGATGCGGCAGTGGCCTGATTTTGTGTGAATTTGTGTGATTGCAATATCGTGAAACCCTGGAGGGACTGGTCAGTTTGAACAAACAACAGATCTTCCATGTGATTTTTTTTTTTTTAATAGACAAGAGTCTACATTCAATTTGTTGAACTTCTTTGTTTTTCTACAGATGTAATTACTGATGCCTGAATAATATCATCATTTGAATACTTCTGAAGACAATAAGTTTCAGGTAGGATTTCAATAAGGCCTGAACAGAAGAAGGTGAAGAACAAAAAAACAGTAGGGCCCCAAATGGACTAAGTCCTCCCCTGACGGGGAGAACATGCAAACACCACACAGAAGGGTCACTGATGGTCAGGGAGTGGGATCGAACCCACAACCTTCTTACTGTGCTGCCACAGTGCTAACCACTGTTCCACTGAGCTGCCCATTCTTTTTGAATTTATATACTGTACATCAGAAATGACAAATGACAGTTCCGACATGGAACATTTCTTTAATAATCTCTGAGCCCTTTCTATAAATCCAACACACAGAACTGAGACTGAGCTTACACTAAGACGTACAGAAACTATTAATGCAATAAAGGCAATGCACCTGGCCCTTATGGGTACCCTATAGAATTTTATAAAAAGTTTTCCAATAAATTATCTACAATTTTACTGGATATGTTTAATGGCTCTCTAGCTCATGGGTCACTTCTACAGACACTGACTGAAGCATCAATCAACCTGCTGCTTAAGCCTGGAAAAGATAACAGAATGTGGCTCAAATCATCCCATATCGCTTCTAAACAGTGATGTGAAGATTCTAGTCAAAGCCCTGGCCTGATGCCAAGAAGCCACAATGTGTGATGTGATCTCAGCTTACCAGACTGGTTCCATTTTAGGGCATCATACATTTACAAACATCTGCCGGCTCCTGAATGTTACTTATTCTCTTGGGTCCTGTGCGGTTCCCAAGGTGGTCATTGCACTTGACACAGAGAAAGCTTTTGATAGGGTGGAATAGGGATATTTATTTTCATGTTTCAAAATTGGATATGGCCTTAACTTTATTTCATGGATTACACTCTTATATACCTCACCCAAAGCCTCAGTAATTACAAATGGTAGGCACTCACAATATTTCCAGCTATCATTTGTAGTGTTACCAGCTGGTTTGAAATTAAAAATTCATTGTTTTTTTGGAGAAGAACTAAGACCCCCTTTCTTTCCTTTCACCTAAAGACCACAGCTTTGAAGTCATGTTCTATTGGTAAATTAACCCTCAAGTCTCCTCTCCATGCCGGGAATGGTTTGGGACTCCCTCGTTAATTCAACAGAGTGCATTCCAACTTGACAACTTTATGTTTTAATTGCCCACTGAAATTTACCAGATCTCTTCACTCCCTGTCTCAACAAATTGTGGAAGTCCAACATTGTCCCCAAATGGACAAGTGAAGAATTAAGTGTTATCCTGAAATTAACAAGAATCCCACAAGAATTAACTTTTTTTTTTTTTTCCCCCAAAGACTCATTTTTCAGAAGATACTTCTCTGGACACACTGGAAGATTAGGAGTGAACTCCGATGGACAACTCTGGTTTAAAATGTTTTATTAATCATTGATTTGAATGTATGTTTTAAAAGTATGTTACATGAAACTTTATTCAATGCACGTTAATATAGAATTGCAAGTTTATGTAAATGCATGTTCATTGTGGTAGTAATGAATAATAGTGAATCACTGAAGTTTAGCTTAGCTTATATATAATGTGAATTCCAGTTAATCATTTTTTTTTTCCTCATGAAGCTCATGTAAGCCATCTGACTTGAATCAGCCAATCACCAACTAATCTAGTTAATGCAACGCCTCTTTCATCTTATTGGTCAGTTTCAGACAAAGAAACTCTACCTGATTTGACAAGAGTCCATTCTTGTGTCCTGCTCTCAAGTTTAATTGGTCCTTTTTACTGCCAGTCAAGTGTTACTTTTTTTCTTCTGGAAAGCGATCACTTTAAAAGTTGGGAACTCCCAAGTTTCGGCATACTTCGTCCTGTTCAGTTCTCGAACAGTCTTGTCCAGTTTCTAGTCTTGTCTTGTCTGTGCTCAGCCTTGTTTCAGTTTCTGTTAAGTTCCGTTGTGTTCAGTGGAGAGTTTTTTTTTTTCAACCTTCTCTTGGGAGAGAATGCCTTTCCTTCATTGAGCTCAAATCTTCTCTATTGCCTGGAGTGAAACTCAGTTTTTCCCTTCTCAGACATACTCTTAATAATTTTTTTAAACTTTCTATAATTTTTTTTCTTTAAATCTCAATGTCAAAGAGGACTAATTTTGATTTTTCTCACTTTTAACTAGAAGCTTACTCTCACTTAATTACCATGACACTGGAAGAACTCAGATTTTGTGGCTTAAATATTTTTATTCTTTTCTTCAAGTTTGTGACTTAGATCAGAGTTTGAATGACCTACAAACTCCGGGGACCCGTTGATTCCTCTGAAATCCCTTTTTGGTCCTTCCTGATGACATCCAGATCAGCAGAGCCAGCCAAAATGCTCATCTTCCCCTGTCACAGCTTCAAGACAGTTGAGTTTTGGGAGAAGTTGTCTGCAGGCAGATAATTTCCATTCCATCTGATGATCAGTTAGGATCCAGTTGAAAGTCATCAAACCCAACCAACTATAAGTAAGCACAACTTATTTTCTCTCTGCCGGGCTTGGCTCTAATGTCAATCCCAATTTAAGTACAGGTATGTCAAAATTTCTCATGCTGAGATCTAGGTCATAAACTCCGACCAGAGTTATAAAATTTAGGAAAAGTAATATCCTTCTTTTCATTAACCTCAGTTCCTTTTTAGAGTAACACAAATTTTCCTTTTTCAGATCAGTCAGCTTTTATCATTTTCATCATAAAATTGCGTCCAATTTACAAAACCATAGTGTTACAGCTATTTTAGAGTCCTTTCCATTTTCCATCACAGTGCCAATTTAAGTTATGGTTTTCTTTGTGTAACACCCATGAGGTTTAATTACAGGGAATGGGTTGTATCATATGTACTAGCATACAACACAGTGTAATAGGACAACAATTGACCAGTATCAGAGTCACCTAGATTCGACTACAAGAGCAGTAATAGACTTTAGACAAAGAAGAGACCACAGATCAGGAAGTATATTTAAAGTGTCGGCTTATTATTAAATGGACAAGAGGACAATGACGTACATTTAACATGGAATAAATCTCATTTTTGTTTAAATCTTTTAGTTAGTTTTAAAAGGATTTAGGTTAGTTTTATTTTAATAGGTTGCAACCTTTAGTTTCAGTTCAAGATAGCTCTTTAATGTACTTGAGTAAACTCCGTTTTGTTTAAATTAGTTTAGTGTAGAGAATGCGTTCAAGGATGAGGCTGAGTTTATTTCTCAGGTTCAGCTTTATTATGAAGCGTTATTCAACCTGCGGAAATCACCGCAAGGCCGCCACGAGCCATCAGCCTTGGGGACCATATGCAGTGGTGAAGCCCAGGGGCTGTTAGAGCGTATAATGATGCCCAGTTTTTCCAGGTTGGCGAATTCCTCGCGTGCTATGGCCAGTTTAGCTGGGTCCAAGCGCCGAGCTTTTGCAAAAACGGGGGGCCCGGTGGTAGTTATAAAGTGCTCCACCCCATGTTTAGCCACTGACGCTGAAAACGTTGGGACTGTGAGTGCTGGAAACTGAGTGAGTAGTGCTTGGAACTTACCACCCGCAGCTGTAATGTTGGGTTGTGCAGTAGGCGGGACCACCCGGGCTGTACAGGAAATGGAGTGGAAAGACAGTGCATTAACCAGACGTCTATTAGCAAGATCAAACAATAAACCATTTGAGCACAAAAAATCAGCACCTAACATGTTATGACTGACTGCTGCCACGACGAAGGTCCACTCAAATGTCCGACCGTGAAAAGACAGGGGGAGGGTCTTCTCCTGGTCATGATCGTCGAGCCGTTCGCCGCCAACACCAGGGGTCCGCTGGAAGGCGTCAGCCGATCAGTGTAGGAAGGTGTGATGAAACTCAGCTGGGAGCCTGTGTCCACCAGGAACTGCCTCCCTGATTTCCCGTCCGTAAGGTAGAGCAGCTTATTCTTCGCACCAAGAGCAGCAGCTGCTACCGACTCTCGGTCCTGGCGTTTCCCGAGCGCTTGAACTGGCATGGTGGAATGCACTTGTGTGCCCTCTCGGCGAAACGTTGATGATAAAAGCAGAGGACGTCACGCGCTCCACGTCTCCTGGTCTCCGCCGCTGCCAATGTCAGCGAATCTGGTGCTGCAGCCTCCGGCCCCCTGCCGTCTCCGGGTGTTGCGCTCAGCTCCGCTGCCACCGTCGTGGCCGTGTGCCGTCTATGGGCGTCGACGAGTCGCTGTGCCTCCTGGCCCAGCTCGTGGTAATCTCGGTTGGTCAACAGCTGTGAGCTGGCCAGGGTGACTCTCACCGCTGACGGTAGTGTCCTAAGGAAAAGATGGGCGAAGATAAAGCCGTCATCATCATCGCCCCTCAGACTCAGCATCCTCACCATCAGGTCCGCGGGCCTGTCTGCTTCGCCTTCAGTCAACACCAGGAGCTTCTCTGCTCGCTCTCCCAGTGAGGGGGTGAAAGCACAGATGAGAGCGGCTTTCAATGCGCCGTACTTGTCGTCGTCTGGTGGGTGGTTAGTCAGGCTCTCCACCCGCTGTGCTGTGAGGCTGTCCAGCTTTGCGACTACATGGTAGAATTTCGTTGCATCTGCTGAAATTCCCCGAAGATGGAACTGCGCCTCGACAGTGTTGAACCAGGAGCGAGGGCTGTGCTGCCAGAAATCGGGCAGCTGGACTGCGGTAGCTGCGTTAGCCTGGCTGGCTCCTGATGAGTCCGGTGCGTGAAGGTCGTTACCGGCCATAACTTGTCGTAGGGTCACCAGTGTAGAGAATGCGTTCAAGGATGAGACTGAGTTTATTTCTCAGGTTCAGCTTTATTAAGTGAACACATGCTCTATCAATCTCTAAGCAACAAAAGAGACTGAGCAATCAAATACCACACTCTTATACCCTGCTGAAGCCACGAACCTAAGTCACATGGTGCTTTAGCAAACATACAATCACATGGTAAACTGGGCCTCACTCCTTTCCTCACTCTCTATGAAATATTTTTTTTTTTTTGCTGGTCATTAACATTTGTTTGTTCTCTCCCATAGATTGAGTCCCCATCGTGCTGTTTGCTCTCTACATGTCTGTTCTTTTCTTCTTCTCTGTCCCCTCACCCCCCAGCCAGTCGCAGCAGATGACTGCCCCTCCCTGAGCCTGGTTCTGCTGGAGGTTTCTTCCTGTTAAAAGGGAGTTTTTCCTCTCCACCGTCGCCAAGTGCTTGCTCACAGGGGATCGCCTGATTGCTGGGGTCTTTCTGCAACTGTGGGGGTCCTCCCTACAGTTGATAGTGCTATGAGATGACTGTTGTTGTGAAATGGCGCTATATAAATAAAGTTGAATTGAATTGAATTGAATGGTAAATAATCCCAGTCACAATGCACTCTTTGATGTTCCTCTATTGTCTCTTATCCCTCGATGTTCCGGGAATCCTCCTGGGGCATCCTCTGCGAGACAAAGGCCCAAACTCACACCTCCTCGTCATCTCCTGTAGATCTCTGCAGGCCCAGACCTCTTTTGTCCCACGAGACGTGAAGCCCCCAATACACATACAGTCATACATATGTGAGAAATATGAACTCAATATATGCGCCACATTAGGTCTATTTCATTTCAAGTTCCTTTCAAGTTTAGTATAGGTACCCTTTAAGTTTAATCATTACCAATTGTTCTGCCCTCAGCAGTGTGTTTTATAGAAGTTAAAATAGTTTATAAGTTCATATTAAATATTATAGTTCATTTATAATAATTCATGTTAAAATAGTAATTGTGTTAAAAGTAATCTCTGTATAGTTATTAGTAATTTGCTTGCATTTTATATTGAAAGCGCAGCCATTTGCCGCTAGGATTTGTGGGTAGAAGAAACGGACTTCGGTAGAGAGAAAAAAAAAGGGAGAGAGTATAACCTGCCCGCGAATGTCTGAAACGTTCCTCCTGTGTGTTAAATGCCATCCTACACCATCAAAAGCAATGGCTTTTCACTCGGGCTTTTCATCGAGCTTCGAGCCACAGTTGTAAAATACTGTAAGCTGTCTAAGAAGACTGAAAATAAAGGAGCAGGACGCTCGGTTTCCTGGCTCATGAAAAACGAGTTTGGCTTGCTGTTGATCTGCGTCAACATACTCAGGTTCAGGTTTAGGTTACTTTATTTGTACCCGAAGGTAGATTTGTTTTGCAGTTGGTGACATCCATATTTACAAGTCACTAATTAACTAACTGCACTGCTAACTGCACTAACTGTCTGCGGTTCCCGAGGCTGTAGGGTTACGTCTGCCCTAAAGTCAACACGCCAGTCCCTCTGCTTTTATTTTTTTTTTCTTGCCGCCGCTCCTTCTTTTCTTCACGGCCACGAGAGGAGTCAGAGACTAATTTTTCTTCTTCTGATCTCCGCATGTTCAGACGGGACATCACGGAGCAGCAAACACTTTTGGCGCGACTTGAACGATTTTCCCGCGCCCCGTCAGCATGTACTACCCCCCCCCCCCTACACAGAGCTTTTCCCTGCTCGCTGCCCAGACTGCAACATCGAGGTCACGGTCCCCTACCGTTTCCCTCTGGGGGGGAGCAGTGTAGCGGTTTGAATTCAACCCCCACAACACAGAGACAGTCACCTCGCACTCCTGGGTTTTATTTCCGCTGCATGCTGCGTTTACAGCTGTGAGGTTAATGTGCCACCCATGCATTGTGTTCATGCATCCTGTCTGTACCTCTGATATGCAAATGCCCAGATTGACTGCTGTGAATGTCTTTGATCTATTGTTTGAGTTGAGTATATAAGCTGCACTGTGCTGTTAATCTGCCTCTCATTCACTCATTCTGATTTTGCATCTGCTGCGAGACACACACACTGTCTCCTATTCGAGAGCTGGAGGAACGAGGCTTCAGCCTGCTCACACTATGGGCTGGAGCCGAGTTCTGATGAAGGCGGGTGATAATAAAGCTATTTAAAAATCCAACGCTGCCTTTATTTTTTCATCCTCTTCACTGGAAGAGGATGATAAAACTAACTGCACTAACACTAACTCAGTGTATATAACATGTAGTGATAACAGTATAGTGAAAAGCCAGGTCAGCAGTTGGTGAAGATAAGGTCCACGACACAGCGAGGGACGTCACTCAAGAGTGAAAAGCCAGGTCAGCAGTTGGTGAAGATAAGGTCCACGACACAGTGAAGGACGACACACAAGAGTGAAAAACCACGTCAGCAGTTGGTGAAGACAAGATTCACGACACAGCGATGGACGACACTCAAGAGAAGAGGGCAGAAGAAAAGGCGAACTCCGAAGCCAAATCATCACACAACGCTAGCTCCCGCTCCAGACGTTCTAGCTCCAGGTTGTCCTCAAAGTCCAACATAATGGAAGCAGCCATCATGGCACGAGCCTCCGCTGAAGCTGCGAATGCTAGAGCCTTGTACAGTAAGAAACAATTAGAAATTAAAAAGCAACAAGCAAAGCTAGAACAAGAACAAGCCAAGCAACAAGCAAAAGCAAAGCTAGAGCAAGAACAAGCAAAGCAACAAGCAAAGCTAGAACAAGCAAAGCTAGAACTGGATCTAGAGATGCTGGAGATAGAGAAGGAAACAGCGGCCGCCACAGCAAAAGCAGAAGTTCTAGCAGCTGCTGCAGCTGCCGAGCTGGACGAAGGAGAGAGTGTAAGGAGCGCAATTCCATCACAAGTTGTCAGACAGAGAACTATGGAGTATGTGCGCCACCAAATCCAGCTAAAGTCACAGGCGTGACCAGCTGAAGAAGAAACACCTCAAGTCGAACCCGCACAAAGGGCGCAATCATTCACTCCGAGGAGACCCGAACAAACTCTCTCTCCACCAACATTCAAGAAAATGTACATGAAAAGTGAATCCATCGACATACCGAGAGACTATGTCAGGCCAAACAGCTACCATGCTTCCCACAATGGTGACCCACCTATGGCAGACTTTGCTAGGTTCCTCACGCGCAGAGAGCTAATCACAACCGGACTCTTTAAGTTCAACGACACCCCCGAAAACTTTAGAGCATGGCAGTCGTCATTCATAAATGCAATTGAAGACGTTGGTCTCACATATAGCCAGGAGTTAGATCTCCTAGTCAAGTGGCTTGGTAAAGAGTCCTCAGAGCACGTTAAAAGAATCAGAGCTGTCTATGCCACTAACCCCAAAGCTGCTCTCCAATTGTCATGGGACAGGTTAGAAGAGTGTTATGCCACGCCAGAAGTAGTAGAAAACGCCTTGTTCAAAAAATTAGATAACTTCCCTCGCCTCACAAACAGAGACAATGTAAAACTCAGGGAACTTGGAGATTTACTCTTAGAGCTGTGGGTCGCTAAGGATGAAGCTTATCTCCCAGGCCTCGCCTACCTCGACACACCCTGTGGGGTTAAGCCCATAGTTGAAAAGTTGCCTCCAAATTTACAAGATAAATGGCTGCATGCGGGCTCAAAATACAAACAAAAATATGACGTAACCTTCCCTCCCTTCTCATATTTTGTAAAGTTTGTCCAAGACGAGGCTAAAGCAAGAAATGACCCAAGTTTTGCGACATGCAGCAGCCAACCCTTCAGCAAAGGTGAGAGGCCACCATTCAAACAAATTAGCTACAGAACACCTCTAACTGTAAACAAAACAGAGGTCGACACAACTGATCCCGCTAGTACTAAAGAGGACGATTTAACATGCTACTGTCCAGTCCATAAGAAAATGCATCCTCTAGCCAAATGTAGAGCCTTTCGAAATAAACCGCTACAAGAAAGGCGAAGCATACTCAAAGAATACAAACGATGTTTTCGCTGCTGCTCTCCCATGCACGCAATAAAGGACTGTGACATGAAACTCAAGTGCAAGGAGTGCCAAAGTGAAAAACATTGCTCTGCCATGCGTGCTGATTCAAGTCAGCAACCCCGGCCAGAAAACACACCTGAACCAGAGCCTCAGCCCCGAGACAACACACCACCTGAGGTAACGTCACGGTGCACTGAGATCTGCGGCAAAGGTAATCCCCTATGTTCTTGCTCAAAGGTATGTCTAGTTCGAGTTTTCCCTAAAGGCCAACCAGAACGCTCCGTTAAGATGTATGCAATCCTTGACGATCAGAGTAATAAATCACTGGCCCGTCCTGCTGGCAGCTTGGCAGGGAAGCAGTGAGGTTCCAAATCGAGCCAGTAGGTGGAGGCCCACGCTTAGACCTCCCTCCTCTCCTTGAATGCGACGAGATAAAGTTCAGTTGGGGTGAAATACCTACGCCCGAAGTCGCTCTTGCTCATGTCCACTTAAAACACCTCGCTCCTCTCATCCCCAAGTATGACCCAGATGCACAGATGGCAATTTTACTGGACAGAGACATTCTACGAGTCCACAAGGTAAGGCAACATGTCAACGGACCCCACAATGCTCCCTTTGCTCAATGCCTGGACCTAGGCTGGGTAATTGTGGGAGAGGTGTGCCTTAACGCTCATAAGCCAACCGTCAATGTTTATAAAACGTACATGCTCTCCAACGGACGCCCATCTCTCTTCACTCCTTGTCCTAACAGCATCAACATCAAAGAGAAACCATGTTACGGCGGGGAGCACAAGGACGGCCTCTCTAAACGCAGCTCAAAACCCAATGCAGTGGGAGAAAAGCTTGGGGACAAAGTTTTTGAGTGCACAGAGAACGATAACAAGTGTGCCGTGGCCTTCGAAGATGAGACCTTCCTAAAGATAATGGAGGAAGAAGTCCACCAGGATGGAAACAACAACTGGATCGCTGCTCTTCCATTCAAGTTTCCTCGCTTGCCGCTCCCAAATAACAGGGACCAAGCATTGTCTAGACTCGGCTCACCAAGACGCAACTTAACAAAAAACCCTCAAATGAAAGAACAGTTCTCAGAGTTTATGGACAAGCTGTTCGAGAACAATCATGCAGAGATCGCTCCACCCATCACCAATAACACTGAATGCTGGTACCTGCCCATTTTTGGGGTATATCATCCCCAGAAGCCCAATCAGATACGGGCTGTCTTTGATTCAAGTGCCGAGCAATTTGGTGTGTCACTCAACTCAGTACTGTTAACAGGTCCAGATCTTAATAATACCCTCCTCGGCGTGCAGCAAATGTTTTATGGGTTCTTAGTCAGACCAGACCACAGAGACTATTTGAGGTTCTTGTGGCACGAGGGAAATGACTTGTCAAAAGAGGTGCAGAAGTACCGCATGCGGGTGCACGTTTTTGGAAACAGCCCGTCGCCAGCGGTAGCTATCTATTGCCTACACAGGGCTATCCAGAAAGGCGAGCCAAAGTTTGGAGCAGACACAAGACACTTTGTTGAGAGACACTTTTATGTAGATGACGGGTTGATTTCGCTCCCCACTGAATCTGCAGCCGTAGACTTGCTCAAGCGTACATGCACATCCTTGGCCGAGTCCAATCTCAAGCTCCACAAAATCGCCTCGAATAGTGTCTCAGTCATGCAAGCCTTCAAGCCAGAAGACCTGGCCACCGGCATTAAAGACTTGAGTCTCGGCCATGACACTCTACCAGCTCAGAGAAGTCTAGGCCTGTGCTGGGACATAAACACTGACTCTTTCACATTCAAGGTTGCCGTTGATGATAAACCCTACACCCGCCGCGGGGTTCTGTCAACAATTAACAGCATCTTTGACCCCTTGGGATTAGCGTCACCAGTGACAATCAAAGGCAGACCCTTGTTACGTGAACTGTCGAATGGTGTCCAAGGTTGGGATGCTTCTCTCCTTCAGGACAAAATGGACACATGGGAAACATGGAAAATGTCCCGCCAAGATCGTAGCAGCCTTAAGGTGCCACGCTGCTATGTACCAGCTTCCCTCTCTAAGTCCACATCCCCTAAACAGTGGTACTACGTCACATCAGAGCAAAACCCAGCTGATCTAGCCACCAGGTCAATACCTGCATCACAGCTCATGGACACTATGTGGTTTAAGGGACCAGACTTCCTTTACAAACTACCTGAATCCGGGACATCCGAATCCTTTGAGTTGATCGAGCCTGAAGTAGACTCTGAAATCAGAAAAGTCGCTACCTTTTCTACTCATGTTCAGAAGAACGGGCTCTCACCAGAATGCTTCCAGCGCTTTTCAAGTTGGAACTCATTAGTGCATGCCATTGCATTCCTAATTCACCAAACTCGTTCTCACTCATCAAGCAACCTGTCAGATCACTCATGCAGGGGCTGGCATTGATGTAGCAAGCCACGCACTCCAGAGGAGCTGGATGCTGCCAGTAACCTCATCCTCCAGTCTGTTCAAAAAGACGCTTTTCCCGACGAGTATGCTGCTCTCCACTCCAACCAAACCGTCTGCAGTTCAAGTCCCATCGTAGCTCTTGATCCCTATATGAGTGAAAGCCTCATCAAGGTTGGAGGTCGCCTCAAACATGCTTCATTGAACACAGCATCCAAGAATCCAACCATTCTCCCAAACAAGCATCACGTAACTCAACTGCTTGTCTGTCACTATCCTGCCAAAGTTGTGCATCAAGGAAGGCAGTTCACGGAAAGCGCAATTAGGCAAGCCGGACTGTGGATTGTAGGTTGCAAAAGACTGGTCTCATCCATTATCCACCATTGTGCGACGTGCAGGAGACTCGGGAGAAAACTAGAGACTCAGAAAAGGGCAGATCTCCCACCTGAGAGACTCAAAACATGCCCTCCATTTTCATATGTCGGGTTGTAGTTAAAAGGAAGTAGTGGCATTAGTAATGCCAGGCGGGGAGTGTTCTGCCCTCAGTAGTGTGTTTTATAGAAGTTAAAATAGTTTATAAGTTCATATTAAATATCATAGTTCATTTATAATAATTCATGTTAAAATAGTAATTGTGTTAAAAGTAATCTCTGTATAGTTATTAGTAATTTGCTTGCATTTTATATTGAAAGCGCAGCCAGTTGCCGCTAGGATTTGTGGGTAGAAGAAACGGACTTCGGTAGAGAGAAAAAAAAGGCAGAGAGCGTATAACCTGCCTGCGAATGTCTGAAACGTTCCTCCTGTGTGTTAAACGCCATCCTACACCATCGAAAGCAATGGCTTTTCACTCGGGCTTTTCATCGAGCTTCGAGCCACAGTTGTAAAATACTGTAAGCTGTCTAAGAAGACTGAAAATAAAGGAGCAGGAAGCTCGGTTTCCTGGCTTGTGAAAAACGAGTTTGGCTTGCTGTTGATCTGCGTTAACATACACAGTGTATATAACACGTAGTGATAACAGTACACCAATTATTTGTTGTTTACAGCCAAACAATTAAAGGCGTCGGCCGGACGAAAATTCAATATCGCTAAATCATATCTTAAATTTTTGTGTGAGACGAGCTAATTTGAACCGCACATGTTTTGGTGTCAACAAATGTTGCATAAGGTGACAATGCACTCTTTAAGTACGCTGTCCTTGAGAGCTGTCAGACTCATTCAAGCGATCAGCGGCTAAGATGGCCACTGACTGTGTGACGTAATTTCAGGGAGAGACACGCACATGCTCGGCGGACATTGCTTGTTTAAGTTTTAAAATCGGCGATTACGGATATTTCTCGGAGTACTTGTGGATTACAAATAGATTATTTATTAAGATTAGGATTTCAGTAATCGAATTAATTATGGTTTGGCGTTGTGTTGTCTACGGGTGCGACGGTATATCAGAGGAGCATGCGGTGAGTGTTTATGAATTTCCCGTCCCTGGGAAAATCAGAACGGCATGGGTGAAATTCGTTCAGAAAACGCGAAAAAATTGGAATGATGTCGGTAACTCACCCAACATGTGCAGTAGACATTTCGTTGACAGCGATTTCGAGAATAAGATGCAATTTGTGTCACGACTCGCGGCTCCAGCTGCACGCACACCTGCGCCTCGTCAGCTGCTGACGCCAGCCACCTGCCCCTGCAAGTAAGCAACATTATCACCGATTATCCCTGTCTCGGTGTGGTGCCCGTTACCCTTGTCATCTGCTTTTTTTCCGGCTGAACGGCGCGCTGCTCTGCTGCCAGCGCATCAACCAGTACAAAGATGCGAGCACTACATACGATCCCCCAGCTCCTGAGAGACTGCAACCTAACACAAAAAACAGTTTCACACAATGAAACAGTGCATGTATTATATATATATAAAAATTATCCCATTGATTTTCATCATTTTTGGTGACATATCTTACACCTATTGTTATTAATTTATTTATTTATAACATATCACTGTTAAACAACGACACTGCAGCAAAGACATTGAGTTGCTAGCTGTTAGCATGAGGCCTACATATCTCCCGAGAGAACACTCACACGTGATCTGCATTGTTGTTTATGCAAATCCGACGGCGAACGCTGGGACAGCACGTGACGTCATCCATTCAGTAACCAGCAGGCTGCAGACAGAACACCCAGATGCTCTTCTCCTCATCTCAGGCGATTTCAACCATGTTTCACTGTCTCCCATTCTACCCACGTTCACCCAGTATGTCACATGCCACACTAGAGACAATAAAACACTGGATTTATTCTACGCAAACACTAAGGAGGCGTACACCTCATCACAACTACCCCCACTCGGGAGATCGGATCACAACTTGGTTCATCTCCGGCCGGTGTACAAACCCCTAGTGCACAGACAACCTCCGGCCATGCACACTGTGGAGTTATGGTCTGAGGAGACAATGGACACCCTAAAGGGCTGTTTTGAAGCCACCGCCTGGAAGCAGCTCTGCGATCCACATGGTGAGGACATCGATGGCCTCATTCACACCTTCACGGGCTACCTCAGCTTCTGTGTGGACAAATCCGTTCCCACCAAGACCATACGGCGTCACTCAAACAACAAACCCTGGATCAACCCTGAGATAAAAACACTTCTGAGAGAGAAGAAGAGGATCTTCAGGTCGGGGAACAGGGAGATGCTGAAGTCCGTACAGAGGGAGCTGAGGAGAAAGATCAGAGAAGGCAAGGACAGCTTCAGGAAGAAGATGGAGGACAAGCTGCAACAGAGCGACATCAGCGGGGTCTGGAGAAACCTCAAAACCATCTCGGGGCTCCAGAATACCTCCCCCCAGGCCACAGGGGGCAGGGAGTGGGCGAACAACCTGAATCTGTTTTTCAATAGATTTGACCAACCGCCCTCCCCCCTGACTGCACAACAACCACTGCTGCCTCTAAAGAAATCAAGTCCTGCTGCCCACTCCCCACTCTACCAACACCCCCCCACTCCCAACACACAGCCCCCCATCCTGACCCTGACCAGGACCCAGGTGAGGACGGAGCTGAGGAAGATCAAGGCGAGGAAGGCGCCGGGACCGGACGGCATCAGCGCAAAGCTCCTCAAGTCCTGTGCAGACCAGCTGTGTGGGATTGTGACGTATATCTTCAACATGAGCCTGAAACTGGGGAGGGTACCACAGCTGTGGAAAACATCTTGTGTGGTACCTGTACCAAAAACTTCCCACCCCAAAGACCTGAACAGCTACAGACCGGTGGCCTTGACGTCCCACTTGATGAAGACCCTGGAGAGACTGCTCCTTGCTCACCTCCGCCCCCTGGTGGAACCAGCGATGGATCCACTCCAGTTCGCCTACCAGCATGGCATTGGGGTGGAGGATGCGGTGATCTTCCTCCTTCACCGTTCTCTGTCCCACCTGGAGAAGCCCGGGAATATGGTGAGGATCATGTTCTTTGACTTCTCCAGTGCTTTCAACACCATCCAACCGATGATCCTGAAGGACAAGCTGCTGCGCGCAGGGGTGGACCAGCACCTGTCATCATGGATCCTGGACTACCTCACGAACCGGCCTCAGTTTGTGAGAACCCGGGACTGTGTGTCCGACACGATCATCAGTAGCACGGGGGCCCCCCAGGGAACGGTGCTGGCTCCCTTCCTGTTCACTCTTTATACTGCGGACTTCTCACACAACACAACACACTGCCATCTACAGAAGTTCTCTGATGACTCTGCGATCGTTGGCCTCATCTCCAATGGAGATGAAGCTGAGTACAGAGGGCTTATCCAGGACTTCGTGGACTGGTGCCATCGGAACTGCCTCCAGATCAACGCGAGGAAAACTAAGGAGCTGGTGGTGGACTGCCGCAGGCATGGGCAGCCCCTCACAGTACCAGTAAATATACAGGGAACAGACATCGAGATGGTGACATCCTATAAGTACCTGGGTATTCATCTGAACAATAAACTAGACTGGTCACACAATACTGATGCACTCTACAAGAAGGGACAGCGCAGGCTGTTCCTGCTGAGGAGACTCAGGTCTTTTGGTGTACAAGGGGCGCTGCTGAAGTCATTCTATGACACGGTGGTGGCATCAGCCATCACTTTTGGAGTGGTCTGCTGGGGCAGTGGCATTACTGCAGCCGATAGGAAGAGACTGAACAAACTGATTAAGAAAGCTAGCTCTGTCCTGGGGCAGCGCCTTGATCCGATGGAGGAGATAGGAGAGAGAAGGACGGTGGCTAAACTGTCATCTCTGCTGGAGTCCGAGTTCCACCCTATGCAGGACATACTGAATGCACTGAGGAGCTCATTTAGCAGCAGACTACATCATCCCAGGTGCACAACCGAGAGGTTTCGTAGGTCCTTCCTACCAACGGCTGTCAGACTGTACAACCTAAGCAGGGCTGCTCGCAGAGATAGCAAAAAGACGTAACAAACTAATAGTTTTTTGAATGCAAAAGATGCAATAGACTTACACAATGGTCCTCTCCGGCATACAACTAGGAACATACCGGTCGCTATGGAGGGTGAGAATATGTATGGGCACATAATCATACCATGTAGGATAACTAAGTAGACGGTTATGCTGTTTCATTCCATCTAGCAACAATGCTCTGCACTGTGTGTGTTTATATATTTGCATATTTATTCCATCTAGCTGCAATGCTCCGTACTGTGGGTGTTTATATATTTATATATCTACATATTATTCCATCTAGCTACATTGCTCCGCACTGTGTGTGTTTATATACTTGCATATTTATTCCACCTAGCTGCAATGCTCCGTACTGTGGGTGTTTATATATTTACATATTTATTCCATCTAGCTACAATGCTCTGCACTGTGTGTTCATATATTCATATATTTATTCCATCCAGCTACAATGCTCTGCACTGTGTGTCTGTGTGTGTGTGTATATATATATATTTTATAGTAATACGTACATATGTTTATTAGCTGCTCTTGCTTGCTTGTTTTTTTTTTTTCTTCTTGCCTTCTGATTGTTGCTCTGAGTGTTGCTATCCCTGTGCTGTTGCAATCCTGGAATTTCCCCGTTGTGGGACTAATAAAGGCTTATCTTATCTTATCTTATCTTATCTTATTTCAGGCACAAAGGGCTGTGAATAAGTTATGATCAACAAAACACGGGTCCTCAGGGATGTGCGAAAGCTGAGTCCAGGGTAGCAAACTTCAAATGTGGAGGCTTTCCACAGTCTGATTATTCATTTTGCACCAAAGAGTGTACACTTCTCATTCCTTGGAATGTTGACAAGGTGAGGAGATACAATATGTGACCAAAAATATGAAATGCAATTATAATAACTGACATGTTTCAGGACCCAAGAGACAGACACAGACACATACAAAATAGTTATTCTTTATTGTCAAATGTGAGAGTGTAGTGCAAGTGTGACGCTGGCTTTTAAGAGCCGCTGATTAACACCTGTTGTTCTGTGCGCAGCTGGAGCTGATGAGCGGGGTGACGGCCCAGCGGCCGTCATGACAATAACAGTGCCAATTACATAGAGTTTCTGCTGATAGATCACTTATATGTCCAAAAATAAATCATTGTGATAATATTCTAATTACAGACTTTGTTTAGCTGCAATGCACTTTAATGAAAATGCAGGCCGCAAGCAGGCACAGAATCGTGATGGCGAGCCGGTATTTACAGTGGGTGGAGGGTTGGTCTTCATTCAACTTTCACATCTCATAGCTTTTATCAAATTATGTTAATTTGGGTCAAATTTGTATTTCATACTGTAGTCAAATGGATGTCTAATTTTTATTGAATATATTTTTTTTCAGAATATGTGGATGATCTGATGAATACTCTGTTCAACAAAACCTTGGTTGATCCAACCCACTTATGGGACCAGTGGCACTCTGTACAAGCCAGAGTTCCCACCACATTGAGTGCCGAATTGAACCCGAATTTTATACCATAAAATGGTAGAAAAATTATTAAAATGTATATGACATGCGACTTTGATGAATGCTGAAATATTAGAATTATAAAATTGACATGAACATTAATAAACTCAATATATGATTTTACAAAACTTTATTTAAATATCATTTTTCACAAATCTAATCTTGGTAGGCAAAATCCCTTGTAGTGATCCGATGGGAATGTTTCTCTGATGAGGCTTACAGCACAGGCAGGCAATATCACCCTCACTTCTTCCTGAGCTGACGTCACTGCTGCCTGCCCCTATCGACAGATGGCGGTACTGCAGCATCACTAAGTGAAAGATGGGCTATTACCAAACAAAGTCATTTATGGAGGCTGGTGACACATATTAAATCATGGGAATGGCCAGAATGGAATATTTTCATACAATCAGTTTATTGGTTCAATAAAAAAATGTCACCGTCCGAGGACTTTAACATTGTACTGTAAACAATACCTTTACAGTATAATCGTGTATGGTCAATCAAATAAACATTGTAAAAATGTACAAAATTCAAAATAATTCAGCAAAAGACTTAAAAAAAATCTGTTAACCACAGAATGAAAGTGTTTTTGTTTCAAGTTTACTAATCCTTTAGTTCTTCTGAATTAGCAGTCCAGTGTTTTTATCCTGAATCTATTGGTTTTTGATGAAAATTTGGATGGATCATACCAGTTCAGGTGAAAACCATGCAACGTCCAGTAGAGGAGTGGTATGCCATCTAGCTTCCTGGCTCATGCACAGTTCACACAAGGTCCCTTGGGTGGCTCGCCATCACAGTTCAAGAATGTGTTCTTCAAATCTTCAAATCCAGTCCTAATTCGGCATATCTTCATCCCACCCTAAGTTGGCCTAATGTAAACAACATAAAAATAAGCATACAGTACATACTTAAAATAAAATGCTAGGTAGCTCTAAAACTAAGAAAAAGTCCATTTCGAGTCTTAATTTGTGTTATGGATTCCCTGTGTGCTATTACGCAGCGCCCGGAGGAAAGGAGTTAAACCCATGTGCTGAAGATAGTTGTGCATTTATTTACAATTGATGAAAGAACAGTTCCAAAAATAACAGGATAATATACTGGATGACAATAAATGATACAAACAGCTATTGAATAATGCTGGATAAACAAGGAGCGCTACGAGGATGCTCTATTGGACAGGTGAGCAGCCTAGGGAGAGAGTGTCCCAAAGCCGAGGGAATTGCGGGGGGAGGAACGGTGAAGTGTCCGGAAAAGAAGCCACCAGGCAGAACTGGATGGCAGGGCAAAAACAGTCTGTACTCACAACGAACGGAGCAGTCCGAGACAGTCCAAGTTTTATCCAGGCAGCAACCGGCAATGGGTAAGCATACCACTCGGCATGAAGTGGTACCATAAGGGGAAGGCAGGCCTTCAAAGCTTGAGAGAGGCAACATACACTGCGGGGAGAGGCGACAGCATAGATCCTGACAATGATCCAGCAAGCTCTCCCAACAGATCACGAGCAGAAATAGTGCCAAGCCTAATCATGAAAGAGATTGCTGGTGTGGATGAATAAGGTGTGTGTGGGGGGAAACGCCAATAAGCTTGTGTTTTTGGTTTTTCACTCACCATTTTTTCGGAGCTCTTATCATGTGCCCAGCACACCGGACTTCAGCCTTCAGAGGGAGATCGGCACCTGAGCCTCCAAGCGTGAAAGAGGAGTGGGTCGCTGAGTTCATCCAGGGCTTCGTGGACGAAGCTCTTGCCTCTCGTAGCCCCAAGGAAATCTGGGAGAGTACGGATGCAGTGGTTGGGATTGTGGAGATGCACCCTGGATTGAGGAGGTACCCCCAATACAGCTAGCTGCTGTCCATGGTGTCCTCACTCCAGCAGTCTTTCCCTGAGCTAACGATGAGGTCACTTCAAGCGGAACCGAAGCAGATGCGGAAGCGCCATCTGCGGCAGACATCCACCATCCTCTGCTCGTCCGCTCCTTCTCCTGCTTCATAGGCTCCGAGCCCCCCCCTTCCCCCCGGGCCAGCCTCTGCCCATCCTCCAGTCATGGTGGAACTGGACTCCCCGGGAGAGAACCGCCTGGGTAAGGTGTCTCCCATTTCCCGCCACTGCCCAGTGGAACACCGCCAGAGGAACATCTCCACTTCCCTATCAAAAGCCCCTCCTTTGCCGAGGTCGAAGACTCCTGCAGCAGCTCCCTCATCTTGCTTCTTCTTTCTGGCTGGCCTGTCAGCTTCTTCCTCCGTTGCTACTGCATCTCCCTTCTCCTTGACGACTCCTCCCGCTGCTGAAGGTCTGGCTGTCTCCTTCCCTGCTCCGCCCATCAACACATCTGCAGGGTCGGCTCCTCTACATTCTTCTGAGGGGCCCATAACAACTGCAGCCAAGGAAAGGGCGGATTCAACGCCATTTGCAGCAGAAAACACCATGCCCTGGGAACTCAGGCAAGTGTTTTTTTCATTCTCATTCATCTAAACATGAATTGTCTTGCCTGCTTCCCAGTGGTGCGGCTCACACTGTGCAGTCCTCTGAGTCCTCACTGCCTGCTGCAGCTATAAACTGTTCACCTGCTCTCTCCATGTCTCCTTCTTTGCACCTTGAGTGTCCGCCGGCCCCAGGATCAAGCCACCAGATGATGGAGGAGCCTGTGGCCCTGGAGGACTTGGTTCAAGTGCCGCAGCCACAGTACTGATGGAGAGAGAGCGCTGTCACTGAGCTGAAGCCTGCGCCAACGATGGAGCATCCGCTGGCCTCAGCAGTATAGGATCCATTGTCAGCGGTGAGTCGACTTCCAGCTGCCACACCAGATGAGTTACCTGCGTGGGTCACTTTGCCTGGGGGTCCCAAGACTGCACCAACCACCATTCCTGCTGCAGGGGCCACGGCAGCAAAGTCAAAGCTGGATCTCCTGAGGAGCGGGCCCGAGATGTCACCACCTGGATTGATGGAGTCCTGGACGGTGGTGGAGCTTGAGCTCAGACAAGTGCTTTCTTTTGTTTTCACTGTTTCTATTTTGGATAGATTTTGTCTGGCTCTTTGTGGGGAGGGTCAAGTGCAGCCATCAGCTGCACCTGAGATCACCTCGCCAGGCTCCACTGCCGCTGGTGACCCTGACTCTGTTTCTTAATCCCTCCTGTCGGAGCCTTCCCCTAGGGTCACCGAGGATTGTCCAATTTCGCCAGAGGTCTCCGTGGGTTCAGTCTCACCACCGGAGATCTCTGTGGGTCCAGTTGCCCCTGTGGAGGCCATCGCGGGCGCTCTGTCCCAGCCTCCGTGGGTGCTGCTCCCCCTCCTGCTGAGGTCTTTGTGGGTGCTCCGTCCCAGCCCGGGACCTCCGTGGGTGCAGTTCCTCCTCAGCGCGGGCTTCCTTAGGTGTTGTATCCCAGTCGGGGACCACCGTGGGTGCTGCGTCCCAGCCTCAGTCTAACATGGGTGCTGCACCCCAGTTTGGGTCCACTGTGGGTGTTATGATCCAGCCCGGGGTCCACTGTGGGTGCAGCTCAGGCCCAGTCTGAGTACACCGTTGGTGCAGCTCAGGCCTAGTCCGGGTTCACCGTGGGTGCAGCTCCGATCCAGTCCGAGTCCACTGTGGGTGGAGCCACGCTGAAATCCGGAGCCACTGCGGGTGCAGCATTGCTCCAGCCCGGAGCTACTGCAGGCACTTCCATGTCTCAGTCCAGAGACACTGGACTTCCACTTCCATGCCTCAATCCAGAAGCGTCACGGTCCCCTCTCTTCTGCCTGACGCTGTCAAGGTTCCCTCTCCACTGCCTGACGTTTGTTTTTTGCCTGGTGTGGGTCCTAAGTGGGTTTCTTTTTTTTTTCTTTTTGTTCCCTCCTAGCCTGTATCCCCCACCACCCGCCTGGGGTTGTTTATTGTTCTACTCTTTGGGGGGGGGGGGGCTTTTTCTTTGGTGATGTTACCCTGGGTGTCTGGGCTTAACCCCTTGAGAGGGGCCCACTGTCATGATCTGAGCACGGAGGATTCCACTGTGCTCAGTCTCATGATCTTTTTCCATATTTGATTATCTGTTATACTTTTGTGTTCTTAGTTCCTGACATTTTATCCTCAGTTTGTTTTAATATATCTTGTATTGTTTCTTAGTTCTAACCATTCTCCTGTTTGCTTTCATTGTATATTTATTTATTGAGTATTTACTGGCATTTATTCCTGTCATTATTTGCTGTCATTTTAGTTCTTATTTTATATTTTTCCTCCTGTGTTCTCTCTCTCTCTCTCTCTCGTGCGCATGCGTGGGCGTTTGTGGGAGCAGGGGTGTGGAGTGGTGTCGAGTGAGTACTTTAAACTTTGTATTTTCTAACTTTTTCTCTATCTTGTGTGTTTGAGGTGTGTGTGTTTAATATAGTGGGTTGAGTGTGGGTGTGCTGGGGTGTGAGTGTTGGAGTGAGTGTGTTGGGGAACGGTAGCTTCTGCTGCCGGTTTTTCCCGGCCGGCATCATGCCGGTGATTGATGGTGGTGTGGAGTTTGAGCGCTTAACCCGGCGTCATGGTGTGAGAATCCTCCCGACAGTTCCCTGTTCTGTGGAGGAGGCCAGCCTCGCTGTAGGACAGGTGGTTGGGCATGGCAGCATAAAATCAGCATCGAGGATGAACAGCGCAATTGTGATCTTTCTGGATTCGACTGAGAAAGCTGATCAGGTGGTGGCACAGGGAGTGGTCATAGGTGACACTTTTACTCCCGTTTTACCGCTGGCGAATCCGTCTAGGAGGATCACCATCTCAAACGCTCCTCCTTTCGTTAAAAATGATCAGCTGATTAGAGAGTTGTCCCGTTTTGGCCAGGTTGTGTCCCCTATCAGAATGGTCTCTCTGGGTAGTAAATCACCCCTGCTGAAGCATGTTGTATGTCATAGGAGGCAGTGTTTCATGGTGTTGAAAGACAGCTCTGCTGAACTGAACGCGTCTTTTAATTTCAGGATTGATGGCTTTAGCTACTTGGTGTTTGCAACATCTGAAACCATGAAGTGTTTTGCGTGTGGCGCAGAAGGCCATCTTATTAGGTCATGTCCTGAAAAGGCGAACACAAAGAGCACTGGCGGTAAGAAAGGTGACGCCGCTGTTTCTGGTGGTCCGGAGGGTAGCGCTACATGTGGTGCGGCGGATGCCGCTGCGGCGCCCGCTTCTGCTGGGGCGGTCGTGGCCGCGACTGCGGCCGCATCCGCGTCCGCGGCCGCGTCCGCTTCTACTTCTGCGGGGGCGTCCGCGTCCGCGTCCGCGTCCGCGTCCGCTTGTGCTGGGGCGGCCGCGGCCGCCTCTGCTGGGGTGGCCGCGGCGGGCGCGGTAGTTGTCCCCCCAAACAGTGATGGTGGGGAATTTCTGTCTGGCGGCAGCTCTGATCATTGTGACGAGCCTGTCGCCCGGGGTAGACAGGTGGAGGGTGTAAGTAAAAGTGCAGTTAAACGAAGGAACGTGAATGAACAGACTTTGCAGGCGGGGGAGGAGCGGTTTGAGGCTGTAGCGGACACACAGAGCAAACACTGCATGACAAACGTTGCGTTTCATGAAGAAATGCAGGAATGTAGTTTTGTTGAAGAGGATCCTTTTAAAGCTGCACAAAAAAGGAAAAGTGCGGAAAACTTGCAGAGCTCTGCTAAATCTAGTAGGGTTGGGAATTTAGATTTACTGAATGAGAGCGCTTCTGACGAAAGTGGAGATGAGTCTGAACTGATGCAGACGCAGACGCAGGAGGAGCAAAGCTCCTATTGTTTTGCTAAAATTAGACAATTTCTCCAGGTGACTAAGGGGAGCAGAGCTGTGAAAGTGGAAAATTACTTTCCAGATCTGGAGTTATTTGTGGCATCAGCTCGCAAGCTGATGAAACCGAATGATGGGAATGAGACTTTTACTGATCAGGAAATTTTTCGTTTAAAGAAACTGGTTGTCAAACTGAAATCACAAATTACTAACAGTCATGTTGACTCTTAGTTTGTTTCTTCCCTTTTATGCTATGTGTGTGTTTTTTTACTGTACCTTATTTTTATCCTTTTTAATGCCCCACCTTAGAATTGACACTCTTAATATAAACGGGGCCAGGGATGATGTAAAAAGGGCCTCTTTATACAAGCTTTTTAATTTAAAGGCACTTGACGTGCTGATGGTCCAGGAGACTCACAGCACTGTAGACATTGAGTGCCAGTGGAGAAAAGAGTGGGATGGCTGCATTTTTTTTAGCCACAAATCCAATAATAGTGGAGGGGTGGCTGTACTTTTCTCTCGGGGTTGTGTGCCTGTCTCTTATGAGGTAGAAGAGGTGGTGAAAGGACATGTACTCTTGCTAAAGGTACAGCTTGAAAATGTAAACTTGGTTCTTATAAACGTGTATGTGCCAACCCAGAGAGCAGAAAGGATCAGGGTCTTTAATATGCTATCAGATACGGTTAGATCCTGTAATCCAAATAGTTTTTTATTTCTGGGGGGTGATTTTAACTGTACATTAAACCACAGACTGGACAGGAACCATCAGGAACCTCACCCTGCTTCTGCCAATAGGCTGAGGGATCTAGTGAAGGCGCATGAAATGGCCGATGTGTGGAGATCACATCATGGGGACCAGAGGCAGTACACCTGGAGCCATGCTAAAGATAACCTCTTATCTATGGCTAGGTTAGACCGTTTCTATGGTTTTAAACACCAAATGAGTGTTTTTAAAAATAGTTGTATCTGTCCTGTTGGTTTCACTGATCACTGCCTGCTGATTTGTTCTGTTTTCATTGAAAATGTAAAGTGTAAGAGTGCTTTTTGGCATTTTAATAATACACTTTTAAATGATGTGTTTTTTAAGGGAGTTTTTCATGATGTATGGAAGTCACACAGGGAACAAAAACCCTCTTTTAGTTCTCTCCAATTGTGGTGGGATTTTGGTAAGGCCCAGATAAAACAACTCTGCCAACAGTACACTCAAAATGTCACTCGTAGCTTGACCCAATCCTTGAAAGTTCTGGAGACTGAGGTGGTAGAACTAGAGGAGTTGCTCAGTTCTACAGGAAAACAGGAGCACTTAGAGGCTCTCAAGTCAAAAAGGTCAGCCTTGGCTAGCTTGCTAGGGGTCACCGCACAGGGTGCTCTGGTCCGCTCACGCTACATGGATGTAGCTCTGATGGACTCGCCCTCCCAGTACTTTTTTGGACTGGAGGGGAAAAATGGACAGAGAAAGCTCATTCACTCCTTGTTGGGCGATGACGGGAGAACAATCTCCACAGCAGCAGAGATCAGGAAACACGCTGCTAGCTTTTACAGTGAATTGTTTAGAGCAGAGTGGAGGGAGGACACGTCACTGGGCCAGGTTTTCCTTGATGGTCTTCCAGTGCTCTCAGAGGACCTTGTTGCCGGCTTGGATGCTCCACTGTCTCTGTCTGAGCTGCATACGGCGCTAATGAGCCTCCAGAATGGAAAATCACCAGGCATAGATGGTCTCTCTGTGGACTTTTTTAAGGAATTCTGGCCCCTGCTTGGTCCAGACCTGCTGGAGGTTCTCCAAGATAGCTTGGAAAGGGGGACCCTACCCACGACCTGCAGGAGGGCCATCATCACACTGTTGCCGAAAAAGGGGGACCTCCAGAGCCTAAAGAACTGGAGGCCAGTCTCTCTGCTCTGCACAGACTACAAGATTCTCTCAAAAGCTCTGGCCCGAAGACTGAGAAAGGTGATGAGCGAGCTCATTCATGTAGACCAGACTTACTGTGTGCCTGGCAGGCTGATTAGTGACAACGTCACTTTAATTCGGGATATTTTGGAGGTCTCTGGTTCATTGGCGGTAGAAACTGGTTTGATTTCAATTGACCAGGAAAAGGCGTTTGATCGGGTTGAACACCAATATTTATGGACAGTTTTAACAGCTTTTGGGTTCAGCCCAGGCTTCATAGCCAGGATACGGGTCTTGTACAGTGACATTGAGAGTGTGCTGAAGATAAATGGGGGCCTGTCTGCCCCTTTAAAAGTCCAGAGGGGGGTTCGGCAGGGCTGCCCTCTCTCAGGGATGCTGTACTCCCTCGCCATAGAGCCTTTGCTTCACTGCCTGAGAAGGGATCTATCAGGAGTTACTTTTCCTGGCTGTGACACCACGTTCAAGCTGTCGGCCTATGCAGATGATGTAGTCATTCTGCTAAACAAGCAGAGTGACATTGACGTTCTGGTTAGGAGTGTCAATCTTTTTGGCCAACTTTCCTCTGCAAAGATAAACTGGGGAAAAAGCGAGGCTCTGATGGTGGGGGAGAAACTAGAAAATCAGCTTACGCTGCCGGGTGGGTTGATTTGGAAAAAAGGAGGTTTTAAGTATCTTGGTGTCTTTATTGGAAATCAGCAGTTTGAGCAAAAAAATTGGGATGGGGTCATAGAGAAAATTAACGGGAGACTAAACAAGTGGAAGTGGCTAATGCCAAGAATATCTTTTAGAGGAAGAGTGCTCATTTTAAATAATCTTGTTTCCTCATCCCTGTGGCACCGCCTCATGTGCATGGACCCCCCTGCTGGTTTGTTGTCCAAAATTCAGTCTGTTTTGGTGGACTTTTTTGGGGGGGGTGGACTCCACTGGGTTCCTCAAGCCCTGTTATTTCTTCCCAAAGAGGAGGGGGGGCAAGGAGTGATTCATTTAGCTAGTAGAGGTGCTGCTTTTAGACTGACTTTCATACAGAGACTGCTGACGGGCCCCCAGGACCTGGTATGGAGGCCTTTGGCCTGTGTTATTTTACAGAGAGTCCTTGGGCTTGGGCTAGACCTCCCTGTGTTTTTAATGGATTTTAAGAACTCTAATGCACTGTCTTTACCCAGTTTTTACCGCAGTCTCTTTTCAGTGTGGACTCTTTTTAAAAAACAAAGAGGGCCATGCGATTCCCTCTACTGGTTGTTGAAGGAGCCGCTGGTTTTTGGTGGTCGCCTTGGTGTCCTGCCGGGAGTTGGAAGGACCTTCCTTGATAGGCTGTGTTCCAGGAACATTCTCACTCTGAAGCAAGTGGTGGAACTGGCTGGTCCTGGCCTCAACAACGCCTCAGCTTTAGCAGCTCATCTTGGTGTCAGGTCGAATCGTTTCATCGATGGTCTTCTTGCACACTGGAAACAGGAGCTTCATGGACTTGAGCACTCCCTACTCTTGGACTTTAGCAATGGCACGCTGCAGCCAGAAAGCACTGACCCCTTTCCCTCTCTCACGCTCTATATGGACTTTGACGTCGCTCCTTGCTCCTTACTGGCATTCTGTGCTCCCACTGGTGTGGACTTTGGAGGAGCCAGTGGTAAGGCACTCTACAGACTGGTGGTGATGGCACTCAACAAGGACCGATTGAACACCTGTGTGGACACTCCTTGGAGAGCCTATTTTAAACTAGGAAAAGGGCATCGGCCTGCCTGGAGGGCTCTTTACAAAGCCCCTCTCCCTAAGAGGCATGGAGACTTACAGTGGAGGGTCCTGCATGGTATTATAGCTGTCAATGCTTTTGTTTCTGTGATTAACAGCAGTGTCAGTGATCAGTGTGTTTTTTGTTCCTCTAGGGAGACAGTTTTTCATTGTTTTATTGAATGTCAGCGCCTGAGTGGCCTCTTTGAACTTCTCACAAAACTTTTTCATATTTTTAAGGAAGTTTTCTCTAAGCAGGTTTTCATTTGTGGTTTTATGTACAATCGTCGTTTTAAGCAGAAGTGTCAACTACTGAACTTTGTTTTAGGGCAGGCAAAGTTGGCTATCTATGTAAGCCGGAGAAGAAAACTTGAAAATGTTGAGAATGATGTTGATGTCAAAATTTTATTTGTGAGGCTACTTAAAGCCAGAATCAGGCTGGACTTTCAGTTTTTTATGGGGAATGGGGATGTGGAAGGTTTCAGGACCCTCTGGTCCCTGGAGAATGTCCTCTGTTCAGTTCATGATGGACAGCTTTTTTGGGGGCGTTTTTTGGGGGATTAATTTTCTGTGTAACATAGCATGATATAGAAATTGTATTGACTGATGGACAAGTGTGTTTATTAAAGATCTTTTAAAAATCAAAATCTCTCTCTCTCTCTCTCTCTCTCTCTCTCTCTCTCTCTCTCTCTCTCTCTCTCTCTCTCTCTCTCTCCGTCTCTCTGCAGCTGCAGTTGTCTTCTTCTTTTAGATTTGATTGGCGATTGGCAACCAGCTTACAGGTGCATTACCACCACTGACTTGATTATCATCACTCTATATCCCATATAAGAAGCACTGAACAACTCCCCATGTGTGAAAAAATCATCCGTCCTTGGAATGCGTCTGAGGTGCAGCCGCGACCGAGGTCACTCTGGGGCATTTCTGGATTTTGCCCCGGTAGCGGGCAGTGCTTCTGTCAAGCTGTCAGTCGGGTTTCCTCCCCTCTCATGACACTCAGCTGCTCTGTATTGTTTAATCTCTCTCACCTCCTGCCCATTCATGTGATCCACACCTGATTGACATATTGTTTGGCCCAGGAAACACGCACGCAGGCTCAGACAGATTTGAAAGCTTTATCAGCAGTGTTTGTGTATGGATGCATGTATGTGAGATACGAGTGTGATGTGGGTGGAGGATGCAGTCAGGACAGAGCAGTACGCCGTACGGCCAGGCAACCCTATAAGAGAGGACAGCAGGGATTAGCTGGGCAACCACACGGGAGAGTGAGGATGTACTGTGCTTACTTGTAGCGGCACGGTGGCTGGCGTTGGCAAAGTTCCAAGCCTGGGAGACAGCGTCCTGCTGTGCGTCCGGGATGATGCAGCGAGGTAGAGGAGCAGCGTGATGAGGAGGTGTGAGTCCGCCGCCAAGGAATACACCTGTGCACAGGGGAAGTCTGAACGGGAGAAGGTAAGGCAAAATAGTCAGCTTACGCGTCAGAAGAGTCGTCAGCAGGCCTGAAGAAAAGGAAGTTGCTGAGTTGACTACGCAGGGAGACAGACGGTTCCAGGCTGCAGCTCAGGGCAGGATGGAATAAATAGCTGCGCCTAATGAGGAGCAGGTGTGCGCGCAGCTGAAGTGGAGGCCCGTGAGCTGCGGGTGATGACACTGATGGCACTTGTGATGATTAATTGCCTGCCTTATTTAAGACTGTTTTTTCGTTTTCTCACTTGTCAGTGTACCAAGCTTGTCATAGTTGTTTCTACTATTCCCGTTGGAACCCCTTCCCTGTTCCAACATGCATCCTGGTATTTCATTTCACCGTTTTCCTGCACTCCTTAGTTGTAAGTTTGATTTTGCTCACTGTATGGACTTTGTGTTTTGTTTATTAAATTGCACAACTAGCAGTTCAGCGTTTGGGACTTCCACTCTGCCCTGAAGGGGCAATTCATGACAAAAACCCTCCAATGTGGCTGAATTACAACAATTCTGTAAAGATGAGTGGGCCAAAATTCCTCCACAGCGCTGTAAAAGAATCATTGCCAGTTATCGCAAATGCTTGATTGCAGTTGTTACTGCTAAGGGTTTCCCAACCAGCTATTAGGTTTAGGGGCAATCACTTTTTCACACAGGACCATGTAGGTTTGGATTTTTTTTCCCTTAATAATAAACACCTGAAGAGGATGATGGAATTAAGACAGCGTTGGATTTTTAAATAGCTTCATTATCACCCGCCTTCATCAGAACTCGGCTGCAGCCCGTGGCTTGAGCAGGCTGCAGCTTCATTCCTCCAGCTCTCAAAGAGAGGAGACACGTGTGTGTCTACCAGTTGCAGAATCAGAAAGAGAGGCAGATTTACAGCACAGTGCAGCACATATACTCAACTCACACAATACATCAAAGACATTCACAGCAGTCAATCTGGGCATTTGCATATCAGAGGTACAGACAGGATGCATGAACACAATGCATGGATGGCACTTTAACCTCACAGCTGTAAACGCAGCATGCAGCGGAAAAAACCCAGGAGTGCGAGCTGACTGTCTCTGTGTTCTGTCCCTGTGTTGTGGGGGTTGAATCAAACCGCTACACTGCTCCCCCGCAGAGGGCACGGTAGGGGACCGTGACCTCGATGTTGCAGTTTGGGCAGCGAGCAGGGAAAAGCTCTGTGCAGGAGGAGGGGGAGGGGGGTAGCAAATGCCGACCGGGCGCGGGAAAATCGTTCGAGTCGCGCCAAAAGTGTTTGCTGCTCCGCGATGTCCCGTCTGAACATGCGGAGATCAGAAGAAGAAAAAAAAAATTAGTCTCTGACTCCTCTCGTGGCCATGAAGAAAAGCAGGAGCGGTGGCAAGAAAAAAATAAAAGCAGAGGGACTGGCGTGTTGACTTTAGGGCAGACGTAACCCTAAAGCCTCGGGAACCGCAGACAGCTGAATTCCCCTTGTCTGCCATGGCTAAGACCATAAAATCCAGTGAGCAAGCTGCGGACCTCAGGTGTACAAGCAAACCTGAAGGGCTAGTGTGCAGCAGAAGGAAGGCGGTCGGAAAAGCCGTATTTGTCCCGTGCGTGGTGCGCCGTCCTCGTCACCCCCGGTGCGCGTGCCGGGGCTCCGTGCGTGGGTGGGCCCGCTGGAGAGGAAATCAGGGTCGGAAACTTGGTGGAGATCGGTGCAGTCTGCGCCGAAAAACATCTCTGACGAGCCGTGGCTGCAGATTAGTCATGGTGCGTTCAGGTCCACATGTGCTCCGTCGGCCATGGGAGTCGCCCGCATGTGCTCTGATGTGGAGGAGCTGCGCAGCTGGTCCCGCATAGATGTGCCGATCTCGGCCAGGGCGCGCCATGACGTTCTCTGCCGCTTACCCGGTCTTGGTTGATGTCCTGAGAGCAGTTCGCCCGCCGTGGGCTCTGCGTCGAGGCCTCCCTGAGGCAGCAGGGAGGGCAGACCAGTCAGGCCGCTGCGACGGAGCATTCATGCCCGGGTGCTGCGTTCGCTGGCCGCTTGTTTTCTTCAGTCTCGGGTCGCCAGCGTGGCTGTTCAGATCAGAAGGTTGCGTTTGCACAAAACGTGTGCGTCCTTGGGGTCACCAGTGAAGAGGATGATGGAATTAAGACAGCGTTGGATTTTTAAATAGCTTTATTATCACCCGCCTTCATCAGAACTCGGCTGCAGCCCGTGGCTTGAGCAGGCTGCAGCTTCATTCCTCCAGCTCTCAAAGAGAGGAGACACGTGTGTGTCTACCAGTTGCAGAATCAGAAAGAGAGGCAGATTTACAGCACAGTGCAGCACATATACTCAACTCACACAATACATCAAAGACATTCACAGCAGTCAATCTGGGCATTTGCATATCAGAGGTACAGATAGGATGCATGAACACAATGCATGGATGACACTTTAACCTCACAGCTGTAAACGCAGCATGCAGCGGAAAAAACCCAGGAGTGCGAGCTGACTGTCTCTGTGTTCTGTCCCTGTGTTGTGGGGGTTGAATCAAACCGCTACACACCTTCATTTAAAAACTGCATTTTGTTTTTGCTTGTGTTATCTTTGTCTAATATTTAAATTTGTTTGATGATCTGAAACATTTAAGTGTGACAAACATACAAAAAAATTGTGAAATCAGGAAGGGGCAAACACTTTTTCACACTTTCTTTAGAGGTAAAATCATTATTCCATCTTGTCAATGAACTTTAAAGCTGTGAATCTCCCGTCTGCCCAAGGACCAACGTGTGCCCTGGCAAACCTGTTGCATCCATAATTGAGGCAATAACAAGTAGACAGTAACTACCGTTTACGGAGCTTTATTATAAATATTTCTTTTGCTGGTCATTAACATCTGTTTTGTTCTCTCCCATAGATTGAGTCCCCATCGTGCTGTTTGCTCTCTACATGTCTGTTCTTTTCATCTTCTCTATCCCCTCACCCCCCATCCAGTCGCAGCAGATGACTACCCCTTCCTGAGCCTGGTTCTGATGGAGGTTTCTTCCTGTTAAAAGGGAGTTTTTCCTCTCCACCATCGCCAAGCGCTTGCATACAGGGGATCGCCTGATTGCTGGGGTCTTTCTGCAATTGTGGGGGTTTCCCCTACAGTTGAAAGTGCTATGAGATGACTGTTGTTGTGAAATGGCGCTATATATAAAGCCCATCCAGGGACAAGAGTTGCAAATTAGCTAATAGCTATACACTCTATGTGCAACACATCAGATTGATTGTCTTTGATTAATTGTCTATGCTTATTGCACTGTCCCTGTCAAATAAACTAATCTACTACTACTAATATAAATAAAGTTGAAGTATAAATACTATGCATACCTGTCAAGTGATACGGTTTTGCCATATTTTAATATGGGGAAAATGCAATTTTAGCAAATACGGGCGTATTGCCATTTCTGTACGCCAAAAAGAAAAATATACAGCGAAAAAAAAAGTTATTGAGAGAACCTAAAATCAACTGAACAGTAATTCGATGCCAGGCAAAATTGAACACACCTAAGCAGTCTTGTGATTTTCAAAATGACTTCATGCAGCGCGCCGCTGGCGAAGAAAACAAAGCTTGAAGAAAAGGGAAATCGAGGGACTGGACATCACCGAAAAGAATGGGAGTCCGAGCTTTGAGAAGGGCAAATACGCTCATCTGCATCAGATCGTACCTGACAGCCAGACCCACACTGCAGGTCGGCGCCTTTTTAGTCCTTCATGCTTCCTAGACACACTGGATATAAAGTATCAAACTTCAGCTTTCAGTAGCTCAAACCCAATGAAGGTGATGATTTACAGTAGGTGAGAATAGGGAAACACCATCTTTGACTGACAGCGCTGTTCAGATTCAGCAGGGCATATGCTGCTCCATGAGAGCTATGGCACTAAAAAACAGGCTTTTCAATTTTATATAAGATAAGATAAGATAAGATAAGATAAGCCTTTATTAGTCCCACAATGGGGAAATTCCAGGATTGCAACAGCACAGGGACAGCAACACTCAGAGCAACAATCAGAAGGCAAGAAAAAACAACATCTAGTAAACATATGTCCATATTACTATAAATGTATATATATAGACACACAATAATAATAATAATAATAATTCAGCTAAAATATAGAAATGTTACACATTTATGAGGGCTGTTCATAAGAGATTTCCCCTGAGTCATCTTCCATGGACTGAGAAGACTCAACCTTGGCACATTTATTAGTCTTTCTCTGCATAGTTACCACCAAGGGTTACACATTTCTCCTATCGCTTTATGCAGCTGTGGAGACCTCACCTGTAGAAGTCTGCAGGCTGTGCCAGAAGCCACAGCTTGACCATGGAAATCAGCATTTCACTGTCTTGGAAGGGCTTGCCCTTCAAAAATGACTTCATTGTTGGAAAAAGGTGGAAGTCAATGGTATAAGATAGGGAGGGGAAGTGGGGTGAGGAAGGATTAAATAGCCGCAGGACTGTTCTTCCCTCTGGGCAACGTGTAAGTTGTGAACCCGGCATTATCTTGCAGGAAGCGGACACCTTTGGTCAGCATGATGATTGCTTTTGATGACCTTCTGCAATTTCTGCAGCAGTGAAGTGTAGTAAGTCCCGGTAATTGTGGTACCCTTTACCAGGCAATCCATTATCACTACTCCATGCTGGTCCCAAAAGACTGTGAGCATGACCTTGCCTGCCAAGGGTTGGACATGTGCCTTCTTCAGAGGTGGTGAGTCATAAAGCTTCCATTGCTTCAACTGGGTTTTAGTTTCTGTATCATAGTGATGGACGTATGTTTCATTTTATGTGATTAGTCTGTCAAAGAAGTCGTCTTATTTTTTTTTTTTTGGTACATGGCCATAAAAGCCTGACAGTATGTGACTTGTTCCTGCTTCTCAAGTTCATCCTGCCTATCATCAACAACTTCAACACCATCTTTCAAGCAGACGAGAGCAAGATAGGCAGTCTCCTCCCTAAAATGGATCGTCGCTTGAGAAAACTATTGGTCAGATTTGTTCAAATGAAGTATGTAAAGGCGACCAATGACCTAAGAAGGCTGGATTTCCTGGACAGTGACCTGCAGCACTCTGATGAGTTTATCGCCATTGGACTGGAAACCAGAGAAGCCCTACAAACCCATGAACTTGACCCAGGCACAGAGCAGAAGTTATTTTTTTTAATTTAATTTTATTTGTTTATTTGTCAGGGACAGTGCAATAAACATAGACAAAAAAGAAAATCTGATGTGTTGCACAGAGAGTGTATAACATTAAGCTAGTTTGCAACTCTTGTCCCTGGATGGGCTTTAGAGAAAAGAAACAGATAAAAAGAGAAAAAGTTGAAGAAAAAACAAAATGAAAACAGTATAAACATGTTCTTGAAGCAGTAAGAGGCTTCTATGAAGCTGTAGTGAGAAAGATGCTCAACAAGTTCCCCTTTGACGACAAAATTCTGCCACACCTCTCTGTCCTCGACCACAGGAAAACAGAGTCTCTGACCTATGGCCCCATTGTAGACATTGCTGCTGCATTTTGCCCCACTGTTGATACAGAAGAGCTGAAAGAAGAATGGGAGGACCTGCAACTGCTGCCAGAAAACACAGTGCCTCTACAAGACAAGGGTGGCAAGCCTGTCCGTGTTGATGTCTACTGGGGTTAGGTGATGGCCTTGAAGACAGCCCTTGATGTGCCCCGCTTCCCCCAGCTCCTCAAAGTGTACTCAGCTCTGCTTTGCCTTCCTCACAGCAATGCTGACAGTGAGAGGGCTTTCAGCATGGTCAGGAAAATTCACACAGACTTCAGAAAAAGTATGCTCCCAGAAACTCTTACTTCTTTCATGCAAGTGAAAATGAATTGTGACACTCCACGCTTCAAGGTCAAGCCTTCAAAAGAAATGCTAGAGTCAGCAAAGGCTGCTACTTGGAACTATAACAAGCAGCATCAGTGAACATTTTCTTGTTTCAAGTTCATCCAAGTGCATTAGTGTAACAAAGCTGACAATTAAAAACTCCAAGTGTATTTATCTAGCTGACAATTAAGAACTATATTCAGAATTATTCTTATTGTGTACTTTCAAATTAAGCAATCTACCTTGTGCTAATGTAAATTTGAAAAATATTGTTTTTTTATTAATTTTTTATTAATTTATTATTAACATTATTTATTTTTTAATTTATTTATTTTTTATTTTTTTTTTTATTTTTTGTGCTACTTGGCTTATTATTTTCACATTACCAAAAAGTTATGGCTCAAGATTGTGTCCATATAAGTGTACATTTGAATAAATATGTTTGAAATAGTTCATGTTGCAATTGTTGTTGTTTGTTTGTTTGTTTGGATTTTTTTTGTTTTTTTTTGCTTCAGTTTTCTTTCATCTGCCGATAAATACAGTTTTTAAGTACTCAGTACAGGTGTGAAAGCCCCCCCAGTAAGGGAGGCATGAGGTATGCCTTGACAGGCATGCTATGTTATGTATGTACCTTCTATTTACATACATAACACCCTCCCCCTTCAAAAAAACGTCATGCGTACAGATAACCCACCCAAATTTGGCTCCCGACACACTCTCTAATTACAAAAATGTATACAAAAAGAAACAAACTGCCTATCCATTCACACAACTAAGGCTGGGTGGCCGGGTAGACTGCTAGCGCCCCCTACACGGCAAGGCGTGTTTTTCTGCCACCATACTTAAAACAGTCCAACTTAAAAGGCCATGTTTCTAAACAAAATAATCCTGTTAAACAGCTCCATATGAACATAAAGAACAACAATCACAGCACTCATTGATAACACCACTGGCGGCCCCCACCCCAACACCCACCCCAGACCTGGGCACACAGTATAAAATTATATGTGTTGGGTACAAAATAGCACAGATTATCAATTATCAAGACTAAATAACCCAATCATAATTTACTGTTTCTACTTCCTTAACCTTTCGAGCGTGAGATTTTGCATGTCCTTAGCGGCAGAGCGCGGTGCTGCGCCTGTCAGCTCACTCTGACATGATCAGCTCCATTCAGGATTTGTACTGATCTGCCAGTTTCAGAAGGTGGCGGACATCCGTTGGAAGACTCAATGGATGACACGTAATACACCAAAGAAGAACTCCTCATTTCCTTTTCCTGTTTTTAGCATTTTAGTCCAGAAAGCTAATATGGCTGCTGTCCGTCATCGTGCACCTTCACTTAGTCAGCTTTGTATGCGGAAAATAGCCGTGGGATACAAGCAAAATTTATGTGGGATAATCACAAGACTTTGTAGATGTAGTAGAGAGCGTAAATGACCGACAGAACGCAAAGTAATGACCACGATGGGTGACAACGCAGCAATCACGGCAGCGAGTGAATCCCCTTAGCCACTGGTAAGAGAGGAATTTCTGTGTTTTTTTTAAATATTGTACTGATTTCTTGTTCATATACTTTGAAGATAAGATGATGAGGTACCTCTGTACAAAAAACAGTGTCAAAAGACTGAACCATTCTTTGTGTAAATACATCCAAAGTCCAGTTTTGACTGAGTTATGGAATTTAAAGAGGTGCCGCGACATTATGCATATTAGACGCATAAATTTATTCCTCTCTGAAACTTTGGATCATATTTTTTATCTTTCTAACTGACAGTAAGCCATGATCCCTTACCACTTTCAAGTTATAGCCTTGGAAATCTGAACTATTTTATTGACAAAAAATATTTACCACTCTTGACCACTAGGGGTTATGTTGCAATTCGGCGACAGACACACTCAAAGAGTTAACTCTTTTTCTTTCAAATCCAAATTCAGGCACATATCAAATCAATCAGTGAACCATTTCACCCTTACCATATTCACAGAATGAATCCAATAATTACAAATATCCTTAGCCATTAAAACGTTGCTCTTATACAAACACATAAGTTATAAAATGTAACTCATAAAATTTCGTCTCCCTTCTTTTTTTTTCAAACCAGTAATATCCGGGGCACCAATACAGTAGTGTTCAACTATGTACAGCAGGACCTGGGTTAAAATCAAAACACACACAGTAAAACACCTTCAGTCCTTGGATGTGTCACTTTCTAGGCGGCTCCTTCTCTCTCCTCGACCCTGGGTCGAACCTCATCTGCAACCTGCAGGGAAGCCCTTTTCTTCTTATTCGGTCGATCCGGTCGACTTGCAGGTCCGGTTCGCCGTACTCTTGGCAGGCCGTCATTGTGAGCGCTTCAAAACCGCGCTCTTGGGCTTTGCCCCCCCAGTCTCCAGTGCTGGCACCTCATCCTTATGGGCCACCCGGGGGTCCCGGCGTGCCATCCAGCTCCCTCATCCAGGGCAATGTGGTTACTGGCATCGGGTCTGTCCCGGGGCGGTGTCGCGTGGCGCCGAACGTGCTCTCTATTTGTAGTATCCAGCCAGTCTGATTCCCACACCTCATTGCGATCCACCACCAGAGCTGGTCAGCCCCAAAGTCCACACCCCGACCACTCCTCACCCGACACATTCGCTATAGAGAACCCCAGGCTATAAAAAAGGTTGCACCCCATGATGTTAACACCCGCAGCGATGACATAAACACGGGCCTTGGGTACCACAACAGACTTGTACCGTGCCTCCATTTCCACAAATCCCAAAATGGCCAGTCTGTTCCATCCATTGCCAAAGTAGTGTCTCTCTGCTTCCTTATCTGTCGGTGTGGAAACAGACTCTTCATGGTCGCCAGGTTCAAAATGGAGATAACAACTCCCGTATCCACCAACAGGGGAACCTCGACACCATCCAGCATTACATCACACCCGATCCGTCCCATGGTCTCCGGGGAAACTGTGTGGGCAATCATGGGAGTCTTCTGCGAGGGACCGGCCTCACTCTGCCGGTCCCTACGCTCAAAGTTTGCGCATGCCCTGGCAAAGTGGTTCAGCAAACCACACTTCCCACAATGCTTGCCCTTCGCCGGACATATCCTGGACTTATAGCGGTGACTGGGGGACCCACAGCCATAACAACGCAGCGTACCTGGGGCAGACCTAACTTTAACCACGGAGGCATATTCGTCCTCTCCGTTGTCCTCATCTTCAGGGTCCAATAACAGTACCTTCACACGAGACTTGCCTTGGGTCAGAGCGGCCCCTTCAGTCAGACCCCTCGCGATAGTCTCTGCTGCCTCAAATTGCTGAGCAAGCTCAATAGCTGCGGGCAACATCAGCTCACCTGGATGAGTCAAAAGCCTGGACTGGGCTGCTGGACAGCATATGTGTTCCGCCAACTGGTCCCGTATCGTCTCATCCACAAGGATCGTCACTTCCTTGTGGTAACGTAACGTATCGTCACTTCCTGTTTTGCTGTCTGCCTGTGTGGTTGCTCTCCTATGGCTACTAGCTCTCTTTCCTCTCCTCTGGTGTGCTCTCTCTGTCAGATGTTTAGCTACACCTCTGCCTCTTTTAGTGATAACGGTAAATGTAATAAATGTTGTCTTTTTGAGGCGCTCGAGGCGAGGTTGTCTGATTTGGAATCCCGGCTCCGCTGCATTGAAACACCGTCTGCGCCAGTTAATCTTGACGGACGCCCATTAGCTGCAGCGGAGCTAGCTAGCTTAGGCCCCCCTGTCAGCGGTTCCCTGGCTCTCCTCAGCAGCGAGGAGACTGGGTGGGTGACGGTGAGAAGGAAGCCTAGTCGCAAAGCCCCGGTACACCACCAACCTGTTCACATTTCTAATCGTTTTTCCCCGCTCAGCGACACACCCACTGAGGAAAAAACTCTGATCATTGGCGACTCTGTAGTCAGAAACGTGAACCTAGAGACTCCAGCGGTCATAGTCAAATGCATTCCTGGGGCCAGAGCAGGCGACATCAAGTCAAATCTGAAAATGCTGGCTAAAAGTAACTGTAAATACTCCACAATTGTTATTCACGCCGGCATTAATGACATCCGTCTCCGGCAGTCGGAAGTCACCAAACTTGATGTAGAATCGGTGTGTGACTTTGCAAAAACGATGTCAGCCACTGTAGTATTCTCTGGGCCCCTCCCCAATCTGACCAGTGATGACATGTTTAGTCGCTCGTCATCCTTGAACCGCTGGCTGTCTGTGAGGTGTCCTAAAAATGACGTGGGCTACATTGACAATTGGAGCTCTTTTTGGGGAAAACCTGGTCTTATGAGACGAGACAGCATTCATCCCACTTTGGATGGTGCTTCTCATTTATCTAACAATCTGGCATCTTTTTTATCCAAATTTCCAAAACCATGACTACTCAGAGTTGGGACCAGGAAGCAGAGTCGCAGTCTTACACGCCTCTCTGCAGCTCCTCTTCATCCGCCACCCCTCAACTTAGCCCCTGTCTTCCCCATCAGAGAATCGTTGTCTGCTCCCTCCAAAGTAAATAAAAATATCATGCATAAGCATCCCAAAGTGATAAAGCAAAACATTGGTAAAACTCAAATTAAACATAAAGCCTCTAAATTGAATGATTTGGCCTCTGTTCCTCCTCATAATTTAAAAATTAAATGTGGTTTACTAAATATTAGGTCTCTAACTCCCAAGTCTCTGTTAGTCCATGATCTGTTAATTGATCATCAGATTGATTTAATTTCCCTTACAGAGACTTGGTTAGGGCAAGAGGATGATGTTGGTTTAAATGAATCAACTCCCTCTGGTTATTTAAACTGTCAAAATCCCAGAAGTTCTGGTCGTGGAGGAGGAGTAGCAACAATTTACCATTCCAAATTACTAGTTAATGTAAAGCAAAAAACATGTTATAATTCCTTTGAGGGCCTGGTCCTCAGTATTGGGCACTTTAGCAATTTTAGGTTAAACCCAATTTTATTTGCCATAGTTTATCGTCCCCCATCAACCTACTCAGAATTTTTATCCGAATTTGCTGATTTCTTAGCTGATTTAGTGCTGAAATCTGATAGAATAATTATAGTAGGGGACTTTAATATACATGTGGATGTAGATAGTGACTGCCTTAATGTGGCATTTAATTCAATATTAGACTCGATTGGGTTTTCTCAGAAAGTAGGAAATTCTACTCATTACCTCCACCATACATTGGACCTTGTTCTGACATATGGCATAGAAATAGAAAATCTTGTAGTGTCTCCTCATAACCCTGTACTGTCAGACCATTGTCTGTTAACCTTTGATTTTACCATTTCTGACTATTTGGCTCCTAAAGAAAAATATTATTACAGTAGATGCCTCTCAGATGATGCTGTTTCCAAATTTATGCAGATTGTTTCCTCTATGCCATGTGTCAACACAACGGAAATAAGTTATAGACAGCTTGCTCCTTCTGTAATTGATAACATGGTGGATAGTGTTTCAGCTTCTCTGCATCAGGCTCTAGACTTGGTGGCCCCCTTAAAAAAGAAAAAGTCTAATCAGAGATTTGTAACTCCTTGGTTCAACACAGAAACTCGTAGCTTAGAACAGAAGACTCGTCAATTAGAAAGAAAATGGCGCTCTACTAATTTAGATGAAATCTATTTAGCTTGGAGAAATCATCTTTTAATTTATAAAAAATCTCTTAGAAAAGCTAGAACAAGTTATTACTCTGCATTAATAGAAGAGAACAAGAATAATCCCAGGTTTCTTTTCAGTACTGTAGCCAGGTTGACAAAGAGTCAGGACTCTGTCAATCCTAGCATTCCCTTAGAGCTTACTAGTCAGGACTTTATGAACTTTTTCAATAATAAAATTTCATCCATCAGAGATAAAATCAATCAGATTCTTCCCACAGTTGACTTAAATACTGTAACTACTACAACTCCTTCTTTTGATGTCTGTCTTGATGAGTTTACTCCAATCGACCTTTGTGAGTTAGACAAAATAGTTTCCTCATCCAAACCTTCAACTTGTCTTTTAGACCCTATTCCTACTAGGTTATTTAAAGAAGTCTTCCCACTTATTGGTAGTTTTATTCTTCATATAATCAATTCTTCATTAACTTTAGGCCATGTACCGCAGGCTTTTAAAACGGCTGTAATTAAACCCTTACTCAAAAAGCCAACGCTAGATCCAGGAGCTTTAGCTAACTATAGACCAATCTCTAATCTCCCTTTCATTTCAAAAATCTTAGAAAGAGTTGTTGCTACGCAATTATTCAACCACCTGCAGGGAAATGGTTTACTTGAAGAGTTTCAATCTGGGTTTAGAATCCATCATAGTACTGAAACAGCCTTAGCGAAGGTCACTAACGACCTCCTCATTGCATCTGATAATGGACTAGTTTCTGTACTTGTCCTTTTAGACCTTAGTGCAGCTTTTGATACTATCAATCATAATATTCTACTTGATAGATTAGAACACTATGTTGGACTTAATGGAACTTCGTTGCAGTGGTTTAGATCTTATTTATCTGATAGGTTCCAGTTTGTTCATGTAAATAATGAGTTTTCTTTCAACTCAAAGCTTAGTCATGGAGTTCCACAGGGATCTGTGCTAGGCCCTACTCTTTTTAGTTTATATATGCTTCCGTTAGGCAACATTATTAGAAAGCACTGTATACATTTTCATTGTTATGCAGATGACACACAATTATACCTGTCAATGAAGCCAGATGATAGTAATCAATTAGCCAAGTTAGAAGCCTGTCTTAAGGAAATCAAAGCTTTGATGACTTGTAATTTCCTGCTATTAAATTCAGATAAGACTGAAGTCATTCTTGTTGGTCCAAAAAACCTTAGAAATTCCTTTCCAAATCAAACATTTCAGTTTGGATGCAGTTACTCTTTCTCTTAATAGCTCTGTGAGGAACCTTGGAGTTATTTTTGATCAGGATTTGTCCTTCAATTCACATATTAAATTTGTTTCTAAGACTGCCTTCTATCATTTGCGTAATATTGCCAAGATTAGGAGCATCTTGTCTCAGAGTGATGCTGAGAAACTGATCCACGCTTTTGTTAGCTCGAGATTAGATTATTGTAATTCTTTATTATCAGGTTGTCCTAAAACATCTTTAAAAAGTCTTCAGCTGATCCAAAATGCTGCAGCAAGAGTTTTAACAGGTACTAGAAAGAGAGATCATATCTCTCCGGTTCTGGCCTCCCTTCATTGGCTTCCCATAGAGTTTAGAATTAAGTTTAAAATCCTTCTTCTTACTTACAAAGCTCTAAACAATCAGGCTCCTTTTTATTTAAAAGATCTGATACTACCGTATTATCCTAACAGAGCACTACGCTCCCAAAATGCAGGACTACGTGTAATACCTAGAATCTCCAAAAGTACAATGGGAGGCAGAGCCTTCAGTTATCAAGCTCCTCTCCTGTGGAATCAGCTGCCAATCTGGATTCGGGAGTCAGACTCGATCTCTGTTTTTAAGATTAGGGTTAAAACCTACCTTTTTGATATAGCCTACAATTAGGGAGGGATCATGTGTTTCTGAACCCTCCCTTAGTTATGCTGCTAATAGGTTTAGTCAGCCGGGGGACCTCCAGTAATGCACTGGGCCTCACTCCTTTCCTCACTCTCTATGAAATATTTTTTTTTGCTGGTCATTAACATTTGTTTGTTCTCTCCCATAGATTGAGTCCCCATCGTGCTGTTTGCTCTCTACATGTCTGTTCTTTTCATCTTCTCTATCCCCTCACCCCCCAGCCAGTCGCAGCAGATGACTGCCCCTCCCTGAGCCTGGTTCTGCTGGAGGTTTCTTCCTGTTAAAAGGGAGTTTTTCCTCTCCACCGTCGCCAAGTGCTTGCTCACAGGGGATCACCTGATTGCTGGGTCTTTCTGCAACTGTGGGGGTTCCCCCCTACAGTTGATAGTGCTATGAGATGACTGTTGTTGTGAAATGGCGCTATATAAATAAAGTTGAATTGAATTGAATTGAATCTTCCAGGGGTCCGAACTTGCATTCTCTCGCGAGCAAATGGAGGTCCGCCAGAAATCTCTTCACCGGTTCCCCCGATTGCTGGCGGCACTGTCAAAACTGAATGTGCCAGACAGTGACGTTTTCCGGCACGCAAAATAGCGCACCATTAACGCCACCACTTCATCAAAACTATCAGCCCTTCCAAGGTTTTCCAGTATTCTTTGCCCCTCCATCCCTAAATTATGGACCAAAACAGCCCTCTTGTGAAGCTTCTCAAGCTTGCCGAGGTTCAATACTACTAAATAATTTGTGAATGAGGCAAACCACAGAAGCCAAGGCACGGGTGGCTCACCCGGGCTTTCCAAAAAGGGCCGAAAACTGGCAACGGACCTCTCCACAACCGCTTTTTCCTCGTTGCCAAATGTTGCATCCATAATTGAGGCAATAACAAGTAGACAGTGACTACTGTTTACTGAGCTTTATTATAAATACTATGTACAATACCCTCAGGCATTTGGCACTCTCTGACAGGCCAGGTGCCCGAAGACGAAAGAGGACTAGCCTCTTCCGCCCACATCCTTTATACCTGGAGTGGCGTCACCACCGGAACCACCAGTTAACCACTCCTGCTCATTCCCCATCCACGCCGGCCGTCATCTTACTAATACCTCCTATTTACATACATAACAAAACCCCCAAGGAGAACCCCTCCTCCCAGTAAAGGAAAGATTAGTATCTGATGAGACAGGTGTGTGTCAAGACAAGTAGCAGATAGACATATAGGAGTCAGACATGGAAAGGGAGAGAATATTTAGTAATTTTTTTTTAGAAAAACACAGACTTTGATAGACAATACCGATCAACAGAGTAAATTATTTCTTTTTTGTCTGCTCTTAGTACAGAGTGGTTGGATACCACAGCAGTTAGGGAGCTTTCAAATGAAGGTGCTGGCAAAATTTTGAAATCTATACTCTTTAACATACATTCAATGCAATTTAGCTGTTGTAATAGATAACTTTTTTCATCCTTTTTATTCAAGTTCTCAGCAAGAGTACCCTACAGTGTTGATCATTTTTATAACAAATTTATGAGTAGCTACTTCATTCCCACTTAATTGTGTTAAAGTCTGTATTTGCTGTTGCACAAAAGTTTTTTTGTTTTTCTGTATAGCAGAAGTTTCTGCTTAATTTACAAATTATTGTTCGATAGGAATTTTTTTGACAATCCTGTGCTTTTCTTGTGGAGTTATATAGAATACCATTGCAGTAAACTATGGAAAAAGTGCTTTAAAATGTGGGATTCTTCCTAAAACTTTTAGTGCAAAAAAACCTCTCAAAACTATATTTAATCTCATGTAATGGCATCTGCTGAGGCTGCAGATATCCTGTGCATGCCTGGGGAGCATAGTTGGTTGTATTCAAATTTAACAATGTGAGCCTTGGTCTCTGCAAATCTTGCAATTAGAAAAAATAGTAAAAGCATTTTGTTGTTTACCTGTACTGTCAACCAGCATCACTGCTGCCTCCTCATTAACAACAGATGCTCGTCATTAGCATCATGTGTGCTCATACAAGCAGCGTTGCTCTCTATCTGCTCTTTGGGAGGGTAAGTCTCCTCACTGGTTGACGTAAAAAAGGTTGTTTTGATAAGAATTTTCTGTGCTCTTCCCTTTTCTCTATTTCTCTGCACCTCTCTGCATAACTTTGTTTCTATTTTGCTGCTATTCTACACGATGTACGGTTTGTTTACAATGCAACCAACTTTACGCGCATGCATATGTCTCAGAGACAGCATGGAAGAGTCCAACAGTCTGAGGAGAAGGGGGGAGGACGTTACGTTCGAAATGCTGTCTTTTTTGTTACAATCTATAAAGTCATCAACTTTTTGGGATATCTTTTCATAAAAAGCTCTAATTTCCAAAAGGGGTGTCCCAATTTATAAAGAGAACACATAAGATCTAATAATACAGGGGCATGGTCTGACTCAGTTATAGTTAAATTTTAAGCTTTTGTGACATGGGAAGTAGGGTCTGATCAATAAAAAAAAATAGTCTATTCTATTTCAAGTGGTGTAAAGAGGAAAAGAAAGAAGGATTTACTTTGTTGAAATAAATAACGCCAAGGGTCAACACTGTCTATCTGGTCCATAAAGACTGACAGTAGCTTAGCCTTTTTAGAAAGGTTTTAGGATTGGAACGGTCTAGTGCTGAGTTAATTGCACAGTTTAAATCTCCACCAAAGATCAATTGTTGTGAATTCAAATCTGAAATGAGTGAGATTATTTTCCCCAAAATTCATCATCATCCCAGTTTGGGGCATAAATATCAACCAAAACCACAGGCTTATGGTAGAGGAGCGCAGGGACCACTACAAATCGTCCCAGTGGATCTGAGATGACATTGGTTGCAGAAAACTGGATTTTTTATGAATCAATATGGCTGTTCCATATTTTTTGGAGTTAAAATTGGAATGAAATACAATGCATTGGGAAAGTATTCACAGAGCATCACTTTTCCACATTTTGTTATGTTACAGCCTTATTCCAAAATGAATAATGAATTCATTTTTCCTCAAAATTCTACACACTATACCCCATAATGACAATGTGAGAAAAGTTTTTTTTATTTTTAGATTTTTGCAAATTTATTAAAAATAAAAAAACTAAGAAATCCCATATACATAAGTATTCTGAAACTTGGCTTAATGAAGAGCAGGCTCCCCTGATGGCAATAGAGGGATATCAGATGTTTCATATTAACAGATCTCAAAAAAAGGGTGGTGGTGTTGCATTGTATATTGATGACCTGTATAGGTGTAAGCTTGTAAATGGAATGTCGTTTGTACTACCAGGGACTTTGGAATGAGTTACTATTGAGATTGACCAAGATAAAACAAAAAATCTAATTATAAGTAGCAGTAGTATTTAGTAGCAGTAGTTGTATATATAGAACGCCGGGAACTTGCATTGAGACATTCAGAGATAAATTAGTCGAGCTGTACAATAATATTACTAGTAAGAAAATGGTAGTAATTTGTGGAGATTTCAGTACTGATCTACTAAATCCATATCAACAAAATGTAATTACAGAGTTCATGAATTCTATGTACAGTATGAGTCTATATCCCACAATAACACATCCCAGTAGAATCACAGTTCACACGGCTACACTTATTGACAACCTGTTTGTTAATATTATTGATAAGGAAATAGAAAGTGGATTATTGATAATGATATAAGTGACCACTTGCCAACCTTTGCACTTATCCATGGCCACACGGGGGCCAATACAGAAAAAAATTTAAAATCATTCAGATACAAATCACAAAATGCAATCAGTTCTTTTAAAGAAGACTTGCTGAAGCAGGACTGGACAAAAGTCTATGTATCAGATGTAAATGAAGCCTATGACACATTTATAAACATTGTAACCACTCTTTATGAAAAAAAATTGTCCATTAGTAAAGAAAAAGCTTAAATATACGTAAATTTGCCGATAAGCCATGGTTAACCAAAGGATTACAAAAGGCGTGTAAAAAGAAAAATTTATTATATAAAGCTTTTCTAAAGAAAAGGACAAAACAAGCAGAGCAGTGGTATAAAACATACAAAAATAAGTTAACATATATAATAAGATGTAGTAAAAGAGACTATTACAGTAAAGAACTGGAGAAAAACAGAGACAATATTAAAAATACATGGACAATACTTAACAATATTCTTGGAAATAAAAACAGAAATACAAGCTACCCAACCAATTTTTCAAAAAATAATAAAACAACTCAGAGTGTGAATGCAGTTTCACCTGCAGATGAATTTAATAACTTTTTAGTTAACATTGGTCCTAATTTGGCTCGAGAAATACCCATTACGGCACCCACAGGTCATACAATAAGCAAAAACACTGCTTTAAAAGACTCCATTTTCATAAAGAACACAGACGAGAGAGAGGTCATTGAAGTTGTTAAATCGTTTAAAAGTAAAACATCTACGGACTGTGATGGTATTGACATGCTTCTAGTCAAAACTATCATTGAATGCTTAGTGAAGCCACTGACGTATATTTGTAACCTGTCTCTCCAAACAGGTATATTTCCCAATGCAATGAAAATAGCTAAAGTAATTCCGATATACAAGGCAGGTGACAGAGGGGAATTCTCAAACTATTGACCAATTTCACTATTGCCACAATTTTCTAAAATACTTGAAAAAATATTCTATGAGAGAACTGACAACTTCAGTATGAAGTTGTCAGTAAATCTATGCAATTTAAAAATTGCATAGATTAGTATTACTCATTCATATTCTACATTTTATTGCATGCATAGTTTTTTATTTTTATCTTTAGTGCTACTCCATGTTGAATGTTGCAGCATTGCACCGAGACAAATTCCTAGTTTGTGTACTACATGAACAATGGCAATAAATCTCATTCTGATTCTGATTCTGATTCTGAAGAATAATTTATTGTGTGAGCAGCAACATGGGTTCAGACACAAGAGGACAACTGCATTTGCTCTAATGGAATTTATAGAAAAAATATCAACTGCCGTTGAAAATAAAGAGTATTCAGGTGGGGTATTCCTGGATCTTAAAAAAGCATCTGATACAGTGGATCATAATTTATTATTAAAGAAACTACAAAATTGTGGTAGTAGGGGAGTAGCACTGTCCTGGTTATGTAGTTACTTAAATAATTGATATCAGTATGTATGTGTTGGTAACAAAAACTCACAGCTACTGAAGGTTACTTGTGGAGTCCCACAGGGTTCAGTTTTGGGGCCATTGTTATTCAATATGTATATAAATGATATATGTAAAGTTTCAGAAAAAATGGATTTAATATTGTTTGCCGATAACACTAAGTTATTATGCAGTGGAAGCAATTTGGAAAAACTTTTGGATACACTCGGAAAGGAATTAGGAAAGCTTAAACTGTGGTTTGATTCAAACAAATTAACGCTCAATTTAAGTAAGACAAAATTTATAGTTTTTAACAACCATCACAACAACTTAGCATCTAAACTCAGTGTAAATGGTGTAGCGATTGAAAGGGTATCCGAAACTAAATTTCTTGGTGTAATAATTGATAATAAACTGTGTTGGAAGTCACATATTAATTATATTAAAGGTAAAATATCCAAATCAATTGCAATACTACACAGAGTGAAATATTTGCTGAATCAACCAACACTATATACCTTGTATCTCTGGCGGATCTCTGGCGCCTTAAAACCAGATGCTTCGGGTAGATGGTGGCTCGTCAACCTGGGAAGGTAGCCCATCTAGCGGAAGGTAAACCCTGATTTCAAACCTCTGCTGCCTTGCGGCACACCCGGTCATGGGAACGGCTTCGGGAGTCAACTCTGAGGAAAAATCAGGAGTCGGAGTCCCTAAGGCAGTTCTCTGTTGTGCTCAACATCGTTCTGGCAGCTCCTGCGACAGCGCTGGTACCAAACTGTGGCGGCCCTGCTGTTCCTTTGGATTCATCAGTGATGTGGAGAGGGGGGACATGCTGCATGGGCAACAGCTTGTCCTCCATATCTTCCTGTCCAGGCTTGAATCCTCCCAACGCTGGATGGTAGAACACCGGATCACTGGAGAGGACACTCCAGCTTCGCCTTTGGCATAGACAAAACACGGGGAATGACAGTTACCGGTTGTAAGCCACCGCTCAGTTGGCGTAGAGCGCGGCACCAGGGGTTGTTCCCGACGGTGGGAGGGATCATCGGATCTCACTGGACAGCTACCGCCCGCCCCAAGCTGGGCAGCCCCCAGCCATTAAGGTGTTGTCCCGCCACAGCTTGCTTTCCTCATTGGGTGCATGGGGATGAGGAGAAGTCCAAACGGCAGGCTGAGAACCTTCACACCAGGCAAGACAAAAAAACAAAAGAGACCAACTCTAAAACTGGGAACTTGGGACGTCCGCACTATAATGACAGGACTCGCTGCTAACCTCAAGGACATCATCGACACCAGGAAGACTGTCATCATCAACAATTTACTGAAGAGACTGGAAGTGGATATCGCCACTCTCCAGGAAACACGGTTGGCTGACGCAGGCACAATGAGAGAGAAGGACTACACGTTCTACTGGCAGGGAAAGGGCAGTGATGAACACAGGGAACACGGAGTGGGTTTCGCAGTGAAGGACACCTTGCTGAAGATGGTGGAACCGGGCAGCACTGGCTCTGCATGACTACTCACCCTCCGCCTCAACACCACTCAAGGCCCAGTCACCCTCGTCAGTGTGTATGCCCCAACACTGACAGCCACACCAGAGGCAAAAGACGAGTTTTACGAGAATCTCGCAACAACTGTCAGGATCATCCCCAACTCTGAACAACTCATTCTCCTTGGAGACTTCAATGCCAGAGTGGGTGCTGACCATGACTCTTGGCCCTCCTGTCTTGGACCATTTGGGGCATGTGGGCAGAATGAACGACAACGGACAGCGGCTGCTCTAGTTCTGCACATATCACGATCTGTGCATCACAAACTCGTTCTTCAAGACCAAGCCCCAACACAAGGTTTCCTGGAGACATCCGCGCTCAAAGCACTGGCACCAGCTGGACTTGATCCTGACCAGGCGCACCTCACTGAAGAACGTGCTAATCACCCGTTCGTTCCAGAGTGCAGATTGCGACACAGACCATTCATTGGTGTGTTGCGAGGTCAAGCTGCAGCTGAAGAAATTCCATCGTGCTAGACAGCCTGGAAAGGCACGGATTGACACCAGCAAGATGGCCCAACCAGAACTTGTTGAGCAGTTTTCCTCCACTTTTGAGAAGGAACTTGGTGTACCACAAGAAGGAGAATCTGCAAAGCAGAAGTGGGAAGTGTTGCGAAACACCATCCACCGCACAGCCTTGGCTACCTTTGGGAGGAAGACCTCGAAGTCACAGGACTGGTTTGATGCCAAGTTGACCGAGATGACCCCCGTCATTGAAGCCAAGCGCTCAGCACTTGCTGAGTACAAGAAGTACCCAAACAAGAAGAATCTCCAGATTCTCAGGGCTGCGAGAAGCAAAGTTCAGCAGACTGCTCGGCGCTGTGCCAACGAGTACTGGACTCAGCACAGCCAAGACATTCAAACTGCTGCCATAACAGGGAACATCCATGGTATGTACGATGGCATCAAGAAAGCACTTGGTCTGGCTCAGAGCAAGACGGCCCCCCTCAAATCCTCCACTGGGGAGATGATCACAGAAAAGAACAAGCAGATGGAGAGATGGGTGGAGCACTACTCCGACCTCTACTCCAGACAGAACACCGTGACACCGTCAACCCTTGATGCCATCGATTGCCTGCCATCCATGGACGAACTTGACACCGAGCCAACCATCGACGAACTCAGTAAGGCCATTGATAGCTTGGCCGCTGGCAAGGCACCTGGCAACGACGGCATACCCCCCGACCTGATCAAGCACTGCAAGACCGCCCTACTGCTGCCATTGCATGACGTCCTCTGCCAGTGCTGGAAGGAAGGTGCCGTACCACAGGACATGAGGGACACCAAGATCATCACCCTCTACAAAAACAAAGGGGAGAGAAGTGACTGCAACAACTACAGGGGCATCTCCCTCCTCAGTGTTTTTGGCAAAGTCTACGCACGAGTTGTTCTCGTTCGTCTACAGAAGCTTGCCGAACGTGTCTACCCCGAGTCTCAGTGTGGCTTCCACGCTGAGCGATCGACGGTAGACATGATATTCTCCATCCGCCAACTCCAGGAGAAATGCAGAGAACAGAACATGCCCCTGTACTTCGCCTTCATCGACCTCACCAAAGCGTTCGATCTGGTCAGCAGAGAGGGCCTTTTCAAGATCCTGCCTAAGATAGGATGCCCACCAAAGTTGCAAAGCCTCATCAAATCGTTTCACACCAACATGCAGGGGATAGTGCAGCACGATGGCAACGTCTCAGAGCCATTCAACATACGCAGCAGAGTGAAACAGGGCTGTGTACTTGCGCCAACCCTCTTTGGGATTTTCTTTGCTATGCTCCTGAGGCATGCCTTCAGCACAGCAACAGAGGGAATCTACCTGCACACAAGATCTGACGGCAGACTTTTCAACCTCACCCGCCTGAAAGCCAGAACCAAAGTATGCAAGGCTCTAATCAGAGACATGCTGTTCGCAGACGATGCTGCAGTCGCGACCCACACACAGCAGGAGCTTCTGACCCTGATGGACCGCTTCTCCCAGGCATGCAAGGACTTCGGGCTTACCATCAGCCTGAAGAAGACTAACGTCTTGGCGCAAGGCACGGAAGCACCACCAACCATCACCATCGATGACTACGAGCTGGAGGTCGTGAATCAGTTCACGTACCTGGGGTCCATGATCAGCAACAACCTCTCCCTTGATACAGAGATCGACAAGAGGATTGGAAAATCAGCCTTCACACTCGCTCGCCTCACCACACGAGTGTGGGAAAATTCCAAACTCTCTGTCAAGACAAAGATGGCAGTGTACAATGCCTGCATTATCAGCACACTGCTCTATGTACCTAATAGTTTTTTTTGAATGCAAAAGATGCAATAGACTTACACAATGGTCCCCTCCGGCATACAACTAGGAAAATAACGGTCGCTATGGAGGGTGAGAATATGTATGGGTACATAATCATACCATGTAGGATAACTAAGTAGACCAGGGGTGTCAAACTCATTCCATGGAGGGCCAAGACCCTGCAGGTTTTACTTCCATCCAGTCTCTTCAGCAGGTGTTTTCACTGATCAGCAATCAGTAGGAAGAAATTCAGAGAAATCACCTGTTGAAGACACTGGGTGGAAGTAAAACCTGCAGGGTCTTGGCCCTCCATGGAATGAGTTTGACACCTGTGAAGACGGTTGTGCTGTTTCATCCCATCTAGTGACAATGCTCTGCACTGTGTGTGTTTATACATTTACATATTTATTCCATCTAGCTACAATGCTCCGCACTGGGTGTGTTTATGTTTATGTTTATGTTTATGTTTATATATCTATATATTCATTCCATCTAGCTACAATGCTCCGCACTGTGTGTTTATATATCTACATACTATTTCATCTTCCAAGGTTCCAAGGTTGTCATAGCCAGGAGCGGCACTGGGGTTAAGCTCCCAGTGCTCATAAAATGCTCCTTATGGCGTGCGTCTCGAAAAGCCTCTGACGGCTAAGTCCAACTCCTAGCCTGCCCGTGTGGTTTAGTCTCTAAGCCCGGCGGAACTGCTTTTACTAATAGGAGAAGGGGCGAGGGCGGATCTCTGGCGCCTTAAAACCAGATGCTTCGGGTAGATGGTGGCTCATCAACCTGGGAAGGTAGCCCATCTAGGGGGAGGTAAACCCTGATTTCAAACCTCTGCTGCCTTGCGGCATACCCGGTCACGGGAAAGGCTTCGGGAGTCAACCCTGAGGAAAAATCCGGAGTCGGAGCCCCTAAGGCAGTTCTATGTTGTGCTCAACATCGTTCTGGCAGCTCCTGCAACGGCGCTGGTGCCAAACTGTAGCAGCCCTGCTGTTCCTTTGGATTCATCAGTGACATGGAGAGGGGTGACATGCTGCATGGGCAACATCTTGTCCTCCATATCTTCCTGCCCAGGCTTGAATCCTACCAACGCCCAACGCTGGAAGGTAGAACACCGGATCACTGGAGAGGACACTCCAGCTTTGCCTTTGGCGTAGACAAAACACGGGGAATGACAGTTACCGGTTATAAGCCATTGCTCAATTGGCGTAGAGCGTGGCGCCAGGGGTTGTTCCCGATGGTGGGAGGGATCATCAGATCTCACTGGACAGCTACCGCCCGCCTCAAGCTGGGCAGCCCCCAGCCAATAAGGTGTTGTCCCGCCACAGCTTGCTTTCCTCATTGGGTGCATGGGGATAAGGAGAAATCCAAACAGCAGGCTGAGAACCTTCGCACCAGGCAAGACAATAAAACAAAAGAGACCAACTCTAAAACTGGGAACTTGGAACGTCCGCACTATGATGACAGGACTCGCTGCTAACCTCAAGGACATCAACGACACCAGGAAGACTGCCATCATCAATAATGAGCTGAAGAGACTGGGAGTGGCTATCGCCACTCTCCAGGAAACACGGTTAGCTGATGCAGGCACACTGAGAGAGAAGGACTACACATTCTACTGGCAGGGAAAGGGCAGTGACGAACACAGGGAACACGGAGTGGGCTTCGCAGTGAAGAACACTTTGCTGAAGATGGTGGAACCGGGCAGCACTGGCTCTGCACGACTCCTCACCCTCCGCCTGAACACCGCTCAAGGCCCAGTCACCCTCGTCAGTGTGTATGCCCCAACACAGACAGCCACACCAGAGGCAAAAGACGAGTTCTACGAGAATCTCGCAACAACTGTCAGGATCATCCCCAACTCTGAACAACTCATTCTCCTTGGAGACTTCAATGCCAGAGTAGGTGCTGACCACGACTCCTGGCCCTCCTGTCTTGGACCTTTTGGCGTGGGCAGAATGAACGACAACGGACAGCGGCTGCTCGAGTTCTGCACATATCACGATCTGTGCATCACAAACTCGTTCTTCAAGACCAAGCCCCAACACAAGGTTTCCTGGCAACAGCCGCGCTCAAAGCACTGGCACCAGCTGGACTTGATCCTGACCAGGCGCACCTCACTGAAGAACGTGCTAATCACCCGTTCGTTCCAGAGTGCAGATTGCGACACAGACCATTCATTGGTGTGTTGCAAGGTCAAGCTGCAGCTGAAGAAATTCCATCGTGCTAGACAACCTGGAAAGGCACGGATTGACATCAGCAAGATGGCCCAACCAGAACTTGTTGAGCAGTTTGCCTCCACCTTTGAGAAGGAACTTGGTGTACCATAAGGAGGAGAATCTGCAAAGCAGAAGTGGGAAGAGCTGCGAAACACCATCTACCGCACAGCCTTGGCTCCCTTTGGGAGGAAGACCTCGAAGTCACAGGACTGGTTTGATGCCAAGTTGACCGAGATGACCCCCGTCATTGAAGCCAAGCGCTCAGCACTTGCTGAGTACAAGAAGTACCCAAACAAGAAGAATCTCCAGATTCTCAGGGCTGCGAGAAGCAAAGTTCAGCAGACTGCTCGGCGCTGTGCCAACGAGTACTGGACTCAGCTCAGCCAAGACATTCAAACCGCTGCCATAACAGGGAACATCCGTGGTATGTACGATGGCATCAAGAAAGCACTTGGTCCGGCTCAGAGCAAGACGGCCCCCCTCAAATCTTCCACTGGGGAGATGATCACAGAGAAGAACAAGCAGATGGAGAGATGGGCGGAACACTACTCCGACCTCTACTCTAGACAGAACACCGTGACACCGTCAGCCCTTGATGCCATCGACTGCCTGCCATCCATGGACGAACTTGACGCCGAGCCAACCATCGACGAACTCAGTAAGGCCATTGATAGCTTGGCCGCTGGCAAGGCACCCGGCAACGACGGCATACCCCCCGACCTGATCAAGCACTGCAAGACCGCCCTACTGCTGCCATTGCATGACGTCCTCTGCCAGTGCTGGAAGGAAGGTGCCGTACCACAGGACATGAGGGACGCCAAGATCATCACCCTCTACAAAAACAAAGGGGAGAGAAGCGACTGCAAAAACTACAGGGGCATTTCCCTCCTCAGCGTTGTTGGCAAAGTCTACGCACGAGTTGTTCTCGTTCGTCTACAGAAGCTTGCCGAACGTGTCTACCCCGAGTCTCAGTGTGGCTTCCGCGCTGAGCGATCGACGGTAGACATGATATTCTCCATCCGCCACCTCCAGGAGAAATGCAGAGAACAGAACAGGCCTCTGTACGTCGCCTTCATCGACCTCACCAAAGCGTTCGATCTGGTCAGCAGAGAGGGCCTTTTCAAGATCCTGCCAAAGATAGGATGCCCACCAAAGTTGCAAAGCCTCATCGAATCGTTTCACACCAACATGCAGGGGATAGTGCAGCACGATGGCAACGTCTCAGAGCCATTCAACATACGCAGCAGAGTGAAACAGGGCTGTGTACTTGCGCCAACCCTCTTTGGGATTTTCTTTGCTATGCTCCTGTTGCATGCCTTCAGCACAGCAACAGAGGGAATCTACCTGCACACAAGATCTGACGGCAGGCTTTTCAACCTCGCCCGCCTGAAAGCCAGAACCAAAGTACGCGAGGCTCTAATCAGAGACATGCTGTTTGCAGACGACACTGCAGTCGCAACCCACACACAGCAGGAGCTTCAGACCCTGATGGACCGCTTCTCCCAGGCATGCAAGGACTTCGGGCTTACCATCAGCCTGAAGAAGACTAATGTCTTGGCGCAAGGCGCGGAAGCACCACCAACCATCACCATTGATGACTACAAGCTGGAGGTCATGAATCAGTTCACGTACCTGGGGTCCACGATCAGCAACAACCTCTCCCTTGATACAGAGATCAACAAGAGGATTGAAAAATCAGCCTTCACACTCGCTCGCCTCACCACACGAGTGTGGGAGAATCCCAAACTCTCTGTCAAGACGAAAATGGCAGTGTACAATGCCTGCGTCATCAGCACACTGCTCTATGGGAGTGAGACGTTGACAACATACGCCCGGCAGGAAAAGAGACTGAACTCCTTCCACTTGCGCTGCATTCGCCACATCCTGGACATATCCTGGCAGGACAAAGTGCCCAACACAGAAGTTCTGTCCCGCGCTGGCCTTCCCTCCATATTCACTCTACTCAGGCAGCGCAGGCTCCGCTGGCTAGGCCACGTTCACCGTATGGAGGATGGCAGAATCCCCAAAGACGTCCTCTATGGAGAACTGGCAACTGGCAGGAGAGACGTTGGCCGCCCACAGCTGCGCTTTAGAGACGTCTGCAAGAGAAACATGAGGGCCCTGGATATCAAACAGAGCACTGGGAGGACCTTGCAACGGACCGCTCCAAATGGAGAGGCACCCTGACCAGACAGCTCAAGGCGGGTGAAGAGAGACTGACTGCTGCAGCAGATGAAAAAAGGACCCGCAGGAAGAACCGCCACAGACCCAGCAGCACGGAGACCACCCACAAGTGTGACCTGTGTGACAGGGACTGTCATTCGCGCATCGGCCTGTTCAGCCACAGGCGGTGCTGTTCCAGCAGAGTAGACGTTTAGGATTCTCTTCCATGGTCATCATAGACCGACGGAGGCCGACGACTATTCCATCTAGCTACATTGCTCCGCACTGTGTGTTTATATATTTACATACTTATTCCACCTAGCTGCAATGCTCCGTACTGTGGGTGTTTATATATCTACATATTTATTCCATCTAGCTACAATGCTCCGCACTGTGTGTGTATATACTCATATATTTATCCCATCCAGCTACAATGCTCTGCACTGTGTCTGTATATATATATATATATATATATATATATATATATATATATATATACATACATACAGTATATATATATATATATAGTAATATGCCTGCTTTCAGATCTTGTGTGCAGGTAGATTCCCTCTGTTGCTGTGCTGAAGGCATGCCTCAGGAGCATAGCAAAGAAAATCCCAAAGAGGGTTGGCGCAAGTACACAGCCCTGTTTCACTCCGCTGCATATGTTGAATGGCTCTGAGATGTTGCCGTCGTGCTGCACTATCCCCTTCATGTTGGTGTGAAACGATTTGATGAGGCTTTGCAACTTTGGTGGGCATCCTATCTTAGGCAGTAATATGTCTATGTGTATATACTGTATATATATTTATAGTAATATGTGCATATGTATGTTAGCTGCTGTTGCTTGCTTGCTTTTTTTTTCTTGCCTTCTGATTGTTGCTCTGAGTGTTGCTATCCCTGTGCTGTTGCAATCCTGGAATTTCCCCGTTGTGGGACTAATAAAGGCTTATCTTATCTTATCTTATCTTATGGGAGTGAGACGTGGACAACATACGCCCGGCAGCAAAAGAGACTGAACTCCTTCCACTTGCGCTGCATTCGCCACATCCTGGACATATCCTGGCAGGACAAAGTGCCCAACACAGAAGTTCTGTCTCGTGCCGGCCTTCCCTCTATGTTCACTCTACTCAGGCAGCGCAGGCTCCGCTGGCTAGGCCACGTTCACCGTATGGAGGATGGCAGAATCTCCAAAGACGTCCTCTACGGAGAACTGGCGACTGGCAGGAGAGACGTTGGCCGCCCACAGCTGCGCTTTAGAGCCATCTGCAAGAGAGACATGAAGGCCCTGGAGATCAACACAGAGCGCTGGGAGGACCTTGCAACGGACCGCTCCAAATGGATAGACACCCTGACCAGACAGTTCAAGGCAGGTGAAGAGAGACTGACTGCTGCAGCAGATGAAAAAAGGACCCGCAGGAAGAACCGCCACAGACCCAGCAGCACGGAGACCACCCACCAGTGCGACCTGCGTGACAGGGACTGCCATTTGCGTGTCGGCCTGTTCAGCCACAGGCGGTGCTGTTCCAGCAGAGTAGACGTTTAGGATTCTCTTCCATGGTCATCACAGACCGACGGAGGCCGACGATATACCTTGTATCATTCATTAATACTCCCATATATGACATATTGTACTGAAGTATGGGGAAATACATATAAAACAAGCATATATCCAGTCTTTATGCTTCAGAAGAGCGCTATTAGAATAATAAACAAAGCTGCTTACAGGGAACCAACAAACCCACTTTTTCTTAAATTAAAAGCTCTCAAGTTGAAAGATCTGGTTGACTTTAAAACTGCAGTAATAATGTTTAAAGTGAAGAATCTATCAATGCCCGCAAATATCCAAAAGCTGTTCCAAATAAGGGAGAAGCAATATCATTTCAAAGGAACATGTATATTTCAAAAACCTTCAGTGAGAACTACCACCAAGCAACACTATGTTTCGGTGCAAGGAGTCAGATTATGGAACGATTTTGGACCTGAATTAAAATCATGTACAACGCTTGGACAATTTAAACAAAAACTAAAGGAAGAAATACTCCAAACATATATACAAGATGACATGTAAAATCACATAAGGATTGTCATATCCAGTCTGTGTTGTACTGTTGCTTAGTTTTTTGTCACATTTTGTCTTAGCTTTGTTCTGAATTGTAATCGCTCTTGTTTTGTTTTTCTTTTGAATTCTTGGATGGAATATGGGTGGGGAATATAAGCTGCGGCTTCAGCCATCACCCATTTCGGATAACTTATGTTGAACTGTATAATCAGAGGAGTTATTGTCTAATTTGACCTTGTTGGATTTTCTTTCCCTCTTTGTTATATTATTCTGTTTCTTTAAATCTGTACTTTTAATCTATCTGAAATAGAGATTGATTGATTGATTGATTGATTGATTGATTGATTGATTGATTGATTGATTGATTGATTGATTGATTCACAGCCTTTGCCATGAAGCTCAAAATTGAGCTCAGGTGCATCCTGTTTCCACTGATCATCCTTGAGATGTTTCTCCAGCTTGATTGGAGTCCACCTGTGGTAAATTCAGTTGATTGGACATGATTTATAAAGGCACACACCTGTCTATATGAGGTCCCACAGTTGACAGTGCATGCTAGAGCACAAACCAAGCATGAAGTCAAAGGAATTGTCTGTAGACCTCAGAGACAGGATTGTCTCGAGGCACAAATCTGGGGAAGAGTCCAAACAAATTTCTTCAGCTTTGAAGGTCCCAGTGAGCACAGTGGCCTCCATCATCTGTAAATGGAAGAAGTTCGGAATCACCAGGACTCTAACTAGAGCTGGCTGGCCATCTAAACTGAGCAATCAGGGGAGAAGGGCCTTAGTCAGGGAGTGACTAAGAATCTGATGGTCAGTCTGTCAGAGCTCCAGCATTCCTCTGTGAAGAGAGGAGAACCTCCCAGAAGGACAACTGTCTCTGCAGCAATCCACCAATCAGGCCTGTATGGTAGAGTGGCCAGACGGAAGCCACTCCTTAGTAAAAGGCACATGGCAGCCCACCTGGAGTTTGCCAAAAGCCACTTGAAGGACTCTCACACCATGAGAAACAAAATTCTCTGGTGTGACGAGACAAAGATTGAACTCTTTGGCGTGAATGCCAGGCATCATATTTGGAGGAAACCAGGCAGCGCTCATCACCAGGCCAATACCATCCCTACAGTGAAGCATGGTGGTGGCAGCATCATGCTGTGGGGATGTTTTTAAGCAGCAGGAACTGGGAGACTAGTCAGGACAGAGGGAAAGACGAATGCAGCAATGTACAGAGACATCCTGGATGAAAACTTGTTCCAGAGCGCCCTTGACCTCAGACTGGGATGAGGGTTCATCTTTCAGCAGGACAACGACCCTAACCACACAGCCAAGATATCAAAGGAGTGGCTTCAGGACAACTCTGTGAATGTCCCTGAGTGGCCCAGCCAGAGCCCAGAACTGAATCCAATTGAACATCTCTGGAGAGATGGCTGTGTACCGACACTTCCCATCCAACCTGATGGAGCTTAAGAGGTGCTGCAAAGAGGAATGGGCCCAAAGATAGGTGTGCCAAGCTTGTGGCATCATATTCAAAAAGACTTGAAGCTGTAATTGCTGCCAAAGGTGCATCAACAAAGTTTTGAGCAAAGGCTGTAAATACTTATGTACATGTGATTTCTGATTTTTTTTTTATTTTTAATAAATTTTAAAAAAATTAAAAAAAAAACTTTTTTACAATGTCATTATGTGTTATTGTGCACAGAAGTTTGAGGAAAAAATGAAATTAATCCTTTTTGGAATAAGGCTGTAACTTAACAAAATGTGGAAAAAGTGAAGAAGAAGAAAAAACTTTATTGCTATTCAGTCCATACAGCCAATCATGTACAGTAGAATAAAATTATGTTTCTCCTATTGTCATAAACAGAGATGCCAGTCGCAGACTGTGAGTTTGCAAATGTATTAACAGAAAAGAAACACTAAACACAAAAACTCACACAAATGAAAAACACAGCTCTGAGGCTGGGGCAATCGTCAGCCTCCGTCGGTCTATGATGACCATGGAAGAGAATCCTAAACGTCTACTCTGCTGGAACAGCACCGCCTGTGGCTGAACAGGCCGATGCGCACCGGTGTTCTACCTTCCAGCGTTGGGCGTTGGTAGGATTCAAGCCTGGGCAGGAAGATATGAAGGACAAGATGTTACCCATGCAGCATGTCCCCCCTCTCCAAGTCACTGATGAATCCAAAGGAACAGCAGGGCTGCTATAGTTTGGCACCAGTGCCATCGCAGGAGCTGCCAGAATGATGTTGAGCACAACAGAGAACTGCCTTAGGGGCTCCGACTCCGGATTTTTCCTCAGGGTTGACTCCCGAAGCCTTTCCCGTGACCGGGTGTGCCGCAAGGCAGCGGAGGTTTGAAATCAGGGTTTACCTTCCCCTAGATGGGCTACCTTCCCAGGTTGACGAGCCACCATCTACCCGAAGCATCTGGTTTTAAGGCGCCAGAGATCTGCCCTCGCCCCTTCTCCTATTAGTAAAAGCAGTTCCGTCGGGCTTAGACACTAAACCACACGGGCAATGTGGCAACCAGGGGCAATGGACACCAGGATAAACAAGGAGACACGTGGGACACACACGAGCAAATAGGCAAGTAAATAACAACTTACACCTGCTGTGATGACTGGGGGATTCCCGACTGGAAAGGTTTTTATGTCGCTGTGCCGGGGAAGTGGCACGACCGGCTTAAATAGGGTAATCTGATAGACAACAGCTATGGGATCATGAGTGAGGATAACTGGAGGCAGCTGTGACAGCTTGTGAACAGGATTTGACAGCTGTAAATGATGCAAGAGCAGTCACAGTGCCTGCATGGGTCAGAACTCAGAACTCAGAACTCAGAAAAGATTTATTGCCAAGTACATTAACAGATAACTGATAACATACGAGGGATTTGACTTGACACAGAAAACGACCTGCATTCCCGGTGACACGGCTGCATCTGTGAACGCGCCTGCCAACAGTAGGGTACAGGAAGCATGGGAAAGGGTAATACAATAGGAAGGAGCAAAAAAATCATTGATTTCAGAATAGTGGTCATATATGATCAATATTATGATTACAAGAAAAAAAAGCCCTCAATGCACAGTCAGCAGACAAAAAGATCACAAGACACAGAGAGAGCAGTGAGTGAATCATCTTTATCATCAGTTTTATGAATCAGTATGAGTGTAATGTTGAAAGTAGGTGTTGTATCATTTAAGAACAACAAGGACTCTTTGGCAGGAGATGTCTTGTCTGGCTGCTGGCATTGTCCTTGGAGCCATGCAGCTGCCTGTCCGAAGGCCATGAGCTCAATGTTTTGAAAACAAAGACTGCAGATGATCAGGAGGATTTTTGTGAGGGAGTCAGATTTTGTCGAATAGTACTGATCACAGAGAGAAAAGAACTTTATATTCTCTTACAGATTCAGTACATTAGCCCTCTTGTGGCCACTTGATGGTCCCCCTATGGGTTTTCTAGCCAAAAGGGCCAAATGGCCCCTCTCTGGGACTTCTAGTGTTAATCCTTCATTGCTGGACGTTGAATCCATCGTGGATGGCCCGAAGCGTAATCATGATGTAATCCACCTTCCGAGACAGTTCTCCATTTGCCACTATCAGGGTCCTCTCCATTTTTTCAATTTGATGGATGCACCTTGCCTGGCCAGCATTTTCATAGGTTGTATCCATCTTCAACAATTTGTGGTACACCAGGACAATCCCAGATCCAATCAGAACGATCCCAATCACCATTACTACGAAGACGTATAAATCTTCTACATCTTCGATAAAAGATCAGTCAGGCACAAGAGTTTCCAATTACTTGTTTCCCGTAAATAGCCCGCAGCAGCCGTTCCTGCGGGGTAAACAACCTCCCCCGGGGCACTTTTCCTCGTTGAAAAGATAGTGTCAATTGCGTTCAAAGCCCAGCTTATTAATTCCATAATTTCTTTCGATAATCAGCAGTAGAGACGCAGACAGACGACAGCAAGCTGGGATCCAGTTAGTTAGGGGAGGAGGAGATAAGTCAGAGCAGGAGAGAAGAAAAAAGCATCTGCTCTCTTTGGAGGGCGGAAGTGAACAAGTCAGGAACCAACCCAAAAAGGAATGTACAGAAACTAATAGTGAAATAACCAGAAAACAAACAATAAAATACAGACAACTCATACACAAACAGAGACCACATACAGCAGAAAATAATGAACAAAGAAACCAAGTAACAGAAACAGAGATCTGGGCCGTGCCCAGGATCATGACAGTGCCCCCCCTTCCCCCCAGAAGACCCTCCATAACCTCAGGCGGAGGCCACAGCAGGAGACCCTCCATGACCTTGAGTGGAGGTGCAGTACCCATGGAGGGCCCGGACTGGGGCGCAGCACCCACGGAGCCCTCAGGTGGAGGGGGAGCAGCACCCAAGGGGACTTTGGACTGAGTGAGCGCAGCACCCACGGAGACCTCAGACAGAGGCGTTGCACCCACGGTGGCCTCAGACGGAGGTGAAACATCTGCGGTGGCCTTGACCAGAGATGTAGCACTTGTGGTGACCTCAGATGGGGGAGCAGCACCCACAGAGGCCCCAGACTGGGGTGCAGCACCCACGGGGGCCCCAGACTGGGGCACCGCATCCATGGAGGCCCCGGACTGGGGTGTAGCATCCACGGCGGCCTCAGACAAAGGCGTCAGACCCACGGTGGTCTCAGATGGAGGAGAAGCACCTGTGGTGACCTGGGACAGAGACGGCGCACCTGTGGCGACCTCGTACAGGGGCATAGCATCCGTGGTGGCCTCTGGCAGGGAGGAAACACCCACAGAGACCACCAGCGAAGGTTGGGGACCCACAGCGACCTCAGGGGAAGACACATAGGGGACAGACAAAGACTGGGTTAGGCTCACCAGCAGCAGTTGTGCCCCCCACCGTGAGCCCGACAAGATTCCTCTAGGACAGAAGAGAGAACTTGCCTGAGCTCAAGCTCCACCGCCATTCAGGACTCGGGTGATTCCAGCTGAGATGTCTCGGCCTCCACCATCTGGATAACCTTCCCTGGCCCGGCCACCTCAGGAAAGGAGAAAGGATAAACACCAAATTACCAGCAGCAGTGGAGCCCCGTGAGGAAAGCTCAGGAGCAGGGAATGCCTGCAACAGACTCTCCTCACTCTGAGCCAGACAAGAATTCTCTTAATCTGACAATGTTAAACCAGAACAAAGCACTTGCCTGAACTCGAGCTCCACCACCATGCAGGACTCCGGCGAACCTACTGTAGGGCCCAGGCAGCAGTCATGGTAGTTGAGGAAGCTGGCAACCCTCCAGGCATGATGGCTGCCACTGGTGGGACCCTGGATGAGGCGACGGATGCAAGGTGGACCTCCCGGCGTGGTGGCAAATGCTGACGGACCCTCTGACGTGGTGACTGAAGCAGGGGGAACTCCAGTGCGGCATGACAGAGCCAGGACTCGCCTCACCAAATGTACCGGGTCCCGTGATGCTGAAACCAGGGGACTCCATGCTGACTCAGGTTTTGGGCCACGGTGGTTGCTCCTCTCTCGTCCAGGGTACAGCAGCACAGCAGCGACTGGATCCTCTGGAATCACTGACCTCCTCTTTGTCCGGCGGCTCCCTCCCAGGACCTGCGGACAGACAGGAAGAACAAGGGAGGACACAGAGTTAACTGCAGCGGCAGGTGATGAGGGCTCGGTCACAGCGTGTGGCTGCTCCTGAGCCCTCCCAATGGGAATTAGACAAGACAATTAATTTTTAGGTGTTAGAGAATGAATTGATACTTGCCTAGATTCCTGGGGCTAGACGGTGGCTGCTGCTGCGGGACCAGATGAGGCACTTCCGGAAACTGTGGGGACCGTCTGATAAGGAGGGTGCAACACTGAAGTCAGGGGACGCTGGGCCATCGGCTCAGACTTTGTGCCCTCTGGCAAGGCTTCCTCCAACTGGGCCACATAATCAAGATGGAGCCATGGCTTTTGTTCCAGCAACAGCTCTGTTTCAGCCACTAAACATTGCCTGTGTTCTTCCAGTTCCTTGGCCGCTGGTGCGGGCCACCGTTCGGGAGGGGAAGGCTGTGCTGCTGCTGCTGGAAAGTGGTGAAAGGCTCGGGGCTTCCGCCCCCAGGGCCGCTTCTTCATTGGCACCGGCATGGATGTGGAGGAGGTATTCCCGAGCCCGTGGATCATAGATGGTGGGTTGGTTATGAAGAAAGGTCTGCGAGGTCCGGATGGCTTCAAAGGCTGGGGCATGCTTCAAGCACTTGCGCGGCTCCAACCAGACACTCCTGGGCCACATCTGGAGTGAGAGAAGCCCGAGCCTCCGAGAGAATGCTGTGTAAAATATTAACAGTCTAACTCTCTGTCTCATTCAGCCCACACGACTATAATCGAACAATGCTGCCATGCCAGTGGAAAAACGGATTCAAAAGAAAAAAATACGGGAGGTCAAACATAAGGCAAAACTCACAGTCTGCTGGTGTCTGAGTGGCAGTGGCATACTGTCATAAACCACCTTCTCTGAGGGCAAACAGAGATGCCAATCGCAGACTGTGAGTTTGCAAAATTATTAACAGAAAAGAAACACTAAACACAAAAACACACATGAACGAAAAACACAGGCTGGGGTGATGGACGCCAGGATAAACAAGGAGATGCATGAAATACATGCAAGCAAATAGGCAGGTGAATAACAACTTACACCTGCTGTGATGACTGGGGGATTCCTGACTGGAAATATTTTTATGCCGCTGCGCTTGGGAAGTGGCACAACCGGCTTAAATAGGGTAAACTGATAGACAACAGCTGTGAGATCATGAGTGAGGATAATTGCAGGCAGCTGTGATATCCTGTGAACAGGATTTTACACCAAGAAATGAAGTACGAGCTGTCACAGTGCATGCATGAGTCGAGAACCAACCCAAAAAGGAATGTACAGAAACTAATAATGAAATAACCATAAAACAAGCTAGAAAATAAAGACAACTCATACACAAACAGAGACCAAATACAGCAGAAAATAATGAACAAAGAAACCAACAAACAGAAACAGACTAAACTCAAATGGGAGAGTGGGCATGGCCCCCACTGTGCCCAGGATCATGACATCTATCTACAATGTTAATCACATCTAGAATCAGAGGGGCCGCTGCCATGCAAGGCGCCGCCACAAACAATGCTGTGAATACTTTCCGGATGCACTGTACATCGCCAGCCCATCCTTTTTAGGTCTGATTTGATCTTTAACCAATAGGTGGGTTTCCTGAAGAAAAGGTGATTAGGTGATTAAATATTTGGTCAATTGGCATCAACTAGGAATTTTAAATTGTCCTTAGGTATAAATGTGAGAGTGAATGGTTGTCTGTCTCTCTGTGTTGGCCCTGCGATGGACTGGCGAACTGTCCAGGGTGGACCCTGCCTCTCGCCCAGAGATGCTGGAAAAGGCTCCAGCCCCTCCCCTCCGCGACCCCCCCACAAAAAGGTTTAAGCGGAAGAAGATTGATGGATGGATATTCTGGCTCTATTAACAGGCCCATTGAAAGCTTTTACATTCCAACTGTTAAATTGTATAGCAGCCCTCTTTGCATCAGTGCCTCCACACTTAGCTAAAAAGAATAAAGTGAGAAAATAAATAGGAAAGTAAAAGTAGTAATATGAGCAGTAACTGTGATAAACTGCACAGCTTTCACTAAAGTGCACAAAAGTTAACACATGTAAAACCTTGGTAGTGTCCCTGTCCCTTACCCTGATCCCCATCCAAAACAAAACCAAAACTACAACTACAACTACTGTAAGTCTATACTTGCCCTTCTCTCTGAGGCAAGCTGCCAGCTAAACACTTTTCCCAAAAATTTCTGGTAACACATTCTCTTAACATTACTGCCCAAGAAGGCTCCCAGCAATTTGTGATATATTGAAATCTATTAACACAAAAATGAAAACTAAAAAAAGATGGTTGAACAGTATAACAGTTGTGAAACAGATGGGATTATATGTCCACAGCCCAATCAGACCCAAACACCGAACTCCGATTTGCAAAGTTTAATTTGGCTGAACACCACATTCAGCTCAAATCACAAATAATACTTCCAATACAAAATGACAAAACAGGTGGACGAAAAAAAACCCCAAAAACCTCAGACTTGATTAACAAAACCAACAGAAGCATGGGCAAATGCCAGAAATGATGAGGACGCAGTGCCCTGAAGAGAGGCGGCGCTCCTTAAATAACAGAGGGGAAGGTGAAACCTAATTACAAACAGGTGCACGCACTTCGTAAATAAACAAGCACAAATCAGGCAAGGCAAAAAAGGAAACTGAGGACACTGTCAAAACAAAGGCAAACCAAACACAGGAGACCATGAGAGGAAAAACCACAGTGATGACAACTCAGGATAAATAATGAAAAGCACAAGAATAAACTTAAACCATAATCCGGTCCTCCGGCCAAGCTGACCTTGACAGTTGTTTTAACTCCCTAATTACTCTCATGCTACACAGCTGCTGCAGAGCCACAGCTGCCCCTAATTAAGACAGTCTTTAAATGGAGCACAGAGCTTCACTTCAGCGCAAGGACGTTTGACTACAGCTTTCAACTAAGGACCTTGCTCCACTGTTTGCAGCCTTCACCCTCTCCTCAAATGTGAGACTTTTGTAAGCACTTATCTCCATCTCCACTCTGCTCTATTTTTCCTTCTATGTGTCCTGGGCTTACCTGTGCACAGGTGGACCATTCCCCCAGTGGGACCAGGATTCATCCTCCCCAGCAGATCTGGATTCATTCCTCTCTGTAGAGGGACCCTCTTCAGACTACACCATCTCCTGTAACTAACTAACTAACTAACTAACCTACACTTATAGAGCACTTTTCTAGTCACAAAGACCACTCAAAGTGCTTTCACTAATACTAACCCTCTATTCTAAGGGCCTATAGGAAACAGATATCTAGGGACAATTTGGAACAGCCAGTTAACCTAACATGCATGTCTTTGGATTGTGGGAGGAAACCGGAGCCCCCGGAGTAAACCCACGCAGCACAGGGAGAACATGCAAACTCCACACAGAAAGGTTTCAACCCCTGCCAACCTGGGGATTCGAACCAGGAACCTTCTAGCTGTAAGGCAACAGTGCCAACCACTGCACCACCGTGCTGCCCGTGTAAGTGGACACTAAATTGACTGTTTCAATTTTTTCCTAAAATTACCTCGGACAAGGAAAATCTTGCACTAGCACTGTATATATCAGCACTGGGAACTCACCAACATTCATCAACAACAACAGCTGGGAGAGGACCGAGGATCGTTGGCAGTGTCCCACAGGCTGCAGCCCTCCAACCCGTAAGACGACAATCAATAATATCAGTTTCCATATTGTGCACCACTGATTGCTCATTCCTCTTCTCTCTTCTCCTCACAGGGTTGTCAGACTCTCATCATTATCACCTGTGCACAAATAAATCATTGTTTAACTTGCTAACTGAGTCCATTGTATGCGTCTGGGTCTTAAATACAGTAGCAGAATCATGTCAAAGCATCCCTGAGTCCAAGACCCAGCAGATGCTGGTAACAGTGCAAATGCACACCATCTTAACATCTTTGAGGCTCGGTAAGACCAAGTTACCTACCAACATCAGGTGATTCTTAATCAGCTTACACAAATTAATGAGCGGCTTGATCAACTCACTACTCCCACCACACTCTGGCCGCATCAGCAGCGCCGGCTATTCCATTGCCTTCCTCCCCTCCCTCGGCACACTCTCAGCGCGTAATGCTGGTACCCATGCCAGCCCGTTTTACCAGTAAATTGGGGAGAACCAAGGTTTTCTCCTGTGGTGTAACCTCATGTTTCAGCGGGTACTGGAGGATTTCCCCATGGACCACAGTCAGATTAGCTACCTGGTTAACTTGCTGGAGGGGTGAGAGTTAGCTTGGACATATGTTATAATGGACTGCCCAATTATCTAAATTACATTTATGATTGGTTCAGGATGGAGTTCACCCAAGTGGTCGATTATCCGATGGACTTCCAGGTTGTGGCAGCGGAGGTGGGGTGGGAAGATGTGTCTCTTTGCAGCATTTTTGTACGGAGTCTCAGTCCCAGCCTTCGTGATGAACTTGCCCAGTTACAGAAACCCTCATTTCTTAATGAGCTAATTTCCCATGTGAGTAAACTTAACAACCACCTTCATGAACGCTCTTTTGAGTGATGCCAGGCAAGCAACTCAGTTGCGCTTTCCCTCCCAGCTTTGTTTCCCAGCCCTTCCGTCACCTGGTGCCACTGATACCAGTGAGCCTATGCTATTGGGTCGGTCTCAGAATCAGAATCAGAATCAGAATCAGGTTTATTGCCATTGTTCATGTAGTACACAAACTAGGAATTTGTCTCGGTACAATGCTGCAACATTAAACATGATAAGATAAGAGAAATAAACTATACATGTAATAAAGTGTAGGATAAGATTAAGTGATACTGGTCAACAGTTAAAATATATATTAGCCAGCAGCAGATACTGTGGAGAACTATATAGTGCAGTCGGTAATGCAGGAAGAAAACAGTGATGATTGACATGAGTCTGGTTGAGCTGCTGTACATGGTGCACGAGAGTCACTTAGTGTTCAGCAGTCTAATGGCAGAGGGGAAGAAGCTGTTCATGTGACGGGAGGTTTTAGTCTGGATGGACCGAAGTCTTCTACCAGAGGGGAGGGGGGCAAACAGTACATGACCAGGGTGTGAGGGATCGGCTATGATCCGGCCAGCACGCCTCCGGGTCCTGGAGATGTACAGATCCTGGAGAGATGGGAGCTTGCAGCCGATCACCTTCTCAGCAGTGCGCACGACGCGCTGCAGCCTTAGTCTAGGTTACCACCTACCGAATTCTAGCGCCGCTGGGACCTCGGGTTATGCATGTACTGTGCCAGCTCTGAATATGAAGTTACTTACTGTCCTAGTCAGCCAAAAGGGGGGGGGGCATTTGTCATAGTAGGGGGACTAGCGGGCAAGAAGTTGTCTAAATCCCTTACTCGGTTTCTGTTACCCATTCATTTTAACCACATTGAATTTGGTACCACTGCTCTCATTGAGAGAAAACACAGCTTTATTTCTGAGGGTCTGGCAACCCAATTAAAGCTCCTTTGCCAATATCTTGATGTTCCATTAAACTTGAGAGCCGTCTCGGGAGAGCCACTCACTAAGGTTTTCAAGAGAACAGAACCCATTTCCCTCTTAGTGTCTGGCAACCACTGGGAGCAGTTACCATGCTTTTATTTTACCCACCTCATCTTCTTCTGTTATTCTGGGTTACCCATGGCTAAGACTACACAATCCCGTTATTGATTGGCAGACAGGCAGGCTTATCTGTTTGAGCTCTTTTTGTTTATCCACTTGCCTCAAGTCAGCTGCATGCTCCCCAGCAGTTTCCCTTAACCCATTGTCCATTAAGACACCCAGTCTTGTCAATGCTCCTTCTGAGTATCAGGATCTTACCCTAGTCTTCAGAAAGGCCAAAGCACTTTCCTTACCGACGGGACTTATGTTACTGTGGAGGATTCCCAGGGCAAAAGTTTGAGAAACATATATTCTGTTGCTTTTTCTCACAGCTAGATTGTGACGCACCATCAGTGACTGTTTGGGCGTCATCACCAGCCACGCTCGCAACCGTAAGCTGGGCTGCGGGTGCCACAGCCGGGCTGTCCACAGACACAGCAGCAAGTTCCGGAGCAGGACCGGTGGAAGGCCCCGCAATGTCGTCTGTAGTAGCGGCGGGAGCGGAGGCCGCACCGCCGGTTTCAGCTGCGGCTTCATCAGAGCCTTCCGCCCGCTGCTTGTGCGGACAAGCAAACCGTTTATGGCCCACGTCTCCACATTCAAAACACTTCATCTGTCCTGAGCTCGCATACACAATGTAGGAGCCATCCCCATGTTTGACCCGGAAGGACACTTCTAGTGTTTGAGTGGGTGAGTCCAAAAACATGAACACCTGTCGCCTGAGTGACTTTACCTGTTTCAATTTGGTATCCTTGCATCCCAAACTCACAGTTCTAAACGGGCCCTCAAACTTCCCAAATCTGCGGAGCTCCGTCTCCAACTGCTCGTCAGTGATGAAAGGAGGAACACCTGAGATGGTGATACGCGTTGATGGGACAGATAAGGGGGACACCTGTACATACGTATCCCCGATAACAACACCGCTTCCAACCAGACTGTGGACACACTCCTCCACACCCAGAAACACAACTACAGCTTTATTCATTCAGGACGCAAAGCAGATCACATCATGTCCCACCTTCTCACCCACAGCAAGAAGGACCTCCTCCACAGTAACGCTGCTGTCTGGGGGAATGATCCTCACTCCCTCCCGGATAGACGGAGATGGCATTTCAAAGGTCACCATCCTCCAGCAAAAAAAAACCCCAAAAACTGAATATGCGGACTTCCGGTCATGGCTGCCACGTAGGAGGACGTGCTTCCCTCTACTCTGCTCCTAAAAATAAAAAAAAATCGACAAATAACTCTCTCAATTGGAACAAAACTATCCCAGCGTTTGGGCGAGGATATGCCGGTAAAGCCTAAGGCTGGGAAATCAGGTGGAGGAAAAAGTGAACCGCCGAAACAGTCCAAATTAACGGACTTTCACATCCGTGACGCAGCAGAAAAAAACCCAGATATGGCAGAGCAAGCTAGCGGAGGAACGGTGACTGCTGACGACGGCACAGGTGCGGTGCTTGCTGCCATTGGCTCAATGAGAGCAGACTTCTCTACTAAGTTTGATGGGATTATAGCAGCGATAGAGGGTTTGAGAAAGGAATTAAGCGATTGTATGGAACGTGTAACGCGGGTGGAGCTCCGAATTTCCAGCGCTGAGAATGACGTCACCAGCCTACAATTAAAGGTGCGCACATTGGAATTAAACAATAAACGTCTGGAAGATAATGTCCTGGATTTAGAATCTGTTAAGTACATAGAAAAACAGATAGATGAGTTCTTTGATATCAATACTACACAAACATCAGCATGTATAAAGTGGGAGGCTTTCAAAGCTTTTATTAGGGGGCATATTATTAGTTATACAGGTTCAAAATCTAAGAAGACTCGAGAGGAGAGAGTCCAATTGGAACATAAAATAAAAATTCTCCAAGAAAAAGTGTATGCAGGAAGTGACCCAAAGTTAGAGAACGAATTACTGATTCTGAGAGCTGAATATGACAAAAAATCAGCGAATAGAGCTGCCTCGAGTCTTCTAAGATTGAAGCAATCTTTTTATGAACAAGGTGAAAAATCAGGGAAATTATTGGCATGGCAGATTAAAACAATTAGAATTTAAAACACCAATTACCAGTATTATAAGTAACGGACAGGCAGTTGTAGATCCTTTAGAAATTAACAGTGCCTTTAGAGATTATTATGAAAAACTATATGACACAAAAAAATAAAACTAACTTAACAAAACTAAATGGGTTTTTGGACGAATTATCTATACCTTGTATTCCAAATGAAAACAGGAAGATACTGGAGTCTAAAATTAGTCAAGAAGAAGTTGGGCTAGCCATTGATGATATGAAATCAGGAACAAGTGCAGGACCAGATGGTCTTCCAGTTGACCTCTATAAAAAATTTAAGAATAAATTAATAAAACGTTTTTTGGAAATGGTTTTAGAAGCATTTCAAAATAGTAATTTACCATTATACATGAATAATGCCTTAATTATACTGTTGCCAAAACCAGGTAAACCCTCTAATAAATGTGAAAATATGAGACCAATAAGCCTATTAAATGCTGACCTTAAGATAATCTGTAAAATTTTAGCAAGACGGCTACAAGAAATATTACCAAATATTATTAACCGAGATCAGAATGGCTTTATAAAGGGAAGACAAGGCTTCCATAATGTAAGAAGACTATTTAATATTATCTATTCTAATAAAGAAGCACCGGATACAGCTCTCCTATCATTGGACGCCGAAAAGGCCTTTGATAGGGTCGAATGGCCCTTTCTTTTTGAAGTCCTACAAAGGTTTGGAATTGGAAATAATTTCATAAAATGGGTTCAGATAATATACAATAATGCTACAGCAGAAATCCTAACAAACAACAATATTTCAAAATCAATAAAAATCAATAGAGGATGTCGACAAGGCTGTCCACTTTCACCTTTACTGTTTACTATGGCAATTGAACCTTTAGCAATGGCAGTACATTTACATCCACAAATATATGGAATTAAAATAGGACCAACAGAACATAAAATCTCCCTGTATGCTGATGACATAATTTTGTTCATGTCAAATCTTAAAAATCAATTCCGACTTTGTTGAATTTAATAAAGAATTTTGGGGAAATATCAGGATATAAAATAAATAAAACTAAATCTTCAATATTAATGCTAAATGAGACCCAGAGAAATCACCCAGGTCCTGAGGTAAATCAATTTAAAGTTGTAAATCAGTTTAAATATTTAGGAATTCAAATTTTGCCTAAGCTAGAATTAGTCGCCAGTGCCAACTATTAAGCCTTAATGATAGACATTAATGAGTTACTTCAGAGATGGATGTCACTACCAATGTCGATGATTGGGAGAATTAATATACTTAAAAGTAATACCTTACCCAAAATGCTTTATTTATTTCAATATATTCCTTTACCACCACCTTCAGATCTATTCTTAAGAATTAAAAAAAGTTAGTGGAATTTATATGGAACAATAGGAGGGCTAGATTACGTCTGTCCTTACTATATTTACCATTTGATCCTGGAGGTCTGAAATGTCCAAACTTTATTACTGGTCGGCACAACTGAGGTCTATGACATATCATTTTTCATCAAATGATCTCCCTCACTGGACTGAAATGGAATCATACAATTTACCTTTACCTCTTCCCATATTCATATACTCAGACTCGGCAAAAAAATTACAGAAGCAAGTTAAAAACCCATTTGTAAAGCATATGATCAAAATATGGTGTGAAACCAAAAAATATCTAAAAGATCCACACTTATTGTCACAATTTAGCCCAATATGGGGTAATCAATATTTTAGACCAGGGAGAGCGGATGCTGTATTTAAAGTATGGAATTTAAAAGGGATTCAAAAGATTCGAGACTTATATTTGTCATGTTCAGATAACATAATGTCTTTTGAAGAACTGAGGATTAAATTTAATCTTAATAGAACACATTTTTTTAAATATCTTCAGCTTAGGAACTTTATTCGATCAAATCAAAATAATGCTCTCATCCGACCTACTTATTCATCCTTGGAAAAAATCTTGACGAAAGATAGTAAGAAAAAGGGTATTATTTCAGAGTTTTATAACTCATTGACATTATCCTCAAGTGAAAACTCACAGAAAAGACTGAATTATTGGAAAGAAGACCTGCAAACTGAAATTTCAGAGGAACAATGGGAATTGGCTTGTGCAGAAGCTCAAACCAAATCAATAAATGTACGTCTTAAATTGATACATTTTAAATGGTTAATGCGGATGTATGTTACACTGGTGGAGTTAAATAGATATAACAAAAACATACCAGATACGTGCACAAAATGTATGGAAAGTAAAGGAACTCTATTTCATTGTTTATGGGAATGTAGAAAAATTGGAATGTTTTGGGAAGAGGTGAGGGTAACAATTGAAAAAATAATTTCAAAACAAATCATATTGAATCCTAAACTGTTTTTGTTGGGTCTTTATCCCCAAAAGCATAACTTTAACAAGAGTGAAAGAGCATTCATAGACCTCAGTTTGCTTAACGCCAAAAAATGTATTGCACTATTGTGGAAAAAGACTCATAGACCAGATGTGACTCAGTGGTTAAGACAGATGTTAACAAACCTTCCATTAGAAAGAATAACATACATACTGAAATCAAAAGAAATTGTGTTTGAGAATATATGGAGACCTTTCATTGATTATGTAAAGAATTTAAACATAACTTTTGAAGAAGAAGGTGAATGATGTGTGTGGACCTTGTAAATTCCAAATTGGTGAATGTATAGTATGTATACTTACGTAATGGATTGCCTAGACTAAATAGAGGAGCATTGTTGAAGACCTGCCTTAGTTAGTGGTTGTTGGTGTTTTTAGTATTTTTTTAATTATTTTAGTGTTAGTGTTTGATTGCTTGTGTTTTGTTTGTAAAAACGTTCAATAAAAATATTGTGGAAAAAAAAACAAGCTAACCAGCTGGTTGACACACAAAGCCTACTCAGCAGGTGGACAAGTATGTATTATAGACACTGACTTATACACTGGACAATATTTAATTTAGTTACATGTGTGTGAAATTACAACATGGCTATTTTTTCTATATTATGCTCATTGAGGTGTTTAGCATAGATAACTAGGTACATTTAGAATCGACTGTTTTCCTCAGTGGAGCAAAATAACTGGTTAAACAAACAAAAATCCTGATATTTTATCCTGTATTGCTGTCATTGAATAAACTGTACTTGTGGGAAAAAAAATGAATATGCAGCCAGTAATAAAAAATAGAAAAAAAGTCCAAACAAAACACGGAGATCCCTATTTCGGCCATCCTCCCTCAGCAACCGGAAAGAGAGAGAGAGAGAGAGAGAGAGAGAGAGAGAGATTTTTTTGATTTTTAAAAGATCTTTAATAAACACACTTGTCCATCAGTCAATACAATTTCTATATCATGCTATGTTACACAGAAAATTAATCCCCCAAAAAACGCCCCAAAAAAAGCTGTCCATCATGAACTGAACAGAGGACATTCTCCAGGGACCAGAGGGTCCTGAAACCTTCCACATCCCCATTCCCCATAAAAAACTGAAAGTCCAGCCTGATTCTGGCTTTAAGTAGCCTCACAAATAAAATTTTGACATCAACATCATTCTCAACATTTTCAAGTTTTCTTCTCCGGCTTACATAGATAGCCAACTTTGCCTGTCCTAAAACAAAGTTCAGTAGTTGACACTTCTGCTTAAAACGACGATTGTACATAAAACCACAAATGAAAACCTGCTTAGAGAAAACTTCCTTAAAAATATGAAAAAGTTTTGTGAGAAGTTCAAAGAGGCCACTCAGGCGCTGACATTCAATAAAACAATGAAAAACAGTCTCCCTAGAGGAACAAAAAACACACTGATCACTGACACTGCTGTTAATCACAGAAACAAAAGCATTGACTGCTATAATACCATGCAGGACCCTCCACTGTAAGTCTCCATGCCTCTTAGGGAGAGGGGCTTTGTAAAGAGCCCTCCAGGCAGGCCGATGCCCTTTTCCTAGTTTAAAATAGGCTCTCCAAGGAGTGTCCACACAGGTGTTCAATCTGTCCTTGTTGAGTGCCATCACCACCAGTCTGTAGAGTGCCTTACCACTGGCTCCTCCAAAGTCCACACCAGTGGGAGCACAGAATGCCAGTAAGGAGCAAGGAGCGACGTCAAAGTCCATATGGAGCGTGAGAGAGGGAAAGGGGTCAGTGCTTTCTGGCTGCAGCGTGCCATTGCTAAAGTCCAAGAGTAGGGAGTGCTCAAGTCCATGAAGCTCCTGTTTCCAGTGTGCAAGAAGACCATCGATGAAACGATTCGACCTGACACCAAGATGAGCTGCTAAAGCTGAGGCGTTGTTGAGGCCAGGACCAGCCAGTTCCACCACTTGCTTCAGAGTGAGAATGTTCCTGGAACACAGCCTATCAAGGAAGGTCCTTCCAACTCCCGGCAGGACACCAAGGCGACCACCAAAAACCAGCGGCTCCCTCAACAACCAGTAGAGGGAATCGCATGGCCCTCTTTGTTTTTTAAAAAGAGTCCACACTGAAAAGAGACTGCGGTAAAAACTGGGTAAAGACAGTGCATTAGAGTTCTTAAAATCCATTAAAAACACAGGGAGGTCTAGCCCAAGCCCAAGGACTCTCTGTAAAATAACACAGGCCAAAGGCCTCCATACCAGGTCCTGGGGGCCCGTCAGCAGTCTCTGTATGAAAGTCAGTCTAAAAGCAGCACCTCTACTAGCTAAATGAATCACTCCTTGCCCCCCCTCCTCTTTGGGAAGAAATAACAGGGCTTGAGGAACCCAGTGGAGTCCGCCCCCCCCAAAAAAGTCCACCAAAACAGACTGAATTTTGGACAACAAACCAGCAGGGGGGTCCATGCACATGAGGCGGTGCCACAGGGATGAGGAAACAAGATTATTTAAAATGAGCACTCTTCCTCTAAAGGATATTCTTGGCATTAGCCACTTCCATTTGTTTAGTCTCCCGTTAATTTTCTCTATGACCCCATCCCAATTTTTTTGCTCAAACTGCTGATTTCCAATAAAGACACCAAGATACTTAAAACCTCCTTTTTTCCAAATCAACCCACCAGGCAGCGTAAGCTGATTTTCTAGTTTCTCCCCCACCATCAGAGCCTCGCTTTTTCCCCAGTTTATTTTTGCAGAGGAAAGTTGGCCAAAAAGATTGACACTCCTAACCAGAACGTCAATGTCACTCTGCTTATTTAGCAGAATGACTACATCATCTGCATAGGCCGACAGCTTGAACGTGGTGTCACAGCCAGGAAAAGTGACTCCTGATAGGTCCCTTCTCAGGCAGTGAAGCAAAGGCTCTATGGCGAGGGAGTACAGCATCCCTGAGAGAGGGCAGCCCTGCCGAACCCCCCTCTGGACTTTTAAAGGGGCAGACAGGCCCCCATTTATCTTCAGTACACTCTCAATGTCACTGTACAAGACCCGTATCCTGGCTATGAAGCCTGGGCTGAACCCAAAAGCTGTTAAAACTGTCCATAAATATTGGTGTTCAACCCGATCAAACGCCTTTTCCTGGTCAATTGAAATCAAACCAGTTTCTACCGCCAATGAACCAGAGACCTCCAAAATATCCCGAATTAAAGTGACGTTGTCACTAATCAGCCTGCCAGGCATACAGTAAGTCTGGTCTACATGAATGAGCTCGCTCATCACCTTTCTCAGTCTTCGGGCCAGAGCTTTTGAGAGAATCTTATAGTCTGTGCAGAGCAGAGAGACTGGCCTCCAGTTCTTTAGGCTCTGGAGGTCTCCCTTTTTCGGCAACAGTGTGATGATGGCCCTCCTGCAGGTCGTGGGTAGGGTCCCCCTTTCCAAGCTATCTTGGAGAACCTCCAGCAGGTCTGGACCAAGCAGGGGCCAGAATTCCTTAAAAAAGTCCACAGAGAGACCATCTATGCCTGGTGATTTTCCATTCTGGAGGCTCATTAGCGCCGTATGCAGCTCAGACAGAGACAGTGGAGCATCCAAGCCGGCAACAAGGTCCTCTGAGAGCACTGGAAGACCATCAAGGAAAACCTGGCCCAGTGACGTGTCCTCCCTCCACTCTGCTCTAAACAATTCACTGTAAAAGCTAGCAGCTTGTTTCCTGATCTCTGCTGCTGTGGAGATTGTTCTCCCGTCATCGCCCAACAAGGAGTGAATGAGCTTTCTCTGTCCATTTTTCCCCTCCAGTCCAAAAAAGTACTGGGAGGGCGAGTCCATCAGAGCTACATCCATGTAGCGCGAGCTGACCAGAGCACCCTGTGCGGTGACCCCTAGCAAGCTAGCCAAGGCTGACCTTTTTGACTTAAGAGCCTCTAAGTGCTCCTGTTTTCCGGTAGAACTGAGTAACTCCTCTAGCTCTACCACCTCAGTCTCCAGAACTTTCAAGGATTGGGTCAAGCTACGAGTGACATTTTGAGTGTACTGTTGGCAGAATTGTTTTATCTGTGCCTTACCAAAATCCCACCACATTTGGAGAGAACTAAAAGAAGATTTTTGTTCCCTGTGTGACTTCCATACATCATGAAAAACTCCTTTAAAAAACACATCATTTAAAAGTGTATTATTAAAATGCCAAAAAGCACTCTTACACTTTACATTTTCAATGAAAACAGAACAAATCAGCAGGCAGTGATCAGTGAAAGCAACAGGACAGATACAACTATTTTTAAAAACACTCATTTGGTGTTTAAAACCATAGAAACGGTCTAACCTAGCCATAGATAAGAGGTTATCTTTAGCATGGCTCCAGGTGTACTGCCTCTGGTCCCCATGATGTGATCTCCACACATCGGCCATTTCATGTGCCTTCACTAGTTCCCTCAGCCTATTGGCAGAAGCAGGGTGAGGTTCCTGATGGTTCCTGTCCAGTCTGTGGTTTAATGTACAGTTAAAATCACCCCCCAGAAATAAAAAACTATTTGGATTATAGGATCTAACCGTATCTGATAGCATATTAAAGACCCTGATCCTTTCTGCTCTCTGGGTTGGCACATACACGTTTATAAGAACCAAGTTTACGTTTTCAAACTGTACCTTTAGCAAGAGTACATGTCCTTTCACCACCTCTTCTACCTCATAAGAGACAGGCACACAACCCCGAGAGAAAAGTACAGCCACCCCTCCACTATTATTGGATTTGTGGCTAAAAAAAATGCAGCCATCCCACTCTTTTCTCCACCGGCACTCAATGTCTACAGTGCTGTGAGTCTCCTGGACCATCAGCACGTCAAGTGCCTTTAAATTAAAAAGCTTGTATAAAGAGGCCCTTTTTACATCATCCCTGGCCCCGTTTATATTAAGAGTGCCAATTCTAAGGTGGGGCATTATAAAGGATAAAAATAAGGTACAGTAAAAAAACACACACATAGCATAAAAGGGAAGAAACAAACTAAGAGTCAACATGACTGTTAGTAATTTGTGATTTCAGTTTGACAACCAGTTTCTTTAAACAAAAAATTTCCTGATCAGTAAAAGTCTCATTCCCATCATTCAGTTTCATCAGCTTGCGAGCTGATGCCACAAATAACTCCAGATCTGGAAAGTAATTTTCCACTTTCACAGCTCTGCTCCCCTTGGTCACCTGGAGAAATTGCCTAATTTTGGTAAAACAATAGGAGCTTTGCTCCTCCTGCGTCTGCATCATTTCAGACTCAGCTCCACTTTCGTCAGAGACGCTCTCATCTAGTAAATCTAACTTCCCAACCCTACTAGATTTAGCAGAGCTCTGCAAGTTTTCAGCACTTTTTCTTTTTTGTGCAGCTTTAAAAGGATCCTCTTCAACAAAACTACATTCCTGCATTTCTTCGTGAACTGCAACGTTCGTCATGCAGTGTTTGCTCTGTGTGTCCGCTACAGCCTCAAACCGCTCCTCCCCCGCCTGCAAAGTCTGCTCACCCACGTTCCTTCGTTTAACTGCACTCTTACTTACACCCTCCGCCTCTTTACTCCGGGTGACAGGCTCGTCACAATGATCACAGCTGCCGCCAGACAGAAATTTCCCACCATCAATGTTTGGGGGGGCAATTACCGCGCCCGCTGCGGCTACCTCAGCAGAGGCGGCCGCGGCCGCCCCAGCACAAGCGGACGCGGACGCGGACGCGGACGCGGACACCCCCGCAGAAGTAGAAGCGGGCGCCGCGGCGGCATCCGCGGCACCGCATGTAACGCTACCCTCCGGACCACCAGAAACAGCGGCGTCACCTTTCTTACCGCCAGTGCTCTTTGTGTTCGCCTTTTCAGGACATGACCTAATAAGATGGCCTTCTGCGCCACACGCAAAACACTTCATGGTTTCAGATGTTGCAAACACCAAGTAGCTAAAGCCGTCAATCCTGAAATTAAAAGACGTGTTCAGTTCAGCAGAGCTGTCTTTCAACACCATGAAACACTGCCTCCTGTGACACACAACATGCTTCAGCAGGGGTGATTTACTACCCAGAGAGACCATTCTGATAGGGGACACAACCTGGCCAAAACGGGACAACTCTCTAATCAGCTGATCATTTTTAACGAAAGGAGGAGCGTTTGAGATGGTGATCCTCCTAGACGGATTCGCCAGCGGTAAAACGGGAGTAAAAGTGTCACCTATGACCACTCCCTATGCCACCACCTGATCAGCTTTCTCAGTCGAATCCAGAAAGATCACAATTGCGCTGTTCATCCTCGATGCTGATTTTATGCTGCCATGCCCAACCACCTGTCCTACAGCGAGGCTGGCCTCCTCCACAGAACAGGGAACTGTCGGGAGGATTCTCACGCCATGACGCCGGGTTAAGCGCTCAAACTCCACACCACCATCAATCACCGGCATGATGCCGGCCGGGAAAAACCGGCAGCAGAAGCTACCGTTCCCCGACACACTCACTCCAACACTCACACCCCAACACACCCACACTCAACCCACTATATTAAACACACACACCCCAAACACACACGATAGAGAAAAAGTTAGAAAATACAAAGTTTAACGTACTCACTCGACACCACTCCACACCCCTGCTCCCACAAACGCCCACGCATGCGCACGAGAGAGAGAGAGAGAGAGAGAGAGAGAGAGAGAGAGAGAGAGCACAAAAGTACAAATATAAATCGAGAACCAAAATGTCAACAAATAAAGACTGAGGGATAACTACAAGCAAATACTCAATAAATAAATAGCAAGACTACAATGAACATAAACAGGAGAATGGGTAGAACTAAGAAACAATACAAGATATATGAAAATCAGCCAAGGCTAAAATGACAGGAAACTAAGAACTTAAAAATACAACAAATCTACAAATATAGAAAACGACCATGATACTGAGCACGGTGGAATCCCCCGTGCTCAGATAATGACAGAGCCCCCCTCTCAAAGGGTGGATTCCAGACACCCAGTGCAACATCAGAAAAAAAAAGAAAGAAAAGAAATCCACCCCCCACCCCCAACAGGAGAAAAAAAAAACAATAAACCAATCCGGGACTGCGGTGGGGGATCCAGGCTAGGAGGGAACGTAAACAAAAACCCTGCTTTGGACCCACACCCGAGCAAAACCAGGCACCTAGGCCCTCTGAACTGGAGAGCTGGACAGTTAAGGCGGTCGGCTAAAGTCCCAAACCAGGCAGATGATGCGATGGAAAGAGCCAGATTGCATCCCGGTGAATGTGGGCCACCCAGCCTAGTGGCACAGTCTGTCGGGCAGTCTACCAGAGTTCTTTAGCCACCTGAACAGATGGAGTAGTCCAAGGGGTGGCTGCCCAATGGAGAAAACCAGTGGTGAGGAAGGCTGAAGAGTAGGGAACCAAAATGGAAAGGATGGCCAGCCAGCAGGAACATTAGGGGAAGGAACAGAACACCCCGGTGGCCTCAGGAAAAGGGGAAGCCACAACAGCCTTGGGCAGAGGAAAGAGAACCACAACAGTGTCAGGCAGAGGAGGGGGAGCCGCGACAACATCAGGCTGAGGAGAGGAAACCACGAAGCCTCGGGCAGAGGAGAGGGATCCATGACAGCCTCAGGCAGAGGAGAGGAAACCCTGATGACGTTAGGCAGAGGAGGAGGAACCCCGGTGAAGTTAGGTGTGGACTGAGGGATCACAGTGACACTGGACTGGCCTGTAGCACCCTAGGTGGTCCCGGACTGGGGCATGGCAGCATCCACAGTGGCCCCTGGCTTGGGCACGGAAGCACCCATAGTGGCTCCGGGCTGGAGCAAAGCAGCACCTGTGGTGGCTCTGGGCTGGAGTGTGGCTGCACCTGCGGCGGCTCCGGACAGGAGCATGACTGCACCCGCAGTGGCTCCAGACGGAGTGGTGGACCCAGACTGGACCAAAGTTGCACCCATGGTGGTTCCGGACTGGGATAGAGCTGCACCTCCGGTGGTCCCAGACTGGGCAAGAGCTGTGGCCTCGGTGGACCCCAGGCTGGAGCGTGACACCCACAGTGGATCCAAGCTTGGTCGGACGCAGCACCCACGACGGCACCCGACTGGGACACAATACCCATGGAGACCTGGACTGAGGAGAAGCTGCACCCATGGAGGTCCTGGGCTGGGACGGACCACCCGTGATGACCTCAGCTGAAGGGGGAGCAGCACCCACGGAGGCCCCCGGCTGGGGCAGAGCACCCACGATGACCTCAGCTGAAGAGAAACAGCACCCACAGAGGCCACGGCTAGAACAGAGCATCCACGATGACCACAGCTGGAGAAGCTGGACCCACGGTGATCTAGGGCGGTGATGGTAAACCGATGCAGACCTCTGGCAAAGTTGGATATTTCTTGGTGAGCCTGGGGAAAGGGTCCGACAGGCGGGACAAAGAAACAGGGTCAGGGTCACCGATAGCAGTGGAGCCCAGTTAGGTGAGCTTAGGTGCAGCTGATGGCTGCACTTACCCCCCACCCCCCACCAAGAGCCAGACATGATCTCTCCAAAACAGAAATAGTAAAAACAAAGGAGAGCACTTGCCTGAGCTCAAGCTCCACTGCTGTCCTGGACTCCGTCGATCCAGACAGTGACATCTCGGGTCCGGCCCTCTGGAGGTCCAGCTTCAGCTCTGCTGCAGTGGCCCCTGCAGAAGGCATGGTAGGAGGTGGAATCCCAGGAACCCCCAGCAAAGTGGCAGACACAGGTGGCTCACCCGGCATGGACACAAGAGGTCGGCTCCCTGCTGGTGCTGGATCCTGTACTGCTGAAGCCAGGGGATGCTCCATCATCGGTGCAGGCTTCAGCTGGGTGACAGCACTCTCCCTCCATCTGGAGCGTGGTTGCAGGTCTGGAACCAGGTCCCCCAGGCCTGCAGGCTCCTCCATCATCCGGCGGCACGAACCTGGGAGCGGTGGACATTCAAGAGTCATTGGAGGAGACACAGAGAAAGCAGGTGAACAGTCTAGAGCTGCAGCAGGTGGTGAGGACTCAGGATAGCATAGTCTTAGCCTCACCACCGGCAATCAGGCAAGATATTTCATGTTATGGTGAAAAAGAATGAAAAAACACTTGCCTGAGTTCCCGGGGCACAATGTTCTCTGCTGCAGCTTGTGTAGTTTCAGCCCTCTCCATGACTTCAGAGGCTGAGGGCACCCCAGAGGAAAGTAAAGGAGATGCCCCTGCAGACATGGTGATGGGCCGTGTACTGGGAATCCTTCCTGAATCCGGGATGCACCTCAACAATGTCAACCGCTTCCTCCATGTTCTCCCAGACTGTTTTTGGGCCACGGGAGGTGAGAGCTTCAGTCACAAATTCCTTGCTAAATTAGGCGGCCCATTCCTCCTCTAGGCTTGGGGTCCCAGTCGCTGATCCCCCTCTGTTGGCTGATGGTCGGCAGGCTGGGGACATGGTGAATGCTCCGGACAACACAGGTGAGTGAAAACAAAAAGAAACACAAACTACAGCAGCTGGGTTTCAAAGTGGTCAGAGTCTACTGCCATGATTTGAACAAACACAAAGTCCAAATAGTGCGCAACATAAACTTACAAATAGACGAAATAAGGAGAAGGCGAGGTAGGTGTTAGAACAGGGACTGGGTTCTCACAGACATGGATTCCTGATGAGACTCCAACAAGGAGTAGATGAAGCAGGCAGACTTAAGTAAGGCAAGCAATTAATTATAACAAGTGCCATCAGGTGTGGATCACATGAGCAGGCAGAAGGTGACAATGATGCAAAATGAGATCAGCTTGAGTACTGAGAGGGGAGGAGACAGGACTGACAGCTTGACAGGAGCACTGCCCACTACAGAGCAAAACCCAGAAGTGCCCCTGACAGCTGCAGACGAGGAGCGAGAGAGAGAGAAAGAGAGAGAGAGAGAGAGAGAGAGAGAGAGAGAGAGAGAGAGAGAGAGAGAGAGATTTTGATTTTTAAAAGATCTTTAATAAACACACTTGTCCATCAGTCAATACAATTTCTATATCATGCTATGTTACACAGAAAATTAATCCCCCAAAAAACGCCCCAAAAAAAGCTGTCCATCATGAACTGAACAGAGGACATTTTCCAGGGACCAGAGGGTCCTGAAACCTTCCACATCCCCATTCCCCATAAAAAACTGAAAGTCCAGCCTGATTCTGGCTTTAAGTAGCCTCACAAATAAAATTTTGACATCAACATCATTCTCAACATTTTCAAGTTTTCTTCTCCGGCTTACATAGATAGCCAACTTTGCCTGCCCTAAAACAAAGTTCAGTAGTTGACACTTCTGCTTAAAACGACGATTGTACATAAAACCACAAATGAAAACCTGCTTAGAGAAAACTTCCTTAAAAACATGAAAAAGTTTTGTGAGAAGTTCAAAGAGGCCACTCAGGCGCTGACATTCAATAAAACAATGAAAAACTGTCTCCCTAGAGGAACAAAAAACACACTGATCACTGACACTGCTGTTAATCACAGAAACAAAAGCATTGACAGCTATAATACCATGCAGGACCCTCCACTGTAAGTCTCCATGCCTCTTAGGGAGAGGGGCTTTGTAAAGAGCCCTCCAGGCAGGCCGATGCCCTTTTCCTAGTTTAAAATAGGCTCTCCAAGGAGTGTCCACACAGGTGTTCAATCGGTCCTTGTTGAGTGCCATCACCACCAGTCTGTAGAGTGCCTTACCACTGGCTCCTCCAAAGTCCACACCAGTGGGAGCACAGAATGCCAGTAAGGAGCAAGGAGCGACGTCAAAGTCCATATAGAGCGTGAGAGAGGGAAAGGGGTCAGTGCTTTCTGGCTGCAGCGTGCCATTGCTAAAGTCCAAGAGTAGGGAGTGCTCAAGTCCATGAAGCTCCTGTTTCCAGTGTGCAAGAAGACCATCGATGAAACGATTCGACCTGACACCAAGATGAGCTGCTAAAGCTGAGGCGTTGTTGAGGCCAGGACCAGCCAGTTCCACCACTTGCTTCAGAGTGAGAATGTTCCTGGAACACAGCCTATCAAGGAAGGTCCTTCCAACTCCCGGCAGGACACCAAGGCGACCACCAAAAACCAGCGGCTCCCTCAACAACCAGTAGAGGGAATCGCATGGCCCTCTTTGTTTTTTAAAAAGAGTCCACACTGAAAAGAGACTGCGGTAAAAACTGGGTAAAGACAGTGCATTAGAGTTCTTAAAATCCATTAAAAACACAGGGAGGTCTAGCCCAAGCCCAAGGACTCTCTGTAAAATAACACAGGCCAAAGGCCTCCATACCAGGTCCTGGGGGCCCGTCAGCAGTCTCTGTATGAAAGTCAGTCTAAAAGCAGCACCTCTACTAGCTAAATGAATCACTCCTTGCCCCCCCTCCTCTTTGGGAAGAAATAACAGGGCTTGAGGAACCCAGTGGAGTCCACCCCCCCCAAAAAAGTCCACCAAAACAGACTGAATTTTGGACAACAAACCAGCAGGGGGGTCCATGCACATGAGGCGGTGCCACAGGGATGAGGAAACAAGATTATTTAAAATGAGCACTCTTCCTCTAAAAGATATTCTTGGCATTAGCCACTTCCACTTGTTTAGTCTCCCGTTAATCTTCTCTATGACCCCATCCCAATTTTTTTGCTCAAACTGCTGATTTCCAATAAAGACACCAAGATACTTAAAACCTCCTTTATTCCAAATCAACCCACCCGGCAGCGTAAGCAGATTTTCTAGTTTCTCCCCCACCATCAGAGCCTCGCTTTTTCCCCAGTTTATCTTTGCAGAGGAAAGTTGGCCAAAAAGATTGACACTCCTAACCAGAACGTCAATGTCACTCTGCTTGTTTAGCAGAATGACTACATCATCTGCATAGGCCGACAGCTTGAACGTGGTGTCACAGCCAGGAAAAGTAACTCCTGATAGATCCCTTCTCAGGCAGTGAAGCAAAGGCTCTATGGCGAGGGAGTACAGCATCCCTGAGAGAGGGCAGCCCTGCCGAACCCCCCTCTGGACTTTTAAAGGGGCAGACAGGCCCCCATTTATCTTCAGCACACTCTCAATGTCACTGTACAAGACCCGTATCCTGGCTATGAAGCCTGGGCTGAACCCAAAAGCTGTTAAAACTGTCCATAAATATTGGTGTTCAACCCGATCAAACGCCTTTTCCTGGTCAATTGAAATCAAACCAGTTTCTACCGCCAATGAACCAGAGACCTCCAAAATATCCCGAATTAAAGTGACGTTGTCACTAATCAGCCTGCCAGGCACACAGTAAGTCTGGTCTACATGAATGAGCTCGCTCATCACCTTTCTCAGTCTTCGGGCCAGAGCTTTTGAGAGAATCTTGTAGTCTGTGCAGAGCAGAGAGACTGGCCTCCAGTTCTTTAGGCTCTGGAGGTCCCCCTTTTTCGGCAACAGTGTGATGATGGCCCTCCTGCAGGTCGTGGGTAGGGTCCCCCTTTCCAAGCTATCTTGGAGAACCTCCAGCAGGTCTGGACCAAGCAGGGGCCAGAATTCCTTAAAAAAGTCCACAGAGAGACCATCTATGCCTGGTGATTTTCCATTCTGGAGGCTCATTAGCGCCGTATGCAGCTCAGACAGAGACAGTGGAGCATCCAAGCCGGCAACAACGTCCTCTGAGAGCACTGGAAGACCATCAAGGGAAACCTGGCCCAGTGACGTGTCCTCCCTCCACTCTGCTCTAAACAATTCACTGTAAAAGCTAGCAGCGTGTTTCCTGATCTCTGCTGCTGTGGAGATTGTTCTCCCGTCATTGCCCAACAAGGAGTGAATAAGCTTTCTCTGTCCATTTTTCCCCTCCAGTCCAAAAAAGTACTGGGAGGGCGAGTCCATCAGAGCTACATCCATGTAGCGTGAGCGGACCAGAGCACCCTGTGCGGTGACCCCTAGCAAGCTAGCCAAGGCTGACCTTTTTGACTTAAGAGCCTCTAAGTGCTCCTGTTTTCCTGTAGAACTGAACAACTCCTCTAGTTCTACCACCTCAGTCTCCAGAACTTTCAAGGATTGGGTCAAACTACGAGTGACATTTTGAGTGTACTGTTGGCAGAGTTGTTTTATCTGGGCCTTACCAAAATCCCACCACAATTGGAGAGAACTAAAAGAGGGTTTTTGTTCCCTGTGTGACTTCCAAACATCATGAAAAACCTCTTTAAAAAACACATCATTTAAAAGTGTATTGTTAAAATGCCAAAAATTACTCTTACACTTTACATTTTCAATAAACACAGAACAAAACAGCAGGCAGTGATCAGTGAAACCAACAGGACAGATACAACTATTTTTAAAAACACTCATTTGATGTTTAAAACCATAAAAACGGTCTAACCTAGCCATAGATAAAAGGTTATCTTTGACATGGCTCCAGGTGTACTGCCTCTGGTCCCCATGATGTGATCTCCACACATCAGCCATTTCATGTGTTTTCACCAGTTCTCTCAGCCTATTGGCAGAAGCAGGGTGAGGCTCCTGATGGTTCCTGTCTAGTCTGTGGTTTAATGTACAGTTAAAATCACCCCCCAGAAATAAAAAACTATTTGGATCACAGGACCTAACCGTATCCGAAAGCACGTCAAAGACCCTGATCCTCTCTGCTCTCTGTGTTGGCACATACACGTTTATAAAAACGAAGTTCACGTTTTCAAACTGTACCTTTAATAAGAGGAAATGACCTCTCACCACCTCTTCTACCTCATAAGAGACAGGCACACAACCCCGAGAGAAAAGTACAGCCACCCCCTCACTGCTACTGGATTTGTGGCTAAAAAAAATGCAGCCATCCCACTCTTTTCTCCAATGGCTCTCAATGTCCACAGTGCTGTGAGTCTCCTGGACCATAAGCATGTCAAGTTTCTTTAAATTAAAAAGCTTGTATAAAGAGGTCCTTTTTACATCATCCCTGGCCCCATTAATATTGAGAGTGCCAATTCTAAGGTGGGGCATTAATAAGGATAAAAATAGGGTACAGTAAAAAAAACACACACATAGCATAAAAGGGAAGAAACAAACTAAGAGTCAACATGACTGTTAGTAATTTGCGATTTCAGTTTAGCAACCAGTTTCTTTAAACGATAAATTTCCTGATCAGTGAAAGTCTCATTCCCATCATTCAGTTTCATAAATTTGCGAGCTGATGCCACGAATAACTCCAGATCTGGAAAGTAATTTTCCACTTTCACAGCTCTGCTCCCCTTAGTCACCTGGAGAAATTGCCTAATTTTAGTAAAACAATAGGAGCTTTGCTCCTCCTGCGTCTGCGTCTGCATCAGTTCAGACTCATCTCCACTTTCGTCAGAAGCGCTCTCCTTCAGTAAATCTAAATTCCCAACCCTACTAGATTTAGCAGAGCTCTGCAAGTTTTCAGCACTTTTCCTTTTTTGTGCAGCTTTAAAAGGATCCTCTTCAACAAAACTACATTCCTGCATTTCTTCATGAACTGCAACGTTTGTCATGCAGTGTTTGCTCTGTGTGTCCGCTACAGCCTCAAACCGTTCCCCCCCCGCCTGCAAAGTCTGTTCATTCACGTTCCTTCGTTTAACTGCACTTTTACTTACACCCTCCACCTGTTTACCCCGGGCGACAGGCTCGTCACAATGATCAGAGCTGCCGCCAGACAGAAATTCCCCACCATCACTGTTTGGGGGGGCAACTACCGCGCCCGCCGCGGCCACGCCAGCAGAGGCGGCCGCGGCCGCCCCAGCACAAGCGGACGCGGACGCCCCCGCAGAAGTAGAAGCGGACCGCGGCCGCGACCGCCCCAGCAGAAGCAGGCGCCGCAGCGGCATCCGCCGCACCACATGTAGCGCTACCCTCCGGACCACCAGAAACAGCGGCCTCACCTTTCTTACCGCCAGTGCTCTTTGTGTTCGCCTTTTCAGGACATGACCTAATAAGATGGCCTTCTGCGCCACACGCAAAACTCTTCATGGTTTCAGATGTTGCAAACACCAAGTAGCTAAAGCCGTCAATCCTGAAATTAAAAGACGTGTTCAGTTCAGCAGAGCTGTCTTTCAACACCATGAAACACTGCCTCCTGTGACACACAACATGCTTCAGCAGGGGTGATTTACTACCCAGAGAGACCATTCTGATAGGGGACACAACCTGGCCAAAACGGGACAACTCTCTAATCAGCTGATCATTTTTAACGAAAGGAGGAGCGTTTGAGATGGTGATCCTCCTAGACGGGTTCGCCAGCGGTAAAACGGGAGTAAAAATGTCACCTATGACCACTCCCTGTGCCACCACCTGATCAGCTTTTTCAGTCGAATCCAGAAAGATCACAATTGCGCTGTTCATCCTCGATGCTGATTTTATGCTGCCATGCCCAACCACCTGTCCTACAGCGAGGCTGGCCTCCTCCACAAAACAGGGAACTGTCGGGAGGATTCTCACACCATGACGCCGGGTCAAGCGCTCAAACTCCACACCACCATCAATCACCGGCATGATGCCGGCCGGGAAAAACCGGCAGCAGAAGCTACCGATCCCCGACACACTCACTCCAACACTCACACCCCAGCACACACACACTTAACCCACTATATCAAACACACACACCTCAAACACACACGATAGAGAAAAGTTAGAAAAAACAAAGTTTAAAGTACTCACTCGACACCACTCCACACCCCTGCTCCCACAAACGCTCACGCATGCGCACGAGAGAGAGAGAGAGAGAGAGAGAGAGAGAGAGAGAGAGAGAGAGAGAGAGAGAGAGAGAGAGAGAGAGAGCACTAAAGTACAAATATAAATATAAATTGTGAACTAAAATGACAACAAATAAAGATTGAGAGAAAACTACAAACAAATACTCAATAAATAAATAGCAAGACTACAATAAACATTAACAGGAGAATGGGTAGAACTAAGAAACAATACAAGATACATGCAAACCAACCAAGGCTAAAATGACAGGAAACTAAGAACTTAAAAATACAACAAATATACAAATATAGAAAACGACCATGAGACTGAGCACGGCAGAATCCCCCGCACTCGGATCATGACAGACGGTGATTATGAGAAAGACAGAAGAGCATTGACTAATCAGGAACTAACCACTCAAATCAGGCAAGACTAAGGTGAGAAATAAACACACACTGAATACCACAGGATAGGACATTAATACAGAACTCAAGATGACAAACAGGATTAAGAAAATAAACAATAATAAATGCAGAAACCTTTGAGAATTAACTTAAAGTGAGGATGTGAGTTGGAGGCCATGTTCTGGTGACAAGAAATGTAAATAATAACACAAAGCGAGGAAATGGCTCCAACTCACACCCTGACAGTACCCCCCCCCCCACACACACACACACACTTAAGGGGCGGCTTTCAGATGACCCATGGTGATGCCACCACAAAAAACCCAAAAAGACTCCCCCACAGTGGGCAGTGGGGCTTCCAGGCCAGGAGGGCAAAAACAATCTGCTTTTCTCCCCTACAGAGCCAAATTTCTGACTCAGGACACTCAACTGCAGGGATTCCTGGTGCAGAACACTCAACAGCAGAAATCTGTGGCTCAGGACACATTGCCACATAAATTTCTTGCTCAGGACACATTGCTGCAGAAATTTCTGGCTCAAGACACATTGCTGCAGAAATTTGTGGCTCAAGACACATTGCTGCAGAAATTTCTTGCTCAAGATACACTGCAACAGAAATTTCTGGCTCAGGACACACCACTACAGGAACTTGTGATTCCAGACACACCAATGCAGAAATTTCTGGTTCGAAACACACTAATGCAGAATTTTCTTTTTCGGAACACACCAATGCAGAAATTTCTTATTCAACACACACCACCACAGAAATTTCCAGTTCAGCATACATCAATGCAGAGATTTCAGATTTAGGTCACATTTCTGCAGAAATTTTTGGTGCAGGACACACAACAGCAGAAATATCTGGTTCAGGAGATGCACAAACAGGGGTCTGTAATTGACAACCAGATGGCAGGAGAGTTACTAGGTCCATAACAGTAGGCTGAGAAGCACCGTCCATGGGAACAGCTGACAGATGCTCGCCGGACTCAGGAACGGATCAAGACTCCTCCTCAGGCGTGAAAGTGAACTCCTCAGATTGCAGGAAGTTGTCGAGGACTGCAGGAATATCCTTCCTCAGATGGAGCTTCGCTACGATGATCCAGTGAGCGCACCTCCATGTCAAGTCCTTCCACATAGCATGCTGCCAACCATCCATTTGTTGGCAGAAGATGTAACACTCTCCCATGTCCAGCGAGCCAGCGAGCAACGTCTTTGGGCATGCAGCTCGGGAAGGAGGTGAGAGGAAAAGCAGGTGAAGGTGAGGGTAAGAGAGCGGCAGTAAGAGGTCTCCTGCCCTCCGGAACATCAGCTAGAGGTCTCGTGACATCAGGAACTTTGGCTAGAGGTCTACTGACCTCTGGAACATTGGCTGGAACATGGTTCTCCTGCGAGCCCATTCTCGACACAGCCACCTTGTACGATGGAGGGAAACAGGAGGTTGGTGATGGGACACTGCAGTCATTAACAGCAGAGATGGTGGGGAGGACCTGGCAGCTGGTGAAAATTCACAGGGGTCCCCCCCCAGCAGCAGCAAGGCAAGACTTTTCAAAATTAGTGTTTGAATATAAATGAAAAGGTACTTGCCTTAACTTCTGGTCTCCTGTCACTGTGGTGACAATCTCAGAATCAGGAACACTGGCAGGCAGGGGAGAGACAGGAACTAGGGAGCAACGTGGCGCAGACACAGGAACTTGGGGAGGACATGGAGCAGGAACAGGAACTGGGGAACGATGTGGAGCAGGAAAAGGAACCAGGTGGCATCATGGAGCAGGAACTGGAGCTGGGTGGTGCTGTGGATCAGGTTCTGAAGCTGGGACATCCATAGCCAGCTGGGTCCAACCCAGTTGGGTCGCATGCTGTGGAAGGAGCCGCGGCTTGTAGTCCAGCATTAGCTCTTCCTGGGCTAGCACAGCCTGCCAGCGCTCCTCCTGTTCTTCCTCGTCACTCTCACACATGGGTTCTAAGGCTGCAGTTCCATTTTGGAAGCAGCTGCTGCTGCTTCTCGGTCCTATGAAGCAGCACACTCCTCCCAAACAATCCGGTTTCCACCCAGGATGGCAAAACTCTTGAAAAAAACACAAGGGAATACAGGGAATGCAGGTGAGGATGGAGGGATGAAGCAGACAGCAGAGTTTGATGGCAGACATGGGTGGTGAGAGCTCAGCAGTGGCAGCCAGCCACTGCCAAGCCGTCCCATCAGGAACCAGGCAAGACCTATCATTTCTAGAAGTTAAAAAAAATGAACGGGTACTTGCCTGAGTTCCTCCTCTGTTGCTGCTGAATGTCCAGACGTCAACCTCTGGAGATCATCTGGTTGGGAGCTGCGGGTGAAGGGGTGGAGGGACAAAAGGACCGGTACCTTCTCAAATCTTCCTTCTGCCCAGGGCCCCCAAACGCCATGCTCTCTCCACTCCGCCAGAGAGAGAACGGGCAACTGGAAAGCTGGCTTTGGTGAGGAGGAGTCCGTTGGTAAAGGAGGTAGGGGAGGAAGCGCCAGTCTCTGAATCTGGGGGTGAGAGTACAAAATTGGTCTAACCACCATCAAGTTCGCTACTCCCCCCAGCAATCCCAAGCAACCTCAGGGGAAGAGCTGCTTTGAGCGGCGGCTGCCAAATCCTCCACAGCAGCCACCACCTCTCACTCGTCGTGGCTCCACCTCTTACTCCTGCCGGGCTTGCTCGAGGAATCCATGACAGCCTGCATCATTCTGTCATTATTGGCCCTTAGGGGCAGAGAGCAGGACTCCAATGTGTAGTGAGTTTTGATCATTTTAATAAACAAAACACAAAAATACAAAAACAGGCAAGACTTGGTCCGGCAGAAAAACTGATGGGCAACAATACAGACAAGGCAAAACAGAAGCATGTGTGAAACCCCAAAAACACAATGAGAATGATGCAGCACCAAACAGCGGGGCTGCATCCTATAAATAAGGCAGAGATTGATTAACAGAAACACAGAACAGCTGTGACTAATCAGGAACTAAACACTCAAATCAGGAGAGACTAAGGTTAGAAATAAACACACACTGAATACCACAATGATGTGAGTTGGAGGCCATGTTCTGGTTGCAAGAAATGTAAATAATAACACAAAGCGAGGACATGGCTCCAACTCACGCCCTGACAATAGTAGTGCAAAGTCAATGTTTGACATGGGATGTGTGGCAAAGAAGATCAAAGCCCTTCACAGAGTAGCGACCAGCTTCTCTGCTAATGTTGCTCTCTTGGAGGCATATGACATTAATGAATGCTGTCAAGCAAGGACTTCAAAAAAACTTTGCTTGGCTGCAGAAAGGCCTTCAACCTTAAGTTGTAATATTCTGAGGGCAGGTCCAAGTGCTAGGTGCTGTTGAGGCTTTGGGTTGTTGTCAGCTTGGGGACTGATTAAGATTCTTCGATTTGGCTCTCAAGTGTTTCTTAGAATTTAGTCTGGTGGTTGGATCATTGGCTTCCCTATGTGGGCCTGGGTACTTTTTTTGCAGGGGTGGGGGGGGGGGGGGTACATGGACAACAATCCACTGTCTTATCTGTAGATTCTAGATGTTAAACATAGCTTTCAAGACTATTTGCTGTGACATTCTGAGCATGGTCAGGAGACCATGCTCACGCTTTTGTAGCATCATCTCACTTTGGCTCAGCAATAATTATTCTTCTGCTTAAAGACATTTTGTTACACCCAGGAGTAAGAGTCAAAAAATGGATTTTCTTCCTCCAGGCCACAGCTGAAATCCCATTCCTTTGTTAAAACCAGCCTAAGGAATCTCCCCCAATGTCCGGCTCTGGTTTATTGCCCCCATAAAACATGCAACAGACCTGGCCACACAGACCCACAACTCAGCTAATTTCCTTAAACTCTGGGACAGGCCGGATTTAACCAGTGAACTTTAAAGTACATTATTACAAACTCAATTCTAAACCTTCTTCTGCTCAGGACTATGAAAAGCAAATGGACTCTGATGTTTTAATGTGGAAAATCAATAATATGTGTGAAATGCATTAATCTGTGATTTATATATATATATATATATATATATACAGTATATATGTATATATATATATATATATATATATATATATATATATATATGTTAAAAATGTTTAAATGAATGTTTATTCCTGCATGTTGATTTAGAAGCACTGCTTATACGATACACTTAGGTTAGTTTAGTTATACATAAGTGTGTATATTCCAATGTATCAGAAATTTGCCTCTAAAACCATGTGACTCCAGCAGCCAATCTCTGCATGACAACAACTCTTCATCCCAAAGAGCTCGACAATAGACTGTTTGTTACTGGACTAAAGGTTCATCGGACCTCCCACGAAGGACTCTCATTGGCTGAGATTCCGGTCAGTCCGGAAGCCCGCGGATGCTCAACAGAACTTATAAATAACAGAGCAACCCCTGCTCTTCCCTCTTTTCTCTTTGTCTCTTCGCCTTCTCACCTCTGATTAATTTTTTGGGACGGTCGTCTCTCTCTATTGTCTACACACAGCAAGGAAGAACAAAGACTCCGACCATGTGTCGCTTTTCTGAACACAGAGCAGATAACTCGTAATTTGTTTATGTAACTTTGTATTTTAATGTTTTTCCTTTTTCTTTTAAATGCCTAGGAATTCCTATTTCTTTGAGCTCAATTCTTAATCGGAGTTAAACTCCAATTTTTACTTATCTCTTTTTCTTTGTTAAACTTTCTGTAAAATCACCGTTTGTTTAATTTTAATGTAAACTTTAATCTTGACTTTATTTTTATAATATTTTTCTTGACCAAGCACCCACCAGAAGCTATCATTTTTATCTAAAATCCGAAACTTTTTAATTTGAGATCGGATTAGATATCTTTAATTAATTATTATCGAAGGCCTCTGAGAAGACAGCTCCCACATCACGTGCAGCTGAGGAATCAACACGCAGCTGTTCATCACATGCTGAAGAAGCGTCGTCATCATCTAGCTCCAAACCCAGTTTCAACTGTGGGTCATACAGCCCAGAATCCAGCCTCTTCGACCACTTGAATTTAAAGGTCGAAATTTGGACCCTGAAAATATCTGCGGGCAGATATTAACGTCCACAAAATCTTGGGCTGAGGACGACGAAAGAACCATCATCACCGAGGAATCACGTGAGCTGTAACTTTAATTCATCTGCAGAATTAAACGTCTGAGGTTTGGTAATAATTTGTATATCTAATCAGATGCAAATTAAGAAGCCTTTAACATAACTCTTCTTTTCATTAAAATTCTGTTTTTATTTTCTTAAGATTAATCCAGGACTTTTCATATAATTAGTAAACTTTCTCCATAAATTTGCGTTCTTTCCATAATCTGTTAACACAAACTGATAGAAATTGGTTTCTCAGTTTAACCCTGGTTCCGAAAATATTGACATTGTTAATCTATCATTTACAAGGTTGATTTTATGATTAATGAAATAACTGCAATGTCTGTTAATCATTTTGTTTAATAAATATGTGGAAATGAGAAGTTGTTGAGAATTTATTTCATTCTGAGTCTGTTTAAGCACAGGTATTGAATTCACAGAAAATTTTTGAGACTGATTGATTAATTTATTGAGTGATTAAACAGGTATAAAGTGAAATTAAAGATTAAATTGCTTCTTAGAGATAGAAGCTGGTGCCCCCTACGAGTGTTATTAACTTTTCTGATGTATATGAAACGAGATTTGATCTCAGAATCCAATACATCAATAGAAATTAAATAATTCATACCTGATCATATTCATATTTACTAATATTCCATATATTTCCTCCTACACTTTTGTCAGGGCATTGACTGGGCCTCTTGTCCTCACTCTGAATTATGATTTTGTTCTTTGTTCTCAGGGCATGGGCCCCAGTCCATGCTCTCACGTTGAGTTTGTGTTTTGGGAGGGGTTGTATTTGTTTATCATTGTCTCTTTTTTTGTATTACTCAGATTTATCTCTGCTGGTCCTTGGTTATTATTTGTATTATACCATGCCTCCTATGTTTTGTTTCCTTAATAGTCATTATTATTCAGTCTTGTGTGTTAGTTTTTTTCTTATCACAATCATGTTATGTTTGCCCTGTTATTTCTGTCACATCCCGCTGTCTTGGTTTGGCTTTATTTTATGATTGTTCTCTGTTCTGTTTTGTATTGCCTGATTTAGCCTTGTTGATTTTTTAAGTGCACACACCAGTTTATAATTATGTTCACTTGTTCACCTGTTATTTATATTTACCTCACCTGGGTGCTGCGTTCTTGTCATATTTTGGCCTTTAACCACGCTTCTGTTGAGCCTGATCCTGTGTGGTCTGTTGGATTATTTTCTGCCTTGTTTGCCGGTCTTGCCTGCCCTTTTTGGATTTATTATTTTACACCCTCGAGTTGGCCAGATTTTGGACCAGCTTGAATAAAACATTTGGAACTTCAAGTCTCGCGTTTGAATTTAGCTTCCTCAACTCTCCATGACAGCTTTAAGTTAATTTCTGCTATTCGCTGTGTTTTCTTCACCCCAGCTCAGTTTGGTTATTGTGCTTATGTTCACTGTGATGTCCCTAATTATGTTCCTTTGTATTTGCCATTTATTTTTGTCCACTATGATTATCTTCTTAGTTCAGTCATTCTCCCAACCTTAGTCTTGGGTTTGGGTTTTAGTTTTGACAGCACCTTTTGTTTATCTCTGGTTTTGCATTATGAGGTTTTTTTTTCTTAGTTAATTATTCAATGCTGCTTCTGATTTCTTGATTATTGATTGTTCATGGGTGTTCTTCATTTATTTCCTTATTTATGTCAGTTGGAGTTTGTGTTCTAGCATGACATCATACCAGCAAATACCCTCTGGCTTCTCATCAAGTATTTTGGAAATCATGTTAAGTGTTGTGCTTGAATTTTCACAAGTTCACCCTTTTGCTTCAGCCTTCATGCTTTTTTGTTTTTTGTGTTTGGGAAAATAAAATCTTGTTTGTACCAAGGACCAGCCTGCATCCCATCCTAATTTGCTGGAGGCAGAACCTGACAGTGACAAGGTACAGAGGATTAGACCCAAAAGCAACACAGATGGAAAACATGGGTAAAGTGAAACAATGATCTTTATTACAATAATTGTGCAATAATATACAGTGTGGCGAGGATCTGGCAAACCTGTGGGGAGAGAGCAGAAACAGGGGTAAGTATGAGTAAATAGATTTTGATTTTGAGTTTAATTCTGTGTTTGTGCTTATAGGATCTTCGGGGTCTGCGGCAGTGAGCAGTGAGAGGATCCTCCAGGCCTGGAACGTAGTGTTGGTAAAATGACATGATTGGCCTGTCTTTCTCACACTTCATCTGCTTGCTTCACACGCTACACTGCAGAGTTTAGGTTACACCCTATAATACACTCACTAAAACCAGATAGAATCAGCTCGGCCCTCAGCTGAGTTGGCACATAATAGAAAATTAGTTACTGATACAATGAGGAAACCACCCCCCTTGCATGGTGGGTGGGAGAAGTTTTATAAAAACAATAGGGCCCACTTTTCGAGTAGCACTCTCTTGGGGAATTGGCTAAAGAGTTGTGTTCCAGCGCTGCCTTAATCCATATCTCAATTTCAGTAAAATAAGTGAAAGTATACTTATCTCTCAGTCTGGTTATTTGGCCTTCATATAAAAGAACTGGGGGTTAATGTATTTTAGGCACAACAATTTGGTGTTTCTGCCCGGTTATGAGGCTAAATTTTAGTTTTAGTTTTGTAGACGGCATGAGGATTTTTTTTCTACAGTTCAGTGGCCGCAACATTATAAGAGGTGAGCAGAAAACCTTTTTCAACAAATTTCTGCCTATCCCTTCGGGGACAGACCTTACTGTGGAGATTAAATATTCATGCACGTGTGATTTTATTTGTGGAATGAAACTGAGATATGGTCTTGAATTTATGATATGTTGTTTTAAGAAATGTATTTACTGAGTTTGATGAGGAAATCTCCAAATGGTTTTGACCCTGAGGGATAAGTCATATGCGTTAATACTGTCCCTGAAAGTCTGGTGGACATATAAAAAAGAAAAAAAAAAAAATCCTGTAGGGCCACCGGAAAGGTTGGAGATAGTCTGGGTAAAAGGTTTAAATCCCAAGTTGGACATAAGAAAAAGACAAAAAAAATTATAGGGCCACCTAAAAAGGTCGGGCGGACATAAGAAAAAGACAAAAAAAATTATAGGGCTGCCGACAAAAGAAGTGTTACCTGGATGATGCATAGCTTTGCCAAAAGGTTATAACCCCTTGAAATCATTGCTTGATTTCAAAAAGGAGAAGGTTAACACCCCTAGCGTATTTAGCTCAGACCAAAAGGTTGTAACTCCTTGTGAAATTCCAATGCGCACAACTCTGAAATACAGTTGGTCTTACTGCAAAGATTTTTAAAATTGTGGAAAAAGCTGGTGTGAAAAAAGTTGAGATAAATAAGATCATAATAATAATTTTATTCTATGTTATAAGATACTGATGTTAGACTAACATTTAAAGACAGTTGGATTAAAATGGCAACAAAACTGGATAACGATAAAGACAACGATAAAATGGATAATGATAAACACAGCTCTGAATATCCTTTGGGTAGTCTGGGTCATGCTATAAATGAAATGGAGGAAGCGTTAAAAGCTACTGTGCGTTGAGAGAAACTAAATGAAGAGCGAAAACAGCTTAAAACATGGGTAAAATGGTTACAAAGAGATGGTTTGTTTGGCAATATGGGGGGCCCCGTACCAAATAAATCAGACAAAGCCGTTTATGTGGGCTATTGCAGTTAGGGTTGTTTTGTCTTTGTGTAATCTGCTGCAGTGTGGAAGAAAAAAAAGGGTGAGAGTTCTCCGCGGAGGTGGAAGGAGCAGGTTGTAAAAGTATTGTAATTTTTTTTTAGCATAAAATGATTGATTAGTTAACTGTTATTCTTTTGAGAAGTGTTTAAAATTATAGGTATTTGAAAATAGTAGCTTTGAGCAAAAGGAGTCGACTAGTGTTGTGTGTGTCACGGCAGTGTAGAAAAAATGGAAGGACCTTCATGCTACTTCAACCTTGTGGAGAAAATGGAGAGAGGAACAATTCTGTGTTTGTGTGTGTGTGTGGTTGCTTGAGGAAAAAAGAATGAAAAAAAACACAGGCTGTGTGCGTGCTGACCTGTGTGACAGGGGAGTGAAAGAGAAGTAATCTAAATATGGGTATTTTTGCAAAGTTTTGGGGTTTTACTTTTTCAATCTAACTCTGCGGGTTTTTAACTCTAATGTTGCGTATGTGATAAACTATTTACATATTTTTAAAGCAATTTTTTGACGTATCACTGACTTTTTTCTTTGACTGAAGCATAACAGTGCACTTTACAGGGAAAGAGGACACAGGACTAATGATTTCCCCGCTGTCACCAAAACAACCGGCCTTTGTGACCCAATTCGTCTCAGCTGTCCGAGCCTCCCTCGACGTGACCATAGGCACATAGAACACTAAGTTAAGTACAAATGTTTGCATCTTAATTAATACTACCAGCATGACATTGATGAAATTAATTGAATATTACAATATCATGTTGTCACTTAATAATGCTTAATCACTGAAGGCTTTATGTATACCCTATATTATATGATTTAAAGCATAGATGTTCAAAAGAGATTGATAATTAATGTGTTTGTGCATATGATTTGCAAGAGACTACAGATTATCAAACAGAGGTCTTGGTAATTGTATGTTATATTGTTACTTTGTTTAAATAATACTATACTCACCTTTTAATAAATCACATATGCAATCTTATTTACATTTTGACCCTAGGCCTGACCATGTAATAAAAAAAGGGGAAAACGCGAGAGCAGGATTTGAGACAGTCCATGCTGTGACTTTTTCCCTGCTAAAGAACATAGCAAGATGATGATGAAGTTTTTATTATCGGGAGATGGTAAATTTATGAACAGAAAAGATAGAAATAGCACAAGAATTCTGATAAAATGGAGAAAGGGAATTTAATTTCAGTGGTAAACTGAGACTGATTAGTGATTTGTGTCAGTCTGACCTAGATAAGAATAGATAGAATCCGCCTTCAAAAGGAAAAAACAAAACAAAACAAAACAAAAACAAAACAAAACACACAGGCCACAGATTGTGGTCCTGTGCCATAAATTCCTGAAAACAGAGATTAGGTTTACACATGCAGTTACTAATTCTAAATGCTGCACTGGTCTAAGGCTTTTAATATATGATACTGTTTTGTTTGAATATAATCCTAGACTAAGTGATTACCCATGTCAATTGGTAAAACCTTAATTGATTTACAGAATATTTAGCAAATACTTGTTGTGGGTAGCAAACTCACATTCAAACTGTGGAAGCTTTAGGTGTGATTTAAAGGTTTTTCTGCTATTTTTTATTCTTTGTTTTTCAAAAGGAAAGGGAAAAGCATTCACATTTTTTTTTTATTTTAGCTTTCACCAGGAATTAGATTTGCCAAATTAACAAGGAATCATAACATCATCATTACCTTTCAATTTAATAAATCTTTGGTGACATATGCAATATGTAATAAAATAATTATAACTTAGTAATAACTTAGTATCTAAACTCAGTGTAAATGGTGTGGAGATTGAAAGGGTATCCCAAACTAAATTTCTTAGAGTAATAATTGATAATACACTTTGTTGGAAGTCACATATTAATTATATTAAAGGTAAAATATCTAAATCAATTGCAATATTACACAGAGTGAAATATTTGCTGAATCAACCCACACTATATACTCTGTATCATTCATTAATACTCCCATATATGACATATTGTACTGAAGTATGGGGAAATACATATAAAACAAACATATATCCAGTCTTTATGCTTCAGAAGAGAGCTATTAGAATAATAAACAAAGCTGCTTACAGGGAACCAACAAACCCACTTTTTCTTAAATTAAAAGCTTTCAAGTTGAAAGATCTGGTTGACTTTAAAACTGTGGTAATAATGTTTAAAGTGAAGAATCTATCACTGCCCCCAAATATCCAAAAGTTGTTCCAAATAAGGGAGAAACAATATCATTTCAGAGGAACATGTATATTTCAAAAACCTTCAGTGAGAACTACCACCAAGCAACACTGAGTTTCAGTGCAAGGAGTCAGATTATGGAACGATTTTGGACCTGAATTAAAATCATATACAACGCTTGGGCAATTTAAACAAAAACTAAAGGAACAAATACTCCAAACATATATATAAGATGACATGTAAAAATCACATAAGGATTGTCATATCCAGTCTGTGTTGTGTTGTTGCTTAGTTGTTTTTTTTTTTTTTTTTTTTTTTTTGTCACATTTTGTCTTAGCTTTGTTCCGGATTGTAATTGCTCTTGTTTTGTTTTTTTCTTTTGAATTCTTGGATGGAATATGGGTGGGCAATATAAGCTGCAGCTTCAGCCATCACCCATTTCGGATAACTCATGTTGAGCTGTATAATCATAGGAGTTATTGTTTAATCTGACCTTGTTGGATTTTTTTTTTCTTTTTTCCCCTTTGTTATATTATTCTGTTTCTTTTAATCTTTACTTTTAATCTATCCGAAATAAAGATTTATTCATTCATTCATAATAAAAAACAATAATTTACTTGTGTTTCTTAAAATTAATAAACAACTGGGATAAGCATTTAAGGGATACAAAACTAATGATGATCACTGGAACATAAGTAAAAAAAAAAAAGTATGGAAGAGGCGACACTGACTGACCACAGGGGAAAGGACCCCTAAATTGACAAACATTTTTTGAAGTAGAACAAATGACATTGCAAATGACATAAAGCATAATGATTTAAATGACTCTGACTTTACAAATGTAATGTTTATGTGATTTTGCAATGCAGGATACATCTGATGTTACTCACCACATAATGGTGTGACAACATCATTTTCAGAAATGTGACAGTAATAAGGAATGTATTTTCCCAATGCTCAGCCGTGGCCAAGCTGGGCCTCAGGACTACATTCCACCCCATAATTTACCAAGGAATATGTAAAATAAGGCATTCCGTGTACAAAATTAAGCCAAATTCTAATTAGGCAAAATGTCCACCTTTTCATTGACTGAAGGAGTGTGACACAACCTTTCACAAGGATCCAACCTGTCTGTGTTCAACTGAATAAACTGATTTTAGTTATCAATGCTGAAGCATATCAAATCTGCACAGACAGCTATATTGTTTTTCCTAAATGGAATTTGTAAATTAGTTCAAGAGATGTTATAAAAGAAGCCATGATAATTGAAATCTCATTCTGAAGGAGCTGTACTACCCATAAATTTTCATCTAAATTAACTGTGTAAACACATAAAAGTGGTAACACACTTCCTTCCAGTAAAAGATACTACCCATCAAGCAAATACCCTGTAACTTTGTTGTATGTTCAATTTAATTTAATTCAATTTAATTCAGTTCAATTCAACTTTATTTATATGGTGCCATTTCACAACAACAGTCATCTCATAGCACTTTCAACTGTAGGGGAACCCCCACAGTTGCAGAAAGACCCTAGCAATCTGCCTCCCATTGTACTTTTGGAGATTCTAGATATTACAAATAATCCTGCATTTTGGGAGCATAGTTCTCTGATAGGATAATACGGTAGTACCAGATCTTTTAAATAAAAAGGGGCCTGATTGTTTAGAGCTTTGTAAGTAAGAAGAAGGATTTTAAACTTAATTCTAAACTCTGTGGGAAGCCAATGAAGGGAGGCCAGAACCAGAGAGATATGATCTGTCTTTCTAGTACCTGTTAAAACTCTTGCTGCAGCATTTTGGATTAGCTGAAGACTTTTAAAGATGTTTTAGAACAACCTGATAATAAAGAATTACAATAATCTAATCTTGAGCTAACAAAAGCGTAGATCAGTTTCTCAGCATCACTCTGAGACAAGATGCTCCTAATCTTGGCAATATTATGCAAATGATAGAAGCCAGTCTTAGAAATAAATTTAATATGTGAATTGAAAGACAGATCTTGATAAAAAATAATTCCAAGGTTCCTCACAGAGCTATTAAGAGGAAGAGTAACCACATCCAAACTGAAAGTTTGATTTGGAAAGGTATTTCTAAGGTTTTTTGGACCAATAAGAATGACTTCAGTCTTAACTGAATTTAATAGCAGGAAATCACAAGTCATCCAAGCTTTGATTTCCTTAAGACACGCTTTCAACTTGGCTAATTGATTTCTATCGTCCGGCTTCATTGACAGGTATAATTGTGTACATGGCCTAAAATTAATGAAGAATTGATTATATGAGGAATAAAGCTGCCAATAAGTGGGAAGACTTCTTTAAATAACCTGGTAGGAATAGGGTCCAAAAGACAAGTTGAAGGCTTGGATGAGGAAACTATTTTGTCTAACTCTAAAAGGTCAATTGGAGTAAACTCACCAAAACATATATCAATTGAAGGAGTTGTAGTAGTTACTGTATTTAAGTTAACGGTGGGAAGAATCTGATTGATTTTATCTCTGATGGATGAAATTTTATTATTGAAAAAGTTCATGAAGTCCTGACTAGTAAGTTCTAAGGGAATGCTAGGATTGACAGAGTCCTGCCTCTTTGTCAACCTGGCTACAGTGCTGAAAAGAAACCTGGGATTATTCTTGTTCTCTTCTATTAATGCAGAATAATAACTTGTTCTAGCTTTTCTAAGAGATTTTTTTATAAATTAAAAGATGATTTCTCCCACCTAAATAGATTTCACCTAAATTAGTGGAGCACCATTTTCTTTCTAATTGACAAGTCTTCTGTTTTAAGCTATGAGTTTCTGTGTTGAACCAAGGAGTTAGAAAACTCTCATTAGGCTTTTTCTTTTTTAAGGGGGCCACTAAGTCCAGAGTCTGATGCAGAGAAGCTGTAACACTATCTCGTCGGCCTCCGTCGGTCTATGATGACCATGGAAGAGAATCCTAAACGTCTACTTTGCTGGAACAGCACCGCCTGTGGCTAAACAGGCCGATGCACGAATGGCAGTCCCTGTCACACAGGTCACGCTTGTGGGTGGTCTCTGTGCTGCTGGGTCTGTGGCGGTTCTTCCTGCGGGTCCTTTTTTCATCTGTTGCAGCAGTCAGTCTCTCTTCACCCGCCTTGAGCTGTCTGGTCAGGGTGCCTCTCCATTTGGAGCGGTCCGTTGCAAGGTCCTCCCAGCGCTCTGTGTTGATCTCCAGGGCCTTCATGTCTCTCTTGCAGACGTCTCTAAAGCGCAGCTGTGGGCGGCCAACGTCTCTCCTGCCAGTTGCCAGTTCTCCATAGAGGACGTCTAACACTATCTACTATGCTATCAGTTACAGAAGGAGCAAGCTGTCTATAGCTTATTTCCATTGTGTTGACACATAGAGGAAACAATCTGCATACGTTTGGTAACAACATCATCTGAGAGGCGTCTACTGGAGTAATATTTTTTCTTTTGGAGCCAAATAGTCAGAAATAGTAAAATCAAAGGTTAACAGACAATGGTCTGACAGTACAGGATTATGAGAAGACACTACAAGATTTTCTATTTCTATGCCATATGTCAGAACAAGGTCCAACGTATGGTGGAGATAATGGGTAGAATTTCCTACTTTCTGAGAAAACCCCATCGAGTCTAATATTGACTTAAATGCCACATTAAGGCAATCACTATCTATATCTACATGTATATTAAAGTTCCCTACTATAATTATTCTATCTGATTTCAGCACTAAATCAGCTAAGAATTCGGCAAATTCGGATAAAAATTCTGAGTAGGTTGATGGAAGACGATAAACTATGGCAAATAAAATTGGGTTTAGCCTAAAATTGCTAAAGTGCCCAACACTGAGGACCAGGCCCTCAAAGAAATTACAACATTTTTTGCTTTATGCTAATAGTTTGGAATTGTAAATTGTTGCTACTTCTCCTCCATGACAAGAAGTTCTGGGATTTTGACAGTTTAAATAACCAGAGGGAGTTGATTCATTTAAATCAACATAATCCCCTTGCCCTAACCAAGTCTCTGTAAGGGATATTAAATCAATCTGATGATCAATTAACAGATCATGCACTAACAGAGACTTGGGAGTTAGAGACCTAATATGTAATAAACTGCATTTATTTTTAAATTAAATTAAGTGCATCTCTATGCAGCAAAAAGGGGGTATTAAAGAAATTAATTAGCAAAAAATAATTAGCAATCCTTAGAAAAATAGATAATACATAGAAATTATCAATAGATGATCAATAATGAAGAGAAAATATAAATGAAACCACTTGGTAATGAAATCACAACATTCAATAGGAGAAGTTAAAAAGTTACATCAATAAATTTCCAGATATTTAAGGAAATATCTGTACATTATTGTAAAGGAAATACGTCTATAAGGAACAAGGTAAACTGATAAGGAAGAAAACCATGCAAATCTATGAGAAAAGTTCCAAATGTCTAAGGAAAGTCCAACTTGTGCTGAATTTATGTTTACTGTGGGACTTGATTTAGAATTTACTACAAAGACAATACAGATTTTTACATTCATTAAAATTGCTTCACAAAAAATTGAGTGGGTACTGGCACAAGTCCCACTGTATCAAGTGCCCAGTGCCTCCAGGAACTTGGACATTGGCAGAAGTCCATGATTCATTATCTTCTTAACTCTAAAATTCTAATCAGATGCAAAAAGACATATGATAACATAAACATACACTTCATAAAATTTTTGAAATTTTAAAAGAGCGTTTATAACTCCCATCCATCCATCCATCTTCTTCCACTTAGTCCTTTTTGGGTCGCGTGGGGTGGGGTGGGGGGTGGAGCCTATCCCAGCATCTTAGGGCGAGAGGTAGGGTACACCCTGGACAGATTGCCAGTCCATCGCAGGGCCAACACAGAGAGACAGACAACCATTCACTCTCACAGTCATACCTAAGGACAATTTAGAATCCCCAGTTTTGATGCCAATTAACCTAACCTACATGTTTTTGGCATGTGGGAGGAAACCGGAGAAATCCCGGAGTAAACCCATGCAGACACGGGGAGAATAAGCAAACTCCACACAGATCACTGTTGGTCGGAGGCTGGCATCGAACCCAGGATCCCCTGGCCAAGGGTGAGTTGCTGTGCTTCCGCAGTGCTAACCACTCTGCCACCGCACTGCTTAACAAAAAAAAAAAAAAAAAAAAAAAAAAAAAAAAGGAACTCTGAAATAGCTAGACAAGCCAGGGCTCTCAGAAAACAGGGGAAAATACAGTCGACATGGATAAATAACTGTAAGGTGTGGATAAAATTGCTTGGAACTCCAGAAGAAGCTAAAGTAATAATGATTTGACATAACGTTCGGCTCAGGAGACGCACACACACAGGCTCAGAGTAGTTCAAACTGTTTATTAACAGCAGGGGTGTATGGGTATGTGTCAGCGGAATGTAAATGTATTGGTGGTGGCGTCTGCTTCGGGCACAGAGGCAGGAGACCGTTCAGCCGGCAACCCTGTGGGAAAGAACAGACACAGGGTGACGGGCACACACCAATACAGGAGGAGAATAGGCGAGGGAGAGAAGCTTACTTGTGTTAGACTGATGGCAGGCACTTCAAGGACGGAACCCCGGGAGACAGTCACCTGCAGGACTCGGTGCAGCAGCGAGGAAGGACGAGGGACGGAGTTGTCCGCCGCCGAGGAATCCACCTGTGCACAGGGGAGCAGACTGGGAAAGGTAAGGTAAGGAATCTTCTTACCGCTTAGCGTGATGCTGAAGAGAGAGTTGATGCTTCGCATGGAAGGCGATGAAGTCTAACGGCTTCAGGCCGAAGCTCAGGGCGAGGCGGCTTTTATCCCTCGCCGCTGATGATTAGCAGGTGTGTGAGCAGGTGGCGCCGCTGATGAATGGCGCGGCGTGACAGTACTCCCCCCTCTAGCAGCGCCTCCTGGCGATGGCTTATCCGGGTGCGCTCGGTGGAAGTCCGCGATGAGCGATGGGTCCAACACAAACGACGGGGGCACCCACTGTCGATGCTCGGGCCCATAGCCCTCCCAGTCCACCAAGTATTGCAACCCACGACCCCGGTGCCGGGAGTCCAGGATGGAGGAGGCGGACCAGGCCGGATGGCCACCAATCATCCGGGGCGCGGGTTGCGCTGCAGGAGGAGGGCAAAGGGGGTCAGTGACTGCTAGCTTCACCTTCGACACGTGGAAAGTGGGATGAATGCGGAGGGAGGGGGGAATAGCCACGCGCACAGCCACCGGGTTGATGATCCGGGTGATGGGATAGGGACCCATGAAGCGCTGTGCCAGCTTTCTCCTCTCGCCTTTTAAAGTGACGTCCTGGGTGGAAACGTAAACAAGTTGCCCAACTCTGTACGCCGGGGCAGGTCTTCTACGCCGGTCCGCCACAGTCCTGTTGCGCTCCGCTGTGCGTAATAGCGAATTGCGCGCGGCAGTCCAGGTGGAGCAGAACTGCCTGAGATGGGCCCTAACTGACGGGACAGTTACCTCACTCTCCTGCTCCGGAAACAGCGGGGGGTCGTAACCCAGGGACGCTTTAAAGGGGGACATCCCTGTAGCAGAAGAGCGAGCGGTGTTGTGGGCATATTCAACCCAGGCAAGATGGTTGCTCCATGACGTGGGTTTGGATCTGGACACACAGCGGAGCGCAGCCTCCAGCTCCTGGTTGGTCCTCTCACACTGCCCGTTGGATTGGGGGTGATGGCCGGAGGAGAGGCTCACCTTGGCTCCGATGGCGTTGCAGAAAGACCTCCAAACCTCAGATGAAAACTGGGGGCCCTGGTCCGAGACCACATCCACCGGAATCCCGTGCAGCCTGACCACGTGTTGGACGAGGAGGTCCGCCGTCTCCAGGGCAGTAGGGAGGCCTCGCAGGGGGACGAAGTGCACGGCCTTGGAGAAGCGGTCCACAATGGTCAGGATGGTGTCATAGGAGTTGGAGACAGGGAGTCCGGTGACGAAATCCAACGCGATGTGCGACCAGGGCCTGCCAGGGACGGGCAGGGGCTGGAGCAGACCCGCTGGAGGGGCATTTCCCGACTTGCAGGTGGCACAGATTGGGCAAGCCCGGGCGTAGCGGGCTGCATCCCTCCGCAGGCCTGGCCACCAAAAGGACCGTTGGAGGAGATCTATCATCCGGGAGGTGCCAGGGTGACAGGTGAGCTTGGAGGTGTGTAGCCAGTGGATGACCTCTCCTCGGACCGCGGATGGCACGAACAGCCTCCCCTCCAGTCCGCCACCAGGGTCAGGTTCCACCTCCTGTGCCTTCCGGATCTTGCTCTTGATGTCCCACGAGATGGCTCCCACGACGCACGACCTTGGCAGGATGGAGTGGGGCGCCTCCTCCGACTCCACGGGAGTGAACTGCCTGGAGAGGGCGTCAGGCAGGCCGTTCTTAGAGCCAGGCCTGAAGGTGATTGAAAATTGGAACCTGGCGAAGAACAAAGACCAACGCGCCTGGCGGGCGTTCAGGCGCTTGGCAGATTGTAGATATTCTAAGTTCTTGTGGTCCGTAAGGACCACAAACGGCAGGTTCACCCCCTCCAGCCAGTGACGCCATTCCTGCAGGGCGAGTTTGATGGCCAGGAGCTCTCTGTCCCCCACATCGTAATTTCTCTCCGCCGGGGACAAGCGCCGGGAGAAGAAGGCGCAGGGTCGTTTGGCGCCATCGTCCGGCGACCGCTGGGACAGCACTGCTCCCACTCCCGTGTCCGAAGCGTCTACCTCTACGATGCACTGCAGCGCGGGGTCGACCTGGCGAAGGACCCGGGAGGAGGAGAATTCCGCCTTCAGCGCCTCAAAGGCGGCAGCGACTTCTTCGGTCCACCGGAACGGGACCTTCGGGGACGTGAGGCGGGTCAGTGGTCCAACGATGGTACTGAAGTTGGGGACAAAGCGGCGGTAGAAATTGGCGAAGCCAACAAATTGCTGTACCTGCTTCCGGGATGCAGGTGTAGGCCATTCCACCACCGCCTTTACCTTCTCTGGGTCAGGGAGCACCTTATCGTGGGCGATGATGAACCCCAGGAAGGACGTACTCCTGGCGTAAAATTCACACTTTTCTGCCTTTACGTACAGACGATTCTCCAGCAGCCTTTGGAGGACCCGCCTCATGTGGACCTGGTGCTCGTCTCTGGACCTGGAGAAGATAAGAATGTCGTCCAGGTAGACGAACACAAAGAGGCCTATGAAGTCCCGGAGGACGTCATTAATGAGGCGCTGGAAGACTGCAGGAGCGTTGGTCAACCCGAACGGCATCACCAGGTATTCAAAGTGGCCGTTCGGGGTACAGAAGGCTGTTTTCCACTCATCTCCCTCCCGGATCCGGACGAGGTGGTAAGCGCTGCGTAGATCCAGCTTGGTGAACCAGGTCGCCCCCTGGAGGGAGTGGAAAGCAGTGTCCATGAGAGGCAGGGTGTAATGGTCCTTCTCCGTGATATCGTTGAGGGCCTGGTAGTCGATACAAGGGCGGAGGGACCCATCCTTCTTTCCCACAAAGAAGAACCCTGCCCCCACGGGTGACGATGATGGGCGGATTATCTCAGCACTTAATGACTCCTTCAGGTAGGCGTTCATCGTCTCCTTCTCCGGCGCAGACAGGCTGTAAAGGCGACCAGAAGGTAAGGGAGCCCCCTGGCGGAGGTTGATGGCACAGTCATAGGGCCGATGAGGGGGGAGAGACATAGCTTTCGCTTTGCTGAACACCATACCCAGGTCGTGAAATTCCGGAGGCACCAGAGACAAGTCCGGGGGTGCAGCGTCCGTCGCAGGGGGAGGAGCGGACGGAGAGCAGGCAGCGGACTGAAGGCAGGTGCCCATGCAGAATGTACTCCATGCCGATATCCCAGCTGATTTCCAATCCAGGACCGGGTTGTGAAGGCGAAGCCAGGGATACCCCAGGATGACGGGCGACACAGAGTTGGGAAGGACGTAGAAGGTCATCTCCTCCCGGTGATTTCCCGAGATGATGACCGGAACGGGGATGGTTTGGTGTGATACTCTCCCAAGGGAGGCACGGGAGAGGTAAACAAGGGAGATGGGATTCTTCAGTGCCTGACAGCGAATGCCCAAACGGGTTGCCAGGCTTTGTGAAATAAAGCTGCCTTCTGCACCCGAATCCACCAGTGCGTGGGTGAGATGCCCAGTGGGACTGTGGCAAAAACGGATGGGCAGCTTCAATTGGGTAAGGGGACTTAACCGATTGACGTCCGCGAGGCCCCCTACAGTGACTCGCGGACCCCGCCGTTTGGCTTTTGTGGACAAAGCTCCACCGTGTGTTGATTATCTCCGCAATACATGCAGAGATTCAACTCATGGCGGCGTTGTCTCTCTGCCGGGGAGAGCTTTGTCCAGCCCGTCACCATTGGCTCCGACTCCTCGGGGCGCGATGGCGGCGGCGTCGCCAGGGGGCGAGCTTGGGGCAGGCGCAAAGGCGCAACGAGGCTCCCCGAGGGCGAGAAGAAGACGACTTCCGTCCAGAGGAGTGCTCACGCAGCCTGTTATCCAAGCTGATGGCGAGTGAAGTTAGCTCTGCTAGCGTCCCAGGGATATCCCGACCAGCCAGTTCATCCCTCAGATCATCATTCAGGCTGCGGAGAAACAGGCCACAGAGGGAGCGTTCGTCCCAGCCCAATTCCTCCGCCGCTACCCGGTAGTCGACCGCATAGTCCGCTGCCGACCGGCTTCCCTGCTGGAGAGCGAGAAGCCGATCGACTTGGACCGTCTCGGTTCGGGAATGGTCAAAGACCTCCAGGAAGCGTGCCACGAACTGGTCATAGGTGAGGGTGGCGTAACTGGGCTTCGCCATTATGGCGTAGGTCCAAGTTAACGCGCGCCCCTCCAGGCGATTCCCTATGTAGCCAATTCGGCTGTGATCCGAGGGGAAGTCTCCGGGCACACGGTGGAACACGGACTCACACTGCATAATGAACCCCCGCGCTCCGCCGAGCTTCCCGCTAAAGCGGGCGGGGGTTGGAATCCGCGTGAGCCGAGCCGGTGCCACTGGAGCCGGCTGGACGGCCGCTGGAACAGCAGGAGCTGCGCCACCCTGGTGAGCCGGGGGGAACGGCTGTTGGGGATCCAGACGGTCCAATCGGTTAGTGATGTTAATGAGTTGGTTTAGAATCACCTGCTGCTGATAAGCAATTTGATCCACCCGAACCTCGAGAGTGGTAAGCCGGTGCGCGAGCCCGCTGTCTGCCGAGCCGCTCTGCTGAAGCCGTACTGACATAACGTTCGGCTCAGGAGACGCACACACACAGGCTCAGAGTAGTTCAAACTGTTTATTAACAGCAGGGGTGTATGGGTGTGTGTCAGCGGAATGTAAATGTATTGGTGGTGGCGTCTGCTTCGGGCGCAGAGGCAGGAGACCGTTCAGCCGGCAACCCTATGGGAAAGAACAGACACAGGGTGACGGGCACACACCAATACAGGAGGAGAATAGGCGAGGGAGAGAAGCTTACTTGTGTTAGACTGATGGCAGGCACTTCAAGGACGGAATCCCGGGAGACAGTCACCTGCAGGACTCGGTGCAGCAGCGAGGAAGGACGAGGGACGGAGTTGTCCGCCACCGAGGAATCCACCTGTGCACAGGGGAGCAGACTGGGAAAGGTAAGGTAAGGAATCTTCTTACCGCTTAGCGTGATGCTGAAGAGAGAGTTGATGCTTCGCATGGAAGGCGATGAAGTCTAACGGCTTCAGGCCGAAGCTCAGGGCGAGGCGGCTTTTATCCCTCGCCGCTGATGATTAGCAGGTGTGTGAGCAGGTGGCGCCTCTGATGAATGGCGCGGCGTGACATGATTAGAGAAATGGAGGAATTAGACAAATTTAAACCTTAGTTCTGATGTATGAATGATAGTGCAGTAAGATTATGAGTGGAGATTTTTGTGTTATTTTTTTCCTTTGTGTTTCTTCTCTTTTTTTTTCCTTTTGGTGTACATTATTGACATAGCTTATGATTAGAATTTTAACCAATCATCCTTCCTCATTTAATAATGGAAGTGTATTAGGGCAAATTGAAGCTGAAACCTGTGTCAATACTGAACAGCAACCACAAGACATTTTATGAGATATTGACCCAGACAATAACTATTTTAATCATATTAACAATAAGTGTACTTATTATGATGAACAACTATTAAATGGAATTATGAATTCGGATCAGATATTGACAATAATACATATCAATAGTAGGAGTCTCTATGCAAACTTGGATAGCATTAAGGAGTTTTTAAATCAATTTAACACCCCATTTAGGATTATTGCAATAAGTGAAACATGGATTAATGAAGAAAACAATGTAAATTTTGAATTATATGGATATGAGATGTACACACAAAATAGGAAATGTAAAAGTGGTGGTGGGGTAGCACTGTATGCAGATAGAAAATTAAAAGGTAAAAAGTGGACACCCTATTCATTGGCCTTCAGTGAAGCCTCCACAATATACAGTAAGATACAGGCACAGGACTTCAAGGCCATCAAGCAATTTACTCCCAGGAGAGGAGAAAAGGGAGGAGGGAGTGAGAGCATGAAACCCTTTAGCCGGTCAGTGTGACATAAAACTTCATCTTGAAACACAAAATATAACAGACACATCAAACAGCTTGTTAATATAGCATATTAAAACAGTTCATATATGGAGAAAAGTTACAGTCATATGTTATAACACACACACACACACACACACACACACACACACACACACACACACACACACACACACACTTATAAAACATGTGATCTCAACAGATAAATGCATAATCAGTGAATTTCTATTACCATGCAATACTAGATGATAAAAGTAGTTGGAAATCACACATCAGACAAATACAAAACAAAGTTGCAAAAAATATTGCAATCATACATAAAATTAAGTAAGTCTTAGATTACAAATCACTTCATATCATGTATTGCTCACTAGTACTTCCATACTTGACTTATTGTATAGAGGTCTGGGATAACAATTATAAAAGTACACTTAATTCATTGCTAACATTACAAAAAGGGCAGTCCATGCTATACGTAAAGTCGGGTATCTTGAACATACTAATTTATTGTTTAGACATTTAAAGTTATTGAAATTGCGGGATCTGGTTGATTATTATACAGTGTTTTTTTAAGTAAAAAAAAACAACCTTTTGCATAATCAATCAACTTACTAAAATAGTTATAAAATCCATAAGTTGCATATTTTTAATAAAATTATTATAAAGTATTGCATAAATTTAAAAAAAATGAAAATCTTTATCAGAGCTAAAAGGTCAATAAAGCTTAATCTGGCATTGATAATCTTGTAGGTAGTTGGTTTGATAATATATTTGGCAAATGGGGAAAAATAATTCAAGGAGCCTTTATAAGTATTATTATTAGTTTATTGATCTGTGTTTTTTGCCGATGTTGTTGTATTCCCATGATTAAAGAATAAAAATTTAAATTTTTTTTAAAAAAAATAAAAGAAAGATCTATTTTAGTGGCCTTCTCTTCCAAAGATCCACCTCCATATCAAGAGATCCAAGAAGCTGCCCACCTGCTCTCCCATTGCCAGGATGATGACGAGGTTGTGCCACGACTGAACCTAGATGACGCCGAGGAGATAGTTTAGGGTCTGCAATAGGGTCGACAATGTACATTCACATGGTGTTTGATTTTGCTCTGCTGTGCGTCTGCCCTACAGGTTTCCTTTGTGATAAATGATTAATGAAATAGTAGATACATATATACACTACCGTTCAAAAATTTGGGGTCACCCAGACAATTATTTTGTGTTTTCCATGAAAAGTCACACTTATTTACCACCATGAGTTGTAAAATGAATAGAAAATATAGTCAAGACATTGACAAGGTTAGAAATAATGATTTTTATTTGAAATAATAATTTTTTCCTTCAAACTTTGCTTTCGTCAAAGAATCCTCCATTTGCAGCAATTACAGCATTGCAGACCTAACATGATTGCACAAGGGTTTTCTAATCATCCATTAGCCTTCTGACGCAATGAGCAAACACATTGTACCATTAGAACACTGGAGTGATAGTTGCTGGAAATGGGCCTCTATACACCTATGTAGATATTGCACCAAAAACCAGACATTTGCAGCTAGAATAGTCATTTACCACATTAGCAATATATAGAGTGTATTTCTGATTAGTTTAAAGTTATCTTCATTGAAAAAAAGTGCTTTTCTTTCAAAAATAAGGAAATTTCTAAGTGACCCCAAACTTTTGAACGGTAGTGTATATATATATGAATCCCCTTCAAAGAAAAAGCCAGTGGCTGCAGATGTGGCGGAATTGTGGGAGTATTCAGTCCACGGCAGATACATACTCCACGATGATGGGTCTGTTGCCGTCACACAGTGGAGCATGGCCTCAAGCTCCTGATTCACCTGCTCGCTCTGCCTGTTGCTCTGGGGATGGTAGCCGAAGGAGAGACTGACCATGCAGACTGACTTGCAGAATGCCCACCACACCTGGGAGATAAACTGGGGTCCACGGTCAGAAACAATGTCGGCCGGAATCCCATCTAAACTCACCACATGAGTAGTCAGGAGTGGAGCCGTTCCCAAAGCTGAAGGGAGCTTCTTAAGGTGGATGAAATGCGCAGCTTGGGAAAACCTATCAATGATGGTAAGAATGACGTGTGCCCGTTGGAAGGGGGTAGACCTGTCACTAAGTCCAGGACGATATTGGACCAAGGGTAATTCAGGACCAAGAGGGGCTGAAACACACTGGCAGGAGGGGTGGTGAGGGATTTTCTGGCAGAACATTGGGGGCGGGCCTTGACATAGTCCCGGACATCCCTTTCCATTGAGGGCCACCATAACAAGCGCCAGAGCGAAGAGAGGGTCTTTGCTACCCCCTGGTGACAGGAGAGTATGCTTGCATGGAGCCAGTGGATCACATCTCCCTTCATGGCTACAGGAACAAATAACCGGCCCGGTGGACACCCCCCCACCCCCCCGGATCTGGGTCGGTGACCTGGCCGTCCCTGATCCGCTGCTCAATGTCCCATTTGAGCACACTGACAATGATGGTCTCCAGAACAATGGCTTCCACTCTTGGACCGGGTGATTCAGCCATGAACTGGGGTGAAAGGGCATCAGGCTTGGTGTTTTTGGAGCCGGGCCTAGAGGTGAGAGTGAAGGAGAATCTGGCGAAGAATAAGGCCCACCTCGCCTTCTAGGGGTTAAGCCTCTTTGCAGACTTTATGTACTCCAGATTTTTATGGTCTGTCCACACTAAGAAAAGCAGAGACCCCTCTAACCAATGACGCCACTCCTCCAAAGCTAACTTAACCACCAGAAGCTCTTGGTCACTGACATTATAATTTAGCTTGGCAGGGGATAAGTGTCGAGAGGACCATCGCTGGAGGACCATCCTGACATGTATCTGATGTTCTTCCAGGGAATGGAAAAGATAAGGATGTCATCTAAGTACACAAACACAAATAAATTCAGAAAGTCCCGAAGCACATCATTAATCATTTGCTGGAAGACTGGTGGGCATTGGTGAGGCCAAACAGCATGACACAGTATTAAAATTGGCCTAAATGTGTTTTAAAGGCCATCTTCCATTGGTCCCCCTCCCTAATTCTGAGAAGATGGTACGCATTGTGGAGGTCGAGCTTGGAATAGATCGTGGAACCCTGAAGCAGTTCAAAAGCTGAATTTAAGAGGGGAAGCAAGTACTTGTCTTTGAGCCATCCTTCTTGCCCACAAAGAAGAAACCTGCTCCCAATGCTGACGATGAGTGATGGATTAACTCAGCAGCCAATGATTCCTATTCAGCCTACTTGATGGTAACGGGGCCCCCTGCTGGAGTTTGATGGCACAGTTGTAGGGTCGTTTGGGGGAAGAGACAGGGCCTTAACCTTATTAATTACCAGAGACAAGTTGTGATACTCAAGGGGCGCTTTAGATAGGTCCAAGGCTCAGGAGCTGGGGTTTGGACAGGGATAGGCGATGAACAAGTGGTGGAATGGAGAAGGGCTGTCATACAGTAGGGGCTCCAGAAATTAACCACCCCCTTACACCAGTCAATGACGGGATTATGAGTTTTCAAAAAGGGATACCCAAGAACAAGGGGGGAGGAAGAATCTGGAATAACCAGGAAGGACAGGTTTTCATGATGATTACCGGAGGTTAGCAAGATGAGAGGGGATGCTTGTTTAGCGACGCGACAAAGGGGCTGGCCAGAAATGATGATTATTTTCTGAGGTTGGGGGAGATTGATACAAGAAATTTTAAACTGGGTTGCCACAGTCTCAGAAATGAAATTCTGCTCTTCTCCAAAATCAATTAAAGCTGAATCAATGTTCTCGTACAAGGGGTCTTGTGCAATGGCCTTATGGGTAACAGAAAATGGTTAACGTAGGGGTTAGGAACTTTGCCCATCACGTCCCCTACTGTTACCGATGGGCTGGGTCTTTCACTTTAGTGGGGCAATGGGCAGTGGTGTGACTGGTTTTACAGCAGTAAAGACACCAAGCCACCGCCATAGGCTCTGGCGCGTCAGAAGAGGTGGCAGCCCACTGAAGCATGAGGAACTTCAGGTGAGAAGAAGAGGAACGTTCTGAGGTATGGAAACCGGACTGCCGTTCTCTCAAGTATTGACGGAGCCTGTTTTCGAGCTTAATTACTAAGATATTAAGTCACTCAGTGTCTCGGGTTCATCTTGGAGGCGGGCAAGCTCATCATGGAGGGAAGTATCCAGGCTATGAGTGTAAACCGAGTGCAGACCACAATCATCCCACCCCACGTTGGCTGCAAGAACCTGAAACTCAACCGAGTGTGCCGTCGCAGTTCTCTGCCCCTGATGGATGTCCATGAGTCAGGTGGATGCTCTCTCTTCCCAGTCAGAATGCCCGAAAATGTGCAAAAATTTGCTGGTAAAGCACTCATGAGCGTACAAAGAATAATTAGGCCCTTGAATTATTGCCTGGGCCCAGAAAGGGCAAGTCCATTGAGCAAACCAGTGAGAAAACTGATCTGGCTCCAGGTAGAGGGAAAATCCCCTGGGAGTGCTGTCAAAAACGAGCTGACATTGTAATAAAACCCCGCTGGCCTCCCCCAACCGGCCGTTGTAACATGGAGGTATGGAGGACAGCGGGGAGCAACCCAAATGGACCACAGGAGGGGCAACCGCTGGAGGTGGGGCAGCAGGAGAGGCCACGGTGAGATTCTGGATGGTCTCTAATTTAATGAGGCGTTCAGTCAATTTCATTATTTCATTCAAGTTAACCTGGTTTTAGTTGGCAGTCTGGACAAAATGCTGCTTGAGAACATTGAGATTGGGAAAGTACTGTTTCCATCCTAGTCGCTGAGTCTAATTTTGCTGGTGACGTACTGACAAGGTACAGAGGCTTAGACCCAAAAGCAACACAGATGAAAACTGTTGGTAAAGTGAAATAATGATCTTTCTTAGAATAATTGTACAAATATATACCATGCGGTGAGGATCTGGCAACCTTGCGGGGAGAGAGCAGAAACAGGGGTAAGTATGAGTAAATAGATTTTGATTGATTTGATGCTGTTTTGATTTTAAAATCCTCTTGCCTGCCTCAGGGACTACAGATGGAAATTAGTGAGAACGTTATAATCTGGTACAAAGCATCTTTACCCTGTTTTTAATGTTTTTTTATTTTTTTTTTGTACATGCTGCCTGAAAAATACACCAATAAACTATAACTGTTTTTGAGTTTAATTCTGCATTTGTGCTTATAGGATCTTCGGGGTCTGTGGCAGGGAGCAGGGAGAGGATCCTCCAGGGCTGGAACGTAGGTTGCCAGGGAGAGAGGAACACCAGTGCAGAGGAGCTGCGGGGAGAACTACAGGAAAGAGGCTGGAAGTAGGCTGGCCAGGCCTGAGTGAGGGGGGAAGAAGGTGAGGAGGCAGTGAACACACGGTGGTAATGTTATGTCTGATGTAGAGCCAAGGACGAGGCCAGGCGTCGAACTGAACACACGTTTATTAAAGGGCACACAATACATCGCACTTCAGCCGTCAGGCAGAGGGATGGCAAAAAGACCGCCCCTCCTGCCTACTGCCCTGTTATAGACGCAGGTGGTGGCGGAACCAGAGAGCTGAGCCACCACCCCGTGCCACACAAATAAGAGCACCGAACTATAACATTATATTATAAATAACTACACAACAACCACCACCCCTTCACAAAAGTCCAAAACACACACACACAATTCAGACCCAGCCCAATTTAGGACCTGAATCACACACTAAAAAGATAAAGCCAAATAATATAAGTGGCCCAACACATTCACACCAAAACAACAAAAGCTAGGGGGACAGGTGGACTGCCGTCACATCCCACATGGCCAAGCAGATTATTCTGCCGCTTAAACTAAATGAGAGTCCATGTAAAACCAAAATACCACCATGTCTCCTGAACTAAAATAAAACACACAAATTAATCCCCAAAACTACATACATAGAAACAACAAAACATTTTAAACACATGCATAACAGTTAACCTATATACATACGGCTGAAGAAAACAAGTACATGGGCCCCCTGGACCGCCCTGTCATCAGTCCACCCCTGGAGGCAGCCTGCCTCCTGAGCCAGAGCAGGATATCTCAGCACTGGTGCGCCTCCTTTTCCTCACCACCAGATGCTCCGCTCGTCCAGGCCCACTCCCTCAGTCTCCTCTCGGGCACGCTGCAGCTCATTCGAGTGCCTCAATGAGCCATCTGACAGCTGGAGCTAAGCGTCCTCACATCTGGCCACCACACGCACCCGCCCCTGGTGCTCTCTCAACTGCCATTTGGCCCAACATGATTGCACCTCCTCCCAAGCCAGGACCAAGTCTGTGATTCCCAGAGGGGCCTTTTTTTTTTTTTTTTTACTTATTTGTACCCGTAGGTAGATTTGGTTTGCAGTCTGGTGACAAGCCACCGGCTGCCGGTCGCTGCGTGCGCAAGCGCCCTAAACCTACATGTTTTTGGTATGCGGGAGGAAACCGGAGAAATCCCGGAGTAAACCCATGCAACACGGGGAGAACATGCAAACTCCACACAGCTCACTGTTGGTCGGGGGCTGGGATCGAACCCACGATCTCATGATCCCCGCGACCCCCAGGCCGAGGGTAAACTGTGCTGCCACGGTGCTAAACCACTGCGCCACCGTGCAGCCGGCCTTGTTCACCTTGCAGGGTCTCTGCTTGGTGCGTTGCTTCATCACGCCTAACGGTCTGGCCCCAACCTCTTCTGAATCCATCACAGCCATAGCCGCTGTGGCTCCCTGTTCACCGGCCCACTTCAGCCGAGCTCTGGGAACAGTTGGAACCAGCCCCACGACATCGCCCATTGTTGCAGGTGTCCCGCCGTGCCGCCCAGTACCCTCATCCAGGGCGACTTGGGTTCTGGCACAGCGACTATCCCACGATGACCCTGGCCGATATTGGTCTCGTTCACTTTCCAGGGTGCCAGGCAGTTCTTCATCCCACACTGCATCATCCACCACTCTCGAAATCGGTCGCTCCCACAGTCCACAACCCCACCACTCCTCCCCAGCACCACTTTTAATGGTGAAGCTCAGACCATAAAAAAGTTTGCAAGCCATAATGCTGTTGCCACAGGCCGTCACGGTGAACTCCAGGTCAGACGTCTCCACCGATTTGTACCAGGCCGTCAGTCTCAGAATTCCTACCATGGCCAACCATCCTCCTCCATATCCACAAAGCAGTGCTGGGTCACCTCCAATTCTGTAGTGTGGGAAAAAATATCCCACGGTGGCCCAGTTCAGATGGGAACCCTCCGCTCCTGTGTCTATCAGCAATGGCACATCCACACTGTCCAACTCCACTATGCAGAACGCGTATCTGTTGGTGCACGGGGACACCGTGTGGACAACCGTAGAGGCGGAGGGGTCCAATTTAAACCGTGAACTTCCTTGCTCGAACATGCGGCATACCCTGGGGAAATGATGCAAGTGGCCACACTTGCCACAGCACTTTCCTCTTGTCTGACAACCTCTGCCCTTGAAACGGTGTTTCGTGGAACCACAACCCATATACTTGGGCTTCCCCGGGGCAGACCTCAAATCCACAGCATTGCCACAGTCCATGTCGTCTTCAATGCTTCCATCGCTGTCCAGGTCCACTACTTGTGTGGTCGGAGGAGATCCCAGCTGTCGGTGTGATGAGCGCTCATTTAAGTCCTGTGACAGCTTATCTGCAGCTTCCAGCTGAAGGGCTAACTTGATAGCCATGGACAGCATCAGTTCACCTGAAAAAGTGAGCAGCCTCAACCTGATTTCAGCGCAGTTGGTATGCTCTGCCAGCTGGTCTCGAACCAGCTCCTCTTCCAAAGGTCCAAACCGACATTCACTAACCAGTAGCCTCAAGTCTGCCACAAACCGCTGAATGGACTCGCCCACCTGTTGGCTGTGCTGCCGAAACTTAATCCTCCGAACTATGACGTTGTCTGGGGCGTGAAAATGGTGTGCCATTAGCTCAACCACTTTGCCAAAGCTGTCACATTCACCCAGAGTGCTCAGAATCTGCTGTGCCTCCATTCCTAGGTTGTGCACCAATAACACACGTGCCCTCAACTTCTACAACTTGCCAAGGTTCAGCGCCACCATGTACGTCCAAAAGGTGGCGTACCACCTTGGCCAGGAAACACGTGGCTCACCTGGGAGCTCCAAAAATGGCAGAATTTGAGAAACACATGCTTCCATACCTTTTATCCACTTTAATCCTCGTTGCCAAATGTTATGTCTGATGTGGAGCGAAGGACGAGGCCAGGTGTTGAACTGAACACGTTTATTAAAGGGCACACAATACACTGCTCTTCAGCCATCAGGCAGACGGATGGTAAAAAGACCGCCCCTCCTGTCTACTGCCATCTTATAGATGTGGGTGGTGGCAGAACCAGAAGGAAAAGCCACCACCCCGTGCCACACAAATAAGAGCCCCAGACTATAACATTAATAACTGCACAACAGGTAAGCTAGCTTACTTGGGGCTGTAGGGAATGTGCACAAACTGGGGTATAATAATTATCCATGGCTTTGTGTTTGATTGTTCAATTCTGCTGAGCCTTACAATGAGCATTTATGCAAGCTTGGGACCAGAACAGGGAGTACACAGCCCCTGTGGCTGGATATTATTTTCAATGGTTTTTTTTTAAAGTAGTGTTATTACCTCCGCCAGGCCGCAGGCCAGGAGGTTATGTTTTTGCCGGGGTTCGTCTGTTTGTCTGTCTGTCTGTTGGTTAGCAAGATAACTCAAAAAGTTTTGGACGGATTTCTATGAAACTTTCAGGCATTGTTGCAAATGGTACAAGGAAGAACTGATTAAATTTTGGGGATGATCCGGATCACCGTCTGGATACAGGAATTTTTTAAAGGATTCTTTAACATTGTGACATAGGGCCATTTTCAACACACAGGATGCAGAGAATCACCGTGCTATTGCTACTCATATGTTTTCATGGTCAAGGAATCTGAAAAAGTACACACAAACACTGTATGGGGGGAACTGTCGCCGCCATTACGGAAAATGCCATTTTCGTGAATAACTACTGAACCGCTAATCCTATCATTGTGAATCCAATTGCTAGTCATATGTTTTCATGGTCAAGGAATCTGAAAACGTACACACAAACACTGTATGGGTGGAACTGTGCCGCTTGGGGGAGGTCTGCGCTCTCCGAGTGCTTTTCTAGTTTATAATATTATTCAATGTTACTGTAATATCCCAATGTCTCCCATGTGTTTAAATCTCCAAGTTCTACATCAACTACACACCTGTGTGCTCTATAAGGATGACCTCAGGATAAGGCGATGTAGCAGAATTTTTTTGATTAACATCCAAAAGGAAAGCAATGTCTCATCATTGCAGCCAGTTAAATTAGAACATCAGTCCCTCTGCTTATTTTTCATGCCTTATATCCACAAAGGGCATCTACTTGGTCTTCTTGCTTCTCTTTGATCTCAGTTAAGTGTGGGAGGAAGCTTGTCGATGCAGCATATTCCTGTATAAGCAGTAGCAGCATTAATAAATCCCCCGAATCCTCCTCAATTAATCTAAATTGGCTTTTATTTTTTAATGAACTATGCCATCTGGAAAACAATGTTGTGTGAAAGCTTCAGGGGTTCCTGTTCAGTACTTCTAAATTAAATCCAGCTTAACACCTGGAAGAGGTCAAGGACCAAGTGATGGTGGAATTAACCATGAAATTGCCACTGTGCCCTGGGCCAAGGACCATTTAACATATATCACAGCTATTAATATGCATGTGCAGCAAACTTTGAACATGGCATGGAATGGTTTGGTTGTCAATATAAAGTATAATCCTGGGCTCACAATCAAGTGTAATACTAAGTTCATGGAAAACTGCTGAAGGTGGTGATGACTTCCGGGTATGGCAGGGTGGGAGGAGGCAACACGGGGAAATGTGCTCCCGACATTTAGGTTATAAATAGCCTAAAGAAATACAAATTTCTAAAAATTTCATTACATGGAGTTTTAAGAGTAAGGGCTTCAAGATGCCGAAAGTAAAAAACATTAAAAAATCTACACAGTGTGAATCACAAGAGGAAGACCAAGACAAGCAGATCTCAGCCGCTAACAACGTCATGGAGGATAATGACATGCCAACAGGTGTATCAGATCAAGCTAGCAGCACGAGCTTGGACCTGATTTTGAAAGAACTGCGTGACTTCAGAAAAGATAATAAAGCCCAACTGGCAGCTATTAAAGAAGAAATGAATAAAACAAACAAGAGACTAGAAGAAGCAGAAGAAAGGATTTTGAAAGCAGAAACTCAACTACAGACTAATGAGGAGGCCCTGGCTGAGATGCTCAAACTCCATATTCAAACGTAGGTTAAGCTCACGGACCTAGCGGGACGATCCTGGAGAGACAATATCAGACTATATGGAGTGAAAGAGGGGTCTGAAGATGATTCTCCATCAATGGTTGCTTTTGTGGAAAGCTTACTAAGGGAGAAACTGGAATTTTCCAACCCTGCAGAACTACGAATGGAAAGAGTGCATCGCGCACTGATGCCGAAACCTCCGCCAAATGCAACATCACGATCAATTGTCATCAAAATGGTCAGTTCCAGGATGAAAGAAGAAACTCTGAAATTGACCTGGCAGAAACGTGGATTCGAATACCTTGGGAAGAAGGTTAATTTGGACCACGATTAAGCACCTGAGATTATGAAGAGGCAGAGGGAGTACACTGAAGTTAAGATGGTACTTGAGAAGAAAATCCGGTTTCAAACCCCTTTCCCAGCGAAAATGAGTTTTTTTTATTCAGATGGAACTATGCTGTATGACTCGGCTGAGGAGGCGACAGCTGATATAGAGAAGAGGGGATTCCTGGTGACTGTCATCAGATGCCCGGAGACTCTCCTGGAACAGACCCAGTGGCTAACATGGTGCACAGAAAGGAGGACGAGAGGTCGAGCGCAATGGAGAACGCACCCGGGACTTTAAAGAAAAATTACAAGCTTTCAGACGACAAGGGCAAGAATCACTTCAAAAGCAACAGAGAGAGACTGAGAACTGAGATTGAAAGGCAATATGGATGGTGAGCTTACTATTTATAATAAACTGCATGGATAGAATAAACTATGAATGATCTATGTAAGAATAGATTAAAATCTCGCGCAAAACCATACATAAGTTTGGTGATACAGAGTTTTCATAGTCGGATGTTTTTCCTGTGCTGTATGAAGATGGACATTGGCCAACTGGCAGAAAAAGGCCATCTTTCACAAACATATGAGAGAGGCTTTCCTTCAAGGTTCCCTAAGTATAGGGGCCAAATTAGGGTCATATTTAAGACCCCACGGATGGAAGTCAACAGCTTAGTTGTTTATATTTTAATTTACATATTTTTTTTTTTTTTTTTTTGTTGGATGAGTTTTTGTTTGGAGTTCTTTTGCTGCAGGTTTGGGCAGCCTTATTGTACATGTTTTTGTACACTTAAGGAGAGTTCTATTTTTTATATATATATATATATATATATATATATATATATATATATATATATAGGTTCTTCTATATTAATGATATCAGAACAATCACAAAATGATTAGTAGCAAGATAAAAATTATCTCCTTCAATGTTAACGGCCTGTTGAGCCCAATTAAATGTAGCAGAATCTTAACCAAAATGAAGAAAGAACAAGCATAGGAAACTCCCTTGGACAATAAGGAACATGACAAATTAAAAAGAATGGGCTTTACTAATGTTTTTCTTCCTCATACATAGTGGGACGAAGGAGAGGAGTTGCTATCCTTCTCCCAGATAAATTACACTTTGAAAACGAATTTGAGATAAGTGATAAGGAGGGCCATTTTATTTTAGTAAGGGGAAAGATAGAGGAAAATTCAGTTATGTTATTAAATATGTATGCACCTTCTGAAAGTGATTTTCAGTTCTTCAGGAGAATCATTGACATAATAACAACTGAGACAGTAGGCCTCCTAATTTGTGAAGGAGACCTCACTATACATTTACAGCCAAATCTGGATACCTCCAATGGTAAAGCATCTGACAAACTGCCTTTAATTAAGAAAATTAATACACTATTTGAAGAGGTTGGTCTAATTGATATTTGGCGAGATCTGCATCCAATCAGAAGATATTACACTTATTATTCCTCACCTCACTCACTATACACAAGAATAGACTATTTTAAAACATTTGGAAAAGACAAAGAAAAAATAAATACCTGTGAAATTGTGACGATAGACTTAAGTGATCATGCTCCTATATACAGTACCTATCTGTAGATCTCCAACTATAACAAAAAATTATAAATTGAAAGCTAAATTCAAGCCTGCTCAATGATTCATACTTTAACCCCTTGCACTCTGGTCAATTTCCCTAAAAATGCCTAAAAATAATGTACCCAAAGTAAATCAAAAGCTGTTCTTCAACCCTTTGCAGCATCTTCATGGGGTTGGTCTCATTTAAAAGACTAGAAAAGCACTGGGAGAGCGCAGACCTCCACCAAGCGCCACAGTTCCCCCCATGCAGTGTTTGTGTGTACGTTTTCAGATTCCTTGACCATGAAAACATATGACTAGCAATTGGATTCACAATGATAGGATTAGTGGTTCAGTAGTTATTCAAGAAAATCACATTTTCCGTAATGGCGGTTTTCTTCCAGACGGTGATCCGGATCACCACCAAAATCTAATCATCTGTAGAATACCCCATTTCTGACAATCTCTGAAAATTTCATGAAAATCTGTCCATAACTTTTTGAGTTATCTTGCTAACAAACAAACAAACAAACAAACAAACAAACAGACAGACAAACCAATGCCGATGAAAACATAACCTACTTGGTGGAAGTAAAAACACTTTGAATTTTTTGGCAAAACAGTCATAATCTCTCTAAGTGCTCCTGCCACTGAGTAACAGTCATCTAAACATACTGAACTTGAATAAAATAAAGTTCGCCTGGGTGTTTTTTTGGATACAAATGCTTGCAAATAACACACAGCTGTCAGATACGGGCTGGAAAATGCAACAGAAATGTAGAACCAAGTGTTATCCAGCTGAGGTCAAAATTTTGTAACAATACCACAAAAAATGAATATACTACATGTCACGCCGCGCCATTCATCAGCGGCGCCACCTGCTCACGCACCTGATCCTCATCAGCGGCGAGGGATAAAAGCCGTCTCGCCCGGAGGCTCGGCCTGAAGCCATCAGACTTCGTCCCTCACCGTTGTGAGCATACTACTCTTCAGCATCATCATTTTGGTAAGAAGATCGCTTACCTCTCTTCTTCAGTCTGCTCCCCTGTGCACAGGTGGATTCCCCGGCGGCGGACATCTCCACTCCATCGCCCAATCCTCGCTGCTGTACGGAGCTCTCCAGGTGGCTGTCTTCCGGGCTTCGCCCCCTTGTTGTGCCAGCTATCCTGACAAACCAAGTAAGTCCTTCTCTCGCCATAAATCCCTCCTGTGTTGGTGTATGCCCGTCACCCTCTCCCTGTGCTCTCTCCATAGGGTTGCTCGGCTGTACGGTCACCTGCCTCTGTGCCTGAAGCAGACGCCATCACCAACACATTTACATCCCACAGACACGCACTCATTCACTCCTGCTGTTAATAAACTCTTTGAACTACTCTAAGCCTGTGTGTTTGCGTCTCCTGAGCCGTGCAATATGTCACTACACAGCATTTTTGTCAGGTTGTTCCCAGGCGTTTTTGAACTGTGCCAAATTGTGCCAAATGGCACAGTTTAGAAAAACGTCTATAACTTTTGAATGATTCAATATAGAACCTTGATCTTGGGCTCTAATGAAAGGTGACACTCAGGGCTGTGTGTGTGTGTGTGTGTAGGGGGGGGGGTGTTTATTCATTCATGAATGAATGAATGAACAAACAAGCCCCCACACACAAAGAAGCATGCCATGTAAAAAATGTGTGGCTTTTTTTTGCAAGAAAAAATAACCTACAGTGCAAAAATTATACTAAAATATCTGCAATGTAAAGTTTAACAATTCCCACCCCCCCACCCCCCCGCTACAGAGGACCGCGGTCCGTGCGCTGCGGTCCGTCATGTGGCGATGACGCACAGTTGTACTAAAATATCTGCAATGTAGAGGATAACAACTCCCCCCCCCCGCTACAGAGGAGTAGCGGGTGGGGGGGGGGGGGACCGTTCTCGCCGCACGGTCCTGTCCGTGCGCCGCGGTCCATCATGTGGCGATGACACACAGTTGTAATTTACCGATCGGTCAAAAGTCATTTTGATTACAATTTTCAGTGATAAAGAATGTCACCATGGGTTGAGATGCCGTCTCGGCACTCAGCCCATGTTTTCCCTCATCCCTGCTTCCCATTGAGCAGCGTCTCAGCTGGCCCCCAGCTGGCAGCATTATGGACGGCTGGGGCCAATTAGTCTTCATCAGCTGGGGCGCTGCCAATGAGGATAAATAGGAGCAGCCTCGATGACTCGGGGCTGCGACATAAACACATTGCTAAGCTGAAGCCCCTTTGTCTGGTGTCAGCTTATACTCCTCTTGCAGCATTCCTGTGTTTGTATCCCGCTGTGAGGATGTACGTCTTGCTACCCCCACGTCCGGTACGAGCTGCTTACCTCTGCGCTGTGCAACCTGTGAGTGTACGTCTGCATGAGTATCTGTGCTCTCCTCATCCCTTCCCCTTTACCCTGAATAAAATATCACGACTCACTGGCTTGCCCCTGGCTCTGATTGCCCGGCTCCCTAGAGCCGGATATGACAAAGAATAATTCAGCTTATAACACTTACCTGTCCACAACCGCAGTGTCGCTGGCGAACATCTGTTCCTCATTGTCAGATGAACATGACACTGGTCCGCTTGTTACAACTCATGGTTCTGGTCACGCGACCCGGTCAAACCATGATTCCATTATTGCGGTTTTGCGCTTCCATGATTGCGGTTTTGGCGAACGGTTTTTCAAAACAAATAAGAACAGTAGTAAGAAAAAAAAGACTGTCGAACGCTACTGTTACACACAGTGGCTTACCCAAAACAGATTTTACGCACAGGAAGCACACTTTCAATCATCGAACTTCTCTGCTTCAATTGGCTCGCTGTATTCGCAGCCGTTGGTAGGCAGGTCCTTCTTGCTAGGTTTTCAGTCATTGGTTCTTCAAGGTTTCAGAAACCCAATTCAAGGCTCTTATTAGTCGAATGAGAGGTCAATCAAATCTAAACCAATCAAAGCACTCCTTTGGCTTTCTGTCCGCGGCTGTGTCTGTAGTGGAAGAACGGAAATGCAGCTTTTTTTTTTCAGTGCGCACTAGGACGCACAGTGTCCTAGTGCGTCCTAGTGGGAGGACGCAGGGAGCCTGTCCCCAACCCAGAGAGGACAATCCACCTTTTTCCGGCTGAGGACCATGGACTCGGACTTGGAGGTGCTGATTCTCATCCCAGCCGCTTCACACTCAGTGGCCAACCGTCCCAGCAAGAGCTGTAGGTCATTGCTGGATGAAGCCAACAGGACAACATCATCTGCAAACAACAGAGATGAGATCCTGTGGTCACCAAGCATCACACCCTCCATTCCTTGGCTGCTCCATAAAAATTATGAACAGGATCGGTGACAAAAGGCAGCCCTGGCGGAGTCCAACTCTCACTGGGAAAGTGTCCGACCGAGTGTTGGCAATACCAACCAAACTCTCACAACAGTCATACAGAGACCGAATAGCTCGTAACAACAAGCCCGATACCCCATACTCCCGAAGCACCCCCCACAAAAAAAACACAAGGGACGCAGTCAAACGCCTTCCCCAAGTCCACAAAACACATGTAAACCGGTTGGGCAAACTCCCACGAACCCTCGAGAATTTTCGAGAGGGTAAAGAGCTGGTCCGATGGGCCACGGCCAAGACGAAAACCACATTGCTCCTCCTGAATCCAAGTTTCGACCAACGGCTGGATTCTCCTCTCCAGTACCTTGGCATAGACCTTCCCAGGAAGGCTGAGGAGTGTGATCCCTCTAAAGTTGGAGCACACCCTCCGGTCCCCTTTTTTGAAGAGAGGAACCACAACCCCGGTTTGCCATGCCAACGGCACTGCCCCCGACCTCCATGCAATGTTGCAGAGGCGTGTCAATCATGACAGCCCTACAACATCCAGGGCCTTGAGGTACTCAGGGCGAATATCGTCCACCCCCGGGGGCCATTAAGCAGAAGAAGGAGTCCTATCAAGCTTGGTTGACTTGTGGGACTCCTGAAGCAGCTGAGGTGTACCGGCAGGCCAAGTGGAGTGCAGCTCGGGTGGTTGCTGAAGCAAAACCCCGGGTATGGGAGGAGTTCGGTGAGGCCATGGAACAAGACTTTCAGTCAGCCTCGAAGAGATTCTGGCAAACTGTCCAGCGGCTCAGGAGGGGAAAGCAGCTCCCTGTCCACACTGTGTATGGTGCGGATGGGGCACTGTTGACTTCGACTGGGGATATCGTCGGGCGGTGGAAGGAATACTTCAAGGATCTCCTCAATCCCACTGATACGCCTTCCACAGAGGAAGCAGGGTTTGGGGACGAGGGGGATGACTTGCCTATCACAGGGGCTGAGGTTGCCAAGGTGGTTAGGCACGATTGGTTTTTAACATTGATTATAGGCTGTTTACTGTCATCATGGCTAGAAGATTAGAAAAGTCCATATCACATTTGATACACAACAATCAGACAGGTTTTAACCGAGAGCGTCAAACACAAGACAATATACGCCGAACTCTCCATATTATCAATCATATACAAAGAAATAATATTGCAGCAATGGTAATCAGTATTGATGCAGAAAAGGCCTTTGATTCTGTAGACTGGAATTTTCTTAATCAAGTTTTATACAGATTTGACTTACATTAAAAAATGATTAAAACAATACAGGCATTATATAATAAACCCACTACCTCTCTGAACTACTAGAATGCAATTATTCACCAACACAGAGAAAACTCAAAGAGGATATCGCTAGATGGAATCTAATTCCATATTTAAATCTAAATTCAAGAATTTATTCAATTAAAATGAATACACTCCCCAAATTATTACACTTATTTCAAACCTTGCCAATAGAGATAAGTGGAAAATAATTTAATGAATGGGACAAAATGCTATCCAGGTACATATGGCAAGGTAGGAAACCTAGAATCCAATTTAAAACCCTACAATTGTCAGAACAAAAATACCAATAAAAGGTTAATTGTATCTGTCTTGAGTCGTGTCTGCTTTGTGGGACACTAGAACCATGTCATAAACACTTTTGAGATGCATTGTAAAAATTGACTTTTAAATTGACTTTTAAACAAACAAAACTGTACCCATAACTAGTGGTTGCTCTGTGGCATACATGTATATACAGTGGTGTGAAAAAGTGTTTGCCCCCTTCCTGATTTCTCATTTTTTTGTATGTTTGTCACACTTAAATGTTTCAGATCATCAAACAAATTTAAATATTAGACAAAGATAACACAAGTAAACACAAAAAGCATATTTTAAATGAAGGTGTTTATTATTAAGGGTAAAAATCCAAACCTACATGGCCCTGTGAGAAACAGTGATTGCCCCCCTGTTACAGCATAAATAAACTGTGGCTTATCACATCTTTGGAAAGCGGAGTTCAATTTCTCTAGCCACACCCAGGCCTGATTACTGCCACACCTGTTCTCAGTCAAGAAATCACTTAAATAGGACCTGCATGACAAAGTGACATAGACCAAAAGATCCTCAAAAGATAGATACCATGCTACGTCCAAAGAAATTCAAGAACAAGTGAGAAAAAAAGTAATTGTGAGCTATCAGTTTGGAAAAGGTTATAAAGCCATTTCCAAAGCTTTGGGACTCCAGTGAACCACAGTGATAGCCATTATCCACAAATGGCGAAAACATGGAACAGTGGTGAACCTTCCCAGGAGTGGCTGGCAGACCAAAATTACCCCAAGATCACAGAGACAACTCATCCAAGAGGTCACAAAAGATGCCACAACAACATCCAAAGAGCTGCTGGCCTCACTTAAGGTCAGTGTTCATGACTCCACCATGAGAAAGAGACTCGGCAAAAATGGCCTACATGGCATAGTTCCAAGACAAAAACCACTGCTGAGCAAAAAGAACATAAAGGCTCATCTCAGTTTTTCCAGAAAACATCTTGATGATCCCAAAGACTTTTGGGAAAATACTCTGTGGACTGACAAAACAAAAGTTGAACTTTTTGGAAGGTGTGTGTCCCATTAAATCTGGCATAAAAGTAACACAGCATTTCAGAAAAGGAGCGTTATACGAACAGTAAAATATGGTGGTGGTAGTGAGATGGTCTAGGGCTGTTTTGCTGCTTCAGGACCTGGAGGACTTGCTGTGTGTTGGAAAATGTATAAATGTATATACATGTTAACATTTCATAAATGAATAATACTCGTATAACTGCTTCTCCTGTGCTGTACGTGACACAGGAACTGTTGAAATAACTTTCTGCTCTGAGAAGTGTAATCTGCCCTGCAACAGTGTAACCGGACAGAATGAAAAAACTTGTATTAACCAACTGTCCTATGCCATATTTTTTTTTTTTGTTACTTTTTTTGTACCCGTAGGTAGACTTGGTTTGCAGTCTGGTGACAAGCCACCGGCTGCTGGTCGCTGCATGCGCGAGCGCCCTAAACCTACATGTTTTTGGTGTGCGGGAGGAAACCGGAGAAATCCCGGAGTAAACCCGCGCAACACGGGGAGAACATGCAAACTCCACACAGCTCACTGTTGGTCGGGGGCTGGGATCGAACCCACGATCTCATGATCCCCGCGATCCCCCGGCCGAGGGTAAAACTGTGCTGCCACAGTGCTAAACCACTGCGCCACCGTGCAGCCAATGGATTGTCTTTCTCGCTGCTTCTCCATCATGTGATAAAAACTCATTTAAGTTGCACCACCCTTCTGTTTGTTCATATGATGTGTGATAAGAGTATTGACATATACAAGTTTTTATGCTGTATCAAGATCTGTCCTTTGTACATTCTGTGTGTCTTATTTTTCTCTGCTGTGAGAACTGTGGACTTCATGATACCTTATATGGAAATGTTTTTCTTCTGTTAAGAAATGAACCAGCTCAAACTGGTACGAACTGTATGTGCTATTTCTTATCGTTCCTCCCCTGTGAGGGAGGAAAGAACTGTTTGGGAAGATGTCACTGTCTTATCTTTGCCTATAAAAGTTACTGTACTAGACTGCCTCGGCAGCATTCACTCCCGTCTGTAACCAGAGGTGTGTTGTGATTTGCTCCTTGCAAGTAAAAACCTTTGATTATATTTATGTCTCGAATCTGATTAAGGTACGAACCTAACAGAGTACTATCATTTCTATGAGTCTTGAGTTTCAGATTCCTGACATAGCGTGGTGTCGAAACCCGGGACAGCTGAGATCTGGATGGAGCTGGAGGGACCGTCTGAGCCAGTGAAAACTGTGCACGGTCTGATGGAAACCATCAGCAATTGACTAACCCGACTTCAGGGAACTTGGACCGGCGCTTCTCCTCCATGCTCTATTCAGTGACGGCTGTTCCGCCTTAACTAATAGAGTCAGAAGTAAGTCTTTGTTCATTCCCAGTGAAATGTTATGTTCTAGGTCCGCGGGATGCGAGTAATGGTAATATAAGCGGCGTCTATATTTTTCCTAGAACGGTGAAAATAAAGAACTAGGTTAAAACTTTGACCTCTGAGAACTAAAAATAACAATATAGTGAGGAGGAATAAAAGTAGTTAAGAGAACTAGGTTAAAACTTTGACCTCTGAGAACTAAAAATAACAACAATATAGTGAGGAGGAATAAAAGTAGTTAAGAGAAAAATGGGAAATTGCGTTGGACGCAGTAGGAAACCTGATGGGGTCAGAGAAAAGGCAAAACAAAGAAAAAGAGGCGAAATAGCCTGGAGAACAGTGAAGAATTTTAATAATAAACAACAAAATAAGGATAAAGTGTCACGACCTGAACTATCTTTGCTCTGCGTTCAGGTTGTCCAGTTCGCTCCTGCTCCGGGGTAGTCCGTGCCGGGTCTTCCATGGCCCGCTCTTTGACAGCGCCCAGCTGATTGCCAGCTGTCTAGTTCAGCTGCGCTGGGACAGCTGTCTCCTATCTCCAATCTCCTCCTCCATTTAAGCGAGCAGCCGAGAGTCACTCGTCGCTGCGACCTCGCTTTGGAAAGACTCATCTTGTGTTTCCACGACTGTTAGCTCCTCCGCCCAGCTGCAGTTCGCCGTTACCTCGGCGTCCTCCCCAGTGTTAGTGCTGCGACTCGGCGAGTATTTTTTCCCTCGCCGCCCCTCTAGCCTTTCTCCCTGGGTGGTATGTACCTTTGGTTCTGTGTGTGTTTTAGCCCCATGTGGCTCTTTATTTTGCTGTTCGTTATTTAGTGTAGTGTGTGTGTTTTGTTTTAATAAATTACGCCAACTCACTGGTCGCCCTCGAATCTCTTTCCTGGCTCGTGAGAGCCAGAGTTATGACAGTAGGTCGCAGCCATACTGAGACGGCCGCGACCGTGAGTTTGCCGTAAGGACTCGACGCTCTCTTTTTCCTTCCTCTGGGCGTAGGCAAGCCTGTATCATGTCTCCCTCCAGGAGACGCATGCGGCACCCAGGCCACGATCTCTCGGAGGCTCTGGACCTTGTGGACGGAACGTTGTTCACCACGGACCTCTACGATGCCCCCAGCGAGATACGCTGGCGCCTGGAGCTCGCCGAGGGAATGCTTAACAGCTTTTCTCGCTACTTCCTTCTCCCCGAGGTTAAGGCGAGGAGGGCAGACATCTCTGTGGCCTGGGAAAGACTCCGTAGGCTGGAGGAGAACTCCGGCAGGAAACCGAGGACAGGACGCCATCGCTCCTCGCTTCGGAATCCCGCTCCTCCCGCCGATCCAGTCCAGGAGTTCGCCTCACCCAGGGGTGATCCCCAGGATAGAGTGACGTCAACCGGGTTTCCCCCGGAGAAGATGAGAGTGACAGCGATGCGCATTGCGGATCGAGTGGCAGCCGCTTCTTCCGCCGCCGTTCCCCCCGTAGCCATGAAGAACGTGATTGCGGCGGTCAGGCTGGTCGAGAAGAACCCAGAGCTGAACAATTATCCGGAATCCGCTGACCTGTTGGCTTCGCTCACCGCGCAGGAGCGGCGTTTTCCCGACCTCACGTTCAGAAGACGTCGCTCCCAAATTCCCCACTCATCTCAGCGAGAGTCCTGTCCGGATCCCGCTCCAGGAAACCACACGAATTCTGCCTCCCAGCCTGCTGTAGCTCCCGTGCCTTGCCGAAGAAGTGAATCAGCTGCTCCCGCTCCTGGGCCCGCTCTCCCCGCTGTCCCGTCAGCTTTGGGCCCCCAGCTCTCCTCAGCTGTTTCACCCCCCTCTTCGTCATTCACTCCGGCTGCTGGGAGGAGCGCAAATTCATCCCCAGGTGTTCCAGGTCCCGATCTGGTGCGGGTAGCACCACCTCATCTGTCCGGGGGGTCCCCCACTTCTATCCGGTTGGGAGAAGAGAGACTCAAGCCTCTTGTAGCGGGTTCCACCGGTCCTCTGGGAATCAGGCAAGTGTCCTTTCATTCTCCTCCCATTGTGAGTGAATTGCCTTGTTTGATTCCTGGGGGAGGAGTTCAGGATTCACAGTCCCCTGAGCTCTCTCCTCCCGCTGCAAAGACTGAATATGAACCTGCGTCCTCTGTGTCTCTTCCCCTTGAGTGTGCCCCGGTGCCAGGTGTACACCGCTGCGCGAGGAGGAGGCGGCCTGCGGCCCTGGAGGGTTTTGCCCCAGCCCCGCAGCCACGTTATGGGCAGAGGAGAAGGTCGAACTGCCTGTTGGAGCCAGCGCCGACGATTAAGCGTCCCCGGGTCTCCACGGAGGAATGGTTCGGCCCAGCAGAGTCCAGATCTCCTGCCCCCACGCCAGGTGGGCTGTCGACGCGGTTTTCGGCGTTTGGAGGTCGTTTGACTGTGGAAACCATCATGCCGGCTGCGGAGCCATTCGCAGTCGAGTTGGAGCCGGAGGACGGAGTCCTGCACGCTGAGCCCGGAGCATCGAAGTCCTGGATGGCGGTAGAACCCGAGATCAGGCAAGTGCTCTATTTTGTTTTTCTCTTCTCTATTCTGGAGCATTATTGCCTGTCTCTCGGGGGGGGCGGGCCGGGTGCAGCCGTCTACTGCGCTCGAGCCTGTTCCGCCGGGCTCTGCCGCTGCCGGTGATCCTGATCCCGGTTCCTTTTGTCCCTCTGAGCCTCTCCCCAGGGTCATCGGAGACGAACCTGCTCTGGGTGCCATCTCGGAGGTTCCGGTTCCCTGCACGGTGTTCGCCTCAGACGCTGCGCCCGGAGGTGCTGTCTCGGTCCAGCTGGAGTCCACCGGGAGTGCTGTCTCGGTCCAGCTGGGGTCCACCGGGAGTGTTTTGCCGGTCCAGCTGGGGTCCACCGGGGGTGCTGCGCCGGTCCAGCTGGGGTCCACCGGGGGTGCTGCGCCGGCCCGTTCGGGGTCCACCGGGGGTGCTGCGCCGGCCCGTTCGGGGTCCACCGGGGGTGCTGCGCCGGCCCGTTCGGGGTCCACCGGGGGTGCTGCGCCGGTCCGGGTAACGGTTAGCGTGGGAGCTGGAGGATTGTGTTCGCCTGACGTCTGGCTGACTTCGCCCCTTGCCTCCATCATTTCTTCTCCTGCCGCTGTTGGGGTTCCTCTCACCCGGGCCAGTTTCCCCCTACCCTTGTTGCCATTAGATGGCAGGCTAACTTTGCCCCTGGCCTCCATCTCTTCTCCCCCTACTACTGTGGGGGTTTTTCTCACCTGGGTCAGTTTCCTCCTGCCTTTTCCCTCTGGGAGGAAGCTGCACCAAGACTTCTCCCTCAGCTCTCCGTGGTCTGAGGTCACGGGACGACCGCCTGGGAAGCCATCTGGCTGGTTCGGTGATCTGGGTCGGCCTCCGGAGAAACTGTGTCTCCTAGCCTGGGACTCGGGTAGACCACCCGAACTGGTGTTGTGGTTCCTGGCCTGGTGGAGTTCGGGCCGCCCGCCGGACAAGCTGTCATCGCCTGCCTCACTCCACCTGCTGTCATTTCTGACAGACTGACTAACTGTTCATAGCCTTGTGTTTTGTATGCTTCCATTATTTAATTTCATTCGGGACATCAAGGAACTTACTGTGTTAGAGTCCTTATTGGGATGTCATTTCTACCGAGAATTTTTCTTTGGGCAATTTTCTGTGTTTTGTGATCCCAGTGTGGTCTTATTCTAATTTCTCCTTTAAGTAGCATTTGCTTCACATTGCCTGGCCTCATTCTGAGTAGTCTTGTTTTTTTTTTTTTTCTGTATTTATGCCCTCCTCCTGACTGTTTTGTGACTTCCGTTGTGTTAATACGTGATTGAGGAGTTGGTTTTTTGTATCTTTATGCCAGTTTGCGGCCTCAGGCTCTATTTTTGGGTCTTGGGCCCGAATTACTTCCGTATATTCTGTTTTGGTCGGGGTTTACTTGTGTAAGTCTACTTCAACCTGATGTTCATCAGAGTTTTATAGTTTTCGGTCCTTCAGGACATGAGTTTTTGTCTTGTCCTCGCCCTAAGTTGTTGTGAGCCTTTTTCTTCCCATGACTGTATCGCTGTGCCCTTGTATCTTGTTCTTGTCGTTTCTCCCCACCTCCTGTGGTCCTGCACAGACCGTCTGGCGTCTGCAGAGGAGGGGGTGATGGTTTTTTCTTGGGGTTAGGATTATTATGGTATCTGACCCTATGCTGTGTCTAGGTTTTTTTTTCTTCCCTGCCTCCTTTTTCTGGTTCCCCCCTTTCTCCCAGATCTGGCCCCCACCGCCCTCCCTGGTCTTCCCTCGGGGGGGGGGGGGGGGGGGGGGTTAGGCCGCTCCAGGAGGCGCGGCTCGGGGGAGGAGTACTGTCACGACCTGAACTATCTTTGCTCTGCGTTCAGGTTGTCCAGTTCGCTCCTGCTCCGGGGTAGTCCGTGCCGGGTCTTCCATGGCCCGCTCTTTGACAGCGCCCAGCTGATTGCCAGCTGTCTAGTTCAGCTGCGCTGGGACAGCTGTCTCCTATCTCCAATCTCCTCCTCCATTTAAGCGAGCAGCCGAGAGTCACTCGTCGCTGCGACCTCGCTTTGGAAAGACTCATCTTGTGTTTCCACGACTGTTAGCTCCTCCGCCCAGCTGCAGTTCGCCGTTACCTCGGCGTCCTCCCCAGTGTTAGTGCTGCGACTCGGCGAGTATTTTTTCCCTCGCCGCCCCTCTAGCCTTTCTCCCTGGGTGGTATGTACCTTTGGTTCTGTGTGTGTTTTAGCCCCACGTGGCTCTTTATTTTGCTGTTCGTTATTTAGTGTAGTGTGTGTGTTTTGTTTTAATAAATTACGCCAACTCACTGGTCGCCCTCGAATCTCTTTCCTGGCTCGTGAGAGCCAGAGTTATGACATAAAGTAAAGGATCCGGATACTATTTAATCACTGCTGCAAGTGCTATTTGTTTTATATTGGTAATCTGTTGTTATTTGTTTAATATTGGGAACGCTGTGAGTGAGAAAGGAAAACTTTATAAAAAAAAGGGCAATTTTTGCTCAGTGCAGTGTGGAATGTGAAAGGAGGGGCTGCTGGAGGAGCAGCTCTCTCTCTCTCTCTCTCTCTCTGTGTGTGTCTCCTTTTGCCTCAGGGGCGGGGGAGAGGCAGATTTGGCCTCTAGAAAAAACAGAAGTGTGAATTTTTGCTCAGCTCAATTGAAGAATGCAAGAGGCGGGGCTGTGTGCCTCACAAGGCTTGGGAGATGCTGAGTTGTATAAAGGAAATATGAAAAAACAGTGGGATTAACAAGATAATCCTTCCCCAACTTATCAATGCCACGATCCTAAGGAGGGTCCATACGGCAAATTATTTAAAGAAGCCCAAGAGGTTAGGAAATGGAGGAGGCAAATAAAATCATAATAATTAGACCATAATATAAGATATGTTCTCTGTTTGTGTGTGTGTGTGTGTGTGTGTGTGTGTGTGTGTGTGTGTGTGTGTGCTTGATCTGTGAAGAAAGTGGTCTAAATATGGGTACTTTTACAAGGTTTTGGGTTTTTATTTTTTCAATTTAACTGTGTGGGGTCTTGATTAATGTTGCGTACGTGATAAACTGTTTACATATTTAAAAAAAAGCAATTTTGACGCATTACTGACCTTTGTCCTTGACTGAAACATGACAGCGCACTTTATAGAAAAAAGGACTGACGTGTGACAATGTGACTACAGGCCATGCTATGATCATATTATGATGTCATTTAATAATGCCTAATCACTGAAGGTTTTATGTTTACCCTATATCACATGATTTAAAGCATAGAGGATCAAAACAGATTGAAAATTAATGTGTCTGTGCATATGATCTGCCAGAGGCTATGGATTATCAGACAAAGGTTTTGGAGAAAGAATCCTTAAATTGATAAGCATTTTTTGAAGCCAAGTATGACTTTGTATGACATTGTAGATAACATAAGGTGTACTGATTCAAATGACTTTGACTTTACAAATGTAATGTTTATATGATTTTATACTGATGTTACTCACCACATAATGGTGTGGTAACAATATATTTCAGAAATGTGACAGCAATGAGGGATGTGCTTCTCCTGATTCAGCGGTGGCCAAGCTGGGTCAGGGTGAACTACATTGCACTCCATAATTTACCAAGGAATGTATGAAATAGGGACATTCCTTGTAAAACATTAAATCAAATTCTAATTAGGCAAAACGTCCGCCTTTCCTTTGACTGAAACAATGTGACACAATATTTCAAATTCAACCCATCTGTGTTCAACTGGACAAACTGATCTTATTTATCAATGCTGAAGCATATCACAGATGCACAGATAGTTATTTTGTTTTTCTTAAATGAAATTTGTAAACTATTTCAAGAGATGTCACAAAAAGAAGCTATAATTATTGAGATCTCATCTTTGAAGGAACTGGGCTACCTGCAAATTTTATTTAAAACTAAAAATGGAAATACACTTCCTTTCAGTAAAAGAATCAAACAAATACCCTGTAACTTTGCTGCATGTGAGCCTCCATGTATCAAAACAGGGGGTATCAAAGAAATTAATTGGCAAATAATTAGCAATCCTCAGAAAAATAGATAATGCATAAAAATTATCAATAAATGATTGATGATGAATTCAATTCAATTTTATTTACATAAGTGCTTTTCATTTCATTTTCTGTAGTGCCCAGGATAAACATATGGCTGCAGTTATAACTCAAATACAGGCTGGGCAATACAGACCACCTTTTTATTATTCATGGGATAATACAAATAATAAGATCATGCCCTCTATTATCCTACACATTTCCCATGTTGTGAAGGGGGGTTGAACAGCAGATCTCTCTCTCTACTTAGCAAAGGAAGAAGCGAGCGACAGACTTGCTCTGTAAAAAATAAAAGTGTGCTTATGCTGTAACGGTGTTGTCTGGGGTCCAGATTGTGTAAAAATTCCACAACCTGCATCACCTCCAACAGCTGAATGAGCTACTAACCTTAATGTAACTTATCTGTATTCTGTACAGACAGTAAATATGCTTATAGCGCATGACACCTGCATAATGTTACCTTGAATCTGCGGGGGTTTGTCACCTCCACAAAAAACCAGCAAAACATCAACAGCAATTGTTGCAACTATGTAATATTCTGATGCTACCATGTTCTGTGGCAGTTATTCACTGCCCTGCCCACACTAATGGCACTGACTTGTCTAGCTGCGATAATCACTTGGCTGATAATGCTACTCACTGTGCTGCTATTGGTCTTTTAGGAACCATCTGTCTTATTAATAATGTTGATGTTTTAAAAGACTGTCAAGATAATATGGACCTTCCTCTTGTTTCATGTGTAAATAATTAGATATACATTTGGCTTGCCTGACAAAAATTTGCTCTGCCACCCACATTATACAGATGAGCTGTCCTGGTGGCACATGGCCAATCATGTGCCAACAGGAGGGAAATCAGTGATGAGGATGTTGGAAAAACTGTCCTAATATTTTGAAAGAAGTAACAAAAACATGCCAAAAGTGCATCATTTGTTTATAAAATAATGCTCAAGGAGCAATGGAAAGCTACAATATTGCTTGGTGTTGATTGACACCTTCGCAAAGTGGACAGGAATTCATCACACATCCTCAGCAAATGCCGCATCTGTGTGTGTGAAACTCTATTGAATGATGCTCTTTCCGTTTTTGGGGTTCCAGAACTGATTTATGCAGATAATGGAACTCATTTTACAGCACAAACAGTTCAAGACTTAATAAGATCAAATTTCATAGTATCTACCACCCACAAAGTACAGGTTTTGTAAAAAGAAAAATGGTACAATCAAACAAGTGCTGGCAAAAACCACACATGGAAAGGGTATTACTTGGCCAGAAGCCCTGAAATTAGTCAGACTAACCATTAACTCTATACTAGACCCAAAGACAGGATTATCACCTTCTGAATGTGCCTTTCACCATCCTTATGTATTACCTGACCTGTCACCACTAACCACACCTAACAAATACACAGATCTTGGTGAACATCTCAGGGAATGTTTTGATTCTGTCAGAAGCTCTCTCTGCTCCACAGAAAGAAACGGATAACCTGGAGACTATGTCTTCATAAAGAACCACCACCGACAACACTAGACACTCCCACTCCCACTGCAGTATGTATTGCTGAATGACCATCTCGGATTCACCTTTCACATGCTAAAAGACTACGGGTGCCTGTAAGCGAACTAACTAACTTGTTTCCCTGAGTAAGTCCAGTTACAAAGGGGGCATGTCCTTTTAAGGACAAGGCCGTCTCAACCCTGGTGAAGAAAGAGGCTCGGAGGGGTACTGTCTCAGGTGGAAGCATGGCACCAAAATTATTGATGACTCTGTGTTCAGCACTTCTCCTGACAGTGGGGTGGTAATCTCTTTCTGATTCAAGGACAAGGAACCCACGAAGCACGGACAATGAACAATATGCATAACCTATGGTACCAGACAATGGTGGTTTGGTGAGAGGACTGGGAATCAATACTTTTTGCTATGTGTGTTCATTGCTACCCCATTCACACAAGACTGCAATACCCATGATCCCTGTTCCACTGAGTGAAGAGGAAACGCCTGGAGCGACAATAGCGATGAATTCTCGTCTCAGTCTGTTTAATACAAGCAATAATGTTGGACATTGGTTGGTGGGGAATTCGTCAGAAAGGTATCTTAATAGATTGAATGTCACTATTCTGATTACACTGGGTCTAAGATTAGAATATTTGATACTATTGAGATTGGAACTTCTTTGCTTGCAGTTAAGAAGCCTTTAATGAAAGTAAATCCTACACTGTTTACTTCACCAATCTGCTTTCACAAAAATTGTAGTAAAAACAGTTTCAACCTGGGTTTTTCACAGAGATGCTATGATACTAAGGAAGTGACCTGTGAAGTGTCATATCATGATTCTGTTTGTAGAAATGTATTTCACTTTCCCTATATTGCTGCTGGAAAATTCACCTTAAAGAGGAAAAATTGTACTTTTAACTGTAGCAACAATCCTACTGTTTTTTGGCCAAATGATGATGAGTATGGATTCTTGGAAAACCATGTTTGGGTTTGTGGATCTAATGTTTACTCATTGCTTCCTCCAGGATGGTGTGGCAGATGTTACATGGCTATATTGTTCCCACACATCAGCATAAGGTCAAATCTTACACATGAAATGAAAACATCCTACTCCCATTATTATCATTCTGAACAAACTAAAATATACACCAGGGTAAAAGGAAGAAAAATAGAGATGCAACAGTTGGTGGGTAAACTATCTGGAAAACAGAGAATGGGTACTCTTTTTCCAATGCATGGCAGTGCTCTAGCTATACACCACATAAATGCATTAGCATGGACAATGGAAAATCTAACTATTAGTGGAGCAAGGATTCACAACTTAAATGAAGAACAAAAATTAGCATGATATTTTACACTTACAGCATGGGTTAGATGAAGATAAAGGTTGGGGCTCCTGGGATTGGTTTCAAAGTAAGAACTTGGTGGCAGAGTCTTTTGAAATAGTTAACCCCATTGATTGTGATATTAATTTTATTCAATGTGCTTTTCATGTGTGTCATTCCCTGTATAAGGTCCACGATAAGTAGAACTTTTGCTCAACACACTTTCATGTTACAATCTGTTATGCTCCAAAGAGAAGTCCCTGTACAATATACTGCCTTAAGACAGCAAAGTGATGGTGATTGTGATGACAAAACCACTGTTTAAATTTGGAAATGATGCTTTATGAGGTCAATGTAAAAAAAAATCTTTTGAAGTTACATTATACTGATGCTTGCATGTGATGAAATGTTAAACAGGAGGGAATTGTTGGAAAATGTATAAATGTATATACATGTTAACATTTCATAAATGAATAATACTCGTATAACTGCTTCTCCTGTGCTGTATGTGACACAGGAACTGTTGAAATAACTTTCTGCTCTGAGAAGTGTAATCTGCCCTGCAACAGTGTAACCGGACAGAATGAAAATACTTGTATTAACCAACTGTCCTATGCCATATATGGAATTGTCTTTCTCACTGCTTCTCCATCATGTGATAAAAACTTATTTAAGTTGCACCACCCTTCTGTTTGTTCATATGATGTGTGATAAGAGTATTGACATATACAAGTTTTTATGCTGTATCAAGATCTGTCCTTTGTACATTCTGTGTGTCTTATTTTTCTCTGCTGTGAGAACTCTGTGGACTTCATGATACCTTATATGGAAATGTTTTTCTTCTGTTAAGAAATGAACCAGCTCAAACTGGTACGAACTGTATGTGCTGTTTCTTATCGTTCCTCCACTGTGAGGGAGGAAAGAACTGTTTGGGAAGATGTCACTGTCTTATCTTTGCCTATAAAAGTTACTGTACTAGACTGCCTCGGCAGCATTCACTCCCGTCTGTAACCAGAGGTGTGTTGTGATTTGCTCCTTGCAAGTAAAAACCTTTGATTATATTTATGTCTCGAGTCTGATTAAGGTACGAACCTAACAGAGTACTATCATTTCTATGAGTCTTGAGTTTCAGATTCCTGACACTGTGGTAAATGTTACCATGAATTCTGCTGTCTATCAAAAAATCCTGACGGAGAATGTCCGGCCATCTGTTCATTACCTCAAGCTGAAGCACACTTGGGTTCTGCAGCAGGACAATGATCCATAATACACCAGCAAGTCCACCTCTGAATAGCTTAAGAAAAACAAAATGAAGACTTTGGAGTGGCCTAGTCAAAGTCCTGACCTGAATCCGATTGAGATGCTGTGGCATAACCTTAAAAAGGCGGTTCATGCTCAAAAACCCTCCAATGTGGGTGAATTACAACAATTCTTCAAAGATGAGTGGGGAAAAATTCCTCTACAGCACTGTAAAAGACTCATTGCCAGTTACTGCAAATGCTTGATTGCAGTTGTTGCCTCTAAGGGTGGCCCAACCAGTTATTAGGTTTAGGGGGGAATTACTTTTTCACACAGGGCAATGTATTTGGATTTTTTTTATCCTTAATAATAAATACCTTGATTTAAAAACTGCATTTTGTGTTTACTTGTGTTATCTTTCTCTAATATTTAAATTTGTTTGAATATCTGAAATATTTAAGTGTGACAAAAATATGAGAAATAAGGAAGGGGCCAAACACTTTTTCACACCACTGTATGTGCCCATGTGTCACACACATGTAGTGGATTTATGGGTTTTATATGTGTTTTATTGTAGGTACAAGTATTAATGTAAATATGATTGTGAGTAGTAATGAAGATTTCCTTTCATCACACTCATATCTTAGTAGGGCACCAGTCCAGATAATGGACAATTTTATTAACAATTGTTCATTTGTACCAATGATGAATCAGTCTAAAAAACAAACAAACAAACAAACAAACAAACAAAAAACCTTGTGAGTTCTTGTCTGCTGATAATCAAGAAAATGGACATGAAATCAAATAACTCCCATATGTCTTTCAATGGTTTAATAAGAAATGTCAGAATAGGTTAACACATTCGGATAACTTGAGACAGGGAATTCAACATGTATTATGAGCATCATAGACTGTTATTGAGTTACTGAGTGTAACCTGTAAAGCAAACATTTGTGGAATCAAATAAACCGTAGTTTAACTTGTCAGTATAAAGAAGGGGAAACCAGCAGCCGTGTGTGTAGCAGAATGGAATGTATGCACTCTGTTGGACAGAACAACATCACAGTGCCCAGAAAGACAGACCACACTTGTGGCCCTGGAAATGAACAGGTACAATGTAGACATAGCTGCACTTAGTGAAACAAGATTCCCTGGATATGACAGGTTGGAAGACCATGGGTACATCTTCTTTTGGAGTGGGAGATCAACTCAAGAAAGGAGAGAAGCAGGAGTTGGATTTGCAGATAGAAAGGTGATAGCAGCAATACTTGATGAGGAATTGGTGCCAATCAACGACAGGATAATGACTATGAGACTCCCACTACAGCAGAAGGTGTATGCCACACTCATCAGTGTACATGCCCCAACAATGACCAACACAGAGGAGGTGAAGGAAGAGTTCTACAGTGATTTATGTGAGACTAGCAGGCGTGTACCGACAGATGACAGGCTGATATTAGTTGGAGATTTTAATGCCAGAGTTGGTTCGGACACTGAGAAATGGAAAAGAGTGCTAGGCAGTCATGGAGTAGGCAAGTGCAATGCTAATGGAGAACTTCTACTTGCACTATGTTCAGAGTAAAACCTTGTGATAACCAACATTCTATTTAAGCACAAGGACACACACAAGAAGAAATGGATGCACCAAAGATCCAAGCACTGGCACTTGTTAGACTACATCATAGTCAGGCAGAGAGACATAAGGGATGTATTGGACTCCACAGCAATGAGAGGCGCAGACTGTGGTACTGATCATGTTATGCTGAGATCTAGATTAAGGATTTGCAGATGAAAACAGCACTGCAGGATGTGTGCAAAGCCACCACAGAAGCTAAACACTAATACACTGAAAGGCCAAAAGAAGCAGGAATAACTTACACAGGAAATGGATGAAAACTTGAAAGACTGGGACTGCAACAACTCAGAGAATGACATAGAAGAGGATTCGGCAACACTGAAGGATACGGTGTATCAGACTGCGAGTGATGTATTAGGCCACCCTGAGAGGAAACATCAAGATTGGTTTGATGAGCATGATGAACACCTGAAGAAACTACTAGGAGCGAGGAATACAGCTAGGCAGGAAAACCTACAGTGTAACACAAGGTCGAAGAAGAAGAAATACTCAAAGGCTCAGAGTGAGCACCAGAGAGATGAAGTCCAACTGGTGGGATGAAAAAGTGGAGGAACTTCAAACTGCAGCAGACAGAAAGGACATGAAAACATTCTTCACAGATTTGAGAGAAATCTACAGCCCTAAACCAAGAGGATTGATCCAACAAAGGCTATGGATGGTGAAAGAGTTTTCCAGGAGAAAGACATGATCCTGGACAGATTTGCAGACCACTTTGACCAACTACTAAACAACCCTGGAGATCTCAACTGAAGAGGCTAAAGAAGCTCTAGTGCAGCGACCAGCTGTATCAAGTCTGGATGAACCATCGAATTTTGATGAACTAATGGCAACTATCAGGACAACACAGGATGGTAAAGCTCCAGGAAGGGATGGAATTCCAGCAGAAGTGTGGAAATTTGGTGGTGTTCAGCTGACCAACTGCCTGCACAAGCTCATCCAAGAGATATGGGATGCTCAGAAAGTACCTGAAGACTTCCAGTCTTCAGGTACTTTCCTTTCAGTCACCTTTCTTCCTTTGTTCAAGAAAGGTGACTGAAAGGAAAAATTGTGGAAATTACCGTGGTATATCACTGCTAGCCACTGTTGGTAAGATTCTCTCACGTGTGCTACTTAACAGACTCAATGAACACATCTCGCAGAATGTACTACCGGAAACCCAGTGTGGCTTTAGAAGTGGAAGAAGCACAATGGACATGATTTTCTGCTTGAAACAGGTTCGACAAAAGTATATCATTACAGAACATGCCACTTTATGTATTCTTCATAGACTTCAGTAAAGCCTTCAATACTGTTTCGGGACAAGGACTTTGGCAGGTACTCAAGAAATATGGCTGTACAGAGAAGTTTGTTAGCCTGATCAAGGCACTCCATACAGGTATGCAAGCAAACGTGGCAATGAGTGGTTCAGTATCTAAAGACTTTTCAGTAAGCAACGGGATGAAACAAGGGTGTGTGCTGGCGCCTACACTCTTCTCGCTATATCTGGAAGCCATGCTTGGGGTGGTCTTTAAAGACACTTCAGAAGAAGTATACATTCAAACAAGGAAAGAAGCAGACTTGTTCAATGTGGCACAGTTTAAAGCCAAGAGTAAGACATTGATAAAGGTAGTAAGAGAAATGCTCTTTGCCGATGACAGAGCTCTAGTTGCACACAGTGGGGAAGATATGCAATTTTAATGGAGACATTTGCAAGAGCAGCTAGTAAATTCAGCCTCAAAATCAACATCAAAAAGAAGAGTGCCTTTATCAACCACCAAAGTTCCAATTATCAACATCACTACCAGAAGAGATCAGCATTGGTACAGAACCACTAGTCAAGTGCAAGACTTTCAAGTATTTAGGGAGTACTGTTATCTCTCAGAATGGGAAGAGCGAGCGCTGTGTTTGGAAACTTGAGGGACAGACTGTGGAACAATCGACATGTCTATCCATGTGAAATGCAAAGTGTACAGAGTGACAGTACTGGCTACTCTATTGTACAGTGCTGAAACTTGGACTGTCTACAGAGTGCAGGTGTAGAAGAGCTTGAAAGAACGAGGCGATGTGATATATAAACCAAAGTTTATTATCAGCTCTTCTAACAAGTCTCATCTAGGTGCAGCAGCAGAAGAAGGAAAGAGAGCGAACACCTTCGGCTCTACGAACTTATACTCGCACATAACAAAAGACATGCATATCAAAAGCTGACATCCCTCATTATCTTAATCCCCCCATTGTCTTCATACTCCTCCGCCTGGCCCTGGGTGTCACGCCGCGCCATTCATCAGCGGCGCCACCTGCTCACGCACCTGCTACTCGTCAGCGGCGAAGGATAAAAGCCGCCTCGCCCTGAGCTTCGGCCTGAAGCCGTAGACTTCATTTTCCTTGCATGGACTTCTACCACATTCTCTTCAGCATCCTCTTTACCGGTAAGAAGTTCACTTACCTCATCTCTCCAGTCTGCTCCCCTGTGCACAGGTGGATTCCTCGGCGGCGGACAACCCCGTCCCTCGTCTCTCCTCGCTGCTGCACCGAGCCCTGCAGGTGGCTGTCTCCCGGGCTTCCATCCTTGAAGCGCCAGTCATCTGCCCAAACAAGTAAGCTTCTCTCCCTCGCCTATTCTCCTCCTGTGTTGGTGTGTGCTCATCACCCTGTGTCCAATTTCTCCCATAGGGTTGCCGGCTGAACGGTCTCCTGCCTCTGGGTCCGAAGCAGACGCCACCACCAACACATTAACATTCCGCAGACACGCACCCAAACATCCCTGTTGTTAATAAACAGTTTGAACTACTCTGAGCCTGTGTGTGTGCGTCTCCTGAGCCGAACGTTATGTCAGTACGGCTTCAGCAGAGCGGCTCGGCAGGCGGCGGGCTCGCACACCGGTTTACCATCCTCGAGGCTCGGGTGGATCAGATTGTTTATCAGCAACAGGTGGTTCTTCATCAATTATTAGAACTGACTAACCGATTGAACCGCTTGGACCCCCAACAGCCGTTCCTCCCGACTCACCAGGGTGGCGCGGCTCCTGCTGTTCCAGCGGCCGTCCAGCCGGCTCCAGTGGCACCGGTTCGGCTCACGCCGATTCCGACCCCCGCCCGCTTTAGCGGTAAGCTCGGCGGAGCGCGGGGGTTTATTATGCAGTGTGAGTCCGTGTTCCACCGTGTGCCCGGAGATTTTCCCTCGGATCACAGCCGAATTGGTTACATAGGGAATCTTCTGGAGGGGCGTGCGTTAACTTGGACCTACGCCGTAATGGCGAGGCCCAGTTATGCCACCCTCACCTATGACCAATTCGTGAGGCGCTTTCTGGAGGTCTTTGACCACTCACAAACCGAAACGGTCCAGGTCGATCGGCTTCTCGCTCTCCAGCAGGGAAGCCGGTCGGCAGCGGACCACTCGGTCGACTTCCGGGTAGCGGCGGAGGAATTGGGCTGGGAGGAACGCTCCCTCTGTGGCCTGTTCCTCCGCAGCCTCAATAGTGATCTGAGGGATGAACTGGCTGGTCGGGATATCCCTGGGACGCTAGCGGAGCTGACATCCTTAGCGATAAGTTTGGATAACAGGCTGCGCGAGCGCTCCTCGGGGCGGAGGTCTTCTTCTTCTCGCCCTCGTGGAGCCTCGCCGCACCTGTTCCAAGCTCGCCCCCTGGCGGCGCCGCCAGCATCGCGCCCCGAGGAGTCGGAGCCGATGGTGACGGCCTGGACTAAACTTTCCCCTGTGGAGAAACAACGCCGCCGTGAGTTGGGCCTCTGCATGTATTGCGGAGGCGACCAACACACCGTGGAGCGTTGTCCACGGAAAGCCAGTCGGTGGGGTCCGCGAGTCACTGTTGGAAGCCTCGCGGATGTCAATCGGTTAGGATCACTTTCTCAATTGAAGCTGCCCATCCGTTTCTGCCATAACTCTACTGGGCACCTCACCCACGCACTGGTGGATTCGGGCGCAGAAGGCAGCTTCATTTCACAAAGCCTGGCAACCCGATTGGGCATCCGCTGCCAGGCACTCAACACTCCCCTCTCCCTGATCCACCTCTCCCGTGCCACCCTCGGGAGAGTGACACATCAAACTGTTCCCCTACCGGTCATCATCTCGGGAAACCACCGGGAGGAGATGACCTTTTACGTCCTTCCCAACTCTGTGTCGCCCGTCATCCTGGGGTATCCCTGGCTCCGCCTTCACAATCCGGTCCTGGATTGGAAATCAGCTGGGATCTCGGCATGGAGTACGTTCTGTATGGGCACCTGCCTTCAGTCCGCTGCCTGCTCTCCGTCCGCTCCTCCCCCTGCGACGGACGCTGCACCCCCGGACCTGTCTCTGGTGCCCCCAGAATTTCACGACCTGGGTATGGTGTTCAGCAAAGCGAAAGCTATGTCTCTTCCCCCTCATCGGCCCTATGACTGCGCCATCAACCTCCGCCAGGGGGCTCCCTTACCTTCTGGTCGCCTTTACAGCCTGTCTGCGCCGGAGAAGGAGACGATGAACGCCTACCTGAAGGAATCATTAAGTGCTGGGATTATCCGCCCATCATCGTCACCCGTGGGGGCAGGGTTCTTCTTCGTGGGGAAAAAGGATGGGTCCCTCCGCCCTTGTATCGACTACCGGGCCCTCAACAATATCACGGAGAGGGACCGTTACACCCTGCCTCTCATGGACACTGCTTTCCACTCCCTCCAGGGGGCGACCTGGTTCACCAAGCTGGACCTACGCAGCGCTTACCACCTCGTCCGGATCCGGGAGGGAGATGAGTGGAAAACGGCCTTCCGTACCCCGAACGGCCACTTTGAATATCTGGTGATGCCGTTCGGGTTGACCAACGCTCCTGCAGTCTTCCAGCGCCTCATTAATGACGTCCTCCGGGACTTCATTGGTCTTTTCGTGTTCGTCTACCTGGACGATATCCTCATCTTCTCCAAGTCCAGGGATGAGCACCAGGTCCACGTGAGGCGGGTCCTCCAAAGGCTGCTGGAGAACCGTCTGTACGTTAAGGCGGAAAAGTGTGAATTTTACGCCAGGAGTACGTCCTTCCTGGGGTTCATCATCGCCCACGATAAGGTGCTCCCCGACCCAGAGAAGGTAAAGGCGGTGGTGGAATGGCCTACACCTGCATCCCGGAAGCAGGTGCAGCAATTTGTTGGCTTCGCCAATTTCTACCGCCGCTTTGTTCCCAACTTCAGTGCCATCGTGGGACCACTGACCCGCCTCACGTCCCCGAAGGTCCCGTTCCGGTGGACCGAAGAGGTCGCTGCCGCCTTTGAGGCGCTGAAGGCGGAATTCTCCTCCTCCCGGGTCCTTCGCCAGGTCGACCCCGCGCTGCAGTGCATTGTAGAGGTAGACGCCTCGGACACGGGAGTGGGAGCAGTGCTGTCCCAGCGGTCACCGGACGATGGCGCCAAGCGACCGTGCGCCTTCTTCTCCCGGCGCTTGTCCCCGGCGGAGAGAAACTATGATGTGGGGGACAGAGAGCTCTTGGCCATCAAGCTCGCCCTGCAGGAGTGGCGCCACTGGTTGGAGGGGGCAAGCCTGCCGTTTGTGGTCCTCACGGACCACAAGAACCTGGAATACTTACGGTCTGCCAAGCGCCTGAACGCCCGCCAGGCGCGCTGGTCCCTGTTCTTCGCCAGGTTCCAATTTTCCATCACCTTCAGGCCTGGCTCTAAGAACGTCCTGCCTGACGCCCTCTCCAGGCAGTTCGCCCCCGTGGAGTCGGAGGAGGCGCCCCACTCCATCCTGCCCAGGTCGTGCGTCGTGGGAGCCATCTCGTGGGACATTGAGAGCAAGATCCGGAAGGCACAGGAGGTGGAACCTGACCCTGGCGGCGGACCGGAGGGGAGGCTGTTCGTGCCATCCGCGGTCCGAGGAGAGGTCATCCACTGGCTCCACACCTCCAAGCTCACCTGTCACCCTGGCACCTCCCGGATGATAGATCTCCTCCAACGGTCCTTTTGGTGGCCAGGCCTGCGGAGGGATGCAGCCCGCTACGCCCGGGCTTGCCCAATCTGTGCCACCTGCAAGTCGGGAAATGCCCCTCCAGCGGGTCTGCTCCAGCCCCTGCCCGTCCCTGGCAGGCACTGGTCGCACATCGCTCTGGATTTCGTCACCGGACTCCCCATCTCCAACTCCTATGACACCATCCTGACCATCGTGGACCGCTTCTCCAAGGCCGTGCACTTCGTCCCCCTGCGAGGCCTCCCTACTGCCCTGGAGACGGCGGACCTCCTCGTCCAACACGTGGTCAGGCTGCATGGGATTCCGGTGGACGTGGTCTCGGACCGGGGCCCCCAGTTTTCATCTGAGGTTTGGAGGTCTTTCTGCAACGCCATCGGAGCCAAGGTGAGCCTCTCCTCTGGCCATCACCCCCAATCCAACGGGCAGTGTGAGAGGACCAACCAGGAGCTGGAGGCTGCGCTCCGCTGTGTGTCCAGATCCAAACCCGCGTCCTGGAGCAACCATCTTGCCTGGGTTGAATATGCCCACAACACCGCTCGCTCTTCTGCTACAGGGATGTCCCCCTTCAAAGCGTCCCTGGGTTACGACCCCCCGCTGTTTCCGGAGCAGGAGAGTGAGGTAACTGTCCCGTCAGTTAGGGCCCATCTCAGGCAGTTCCGCTCCACCTGGGCTGCCGCGCGCCATGCGCTATTGCGCACAGCGGAGCGCAACAGGACTGTGGCGGACCGGCGTAGGAGACCTGCCCCGGCGTACAGAGTTGGGCAGCTTGTTTACATTTCCACCCAGGACGTCACTCTAAAAGGCGAGAGGAGAAAGCTGGCACAGCGCTTCATGGGTCCCTACCCCATCACCCGGATCATCAACCCGGTGGCTGTGCGCGTGGCTATTCCCCCCTCCCTCCGCATTCATCCTACTTTCCACGTGTCGAAGGTGAAACTGGCGGTTACTGACCCCCTTTGCCCTCCTCCTGCAGCGCAACCCGCGCCCCGGATGATTGGTGGCCATCCGGCCTGGTCCGCCTCCTCCATCCTGGACTCCCGGCGCCGGGGTCGTGGGTTGCAATACTTGGTGGACTGGGAGGGCTATGGGCCCGAGCATCGACAGTGGGTGCCCCCGTCGTTTGTGTTGGACCCATCGCTCATCGCGGACTTCCACCGAGCGCACCCGGATAAGCCATCGCCAGGAGGCGCTGCTAGAGGGGGGAGTACTGTCACGCCGCGCCATTCATCAGCGGCGCCACCTGCTCACGCACCTGCTACTCGTCAGCGGCGAAGGATAAAAGCCGCCTCGCCCTGAGCTTCGGCCTGAAGCCGTAGACTTCATTTTCCTTGCATGGACTTCTACCACATTCTCTTCAGCATCCTCTTTACCGGTAAGAAGTTCACTTACCTCATCTCTCCAGTCTGCTCCCCTGTGCACAGGTGGATTCCTCGGCGGCGGACAACCCCGTCCCTCGTCTCTCCTCGCTGCTGCACCGAGCCCTGCAGGTGGCTGTCTCCCGGGCTTCCATCCTTGAAGCGCCAGTCATCTGCCCAAACAAGTAAGCTTCTCTCCCTCGCCTATTCTCCTCCTGTGTTGGTGTGTGCTCATCACCCTGTGTCCAATTTCTCCCATAGGGTTGCCGGCTGAACGGTCTCCTGCCTCTGGGTCCGAAGCAGACGCCACCACCAACACATTAACATTCCGCAGACACGCACCCAAACATCCCTGTTGTTAATAAACAGTTTGAACTACTCTGAGCCTGTGTGTGTGCGTCTCCTGAGCCGAACGTTATGTCACTGGGGGCTCAGGGCAACCCATCCGGTCTCCACCGCAGTGCCTTGGATGCTCTTTGCTCTTCACTGGCGGTTGAGACTCTTTGTCCTGTTCTGAGGTGTGAAGTCGCCTTACATATGTAATCACCAAACATTCTCACATGCTTAAACTTATGTTGGTTGTGGAATATATGATTAATATAGACCACAGCCTCCCCCCCAAACGACTAAGAAAAGGACAATAGAAAAATTCACAGTTTAAGATAATTATTATGACATACTAACTGCTACACCTCTTGCCACAGAAGAAACTTTCCAGCAGCCATGCTCCTAAGAGAGTTCAGTGGTAATCATAACAGCATAGTAAAATCACAAGTCAGTCCTAAACTGTTACAGCACAATTAGTGAACAACTGTTGAGTAGTTTGCATCAGTCTCTGTGCCGTCTGGGTTTTAATCTTCTCCCGAATCTGCTGTGGGTCCGCTTGGGCGTCCTGGTGGGACCTTCCTGTAAGGAATCTGCAGCTTGGGAAGGAGAGTGATTATTTGTTCCCTGCAGGGGGGCTGAGTCGTTTCTCTTGGGGGGTCTACCACGCCGAGGTGCTCTCGCCAACCGTGCAGGCTCGTCTCTCAACAAGAAGGCAGGTTTATGTCTGTCAATGCTGACTGTTTCTTTTCTATCCCCAAAATCAAGCACAAAGTGTTTATCACCAGGTTCCAGCACTCTGAATGGCCCATCGTATGATGGGCGGAAAGTTGGTTTTAAAGCTTCATGCCTAACAAAAAAGAATTCAGCATTCTTTAAAGCTTGTGGGACAAAAACCCGTGGAAAAGAGTGATGTGCCGGTCCAGGGAGAGAGTCCGGTCCGTTGCTGCCTAAAAACCTCGGGGCAGGGAGATGCCCTGGCTCTGGGTTCTCTGGTAAAAATTCACCCGGGAGCCTGAGAGGTTGTGCAAAAACTAATTCTGCTGGAGAGACGTCTAGATCCTCTTTGGGCGCAGCACGCAACCCCAATAAAACCCAGGGAAGTTTATTTACCCAATTTGTATCCGTTAGTGAGGCTCTGAGGGCGGCCTTTAAAGATCTGTGAAAACGCTCGCATAACCCATTAGCCTGAGGGTGATAAGCGGTGGTGCGGTGAATTGTCGCCCCTAAGCTGCTGGCCATGGCTGACCAAAGCTCCGAGACAAATTGAGGCCCCCTATCGGACGTGATGTCCGATGGGACGCCGAAACGTGCCACCCAGTTTGTCAAAAAAACGCGAGCGACTTCCTCCGCTGTGGTTGACGCCAGAGGGACTGCCTCTGGCCAGCGCGTGGTGCGGTCTATCATTGTTAACAGATGTGTGAAACCTTGGGAGGAAGGTAGCGGCCCCACGAGGTCGACATGAACGTGGTCGAACCTTGTAGCAGGGATTGGAAAAGGCTCCAGAGGGGCTTTTGTGTGTTTGTGTATTTTGGCGCGCTGACAAGAAATGCAAGTTTTTGCCCATTCTTTTACATTTTTGCGCAGGCCAGGCCACACAAACTTTTCAGCGACCATTTTAACCGAAGCGCGCACACCTGGGTGCGCGAGGGAGTGAATCGAGTCGAAAATACGGCGGCGCCATGCAGCTGGGACTAACGGGTGAGGTTGGCCGGTTGAGATATCGCATATTAGGGGGGGCACACCGTCTCGTAAACCCCTTTTCTCCAGCCTTAACCCTGTTGGTCCAGACAGGAGTGCGCGCACGTCCGCGTCACTACTTTGCTCCTCTGCCATGGCTGCATAATCTATCCCTGCATGGATTGGTGCTGCATATATGTCCGTGTTAGTGAAAAGCTCTTTGGCTGCGGTAGTATAATCTGCCTCCTCGCGCTCTGGCGATGTCACAGCGCGAGAGAGGCAGTCTGCTACCACGTTAAGTTTGCCTGCCACATGTCGAATGTCTGTGGTGAACTCTGAAATCACAGCTAGCTGTCTTTGTTGCCTGCCTGACCACGGTTCGGAAATTTTAGCCATGGCAAAGTTGAGCGGTTTGTGGTCTACAAAAGCCATGAAACGCCACCCCTCTAACCAGAACTGGAAGTGGCGGATGGATAAATGAAGCGCTAGCAGCTCCCTGTCAAAAGTGCTGTATTTACATTCAGTTTGGTTTAGCGATTTGCTGAAGAATGCCAAAGGTTGCCAGATTCCGCTGAAGTGTTGTTCTACAACTGCGCCTATGGACAGGTCCAAAGCGTCTGTGGTTAGCGCAATGCGGGCCGCGGGCTCGGGGTGAACCAACAATGTGGCATTAGCTAGGGCACTTTTAACTTCGGCGAAGGCGCGTTCGCGCTCCGGGGTCCATTCGACCGCGTTGGAAGGTTTTTGTTTTCTGAGCGCGTCATATAGGGGCTGCATGAGCTGAGCTGCGTGGGGGAGGAAACGGTTGTAAAAATTAACCATTCCTAAAAATTCTTGCAGCGATTTGACCGTTTGTGGCCGTGGGAAACTTTTTATCGCGTGAACTTTGTCTGGCAGTGGGACTGCCCCCCTCGGAGAAACTCTGTGTCCTAAAAAATCAATTTGTGACACGCCGAATTTGCATTTGGCTGGATTGATTATTAACCCGTGCTCTTCTAGCCTCTGAAAAACCATAGTGAGATGCCGCTCGTGTTCTTCCTCAGACGGGCTGGCTACCAGCATATCGTCGAGGTAGACGAAAACAAAAGGGAGGTCGCGTAATACTACGTCCATCATCCGCTGAAAGGTTTGAGCAGCGCCTTTGCGGCCGAAAGGCATCCGCAAAAATTCAAAAAGGCCGAAGGGGGTTATTACAGCTGTTTTAGGAATGTCCTCTGCTCGAACTGGGACTTGATGATAACCGCAGACCAGGTCTATTTTTGAAAAAATGCGCGCACCCGCCAGATGTAGTGAAAAATCTTGAATGTGAGGAATTGGGTAGCGGTCATGCGCTGTCGCATTGTTTAATCTGCGGTAATCGCCGCACGGTCTCCAAGAACCGTCGGATTTCGGGACCATGTGAAGTGGTGACGCCCAGGGGCTTTTCGAGCGTCTGATAGTGCCTAATTTTTCAAGGGTAGTAAACTCGTCCCGAGCTATGGCGAGCTTGGTCGCGTCTAAGCGCCGAGCTTTGGCGAATACGGGTGGGCCCGTTGTGGGAATAAAGTGTTCGACCCCGTGTTTAGCCACTGTGGCTGAGAATTTGGGAATTGTCAGTGCTGGAAATTGGATGAGGAGTTGATCAAACTTACCTCCTGTTGTGGTGACGCTGGCCTGCACGGGTGGTGGAGAAACTCGAGCTGCGCAGGGAATAGAAGCAAAGGACAGTGCATTAACCAAGCGTCTGTTCGCTAGATCAACTAATAACCCATGTGCACACAAAAAATCTGCGGCCAACAAGTTAAAACTCACCGCCGCTACAACAAATGTCCATCTGTAGTTGCGGCCATGGATGCGGAGGTGCAGGCTCTTTTCGCCAAAAGTGTCGATGCTGGAGCCGTTGGCTGCCACCGCTCCATTGCCCCGGGTGCCCATGGCCCGATCTGCTTGGGAGGGCATGACAAAACTTAATTGAGCTCCCGTGTCAATAAGGAACTGCTTGCCGGTGTGTCCGTCCGTCACATATAACAGCTTGCTTTTTTCGCCGAGAACCGCTGCTATTAACGGCTCTCGGCTTTGGCGTTTCCCGAAATCGTGAATTTGCAGGGGGGGACGCATTTGTGAGCCTTCTTGGCAAAGCGGTGGTGGTAATAACAAACGTCGCTCCGTCTGTTACGTTTTGGCCGTGTCGCTGCCACCGCGGGCTGGTTCTGCTTGGTGGTTTGTGGCTCCCCGTGGCTCCGGGCATCAGCGTTGAAGTCTGCGGATGCTGCTGTGGGTGTCTGCTCCTTGCAGGCGTTGACGAGCCATTGAGCTTCGTGATCCAGCACGCGGAAGTCTTGCTGGGTGCTGCATCGCATGTTGGCAAGCGTCCCTCTCATGTGTGGCGGCAGCGTACTGAGGAATATGAATTGGAAGAGGAAGTTGTCATTGTCCTCTTCTTTAAGCTGCAGCAAGTCCTCCATGAGGGCCTTGGGTCTGCATCCTCTGTGGCTGTAGACCGCCAGGATCCTCTCGGCTCTCTCTTTGGCTGAGGGGACGTAATTTGCCACGATGGTTGCTTTCAGTACTTTATATTTGTCTTGGGCCGGCGGCCGCTGGATAATGCTCCGCACACACCTCGAAGTGGCGGCGTCGAGTTTGGCGACGATGTGATAGAACTTCGTATCGTCAGCCGTGATGCCCGCTAGTGTAAACTGGGCTTCAGCTTGCTGAAACCACAAGGCGGGGTCTTCCTGCCAGAAATCCGGCAGCTTGACAGTGACGGCGTTTGCGTGGACCGTCATTGATGTGTCCGCAGGGTGAGAGTGCCTTGCTTCGGCTCTCTCAGCGGCGCTGGTGCTCGGTTGAGCCCTCTCTATCACTTCTGCCGAGGGGGAATGTCGTCCATCTGTTCCCCTGTCTGCGTGGGCGCCGGCGTCTGCCTGGGTCGCCACAGATGAGTCGATTGCGGGGGAACGCCTCTGGTCCATGCTCGCGTCAGGGTCACCAGTGTAGAAGAGCTTGAAAGAACGAGGCGATGTGATATATAAACCAAAGTTTATTATCAGCTCCTCTAACAAGTCTCATCTAGGTGCAGCAGCAGAGGAAGGAAAGAGAGCGAACACCTTCGGCTCTACGAACTTATACTCGCACATAACAAAAGACATGCATATCAAAAGCTGGCATCCCTCATTATCTTAATCCCCCCATTGTCTTCGTACTCCTCCGCCTGGCCCTGGGGGGTCAGGGCAACCCATCCAGTCTCCACCGCAGTGCCTTGGATGCTCTTTGATCTTCACTGGCGGTTGAGACTCTTTGTCCTGTTCTGAGGTGTGAAGTCGCCTTACATATGTAATCACCAAACATTCTCACATGCTTAACATATGTTGGTTATGGAATATATGATTAATATAGGCCACAGCAGGTAAAGAAACTCCATGCATACATGATGAGACACCTTCGAGCCATAATGAACATCTCATGGAAAGACAAGATAACCAACATAGAAGTGTTGAAACGAGCTGGTCTACCATCAATGGAGGACATGCTAATACAGATGAACCTGAGATGGCTCGGACATGTTGAGAGGATGGACCACCAGGGTCTCCCTCGGCAGTTACTCTACTCACAGTTATGCAAGGGCAAACACAATCAGGGTAGACCGAGGCTCAGATTTAAAGACACTGTAAAAAGAAACTTGAAGAAGTTGGATATAGACAGGAGTTCCTGACAGTGGAAGGCTAAGGACAGAGCTGTGTGGAGGAATCTGATCAGACCTAAATGAAACAATCATTGTCGCCCACGACAGACTGCTATGATGATGATGATGATGATGATGATGAAAATACTGGAAATTGGAAAACCATAAAATAGTATTGGTAAAGAAAAGTGGATGCAATTTTATGAAGAAAATGATGAGTAAACTATCTAGAAAAATGGAAAATTGTTGCTACTCTTTAAAAAGAAAGTAAATTAATGAAAAGGACAAAATGCATTTTGAAATTCTGATGGGGTTTGCATGAAATTAAGTTTAAAGAACGTATGCCAGGAATATTCTGAAAAATTAAGTTTAAATTAAACAACAGACCATCAACCAAGCAGAATCACTGTGTCCCAGTAGGTAGCATGTGGTCTACTGGATTCTGTTTCAACTGGACTGGTGTGGGTTCTGTTGGAAGACTGGCAGACAGGCTCCTTACCACTGTTATGGCCTACTCCGGAGATCACAAAGGGCTGGTTCTTCAGCAGGCTGGCTGCGGTCTTCTCTTATACACTGAAGGAGTTTATTGTACAAAGTCCCATCAGAAATTCAAACTGAGGCAAAAAAAAAAAAACACAAAAAAACCACAAATCCACTTCTTCCGATGTTTGTGGTTAAAATGAGTTGGTTTAAGCTTAAAAAAATCAAGCAAAATTTTCTTACAAGGTAATTTAAAGAAAAGGATTGAAATAAGGGAAAGTTAATTTTAAAGAAAAGAAACAGGATTTTCACAGAGCCTGCAAGACTGTGGGCCTACTTAAAAGACAGAAAAAATGGAAGAGCAGAAGAGGCTCCTTACAGCTTGACCAACGCCCCAAAAACTTAAACAAAGGGGGAAAAAAACATGTTTTTCTCAGGTGTGGCAGGATGGTACTAAACTTCGTGACAGCTGAGCTGAACCAATTGTGCCTGGGGCAATGCAAGGCAACTCAACCCCCCCCCCCCCAGTGGTCAAGAGTGGTAAAAAATGTTCTCAATAAAATAGTTCATATTTCTAAGGCTATAACTTGAAAGTTACAAGAGATAATGGCTTACTGTCAATTAGAAAGATGTAGAATATGATCCAAAGTTTCAGATAGGAATAAATTTATGCATCTAATTTACATAATGTTGCGGCAGCTATGTAAATTACATAACTCAGGCAAACGTGAACTTTGGACACATTTACATAAAGAATGGTCCTTTTTTAATGCCAATTTGTCTACAGGGGTATGTTTTTATCTAATCTTCAAAGTATATGAACCAGAAAATCAATAAAATGTCAAAAAAACATATAGTTCTCATATCTGTTGCCGGGTGGGGGGGCTCGCCCGCCCATGTGACCGGTCCATTTTCATCCATTGTAGTCGATGTTTGTGTGTGGCTCAGCCATTTACACCGTGAACCACATCTACAAACTCTTATGATTACCCCACATGATTTTCATTTGTATTACACGGCTATTTTTTTCTGTTTGGTGCATTATTCCTGTGGGAATCCATGCCACCCGTGGGCGCCGCCATCTTGGTAATGGGAGCTCAGTTTTTCTTTCATTGTGGTTGATGTAACACGTTTACTTAGTAATTTACACCCGTGTACCACATTTACAAACTCTTATGATTATCCCACGTAAATTTTGTTTGGTATTACTTGGCTATTTTTCCCATTTCATGCAGTTTCAGTCATCATCGCGGCAGCGATGACCAAACATGGCGGCATCCACATTGGTGTGTGAGCTCAAAGCGGAAAAAGGAAGAAAAATGAGGATTTCTTCTTCTTTGCTATATTCCATGTCAGCAATGATTCCTTCGGCGCATGTCTGCCACCTTCTAAACTGTCAGATCAATAGAAATTAGTACAAATTCTCAGCATAGCCGGGGCACATCAATAAGTTGGCACGTGCAGTTGCTGCGCTGTGCCACTGGGGGAGCACGACCCGTCCATTTAATCTGGGCAGTTAAAGGGTTAAACCTGGAGCCCTAGTGGTCAGTTAAAGTCCAGCTATAGTGTCCCAAAGAGCAGAGAGAGCGAGGAGGGGGACAGACATTTGATATGAACAGTGAGATCCTCCTAAAACACATATGTTGGCAATGAAAGCAAAAATTTCTTAAACTTTAGTGACTAAGATATTCTCCTCAATAATAAGTGAACAAACAATGTGTGTATGTTGGAGCTGTGATTAATTTCTTGAAGGCATGCAAAAGTTAATTTATTCATGAAAGTAAAGCAACACATATCAGATCAAATCAATAAAAGCATTTGAAACCACAATTGTCCATCCCAAGAGTTCAACCATGTCTTTAGTAGCGGATACTGTCTTGAGAGAACGAATATGAATTAATTAATTTGTCCATAATTCATAAATTCCACTGCAAAGAGAAAAAAAAATCCCGATTCGTCTGCCAGATGGTACTGTGAAACTGTCTGGTCAGTTATTGAGGAATCTTGACTCAAGTCTGGATTGTATCAACCATAAATCTGTTGATTTGGACATTCCTTTGCCAAAGAGTAGAAAAGGGAGAATGACTAAATCCTGGAGAAGGGATTAACTTCCACTTTATGGCCAATGGCTAGTGTTACAGCTTTTGTCTTTGGGTGATAGAAGCAGTTCAATACCAGACTTTTAAGCTGAAACAATTTTTCTTCAGCAAAGAATGATTTTATAGATTTTATAGATTTAAACCCATGATGACTGAAACCCAAGATTTGAAACAGAAACTCAAAGACAATCAGCACTTTAATATTGAGGTGCAGGATGTTAAAGGGAGTTCTGCACTGTAAAACTGAACAAAAGTCAGGGCCCTGATAATATATGTGGGTGCTTGGTAAAGTCCTGTGCACATGAACTGAGTCATGTATTTCATTACATTTTCAATAAGTCCTTACAGACACAACATGTGCCCAAGATCTGGAAAGATGCTGTGGTTGTTCCCGTTCCAAAATCCAGCTGTCCTAAAACGATAAACGAATTTAGACCAGTTGCTTTGACTTCAATTTTAATGAAAATTTTTGAAAAACTGGTCAGATGTGAGGTCCTAAAGCAGACTGAACATGCATTGGATCCTCTGCAGTTTGCCTATAGGCCTCACAGAGGAGTGGAGGACGCCACTGTCATTCTGTTTAACATGCTTTTTAAACATCTGGATTTTAATGGGACACACGCCAGGCTTTTATTTGTGGACTTTTCCTCCGCCTTTAATACAATCCAACCTCATATTTTAGCTGAAAGGCTCCTGCAACAATTTGATTTGAGCAATAATCTGGTGGGGTGGATTCTGGATTTCTTAACCAACAGGATGCAGAGAGTAAGGGTCAATGGTACATTGTCTGACCTAAAGTGCTCTTCTACTGGCTCTCCTCAGGGGTGTGTGTTGTCACCACTACTCTTCATCCTGTACACAAACATGTGTCGGAGCAGACATGACAACAGACACATTATAAAGTATGCTGATGATTCAGTTATTGTCAGTCTCCTCCAGGATGGTGAGTGTGGCCAGGGCCCAGTAGTTGATGATTTTGTTCACTGGTGTGAGGATTCCTACCTGCAGCTGAATACGACAAAAACTAAAGATATGATTATTGACTTTAGGAGGAAAACTCCCAGGCACAAAGTCACCGTACTAAAAGGTCAGACCACTGAATGTGTACAATCCTACAAATATCTTGGGACGATTATTGATAGTAATTTAAAGTTTGAAGAGAACTGTGAACGGGTGTGCAAAAAGGGTCAGCAACATTTGCATTGCTTGAGGAAACTTTCACGCTTCCAAATTGACCGAACCATAATGACAATGTTTTATCGGGCTTTATTGAATCTGTTTTATCCTTTTTCTTTAGTGTCATGGTTTGGTCAGATAAAAGTGAAAGAGAGGAAATCCTTGGATCAGGTAGTTAGAAGGTCCAGTCGTTTGCTTGGTGAGTCACAGCTGAGCCTAACATCCCTGTACACCAGACAAGTACAGAGGATTGCTACCTCCATTTTAAATGATGACTCCCACCCTTTGCACTGCAACTTTCAGCTTCTTCCCTCAAGATGGAGGTTTGCTGTCCCAAAAAGCAAAACCCGGCACTGCAAAAACAGCTTTGTTCCTGCTGCTGTCAAAGAGTTGAACAAATTGTAACAATATATTGCACATAATTTAGGTACCTATTTATTAAGTCCATTTTATATTTACTTATTTTTGTAGGATTCTATTTGGGTTCTAAATCTTTTATTGGGTTTTAGACCTTTGAGTTTTTAACCTCGTTGACTAGTCTTTAACTTTTTAATATGACCCTTCTCTCTTATCTCTGGTTTTTCTCTCATCTCTTTGTCTTTATACCCTGATTGATGGAGCCTTGAGTATTTTTATCATGTTTATAGTCAGCTTTATGGGTGCCTGTGTTTGTGTATATGTTGAATGTAATTGTGGCTTGTAAATATGGATGTCACCAGACTGCAAAACAAATCTACCTACAGGTACAAATAAAATAACCTGAACCTGAACCTGAACCTAAACCCAAGGTCAACGCTACACACATATGCCTCACCTCTTGTTTGTTGCTGTCTCTTGTTGCTGTGAGGTGCTTGGGTGCATGTGTGTGTAGGCATACACAGAACTTCACTGGCGTGACATTTAAATGTTTTGTTTTGTAGGACCTTAACTCTTGCACTTTAGCATATCCACTTTGTACAGTTTAATTGCAGTTGTTCTGCTCGTACATGATTGTTTGTGCATTTTTGTGACCCGCCGGGGACTACAGATGCAAATTAGCAGTACTGCTAAATCTGACATACTTACATTTGTATTAATGTTCATTAGTATGTAATGTCCCTTTCAAATAAACATCAAACTAAACTAAACCCTAGTTCTGCCCCACAGGAAGCTTGGATAACCCCTCGCTGTGTGAAGATTCTCCCCAGGTCCTAGCTCTGGGTTTCACCCAGTAGCACTGCTGGAATATATTTATCAGACCTCTTGGATGGAGCTGTCAGTTGTATAAAGGCGGATTTGAAAAGGCAACGATAAACAACTCCAAAACAGATGAATCCACATTGGGATAAGAAAACAATGCCACATGCCAACCTTTTTTCCGCTGCCATTTGTATCAGCCTGTACACTGTTTGAATGGGAGGAAGTAAAAATAGCAACAGGAAAATGAAAGAGGGCAGAACATTGTTAAAAATGGAATTTAAGAGATGTGCCTTGAATTTCTGAAATAGAAGGAGCAGAAATAATAATGCTCAAAGGCTTCTTAGGCCTTTTCACAGTCTACAGTGGTGACCACAAAGAATTTCAAGAGCAGCACATTTTCATTTGCTGCCAAACACTAAAATTCTTCTTGTGTCTGTGTTCATGCAATACGGGATTTAATTGTTTCACATCTTGCAGATCATCCAACTATAGCCACAGTGGTTGGAAAAAAGTGTTTGCCCCTTCGTGATTTTTCTTTTTTTTTGTATGTTTGTCACACTAAAATGTTTCAGATCAAACAAATTTAAATATTAGACAAAGATACAGTAATACAAGTAAACACAAAATGCAGTTTTTAAATGAAGGTGTTTATTATTAATGGTAAAAAAAAAACATCCAAACCTATATGGCCATGTGTGAAAAAGTAATTGCCCCCTAAACCTAATAACCGATTGGTCCACCCTTAGCAGCAACAACTGCAATCAAGTGATTGCGATAACTGGCAATGAGTCTTTTACAACACTGTGGAGGAATTTTTGCCCACTCATCTTTGCAGGATTGTTGTAATTAAGCCACACTAGAGGGTTTTCGAGCGTGAACTACCTTTTTAAGGTCATGCCACAGCATCTCAACTGGATTCAGGTCAGGACTTTGACTAGGCCACTCCAAAGTCTGCATTTTGTTTTTCTTAAGCCATGCAGAGGTGGACTTGCTGGTGTGTTTTGGATCATTGTCCTGCTGCAGAACCCAAGTGCGCTTCAGCTTGAGGTCACCAACAGTTGGCTGGACATTCTCCTTCAGGATTTTTTGGTAGACAGCAGAATTCATGGTTCCATTTACCACAGCAAGTCTTCCAGGTCCTGAAGCAGCAAAACAGCCTCAGACCATCACACTATCATGACTATAGTTTACTGTTGGTATGATGTTCCTTTTCTGAAATGCTGTGTTACTTTTACACTGGATGTAATGGGACACACACCTTCCAAAAAGTTCAACTTTGTCTCATCAGTCCACAGAGTATTTTCCCAAAACTCTTGGGGTTCATTAAGGTGTTTTCTGGAAAAACTGAGACGAGCCTTTATGTTCTTTTTGCTCAGCAGTGGTTTTCGTCTTGGAACTCTGCAATGCAGGCCATTTTTGCCCAGTCTCTTTCTCATGGTGGAGTCATGAACACTGACCTTAACTGAGGCAAGTGAGGCCTGCAGCTCTTTGAATGTTGCTATGGGGTCTTTTGTGACCTCTTGGATGAGTTGTTGCTGCGGTCTTGGGGTAATTTTGGTCTGCCGGCCACTTCTTGGAAGTTTCACCACTGTTCCATGTTTTCACCATTCGTGGATAATGGCTCTCACTGTGGTTCACTGGAGTCCCAAATTTTTACCTCCGCCAAAGGGGGAGGTTATGTGATCATCGGCGTTGGTTTGTCTGTTCGTTTGTTAGCAAGATAACTCAAAAAGTTATGGACGGATTTTCATGAAATTTTCACAGATTGTCAGAAATGGGGGATCCTACAGATGATTAGATTTTGGTGGTGATCCGGATCACCGTCTGGATCCAGGAATTTTTTAAAGGATTCTTTTTTTTTAATTCCGCCAAGGAGGTTATGTGATTTTGGTGGTGATCCGGATCACCGTCCACAAGAAAACCGCCATTACGCAAAATGCCATTTTCGTGAATAACTACTAAACCACTAATCTTATAATTGTCAATCCAATTGCTTGTCATATGTTTTCATGGTCAAGGAATCGGAAAACGTACACACAAACACTGTATGGGGGGAACTGTGGTGCTAAACCGCCATTAAGGAAAATGCCATTTTCGTCAATAACTACTGAACCACTAATCCTATCATTGTGAATCCAATTGCTAGTCATATGTTTTCATGGTCAAGGAATCTGAAAACGTACACACAAACACTGTATGGGGGGAACTGTGGCGCTTGGCGGAGGTCTGCACTCTCTGAGTGCTTTTCTAGTTAGAAATGGCTTTATAACCTTTTCCAGACTGATAGATCTCAATTACTTTGTTTCTCACTTGTTCTTGAATTTCTTTGGATTGCAGCATGATGTCTAGCTTTTGAGGATTTTTTGGTCTATTTCACTTTGTCAGGCAGGTCCTATTTAAGTGATTTCTTGACTGAGAACAGGCGTGGCAGTAATCAGGCCTGGATGTGGCTAGAGAAATTGAACTCAGCTTTCCAAAGATGTGATAAACCACAGCTAATTTATATTTTAACAAGGGTGTGTGTGTCATTTTTTCACACAGGGCCATGTGTGTTTGGAATTTTTTTTTTTTTACCCTTAATAATAAACACCTTCATTTAAAAACTGAATTTTGTGTTTACTTGTGTTATCTTTGTCTAATATTTAAATTTGTTTGATGATCTGAAACATTTAAGTGTGACAAACATAAAAAAAAATGAGAAATCAGGAAGGGTGCAAACACTTTTTCACACCATTGTATATCCAAAAATGAAATCCTACTACAGATTGCATATCACAAATGATAGTGCTTTGACCCAGTTTTAGGACACAGTCCAAGGATGGATAATTTTTTGTTCAGAACTCCTTATGGAAACTCTTTACACATAAGTATACAGTGATCATAATCAAGTCAGTGGCGGTAATGCACCTGTAAGCTGGTAGCCAACTGCCAATCAAATCTTAAAAAAGAAGAAGAAGAATATCCTCAGGTAGTAGTGCTTCATTAAGACACAATGACCTTCCTATATCAAAGATAATGCAGAGGAAATGGTGATCTAAGTAGCCATTCCAGGCACGATGGCCACAGGCGGGTTTTCGTTTGTGGAACCTCCCATCAAAGCATCATTTCCACAGCTGTCAGTTCAAACCATGTTATCTTTGTTCTTGATCAGCTCAAGCAGGCAGCTCTTGGTCTCATTCTGTCCATTGATAGTATCCTGTGTGTGTGGGTTTTGGTTTTTGGTTATGTTATTGAAAGTAAGTAATGAAGTATTCGGCAAGCTGACAGGTTGAAAAATACATCAGAAAATCAATAAAGAGCATTCTTCATACTCACTCAGTGTCAGAGAAATAGAGCAAGTGCCCAAGAATTACAATGGACTCAAACCTTCTTTTGAGGCATTTTTTGAAAACTGAATATTAAAAATCAAATGTCATGGTAATTCCAGCCTTATCTAAATATAAATCAGTCATTTACATAGTCTGTAATATGAAGAACATTTCTCTGAATTTCATTCTCCTGTAGCACCTATAAAATACTTTTATTGCTTAAAATACTTTTTAAATGAAATTTTAAAATTTCTTATTGGTTAGGCCAGTGAGTTTCAACAGCAATTCCTCTGAACATTTAGGGTTCCATGGAAAATTCTCTTATTTCACTTGGATAATATTTTAATGAAAACAAATATTAAAAAAAAAAAAATACTTCAGCAAAGTGGTCAGAAAGTGCATAATTGAAACTTTCCCATTGTTAAAAAGTCATATATTGATCAGTCCATCTGTCCAGCCATCCATCTTCTACTGCTTAATCCTTTTTGGGTTGCGGGAAGGGGGGAAGTGGGCTGGAGCCTATCCCATCATCTTTGGGCGAGAGGCAGGGTACTTCCTAGACAGATTGCCAATCCATCACATGGCAAACACAGAGAGACAGACAACCATTCACTCTCAAATTCATACTTAAGGACAATTTAGAATCCCCAGTTGATGCCAATTAAGCCAACCTATATGTATTTGGCTTGTGAGAGGAAACCGGAGTACCTGGAGTAAACCCACACAGACACAGGGAGAACATGCAAACTGGAAACAGAAGGGTAACCGATGGCCTGGGGGTGGGATCGAACCAACAATGGCCAGGAGTAGAATCGATCCCGCAACCTTCTTGCTGTGCTGACACAGTGCTAACCACTGTTCCTCCGTGCTGACCATATATTGAGTAAAAAAAAAAATTAAAATATTTGGGGTCCAAAATAATCATATTTACATCTGAGCAGTGAGACGATGACTAACATGGTCAGGAAAATAGATATATAAACTAGATAGGACATGCTAATAAATACAGGCACCATACTCTGTGGGGAATTATAATGGTTGACAGTACCTGCAGAGCATTGTGATACAAAAACAATACCGGGTTGTATTTATAGTTATCATAAGTAAGCTATGTCTATAGAATGTGAATAGCCTAGCGACTTGCTATGTCCTATCTAGTATTTGCATATTTATGCACAGGCAAAAGCAAAACTGGGTTAATGTCACACGCCTCAACCAAGCAAGACAGGCAAGAGTAAGTGCAAGACCTATTGGTCTGGATGTCCAAAAGTTGTCTCAGCTTTAATTGGTCCAAAAAATCGCAAATAATTTGTTGTTGTTACAAATTGCCACAACAAGAAGTTATTCCACTCATGAACAAGAACAGCAAATTATTTGTAATTTTTTGGAACAATTAAGAAGTAAAATTAGATGGTTTTCCATGGAACTCTGAATGTTCTGAGGAACCTCAGATGAAATACACAGAGTTGGGGGATGATTAACTTCTGGTCACTAATCATTTAAATTGTTTAGTTTCTTATCCAGTTTGGTTCATGTATATTTGGACACTAACTCAAGTTTTGTTATGTTAGCTGTTTAAAACACATTTGAGATACAGTTATATAATCAATATGGGCTTAAAGTGCATACAGTCAACTTTTATTTGAGTGTATTCATACATTACGGTTTAGGAATAACAACTATTTTTATCCAAAACATTCTCATTTCAGGGGTTCAAAAGTAATTGGACAACTGACTCAGAAGCTGATTCATGGACTGCATAGTTTATTTCCTCATTAATCCATCATCAGCCAAGCAGATAAACCGTCTGGAGTTAATTCCAGGTGTGGCATTTGCATTTGGAAGCTGTTGCTGTGGACCCACAACATGCAGTCAAAGGAGCTCTCAATGGAAGTGACACAGACTTAGACTGGAAAAAAAAAAAAAGAAGAAATCCATCAGCCAGATAGCAGAAATGTTTGGAGAGGCCAAAACAACAGTTTGGTAGATTCTTAGAAAAAAAAAAAAAAAAGAGTGCATTGGTGAACTCAAGAACTCAAAAAGGCCTCGACAGATCTTCTCGATGGCTGCGCCCTCTCCTGGGCACAAGCAATAATTCAAGAGCCAGATTATCAGGCATATTCCTATGAACCTTTTTTCAAAGGAATTCTCTTCGGTATTTGACCATCCTGACTTCCTTAATCCTGATGGATTAATGGACATCCGCCAGGGGGCGAGAACCATGGTGGAACACGCCGTTGACTTCCACATGCTACCGGCCGAGGCGGGGTGGAACGATGTTGTATTACGCTCAGTATTTACACACAGCTTAAACGCCACTCTCGAGTCCCTAGATGATTTCATCTCCCTGGTCATTAAACTCGACATTCAGCTGCGACAATGTTCCAGAGAGTGGCAGTCCGGCTCTCTCCCTGCACCCTGTTCTTCATCCACTTGGTCACCACTCCTCACTATTCCGCCTGCTATCACCTCCTCTGATGCACCTGAGCCTATGGTGGTGGGCCAGTCCAAGCTTGCACACACCACATAGCAGTGGCACCAGTGTTGCCAGATGGGAAATATTGAAGTATCGTACTATAAAATTATCATATTTTGAGGAAAATTATTGTACACACCCAGTTTTCATTCTGACATGGCTCAGGACCATGTGCTTCAGTAATGCATTATCACAGATCATGTATATTACAGCCTATAATGCAGTTTTACCTTTAAATAATCAAACAAATTGTTTGAAAAAAAAAAAAAAAAACATCTCTACCTGTGTAAATTACAAGATGAGCCTGTACTGAAGGGCCCAAAATATCAGTTGTACATAACTATCTTCTATACATGAATCTATATCATTTTGTTGAATCATCACATATCAAGGTCTTGCTTCATAAATATTTTTTAAATTACTCTGTTTATACATTAGGAAACAACAAGCAATCCACCTAAACTACTACTAAAATACCTCTTAGAATTAAAGCAGAAACCTGTTTTATTGAGAAGTGCAATTCAATGACATTTTTGCAGACATTTGCACAATACAGCAGTGACACAAAACTTTAGTACTAATGCCAACAACAGGTTTGAAGTACCCAGCAAAACTGGGGTCCCCCCCGCCCCAGCATTCATTTCTCAACTTGCACGTGATGTTGGTTACTTGTTGAGACTTCCATGCCTGCATAAGTGCTGTAATGTACATGAACAATTCAATCGAGTGTACTAGTTTTTATGGATAGACATACTGTGCTGAATCACTCGCTGGAGCTGTACTGGAAGCCAGGGATCAGCAGCTGAATCCCCCGCCTGGGCAGTAAATGAGCCCCGCCCGCTCGGTTCCGCCGACTCTCAGTTTAGTGAGTGGTAGACAGTTGGAGCTCCAGTACAGCACTGAGTGATTCGGCGTACAACTATTTATAACAGAACTTTTTAGCTTGACTCGGCACGTTTCAGTGAACTGTGGAGCCCATCGCTAACCTCCATCCGAGGCTGCCTCTCTCCTACTGCAACACGAGTCTTCCAACTTCTTTTCCACACAGCCCGCATATGAGATGATGTGTAAAAACAAACGTAGTTTGTATGCGCAAGAGCCGTATTCTGATTGTGTTTGCTAATGTATTAACTTAGCCATGTAATGAAGGGGTCAAATTATCCTACATTAGGGGAATTTTGAAATTATTGATTGTACATCATACAGAGGGCAAAATTTTCATACAAATATGATAATTACTGTACATCTGGCAACACTGAGCGGCACTACGAGGAGGGGTTACGCTTGCTGCTCGAGTCCGCCAAGTACATCGGTTCTGCTCTAAAGCCTGTTTTCCACTAACCCAGCACACCTCGGTACGGCTCGATTCACTTCAGTACGGCTCGGAATGCTTCTGTCTCCATTAGCACAGTGTTGCGGGGCAGCAGCAGATTCTCAGTGAGGCGGGGCCACACTCCCGTGATGTTATGCACCGGACTGAGTCCTTATTTACACGAGACAAAAAATGGAGGATCCAAGGATTATTGCCTTGCTCGCTCTGTGGTTTTATCTCACAATTAATTTTATCTCATAATTAAGCTGCAACAACACAAGTAACTTTTGTTTTGAATTAACTGCCAAATGACCTAGAAATAATGAGCTGAAACTTGTTTTTATTCGTATTAAATAATGAGACGGTGGCACACTGGCCAACACCACATCCTAGGGCATTTTGGATGTACTGAATTAAAAAAAATCATGTTTTTCACCTTCAGGTCAACGTTTGGAACAACAGTATTATTATTTTCCGTTTAGATGATGCTACACTCCTTCTAAAGTATTGTAAATCTCTGAATTTGGAATGCCGATAGAACATTCAATTTACATATACTTGTACCTTTGACTTGGTGCTAATTTTTTATGATATTTCAATAAAAAGAACAGAAAGCGTACAAAAAGATTTCTTTTTTGGTCTAGTTAAAAATTACATTAACTTTACAATGGTTGACCCTCAGCATCATTTTGATCAGACTAGGCAATGGAATATCTATGTAATTATACTGTTTTATAATTCAGTGTTATAACAGACAAACCACACTTTCCAAAACAATTCCATTTTATTATATACAAAATATTAAAATAAAAAAAACTTTGCAACACAACATGAAGGTTAATCGACATTTTATACATGCCGACCACTGAGTGCTGAGGCTCGGTAGAATTAATCCGTCTCTGCCAGCTGTGGGTCAGGAAGGCTCGGTTGAATAATCCGTGCGGGCTGTCGCGGCGGACACGTGGGATGATTCTACAAGGAAAATGCACACAATAAAATACAGCATGAAATATATACAGAAAAGACAATAGTTTTAACAAGAATACATAAGCTTATTTCAGCGTATTGTTCACATGAATAATTACAATAAAAGCTTTAGTCCGCAGTGTGCTGCAATAAAGCAGCGATCCATCCACAAATGAATAGCTTTTTTATTGCATAAATAAACTGAGCGTCTTACCGAATATATTTGCGAAAAAACGCACAATAAAAAAAAATTAAAACTCACCGTTAAAGGACTCCGATGTCGAGACCTCCCGGTATATTTTTTTCATTCTGGGCAGCTCCGTCTAACTCGCGCTGAATACGTTCGTCTGACAATGCAGTCAGCAGACACTGCAGCTCCTTACTGGTCCATGGAACACCCTTATTACGCAAAGCCATTTTTGATAGAGAATAAATGAAAATAGCACAGCAATACACTGAAAAGAAACCGCCAACAGTGGTTGCGTGCTGAGTAAAGGCGGTCGTGAAGATTCTTTTTTTTTTTTTTCAAAAACTTTATTGAGAAGGTCGTGAAGATTTGGTAGATGATGAGGAGGAGAGGGGCGGTTACAACCTGACCAATCAGCGCCGGTTACGACCTGACCAATCAGCGGCGACCAGTCTGTTAACGTCACAACACGGCACAGCTCAGCACTGCTGTACCTTGCCCTGCAGCGGGGCTGAGAATCGCGGCTGTTAAACCGTGTTGGGGCTTGTGGAAAAGCGTACAAAGCGTGCTGAGCCGTCCCGTGTCGCGCTAAAGCGTGCTAGTGGAAAAGGCCCTTAATTGACTCCGGAGTGGAGCAAAATTTCATTTCTGAGCAGTTGGTAACCCAATTCAAAATTCCCTGCATTGAACTACCCCAACCCTTCCAAGAAATTGGTCTCTCCAGTCAGCCCCTTTGCTGGATCGCCAAACAGACAGCTCCTCTTGCCCTGCTTGCTTTGGATAACCACCACAAACACCTGGCCTTTCTAGTTCTCACCGTGCCCCCCTCCCTCGTGCTTGAGTTCCCTTGGTTGAAGCTTCATAACCCAGTTATGGTTTGGAAGATGAGCGGTATAGGCTCATGGAACTCATTCTGTATGTCCGCCTGCCTCTAGTCCGCCACCAGCTCCCCATCCATTGACATTCAACCCACCGCTCATGAAGCACCCAACTTATTCTTGGTTCCCCCAACTACAATGATTTAGCCCCTGTTTTAAGCAAGGTGAAGGCTCTGTCCCTGTCCCCCCACCACCACCTGTACGACTGCACCATTGAGATTCAACATGGGGCTTGATAGCCCTCCAGTCGTCTATAGAGCCTGTCTGCCACCAAGAGGAAGGCTATGGATAAGTATGTCAAGGAGTCAGTAAATGCTGGCATCATTCCACCTACAGCAGAAGACGAGGGTCTTCTGCTGTAGGTGCGGGGTTCTTCTTCATGTGGAAAAAGGATGGATCACTGTACCCTTGCATAGATTACCACAAGCTGAACTAGAAAAGCACTCAGAGAGTTCATACCTCCGCCAAGGCTCCTTCCTTCCCTCCCTTTGCGCATCCATCTGTTTGTATCTTCCCGCCTCCATCCCACCATACATTGCAAGATTGGGCCTTGGTAGAGGTATGCGCTCACAGATCAGCTCCAAAATGTAATGGGTTAATCTGCAGGCCAAGGACCACTTCTGGTGAAAATTTCATCTAAATCCATCCAGTAGTTTTGGAGTATTGTTGCTAACAGTCTGTGAGGATATAAGAGCCTTGGTGGAGGTATGCATTCTCAGATCATCTTGGAAAATGTAATGGCTTCCCCTCTAAGCCAAGAACCAACTCTGGTGAAAATTTCATCTAAATCCATCCAGCAGTTTTTGTGTAATCCTGCTGCACAAATGCAAACAAAGCCCTTGGTGGAAGTGTGCACTCTCAGATCATCACCAAAATCTAATCATCTGTTCCCCGTGCCATGATACACCTTTCCTGAAAATGTCATCAAAATCCATCCACAAGTTTTTGAGTTATGTTGCTAACAAACAAACAAACAGACAAACGCTGGCAAAAACATAACCTCCTTGGCGGAGGTAATAATATCACCATCAAGGCTAAGTACGCCCTTCCCCTATGAACTCAGCCTTTGATTGGCTCCAGGGCTCCACGATTTACTGTATATCAAATTAGATCTCTGCAACGCCTATCACCTCATCTGAATTCGTGAGGTAATGAATGGAAGACGGGATTCTGTATTGCTAGTGGACACTTTGAATACTGCGTTATGTCATTCAGCCTCACCCCCCACAGATTTTAAATGCATGATTAATGATGTGTTATGGGGCTTTCTGAACCCCTTCATGTCCGTCTACCTGGACGACAACTTAATATTCTCCCGATCCCTAGCCGAGCACAAGGTTCAGGTGCGAGTGGTTCTCCAACGCCTCCTAGACAACCAGCTTTATGTAAAGGCAGAAAAATTTGAATTCCACGCCACCATGACCACCTTCCCGGGGGATTCATTATTTCCAAGGGTCAGATTGAGCCCGATCCTAAGAAAATTAAAGCTGTGACTGACTGGCCTATTCCCTTGACCCGAAAACAGCTCCAAAAATTCCTGGGGTTTGCCAATTTTTATCGGCAGTTAATCAGAAATTTCAGCTCCATTGCTGATCCTCTCACCATGATCACCTCTACCAAAGCCCCATTTCACTGGACATCAGAAGCTAACAAGGCATTCTCACTGCTAAAGAGTCATTTCACCACGGGGCTGCACGGTGGAGCAGTGGTTTAGCACTGTGACAGCACAGTTTTACCCTCGGCCGGGGGACCGCGGGGATCATGAGATCGTGGGTTCGATCCCAGCCCCCGACCAACAGTGAGCTGTGTGGAGTTTGCATGTTCTCCCCGTGTTGCGCGGGTTTACTCCGGGATTTCTCCGGTTTCCTCCCGCACACCAAAAACATGTAGGTTTAGGGCGCTCGCGCACACAGCGACCAGCAGCCGGTGGCTTGTCACCAAAACTGCAAACCAAGTCTATCTACGGGTACAAATAAGTAACAAAAAAAACAAAAAAAAAACAAAACAAAAAAAAAAAAATTTCACCAAGTCACCCATGCTCATCCAGCCTGACCCAGTTCATCAGTTTGTTGTGATGGTGGATGCATCTGATATTGAGGTGGGAGCAGTCTTCTCACAGTGTCTGGTCACTGATGATAAACTACACCTTTGTGCAGATTTCTCTCGGCGCTTGTCCCCAGCTGAAAGAAATTATGACATTGGTGACCAGGAGCTGCTAGTGGTGAAATTGGCCCTGGAGGTGTGGCGTCACTGGCAGGAGGGGGCTGTACAGCCCTTCTTGGTTTGGTCTGATCATAAGAACTTAGAATACATCAGCTCAGCCAAACGACACAACCCCCGCCAAGGCAGATTTCCCCGTTTGCTCAGGAGGCTTGGCTTCATCCTCATCTACAGACCTGGTTCTAAGAGCCTTAAAGGTGACGGACAGTGACATTTTTTTATTGAACAAATCAAATGATTGTATGAAAATATTACATTCAGCCCATTCCCCTGATTTAATATGTGTCACCATCCTCCATAAATGACAATAAATGGTCATAGCCCATTTTTCACTCAGTGATGCTGCAGTACCGCCGTCTCCCGATAGGTGCGGGCAGTCGTGACGTCAATTCGGTTTGGCCGAGAAAATGGCTGAACAAGAGCAAAGTGATTCCGACAGCGATTACTTTCTCGACTTTGACGACCACAATATAAATGATGACATTGACAACGAAGAATCTGAAGATGAAGTAGTTTTGGGTGGTGCTGAGAGGGGTATTCAGCCTTATTTGTTCGAGGCAGAGGGAGAGGAGAAAGACGCAACACGGACGGGAAAAGAACACGTTTACGATCGGCTGTAAGATATTTCTAGGTAAAAGATGCTTACAAATATTTTTCTTTGGCGACATGCATGGTCACACACTTAATTTTAAAAATCAAACTACCCATTGGTCACTCGCTGCCTGATGACATGTCATCTTCTCAGCCGCTGATTAGCACCTGCTGGTCTGTGCGCAGCTGGACTTTGACAACCTCAATATAAATGATTACAAATGATTACATTGACAATGAAGACGTTTTGGGTGGTGTGTGGTCTGTCAGCCTTATTTGTTCGAGGCAGAGGGAGAGGAGAGACGCAACACGGACGGGAAAAGAACACGTTTACGATCAGCTGTAAGATATTTCTAGGTAAAAGATGCTTACAAATATTTTTTGTTGGCGACATGCATGGTCACACACTTAATTTTAAAAATAAAACTACCCATTGGTCACTCGCTGCCTGATGACATGTCATCTTCTCAGCCGCTGATTAGCACCTGCTGGTCTGTGCGCAGCTGGAGCTGATGAGAGATGAGCGGCCGTCATCGTCCACACGAGTGAGTTTATAAACAATATTTATTCATTTGATTTAATTTCCCAGATGAATTATGAAGAAACCATTCAATACATTCAATAATCAATGCAAACGGAATAATCAATGCCAACCCCATATTTTTCAGGCGATACAGATTCATAGTGTTGGGGATTTTTTTGGAGAAGAAGTGAGGGTTATGTTGCCTGCCTGTGCGGCGAGCCTCATCAGAGAAACCTTCCCATCTCATCACTACAAGGGATTTTGCCTACCAAGATTAGATTTGTGAACAATGTTATTTAAATAAAGTTTTGTAAAATCATATATTGAGTTTCTTAATGTTCATGTCAATGTTATAGTTCTCATAGCTCAGCATTCATCAAAGTCGCATGTCATATACATTTCAATAATTTTTCTACCATTTTATGGTATAAATTTGGATTTACATAAGTCATGTTCATCAGGTTCCTCTGCTTGGTCAGAAACATCAACATTGAGTGACAGTTGATAAAATCTGCAAAAAAAGTAGATCATAATTTTATCCCAGAGGTCTCAAATTGGATTACATACATAGAAATATAAATTGATCAAACAGGCACAACCACCTCCCTATACAGCACTGAATACTTCATATTTGATGAGTATGAACACCCTAATATGCTAATATTTGATAAGTTGGTAAGGCAATGCAAACCATGGCTTGGAATTCATTTAAGATGTTTAGTAAACATTCGCAGTGAATATTAAAAATAAAAAAATTACCCTGTTTCCTTTAAGTGTTCTGACAGTTGATCGCAACTGTCACTGACCCCGTTCTCAGAGTCACACTTGGAAATCGAGGCATATACATATAGTTGGAATAGCAGTTTTCTTTATCAGCAATCTTTTGGCAAATTTCATTTCAAATAGACATGTCTGGCCCAGGAAACACGCACGCAGGCTCAGGATAGATTTAACAGCTTTATTCAACAAGCAGGTGTGTGTGAATGGATGTGCTGACGAGGGGCAGGTGTGCGCCCAGCTGACGCCGCTGAGGAGCGGCGAGTTGTGACACAAATTGCATCTTATTCTCGAAATCGCTGTCAACGAAATCTATACTGCACATTTTTGGTGTTTTACCGACATAAGTCCTTTTTTTTTTTGCGTTTTCTGAACGAATTTCACCCAGGCCGTTCTGATATTCACAGGGACGGGAAATTCAAAAACACTCACAGCATGCTCCTCTGGTATAATGTCGCACCCGTACACAACACAACGACAAACCATAATTAATTCGATTCCTGAAATCCTAATGTTAATAAATAATCTATTTGTAATCCAAAAGTATTCCGAGAAATATCCGTAATCGCCGATTTTAAAATGTAAAAAAAGTAAAAAAAAAGCAATGTCCGCTGACTGTGTGACACACCGAACTGACGTCACACAGTCAGCGGCCATTTTAGCTGCTGATCTTGGCTGGGTCAGACAGCTCTCCACAACAGCGTACTTCAAGAGCGCATTGTCACCTTATGCGACATACGTTGACACCAAAACATGTGGGGTTCCAATTAGCTCGTCTCAGACAACAATTTGAGATATGATTTAGCGATTTTGAGTTTTCCTCTGTCCGTCCTGCCAGAGCCCTCTCATGCCAGTCTGCAGCCAACCTGTCGGTCTCTGAGGAGGAGACCATCCTGCCTGAGAAGGTTATTGTGGGGGCTGTTTCATGGGAGACTGAGCAGCACGTCAGGGAGACACAGGCTACCAGACCTGGGAGGGGCTCCACAGGGCTCCACAAGTTGTTGAGCGCGGTGATGTAAATCTGAAAAGTCTCAAACCATCTCTGCCAGGGCACAGGCGGCTCGTCCGGGAGCTCAAGGAAGGGGCAAAGTGGTGTAATACATGCCTCCATTAATTAATCCTTGATCGCCAAATGTTATGTATGGTAAAATACCTCTGAAAGGATGAGGCCAGGTAACTCGATGAACTCAGCTTTATTGAACTTATGTAGTCACATGGACACACAGGAGACACCAGGCAGAGGGCACTGGTCGAAGAGACTGTAATGGAAGTGGCCGCCACTACACCGCACTTCACAATAAAGGCGTTAAACCCCAACACCACATTTATTATCGCTCCTGTTTTCCACACAATTTATTACAATTGCTTTACTACTGATATTATCGCTCTTGCCAGAAGACTGAAAAATGATAACTCTGTTTATTATACACCAAGATCAAACAAGTTTCATCAAGGGTAGGCTAATAACACACACAGGCTCTTTAATTTAATAGACTACTGTAAAATTAATATCTTAGAAACTACAATTTTATCTCTGGATGCAGAGAAAGCCTTTGACCATGTTAAATGGAAATTCCTTTTTATGGTGTTACATACAGTAAGTTTGGGTTTGTTAATCTTTTATAATCTGGATTAAAACACTAAAAAGCTGTCTAACTGCATCTGTCAGAACAAATGATCAAACTTCTCAAAGCTTTAATTTCCAGAGAGACACCGGGCAGGGTTGTTCACAGTCTCCCTCACTTTTTGCCATCTTTATAGAAACAATAGCAGCAGCCATATGACAAAATGTTGATATTAGAAGTATTAAAACAGGAGAAAAAGAACACAAGATAAGTCTTTATGTTGATGATGTATTCATTTTCCTTGAAAACTCACAAAGATCTCTTCTTCAGACAGTGGCACTCATTGATAAATTTTCACCACTATCAGACTACTCTATTAACAGGAGTAAATCAACAGTCTTACCTATAATTTGTAATTTTTCAAACACTAGTGCATACCCGTGCATGCCCGTAGAGACCAAGTATAAGCAAGTATTTCTGCATGCCCATAGAGAGTTACTGTTACCATGGCAACAGTAACCATGGTGAAACCTGCCTTTGATCTTTGATGTCACCACTCGTTCAGTGATGCCTGCCTTTGATCTTTGATGATGTGTCTGCCTGGCAACAGTAACCATGGTGATGCCTGCCTTTGATCTATGACATCAAACTAACCATGGTGATGCCTGCCTTTGATGTCTCCATGGCAACAGTAACCACGGTGATGCCTGCCATTGATCTATGAACGCCCATAGCTCCCCTAAGGAAGATTTCCCCCTCCTAAACTTCCACATATCCAGGAAGGCTGAAATTCGGGGATGCACACCCTTGTAACCTCAGCAAAGCACATATAAAATCTGAGGCCAGTCTGACAAACGGTTTGGGAGATATGTGGGGAACACACACACAGGTACACAGACAGAGATTTCTTGCACTATAAAATTATGATATCCATTATTCCAATACAAATAGAAGAAGAAGAAGAAGAAGAAGAAGAAGAAGAAGAAGAAGAAGAAGAAGAAGAAGAAGAACCCAACTTTATTGTCATTCATTCCATACAGCCGATCATGTACAGAAGAGGGGCAGGAAGAGGAGGCATCAGACCATCATGCCCACCTGGAGATGTGCGCCCGTGGCGTAGAAAATGAGGTCTTTGGACTAGTGACTGTACGGCTTCAGCCCCTAGAAGAGGGAGCGACTAGTACCCATGCACACCCACCCCACCTCCACCACCTGGGGTGTAGTCAGATCAGCCACACGGAGGAGACGGCACTTTCTGATCCAACGCTACCCTTCACAGTGGGAGACAAGGCCTATGCAGCTACGGAGGGCACAGGGGCTCGATTTTCATCAACACCAGCTTCTCTACCTCTGTCCACTGATTATACACCGGTGGCTGGCATCTCTGGGATAGTATCCCTGAACTGTTCACCGGCTGGACGTTGTCCACTCTCTTCTGTATCCACCGGACTGTCCTATAAACCTCATGGGAAGAGATGTGCCTCTGAGAGTGAGGGCACACATCTGTTTTGCTTCTATTGGTACCGTTGTGTGTCTACGAGTAGGGACTGTGCTACACAGCTGTGGATACAGGAAGCAGACACAGAGGAAGATCAAACCTCTTTCACAACTGTGTGATGGCTGCAGCTGAATGATGCAAACCCTGGCAAAGGTCAACTGGTGGACAAAATATTTCACGGGCTCCATGGATTGACCTTGTTCAACCTTTTGACCCTCACATGATCCACTCCACCGTACAAAGAACTATTCACATGATGATCAGTGGGAGACTTCGGTGGGGGTACAGGACTTGGCGAAAACGGACAATTATGTGGATTCACAAGGAGTCGCTTCTGCAGTTCATCTGGACAAAGACGTGTTGCCTCGGTATGCCCTCTTGGACATCGCTGCACCACACTGGAGGTGTCCGCAAGGGAGGAGGAAAGGGTACCAGGACCAATGGTGAAAACCTATCTTAGAATGACTGACTGGGTTGACACACAATGTAGGGACCTACCTTACTCACCATCTGCTGATCGCTAGCGTATCTCACACCATATATGGTTGACATGATAAAATCATGTCAAAAGGGGGGAATGAAAGGGTCATGAAAAGTTTGAGTGACAAAATAATAATTCTGTAGCTAATCTCCAATTATGCTCTACACATATTCTGTTTTTTGTTCTTATTAATAAATATGTCAAGAGACTTTGTTTGCATTCTTATGAACAAATATGTTAAAAGTGTTAAATTACAATCTGAAGTGTTAAGCAACCATAATCTGATAAAAGGGATTCAGGCGTAGCCATAGAGCCATCTTCTCTTTCTCTATCCTATTAAGTGAGGTCTATTACATTAGTTACAGACCCAAATCAACACTCACACACACACATTTCATAATACATCTTAGGGGATCGCTAACATGAATAGCGGATGGTATGTTCACGTCAGAGTTAAACTGGCCAATCAGACAGTTGTGTGCAAGTCCATCCCATTGTACGGGGCTGGCCCAACCCAAGAAGATAAATGCAAGTTGCACCCGGAAGTCAGGGCTCAGTCTGACTGCGTTTCTTCGGGAGCTATGTCCCACTGAGCCCATCTCTGAACTGAAGAATTCTCTGGCTCATTCTTGGAGCTTTCAACAAAAGAATTGGGGTTCTAACAACTGCATACCAGTCTACAGCACCAACCACATCAAGTTTGCCAGTGACACAATGGTGGTGGGCCTCATCACAAACAATGAAGAGGCCAACTACAGAAATGAGGTGAGCCAGCTGCTCTAGTAGTGTAAAGACAGTATTCTCTTCCTGAACGTGGGAAAAACAGAAGAAATTGTGGTCAATTTCAGGAGAGGACAAAAACAGCATCCCTCTTTGATCATCAATGGAGCACCTGTGGAGAGGGTGAGCAGCACCAAGTTCCTGGGGATGCACATCTCTGGGGACCTCTCCTGGTCTAAGAAGACTCAAACTCACCTCTACTTACTCTGCAAGATGAGGAGAGCATGAGTCCCACCCCCCATCATGTGCTCATCCTACCGGGGCACCCTTGAGAGGATTCTCACCAGCTGCATCACTGTGTGGAACGGAAGCTGCACCAACCCTTATAACACAAAGGTTCAATTCAATTCAATTTTATGTATATAGCACCATTTAACAACAACAGTCATCTCATAGCACTTTCAACTGTAGGGGAAACCCCCACAACTGGAGAAAGACCCCAGCAATAAGGTGATCCCCTGTGAGCAGCACTTGGTGATGGTGTAGAGGGAAAATTCCCTTTTAGCAGAAAGAAACCTCCAGCAGAACAAGGCTCAAGGAGGGGCAGTCATCTGCTGTGACTGGCTGGGGGGTGAGGGGATAGAGAAGAGGAAGAACAGACATGTAGAGAGCAAACACCACGACAGGGATTCAATCTAGGGGAGAGAACAAACAAATGCTAATGACCAGCAAAACTATTTCATTGAAAGTGAAGAAAGGAGTGAAGCCCAATGCATTGTTGGAGGTCCTCCGGCTGTCTAAACCTATTAGCAGCATAGCTAAGGGAGGGTTCAGGGGAACCTGATCCCACCCTAATTATAGGCTATATCAAAAAGGAAGATTTCAACCCCATTCTTAAAAACAGTGATTGAGTCTGACTCCTGAATCCAGATTGGCAGCTGGTTCCAAAGGTGAGGAGCTTGATAACTGAAGGCTCTGCCTCCCATTGTACTTTTAGATATCCTAGGTATTACAAGTAATAGTGCATTTTGGGAGCGTAGTGCTCTGTTAGGATGATAAGGTAGTATCAGATCTTTTAAATAAAAAGGGGCCTGAAAATTTAGAGCTTTGAAAGTGAGAAGAAGGATTTTAAACTTAATTCAAAATTCTTTGGGAAGCCAAAGAAGGGAGGCCAGAAATGGAGAAATGTGATCTCTCTTTCTAGTACCTGTTAAAACTCTTGCTGCAGTATTTTGGATCAGCTGAAGTCTTTTTTAAATATGTTTTAGGATATTCTGATATTAAAGAGTTACAATAATCTAATCTAGAGCTAACAAAAGCTTGAATTAGTTTCTCAGCATCACTGTGAGATAAGATGCTCCTAATGTCAGCAATATTACACAAATGATAGAAGGCAGTCTTAGAAACAAGTTTAATATGTGAATTAAAAAACAGATCAAAAATAACTCCAAGGTTCCTCACAGAACTATTAAGAGAAAGAGTAACTGCAACCAAACTAAGAGTTTGATTTGGAAAGGTATTTCTAAGGTTTGTTGGACCAACAAGAATGACTTCAGTCTTATCTGAATTTAATAGCAGGAAATTACAAGTCATCCAAGCTTTGATTTCATTAAGACCGGCCTCTAATTTGGCTAATTGGTTACTGTCATCTGGCTTCATTGACAGGTTTAATTGTGTGTCATCTGCATAACAATGAAAATGTATGCAGTGCTTTCTAATAATATTGCCTAGCTGACGCATATATAAACTAAAAAGAATAGGGCCTAGCACAGATTGCTGTAGAACTCCGTAACTGAGCTTTGAGTTGGAAGAAAACTCATAATTTTCATAAACATCATAATTTTCACCAAAGCATTTTATAATTTACTGAAAGTTTTTTTTTTGTTTAATTTAGTTTAAATGGAGGTACAAGGTCAAAAAGCCTTGATGCATAAAGCACATTTAAATGGTACTTTTATGCATTTAAAACCTTAAAATGGTTCAGTGGTGACCCTAACACAAGAGGAAGGTTTTAAAGCAGAAAACTTAATATTAGAATATACTGTAATTACATCCACATATTTGTAAATGTTCAATATCAGTGTTACCAGCAAGGTTTTTTTTTTTTTTCACTACAGCACTATAAATTGTAGCTAGCTTGCTAGTTTTAAACAATACTCTGCATTTGATGCCTGAAGATTCTCTCACGCTCTTTTCCGCCTCCCACCATGGCTTTTCATTTGCCTGCCACTGTGTCTGTCGTATCCAGATGAGCGCCCTCTCCTTCTCTGCAGAGGGGTTTCCCTGCCCAGGCATTCCTTCACTCTCTTATCTCTCCTCTGCTGCTGCTGATACAGCGTGACCAGAATTATGCTTTTAACCCAGACCAAGATGGCTGCCTGGAGCTGCAAACTCGCACTCTTTCTCTCTCCTTTTTTTTTTTTTTTCTCCTCCTGCTTCTCACACTCCCTGTGCTGTGTCTGGAAATTCCTGAAAGGGAAAGAGGGAGATTTTAAAAAATGCATGACCCTGGAGAAAGAATGGCACTCCAGTCAGCATTTCCTGACAGCAGTCATCCAACCCTGAGGAAAGAGATTTACAATCATCCACTCTGTGACAGCTGAACATGCTAATTAAGGCACTCCTTCCATCTGTCACTTCAGATAAGTTAAGTGCTGATCTTTTTTTTTTTTTCAGGCAAACTCTTACACAGAAAGCAAATCAATGACGCAGGGCTTTTGAGATTTATACTGAAGGAAACAGGATAGCTGAGTCAGTGCATTCTTTCTGTTTTGCATGAAACGTTTATTGCTTGTGCAATAAAATTAGACTGTATAATGGGAAGTCTTTTATCAAAATTGGCTTAAACCTACATCTGCTGACAGCTCACCAGCATTGTTCCAGCATCAAAAGTAGTCCTGCCAAGGCATCAAAAATCAATAATTTACTGCTATTCCAGTGCGTATAAAATGTCTTTTTTAATTATTTAGTGTTTCCTCTGACTGGAGAAACCCCAGTTCTGACAATTCTATGCAGAATTTTCAGCAGAGCTGCAAAACAGATAATTTGGAAAGGTTCTGGCAGAATAATTTTATGCATTTATGTGATGGTTGTCATGCGGTGACCCTCGCGGATCACCATAAGATGCCGAGAGTCCACCGGTGAGTTTTGCAATGATGGTAATTTATTAATAAAACAAGATAAGACACAAGGCTATGAGCCACTGAGGGCAAAAACACACACTAAGCGATACAAGGGCTCATAGGGCTAACCCCAGCCACTACGAGCTAAACTGTGACAAGACCAAAAAGAACACAAACCTGACATGAAGGTCTAACGAGGGTTAGACGATATCTGACGATGTCTGACGATACTCCTGCGATCTAACTGCCGTCAGTGTCCGCCTTATAAAGGCGAGCACTAACGAGCAGTAATGACAGACAGCTGTCCAACCTTGACAGGCGGAAGCCCCACCAAGCGCCTTCACAATAAGAGCCCGGTGAGGCCGGAATACAACCCACAGCTGTCAAGTCCAGCAGCGAGCTGTACGTAGCCCAAGCGCGGACAGAACCCAGCGCTCGGGTCGTAACAGTACCCTCCCTCCAAGGGCGGGCTCAGAACGCCAACGGACCACCCTGCCCCCCCCACACCCCCACCCCCCAGGGTGGGTAGCTGGGGGTAGGTGCGGAGGGAGAGAGACCAAACCCAGAAACAATCAAAACCCAGCAAGAACAACTAAATACAGAACAACGACAAGAATACCAACTACTCAGATTAAATCAAAAAAAAAAAAAAAATACACATGGAGGAAAATAAGGCAACAGTAGGACATAACACAAATTGCCCAGGATCCTCAAATAACAGTTACAGAAAACACAGGACAGCACGAGAAAATTAAATCTTGGCCCACATGTTACACAAGAAAATGACTTCTGTGTGAATTCTCATGTGAATTTTCAAATAACCAAATACAAAAAACAGAGCAATTACTGGCACATACCTAACTACACACAACACAAACCAGGGCAACTGCAAGACATAACAAATACCCGCAGACACCCAAATGGCCATAACGCAAAGCACACAGGATAACAAGGGGAAAAAAACAGAACAATCACTGGGACAGATCATCACCAGAAAATGACCACTACCCCCCCGACAGTTTATGCCGACCGGCGGAGACCAGGCGCCATAGGAACAGTTCAGGTGGTCTCCCCGTGTCCAACGGCTGGCAGGTGGTCATAGGAGGCGGAACATGACCAGGCGGCTCACCACAGTCCAATGCCCAGCACGTCCGCTCCTCTGGCGGCCGAACCAGATCGCCCGAAGACACACACAATACGTCGGGTGGCCAACCCGGGGCGCCGAACCGGCGAAGCAGTTCCTCAGGCGGCCGACCCGTGTCCCTCAGCCACCAGTCCCGGGGAAAAACAGTCCGCGGCGGCCTCCCTGATGAGGACAAAACTCAGGAGAGCCGGGGCGAGCGAACAGGAACCCCCACGGCCCCCGGCGATGATGCACAGGGGCGGTGACTCAGTAGAGGGGAAAGAAGGTAAGGATGAGCCCGTAATCCGTCTGACGGCAAAAGGTCTGCAGCTCCTCCCTTGTCCGCGGACCACACAAGCGCTGCACCTCCACTGGACCCAGATTGGGTCCCAGCTGCACCCACATCGGGCCCCAATTGGGCCAGAACCACACCTGTGGTGGACCCCGATTGACCCTCTGGCACACCCACATTGGACCCCGATTGGGCCAGAACCGCACCTGCGGTGGACCCCAGTTGGGCCTCTGGTGCACCCACATTGGACCCTGATTGGGCCAGAACCGCACCTGCGGTGGACCCCGATTGGGCCTCTGGTACACCCACGTCGGACCCCGATTGGGCCACAGCAGCCTCCACGACGGACCCCGACTGGGTCGGTGCAGCTCCGCTGACGATCTCCACCCCCGAACCTGGGACCTCCTGTCACCATGGGTTGAGATGCCGTCTCGGCACTGAGCCCATGTTTTCCCTCATCCCTGCCTCCCATTGAGCAGCGTCTCAGCTGGCCCCCAGCTGGTAGCATTATGGACGGCTGGGGCCAATTAGTCTTCATCAGCTGGGGCGCTGCCAATGAGGATAAATAGGAGCAGCCTCGATGACTCGGGGCTGCGACATAAGCACTGCTAGGCTGAAGCCCCTTCGTCTGGTGTCAGCCTCAACTCCCCTTGCAGCATTCCTGTGTTTGTATCCCGCTGTGAGGATGTACGTCTTGCTACCCCCACGTCCGGTACGAGCTGCTTACCTCTGCGCTGTGCAACCTGTGAGTGTACCTCTGCATGAGTATCTGTGCTCTCCTCATCCCTTATCCCTTACCCAAAATAAACCATCTCGACTCACTGGCTTGTCCCTGGCTCTGATTGCCCGGCTCCCTAGAGCCGGATATGACAGTATGTCGCAGCCAGAAGAGTTGCCGGCGGCCGTGAGTCGCTGTGGAAATGTACCTTTCTGTCCGGGTGTCAGCGCTGCTAGCATGCCGTTTCCCAGGAGTCACTTCCGGCGCCAGGGCGACGAGCTAAGGTCCATCTCGGAGGCTGTCGACGGGACATTCTTCACCCTGCACGACGCCTCCAACGCGAGACGCTGGCATCCGGGCCGTGCTGAGGAACTCCTGGACTGTCACCCTCACTCTCTGTACCATCTGGAGGACAGTGCCAGGATAGACGTTGCAGGTACACAGCGAGAGAAGCTCCACGGGGTGGATGGAAATCCCGGCAGGGAGTCGAAGTGGGCGACGTCTTTCCCCGCTTCGGAGTCCCGTTCCTGCCGCCATTCCAGTCCGGGAGTTCGCGCCAACCAGAGGACTTCCCCCGACCTGCGCCACGTCACTCGGGATTCCCTTCTAGGAGCCGCAGCTGACAGCAGTTATGTCCGGGGTCGAGTGGCTGTCGCGAGCTCTACTGTGTTTCCTGTCACCACCTTCAGGCATGTGGCGGCGGCAGTGAGATTGATGGTGAGGACTTCAGGGCTACGAAGCTTTCCCGTGCTCGACGCCTTCCTCGTCTCGATCTCCGATCTGGAGCGGCGAATCCTGGGTTTCCCCCTCGCTTCGTCCCCTGGGAGTAGTCGTCATCACATCGCCGAGTCACCTCTGCACGAACCTCGTCCGGATCCAGTTCTGGGTCATCGTCAGGACCGTTCCTCCCACGCAGCTGTCATCCCTTCGCCTCGTCAGTGTGGAGATCCTACAGCCTCGTCCCCTGAGCCTCGTTCCCCCGCTGTCATTCCTGGACATTCGGGCTGGCTCACCCCGGCTGTTTCCCCCTCCTCCTCGACGCGCTTCCTGACCGCTGTGTGTGCCTGGAATCCCGGCCTGGTGAGCTCTCTGCTGGAGACAACGCGAGCGATCCTCAGACGAATTCCCGGGGGGTCCTCCGTTATCGCCGGGCGGGGAGAGGAAGAAGCAGATTCCACTACAGCAGGCGATACTCAACCTCCAGGGGGCAGGCAAGTCATTGTTTTTTCACACCTGCTTAATGATTTGCTCTGTCACATCCCTGGAGGAGAAGTTCAGGGTTCGCAGCTCCCTGAACTCTCCCCACCTGCTGTAACCTGTTTTCCTAATCCCGCATCCTCTGTGTCTCTCTCCGCCGAGCGGTCCCCGGCTCCGGGTCAACGTGGTGGGATATGGAGAGGGCCTGTGGTTCCGCAGCTACATTGCGGACGGAGGAGGGGGACTGACTGCTGCGTGGAGTCTACGCTGACGACTGAGCGTCCCTGGGTCTCCACGGAGGAGCGGTTCGGTCCAGCGGGACGAGATTCTTCTGGCTTCACGCCGAGTGGGTCGTCGGCGGGGTTACCTGAGCTGGAGGGATCTCAAGCTGCGCTGACCATCGTGCTGGCTGCGGGGCCCGACGCGGCTAGATGGGAGCCTGACAACGACCTCCTGACGACGGATCCTGGATCTTCGCAGTCCTGGACGGCGTCAGAACCCGAGATCAGGCGAGTGCTCTCCTTTCTTTTCTCTCTTTTTATCTTTGAGCACTTCAGCCTATCTCCAGGGGAGACGAGCAGGGTGCAGCCGCCCGCTGCGTCTGAGCTCGTCTCGCCGGGTTCTGGCGCTGCCGGTGATCCTGATCCCGGTTCTGTTTTCTCTTCTGAGCCTTCTTCCAGGGTCACCGGCGAGGAGTTGCTGTTCCTCGTGGTGCTGGAGGGTCCGGGTTCAACGTTGGAGGTCGGTTCTGGTGCAGTGTCCAACGTGGGTTCGCCCGAGACCCAATCGGGGTCCAACGTGGGTTCGCCTGAGGCCCGATCGGGGTCCGACGTGGGTGCTGCCCCAGTGTTGTCCAGGTCCGGTGAGGAGGTGGCCGTTTCCCTGAGGCCCGCCGCCCTCGTCATCGGCTCTCCCCTGAGCCTCTTCCACCGGGATCCGCTCTGACCCTTCGTCCGTCTCAACGGTCCTGGTGGTTGAGTGATGCGGGTCGACGACCCGACCCGCAAAACTTTCGGTTCGGCGATCTGGTTTCCCCCCACTGGTCTGTGTTTGCCTTTGGGCGGCCTGGTTCGGCAGCCGTTGGACTGGATTCCTGGGATCTGGGTCCAGAGTTCGCCGTCCGAACATTTCTCTTCCCCTGATTCGCCAGCTGGACAATGGGCGGGGAGATCTCCGGAGCCATCTCGGCTATTTTTGGACTCTGCCTGCCATACACCTCGGGTGTCACTTTTTCTTTTATCGTTATTAAGGTCACTTGGGTGTAATGTCTGTCCTGTTGGTGGATGTGTATTTATAGTGCTGTGCGTTTTCCTTCCCTCGTACCCAGCATTTTATTTTTTGTACCATGTTTTTAGTCTCGTTTTTGCATTGTAGAGTTATGTTTTGTTCCCTTTCAGACCATACTCTGCAGTTGCCCATTCATTCCAGTCACTTTCATTTCTTTAGGTGACTGTGGGTATTTATATATTCATGTGTGTGGGTTTTTCTTTGCCTGCACTCAGTATTTCTTTTTTATGCCCTGTTGGTTCATTATAGAGTCATGTGCCTTGTTTTCCGTAACACCATGCTCTGTAATTGTCCATTTGTTCCAGTCACCCTCACTTTTCTTGGTGACTGTGTGTATGTACTTATATTGGTGCTGTGTATTGTGTTTTCCCTTTATTTGACCATACTCAGCATTTTTTGCCCTGTACCTTTTTGGTGGTTCTTTTTTTTTTTTTCTTGCTCTGGGTCACGCATGGTTGGTACTCTCTGGGTAGTATGTAACCGGCGTGCTGACCCAGTTCTTCTCCCCATCTGTACCTGGGTTAATTGTTCTGTTGTCAGTATTGTATTTGGGTTTTTCTTTCCCGCTACCCTACATTGCCCCATTGGTGTTGTCCTTCCCTTGGCTTCTTCCCCTCCGGTCCGCCTCCCTTCCTCCCACCCTAGGTGGGGGGGGGGGGGGCTGGGATGTTCCTGGTCGTTCAGGAGCCCGACCTTGAGGGAGGGGCTCTGTCACCATGGGTTGAGATGCCGTCTCGGCACTGAGCCCATGTTTTCCCTCATCCCTGCCTCCCATTGAGCAGCGTCTCAGCTGGCCCCCAGCTGGTAGCATTATGGACGGCTGGGGCCAATTAGTCTTCATCAGCTGGGGCGCTGCCAATGAGGATAAATAGGAGCAGCCTCGATGACTCGGGGCTGCGACATAAGCACTGCTAGGCTGAAGCCCCTTCGTCTGGTGTCAGCCTCAACTCCCCTTGCAGCATTCCTGTGTTTGTATCCCGCTGTGAGGATGTACGTCTTGCTACCCCCACGTCCGGTACGAGCTGCTTACCTCTGCGCTGTGCAACCTGTGAGTGTACCTCTGCATGAGTATCTGTGCTCTCCTCATCCCTTATCCCTTACCCAAAATAAACCATCTCGACTCACTGGCTTGTCCCTGGCTCTGATTGCCCGGCTCCCTAGAGCCGGATATGACACCTCCAACCCAGTGACTCTGACTGGTTCCATGCCGGCGACACTGCAACGAGGCTCACAAACAAGAAGAAAACCGGGATCAGAATCACCGGTAGCAACAGAACCCAGCGAGACGAGCTCGGGCACAGCAGGTGGCTGCTCCTCACTCGCCTCCCCAAGAGGCAGGCAAAAATGCTCCATAACAGGGGACAGAGACACAAGAGGGAGCACTTGCCTGCACTCGGGTTCTGTTTCCACCCAGGACTTCGACGATCCAGGTTCAGGGCGGCGACTCTCGTCAGCAGGCTCCAACTCAGCTGCGTTGGGTTCTGCAGCTGGCAAGATGTCGTCTGCAGCCTGAGGTTCCTCCCGCACTGCTGTCCATGCCGATGACCCGTCTGGCGTGGGGGCAGAGGACACTCGACCCACTGGCTCGGACTGCTCCGGCGAGGAGACCCGGGGACACTTCATCGTCGGCTCAGGCTCCGGGCCGCAGTCTGCTCTTCTCCTCCGTCCACGATGTGGCTGCAGGGCCGGATCCAGGCTTTCCAGCACAGCAGGCCCCCTCCTCGTCCGACGACGTTGGCCTAATGTCGCGGACTGCTCAACAGGGGTGGACACAGAGGCAGCAGGTTTTGGAATAATAGTTACAGCAGGTGGCGGAAGCTCGGGGGGCTGCGAACCCCGAACTCCGGCCCCAGGAGTCAGACAAGGCAGGTCATAAACATGATGGAAAGGAACAATTTGCACTTGCCTGTCTCCTGGAGAGAAGGTGGTGCCTGCTGCAGCAGGTGGAGTTCTCCTTTCATCCCTCTGGGAGAAAACGGCAGGCTCCACGGGGCCACGAGGAGGAGCCGCTCGAGGTGGTTTGCTGACCGGCCTCGCAGAAGCACGACTCACAGCATTCCCAGCCGCGGGGGATGACATCACCGAGGAGGACATGGCAGTCGGGGCGACACGGGTACGAGGAGCTGACAGCGCAGCTGGAACAGATGACCCATGGGCGGCGACTGCAGGGATTCCCTTCTGTCTTGAAGTATATGATGCGGCCAACAGGGAGGCTGGGTCACTCCGACAACCTGGAGCTGGATCCGGACGGAATTCTCGTTGGGGCTTGGTAGGAGCACGGCTATGGGGCTTACTGGCCGATGGAGTGGCGAAGGGCCCGTGAACACATGACGCTGGGCGGGCGGCAGGCACTGGAGTCCGATCCACAGGTCCCCTGCCGGGCTTTCCCTCCAGCCGACGAATCTCCACTCTCACCAGGGACGCTGTCCTCGCGGGAGGTGGAGGGGTTCCTAGGAGCGCCTTCTCCCTCGATGTGCGTTGTGCACAAATCCATGATAATCTCTTTTCTCCTACCGGAATATAGGTGAGATGGTAACGGTGTACAGCCCGCTGTGCGAGGCATAGGTAATAATTGGCCGCGTCAGTGGGCATGAGACGGGCGGCTTCCGCCAGATAGCCGTCAATCTCCTCCAGCCACTCCGGGCAATAATCACCCTCACTGTCGGGCATCTCCCTACCAAGTCCAACTACAGGAGAAAACTCCACACAATGGCAAAACTCACGGTGAAAAAGGCGTCTCGGAGTGGCGTCTCCGTTTAGACGTCTGGCAGGAGTATACTGTCATGCGGTGACCCTCGTGGATCACCATAAGACGCCGAGAGTCCACCGGTGAGTTTTGCAATGATGGTAATTTATTAATAAAACAAGACAAGACACAAGGCTATGAGCCGCTGAGGGCAAAAACACACACTAAGCAATACAAGGGCTCGTAGGGCTAACCCCAGCCACTACGAGCTAAACTGTGACAAGACCAAAAAGAACACGAACCTGACATGAAGGTCTAACGAGGTTTAGACGATATCTGACGATGTCTGACGATACTCCTGCGATCTAACTGCCGTCAGTGTCCACCTTCTAAAGGCGAACACTAACGAGCAGTAATGACAGACAGCTGACCAACCTTGACAGGCGGAAGCCCCACTGAGCGCCTTCACAATAAGAGCCCGGTGAGGCCAGAATACAACCCACAGCTGTCAAGGCTGGCAGCGAGCTGTGCGTAGCCCGAGCGCGGACAGAAACCAGCGCTCGGGTCGTAACAATGGTGGTACACACTGGACAGATTACCAATAATAACAATTTAACAACAGCTACTAATTCTTGGGCTATTCTTGGGAGTTAGTCTTCTTTAAAGACAGCTTCTCATAGCTGGTATCTATGATATTCAACTGTTAAAATATACACTGTAAAAAAAAGGATTTTTGAGGGTCGTAAATATAATGCATGCAAATTGTTTAAAATTTACCTTATCATATTAGTTAGTAAAAACAATCTATCATAATGGGTAAATTTTACCAACACTACTCATTTGTTAACAGTAACAACTGCAATATTTGCAAATATTGCAGTTTTCTTGGCGGTGCGTGCCAACGCAGCGGCTCAGCACTCTCTTTTTACAAGCAACTTTTCTAGTGTTAGCGCTAATGGGACTAAGAGGATTTATACCCAAAATGAACTCATGAGCTTGAAGAAGTTTTGGACCGGGTGGGCTCCAGAAAATTTGACCTTATTTCTGAAGGCAATACAGCGCCCAGCCATACGAGAGCATACAGGCACCGGGTTCAAGCCTAGGCTGAAAAGGAGATGTAAACACCGGAGTGAGAGAAAGAAAAGTGGAGCAAGCGAGCCGGGATCCAAGCAAGGCTGAGAGTGTCTCCGTATAAAGCGGCTGTACCTAGCATTTTCCTCTCCAATGCCCGCTCTCTCATCAATAAGATGGACAACATTAAATTACGGCTTATGAACAACTGCATGAACAGCTGCGTTATGGTGATAACAGAGACCTGGCTGCATGAAAACATCCCCGACCTAGCTGTGGAACTAGCATGCCCTAACATCTACCTGGCAGACCGCACAACAGACTCTGGTAAGACGAGAGGAGGGGGACTGTGTGTATATATAAATAACAACTGGTGCACAGATGCAACGGTTATTGAAGGGCATTGCTGTCCGGACTTGGAGTCTCTGATGCTTAAGTGTAGACCTTTTTATCTGCCAAGGGAGCTTTCTGTAAGGTTCATCGTAGGAGTGTATGGTCATCCTCGGGCTAATGCTAAAACAGCCATGAGCAAACTGCATGACGCCATTTGCAAACAACTTAACAGGTTACCAGAGAGTGTTTTTGTTGTGGTAGGAGATTTTAATAACTAACCTCAAGTCTGTTTTACCCAGATTTCACAAAAATATGGACATTAAGACAAAGAAAAATAAGACTTTGGACCAGGTGTACACGAACTTCAAGACCAAGCCCCAACACAAGGTTTCAATTCAATTCAATTCAATTCAACTTTATTTATATAGCGCCATTTCACAACAACAGTCATCTCATAGCACTATCAACTGTAGGGGGGAACCCCCACAGTTGCAGAAAGACCCCAGCAATCAGGTGATCCCCTGTGAGCAAGCACTTGGCGACGGTGGAGAGGAAAAACTCCCTTTTAACAGGAAGAAACCTCCAGCAGAACCAGGCTCAGGGAGGGGCAGTCATCTGCTGCGACTGGCTGGGGGGTGAGGGGACAGAGAAGATGAAAAGAACAGACATGTAGAGAGCAAACAACACGATGGGGACTCAATCTATGGGAGAGAACAAACAAATGTTAATGACCAGCAAAAAAAAATATTTCATAGAGAGTGAGGAAAGGAGTGAGGCCCAGTGCATTACTGGAGGTCCCCCGGCTGACTAAACCTATTAGCAGCATAACTAAGGGAGGGTTCAGAAACACATGATACCTCCCTAATTGTAGGCTATATCAAAAAGGTAGGTTTTAACCCTAATCTTAAAAACAGAGATTGAGTCTGACTCCCGAATCCAGATTGGCAGCTGATTCCACAGGAGAGGAGCTTGATAACTGAAGGCTCTGCCTCCCATTGTACTTTTGGAGATTCTAGGTATTACAAGTAGTCCTGCATTTTGGGAGCGTAGTGCTCTGTTAGGATAATACGGTAGTATCAGATCTTTTAAATAAAAAGGAGCCTGATTGTTTAGAGCTTTGTAAGTAAGAAGAAGGATTTTAAACTTAATTCTAAACTCTATGGGAAGCCAATGAAGGGAGGCCAGAACCGGAGAGATATGATCTCTCTTTCTAGTACCTGTTAAAACTCTTGCTGCAGCATTTTGGATCAGCTGAAGACTTTTTAAAGATGTTTTAGGACAACCTGATAATAAAGAATTACAATAATCTAATCTCGAGCTAACAAAAGCGTGGATCAGTTTCTCAGCATCACTCTGAGACAAGATGCTCCTAATCTTGGCAATATTATGCAAATGATAGAAGGCAGTCTTAGAAACAAATTTAATACGTGCATTGAAGGACAAATCCTGATCAAAAATAACTCCAAGGTTCCTCACAGAGCTATTAAGAGAAAGAGTAACTGCATCCAAACTGAAAGTTTGATTTGGAAAGGAATTTCTAAGGTTTTTTGGACCAACAAGAATGACTTCAGTCTTATCTGAATTTAATAGCAGGAAATTACAAGTCATCCAAGCTTTGATTTCCTTAAGACAGGCTTCTAACTTGGCTAATTGATTACTATCATCTGGCTTCATTGACAGGTATAATTGTGTGTCATCTGCATAACAATGAAAATGTATACAGTGCTTTCTAATAATGTTGCCTAACGGAAGCATATATAAACTAAAAAGAGTAGGGCCTAGCACAGATCCCTGTGGAACTCCATGACTAAGCTTTGAGTTGAAAGAAAACTCATTATTTACATGAACAAACTGGAACCTATCAGATAAATAAGATTTAAACCACTGCAACGAAGTTCCATTAAGTCCAACATAGTGTTCTAATCTTTCAAGTAGAATATTATGATCGATAGTATCAAAAGCTGCACTAAGGTCTAAAAGGACAAGTACAGAAACTAGTCCATTATCAGATGCAATGAGGAGGTCGTTAGTGACCTTCGCTAAGGCTGTTTCAGTACTATGATGGATTCTAAACCCAGATTGAAACTCTTCAAGTAAACCATTTCCCTGCAGGTGGTCGAATAATTGCGTAGCAACAACTCTTTCTAAGATTTTTGAAATGAAAGGGAGATTAGAGATTGGTCTATAGTTAGCTAAAGCTCCTGGATCTAGCGTTGGCTTTTTGAGTAAGGGTTTAATTACAGCTGTTTTAAAAGCCTGCGGTACATGGCCTAAAGTTAATGAAGAATTGATTATATGAAGAATAAAGCTACCAATAAGTGGGAAGACTTCTTTAAATAACCTAGTAGGAATAGGGTCTAAAAGACAAGTTGAAGGTTTGGATGAGGAAACTATTTTGTCTAACTCACAAAGGTCGATTGGAGTAAACTCATCAAGACAGACATCAAAAGAAGGAGTTGTAGTAGTTACAGTATTTAAGTTAACTGTGGGAAGAATCTGATTGATTTTATCTCTGATGGATGAAATTTTATTATTGAAAAAGTTCATAAAGTCCTGACTAGTAAGCTCTAAGGGAATGCTAGGATTGACAGAGTCCTGACTCTTTGTCAACCTGGCTACAGTACTGAAAAGAAACCTGGGATTATTCTTGTTCTCTTCTATTAATGCAGAGTAATAACTTGTTCTAGCTTTTCTAAGAGATTTTTTATAAATTAAAAGATGATTTCTCCAAGCTAAATAGATTTCATCTAAATTAGTAGAGCGCCATTTTCTTTCTAATTGACGAGTCTTCTGTTTTAAGCTACGAGTTTCTGTGTTGAACCAAGGAGTTAGAAATCTCTGATTAGACTTTTTCTTTTTTAAGGGGGCCACCAAGTCTAGAGCCTGATGCAGAGAAGCTGAAACACTATCCACCATGTTATCAATTACAGAAGGAGCAAGCTGTCTATAGCTTATTTCCGTTGTGTTGACACATGGCATAGAGGAAACAATCTGCATAAATTTGGAAACAGCATCATCTGAGAGGCATCTACTGTAATAATATTTTTCTTTAGGAGCCAAATAGTCAGAAATGGTAAAATCAAAGGTTAACAGACAATGGTCTGACAGTACAGGGTTATGAGGAGACACTACAAGATTTTCTATTTCTATACCATATGTCAGAACAAGGTCCAATGTATGGTGGAGGTAATGAGTAGAATTTTCTACTTTCTGAGAAAACCCAATCGAGTCTAATATTGAATTAAATGCCACATTAAGGCAGTCACTATCTACAGCCACATGTATATTAAAGTCCCCTACTATAATTATTCTATCAGATTTCAGCACTAAATCAGCTAAGAAATCAGCAAATTCGGATAAAAATTCTGAGTAGGTTGATGGAGGACGATAAACTATGGCAAATAAAATTGGGTTTAACCTAAAATTGCTAAAGTGCCCAATACTGAGGACCAGGCCCTCAAAGGAATTATAACATGTTTTTTGCTTTACATTAACTAGTAATTTGGAATGGTAAATTGTTGCTACTCCTCCTCCACGACCAGAACTTCTGGGATTTTGACAGTTTAAATAACCAGAGGGAGTTGATTCATTTAAACCAACATAATCCTCTTGCCCTAACCAAGTCTCTGTAAGGGAAATTAAATCAATCTGATGATCAATTAACAGATCATGGACTAACAGAGACTTGGGAGTTAGAGACCTAATATTTAGTAAACCACATTTAATTTTTAAATTATGAGGAGGAACAGAGGCCAAATCATTCAATTTAGAGGCTTTATGTTTAATTTGAGTTTTACCAATGTTTTGCTTTATCACTTTGGGATGCTTATGCATGATATTTTCATTTACTTTGGAGGGAGCAGACAACGATTCTCTGATGGGGAAGACAGGGGCTAAGTTGAGGGGTGGCGGATGAAGAGGAGCTGCAGAGAGGCGTGTAAGACTGCGACTCTGCTTCCTGGTCCCAACTCTGAGTAGTCATGGTTTTGGAAATTTGGATAAAAAAGATGCCAGATTGTTAGATAAATGAGAAGCACCATCCAAAGTGGGATGAATGCTGTCTCGTCTCATAAGACCAGGTTTTCCCCAAAAAGAGCTCCAATTGTCAATGTAGCCCACGTCATTTTTAGGACACCACACAGACAGCCAGCGGTTCAAGGATGACGAGCGACTAAACATGTCATCACTGGTCAGATTGGGGAGGGGCCCAGAGAATACTACAGTGGGTGACATCGTTTTTGCAAAGTCACACACCGATTCTACATCAAGTTTGGTGACTTCCAACTGCCGGAGACGGATGTCATTAATGCCGGCGTGAATAACAATTGTGGAGTATTTACAGTTACTTTTAGCCAGCATTTTCAGATTTGACTTGATGTCGCCTGCTCTGGCCCCAGGAATGCATTCGACTATGACCGCTGGAGTCTCTAGGTTTCCTGGTGACATCCACGCTCAAAGCACTGGCACCAGCTGGACTTGACCCTGACCAGGCGCACCTCACTGAAGAACGTGTTAATCACCCGTTCGTTCCAGAGTGCAGATTGCGACACAGACCATTCATTGGTGTGTTGCAAGGTCAAGCTGCAGCTGAAGAATTCCATCGTGCTAGACAGCCTGGAAAGGCACGTATTGACACCAGCAAGATGATCCAACCAGAACTTGTTGAGCAATTTGCCTCCACCTTTGAGAAGGAATTTGGTGTACCACAAGAAGGAGAATCTGCAAAGCAGAAGAGGGAAGAGCTGCCAAACACCATTCACCACACAGCCTTGGCTACTTTTTTTTTTTTTTTTTTTGTTACTTATTTGTACCCGTAGGTAGATTTGGTTTGCAGTCTGGTGACAAGCCACTGGCTGCCAGTCACTGCGTGCGCGAGCGCCCTAAACCTACATGTTTTTGGTATGCAGGAGGAAACCGGAGAAATCCCGGAGTAAACCCGCGCAACATGGGGAGAACATGCAAACTCCACACAGCTCACTGTTGGTCAGGGGCTGGGATCAAACCCACGATCCCCCGGCCGAGGGTAAACTGTGCTGCCACAGTGCTAAACCACTGCAGCACCGTGCAGCCTTCCCTTTGGGAGGAAGACCTCAAAGTCACAGGACTGGTTTGATGCCAAGTTGACCGAGATGACCCCCGTCATTGAAGCCAAGCACTCAGCACTTGCTGAGTACAAGAAGTACCCAAACGAGAAGAATCTCCAGATTCTCAGGGCTGCGAGAAGCAAAGTTCAGCAGACTGCTCGGCGCTGTGCCAACAAGTACTGGACTCAGCTCAGCCAAGATATTCAAACCGCTGCCATAGCAAGGAACATCCGTGGTATGTACGATGGCATCAAGAAAGCACTTGGTCCGGCTCAGAGCAAGACGGCCCCCCTCAAATCCTCCACTGGGGTGATGATCACAGAAAAGAACAAGCAGATGGAGAGATGGGTGGAACACTACTCCGACCTCTACTCCAGACAGAACACCGTGACACCGTCAGCCCTTGATGCCATCGACTGTCTGCCATCCATGGACGAACTTGACTCCGAGCCAACCATCGACGAACTCAGCGAGGCCATTAATAGCTTGGCCGCTGGCAAGGCATCCGGCAACGACGGCATACCCCCCGACCTGATCAAGCACTGCAAGACCGCCCTACTGCTGCCATTGCATGACATCCTCTGCCAGTGCTGGAAGGAAGGTGCCATACCACAGGACATGAGGGACGCCAAGATCATCACCCTCTACAAGAACAAAGGGGAGAGAAGTGACTGCAACAACTACAGGGGCATCTCCCTCCTCAGCGTTGTTGGCAAGTCTACGCACGAGTTGTTCTCGTTCGTCTACAGAAGCTTGCCGAACGTGTCTACCCCGAGTCTCAGTGTGGCTTCCGCGCTGAGCGATCAACGGTAGACATGATATTCTCCATCCGCCAACTCCAGGAGAAATGCAGAGAACAGAACATGCCCCTGTACATCACCTTCATCGACCTCACCAAAGCGTTCGATCTTGTCAGCAGAGAGAGCCTTTTCAAGATCCTGCCAAAGATAGGATGCCCACCAAAGTTGCAAAGCCTCATCAAATCGTTTCACACCAACATGCAGGGGATAGTGCAGCACGACGGCAACGTCTCAGAGCCATTCAACATACGCAGCGGAGTGAAACAGGGCTGTGTACTTGCACCAACCCTCTTTGGGATTTTCTTTGCTATGCTCCTGAGGCATGCCTTCAGCACAGCAACAGAGGGAATCTACCTGCACACAAGATCTGACGGCAGGCTTTTCAACCTCGCCTGCCTGAAAGCCAGAACCAAAGTACGCGAGGCTCTAATCAGAGACATGCTGTTCGCAGATGACGCTGCAGTCACAACCCATACACAACAGGAGCTTCAGACCCTGATGGACCGCTTCTCCAAGGCATGCAAGGACTTCAGGCTTACCATCAGCCTGAAGAAGACTAACGTCTTGGCGCAAGGCACGGAAACACCACCAACCATCACCATCGACGACTACGAGCTGGAGGTAGTGAATCAGTTCACGTACCCGGGGTCCACGATCAGCAACAACCTCTCCCTTGATACAGAGATCGACAAGAGGATTGGAAAATCAGCCTTCACATTCGCTCGCCTTACCACACGAGTGTGGGAGAATCCCAAACTCTCTGTCAAGACGAAGATAGCAGTGTACAACGCCTGCGTCATCAGCACACTGCTCTATGGGAGTGAGATGTGGACAACATACGCCCGGCAGGAAAAGAGACTGAACTCCTTCCACTTGCGCTGCATTCGCCACATCCTGGACATATCCTGGCAGGACAAAGTGCCCAACACAGAAGTTATGTCTCGTGCCGGCCTTCCCTCTATGTTCACTCTACTCAGGCAGCGCAGGCTCCGCTGGCTAGGCCACGTTCACCGTATGGAGGATGGCAGAATCCCCAAAGACGCCCTCTACGGAGAACTGGCGACTGGCAGGAGAGACGTTGGCCGCCCACAGCTGCGCTTTAGAGCCGTCTGCAAGAGAGACATGAAGGCCCTGGAGATCAACACAGAGCGCTGGGAGGACCTTGCAACGGACCGCTCCAAATGGAGAGGCACCCTGACCAGACAGCTCAAGGCGGGTGAAGAGAGACTGACTGCTGCAGCAGATGAAAAAAGGACCCGCAGGAAGAACCGCCACAGACCCAGCAGCACGGAGACCACCCACAAGTGCGACCTGTGTGACAGGGACTGCCATTCGCGCATCGGCCTGTTCAGCCACAGGCGGTCCTGTTCCAGCAGAGTAGACATTTAGGTTTCTCTTCCATGGTCATCATAGACTGACGGAGGCCGACGACCATCTTCAGATGCTGTTTTATTGACTTCAGCTCTGCCTTCAATTCCATCAGCTCCAACAGACTGGTCAGCAAACTGCAATCACTACATCTTGGAACATCCCTTTGTCAATGGATTAAAGATCTTCTCACAAACTGACCCCAGCATGTTAAGCTGGGTAGTCTTACCTCCTCCACTGTCACTCTCAGTACTGGTGTACCCCAGGGAAGTGTTCTCAGTCCAATCTTGTACTCCCTGTATACTCATGACTGTGCCCCCACCCACAGCTCTAATGCAATAATTAAGTTTGCAGATGATACGACCATAGTGCGTTTGGTGGCAAACAATGATGAATCAGCCTATAGGGAGGAGATTAAGATATTGTTGGCATGGTGCAGAAACAATAACCTTTGCTTAAACACAAAGATGACTAAAGAAATAATTATGGACTTCAGGAAATCAAAAGCACAGCATGCAGGATTGAGCATCAAAGGGGAGGAGGTGGAGCAGGTTACTGACTTCAAATTCTTGGGTGAGTATATATCCAGAGACCTAAGTTGGATTGTGAACACAACTCACAACATCAAGAAAGCCCAGTAGCGACTCTTTTTTCTCAGAACCCTGAAGGGCAACAAACTTCCTCCAGCTCTGCTTAAGAACTTCCATCACTGCACAGTAGAGTGTCCTGACGTATGGCTGCAGCTGTACTCCAGCTGTACAAAGGCAGAAAATAAGGAGCTGCAATGGGTCATAAAGACAGCCCAGTGGATTGTGGACTCCCCGCTCCTCAGCATGGAGGACATTTAATCCACACGCCGCCTCAGAAGAGCTAAAAACATCAAGAATGACCAAACACACCCAGGACAATACCTGTTTTCCACCTTTTCGTCAGGTAGGCTCACACTCATCAAAAACCAGACCAGCAGAATGAAAGAGAGCTTTTTTCCTAGAGCAGTAGACAGACTTTTGCACTCATAATCCTTTTAGCAGGTATGCACACAGTCACAAATTCAATACAATTCAATTCAATTCAATTCAGCTTTATTTATATAGCACCATTTCACAACAACAGTCATCTCATAGCACTTTCAACTGTAAGGGAAACCCCCACAGTTGCAGAAAAATCCCAGCAATCAGGCGATCCCCTGTGAACAAGCGCTTGGCGACGGTGGAGAGGAAAAACTCCCTTTTAACAGGAAGAAACTTCCAGCAGAACCAGGCTCAGGGAGGGGCAGTCATCTGCTGCGACTGGCTGGGGGGTGAGGGGATAGAGAAGAAGAAAAGAACAGACATGTAGAGAGCAAACAGCACGATGGGGACTCAATCTATGGGAGAGAACAAACATGTTAATGACCACCAAAAAAAAAAAAAAATATTTCACTGAGAGTGAAGAAAGGAGTGAAGCCCAGTGCATTATTGGAGGTCCCCTGGCTGTCTAGACCTATTAGCAGCATAACTATATACGTATATGTAGAGTGCACTAGTATTTTATTTATTTATTATTATTTATTACTAAGATTATTGTATTGTAAGCTGCTGAGACTGCTGAACAGAGTTTTCTGGTATGTTGTGTACAATGACAATAAAGATTCTATTTTATTTGAGCAAAAACAAAGTCCAAGACACAAAACTTAACCACAAATAGGTTGGGATGTCTCGAGCCGAGCCGGTTTGGCTTTCCCCGACTTGGCCTCGATCTCTCGGTGGATTTTGGTTTCATTGTTTATGTGCATTTTGTGTATTTCTGTACTTATTCTATTACCATAGCCACTGCCTGACCGGCAGCTGTTAGTCAGCCTAGGTGACCTACTTTTTCCTTGCTGACAGTCTGTCGGTCCAACCACGCACCCTCACTCTCCTTTATTCCACCAGCTGTTCCCAGCCCCGGTAATGATCTTTCCCGCGCCTCGCTCAGGTGTGCCCAATTTGTGTGGCCAGTGGTGTTTGTATTTAAGCGGCTCTTCGCTAGACAAACGCCGCTGGGTCATTGTACGAGTCACTCTCGTTCTCCATGGTGTGACCGTCAAGTTGGGAAGGACATTTGGATTTTGTTTGTGGAGACAATTGGACTTTCTGGACTGTTCCTTCTCATGAGTAAACTGTTGCATTTCTCTGTGCGGTTGCTGCTACGCTGGACCAGAAGCGTTTCCTCTTTCAGTGATTCTGCTACGCTTCTGGTGGCATTTATTCTCGCAGCATAACCACTATGCTTAGGCTGTTGCCCAGTTTGTGTTCCCCCCGAGTAAGTTGAACTCCCCGTAGTCTTCCCCGCTTTCCCGAGCTCATTCATAGTGTATTGCAAGCTACTTGTTCATCTGTATTTGTGAACTGTGTTTGTCAATAAATGTGTGTATGGTGAACTCCTGCGCATAAATCCGTCCATCCGTGCACCATGGTAAAGTGCACAGAGAGTTTATGACATGAGAGGTCTACCAAAGTCCATGGACCACCGGACCAAAAAGCTCGGCGAGTCAGAGGTCTTCCTAAATCCATGGATCCTCGAACCAGACTACAGGGCTAATCAGGAGGTCTACCCCTGTCCACTGAACAGGGTGGAACAACAGGTGGAGGTCTCCTGACCTCTTCGACATTGGCAGGTGGAGGTCCCATGACCTCTGGGATGACGGCTGGAGTGTTGTCCTCCTGTGACTCCTTCCCTGACTCAGCCACCTCGAATGGGGAAGAAAGGCAGGGGTTGAGTGAGGCGTGACCACAATCACCTGGAGCTAGGCAAGACTTAACTAATATTGATGTTAAAAAGGTAAAGAAAAGTACTTGCTTGAGCTCCTGGTCCACATCTGCTGGGGTGACCACCATAGCATGCATCTAGGAGCTGCAACTAGTCAAGGAATTTAAGTACCTCAGTGTGATTTTAGACTCCTCATTAACCTTCAAAAAACACATCAAAAAAATTTCAAACATAATCAAATTCAAACTAAGAAATTTCAAACAAATTAACCATCACTGACAGTTAATGGGGCCAAAATGTTTCAGCATGCAATGATCTTCTCACACATCAATTACTGTTTTACCAACTGGTCACTCACTGGTGTAACCATAATCAAACCCATTTAATATTTACACTAAAAAGCCATAAAATCCTTGACAAGAAAGAGCCCACATATCATTGCTGTCACATTTACAAGAAATCCAATCTTCTGTCTTTTGAAAATAATAAAACTCTCAAATTTGCCTGTTCAATGTATAAAATATTGAATGGCTATGCACCCCCCCCCCCCCATTTCATATTAAACTGAGAACTGAGAACTATGTTAAACTGAGAACTGTCACCGGTACAACCACCAGAGCAATAACTAGAGGGAACTATGAGGTCCCCTCATGGATTGTCACCTTATCATGGTGGGGGGTTTGCATGCCCTAGTGATCCCAGGAGCTTTGTTGTCCGGGGCACTTTGCCTCCGATAGGGTCACCCAAACTAAACTGGTCCTGGGTGAAGGGCCAGACTAAAAATGATCCAACAGACTCTCATGATGAATGTTAGAACAAGGATTCAGTGTACCCCACCCTGTATGGGGTTAACGGGGCCCCACCCTGGAGCCAGACCTGGGGGAGGGGCTCAATGGCTAGCACCTGGTAGCCGGGTTTCTGCCCATGGCACCAGGCCAGGCTCAACCCGAAGGAGTTACATGATTCCGCCATCCAGTGGGCTAACTGCCTGCAGGAGGGACCATGGTGGTCTGGTGCTATGTGGATCAGGTGGCGGTCGAAGGCGGAGACCTTGGCGATCTGATCCCAGGCTTCCTAAACTGGCTTTTGGGACGTTGAATGTCACCTCTCTGATGGGGAAGGAGCCTGAGCTGGTGCATGAGGTTGAGAGATAGATAAGATAAGATAAGATAAGATAAGCCTTTATTAGTCCCACAATGGGGAAATTCCAGGATTGCAACAGCACAGGATAGCAACACTCAGAGCAATAATTTCGAAGATAAGAAAATAAGAGCAGTGAATATACATATGTACACATAGATATATAAAAATATATATACACAGTGCGGAGAGTTGTGGCTGGATGGAATAAACAGCATAACCGTCTATTTAGTTATCCTACATTGTATGAATATGTACCCATACATATTGTCACCCTCCGTAGCGACTGATATTGTCCTAGTTGTATACCGGAGGGGACCATTTGTGTAAGTCAGTTGCGTCTTTTGCATTCAATACTATTAGGTCGTCACGTTTTTTTTGCTGTCTCTACGAGCAGCCCTGCTTAGGTTATAAAGTCTGACAGTCGTAGGTAGGAAGGACCTGCAAAACCTCTCAGTCACGCACCTAGGATGATGTAATCTACTGCTAAAAGAGCTCCTCAGTGCATTCAGTATGTCCTTCATAGGGTGGGACTCGGACTCCAGCAGAGATTACAGTTTGGCCACCATCCTTCTCTCTCCTATCTCCTGTACTGAGTCAAGGCGTTTCCCCGGGACAGAGCTAGCTTTCTTGATCAGTTTGTTCAGTCTCTTTTTGTCCGTTGCTGTGATGCTGTTGCCCCAGCAGACCACTCCAAAAGTGATGGCTGATGCCACCACCGTGTTGTAGAATGTCTTCAGGAGCGCCCCTTGTACACCAAAAGACCTGAGCCTCCTCAGTAGGAACAGCCTGCGCTGTCCCTTATTGTAGAGTGCGTCGGTATTGTGTGAAGATGTAGTCCACCTCACCTCTGGAACCAGTCTGCAAGAGAGGGGCTGGAGCTTGGCCTACTCTGGAGTTGTCCCAGGCAAGAGGTGATGAGCAGGGGTGGGTATTCTTGTATCCCCCCCACCTTTCTGCCTCTATATTGGAATTTTCCCCAGTGGATGAAAGGGTTGTGTCTCTGCGCCTTCGGGTTGGGAAACGGGTCCTGACCATCATTTGTGCCTATGCACCAAATGATGGTTGAGAGTACCCACCGTTTTTGGTGTCTCTGACTGAGGTGCTGGAGGGTGCTCCTCTTGGAGACTCCATTGTCCTACAGGGGGACTTCAATATTCACGTGGACACATCTGTTTTTAGATTTTCTGTTTTCTTTATGTGTTTTAGCTCAGTTTGTAAGCATGGGTTTTTATTTTCTCTTGTTTTATGTGTTCTTAATTTCATTTTGTACCTTTTAAATTTGGCTTTTAACAAACCTGTTTAACTATTATTGAAGTAGTCCTTTATGTTCTGTTGTTTTATGTCCTTCTTAGCTCCACTTGTTTTTAGATTTTCTTATGAATGAATGAATGAATGAATGAATGAATGAATGAATGAATGAATGAATCTTTATTTCGGATAGTACAGGTTAAAAGGAACTGAATAATATAACAAAGGGGGAAAGAAAATCCAACAAAGTCAGATTAGACAATAACTCCTCTGATTATACAATTCAACATAAGTTTTCCGAAATGGGTGATGGCTGAAGCCACAGCTTATATTGCCCACCCATATTCCATCCAAGAATTCAAAAGAAAAAAAAAACAAAAAAAAACAAGACAAGAGCGATTACAATTCAAAAAAAACAAAACAAAAAAAACAAAAAACGAAGCTAAGACAAAGTGTGACAGAAAAAAACTAAGCTACAACACAACACAGGCTGGATATGACAATCCTTATGTGATTTTACATGTCATCTTGTATATATGTTTGGAGTATTTCTTCCTTTAGTTTTTGTTTAAATTGTCCAAGCGTTGTACATGATTTTAATTCAGGTCCAAAATCGTTCCATAATCTGACTCCTTGCACTGAAACACAGTGTTGCTTGGTGGTAGTTCTCACTGAAGGTTTTTGAAATATACATGTTCCTCTGAAATGGTATTGTTTCTCCCTTATTTGGAACAACTTTTGGATATTCGTGGGCAGTGATAGATTCTTCACTTTAAACATTATTACTGCAGTTTTAAAGTCAACCAGATCTTTCAACTTGAGAGCTTTTAATTTAAGAAAAAGTGGGTTTGTTGGTTCCCTGTAAGCTACTTTGTTTATTATTCTAATAACTCTCTTCTGAAGCATAAAGAGTGGATATATGTTTGTTTTATATGTATTTCCCCATACTTCATTACAATATGTCACGTATGGGAGTATTAACTAGAAAAGCACTCGGAGAGCGCAGACCTCCGCCAAGCGCCGCAGTTCCCCCCATAGAGTCTTCAGATTCCTTGATCATGAAAACATATGACAAGCAGTGGTTCAGTAGTTATTGACGAAAATGGCATTTTCCGTAATGGCGGACACAGTTCCTCCGATACAGTGTTTGTGTGTACGTTTTCAGATTCCTTAACCATGAAAACATCTGACTAGCAATTGGATTGACAATGATAGGATTAGTGTTTCAGTAGTTATTCACAAAAATGGCATTTTCCGTAATGGCGGCCACAGTTCCCCCCATACAGTGTTTGTGTGTACGTTTTCAGATTCCTTGACCATGAAAACATATGACAAGCAATTGGATTGACAATGATAGGATTAGTGTTTCAGTAGTTATTCACGAAAATTGCATTTTCCGTAATGGCGGCCACAGTTCCCCCCATACAGTGTTTGTGTGTACGTTTTCAGATTCCTTGACCATGAAAACATATGACACGCAATTGGATTGACAATGATAGGATTAGTGGTTCAGTAGTTATTGAGGAAAATGGCATTTTCCGTAATGGTGGTTTAGCGCCACAGTTCCCCCCATACAGTGTTTGTGTGTGCGTTTTCAGATTCCTTGACCATGTAAACATATGACTAGCAATTGGATTGACAATGATAGGATTAGTGTTTCAGTAGTTATTCACGAAAATTGCATTTTCCGTAATGGCGGCCACAGTTCCCCCCATACAGTGTTTGTGTGTACGTTTTCAGATTCCTTGACCATGAAAACATATGACACGCAATTGGATTGACAATGATAGGATTAGTGGTTCAGTAGTTATTGAGGAAAATGGCATTTTCCGTAATGGTGGTTTAGCGCCACAGTTCCCCCCATACAGTGTTTGTGTGTACGTTTTCAGATTCCTTCACCATGTAAACATATGACTAGCAATTGGATTCACAACAATTGGATTGACAATGATAGGATTAGTGGTTTAGTAGTTATTCACGAAAATGTCATTTTGCGTAATGGCGGTTTTCTTGTGGACGGTGATCCGGATCACCCCCAAAATGTAATCATCTGTAGGATACCCCATTTCTGACAATCTGTGAAAATTTCATGAAAATCCGTCCATAACTTTTTGAGTTATCTTGCTTACAGACAAACAAACAGACAAACAGACAAACAAACAGACAAACCAACGCCGATGATCACATAACCTTCCCCTTTGGCGGAGGTAATGAATGATACAAGGTATACAGTGTGGGTTGATTCAGCAAATATTTCACTCTGTGTAGTATTGCAATTGATTTGGATATTTTACCTTTAATATAATTAATATGTGACTTCCAACACAGTTTATTATCAATTATTACTCCAAGAAATTTAGTTCCAGATACCCTTTCAATCTCTACACCATTTACACTGAGTTTAGATTATTGAGTTTATCTCTTTATTTTGATGTGTTTTTATCTCAGTTTATAAGTATGGGTTTGTACTCCCCTTTGTTTTATGTGTTCTTAGTTTTAGCTTGTATTTTATGTGTTTTAGCTCCAGTGTTTTTCTCAGTTGAGCCCCTCATGCTGGATGCTGATTGGCCCATATGCAGGGGTGTTGGTCTCGTGGGTCGGTCTGGCTTTGGTGGGTGGGGTCTTTATGCCATTGCCTTACAGCTGTGGTGTGGGCCCCAGTCTTTCCTGGTCGGGGTGATCTCTGTGGCATTCCCTGTGGTTATAGGTTGTGTAGTCTCCCAGTGTGGGGGATTCCATAGGATGGTCTTCCTTCACATGGTGCCTTGGTGCCAAGTGATGTCTCTTCTACTTTATATGCACGTGTGAGAACTAGGGAGTGGTGCATGTGCCTGTGTTTGTGTGCGTGTGTTTGTGTTTGTGTGCGTGTGTGTGTTTGTGTGTCTGTGTGTGTGTGAGGGTTGGGAGGAGTACGATGTATCGTGCTAATATATGTATTTAAATTTGTCTCCTGCTTTTATCTATGTAAAGCATTTTGCGCAGCATTTAATGTTTGAAAATTGCTATACAAATAAAGTTTGATTGATAATTGTGTTATGTCCACAAACCTGGGAATGATGATTGATAAGGATGCTGTGCTGGAACTCGAACTTTATTACACAACTGGCTATAGAATACACCACACTTTGACACGGCTCCCTGAGATGCCCTGAGGATGAGTCGCCGAAGAAGAGACCATGGGATGGCTGATTCTCCTCTAAATAGGTCAGCGTGACCGGCTGGCTACGCCATGAAGTTGTTCCTGCCAAGAAATCCCTTCACAACACCCCCCGCAAAAACACAGAATACTTCTAATTAGACCCTTCCTAATTTGACATACATAAGCACTCGAACATAAGAACTAGGGTCAGCGGGTGGACCACCACTTGACCCGATGCGGCTGAGTGGGTTATTCTGCCACTTTGCCAGCCATGCTCCTAACCAAACAGTCATTTTTAGTTTTTAGTAGAAGGCATTTAGCAGAAGGCATTTCTGCCAGAAGATCCTTGTAGTGGGCCCGCAGTAGATGTGTCCCTGGAGATGCTAGGCCTCCGGGGCCAGGACTGATCTTCATAATGTTGGGGTCAGGGTCGTACACTGTGTCAGCTGACTCCTGCAAAGCCTCGCCATGTGGAGTAGCCACCTGGACATGCTGTCATGGTCTGAGCGCCGATCTCGTCCGCGCTCGGGTCATACAGTATTTTCCTCCCGTTCTGTATTAATTCCTTGTGGGCTGTCAGAGCTCTTATTCTGACAGCGTCTGTGCGGCGCCTCCGGCTGTCAAAGCCAAGCTCGGCAGTGACAGCTGGTTTCGATTCAGCTGATGACGCCCTCATCAGCTGATTAGGTTTCGCCCTCGCTATTCTCACGTAAGTGTTGTATCGGTGCTTCCAGTAAGTCTTCCTAGTTCTCTGTATGTCATCAGAGTGTCTAGTGTAGTCTTTGTTTCTGTTTTGCCCCTCGTGGCTCATTCCTTTGTACTTTTTTCCATCCATCCATCCATCCATCCATCTTCTACCGCTTTTCCGGAGGTCCGGGTCGCGGAGGCAGCAGTTCAAGCAGAGAAGCCCAGACTTCCCTCTCCCCAGCCACCTGCTCCAGCTCTTCAGAGGGGATACCAAGGCGTTCCCAGACTAGCTGGGAGACATAGTCTCTCCACCGAGTCCTGGGTCTGCCCCGGGGTCTCCTCCCAGTGGGACGTGCCTGAAACACCTCAAGTGGGAGGCGTCCAGGAGGCATCCTAATCAGATGCCCATACCACCTCAACTGACTCCTTTCAATGTGGAGGAGCAGCGGTTCTACTCTGAGCCTCTCCCGGATGACTGAGCTCCTCACCCTATCTCTGAGGGTGAGTCCAGCAATCCTACGGAGAAAGCTCATTTCAGCCGCTTGTATCCGCGATCTCGTTCTTTCGGTCATTACCCAAAGCTCGTGACCATAGGTGAGAGTAGGAACGTAGATTGACTGGTAAATCGACAGCTTTGCCTTAGAACTAAGCTCCCTCTTCACCACAACAGACCGGTACAACGTCCGCATCACTGCAGATGCTGCTCCAATCCGTCTGTCGATCTCTCGCTCCATTTTCCCCTCACTCGTGAACAAGACCCCAAGATACTTAAACTCCTCCACTTGGGGCAGGAGCCTGTCCCCAACCCGGAGAGGACAATCCACCTTTTTCCGGCTGAGGACCATGGACTCGGACTTGGAGGTGCTGATTCTCATCCCAGCCGCTTCACACTCAGCGGCATACCGTCCCAGCAAGAGCTGTAGGTCATTGCTGGATGAAGCCAACAGGACAACATCATCTGCAAACAACAGAGATGAGATCCTGTGGTCACCAAGCATGACACCCTCCATTCCCTGGCTGCGCCTAGAAATCCTGTCCATAAAAATTATGAACAGGACCGGTGACAAAGGGCAGCCCTGGCGGAGTCCAACTCTCACTGGGAATGACTCCGACCGAGTGTTGGCAATGCGAACTAAACTCTCACAACGGTCGTACAGAGACCGAATAGCTCGTAACAACAAGCCCGATACCCCATACTCCCGAAGCACCCCCCACAAAAATCCACGAGGGACGCGGTCAAATGCCTTCTCCAAGTCCACAAAACACATGTAAACTGGTTGGGCAAACTCCCACGAACCCTCAAGAATTCTCGAGAGGGTAAAGAGCTGGTCCGATGTGCCACGGCCAGGACGAAAACCACATTGCTCCTCCTGAATCCGAGGTTCGACCAACGGCCGGACTCTCCTCTCCAGTACCTTGGCATAGACCTTCCCAGGGAGGCTGAGGAGTGTGATCCCTCTAAAGTTGGAGCACACCCTCCGGTCCCCTTTTTTGAAGAGAGGAACCACCACCCCGGTTTGCCATGCCAAAGGCACTGCCCCCGACCTCCACGCAATGTTGCAGAGGCGTGTCAACCATGACAACCCAACAACATCCAGGGCCTTGAGGTACTCGGGGCGAATCTCGTCCACCCCCGGGGCCCGGCCACCAAGGAGATTTTTAACCACCTTGGCGACCTCAGCCCCTGTGATAGGCGAGTCATCCCCCTCGTCCCCAAACCCTGCTTCCTCTGTGGAAGGCGTATCAGTGGGATTGAGGAGATCCTCGAAGTATTCCTTCCACCGCCCGACGATATCCCCAGTTGAAGTCAACAGTGTCCCATCCGCACCATACACAGTGTGGACGGGGAGCTGCTTTCCCCTCCTGAGCCGCCGAACAGTTTGCCAGAATCTCTTTGAAGCCGACCGAAAGTCTTGTTCCATGGCCTCACCGAACTCCTCCCATACCCGGGTTTTTGCTTCAGCAACCACCCGAGCTGCACTCCGCTTGGCCTGCCGGTACACCTCAGCTGCTTCGGGAGTCCCACAAGCCAACCAAGCTTGATAGGACTCCTTCTTCAGCTTAATGGCCCCCCTCACCACTGGTGTCCACCACTTGGTTCGGGGGTTGCCACCACGAGATGCACCGACCACCTTGCGGCCGCAGCTCTGGGCTGCCGCTTCAACAACAGAGGTGGAGAACATGGCCCATTCAGACTCCATGTCTCCAGACTCCCTCGGAATGTGGTTGAAGTTCTTCCGGAGGTGGGAGTTGAAGACCTCCCGGACAGGGGCCTCAGCCAGACGCTCCCAGCACACCCTCACTATACGTTTGGGTCTACCAGGTCTGAATGGCTTCCTCCCCTGCCATCGGATCCAACTCACCACCAGGTGGTGATCAGTTGACAGCTCTGCACCTCTCTTTACTCGGGTGTCCAAGACATACGGTCGCAGGTCTGATGATACGATAACAAAATCGATCATCGACCTGCGGCCTAGGGTGTCCTGGTGCCAGGTGCACATATGGACACCCTTATGCTTGAACATGGTGTTCGTTATAGACAGACTGTGGTTAGCACAGAAGTCCAATAACTGAACACCACTCGGGTTCAGATCGGGCAGGCCGTTCCTCCCAATCACCCCCCTCCAGGTTTCACTGTCGTTGCCCACGTGCGCATTGAAGTCCCCCAGTAGGATAATGGAGTCTCCAGGAGGAGCACCCTCCAGCACCCCAGTCACAGACTCCAAAAAGGGTGGGTACTCTGAAACATCATTTGGTGCATAGGCACAAATGATGGTCAGGACCCGTTTCCCAACCCGAAGGCGCAGGGAAGCAACCCTTTCGTCCACCGGGGAAAACTCCAATATAGAGGCAGCAAGGTGGGGCGATACAAGAATACCTACCCCTGCTCGTCGCCTCTCGCCCGGGGCAACTCCAGAAAAGGCCAAGCTCCAGCCCCTCTCCAGGAGACTGGTTCCGGAACCGGAGCTGTGTGTTGAGGTGAGGCCGACTATATCTAGCCGGTATCGCTCAATCTCGTACACCAGCTCAGGCTCCTTCCCCACCAGAGAGGTGACATTCCACGTACCAAAAGCCAGTTTAGAAAGCTTGGGATCAGTCCGCCAAGGTCTCCGCCTTTGACTGCCACCTAATCCACATAGCACCGGACCTCCATGATCCCTCCTGCAGGTGGTGAACCTACTGGAGGGCGGACCCATGTAACTCCTTCGGGCTGAGCCCGGCCGGGTCCCATGGGTGGAAACCCGGCCACCAGACGCTAGCCTTCGAGCCCCTCCCCCAGGCCTGGCTCCAGGGTGGGGCCCCGGTAACCCCATACCGGGCGGGGTACACTGAATCCTTGATATACAATTTATCATGAGAGTCTGTTGGATCGTTCTTCGTCTGGCCCTTCACCCAGGACCAGTTTGTCTTGGGAGACCCTATCAGAGGCAAATTGCCCCGGACAACATAGCTCCTGGGATCACTGGGGCACGCAAACCCCCCCACCACGATAAGGTGACGATCCATGAGGGGTACTTTTTTTTTTTTTTTTCCAGTCTGTTAATAAATATTCAAACTCATTGGACGCCTACAGCGTCTCATTAGTGGTCCGCGAGGACCACCCATGACAGTAGGTCGCAGCCACAATGACACGCCGTTCACCGAGAGTTTGCATTGTTGGGCTTGATGGTTTTTCCCTTCTCTGGGTGCTAGTATTTTCATAGTATGTCTGCCTTCGAGCGTGGGTATTGCCCCGAGTGGTTTTGGGAGATAGATGGCTACCTGGCGGAAGCTCGTCTCCTTATGCCCACCTACGCGGCATATGAGCACCTGGATCTCGCCCAGAGGACTTTACTGAAATATCATCTAACCTCCTTTCCGGAAGGAAAGGAGAGAGTGGCGTTGATTGTGGTGCAACGAGGTCAGATAGAGAGGGCGGCCAAGGGACCCTCACCTCCTTCCCTGAATACGGCCGTCCCGACGAGGGAGGAGATCCACGGACTGGAGGGAGACTCCAGCAGAAGTCCAACGGTGAGGCATCCCCGCTCCTCGTCGCCTTGCCTCCTGTCACCCGTCCAGCCCAGGTGCGGTGTTTCCCTGACCACACCTTCACCTCGCCCTCTGCCAGTAAACGTTGTTACAATGCTCATGGTAAGCCTCTGCGAGAACCCTGTCTGGATCCAGTTCCGGGTCGCCAAAGGAACTCTATCTCCCAGCCAGCTGTTACTCCTGCGTCACGACAGGAGGAAAACCCAGCATCCTCCCCCTCCGGGTCTTCTGTCCCCGCTGTTCCGTCAGCTCCTCATTCCCGGACCACCTCGGCTGTTCCTCCCTCCTCCTTGACGCTCTCCCCAGCTGTTGTGAGCTCCATGAGTCCTGCTCCGGTGATGCCCGTCATTGATCCTGTGCGAACAGCTCCTCCTCATCTTCCCGGGGGGCCCTCCATCACCATTCAGCGGGAGAAGGGAAGAACCAAGCCCACTGCAGCAGCTTTCACCGGCCCCCAGCGGAGCAGGCAAGTGCCTTTTCATTCTTTTCCTTCACTGGGTGAATTGCCTTGTCTGACCCCTGGTGGTGGAGTTTGGGGTTCACAATCCCCTGAGTTCCCGCCACCTGCTGCAGTGATTAATTATGAACCTGCTACCTTTGTGTCTCCTTCCCCAGAGTGTTCCTCAGTGCCAGGATTACACCGTCGGACGAGGACAGCCTGCGGGCCGGGAGAACCTGGTTCCAGCCCCGCAGCCACAACACAGGCAGAGGAGGAGGGCAGACTGCAAATTGGAGCCTGCGCCGACGAGCAAGCATCCCCGGGTCTCCACGGAGAGACAGTCTGACCCGGCAGGTCACTTATCCCCTGCCACTATGCTGTGTGGGCCCTCGGCGTGGACATCAGCATCAGGGAATCCCCGGACTGTGGACACCATCATGCCAGCTGTGGAGCCCGCCGCAGTCGAGTGGGAGCCAGAACTGGACCTTCAGCGCTCTGAACCTGGATCGACGGAGTCCTGAGCTGTGGTGGAGCCCGAGATCAGGCAAGTGCTCTATTTTGTCTTCCTTTCCTCTATCCTGGAGCATTTTTGCCTGTCTCTTGGGGAGATGAGCCGGGCGCTGCCGTCCGCGGCGTCCGAGCTTGTCTCGCTGGGCTCTGCTGCTGCCGCTCCTGGTGATCATGATCCCGGTTTTCTTCTCTCTTCTGAGCCTTCTCCCAGGGTCACCGGTGACGAGTCCATTCCGATCGTTGCCTTGGAGGTGCTGGGTTCATATCTGGAGGTCATCCCTGGTGCTGCGCCGGCCCAGTCGGGGTCCGTCGTGGGTATTGTTCCGGCCCAGTCGGGGCCCGTCGTGGGTGCAACATCTGCCCAGTTGGGGTCCGTCGTGGGTGCTACATTGACCCAATCGGGGTCCGCTGTGGGTGTGGCTCCTGCCCAGTTGGGGTCCTTCGTTATTCTGACAATGTCTCTGCGAGGCTTCCGGCTGTCAGAGCCGAGCTCGGCAGTGACAGCTGGTTTCAATTCAGCTGATGATGCCCTCATCAGCTGATTAATCATCTTGCCCTATTTAAGGGAGCAGCCTCTGCCACTCCGGGCTGCGACCTCACCTTATCCAGTCTGGTTTCCCTATGTCCGAAGCCAGTCCTTTTCAGCGTTAGGTTTCGCCCTCGCTATTCTCACGTAAGTGTTGTATCGATGCTCCCAGTAAGTCTTCCTAATTCTCTGTATGTCATCAGAGTGTCTAGTGTAGTCTTTGTTTCTGTTTTGCCCCTTGTGGCCCATTCCTTTGTACCTTTTTCCCAGTCTGTTAATAAATATGCAAACTCATTGGTCACCTACAGCGTCTCATTAGTGGTCCGCGAGGACCACCCATGATACATGCCGGAGTGGGTTTGCATGCTGAACCGAACCATCTGTCAGTTAAAAGCACAATGATCCCAGTTTTACCACGATCCTTAGCGGCGTCCGCTGTCCTGTTGGCTGTGACTTCATCAGCTGCTGTCCTGGCCTCTCGTCGGTGCGGACTCTAACCCAGTCCATGACTTTGAGAGGCACCTTGCTTGGCCTCACATGTCCCTGTTATTGCAGTGGCGCCAGGTGCTTGTCTGTCTCAGTGTCTCCATCATGTCGTAACAGTTCTGTTGTTACCGTATTTGTCGTGAACCTTTCACCTGACTTCACCGTTGTTGTTTTTGTGGCCCAAAGCTGGTTGTGGATACTGAAGGTGTCTGGCATCTCTCTCATGTCATTTGTTGTTGCAGACTCTTCACCCATCTGCTCGGTCGTAACCCCCGTAGTCTGATACTTAGCATGGGTACTGAAGTAGATCGTTTTTTCTTCTCCCTCATCTGATGTGCTTTTTTGTTGTGCCATGGTGTAGATAGTGTCCGTGCCTGGTTGTTGTGTCCCGAGGTCCTCTGTGTGCGCGGGCTCCCTCTCCTTCAACTCCGCAGTTAATTTATGTTTTAACAGGGAGGCAATCACTTTTTCACGCTGGGCCATGTAGGTTTGGACTTTTTTTTGCCCCTAATAATAAATACCTTCATTTAAAAACTGCATTTTGTGTTTACTTGTGTTATCGTTGTCTAATATTTAAATTTGTTTGATGATCTGAAACATTTAAGAGTGACAAACATACAAAAATGAGAAATCAGGAAGGGGGCAAACACCTTTTCACACCACTGTATGCATTAGAAAAAAATGTTTGACAATGGTAAGTATAGTGAAATGTAATAATAGGAATAATGTTACTAATACAATTTTATTTTACAAGTTGAGTTGGTGAGTTCACAGTATTTTTACAGATAGGCTGCCCGCTTCCACTCAGGTAGGATTTGAATTCTGGTTATGGCGTCTTTAGGAATAGTGATCTGAACAAGGTAATAGTACCTCCCCAGGTGATTTCCTAACACCCAGGACTTGGGGGATAGGAAATGATTGAATGTGGTCAAGACTTTCTTGGGCTGTAGTGGTTATCCGTGTTAAAAGGTCCTTTTCCAAGTACAGGACAAAGCCCTGGAGAGAAGGTAGGAATTAAGCTTGAAAGTAATAACTTGCAAAAGTCTTACAGATCTCCAGCAATGAAGGAGGAGTAGATGAAGGCACAAGGGCACCCCAGATTTGCACAGACTGGTAGAGAAAGTCAAACATTCCCATACCAAGGGAGAGAACTGACTGCTATTTATAGTGAGCTGCTGATGAGAGGTTGGGGATGATAAGCGCAGCTGGTGTTGATCATGTAATCAGCAGCAGCGGCAGAGGAGAGAAAGTTTGTACCAACCTGGAATACAACAGTTTTCTGTTCTAAGATATTAACAGAATAATTATTCTTCTTCTTTAAAAATAAAATGTAAGGACAAACAAAGAGTTTAAAAAGAAAATAGAGAAAGACAAAAATATTCCAGTCACACCAAGGATATTTAAAAGCTTTTTCACTGACCTAGAACATGCAGCTACCACTACCAAACTTACACTCATTGAACCTCTCTGGGAGCAGATTTTTAATCAATATTTCTTGTTCTAGTCCTCATGCTTTTACTGTACATCCCTTGCACATAACAATAACGATGCAGGGACACGGCACAAGAGTATGTCCACATGCACCCACACAGGCATGAGCAGATGGCATATGAATGTGTGTTTGCATACTGTCTGTGAATATCTGCAAGCTTATACATGGGTTGCCATGGATACCAGTCATCCCCAGTCCTTTCTAACAATGTCCTGATGTTGAGACAGTGCCTGGCACTTTAATGAACATGAAGTATAGCAGTGATGAGGAAGCATGGGAATGAGGAGAAGATGTGAATAGAGAGCAAAGAAGCAATGATGAAGAAAATTATTTCTTCGGTGTATGCTATACTTCATCATGTGACAGCCTTTGCATCGTAAACATAAATAATCCAAAGTCACTGTATGAGGATAGATGTTTTTTGCAAGTGGCATCTCTGAAGGATCACAGAGTTAAAATAATTTTCATCACCCTTGCGTTTGTCAAAGTTTGGCTCAAAGGCATGACTGGAGAGTGAAGTTGCAGAGGGTGTTTATGGCAAGCAGCCTTCTCCATGTTGGAACTTAACACAGCCAGCGCTGCAAGCTGACAGCTCTCATCACTGTGGATCTCAGAGAAAAGCTGTGCATTTGTAAGCAGCAGGTTAAACTAAAGCATGGATAAGAGTACCTGAATCTACAAGTACAACACCTTAAAACACACACACAGACACACAGACACATATGCATTAAGCAAAAAAGATGTGTTGCGTTAATGCTAAAATTATACAAAATAATTATGAATCACTACATTATTCTAACACTAAGGGACGCCACTCAGTTTTTTTTAGAGATATGAAAACTCTTAATAAGTAAGTGAGCTTCAGAATTTAGTAATTAATAAGCTAAGTTTAATAATTATTGGCAGTGGTGGCCTTAAGGTTAGGAATGTGAACTGATGACTGAAGGGTTGCTGGTTCAGTCCCTAGACCAGCAGGATCAGATTTGGGTGGGACAGATAACAGAGGAGTGTTTGCCCCACCCTCATTAATCCCACTGTGGTACCCTTGAGCAAGGCCCTCAACCTTAAACTGCTCCAGTCAAGTTACTCAGTGGCCAGAGGTCAGACTGTGGTTGTACTGGGCAGCTTCCTGGTGTGAATGTGTAGGTGTGTGAGAGTGAACAGGGCGTCCTTGAAAAAGAGAGCTTTCCTCTCAGTGGAACTACGCTGTATAAATAAAGGTTAAATAAACTAAATTGTTGAATCAGTCTCTCAGCCTGTGCATAAATTCATGATACTGAGGGATTATGAAATCTGGACACACATCAATCACACCTTTAACTCAGTTTAGCAATTTATTGAAAGAACCAAAGGAACACAGACATTTGTGAATCTTTCTAAAGTGAAGAAACAACCAGGTGTTATAGTGACAATGGTAATTTTGCATATATGAGAAAAAAAAAAAAACATTTACATATTTACAGGCTTGCATATGTGAAACAAGACCAGGATGTGATTGTTTATCTGACATGGGAATTAATGAAAGCACCACAGGAAAGTTGAGTATTACACAAGGGAATTCTTGGAAAAATGTTCTGAAAAGAATAAAAGGCTCAAAAAGGAATGGCAGTTACAGAAAAGATTATGGTTAATGTGAATGACAGTCTGTCGTGGATAATTATGCTATTGGCTTTCTTACTTTCATGGGGCTTTCCGCGGGTTCCAGTCCTGTAAAGGTTGAGGTTCTTAGGAGACTGGATTGGAGATAGGGCCTTGAGGACAGGTTCCTCTCTGCACCCGAGGCCTTAACCTGGGAACCTTCTCAGATCTTGGAGCCCAGTCTGGGTCTTGTGACTTGGACTGAATCTTATGTGGGGTCTTCCCCCAGATGGAGTCTTAATGTTGGAGAACAGCTCAAAAGGAAGCCTCGATGCTAGATTGAACTGGTGACGCTCTAAAGTATATAGGTATGCTTGAGTTTAGAGAAAAAAATATGAAATTTAAAAACTGAAGAAAAACAAAAATGGGGAAAATATCAAAACTTAAGTTGCTTTAAAGAAAAAGGGGGAAAAAAAACCTTAAGAACCCTTAAGATCAATTTAAGATGTCCAGTGGTGTGATAAAGTATTTGCCCTCTTCCTGATTTCTCTTTTTTTGTATGTTTGTCACAGTCACTTGACTGAGCGGACGAGGCACCAGAGAAAGAGCGGAGGCTTCCAAAACAGTTTGCAATCAGCAATTTTCATTTATTCCAGTAACCGTCACAGGCAATAATTCCCATGCACATCCAACACCCCACACAAACCAAATGACAAACACCTGTTATATGCTTAGTGAGATAATCAACTTAATTGGCACATACCATAATCCCAAGCAAGACAATAAATATTTTCATCTTTTTCCACATACCCAGTAATATCTAAAATAGTCATAAATATATAAATACTTTCCCCAATATTTACAGAATAAATAACACCAATAAATACACCATAAATAAAACAATAAATACTTTAAACCCCTATTTACATATTAAACTCCCCTCTACTCAACCATCATATGATTTCTTCCTGCTGGTATCCTTTAAAAGGCCCTCAAACCCCTGAGGAGTCTTTTGTCCGTATACCACCAGGAAGCATGCTGGCAAAGGTACGTGGTTTTAAAATTAATTAATTGCCTCACCCAATTAACGTAATTAATATAATTAATTATCTCACAGAAGGATTAAATTAGTCAGAACACATTGTACAATTATATGTGCATTTTCACCATCAAATACATGTTGACATTTGCAAATATAAATCATTTACACATATAATATAACATTCAATACACAGACCATACTGTGGCAACACTCCGTCGTCACAGTCACACTTAAATGTTTCAGATCATTAAACAAATTTAAATACTAGACAAACATAAGTAAACACAAAATGCAGTTTTTAAATTAAGGTGTTTATTATTAAGGGAAAAAAAATCCAAACCAACATGGCCCTGTCTGAAAAAGTGATTGCCCCCTCAACCTAAAAACTGGTTGGGCCACCCTTTGCAGCAACAACTGCAATCAAGCATTTACGATAACTGGCAATGAGTCTTTTACAGTGCTGTCGAGGAATTTTGGCCCACTCATCTTTGCAGAATTGTTGTAATTCAGCCACATTGCAGGGTTTTTGAGCATGAACCGCCTTTTTAAGGCCATGCCACAGCATCTCAATCGGAATTCAGGTCAGGACTTTGGCTAGGCCACTCCAAAGTCTTCATTTTATTTTTCTTAAGCCATTCAGAGGTGGACTTGCTGGTGTGTTTTGGATCATTGTCCTGCTGCAGAACCCAAGTGTGCTTCAGCTTGAGGTCACGAACAGATGGCCGGACATTCTCCTTCAGGATTTTTTGGTAGACAGCAGAATTCATGGTTCCATTTACCACAGCAAGTCTTCCAGGTCCTGAAGCAGCAAAAAAGTCCCAGACAATCACACTACAACCACCATATTTTACTGTTGGTATGATGTTCCTTTTCTGAAATGCTGTTACTTTTACGCTGGATATAATGGGACACACACCCTCCAAAAAGATCTTTTTTTTTTTCTTGTCAGTCCACAGATTATTTTCCCAAAAGTCTTTGGGATCATCAAGATACTTTCTGACAAAACTGAGTCGAGCTTTTGTTCTTTTTGCTCAGCAGTGGTTTTCGTCTTGGAACTGCCATGCAGGCCATTTTTGCTGAGTCTCTTTCTTATGATGGAGTCATGAACACTGACCTTAACTGAGGCAAGTGAGGCCTGCAGTTCTTTGGATGCTGTTGTGGGGTCTTTCTCACTTCCGCCCTCCAAAGAGAGCAGACACTTTTCTTCCCAGCTCCGGCTCCCTATCTCTCTCTCCCTCCCTAACTGACTGAATCCAAGCTTTCTATCGTCTGTCTGCGTGTCTTTACTGCTGATTTATCTAACAAAATTATGGATTTAATAAGCTGGGCTTTGAACGCAATTGACACTGTTTTTTCAATGAGGAAATCTGGCCCGGGGGAGCTGATCTGTCCTGCAGGAACTGCTGCTGCGGGTTATTTAAAGGACACAAGCAATTGGAAACTCTTGTGCCTGTGTGATCTTTCTATTGAAGATATTGAAGATTTATATCTTTTCGGAGCAATGGTCATCGGAATTCTACTGACTGGATCTGGGATTGTTCTGGTGTACCGCAAATTGAAGAAGATGGATAGAGCTTATCAAAAAGCGGACCCGGCGAAGCTCACCCATCAAATTGACCAACTGGGCAGGGCTCTGACAGCGGCCAATGGAGAACTGTACAGGAAAATGGATTACATCACGATCACGCTGAGAGCTGTCCACGAATCGATTTCAACGCCTGGCCATGAAGGAATTGGAGCACTGAATCCGTAAGAGAATAGAAAGTTTTTTCTCTGAAGTCAGTGCTATTCGACCTGTTCTTTTCGGCACCCTCAGCACTCAGTCCTCCAGATAATCAACAGTATATTTGTTTTCATAACACTGGCGGGCAGCATCTGACTCTCAAGGACAGCTGGCTGGCAAAACTATTCCATCTGCCGTGCTCAAGGACACGTGCCTTTGCTTCAGACTGTAGTCATAACATCTGCTGAGGAAGAGACTATTGTTGTCCTCCAAACTGATTTGCCAGTGATTGCATCCAACTCACACATACTGATCCACTATACTGACTGTTGAAGATATACACTCACTGCTCTCTTTGTGTCATTGTGTGGATTCTATTGTCTGCTAATTGTGCATTGATAGTTTTTTTCTTGTAATCATAATATCGGTCATATATGAACTTTATTCTGATAAACAATACTTTTTTCTCTCTCCTACTGTGTCCACCCCCTTCCCCCCACTGCTTTCTGTTCCCCTCCTGCTGACAGGCGCCTCCACGGCTCGCCGCGTCATTGAGAATGTCATTTATGACGTTTTCAGTGTCAAGTCAAATTCCTCGTATATTTACCTGTTATTTACTTGTAAATGTGCTTGGCAATAAACATATTCTGATTCTGATTCTGATTTTGTGACCTCTTGGATGATTTGTTGCTGTGCTCTTGGGGTGATTTTGTTCAGCCGGCCGCTCCTGGGAAGGTTCACCACTGTTCCATGTTTTCGCCATTTGTGGATAATGGCTCTCACTGTGGTTTGCTGTAGTCCCAAAGCTTTAGAAATGGCATTATAACCTTTTCCAAACAGATAGATCGCAATTACTTTGTTTCTCACTTTTTCCTGAATTTTTTTGGATCACAGCATGATGTCTAGCTTTTGAGGATCTTTTGTTCTTCTTCACTTTGTCAGGCAGGTCCCGTTTAAGTGATTTCATCACCCAGGTGTTTCCATACATAACATATACATACCTCTCAACATTTGAACTCCTTTTACTATTTTTTTTCTTTTTTACTTACAGATTGGGAGGAAAAACTGTCAGCTCTATGTTGCTGATTTCGGACAGGTACAGTATATCTGGTTGATGGTGTTTCATAATAAAAGCACATAATAGAGACAACAATTCTGAAAATTGAATCACTCTAGAGGACTTTTATTTTTACATAACTTAAGAAATATTGAGTTGTGATGGTGAAAACTAATTTACCGTATTTTCCAGACTATAAGTCACTCCGGAGTATAAGTCGCACAAGCCAAAAAATGCATAATGAAGAAGAAAAAAACGTATATAAGTCGCACTAGTATATAAGTCGCATTTTTTGGGGAAAAATTTATTTTACAATATCCAACACCAAGAACAGACATTTCATCTTGAAAGGCAAGTTATAGTAATAATAGAATAGAGAACAACAGGCTGAATAGGTGTGTGGTATGCTAACGTAACATATTGATGGTTATTCAGCTACATGAAGCATAAACAACGAACTGAATAGGTGTCTCGTATGTTAACGTAATATATTAACAGTTATTCAAATAACTATAGCATAAAGAACATAATATAACAAGTTCACCAAACTCACGATCTCACTCCTAATCGCTAAATCCTTTAAATTCTTCTTCCTCGGTGTCGCTTCTGAACAACTCCGCCAACTCCGGAGGTAGTCGAAGCATCGCTTCCTCCTCTGCGTGGCTGTCGTCAGACTCGGCATCTGTTCCATTTCCAATTATTCCGGCCTTTCTGAATCCCGACAGGGTGGTTTCATTTGTCACTGAAGTCCATGCCTTGTCGATCCATCCAATGACTTGCAGGAAAGTTGCATGGCGCATCCTCCCGGTTGCCGTGAAGCTGTGCTCTCCATCCATCATCCACTGCTCCCACAGGTGACGCAAAACTGCCTTAAAGCTCCGGTTCACCAACATGTCAAGTGGCTGGAGTACTTTGGTTAAGCCTCCAGGCATGATGGCAGGTATGGTGTTGACAGCTTTTAATTTAGCTTTGAACTGTGGTGTGATGTGCGCTCGCATACTGTCCATCACAAGCAGTGATGGACAGTATGCGAGTGTTCTAAAAAAGCCATCCGGACGCTTAGTGTAGCACTTTGTAAGCCAAAAGTTCATCATTTCTTGATCCATCCACCCTTTCTCATTCACGGCCACGACAACTGAGGGGGATTGGATTTTTGGCATGGTTTTTCGTTTGAAAATAACCATTGGTGCCAATTTTGATCCATCTCAACAACATGCCAGCACCACTGTGAAATGCGACTTCTCATGACCAGTCGTCACTATATTCACACTCTTTTGCCCTTTCTCTGCGACACTTCGGCCCATGGGGATGTCAAACGTGAGGGGGACCTCGTCCATATTAATAATATGATCCAGTGTCACGTTGTGCTCAATTACTTGCTTTTCAGCGAACTCATGGAAACTGTCGACGTTGGCTTGGAAGTCTGCTGGCAGTTTTTGGGACATCGTTGTCCGTGCTTTGATGAAGAGGCTTTTGCGTTGCATGAAGCGGTAACACCAAGAAGGTCCTCCCGCAGTCATTTATACTCATCTCCTTGGCAACTACCTGAGCTTGGAGACGTAACTGCACCATTGACAAGCCTCTCCCGGCAGCACATTGTTCAAGCACCCATTTGTGAACTCATTCCTCTAGCTGTGGCCACCTAGGTTTTAGCCCGCGATTAGCTTTTTTTGTTTTCTTCATTGCAGTAAGAGTAACCTCCGCTTTCCGCCAGTCCCTCACAAGTTTCTCGCTCACTCCAAACTTTCTTTCTGCTGCTCGATTACCGTTTTTGGCTGCATATTTCACTATTTACAGCTTATAATCTGCAGAATATGATTTTCTTTTGGGGGGCATTTGTGTTCGGTCTTTCTCAGTTGTCTTAAGTTGTTACGGGTAATGTTTACATTTTAAATTGTCAGTGGTACAGGTGCAGCAGATGCTGGTACACAAGCCTAGGGTGCCCTCTCGCGGCTGTCAGTGTGAAAATAACAAACATGTGAAATGTTTTAATATAAGTCGCACCTGAGTATATGTCGCACCCCTAGTCAGACTATGAAAAAAAGTGTGACCTATAGTCCGGAAAATACTGTACACAAATTCAGACTTCAATCAATATCTGCGAATCCAGTATTTGTTGTGCAGGCGACTAATTTTAAGGTTATTGAGCAGGATTTCAAGGATTGTTTCTCATTTTTAAGGGCAATTAAGGCGTTGATTTTAGATGAACATTTAAGACTTTTTTATGGATCTGCAGACACTAATGAGGCAACTGTTTTTCTCGTTTGTGTTATTGTGGAGAAATTCTCACCATATAACAGCCATACATGAATGCAAATTAATCTGTCCACACATTGCTAAACTCTCTATTGTGCTCAGTGATTTTATTTTTACTGCATTTCACCATGTCTTGCCAAAGGTGGGGGATGATACACAGGAAACTGTTGGGCTCTCTGTGGTCTCCACATGCACAGTGAGGCTCAGATGTTAGATGTGACGCATACAGTTGACAACATAATAAATAATTTAAAGTATTTTTTACGTTCATAAAAGTATGTGTTTCACTTAAAAAATATATCCAATAAACACTAAATTGAATAGATAAAATAAAATGATCTGCATTAAATTCCATGTGCTTTGAGACATGACTGCAGGGAGGCACAACATGGGGGCTGAATAGCCGCATGTTGCTCCAGAGCCATAGGTCGCCGACCCCTGGTCTATTTACTCTGAAACATGTCAGTATCTCTGATATTTATTTGCAAGTCAAATCATCTTAATGGCTTTTTTCATGTATTTTTCCATGCTTTCTTTTTTTTTTTTTTACGTCAGCGTAAATTCCCTGATGTATTAGCCAGTGCTGAGTAGGCAATTGCGATCCATTACCCATCTAGTAATGCGGGCCTTTCTCTTTTTATGTGGTCGTTAATCTCAGCCGTCTTCTTTTGCTGTAAAACTCAGTGGCATCTGCAATTTAAATTAGTGCCTGCAGCACAAGCAGTGCAGAACTTGACACAGCAGCATAATTGAGCCCATTTGGAGAAACAGGTAGTGAACTTATGTTATTTCGATAAGATTCAATGATGCTTTTGTTGTGGTAGAGAAGCACCCATGAAATTTGAATCTGACATGGTTAATAGACCCAGTGAGCAGACTCGGACTCAGAGATAGATGCAATTATATTTATTGAACAACGATGAATGTGTGTGAGTGTGTGGGTGTGTGGTCTTGTAGCAGCTGGGGGAGAGCAGAACACCGTACAACCTGACAACCCTAGGCACAGACAGAGGCAGGGACAGTTAGTGGTTATCACAGGTGGAGATGTTCAGTTTAATCCAGGGCTTACTGTTTGTAGAGATGTTGAGTGGCTCAGGTTCAGCTCTGCGGCTACGGCCGGGAGGACAGTGTCCGCTGATCCGGCTGCTGTTGACGGAGGTGGATGTGTTGAGGTGGAGCAGTGCAGCTCGGTCCACCGCCAGGAAGGAGGGAGGTCCGCCGCCACGGAGCTCCGCCTGTGCACAGGGGACTGAGAGAGGATTTTTAGGAGAATGAACGAGGGCTTACTTGAGCTGTGGAGAGATTCTTCTTGATGCTGGCGGCAGGAGGCTGGATGCGAGGACGAAGGTTGACTGAGGCTGGATGCGAGGACAAAGGTAGACTGAGGCTAGGAAGCTCAGGAGCACGATGAAGGTGAGAGAAGGTCTCATGCAGTGTAGACAGACGACTCTGCACTGATCCCAGGGCAGCGTGGTTTAAATAGCCCTGGCCATGATGAGGAGCAGGTGTGTGCACAGCTGAGGAGAATAAGCAGCCAGAGCAGACCATTTCAGAATCAGGGAATTCAATGTCTTTAAATGCTTAGATGCTCTGCCTAGTGACACTAGTGAACATGCAGCAGCCTCCCTTCTCTCTTCGTGTTTTGTGCCATTTAGTGTTGTTTTAATTATGCACATTTTTTCTTCCCCTTGTCCTGTCAGGCAGCTAGGCAAACAGAACAGGGATCTGTCACCCTTATTGTGCTAAAACAGATTTACTTTGCCAAGAGGAGCTTATACAGTACCTAACTGTGTATTGTATATTGTTGTAAACTCCTCCTGTAATAACTTTTAATACTTTATTTTAATTATTTTACCCATGGAAGACCCAACAGGATGGGGAAGAGGGAAAGGAAGTGTGTGGAGGGGAAAAGAAAAGGGAGGGGAACAGACAAAAAAAACCCCAAACAAACCAACAACTAAAACAAACAAAAGACAAACTGCTTCTTCCACCGAAGATGTCTCAACACGAGTCTGGTTTCTGCACCTGTTAAAGGAGAGACACTTGTGCGTGTATGTCTGGGTGCATATATTGTTACGTACGGCTCTGGCGAGCCATAAATAAGAACCAAGGGCTGACCGGTGAGTTTGCGTTGTTTATTAATGATAAAGTTTAAAATAATGATAATAATGATATTAATGATAAAGTTCTGTCCCGCGCCGGCCTTCCCTCCATGCTCACTCTACTCAGGCAGTGCAGGCTCCGCTGGCTAGGCCACGTTCACCGTATGGAGGATGGCAGAATCCCCAAAGATGTCCTCTACGGAGAACTGCCGACTGGCAGGAGAGACGTTGGCCGCCCACAGCTGCGCTTTAGAGACGTCTGCAGGATAGACATGAAGACCCTGGAGATCAACACAGAGTGCTGGGAGGACCTTGCAATGGACCGCTCCAAATGGAGAGGCACCCTGACCAGACAGCTCAAGGTGGGTGAAGAGAGACTGACTGCTGCAGCAGATGAAAAAAGGACCCGCAGGAAGAACCGCCACAGACCCAGCAGCACGGAGACCACCCACAAGTGCGACCTGTGTGACAGGGACTGCCATTCACGCATCGGCCTGTTCAGCCACAGGCGGTGCTGTTCCAGCAGAGTAGACGTTTAGGATTCTCTTCCATGGTCATCATAGACTGACGGATGCCGATGATTAATGATAAAGGAACAAGAACAAAGGAAAAGAGCCTTGTGGGGCAAAACACAAATAATACAAAGAGTACACTTACAAATGACGATAAAGGCAAGGACAGCTTCAGGAAGAAGATGGAGGACAAGCTGCAACAGAGCGACATCAGCGGGGTCTGGAGAAACCTCAAAACCATCTCTGGCCTCCAGAATACCTCCCCCCAGGCCACGGGGGGCAGGGAGTGGGCGAACAACCTGAATCTGTTTTTCAATAGATTTGACCAACCGCCCTCCCCCCTGTCTGCACAACAACCACTGCTGCCTCTAAAGAAATCAAGTCCTGCTGCCCACTCCCCACTCCACCAACACCCCCCCACTCCCAACACACAGCCCCCCATCCTGACCCTGACCAGGACCCAGGTGAGGACGGAGCTGAGGAAGATCAAAGCGAGGAAGGCGCCGGGACCGGACGGCATCAGCGCAAAGCTCCTCAAGTCCTGTGCAGACCAGCTGTGTGAGATTGTGACGTATATCTTCAACATGAGCCTGAAACTGGGGAGGGTACCACAGCTGTGGAAAACATCTTGTGTGGTACCTGTACCAAAAACTTCCCACCCCAAAGACCTGAACAGCTACAGACCGGTGGCCTTGACGTCCCACTTGATGAAGACCCTGGAGAGACTGCTCCTTGCTCACTTCCGCCCCCTGGTGGAACCAGCGATGGATCCACTCCAGTTCGCCTACCAGCATGGCATTGGGGTGGAGGATGCAGTGATCTTCCTCCTTCACCGTTCTCTGTCCCACCTGGAGAAGCCCGGGAATGTGGTGAGGATCATGTTCTTTGACTTCTCCAGTGCTTTCAACACCATCCAACCGGTGATCCTGAAGGACAAGCTGCTGCGCGCAGGGGTGGACCAGCACCTGTCATCATGGATCCTGGACTACCTCACGAACCGGCCTCAGTTTGTGAGAACCCGGGACTGTGTGTCCGACACAATCATCAGTAGCACGGGGGCCCCCCAGGGAACGGTGCTGGCTCCCTTCCTGTTCACTCTTTATACTGCGGACTTCTCACACAACACAACACATTGCCATCTACAGAAGTTCTCTGATGACTCTGCGATCGTTGGCCTCATCTCCAATGGAGATGAAGCTGAGTACAGAGGGCTTATCCAGGACTTTGTGGACTGGTGCCATCGGAACTGCCTCCAGATCAACGCGAGGAAAACTAAGGAGCTGGTGGTGGACTGCCGCAGGCATGGGCAGCCCCTCACAGCACCAGTAAATATACAGGGAACAGACATCGAGATGGTGACATCCTACAAGTACCTGGGTGTTCATCTGAACAATAAACTAGACTGGTCACACAATACTGACGCACTCTACAAGAAGGGACAGCGCAGGCTGTTCCTGCTGAGGAGACTCAGGTCTTTTGGTGTACAAGGGGCGCTGCTGAAGTCATTCTATGACATGGTGGTGGCATCAGCCATCACTTTTGGAGTGGTCTGCTGGGGCAGTGGCATTACTGCAGCCGATAGGAAGAGACTGAACAAACTGATTAAGAAAGCTAGCTCTGTCCTGGGGCAGCGCCTTGATCCGATGGAGGAGATAGGAGAGAGGAGGACGGTGGCTAAACTGTCATCTCTGCTGGAGTCCGAGTTCCACCCTATGCAGGACATACTGGATGCACTGAGGAGCTCATTTAGCAGCAGACTACATCATCCCAGGTACACAACCGAGAGGTTTCGTAGGTCCTTCCTACCAACGGCTGTCAGACTGTACAACCTAAACAGGGCTGCTCGCAGAGATAGCAAAAAGACGTAATAAACTAATAGTTTTTTGAATGCAAAAGATGCAATAGACTTACACAACGGTCCCCTCCGGCATACAACTAGGAACATACCGGTCGCTATGGAGGGTGAGAATATGTATGGGCACATAATCATACCATGTAGGATAACTAAGTAGACGGTTATGCTGTTTCATCCCATCTAGCAACAATGCTCTGCACTGTGTGTGTTTATATATTTACATATTTATTCCATCTAGCTACAATGCTCAGCACTGGGTGTGTTTATATTTATATATCTATATATTTATTCCATCTAGCTACAATGCTCCGCACTGTGTTTTTATATATCTACATATTATTCCATCTAGCTACATTGCTCCGCACTGTGTGTGTTTATATACTTGCATATTTATTCCACCTAGCTGCAATGCTCCGTACTGTGGGTGTTTATATATTTACATATTTATTCCATCTAGCTACAATGCTCTGCACTGTGTGTTCATATATTTATTCCATCCAGCTACAATGCTCTGCACTGTGTGTCTGTGTGTGCGTGTGTATATATATATTTTATAGTAATATGTACATATGTATATTAGCTGCTCTTGCTTGCTTGTTTTTTTTCTTACCTTCTGATTGTTGCTCTGAGTGTTGCTATCCCTGTGCTGTTGCAATCCTGGAATTTCCCCGTTGTGGGACTAATAAAGGCTTATCTTATCTTATCTTATCTTATCTTAAAGGATGAGAGGAGGACTGGAGCCAGACGTAGGGGCTCCAGCCTAATCCACATCGGGAGACGAACGTGGATCATAAGCGAGGTCACAGCACTGAACAATCAGGACCGCTCCCTTTTATAGTGGTTGACAGCGCCTCAGCTGATGAGAGGTAATTGGCCTCCATCTGTCCCGTAGAGCTTGACAGCTGGAAGCCTGCCAAGACGCTGTCAAAGTAAAGAGCTGGGCTGAGGAGGAATATGGTCTGAGCGCCAATGAAAATGGCGCATATGACAGATATATGAGAACGCATGCAAAATAAGTGTGTGCATGTAAGTGGTTTGTCAGGAAACATACGAAGCGGAGGGCCGGTCGCAGCAGCTCTCCCCCCAGAAACCCCAAACAGGCAAGGCAGTGCCACCAACCCCCACAGGGCACAAACGTCCGAGGTCAGCAAGCCCCAGAAAAGCCAGGCATCCGCCCCCGGAGGGACAATCAAGGGAGGCCAGGCTGCTCGGTGGCTGGCACGGTGAGCCCACACCCCTGGACCCGCCCGACCTTCACCCCCCCCAGCTGGGCCAACGCCGGGCCCCAGGCACCAGGGGTCCAGCGACCCCACCTCTCAGCACGAAGACCAGCCCATGCCCCCTGGCGCAAGCCCCCCCAGGCACCCCCACAGCGGGCCCGCCCCAGCGCCTCTGTCGCACACCACGGGGACCCCATGCCCAGGGGAGCCCACGTTGCCTAGAGGCACTACCGCCCTTAATCCAGCACCTCCCGACTTGCAGACACACCCCTCCCCACACCTTCACACCCACAAGGTCCCATGCGCACCCCTCTCAGTCACCCAGACCAACCCATTCTCTCTCACTCCTGTACCCATTCAAACTCACCCCTCATTCACCTTTGTTTCATAAGGTCATAAGGTCCCTGGTCACTGCCAGTGCCCAGCAGTGACCAGGGAGATCACTGGCACAGGTCACAGAAGCAGACCCCACCCCCGGCGTCCATCTGAGCGAACAATCAGCAGACCACTGCAGGTGCCCCGAGATGCCACCCGACATGCAAAGCGTTGCACAAAACCGACCCACCATCACCACCTCCATTCATCACCCCCTCACTCTCACTTAGACTCATATTCAGACCCCCTCTCACTTCCTTGGTTGTAGCTATACATTCAGTAGCACCCAGGGATTTTGACAACATGATAGGTCCCAGGTTCCCCAACAGGCCCCCACGCCCCCAACAAGAGCAGTGCAACGGGGGTGGGGGAAGACCCCCACCACCCTCCCCCCGCACAGAACATGGTGAGTGTGTGTTGGTTAGGGGCAGCAGGGCCCCCATCCCCCCAAGCACTCCGTGTCTAAAATGCAATTAAAATTAAGGTGAGTGCAGCCCCACCGCGCAGCAAAGGTATCCCGTTCACTGACACAGTGTGGCACACCCCCACCCCAAAGCCCTAAATGTAACAAAAAAGATGTATATTCCACCCAGAGTCAGGGGGAGGGCGGCGAATAAGACTGGGAGGTAGGCGGTCTAAAAACGAGGCCGTGTTCCCCCCCCCCCCCCCCCAGAAGCAAGATTGCAGACTGGTTCATGAGGCCACCCACTGCCCCCAAATCCCAACCCAGGGAGAGGGCCGCCAGTGGAAGCAGCCCAGGACCCACCAGCATCACACCCCGGCGCTCCCGGCACCACTAACATGATGGGGCAGCCATACATATTTCCACTCATCTTACACACACAAACATGGACAACAACAGTCACAATAGTGAACAATGGGCCGGACCCACACGGCGCCCAACATGCCAGGTGACATCCCCGAGTGCCCACACAGGCCCACGACCACCCACCCCAGATGCACACCGACAGCCGCAGGCCACCCTGCAACCACAGCCACCCCGGAGCAACCCTATGGAAACACTGCCATCAACCCGCGCGTAAAAATTTAAGTTATGTCTAAATGTATATTCATGTGTTTAATGTCCATATATGATGCTGTGCACAAGCTACAGTTGCCACAGCCTTCTGGAGATAGATATAGATAGATAGATAGATAGATAGATAGATAGATAGATAGATAGATAGAAGTACTTTTGGCAGTACAATAGAGACCAGCTGTTAGCACTTAACCGGCCCACGATGCTAATGCAAAAACTCGACATACCTGGAGAAATGAGACGGAAACGGCGTGGATGTCGCGCTGGAGTAAGACGGCAGGCGAGGAATACAGTATAAGGTACAGACCCGTCCTCCCATCCGTTATTATGGGGAATGTACGATCGCTACTCATTAAGACTGACGAGCTAGTGGTTATCTCCCGCTATGAGAGCATGTACAGAGAGAGTAGTTTGATGTTGTTTACCGAGACGTGGCTAACAGAACTAGCAACAGATGCTAACATCGAACTGGAGGGTTTCCACGCATTACGGGCAGACCGGACACCAGACAGTGGGAAGGCAAGAGGCGGGGGACTGATAATGTATGTCAATAACAACTGGTGCAGACTGGAACATATCACGGTTAAGGAACAGTACTGCAGCAAAGACATCGAGTTGCTAGCTGTTAGCATGCGGCCTGCCTATCTCCCGAGGGAATACGCACACGTGATCTGCATTGTTATTTTTGCAAATCCGACGGCGAACGCTGGGACAGCGCGTGACGTCATCCACTCAGTAACTGGCAGGCTGCTGACAGAACACCCAGATGCTCTTCTCTTCATCTCAGGTGATTTCAACCATATTTCACCGTCCCCCATTCGACCCACACTCACCCAGTATGTCACATGCCACACTAGAGACAATAAAACACTGGACTTATTCTATGCAAATACTAAGGAGGCGTACACCTCATCACCACTCCCCCTACTCGGGAGGTCGGATCACAACTTGGTTCATCTCCTGCCGATGTACAAATCCCTAGTACACAGACAACCTTCGGTTGTGCACACAGTGAAGTTATGGTCTGAGGAGGCAATGGACACTCTAAAGGACTGTTTTGAAACCACTGCCTGGGAGCAGCTCCGCGATCCACATGGTGAGGACATCGATGGCCTCACTCACACCATCACGGACTACATCGGCTTCTGTGTGGACAACACCGTACCCACCAAGACTATACGGTGTTGCTCGAGCAACAAACCCTGGATCAACCCTGAGATAAAAACACTTCTGAGAGAGAAGAAGAGGATCTTCAGGTCGGGGAACAGGGAGATGCTGAAGTCCGTACAGAGGGAGCTGAGGAGGAAGATCAGAGAAGGCAAGGACAGCTTCAGGAAGAAGATGGAGGACAAACTGCAACAGAACGACATCGGTGGGGTCTGGAGAAACCTTAAAACCATCTCTGGGCTTCCAAATACCTCCCCCCAGGCCACGGGGGGCAGGGAGTGGGTGAACAATCTGAAACTGTTTTTTAATAGGTTTGAACAACCACCCTCCCCCCCGACTGCACAACAACCACTGCTGCCTCTAAAGTCATCGAGACCTGCTGTCCACACCCCACTCCACCAACACCCCCCCACTCCTAGCACACAGCCCCCCAACCTGACCCTCACTAAGACCCAGGTGAGGACGGAGCTGAGGAAGATCAAGGCAAGGAAGGCCTCGGGACCGGACGGCATCAGTGCAAAGCTCCTCAAGTCCTGTGCAGACCAGCTGTGTGGGATTGTGGAGTACATCTTCAACCTGAGCCTGAAGCTGGGGAGGGTACCACAGTTGTTGAAAACATCTTGTGTGGTACCTGTACCAAAGACTTCCCACCCCAAAGATCTGAACAGCTACAGACCAGTGGCCCTGACGCCTCACATGATGAAGACCCTGGAGAGACTGCTCCCTGCTCACCTCCGCCCCCTGGTGGGACCAGCGATGGATTCACTCCAGTTCGCCTACTAGCATGGCATTGGGGTGGAGGATGCAGTGATCTTCCTCCTTCACCATTCTCTGTCCCACCTGGAGAAGCCCGGGAATGTGGTGAGGATCATGTTCTTTGACTTCTCCAGTGCTTTCAACACCATCCAACTGATGATCCTGAAGGACAAGCTGCTGTGCGCAGGGGTGGACCAACACCTGTCATCATCGATCCTGGACTACCTCACTAACCGGCCACAGTTTGTGAGAACCCGAGATTGTGTGTCTGACACGATCATCGGTAGCACTGGGGCCCCCCAGGGAACGGTCTTGGCTCCCTTCCTGTTCACCCTTTATACTGCGGACTTCTCACACCACACAACACACTGCCATCTACAGAAGTTCTCTGATGACTCTGCAATATTCTGCCTCATCTCCAACGGAGATGAAGCTGAGTACAGAGGACTTATCCAGGACTTCATGGACTGGTGCCATCGGAACTGCCTCCAGATCAACGCGAGGAAAACTAAGGAGCTGGTGGTGGACTGCCGCAGGCAAGGACAACCCCTCACAGCACCAGTAAACATACAGGGAACAGACATTGAGATGGTGACACCCTACAAGTACCTGGGTGTTCATCTGAACAATAAACTAAACTGGTCACACAATACCGACGCACACTACAAGAAGGGACAGTGCAGGCTGTTCCTACTCAGGAGACTCAGGTCTTTTGGTGTACAAGGGGCGCTGCTGAAGACATTCTATGACACGGTGGTGGCATCAGCCATCACTTTTGGAGTGGTCTGCTGGGGCAGTGGCATTACAGCAGCCGATAGGAAGAGACTGAACAAACTGATCAAGAAAGCTAGATATGTCCTGGGGCAACACCTTCACCCAGTGGAGGAGATAGGAGAGAGAAGGATCGTGGCTAAACTGTCATCTCTGCTGGAGTCCGAGTCCCACCCTATGCAGGACATACTGAACGCACTGAGTAGCTCATTTAGCAGTAGACTACATCATCCTAGGTGTGCAACCGAGAGGTTTCGCAGGTCCTTCCTACCTACGGCTGTCAGACTGTATAACCTAAGCAGGGTTGCTCGCAGAGATAGCAAAAGAACGTGACGACCTAATAGTATTGAATGCAAAAGACGCAACAAACTTACACAAATTGTCCCCTCCAGTATACAACTAGGACAATATCAGTCGCTATGGAGGGTGACAATATGCATGGGTACATATTCATACTATGTAGGATAACTAAGTAGATGGTTATGCTGTTTATTCCATCTTGATACAGTGCTCTGCACTGTATATATATTTATATATTTATGTGTACGTAGGTATATTCACTGCTCTTATTTTTATTTTTATTTTTCTTATCTTCTTAATTATTGCTCTGAGTTTTGTTATCCCTGTGCTGTTGCAATCCTGGAATTTCCTCATTGTGGGACTAATAAAGGCTTATCTTTTCTTATCTTTATTGATCCCAAACAGGGAAACTGCAGGTAAGAAATATGACCAAACATTATGTCCTGGACCAGAGCATTACAGAGGAACTCCATGGCCTAGGTCTTCTCCACTAGAACTCTGCACCCCCGGACTTGACTGCTGTCTCATTCCAAATGGAAATGCTGTAGACGGTGTGAGCGGCAACAAAAGAGAGGTAAACGCGGAGGTATCTGAATGAAGTTTACCATTAGCCCACACAGACTCCCGACTGCTTCCCTCATTCTGACCAACGTACACTCACTCGACAGCAAAATAGACCACATACAGCCCCTGAGAACTACACAACGTGATGCACGGAACTGCTGTGTTTTTATTTTTATGGAAACGTGGTTAAATGGCAATATCCCGGACCATGCCATTCAGTTAGCAGGGCTAACATGCTATTGTGCTGATAGAGTGCTCATGGAAAGAAGAAAAAACGCGAGGGGCAGGCGTGTGTGTTTACATCAGTGACTCTTGGTGCCGAGATGTGACCGTTGTGCATAAACACTGTTCTCCTTTGGTGGAGTTTATGATCATATAGTACTGACCCTTTTACATTCCTAGAGAATTTCTTTCTGTCCTGCTATTAGCAGTGTATGTCCCGCCCACCGCCACTGGCGAGAGGAGTAAAGCAATAAATGAACTCTATCAGGCCATAAGTGGGACACAAACAGTGCATCCAAGCAGATTCCTCATCACAGCAGGAGACTTAAACCATGCAGATTTTAAGGTCCTCTTACCAAATCTACACCAACATGTAGACTTTCCAACAAGAGGAGACAATCTGCTGGACCTGTTGTACACAACAAGAAAGCATATAAAGCCTCCCCTGTTCCCCACCTGGGTGTCTCTGATCACATCACCATCTTGTTAAGGCCTGCATACAAACCCAGAGTGAAAATAATCAGACCAACAAAAAAGCAGGTGTGTGGCCAGAGGGGGCCTCTGAAAGACTGCTTCAGCACTACAGACTGGGACACTTTCAAACACGCAACCACTCACAATGGACACACAAATCTAGAGGAGCTATCTGGAGGAGTCCAGCCCCGTCACAACCAATGCGAGGAGCTACCCCTCGCCAGCTGCAGCAGGAGACACCCTCAGCCAGGAGAAAAGGCAAGTTTTCCTCCCTTTTGTTTCTAAAATCGTTGAAAATTCTTGCCTGATCTCTGGTAGAGAGTCTCTGGGTGTGCAGTCCCCAGAGGTCTCTCCACCTGGTACAGCCACTGTCATCCCACTCACCCTCTCCATATCTCCTCCTGTCCCCTCTGAGTGTTCACCGACCCTGGGGCTCCAGACGAAGGAGGAGCCCGAGAGGGAATCACCAGCATTGGAGCAGCCCTTGACACGGAAGTGGCGTTCATGGCGAAAGCAGCCGTCCTCCTCCATCAGCCCGTCTGCTCCAGCCTCGCCCCTGTCACCGGAGCTCCAACCCGCCTTGACTCCAGCCCTGGATCACCGGAGAAGCACCATTTCCTCCTCGCCAGCAGCCCGTTCCTCATCCAATGAGACCATTTCCATGGCAGCCACTTCTTCCAGTTCGTCCTCGCTGGCTATCATGCCAGCCTGTCCTTCCTCTCCAGCTGCCGCACAGTTCTTCTCCTCGATGGCTCCTTCTGCTGCTGGGAGGCTCTCCATGCCGTCTCCGGAAGTCTCTGTTTCCATGACGCCGGGGATGGTTCTTATTCCTCTCATGATGGGGTCCAAGCTCTCCGGAGCCAGGGAGAGGGATGACACCCCACACGGTACAGCGGCAGGCAGCATCCACGTCCAGGCTAAGAGGCAAGTTAATTTTCATTCTTCTCCAACTTATAATGAAATGTCTTGCCTGATTCCTGGTAGGGAGGCTCAGGGAGAGCGGTCCCCTGAGTTGCTCCCACCTGCTGCTGCTTTGAATGGCTCACCAACCCTCTCTCTGCTCGTTCCTGCTTCCTCCAAGGGTACTCCAGAGCCGAACTGTCAGGATCGGAAGTAGCCAGAGGTCCGGGAGGATCCCTCCCCCGCAGTAACGGTGAGCCGGACACCAGCCGCCACGCCGAAGGAATCTTCAGCACGGGTTATGTCGGCTGAGATAATGACTGCAGAGACCATCATGCCTGCTGCAGAGGCCACCACAGCAGAGTCAGCGCCCGAGCTGCACCTCCAGGAGGCCGAGCCAGTCGAGACATCGTCGGAGTCCTGGACGGCGGTAGAGCTCGAGCTAAGGCAAATGCTGTCCTTTGTCTTTCTTCTTTCCGTCATCAAGCATTTTGCCTAGCTTTAGGTGAGGAGAGCTAGCTGCAGCTGCACGCTGCACCTGAGCTCACCTCACCGGGCTCTGCCGCTACCGGCGACCCTGACCCCTCCTCCTCTGTGTCTGAGTCCTCATCTAGGGTCACCGGAGAGAGGTCCATGTTGCCGGATGAGATGGAGGAGCCAGGCTTGCCTCTGGAGGTTACCATCACCATTGCCAGCCCTGCTGTGGTTCCTGGGGACCCAGCAACCCGTCTGCCCAGGTCCCCGGGGGAGCCTGTGATTGACCGCCTTTGGGGCTGGATTCTCTTGTGGGCCGACTGGCCCACGGTCAGGATGGCATGGAGGTCAGCAGTGGCCCAGCCAGGTCCCATCGCGGGTGCAGCAAGGGTCCTCTCTGGCTCCAGGTCCTCTCCGGGTGCAACCATGGCTCGGTCGGGGTCCACCGAGGGTGCAGCCGAGCTCCAGTCTCAAGCCGTGACCACTGAGGGTGCAGCCATCCAGCTCGGGGACACCGAGGTCCCTTCCGCCCTTCCAGAGGTCCTCGGGGTGCCCCTTCCTCTTCCGCCAGGCTCCGCCGTGGTCCGCCTGCTCCTACCACCAGGAACCGCAGGGGGTCCACTTCTTCAGTACGACCACCCACCTTTCAGCCTTCCGGTAGGTAGGCCACCACCTCGTCTCTCCCCCCAAGCCTGGTGGCTCAACTATGCGGGCTGAGCACCCAAAGGACCAGGTTTCTGGGTCAAGTGGCCCTTTTCCTCTGACAGGCCGCCCGATACTGTTCTGCAGGTCACCTGCTGGCCCTGGGATTTTGGCCGGCCTCCTGAACTTGCGGCCACCTGTGGGGCCTTGGACCCTGGCCGGTCCCCTGAACTGGGGGACTCTTGGGGAGTGTGTGTGGGGGGTGTTAGCTTAGTTTTGGGGTTGGGAAAAGTGTTTGTCGTGTTGTATTGTGGTATTACCTTCTTGATTTATCCCCCCTAACCTGTTTTCCCCCACCTCCCATCCTGGTTTGTTGTATTGACCTTTTGAGTGGGGGGAGATCAGGTTGTATTCTCTGTTTTTGATGGTACAGTGGATGTCTGATTTCCACCCCTTGGGGGTGGGGCACTGTCATGTTCGGGGTCATTCACCCCGTCCATGACCTGTGGCTGTAGGTTTTGATTATTGCTTATTAATTTTAGCTGGCAGATTGAGCCTTGCTCTCCACCAGCCCTACAGTCACGCCTCCTCCTCACCAGAATTCACCGGCTGCATGGTGAATGGTGAGCGCACACACACACACACACACACACACACACACACACACACACACACACACACAGTTGCAATCAGTCACGCACCTGCTCACCACACGGCTGTGTCCACTTGCCTTCGTTAAGGGTTTGTGTACTAATAGAGAGGAGTGTGACCAGCCAGTGTGGCAGCTTAACGTCAACTTTGGACAGCCCGGCTCGTGTCTGTTGGTTTTCCCCTGGACTGTACTGTGTTGTGCCTCAGAGCCTTTCCGCTCGGACAGTCTTTCCTCATTCATGCCTTTTCTCTCCGCTCCTACCCTGCCTGGAGAGTGTATAGTATTTAATCCAAGCCAACAGAGTTTGTAGCCTGTTGCCTTATCTTGTCTCAACAGTGACTGTTATTTGGACATTTTGTATATTTACTCCTTTGTAAATAAACAAGTTACATACTGCACTTTGGGCTTGCTGCCAATTTCTTTGTTCGCTGCACAATTACACAGCGGGCATGACACACTTAGGATCTATTAAGATCCCAGCTCTAATTTAAAAGATAAACATGAAGTTAAAGTGTCGAGGTTTAATATGGTAAGAATACAATAAGTAAAATTTAAACAAATTACTGTCATGAATCTGGGTTTGGCTGTTCCAAACCCAGTTCTGACTTATTGTTATGTTTTGCCCTATTTTCCACCTGGTGCTTCAGGGAGCTATTGGGCCTCCGCTCCCTGACAGCTTGGGCATGCCCCCCCCCTCTTGTCAATCACCATCAGCTGTACTGTCACAGGTGTTCACACACATACACACACACACACATGCACACGCTCCATTCATTCCCATTCACACGCTCATACACGCTCTCTCACATATCAAGTCCAATCACGTTTAGCCCACGCTTTCTTGCACCGGCAATGTATTTCCTTATTAGCATCAGGAGTATTTCTTCACTGCGTTTGTGGAAAGAGATTGTTGGAGCATTCACCTACATATGTGGCAGCTAGCTCTCCACGTGTGAGTTTTCATTACCTGCTGGTTATTCAGCCAAGCACTTGAAGTTTGGTTAACCCCTTGATGTAATTGGCTGACCCTGCTCAATCTCTTCATCCTCCAGACTGCACAGATCGCCCCAGGATCGCTCCAGCCCCGTAAGTGTCATGTTCGCCTTTCTCTTTGTGCTGACAGCAGTCCTGCGGCACTAGGCTTCCCCTTGACCGGGCTGTAGAGTATCCGGCAGGCAGTCTGTGTGTCTGGTGGCCTTAATGTCATCATTTGCATTTCTCTGTTTTTTTGTGCACAGCTGGACTTGTTATTTTTTTGCTAAGTTTAATAAAATGGCATTTTTACTTACACAATTGGGTTTGCCATTCCTTTGTGCACCATTACGCAGTGCACAAGGGATTATGACAAAATTGATGTAAAACCCTGTAAAGATTGTGGCTCGTCAGAGTTCTCATCAGAGTTCTTTGCTTTGGGTTATTAATTTTGGTTATTTGGGGTTCTCCTTGAATTGTTGAATGAAAATATACATTAAACTAAAAAAACTAACAACTAAAAAAATGACTGGTTGTTTCAACTTGAAGTTAGTGTTAATGTCCAGTTGACTGAACTTGAGAAGAAGTTAAAACTTGACTGATCTTGTCTTGTAAAATTTAAGACCGTGTGGACACTAACTTTTTTAAAGTTACAACTTATTTTTACAGTGTATCAATGTAACATTCTCCATGTAGAAAGACAAATATTTAGCTAAGACATGTTTTCATTATTCTGACTTCTGCTCAAACCATCATAATTTCAAAGATGAATGAATGAATGAATGAATGAATCAATGAATTTATTCGGTAATAATAATAATAAACACATACAATACAATGAGAACACACAAAAGAACAACTGAAAGGGTGTAGGCTGAAGCTAGTGCTTTTATAGTGCCTACCCGTTACAATTTTAAAATCAATAACATAAAAATTTAAGTCTTACCCAAAATCAACAAAGAAAATCAAAAAGAACAAGTAGACAAAAAAACCCCCAAACTTTAAGTTATTACAAATTTATATCCCAGCATTTACAATGAGATACTGGGAGATTTTCTCATCTTTGTACAATTTTTTTGAATTGCTTCAGAGTTTCCTTCTTGCCTTGAGAGACAGCAGTCACATTTTTCTTCCCTCCTCCCCTGCCTTCCTGATCTATTCCCAGCTTTTGCAATGTTGCGTTTTTGTCTGTGTTTAGTCGCTCTTCTTCTGCTGAATCTTAATCTAAACGGAAATTATGGATTTGGAAGCGGCTTAAATGTGCTATTGTCACTATTTTTCAACAAGAATTGGACCAAGGAGGAGCCCAAGAATTGGAACCTACAAGGAAACTCATGGACATTGGAATTCATGCGTCTGTGGAAACATTATTGGTTATGATCTCAGGACTTCTATTTCTGGCTGTGGAGTTCCCTGATGCATCAGAAATTGAAGGAAGGTGAGAGAGCTGATCAAAGCGGACCCGGCAAGCTCCTTCATCAAATTCGACCAGTTGGGGAGGGCACGAGTAGCGGCAAACGGTGAACTGAATGACAGTGATTTCAGTGGAGGAATACATCTGGAGCCCTGTGCTCTCCATGGAAAAACAGTTTAAGCCTGCACATATAATGGAAGCACAGAATTACACGGGTGAGGACAAATTCTATTCTCTGAGTGCACTGTGCTGATTTGATTTGATTTGACCTTGTTTGCCCCGTGTTTACATTCCTCCTGATTGAGATAAGCAGAAGGACCGGCTCTTATGTCTACCCAAACAATCGACAATCAGTTGTTGTCGTCAGCGGATTTGGACCCTCAAGGACAATGCCCATGTGCCTTCTGCAAGCAAGAGAGAGAGCAAGAGAGATAGACTCTGGACTCTGGACTCTGGACTTGTTTATAAGTCACATGATTATAACATCTATCCACTGCCAGGAGGCGCCCTCTGCTGCTCACTAACAACTGTTACATTTACACTACACAATGCATACAACATTACATGCATACAATACACTGCCTCTCAACTTTTGTGTGTGATCTCCTGCTAAATGTCTGCTAAATGTGCACTGAGGTTTTTTTTGCCTGCAATCAAAATTTCGCTCACTTGCCGAGCGTCATTCTGATAAAACATGTTTTTTTCTCTCGCCTACTGTGTCATATCCATTCTCTCTTTTCTTTTTTTCCTTTCTTCTTTATGGCTGGCGCCTAGCGGCTGCCCCGGCCTTGGATGCGCTCTGCAGAGCGTGCCCAAATGCCAAGTCACGTTTCGTTACCTTGTATTCATACGTGTAATGACAATAAAGTTGAATCTCAATCTCAATCTCAATCTCAGTTGAACATGTTTTAATATTTTCAGAGCAACAGTCCCACAGTTTAACTCCAGTGACAGACATGCAATGATACACACATGGACAAAATTGTTGGTACCCCTCTGTTAATGAAAGAAAAACCCACAATGGTCACAGAAATAACTTGAATCTGACAAAAGTGGTAATAAATAAAAAAATTAACTCATGAAACAGGCCTGGACAAAAATGATGGTACCCCTAGAAAAGATTGAAAATAATGTGACCATAGGGACATGTTCAACCAAGATGTGTCCTCTAATTAACATCACAGGTGTCTACAAACTTGTAATCAGTCAGTCGGCCTATTTAAATTCAATTCAATTCAATTCAATTCAACTTTATTTATATAGCGCCATTTCACAACAACAGTCATCTCATAGGACTATCAACTGTAGGGAGGACCCCCACAGTTGCAGAAAGACCCCAGCAATCAGACGATCCCCTGTGAGCAAGCACTTGGCGACAGTGGAGAGGAAAAACTCCCTTTTAACAGGAAGAAACCTCCAGCAGAACCAGGCTCAGGGAGGGGCAGTCATCTGCTGCGACTGGCTGGGGGGTGAGGGGATAGAGAAGAAGAAAAGAACAGACATGTAGAGAGCAAACAGCACGATGGGGACTCAATCTATGGGAGAGAACAAACAAATGTTAATGACCAGCAAAAAAAAAAATATTTCATAGAGAGTGAGGAAAGGAGTGAGGCCCAGTGCATTACTGGAGGTCCCCCGGCTGACTAAACCTATTAGCAGCATAACTAAGGGAGGGTTCAGAAAACACATGATCCCTCCCTAATTGTAGGCTATATCAAAAAGGTAGGTTTTAGCCCTATTCTTAAAAACAGAGATCGAGTCTGACTCCCGAATCCAGAATGGCAGCTGATTCCACAGGAGAGGAGCTTGATAACTGAAGGCTCTGCCTCCCATTGTACTTTTGGAGATTCTAGGTATTACAAGTAAACCTGCATTTTGGGAGCGTAGTGCTCTGTTAGGATGATACGGTAGTATCAGATCTTTTAAATAAAAAGGAGCCTGATTGTTTAGAGCTTTGTAAGTAAGAAGAAGGATTTTAAACTTAATTCTAAACTCTATGGGAAGCCAATGAAGGGAGGCCAGAACCGGAGAGATATGATCTCTCTTTCTAGTACCTGTTAAAACTCTTGTTGCAGCATTTTGGATCAGCTGAAGACTTTTTAAAGATGTTTTAGGACAACCTGATAATAAAGAATTACAATAATCTAATCTCGAGCTAACAAAAGCGTGGATCAGCTTCTCAGCATCACTCTGAGACAAGATGCTCCTAATCTTGGCAATATTACGCAAATGATAGAAGGCAGTCTTAGAAACAAATTTAATATGTGAATTGAAGGACAAATCCTGATCAAAAATAACTCCAAGGTTCCTCACAGAGCTATTAAGAGAAAGAGTAACTGCATCCAAACTGAAAGTTTGATTTGGAAAGGAATTTCTAAGGTTTTTTGGACCAACAAGAATGACTTCAGTCTTATCTGAATTTAATAGCAGGAAATTACAAGTCATCCAAACTTTGATTTCCTTAAGACAAGGATGGGTGACAAGTAGTCACTGTGCTGTTTGGTGACATGGTGTGTACCACACTAAACAAGGACCAGAGGAAGCAAAGGAGAGTGTCAGAAGTCTGAAATATAACCTCACAAATACAGAGTACAAAAAGGTATTAGACTGAATCAAAGATCAGACTTAAGACACGCAGAGCCTTTTAGAAATTAGAAGTTTTACTTGCACAAGGAGCAATGCAAGGAGCAATCACACACACAGGCAGTGTGAAGATGAAAATGCTGGGGGGCAATCCCGTAGCGCCTTCTTTATATACAATGATAGTGCCATGATGATAGTACATGGTGCATGTGACAAACTCAGCAAAAGCAGAACAAACGGAATTACCACATAAGCAAAAGTATGCTCTGTATGTCTTCAAGTGTGTGTAGGAGATAAATTGCATGAACACTCATCGCGGGGAGAACATCTGCTTCTCCACTCAGTAAAGGCAGAAAGGGGGAAACAACTCCATATATGGGCCTGCAACAAACCAGTGCTTCCGGTCATAGTTAACAGATGAAATGGTTAAATGATAACATACAACAGTCTTTTGCAGAAAAAATAAGATGCACAGGGTGTACAGGGGACAAGTCTTGATACAGCATAAAGATTTGCATATGTCAACACTCTTTTATCACACATCATATGAAAAAACAGAAGGGTGATGCAGCTTAGTCACTAACAGTGATTATAAGAAGAGGCTCAAGTTGTATTTTATGACTAATAAGAAAAAGCATCATACATATAAGAATATCAATCTTCATTTCATGAGTTATTAATAAAATGATAACCATATATTCAATTTTCCAACAGAGAGAGTTGTCTCAGGAGATTAGAAAGAATATTATAGACAAGCATGTTAAAGGTAAAGGCTATAAGACCGTCTCCAAGCAGCTTGATGTTCCTGTGACTACAGTTGCACATATTTTTCAGAAATTTAAGATCCACGGGACTGTAACCAACCTGCCTGGACGTGGCCGCAGGAGGAGATGGATAATAAGATAAGATAAGATAAGCCTTTCTTAGTCCCACAATGGGGAAATTCCAGGATTGCAACAGCACAGGGACAGCAACACTCAGAGCAACAATCAGAAGGCAAGAAAAAACAAGAGCAGCGAGTATACATATGTACATATTACTATATATATATATATATATAGACACACAGTGCAGAGCACTGTGGTTGGTGGATGTGCAGCAGAAAGTCTAAGCTCTCTCTCCGCGGATGCGGCGGACCAGCTCCATGTCTTTGGGCATGATGGTGACCCTCTTGGCGTGGATGGCGCACAGGTTGTGTCCACCAGGTAGGCCTCGCTGGACTCCTGCAGAGCCATGACAGCGGAGCTCTGGAAGCGCAGGTCGGTCTTGAAGTCCTGAGCGATCTCCCTCACCAGGCGCTGGAAGGGCAGCTTACGGATGAGCAGCTCCGTGGATTTCTGGTAGCGACAGATCTCTCTCAGAGCCACGGTACCAGGCCTGTAATGGTGAGGCTTCTTCACTCCGCCGGTGGCCGGAGCGCTTTTTCGAGCAGCCTTGGTGGCTAGCTGCTTCCTGGGGGCTTTTCCTCCAGTAGATTTACGGACGGTCTGCTTGGTTCTTGCCATCGCTCTTTATTATTCTGTCTTATATTTCTTGCACGCCGCCTAAACTCCAGCCCGGCACCCGCGTCGTTTTCGCTTCAGTTCCCCGGTATGTCGAGTTTCTCCGTTAGCACCGGGTGGCGGTTGAGTGCTAGCTAGCTCTTCCCTGCTGTATCGTCTCCTGCTGTAGACAGTGGCTCCGTCCGCCGACTCGGGAGACCTTTGGGGCGATCTGTGTGTCCGTGATATATATATAGAGTGAAAAGTGTAGAAAGAAGAAGGAAGATTAAAAAAAAAAAAAGGCAGTTGCAAAAGGCAGCCAACTCGTGTGGCGCCAGAACCGGAAAACCCGGTTCCGGATACGAATGGTATCAAAAGAGCCCAGAACAACCTCTAAACACATTCATGGTGAAGTCCAAGGTCAAGGCTGCACAGTGGCGCAGTGGTTTAGCACTGTGGCAGCACAGTTTTACCCTCGGCCGGGGGACCGCAGGGATCATGAGATCATGGGTTCGATCCCAGCCCCCGACCAACAGTGAGCTGTGTGGAGTTTGCATGTTCTCCCCGTGTTGCGCGGGTTTACTCCGGGATTTCTCCGGTTTCCTCCCGCACACCAAAAAACATGTAGGTTTAGGGTGCTCGCGCACGCAGCGACCAGCGGCCGGTGGCTTGTCACCAGACTGCAAACCAAGTCTACCTACGGGTACAAATAAGTAACAAAAAAAAAAAAAAAAAAAAAAAAGGTACATCAGTGTCAGATCGTACCATCCATCATTGTTTGAGCCAAAGTGGACTTCATGGGAGATGACCAAGGAGGACACCACTGTTGAAAACAAATCATAAAAAAGCCAGACTGGAATTTGCCAAACTGCACGCTGACAAGCCACAAAGCTTCTGAGAGAATGTCCTATGGACAGACGGGACAAAACTGGAACTTTTTGGCAAGGGAAAAAGTCGACACTATGTTCACAGACGCAAAAATGAAGCATACCAAGAAAAGAACACTGTCCCTACTGTGAAACATGGAAGAGGTTCTATTATGTTCTGGGGCTGCTTTGCTGCATCTGGCACAAGGTGTCTTGAATCTATGCAGGGTACAAAGAAATCTCAAGACTATCATGGTATTCTAGAAAGAAATGTGCTGCCCAGTGTCAGACAGCTTGGTCTCAGTCGCAGGTCATGGGTTCTTGCAACAGGATAATGACCCAAAACACACAGCTAAAAACACCCAAGAATGGCTAAGAGTGAAACATTGGACTATTCTAAAGTGGCCTTCTATGTGCCCTGATCTAAATCCTGCTGAACATCTGTGGAAGGAGCTGAAACATGTCGTCTGGAGAAGGCACCCTTAAAACCCGAGACAACTGGAGCAGTTTGCTCATGAGGAGTGGGCCAAAATACCTGCTGAGAGGTGCAGAAGTCTCACTGACAGTTACAGAAATGGTTTGATTGCAGTGATTGCCTCAAAAGGTTGTGCAACAAAATATTAAGTTAATGGTACCATCATTTTTGTCCAGGCCTGTTTCATGAGTTTGTTTTTTAAAATAATTCTGTTGAACCACAATTCAAAAGCATTGTGTGATTTTCATTGGTTAATTTTCACTGAATTTTTATTTATTACCACTTTTGTCAGATTCAAGTTATTTCTGTGACCATTGTGGGTTTCTCTTTCATTAACAGAGGGGTACCAACAATTTTGTCCACTTGTGTACTTTGTATTTGCTCTAACCTTTGGCTTATTAGAAACAGAGTTACCTCTTAGCTCATATTTGCTTTCCCTTTTTTTAAACAGTCTCTGAATATTTACAGGTAATTGGTTATTATTTGCTTTGTACATGATTTGAATGACATTATAATCTACCAGATCTCTAAATTTAAGAGTATGCAATTGAATGAATATTGGATTTGTTGGTTCACGGTAAAGTTTCTTTGATACAATGCGTACAGCTTTTTTCTGTGGTAAAAAGATTAAGTTTGTGTTTGTTTTATATGTGTTTCCCCAGATCTCCACACAGTATGTCATAAAAGGAACTATCAGTGAATTATATAAAAGGATCAGAGATTTCTGACACAGGAGATCCTTAACTTTATACAGTACGGCAATGGATTTAGACATTTTAGTTTTGACATAATTTATGTGTGATTTCCAGTTTAGTTTGTTATCAACAATGACCCCTAGGAACTTGGTTTCGAAAACTGTGTCAATAAATCTCATTCTGATTCTGATTCTGATTCTGGTTTATTTTAATTTTTCTGTGATTATGTAATTTGTGGTTTCCAAATATTATACATTTTGCTTTTCCAAGGTGAATAGATCATTTATTGGCAATGACCCATTGATTGATTTGTTTTAGTTCATTTTCTACTGAATCCAGAAGCTGCTTAAGATTTTCTTCGATACAAAAAAAAGTTGTGTCATCTGCAAATAAAATACACTTGAACAATTTAGACACAGAACATAAATCATTAATATACAAAATAAACAGCAATGGACCAAGCACAGAACCCTGTGGTACCCCACACGTCATATTCAGCAACTCAGTCTGTATTATTCACATGAACATATTTATATCTGTCTTCTAAATAGCTGTGTAACCAGTCAAAAGCAATTCCTCTGATGCCATACTTATGTAATTTACTGAGGAGTAATTTATGGTCAACTGTATCAAATGCCTTTTGTAAGTCCAGAAATATTCCAACTGTGTATTCTCTTCTATCTGTTGCATCCGTAATCTGTTCAACAAAGTCCATGAGTGCCAATGAGGTTGTCCGGTTCTTCCTGAATCCATACTGTTGTTCGCAGAGTATATTGTGCTTATCAGTGAAATATTTTAGTCTCTTAACAAATATTTTTTCCAGTATTTTGGAGAACTGAGGTAACAAGGAGATGGGTCTGTAGTTTGACAATAAGTGTTTGTCACCAGTCTTATACAGAGGAATGACTCTTGCTATTTTTATTTTCTTTGGAAATTTACCAGCAGTAAGTGACATGTTGCATATGTAAGTGAAGTGTTTAACAATACAATCATAATACATTTAACCAAGAACATACTGAAATCATTACAATCAGTTGATTTTTTGTCTTTGAATTTGTTAACAATGTCAAGAATTTCTTTTTCATCTGTTTCTTTCATAAACATTGAATAAGCGTTTATGTTGATGACATTGTCAGCACTACTTGTATTTGCTGATGATACATTGGAGTTGGCGATCTTTTTTCCTATATTAACAAAATATTCATTAAACATGTTGGAGATCAAGCTATTTTCATTGATTATTCCATTATCTGAATTTAAATAAGAGATGTGGTTGAAATTTAATTTTCCTCCCTTTGTTATATTATTTAACACATTCCATATATTACATGTATTAGTTTTGTTATTTTCCAATAATTTACTGTAATATGTTTTTTTTTTACTCGATCTTAAAATACTGAGTTTATTTTTATGTCTTGTATTTCTTTTCTGCTTCCACAGTTCTTAATTTCAGAAACGTTTTGTATAACAAGTTTTTCTTTTTACAAGCATTTTGCAGGCCCTTGGTAATCCAAGGCTTATCTCTGTATTTAACTTTAGTTTCCTTTACCACTAGAGGGCAATGTTTATTATATAGTTGTGATAAAATAGAGACAAATTCTCCATATGCTGTGTCAATGTCGTCAACATAAACACCGCTCCAGTCTTGTATTTTTCGATCATTTCTAAGATTGTTGATTGCGGTTTCTGTTACAAGTCATTTAAATCGTCATCATCGTCATCATCAAAAACCTTATCTATTCCAACGTTATGTGTTACACCAGTGTGTGAAGAAACAAAAACAGGCTTGGTCTGTCACATCGTTGATAATAAGGCCAGCAGTTACATTCCCCTCAATGACATTTGTGAAAATGTTATCAATAAGCGTTGCTGAATGTGTTGTTATTCTAGTCGGGTATGTTATTGAGGGGTAGAAACCCATACAAAACATGGAATTTATGAATTCACTTATTTGGATATGGTCATTTGGATTTAATAAGTCAATATTGAAGTCTCCACAAATAAATACCAGCTTCTTATTACCTACTGCACTGAAAAGCTCAATTTCTCTTTGAAAATGTCAATATCGGTACCCGGTGCTCTATCAATGCAACTTATTATGATGTTTTTTTGTAGTTGTAATTAATTCCACAGTTACACACTCCATGATGTTTTCATTTTCAAAAGACATATTATCTACAACTTGGCTTTGGTAGCAGGACCTGATATATAAAGCAACACCACCACCCCTTTTTTTTGACCTGCTTGTGGTATATAAATCATAGCCTCTCATTTGCACTGTATGAAGTTGGTCATTTTTTAGCCAAGTCTCAGAAACTGCAACAGCAGAAAAAAAATGTGTTATATTGCAACAAACTGTCCTGGATTTTGGAAAAACTCATGTTGAGACTTCTACTATTAAAGTGTATTATTGACAATTATTGGTCAGAAATTGTATTTTTTAGTTGGTCTGAGCTAAAGTGTTTACGCTGATGTTTTATACTGTTGAAAAAGTGATTTTCAGGATCGGTTTCATATTCAACACTGTGTGGCTTATGCTCAGTATATTTGTACCCTTTAAAAATGAGGTTGTCAATGGAAACAAATGCACAGTTTATATCTCTAAGTTGACAATGAAATGTCAATCATTTCTGGTTGATTTTTGGCTCCATTGATTTTGGTGTACTGTTACGGGGATGGCGTGGGTGAATAATGAGTCTGTCATACCTTAAGTAGGCTATATCCCCACATGCTCTTGCAGCTTTCAGCTCTGGCATTAATTCTTTTCTCTTCCTTCTTACCAAATCAGTGAAGTCCTCATTGATGAAGATTTTTGCTCCTTTGAGCGACTTGGCTCTTTGAAGAATGGTCATCCTGTCCTTGTGCCACAGGAACTTGACCACAATGGGCCTCGGTCTTTCTCCTCCAGGTTTCCCGGTGCGGTGGGCTCTCTCCATCTCGATCCCTGGTGGTAACTGTAGTTTCTCCATGAGAATATTTTTAATCTTCTCCTCCATGTCGGCCCAGGTCTCTCCTGGTGCCTCCACAACACCATCAAAGACTAGATTATTTCTCCGGGATTGTCCTTCCAGATATTCAAATTTGTCAGTGATAGTCAACAGACTGTCACACACTTTAGAAACATCTGATTGCAGCACATTGTTGCGGTCTGCTTGTTTAGACAAATCGGCTTTTATGTCATCTACGTCTTTTTGAGTGAACTGTAGACTGGTTTTAATGTCCTGCAACTCTCTCGTCATCATGTCCACTCTTGCATTAGTTGAGTCCATGATCACTTTGATGAGGCTTTTGAAAGTTTCCTGTTGTCGGTTTAACAATGCAGAAAACAGTTCTTTTTACTGTTGCAGTAAGTCGTTTACCTGTGCGAGGGACACATATTCCTCCTCAGATTTGGCCTCTGCTTTTGGCTTAGGTAGCATTTTGCTGCAGTTTTGCGATAATTTGCGGTGGACAAGGAGACAAGAGTCTGTTTCCAAGACTATTTCAGTGTTGATGAAAAATTCAAGCAGCAACAACAACAGGAATGCGTGTAAGGCCTGGTGCCAGGCCTGAAGCCTGATGGAGGTGGCTGCAGGGCCTGGTGGTGGGAACTGCCTGTGAAGCCTGGTGATGGGAACTGCCTGTGAAGCCTGGTGGTGGCGGCTGCCTGTGGAGCCTGATGGTCGTGGCTGCTGGCCTGGTGATGGTGGCTGCCTGTGGAGCCACAAGATAATGCTGTATAGTATCTATAGATGTAATATATCAGAATTGAATAGTGGAGCCTCATTTCTGCAAGACTAGCATGCTTTTTTTAAGATAAGATAAGATAAGATAAGATAAGCCTTTATTAGTCCCACAATGGGGAAATTCCAGGATTGCAACAGCACAGGGATAGCAACACTCAGAGCAACAATCAGGAGACAAGAAAAAAAAAGCAAGAGCAGCTAATATACATATGTACATATTACTATAAATATATATATATAAATATACACAGACACACTGTGCAGAGCACTGCAGTTTTGCAATAATTTGCAGTGGACAAGGAGACAAGAGTCTGTTTCCAAGACTATTTCAGTGTTGATGAAAAATTCAAGCAGCAACAACAACAGGAATGCGTGTAAGGCCTGGTGCCAGGCCTGAAGTCCATCCATCCATCCATCCATCCATCCATTCATCCATCCATGTTCTACCGCTTAATCCTTTTTGGGTCGGTGGGGGGCTGGACTCCCCCTAGCTTTGCAATCCCAACATCGCCACTGAGTTCCGATGCTCTATCAACGATTGCTTCAGTGCCCTGGCCATGGACAAAGTGGGCGACCGGGAGATTTTCAAGAAAAACATCATCCAGTCTGCCTGCAATTCCATGGGATGGTTACAATCTTCACCACAATGACCTTGGATATCATCGACCATTGCCAAGAGGCCCACCTTCAAGGCGACCTGATGGAGTACCGCAGATTAAACCATCTATGCAATGCGGCCATCGGAAAGGACAAAGAGAGGTACTCGTCGGAAGAAGCCGAGTGCCTGGAGTCAACGGCCAGAAATAACAACATGAGCCGCTTGTTCAGTATGCTCCGTCAAGCACATAATGGCCCACACACTAAGACAGCCCAGGTGAAGGACATCAACGGCAAACTCAACACTGAGACAGACTGCCTCGACCACTGGAAAGAACACTTCAGTCAGTGCCTGCATCATCCTCCTGTTTCCGTTGACCCCAGTTACTGCCACATCCACTGCCAAATGCCACTTCTTCAAGTGATTCCTGCAGGACCGATCTAGTCACCCCTGAAGAAGTCGCGGCTGCCCTGACCAAGATAAACAGGAAAGCCCCAGGAATTTGTGCTATAACTGCCAAAATATTGAAGATGGGCCGAAATTGCACAATCCAGTGGCTCGCCTGTTGTGTGGAGAGTGTGGTGGGTGTGTGTGGCCCTTTGGGATTGCCGTACCCACCTGCAGGATGATGTTAGGTGGGCTGCAGCCCATGTATATATTTCTGTGTGTCCTTAATAAAGTTTGCTTGGCTGCATGTCATAAGACTGACTCCAGTCTCTCATTATTCAGATATAACATTTTGGCAATGATGAGTAACCATGGAGAAGTATGGGCTACCTCCACCTCTACCACCATTTCTAGAGTATCCGGGAGAGTCAGCGATCCTGTGGCCGAACTGAGTGGCCACGTTTGAGGGATACATCGCAATGCTGGGCCTGGGTGGACTCAACAGAGATCGAAGACAAACACTCCTTGTCCACCATCTTGGCGTAGAAGGTCGGAGAATCCTCTGCATGTTGGGAGAGACTTTTGCGGATGTTGTCGGGCATCTGGCTGGATATTTTGCCTAACATACAAGAGACACAAAGCTGTGGGTAGTGAAGCTGTTGGCACTAAAAGGAGCTAAGCTAGTTAGCTCAGAGAAGCTAAAGGCTCAATCTGTGGCAATGGTGGGGTTAGCCACGAAGCTAGGTGCGTGCCAAAACCAAGCTACAAGTTACCAGCTTGGTATCAAGGGGGGACTGGAGCCACGAGTGGGGGAGCCCCCAGTCACTGCGGACGGCAAGCCAGCCGAGGAGCTCAGCTCGTTGCGTGACCGTAGTGCTGGTGGTGAAGACGGTACGCTGAGCAAAGACATCATGGAGGGAGCGCAGCAACCGGACTCAACTGAGTTTTCTTCACAGCTGGAGTCAGGGTAGCGGGAAGATGGGCACAAACAGCGACAGCCAGGTGTAGAGGCAGTGCAGCATAGCGCCTTGGATGACGGGGCTGGGCGCAAAGGCGAGTCTCCTGGGTCAACGAGTGACACTGACGAGTGGGCTACAATTTTCCCTGGAGCTCGGCCACAGGGGGCTGAAGTGCGTGGGACGACAATGGTGACAGCTGCAGCAGTTTTGAAGATGGTCAAGGGCGGACCGACAAGCACGGTGAAACTGCACTCCAGGAGGAAGCACTGCAAGCAGAGCGGGACCCCTCTGAGAGCTAGAGACTGGGTTTGGGTTCATAGGGAGGGGTGCCAATGGCGGAGGCGGGTGAGACGAGGTGCGGCTTGTTTCCAGCTGTGGGACAACTAAAGGAGGTATGCTGGTGGGCTGTGGTGTGCCCGGGAAGAGGTGTTGGATGGCGGGTCTAGACGAGAGAAATGGTCGAGGGTGAGAAGAAGAGACATTCTTACCGGGGAAGTCACCTTCGACCCCGGGGACAGGTTTTTTCCAGGGCGCTCATGCTGAGGGGCTGCCCTGGGCCCCCGAGCCAGCTTTACCCTTGGCTGCCCGTGGACATTGGTGTAACGTTAATTTTTTTCCCATGTAAATACATTTATGTAGTGTTAAGTAATAATTAATTTTCATATGTGCATGTCTTTTGAAAAAAATGTTTGATGTGGGTGTGATGTGCATGTGAATGTGCGTTGTGATATGGGAATATTTTATGTTTTTTTTAGTGTAGAGACAGAGCAGTTATTTTAATTATAAATGGACTTCCTTTTAGTTTAATAAGGGGCAGAATAATCCACTGTGCCGTGCGGGTTGTGTGGCAGTCCACCCACCAATTCAATTTTAGTTGTTTTAGGTGAATGTGTTAGGCCAATACAGTTCATTGTTCCTCATTATTTTCTTAGTGCATTATTCAGGTCCTAAATCGGGGTAGGTCTGAATTGTGTGTATGTGTTTTGAACTTTTGTAAGGGGGAGGGGAATGTTGTGTGGAGAGTGTGGTGTGTGTGTGTGGCCTGTGGGGCTTGTCGTACCCGCCTGCTGGAGGAAGTCGGGTGGGCTGTGGCCGGTGTATATATTTCTGTGTGTCCTCAATAAAGTTTGCTTCGCTGCATGGCATAAGACCGACTCCAGTCTCTCATTATTCAGACATAACATCACCCACATCATCGTTCATGTTTGGGTGACAGAGCAGCTTCCCAGTGACTGGACCAAGGATATCATCCTCCCTTTCTGGAAGGGAAAGGGTGACAAACTCATCTGCAGCAATCACAGAGGCATCACCCCTTTGTCCCTTCCTGGTAAGCTCTTCACCAGGATCCTCCTCAGTCGTGCCCTTCCAGCCCTGAGAGGCGGCGGTCGCCCTCAGCAGGCAGGCTTCATGCCCAACTGCTCGACCTCAGACCACATCTCTGCTGTTCGCCTATTAATAGAGAAGACCTATGAATTAACTTATGGTTAATCTGACTGGCTCTATGCATGGTGATGGCCACCCAGCCCTCACCCCAAAGGAGTAGTAAGTAAGTAAGTAAGTAAGTAAGTAAGTAAGTAAGGGGGGCTGGAGCCTATCCCAGCATCTTTGGGTGAGAGGCAGGGTCCACCCTGGACAGATTCCCAGTCCATCGCAGGGCCAACACAAAGAGACCGAATACCATTCACTCTCAAAGTCATACCTGTAGACAATTTAGAATCCCCAGTTGATACCAATTAACCTAAACCCTGTTTTTTTAAGTTATGCAATATTAATTATGTGTGTGAGATAATTAGGATATGAATACAAGCCAACTATAAGATACTAAGGCTACAGTCACACTGCAGGTTTTAATGCCCAGTTCTGATTTTTTTGCACAAATGTGACCCAAATCTAATTTTTAAATGACTGGCTGAACAACACAGATCTGTTTTTTTTTTGTTTTTTTTTCACACCAGACCCAGGCCACTTTCATATGTGGTCCTAATTCCGAATCGTATCTGATATTTTCCAAAGCGACCTCCGTCTGAACCGTCATGTTGCATTTCATTCGACTTTTTCCTCTTTGAAGTGAGACAGACGCTACAATTCTGCGGTGGCAGACACAGCTGATTTGTGCTCTCTTTTTAATCAATGTCCTTCCCTTTATCACTGGATTGTAATTTTTGTCGGCTCAGACTGCACAATAACTTCAAAATTGCGGGCGGTGGTGGTGGGGGTTTGGGGCTGAAGCCCTAGACATTACATGTGCACAGTAATGGCACATTTATAAAAAAAAGTGGTCATCTGGTATGTAGAGGAATGAAGGTGGCCTCATTTATTTTGTGCATAAACATTTCTGAATGTATTTTAACATTTATTTTGCTGCTCTGCATCAAAGGTGAAGAAGTTCTGTCCCCTCAATCGTTCGGTGCTCATATTTACTTCCTCAAACACAGAGCTGTGTCTGACGTTGTGTTTTCTTCTGCGCATGCGGGTCACTTCATAGCTGGAACCGTTCATACTCCTGCCTGATCGGGGTCGCATTTAAATTATAATGTGAATGCCAACACAAAAAAAATCGGATCTCAGCAAAACATCGGAGTTGAGCATCAAGACCTGCAGTGTGACCGTAGCCTTAGAGTCATAAAAGGCAATTCAATATAAAAACAACTTGATAGGGAAAATATGCAATATACTGTATGTTTTTACTTTTTTTTCTAAGATTAATTTTATCTCAGGAAAATTCTCACAGCTATACAACAGTAAAATTGTCTCCTAAAGATGATGAAGGCCATAGAAAATTGGATTAAATTGGATTTCTAGAAAGTGAATGGCAGCTGCTGTGAGTGAAGCGCCCCATTAAACTATAAGTGGCAAGTGTTAAAATGCTACAAACCCTGTCTCATTTACATACGCCAATCATGAATACTCTTGCTCTGAACTGTAAGATACACAAAGCACTATTAATTTTCATATTTCTTATCTGGAAGATTGCAGTTGCAGCTGATTGCACCTGTTCCCTTGAGAGTTAAGAAGCCAATATGCTGCAGTGATGCCTTATTAAAAATTCTTCCCTATCAACCTATCAGTGCCACTTTCTCTGTTTACAATCATACAGCAAGCATTCATTTTTACATGCACAAAGGAGCACCGAGTCATGGCCAAATTCAAATGCTACAATTACAAATTAATTGACGCAGTTTGATGCTTCCTGGTAACAATGTTGGATATTTCTAATCATTTTCCTCTTGGTGTTTCAGCTGGCTTGGCAACCTCACCAAGGCAGTGATTAATATGACTGACATCTCACATACAGCTCTAGAAAAATTAAGAGACCACTTAAAAATATTTCCTTAATTACCATCCCTGGATGTATGGCAGCCATTCAGTTTGAGTATCTGTTGAATTCCATCAAAAGATGCATCAGTCGTCTTAAGGAGGAACTGGTTAGGAGACCATCTAAACATTGTAAGACACATGACAGCTGTGAATAAAAATAAGAGTGGTTACACAAATACACATTTCTCAGTTAATCCTTAGTTAAAACTTCAGTGTTGCAGTCTAGACAAATGAACATGAGCTTGATAGCTTTGCATTGTTTGATCTAAAAGCACATCTACTTTGTTGTTTTGACCAGTTTGTCATGAGTAAGAGCTTTAATTTAAATTTTGTTTATTGGACTACTCTTCTGTTTTCCTCCTACCTGCACTCGAGTGGCAATTTTTGCTCCGCAGTGTTTGCCTGTAAGTTATCCTCGTTTGTATTTTTGCTCATCATGCACTGTTTGTCTTTTTGTTAGATAAATGTCACATAACAGTCCAGCGCATAGACCTGTCTTTCTCTCTGCCTTGAGGGGTGCATTCATGACAGTAGACTGCCACCATAATTAGGGTCCAGCTTCTGTAGTGTGTATTTTTTTTTCCTTTTTACTAGCCTGCCGACGAAGCTGTGATGTCTCCATCAGGCGAAGTTGACCGGAGGAGGAGGAGGTGGAGCCGGGATGAGCTTGAATACATCTCCATGATTGAGGGCGTGGCGATAGGGGCTCGTACTGTAACTGTTCATCCCGTAAAGATGAAAAGCTGTGCTGGGGGGGAGTCACTAATTTGCTGGAAATTAAACCCAGCGTTCGCTTCCATCCCCGGATGCTGAGACTATCGCTTCCTCCGCTTCCACCAATGCCATAAGTGTCCTCCTTGCCTTCCCCAACAGCCTTACTGAGACAGCACCATTCCGCTTCAGATCGTCGGAGGAATACTCCTACTGCTTCAGCAGCCCTTCTCCTGGCACCGAAGCAGAAGCCTCCCACAGCGGTGCAGCCTTCGTTCCTTTTTTCCCCAGCTGAATCGTCAGCTTCTCTCCTCTCTGTACCTGCCTCTCCTCACTCTCCCGCTGCTGAGAGGCCTCCAGTACGTTCCCCGATGATGCCCACTTCCGTGTTTACAGGGGCAGCTCCTCCACCATCTTCAGAGTGGCCCAGGCTCACCATAGACGTGGTGGGGGGGAATAACTGTCTGTCTCCTGCTACAGAGAACATCACACACTGGGATGACAGGCAAGTTTCATTTCATTTAATGCCATTTTATAATGATATGCCTTGCCTGATTCCCAGTGGTAAGAGAATGAGTTCACAGTCCTCTGAGCTCTCACCACCTGCTGTAACAAATAACTCTTCACCTATCCTCTCCGTGTCTCTTCCACCTGTCCCTGAGGGCTTGCCGATCCCAGAACTGAGCCACCGGACGATGTAGGAGCCTGTGGCCATGGAAGACCCAATCCCAGCACCAACACTGAGCCAAACCCCAGCTTCCACGCTGGAAGAGCCACCAGCATGGGTTATGGTGCCTGGGGTGACTAAGACTGCTACCGCCATCATGCCAGCTGCGAAGGCCACCGCAGCAGAGTGGGAACCTGAGTTGGACCTCCAAGAGGCTGAGCCCGAGACATCTCCATTGTCTGGATCGACGGAGTCCTGGATGGCAGTGGAGCTCGAGCTCAGGAAAGTGCTCTCTGTTATAGAGCAATCTTGCCTGACTCTTGGTGAGGAGAGCCAAGTGCAGCTGCCTGCTGCATCTGAGCTCACCTCGCCAGGCTCTGCCGCTGCCGACAACCCTGACCATGTTCCTTTGTTTGTTGTTTCTGAGTCTTCTCCCAGGGTTGCCGGGGAATATCTACTCCAGCTTGAGGCCTCTGTGGATCCAGGTTCACCACCAGAGGACGTCATGGGTCTGGCTTCCCCTGCTAAGGTCATCGTGGGTGTTCCAACACAGGCTGGGTCCTCCGTGGGTGCAGCTCCCCCTCTGCCAGAGGCAATCATCTGGGTTCCACCTCCTCGGTCCAAGGCTCCATGTATGAAAGAAAAATTTATCTATCTCATAGACTCTGGTCCTGGAGGAGTAAATGAGATGGATCTGCCAAGTTGAATTGCCTTTATTTCTGTGACACAGGAGAACAGTGCAAAAAGGAATTCATCTCACTCTGCTCTGCTCTCATAGAGGGAGCAACAGGTTTTTGTAACCCACACTAAGCATTCAGTACACTGCCCTACATCTGGGATGTTAATACAAGACAGAGGAGTGAAAAGAGGAGAAGCGGGGAGTGATAGGAGGAGAAGCGGGGGAGAGCGGAGATGCTCAGAAAACAGTTCAAATACCTAAAAGGTCAGTGTGACATGAGAGCTCATCCTGGAACACAAAGTAAAGCAGGCATGTCAAAGAGATTATTAATGTAGCTTAGATCATCCTTTACGCTTATACTGATCTTCAGTTTCTAAAACCTATGAAGGCCATTAAACACTATGCAGCTTATGCCCTAATAAGATTGCAATGGGCAGTTTACAGAACTCCACACTTTTTTAGCTCTAGATTAGATTATTGTAAATTTTTATTATCAGGTTGTCCTAAAAACTCTTTAAAAAGTCTTCATTTGATCCAAACTGTTGCAGCAAGAGTTTTAGCAGGTACTAGAAAGAGAGATGATATCTCTCCGGTTCTGGCCTCCCTTCACTGGCTTCCCATAGGGATTAGAATTAAGTTTAAAATCCTTCTTCTTACTTACAAAGCTCTAAACAATCAGGCCCCTTTTTATTTAAAAGATCTGGTACTAACCTATTATCCTTACAGAGCACTACGCTCCCAAAATGCTGGATTTGTTATGATCCGAGCGCCGGTTCTGATGGCGCTCGGGCTAAGTTATGTTTCGCTTCCGGCCTTGACAGTTGCGGGCTGTATTCTGGCCTCACCGGGCTCTTATTGTGAAAGTGCTCGGTGGGGCTTCCGCCTGTCAACGGTCGGTCAGCTGATTGTAATTATCGTCGTTAGTGCTTCGCCTTCTTAAGCCCGGCACTGGCGGCGGTAAGACGCAGCAGTGTCAGTCGTTCTTCGTCTGAGCTACGGATGCCTTGGACTGTTACCTACCTCGTCTGCCTGTGGTTGACCGTCGCTTCCCCAGGACCAGTAAGTGAGCTGTTAGCCTTACCCCTCCCGGTGTGAGTAGACCTCTGTGTGTCTCTGCCTCAGCAGCCTGTGTAGCCATTACTCCAACAACCTTGCCTGTGTATGACCGTCTCCTCTATGGACCTGTAAGAGAGCTGTTTAGCCTTACGCCTCCGGATGTGTGTAGACTTATGTGTCATTGCCCCTGCATCTTGTATTGTTACTTTTCACCGTAATAAAACTCACTGAAAACTCACTGGTGACTGTGTGGTGTCTTATGGTGGCTCGCGAGAGCCACCACATGACAGTACACTGCTGCCAAAACGGCATTTACGGTGACGCCAACCCGAGACGCAATTCACCAGTGGGTTCGAGTTTTTGGACATTTGCTTTTTCCTGTCTGGGTACTGTGTATGTGAAGAATGCCGTCGTGGAGGGGCCGCGTTTGGAGTCCGAGCCGCGAGCTGACAGGTGTGCTGGAAGTCGTGGATGAGCTGCTCATCTCCGCTTCCCTGCTGGATTATGACCACGGCATACACTGGTACCTGGACGCCGCCGAAGATATTCTTTGTCATCTCTCTCCCCGCTACGCCGACCACCCGGAAGTCGACGCGAGGAGGGAAGACATCGCCGCGCAACGCGAAATATACCTGATGATGGAGGAGGAACACGGCATGAAGCAGGAGAAGAGGCACTCCTGCTCTTTGCCTATGGATTCCGATCCTGTCCTCGATCCGTTTCGGGAGTTCGCACCGTCTGGGGGCCGACGAAGGCGTAGGCGCCACGGCTGGGCGCATCTTCGGCAAGCTCCTGCTCCGGATCCAGTTCCGGGCTGCCGGGATGACCCCCTCAATCAGCCAGCTGCTGTGAGTGAGCCGAGTCCTGTGCCAGTGGGCTCCGTCCATGGGTCTTTTTCTACCACCCAGCAAGCGAGGGAAGGAGCAATGTCCGCTACAGCTGATACCATCTTTCCTCCGGGAGACAGGCAAGTCCAATTTCACTGTCCTATTTTTCATAGTGATCTGTCTTGTCTGACTCCTGGGGGTGAAGCTCGGGGTTCGCAGCTCCCTGAGTTTCTTTCCCCAGCTGTAGCCATTTGTATTAAACCTGCTGCCTCTGTGACTCCTCCTGCTGAGCGGTCCTCGGCGTTAGTCCCACGCCGTCGAACGAGGGGGAGGCCTGCGGCTCTGGGAAATATCCCGGCCCTGCAGCCTTGTTTTGGACAGAGGAGGGGAACGGACTGCGGTGAAGAGCCAGAGCCGACGAGAGAGCGTCCCCAGGGTTCCTCAGGGATGCAGCCCGAGTCAGCAGGTTGAGGGTCCTCTGCCCCCACACCATACGGGTTATTGGCGTGGACGCCAGTGCGAGAGGATCCAGCTGCAGAGACCATCAGGCCGGCTGTGGAACCCGACGCAGCCGAGTGGGAGCCCGACGACGAGTGTCTTCTTGAACCTGGACCGGCGAAGTCCTGGACGGCTCCAGAGCCCGAGTGCAGGCAAGTGCTCTTCCTTGTTTTCCTGTATGGTGTGTTAGAGCATTTTTGCCTGCCTCATGGGGAGGCGAGTGAGGGGCAGCCGTCCACTGCACCCGAGCTTGTCTCGCTGGGCTCTGGCGCTGCCGGTGGAACTGATCCCGGTCCTCTCCTGTTTTCTGAGCACCTCCACAGCGTTACCGGTCCAGAGCCAGTCAAGGTCACGGGACTGGGGGTTCCAGGTTCGGAGATGGAGGTCGTTGCCGGTGCCGTCCTGACCCAGTCGGGGTCCGACGCGTGGGCCGAGGTGACCCAGTCAGGGTCCGACGTGTGGGCCGAGGTGACCCAGTCGGGGTCCGACGTGGGTGCAGCGATGACCCAGTCGGGGTCCAACGGGGGTGCAGCGATGACCCAATCGGGGTCCGACGAGGTCCAGTGGGGGTCCAGCGCAGGTGCGGCTGTGACCCAATCAGGATTCGAGGGGGTCCAAGTTTTTGGTTGTCCCCCTCTCAGGAGCCACCAGCTGGGGGCCGTTAGAGGGTTTTGTTTGGCAGATCGGCGCTCTCCTGTCTTGTCGTCTTCAGGCAGGCGGCTGCATGCATTTCCTCCACGGTCCTGGTGGTTGTGGGATGCGGGTCGGCCACCCGAGGAACTGCTTCGCGCGTTCGGCGTCTTGGGTTGGCCACCCAATAAACTATGTTTGCTACGGGGTGACCTGGTTCGGCCACCAGAGGACTTGTTTCTGGGGGCCTGGGACTGGGGTAGGCCACCTGATCATGTACTGTGTTGTGGGACTATCTGTGGGCCCATACGGTGCCTAGTCATGTCAAGTACGTGTAGCAATTTTTTTTTGTTGCTGTTTCACGTAGTCATAGTCAAGTCAAAGCAATTTTAGATTGCCTCATGTCTCTTCTTTTTGAAGGCCACAGTCTAGTCATAGTCAAGTCAAAGCAATTTTAGATTGCCTCATGTTTCTGTTTGAAGGCCACAGTCTGGTCAAAGTTAAGTCAAAGCAATTTTAGATTGCCTCATGTTTCCTTTTTTTTGGAAAGCCACAGTTTAGTTATAGTCAAGTTAAGTCAAGCAATTTTAGATTGCTTCATGTTTCTTTTTTTTTGGAAAGCCACAGTTTAGTCATAGTCAAGTTAAGTCAGGCAATTTTAGATTGCCATGTTTCTTTTTTTTTTGTAGGCCATAGTTTAGTCATAGTTAAGTCAAGTCAGAGCAGTTTTAGATTGCTCCATGTTTCTTTTTTTTGTAAGCCACAGTCTATCTATAGCTAAGTTATGTCAGAGCAATTTTAGATTGCCTCATGTTTTTTTTTTGAAAGCCACGGTCTAGTCATAGCCAAGTTATGTTAAAGCAATTTTAGTTTGCGCCATGTGTGTTTGTATGTATTTCTTGTTTTGTTTGTGCTTAGGTTGCCTCATGTGGTTTTTTTTTGAAAGTCAGTCTAATCATAGTCACGTTATGCCAAGCAATTTTAGATTGCTCCATGTGTGTTTCCATGTATTTTTTGTTCCATAGTTATCGTGTTTTTCCATGTATTTCTTCTTCCATAGTTATTGTGTGTTTCCATGTATTTTCTTGTTCCATAGTTATCATGTATTGAGGTTGTTTGGGAGTATGATTTTGGCATGTTAAGTTTGGGTTTTTGAAGAGATCCTTACTTTGAGTTCTTTACCACGTGGGATTATGTACTTTGGAGTTAGACAGGTTGTCTGTGGTCCCTGTGGGAAGATGTTCGGTGTCAGGTGCTTATGTTCTTTATTGTTTTGTATCCCTTGTATTTTTTAGTCATGTCTTTTTTTTTCTGGTTTCGTCATGGTTCTGGGGGAAATTGATGTATTCTTTTTCCTTTTGGTTTAAGGTCTCGTTCATGGGTTGGTTCTGTCCCTCCACATCTGTCCCCCAACCTCCCACCCTGAGGGCGGGGGGGGCAGGGTGGTTCCTTGGGGCGTTTGGAGTCTGCCCGTGGAGGGAGGGTGCTGTTATGACCCGACCTCTGTGTGTCTCTGCCTCAGCAGCCTGTGTAGCCATTACTCCAACAACCTTGCCTGTGTATGACCGTCTCCTCTATGGACCTGTAAGAGAGCTGTTTAGCCTTACGCCTCCGGATGTGTGTAGGCTTATGTGTCATTGCCCCTGCATCTTGTGTTGTTACTTTTCACCGTAATAAAACTCACTGAAAACTCACTGGTGACTGTGTGGTGTCTTATGGTGGCTCGCGAGAGCCACCACATGACAGGATTACTTGTAATACCTAGAATCTCCAAAAGTACAATGGGAGGCAGAGCCTTCAGTTATCAAGCTCCTCTTCTGTGGAGACAGCTGCCAATCTGGATTCGGGAGTCAGACTTGATCTCTGCTTTTAAGAATAGGGTTACAACCTTCCTTTTTGATATAGCCTACAATTAGGGAGGGATCATGTGTTTCTGAACCCTCCCTTAGTTATGCTGCTAATAGGTTTAGACAGCCGGGGGACGTCCAATAATGCACTGGGCTTCACTCCCTTCTTCACTCTCAATTATTTTTTTTATTTTTTTTTTGCTGGTCATTAACATCTGTTTGTTCTCTCCCATCGTGCTGTTTGCTCTCTACATGTCTGTTCTTTTCATCATCTCTATCCCCTCACTCCTCAGCCAGTCGCAGCAGATGACTGCCCCTCCCTGAGCCTGGTTCTGCTGGAGGTTTCTTCTTGTTAAAAGGGAGTTTTTCCTCCCCACCGTGGCCAAGCGCTTGCTCACAGGGGATCGTCTGATTGCTGGGGTCTTTCTGCAACTGTGGGGGTTTTCCCGACAGTTGAAAGTGCTATGAGATGACTGTTGTTGTGAAATGGTGCTATGTAAATCAAGCTGAATTGAACTCAATAGAATAATTCATATATGGAGACACACTTATAAAACATATGATCCCTAGTTACTCAACAGATTAATGCATAGACAGTAAATTTCCACCATACGTGGGTGCTGCGTCCAAGCTGGGGACCATTGTGGGTGCTTCGCCCAAGTATCAGTCCTTCATGGGTGCTGTGCTCCAGCTTGGGTTTGCCATAAGCACTACCCCCCCAGCCTTGGCCCACCGAGTGTGCTGCAGTGCTCCAGCACAGAGCCACGAAGGGTGCTGCATAGCTCCAGTTCGGAGCCACCGAGGGTGCAACATTATCTCAGTCCAAGACCACTGGTCCCCCTTCCTCCTCAGCCAGACGCCGTCGTGGTCCCCCTTCCTCCACTGCCAGATGCTGTCGTGGTTCCCCTTCCTGCTATACCTGACGATGTCGTGGTTCCCCCTCCTCGGCTGTCCTCCCCAGTTTTGGGTCTCCCAGTGAGGGAGCTGCCCCCGGGCCACCTCTTCTGTTTAGATGGCTGAGGCACTCGAGCTGGCCGCCTTAAAGACTGAGCCGCCAGGTCAGGTGGTCCATATTCTCTGGCAGGCCACTTGACTCAAATTATCTGGCCGTCCAGCTTTCCTGGGACTTCGGCAGGCCACCTGACTTGGTGCACCTCGCCGTCCTCCGGGCCTGGGACTTTGGTCGGCCCCCTGAACTCTTGAGCAAGTTGGGCCGGGGTGGGGGGCTAACTCTGTGTTTCTCTGGTGGGGGTCCAAGGGGTTGGTTTAGTGCATGTGTGGGTCTTGAGTAGGTTTGTGTTTTACCTCCTTACCTATTTTCCCTCACCTCCCTCCCGGGATAGTTTTTTGCTGTACTTTCCTTTTTTTGTGTGTGTGTGTGTGTGTGTGGGGTCCTTTGGTGTTGCCTGGGTGTGTTGGGTATCCACCCCTCGGGGGGGGGGGGGTCTGTCATGAGTCTGAGCCCTAATTTCCCCTCTGAGGTCAGACTCAATTGATTTCCTGAGTTCTGTATGTTTGTTATTATTATGTTGGCTGTTCTGTGTTCATATTTTTTGGTTTATTTATTCTCAGAGCCCTTCCTCTTGCCCAGACACTCCCATCTTTCACTCATGCTGTCTCCCTGCCATCTCAGCTGTGTGTAATTGTTTAATCAGGCCACCTGCTCACTCAGCTCCCCGCACCTGTGTCTCATTTGATTGTGTAGTATTTAAACACTGTCTGGCCACTCTGTATTTGCGGCAGTCTTAAATGGATGGTTTTTGGACTACTCCTTTGTCTTCCTTCTACGTGCACTCGTGAGGTGATTTTTATTCGTGTTTTTAACACTGGGTTACAGAAGCATGGTGGCTAAGCTGTCATCTCTGCTGGACTCTGAGTCCCACCCTATGCAGGACATACTGAACGCACTGAGGAGCTCATTTAGTAGTAGGCTACATCATCCTAGGTGTGCGACCGAGAGGTTTCGCAGGTCCTTCCTACCTACAGCTGTCAGACTTTATAGCCTAAGCAGGGCTGCTGGCAGAGATAGCAAAAAAACGTGACAATCTAGTAATAGTATTGAATACAAAAGATGCAACAGACTTACACAAAATGGGCCCCTCCAGTATACAACTAGGACAATATCAGTCGCTACGGAGGGTGACAATATGTATGGATACATATTCATACTATGTGGGGTAACTAAATAGACAGTTATGCTGTTTATTCAATCTAGCTACAATGCTCCACACTGTATATGTGTGTGTGTGTGTGTGTGTGTACATACAGTATGTATATTTACTGCTCTTATTTTCTTATCTTCTTATCTTATCTTCTTACGTTCAGAGCCTTCAGTTGTCAAGCTCCTCTCTTGTGAAACCAGCTGCCAATCTGGATTTGGGAGTCAGACTCGATCTCTGTTTTTAAGAATAGGATTAAAACCTTCCTTTTTGATATAGCCTACAATTAGGGAGAGATCATGTGTTTCTGAACCCTCCCTTAGTTATGCTGCTATTAGGTTTAGACAGCCGGGGGACCTCCAATAATTGCCCTTGGCTTCACTCCTTTCTTCACTCTCAATGAAATATTTTTTTTTTTGCTGGTCATTAACATCTGTTTGTTCTCTCCCATAGATTGAGTCCCCATCGTGCTGTTTGCTCTCTACATGTCTCTTCTTTTCATCTTCTCTATCCCCTCACCCCCCAGCCAGTTGCAGCAGATGACTGCCCCTCCCTGAGCCTGGTTCTGCTGGAGGTTTCTTCCTGTTAAAAGGGAGTAGCGCTTGCTCATAGGGGATCACCTGATTGCTGGGGTCTTTCTGCAATTGTGGGGGTTTCCCCGACAGTTGAAAGTGCTATGACAAGGGCGCATGTGCACGCAGCGACCGGCAGCTGGTGAAAAAGTATGTCGTCTGTGTGTTTTGTTTTATGCACTTTAATGTATTTTTACGATATTCTCTGTGTCGTTTCTGTCCTGGAATGTTTGTGGATTGTATGGTGTAGAGCTCCCTGGTTCCATCAACATGGACTACCTCCCCTTTTTTGCACTGCTGCTACTTGTCCTCTGGCTCTTTGTCTCTGAAGTAAACGCGTTCGGCATCATGGCGGGCAGGATACCCGGATGCTGCATAGGATGCTGCATTTAAACACGGTTGATGCAGCAGCTGTGATTGAGCCTAAGCCGCAACTGCCGGACTTTATTTTGAGAGACGTTCATGGACACAACGGTGAAAAGAGAGACGGAAGAAAAAAACATGGAAAACATGGAGGAGTGAAATTGCGCCTGAGAAGACGTCAGTTTGGTAACATTCCTTTTCCTTCAATGATTTTTGGGAACGTACAGTCTCTGAGAAACAAGGTGGATGAAATTCAAGGGAATGTACGCTACCAGAAGGACTTTAAGAACTGCTGCGTCATGGCCTTCACCAAATCTTGGCTTACTGCGCATGACCGAGATGCAGACCTGTGGATTGACGGCTTTGGAGCCCCGCTGCGCTTGGATCGGCAGGAAGAGGTAACGGGGAAGCGTCAGGGGGGCAGCGTATGTTTATACATTAATAAGCAGTACTGCACATCTGTCACGGTCAGAGAGCGCATCTGTACACCCGATGTGGGGCTGCTGTCTGTGTCACTATGCCCTTTTATTTGCCTCGCGAGTTCCCCCAACTTTTCATCACAATTGTGTATATTCATCCGAGGGCAGACGCTGACTCCGCCTGCAGCACAATCTTTGATGTGATCCAGAAGCTGCAATCAATTTCTCCAGAGGTGCCAAACTTCATTCTTGGGGATTTTAACCATGTTTCTTTAAAGAAGACACTTAAAAACTTTTATCAGTATGTCTCCTGCCCAACCAGGTGAAAAAAGACATTGGACCTGTGCTATGGATCCATAGAGAGGGCCTATAAATCACTTCCCCTTTCTCCTTAAGGATCCTCAGATCATAACTGTGAACATTTGCTGCCCACATATAAAACTGCTCTCAGAAGAGGCAAGGTGGAGACGAGAGACATTGATGTGTGGACAGAAGATTCAGTGCACAGCCTCCAGGAATGCTTTGACTGTACAGACTGGGAGATGTTCACACTCTCCTGCAGGGATGATTTGGACTCTTTGGTGGACGTCGCATGCTCATACATGGCTTTCTGTAAAAATAAGATCGTTCCACGTAAACGTGTCAAAATATATCCCAACAACAAACCATGGGTTACAAAATCAGTTAAATCCTGCTTACAGAGGAAAGCACTTGCCTTTAAACAGGGGTCTGTTTCTGAGCTACAGGTTGCCACAAAAGAGCTGAACTCCGAAATTTTAAGAGCAAAACAGAATTATAAATCACAACTGGAAAGCAAGATGGCAACAAAGAAACTTGGTTCAGCCTGGGCCAGTATGAAAACTATTGCAGGCCTTCAGAGCACAGAGCGCAGTAATCGTGTGTTTTTAGATGGTTTTAATTCAGACACAGAGCTGGCTAATGCTCTTAATTGTTTTCATGGTCGTTTTGACTCCTTTGATTTTAGCACAGAAACCCAAGATTTGAAACAGAAACTCAAAGATAATCAGCACTTTAATATTGAGGTGCAGGATGTTAAAAGGGAGTTCTGCGCTGTAAAAGTGAACAAAAGTCATGGCCCTGATAATATATGTGAGAGCTTGGTAAAGTCCTGTGCACATGAACTGAGTCCTATATTTCATTACATTTTCAATAAGTCCTTACAGACACAACATGTACCTAAGATCTGGAAAGAAGCCGTGGTTGTTCCCGTTCCAAAATCCAGCTGTCCTAAAACGATAAACGACTTTAGACCAGTTGCTTTGACTTCAATTTTAATGAAAATTTTTGAAAAACTGGTCAGATGTGAGGTCCTAAAGCAGACTGAGCATGCATTGGATCCTCTGCAGTTTGCCTTTAGGCCTCACAGAGGAGTGGAGGATGCCACTGTCACTCTGTTTAACATGCTTTTTAAACATCTGGATTTTAATGGGACACACACCAGGCTTTTATTTGTGGACTTTTCCTCCGCCTTTAATACAATCCAACCTCATATCTTAGTTGAAAGGCTCCTGCAACAATTTGATTTGAGCAATAATCTGGTGGGTTGGATTCTGGATTTCTTAACCAACAGGACGCAGAGAGTAAAGGTCAATGGTACATTGTCTGACCTAAAGTGCTCTTCTACTGGCTCTCCTCAGGGGTGTGTGTTGTCACCACTACTCTTCATCCTGTACACAAACATGTGTCGGAGCAGACATGACAACAGACATATCATAAAGTATGCTGATGATTCAGTTATTGTCAGTCTCCTCCAGGATGGTGAGAGTGGCCACGGCCCAGTAGTTGATGATTTTGTTCACTGGTGTGAGGATTCCTACCTGCAGCTGAATACGACAAAAACTAAAGACATGATTATTGACTTTAGAAGGAAAACTCCCAGGCACAAAGTCACCATACTAAAAGGCCATACCACCGAATGTGTACAATCCTACAAATATCTTGGGACGATTATTGATAGTAATTTAAAGTTTGAAGAGAACTGTGAAAGGGTGTGCAAAAAGGGTCAGCAACATTTGCATTGCTTGAGAAAACTTGCACGCTTCCAAATTGACCGAACCATAATGACAATGTTTTATCGGGCTTTTATTGAATCTGTTTTATCCTTTTCTTTAGTGTCATGGTTTGGTCAGATAAAACTGAAACAGAGGACATCCTTGGATCAGGTAGTTAGATGGTCCAGTCGTTTGCTTGGTGAGTCACAGCTGAGCCTGACATCCCTGTACACCAGACAAGTACAGAGGATGGCTACCTCCATTTTAAATGATTACTCCCACCCTTTGCACTGCAACTTTCAGCTTCTTCCCTCAAGACGGAGGTTTGCTGTCCCAAAAAGTAAAACCCAGTGCTACAAAAACAGCTTTGTTCCTGCTGCTGTCAAAGAGTTGAACAAGCTGTAACAATATATTGCACATAATTTAGGTACCTATTTATTAACTCCATTTTATATTTACTTATTTTTGTAGGATGTTACTTGGGTTCTAAATATTTTATTGAGTTTTAGACCTTTGAGTTTTTAACCTCTTTGACTAGTTTTTAACTTTTAATATGACTCTTCTCTCTTACCTCTGGTTTTTCTCTCATCTTTTTGTCTTTTTATACCCTGATTGATGGAGCCTTGAGTATTTTTATCATGTTCATAGTCAATTTCATGTGTGCCTGTGTTTGTGTCGATGTTGAATGTAATTTGTGGCTTGTAAATATGGATGTCACCAGACTGCAAAACAAATCTACCTACGGGTACAAATAAAGTAACCTGAACCTGAACCTGAACCTATGAGATGACTGTTGTTGTGAAGTGGCGCTATATAAATAAAGTTTAATTGAATTGAATTGAATCTTCTAAATTATTGCTCTGAGTGTTGCTATCCCTGTGCTGTTGCAATCCTGGAATTTCCCCATTGTGGGACTAATAAAGGCTTATCTTATCTTATCTTATTGTTTATGTCAGGTCAGGCATTGGTTTGCTTGCTACCAGATAACCATGAAAGCCGGTACTACCTGTCTCATGGGCTGGGCCGTCGGCGACTCAACTGGCAACCCCGCCCTTCTAAGGGCGTGGAGGATGAAACTGGGCATCCTGGTAGAACTAAAAACAATATCTGTAACAGGTCTGTGGTGGACCACTGCCAGTTACACGGGGTGAGACTGGACATCCTGGCAGATAAGCACATTTGTCGCAAGGTCTGTGGTGGACTTTTGCCAGTCAGTGCATAGTGACATGCACTACACAAAGAGCAGAGATAAACAAACCTATCATCTGGTCAGTCCCTGTAACAGATACTGGAGTCAGTTTATCTTGGCCTGTCCTTGCCACTGATAATATAACATAACAGGCCCTCAAAGGAATTATAACATGTTATAATTCTTTTGAGGGCCTGGTCCTCAGTATTGGGAACTTTAGCAATTTTAGGTTAAACCCAATTTTATTTGCTATAGTTTATTGTCCTCCATCAACCTACTCAGAATTTTTTATCTGAATTTACTGATTTCTTAGCTGATTTAGTGCTGAAATCTGATAGAATAATTATAGTAGGGGACTTTAATATACATGTAGATGTAGATAGTGACTGGATTAATGTGGCATTTAATTCAATATTAGACTTGATTGGGTTTTCTCAGAAAGTATGAAATTCTACTCATTATCTCCACCATACGTTGGACCTTGTTCTGACATATGGCATAGAAATAGAAAATCTTGTAGTGTCTCCTCATAACCCTGTACTGTCAGACCATTGTCTGTTAACCTTTGATTTTACTATTTCTGACTAGTTGGCTCCTAAAGAAAAATATTATTACAGTAGATGCCTCGTAGATGATGCTGTTACCAAATTTATGCAGATTGTTTCCTCTATGCCATGTGTCAACACAATGGAAACAAGCTATAGACAGCTTGCTCCTTCTGTAATTGATAACATGGTGGGTAGTGTTACAGCTTCTCTGCATCAGACTCTAGACTTGGTGGCCCCCTTAAAAAAGAATAAGTCTAATCAGGAATTTCTAACTCCTTGGTTCAACACAGAAACTCGTATCTTAAAACAGAAGACTTGTCAATTAGAAAGAAAATGGTGCTCCACTAATTTAGATTAAATCTATTTAGCTTGGAGAAATCATCTTTTAATTTATAAAAAAATCTCTTAGAAAAGCTAGAACGAGTTATTATTCTGCATTAATAGAAGAGAACAAGAATAATCCCAGGTTTCTTTTCAGCACTGTAGCCAGGATGACAAAGAGTCAGGACTCTGTCAATCCTAACATTCCCTTAGAGCTTACTAGTCAGGACTTTATGAACTTTTTCAGTAATAAAATTTCATCCATCAGAGATAAAATCAATCAGATTCTCCCCACAGTTAACTTAAATACAGTAACTACTACAACTCCTTCAACTATTGTCTGTCTTGATGAGTTTACTCCAATCGACCTTTGTAAGTTAGACAAAATAGTTTCCTCATCCAAACTTTCAACTTGTCTTTTAGACCCTATTCCTACCAGGTTATTTAAAGAAGTCTTTCCACTTATTGGTAGCTTTATTCTTCATATAATCAATTCTTCATTAACTTTAGGCCATGTACCGCAGGCTTTTAAAACGGCTGTAATTAAACCCTTACTCAAAAAGCCAATGCTAGATCCAGGAGCTTTAGCTAACTATAGACCAATCTCTAATCTCCCTTTCATTTCAAAAATCTTAGAAAGAGTTGTTGCTACGCAATTATTTGACCACCTGCAGGGGAATGGTTTACTTAAAGAGTTTCAATCTGGGTTTAGAATCCATCATAGTACTGAAACAGCCTTAGCGAAGGTCACTAACGACTTCCTCATCGCATCTGATAATGGACTAGTTTCTGTACTTGTCCTTTTAGACCTTAGTGCAGCTTTTGATATTATCGATCATAATATTCTACTTGATAGATTAGAACACTATGTTGGACTTAATGGAACTTCGTTGCAGTGGTTTAGATCTTATTTATCTGATAGGTTCCAGTTTGTTCATGTCAGTAATGAGTTTTCTTTCAACTCAAAGCTTAGTCATGGAGCTCCACAGGGATCTGTGCTAGACCCTACTCTTTTTAGTTTATATATGCTTCCATTAGGCAACATTATTAGAAAGCACTTTATACATTTTCATTGTTATGCAGATGATACACAATTATACCTGTGTCACGCCGCGCCGTTCATCAGTGGCGCCACCTGCTCACACACCTGATCCTCATCAGTGGCGAGGGATAAAAGCCGCCTCGCCCGGAGGCTCGGCCTGAAGCCGTCAGACTTCGTTTCCTCACCACCGTGAGCATACCTTTCTTCAGCATCGCTATTTTGGGTAAGAACCCTTACCTCCTTCTCCAGTTTGCTCCCCTGTGCACAGGTGGATTCCCCGGCGGCGGACATCTCCGTTCCATCGCCCATCCTTCGCCGCTGCACGGAGCTCTCCAGGTGGCTGTCTCCCGGGCTACATTCCCCTTGCTGTGCCAGCTATCCTGACAACTCAAGTAAGATCCTCTCTTGCCATAATTCATCCTGTGTTGGTGTATGCCCGTCACCCTCTCCCTGTGCTCTCTCCATAGGGTTGCTCGGCCGAACGGTCATCTGCCTCTGTGCCTGAAGCAGACGCCACCACCAACACATCTACATCCCGCAGATACACACTCATTCACCCCTGCTGTTAATAAACTCTTTGAACTACTCTAAGCCTGTGTGTGCGTGTCTCCTGAGCCGTGCGTTATGTCAACCTGTCAATGAAGCCAGATGATAGTAATCAATTAGCCAAGTTGGAAGCCTGTCTTAAGGAAATCAAAGCTTGGATGACTTGTAATTTCCTGCTATCAAATTCAGATAAGACTGAAGTCATTCTTGTTGGTCCAAAAAACCTTAGAAAATCAAACCAACCAAGAAAATCAAACCTTAGAAAATCAAACCAAATCAAACTTTCAGTTTGGATGTGGTTACTCTTTCTCTTAATAGCTCTGTGAGGAACCTTGGAATTATTTTTGATCAAGATCTGTCCTTCAATTCACATATTAAATTAATTTCTAAGACTGCCTTCTATCATTTGCGTAATATTGCCAAGATTAGGAGCATCTTGTCTGAGAAACTGATCCACGCTTTTGTTAGCTCGAGATTAGATTATTGTAATTCTTTATTATCAGGCTGTCCTAAAACATCTTTAAAAAGTCTTCAGCTGATCCAGAATGCTGCAGCAAGAGTTTTAACAGGTACTAGAAAAAGAGATCATATCGCTCCGGTTCTGGCCTCCCTTCATTGGCTTCCCATCGAGTTTAGAATTAAGTTTAAAATCATTCTTCTTACGTACAAAGCTCTAAACAATCAGGCTCCTTTTATTTAAAAGATCTGATACTACCGTATTATCCTAACAGAGCACTACGCTCCCAAAATGCAGGATTACATGTAATACCTAGAATCTCCAAAAGTACAATGGGAGGCAGAGCCTTCAGTTATCAAGCTCCTCTCCTGTGGAACCAGCTGCCAATCTGGATTCGGGAGTCAAACTCAATCTCTGTTTTTAAGAATAGGGCTAAAACCTACCTTTTTGATATAGCCTTCAATTAGGGAGGGGTCATGTGTTTCTGAACCCTCCCTTAGTTATGCTGCTAATAGGTTTAGACAGCCGGGGGACCCCCAATAATGCACTAGGCCTCACTCCTTTCTTCACTCTCAATGAAATATTTTTTTTTTGCTGGTCATTAACATCTGTTTGTTCTCTCCCATAGATTGAGTCCCCATCATGCTGTTTGCTCTCTACATGTCTGTTCTTTTCATCTTCTCTGTCCCCTTACCCCCCAGTCAGTCACAGCAGATGACTGCCCCTCCCTGAGCCTGGCTCTGCTGGAGGTTTCTTCCTGTTAAAAGGGAGTTTTTCCTCTCCACCGTCACCAAGTGTTTGTTCACAGGGGATCGCCTGATTGCTGGGGTCTTTCTGCAACTGTGGGGGTCCCCCCTACAGTTGAAAGTGCTATGAGATGACTGTTGTTGTAAAATGGCGCTATATAAATAAAGTTGAATTGAATTGAATTAATACCTCTATCTGCCAAGAATGTGCCGCTAGTCCAGCAAAAGCTAGTGGTACTAAAATACTTTGCAAGCAGTTTCATGAAATGGTCAGTCAGAAAGCAACTCATACCAGCTCGGATGTCACCCGGCTTAACAAGGTCAGGTGTTCCTGGCAGCGGAAGGTGAAGAACAGAGCTGTGTCGAGGAATCTGATCAGACCTAAATGAAACAGTCATTGTTGTCCCTGACAGACTGCTATGATGATGATGATTGTTGGTACAAGTATAAATGTAAATATGAATGTGAATATTGATGAAAATTTACTTTCATTACACAAATATATACTCATTGGGCCACCAGTCCAGATAACGGACAATTTTATTAACAATTCTTTTTTTGTACCAATTATGAATCAGTCTAAAAAAAAATACCTTGAGTTCTTATCTGCTTATAATCAAGAAAATGGACATGAAATCAAACAATAACTCCCTTATGTCTTTCAATAGTTTAATAAGAAATGTCAGCATAGGTTAACACATTTGGATGATTTTAAAATAAAGAATTCAACATGTATCATGGGTATCACAGACTGTTACTGAGTTACTGAGCATCACATGTGAATCAAACATGTTTGGAACCAAAGAAAGCCCAGTTTAACTTGGCAATATACTGGAAATTGAAAAAATAAATAGCATTGTTTAAGAAAAGTGGATGCAATTTTATGAAGAAAATGATGATTAAACTATTTTATAAAAAGGAAAATTGGTGTAACTCTGAAAATGAATGGAGACTAATTTAAGAACAAAATGCATTTTGAAATTCTGATAGGAATTTGCATGAAATTAAGTTTACAGAACTTACACTAGGAATATTCTACAGAATCAAGTTTAAATTGAACAACAGACCATCAGCACAGAGTCAGATTGCATCCTGGTTGCAGCAGGACCCCCACGTGCCAACCTTGATCCAGGTAGATGACCATGGAGTCTGTTGAGAGATAGACTGGTAGACAGGTTCTACAAGGCTGTGCTTCTGAGATCACAAATGGGAGCTGGGTTTTCCAGCAAGCTGGGCGAGTTCTTCTCTATGCACTGAAGAAGGAATTTGTTTATTGTACAAAGTCCCATCAGAAAGTCAAACTGAGGCAAGAACACACTACAGATCCACTTCTTCCGATGTTTGTGGTTTAAATAAGTTGGTTTAAGTTTAGTAAAAATCAAACAAAATCTTCTTAGACGGTAATTTAAAGAAAAAGATTAAAATAAGGAAAAGTGAATTTTAAAGAAAAGAAAAAGGAATTTTCTCAGAGCATGGAATACTCTGGGCCGACTTGAAGATAGAAAAGAAGTGGGAGAGCAGAAAATTATCCCTTACAGCTTGGACTCACCACAAAAACTGTGACAAAGGGAAAATTTTTTTCCCGGGTGTGGCAAGATTTCACTGAACCTCGTGAAACCTGAGCTGGACCAATTACATTTGAGCTTTGTTTGTTCAGCAGATGCCACAAAAGGCCTAAAAAGGAAATGCAGTGAAGCCTTGACCCTATTGGTTAGTCAAAGTCCAGCTATGGTCTCCCTGAGAGAGAGAAGGAGAGGAAGAAATGAGAAATGAGGTTCTCCTAAACACACATATATGCTGTTGAATAAAGCATAAATTCTTTAAACTTTAGTGACTAACATATCCTACTTGATAAAAGGAACACATACAGGGTCTCTACACTGTAAGTGTGATTAATTTCTTAATGGAGGCATGCAAAAGTTAATTTCCTCCTGAAAATAAAACAACACATATCAAATCATACCAATAAAAACATTTCAAACCATAATTGTCCGTTCCAAAATTCAGCCATGTCTTCAGTAGCAGATACTGCCTTGAGAGAAAGAATATGAATTCATTTATTGTCCACAACTCAGAAATTCCACTGCAGGGAGAGAGAGAGAGAGAGAGAGAGAGAGAGAGAGAGAGAGAGAGAGAGAGAGAGAGAGAGAGAGAGAGAGATTCCTGAGTCATCCACCAGATGGCACTGTGAAACTGTGTGGTTGTTTAATGAAGAATCTTGACTTCTCTAACCTGGAATATATCAACCATAAAGTTGTCATTTTGGTATTCCTTTGTCAAATGAAAGGGGGACTGACACCAGGAAACAAAGTAGGAAACTTCTACTTTATGGTCGATGGGTCGTGTTACAACTCTGGTCCTTGGATGAGAGAAACAGTTCATGACCAGACTTTTGAGTTGAAACAAACCTCTTCAGCAAAGAATGATTTTACAAATTGGAACCCAAGGTCAACGCTCAAGACCCAACCAAGATCAAACTGCTCCTGACAAAATAGCTATTGAGATCATAAGGGCATGCCACAATAAGGGGGTGATTAAGGGGGAGGGTCAACTAATTATACAATAAAAAATAAATTTGCAGCAAATATGCTAAAACCAGGAAAGAAAGGCACATTTCATGAGGAAGCTTTATGATCAAAGATTGAACTGATCTCAAACTACAAAATCAATCTGGTTTAAGTCATTCTGACCACATCCTCTCCATGTGCCTCCCACTACTAAGCAAGCAGTACACATCAAGCTATTTAACATATATGCCCTAACCCTTCAGGAAGATCCTACAGACAAAAACAAATTCTCCTGCAAAGTATCCTCACAAATGACAAAGTCTTTATCCTCTGAGTGTCAGAGCATGGGTTGGGCCCATATCCTCGCCTTATGTTCTAGTTTATTTTCTTGTCACTGGGTCATGGGCTCAGCCCAAGTCCTTGCCTTCAGTTGTTATTATATGTATTATTTGTGTCTAAGTTCTTGGTTTCATTATTATATTGATCCTGGTCTTTGTGTATTGTTTTCCCATGCTGTAATCTAGTTTCGTCATTATTGTTATTAGTATCTTTATGTTCTTGTTTTGTATTTATTCCTGCCTTTGCTTTAGTTGGCATAGTCATCATGTTTATTATTATATCTTGGTTTATGTTTTGAATTTCTTGTCCCTGTCAGTCATATTCTGTTCATGATCATGTCTCCCCTGGTCCCGTGTTCATGTCATGTCTTGGATGTATTCTCTGTTTTGTCTACCCTTTTGTCTCAGCCCCTCATGTCTCCTGTACCTGTAGGCACTTCCCTGCTGTCTCCAATTGCCCTGATTGTTCCCACCTGTTCTGTGTTCTGTTGATTACCCGTGGTGCATACAGTATATGTCTGTGTTAGTCTCAGTCTTGTGTGGCGGCATTGTTGTCTTTGTTGATGTTTCCGTGTGTTCCAAGCATCCAGTTCGTGAGTTTGTGTATATAATCAGTCCTTGCTTTGCTCTGATCTTTTGCCTTAGTTGTGTTTTGTTTTCAGCCAACATGCTGCAGTTAATTTGTGTTCAAGGTTTGTTAATACATCACCATCTTGCACTGTATCCTACCTGCATATGAGTCCTGTATCCACTCCACCTAATGACACTGAGATTAGGCTATGACTCATAAGAATGGAGAGGGGATAGAGTATCAGAAATTGCAATTGCAATGGCTATCTACTAATTATTACTACCATCACAAACACCATTCTCCAGCTAAAAGAAGGCTGTAAACTACCTGGAAACATTCACAGCCCAGACCCTGGTACTTACCTGACACCATCCTAATGCAACAATGAGACTGATGAGATGTTTAACACACCAGAGTAGCGCCTCACACAGTCTCAAATTGATAACTGCATAGGTCAAAGAAAAAATAACCTTTAATTCAAGCCAAAACCAAAGTGAAGGGCTGTCCCAAGGAAACAATCAAGTGTCTGCAGTTTCCAATCTACCAAACTGAAAGTAGGTGTCATGGTCCATCCATGGTTTGTGACTATGCTCCCACTTTATGTTAATTTTTGGTTCTTTGGTTTTCCATTATTATTATTATTATTATTATTATTATTATTATTATTATTATTATTATTATTATTATTATTATTATTATTATTATTATTATTGTACCACTTTACGGCACATAATAACATGGTAATAGTGATGAAATAGCACAGTAATAAGAATGCAACAATATGGTAATATAAAATAATTACTACGTAATAGTAACTATTTTAATATTACTGAATTAATAACAGTAAAAATGATGAAACAGCATAGTAGTAAGTATGTAGCAGTATGGTAACATCAAATAATTACTATGTAATTAAATATCAACTATTGTAATATTATTTTGTAATGTTAGTGGAAATATGAGTATTAAGTTAATGAACAAATGTGGTAACATATGGTTTATTTCCTTATAGATGTAAATTGCCACCTGGAAACACTTGATGTAGTTTCCTAGTAATAACCATGAATCAGGGCTGCAAAATGCAAATTTGACTGTTTCTGCATTGTTTCACAGTAATATTACATTAATCATGAATCAGGATGCATTTGGGATACCTAGAAACACTTGTAGTAATTTCTTAGCAATAACCATGAATCAAGGCTGCACAAGTTTTCTCTTTATTCCCTTTATTGAGAAATTGACATGCATTAGGAACTGGATGACAGAATTCTATTTGCACCACAGGGTAGCTCACATAAATTCTTCTTCTCATTGCAAACACACTGAATTTTTAAATGACAAAAACAGAAAGTGAACAACAACAAAACAGTAGTGCTGTCCCTCTTACCATTTTAGGTACTCTAAATATGCAAGAGCAATCCAGAGTGACTATCCAAAGTACAGTCTGTCTTTTCACTCAGCAGATTGCATCGGGATTGATGTCTTATCAGAAATATAACTTTTTTAAAATAGTTTTTGAATAAATATATATATATATATATATATATATATTTTTAAATTTCAATTTCAGTTCAGTTCACTTCTTCAGATATCTGCATGTTTTGTAAATTTGATACCTTTTTTCCTCAATTATTTGTATAAATATGCATTTTTCCCCATTGTAAATTACATTTCTCTTAACTTTACCTTTATTTCAATTCATTAATTTGCAATTCTTGTCATGTAAATTTCAATGTATTTTCTTGTATATTTGTTTACATGAATCTAATACAGTACATTTTTGTAGCTTTACTATCAATCTCTGTGTGTTAACGTTCCTTCCCCTGTTCTATTATGCTGAGCACCAAGCTAGAGGGCAGGAAGTACCATTTTTACATTGTCTTTGGTATGACGCGGCTGGGATTTGAACCCCAGCCTCCAGGTTGTGGGGCGGGTGTTCTACCAACTAGGCCACCACTACAACACAGAGCTACCAGAGGACTGACCCCCCGCTGTAGCTTCCACTACCTACAGTAGCTGTGTGGTCTAGGGTCACAAAAATGAGATAGGCGCCGCCCGACCCCATACACCATTGGCATGGGAATAACTTAACTAACCTAACTTACCATCAAGTGGTTCTTTTTCTTTTCTTTTCTTTTTTTTTTTTTTATAAAATTGTGACATTTTTTTTCTAAATTTGCGGGGGATCTTTTAATAAATTTGGTTGCAGTAAATTGGCCATTTGGCTTCATTAATACCAAGTAATTTGGGGGAAAATGGAATATCTCGACACCAAATTTGAAAATCAAATCCCAGTATAATGAAGGAATGTCGTAATAATCGTGTCTGGGTACAGCCCTACAAAAACAGTGAAATCTAACTGCCTTTAATTTTGTACAACATTGGCAGTAACTCCCCGTCAGCCATTTTCTTTGTAATCCTTGCCTTTAAGGCTGCTTCACTGTCAACAAATGCTTTGATCAGTTTGGCATATTTAAGAAGAGAACCACCTGTAAAAGGTGGGACCCGAGCTTCCTCCTCACTCTCTGCTGTCAGTTTGACCTCTGCTATCACAGCAGTATAGGCAAGGATGTTTCTGTTCACATCATGCTTGTCGCAATTTCTTCCGACGCTTCTTGTCTTCTCAAACATTTTCATTACAGCCATGTATCTATGGTGGACATCTTCAGGACATCTCACTATAAGGTTAAAGAAAAAAAAATCAGCATAATTAGATACATAGACGTTTTTAATGAAACAAAATACAAAAATAAAATCTTAATTTTTACTAAAGATATTTACAGAACTGGAGGTAGCAGAGTTGAAGATGCTAAGATTCTCACTGTGAGTGATTAGGAGGGACAGGGTTAGAAATGAGTATATCAGAGGGACAGCTCAGGTTGAGCGGTTTGGAGACAACGTAAGAGAGGCAAGGCTGAGATGGTTTGGACATGAGCAGAGGAGGGATAGTGGAGATATTGGACAATGGATGTTGAAGATGGAGCTGCCAGGCAGGAGGAAAAGAGGAAGACCACAGAGAAGATTCATGGATGTAGTGAAGGAGGACATGGAGAGGGTTGGTGTTACAGACGAAGATGTAAGGAGACCCTTAAAGGGAGCAGCCAAAAGAAAATTTACACTTCTTCTGAATGAATATTTACTAGTGTATTGCCCTTAGAAAGCAAGTATTCCTGTCTGAAACAGATAGCCCAGTTAGGCTTTCCAGGCCCAAATGTAGGGTGTGTTTGAAAGTGGAATACAAAGAGGTGTAGCCTATATGTAGGCAATTACACATGTTAGACTTTGACAGTCACACTGCAGGTCTTGATTCTCAATTCCAATTTTTTCCTGAGATCCAATTTTTTTGTGTGGGCATTCACATTACAACTTAAATGCCACCCCCATCAGACTCCAGTGTGAATGGTCTACAGCTATGAAGTGACCCACATGCGCAGAAGAAAACGTAATATCAGACACAGTGTTGTAGAACGATTGAGGAAGGAGGGGCGCAGAACTTCTTAACGCTGATGCAGCACGGCAAAATCAAATGTCAAAATCATAAATATGAGACCAGCTTCATTCCTCTACAGGCCAGATGAGTGCTGTGATCAGCTCTGCTTTAACAGAGCTGATTGATTAAACAGCCCTGAAATGTGCCGTTACTGTGCGGCTGTAATGTCTGACGGTTTCAGCCCCAACACACACCCCCACCACCACCACCAAATTTGGAACTTATTGTGGAATTGGAGATGACAAAATTACAATCTAGTGATAAAGGGAAGGAGATTGATTCAAAAGAGAGCACAAATCAGTCATGTCTGCCATGCTGGCTGCATTCTCCACCTCAGAATTGTAGCGTCTGTCTCATTTCAATGAGGAAAAAGTCGGATGAAATGTGACATGACCGTTCAGACGGAGGTGGCTTTGGAAAATATCAGATACTTATCCGAATTAGGACCACATATGAAGTGGCCTGTCTGGTGTGAAAAAAAATGGATATGTGTTGTTCAGACTGTCATTAAAAAAAATCACATATGGGTCACTTTGTGCAAAAAAATCGGAATTGAGCATTAAAACCTACAGTGTGACCATAGCAAAAGAGACTGAACGGCATTAAGATTTATTTGATTGTATGAATATTAATTATTGAAAATGAATGGGACATTGAATATTAGCAGCTGTTTCCGAACCTTTCTTTATTTGTTTGTCAGAACACTTATTTGTCTGATCTTTTATCACTTACACTACCGTTCAAAAGTTTGGGGTCACTTAAAAATGTCCTTATTTTTGAAAGAAAAGCACTTTTTTTCAACGAAGATAACTTTAAACTAATCAGAAATACACTCTATACCCGCTAATGAGGTAAATGACTATTCTAGCTGCAAATATCTGGTTTTTGGTGCAATATCTACATAGGTGTATAGAGGCCCATTTCCAGCAACTATCACTCCAGTGTTCTAATGGTACATTGTGTTTGCTCATTGCGTCAGAAGGCTAATGGATGATTAGAAAACCCTTGTGCAATCATGTTAGGTCTGCAATGCTGTAATTGCTGCAAATGGAGGATTCTTTGAGAGAAGCAAAGTTTGAAGGAAAAAAAATTATTATTTCAAATACAAATCATTATTTCTAACCTTGTCAATGTCTTGACTATATTTTCTATTCATTTTACAACTCATGGTGGTAAATAAAAGTGTGACTTTTCATGGAAAACACAAAATTGTCTGAGGTGACCCCAAACTTTTGAACGGTAGTGTATATTTATAATAGTGTATCTTGCACTTTGGGGAATGGGAGTTGTTCAGTCATCAATATAATTATTTTAGTTTATATCACTGTTCAGTGATGGAGTTCAGTGTAATAAGGGCTGTGCAATATGACCAGAACTTCATATCACCACATAAGTAATTATTTGACAATAATGATACATGTTTTCTGTAAATTCTATAGTTTATATATAATAACTAATACAAAGGATCATCTCTTTTTCTAGATTTCAAATAACATAGTGAAAAAAAATCAGTTGTACAAATTCATCTTTCATTAATTTTATGCACCCTTTTTCCCTCTTTATTTTGCAGTGTTGTTATAAAACAGTTTTTTTTAATGTGCATTTGAGATGACTTCAGCTATTCATTATCACTACTTGACTAATTAAAAATGATTCGAAATTAAGTAACATTAAGAGCCAGTTTGTTCCTCTGACACATGTTAATTAATTTATTATTTGTTTAGTGCGTATGCAGCCGCAGTCACACACTTTTACAGGTTTGGTAGTATTTTTTCAGACAAAATTAAGAAACTTGGCAGCAATTTAAACCAAAGAAATGATGGTCTGATACACTACAACATTTCCTATTAGCGAAAAGTTAGCATTGTTATTTAGCATTTGGTGTTTTATAGGCTTACAAGGTCTGCGCTGATCTGTTCACCAACCGACAGGCAGCGAAAAGTAAGCTAGGAGCAGAAAGAAAAAAGAAGAGGAAAACAGCAGCCTTGTGTGTAGCAGAACTGTTGGACAGAACAACATCACAGTGCCCAGAAAGACAGACCGTGCTTGTAAACCCTGGAAATGAACAGGTACAATGTAGACATAGCTGCACTTAGTGAAACAAGATTGCCTGGATATGACAGCTTGGAAGACCATGGGTACATCTTCTTTTGGAGTGGGAGATCAACTCAAGAAAGAAGAGAAGCAGGAGTGGGCTTTGCAGTTAGAAAGGAGATAGCAGCAATGCTTGATGAGGAACCAGTGCCAATCAACAACCGGATAATGACTACGAGACTCCTACTACAGCGGAAGATGTATGCCACACTCATCAGTGTATATGCCCCAACAATGACCAACACAGAGGAGGTGAAGGAAGAGTTCTACAGTGATTTATGTGAGACTATCAGGCGTGTACCAACTGATGACAGGCTGATATTGACCAATTATTTGACCACCTGCAATTATTTGACCACCTGCAGGGAAATGATTTACTTGAAGAGTTTCAGTCTGGGTTTAGAATCCATCATAGTACTGAAACAGCCTTAGCGAAGGTCACTAACGACCTCCTCATTGCATCTGATAATGGACTAGTTTCTGTACTTGTCCTTTTAGACCTTGGTGCAGCTTTTGATACTATCGATCATAATATTCTACTTGATAGATTAGAACACTATGTTGGACTTAATGGAACTTCGTTGCAGTGGTTTAGATCTTATTTATCTGATAGGTTCCAGTTTGTTCATGCAAATAATGAGCTTTCTTTCAACTCAAAGCTCAGTCATGGAGTTCCACAGGGAACTGTGCTAGGCCCGACTCTTTTTAGTTTATATATGCTTCCGTTAGGCAACATTATTAGAAAGCACTGTATACATTTTCATTGTTATGCTGATGACACACAATTATACCTGTCAATGAAGCCAGACGATAGTAATCAATTAGCCAAGTTAGAAGCCTGTCTTAAGGAAATCAAAGCTTGGATGACTTCTAATTTCCTGCTATTAAATTCAGATAAGACTGAAGTCATTCTTGTTGGTCCAAAAAACCTTAGAAATTCCTTTCCAAATCAAACTTTCAGTTTGGATGCGGTTACTCTTTCTCTTAATAGCTCTGTGAGGAACCTTGGAGTTATTTTTGATCAGGATTTGTCCTTCAATTCACATATTAAATTTGTTTCTAAGACTGCCTTCTATCATTTGCGTAATATTGCCAAGATTAGGAGCATCTTGTCTCAGAGTGATGCTGAGAAACTGATCCACGCTTTTGTTAGCTCGAGATTAGATTATTGTAATTCTTTATTATCAGGCTGTCCTAAAACATCTTTAAAAAGTCTTCAGCTGATCCAAAATGCTGCAGCAAGAGTTTTAACAGGTACTAGAAAGAGAGATCATATCTCTCCGGTTCTGGCCTCCCTTCATTGGCTTCCCATAGAGTTTAGAATTAAGTTTAAAATCCTTCTTCTTACTTACAAAGCTCTAAACAATCAGGCTCCTTTTTATTTAAAAGATCTGATACTACCATATTATCCTAACAGAGCACTACGCTCCCAAAATGCAGTATTACTTGTAATACCTAGAATCTCCAAAAGTACAATGGGAGGCAGAGCCTTCAGTTATCAAGCTCCTCTCCTGTGGAACCAGCTGCCAATCTGGATTCGGGAGTCAGACTCGATCTCTGTTTTTAAGAATAGGGCTAAAACCTACCTTTTTGATATAGCCTACAATTAGGGAGGGATCATGTGTTTCTGAACCCTCCCTTAGTTATGCTGCTAATAGGTTTAGTCAGCCGGGGGACCTCCAGTAATGCACTGGGCCTCACTCCTTTTCTCACTCACAATGAAATATTTTTTTTGCTGGTCATGAACATTTGTTTGTTCACTCCCATAGATTGAGTCCCCATTGTGCTGTTTGCTCTCTACATGTCTGTTCTTTTCTTCTTCTCTATCCCCTCACCCCCCAGCCAGTCGCAGCAGATGACTGCCCCTCCCTGAGCCTGGCTCTGCTGGAGGTTTCTTCCTGTTAAAAGGGAGTTTTTCCTCTCCACCGTCGCCAAGTGCTTGCTCACAAGGGATCGCCTGATTGCTGGGGTCTTTCTGCAACTGTGGGGGTTCCCCCCTACAGTTGATAGTGCTATGAGATGACTGTTGTTGGAAATGGCGCTATATAAATAAAGTTGAATTGAATTGAATTGAATTGATATTCGTTGGAGATTTTAATGCCAGAGTTGGTTCGGACACTGAGAAATGGAAAGGAGTGCTAGGCAGTCATGGAGTAGGCAAGTGCAATGCTAATGGAGAACTTCTACTTGCACTATGTTCAGAGTACAACCTTGTGATAACCAGCACTCTATTTAAGCACAAGACACGGATGCACCCAAGATCCAAGCACTGGCACTTGTTAGACTACATCATAGTCAGGCAGAGAGACATAAGGGATGTATTGGACACCAGAGCAATGAGAGGCGTGGACTGTGGTACTGATCATGTTATGCTGAGATCTAGATTAAGGATTTGCAGAGGAAAACAGCACTGCAGGACGGGTGCGAAGCCACCACGGAAGCTAAACACTAGTGCACTGAAAGGCCAAAAGAAGCAGGAAGAACTTACACAGAAAATGGACGAAAACTTGAAAGACTGGGACAGCAACAACTCAGAGAATGATGTAGAAGAGAAATGGGCAACACTGAAGGATACGATGTATCAGACTGCGAGTGATGTATTAGGCTACCCTGAGAAGAAACTTCAAGATTGGTTTGATGAGCATGATGAACACCTGAAGAAACTACTAGAAGTGAGGAACACAGCTAGGCAGGAAAACCTACAGTGTAACACAAGGGCGAAGAAGAAGAAATACTCAAAGGCTCAGAGTGAGCTACAGAAGTACACCAGAGAGATGAAGTCCAACTGGTGGGTTGAAAACGCAGAGAAACTTCAAACTGCAGCAGACAGGAAGGACATGAAAACATTCTTCACAGGTTTGAGAGAAATCTACAGCCCTAAACCGAGAGGATTGATCCAACTAAAGGTTATGGATGGTGAAACGGTTTTGCAGGAGAAAGACAAGATCCTGCACAGATTTGCAGACCACTTTGACCAACTACTAAACAACCCTGGAGATCTCACTGAAGAGGCTAAAGAAGCTCTAGTGCAGCGACCAGCTGTATCAAGTCTGGATGAACCACCAAATTTTGATGAACTAATGGCAGCTATCAGGACAACACAGGATGGTAAAGCTCCAGGAAGGGATGGAATTCCAACAAAAGTGTGGAAATTTGGTGGTGGTCCACTGACCAACTGCCTGCACAAGCTCATCCAAGAGATATGGGATGCCCAGAAAGTACCTCAAGACTGGAAGGATGCAAGTATTGTGCCTTTGTTCAAGAAAGGTGACAGGAAAAATTGTGGAAATTACTGAGGTATATCACTGCTAGCCACTGTTGGTAAGATTCTCTCACGTGTACTACTTAACAGACTCAGTGAACACATCTCGCAGAATGTACTACCGGAAACCCAGTGCGGCTTTAGAAGTGGAAGAAGCACAATGAACATGATTTTCTGCTTGAAACAGGTTCAAGAAAAGTGTATCGAACAGAACATTCCGCTTTATATAGTCTTCATAGACTTCAGTAAAGCCTTCAATACTGTTTCGCGACAAGGACTTTGGCAGGTACTCAAGAAATATGGTTGTACAGAGAAGTTTGTCAGCCTGATCAAGGCACTCCATACAGGTATGCAAGCAAACATGGCAATGAGTGGTTCAGTATCTAAAGACTTTTCAGTAAGCAACGGGGTGAAACAAGGATGTGTTCTGGCACCTAAACTCTTCTCGCTATATCTGACAGCCTTGCTTGAGGTGGCCTTCAAAGACACTTCAAAAGGAGTATACATTCAAATAAGGAAAGAAGCAGACTTGTTCATTGTGGAACAGTTTAAAGCCAAGAGTAAGACATTGATAAAGATAGTAAGAGAAATGCTCTTTGCCAACGACAGTGCTCTAGTTGCACACAGTGTGGAAGATATGCAATCTTTAGTGGAGAAATTTGCAAGAGCAGCTAGCCAATTCAGCCTCCAAATCAACATCAAGAAGACAGAGTGCCTTTATCAACCACCAAAGTTCCAGTTATCAACATCACTACCAGAAGAGATCAGCACTGGTACAGAGCCACTAGTCAAGTGCAAGACTTTCATGTACCTAGGGAGTACTGTTTCAGAGAATGCTAGGCTGCAGGATGAACTATCTCTCAGAAAGGGAAGAGCGAGCGCTGTGTTTGGAAACTTGAGGGAGAGACTGTGGAACAATTGACGTGTCTATCCATGTGAAATGCAAAGTGTACAGAGCGACAGTACTGGCTACTCTATTGTACGGTGCTGAAACTTGGACTGTCTACAGAGTGCAGGTGAAGAAACTCCACGCATACATGATGAGACACCTTCAAGCCATAATGAACATCTCATGGAAAGACAAGATAACCAACATAGAAGTGTTGAAACGAGCTGGTCTACCATCAATGGAGGACATGCTAATACAAATGAACCTGAGATGGCTCGGACATGTTGAGAGGATGGACCACCAGCGTCTCCCTCGGCAGTTACTCTACTCACAGTTATGCGAGGGCAAACACAATCAGGGTAGACCAAGGCTCAGATTTAAAGACACTGTAAAAAGAAACTTGAAGAAGTTGGACATAGGCAGGAGTTCCTGGCAGCGGAAGGCTGACAGAGCTGTGTGGAGGAATCTGATCAGACCTAAATGAAACAGTCACTGTCACCCACGATAGACTGCTATGATGATGATGATGACTTAACTAGTTTCAAAAGCTGGGGATCAGACTGCAGAGGTCACTGCCTTCAGTGGTCACCTGATCCACATTGCACCGAACCCCCATGGTCCCTCCTGCAGGCGGTGAGCCCACTGGACGGTGGACCCATGTAACTCCTCTGGGCTGATCCTGGCTGGGTCCCATGGGTAGAAACCCCGCCACCAGGCACTAGCCATCGAGCCCCTCCCTCAGGCTTGGCTCCAGGGTGGGGACACGGTAACCTCATATTGGGGGGGGGGGGGGGGTTACACTGAATCCTTGATTATTTGTTCAGCATGGGAGTCCATTGACTCGCTCTTTGTCTGGCCCTTCACCCAGGACCAGTTTGTCTTGGAAGACCCTACCAGAGGCAATTTGCCCCAGACAGCATAGCTCCTGGGATCATTAGGGAACGCAAACCCCCCACCGCGATAAGGTGGCGATCCATGGGGGGAAGGAAGGAATATTTCGAGGAGCTCCTCAATGCCACTGACATGTTTTCCACAGAAGAAGCAGGACTTCAGAACGAAGTGGGCAACTCACCCATCACAGGGACTGAGGTCGCTAAAGTGGTTAAAAAAAACACTTTGATGGCAGGGCCCCTGGAGTGGAAGAGTACCTCAAGGCACTGGACGTTGTAGGGCTGTCATGGCTGATATGCCTCTGCAGCACTGTGTGGAGGTTGGGGGCAGTACCTTTGGCATGGCAAACTGGGGTGGTGGTTCCTCTTTAAAAAAAAAAAGGGGGATTGGAGGGTGTGTTACAACTTTTGGAGGCTCACACTTCTCAGGCTCCCTGGGAAGGTCTATGCTAGGGTACTGGAGCGAAAAGTCCGAGCACTGGTCGAACCTCGGATTCAGGAGGAGCAATGTTTTTTTTCGGCCCGGCCGTGGCACATCAGACCAGCTCTTTACCCTCTCAAGAATCTTCGAAGGATCGTGGGAGTTTTCCCAACCAGTCCACATGTTTTTTGTGGGCTTGGAGAAAGTATTCGACCACATCCCTCGTGGTTTCTTGTGGAGGAGGGGGGGTGCTGCAGAAGTATGGCATATCGGGCTTGTTGTTACGAGCTACTGCATCCGATCCCTCTATGACCATTGCAAGAGTTTGGTTTGTATTGCCAACACCCAGTCAATCTCCTCCAGGGCTGCCCTTTGTCACCAATCCTGTTCATATTTTTTATGGCTAGGACTTCTCGGCACAGCCAGGGAATGGAGGGTGTCATGCTCTGTGACCACAGGATCTTATCTCTGCTGTTTGCAGATGATGTTGTCCTGTTGGCTTCATCCAGCAATGACCTACAGGTCTTAGTGGGACTGTTTGCAACTGAGTGTGAAGCAGCTGGGATGAGAATCAACACCTCCAAGCGAGAGTCCTTGGTGCTCAGCTAAAAAAAGGTGGAATGGTCTCTCCGGGTTGGAGACAAGCTCGTGCCCCAACTGAGGGGTTTAAGTATCTCGGGGGTCTCATTCACGAGTGAGGGGAGAATGAAACGGGAGACTGACCGGTGGATTGGAGCAGCATCTGCAATGATGCGGATGTTGTACTGGTCTATCGTGGTGAAGAGGGAGCTGAACTCCAAGGCAAAGCTGTCAATTTACCGGTTAATCTACATTCCTACCCTCATCAATAATCATGAGCTTTGGGTAATGACTGAAAGAATGAGATCACAGATACAAGCGGCTGAAATGAGCTTTCGCCGTAGGATTGTTGGACTCACCCTCAGAGATAGGGTGAGGAGCTCAGTCATTCGGGAGAGGCTCAGAGTAGAACTGTTGCTCCTCCACACTGAAAGGAGCCAGTTGAGGTGGTTTTGGCATCTGATCAGGATGCCTCCTGGGCACCTCCCACTTGAGGTGTTTCAAGCACGTCCCACTGGGAAGAGACCTCGGGGCAGACCCAGGACACGCTCGAGAGAATACGTCTCCCAGTTGGTCTGGGAAAGTCTTGGTATCCTCACTGAAGAGCTGGAGTAGGTGGCTGGTGGTCGGGAAGTCTGGGCTTCTCTACTTGAGCTGCTGCCACTGTGACCCGGACCTCCAAAAAAGCAGTAGAAAATGGATGGATGTTTTATTATTAGAGAGAGATGGTGATAACATTACTTACCTCCAATAAAAATGAGGTTAGAGGACTATCCTCTCTGACGCAGCACAGTGGGAAAAAGTCCCACAGAAGTAGCAGCTATATGACCAAAACATTAGCTTACAGTTAGTCGTGCTCACCACCGGAACCCACTATTGCACACACCTGGCACACTGCAAGGGAGAGACGACTGGTGATAAGAAGAAACGGTCTGTAAAAAGTGAAATGGTATGTGTCTTTTAAATCCCTATATAAACGACAGAGTTTTATATGAAACGTTAGATGTTTTTCATTGCATCACCGATATATATCATTATATCGCAAAACCCTAAGTGTAATATTGCATTTCTTCTATGTATCAACAATAAACTTCTGCAGTTCTACTTTATAACAGGACACATTTACAAATACTTATTTGAGACTCATTTTAGTGCATCTTGAGTTGTGGGTGGCAGTGGCTCAGGAGGTAGAGTGAGTCGTCCAATAACCAGAACGTTGGCTTTTCAAATCCCACTCTCCCCAGACATCCTGCTGTTGTGTCCCTGAGCAAGACATTTTACCCACCTTGCCTCCAGTGTCCATGACCCTGGGTATGAATGTCAGAATCAGAATCAGAATCAGATTTATTGCCATTGTTCATGTAGTACACAAACTAGGAATTTGTCTCGGTGTCATGCTGCAACATTAAAAACATGATGAGATAAAGAGATAAACTAAAAAACTAAAAGACTAAAAACATGCAATAAGTGTAGAATAATAAGTAATAAGTAATAAGTAATAATAATAATAATAATAATAATAATAATAATAATAATAATAATGAGTAATACTAGTCAAGGCAGTTTTAAATAAATTAGCAAGTAGCAGATAATATGGGGTGCCACATAGTGAAGTCAATAATGCAACAGAAAAACAGTGATGAATGACATGAGTCTGGTTGAGCTGCTGTATATAGTGCACGAGAGTCAATAAATCACTTAATGTTCAGCAGTCTGATGGCAGAGGGGAAAAAGCTGTTCATGTGCCGGGAGGTTTTAGTCTGAATGGACCGAAGTCTTCTACCTGAGGGGAGGGGGGCAAACAGTACGTGACCAGGGTGTGAAGGATCAGCTATGATCCGGCCTGCACGCCTCCGGGTCCTGGAGATGTACAGGTCCTGGAGAGATGGGAGCTTGCAGCTGATCACCTTCTCAGCAGTGTGCACGACGCACTGCAGCCTTAGTCTGTCCCTGGCAGTGGCTCCTGCGTACCACATGGTTATGGAGGAGGTGAGGATGGACTCGATGATGGCCGTGTAGAACTGCACTAACATCTTGGTGGGTAGCTTGAGCTTCCTCAGCTGCCACAGAAAGAACGTCCTCTGCTGGGCCTTTTTGATGAGGGAGCTGATGGTTGGCTCCCATTTGAGGTCCCGGGTGATGGTGGTGCCCAAGAAGCGGAAGGAATCTGCAATGGTGATGGGAGAGCCTGTGATGGTGAGGGGGGGCAGGGGGGTTGTGACTTTCCTGAAGTCCACGATCATCTCCGCTGTCTTCAGAGCGTTCAGCTGCAGGTTGTTGTGGCTGCACCAGGACACCAGCTGGGCCACCTCTTTCCTGTAGACGGACTCGTCGCCGTTGGAGGTGAGCCCGATGAGGGTGGTGTTGTCCGCAAACTTGATCAGCTTAACAGACTGGTGGGAGGAGGTGCAGGAGTTGGTATAAAGGGAGAAGAGTAGGGGGGAAAGTACACAGCCCTGGGGTGATCCAATGCTGATGCTAACAGGGTCCGAGACAGACTTCCCTAGCCGCACATGCTGCCTCCGGTCCGTCAGGAAGTCGATGATCCACCTGCAGAGGGAGTCAGGCTCGCCGAGCAGGGACAGCTTGTCCTGGAGCAGAGCGGGGCGGATGGTGTTGAATGCAGAGCTGAAGTCCACAAACAGGATCCTGGCGTAGGTTCCTGGGGAGTCCAGGTGCTGCAGGATGGAGTGGAGGGCCAGGTTGACTGCGTTGTCCACAGACCTGTTGGCACGGTAGGCAAACTGCAGTGGGTCCAGGAGGGGAGTGGTGATGGACTTGAGGTGGGACAGGACCAGGCGCTCAAAGGACTTCATGACTACAGAGGTGAGCGCTACAGGTCTGTAGTCGTTAAGCCCAGTAATCCGTGGCTTCTTGGGGACAGGGATGATGGTGGAGGAGTTGAGGCAGGTCGGCATGTGGCATTGCTTAAGGGAGGTGTTAAAAATGTCTGTGAAGACAGGAGCCAGCTCTTTCGCACAGTGTCTCAGGATGGAGGCAGACACACCATCCGGCCCGGGGGCCTTGCGCGGGTTCAGTCTGGAGAACTGTCTGTGCACGTCCTGCTCACTGATGACAAGGGCAGGGGGGAGGAGGAGGAGGGGGGGACCGCTTTTGATGAATTAGGGGCCGAGGAGGTAGTGGAGCTGGGTGGAGTGGGGGAGTTGGATACAGCTAACGAGGTGTCAAAACGGGCGTAATGTTGGGACAGTTTTTGACAAAGGGCTTTGTCATCCTGACCTTTAGAAGCCTGAGGCCGATAGTTGGTGATTTGCCTCAGTCCTCTCCACACAGAAGCCGAGTCATTAGCAGTGAACTGCTGCTGGAGTCTCTCAGAATACACAGATTTAGCTCTCTTCAGCTCTCTGTTAAACCGATATTTGACCTCCCTGTAGCAGTCCCTGTCTCCATTTTTCAACGCTGCTTCCTTCTCCTTCCTGATCTGTCTGAGCTTGGCAGTGAACCAGGGCTTATCATTAGAGTACCTCACCCTGGTGCGCGATGGGAGAATGCTCTCCTCACAAAAGTTGATATATGAGTTCACAGTGTCCGTGTACTCATTCAGATCATGTGTGGCTCCTTTAAACATGTCCCAGTCAGTTATTTCCATGCATGTGTTATGTGTATAAATGTTCGGTAGTAGTCGGAGAGGCAGTTGGCATGGATTGGCAGCCACATTTCCATCAGTCTGCACCAGGGCAGCTGTGGCTACAGTAGTAGCTTACCCCTACAATTGTCTGTGGAGTGAATGAGTAATGTATCCATTGTAAAGCATCTTTGAGTGTCTATGAAAAGTGTTATATAAATCTGATGCATTATTATTATCCTTTTATATTTTAGCAAAATTATAAATATAAAACATCCACTATTATTATATACAGTAGAAGGACTCCTTTGGCTGCAACTGTTTCATCAGTTTTGCCCATTTGTCAGTAAATATTTAAATAAAAATGATTTATTTTGTCATTTAGGCATTTTTGTGTCCAGTTTGGTCACGGTAATCATTTAGTCAAGGTGTGCATATGACCGCATATGATATGCAGTTGATCTGGCCATTCTGCTCCACAATCCTGGCAGTATTATTAATAATTTTTAATTTTTAGATACTGTAGCTGCACGACTGGGAAGAGCGCCATTGGGGACTTGCGGTCCTGCAAAGGACAGTGGTAGCAGTCGGGTGAAGCAGCAGTCAGGACTTCCCCATCTACTGCTGACCGGGAAAGTCTGGGCTTGCATCCCCATGAAGGACAGTAGTTGGCAGGTCTGGCTGCTGCTTCTCCCGGTGTGTTGTGTGTTGGATACACCGGTGTTCTTTGCCAGGCCCTGGTCTCTGCTAGCGCTCCTCCCAGTTTACTCGCTCGCTTCGTGTTCTCCACATATGCCAAATTAGCCTTTAGCAATCATGGCAACATTATAGTGTACTTTTTTTGTAATTTCAAGCATTAAATCTGTTATCTTTTTCTGATCAAATTTGTTTTTTTTCACTTCCTCGTTTTGTTCACGGAGGGCTTTGGTGACTGGTCGTAATGCCCCATATTATCCAATAAGCACGGAGTTAATCCGAAACCCTGCCCCCACTTCCAGAAGCCTGGACATGATGAGACAGAACGATGGCTAAACTTTTATTGATAAAAATGACATACTTTGACTGAAAAACACCAAACTCGGGAATGCACACCCTCGTAACTGTCATGCGTAAATGCGCACACACAAATCAATTAATACAAGCCCAAATGCCGATGAAGGTCAGCATGTTTATTAACAAAGGAAACTGATGCACAAAATGTCCAGAACACTGTTCGATTAGTAGCAATGATGGGATGGAGAAGGTGACAGGCTACAAGCTCAATAGGTAAGCCCCACGTGCTCCAGAACGGAACTGGCAGCGGAGAAAAAGGGCAGAAAATAATAAAAGAACAGACTTACATTAATGTTGGAGCGGAAGGGCTCGGAAAAACAACATAGTAGTCCATGGAAGAGTGAGCCACATCAACCCAGGGAGACTGACTGATGCCAATGCGCCGAGTGTTTCCACTGCTGGCCAGAAGTACCCCCAGATACTAACGAGCGGCAAGTGGAAACAGGTGCGTGGCAAACAGAGTAGATGGATCAGTGTGAAAGAGTGTCTGGTGTGTGTGTGTGTGTGTGTGTGTGTGTGTGTGTGTGTGTGTGTGTGTGTGTGTGTGCATGTGGTGATGAGATACCTCCGATGAATGTCTGGTAAGGGGAGGAGACGTGGCCGTAGGACTGTCAGAGAGCGAGGTTCAATCTGACAGCTGAAATTAATAAGCAATAATCAAAACCTACAGCCACAGGTCATGGATGGGGTAAACGACCCCAAACATGACAGTAACCTCAGTAAAGCACTTACAAAATCTGAGGTCAGTCTGATGAACGGTTTGAGAGGTATGCGAGGAACAGACAGACAAACAGCGATTCCTTGCATTTATAGATAGATAGGTGGTGCCATACAAAAAAGATCCATTTTAGCTCACGCATTTGGAAAAGAGGCCTTCCAGACACACTGGAAGTCACACGTCACACTCCATATATTCAATTTTCAATAACTGAGCTCATGTACCCACTGGTAACTAGAAAATATTGCGGTCCAATGATATCTGGCTGTGGAGAGTGGGTAAATCAAAACACAGGGTTGATAATAATGTTGTGCAATGGTGATTGTGAGTTCAAGGTGCATGTGCACAGATGCTGTTACATCCTGAAGTCCCAATATAATTAAGTTTATAAAAATAAAGTATAGGATAGTAGATTTATTATATTTATATTTTTTGCTATACTACAGGTACAGCTCAAAAAATTAGAATATCATGAAAAAATTCTAAATCCGTTGTCATTCATTTCAGAAAGTGAAACCCATATATTATATAGAGTCATTACAAAGAGAGTGATATATTCCATGTGCTTATTTATTTTAATTTTGATGATTATGCCCTCCAGCCCATGAAAACCCCAGATTCAGTTTCTCAAAAAATTTTAATATTACATAAAATTAATTTAAAAAAATAGTTTTTGAACAGAAATGTTGGCCTACTGAAAATATGTCCATGTACACAGTCAATATTTGGTCAGGGCTCCTTTTGGATTAATTACTGTATCAATGTGTCGTGGCATGGAGGTGATCAGCCTGTGTTACTGCTGAGGTGTTATGAAGGATTTGATAGTGACCTTCAGCTTGTCTGCATTGTTGGGTCTGGTGTCTCTCATCTTCCTCTTGACAATCCTCCATAGATTCTCTATAGGGTTTAGGTCAGGAGAGTTTGCTGGCCAATCAAACACAGTGATACCATGGTCATTAAACTAGGTTTTGATACTTTTGGCAGTGAGTGGGGGGGGGGGGGTGTGTGCCAAGTCCAGCTGGAAAATTAAATCAGCTTCTCCATAAAGCTTGTCAGCAGAGGAAAGCATGAAGTGCTCTAAAATTTCCTGGTAGATGACTGCACTGACTTTGGACTTGATAAAACACAGTGGACCAACACCAGCCGATGACATGGTTCCTCAAATCATCACTGACTGTGGAAACTTCACACTAAACCTCAAGCAACTTAGATTCTGTGCCTCTCCACTCTTTCTTCAGACTCTGATTTCCAAATGAAATGCAAAATTTACTTTTATCTGAACCGAGGTCATCTGCTGGTGTTTGCAGCATGTGTGGCTATCAGATACCTTGAAAGCTGAATCACGGAAGTTATCACCTCACTACTTGGGTCCATTCTCCATCACCAGGATCTTCAATGGTGCCACGGTCCGCCTCCAGCTCCCACAGACTCTCTGTGTCCACCCAACTTTCCATGTCTCCCAAATCAAACCCCTTTCCACCAGTCTTCTCTGTCCTTTCCTGAAGCCGCCTCCTCCTCCTCGACGGCCAGACCTCCGATACCGTCTGGAGGATTCTGGACGTTCACCGCTGAGGCCAAGGCTTACAATATCTTGTCCACTGGGAGGGCTCCGGCCCTGAATGTCATAGATCCCAAGATCCTATTTCCACGACAAAGGGAGTGTCCTGACCTTCCACCAAGACCATCCGGAAAAGCCCAGTGGACCACCAGGAAGCATTCCTTGGGGGGGGGGGGGGGCACTGTCATATGCAGGTGAGCGTGCGCCCCCTCCTTCCTGTTAAACTTTCCCCAGCTCTGCAGGCAATCAGCTCACCTGTGTGAGAGGAAGAACCTGCCACCTCTTCCTCGCCAGCACTTAAAAGGACCATCAAGTGGAAACTTCAATGCTGGCTCATTGGGTATACTGTCTTACCAACAGCAAGTAAGTTGATTAATCTTTTGAAGAAAATATTACTCACGTTTCTTTCTCCTCTTCCTTTCTCAAATTGCTGCAATCTGTGCAATGCGTCTCCGGGGATTGTGCGCTCACCTGCTCCATCGTCCTCACCCCGCCTCAGCTTCCTATCTCCACCCGGTCAGATTCCACTCAGCTCATTCCCCGACCTGCTGGTTTGTCTATTCATACTGGTGCTCTGCTGGGTTCTCTGCTCGGTACATGTAGGTGGTAATATGTCTTCCCACTTCACTGCCTCCCTTCTCTCACTAACTGCTCTTGTCTCTCCCCACAGGCTGCGTATTCCTCTGGTGAGTGACGTTTTCTCTAACAGTGCTCCTGTTTTTGAAATTTATAATAAACCATTTAAACGTTGCTTCTCTGCGTCGTGAGTGTTTTTTCTGGTGTTGTTCCCTGCACGTGAGCTGTCCATTCTATCAATATGACTACTGTAACTTAAAGCTTTTAAAAACTGTTATTTTGGACTGGAAAAAGTTCTTTCAATTTTAATCTGAAGCTAATTATTAGACTTTTAAACTTCTAGACTCAGCAGGGTTTCAAACAGGATGGACGAGTTTATTTTCTTTTTTACTTTAATGGAGTTGAATATTATTGCTCCTGTTTTGTTTTGTTTTTTTGAACAGTGGCGTTCCAGCAGCTGGAGAAGCTGATATTTGAGTTTTATTTCTTTAGTTTTGGGGTTAAAAGACTGAACTTTAATGTCTGTCCTTTAATTGTGTTGCTACAAGCACTTTTGATTAAGCTGTTAAGTTCAAGTTTCCAACTTATGTTCCATGGGTCATTAGCTTATTTAACTATTGGAACTTTTTATAATTGGCTCTTCACATTTCTAATGTTGCACTTTTCTGCATCGTTCATTTCCGAAAAAGAAAATTTAATTATTGTATCGGATAGATTTTTATTTTGTTTATTTGAGAATATTTTATTTATTGGAGAATTTACTACTGGCAGTTTGCAGGGGTTTTGTTGTTGTTGTTGTTGTTTTTTTTAACAGTAAAGCTGTTCCTGCTTATACAAAAGATTAGCAGTTTTGTGTTTTGCATTTTGTTTCCTTACTGTACTGAAAATTAACTGAACCGTGACATTAAAACCATGGTACATACTGAACCATGATTTTAAACGTACTGTTACATCCCTAATTTCTATGGTTACGGGCAAAAACAAACATAGCCCAGGAAGACAGCGGCTGCTCCGTGGTCAGAGTTACTTTAAACCAGATCTAGTTGTGAGGAAATATTTTGTTTTTAAAGGCTGCTTTAGACTACTGCCTTGCTATTTTATTTGGAATTGTGAGAAAATTTTGGTTGTATAAAAGGCAGCAAAAGCTGATTATTTTGTAAACCGCTGTGTTATGTATTGACATCAGTCCACAGTCAACAGCACTGCAATACAGTACCTTGTAACAGCATCTACTGTTTTCAGTTAGTGCCAAAGAAGGAACTTAAATCTATATGAAATTATTTGAGATATTTTTCATCAAACACATCACAGTAACTAATCAAAGCAACTACCTTCAGAAGAGGGAGAGTAGTCCAAAACATTTTTAAGTTGGTCTCTCAGTAAGTTTCACTGGTCCTCCAGACTTCTGAGTTTGTCTCTAAGCTGGTGAATTACTGTTGTCGCTGTAGGAGCCAATGCAGATGATGTTCCTGGTCCTTCAAGATATAGAAGATAAATAAATAGACTGGAAAAAAATATAACATCAGGCACACATTCCTATTCAAATTAAATTATTTTAAATTAAAAAAAATAAATTATCAAGAGCAGCTACCATGTTTGAGTACAATACTTGTACCAATATACCTTGTTTAAAAACAGACAGGTGTCATTACATAGTTGTAGATAACTGTCCTTTGCATTTCTGCTTCCTCTTCATTCTGAAGTTGCTCAGCTTCAGCACATTCATCCCCAGTATCAAAGCTTTGTGATAATTCCACCTGATGGATTCTGTTGCCCTGCCGTTAAGAAGGCATCCCTCTGAAATGTTTTATAAACCACAATTATGAAAATATATTCAGTGTAGTAACTGAAATTTTGCAAATGTTATAAAAATGGCAGGACAGTTATCAGTTGGTGTTTGCACGTGAATATGTAACTAACAATACAACTATACAGTTTCCATTAGTTCTATTCTAAGGATAAAACTTACAAATAAAATATAAGGTAGTGGATGATCCAGAGTGAGGTCTACAGTGTTTTTTTTTCTTTCTGAGTGAGGGAGAAATTACACTTTTCAATAGTAATGAAAGCAATTGTTCTATAAAACCTGCAATAGTTTTTCATTACTATATACACATTTATAAGTGGTTATGAGTTACAATAAGCCTGATTGTCGAAACTAATTTAACAAGTAAAAACTAAGAAATATTACAACATACCTGTTGTGTTAGAGTTTAGACTTTTATTTGTGTGGTACAGGTGGTGGCTACACCTTCCAGTTCCACCACTACCCACGGCTATAAGAGGGTAGTGGGCAGGAGGGGCGGTCTCTTTGCAACCTCTCTGCCTGACGGCTGCGCCTGTGTGCTATGAAGTGCTTCTTCAATAGACGTGTGTTTAATTTGACATCTGGCCTCGTCCTTGGCTCCTTATTACGCCATAGCATTTTGGCAACGAGGATAAAAGCTGGTATGGACGCTTGTGTTACACCTGTTCGGCCATTTTTGGAGCTTCTCGGTGAGCCACCTGTTCCCTGGTCGAGGTGGTTCGCCGCGTTCCAGAAGTACATGGTGGCGCTTAACCTTGGGAGGCTGGAGAAAATGAGGGCACGTGTGTTGCTGGTCCATAATCTTGGAATGGAGGAACAGCAAATTTTGAGCACAATGGGCGACTGTGATAGCTTTGAAGAAGTGATTGAGCTAATGACGAGCCATTTTCATGCCCCGGAAAACGTCATTGTTTGCAGAATCTAGTTTCAACAGTGCCGCCAACAGGTTGGCAAGTCTATCCAACGGTTTGTGGCAGACCTTAGACTGTTGGCCGGCAAATGCCAGTTCGGACTGTTGGAGGAGGAGATGGTTTGCGACCAGTTGGCGGAGCATACCAGCTGCCCTGCTATTAGGTTGAAACTGCTTACGTTCTCGGACAAACTGATGCTGTCCACAGCCATCGAATTAGCTCAGCAGCTGGAGGTTGCGGATAAACTATCATGGGAGCTGAATGGGAGTGTGCCACATTGACAACTAGGATCACTGCGCATGCAGTGGACCCAGACAGCGATGATAGCATGGAGGGTGATGTGGACAACGCCAACAATGTAAAAATGAGGTCTGCCCTGGGAACGCCTATATATATGGGTTGTGGGTCCATGAAGCACTGTTTTAAGGCCAGAGAATGTCCGGTGAGAGAGAAACTCTGTGGCAAGTGCGGACACTTGCATTATTTCACCAGGGCATGTCACAGGTTCGAGCGAGGAAGTTCAAAACGCAAAGAGGACTCTCCTGCCCCGTGGCCGTCCATGCTGTGTCCCCAAGCACCAACGGGTGCACATACTGTATGGTGGAGTTGGGCGGGGTGGTGGTGCCATTATTGACTAAACAAAGGTGTGGTGGGCACTGTGTTTAATTGGGTGACTGTGAAGTGTTTTTTTCCCGCATTACAGGATTGGAGGTGACCTGGCGCCGCTTTGTGGTTATGGTGGAGGAAGACTGGCCATGGTGGGAATGCTGAGACTGACGGCCCAGTACAAATCGCTGGAGGTGTGTGACCTAAAGTTCATCGTGACAGCCCATGGTGAAAACATAATGAGATGCGATCTGTTTTATGGTCTGGGCTTCACCTTTAAAAGCAGTGCTGGGGAGGAGTGATTGGGCTGCGGTTTGTGGGACCAGCAGGTCCTGAGAATGGAAGATGGGGCTGTGTTGGAAGAGAACATACCTGGCTTCTTGGAGAGTGACCAAGACCAATATCGCCCAGGGCCATCAAAGGAGCATCCCTGAGCCAGAGCTCAAGTCGCCGTGGACGAGGGTACTGGACGGCACAGCAGGACGCCTGTGACGGTGGGTGACATCGTGAGGCTGAGTCCATCTGTTCTCAGATCTTGGCTGGAATGGGCTGGTGAACATAGGGTCACAACGGCGATGGGGGTGGCGAAGGTAAAAGTGATCGGGGCCGGACTGTCTGGCACGGTAGAACGACGTGCCAAGCAGAGACACTGCAAACTGAATAGGGCCCCTCTGGGTGTCGCGGATGTGGTCCGGGCCTGGGAGGAGGCGTCGGTTCGGTCCAAGCACCGGATGGAGGCGCACAAGGGGCGGCTGCATGTGGTGGCCAAATGGGAGGATGCCTATCTCCAACTCTTAGATGGCTCACGGAGGCACCCGAATGAGCTGTGGCGTGCCTGGGAGAAGACTGGTGGACTTGGTCCTGGACTTGGGACTCCTCCGGGGGTGTCAAAGAGGAGGCGCACTGGGGTTGAGACAACCAGCCGCGGCCGGGGGGATGAATTTCCTCCTGGGGCGAACTGATGGGAGGACAGTCTGGGAAGGGGGGGGGGGGGTGCATGGGTTTGTTCTTATAGTTGGTATCTAGTTTAGATGTGATGCATGTGTTTATATCTTGATGGTCATGGGGTACAGATTATTTGGTGTTTTTTTTAGAATGTTTTACTCTATGTATTTGCTATTCATATATGTTCCTGGGGATTAATGTGATGTTTTGTTTAGATTAGGACATGGCGGTATTGTCTGAAGTACAAGCAGCAGAATAACCCGCTTCGCCGTGTGGGGTGAGGGTGCAGTCTACCCATCTCCCCCTAGTTTTAGTTGTTTTGGAGTGACTGGGTTAGGCCATTTGTGTTGTGCAATCTAATTTAGTTCATGATTCGGGTTCCAAATTGGGGTGGGTCTGAATTGTGTGTATGGTTTTTTGGCTTCTGTGAAGGGGGGGATGTCATGTTAGAGTTTAGACTTTTATTTGTGTGGTACAGGTGGCGGCTCCACCTTCCATTTCCACCACCTCCAGCAGCTAAAAGAGGCCAGTGGGCAGGAGGGGTGGTCTCTTTGCCACCTCTGCCTGACGGCTGCGCCTGTGTGCTGTGTAGTGCCTCTTCAATAACGTGTGTTTAGTTCAACACCTTGCCTCGTCCTTGGCTCCTTATAACGACATAACAATACCTATGTCATTCACCTACATTATATATAAGCTAGTAATATACTGTTCAGGAGAATCTCTTCAGCTAACATGAAGGAGAAAATCGACATGACTGTATGAGGCATTCTGCACAGGACATGAACACAGTTTACTTGCCCAGTGAACACAACAGTAGAAGTGGCAGTTATGACAAACTTTATGGCAGTACAATGACACACTGACGTGCAACTTACAGTGCGTTCAGACCATACACGAACAGGCAGCACAAATCCATATAAAGTGAATGGGAAAACGCGAGTAAGCGGGAATGTGTGCAGTCGTGCGCTTGTGTGTTAGCTAGCTAGCAGCTAGCTGCTAGCTTTGAGATTCTGCTGTCACCAGAGTAAAAGTATCACCATTACAGACTAAACTAGTTTGAAAATGAAACTCACTCACCGGGAGAAAGGAGAACTGAGAACTCTTCAGCTGAATCGGGATTTTGGAGTTACAGTGGGGCAAAAAAGTATTTAGTCAGCCACGAACTGTGCAAGTTCTCCCACTTAAAAGATGAGAGAGGTCTCCAATTTTCATCATAGGTATACCTCAACTATGAGAGACAAAATGAGAAAAAAAAAATCCAGAAAATCACATTGTCTGATTTTTAAAGAATTTATTTGCAAATTATGGTGGAAAATAAGTATTTGGTCAATAACAAAAGTTCACCTCAATACTTTGTTATATACCCTTTGTTGGCAATGACAGAGGTCAAACATTTTCTCATTTTGTCTCTCATAGTTGAGGTATACCTATGATGAAAATTGGAGACCTCTCTCATCTTTTAAGCGGGAGAACTTGCACAATTGGTGGCTGACTAAATACTTTTTTGCCCCACTGTATTTAGCCATGGTTTCTGGCCACCGACATCCTAGCAAGCTAGTAACATAAACACCCATCATCTGTGAAGTTTTGGAGGCTTGAGACAACATTTTCAGGTGAGCCCCCGGTCGGATAATGTAAACCTAAGCATGACGTTACTTTGGGAATTTCCACAGCAGGTTGAACACAGCTGCAGAAGTTTAAAAGACAACGTCGCCTGTCTGCATCTCACTATTCATGTCTGTTTGTGTGTTTTCACTGAGTTATAATGTAATCGTGCCACGTGAAAAATCTGCCTGTTCTCGTTTGGTGTGAATGCACTTTTAGTCTACTAGCTTATTAATGCTAAAACGTTCCCTCCCTGATGTTGCTTTTCCCCACTCTCTGGGCCTCTTCTTCGCTGTTCAGTCTACATCCTGTGTACCTCTGAATGATTAGCGCCCCCTTCGGTCAGGGCCTTCACTGTAACATGTGGACAGACGCGCACAGACGTGTATGGACCACTGCTGCAACGGAGGTGATTGAAAAGCGCTATATAAGTGCAGGTTAGTTAGTTAGTTAGTTAGTAAAGCCAGGCGGCTGATAATTTTTAGGCGCAATTACTTTGAATAGACTAGAGTACTTTCCCTTTTTCCTCCCATTTTATGTATGCTTGGTTATTATTGGTGTTTCCAGGGCTTTTACCGTGGCAGCACCATGGCCAAACTTCTGGCTGTCAAAGCCGAGCCGGCACTGTCACAGCTGATCTTGATTTGTCATTACGTTTCCTCCTCTCCTGTTTGGTTCTTTGCTTTTTTGTTATCAGTATTTAAGGGAGCAGAGGCTCACTCCTCACTGTGATCTGTGTCTACTAGGACTGGAGTCCCCTATCCCCGGCTCCAGTCTTCCTTCTGTGTTTGATTCGTCCTCGCCTCATCACTTGTAAGTGTTATTCTATAGTGTCAGGTTCCGCCCTCGCTACGCTCTTGCTTTGATGTTCGAGCTCTTTATTTTGTGTTCTAGTTTAATGTATGTGTTTTGCCCCACGAGGCTCTTTATTTTGTTCTTCCTGTGAATAAACAAACAAACTCTCTGTTGGCATCTGGCGCCTCATTTATGCCCTAAAAGGGGCAAACACGACATAGACTTCAGGAATACTGGCAGAAATGGACTGCAGACTTATCATATTTTCAACATGACTCTCATTAAGAAATTGTTAGAAAAGATAGAAAGGGGGAAGAGATAGAAGCATGTTCTTATAAAATGGCTTCAAAAAATGAAATTACTCAGAAGAAAGAACAGCAGCCCTCTTTGTAGAAGATGGATTAAAATGAAAAAAGGAGGAAACAGAGGATGGATACCGGTGGTAAGTTCATGATTTCCTTACATTTAATTCATTTCCTTACTTATTTTCCTGGTGTGATTAAGTGATGTCTGAGAGATTAAGAGATGGCTGTGTAACACACCACTCCAGATTGTGATGTTACACTTTTTGAAAACTGGAATTTTAATAAAAAATATTTTGGCAGATATGCTATTCATGATGACTATTTCCTCACAGTACTGCGTGTTTTTTTGACATGTTTTTACATCAGTGTGTTATGTCATCAGGGTCTGCAGAAGACATAAAAAGTTTGTGTCTAAATCCATTAGAAATGGGTCCATTTTTACTGGATCCCATTCTTTAACATCTTGGATGATGTTTACTCATAGGTAAAGATTTGAATCAAATCCCAAACTAACAATCCTAAAACTCAAGCAACACAGAAACAGATGTCAGTTGAAAAAATGCTGTCTGTGGTAATGAAGCCTAAGGGCCGTCCACACCAAGCACTATAAAGATAATAATAAGTATAAAATTATAGTTTTAAAAATCATTTGAATTCAAGTGGAGGCCAGAGTCCACACTACAGCAGTGTCTGCCATCAACCTGAATCTTTATAGTGCTTGGTGTCAGTGTTGCCAGATGTATGATAATTATCATATTTGTATGATAATTTATCATATTTGTATGATAATTTTGCGGCATCATCTCACGTGCGCAGGCTGTGCGGAAAAGAAGACGGAAGACTCATTTTACAGTAGAAGAGAGGCAGCCTTGGATGGAGGTTAGTGATGAAATCCACAGTTCACTGAAACTTGCAGAGTCAAGCTAAAAAGACCAGTTAGAAATAGTTGTACACCGAATCACCCAGTGCTGTACTGGAGCTCCAACTGACTGCCACTCACTAAACTGAGAGTAGGCTGAACCGAGTGGGCGGTGTTGTGTATGTAAATAGGCTGTGATAGTAAGATGGCGGCTGGGTTGGTCATGGGTTAGACCGGGGTGGCTACTGCCAGTTTCCGGTGGTGACGCCGCCCATGGTATAAAGGAGTGGGCGGAAGAGGCTCTGGCTCTTTCGTCGTGGGAGCCACCTGGTCAGCAGGTGTGTGCCGTGAGCCTGTGTATGTATATAATACTGTGTATAATAAAGCTCCGTAAAACTACAACAACCAAGTGTTTGCTTTATACCAGTTATGGACATAACATTTGGCGATGAGGTAAAAGTGGGAATGGATAAATTTGTTGCTGAATTTCAGCCATTTCTGGAGGTGCTGGGCGGGCCGCCCGTGCCATGGCCTCATTGGTTCTCTGCTTTTACCAACTACCTCGTGGTCTTGGACCTCAGCAAGCGTTAGAGGCTTTGTGCGAGGACGGTGTTAATCCATAAGTTGGGTGCTGAGGGGCAGAGAGTGTTGGACAGCCTTAAGAGAGCATCACGGTCCGGCGCATCCATTTTCGACAGCGCCGCCAGCGTTTAGGAGAGCCGGTGACGACGTCTGTTGCCGAGCTCTGTAGACTGGGGAGGGGGTGTGAGTCTGGATGCCTGGAAGAGGAGATGATTCGGGACCAACTGGCGGAACACGTTTGTAGTGAAGCGGTCCAGTCCAGGTTATTGGAGTTTCCAGGAGAATTGACATTGACTACGGCTGTTGAGCTCGCCCAGCGGTTTGAGGAAGCAGAGATCATCGCGAGGGCCGTGCCTGAAGGGGCTCTTCTGAGTGAAGATGATTCTCGCGCTAAGGCACCAAGTTGGGACTCTAATGACAGTGACGCTGGAGGTGACATGTATGCCACTGTGGCGAAGATACGGTCTGCCCCTGGTACATCTCGTTGTTATGGGTGTGGGTCCCCTGTTCACCGCTATAAAGCCAGTGTGTGCCCAACAAGAGGAAAGCGGTGTGGCAAGTGCGGTCTATGGGACCACTTTGCCAGGACGTGCGACAACTTCGTATGCAGGAGCCGTTGAAGAGAACCAGGTGCTGCGCAGAAGTCTCCAACCATTGTACATATGGTCTCCCTAGCGACAACGGGGAGGATCGGCTGTGATGTCATGCTCGATGGTGTCGTGGTTCCGCTGTTGGTTGACATAGGTGCTGTTATCTCGGTGTTGAACCTGACGACCTTGAACAGTTTGTTTCCCCACCGACAGATTAAGCCACACTCTCCACCACAGAGGTGTGGTGGAGAGTGTTCTGACGTACTGCATTGCAACATGGTACTCCAGCTGCAGTATGTCAGACAAAAAAGCCCTGCAGAGGATAGTTAAGGGAGCTGAGAGGGTAATTGGAGTTTCCCTCCCCTCAGTCCAAGAACTTTTTCAGAACCGTTGTAGGAGCAGGGCACTGAACATTGTCAAGTACCACTCCCACCCTCTGCATAAACACTTTGAACTTCTGCCATCTGGCAAACGATTCCAGAGCATCAGAGGCAAAACTACCAGACTGATTAACAGCTTCCTTCCACAAGCTGTTAGGATGCTGAACAGTTGATCCGGACTCTCTCATACACACAACTGCACGTATGGACATTATGTATATTATTTGTATATTATAGTTCTGGTTAGTTTTCAAGTATGTCTCAGGGATGTGTGAATGGCTGTGTTGAGGTGGGGGGTGAGGGTGTGTGTGAGTGTGTCTTAAATTATGTTCTTTTTACTTATATGGATGCCAAGAGAAACGCAATTTCATCTTGCCTGCACTACAGTTGTATGTACAGCAATATGACAATAAAGGTTGATTTGATTTGATTTGATTTTGATTTGAACAACGTGAGAGAGACTATTATGGCTATAGACTGAACAGGCTGGCTGTGACAGGCTTTATGGAGGTAGAAGCCCGTTATGGGTTTTTCGATCACCAATGTGTCGGGTGAGGCGTGGTCGGGCTGCAGACTGTGGTGCCGGCCAACTCTGCTAATCGTCGTGACAGGCTCCAAACGGCAGTCCGACCTCCTCCTCTGGCTGGCATCAGAGTCTTCAGGGCCACAGGCTCCTCCTTCGTCCAACGGTCTACTCCTGGCACCGGGGGACGCGAGGAGCAGAGAGAGGGGAAGGAGACACAGAGGTTGCAGGTTTAATGTTTATGACTGCAGCAGGTGGAGGGAGCTCAGGGGACTGTGAACCCCGAGCTCCACCCCCCAGGAGTCAGACAAGCCAATTCATTGTACGGAGTGTGAGAATGAGACAACACTTGCCTGTTCTCCTGGGGAGCGATGGTGGCTTCTGCAGCGGGCTTGGTTCTCCCCTTTCCCCTTTGGATGGTGACGGAGGGCCCCCCGGGAAGATGAAGAAGAGCCGCTCTCACTGGACCGGAGACGGGTGCAGCCACAGCAGGACTCACTGAGCTTGCAGCAGCTGGAGAGAGCACTGAGGAGGAGGGAGGAGCAGCCGAGGCAGTCCAGGGATGAGGAGCTGACAGAACACCGGGAACCGATGACTTGGAGGCTGAGGCTGCTGTCTTTCCCTTCCGTCATGACGCAGGGGCAACAGCTGGCTGGGAGGCAGAGTTCTCTCGGCAGCCCAGAGCAGGATCTGGACGGGGATCTCACAGAAGCTGATCACCGACGAGGTGATGACGTCTTCCGGCAGAGGGTGAGGCTAGGTTTAATCCTCAATTCAAATTTAATCTTCATATAAAGAAAATTTCTAAAACAGTAAAAAAAAAATCTGAACTGCTTTAAATTAATTAGATATTACATACCATACCAAGCAGCTGTACTGTATATGCATTCTATGGTTTTTTCTCATACATCATACTGTTTGACAGTCTGGGCTCAAGCAGCTCCTTCCACAATAAAACATATAGGTTCATTATATAATCAAACTCTAAAAATCTTGGATAAAAAGCCCATTAGGTGGCATCACTGTTATATTTAAAAAAAAATACAATCTATTGAGTTTTGAGAGTTTCATTGACCTCTGTTTTCTGAAATTAATTTTCAAATGTTTCCATAAATCAGCGCCAGAGCCACTTGCTGGTTTCATCCAAAGACAGGACAGCAGCAGAGCCACCAGGAGTTCTGTTAACAATAACTGTAAAATATCCCACTGCAGAACCACATTTGGATAAACAGCTTTCTCTATAAAGGGCAGTCATACCTGGAACACAATGCCAAATGAAATTAAAATAATAACGGACTTTAAAACATTTACTACAAAGGTTAAAAACTGGCTGAAAAATAAGCAAGAATGTACCCATGTATGAAATGATTGTCTGCAGGGTGTGAGTGAATGAAGGGAAGGAATGAATGTGTTTGTTTATAGTGAGTGACAAAGGGAGGGAGGCCTGAAATAGGCAAATATGAACCAGGTTTTTATATTGTGTATTTATAATCTTGTTTGCATTGATGTATGTGGTTATTGTTTATTCTGTTTTCATTTTTTTCTTCTCCTTATCCTTCTTTCTTTTTACCTGTTTCTTCTTTCTAAAGCCCATCCAGGGACAAGAGTTGCAAATTAGCTAATAGCTATACACTCTTTGTGCAACACATTAGATTGATTGTCATTTGATTAATTGTCTATGTTTATTGCACTGTCCCTGTCAAATAAACAAATAAAATAAAAAATCTGGAAAGCGCCGCTGCTGCGCAGAAACGGAGGCCAGCAGCTCAGCATATTCGAGAAAATCACTGAGCTCAGGATGGATCTCCACCAGTCTGACTGCCGCCACCACATGCTTTAGGATCTGGCTAGGATGAGAGGAAGAGCGAGATTCCACCACACGGCCGCTGATGAGCTCAGCTGCCCACTGTATCTCTTCACAGGGGTCCCGGATGTCCTCTTCCTCCACTGCGGATGGGAACAGCCCTTTGGTGACGCAGGCCCCGGGGCCGGATGGGTGGCAGGAACCTGATCCCCGAGGCGGGGAGCAGAGATGCCTCACCATCGGCTTCGACTTTGGCTTCCTGCTGGGACTCCCCTTCGGCCCACGGATCCTCCTTCGAAGTGCCGTAATTTCGGCCATCTTCTTCCTGCCCTCAACGTGCTCGGCATGGCGAGGATTGTGTTTCATTGCCGCCTCTGCGAGGTCCAGGTACCAGCGTGAGCCGTTGGGGGTGGAGTCGCGACGAGCGATGGAGAGGAGGCCATCTACCTCAATTAGAGCCACAATTAGCTTGTAGCCCAAGTCCAAGGAATAGCCAGTTCTTTGCAACACCATTTCCCGAAACACACTGGCACAAAAAACAAGGGGAAAAAACTACAAGCCCAAAAACAAACTCACGGTGGCTGGCGTCTCGTTTTGGCTGCGACCTACTGTTATGGATGCCTCTTTGCAGGGCATCAATGAGACGGCAGAGACGAACCAATAAGTTTGCTTGTTTATTAACAAAAGACGAGAATGACAAAATAAACAGCCACGTGGGGCAAAAACACAAACTTAAACTAAGACACAAGATCATAGACTCAGAAGACAAACTATGACAGGCAGTGAGGTCGGAGCCTACGTTGTACAAAAGACACTTACGGGAGGACGAACAACGATGAATCTCAGAGAAGACTGGAGTCGGAGAAAGAGACTCCAGTTGCGTACACGGCGGTGCACAGAGTTGTAGGTCACAGCAAGGAGTAAGCCTCAGCTGCTCCCTTAAGAGTAGAACATAAACCAATCAAAAAGGGGAAAAGTAATTAGTGAAATGACATACAGCTGTTGCAGCGCCAGCTCGGCTTTGACAGCCGGAAGTCCCGCTGTGATGCTGTCACAATAAAAGCCCTGGGGAAGGCCACATAGCCAGTCCCGAAATAAAATGGGAGAATCAGGGAAAATACTGAACAACCCGAGCATGGATGGGATCAGTGCTCAGGCCATCACAGTTGCGTCATCACACCGCCCTATATAGCAGGGCGGTCACCATAGGCACTTCCTCTTGTGCCGGATGACTCCGGATGACTCCGCTGCATGTTGTTTACTACTACTACTACTAATAATAATAAAGCAGTGTCAACGCTACATCTCTCTCAGTCTTGTTTATCACCAGGTTTGTGGACATAACACTCCGCTGTGTGATTCAGTACAGTACGTTCATTCATAAAAACTAGTACTGTTCATGTACATAACAGCACTAATGCAGGCACGGCAGACTCAACAGTAACATCAAGAGCAGGTTGAAAAACGAATGGGGGGGCGGGGGGGGCAAACCCCAGTTTTACTGGGTGGTCAAACCTGTTATGATTCCCCGTGCGCTACTACGCAGTGCACGGAGGAAGAAATGAAAAACCCAATTGCGAGAGTAGAACGTGGACTTTATTGAACATAAACCACCAAAATAACCAGTCCAGCTACAGTCATAATTACTAACGGAGGGTTGCAATTATGGAGATAATAAGGCCACAAGACATACTGGGAAAAAAAGCTTGGGATCAGTCCGCCAAGGTCTCTGCCTTTGACCGCCACCTAATTCACATAGCACCGGACCCCCATGATCCCTCCTGCAGGTGATGAGCCCACTGGAGGGTGGACCCATGTAACTCCTTCGGGCTGAGCCCAACCGGGTCTCATGGGTGGAAACTCGGCCACCAGACGCTAGCCATCGAGCTCCTCCCCCAGGCCTGGCTCCAGGGTGGGTCCCCGGTAACCCCATACCGGGCGGGGTACACTGAATCCTTGATCTAGAATTTATCATGAGAGTCTGTTGGATCATTCTTTGTCTGGCCCTTCACCCAGGACCAGTTTGTCTTGGGTGACCCTATCAGAGGCAAATTGCCCCAGACAACATAGATCCTGGGATCACTGGGGGACGCAAACCCCCCCCACCACGATGAGGTGACAATCCAGGGGTGGACGAGATTCGCCCTGAGTACCTCAAGGCCCTGGATGTTGTTGGGCTGTCATGGTTGACACGCCTCTGCAACATTGTGTGGAGGTCGGGGGCAGTGCCTTTGGCATGGCAAACCGGGGTGGTGGTTCCTCTCTTCAAAAAAGGGGACCGAAGGGTGTGCTTCAACTTTAGAGGGATCACACTCCTCAGCCTCCCTGGGAAGGTCTATGCCAAGGTACTGGAGAGGAGAGTCCGGCCGTTGGTCGAACCTCAGATTCAGGAGGAGCAATGTGGTTTTCGTCCTGGCCGTGGCACATCGGACCTGCTCTTTACCCTCTCGAGAATTCTCGAGGGTTTGTGGGAGTTTGCCCAACCAGTTTACATGTGTTTTGTGGACTTGGAGAAGGCATTTGGCCGCATCCCTCGTGGTTTTTTGTGGGGGGTGCTTCGGGAGTATGAGGTATTGGGCTTGTTGTTACGAGCTATTTGGTCTCTGTACGACCGTTGTGAGAGTTTGGTTCGTATTGCCAACACTCAGTCGGACTCATTCCCAGTGAGAGTTGAACTCCGCCAGGGCTGCTCTTTGTCACCGATCCTGTTCATAATTTTTATGGACAGGATTTCTACGCGCAGCCAGGGAATGAAGGGTGTCATGCTTGGTGACCACAAGATCTCATCTCTGTTGTTTGCAGATGATGTTGTCCTGTTGGCTTCATCCAGCAATGACCTACAACTCTTGCTGGGATGGTTTGCCGCTGAGTGTGAAGCAGCTGGGATGAGAATCAGCACCTCCAAGTCCGAGTCCACGGTCCTAAGCCGGAAAAAGGTGGATTGTCCTCTCTGGGTTGGGGACAGGCTCCTGCCCCAAGTGGAGGAGTTTAAGTATCTTGGCGGTCTTATTCACGAGTGAGGGGAAAATAGAGTGAGAGATTGACAGATGGATCGGAGCAGCATCTGCAGTGATGCGGACGTTGTACCTGTCTGTTGTGGTGAAGAGGGAGCTTAGTTCTAAGGCAAAGCTGTCGATTTACCAGTCAATCTACGTTCCTACTCTCACCTATGGTCATGAGCTTTGGGTAATGACTGAAAGAACGAGATTGCGGATACAAACGGCTGAATTGAGCTTTCTCCATAGGATTGCTGGACTCACCCTCAGAGATAGAGTGAGGAGCACAGTCATCAGGGAGAGTCTCAGAGTAGAACCGCTGCTCCTCCACATTGAAAAGAGTCAGTTGAGATGGTATGGGCATCTGATTAGGATGCCTCCTGATGCCTCCCACTTGAGGCGTTTCGGGCACATCCCACTGGGAGGAGACCCTGGGGCAGACCCAGGACATGGTGGAGAGACTATGTCTCCCAGCTGGTCTGGGAACGCCTTGGTATCCTCTCTGAAGAGCTGGAGCAGGCGGCTGGGGAGAGGGAAGTCTGAGCTTCTCTGCTTGAACTGCTGCCTCCGTGACCCAGACCTACGGAAAAGCGGTAGAAGATGGATGGATGGATGGATGGATGGATGGATGGATGGATGGACATACAGGGATGCCACCTGGATGTTCAACAGCCTGAGGGAGAGAATGCCTAGTGCTGCCGTAGGCTGACGGCATGAGCAGAAAGGCAAATGTGAACTTACAGCTGGAACGATCTGGGGCTGTCCGTGAGGTCCGGTGGATGAGGGTGAGGCAGGGTCAGCCGCAAACACCAAGGAAATAAGCCACGGCGATGTCAGGCTGAATGAACACGTAGGTACTAGAACATACATACATGGAGGGACACACTGTCATGTATGAGGCTGAATGCTCTGACGGTCTCTTCCTATTAACGCAGCGTTTATGTAATAATGATACTGTGGAGAGCGTGAAATGAAGAGGCTGAATTTATTTCTCAATTCAGGTTTATTAACAATCACGTGTCTCCAACATTTTCTCAAACAGAAAGAGAACTAACTTCCCACATCTCCCCTTTTTATACCTGAGACATCAGAGTACAGAATCACATTGTCACTCACTCCCCAGAGACAATACATCACCCCCCCCCCCCAGGTCCTATCTTCTCCACCTAAACCCTGGTGGCCAGGAAGTCTTCTCAGAGCCATTTCTAAAGACACATTTCACACCCTCCTGTCATCCCCAGGAGGTCCAGACATATTGTTCCTTTTAAGACGTGAGGTAACAGTGATATACATATGCAGCCTAAGCATCTCAAAAGTAATATACATATGCAGCTTAAGCATCTCAAATATGTGTGCCACATAACCCCCCCAAACGTCGAAGATGAAACAATACAACATAGTCTAGACAACATGATAAAATCACAAACATCAGTCCATATGCTGTCTGGGCTTCAACCTTCTTCCGAACTTGCTGTAGGCGGTCTTCGCCGCTCCCGTGGCGCCATCCCGCAGTGAATCTGCTATCTGAGGATGAGAACTGTTAGTCAATCCCTGAGAGGGCTCTGGGGCCTGCTCTCTTGGGGGTCTGCCGCGTCGAGGAGCCCTCACTACTTGCACAGTTTCACCAGCCATCACAAAAGCAGGTTTAAGTCTGTCTATAGCAATTGTTTCCCTCCTGTCCCCTAAATCTAGCAAAAAATGCTTATCACCTGTTTCCAGCACTCTATATGGGCCGTCATAAGGTGATCACAGGGTTGGGCGCTGAGCCTCGTGCCTGACAAAAACAAACTCAGCGTTTTTTAAAGATTTAGGTACAAAAACACACGGAAAAGTGTGATGAACGGGGCCCGGAAGCATGTCCGCTCCCGTGTCGTTCAGTGACCGCTGAGCAGGGGGACGCTCTGGCGCCGGGTTATCAGGAAGAAACTCCCCTGGCAGCCGGAGTGGTTGCGCAAACACCAACTCAGCTGGGGAGGTTTTTAAATCCTCTTTAGGTGCAGAACACAACCCTAATAAAACCCATGGTAGTCTGTTTACCCAATTTGCATCTGTCAGCGACGCTCTGAGGGCTGCTTTCAATGACCTATGAAAATGCTCGCATAAACCATTAGCCTGGGGGTGGTACGCGGTAGTGCGGTGGATTGTTATCCCCAGGCTTTGGGCCATCGCTGACCAAAGCTCAGAAACAAATTGAGGCCCCCTTTCGGACGTAATATCCGACGGGACCCCAAAACGCGCTACCCAAGCCGTTAAAAACGCGCGGGCCACCTCTGTGGCTGTGGTTGATGCCAGTGGGACCACTTCAGGCCAACGCGTGGTGCGGTCAACCATTGTCAAAAGATGCGTGTACCCCTGCGACTAGGGTAGGGGGCCTACGAGGTCGACATGCAAATGATCGAACTTCTTGGCCGGGATGTGAAACGGCTCTAAGGGGGCTTTCGTGTGTTTGTGTATTTTGGCCCGCTGGCAAGCCATGCAGTCTCTTGCCCACTCCTTAACGTGCTTGCGCAGGCTCGGCCAAACAAACTTCTCACCTACCATTTTTACGGACGCGCGCACCCCCTGGTGCGCCAGAGAGTGAATCGAGTCAAAAACACGGCGGCGCCACGCGGCTGGCACTACCGGACGCGGTCGTCCTGTAAAGACATCGCAGATTAGGGGGGGCATACCATTTTGCAGCCTCCTGCTCTCCAGCCTTAACCCTGTTGGTCCAGACTGGACAGCGCACACGTCCGCGTCGCTACCTTTATCCGCAGCCATGGCTGCATAATCTATCCCCACGTGGACTGGGGCCACGTACGCTTCCGCGCTGCTATTTTGCTCTGCGGCCGCGGTAGTATAATCTACCTCTGCGCGGACTGGAGTGGTTACAGCGCGAGAGAGGCAGTCTGCCACCACATTAAGTTTACCCGCTATGTATTGAATATCAGTAGTAAATTCTGAAATTGCAGCCAGCTGCCTATGCTGCCGGCCCGACCATGGTTCCAAAACTTTGGCCATCGCAAAAGTGAGCGGTTTGTGGTCGACAAACGCGATGAAACGCCGACCTTCCAGCCAGAACTGGAAGTGACGAATGGCTAAGTGGAGCGCTAACAACTCCCTGTCAAACGCGCTGTATTTTCGCTCTGCCTCGCGCAAGATCCTGCTGAAAAAGGCCAGCGGCTGCTAAGCCCCGGCAACCTGTTGCTCCACTACCGCCCCTATGGCCACGCCTGACGCATCAGTGGTGAGCGCTATGCGGGCCGTTAGGTCTGGGTGAGCCAACAACGCAGCGTCCGCAAGGGCTTTTTTTACCTCCGAGAATGTGCGCTCCCTCTCCGGGGACCATTCGATTGCATTTGAGGGTTTTTGTTTTTTAAGCGCGGCATACAATGGTTGCATGAGCTGCGCTGCGCAGGGGAGGAAACGGTTATAAAAATTCACCATTCCCAAAAACTCCTGTAGTGCTTTGACCGTTTGTGGCTGGGGAAAATCTGCTACTGCGCGCACTTTGTCTGGCAGCGGAACTGCTCCCTCTGGGGAGATGCGGTGCCCCAAAAAATCAATCTGCGCCACCCCGAACTGGTACTTCGCTGGGTTGATTATTAACCCGTGCTCCCCCAACCTCCGGAAAACTGCCGTGAGGTGCTTTTCGTGTTCATCTTCGGACACGCTGGCTACCAAAATGTCGTCCAGGTAGACGAACACAAAAGGGAGATCGCGTAACACCGCATCCATCATGCACTGGAAAGTTTGCGCAAAAACTCAAAAAGTCCGAACGGAGTTATTACCGCTGTTTTGGGAATGTCCTCAGTGCGTACTGGGACTTGATGATAACCGCGGACTAAGTCTATTTTAGAAAAAATGTGCGCCCCCGCCAGATGAACCAAAAAATTCTGAATATGGGGGATTGGGTAGCGGTCGTGCGCTGTGGCGTTGTTCAACCTGCGAAAATCACCGTAAGGTCGCCACGAGCCATTAGCCTTAGGGACCATGTGGAACGGGGAAGCCCATGGGCTATTCGAACGCCGAATGATGCCCAACCTTTCCAGGCTGGCGAACTCCTCGCGCGCTATGGTCAGTTTAGCTGCATCCAAGCGCCGAGCTTTTGCAAAAACGGGGGGACCAGCGGTAGTGATAAAGTGCTCCACCCCGTGTTTAGCAACGGCTGCTGAAAAAGTAGGAACCGTTAGTGCTGGAAACTGAGTGAGGAGTGTGTGAAACTTATCGCCTGCTGTGGCGACGTTGGCTTGTACTGTGGGCGGGGACACTCGAGCTGCACAAGGGATAGAGTAAAACGAGAGTGCATTAACCAAGCGTCTATTGGGGAGATCAACCAACAACCCATGTGAGCACAGAAAATCAGAACCTAACATGTTGAAACTCACCGCCGCTATAATAAAAGTCCACTCATATGTGCGGCCGTGCAGGGACAGAAGTAGGGTCCTTTCACCGAAGGTCTTAATGCTCGAGCTGTTCGCCGCTGATGCTCCGTGACTCCCGGGGCCCGCCAGCCGGTCAGTGTAGGTTTGCATGATGACACTCACTTGGGAACCTGTGTCCACGAGGAATTGCCTCCCAGAACGTGCATCCGTCAGGTAGAGCAGCTTGTTCTGTTCACCGAGGGCCGCAGCTGCTACCGACTCCCGGTCCTGGAGTTCCCCGAGCTCTGGAACTGACACGGTGGTATACACTTGCGTGCCCTCACTGCGAAGCCACGATGGTAAAAACAGAGGTCGTCTCCTCCGCGGTGTCGGGGCTTCGCCGCAGCCGTTGTTGGTGTATCTGCCTCCGTCGCCTCTGGCCCTTTGCCGTTCCCGGTCATCGCGCCGAGATCTGCCGCTGCTGCGGTGGCCGTGTGCCGTCCGCTGGCGTTGAGGATCTGCTGCGCCTCCTGGGCTAGCGCGCGGAAGTCCCGCTGGGTCACAAACTGGGAGCCTGCCAGGGTCGCCCTCGTCTGCGACGGTAGAGTTCTCAGGAAGATGTGAGTGAAGAGGAAATCGTCGTTGTCTGAGCCTCTCAGCTTCAGCATGTCTTCCATCAGGTCAACAGGCGTGCTTTCTCCCAAGTCGTGCAGGGCCAGGAGTCTCTCAGCTCTCTCCTGGGCTGAGGGAGTGAAACGCTGGATGAGGGCAGCTTTCAACCCGCCGTATTTGTCGCCAGCGGGTGGGCGCTGAACCAGGCTCCGCACATGTCGAGCTGTGCGGCTGTCGAGTTTGACGATGACGTGGTAGAACTTTGTGTCATCTGCTGTTATTCCCCTGAGAGCGAACTGGGCTTCAGCCAGGAGGAACCATGAGTCCGGGTTGTCCTGCCAGAATTCTGGTAGCTTGACTGAGACTGCGCTTGCCCGGCTGGTCCCTGGCGAGTCTGGTTCGGGGGAATCGTCTCTGCCCATTATACATCTTAAGGTCACCAGTGTGGAGAGCGTGAAATGAAGAGGCTGAATTTATTTCTCAATTCAGGTTTATTAACAATCACGTGTCTCCAACATCTTCTCAAACAGAAAGAGAACTAACTTCCCACATCTCCCCTTTTTATACCCGGGACATCAGAGTACAGAATCACATTGTCACTCACTCCCCAGAGACAATGCATCACCCCCCCAGGTCCTCTCTTCTCCACCTAAACCCTGGTGGTCAGGAAGTCTTCTCAGAGCCATTTCTAAAGACACATTTCACACCCTCCTGTCATCCCCAGGAGGTCCAGACATATTGTTCCTTCTAAGACGTGAGGTAACAGTGATATACATATGCAGCCTAAGCATCTCAAAAGTAATATACATATGCAGCTTAAGCATCTCAAATATGTGTGCCACAATACTAACAAGGGATGAGACGGCCGGTGTGAGGAAGTGTGGGCTGAACATAATAAATCTCAGGTGTGGGAAACCCCCACAATTGCAGAAAGATCCCAGCAATCAGGTGATCCCCTGCAAGTAGCACTTGGTGATGGTGTAGAGGAAAAACTCCCCTTTAGCAAAAAGAAACCTCCAGCAGAACCAGGCTCAGGGAGGGACAGTCATCTGCTGTGACTGGCTGGGGGGTGAGGGGATCAAGAAGAAAAAGAAAACAACAGACATGTAGAGAGCAAACAGCACAACAGGGACTCACTCGATGGGAGAGAACAAACAGATGTTAATGACCAGCAAAAATATTTAGTTGACAGTGAAGAACAGAGTGAAACCCAATGCATTGTTGGAGGTACCCAGGTTGTCTTAACCTATTAGCAGAATAACTAAGAGAGGGTTCAGGGTCACCTGATCCACCGTAACTATAGGCTGTGTCAAAAAGGAAGGGTTGAACCTTATTCTTAATAACAGAGATCGAGTCTGACTCCTGAATCCAGATTGGCAGATGGTTCCACAGGAGAGGAGAGTGATAACTGAAGGCTCTGTCTCCCATTGTACTTTTTAAGATTCTAGATCAGGGGTGTCCAATCATGCGCCATGGAGGGCCAAGATCCTGCAGGTTTTACGTCCAACCAGTGACATTCCACTGAATTTCTTCCTACTGATTGCTGATTAGTGAAAACACATGCTGAAGAGACTGGGTAGAAGAAAAAACCTGCAGGGTCTAGTCCCTCTATTGCTCATGATTAGACACCCTTGTTTTAAATATTACAAGTAAACCTGCATTTTGAGAGCATAGTGCTCTGTTAGGATGATAAGGTAGTGTCAGATCTTTTAAATAACAAGGGGCCTGATTATTTAGAGCTTTGTAAGTGAGAAAAAGGATTTTAAACTTAATTCCAAAGTCTATGGGAAGCCAATGAAGGGAGGCCAGAACTCGAGAGATTTGACCTCTTTTTGTAGAACCTGTTAAAACTCTTGCTGCAGCATTTTTGATCAGCTGAAGACTTTTTAACCTCTTGCACTCCGGTGTACCGCGGGCGGACACGTCTCTGCATCCTAGAGCGCACGAGGGTGCACGAGGGCGCACGAGAGCGCTGCGTCCTAGAGCGCACTGAAAAAAAAAGCTGCATTTCCATTCTTCCACTACAGACACAGCCGCGAACAGAAAGCCAAAGGAGTGCTTTGATTGGTTTAGATGTGATTGACCTCTCATTCGACTAATAAGAGCCTTGAATTGGGTTTCTGAAACCTTGAAGAACCAATGACTGAAAACCTAGCAAGAAGGACCCGCCTACCAATGGCTGCGAATACAGCCAGCCAATTGAAGCACAGAAGTTCGAAAGCTGTTTTGTGTAAGGTTGGGTGACACACAGGCGTTCGCCAGTCTTTTTTTCTTACTACTGTTATTTGTTTTGAAAAATCGTTCGCCAAAACCGCAATCATGGAAGCGTAAAACCGCAATAATGGAATTATGGTTTGACCGGCTCGCGTGACCAGAACCACGAGTCCGTAACAAGCGGACCAGCGTCATGTTCATCTGACAATGAGGAAGAGAAGTTCGCCAGCGACTTTGCTGTTGTGGACAGGTAAGTGTTATAAGCTAAATTATTCTTTATCCCTGAAAATTGTAATCCAAATGACTTTTGACCGATCGGTAAATTACAACTGTGCGTTATCACAACATGACGGACCCGGACCGCTCGGGTCTGTCATGTTGCAAACGGCCCCCCCATCATGTTGTGAACGCCACCCCCCCGCCCCGCTACTCTTCTGTAGCGGATTGCAGATATATAGCAGATATTTTAGTCCAACTGTGCGTAGTAGACCGCGGCGCACCGTCACCGCTTTCCGTCATGTAGCGATGGGCGATGTCCGTCCTCTGTAGCGGGGGGGGGGGGGTAATTGTTATCTTCTACATTACAAATATTTTAGTATAATTTTTAGTGCACAGTAGGTTATTTTTTCTTGTAAAAAAAAGCCACACATTTTTTACGTGGCATGCTTCTTTGTGTGTGGGGGCTTGTTTGTTCATTCATTCATTCATGAATGAATAAACAACCCCCTCCCCCCCACACACACAGCCCTTCACCTTTCATTAGAGCCCAAGATGACGCTTCTATATTGAATCATTCAAAAGTTACAGACGTTTTTCCAAACTGTGCCATTTGGCACAATTTGGCACAGTTCAAAAACACCTGGGAACAACCTAAGAAAAAAGCTGTGTAATATATTCAGTTTTTGTGGTATTGTTACAAAATTTGGACCTCAGCTGGATAACACTTGGTTCTACATTTCTGTTGCATTTTCCAGCCAGTATCTGAAGATGTGTGTTATTTGCAAGCATTTGTATCCAAAAAAACACCCAGGCGAAATTTATTTTCTTCAAGTTCAGTATGTTTAGATGACTATTAATCAGTGTCAGGAGCACTTAGAGAGATTATGACTGTTTTGCCAAAAAATTCAAAGTGTTTTCTTTTAAATGAGACCAACCCCATGAAGATGCTGCAAAGGGTTGAAGAACAGCTTTTGATTTACTTTGGGTACGTTATTTTTTGGCGTTTTTAGGGAAATTGACCAGAGTGCAAGGGGTTAAAGATGTTTTTGGACAGCCTGATAATAGAGTTACCATAGTCTAATCTACAGCTAACAAAAGCGTGGATTAGTTTCTCAGCATCACTCTGAGACAAGATGCTCCTAATCTTGGAAATATTACGCAAATGATAGAAGGCAGTCTTAGAAACAAGTTTAATATGTGAATTAAATAACAGATATTGATCAAAAATTACTCCAAAGTGTCATGTTCGGGGTTGTTTTCAGCCCCGCCCATGACCTGTGGCTGTATGGTTTTGATTATTACTTATTAATTCCAGCTGGCAGATTGAGCCTTGCTCTCTGCCAGTCCTACAGCCACGCCTTCCTCCTCTCACCAGACATTCACCAGCTGTTTGGGATCACCTCATTTACACATACGCACGCACACACACTCACATGCGCACACACACATACTCCAATCAGTCACACACTGGCTTGCCACACGGCTGTGTCCACTTGCTCTCATTAGTGATTGGAGTACTTATGGAAGGCAGTGTGATCAGTCAGTGTGGCAGCTTAAGTCAACATTGGACATCCTGGCTCACTGAGTGTTGGCTCCTTTCATTTTTGGACTTCACCTTGTTGTACTTCAGAGCCTTTCCGCTGCAACATAATTGTAAGTCTTCTTTTGTGCCTTTTCCCTCCACTCCTGCCTGCCTGGAATGCGTTTGGCATTTCATCTGAGCCAACAAAGTTTGTAGCCGGTTGTCTCACCCATTTTCAACAGTGACTGTTATTTGGACATTTTGTGTATATTTTTCTCCCTGTAAATAAACTCGTTACTTCCTGCATTTTGGGCTCACTGCCAATTTATATGTCCACTGCGAGGTTACGCAGCGGACATGACAGTAAGCTGCCACTGCAAAGAGTCCAAGCAGTGAAGTAACATGCCGTGTTTTTTTTATTTTTCTTCTTCACTATTCCTTGTGTGTTTTTCCCTTTCCAGAGTTACATTCAGGATGGACTTACCGGGTAGCAGAGGCTATCCAATGCATCTGGGGTGGAAATGCTGCCAAGCCCTAATAGACGGGTTGATCTCGGAGGCACGCGTTTACTCCACTCCAGACGACATTTTGTAGTATGTGGGACTGGCAGACGCTGCAGCTCATGGCTGCCCGCAGCTGAAGATGCACGCTGAGGGGAGGGAGAGAGTTGCCCTGATCGCTGCTCTGCAGCAGGAGAATGGTAGAGTGGAGAGGAAGCACCCGGAGAAGCCTGGATGCATGCCGAAGAACAGGCGTTCCCGGGCCTCAGCTGTTTTCCTCCACAAGCTGTCAGCACCCAGATTGCCTCCGTCTCCTGAGCCCGGTCTCGCTCCATCGCCAGGAAATAAGATCGCCGTTCTGAGGAGAAGAGACCTGCAGCCATCTCATCCTCCGTTTTGACCTCCGCCAAGGTGTGGGGGGCAGGTTACTCCTCTTATCCACCCCTTTCGGTGCCAGTTTTGGGAGCTTCTCTGCAGCCTATGAAGGAGCCCAGGGCTGTCACAGCCATGGAGAGGGATGTTACCTCGCCAGCTGCAGCAGGAAACATCATTGGCCAGGAGAATAGGCAAGTAATCTCTTCGTTTGTTCCCATAATTGTTGAAAATTCTTGCCTGATCCCTGGTAGAGAGTCTCTGGGTGTGCAGTCCCCAGAGACCTCTTTACCTGCTGCAGCCATGAACTGGTCACCAGCCCTCTCCATGCTCTCTCCCTTCTCCCCTGAATATACACTGGTGCCGGAGCTGGACAGCGAGGACTGGGAGGAGCCAGAGGTCTGGGAGCATTCTTCCCCTGCAGCAATGGTGAGCCAGACCCCAGCCGCCACACTGGAGGAGTCACCAGCGTGGGTCATGATGGCTGGGACGACGATGATTGCAGAGACCATCACACCTGCCGCGGAGGCTGCCACAGCAGAGTCAGCGCCCGAGCTGCACCTCCAGGAGGCCGAGCCCATGGAAATGTCACCCGGATCATCGGAGTCCTGGACGGCGGTAGAGCTTGAGTTAAGGCAAGTGCTCTCTTTTGTCTTTCTTCTTTCCGTAGTAGAGCATTTTTGCCTAACTCTAGGTGAGGAGGCCCAGTCGGGGCTCACCATGGGAGCAATGAGGTCCCGGGAAGGGGTCACCGCTGGTGCTATGTTGTCCCAAGCCAGGACCACCGCAGATGCAGCCATGGCCCAACTTGGATCCACCGTGGGTGCAACCGAGCTCCAGTCCCTTGCCAGGACCACCAAGGGTGCTACTAGTTCGTTTGGGGACACTGGGGTTTCCTCATTTCTTCTGGAGGCCTGCTGGGTTTTCCTCCTTCTCCTGTGGGGTACCCTTATTGTCTACCAGATCCTGCCCCCAGTTGCCTCTGAGGTCCTCCTTCTCTGGTCGGGCTGCCCACCTTTGATTCTCCCAGTGGGTAGGCCGCAGCCTCGTCTGTCCCGTCAGCCCTGGTGGCTTAATTGTGCAGGTAGGCCACCCAAAGGACTGGATCTCTGGGTCAGGTGGCCCACTTTCTCAGGCAGGCTGCCTGACACTGTCCTGTGGGCTGCTTGCTGGCCCTGGGACTTTGGCTGGCCCCCTGAACTCAACACTGTCCGTGGGCTCTAGGACAGTGGCCAGCCCCTGAGCCTTGGGACTCTTGGTTTGGGGAGGGGTTTTTATGATTGTGGGGTTGGGAAGAGTGTATTGTGTTTTTTTCTTGATTAATCCCCCCTGACCTGTTTTCCCCCACCTCCCACCCTGGTTTGTTTGGTTGGCCTTTTGGGGTGGGAGGGGGGGCAGGTTTTGTGTTCTGCTTCGATGGTGCGGTGGGTGTCTGGTTCCCACCTCTTGGGAGGGGGAGGGCTCTGTCAGGTTTGGGGTTGTTTTCAGCCCATCCATGACCTGTGGCTGTAGGGTTTTGATTATTACTTATTAATTCCAGCTGGCAGATTGAGCCTTGCTCTCTGCCAGTCCTACAGCCACGCCTCTCACCAGACACCAGACATTCACCAGCTTTTTGGGATCACCACATTTACACATACGCACACACTCACATGCGCACACACACATACTCTAATCAGTCACGCACTGGCTTGCCACATGGCTGTGTCCACTTGCTCTCATTAGTGATTGGAGTACTTATGGGAGGCAGTGTAATCAGTCAGTGTGGCAGCTTAAGTCAACATTGGACATCCTGGCTCACTAAGTGTTGGCTCCTTTCCTTTTTGGACTTCACCTTGTTGTACTTCAGAGCCTTTCTACTCCAACATAATTGTAAGTCTTCTTTTGTGCCTTTTCCCCTTGCTCCTGCCTGCCTGGAGTGTGTTTGGCATTTCATCCGAGCCAATGATGAAATGTGTCACCCATTTTCAACAGTGACTGTTATTTGGACATTTTGTGTATATTTTTCTCCCTGTGAATAAACTTGTTACTTACTGCATTTTGGGCTTGCTGCCAATTTATATGTTCACTACGAGGTTACGCAGCGGGCATGACACAAGGTTACTCACAGAGCTATTAAGCAAAAGAATAACCATATCCAAACTAAGAGTTTTATTTGGAAAGGTATTTCTAAGTTTTTTTTTTGGACAAACTCGAATGACTTCAGTTTTATCTAAATTTAATAGAAAGAAATTACACGTCATCCAAGCTTTGATTTCCTTAAGACAAGATTGAAGACAAGCCAGAAAAGAAAAAGAAAAAAGAGTCATTATCGACTGACACATCTGCATGTCCACTACAGGTATAAGGGCTGGTATTGCATCCAATTTTATGTATACAAATTCATGTCATAGGCTATATACAGTACAAACAAATGAAATAATTAAAAAAAAAAACTGCCTGCTGATGTCCATTTCAGAAGAACACCGATGTCTATGAGACTATTGATATTCATATAATCTGTTCTTCTGTCATGCCAAATAAAATCATGGGAAGAGAGAGAAGCTTCTCTCTCTTCTTCACCCTGAGTTCTCGCCGGTGTCTCTGCAGCAGCAATTGCTATCATGTCAGGTGTAGATGAATTAAGACAAGCTTTTTTGGGCATTAAATCCTGGCACATTTAACAGAAGATTGACAACCACAAACCTTATTAAATCACCTTGCGGTAGTCATTTAAATACTCCCCTCCATCAAATTTGCATGTTGACATGACAACTCCCACAAATACATATGCAGTGAGGCCAGGCACAAAATTAATATAGGTCACGCCTTTCCACTGCAAATTTTGCCCTGAGCCCTTTAGTAAATCTCAACAGTATTTTTTTAAATGCCAAAACGGTGTTACGATGGTGCACCACATTAGTAAATCAGCCCCTAATTTGTCTTATTGATTACTGTCATCTGGCTTCATTGACAAGTAAAATTGTGTCATCTGTATAACAATGAAAATGTATGGAGTGCTTTCTAATAATATTGCCGAGCGGAATCATATATAAACTTACATTAACGAGCACCTCACGAAGGAAAACGCAGAAATAGCCAGGAAAGCAAGATACCTAAAAAAGCAGAAAAAGATTCAAAACACCTGGACATCAAACTGTAAAATATACATCAAATTAAACGGATCACCTGAAGAAGCCAAGGTCATTAACATCCGTAATATTATGGAACTGGACAATTATCAATGTGTGGCGGTTTAGGGAAAACCCCCACAAACAGACTAAGGACAGACAGCTCGCTACTCCTGGTTTTTTCCGCTACACTACTGTGATAATGTTACCTTTCATGCATTGTGTTCATGCGTCCTGTCCTTACTGTGACCTAGAGACTCAGATCAATATGTAGATGTGCCTGTTAACCTCTTTGTTCTGCAGCTGGAGCAGAGTCTAGCAAATCTGCCTATTGTGATGTATGTCTCACAAATGCAAATATCTCATGCCTGTTCTGCAGTCCCTTTGATCAGACCAACCGCTGTGAATCTGCTTTGATGTATTGTTTGAGTTGGGTATAAATACTGCACAGGTTCTGTAACACTTCCTCTCACTCACACTTCAACCTCTGCTGCAGACACGCACTCTTTGTCCTCTTCTCTGAGAGCCAGAGGATCCCCATCCAGCCTGCACACACTTGGGCTGGAGAGGGGATCCCGTGACGGCGGTATGATATAATAAACTCTACTTAAAACCTCCAACAACGCCGCTTTATTTCATGCTGCCGCAAATGAATATTATGAACTGGAGTCACAGCAACAATTCAGACAACTGTAGGACACTGAAGGATTTTACTCATCTGCAAAAAACATTCAACAACATGAATCAAAAAATCAACAAACAGGGACAACAGGAACTGAAAGTTTTTGAATACACAGATCACAACCCACAGGACATAGAATATGACATAGACACTGATAATAATTTATTTAGCTCCATCAATAATGACTGTAATTACTACACAGATGAACAGGTTAACACAATGGTCACATCTGATTTCAATATTTCTATGATTCACTTCAACAGCAGGAGTCTCTATGCAAACTTTAATAACATTAAAGATTATTTACACCAGTTTAAAGAGCCCTTCAATATTGTGGCAATATCAGAGACGTGGCTCAGTGAAGAGAAAGGAGTGGATTTTACCATGGATGGCTATGAACTAAATTATATAAATAGAAAAGTGAAAAAAAGGAGGAGGAGTTGCAATTTTTGTTGACAAGAGCTTGAAATACAAGGTTGTTGAAAATCTGTCAGTAACTGTGGATGATATATTTGAATGTATTACAATAGAAATCTGTCTGGACAATGTGAAGAATGTAGTAGTGAGCTGTGTATATAGAACACTTGGATCAAACATTGACTTATTTAAGGACTGGATGGAAAAAATGTATGCAAAACTAACTCATAAAGTTATGTTTATCTGTGGGGATTTCAATATAGATCTGATGAACTCAAAACAACATAGTTTGACAGAAGAATTTATCAACACAATGTACAGTATGGGTTTACATCCAACAATTACCGGACCTAGCAGAATCACGTCACACAGTGCCACACTAATAGATAACATATTCACAAACATTATGGAAAATAATATCAGGAGTGGGCTTTTATTGAATGATATCAGTGACCACCTGCCGATTTTTGTTGTCTATCAATGTGATTATAGGAAGAAAAAGTATACCAAAAATATTAAATATAAAAGAATAAGAACCGAAGAATCAATGCATTTACTGACAAAGGAATTATTAATACAAGATTGGAAGATAGTTTATGATGAAAATGACATAAATAGAGCATATGATAAATTTTTACAAATATTTCAATCATTGTACAATAAATACTGTCCTATAAAACAATACAGTGACAGACAACAACAACAAAAAAAAAAATTCCTTGGGTCACCAAGGGGTTAATAAATGCATGTAAAAAGAAGGATACATTATATAAACAATTCATTAAGTGCAGAACTGTGGAAGCTGAGATCAAATATAAAAGATACAAAAATAAGCTTACTACTATAATGAGGACCTGTAAGAAAGAATATTACAACAGAATACTAGAGGATAACAAAAATAACATAAAAGGAATATGGCAAGTACTCAATGGGATTATTAGTAATCGTCCTAAGAATGCAAATTATCCAGAATATTTTATCAAAAATGGCAATTTGATAAATAATATGGAAGATGTGGTCAGTGGTTTCAATAATTTTTTTGTAAACGTTGGTCCTGAATTAGCAAAATCAATAGTGACACCAGAAACAAACTACAGTGGTTCTGTGAATGAAATAGAAGATAGAAATCCAAACACAATCTTTTTGGGTGCAGTTACTGAAAAGGAAATTGTCGAGACTGTGAGTAAATTTAAGAACAAAAAATCAACGGACTGGAATGAAATTGACATGACAATAGTGAAAAAAGTAATTGAGGGAATTGTTAAGCCACTCACCCACATCTGTAACCTGTCATTTCAAACTAGTACATTTCCAGACAAAATGAAAATAGCAAAAGTAATACCTCTATACAAAACAGGAGACAGTCATCGCTTCAGAAATTACAGGCCAGTCTCTTTACTCTCACAATTCTCCAAAATACTTGAAAAAATCTTCACTAAGAGACTGGATGATTTCACTGAAAAACACAACCTCCTTACAGATAGCCAGTATGGTTTTAGAGCAGATAAATCTACATCTTTGGCACTGATCGAACTTATAGAAGAAATTACTAGTTGTATAGATAAAAAAAAATGTTGCTGTAGGAGTATTTATAGATTTAAAGAAAGCTTTTGACACCATTGACCACAGAATACTACTAAGGAAACTGGAAAGGTATGGGATAAGAGGGGTTGGACTGAGTTGGGTGGAAAGTTATTTAAGTAACAGACAACAATTTGTACAAATTGGAGAGCACAAATCACCCTTCATGGACATCACTTGTGGTGTGCCCCAGGGGTCAGTTTTGGGACCCAAACTCTTTATTTTATATATAAATGACATATGCCAAGTATCAAAAATTCTGAAATTTATTTTGTTTGCGGATGACACAAATATCCTCTGCACTGGTGAGAATTTGCAGCAGGTTTTAGAGGTGGTCACAACTGAAATGAAAAAAATTAACGCAGTGGTTCAACAAAAATAAATTATCTCTAAATCTAAAAAAAACAAAGATTATGTTGTTTGGAAATTATAAAATAAATCATGAAATAATGGTAACGATAGATGATACCAGAATAGAAACAGTACAGGAAAATAAGTTCCTGGGGGTGACGCTTGACAATAAAATCTGCTGGAAACCTCACATCAGTCACATCCGGGCCAAATTAGCAAAATGTGTAGGCATACTGGGGAAGACAAGACACTTCTTGGACTATAAATCATTGGTCTTATTGTACAATTCACTGTTTTTACCTTATCTTAACTACTGTGTAGAAGTCTGGGGAAACACCTACAAAACCAACCTACAGTCAATATGCACATTACAAAAAAGAGCTATAAGGATAATAAACAATGCAGGATATAGAGACCATACCAATTTGTTGTTCTTAAAGTCACATGTCATAAAGTTCATCGATTTAGTTAAATTTAAGACAGCACAAGTAATGTACAGGGCAATTAATAATCAACTACCAACTAATATACAAAAAATATTTAAAAAAAGAGACAATGATCATAATTTGAGGGGAGACTTAAACTTTACAAAACCCAAGATACGTACTACCAAGAAAAGTATGTGCATATCTGTCTGTGGGGTGGATTTGTGGAACAGTCTAGAGCCGGAACTGAAACTACACTACCGTTCAAAAGTTTGGGGTCACCCAGACAATTATTTTGTGTTTTCCATGAAAAGTCACACTTATTTACCACCATGAGTTGTAAAATGAATAGAAAATGTAGTCAAGACATTGACAAGGTTAGAAATAATGATTTGTATTTGAAATAATATTTTTTTCCAAATACTCAACCTGCTCAAAGGAAGGTCAGTTTTATAGCTTCTCTAACCAGCTAAACTGTTTTCAGCTGTGCTAACATGATTGCACAAGGGTTTTCTAATCATCCATTAGCCTTCTGATGCAATGAGCAAACACATTGTACCATTAGAACACTGGAGTGATAGTTGCTGGAAATGGGCCTCTATACACCTATAAGATAAGATAAGATAAGATAAGATAAGATAAGCCTTTATTAGTCCCACAAAGGGGAAATTCCAGGATTGCAACAGCACAGGGATAGCAACACTCAGAGCAACAATCAGAAGGCAAGAAAAAAAAAAAAAAAACAACAAGCAAGCAAGAGCAGCTAATATACATATGTACATATTACTATAAAATATACAGTATATATACACACACACAGACACACAGTGCAGAGCATTGTAGGTGGATGGAATAAATATATGAATATATAAACACACAGTGCAGAGCATTGTAGCTAGATGGAATAAATATGTAAATATATAAACACCCACAGTACGGAGCATTGCAGCTAGGTGGAATAAATATGTAAGTATATACACACACACAGTGCGGAGCATTGTAGCTAGATGGAATAAATATATAGATATATAAATATGAACACACCCAGTGCTGAGCATTGTAGCTAGATGGAATAAATATGTAAATATATAAACACACACAGTGCAGAGCATTGTTGCTAGATGGGATGAAACAGCATAACCATCTACTTAGTTATCCTACATGGTATGATTATGTGCCCATACATATTCTCACCCTCCATAGCGACCGGTATTTTCCTAGTTGTATGCCGGAGGGGACCATTGTGTAAGTCTATTGCATCTTTTGCATTTAAAAACTATTAGTTTGTTACGTCTTTTTGCTATCTCTGCGAGCAGCCCTGCTTAGGTTGTACAGTCTGACAGCCGTTGGTAGGAAGGACCTACGAAACCTCTCGGTTGTGCACCTGGGATGATGTAGTCTGCTGCTAAATGAGCTCCTCAGTGCATTCAGTACGTCCTGCATAGGGTGGAACTCGGACTCCAGCAGAGATGACAGTTTAGCCACCGTCCTTCTCTCTCCTATCTCCTCCACCGGATCAAGGCGCTGCCCCAGGACAGAGCTAGCTTTCTTAATCAGTTTGTTCAGTCTCTTCCTATCGGCTGCTGTAATGCCACTGCCCCAGCAGACCACTCCAAAAGTGATGGCTGATGCCACCACCGTGTCATAGAATGTCTTCAGCAGCGCCCCTTGTACACCAAAAGACCTGAGTCTCCTCAGCAGGAACAGCCTGCGCTGTCCCTTCTTGTAGAGTGCGTCAGTATTGTGTGACCAGTCTAGTTTATTGTTCAGATGAACACCCAGGTACTTATAGGATGTCACCATCTCGATGTCTGTTCCCTGTATATTTACTGGTGCTGTGAGGGGCTGCCCATGCCTGCGGCAGTCCACCACCAGCTCCTTAGTTTTCCTTGCGTTGATCTGGAGGCAGTTCCGATGGCACCAGTCTACAAAGTCCTGGATAAGCCCTCTGTACTCAGCTTCATCTCCATTGGAGATGAGGCCAACGATCGCAGAGTCATCAGAGAACTTCTGTAGATGGCAGTGTGTTTTGTTGTGTGAGAAGTCCGCAGTATAAAGAGTGAACAGGAAGGGAGCCAACACCGTTCCCTGGGGGGCCCCCGTGCTACTGATGATCGTGTCGGACACACAGTCCCGGGTTCTCACATACTGAGGCCGGTTCGTGAGGTAGTCCAGGATCCATGATGACAGGTGCTGGTCCACCCCTGTGCGCAGGGGTGTAGATATTGCACCAATATGTAGATATTGCACCAAAAACCAGACATTTGCAGCTAGAATAGTCATTTACCACATTAGCAATGTATATTAGATATTAGAGTGTATTTCTGATTAAAGTTATCTTCATTGAAAAAACTGCTTTTCTTTCAAAAATAAGGAAATTTCTAAGTGACCCCAAACTTTTGAACGGTAGTGTATGTACAAACAGAAATCAATTCAAAAAGAGGTATAAGCATCATTTGCTGAAAGGGTATATGTTAGAAGGGTAGTAGTTATATGTACGATTCATTATGTTCACTCTGGGATATTATGGGACACTATGGAATGGTGGGTAGGACAGCACTGTGTATATCTGTGTTGTTTGAGGCTGGTTTTGTTGTATGGACATCATTGTATGTTAGAATGGATGGGTGTTAATGTTGATTTGTAAAAAATACAGTAAATTGTTTACTTGGGGTCTTAAAGGTGGTAATCTGTACAAAATTCACATGGGTGTATCTATGGAAAAGAGGAGATGGAATTAATAAGTGTTCACTTCTTCCTTCTCCCTTTCGAACAGTGTATAATGTTACTTTATTGCATTTGCCATTTGCTTGTATTTGTTATATTTTTGTGTTCGAAATAAACTATCTATCTATCTATCTAAAAGGAATAATGCCTATCACAGATCCCTGTTGCGCTCCGTGACAGCTTTGAGTTGGAAGAAAACTCATTACTGACATGAACAAAAAGGAACAGTCCATTATCAGATGCAATAAGGAGGTCATTAGTGACCTTCACAAAAGCTGCTTCAGTACTATGATGGATTCTAAACCCTGATTGAAACTCTTCAAATAAACCATTTCCCTGCAAGTGGTCAAATAATTGCATAGCAACAACTCTTTCTAAGATTTTTGAAATGAAAGGATGATGAGACATTGGTCTATAGATAGCTAAAACTCCTGGATCCAGCGCTGGCTTTTTAAGTAAGGGTTTAATTACAGCAGTTTTAAAAGTCTGTGGTACATGGCCTAATGTTAATGAAGAACTGATTAATTGAAGAATATAGCTACCAATAAATGGGAAGACTTCTTTGAAAAACCTGGTAAGAATATGGTCTAAAAGACAAGTTGAAGGCTTGGATGAGGAAATTTTTTTGCCTAACTCTACAGTGGCTGGAGAAATTGAACTTAGCTTTCCAAAGATGTGATAAACCACAGTTTATGCTTTAACAGGGGTGGGAATCACTTTTTCACATAGAGCCATGTAGGCTTGGATTGTTTTTACCCTTAATAATAAACACCTTCATTTAAAAACTGCATTTTTGTTTACTTGTGTGTAGTGATATTTAATAAAATACAGTGTAATAAGGTACAGGAATGATTTATTTTATTTAATAGTGGGTGTGCGAGGGGACAGAGTTAAACTGTCACCCCTACACTTACTAAATAAAATAGAAAAGCACTCGTAAAAAGGGGGCACCAGTTCTAAAAGAACAACTTGTTAATGGATTAATTTCAATTAATTAATTTCTGTACCTTCAATTACTTAATGAATCAGTCTCAAAATTTAGTGAGTTCTTTTCCTGCCGTGATCTAGAAAACATATATGCAAAAGGAAAATGCTACAACTTCCCTCATTTCTCTCACTGGGCTGCATGGTGGCACAGTGGTTAGCACTGTGGCAGCACAGTTTACCCTCGGCCGGGGGATCGCGGGGATCGTGAGATCGTGGGTTCGATCCATGCCCCTGACAAACAGTGATCTGTGTGGAGTTTGCATGTTCTCCCCGTGTTGCGTGGGTTTCCTCCGGGATTTCTCCGGTTTCCTCCCACATACCAAAAACATGCAGGTTAGGGATACGGGGCGCTTGCGCACGCAGCGACCGGCAGCTGGTGGCTTGTCACCGGACTGCAAAACAAATCTACCTACGGGTACAAAATAAGTAATAAAAATAAATAAATTAAAGTCATTCGTGACATGGCATTAAAATGATGGATAAACAGATTCAAATGATAAACAGGTTTCCAATATCACATCAACTGTTAGTGGATTCCTGAGCATAAAATCTAGAGTCAAACCTTTGTGGAACCAAGAGGAAACCAGATTTTATGTTTCTGGGAAGTTTGTGTTGGTCTTCAGCTTGGACAGGAATAGTCCAGAAACCATAAACAGTGTCCAGCGTTGAGAAGTATTTGTATTTGGCATCTTTGACTCTAGGAAGTTTTTGCTCCAGTTGAGTCATAGGCCACCTAGAGAGAGGAACTTGAGTGTTCAATTTCCTGTAGTCATGGTGAGTCGCCACTTACCATTGGGCTTTAGGACAGGCCAGAAGGGAGCCGAGTAGGTGCTGTTACATGGCCTGATTATGCCACAGTCCAGTAGGTCATCGATTATTTCCTGCACTGGACTGAACAAGGCCAAGGGAATCTTGTACTGCCTGACGTAGGTGGGAGGAGCGTCAGGTGTGTAGGAATGCGTACAGAGTGGATTGTAGTTAGCCCACAGTCCAAGGAGTCTTTGGAGAATGATTGTTCATACTTAAGAAGAACCTGGCAAAGTTTTTCACATTCTTCATCAGAGGTTATGGCATCAGCATCAGCTACCACCTGTGCAATCTCTTCGGCAATGGTGAGGACCGATTTCGGTGGAGCATCGCTGGGTCTGTCATTGGTCTGCTGATTGGACGCCAATGGAAGGAGTTCAATGGCCTGGACAAGCATTTGGTCATTGTTGGTCAAATCAATCTGTCCCACTGACTCTTTGTCAGGGGTTGATATTGACACAAGGGTGATGGCCTTAGAACACTTAGTGTATATGACTGTAGATTCAAGAGAGTCGGCCCAAAGAGAATCAGGGAGGCTGCCTAACACGGGAACAGTCGGTTCGAAATTGTGAAAATCAGTGGTGATGAGCCAGCAGAGGCATGACCTTGGGCAGGACGATGGTCTCTGCCATGGGATTGTTGTTTACTGGCAACGTGGTGGTTTATATTCTAGGCTTTAAAGGAGCATGGCCTCCAGAGTTAAGCCTAGATTGTCAAACAAGTCGGTTGGAAAAGTGCTTGCGGATGCATAAGTGTCTGTTTGGTCTGAATGCATAGTTGGACCGGGTAGCACATGACATTAGCAGGTATGACACAGTGTTGAGTGTTCAGTACCTGGCAGGTTTCAGGGGTGGTCTGGCCTGACTTTACAGCATTGAGATCTGGTGTAGAGTGAGCGTCTCGGACTGGGGTGAGATACCATAAAGCATTGTTTATGGTATCAACCTGAGCTCCAAGTCTCACAAGAAGATCACTGCCGATGTAGACTGCATGTAGCAGGTCGGGAACGACCAAGAAAGGATGAATTAGCAGTCTGTGGTTCCACTGAAGGTGGAGAGCGCAGATAATTGTGGCGATCAATGTTTTGTTTGATTTGGTCCCAGCAGGGAAACGAAAAGACTTGTTAGTGACCATAAGGTCAGAGTATTTCTCATGCAGGGAATCGGAAAGTTTCTGGCTGATCGTGGATTTATCAGCCCAGAGAGCCAGTACCACATCTTCTACATGGGAGCTTTGGATAACCAGTCTTTTGACCGCTTGGGGGCAGTACTCGTCATCGGCTGCCCCTGGCTTTAGGGTGCAAAGGAATGAACTATGTTCATTTAGGGTTGGGTTGTCAGATGTGGTGACATGGAAAGGGGTGCCTGTTTCGACCCGGTCCCCAAGGTCACCTTCAGTCAAACTTGGTTGGGTCAGCAGTGCAAGTGGAGTGACTCCTGGAACATCCAAGGTGTCAAGAGTGTAGCACTGTGATCCGGTTGCTACAGGTAGAGTGGTTGGGTGAGGTTGTGAAACTTGAGCCCATAGTTTGAGATTCTTGAAATCTATCAGAGGCTCAAAGCGATTAAGCAGATCCTTGCCTTTCAGCAATGGAATTGAGTTGAGATTGGACACATAAACCGGATGGATCAAGGTCATGGGTCCAATGGAGATCTTTACCAACGATGTGTGACAGAGTTGTGTTTGAGGGTGCATAAGGTTGAATAGCTAAGGAGCACAGGTCTTAGTTTCAAGTCTTTGTGTGCGCAGTTAGCAGTGACACGTAGGTGGTCAAAAAGGTCCTGCGACATTAGTGTGATGTCCGCTGCGGTATCCAGTAGGGCTTCATGCATCATCACATCTTCCAGGGTCAATGAAAGGAAAAATTTTCATGCAATCCCCCCTTTCGGTCAAATCACACAGAAATTGTTGGACTGGTGGTTCAACACGGATTAAGGAGGCGTCTGTTTCGGGTGAGTGAAGTTTTTCAGGTAGCTGGACTACCAAAATGGCACTTGGTGGCATTGCATTTTCAGGCCCCTCCAGAGTTTCGGGTGGAGGATGCTTGGTTGTGTCTTCGGTACCACCCCCCACCCCCCCACCCCCACACACACACACACACCCTTTGTAGTAGGAGATTCCTCAGGGTTGAGTTGTGGCAACCCTAAAGGATCATTTGGGGGTGTCACAGTATTTATGGCTAGGACATATGGCTTCTTGTCCTCTTTCTTGTCCTTTTCCTCTTCAGTTTGTCAAGTACAGATTTGAGAGCTTCCATGTCTTCTTGGCTGAAAATGGGTGTTTCTTTCTTCTCCCAGGTTTTGGAGCTAATCTTACCAGGGGGAGGTCTTGCTTTCCTGTCACAGTTTTTTCGGCGGTACAAGGGAGGTGACCATCTCCCGCGGTTACGCGAGTCTCGAAATCGATATCTGCCATCCCGGGTATCCGTACCGTATTCTCGTGACTTATCTGGTGGGCTTGGCCTCCGACGGTAGTCAGGCTTTGGTGATGAGCTTGGTGTAGAAGATTTGGTTGGGTTCTGACTCCACTTAGCTTGGCTAGAGAACTGTTGTGGTTTTAATTGTGAGAGAGGTGCTGCAACAGGGGCTGGCCTTGGGGCACCCTCTAGGTCCAGGGTGTCCAATGCGGTGTTGGCAGCAAACACTGTGGTAGACTCGGTATGCTTCTGATTACTTTGTTGTTGTTTCTGGAATGCATAATGTGCAAACTCTCTTAGCTGGTTTATTGAGTTTGAACTTGGGTTAGACATGACTCCAAGGTGGTGTTCGACCGTGGGATGGAGATTCTGAATGAAAAGAGCCTTGAAATGGTGGTCTTTTTCCATTCCTGGCATGTTTTGAGATCCAAAATATGCGCACAGGAGTCGCTGGTAGTATGCCTGTGGGGGCTCTGAGCAACCCTGTTTCACAGCTAGGGCTGCCGCTAGCCCTGATTGCAGGCAGTTGTCGAAGAACACCTTTTCAATGGCTTCGTAGAGTTTCTGGTGGTTCATCTTTATATCTAATGGCTGTTGGTCTATAAATTTTGATACCGACCTGTTGGATGTTAACTTGATCAAATAAATGTAATCGTTTATCATAGCATCAGGGTATTTATGCAAGTTATAGTCAACGTCTTGCAAATAAACCCTGGTATCAGGTGACCCACTGGTTGACGGATCAGATTTGGTGACGTGGTGAGTGATCTTATTGAGGTCTCTATCGGACGGGATTTGCAAACGTCTTTCATGTTGCCATTCGGATCCATCGAACGGGTCAGGCAAGTGCGCGCCGGGGGAGTCCCCGTCCCATGAAGGGATGCCCTCCTTTATTGAAGGAACCGGCCTGTTCATGGCTTCTGGTCTCGGGTCCCTTTGTTTGCGGTAGTCTTCCAGCTCTTCTTTGACGTCCTGAAGGCCTTGTTGTGCTTTTCGTAGGAGTAGTTTACATTTCCTATAGTTGGACTTTGTGTTGTCCAGTTGACCTTCAACTTCCTTGAGTTGGTTCTCTTTGTCCAGAAGGGCAGTTCCTAATTCCTAATTTTCTTGCCAAAATGAGGTATTGTCTTCCTCCAGTCATTGCTTTTCTTGCTTTGCTTTTTCCAAATTTAGCAACGCCTGATCAAGTGTAGCTTGGGTATCTTCTTGCTCTATGCAAGCTTGTTCTTGCTTTCTCATAAGTGATTTGTTCTCTTCCTGGAGAGAGAGGATGGTTGATTGTTGTTTTGTCAGTTCCTCTTCAGCATAGAATACTTGGGACTCAGCTAATCCCAACCTTGCAACTAATGCTAGTGCAAACTTTCCTAACACGCCGGGGATTTCCTTTGCTTTCGGTGGGTTATTATCACGTTCATCCAAAAGTTTTTTCGTGATTTGCTTCAAATCTTTGGGTGGAGTTTCTTGAACTTGTTTGGAGAAACCGGGTATAAGGTCGGAAGCCAACTCTTCCAATGTTGCTTGAAGGTCATCTAATTCTGCAAGTAGATTCGACACGTTTGACCTTTTGTCTAAGGCTTAGCTTGAAATCAATTTGTTGATTATAGCTAAAGTTGTTAATCAAGAGTTAACCTTGAGTGTTGTTTTGCAGTGAGGGTAGTTATAAGCTTCTTTTTAGAATTTGTTTCAACTTACAGGCTTGTAAGAAGGTAAGTAAATATTTTGGAATTATTTAGAAATGTGGAATGTGTGTTAATTTATTTGTTGACACTGTATTTTGATTTGCATTTCACCAGACCAAAAAAAAAAAAAAAAAAAATTGTGTGGACTGACTTCTTTCAGTTCAGTTATCAAAGTGTAGTTTTGGAATAGTCATCAATAACTAGGTTGTGAATTTTTGTTTAATCTCACTTGAAAGTAATGATTTTATTTTCAAAAATGAAAACAACAAAAATAGAAAAGATTAAATGCTTTAGGGTTTTACAGTAATAAGTTATCGCTTTGTTTTAAAGTCGGAAATGGCTTTGTTTTTATTTGTTAAAGCCTATTTTCATTTAAAGCTTTTAAATGTTTTAATATTTACAGATTAGGAAACAAATGAGTTGTCTGCGTATTGTCACTAAGGCTTCCTTAGGATTAAAGTTAATGGTGATTTATAAAAAATATATATACTGCTCAAAAAATTATAGGAACACTTTAAAAACATCAGATTTTAATGGGAAAAAAATAAGCTGGATATCTACACTGATATGGACTGGATAATGTGTTAAGAATGAAAAGATGCCATGTCTTTTGATGGAAATGAAAACACTCCAGAACTTAAAGTGAAGAAATTATGGCAGGCTAGTCCAGCTTACTCAGATTAAAAAGTGTTCCTTTTATTTTTTTGAGCAGTATATATTTTACAGACTAATCAACGTTTTCACCTTTTGACTTCTTATTTTAAATCTTGGGGAGAAATAGTGAGTTGGTTAAATGTTTTCCTTCTCCTGGGAAGGAAACATGAATTAAAAGCAATACACTAACTGTAAACAAGCTACAGCTCTCAAGTGCTAATTGCTGAATATGGCTTCCTAAATTTTGGAAAATTTTGGGTAAATGTTTAATAAATCACTAAATCCTTTACCAACATGCACAGGATTAACATTAACTTAAGTTTAAATAAACATTGTTATTTATTCAAATCCCTAAGTTGAATGGCTTTCTGTGAAAGGAATCATACAAAGTAGCATTGAAAACAAGAACAGCTATATAGTTTCAAAAGTTTGCAAATTTTAGCATAAGATGTGTAAATATTTGCTTTTAACTTTAAAGATTAAAATATGTGGTTAACATACATGAGTAAATACAAAGTCCATATGCTTTTATGTTCTTTCACTGTGTATATATGCAGTCAAAAGCTCTTTCACCAATGAGAACAACTTCTAAAACCAACAAGTCACCTTTTCCTTTTGTTCTTGGCATAAAACTTTGAATTGGGTTTAAATTTAGGTTGTTCTGGATAATTCGGGTTGTTTTTGAGTTAATTTGGAAGCTCGATTTTATTATAAATCACCTTAATAGATTTGCTCCGCTTTAATCTGGGTGTGCACTCATGCCAGAAATGCAACTCCTATAGTTGACCACAAGATGGAGGCAGTTATGGTTGCACTCCCAAGAGGAGGAGACACTAGTGGCATCGTTCTGGGCAGGTCTACTGATCTCACTCAAAATGGTGGCTAGGGTGACTCCCTCTTAGCGTCTTCAAAACTGCGTCTGCATGGTGACTCTGCTCATGCGCAGTTTTTTGTGCACAGCCTGTCGGTCACGTGCGCAACTGTGAGTGTGCACATGACACGTGTGTGTGGGCGCGAGTCTATTGACACCACCATGCCTTGCTTTTCAAAACTGGAGCAATTTAATCTCCAACTTTCCTTTATTCATGCACAAATAATATTACCCCTTTAATTCCGGGTATAGTTAAGCGCTACTCCCAAACAGTTTACTCAGTGACTTGATCAGCTGCATCCAGCCTAATCTGATGTCACCGAACACTTGGGCAATACAGACCTGGTTGGTTTAATTTGTCCCACCGTGATAATTCGCCGGGAGGTTAAACTGATGAGAAAACAGAACAGTTTTCTTTGCGTTTTGTTCACTCTAGGCTTATATTTTTCTTAATTCAGTACATAATACTGCTTAAACATCCTGCATGCATTAACACAGCTCTTCTGCTCAGCTCAGGCAGGGAGGTGAATCACCCCCCCCCCCCCCACCAGCTATCAGCAACACAGACACCTCAGCAGGAGGTTGAGTAAACAAACACACACAGGGAGACACAGACCTGCCTGCTGCAGCTCTCCCAAACAACACACAGAGGTTCACCGAATAAAGTGGATCAACATTTGAGCAGAAAATAAACCATACAGGATATGTCTCAATGATTTTTTTCTTTTGCATATACGTCTAGCTGCATGCAGGCCTCACACGGGGCACAACAATATGTAGTGATATTTAATAAAATATAGTGTAATTAGGTACAGGAATTATTTATTTTATTTAATAGTGGGTGTTTGAGGGGACAGAGTTAAACCGTCACCCCTACACTCACTAAATAAAATGGAAAAGCACTCGTAAAAAGGGGGCACCAGTTGTAAAAGAACAACTTGTTAATGAATTAATTTCAATTAATTAATTTCTGTACCTTCAATTACTTAATGAATCAGTCTCAAAATTTAGTGAGTTTTTTCCCTACCATGATCTAGAAAAAAAATACAAAAGGAAAACGCTTCAACTTCTCTCATTTACAATTTTATTAAATTAAACTCATTCAGGTTACATGACATGGCATTCAAATGATGGATAAACAGGTTCAAATGATAAACAGGTGTCCAATATCACATCAACTGTTAGTGGATTCCTGAGCATAAAATCTAGAGTTAAACCTTTGTGGAACCAAGAGGAAACCAGATTTTATGTTTCAACTGTAAAGGAAGGCTGAAGTATCTAACAAAACCAGAATGCAATTTTAAGGGGAAAAATTCCATAAGCTGATTATCTAAAAAGGAACTTCTGAATGAATCTACAAAAATGAAAGGAGGTTACTTAAAAATGAATAAGAATTTTCCTTCAGTTTATAGCTTTGTCCTACGGCTGAGGGACAAATTGTACCAAGAAATACTTGTTATGTTCAATTGTAATTGATATTTTTAGGACATCACAATTAAACCCAGCAGATAGGAACAATGGGAGTCACACTTACGAACAGCTGTAGGTTCATGTGTTCAGTGGTGGTCAGCGCCAGCCAGTGGTATAGGGACCCAGGGAGAAAACGACTGTTGCTTGGCTTTCAGATGGTTCCCAACTGTAAGAAGTGTAGACTTGGCCAGGGGCTCACACAGGGCAGACAGCGAACATGTGGCAGTGAAGGCTGTTCTCTTAGCAGGCGTGGAGTCCTTTGGCAACCGGTCCAAATTTAGGATGTCTCTGGCCCACAGAACAAAACCAAAGACTGAAGGAAGAACGTTTTAGTCAGTTTCACCCACAAGCTCCAAGTTTCTTTATGGGGTCAGACGTGGATGAGGCCGGAAAAGAAAGTCCAAAAATCTCTATCAGTTCACTTTAAAATAAAGGAAAATTAAAATAAAATCCACTTTAACTGCATGAAAAAGTCAAAAGAATAAAAAAAAAAACATTCAACTAGGATAAGAATGGTTTCTGAGGTGAAGAAAAGGGATTTTGAGAGTTTGACTCTCTTTAAGGCGAGCTCATAAGAAAAGAATGGTTTCTCCTCAGTTAACCAGAAAACAAGCAAAAAGACAACTTAGGAAAGTTAACGCAGGATTTGACAAGGTTCACACACACAAAAGATTTCTTAAAATTCACAGAACAATTTAGACAAAAGAAAACTGTAAGGAAGTAGAAAGAACTCTGAAGAAGTGAAAAAAACCCTTTCTTTTGTTCTTTTTTTCGATCTAGATCTTTTCTTTTTTTTTGTGTGTGTGTATGCAGGGTGGCTCTCAAGCATTTAACCAAAGCATGCTGCTGGATCATTAAACGGGGCCGGCCGCAAGACGGGCCAATCATCTTCCATAAAGAGGAGTTTGAATGGGCTTTTTTCCAATGAGGGAACATCTCTTTGTTTGGGAACAGACAATCAAATGAAAAGGGGACATTATCCAGTAGAAGGCAGCCTAGTGACTGGTTTTCATGAGAGTGAGGGTGGACAGATTGATAAACATTCAGTTCTTATGAAATTATGTGTTCAATGTAAAATCTAACTAAATTAAGTGACTCACGGCTAATATTCAGTGATCATGCATTTATACCATTACTAATAATTTTAACATTCATTTGAATAACACCCATGAAAATAAACATCCCTAATACATGCACTGATATTTAAATCAAGGATTAATGAATTACTGCAAACCATTGTTGGTGATCAAAAGGGTGATGATTTTCACAGTGTCCTTATAATCCCGGGAAGATGATAGCTGGGAGAAAAGCTTAATGTTTAGTCAGAATTAACAGTCAAATTACACCATCCATCCATCCATCTTCTACTGCTTTTCCGGAGGTCCAGGTCGCGGAGGCAGCAGTTCAAACAGAGAAGCCCAGACTTCCCTCTTCCCTGCCACCTGCTCCAGCTCTTCAGAGAGGATACCAAGGCGTTCCCAGACCAGCTGGGAGACATAGTCTCTCCACCATGTCCTGGGTCTTCCCCGGGGTCTCCTCCCAGTGGGACGTGCCTGAAACACCTCAAGTGGGAGGCGTCCAGGAGGCATCCTAATCAGATGCCCATACCACCTCAACTGACTCCTTTCAATGTGGAGGAGCAGTGGTTCTACTCTGATCCTCTCCCAGATGACTGAGCTCCTCACCCTATCTCTGAGGGTGAGTCCAGCAATCCTACGGAGATGACTGAGCTCCTCACCCTATCTCTGAGGGTGAGTCCAGCAATCCTACGGAGAAAGCTCATTTCAGCCGCTTGTATCCGCGATCTCGTTCTTTCGGTCATTACCCAAAGCTCGTGACCGTAGGTGAGAGTAGGAACGTAGATTGACTGGTAAATCGACAGCTTTGCCTAAGAACTCAGCTCCCTCTTCACCACAACAGACTGGTACAACGTCCGCATCACTGCAGATGCTGCTCCAATCTGTCTGTCAATCTCCATTTTCCCCTCACTCGTGAACAAGTCCCCAAGATACTTAAACTCCTCCACTTGGGGCAGAAGCCTGTCCCCAAACCAGAGAGGACAATCCACCTTTTTCTGGCTGAGGACCATGGACTCGGACTTGGAGGTGCTGATTCTCATCCCAGCCGCTTCACACTCAGCGGAAAACTGTCCCAGCAAGAGCTATAGATCATTGCTGGATGAAGCCAACAGGACAACATCATCTGCAAACAACAGAGATGAGATCCTGTGGTCACCAAGCATGACACCCTCCATTCCCTGGCTGTGCCTAGAAATCCTGTCCATAAAAATTATAAACAGGATCGGTGACAAAGGGCAGCCCAGGCGGAGTCCAACTCTCACTGGGAATGACTCCGACCGAGTGTTGGCAATACGAACCAAACTCTCACAACGGTCGTACAGAGACCGAATAGCTCGTAACAACAAGCCCGATACCCCATACTCCCGAAGCACCCCACAAAAATCCATGAGGGACGCGGTCAAATGCCTTCTCCAAGTCCACAAAACACATGTAAACTGGTTGGGTAAACTCCCACGAACCCTCAAGAATTCTCGAGAGGGTAAAGAGCTGGTCCGATGTGCCACGGCCAGGACGAAAACCACATTGCTCCTCCTGAATCCGAGGTTCGACCAACGGCCGGACTCTCCTCTCCAGTACCTTGGCATAGACCTTCCCAGGGAGGCTGAGGAGTGTGATCCCTCTAAAGTTGAAGCACACCCTCCGGTCCCCTTTTTTGAAGAGAGGAACCACCACCCCAGTTTGCCATGCCAAAGGCACTGCCCCCGACCTCCACGCAATGTTGCAGAGGTGTGTCAACCATGACAGCCCAACAACATCCAGGGCCTTGAGGTACTCAGGGCGAATCTCGTCCACCCCTGGGGCCCGGCCACCAAGGAGATTTTTAACCACCTTGGCGACCTCAGCCCCTGTGATAGGCGAGTTATCCCCCTCGTCCCCAAACCCTGCTTCCTCTGTGGAAGTCGTAACAGTGAGGTTGAGGAGATCCTCGAAATATTCCTTCCACCGCCCAACGATATCCCCAGTCGAAGTCAACAGTGTCCCATCTGCACCATACACAGTGTGGACAGGGAGCTGCTTTCCCCTCCTGAGCCGCCGGACAGTTTGCCAGAATCTCTTTGAGGCCGACCGAAAGTTTTGTTCCATGGCCTCACCGAACTCCTCCCATACCCAGGTTTTTGTTTCAGCAACCACCCGAGTTGCACTCCGCTTGGCCTGCCGGTACACCTCAGCAGCTTCGGGAATCCCACAAGCCAGCCAAGCTTGATAGGACTCCTTCTTCAGCTTAATGGCCCCCCTCATGCACCGGCCACCTTGCGGCCGCAGCTCTGGGCCGCCGCTTCAACAACAGAGGTGGAGAACATGGCCCATTCAGACTCCATGTCTCCAGACTCCCTCGGAATGTGGTTGAAGTTCTTCCGGAGGTGGGAGTTGAAGACCTCCCGGACAGGGCCCTCAGCCAGACGCTCCCAGCACATCCTCACTATACGTTTGGGTCTACCAGGTCTTAATGGCTTCCTCCCCTGCCATCGGATCCAACTCACCACATGGTGGTGATCAGTTGACAGCTCTGCACCTCTCTTTACTCGGGTGTCCAAGACATACGGTCGCAGGTCTGATGATACGATAACAAAATCTATCATCAACCTGCAACCTAGGGTGTCCTGGTGCCAGGTGCACATATGGACACCCTTATGCTTGAACATGGTGTTCGTTATGGACAGACTGTGGTTAGCACAGAAGTCCAATAACTGAACACCACTCGGGTTCAGATCGGGCAGGCCGTTCCTCCCAGTCACCCCCTCCAGGTTTCACTGTCGTTGCCCATGTGCGCATTGAAGTCCCCCAGTAGGACAATGGAGTCTCCAAGAGGACCACCTTCCAGCACCCCAGTCACAGACTCCAAAAAGGGTGGGTACTCTGAAACATCATTTGGTGCATAGGCACAAATGATGGTCAGGACCCGTTTCCCAACCCGAAGACGCAGGGAAGCAACCCTTTCATCCACTGGGGAAAACTCCAATATAGAGGCAGCAAGATGGGGCGATACAAGAATACCCACCCCCGCTCGTCGCCTCTCGCCCGGGGAAACTCCAGAAAAGGCCAAGCTCCAGCCCCTCTTCAGGAGACTGGTTCCGGAACCGGAGCTGTGTGTTGAGGTGAGACCAACTATATCTAGCTGGTATCTCTCAACCTCGTACACCAGCTCAGGCTCCTTCCCCACCAGAGAGGTGACATTCCACGTACCAAAAGCCAGTTTAGAAAGCTTGGGATCAGTACATCAAGGTCTTCGCCTTTGACCGCCACCTTATCCACATAGCACCGGACCCCCATGATCCCTCCTGCAGGTGGTGAGCCCACTGGAGGGCGGACCCATGTAACTCCTTCGGGCTGAGCCCGGCCGGGTCCCATGGGTGGAAACCCGGCCACCAGACGCTAGCCTTCGAGCCCCTCCCCCAGGCCTGGCTCCAGGGTGGGGCCCCGGTAACCCCATACCAGGCGAGGTACACTGAATCCTTGATATACAATTTATCATGAGAGTCTGTTGGATTGTTCTTAGTCTGGCCCTTCACCCAGGACCAGTTTGTCTTGGGAGACCCTATCAGAGGCAAATTGCCCCGGACAACATAGCTCCTGGGGTCACTGGGGCACGCAAACCCCCCCACCACGATAAGGTGACGAGCCATGAGGGAGGTCAGATTACACAATGGAACATATTCCGTAGATGTCCACGAAGAGGTACTGTTGAGCTGTAGATAATTTTAGGTCTCTGGAATGTGAGCGAAAGGGGGCCTACAATGTTCTGGTAATGTCTAAAGGAAGCAAAGGGCCATACAGTGATCCCTCACTTATCGCGGTTAATGGGTTCCAGAACCGACCGCAAAAAGTGAAAAACCGCGAAGTAGCGTCACCCCAATGACGTCATCCATAAACAATACGTACGTTCATTCTCTCACTCTCATATGATACGTGTGTGTGTGTGTACGTGTACATACATACGTAGATGTAAACAAAGTGTACATAAATATGTTTTTAGAACTCTTTTATTCTTATAACAAGATACGTAACTCAAGATGAAAATGATTTACTGCACAGGTTAATGAGAGCTTTACTGCTCCTCAGGTGACGCCTCATCGTGAGGTGCTGGAGGCGCAGGATCATCGAGGGCAGCTTCCGATAGAGCTGAAGCTGCAGGAGGCGGCGTAGTGGCTCGACGGGAAGACTATTTCGCACAAAATGGCACAAGAGAACAGCAAAAAGTTCCACGCGGCGAGACTAAGTAACACGAGCGATAAAAAGCAATGAATGCGGTCTTCCTTCCCTTCATGGGTGCTCGGCAGGGAGAGGAGGTGGGTGAGACGTCTCGGCCAATCAGCTTGCGGGGTGAAACGTCTCGGCCAATCAGCTTGCGAGATTTCCGAGCCCAGCCAACACGACAACAGCGAACAGAGAGTTGTGCGGCTCTCCGTGTTGACACCTGATATTCTAATGTAGTCTCCCTGCCTTCTGCTAGCGCCCGCCCATTATTTCTCAATTTTGAATTTTTGATGAATATTTTTGAAAAATCTGCGATGCACTGAGGGCGCGAAAGGTGAAGCGCGAAGTAGCGAGGGATCACTGTATATCTGCCAGCTTAAGAAGTTTATGACTCTTTTTAAGAGCATCAGTTCCTGGTAGAGTGGATACTATCACCATGAGCTGCCCATTTTGGGATCTTGACTTCAAGAGTTTATGGTCTACTTAAGCCTTTAACCTTGCTCTTGTGTTAGGGTCGGCACCGACCCATTTTAGTTTTTAAATGCATAAAAGAATCACTTAGAATTTGTTTATTATATCAAGGCTTTTTGACTTTGTCAGGAACCTTGATTTCAACAAAATTAAACATTTTTTTTTTCACTACATTATAAAATGCTCTGGTTGAAATTATGTCCTTTGTGGTGTTAGGGTTGGTTTCGACCCGGTTATAAAAATAAGATTATAAAGCAATAATTACAGACAAAATTGAAATCATAAGTGCACTGTCAGCCAACACACTGACAGCCACCTCCTCTCCCAATCATGTATCATCAGAATCGTCAGAAATCATGAATAATCAGAAAATATATATGGGTTGAAACTGACCCATAACACCATAGATGTTACTACAGTTATTAATTTTAAAATGAAAAAATAAATCAAGGAAATTCATTTCAGAGATGTGTTCTATACCCCTCAGTAATATTCAGGTAACACAACAACCTTTTATTACCTCCGCCAGGCCGAAAGGCCAGGAGGAGGTAATGTTTTTGCCAGGGTTTGTCTGTGTGTTTGTCTGTGTGTTTGTCTGTTTGTCTGCCTGTCTGTTTGTCTGTTGGTTAGCAAGATAACTCAAAAACTTTTGGACGGATTTCAATGAAACTTTCAGGCATTGTTGGAAATGGTACAAGGAAGAACTGATTAAATTTTGGGGATGATCCGCATCACCGTCTGCATACAGGAATTTTTTTAAAGCATTTTTCCACACTGTGACATACGGCCATTTTCAACATGTGCGCAGGCGCAATGGAGGGCGCTGGGCGTCGTGTCTGACCAACACAAACTCCGCCTTCTTCAACGTTTTAGCCACAAAAGCATGCGGAAAACACTGGTGGCCTGGGCCCGCCAGCGTGCCTGTGCCAGCCATAGGCGCTGCGCACATTGCGCTGGTCGTCGTGTCTGACCAACACAAACTCCGCGTTCTTCAACGTTTTAGGCACAAAAGCACGTGGAAAACACTGCTGGCCTGGGCCCGCCAGCGTGCCTGTTTTTGCGCCACGCTGCAAAACCTGACACGGCCACCTGCCCGCCGCCCCATTATTTGCCACAAATTCCCCGCCCAGCTATAGGCGCTGCGTAAAAACGACCTCTCTGCCGGGGAAGATTCTAAATTCTGTTTTGCCGTGGAGCGCAACCCCAATATAATATAAAACCCACGGCAACCTGTCTAACCAATCTGCATCCGTCAGTGGAGGAGATGGACACACCAACACTTCAGTTTCTTACCTCCGCCAAGGAGGCAATGCTTTTACAACCGTAAAATGGGGCTATAAGGGACGGCGGGGTAATATGGGACACTTTTCTAAATGTAATTCTGCTTTTTTAATTTTGCTTCCGCCTAGATTTGATGAAGGATTCATGGATATTTGACAATAACAACACAACTCAGCGTCCTGCTCAAAATAAAAAAAGCAGAATTACATTTAAAACATTTCCCAGAAAAAGTGTCCCTTATTAACCCGCCGTCCCTTATAGCCCCGTTTTACACTACTGAACCACTAATCCTATCACTATCACATTGATTGTCATTCATTAATTGTCTGTTTATTGCACTGTCCATGTCAAATAAACAAATAATCATTGTGAATCCAATTGCTAGTCATATCTTTTCATGCTCAGGGAATCTGAAAACGTACACACAAACACTGTATGGGGGGAACTGTGCCGCTTGGCGGAGGTCTGCGCTCTCCGAGTGCTTTTCTAGTTTATTTATATGATTCTCTTGAGGTTAATTTTTCTTTTTGGTTTTTTTTTTTTTAATTGAAATTGAGAGGTATACTGATTAAAAAAAAAGGCCCAGAGACCCACACCAAAAACATTAAACCCAACATTTTCATGGATAAGGAAGCCTAACAAGGTAACCGAGAGATGACAAAAAAATTGGATGATAGGTTATTGTTTTTAGTGTATTTTAAAGCTGATTTAAGACACAGGTCGAAACCGACCCGTTAACACCGGGGATGGTAACAGAAAGCTAACACAGGAAGAAGGTTAAAAGCAAATTCTTATCAAGTCTCTCTACAAAAGTGAAATTGTTTACACTGGGGTCCAGTTGAAGACACACAGTGTTCTTGATCAGACCTTGAGTGAGAGTTGCCTTTAAATGGAAGAAAAGTGAAATTTCTTTAAAATGAAGAAAAGTGATCTCCTGGATTGGCTTGAGGAGTCGTTGATGCTTCATGTGTTATCTTTGTCTACTATTTAAATTAGTTTGATGATCTGAAACATTTCAGTGTGACAAACATACAAAAAAACATGAGAAATCAGGAAGGCAGTTCTTTTTCACACCACTGTATCAGTTGAATGAGTTGTAGTGGTAACTGTATTTAACTTAACTGTGGGAAGAATCTGACTGTTTTTTTTTTAATCTCTGAAAGATGAAACTTTATTATTGAAGAAGTTCAAAAAGTCCTGACTAGTAAGCTCTAAGGGAATGCTAGATTTGATAGAGTCCTGAATCTTTGTCAGCCTGGCTACAGTGCTGAAAAGAAACCTGGGATTATTCTTGCTCTCTTCTATTCATGCAGAATAAAAACTTGTTCTAGCTTTCTTAAGAGATGTTTTATAAAATGGAAGTTGATTTCTCCAAGCTAAATAGATTTCATCTAATTTAGTGCAGCACCATTTTCTTTTGAATTGATGAGTCTTCTGTTTTAAGCTATGAGTTTCTGTGTTGAGCCAGAGAGTTAGAAATCTCTGATTAGACTTTTTCTTTTTAAAAGGGACCAACATGTCTAGTATCTGATGCAGAGTGCTGTCACACCATCTTCCTAGCTGTCTGTCTAGCCATCAGTTACAAGGAGCAAGTTCTCCATAGCTTATCTGCATTGTCTTTGCACATGACATTGAGGAAACAATCTGCTTAAATTTGGAAACAGCATCATCTGAGAGACATCTATTGTAGTAATATTTTTCTTTAGGAGGCCAATAGTCAGAAATAGTCAAACCAAAGGTTAACAGATAATGGTCTAACAGTACAGGGTTATGAGAAGACACTACCAAATTTTGTATTTCAATGACATACACTACCGTTCAAAAGTTTGGGGTCACTTAGAAATGTCCTTATTTTTGAAAGAAAAGCACTGTTTTTTCAATGAAGATAACTTTAAACTAATCAGAAATGCACTCTAATATCTAATATACATTGCTAATGTGGTAAATGACTATTCTAGCTGCAAATGTCTGGTTTTTGGTGCAATATCTACATAGGTGTATAGAGGCCCATTTCCAGCAACTATCACTCCAGTGTTCTAATGGTACAATGTGTTTGCTCATTGCGTCAGAAGGCTAATGGATGATTAGAAAACCCTTGTGCAATCATGTTAGCACAGCTGAAAACAGTTTAGCTGGTTAGAGAAGCTATAAAACTGACCTTCCTTTGAGCAGGTTGAGTATTTGGAAAAAAATATTATTTCAAGTACAAATCATTATTTCTAACCTTGTCAATGTCTTGACTATATTTTCTATTCATTTCACAACTCATGGTGGTAAATAAGTGTGACTTTTCATGGAAAACACAAAATAATTGTCTGGGTGACCCCAAACTTTTGAACGGTAGTGTATGTCAGCACAAGGTCCAATGTGTGGTGGAGATAATGGGTAGAATTTCCTACTCTCTGAGAAAACCCCATCAAGTCTAATATTGAATTAAATGCCATATTAAGGCAATCACTATCTGCTTTTCCCTCATTTATGACATGTCCCTCATCTATCTACATGGCCCTAAGAATTGCAGTGTTTCTTCAGAGCGCAGTGGTCTACCATTGACATGATTTTCATCTAGGGTCAGCAGCAGGAGAAGTGCAGGGAACAGAAGCAGCCCCTGTACATCGTACATGCACGCCTTTCCCAAGTGGAGGAGTTTAGATATCTCGGGGTCTTATTCACAGTTGAGGGTAGAATGGAATGAGAGATTGATGGATCGGAACAGCATCTGCAGTGATGCAGGCATTGAACCGGTCTGTTGTGGTGAAGAGGGAGCTAAGCTCTAAGGCAAAGCTATTGATTTACCGGTCAATCTATATTCCTACCTTCACCTATGGTCATGAGCTTTGGGTAATGACCAAAAGAATGAGATTGCGGATACAAGTGGCTGAAATGAGCTTTCTTTGTAGGGTTGCTTTGGGTAATGATCAAAAGAATGAGATTGCGGATACAAGTGGCTGAAATGAGCTTTCTTTGTAGGGTTGCTGGACTTACCCTTAGAGATAGGGTGAGGAGCTCAGGCATCCGGGAGAGGCTCAGAGTAGAACCGCTGCTCCTCCACATAGAAGGAGCCAGTTGAGGTGGTATGGGCATCTGATCAGGATGCATCCTGGATGCCTCCCACTTGAGGTGTCCAGGAAAAATCCTGGCATGTCCCACTGGGAGGAGACCCCGGGGTAAACTCAGGACTCACTGGAGAGACTATGTCTCCTAGCTGGTCTGGAAACACTTTGGTATCCTCTCTGAAGAGCTGGAGCAGGTGGCTGGGGAGAAGGAAGTCTGAGCTTCTCTGTTTGAACTGCTGCCTCCGTGACCCGGACCTCCAGAAAAGTGGTAGAAGATGGATGGATGGATGGATGGGGCTAATAAATGATTATCTTATCTTCATCTTTTATGGCTAAACAAATTCGGGTGTGATCATCACCTGGCGATGAGCTCAATTGATTTTGTAGCATGAAAGCAGAAGGCAAGAAGGTTTCCCTTTCAGATGACTTAGATAGATAGATACATACTTTATTTCGAACAAAAAAGTATAACAAAAACAAAACAAATGACAAATGCAATAAAGTAACAATACACAGTGTTTGAAAGGGAGAAGGAAGAAGTGAACACTTATTAATTCCAACTCCTCTTTTCCATAAATACACCCATGTGAATTATATACAAATTACCACATTTAAGACCCCAAGTAAACAATTAACTGTATTTTGTACATATCAACATTAACACCCATCCATCCTAACATACATTGATGTCCATACATCAAAACCAGCCTCAAACAACACAGATATACACGGTGCTGTCCCACCCACCATTCCATAGTGTCCCAGAGTGAGCATAGTGAATCGTACATATAAATACTACCCTTCTAACATATATCCTTTCAGCAAATAATGTTTATACCTCTTTTTGAATTGATTTCTATTTGTACAAAGTTTCAGTTACGGCTCCAGACTGTTCCACAAATCCACCCCACAGACAGATATGCACATACTTTTCTTGGTTGTTCGTATCTTGGGTTTTGTAAAGTTTAAGTCTCCTCTCAAATTATGATCATTGTCTCTTTTTTTAAATATTTTTTGTATATTAGTTGGGAGTTGATTATTAATTGCCCTGTACATTACTTGTGCTGTCTTAAATTTAACTAAATCGATGAACTTTATGACATGTGACTTTAAAAACAACGAATTGGTATGGTCTCTATATCCTACATTATTTATTATCCTTATAGCTCTTTTTTGTAATGTGCATATTGACTGTAGGTTGGTCTTGTAGGTGTTTCCCCAGACTTCTACACAGTAGTTAAGATAAGGTAGAAACAGTGAATTGCACAGTAAGACCAATGATTTATAGTCCAAGATGTGTCTTGTCTTCCCCAGTATGCCTATACATTTTGCCAACTTGGCCCGATGTGACTGATGTGAGGTTTCCAGCAGATTTTATTGTCTAGCGTCACCCCCAGAAACTTATTTTCCTCTAGTGTTTCTATTCTGGTATCATCTATCGTTACCATTATTTCATGATTTATTTTATAATTTCCAAACAACATAATCTTTGGGTTTTTTTAGATTTAGTATAATTTATTTTTGTGAACCACTGCGTTAACTTTTTCGTTTCAGTTGTGACCACCTCTAAAATCTGCTGCAAATTCTCACCAGTGCAAAGGATATTTGTGTCATCCGCAAACAAAATAAAATTCAGAATTTTTGATACTTGGCATATGTCAATTACATACAAAATAAAGAGTTTGGGTCCCAAAACTGACCCCTGGGGCACACCACAAGTGATGTCCATGAAGGGTGATTTGTGCTCACCAATTTGTACAAATTGTTGTCTGTTACTTAAATAACTTTCCACCCAACTCAGTCCGACCCCTCTTATCCCATAACTTTCCAATTTCCTTAGTAGTATTCTGTGGTCAATGGTGTCAAAGGCTTTCTTTAAATCTATAAATACTCCTACAGCAAACTTTTTTTTATCTATACAACTAGTAATTTCTTCTATAAGTTCGATCAGTGCCAAAGATGTAGATTTATCTGCTCTAAAACCATACTGGCTGTCTGTAAGGAGGTTGTGTTTTTCAATGAAATCATCCAGTCTCTTAGTGAAGATTTTTTCAAGTATTTTGGAGAATTGTGAGAGTAAAGAGACTGGCCTGTAATTTGTGAAACAATGACTGTCTCCTGTTTTGTATAGAGGTATTACTTTTGCTATTTTCATTTTGTTTGGAAATTTACCAGTTTGAAATGACAGGTTACAGATGTGGGTGAGTGGCTTAACAATTCGTTCAATTACTTTTTTTTCACTGTTGTCATGTCAATTTCATTCCAGTCCGTTGATTTTTTGTTCTTAAATTTACTCACAGTCTCAATAATTTCCTTTTCAGTAACTGCACCCAAAAAGATTGTGTTTGGATTTCAATCTTCTGTTTCATTTACAGAACCACTGTTGTTTGTTTCTGTTGTCACTATTGATTTCGCTAATTCAGGACCAACGTTTACAAAAAATTTATTGAAACCACTGACCACATCCTCCATATTATTTATCAAATTGCCATTTTCAATAAAATATTCTGGATAATTAGCATTCTTAGGTCGATTACTAATAATCCCTTTGAGTACTTGCCATATTCCTCTTAAGTTATTTTTATTATCCTCTAATATTCTGTTGTAATATTCTTTCTTACAAGTCCTCATTATATTAGTAAGCTTATTTTTATATCTTTTATATTTGATCTCAGCCTCCACCATTCTGCACTTAATGAATTGTTTATATAAATTGGGCTGCACGGTGGCGCAGTGGTTAGCACTGCGGCAGCACAGTTTACCCTTGGCCGGGGGATTGTGGGGATCGTGGGATCGTGGGTTCGATCCCAGCCCCCGACCAACAGTGATCTGTGTGGAGTTTGCATGTTCTCCCCGTGTTGCGTGGGTTTACTCCGGGATTTCTCCGGTTTCCTCCCACATGCCAAAAACATGCATGTTAGGTTAATTGGCTGTTCTAAATTGTCCCTAGATATCTGTTTCCTATAGGCCCTTAGAATAGAGGGTTAGTATTAATGAAAGCGCTTTGAGTGGTCTTTGTGACTAGAAAAGCGCTATATAAGTGCGGGTTAGTTAGTTAGTAGTTAGTTATAAAGTATTCTTCTTTTTACATACATTTATTAACCCCTTGGTGACCCAAGGAATATTTTTCTTTTGTTGTCTGTCACTGTATTGTTTTATAGGACAGTTTTTATTGTACAATGATTGAAATATTTGTAAAAATTTATCATATGCTTTATTTATGTCATTTTCATCATAAACTATCTTCCAGTCTTGTATTAATAATTCCTTTGTCAGTAAATACATAGATTATTTGGTTCTTATTCTTTTATATTTAATATTTTTGGTATACTTTTTCTTCCTATAATCACATTGATAGACAACAAAATTCGGCAGGTGGTCACTGATATCATTCAATAAAAGCCCACTCCTGATATTATTTTCCATAATGTTTGTGAATATGTTATCTATTAGTGTGGCACTGTGTGACGTGATTCTGCTAGGTCCAGTAATTGTTGGATGTAAGACCATACTGTACATTGTGTTGATAAATTCTTCTGTCAAACTATGTTGTTTTGAATTCATCAGATCTATATTGAAATCCCCACAGATGAACATAACTTTATGAGTTAGTTTTGCATACATTTTTTCCATCCAGTCCTTAAATAAGTCAGTGTTTGATCCTGGTGATCTATATACACAGCTCACTACTATATTCTTCACATTGTCCAGACAGATTTCTATTGTAATACATTCAAATAAATCATCCACAGTTACTGACAGATTTTCAACAACCTTGTATTTCAAGCTCTTGTCAACATAAATTGCAACTCCTCCTCCTTTTTTCACTTTTCTATTTATATAATTTAATTCATAGCCATCCAACATAAAATCCACTCCTTTCTCTTCACTGAGCCACGTCTCTGATATTGCCACAATATTGAATGGCTCTTTAAACTGATGTAAATAATCTTTAATGTTATTAAAGTTGGCATAGAGACTTCTGCTGTTGAAGTGGATCATAGAAATATTGAAATCAGATGTGACCATTGTGTTAAACTGTTCATCCGTGTAGTAACTACAGTCATTATTGATGGAGCTAAATAAATTATTATCAGGGTCTATGTTATATTCTACGTCCTGTGGGTTGTGATCTGTATATTCCAAAACTTTCAGTTCCTGTTGTTCCTGTTTGTTAATCTTTTGTTTCGTGTTGTTAAATGTCTTGTAGCAGATGAGTATATCCCTTCAGTGTCCTGCAGTTGTCTGAATTGTTGCTGTGACTCCAGTTCATAATATTCATTGATATTTGTCCAGTTCCATAATATTACAGATGTTAATGACCTTGGCTTCTTCAGGTGATCCATTTAATTTGATGTATATCTTACAGTTTGATGTCCAGGTGTTTTGAATCTTTTTTCTGCTTTCTCTGGTATATTGCTTTTCTGGCTATTTCTGCGTTTTCTTTTGTAAGGTGCTCGTTTAAATGTCATTCCTTTCAGTTTCCTACCTTGTTTTAACAGCGCAGTCTTGTGTTTTCTGTTGACAAACCTCATGATGACAGTCGGTTTGTCACCATTTTTCCAGGGCAGAGGGTGGCAGGCCTCAATGGTATTACAGTCCAGCTGGATTCCTTTGGACTGCAGGAAGGCCGCCACTTGTTGCTCCGTGGATTCGTCTTCCAGCGCGTCAAGCCTCTCTCCGCTGTCCGCGGCCACCGCCCGCGCGTACGTTCGGGGTTTAATGTGGAGCCCCATGATGATCACGTCGTTCACCCAGGTGTATTGCTCCAGGTCCGACACTCTGCTCTCCAGATACGCCAGCCTCTTGACCTTCTCGGAGTTCTGGATCTGCAGCGCTTTCACCTCCTCGATAAGGCCCAGGATGTTTTTTTGCTGCTGCTTAACAGCAGAAATCTCTTCAGGCAAGAAGTCCAGCGATCTTTTGATGTCGTCCACCTCCTCAGTCTGCTGAGCTTTCTTGGGACCCATGATCCCGGCCGATGTTTGTTGATTGTGATCGTAGAAAAGAAAAAAAAAAAAAAGAAAAAAAAACACATGGGAGAAATCCCTTTGTTCTCCCGGAGTGTGAGGGGACTGATGAATTGCTTCACCAGCCACTACAATATTAAGTTATGAGACTGGCAATTTCTCTCTTTTTTCGCACGAGCAGGTTTATTCTCCAGCGGCAGTGACAAAGCAACAGCTAAAAATGCTCTAAACTGAGTTTTAAAGGAAGATAGCACGAAACGAACTGGGAGCCTTTACCTGTGCGTCGTCACCTTACATGCCACAACCAGATGCCACTTAACCCAGATGTAAAGCCTTATTCATGTAAAGAAGTTTCCTCATCATTTACTTTACTCACTGCTTTTACACTTCAGTATTTACCTGTCAATCAGGTCCCAACAACCAGTGGAGAGAAAGCTGATTTAGTCATTCACACACACACACACACACACACACACACACACACACACACACACACACACACACACACACTACACACACACACACACACACTCACACACAAAACTACTTTCTGTAACTTGTGTGGGAGATTGGCATGATCAATAAAGTAATTTGGGTCCCAAATAAATCCAAGGGTACTATTGGATTTACGTTCTGGTCTGTGACAGCTAACCGCAATATGACATTTTCCACTAAGGAAATAAGAAGACAACTAATAAAGAACCCAACAGAGACAGATGGATGCTGGAACTGCTGAGTTCCAGCTTTCTTAAGCAGACATCCTCAACTCTGATCCAGCAAAGGATTCAGAGTTGAGAAGATAAATGAGCCATGGGAGACTCAGCCATTGATCCTACAGAGAAACGAATCATTCTTCCTCTCTGTCTGCAGGGATGAGAATAATACTGTACAGATCACCTGTGGCTCACTGTCAACCCTGTAAACCGTTGCCTTTTTTATTGGTTCCTATTTCTCCTGATATCTTTGACAAAGCATCTACAATAGGGCCTCTGAAATAATGTTGCTTTAGTTATTTAGTCCTAAAACATGAAGTTCAGTCCTAAAACATGAACATTTAGTCCTAAAATGTGCAAGTTAAGTTAATTGGAGACTCTAAAGTGGCCCAAGGTGTGAATGTGTGTGTAAAAGGTGAAAGGGTTGGGTGCCGCACCAGTGGCTGCCTCATCCACTCGTGTGGATGCCCTGTAATTTCCCCATTGTGTAAAGGAAGCTAAAATGTGTGCTCATTTCCACTATGTTAATACACATCTTGGATATTTGGATATTTAATACAGTTTGTATTATAATAAGAATATGTTTGATCATCTTTACTCTTTCCTTACCACAGCATTATATTTTTGATTTGATAGTGCCAACATTTTTTAGCTAATCTGATTATACGTCAAGACTTTTTGAATATTTAGTTTAAGGAACAAACACACACAAAATATTTTATTTTACCATGGAGAGGGTTGATGTGAGAGAAGAGGATGCAAGAGATAGGGTGAGACAGAAGCAATTATCTGCTGTGGTGGCCTAAAGCCAGCAGCAGAAAGATTTGCCATTTTATCAGCTCATCAAAAAAGGTTATTTTCATTTTAAAAAATCCCGGACAAAAGCAGAGAAATTTATATTTTTGTCAAAAATAGTGATTCATAGAGGCGTGCATCACCCTGCTTTGTCCCTTTCTCGAGCTCCCGGGCGTACTATTGGTTTCATGGCCATATTGGTGGGAGGCCTATCAGACGTATGTTACGGTGCTGGGCCACGGGGAGCTGGATGGGGCAAGAGCGTGGGCACTTCTCATTCACAACCTGGGTATGGAGGGTCGGAGGGTCCTGCAGATGCTCGGCAAGGTGGACTCATGTGAGGACATTGTGAAGCTGCTAGCTAAACATTTCTCCACCCCAGACAACATGACTGTCTGGAGGACTCGTTTTCGGCAATGATATCAGCGGGTCGGTGAGCCTATCCACCAATATGTCATTGACTTGAAGCAGCTAGCCATCGAGTGTTGTTTTAAACCGCTTGAAGATGAAATGGTTCGCGATCAACTAGCAGAACACATGTGTAACGCTGAGCTGTGTGCTATGCTATTAATGGTGCCTAATTTCTTAACATTAGCTAAAGCTATGGAGCTAGCTCTCCGGTGGGAACCCGTTGCTATGCTAGCTGTGGAGCTAAATTGGCGCCAGTGAGGATAGCTCAGATGAAGATTTTTGGGGAGCCAATGCTGCCAGCCCAAGGTCTGCCCCGGGAAAGCCCCTTTGCAAGGGTTGTGGGTCTGCGACGCACCACCATAAAGCTAAGAAATGCCCAGCTAGAGGGAAACGTGGTAAATGTGGATGCTGGAATCATTACGCCAGGGTGATCCGTATGTTTTGTCCGGGGAACCACGGGAAAATCACCACGGTTGCACCTGACGAACACTGCGAGCGAACAGTATGAAGAGATAACAGACACCACAACGGTCAAGTTGACCAGCTCTCACCCAGGGTCGGTACCCATGCCGACGAGTGAAACCATGCTAGCCCCAGATTTCTCCAGTACTTGGCCACAGTTGACCGTGGGGTCTGCAGCTACAACAGTGAACACTGCAATGTTTATAGAAGAGGACGGGGCCAGACAGTCGAGCATGGCGTTACCGGATGCTCAGTAGCAACACATTGGCCAAGTAAAATTCCACTCCAAGTTATGGACTTGGTGCGGGTTCGGGATGAAGGACGCCCACGGTGAAGATGGGCCAAACAACAGCCAGCAAATTAAAGGGTGTCTGTGCATTGTTGCTAAGCTGGGTGCAGCATGTTTCAGGTTGTGTGACGGCTCATTGAGGCATGCCAATTAGCTTCAGTGTGCCCGGGAAGATGCTCCAGGTGGCGAGGCTGGACGGAAGTCAGTGATGGTGGAGTGCAGTGTAGTGGCAAGCACTTCCTGTTCTGCCACTGCACCGCCCTATACGTAAATATCAGAGAACATCCATCTTAGGGCCACTTTGCAGGAGGACTCTCTGCTAGGTGCCATGCCGTGTACTGCACTGTACATAGTTCAATAAAGCTGTGTTCGCCAACCATCTTCCCACCTCATCCTTCACCCAGGTGTTTCCATACATAACAGGTGTCCCAAAACATATAACAGAAAAATACAAATTGCTTGAGATATCTCATTAGTGGCAGGGAAAGAGCTGAAAAGACATCAAACAGTCAATGTCTCTTTTCCATCCTTTTAGTCTTTAACAGGCTTCTAAATGTTTGCCAAGCTCAGTCATTTCAATAGCATTTTCAAGCCATTTGAAGAACTCGTCCAATTCTTTGAGTGCATTTGATTGGTGTTGTAGTTGCTACCACTGGAACCTCCCAGCAAGAAATTCAAATCTGGCAGCTAGCTACCAAGTGTCATAATTGGCCCCTCTGGGGCAGAGAGACAGACCCACGCGCTGGACTGCAGTAGTGACATTCATTCAAAACAACAAACAAAAAAACCAAAGCTGTGCTGGGTACACAAAAATACAAATGAAAGGTAATATACAAAAAGGTACTCCAGAGCCGGAATTGCTCTGCAAGTGATGAAGAGAAGATTGGGGAGGATCAAACAATAAGTCGTTCAGTTATCCAGTCAGTAATTTAATCAAGATTGTCACAATGAGAAAGTGAGCTGGCAGTGCTTAAATGCATGAAAACAAATGAGCAGCAGGTAAGGGCAGCTGAGTGAGCAGATGACCTAATTATTCAACTACTCACAGCTGACATGGCAGGGGAACAGAGTGAGTAGCTGGTGGGAGTGTCTGGGAAGGAAGAAGGGCTCTCCTGTCACAAAACCAAAAATAAATACAGAAACAGACAAAAAAATCATAACAGACATAAAATACTCAGACATAAACTGAGAGCCTGAGCTCTGTGAGAACACTGAGCTCAGACTCATGACACCAAGAGCTATACGGAATTTACATGTTTTCATTTTACTGGGTGTGGACCAGAAAATAAAGATGGCTTTTGAATTAAATGGCTCAATAAAATAATTGTATTTGATTTTTCAACAACAGTATTCTGAGGCATAACATCAAGTCTGATAGTATAAAGACAGATGAATGTGCAAGCCACTTAAGATTGTTTATGAAACTAACTAACTAACCTGCACTTATATAGCGCTTTTCTAGTCACAAAGACCACTCAAAGCGCTTTCATTAATACTAACCCTCTATTCTAAGGGCCTATAGGAAACAGATATCTAGGGACAATTTAGAACAGCCAATTAACCTAACATGCATGTTTTTGGCATGTGGGAGGAAACCGGAGAAATCCCGGAGTAAACCCACGCAACACGGGGAGAACATGCAAACTCCACACAGATCACTGTTGGTCGGGGGCTGGGATCGAACCCACGATCCCATGATCCCCACAATCCCCCGGCCAAGGGTAAACTGTGCTGCCGCAGTGCTAACCACTGCGCCACCGTGCAGCCCAATGTTTTTGGTGAATGTTTTCAAATTCCAGCAAGAAAAATTTCTTTCTCTAGACTACCTTTCCCAATTGTGCTGAGCTGTTCTGCAGAAGACCATGGAATAATCAAACTACATAAACCTTCTCGACTTTAGTATGGTATAGATTAGACAGTGTGAGTGGGGCCTAAAACTAGAGGAAAAGAAATGAACAATATTTCATTTAGAGTAGGTGGGGTACATCACACCAGTACATTGTATTTCTAATACAGACAAACCACACAAACATATATCTATGCATATGACCCAGTAAGAATTACAAGTTAGTGAGCATGTCTTGGGATTGTTGCCAGAAACCAAATCAGTCACAGGGAGAATACTGAATCTTCATGAACAAAATGCCCTGCTGGCCAAGAAGTTCAAACCTAAAACTGTCTTTTTGTGAAGTAACTGCACGAACCATCACACCTCAGTGTTGAGCTAATTCATTGTGTAAGCTCTGTAAAACTGACGTGCACTTTTACAAGTGTCATAAAATATGAATTAAAAATCAAAGTTGAAACAAGCAAGCAGCACGACTGTAGGAAATAATTTGTGGAAAGGGCACTTTACAGGAGCTAGTTTCATTAACACTGCCATTTATTTCCCAAAGAATGAACATGTCTTGTGCCAGCAAAAACAAGAAAATACAGTACATCAAGTAGATAATGTAGAGAGTTAATCCATGCATTTAAATAGCTCTCATTAAAGGGTACATAAGCATAAGATTCTTCTGTCTTGGCATGAGTTTCATGTGCTTTTAACACTGAGAAAGTGCTTGCAGGTGTGGGTCCTCTTAATCAATGTCGTTCTCTTCTATTGAACTACTTCTTTGGTAACTGAAGGAAGGTTTTTTCCTCCTTGGCTCATTGTTTTAGAACAATACAGTCTTAAAAAACACACCTGGAACATTTACAAAGGAAGCCAAATAACAATCAAATGTGTAGAACCAGGCCGAAGGTGACTAGATCAGATGAGAGTGACCACCAGCTTACGATGCTGTTGATAGGTAGTGTAGTTAGATGGTGGCGGTGGGTGTAGTGGGAGGTGATGACCCGCCTTTCCGGTGGTGACGTCACCTGGGGTATAAAGGGCAATGGCGGAAGAGACTCTGTCTCTTTGTCATGGACCCCTTGGCCTGTACGGAGCGTCTATTGTGTTCCTGGTTCTGTTTATAATAAAGTAAGTATAACTGCATCCTCAACCTCCTCCTTGTTTGCCCCAAAATATAGATAGATAGATAGATAGATAGATAGATAGATAGATAGATAGATAGATAGATAGATAGATAGATAGATAGATAGATAGCCTTTATTGTCATTATACAAACAAATGTACAATGAGATTTAAGCATCTCCTTCAGTGCAACATATGTAAAAGAGAAAAATAAAAAGCATAAAAACAATAAATTCCTGCAATAAATAATGTATAATGTGTACAATGTATGTAATCGAAGATAAAATAAGTCATATATACAATATAAAAATAAAAATATTAAAAAGACTGCACAGCATTCTGGACCGTAAATGTCAATTACACAGTGATGTGTTTAGAGGTATACTGAGAGGGTCAGGGAGGTTTGGAATGAGAATTCAGAGCCATGATTGCTTTGGGAAAAAAACTGTTCTTAAGTCTATTTGTCCTGGCTCTGATGCACCTGTAGCGCCTCCCTGGGGGCAGCAGGTCAAACAGGTCAGCTCCAGGGTTGTAGATGTCCTTGATGATGTATTGTGCTCTCCTAAGGCAGCGGGCGGTGTAAATGTCTGTCAGGGAGGGGAGAGGGTGGCCGATGATCTTCTGTGCTGCCTTTACTACCCTCTGCAACCTCTCCCTATCTGTATGGACATTACATTTGGCGATGAGGAGAACAAAAGTATGGAACCAGCTGTGACCACTTTTCGTACGTTTTTGGAGGTCCTGGGCGAGCCGCCTCTACCCTGGGCTAGGTGGTACACGGCGTTTCAAAATTATTTGGTGGCCCTTAGCTTCGGCGAGCTTGAGAAGCTGTGTGCAAGGGCTATCCTTGTTCAAAGTCTTGGGATGGAGGGTCAGTTGATCCTTGGCACATTAGGAGAGGCCGATAATTATGACGACGTGGCAAAGTTAATGGCACGCTATTTTCTCTCCCCTGAAAACATCATAGTCCTGTGGATAAAGTTTCGGCAGCACCACCAGCGGACGGGATAGTTGTTACAATTCTTCATTGCAGACCTACGTCAGCTGGCGGGGGAGTGCCACTTTGGAGCCCTGGAGGATGAAATGGTCTGTGATCAGTTGGCGGAGCGTGTTCTTTGTTCTGCAGCATGGCCGAGGCTCCTGACCTACCCGGGTGAACTGACATTAGCCACGGCTATTGAAATAGCAAAGCAGTGCGAGGCAGCGGAGAAACTGTCTGAAGACCTCAGTGAGGGAGACACGTCGAGGCGCGGAGAACTGAATTGGAGGATGCTGGCTGTGGACTCAGACAACAAGAACGGCAGGAATGAAGAAGAATATGCCACCGTTGTAAGAATTAGGCCCACCCCGGGTACGCCGAAATGTCATGGCTGCGGGTCCACAAGGCACCGGTACAAGGCAAGAGAGTGTCCAGCGAAGAGCAAGCGGTGCGATAAATGTGGTCTTCTGATCACTTTGCCAGAGCCTACAGTAATTTTGAGTGCGAGGACCGAAGATATGGAGCGGATTCCATTGCTGTGGATTCCACGGTTGTTCATACCGTTTCCCCGAGCACAAATGGTTACATCTACTGCAATGTGTTACTGGACAGTATGGAGGTCTTGCTGTTGGTGGACACAGGAGCGGTTGCTTCGGTGCTGAACTTGCCCACTGTGAGGAGGCTGTTTCCACATTACCGGTTGACGGAGTACACAACTCTGTGTTTTGGCTATGGATGAAACAGGATGAACCTAGTAGGATCGTTGGAGCTGACAGCGAGGTACAAGTTGGCGGTGATGAACAGAGTCCAGTTTGTGGTGACCGTCTCGGGATCAAGCTTCCAAGGTTATGATATGTTTTACGGCCTGTGATTCAAAATCGCCAGGGGCGCTAGAGAATAATGGTTGGGCTGTGGATTATGGGACCGACCTGCTCTGCACGTAGAGGACGATGCAGTTTGGGACAGCGATTGGCCTGGTGTTTTGGGAGGTGATGAAGATGAGCGTCGCAGAGACCCAGCATGGGAGGGTTCTGATGCCAGTGTCCATGAAGCCCTGGATGTGGGAGCTGGACGGCACAGCAGAACAGACGGCTGCTGGTGTCGGGAAGACAAATAGAGGGGCAAGACCTGCCGGTGTGGTTCTAAAGAGTGCTGGACATCGGTATTACAGGAGGGCTTCGGAACGGGTTGGCGGACCATCCGGACCCGGGAGGGAGACGCGGTCAGGACATGGTGGACTGCGGAAGCATAATCGAGTTCTCCTCCACATCGGTGATGAGGTCCAACCAAGGTTAGAAGCTCAGCTGATGGGCGTCCATAGGAAAAAAGAGCAACGAGATGAACAGGGGCGGCTGCGGGTGCTGGCTGCCCGGGAAGATGGTTACTTGGGACTGTCAGACACGTCGTGGAGAAACCCAAATTAGCTGTGGCGCGTGAAGGTGAGGCCCCAACGCAGCTCATAACCGGAGGCCAAGAGGCAGAGTCGCTGCGGGCGGGATCCACCAGATGGAGACCCAGAAGATGGCCTCTCTCATCGGGCCGGTAAAATGGTAAATGGTATTCACTTATATAGCGCTTTTATTCTCATCTCTTGATGACCAAAGCGCTTTACAGATCCTGCTATCCACCCATTCACGCACACATTCACACACTGATGGTGGCATGCTGCCTAACATGGCGCTTCCAGACCCACCAGGAGCAATTGGGGTGAAGTGTCTTGCCCAGGGACACAACGGCAGCATATCTGGGGAGAACGGGATTTGAACCGCCAACCATGTGGTTATTGGACGACCTGCACTACCTCCTGAGCCACTGCCGCCCCCCAATAATTAGGGATGTTGTTTAACTTCTGTTTGTTTTCATTTAGGCCCTAGGTCATTTAATTAACATGTTCTGAATGTTCTTATTGTGGGTTGGCTTGAGTTGAAAAAAACAAAAAACAAAGCGTAAATCCCCAACACTGTGTGAAAAAAAAATGTAGATAGTGTGCTTGCTGTGTGTTGCCCTGGTTGTGGGGTGGGTGTGTTGGGGTGGGAGGAGGCCGCAAATAAGAAAGTGTATATTATCTTTTGGGGTTTGCTGTATTATGTAAATTTGAGAATGTATATACAGTGGGGCAAAAAAGTATTTAGTCAGCCACCAATTGTGCAAGTTCTCCCACTTAAAAGATGAGAGAGGTCTCCAATTTTCATCATAGGTATACCTCAACTATGAGAGACAAAATGAGAAAAAAAAATCCAGAAAATCACATTGAAGGATTTTTAATGAATTAATTGGAAAATTCCTCAGTAAAATAAGTATTTGGTCACCTACAAACAAGCAAGATTTCTGGCTCTCACAGACCTGTAACTTCTTCTTTAAGAGGCTCCTCTGTCCTCCACTCGTTACCTGTATTAATGGCACCTATTTGAACTCATTATCAGTATAAAAGACACCTGTCCACAACCCCAAACAGTCAGATTCCACACTCCACTATGACCAAGACCAAAGAGCTGTCAAAGGACACCAGAAACAAAATTGTAGACCCGCACCAGGCTGGGAAGACTGAATCTGCAATAGGTAAGCAGCTTGGTGTGAAGAAATCAACTGTGGGAGCAATTATTAGAAAATGGAAGACATACAAGACCACTGATAATCTCCCTCGATCTGACCCTCCACACAAGATCTCAACCCGTGGGGTCAAAATTATCACGAGAACGGTGAGCAAAAGTCCCAGAACCACACGGGAGGACCTAGTGAATGACCTGCAGAGAGCTGGGACCAAAGTAACAAAGGCTACATCAGTAACACAATACACCGACAGGGACTCAAATCCTGCAGTGCCAGACGTGTCCCCTTGCTTAAGCCAGAACATGTCCAGGCCCGTCTGAAGTTTGCTAGAGAGCATTTGGATGATCCAGAAGAGGATTGGGAGAATGCCATATGGTCAGATGAAACCAAAATAGAACTTTTTGGTAAAAACTCAACTTGTCGTGTTTGGAGGAGAAAGAACACCATACCTACTGTGAAGTTTGGGTGTGGAAACATCATACTTTGGGGCTGTTTTTCTGCAAAGGGACCAGGACGACTGATCCGTGTAAAGGAAAGAATGAATGGGGCCATGTATCGTGAGATTTTGAGTGAAAACCTCCTTCCATCAGCAAGGGCATTGAAGATGAAACGTGGCTGGGTCTTTCAGTATGACAATGATCCCAAACACACCGCCCGGGCAATGAAGGAGTGGCTTCGTAAGAAGCATTTCAAGGTCCTGGAGTGACCAAGCCAGTCTCCAGATCTCAACCCTATAGAAAATCTTTGGAGGGGATTGAAAGTCCGTGTTGCCCAGCGACAGCCCCAAAACATCATTGCTCTAGAGGAGAGCTGCATGGAGGAAGGGGCCAAAATACCAGCAACAGTGTGTGAAAACCTTGTGAAGACTTACAGAAAACGTTTGACCTCTGTCATTGCCAACAAAGGGTATATAACAAAGTATTGAGATGAACTTTTGTTATTGACCAAATACTTATTTTCCACCATAATTTGCAAATAAATTCTTTAAAAATCAGACAATGTGATTTTCTGGATTTTTTTTCTCATTTTGTCTCATAGTTGAGGTATACCTATGATGAAAATTGGAGACCTCTCTCATCTTTTAAGCGGGAGACCTTGCACAATTGGTGGCTGACTAAATACTTTTTTGCCCCACTGTATATGCCTCCTCATGCCTGATATCTGACCTCATACACAAAGGAGCAGATTTCAAGCCAACAGGTACCTTAACGGCAGATTTTCATCTGACTTTGCAGTTCTTAATTCACTTTGTTTTCGTACTACTCTGGGTTTTCAAAGCACTGCATCATCAGATGATTTCCACGAGGAAAACTTTGGCAGAAAGGTACAGAATGACATGATGAACATTTTCCAACCTGCTGATGATTGTGTGAGTGTTTCTTTGCGATTAGTGAGACAGGACAGACGCTGTGAATTGTGACAAATATGAAACAGGGTAAACTGTGGTAAACCACCTTCGTCGAGCCTTCTGGTGGGACAATAACCACACTAATTGTAAATAAAATCACTATCTTGCACCTTATCTGTAAACCTGTTGTGGTCTCTGCTCCGTGGGTCCTGCCTTTGCTTGAAACATATCAGAATGTGTAACAAGTGTCCATTCTTACTTGCACTTGCCATGGACTCTAGTAGGTTCCTTATTAGTTTACTAGTTTGATACTTTTAAACATAATTTTGTCATGTGACGTACAGCTATCAAGCCAGTTCTTGTTAAAACCTCCTAAGATAATAAATTCAACTGAGTGTTCAAATGAATTGAATGTGGATGTAGCTGTCACAGTGAAAAGGTTTATGTATTTTTGGTTGTTTTTCTGAAATAATGTTTGTTTTTGGGTGTGTGCGCCAGTGTTGCGGACGTTAGCGGTGTCCTTTTCTCCGCCTTCAGTCCCTCCATATCGCGGCGCATATGCGTTCGTGCTGCCAAGCTCGCGGGTGAGTCGGAGAGCTCGTGAAGGGGGCTCGTGCAGGCGTCTCGCTCTGCCTATCAGCGCCATTGTGTGAGCGAGTGTTGGAGAGAGGACGGAGTGTTTTTCCTGCAGGCAGCCAGACTGTTAAATGTTCTCCATGTTTGTGAGGAAACCAGCGGCGAACCTGGACCTGATATGGTGCAAAAATGGGTGGTAGGCATGCGCTGTTCACATGCCTGATTAGAAGAGTCACATGGCTGCTGGAGGCTGTCCACAATCAGATGCGGAGAGAGGACTTTGTTTGGGAAATTTGTGACATGACTAACAACTCCTAAATTCTAGGCAGAAGGCGCACACGGTATGTGATTATTTTTGTTAATGAACATTTGTTAAGTGTTATAATTTATTTTGTATTCATGTTTCTTATGTCTGTATTTTTAGTTTTTCACGGTGTTTAAGGGTGAAGATTTGCTGTGGCAAAATAAACAAAAAACTTGTCAACATCAGTTGGAGCGTGGTTTTCTGACCTAGAAGAACACTTTGGGAGCGGTTACAGTGAAAAACGTGCCTAATCCCGGAGCAAGCAGCAAGATTCCTGCAGGGCCATGCTTCAAGGACTTTGTTTGCTGCCCAAATAAAAGACGTGCATGCTTCTTCCCACATCTGCTGGACATTCAACAGACAGAAGATGTACCAGAGCGACATTTATGGACAATGCAGTTTGCAAAAGGTCACAACACCTTTAAGGTACCAGGTCAGATGGTATGTTTTCAGTTTGGAACCTTTTAATTCCTAAGTTAAATTGAGAAAAGAAACAGAAGTAAAAGTTATTCTTGAAGTGTTGTAAATTACTGAAGAGTGTCACTTGTTTCCTATTGTATGTTCTCCCAGCAGTTTTCTAACTTTCCTTTCACTGTAAAATTCTAAAAGTGTTAGTTCAAATCATTTTTGAAAATGGAGCAGAGCACAAGTGAGTTTGGTACATTAGAGGAAATACTTGCAGCTCTAGAAGATGAGAAAGTAAAGTTGGAAGAGAAATTAAAAACTGAATCTGTCGACTTAAAAAGACGAGAAATTGAGACACGGATAGGAGAAATAATTGGAGATCTTGAAATACACAAGATAGGGTTACCATCATCATCTCAAGTCGAAACGCAAGTGAGACGATCAGAAAGGGAGAGACGCCCTACAGAAAAAATTGTTGACTTTAAAAGAAAGGAAATAACAGAGAGAGAAAGAAAGTTTATGTTGACGTATCTTAACTTTAAGGCAGAGATTCAACTAACAAGATCTAAACTTAAGGAAGAGTGCTCTAAAACTGAGTTGGGTGAAATGATCCATTCAATAGGAAAGTGTGAGTCAGAACTAAAGCAAAGGTATGAGAGTTTACGTGCACTTAAGATAAGATAAGATAAGCCTTTATTAGTCCCACAACGGGGAAATTCCAGGATTGCAACAGCACAGGGATAGCAACACTCAGAGCAACAATCAGAAGGCAAGAAAAAAAACAAGCAAGCAAGAGCAGCTAATATACATATGTACATATTACTATAAAATATATACAGTATATACACACACACACACACAGACACACAGTGCAGAGCATTGTAGCTGGATGGAATAAATATATGAATATATGAACACACAGTGCAGAGCATTGTAGCTAGATGGAATAAAGATGTAAATATATAAACACCCACAGTACGGAGCATTGCAGCTAGGTGGAATAAATATGCAAGTATATAAACACACACAGTGCGGAGCAATGTAGCTAGATGGAATAATATGTAGATATATAAAAACACAGTGCGGAGCATTGTAGCTAGATGGAATAAATATATAGATATATAAATATAAACACACCCAGTGCTGAGCATTGTAGCTAGATGGAATAAATATATAGATATATAAATATAAACACACCCAGTGCAGAGCATTGTAGCTAGATGGAATAAATATGTAAATATATAAACACACACAGTGCAGAGCATTGTTGCTAGGTGGGATGAAACAGCATAACCGTCTATTTAGTTATCCTACATGGTATGATTATGTGCCCATACATATTCTCACCCTCCATAGCGACCGGTATGTTCCTAGTTGTATGCCGGAGAGGACCATTGTGTAAGTCTATTGCATCTTTTGCATTCAAAAAAAAAACTATTAGTTTGTTACGTCTTTTTGCTATCTCTGCGAGCAGCCCTGCTTAGGTTGTACAGTCTGACAGCCGTTGGTAGGAAGGACCTACGAAACCTCTCGGTTGTGCACCTGGGATGATGTAGTCTGCTGCTAAATGAGCTCCTCAGTGCATCCAGTATGTCCTGCATAGGGTGGAACTCGGACTCCAGCAGAGATGACAGTTTAGCCACCGTCCTTCTCTCTCCTATCCCCTCCATCGGATCAAGGCGTTGCCCCAGGACAGAGCTAGCTTTCTTAATCAGTTTGTTCAGTCTCTTCCTATCGGCTGCAGTAATGCCACTGCCCCAGCAGACCACTCCAAAAGTGATGGCTGATGCCACCACCGTGTCATAGAATGACTTCAGCAGCGCCCCTTGTACACCAAAAGACCTGAGTCTCCTCAGCAGGAACAGCCTGCGCTGTCCCTTCTTGTAGAGTGCGTCAGTATTGTGTGACCAGTCTAGTTTATTGTTCAGATGAATACCCAGGTACTTGTAGGATGTCACCATCTCGATGTCTGTTCCCTGTATATTTACTGGTGCTGTGAGGGGCTGCCCATGCCTGCGGCAGTCCACCACCAGCTCCTTAGTTTTCCTCGCGTTGATCTGGAGGCAGTTCCGATGGCACCAGTCCACAAAGTCCTGGATAAGCCCTCTGTACTCAGCTTCATCTCCGCTGGAGATGAGACCAACGATCGCAGAGTCATCAGAGAACTTCTGTAGATGGCAATGTGTTGTGTTGTGTGAGAAGTCCGCAGTATAAAGAGTGAACAGGAAGGGAGCCAGCACCGTTCCCTGGGGGGCCCCCGTGCTACTGATGATCGTGTCGGAAACACAGTCCCGGGTTCTCACAAACTGAGGCCGGTTCGTGAGGTAGTCCAGGATCCATGATGACAGGTGCTGGTCCACCCCTGCGCGCAGCAGCTTGTCCTTCAGGATCATCGGTTGGATGGTGTTGAAAGCACTGGAGAAGTCAAAGAACATGATCCTCACCATATTCCCGGGCTTCTCCAGGTGGGACAGAGAACGGTGAAGGAGGAAGATCACCGCATCCTCCACCCCAATGCCATGCTGGTAGGCGAACTGGAGTGGATCCATCGCTGGTTCCACCAGGGGGCGGAGATGAGCAAGGAGCAGTCTCTCCAGGGTCTTCATCAAGTGGGACGTCAAGGCCACCGGTCTGAAGCTGTTCAGGTCTTTGGGGTGGGAAGTTTTTGGTACAGGTACCACACAAGATGTTTTCCACAGCTGTGGTACCCTCCCCAGTTTCAGGCTCATGTTGAAGATATACGTCACAATCCCACACAGCTGGTCTGCACAGGACTTGAGGAGCTTTGCGCTGATGCCGTCCGGTCCCGACGCCTTCCTCGCCTTGATCTTCCTCAGCTCCGTCCTCACCTGGGTCTTGGTCAGGGTCAGGATGGGGGGCTGTGTGTTGGGAGTGGGGGGGGGGGTGTCGGTGGAGTGGGGAGTGGGTAGCAGGACTTGATTTCTTAGAGGCAGCAGTGGTTGTTGTGCAGACGGGGGGGGGGGGCGGTTGGTCAAATCTATTGAAAAACAGATTCAGGTTGTTCGCCCACTCCCTGCCCCCCGTGGCCTGGGGGGAGGTATTCTGGAGCCCCGAGATGGTTTTGAGGTTTCTCCAGACCCCGCTGATGTCGCTCTGTTGCAGCTTGTCCTCCATCTTCTTCCTGAAGCTGTCCTTGCCTTCTCTGATCTTTCTCCTCACCTCCCTCTGTACGGACTTCAGCATCTCCCTGTTCCCCGACCTGAAGATCCTCTTCTTCTCTCTCAGAAGTGTTTTTATCTCAGGGTTGATCCAGGGTTTGTTGTTTGAGTGACGCCGTATGGTCTTGGTGGGAACGGATTTGTCCACACAGAAGCTGAGGTAGCCCGTGAAGGTGTGAATGAGGCCATCGATGTCCTCACCATGTGGATCGCAGAGCTGCTTCCAGGCAGTGGCTTCAAAACAGTCCTTTAGAGTGTCCATTGTCTCCTCAGACCATAACTCCACAGTGTGCATGGCCGGAGGTTGTCTGTGCACTAGGGGTTTGTACACCGGTCGGAGATGAACCAAGTTGTGATCCGATCTCCCAAGTGGGGGGAGTTGTGATGAGGTGTACGCCTCCTTAGTGTTTGCGTAGAACAAATCCAGTGTTTTATTGTCTCTAGTGTGGCATGTGACATACTGGGTGAAAGTGGGCAGAATGGGAGACAGTGAAACGTGGTTGAAATCGCCTGAGATGAGGAGAAGAGCATCTGGGTGTTCTGTCTGCAGCCTGCTGGTTACTGAATGGATGACGTCACGCGCTGTCCCAGCGTTCGCCGTCGGATTTGCATAAACAACAATGCAGATCACGTGTGAGTGTTCTCTCGGGAGATATGTAGGCCTCATGCTAACAGCTAGCAACTCAATGTCTTTGCTGCAGTGTCGTTGTTTAACAGTGATATGTCCCGGTCTACACCAGTTGTTGTTAACATACATTATCACTCCACCGCCCCTAGTTTTGCCACTCTCTGGTGTTCGGTCAGCTCGTATCATGTGAAAACCCTCCAGCTCAATGTTAGCATGTGCTGCTAGTTCAGTTAGCCACGTCTCAGTAAACAAAAGGAGAGAGCACTCCCGGTAAGTGCTATCATAACGGGAGATAGCCGCTAGCTCATCTAACTTTCCCAGTATCGACCATACATTTCCCATGACAACAGATGGAAGGGAGGGTCTGTACCTTATATTTTTTGTCCTCCACCTTACTCCAGCCCGGCAGCCGCGGCGTTTTCGCCTCAGTTCTCTCGGTATGTCGAGTTTTTCTTACTTACTTTACCATCTCAAGATATGAGAAGGAAGATTGATAGCTGCACTTCAGTTACAACTGAAATAATCCTACTCCTGCAAAGACGGTATGCAGATGTTGATACTAAGGAATTTGATGCAGTAGCTGTGAAGTAACCTCTCTTTCAGTTACTCCAAAGAGAAGATGCAAGAACAATTTATGGATCAACTGTGTCTAGAACTAGTCAAAGCAGTCAGTCAAGTCATAGTCAGCAGGGAAGTCATGTATCGGCAAAAAAAGCAGATGCAGCTGCACGTTTGGCATCAAAACGGGCTGAAATAAACAGGGAGATGGAAATATCTGCCCAGAGAAAGGAGATTTTGGCTCAGCAAGAAAAATTAAAATGGCTGGAAGATCAAAGGGATCTTGAAGTCATAGAGGCTGAATACAATGTGTATGCTGAAGAGGAATCAAGGTTTAATGCTGAAATAAAGGATGTTGAAGTAGAAGTAAAAAGTATTTTGCCTCCAAGTCAGCTTCCAATGCAGCATAGTAGCCCTCCATGCACTCAAGTTCCACAAAATGTATCGGCCCCTCCTTACTCTGAGAGTAAATGCATCAATGTTCCCCACAGTGCATCAGTCCCACACAACTCTGGCAGGATATCTGAGCCCAGAGAGAGCGAAGTCTCACTAGTCCAAGCGCTCAAGGAATCCCTTGCTATGACAAAACTTCCGGCACCAGAGCCTTTTGTGTTTACAGGAGACCCACTTAAATTCACAGAGTGGAGCACTTGCTTCAAGGCTTTGATAGAAACAAGTTGTACAGATCCAGCGCATAAGCTGTTCTATTTGAAAAAATACATAAGTGGAGAAGCGCTTTCAGTGTTAGAAGGAACCTTTTATCGTAGTGATGAAGAAGCGTACACACAGGCTTGGGATGCCTTTAACAAGCGCTATGGCCAACCCTTTGTAGTCCAAAGAGATTTCAGGGGAAAACTGAGTTCCTGGCCAAAGATTGGACCAAAAGACTCCCTTAAACTAAGAGAGTTCAGTGATTTCCTCATCTCTTGTAAAAATGCCATGCCCCATGTGCAAGGACTTGGAGTTTTGGATGATTGTGAGGAAAATCAGAAATTACTGCTGAAACTTCCAGACTGGGAAACAACTCGCTGGAACAGACATGTCACTAAAACACTGGATGAAGGGAAGGCACATCCAGGTTTCGAAGAGTTTGCACACTTTGTGGCAGAAGAAGCGCGCATAGCATGCAATCCTATTTCTTCCCTTTATGCGCTAAAGCATACAAGTGAAAAACTAGAGAAGGAACAAAAATGTGTCAAGGCCAGTGTCCTGGTAGCTTCAACAAATGTACCCAATTATCCAAAACAAACCTCAAAGGCCACATCCCAAAGTGGCAGAGGTTCCAAGCCCAGCTCTTTAGTATCTCAGAATAAGAAGCAGATTAAGTGTATTTGCTGTCAGCAAGATCACTTTATTTATAAGTGCGACAAGTTTGCAGCAATGCCTCTCAAAGACAGGGAAAAATTTGTCATTGATAATAACATGTGTTTTGCTTGCCTTAGAGTTGGTCTCATCTCCAAAAACTGTCGACAGAAGGTCATTTGTAATATTTGCAGGCAAAGCCACCCCTCTCCACTTCACGAGGAACGTCCTCAAGGAGAAAAGCCAGAAATGCCACCACAAGAGGAAAGCACTTCCACAGTTGCATGTAGTGTAAAGGTGGGCAACAGTGATCACACTTCAATGATTGTTCCAGTATGGCTCTCTTGTGCAGCAGAAAACAGTCCAGAGACCTTGGTGTATGCACTTCTGGACACTCAAAGCAGCAATGCATTCATTGATCAAGACATTTGTGAGAAAATTCATGCAAAAACAGAACCTGTTAAGTTAAGGTTGACAACAATGACTGACCAGGGTTCAACTGTACATTGCCAAAGTGTAGATGGGCTCAAAGTAAGATGTTACCATTCACAAGAGTATGTTGTCTTGCCACCTACTTATACAAGGGAATACATTCCACTTGAGAAAAACAGTATCCCAACTCGTGAGACAGCGAAAGAGTGGACTCACCTTCTAAGCATTGCAGAAGAGATGCCAGATCTGTTAGACTGTCCCGCAGGGCTCCTGATTGGCTATGACTGTGCAAGAGCATTAAAACAAAGGAAGGTCATACCAGGAAATGATTATGATCCATATGCAGTCAAAACAGACTTAGGCTGGACTATTGTGGGTTCCATCAAACCATGGACTGGTCTAATGGAGGTAACAGGAGTCTGCAATCGTGTCTCTGTAAAGGAGTTTCCATCCATCACACCTTCCTCTGTGATCAAAGTCCTGGAACGAGATTTCTTGGACACAAATCCAAGAGAAGGAATTATATCCCAAGAGGACATTCAGTTTCTCCAGTTCTTGAATGGAAACATTCACCACAACAAGGAAGGACATTTGGAAATGCCCCTACCCTTTAGAGAGTATCCACAGCTTCCGAACAACAAGCAGCTTGCTACAGTTCGATTGAGGCATTTAAAGGGGAAAATGGAAAAAAATCCCAAGTACAAAGAGGTCCTGGGGGTGATACCAGAAACAGAACATGCAAGTGAGAAGAAAGATGTAAATCTGAATTACACTGAGGTTCCAATGCAGAGTGTACTAGGGATAAAGTGGAATGTGGAAGCTGATGTGTTCTCATTCAGTGGTATCCTCAAAGAAAAACCAGCCACAAGAAGAGGAATTCTAGCAACAGTTGCGAGTGTGTATGACCCACTAAGATTTCTCTCTCCTTACATCTTGACTGGCAAACAACTGCTGCAAGACATGTGCAGGTGGGGTGTTAGATGGGATGAGCCTGTTTCCCCTCAAATCCAGGCCAAGTGGGAAATATGGCTTCAAGATTTGGAAAATCTTCAAAACATTAAAATACCAAGATGCCTCATTCCTGAATACCTCGGCACAATCCAGAAAATTGAGTTGCATCACTTTTCAGATGGTAGCAGCAGTGGTTATGGACAGTGTTCCTACATCAGGATTGTTTCTGATGTGCAAGTTCATTGTGCTCTTGTCATGGGTAAGGCCCGAGTGGCAACCACAAGCATAGTCACCATCCCACGTCTTGAGCTGACTGCTGCAGCAGTTTCAGCTGGTGTGAGTAACTTTCTCAGAGCAGAGCGCGAGCTGAAGATCGACGAAGAGTTTTTCTGGACAGACTCTCAAGTTGTGCTCGGGTACATCAAGAATGAAGCCCGGCGCTTCCATGTGTTTGTTGCCAATCGCGTCCAGAAAATAAGAAACACTACAGATCCAAAGCAATGGTTCTACGTTGAAACCAATCAAAATCCAGCAGACCATGCTTCTAGAGGTCTCAAGGTGGCAGAACTGATTGACTCAAACTGGCTCACTAGGCCTGAGTTTTAATGGGAACGTGAAATTGTCACAGTTCAACATTCACTAGAGCTTCTCATAGGTGACCCTGAAGTAAAGGTTTTGAAGACAGATGCTGTTGAAAGAGACAACTTTCTTGAAAGGTTTTCAAGATTTTCTGACTGGAATACAGCCATCAATGTTGTAGCAAGGATTAAAAGACTGACAAAAGAAGACAGGTCAGGTCCAATTAGTGTAGAGGAGAGAAGAGTTGCCTCTCTCACACTCATTCGGGCAGCACAAAAGGAGGCATTTGAAGATGAGCTGAAATAGTTCAGTCAGAAATCAGCTAAACTACCAAAAACTCACAAAATGCATCAGCTTGATCCTGTCCTTGTAGATAACCTCCTTAGAGTTGGAGGGAGGTTGAGAAAGAGGTCTAGGGAAAAAAGGTGAACGCTTAAAGCAAGTCTCAGTTCTTGAGAGACCTGTTCAGAAACTAATAGTTCTAGTTGAAAATGAGTCCTAGACTACAAAGGGAGGACATAATAAAACTAAAGTCAGATGATACAGTAATGACAAAGAAACGCTTAAGTCTAGAAAGTGAATAATACCAGTGCTATTAAAGCAACATGTGATTTGAAGGTTTACATTTATTTCAAGGAAAATTACAAGATTTAATTTTGTTTGTTAAAAGTTGAGTGAATATAAATCTTTGTAATTTTGGTGGCAGTGTAGCTGTCACAGTGAAAAAGGTTTATGTATTTTTGGTTCTTTTTCTGAAATAATGTTTGTTTATGGGTGTGTGCGCCAGTGTTGCGGACGTTAGCGGTGTCCTTTTCTCCGCCTTCAGTCCCTCCATATCGCGGCGCATATGCGCTCGTGCTGCCAAGCTCGCGGGTGAGTTGGAGAGCTCGTGAAGGGGGCTCATGCAGGTGTCTCGCTCCGCCTTTCAGCGCCATCGTGTGAGCGAGTGTCGGAGAGAGGACGGAGTGTTTTTCCTGCAGGCAGCCGGACTGTTAAATGTTCTCCATGTTTGTGAGGAAACCAGCGGCGAACCTGGACCTGATATGGTGCAAAAATGGGTGGTAGGCATGCGCTGTTCACATGCCTGATTAGAAGAGTCACATGGCTGCTGGAGGCTGTCCACAATCAGATGCGGAGAGAGGACTTTGGGAAATTTGTGACATGACTAACAACTCCTAAATTCTAGGCAGAAGGCGTACACGGTATGTGATTATTTTTGTTAATGAACATTTGTTAAGTGTTAGAATTTATTTTGTATTCATGTTTCTTATGTTTGTATTTTTAGTTTTTCACGGTGTTTAAGGGCGAAGATTTGCTGTGGCAAAATAAACAAAAAACTTGTCAACATCAGTTGGAGCGTGGTTTTCTGACCTAGAAGAAGACTTTGGGAGCTGTTATAGTGGACATTATACAGCTGACTGATTCAGGATTAAAAGGTGGAGGTCTATGATTACTACTTACTATATGGTGCTTATTTTCATGAACTTTTAGATCAACTATGAGACATTTAAAAAAAAAGGTGATATTTTAGTTATAAGGTCAGATATCAGGCATGAGGAGGCATATATAGCAACCCCTCCCCGTCTTGTACCTCTGTCTGCTCTAATTATCAATATGGATTTTATTATCCCAAATGCTGACATGCAACCAGGATTCCAAGAAGGTAATTATGCCAGGTTTATATTGAGCAACTCAAACTGTAAGAAGGTATATTTTAGGAAGAAGGCTCCTTATATTAATGTGTATAACTTTTAAACCTTTCACCATTTCAATTTTCCATCAAAGGAGGTAAAAGTCTTGACGAGGTGTAGTGGGGTAGAGAATATGTCTGAGAGTTAGATGAAAAGAGAACAAAAGCACATACACACTCACACGCAATATACATCCTACAGAACAAAAAAAAACAGGACAACAGACAAGCTGCACTGGTGAAGCAAAAAGTCACAGCCACGTCTGCAATGCTCATGAGAAAATAAGATGACAGTGTTATGTCTTGAAGAATGGAGGTTAACTTTATTTAGCTGAAACACATGTGCAACTAAACCTAACTGGAGTGGTGGCTTGGGGTAGAGCATCCGCCCCACAACCGGGAGGTTGGGGTTCAAGTCACTGCCGAGTCATGCCAAAGACCATATAAAAGTGGAACTTCCTGCCATCCAGCTTGATGCTCAGCAAGAATGGAACGGAGGAAAGAAATTTGGTTGGCAGTGGCTCAGGAGGTAGAGTGAGTCATCCAGTAACCAGAGGGTTGGTGGTTCCAATCCTGCTCTCCCCAGCATTTCTGCTGTTGTGTCTCTGGGCAAGACACTTTACCCACCTTGCCTCCAATGCCCATGACACTGAGTACGAATGTGTATAAATGTTTGGTAGTGGTTGGAGAGGCCATTGGAACAGAATGGCAGCCACGTTTCCGTCAGTCTGCCCCAGGGCAGCTGTGGCTAGAGTCGTAGCTTACCGCTACCATTGTTTTTTTGTTTTTTTTTTGTTTCCACAATATCTTTATTGAACCTTTTTTTTTTTAACAAACATGATACAAACAATCAAACACTAACACTAAAGTACTACAAAAAAAAATGCACTAAAAACACCAACAACCACCAACAAAATCAAGTCTTCAACAATGCTCCTCTGTTTAGTCTAGACAATCCAATACATAAGTATACATATTATGTTCACCAGTTTGGAATTTACAAGGTCCACACACATCATTCACCTTCTTCTTCAAGAGTTATGTTTAAATTTTTACATAATCAATAAAAGGTCTCCATATATTCTCAAACACAATTTCCTTTGATTTCAGTATATATGTTATTCTTTCTAATGGAAGGTTTGTTAACATCTGTCTTAACCACTGAGTCACATCTGGTCTATGAGTCTTTTTCCATAATAGTGCAATACATTTTTTGGCATTAAGCAAACTGAGGTCTATGAATGTTCTTTCACTTTTATTAAAATTATGCTTTTCTGGGTACAGACCCAACAAAAACAGTTTAGGATTCAATATGATTTGTTTTGAGATTATTTTTTCAATTGTTACCCTCACCTCTTCCCAAAACATTCTTATTAATCTACATTCCCATAAACAATGAAATAGGGTTCCTTTACTTTCCATGCATTTTGTGCATGTATCTGGTATATTTTTGTTATATCTATTTAACTCCTCCGGTGTAACATACATCCGCATTAACCATTTGAAATGTATCAATTTAAGGCGTGCATTTATTGATTTGGTTTGAGCTTCTGTACAAGCCAATTCCCATTGTTCCTCTGAAATTTCAATTTGCAGATCTTCTTTCCAGTAGTTTAATCTTTTCAGTGAATTTTCACTTGAAGATAGTGTCAATGAGTTATAAAACTCTGAAATAATACCCTTTCTTTTACTATCTTTCATCATCATTTTTTCCAAGGATGAATAAATAGGTCGAGTGAGAGCTTTATTTTGATTTGATCGAATAAAGTTTCTAAGTTGAAGATATTTAAAAAAATGTGTTCTATTGAGATTAAATTTGATCCTCAGCTCTTCAAAAGACATTATGTTGTCTGCACATGGCAAATATAAATCCTGAATCTTTTGTATCCCTTTTAAATTCCATACTTTAAATACAGCGTCCGCTCTCCCTGGTTTAAAATATTGATTACCCCATATTGGACTAAATTGTGACAATAACTGTGGTTCTTTTAAATAGTTTTTAGCTTCACACCATATTTTGATCATATGCTTTACAAATGGATTTTTAACTTGTTTTTGTAATTTTTTTGCCGAATCTGAGTATATGAATATGGGAAGAGGTAAAGGTAAATTGTATGATTCCATTTCAGTCCAGTGAGGGAGATCATTTGATGAAAAATAATATGTCATAGACCTCAGTTGTGCCGACCAATAATACAACATAAAATTTGGACATTTCAGACCTCCACGATCAAATGGTAAATATAATAAAGACAAACGTAATCTAGCCCTCCTGTTGTTCCATATAAATTCCACAAACTTTTTTTTTATTCTTGAGAATAGATCTAAAGGTGGTGATAAGGGAATGCATTGAAATAAATAAAGTATTTTAGGTAAAATATTACTTTTAAGTATATTGATTCTCCCGATCATCGACATTGGTAATGACTTCCATCTCTGAGTTAACTCATTGATATCTGACATTAAGGCTTCATAGTTGACACTGGCGACTGATTCTAGCTTAGGCATAATTTGGATTCCTAAATATTTAAACTGATTTACAACATTGAATTGATTTACCTCAGGGGCTGGGTAATTTCTCTGGGTCTCATTTAGCATTAATATTGAAGATTTAGTTTTATTTATTTTATATCCTGATATTTCCCCAAAATTCTTTGTTAAATTCAACAAGGTTGGAATTGATTTTTTTAGATTCGACATAAACAAAATTATATCATCGGCGTACAGGGAGATTTTATGTTCTGTTGGTCCAACTTTAATTCCATATATTTGTGAATGTAAACGTATCGCTATCGCTAAAGGTTCAATTGCCATAGTAAACAGTAAAGGTGAAAGTGGACAGCCTTGTCGACATCCTCTATTGATTTTTATTGGTTTTGAAATATTGTTATTTGTTAGGATTTCTGCTGTAGCATTATTGTATATTATTTGAACCCATTTTATGAAATTATTTCCAAGTCCAAACCTTTGTAGGACTTCAAAAAGAAAGGGCCATTCAACTCTATCAAAGGCCTTTTCGGCGTCCAATGATAGGAGAGCTGTATCCGGTGCTTCTTTATTAAAATAAATAATATTAAATAGTCTTCTTACATTATGGAAGCCTTGTCTACCCTTTATAAAGCCATTCTGATCTCGATTAATAATATTTGGTAAAATTTCTTGTATTCGTCTTGCTAAAATTTTACAGATTATCTTAAGGTCGGCGTTTAATAGGCTTATTGGTCTCATATTTTCACATTTATTAGAGGGCTTACCTGGTTTTGGCAGCAGTATAATTAAGGCATTATTTATGTATGATGGTAAATTATTATTTTGAAATGCTTCTAAAACCATTTCCAAAAAAGGTTTTATTAATTTATTCTTAAATTTTTTATAAAGGTCAACTGGAAGACCATCTGGTCCTGCACTTTTTCCTGATTTCATATTATCAATGGCTAGCCCAACTTCTTCTTGACTAATTTTAGACTCCAATATCTCCCTGTTTTCATTTGGAATACACGGTATAGATAGTTCGTTCAAAAACCCATTTAGTTTTGTTAAATCAGGTTCATTTTTGGTATCATATAATTTTTCATAGTAATCTCTAAAGGCTCTATTAATTTCTAAAGGATCTATAACTACCTGTCCATTACTTATAATACTGGTAATTGGTGTTTTAATTTCCAATTGTTTAATCTGCCATGCTAATAATTTTCCTGATTTTTCACCTTGTTCATAAAAAGATTGTTTCAATCTTAGAAGACTCGAGGCAGCTCTATTCGCTGATTTTTTGTCGTATTCAGCTCTCAAAATCAGTAATTCATTCTCCAACCTTGGGTCACTTCCTGCATACACTTTTTCCTGAAGACTTTTTATTTTATGTTCCAATTTAGCTCTCTCCTCTCGAGTCTTCTTAGATTTTGATCCTGTATAACTAATAATATGTCCCCTAATAAAAGCTTTGAAAGCCTCCCACTTTACACATGCTGATGTTTGTGTAGTATTGATGTCAAAGAACTCGTCTATCTGTTTTTCTATATACTTGACAAATTCCTCATCCTGAAGCCATTTATGCTGAAATTGCCATCTACCTGATTCCTTTGTCAATTTTTTATCTACATATATTAGACAACAGGGTGCATGATCAGAGATCACGATGTTATCATAAAAGCAGTTTTGAATCTTGGACCTTAATTCTGTGGAAATCAAAAAATAATCAATACGTGAGAATGTCTTGTAGGTACTGGAATAACAAGAATAGGCTTTAACTTGTGGTTTCATTTCTCTCCATATATCTAACAATCTCAATTCTTTCATAAAATGATTAATAGTCATCCTACATCCAATGTGCGTACAATCCAGTCCTGTTGATCTATCCACACCTGGATTCAATGTACAATTAAAATCCCCTGCTATTATATGTTGCCCTGTAAGTGATGATAAGATGAGAAATAAATTAGCAAAGAACTTCTGATCATCTATATTGGGACCATATAAGTTCACAAGATTTATATTTTCTAATAGCAAAGAACCTTGAATGATTACATATCTTCCAAATTTGTCTCCAATTACATTTTTCACTTGAAAAGGAACTGATTTATGTATGAGAGTCATAACTCCCCTGGCTCGGGATGAAAATGAAGAGGTGAATACACTTCCCTGCCATCTACTCCTAATTCTTTTAACATCCTCCTCTATCAGATGAGTTTCTTGTAAAAACACCGCTACCATTGTTTGTGGAATAAATGAATAATGGATTTTCATCATAAAGCATTTGGGGTTTCTTGAAAGGTGCTATATAAATGCAAACCAGTATTATTATTTATTAAATCAGTGTGACTTAACTGCCCAAACCCCGACACTGATGTGCTGATTTCACCTGCGTGAGCATGCAACAAATCACATAGGGTCTGTTCCAATCGCCCAATAGTGTACTCCGAAGTTGACTGCACAGGGTATTCCACCATATTAACTGAGATTCCAAACCGAAGGGAGCCAACAGTCTTCAGTTCAATGGGAACTGAGAATTGAGAAAGGAAGAAGTGAACAACGGCACATCACTTCACTGGAAGTTGACAGGAAGTTTACCCATAAGCCATTGCGCCTCAAATACGAGTAAAACACACTATTGTTGCAAATGCTTTTAACAACCTAAATTGATAATGGTTATTGTTTATATCAACTGATTGTAATAAAAATATATTTGTATTAATATTTTATTTAAGAAATATAAATTATCCACGATAGTATCAGTATGTGTCTATTGTTACTGTGGTAATGAACGGAGGAGGGCGCTGACAGTTACAGAGTGTTTCAAATGGAGAAATTTTGTGAAGGGCAGTTAACGTCACTGATATTCCCTGAGAACTGAGCAGGGTGTAGGGAATACAATTGAAGGACACTGTGGATCTGAATGCAGCTATACACAACATTCACTTGCCCTTCTGAGAACCCCAAAACCGTTACCCTCCTGACACCACAACTTATCCTGACAGAACCAACAGTTCTAACTGGGTAACCGGGTAGACTGCCGGTGTGCCCACACGGCCTTGTGGATTATTCTGCCATGTGACACGCAATGACTGCAGTTTGTGTGAGTGATTGGATCGACTAATCTGGACCCAGTCGAGCACCGTGAGTGAGGGGTGCTTTGTCTGACGCTTCTTCTTCTTATCAAACCTCTTCTTCATGTGGCATTGTAGCTCAGTCACCCTGCCGGCAGGGAAAGGTGCCACCAGAGGAGTGTCATCTGGTGGGGCATGCAGGCGTTCTAGGGGAAGGCGTATCTTACGTCTCCGCATAAGGAGAGCTGGGGAGTTTCCCGTTGTGGTGTATGGCGTTGCTCTGTAGTGCAGCAAGGTGCTCTGAAGTGCGGTGGAGAAAGGGAGCCCGTCCGCAAGGTGCACTCTGAGCCCATTTTTGAGGGTTTGGTTGAATCTATCTTCCGGCAGCACATGAGCCGGCTGCCTTTTTGCAGCAGCGGCTCAATTCTTACTTTCTTTCTCATTTTTATTTACTATCTGTCTTTTTTCTTGCCACAACTTTATGAGCTTGTGACCTCGTATCCACCATGGATGCCAAGGACACAAAGATTGCCCCACTGGTGCTGATATTAGTCATCTTTAGGTGAATATTGTGGCAGCACGGTGGCGCAGTGGTTAGCACAGTGGCAGCACAGCAAGAAGGTCATGGGATCGATTCCACCCCCAGCCCATCGGTGACCCTTCTGTGTGGAGTTTGCATGTTCTCCCCGTGTCTGCGTGGGTTTACTCCGGGTACTCCGGTTTCCTCCCACATGCCAAAGACATGCAGGTGAGGTTAATTGGCATCAACTGGGGATTCTAAATTGTCCTTAGGTGTGGATGTGAGAGTGAATGGTTGTCTGTCTCTCTGTGTTGGCCCTGCGATGGACTGGCGATCTGTCCAGGGTGTACCCTGCCTCTCGCCCAATGATGCTGGGATAGGCTTCAGCACCCCCGCGACCCGAAAGGATTAAGCGGTAGAAGATGGATGGATGGATGGATGGATGGATAGGCTAATATTGCAAGTGTCTGTCAACCCAGCGAGTGGAGGAGCTATTGTTTACAGTTGGAGTCAGCTGTTAGCATTAGACTGCCCCACGGTGCTATCGCAAAAACTCGACATACCAAGAGAAATCAGGTGAAAACAATATGGATGTCAAGCTGGATTGAAGCAACATGTGAGGGAAACAAGTTACATACCCATCTATCCATCGTTTATTATGGGAAATTTGAGATTGCTGTTTAACAAGACTGACGAAGTGGTGGCTATGTCCCGGTATGAGAGTGCCTTCAGAGAGATTAGCATTATGTTGTTTACTGAGATGTAGCTAAAAGAACTTGCAATGGATGCTAACATTAATCTGGAGGGTTTCCATGCAATACGGGCAGATCGGACATCAAACAGCAGGAAGAGCGGGGGGTGGGGTGGGGGGGCTGATAATGTATATGAACAACAGATGGTGTAATCCTGGGCACATCACAATTAAAGAACAACATTGCAGGAAGGACATTGAATTGCTAGCTGTTAGCATGAGACAAGCTTATCTCAAAAGTGAATTTTCACATGTCGTTGGCATTGTTATTTATGTAAATCTCCTTTTCATCTCGGGTGATTTTAACCATACTTCACTGTCCTCCACATTCTTCCCATGTTCACACAGTATGTCATGTGGCACACCAGAGACAATAAAACATTGGAATTATTTTACACAAACACTAAGGAGGCTTACACCTCATCGCCACTGCCACCCCCTCAGGAGATCAGATCACAACTTGGTTCACCTCCTTCCTGTGAATAAACCCCAGGTACACAGACAACCTCCTTTTACCCTCACAGTGAAAGTTTGGTCTGAGCAGGCAATGGATGCTCTGAAGGACTGTTTGAAACCACTGTATGGGGGCAGCTTTGTGATCCACAAGGAAAGGACATTGACAGCCTCACACACACCGTCACAGACTACATCAACTTCTGTGTGGACAACAACGTACCCACCAAGACCATCCGGTATTTCTCAAATAACAAACCCTGGATCAACCCTGAAATAAAGTCACTACTGAAAGAGAAGAAAAGGATCTTCAAATCGGGAAACAAGGAGAAGCTGAAGTCCGTACAGAGGGAGCTAAGGAGGAAGATCAGAGAGGGGAAAGACAGCTACATGAAGAAGATGGAGGACAAGCTGCAACAGAGTGAAATCAGCGGGGTCTGGAGAAACCTCAAAACCATCTCTGGTCACCAGAATACCTCCTCCCAGGACATGGGGAGAAGGAAGTAGGAGAAAAACCTGAACCTGTTTTTAACAGGTTTGACTAACTGCCCTCTTCTCCACCTGCCCACCAACAGCTACTGCCTCCACCTTCATCGAGTCCCGCTGTCCATTCCCCCAAACACTCCCCACTCCCAGCACACAGCCACCCTGCCCCAACCTGACCCTCACTAAGACCCAGGTGAGAGCAGAGCTGAGGAAGATCATGACAAGGAAGGCCTCATGTCCGTACTACATCAGCTTGAAGCTCCTCAAGTCCTGCACAGACCAACTGTGTGTAATTGTGGAGCACATCGTCAACCTGAGCTTGAAGCTGGGAAGGGTACCACAGTTTTGGAAAACATCCTGTGTGGTACCCATAACAAAGAACCATCACCCCAAGGACCTGAACAGCTACAGACCAGTGGCTGTCACATCTCACCTGATGAAGACCCTGGAGAGGCTACTCCTTGCCCACCTCTGCCCATCATGGGAGTAGTGATGAATCCACTCCAATTCGCCTACCAGCATGGCATCAGGGTGAAGGATACTGTGATCTTCCTCCTACACCATTTCCTGTCCCACCTGGAGAAACCTGGGAGCACTGTGAGGATCATGTTCTTTGATTTCTCCACTGCTTTCAACACCATCCAACAGGTGATCTGAAGGACAAGCTACTGTGCGCAGGGGTGGACAAGTACCTGTCATCGTGGATCCTTGACTACCTCACAAACCAACCACAGTTTGTTAGAACCCAGGACTGTGTGTCTGACACCATCATCTGCAGTACCCCCCCTCCCCCCAGGGAACAGTTCTGGTGCCCTTCCTGTTCACCCTTTATACTGTCGATTTTTCACACAACACACCACACTAACACCTTCAGAAGTTCTCTGATGACTCTGTGATCATCAGCTTCATCTCTGATGGAAATGATGTGGAGTACAGACGACTTATCCAAGACTTTGTGGACTGGTGCCAACAGAACTGCCTCCAGATCAATGCAAGGAAAACTAAGGAACTGGTGGTGGACTGCCCTGAGAAAGGACAATCCCCCAAAGCACCAGTACACATACAGGGAACAGACATTGAGATGGTGACATCCTACAAGTACCTGGGTGTTCACCTGAAAAATAAACTGGACTGGTCACACAACACCAACACACTATACAAGAAGGGGCAGCACAGGCTGTTCCTCCTGAGGAGGCTCAGGTCTTTTGGAGTGCAGAGGCACTCCTGAAGACCTTCTATGATTCGGTGGTAGCATCAGCCATCACATTTGGAGTGGTCTGCTGGGGCAGTGGCATCACAGCAGCCGACAGGAAGAGACTGAACAGACTGATCAAAAAAGCTAGCTCTCTTCTGGGGCAGTGCCTTTATCTGGTAGAGGGAATAGGAGAGAGAAGGATGGTGGCTAAGCTGTCATCTCTACTTAATTTCGAGTCCTATCTCATGCACGACATGCTGAATGCACTGAGGAGCTCATTTAGCAGTAGGCTATACCATTCTAGGTGTACAACGGAGAGGTTCCATAGGTCGTTCCTACCTATGGCTTTCAGACTTTATAACCTAACCAGGGCTGCTCGTAGAGGTCGTATTGAATGCATAAAACGTAACAACCTTGCGCAATAACTGGTTTCCTCCATTGTACAACCAGGACAATATCAATCATTGCTGAGGGTGACAACACGGCTTATATACGAAATATACTGTCTGGGTACATATTCATATTCTGTGGGGTAACTTAACAGACTGTATTGCTGTCTTTACCACCTAGCTGCCCTGCTCCCGCACTGTGTATGTATCTGTGTACATATGTATCGTTCTTATCTTATCTTATCTTATTAATTATTGCTCTGAGTGCTGCTCTCCCTGTGCTGGTGCAATTCAGGAATTTCCCCATTGTGGGACTAATAAAGGCTTATCTTATCTTATCTTATCTTATCTTATCTTATCTTATCTTATCTTATCTCTCCACTTGCCCATTAGCCAAAGGGTGGTAAAAGGTGGTTCTGATATGTTTGATGCTCCGCCCTTCCCCAAAAGCTTTGAAGTCAGCCAAGATAAACTGTGGCCATTACCCGTCATGATGGTGTCAGGCACACTTCAGTGAGCAAACAAGGAGAAAAGGAAGTCGGTGACCACACCAGTAGTGACAGAGCTGTTGGGTAGCACCTCAGGCCATTTAGAATGGAGGTCGTAGGCCACTAGAAGAAAGTGTTGGTTTTGGGGAAAGCTGTGGAGCTCAGCCCAGATGTCCAGTTGAATATGTGTCCATGGAGTGGGTGGCCACAGCAGAAGCTGTAGAGGCAGGGGGTGGAGGCTGGCTGGTCTTGCCGCTGACGAGGCAGGCCATACAGTCTTTTACCCAAATTCCCATGTCCCTGTCGACACCTGGCCATCAAACCAGGCCTTTGCAGCATTGTTTGACCTTTACAATGCCCAGGTGACCTTCGTGTACCATGGTCAGAATGTGGGCCCTCAAGGATGCAGGGACCACCATGAGGAGGCCCCTGGTCACACACGTCGTTCCAGCATGAAAGGTCATCCTTGACTCTTTGAAAAGGTGTTAGTTCCTCTGTCACCATTGATTATTTTATTTATTTAACCTTTTATTTATACAGGATAATTCCATTGAAAGGAACCTCTGTTTTTCAAGGACGCCCTGTTCACAATCACACAGTTATACATTCACACCTGGAAGTTGCCCAGTACAACCACAGACTTACCTGTGGCGACTGAGCAGCTCTTATTATCTTATTAATTATTGCTCTGAGTGCTGCTATCCCTGTGCTGGTGCAATCCAGGAATATCCCCGTTTTGGGACTAATAAAGGCTTATCTTATCTTATCTTATCTTATCTTATCTTATTTCTCCACTCCCCCATTAGCCAGAGGGTGGTAAAAGGTGATTCTGATATGTTTGATGCTCCGCCCTTCCACAAAAGCTTCAAAGTCAGCCAAGATAAACTGTGGCCCATTACCCATTGTGATGGTGTCAGGCACATTCCAGCGGGCAAACAAGGAGAAAAGGAAGTCAGTGACCACCTCAGTAGTGACAGAGCTGGTGGATAGTACCTCAGGCCATCTAGAATGGAAGTCGTAGGCCACTAGAAGAAAGTGTTGGTTTTGGGGAATGCTGTGGAGCTTATCCCAGATGTCCAGTTGAATATGTGTCCACAGCAGAAGCTGTAGAGGCAGGTGGTGGAGGAGGGCCGGTCTTACCGCTGACGAGGCAGGCCATACAGTCTTTTACCATAATTCCCATGTCCCTGTCGATACCTGGCCACCAAACCAGACCTCTGCAGCATTGTTTGACCTTTACAATGCCCAGGTGACCTTCGTGTACCATGGTCAGAACGTGGGCCCTCAAGGATTCAGGGACCACCGTGCAGAGTCCCCTGGCCACACACATGTCGTTCCAGCATGAGAGGTCATCCTTGACTCTTTGAAAAGGTGTTAGTTCCTCTGTCACCCTTGATTATTTTATTTATTTAACATTTTATTTATACAGGGCAATTTCATTGAAAGGAACCTCTGTTTTTCAAGGACGCCCTGTTCACACTCACACAGTTACACATTCGTACCTCTAAGTTGCCCAGTACAACCACAGACTTACCTGTGGCCACTGAGCAGCTCCACTGGAGCAGTTGGGGTTAAGGGCCTTGCTCAAGGGCACCACAGTGGGGTTAAGGAGGGTGGGGCAAATATTGCTATGTCCAGGGATTGAACCCTCGACCCTCCACTCAGTCCACATCCCTAACCTTTAGACCACCACCGCCCACAGGCCAGTGGTGATGGCCAGCCCTCCTGATGAAGGTATGGAGTTGAGCCAGTGTGGGGTCCTGTTCAGACCTGGGTTGGAGCTCCTGCAGTGAAACAGCATCTTGGAGAAGCCCGTGTAGCATGAGGATCAGCATCAGTTCTAAGGGGTCCAGACTGGGGTCAGGTGCAGGGTTTGGTGTGGCTTGGGAAAGCAAGTCCACATTCTCTCTGCCGGGTATAAATTGGGTGATGAAGTTGTATGCCTGCAGTCTCTCTGTCCAACTGTAGAGATGTAGTGGTTTGTGTCCTGACCCCGTCATTGCTAGCAGGGCTGTGAGTGCACGGTGATCTGTTCAGAGTGTGAAATGCCACCCATACAGGTACCGTACATATGCCACTGTCTGCATGCCAAAACACAAGCCAGCGTTTCTCTCTCCCCCATCGAGTACTTCTGTTGAGCTGATGTAAGCGACCTTGAAGCAATCACCATGGGGTACTCAATCCCTTCCTTTAGTTGAGACAGAACAGTCCCGAAAGTGGTATTGGAGGCATTACAGGTTACAAATGTGGGCCTCTGTAGGTCAAAGTGGGTGAGCACAGGTGGAGAGGTGAGCTGTGTTTTGAGCTGGTGGATGCAGCGGAGCATGGAATGGTCCATGACCAGGGTGCATCCTGTTTGAGGAGGGTGCACAGTGGTGCTGTTGTCTCAGAGTAATGAGGAAAGTAGGGCAGGTAGAAGGCCGTCATTCCTAGGAAGGAAGAGAACTGCACAGGGCATGATGGCTCAGAAAGGCGTAACACTGCCTCAGCGTTCGAGTGTAGTGGGCTTAGGCCATCAGTGGTCAAGCAGAACCCCACAACCTCAATGCTGTGTGCTGCAAAGATGCGTTTTTCCCCATTCAACAGTGATCTGTGTGAAGTTTGTATGTTCTCCCCGTGTATGTGTGGGTTTACCCCAGGATTTCTCCGGTTTCCTCCCACATGCCAAAAACATGCAGGTTAGGTTAATTGGAGACTCTAAAGTGGCCCTAGGTGTGAATGTGTGTGTGAATGGTTAAGGGATAGTGCCGTATCGTGGCTGCTTCATCCATCCAGGTGGTGGATGACCCTCAATTTCCCCTCTGGGGATCAATAAAGTATACTAAATCTAAAAAAAAAAAAAAAAAAAATCAACGTGAGGCTGTGGATGCTGAGCCCCTCCAAAACTTTGGAGAGATGATGTTGTGTAAAGATGTTGTTGCGTCATGCACCACAATGTCTTCAAGGTACACCACTCCACCCGGGAGCCAAGGAAAGATGGTGACCATAATCTTCTGGAAGCAGCTAGGAGCAGAGTTGAGACCAAAGGGCATGTGGGTGTAGTGAAAGACCCCCATGTGAGTCACAAAGGCTTTGAGGTCACAGCTGTCCAGGTGTAGAGGAACCTGCAGATAACCCTGGTGAAGATTGAGTTTAGAGAAAATCTTTGAGCCATGGAATGTAGCGGCCAGCTCCTCCACCATGGGCAGGGGGTATTTGTTGGGGATTACAACTTTATTTACCATTCTGAGGCTGACACCGGACTGCAGACCACCTGCGTTTGTCTTTGCCACCACCAGCTTGGAGATGAAGGTTGATGCATTGACTCCCTTGATGATACCCTCATCAAGGAGTTTCTGCAGCTCCACAGTGACATCATCTCATAGAGTTGGGGGGGCAGCTGGCAAAGGGGATGAATAACAGGGGACGCCACCAGGTCGATGAGTGGCTGCTTATTGAAGGTGGTGAGGCAGTCCAGGCCTGTGAAAAGTGCCGGCAAGCGATGTTGTCAAGTGGAGGCAACGATCAAAGCAGATTATTCCATCTCAAAAAAATCAGATTTCAATTTAGACACAAGAGGGGCAAAATTAGCTGAAAAAAGACCAGAGCATGTACGTGTCACATTAACACCAAGATATTTAAACCCAGAGTGAGCAAAATTAAATGGAAGATCAACTTGTTTCAGTTCCAGGGCTGCTGTGTTTATAAGAAAGAATTTGGTCTTTTCAAGATTTATTTTATATCCTGAAAAGGAGCTAAAATTTTACAAAATAGACACGATGTCAGGAAGACCAGATACAGGATCTGTTACATACAACAATAAATCATCTGCATACAAGGCTAAGCAATAATCAGCTCTGTTGCACGTAATACCTTTAAAGGAGGAGAAGGATCTTATAGAAATCGCCAATGGTTCAATAGCTATGGCAAACAAAGGCGATAAAGGGCAACCTTGACGTGTGCCACGTCCCAAAGCAAAATATTCAGAACGTATGTTATTGGTCTGAATACTAACTTTCGGGGAAGTATACAACAATCTCACCCAACTAATGAATTTGTCATCAAATCCAAATTTTCCCAATACTGTAAACAGGTAAGGCCACTCCACCCTGTTGAACGCCTTTTCCGCATCCAGTGAAATTACCAACTTGGGCAATGCATCAGAATGTGGTGAATAAACACTATGCAAAAGTGGGTGTATATTAAAAATAAATGACATCCTTTAATAAAACTGTTTTGTTCCTCAGAAATAATGGTGGGCAGGACCTTCTCTAAATGTAGAGCAATAGTTTTAGCCAAGATTTTAACATCAGTATTCAACAAAGAGGAAGGTCTATAAGAGGCACACGAGGGGGGATCTTTATCAGTCTTTAAAAGAAGAGTTGCAGAGGCCTCTGTCAAAGTTTGAGGCAAGAAGCCCCTCTTCAAGGATTCATTAAACATTGATAAGAGGCAAGGAGCCAACTTGTCACTAAATTTAAAAAAAAAAAAAATTCAACTGGAAATCCAACCGGACCAGGAGCCTTATTAGACTGCATTGACTTAGGGCGGCGGGCAGTGCGGTGGCAGAGTGGTTAACTGCAGCACAGTAACTCATCCTTGGCCAGGGGATCCTGGCTTCGATCCCAGCCCCCAACCAACAGTGATCTGTGTGGAATTTGCATGTTCTCCCCGTATCTGCGTGGGTTTACTCCGGGATTTCTCCGGTTTCCTCCCACATGCCAAAAACATGCAAGTTAGTTAAACTGGCATCAAAACTGGGGATTCTAAATTGTCCTTAGGTATGAATGTGAGGGTGAAGGGTTGTCTGTCTCTTTGTGTTGGCCCTGCGATGGACTGGCGATCTGTTCAGGGTGTACCCTGCTTCTCGCCCAAAGATGCTGGGATAGGCTCCAGCTCCCCCCCCCCCCCCCCCGCGACCCGAAAAGGATTAAGCGGATGAAGATGGATGGATGGATGGATGGATGGATGACTTAAGGTGCTTTCACACCTGCAGGCTTTAGTTCGTTTCAGTTGAACTCAAGTGTGTTTTCTCTGTTAGTGTGGTTTGTTTTGTCAGACCACCTCTTTCAGGTGGTCTTGGTTCAAATCAAATGGCAAAATCCAGTGTGGTCCTGCAGGTGAGAAAGTGACCGCACTAAAACAGAACCAGCAGCAAATGATAAAACATTTTATGTCACTGTACATACGTGATAGATCTTTGAAAATATCTGTGGCTGAGCACATCACAGTTCTGGAGGATAAATAAACGTTAACATTTTATTTCCTATCGGTAGCAGCGCTTCATTTTCAAACTGTACGTTTTGCCGATAGTGGAATATGCACAAATGTAATAAGCAATAACAAGGGCGATGAAGAACACCGTAGATTACGCTATAATTTGTATTATTTTCTCCCCAGAAATTCATAACTACACAGTAGTCATCCTACTTGCTGTATTTACCTTTCCTGTTCTCGCGGCAAACAAATCTAACCAATAGCAGAGAACGTTCTGACGTAAGTCTCGTGGGATGTAGCGTGACGCAGTTTGGTGTGCTTCAATTAAAAAAAAAAAAAAAATCCAAACCTACATGCCCCTCTCTGAAAAAGTAATTGCCTCCCAAAACGTAATAACTGGTTGGGCCACCCTTAGCAGCAACAACTGCAATCAAGTGTTTGCGATAACTGGCAAAGAGTCTTTTACAACGCTGAGGAGGAATTTTGGCACACTCATCTTTGCAGAATTGTTGTAATTCAGCCACATTGGAGGGTTTTTGAGCATGAACCACCTTTTTAAGGTCATGCGACAGCATCTCAATCGGAGTCAGGACTTTGACTAGGCCACTCCAAAGTCTTTATTTATTTTTCTTAAGCCATCCAGAGGTGGACTCGCTGGTGTGTTTTGGATCATTGTCCTGCTGTAGAACCCAAGTGGACTTCAACTTGAAATAATGGACAGATGACCGAACATTCTCCTTCAGGATTTTTGGTAGACAGCAGAATTCATGGTTCCATTTTCCACAGCAAGACTTCCAGGTCCTGAAGCAGCAAAACAGACACAGACCATCAGACTGTCACCACCATATTTTACTGATGGTACGATGTTCCTTTTCTGAAATGCTATGTTACTTTTACGCCAAATATAATGGGACACAGATGTTCCAGAAAGCTCAGTTTTTGTCTCATTAGTCCACAGAGTATTTTTCAAAAAGTCTTGGTGATCGAGATGTTTTCTGGCAAAACTGAGATGCGCCTTTATATTCTTTGTGCTCAGCAGTGGTTTTCGTCTTGGAACTCTGCCAAGCAAGCCATTTTGGCCCAGTCTCTTTCTTATGGTGGAGTCGTAAACATTGACCTTAAATGAAGAAAGTGAGGCCTGCAGTTCTTTGGATGTTGTTGTGGGGTCTTTTGTGACCTCTTGGGGTAATTTTGGTCGGCTGGCCACTACTGGGAAGGTTCACCACTGTTCCATGTTTTCGCCCTTTGTGGATAATTGCTCTCGCTGTGGTTCACTGGAGTCCCAAAGCTTTAGAAATGGCTTTATAACCTTTTCCACACGGATAGATCTCAATTACTTTGTTTCTCATTTGTTCCTGAATTTCTTTGGATCACAGCATGATGTCTAGCTTTTGAGGATCTTTTGGTCTGCTTCACTTTGTCAGGCAGGTCCTGTTTAAGTGATTTCTTGAAAGAGAACAAGTATGGCAGTAATCAGACCTGGGTGTGGCTTGAGAAGTTTAACTCAGCTTTCAAAACATGTGATAAACCACAGTTAATTTATGTTTTAACGGGGGTGGGGCAATCACTTCTTCACACAGGGTCATGGAGGTTTGGAATTTTTTTTTTACCCTTAATAATAAACACCTTCATTTAAAAACTGTATTTTGTGTTTACTTGTGTTTTCTTTGTCTAATATTTAAATTTGTTTGATGATCTGAAACATTTAAGTGTGACGAACATACAAAAAAATGAGAAATCAGGAAGGGGGCAAACACTTTTTCACACCACTGTACATCTAAAAGTAATGAGGCATGATATGATACCAAAATACTTGAGTAATCAGATGAGACAACACATAAATTAAGAGTGTGATCGATTAAAAACAACAATCTATTCTTTAACAAGACTGATGCACTGGAGAAAAGAAAGAGAACTTTTTTAGTTAAGGGGCTGTGTAGTCTCCAGGGATCAACCAGACCATTTTGGGTCATAAATTCAGAAAAAGACTTGGACATAGCCATTTGAGATATTGTACAGAGGCTGCAACGATCTAGCACTGGGTCAATCACGCAGTTTAAATCAGTGGTTCTCAACTGGTCTGGCTTTGGGACTCACCATAGATAGATAGATAGATTAGTTTATTTGACAGGGACAGTGCAATAAACATAGACAATTAATCAATGACAATCAGTCTGATGTGTTGCACATAGAGTGTATAGCTATTAGCTAATTTGCAACTCTTGTCCCTGGATGGGCTTTAGAAAAGAGAATCAAGTAAAAAAAAGAAAAAGAAAATACACAATAACCACATACATCAATGCAAAAAGATTATAAATACACAATTATAAATATTATAAATATTATAAATACACAAATATAACAACCTGATTCACATTTGCCTATTTCAGGCCTCCCTCCCTTCGTCACTCATTATAAACAAACACATTCATTCCTTCCCTTCATTCACTCTCACTTTGCAGACAATCAATTCATACATGAGTACATTCTTGTTTATTTTTCAGCCAGTTTTTAACCTTTTTAGTGAATGTTTTAAAGTCTGTTATTATTTTAATTACATTTGACATTGTGTTCCAGATGTGACTGCCCTTTATAGAGAAAGCTGTTTGTCCAAATGTGGTTCTGCGGTGGAATATTTTACAGTTATTGTTAACAGAACTCCTGGTGGCTCTGCTGCTGTCCTGTCTTTGGACGAAACCAGCAAGTGGCTCGGGTGCTGATTTATGGAAACATTTGAACGTTAATTTCAGAAAACAGAGGTCAATGAAACTCTCAAAACTCAATACGTTGTATTTTTTTAGAACATTACAGTGATGCCACCTAATGGGCTTTTGGTCCAAGATTTTTAGGGTTTGATTATATAATGAACCTATATGTCTTATTGTGGAAGGGGCTGCTTGAGCCCAGACTGTCAAACAGTATGATATATGAGAAAAAACCATAGAATGCATATACAGTACAGCTGCTTCGTAAGGTATGTAATATCTAATTAATTTAAAGCAGTTCAGATTTTTTTTTACTGTTTTTGAAATTTTCTTTTTATGAAGATTAAATTTGAGTTGAGGATCTAGTACAATGCCAAGGTATTTGAATTCTGTAGCTAAACTGATGTCATGATCATGTATATTAACTTTAAAACGTTGCAGGTTACATTTTTTGATTGAAAAGCACATTGAGACTGTTTTCTGAAGGTTCAGCAATAGATGGTTCTGGAGGAGCCACTCTTGGACATCAACCATACTTGTAGACAGTACATCTGCAGCCTGTGCTGGAGTCTTGGCAGCTGTGTAAATAACTGCATCATCTGCATAAAGTTAGCATGTTGCAGCTGAGCAGTGTAACGGCAAGTCATTAATAAAAATGCTGAAAAGTAAAGGACCAAGAATGGACCCTTGTGGGATACCCATGCGGTTGTTTAAAAATGAGGATTTATCCTGGTGAACTTTTACACACTGTTCTCTATTCTGGAGATAAGATGCAAACCATTCTAATGTATCTGGGGAGAAGTTAAAAGATACCATTTTGGATAAAAGCAAACTGTGGTTTACAGTATCGAAAGCCTTTTTGAGATCTAGAAAAACAGCTCCTACCACATTACCCCTGTCCAAGGACTGTTTGACGTTTTCAATAAGGCAACAATTTGCTGTTTCTGTTGAGTATCCTGGTCTAAAACCAAATTGATGTGGATGAAGAAGTTGACTGTCTTGTAAGTAGTCTATCAGCTGTGTAGCTACAACTTTTTCAAGAACCTTAGACAGGACTGGTAAAATAGAGATTGGGCGGTAATTGCATCTATCGTCTTTACTGCCTGATTTATGAACTGGTATGACGACAGCTTTTTTCCAGCCAGATGGAAATGTACTAGACCTAATGGAGAGATTAATGAGATGAGTCAGTGGTTTGATTAATATTTTGCTGTGCATTTTGAGAAAGGAGGTGCTCATATTGTAGATATCATTAGTTTTTGAGTTTGACAGTGTTTTAACAATACCAGCAATTAACTCCTCATTTACCTCATCGATGTGAAAAGAATCTGTTGGAAGTATGGAATTTGTGTTGTTGAGCACATTTGGCAGCACAAAAATTTTTGTTAAGTCTTCCACAGAGCCCACAAAGTATGAATTAAATTCATTTGCCAAAGTAGCCTTGTCACTGACGGTCTTGCCATTGATTCTAAGTTCCTTTACCCCCTTCTGATCGTTTTTTTATTAGTTAAGTTATTTAAATGCCTCCATAGGGAACTGTTGTTACCCTTTGCATGATCTATCAGTTTATTGTAATAAGATACTTTTGATTTTCGCAGCTCATGTAGCACTTTATTTCTTAAACTTTTGTACACAAGGTGATCATTTTGTAGTTTAGAGGTTAATGATGTTTTCAATGCATAGTCTCGCCTCTTCATAAGTTTTCTTATTTCATTATTTAACCATGGTAGGCTAATCTTCTGTTGTCTACTTTTAATTTGCTTTGTAAATTTTTCTATAGACTTTGTGATTGTTGCACTTATAAAATTACAACAATCATCTACTTCATATATTGACATGAGCTGCTCCCAATTTTGATTCTCTAAGTAATCTTCAAACTCCTCATTTTTTGATTTGGGAATAATAAAATTTGATTTGTCAATATCAACTCCCCAAAAATACTGTAGTCGCTTTTTAGTAAGTTTTCTGACAGCAAGAACCATGTTATGATCTGAGAGACCAGTTACAAGATTATAGGTTCTGGTTATTCGTTCTGGTTTATTAGTAAATACCATGTCAATAAGTGTTCTGGATTGTTTGGTTATCCTGGTGGGTCCTTTGATCATTTGTTGATAGTTAAATTTAGTCATGAGGCTTTTCAGTTTCTGTTTGTCCTTTTTATCAGACCAGTTAATATTAAAGTCACCATGAATTATTGTTTCTCTGTTCTTCTCAAGTTGTTTAACCAGATCACTTAATTCATTATAAAAGGAAGAATTGTGTGACGGTGGGTTGTACACTACTGCAATGTTGAAATTCATTACCGGAGAGAGACATACATTAACAGCTAAACATTCGAGTGAAGTATTCAAATCAACCAGCTGACAATTATATTTCTCTTTGATGTAAATTAAAACACCTCCCCCCCTCCCTACCTGCCTGTATTTTCTAAAACACTGATAGCCCACAATATTGATCATATTAGTGTCTATGTTCCTGTGTAGCCAGCTTTCTGAGAGACAAAGATAGTCCAGATTTGAGTCCAACAGCAACACCGAAATCTCATCTCTTTTGGGGATTATGCTCCGTATGTTTAAATGTCCGCCGAGGATCCCCTTTGGTTTAGCCTTGGTGTCCCAAAGAACTCGTGCATGATTAACAGTTTGGAAAAATAAATGTTGTTTTTGCTTTTGTACAGCTCGGTTTTGTGCTAACCCAGTGGTCTGCGGTTTAATAGTGGCAGGTCCAGGGTTAAGGTGAATATCTCCTGCCAGAAGTAGCAGAAATAACAGTACTTTAACTGCATACCCTCTGCCATATTGTGATTTTTGCTTAACAGCCATGTTTGCCTTATTTTGAAAGCTTTTTCTCAGGGCTTTTAAAGACCACATAGAGTACAGGGTGAGATGTCCATGTCCAAATCCATATAAATAAAACTTTTTAACTTCACCTTTAGTTGAGTTTGCCGGAAAATCCTTCTTGTTGCAGGTTCAGACACACAAAGACAAAACGAAGAGGAAGTAGATAAGCAGAGAAGGCTTAGAAGTGATGCCCATCAGCCCACTTTTTAATCCGGTGGCAGCCATCTTCAGACTTTCTTGGAAAGAAAAGGAAAAAGAAAAATCTGTGGATAGTAAAATAAATTCTGCTTACGTCGCCAGTATCCGATCCGATCGTCCTCGAATCCAGCTGGGCCTCAGCTAGCCAACTAGCCCCTTCCGCTGCTGGTCCCATGGCTCATGGCCGCCGTAACCGAGCTCCTGTCCCGCTCCTCCAACCGAGTGTCGTCGCACACCACCGCTGCCACCGAGCTCCGCTGGGGTCACGGTAAGTCCTCCGCTGGGCACTGCCACCTACCGCCGTCTGCCTGGGTGAGATCTCTGCTGAGCCCCGTCAACAAATAGCCACCTGCCTGGTAGTATCTCCGCTGGGCCTCGCAACTGGGCTCCGATTCAGGCTGGTGTTAGGTAGAATGACTGGCGCCAGCATTAAGCTAACTAGTGTTAGCTTAGCAATCTCTTCAGGTAGGGCGCATCAGTGAATCACAAAGAAAACGCTGGAAGCGCTGGTCAGTTTTACTCACAGTGGCCGGAGGAAGGCAATCAAAGGGGTAATCCAACGGAGGTAGAAATTCAGCCCGTGCGTGTCCGTCACGAGCGCCGATCGCTGTAGGTTATTTATTTAGAGACTGGCGCCAGCATTAAGCTAACTAGCGTTAGCTTAGCAATCGCTTCAGGTAGCATTAAGCTAACTAGCATTAGCTTAGCAATCGCTTCAGGTAAGGCGCATCAGTGAACCACAAAGAAACGCTGGTCGCCGGAGAAAGGCGATTAAAGGGGCAATCCAGCGGAGGTGGTAATTCAGCCCGTGCGTGTCCGTCACGAGCGCCGATCGCTGTAGGTTAGTTATTTTTAATGGCAAAATCAGTGACTTTGTCTCAGCACTGAAAAAGTGTGACCATCCCGGTCGCCATCTTGGATCCTATCACCCCTCAATGACAAGCCACGACCCAAATCAAAGATTTTCATATTCTCAAATTTATTGAATATAAAGATTGTGCATTTTGAACCTGAGGTAGAAGAACAGAATATCACAGTATACAAACACAAAACAAATTTAATGATTAACCAAAATGACCAGTAGTGGCAATACATCAGAGTGAACAATTCCCTTTAATGCTGAATTATCTGCATTCTAAATTAAAAATTAAACAAAAAGTGCAATTAAAAAGAATTCAAGTCTCAAAATTGACTTTTCTTCTGATTGTTTTTTCAGTATTTACCTACTGATAAGGTTATGTGCTTTGAAGAAAATGAAGGAACACTCACTAAAACCTGTAACAGTGACATCATAGACCTGAGTCTGGAGGAATTAATGGGAGAACTGGGGATGTTTTTTGCTCTTGACAAGAGTCTCAATGTCTGGAGTTATATTAGACAAAGCGACTCCGAGGTCATGCTCAATGTCCAGTCTGTTTCTCTGTTTTGTCTTCAACTGAACCAGAGCTGAGAAGCCACACTCACAGAGATAGGTAGTACTGAAAGGTAGGAGGGTTTTTACTGCTCGAATGGCAAGAGAAGGATACTCGCTCATCACAGTGCTAAACCAGAACTGCGAGAGGCTTGCCTCCGTGAACCTCTTTTTCAGTGTGCGGTCACATGATAGCTCCACCAGCTGACTCTCTTCACAAAACCTCGCTGCACCTAGCTGCACAAAACACACTGAGGTTTCTGTACTCCTTTGTCCTTAATATAAAAAAATCCATATCTCATATAGTTTGTGTCGTATCTGCGTTTCGCCATGCTCAATTAGCATATACAAATAAACGTTGCGAGTCTTCTTCTATGGTGCAAAATATGGTGTCGCCCACCACCTACTGCTATCTACTGTTAAGGAGTGTGAATCGATGACACTGTTGATTTATTTCTTGATATTTTATTTGCCCAGGCAAAGGCCCACGACCCACTGAAAACAGGTCTGCGACCCACTTTTGCGTCGCGACCCACCAGTTGAGAATCACTGGTTTAAAACACCTCCAAGAATTCAAATATGGTGTATTACCAAGTAATCTATTAGAGAATGCAACATCATCGAAATTAGGTGCATACATGTTCACTAGCACAACTTTAACCTGCATCAGCAAGCCTGCAACGATAAGATAGCTACCGTTTTTGTCTGAAATAGCATCAGTTCATTTAAACTGAGACCTCTTGCTTAACAAGATAGCAACCCCTGTAGCCTTAGAATTGAAATTAGAATGATTAACTTGACCTGTCCATGAAGAACAGTTTGTGATTATCTTTATGTCTAAGATGAGTCTCCTGTAAAAATATTATAGTGTAGAGAGAGAGGAATAATCAGGCAGAGTGGTCCAAGGCAGAGCAGGCTTTATTAATTTCTCTCTCACACATTCCTCAGAATCACAAGCATCAAAAGGACTAACAGGTCACAGGCACCTCTCCTTTAATATCTTACAACTCGCTCAGTCACCTGTGGTGCTGTATTAACATGAAAGCCTTTGCAATTCCCATTCTCTTTGTCACTGCACTCCTCAACACACCAACCCCTGCATCAACACACAAACCCCCATGACGATTCCCACTGTCTTTCCGTCTGAGTGGAAACATACTGAGTGGACCCCCCCCCCCCCCGAAACTCAGATTGAGCCTTAACCCTGAAAGGGTTATGAAAAGTTAGAGTGTCATAACAATAATTCTGTAGGTAATCTCCCATTATGCTCTACATACACTGTATTCCATAAATATTCTGGTTGCATTCTTATGGACAAATACTGTATGTTGTGTTATACTCTGATAAACAGGAATTGGGCAGAGCTATAGAGCCCTCTCTCTCTCTCTCTCTCTCTTTTTTCTAGTCAGATCTATCACATTAGATACACATCCGGATCCAACACTCACGTACACTGTTGATCGCACATTCTAGAAATAATACCGTGAGCAGTGGATGACCTGTTCATGTCAGAGTTAAATTGGCCAATCAGACAGTCACGTACAAGCCCATCCTATTGTATGGGGGTTGGCCCAACCAACCCGAGAAGATAACTGTAAGTTGCACCCGGAAGTCGGGATCAGTCTGACGACGTCCCCTAGTGGGCTGAATCACGCTAATCTGGCGCTGCTTGTTTCACATGTGACCTCCAAATAAATGTTACATCTTTAAACTGAAGAAATCTCTGGCTTGTTCTTGGATCTTTCAATCAAAGAATCGGGTATTTTTCTAACAACCTGGTGCCGGTGACCTGGATTAAACTATTCCGAGGCAAGCCTGAACACATCACGTTGGAAAGACCCTTTTTGTAGACTGCTGCGGCACCTGAACAAAAAAGGTAAGCAGAAAACCTTTTTTACACGAATTTCTGCACTTTGGCCATACTAAATTTACAATTGTCTGATTAAGGGGTATATCCGATCTCCAAATTTTAAACTGTGTGATGGAAATCTGCAGTCACATGGAAAGCATGAACAACATGGTCTCGCACGAGGGAGAGTGAAGAAATGTCCTAGGATCAAATAGCAGCTTTTTTTTAACAAATAAGGAAGATTTGCAATGCAAGAATCTTTTTTATATCAATAGTGAGCATAAATAAGGTACTCTAATACATTATAAGAATCTCAGACTTAATCATGAGTGAGTAATGTAGCAAGCAGCAACAAGAATCTTTTTATTTTTTACCAACATTAGTGAGTGTCTGTTCATAAGTATAAAAATAAAATCTTACAGAATAGCATAAGAATCTTTTTTTAACCAACATTATTGAGTGTCTGTTCAAAAGTATAAAAATAAAAACTTACAGAATAGCATAAGAATCTTGTTTTACCAACATTAGTGAGTGTCTATTCATAAATATAAAAATAATAAAGATAGCTTGTAAACATCAGTATAAGACTGAACTTTATGATACGATACTTCTTGTATCGATGACCTGACGAGGTCTCAATGAAAGTACCCTCTACATAAAAGTTAAGCTATAAGAAAATGAGTACATGCAAATCTGTGGCATATTCTTCACATCGTGCATGGTGATCTGTGTTAATTCTGTGTCTTGAGGGTTTGTTTGTAGTGTCTATATTGTGCATGTGGATGTCTGTGTTAATTCTGTGTCTTTAAGGGGATAAATGTGTGGTTTGAGAAATACCTGGGGGTTGGAAATATCTATTAAACTTTTCCCATAGTTTGATTTAACTAATGGCGCTTTCTGGCCACGTGGATAGAACAAAGGTGGGTGCGCGTTTTTCCACAAAGGAGGTAGGTAATCCGCCCCCACTTATGAGTGGGGGTGAGATTGGTAAAGAATCCAGGTTACAGAGAGGGGATTAATTGAGGTAAATTAAAGTTGTAAGGCTATTATGTCATGTTTACAGCTGAAGTTAGGGAGACAGCGCTCCATTTTCGTAAAAAAAAAAAAAAAGTCGTGGTTTGTGAACAATAGGCTCCGGAGCCATCTTGTGCATTCACAGTTGCGTGTGGCAGAGGGGCCACGTGGCATTCAGTGTGCATGTGCAGTTAGCTGTGGTACAGTGCCTCCATCGTGTGGCCAAATGTAGGAAGTGCACTCTTTCATACATTTTCTGCAAAATAGGGCTTAAAATCTTCCTAATAGATGTGGAGTTTTGCCTCTCTGGCTGAAAGGAAAGCTATAAGTCGGTGCACGCCAAACAAACTAAAGTCCTCCCACCCTCGCCTATGTGAGTTTGATTGTAGTGAGGCAAAAAAGCATGCCCATTCAGCTAGAGAGAAAAGATTCAACTTTAAATTAGGCAGAGGGAGGTATAAGAATAATAAGTCTTCCTACTTGTACAATAAAACTGTAGATAAGGAGATTTATTCCTCAATAAGAGTGTAGAAAAAATCCTAGGTGGACAATACATAAAGGTGAGGTAATCTAAATGAATGAATAAGGAACATTGTAAATTGGAGTAAATAAATGAATACAAAAATAAATGAATAAAAATAAATAAACAGGAGTTTTTTGTTGTGGAGATGAACCTTGTGGAAGTGAGGGTGGGCAGAAAATGAAAAGGGAAATTTTGTGGCGGTTCGTTTTAACCCCACAACAGACTAAGGACACTCAGCCCTCTTGTCTCTGTTTTTCTCTGCTGCACTACTGAGATGCAATGTGCCATTCATGTATTTGTGATGCAAACATGCATGTATTGTGATGTAATGCGCCATTCTGTATAGTGTTCATACGGCTCGTCCTTACTGTGCTTTTTCTGAGCATCTTACATATGTGGATGTGCTTCGGTGTATTAATGTCTACAGGTAGACGCGTTTCTTCTAGTTCACCTCTGTGATGTTAATTATTGCCTTTCATCCATTGTACTCATGCGTCCTGTCCTTACTGTGACCTAGAGACTCAGATCAATATGTAGATGTGCCTGTTGGCCTCTTTGTCCTACACTTGGAGCGAGGTCTAGCTAATCTGCCCATTGTGATGTATGTCTTACAAATGCAAATACCTCCTGCCTGTTCTGTTATCCCTTTGATCATTCTAACTGTGGGGTATGTTCCTTTGATGTATTGTTATGGTCAAGTATTTAAGCTGCACCTCTGTAACGCACTCTCGCTCTCTCACTCTTCAACCTCTGCTGCAGGACACAGACTTTGTGTCCGCTTCTCCGAGAGCCTGAGGATCCCGCTCCGGGCTGCTCACACTATGCACCGGAGAGGGGATCCCGTGACGGCGGTATGATTAATAAAACCTGCTTAAAACCTCCAACAACGCCGCTTTATTTCATGCCGCCGCAATTTGTTTTTTTGAGAAAATTGAAAGCTGATGAATTGTTAAAGTTTTGTGAAGGACACGAGAAAATATGGAGAAACGATCGGAGGAAGGAAAGAAAAAGCATAAGAATAAGAGACTTACGCTGCAACGGTGAGAACAAATGCAAAATAATCAATAAACACCACAAAATGGAAAAGGACAAAAACACACTGTTTTACAGCCTGTCTGTTTCTATATTAAATCTGAGATGATGGGGGTGGTTGAGGACTCCATCCCTCCCCCAGCGACTCTCTTCAGCCACGCTGGAGGTGTCCACCCTCGCCCTCCATACCATGGGGCCTAGCAACCCCCTCCTCCCTCAGCAGCAACAGTCAAAGAAGGCAAAACAAAGGGACATAGAGGAGCGATTGAGCACATGTAAGTACAGTAAAATTATATTGTTGCTTTATATTTACCTTAGGACATAGTCTCAATTATTGAATCCCATTCATGAACATATAAGTATCTGCCTAAGCTGTATATATATTTTGCCAGGAAGCTGTGTTGGTGCCAACAAGCCATTCCAGATTCAGCAAACTACTCATATATTCTCTGAGTCATAAACAGTATTCATGAATTAGCTGTACCCAGCACGTGTTCAGGAGAATTGAGGATTACATAACTGGCGCCTAAAACTACCGTTATTTATTCCCATCATGCTAATTACGGTTAGGTAGTCAGGATAATTGTGAAGGTTAGAAGCTCAAGAAGCCTGAATACAACAATTTTATCTGCTACCTACTCACAGTACAACACATAGGTCTCATCATCCAGCTTACTTATAACACACCCACTGCTGAACACATAGGTACCATTACCCAACACACTCACCACAACACAACCACACACTCAAGGCTAATAGGAGATAACTTACAACAGCACATGGATAACTACAGATGTAGTGAATAAGGATAAAATGGTACAGGCTCCAGCCATTGTGATAGCAACCCCTCGGGCCATTATTGGTCCTGCCCCGGCTGAGCCTTTTGTATTGGCACTCTACAAAGGTGTAGGGTACAGGGGACATGCATGCCTGAGGGCGCCAGACCATCACAACGTGTGCCTGTGACGTAGAAAAAGGTCGTAGGGTGAGTGACTGTACAACTTCAGTCCCTAGAACAGGGGTGTCAAACTCATTCCATGGAGGGCCAAGACCCTGCAGGTTTTACTTCCACTCAGTCTCTTCAGCAGGTGTTTTCACTGATCAGCAATCAGTGGGAAGAAATTCAGAGAAAACACCTGTTGAAGCCACTGGGTGGAGGTAAAACCTGCAGGGTCTTGGCCCTCCATGGAATGAGTTTGACACCTGTGCCGTAGAAGAAGAATGAACTGGTACCCAAGCACATCCACCACACTTCCATCATCCGGGGTGTAGCCAGGCGCTCGAGCCTTACCAACACCAGCATCTCTACCTCTGTCCAGCGACGGGGGGGGGGGGGGGGGGGGGTAGCATTCCTGGGACTGCATCACTGAACTGTTTACTGGCTTGACTGGATGTTATGTATCCTCTGCTGCACCCACCAGACTGTCCTATAGACCTTATGGGACGAGATGAGCCTCTGGGGGCAGGGGCACACAGTTGTTTTGCTTCTAATGGTACCGGTGTGTGTCAACAAGATGGGACTGTGCTCCACAGCTGCGGATACAGGAAGCAGACACAGAGGAAGGTCAAACCTCTGTCGCAACAATGTGATGACGGCAGCGAATGATGCGAGACCCGGCAAAGGTCAACCGATGGACAAAAGTTTCATGGACTGACCCTATTCGACCTTACAAGGCCCCCTTAGACATCGCTGCACCACGCTAGAGTGTACACAAGGGGGGAGGCAAGGGTAGCAGAACCAATGGTGCAAGCCTCTTGGGTTGACACACAATGTAGGGACCTGCCTTATTCACCATCTGTTAATCGCTAGCGTCTCTCACACCATGCATGGTTGACATGATAAAATCATGTCAAAGGGGGGAGTGAAAGGGTTATGAAAAGTTAGAGTGCTGTAACAATAATTCTGTAGGTAATCTCCCATTATGCTCTACACATATTCCAGACATATTCTGGTTGCATTCTTATGGACAAATATGTTGTGTTATACTCTGATAAACAGGAATTAGGCAGAGCTATAGGGCTCTCTCTCTCTTTGTCTCTCTCGCGTCCAGGATGAATAGGGCTGTAGTTGTGTTTCTGGCTACTGAGGAGGATGTCCACGCTCTGGTTGCGAGCGGTATTGTAATCGGGGACGTGTATGTGCAGGTGTCCCCCTTAGCAGTTCCATCAACGCTTGTCACCGTCTCGGGTGTTCCACCTTTCATTACTGATGAGCAGCTGGCGGCGGAGCTCCGCAGATTCGGAAAGTTTGCGGGCCCGTTTAAACACGTCAGTTTGGGAATCAGGGAAGCCGACTTAGACCATGTGAGATCACTTAGGCGACAGGTGTTCATGTTTCTAGACTCGCCCACTCAGGCTCTGGAAGTGTCCTTCCGGGTCAAACACGGGGACGGCTACTATATGGTTTATGCGAGCGCGAGACAAATGAAGTGTTTTGAGTGTGGTGATGTGGGCCATAAACGTTTCGCCTGCCCGCACAGGCGCCCGGTGGGGGGCTCTGGTGGGGCCGCGGCTGGGGCGGCCGGTGAGCCTTCCGCACGCGGCGCTGCTGTGGACGGTGTGGCGGGGGATTCCGCCGCGGCGGAGCCCGGCGAGTCCACACGGCCTGCCGGCGGGGCCTTCCACCTCTCGTGCTCCGGGGTCTGCCGCTGTGCCTGTGGCGCCCGCGGCGCGGCCTGCAGCTGGGGGCGTGACTGGCGATGGTGCACAAGCGGTCCATGACGTGGACTCAGCATCGCGCTGTGTGACATCAGCGGCTGTGTCTCCGCAGCCTGCTGCGACATCACAGCAGCAGGTGGAAAAACGCAGGTCGGCTGATATAGGCGCCGCCCCGGGCCACGTGATTGATGAAGGATCAGCCGCACCGGCTGACGTGCCGGCTGACTCTGACAGTCAGCGCGTGACTGATGAAGGATCAGCTGCACCAGCTGACGTGCCAGCTGAATCTGACAGTCAGCGCATGACTGATGAAGGATCAGCTGCACCAGCTGACGTGCCAGCTGAATCTGACAGTCAGCAGAGTTGTGCTGCTGAGGGAATGGAGTGTGGAAATGACGCGGAGTCTGCTAAAAATGGGTCTATTGGGGCTGATGGCGATGCCAAGGCGCATTTGTATTCACTGGACGAAATAAATACTTTCCTGGATGGGACCTATAACAATAGGGCCGTTAATGTTGCAGATTACTTCAGTGACACTGACAAATTTATTCGGTCTGTCAATGTACTGAGGAAGGAGGTTGGTGTTGACCTCCTGGATGAAAGAAAACGCTACCGCCTGAAGAAACACCTCGCAGCCCTGCGTAAATCAGCAGGGGGACAAAAGGCCAAGCGCGCAAAGATGGAATGATTTCCATGGCAAAGCACGGTGCTCCTCACAAATATCGCCATAATGCAGAAAATACAATTAGGGACCTTAAACATAAATGGTGGGAGGGGTAATCATAAAAGGGGATTCGTTAGTGACCTGTTCAAACGGAGGGGTATCACCATTTTGTTTTTGCAGGAAACTCATACCACTTTGGCGGATGAAGTCGACTGGGGCTTGTGGTGGAAAGGCCCATTTTCACTCAGTCACGGCACAAATCTAAGCGCGGGAGTGGCCATTTTGTTTGGGGAATCAGCAAATGCGCAAATTTTATCGGTGGTGGAGATAGTGAGGGGCAGGCTGCTTCTAGTTAGGGCGCGAGTCGGGGATTCCGTGTTTTGCCTGGTTAATGTTTACGCGCCAAACCACGGCGCGGACAGGGTTGCCTTTTTCAATACAATGACTACTGAATTGCAACGCTATCACCAAGACCAACTTGTGGTGGCTGGTGATTTCAACTGTACCTTGGACTTCACTGTAGATCGCACTAATGCAGAACCTCATCTGCAGTCTTCTAGATGCTTGGAAAATTTCACTGTGCAGTTAGACTTAGTGGACACATGGAGGTTGAAAAATGCCAATGCGAGACGCTATACCTGGGTCAGGGTCACTGACGGGGTTGTCAGTGCTGCTAGATTGGACAGGATATATGTTTCTAGAACCTGTAGCCCCGGCCTCCTTCACAGTAACATAAGTCCCGTCGGGTTCACGGATCATCACCTGGCTACCGCGGTGTTACTGAACTCACCAGGGAAACGGGCAAAGTCATATTGGCACTTCAACAACAAGCTCCTACAGGAAAATGCCTTTTGTCAGTATTTTGTGTGCTTCTGGGAACACTGGAGGACCACGAAAGCTCGTTTTGGTTCCCTCGACCAGTGGTGGGACGTTGGCAAAGTGCAAATTCGCCTTTTTTGTCAACGGTACGCTGCGTACTCAACTGCCATTATTAACGCCAAGGTCAGTGAACTGGAGGACGCTGTAAAGAAGCTGGAGGCCAGCTTGGTTATGGGTCGGGAGTCTACCGCTGGTCCTTTGCTGCAGGAGAAGAGATCGGCCCTGCGCACATTCTTGCAGGGCAGAGTGGAGGGGGCGCTACTGAGGTTGCGCTTCACTCGCCTGCAGGACATGGATGCACCAACGTCCTTCTTCTTCAATTTGGAAAAGTCTACTGCGACAAAGAAGCTCATGGCTTGCTTGACACTCCCAGATGGTCGCCTGACTACGGACCCGTCCGAGATGTGCCGCCATGCAGTGGATTACTATGGGGCCCTGTTTGCTGCGGGGACGTGTTGCAAGGAATCTCAAAATCAGCTCTTCGAGGCCCTTCCGGTGCTCGGCCAGGACGACAGGGCCGCTCTGGACTGTGCCCTGACATTGGATGAGTTGACTGTGGCTGTGAATCAGCTGGCGCTGGGACGCGCGCCAGGACTGGATGGCCTTTCGTCGGAATTTTTTAAGCATTTTTGGAATGTGGTTGGACCAGACTTCTACAACGTTCTGATGGCCTGTTACACGGAAGGAACGTTACCTGTCTCATGTCGCCGTGCAGTGCTGTCTCTGTTGCCAAAGCAGGGAGACTTGGCCCTGCTGAAAAGCTGGAGGCCTGTGGCTCTTCTTTGCACGGACTACAAGGTGCTTTCCAGGGCACTGGCAAACAGACTGAACACTATCTTGGGTTTGATTGTGGATAGGGATCAAACATATTGTATTCCTGACCGGAACATTATGGACAATGTTTTCCTCACACGTGACGTTCTCCAGCTCAGTAAATGTCATGACTTACAGTTTGGAATTGTGTCTTTGGACCAGGAAAAGGCCTTTGACAGGGTTGACCATTCCTATTTGTTTTCTACCCTGAGGGGGTTTGGATTTGGAAATATGTTTTTGAGGTGGGTCAATCTGCTATACACTGGAGCTGAGTGTTTGGTGAAGGTGGGGGCGGGACTGAGTCGGCCAATCCCTGTACACCGGGGAATACGCCAGGGATGTCCACTCTTGGGTCAGCTGTACAGCTTGGTTATTGAGCCTTTGCTGTGCAGGTTGCGTGCTCGGCTGGGTGGTCTGGTTCTGCCTGGGCCATCAAGCTGTGGCCGCCCGATTGTCTTGTCTGCTTATGCGGATGATGTTGAGGTTTTCATCACCACCAACGGGGATGTGCAGCGTCTGGTGGACACTTTGACAGTTTATGAAAGGGCATCTTCTGCACGGGTTAATTGGGCCAAGAGTGAGGGTCTATTGGTGGGCCACTGGCCACGTCAAGATATCCCTCGCCTTCCCGGCGGACTCCAGTGGGGGACGGCTGGTCTCAAAGTGTTGGGGGTTTTTCTGGGTACGGAGGCCTTTGAACGAAAGAACTGGGAGGGTGTTAAGGACAAGGTGTGTGCCCGCATTGCTAAATGGAAATAGTTGCTACCACAGCTGTCATATAGGGGCAGGGTTCTGGTCGCGAATAATCTGGTTGCCTCGGCTCTCTGGCATAGGCTGGTGGCTTTGACACCACCAAGGAGCCTCGTGGAGGACATTCAGAAGACAATCGTGGACTTCTTTTGGTCTGGGCGCCACTGGGTCCGCGCGCCAGTTCTCTACCTGCCTTTGGCCGGGGGGGGACAGGGCCTGGTGGACATACATTCCAAGATCGCCAGCTTCAGGATTCGAACTGCACAATGACTCCTTTACAGATGCGGACCCAGCTGGATGGACACTGCTAAGCTGCTTCTGAGGAGAGTTGGTCGCTTGGGCTATGATACGCAGCTCTTCCTCGTGACACCTGGGGAGGTGGACCTTACTGGACTATCTGCTTTTTACACGTCCGTTTTGCATGCATGGCGAGTCTTCAGCGTGGGCCGCTTCCGTGACGAGGAGCCAGGCATGTGGCTGTTCGAAGAACCACTGTTTTTCAATCGATTCATCGCAGCGGAGGTGCTGCAGTCTGCCAGTCTGCGGAGTTGTTTGCGGGAGGCACGCTGTACAAAGCTGGGTCATCTTATGAGGATGTCGACCACATCGATGGAGACACTGAGGCGGAGTGCAAGAATTACATCTGTCAGACTGCTGCAAAGGGTGGTGGAGGACTTGTGCACCGCCCTGCCGCAGCCGCTTCAGGCATTTGCGACTAACCGCACTCTTTCAAATCAATGGAATGACGACACTGCGTCCACCTTTCCAGCAATTTCCATAACTCCGGATGTGGGGGAGTGGCAGGGAGGAGAGGATCACCTACTGACCTTCAGGATTCCTCGCCTGGGCAAGTTCCAGTTTGTCGGGACGAGGGCGGTGTATCACATCTGTGTGAAGGTTCTGAATCTGCGCTCTCTGAAGGATGTCACGGAGTCGAGGTGGGCGGGTTGTTTGGGGCCAGGGGTCTCCCCAAAAGGCAGCTGGCGGTGCCTGTACAAGCAACCAATTGAGAACCACACAGCAGATCTCCAGTGGAGGATTGTGCATGGGGCAATAGCCACAAATAAATACAGGGCACACCTTGATCCAACTGTGGGGGGGGAATGTTTGTTTTGTTCCCAAGTTGAGACCCTCGACCATTTGTTTGTCCATTGTTTGCGTTTATCTGGACTCTTTGACATTTTGCGCGGGTGGTTTCGGGCTTTGGGTGAACGATTCTCTTTTGGTCTGTTCATTTACGGTCCGAAGTACAAAGTGGCAAGGAAGGCTTCCCACACTTTGGTGAACTTCCTATCTGGGACTGCTAAGCTTGCCATCTGGCTGACGAGGAAAAATCGGGCAAGCAATGCGGGCAATGTGGATCCTCAGAATCAGAATCAGAATCAGAAAAAGATTTATTGCCAAGTACATTAACAGATCACTGATAACATACGAGAGAATTTGACTTGACACAGAAAATGAACCTGCATTTCCAGTGACACGGCTGCATCGGGGACGCGCCTGCCAACAGGATAGAGGGTACAGGTAGCATAAGAATAATACAAGGAACATTAGGAAGGAGCAAAAAAATCATTGATTCAGAATACTGGTTGCATAATCAATCAATATTATGATTACAAGGAAAAAAAAAAAGCTCTCGATGCACATTCGCAAGACAAGATTTACAGGACACAAGAGAGCAGTGTGTGTATCTTTATTCAGTTCATGGATCAATATGTGTGCACTGTTGAAGCAAGTGTTGATGATAAGAGAACAACAAGGGCACTTGGCAGGAGATGTTTTGTCTGGCTGCCGCCAATCGTCCTTGCGATTATCTGGGCAGGTGCTGTCCAAGGCCTTGTGCTCGATGATTTTGAAAAAAACACAGACTGCAGACAGCCAGGAGGAATTTTCATGGGGAATTGAACCAAATAGGACTGATCACAGATAAGGCTTTTTATTTCTTCTGTAGATTCAGTACATAATCCTTCATTGCGGGGCTTTAAGTCCGTCGTGGAAAGACCTAAGCGAGACCATGATGTAATCCACCTTCCGAGACAGTTCTCCAGTTGTCGCTATCAGGGTCTTCTCCAATTTTTCAATTTGATAGATGCACCTCGCCTGGCCAGCATTTTGATAGGTTGTATCCATCTTCAGCAATTTGCAGTACACCAGGACAATCCCAGTTCCAATCAGAAAGATCCCGATCACCATTATTACGAAGACATACAAATCTTCAATATCTTCGATAGAGAGATTAGTGAGACACAAGATCCTCCAATTACTTGTGTCACGTAAATAGCCCGCTGGAGCCGTTCCTGCGGGGCAGACAGCTTCCCCCGGAGCACTTTTCCTTGTTGAAAAAATAGTGTCAATTGTGTTCAAAGCCCAGCTTATTAACTCCATAATTTCTTTCGACGGTCGCAGTTAGACGCAGACAGACAACAGCAAGCTGGGATCCAGTAGTTGGGGGGGGGGGAAGTCAGAGCAAGAGAGAGGAAAAAGCGTCTGCTCTCTTGGGAGGGCGGAAGTGAAGAACCTGTGTCCGCTTTCAAGGTCTTGTTGACAGTCAGACTCCGGGTAGAGTTCTCTTACTATCAAATGGTAGACAATCTGGAGGCGTTCATCAACAGATGGGCTGTAGGGAATGTTTTGTGTTCAGTGGGTCAGGGGGATGAGTTATGTTTGCACTTTTGAGATGTGACACACTTGGAACACTGAGATTGGTCTTTGTGCAATTTGGAAATGTACAATAAAGCCTTTTTTAAAAGTCAAGTCTCTCTCTCTCTCTCTCTCTCTCTCTCTCTCTCTCTCTCTCTCTCTCTCTCTCTCTCTCTCTCTCTCTCTCCCTCTCTCTCTCTCTCTCTCTCTGTCTCCTTTTCTAGTCAGGTCTATCACATTAGATACACACCCGGATCCAACTCTCATGTACACTGTTGATCGCACATTCTAGAAATAATACTGTGAGCAGTGGATGGCCTGTTCATGTCAGAATTAAATTGGCCAATCAGACAGTCACGTACAAGCCCATCCTATTGTACAGGGGTTGGCCCAACCAACCCGGGAAGATAACTGTAAGTTGCACCGGGAAGTCGGGATCACTCTGACGACGTTCCCTACGGGGCTGAATCACGCTGATCTGGCGCTGCTTGCTTTACATGTGACCTCCAAATAAATGTTACATCTTTAAATTGAAGAAATCTCTGGCTTATTTTTGGATCTTTCAATCAAAGAATCAGGTATTTTTCTAACAACTCTCATGTCCTTTGGTCTTCAGCCTACATCTGTAGCGGCTGTAATGAGGGGGCTGCAGCTCCGAGATGCTGCTGTGCTGGTGGGGTGCTCTTGGGGGTGCGTCTGCCTGTGGGGGGACATTGGGAGGGGGGGAAACATCTTTAGCATGCCATTGTGACTGACCTGACGAGTCATGTACCTGGGGAGTTCTCAGTGGGGGTCGTCTGCACTGAGGAGTTCGGGCCAACACCACCTGCTTGTCTGCTAAAATGAAAGCGGGCTTAAGCCTGTCTATACAGACTGTTTCCCTGCGTCCTCCGAAGTCTGACACAAAATGTTTCTCCCCGGGTTCCAGCACTCTGAACGGGCCATCGTAGGGCGGGTGCAAGGGGGTCCGGTGGGCATCGTGCCTGACAAATATGAGCGCCGCGTCCTTCAAGGCCTTTGGCACAAAAGCGTGTGGAAAACAGTGGTGGACCGGACCGGGTACCGTCCCTGCCACCGCGCTCTGTGGTGAAAGCGGGGATGGGTTGGTGTTCGGCGCGGGGCTGTCCTGCAAAAATTCCCCTGGGAGCCGCAGAGGCTGGGAAAAAACCCGCTCTGCTGGGGAGGCTGCCAAATCCTCCTTCGGTGCTGAACGCAACCCTAATAGAACTCACAGCAACCGATCTACCCAATTTGCATCCGTAAGTGAAGCCCTGAGCGCTGTTTTAAGTGACCTATGGAAACGCTCACATAACCCATTGGCGTGGGGGTTGCACGCGGTCGTGCGATGAAGTGTGATCTTCACGCTCTGGGCCATGGTGGACCAGAGGTCGGAAACAAACTGCCAGCCCCGTTCGGACATGATATCCGAAGGGGACCTGAAACGCGCCACCCATGTTGTTAAAAAAGCGCGTGCAACTTCTGCGGACGTGGTGGAAGCTAGCAAGACTGTTTTGGGCCAGCGCGTGGTGCAGTCCATCACTGTCAGGAGGTGCGTGAACCCCTGCGATGGCGGGAGGGGGCCCACAAGGTCCACGTGAACGTGGTCGAACTGCTTAGCCGGGATATGGAACGGCTCCAAGGGGGCCTTTGTGTGCCTGTGCACCTTGGCTCGTTGGCACGCTACATAGGCTGCAGCCGACTCTTTCACATGTTTGCGCAGGCTCGGGCAGACGAACTTTGCTCACACCATTTTGACTGATGCGCGCACTCCTGGGTGCACCAGGGAGTGAACCGACTCAAAAACGTGGCGGCGCCAAGCGCGTGGGACCACCAGGCCTGGGCGGCCCATGGAGATGTCACAGATTGTGTGTGTGTGTGGGGGGGGGGGCTGCTCTCCAGCCTCAACCCTGTTGGTCCAGACTGGAGCACACAAACATCCACATTGCCGATCTGCTCAGCGGCCATGACCGTGTAGTCTATCCCCATGTAGACTGGGGCCACTAATGCACGCGAGAGGCAGTCCGCCACCACATTGAGTTTACCGGCCACATGCTGAATGTCGGTTGTAAACTCCGAGATCGCGGCCAGCTATCTCTGCTGCCAGCCTGACCATGGTTCCAAAACCTTGGCCATCGCGTACATTAGCGGCTTGTTGTCCACAAACGCAGTGAAGGTGCGCCCTTCCAGCCAGAACTGGAAGTGACGTATGGCTAGGTGGAAAGCCAGTAATTCTCTGTCGAACGTGCTGTATTTACGCTCACTGTCATGCAAAGACCTGCTAAAAAAGGCAAGCAGCTGCCAAGAACTGGCGACATGCTGCTCCACTACGGCCCCTATGGCCACATCCGAGGCATCGGTAGCGAGCGCTATCCGAGCCACCGGGTCTGGGTGTGCCAGCAGTGCGGCATTTGCCAGGGCTCTTTTAACCTCGGAAAATGCACGCTCTTGCTCAGGAGTCCAGTCGTCTCTGTCCACCGGTTTCCATTTCTTAAGCACAGCATACAACGGCTGCATGAGCTGGGCTGTGTGGGGGAGGAAACGGTTGTAAAAGTTAACCATCCCCAAAAACTCCTGCAACGTCCCGACCGTCTGAGGCTGGGGAAAATCTGCCAGTGTGTGCACTTTGTCCGGTAAGGGTATTGCGCCCTCCGGTGAGATGCGGTGGCCCAAAAAATTGATTCCCTCCACCCAGAACTGGCACTTCGCCAGGTTGATTATTAATCCATGCTCCTCCAACCTCTGGAAAACTGTCCTGAGGTGGGCTATGTGTTCGTCCTCGGACGTGCTGGCCACCAGGATGCCGTCCAGGTAGACAAACACAAATGGCAGATCGTGCAACACCGCATCCATCATGCATTGGAATGTCTGTGCCGTGCCTTTTAACCCGAAAGGCATGCGTAAAAACTCAAAAAGATCAAATGGGGTTATTACCACCGTCTTAGGTATGTCCTCAGCGTGCACCGGGACCTGGTGGTAACCATGGACCAGGTCTATCTTGGAAAAAATGCGTGCCCCAGTGAGGTGAATGGAAAAATCCTGAATATGGGGGATCGGGTAGCGGTTGTGCGCTGCGGCGTAGTTCAATCTGCGGAAATCTCAGTACGGTCACCACGATTCCTCAGCTTTAGGAACCATATGTAGTGGGGATGCCCATGGGCTGTTTGAGTGCCTGATGATGCCCAACTTTTCCAAGTTGGCAAACTCCTCGTGCGCTATGGCCTGTTTAGCTGCGTCCAGACGCTGAGGTTGTGCAAAAACAGGCAGCCTCATGGTGGTAATGAAGTGCTCCACCCCATGTTTCTCCAGGGCCTTCATATTTCTCTTGTAGACATCTCTGAAGCGCAGCTGTGGGCGGCCAGCGTCTCTCCTGCCAGTCGCCAGTTCTCCGTAGAGGACGTCTTTGGGGATTCTGTCATCCTCCATACGGTGAACATGGCCTAGCCAGCGGAGCCTGCGCTGCCTAAGTAGAGTGAACATGGAGGGAAGGCCGGCGTGGGACAGGACTTCTGTGTTGCGCACTTTGTCCTGCCAGGATATGTCCAGGATGCGGCAAATGCAGCGCAAGTGGAAGGAATTCAGTCTCTTTTCCTGCCGGGCGTATGTTGTCCACGAGACAACATCCTGGAGATCAACACAGAGCACTGGGACAACCTCGCAACGGACTGCTCCAAATGGAGAGGCACCCTGACCAGACAGCTCAAGGCGGGTGAAGAGAAACTGGCTGCTGCAGCAGATGAAAAAAGGACCCGCAGGAAGAACCGCCATAGACCCAGCAGCACGGAGACCATCTACAAGTACGACCTGTGTGGCAGGGACTGGCATTCGCACATCGGCCTGTTCAGCCACAGGCGGTGCTGTTCCAGCAGAGTAGACATCTAGGATTCTCTTCCATGGTCATCATAGACCAACGGAGGCCGACGACCCCGTGTTTAGTGACGGTCGCCAAAAACGTTGGGACCATGAGTGCTGGGAGCTGGTTGAGTATTGTGTGGAACTTACCCCCTGGAGTTGTGACATTGGCTAGTGTTGTGGGCCCGGCTCCTCTAGTTGTACAGGGGAGAGAATCAAAATACATTGCGCTAATCAGGCGTCCGTTAGCCACATCGATGAGTAGACCGTTTGCACACACAAAATCAGAGCCCAAAATGGGGAAGCTGCAAGCCACTATGACGAATGTCCATTGGTATGTATGGCCGTGCAAGGATACAGTCAGTGTCCTCTCATCAAAAGTCTTAATGTCTGAGCTGTTTGTGGCCATCAGTTCGGGGTCGCTAGTTCCCGCCAGCCAGTCTGCGTAGGACGGCAGGATGAGACTCTTTTGGGAGCCGGAATCGACGAGGAACCATCTCTCCGAGCGGGAGTCTGTCACATAGAGCAGCTTGCTCACTTCACCGGCGGTCACAGCTGCTACCGACTGCCGGCCCTGGCGTTTCCCAAGCACTTGAATTGGCACGGTGGCATGCATCGGCGTGCGACCTCTCCAAAACAGCGGTGGAAGCAGCAGAGTGTGTCTCTCCGGTGCTTCTTGGCTTCCATTGCAGCCACCATCATTGGCTCCTCGCCCCAGCTGGCCATCTCGCTGGGTTCCGACGCTGCTGCGTTTACTGCGAGGGCCCTGGTGGTGAGGATAATCCGATCTGCCTCTTGCGCTAGCGCCCGGTAGTTGCACGCGACCAGCAGCGGCAAATTTGCAAGGACCGCCCTGGCCGCCGTCGGGAGGTTCCGGAGGAAAAGGTGGGCAAAGAGGAAATGACTGTCATCTGTGCCCATCAACACCAACATCTTCTCCATTAGTTCGACCGCCGACCCGTCTCCCAACTCGGGGTGCATCTGGAGCCTTTCCGCTTTCTCGCAGTCTGAGAGTGTATAGCGGGTCAGCGTGGTTTTGAGAGCCTCGTATTTGTCGTGGGCTGGGGGCCGTTGGAGCAGGCTCACCACCTGCTGAGTTGTGCGTGCGTCCAGTGCTGCAACCACGTAGTAGTATCTGGTGTCATCCGCCGTTATTCCCCAGAGCATGAACTGGGCCTCGGTGTGGAAGAACCAAGACTTTGGGTTGTGTAGCGAAAAGTCTGGGAGTTTGACCGAAATGGCGCACGTGGTGCTGGCACCTCCCGTCCGGGTCATCTCCAGGGTGTTCACCTCGAGTTCCATTGTGCGTCAAGGGTCACCAGTGTGGAGAGAGGAATAATCAGGTGGAGCGGTCCAGGGCAGCACAGGCTTTTGACACCTCGTCAGCTGTGTCCAACTCCCCCCTCCCCCCAGCGCCACTGCCTCCATGGTCCCCACTTCATCAAAGGCGCCCCCCCTCCTCCCCCCCGCCATTGCCATCAGTGAGCAGGACGTGCACAGACAGTTCTCCAGACTGAACCCGTGCAAGGCCCCCGGTCCAGACGGCGTGTCTCCCTCCACCCTGAGACACTGTGCGGAGGAGCTGACTCCTGTCTTCACAGACATTTTTAACACCTCCCTGAAGTCATGCCACGTGCCGGCCTGCCTCAAAACCTCTACCATCGTCCCTGTCCCCAAGAAGCCACAGATCACTGGACTTAACGACTACAGACCTGTAGCGCTCACCTCTGTAGTCATGAAGTCCTTTGAGCGTCTGGTCCTGCCCCACCTCAAGACCATCACCACTCCCCTCCTGGACCCGCTGCAGTTTGCCTACAGAGCCAACAGGTCTGTGGACGACGCAGTCAACCTGGCCCTCCACTCCATCCTGCAGCACCTGGACTCCCCGGGAACCTACATCAGGATCCTGTTTGTGGACTTCAGCTCTGCATTCAATACCATCCACCCCGCTCTGCTCCAGGACAAGCTGTCCCTGCTCAACGTGCCTGACTCCCTCTGCAGGTGGATCACCAGCTTCCTGACGGACCGGATGCATCATGTGCGGCTGGGAAAGACTGTCTCAGACTCTGTTAGCATCAGCACCGGATCACCCCAGGGCTGTGTACTTTCCCCCCTGCTCTTCTCCCTATACACCAACTCCTGCACCTCCAGCCACCAGTCTGTCAAGCTGATCAAGTTTGCGGACGACACCACCCTCATCGGGCTCATCTCCAACGGCAACGAGTCCGTCTACAGGAGAGAGGTGGCCCAGCTGGCGTCCTGGTGCAGCCACAACAACCTGCAGCTGAACGCTCTGAAGACAGTGGAGATGATTGTGGACTTCAGAAAAGTCACAGCCCCTCTGCCCCCCCTTACCCTCACAGACTCTCCCATCACCACTGCGGATTCCTTCCACTTCCTGGGCACCACCATCACCCAGGACCTCAAGTGGGAGTCGACCATCAGCTCCCTCATCAAAAAGGCCCAGCAGAGGATATTCTTCCTGCGGCAGCTGAGGAAGCTCAAGCTACCCACCAAGATGTTGGTGCAGTTCTACACGGCCATCATCAAGTCCATCCTCACCACCTCCATCACCCTGTGGTACGCAGGAGCCACCGCCAGGGACAGACAAAGACTGCAGCGCGTTGTGCGCGCTGCTGAGAAGGTGATCGGCTGCAAGCTCCCATCTCTCCAGGAGGGAGGGGGGGGGCGCCTTTGATGAAGTAGGGATCGTGGAGGCTGTGGAGCTGGAGAGAGGGGGGGAGTTGGACACAGATGACGAGGTGTCAAAACGGGCATAGTGTTGGGACAGTCTTTGACAAAGCGCCGAGACAAATTCCTAGTTTGTGTACTACATGAACAATGGCAATAAATCTCATTCTGATTCTGATTCTATTAATTTCTCTCTCTCACATTCCTCAGAATCACAAGCATCAAAAGGACTAACAGGTCGCAGGCACCTCTCCTTTAATATCATACAACTCCCTCAGTCACCTGTGGTGCTGCATTAACATGAAAGCCTTTGCAGTTCCCATTCTCTTTGTCACTGCTCTCATCAACACACCAACCCCTGCATCAACACACAAACCCCCCATGACGATTCCCCTTGTCCTCCCGTCTGAGTGGAAACATACTGAGTGGATCCCCCACAATATCAGAATTAAGTCATTCAAGTGAGTAAAGACTTTATACCTTTTAATTGGACTGCCCATAAAACAAATGTTCTAACTGAGGAAACGAATAGAAGTCCCTGTTCCAAGAGTGCTGGAGTTCAAATTAACAGATGACATGTGTATATACAGAAAAAAACAAAACAAAAAAAAAAAAACAGAAAATCTTAGTGAGCCAGGGAAGATATCTCAATCCCTCACACACCAAAAAAGAAATAAAAAAATAAAAAAATAAAAATAAAAATAAAAAAACCTGAATCCACCCCCCCACAAAAAAAAATGCACACCAAGAAGTCTCGAAAAGGCAGACAGAGGTAGAAAAATAAACAGGAAAACAATAGCCCCAAGATTGAGAACAAGCTGAGCTAACCCTAAAATTTAAACCAGAGAAAAAAAAAAAAAAGCACAACAAAACAAGGCAATGCCTACAGACTTAAAACACAGTTTAACAGAAATACCTGATTATAAGATATCCTGGCAGACTGTAAGTGAAAATGAAAACAGGCCCATTACATGAGAACAGTCAAAAAGCTGTAAATACAGATGTGGACAAAATTGTTGGTGCCCCTCTGTTAATGAAAGAAAAACCCACAATGGTCACAGAAATAACTTGAATCTGACAAAAGTGGTAATAAATAAAAATTCTATGAAAATTAACCAATGAAAATCAGACAATGCTTTTGAATTGTGGTTCAACAGAATTGTTTTAAAAAATAAACTCATGAAACAGGCCTGGACAAAAATGATGGTACCCCTAGAAAAGATTGAAAATAATGTGACCATAGGGACATGTTCAACCAAGATGTGTCCTCTAAGTGGACACCTGTGATGTTAAATCACAGGTGTCTACAAACTTGTAATCAGTCAGTCGGCCTATTTAAAGGGTGACAAGTAGTCACTGTGCTGTTTGGTGACATGGTGTGTACCACACTAAACATGGACCAGAGGAAGCAAAGGAGAGAGTTGTCTCAGGAGATTAGAAAGAAAATTATAGACATACATGTTAAAGGTAAAGGCTATAAGACCATCTCCAAGCAGCTTGATGTTCCTGTGACTACAGTTGCACATATTATTCAGAAATTTAAGATCCACGGGACTGTAGCCAACCTCCCTGGACGTGGCCGCAGGAGGAGACGGATAATATGAACAACCTCTAAACACATTCATGGTAAACTCCAAGGTCAAGGTACATCAGTGTCAGATCGCACCACCCGTCATTGTTTGAGCCAAAGTGGACTTCATGGGAGACGACCAAGGAGGACACCACTGTTGAAAACAAATCATAAAAAAAGCCAGACTGGAATTTGCCAAACTGCATGTTGACAAGCCACAAATCTTCTGGGAGAATGTCCTATGGACAGAAGAGATAAAACTGGAACTTTTTGGCAAGGCACATCAGCGCTATGTTCACAGACACAAAAATGAAGCATACCAAGAAAAGAACACTGTCCCTACTGTGAAACGTGGAGGAGGTTCTGTTATGTTCTGGGGCTGCTTTGCTGCATCTGGCACAGGGTGTCTTGAATCTGTGCAGGGTACAATGAAATCTCAAGACTATCAAGGTATTCTAGAGAGAAATGTGCTGCCCAGAGTCAGACAGCTTGGTCTCAGTCGCAGGTCATGGGTCTTGCAACAAGATAATGACCCAAAACACACAGCTAAAAACACCCAAGAATGGCTAAGAGTGGGGCAGCACAGTGGTGCAGTGGTTAGCACTGTTGCCTTACAGCTAGAAGGTTCCTGGTTCGAATCCCCAGGTTGGCAGGGGTTGGAACCTTTCTGTGTGGAGTTTGCATGTTCTCCCTGTGCTGCGTGGGTTTACTCCGGGGGCTCCGGTTTCCTCCCACAATCCAAAGATATGCATGTTAGGTTAATTGGCTGTTCTAAATTGTCCCTAGATGTCTGTTTCCTATAGGCCCTTAGAATAGAGGGTTAGTATTAGTGAAAGCGCTTTGAGTGGTCTTTGTGACTAGAAAAGCGCTATATAAGTGCAGGTTAGTTAGTTAGTTAAGAGCCAAACATTGGACTATTCTAAAGTGGCCTTCTATGAGCCCTGATCTAAATCCTATTGAACATCTGTGGAAGGAGCTGAAACATGCCATCTGGAGAAGGCACCCTTCAAACCTGAGACAACTGGAGCAGTTTGCTCATGAGGAGTGGGCCAAAATACCTGCTGAGAGGTGCAGAAGTCTCATTGACAGTTACAGAAATCGTTTGATTGCAGTGTTTGCCTCAAAAAGTTGTGCAACAAAATATTAAGTTAAGGGTACCATCATTTTTGTCCAGGCGTGTTTCATGAGTTTGTTTTTTAAAATAATTCTGTTGAACCACAATTCAAGAGCATTGTGTGATTTTCATTGGTTAATTTTGATAGACTTTTTATTTATTACCACTTTTGTCAGATTCAAGTTATTTCTGTGACCATTGTGGGGTTTTTCTTTCATTAACAGAGGGGTACCAACAATTTTGTTCACGTCTGTATATACATACAAGCATGTACAGGTATGAAATAAGAGAAAATCCCTTAGATTATATTCGCCTATTATTATTGCACCTTTTAAAAAAGTGTGCAACATCAAGCACAGCAATTTTGCCTATTCAACAAGTAAAATTAACCACCCAGTTTTTTTTTTAAACAGAAAACAAATTTTAAGTGCACACCTCCCAAAACGTGTAAAGACAAAAGGAGAGAGAGAGAGAGAGAGAGAGAGAGAGAGAGAGAGAGAGAGAGAGAGAAAAAACTGAATGTAAAGATCTCACCTCCATCATCTTCATTTATTTAAGATCTTCTAAGTCATCATCTTTTTAATATAGGCCATGGCATTCTGTGCTGTGACAAAGTCCTTGTCCACACTGTTATAACTGATCCTGAGTCGGGCCGGGTACAAAAGACAATAACAAACTCAATCCATGCCACGTAGTTGCTTCCCCGCCTCATTAAATGCAGCCCAAGCTCGTGCAACCTTAGCTGTATGGTCGGGAAAAATGGAGAGCCCTGATGAACCACCAATGGCCGGTAGACTCTCTTTGGCACAACGTAAAATACCAGCACAGTCACTGTAGTAATGAAATCTGCCAATAATTGGACGTGGTCGCTCATCGGCTCTTGGCTTCAGTTGGAGTGACCTGTGTGCCCGGTCCAACAATCCTCCTTATCCAGCTTGAAAGCCTCTTTATGCAGAGTGGCCACCAACGTAGTAGTGGCAACCACCTCCTCAGAAACCCCCAGTATTCTTATGTTGTTGCAGCGGGATCTGGCTTTCAGATTCTCACACTTGTTTTCCAACTTTGTAAACTCGGTGGCCAAGTTATCAAATTTAGCCTTCAGCTCCACAACATCGTCAGTGCACGTAGATAATGACTGTTCCATTTTCCCCATGGTGCTTCCGAGACTTGCTAACTCCGCATCTGAAGCAGCTTTATCACTTGCAAGTTGCAATTTAACAGCTTGGAGGTTGGCTCTGATAGTCAACAAGTCATCTCCTAAAGCTGCGTGGAGTTCAAATTTGAAAATCTCGGCAATGTCCGCTTTCAAAGTAGCTAGCAATTCTTGCTTCAGGGTATCCATGTCAGTAAGCTGCAATTCTGCTGCGGGTGATGTGCTGCCCTGGGGTGGAGTCGATGTACCTGTGGCCGAGGTGTACAGTTGCAGGGTAGGCCCCTGCTGGTGAGTTGCAGCTTGGGATTTAACGCTTCTGCTGGACATAACTAAGAGCAAAGAAAGATGAAACACCAGCTTAAAAGTAACTAAGACAACTTCCCCATGAAGTTGAAGAAAAAAGAAAAAGAAAACTGTGCCAAAGAGTAACAATTTTTAACAAAATCTGCAGGAGCCCTTAAAAACACGACTTACTCCCTTATCAGCTCAGCAGCACCCCCATCATCTTGTGTTTTAACTTGTTTTTGCATTTATAAATTATTTTTATCTAGAAAATTCCTTTTATTATCTTTTGTTATACAGTGCGTTGAGACTATATGTCTCTGAAAAGTGCTTAATAAATAAACTTTCTTTTCCCCGGGCGCTGATCGCAGGCTCCATGCCGGTGTGTTTTTAGCTTAGCCATTGCTAACGCTGCTCCGAGACATGTGCTGGCCTGTGTGCTGTTTTTTTCTGCAGGAATTCTTGTGGGTTGTGTGTCATTCCAAGGTCTTTCCTTCCATCTTTGTTTTGAAATTCAAAAAAAGGCCCGACATTTAAGCTAATTTTGAGCTAACTGCTTCCTAACTTTCAAATCTTGCGAGACAAGCTATTACTTCACTTGACTGTGTGCTTGCTTTACGACATCTAGTGGACTGAAAATGCAATTGTTGTATACCCAAGAGTGTATGCAAGGTTTACATGAATATAGATAATTAATAAAAGATCAATCCATGCATTTAGGGATCAGTGCACCGTCGTTAGTGTGAAATATTGCAATCCATCAATGAATTGATCTTTTGTCCCACCCCTATCTCAGAGTCTCAGAGAGAGTGCTGAGTTTAAAACAAAACAGATAAGCATGGAATGCTGACGTAGCAGAAAACAGAGTGCTCTGTGTGAAATGGAGCCTGTAAGTCTGTGAATTTATCCTTGGGAACCAAACTTCATGTGGTCAAAAACATGATAGAGTGTATATACTATGTATGAATACAATACCAGAAACACAAAGAGTTAATGTGGAGAATAAAAAATACAAAAACAATGATTACCAAGGGCCTTAAAAAGGCAACTATTGAGCTGGCAGACATCAGCTTAGTTCACACACTCGTGTCCCAGTGTCCATCTTGTCACTGTCATTTGTGAGACCATGCAGAGTCTGATTCTCTCCAGCTCCACTAATTGACGAGTATCTATTAATCCATAGACCAAAACTAATTGCTACAGTTAGTGACCAAATAATCAATGAAGAAGAGTGAAACAGGAGCAAAATGTAACTGTTGCACTGGCTTCCCTTAGCCACCCTAGGCAGCTGCATAACTGACTTGTGTGTCCAACTGCTCCTGACTGTAAAAGGTTTAATATAATGGAAGCTGCTTGTGAAAAATGCAATGTATATAGTAGAGTATAAATAATATGCACTCATGCATCAAATTAAGTTAACTGCTTCTCTGTATTCTGAATTTTTTATGTGACTTCTCCTCCAGACAGGATTGGCCTTAGCCCTTCCATCACCTCATCCATGTGCACAAGGATCTCAATAATCCTAAATGCCCGCAGCCTTCTGCTCTTTCATCACCACAGTTGGAATGCCTTTTGATGAAAAAAAAAGAAGAGTATCTTTAATGTAAAATAGACTTCCTGTTAGACTATTTTAGTGTTTGCTGACATCTTCAAACCCTGTTGTAGAAGTAAAAAAATGATCCTCTCCGCATAATCAACAACCCAGTTCATATATTGTTTTTGGAAAATGAATACATCTCAAGCTGTGTTTTTTCATCTAGAAACCATTTGAGCGCCCCACATCATCAGAACCGACTCCTTGAAGAGGTTTTCATCCAACTATATAAATAGCTTATTGATATTCCTCAAGCTTTATGTCAGCGTGTGAAATGAAATGTTTTGTCAGATTGAGCATCCATTTGATGTTTTCATTCCACACATTCTCCATAATTGTGTGATTTATATCCAAGCCTGCGGCTACAGTGTCCTCCTGTTTAATGTGCACCACTATTTATGCTTCTGTGGGAAATGCAGTACTGAAACCCACAGTAGCCCTAAACTTATAATTTCCCTTTTCATTTTCTTACTCTTAACCAGGGGTCACAAACACGGTGCCCGCGGGCATCAGGTTGCCCACAGGGACTGCATGAGTCGCCCGTGAGCCTGTTCTTAAAATAGCACTAGTCACCAATGAGCGTTATATTAAATTTTTAAAATTGCTTTACTATTATGAATCACACTTGCAATGGTGTGTACAGAAATATAAAAACAATTACAAATAAAAATGTTAAATATACATATACTATGATTTATTCTGATTCAAATTTCAGTATTGTTCACATGACAAGTTTCAGCATTTGGTGAAGTAAGCTAGCAGGCGACGAGACGATAAGGAGTTGATTGCAGATTCTTCCTCCAAAAACATGGAAAAACTAGAAAAGCACTCGGAGAGCGCAGACCTCCGCCAAGCGGCACAGTTCCCCTCATAGAGTGTTTGTGTGTACGTTTTCAGATTCCCTGAGCATGAAAAGATATGAGTAGCAATTGGATTCACAATGATTATTTGTTTATTTGACATGGACAGTGCAATAAACAGACAATTAATGAATGACAATCAATGTGATAGTGATAGGATTAGTGGTTCAGTAGTGTAAAATGGGGCTAAAGGGACAGTGGGTTAATAAGGGACACTTTTCTGGGAAATGTTTTAAATGTAATTCTGCTTTTTTTATTTTGAGCAGGACGCTGAGTTGTGTTGTTATTGTCAAATATCCATGAATCCTTCATCAAATCTAGGCAGAAGCAAAATTAAAAAAGCAGAATTACATTTAGAAAAGTGTCCCATATTACCCCGCCGTCCCTTATAGCCCCGTTTTACGGTAGTAAAAGCATTGCCTCCTTGGCGGAGGTAATAAACTGAAGTGTTGGTGTGTCAATCTCCTCCACTGACGGATGCAGATTGGTTAGACAGGTTGCCGTGGGTTTTATATTATATTGGGGTTGCGGTCGGCGGCAAAACAGAATTTAGAGTCTTCCCCGGCAGAGAGGTCGTTTTTACGCAGCGCCTATAGCTGGGCGGGGAATTTGTGGCAAATAATGGGGCGGCGGACAGGTGGCCGTGTCAGGTTTTGCAGCGTGGCGCAAAAGCAGTCACGCTGGCGGGCCCAGGCCAGCAGTGTTTTCCGCGTGCTTTTGTGCCTAAAACGTTGAAGAACGCGGAGTTTGTGTTGGTCAGACACGACGACCAGCGCAATGTGCGCAGCGCCTATGGCTGGCACAGGCACGCTGGGGGTCCGAGGCCAGCAGTGTTTTCCGCATGCTTTTGTGGCTAAAACGTTGACGAAGGCGGAGTTTGTGTTGGTCAGACACGACGCCCAGCGCCCTCCATTGCGCCTGCGCACATGTTGAAAATGGCCCTATGTCACAGTGTTGAAAAATGCTTTAAAAAAATTCCTGTATCCAGACGGTGAACCGGATCACCCCCAAAATTTAATCAGTTCTCCCTTGTACCATTTCCAACAACGCCTGAAAGTTTCATGCAAATCCGTTCAAGACTTTTTGAGTTATCTTGCTAACCAACAGACAAACAGAGAGACAGACAAACAGACAAACAAACACACAAACCCTGGCAAAAACATAACCTCCTCCTGGCCTTTTCGGCCTGGCGGAGGTAAAAAGAAAGAAAACTTATTGTTTTCATAGTGAATGAGAAGAAGAGTTCTTTTTTACCGTGGTGAAAGAAAAATGTGTATATCTCATTTGCAGGGCAACTGTGGCAATGGCAAAGTGGCACAATGTTGAAAGACACTTCAGTACATGCCACGAAAGCTACCATGCCAACTTTCAACCGGGCAGCACACTGCGGGCAGAGAAAGCATGTGAGCTAAAAGCAACTTTGAGCAAACAGCAGTCTCTTTTCACGAGGTCACTGAAAAATTCCCCAATAAACAAATGAAGCCTCATTTAGAGCTACACAGTTTTTGATAAAGAAGAAGAAGGCATTTACAGATGGGAAGGTTTTCAAAGAAGCAATGATGATAGTTCTTCTTCTTTTAGATTTGATTGGCGGTTGGCAACCAGCTTACAGGTGCATTACCGCCACACACTCCATATATGTCTGTCTTTCTGTGTGTCTGGCAAACAATCACTATAAATTCAAGAAATCTCTGTCAGTTTGTGTGTCTGTGTGTCACGATCATAGGATATCATAGGCTGTCCTAGGATGTCTGCATCCTGTCCTGTGACGATCCTATGATATCAGGTAACATAGGACTCGCGATGATGTTATATAGATAATAGGACTGGCTACCTACGATGTCGGCATGATGTCCTGTGATGTCTGCCTTGCTGTCTTTATGATGTCATATAGACTATCTGTTAGGATCATTTTCAGCATAATCAATATAAGTCAAAAACAAGGCAGAATATTGAAATATAAGTAGATTTATTTTCCTCATGGCCAATGAGGGAGAGGCAGTTTATATGGCAGCAGCTTCATGTCCATGCACACATACATCTAAAAAAAAAAAAAAAAAAAACATTTCTCAGTGCAACTTTCAAAGCTGTCTTATCAATGGGGAGTGAGAGATTGTCCAGAAGACGAATAGTCATGAATAGTTCTTGAGTCCACAAAGCACACAGTCCTTATCAAATGTTGTCAGGAACCAGTGTAAATGTCGTTCCCACAGAACTGAACATGATGAATTGAATCCAGATGCAGTCATTAAGAAATATCTGAACACTCACTAGCCACTGAACAGATTTATAATTGCAAACTCATGCATTCTTACACACAGAATGAAGCTGCCCAAAGGCAATATATAAAATGCACATATGAGAATATAAAAGACATGGAATAATATAAGAATAGGTTAACTGGCATCAAAAACTGGGGATTCTAAAATTGTCCTTAGGTATGACTGTGAGAGTGAATGGTTGTCTGTCTCTCTGTGTTGGCCCTGCGATGGACTGGCGATCTGTCCAGGGTGTACCCTGCCTCTCGCCCAAAGATGCTGGGATAGGCTCCAGCCCCCCCACGACCCGAAAAGGATTAAGCGGAAGAAGATGAATGAATGAATAATAGAAGAATAATCTAAGACTAATATGGAATTTTTCTATCACCACCACTCATGATGCCTGCCTTGATGTCTTTATGGTGTCATATAGACCATCACTCAGGAAAGAAGAGATATTCATCATCCGATTAAGAATAGGACACAGCACTTTAAACCACACCCATTCGAAGCAGTATAAACCATCAACTCACAAAAGAAGAGACACTCATCACCCGATTAAGAATAGGACACAGCACTTTAAACCACACCCATTTGAAGCAATAGATCTGGAAATCTCACACGTGATACTCATCACCCGATTAAGAATAAGACACACTACTTTAAACCACACCCATTCGAAGCAGTACATCATGTCATATAGACCATCACTCACGAAAGAAGAGATACTCATGACCCGATTAAGAATAAGACACACTACTTTAAACCACACCCATTCAAAGCAGTAAATCTGGAAATCTCACTCAGTAAGGCAGAATCCACTCTATAAATTCAACAAATCTCTGTCAGTGTCTCAGTGTGTGTGTCTGTGTGTCACCATCATAATTTCACGCAACATAGGAGTTGCAATGCTGTCATATAGACAATACCACTGTCTACAAGACCATAGGATTGCCTACTATGTTCCAATGATGTCACCAAAGCATTGCCTACCATGTTCCTATGACGTCTACAGGATGTCTAAATGCTATCATATAGACAGCATAGTAGAGTCGCCTCTGATGTCCCGATGATGTCTACATGATGTCTACATGACACTAGAGACACATCAGAGGACCGCCTATGATGTGCTATGATGTCTTCATGATGTCCGATGGTGTTTCTATGATTCGTACATGATGTCTATGTGATGTCATAGATACCATCACTCACAGTCATAGGACTTGCTATGACATCAAAGATCAATGCAGGCATCATAGGACTCACTAGGACATCACACTATAAATTCAAGAAATATCAGTGTGTCTCATGATCATAGGACCGCCAATGAGGTTTGTATGAGGTCTACAAGATGTCCTATGATGCTCCTTTGCTGTCAGCGATCATAGGATGACGTCTGCGTGACGTCACACACACCACAGGACTCACTAACACATCATAGGCCTCCCTATGATGTTCCTATTATGTGCTCTTGATGTCCACATGACATCATATAAACCATAGGACTGTAGTTTCAGAACAGGAAGAGTTTGCAGTTGAACTTGATGAAAGACTAAGGATTCCAGGTAGCAAACTGGAAGACATTTTCAGCTGGGTGTATGAAGACATGACTGGTGCGTGTCACAATCATAGGACTTGAAATGACATCATCAAAGATCACAGGCAGTTGTCATGAATCCAGGTTTGTCAGGTTCTGACTTATTGTTATGATTTGTCCTAGTTTCCTCCTGACAGCTCAGGCACGCCCCCTCCTCCTGTCAAGCACTGTCAGCTGCTCTGTCATGGTGCTCAAACACATACATACACACACCCACACACACATGCACATGCTCCATTCACTCTCATTCACATGCCCTCTCACTCACCTGTTCCCAATCAGTTCTGCCCACGCATTCTCACACCGGCAATCTCTTTCCTCGTTAGTTTCTGGAGTATTTGTTTGCCACTGCTGAGGAAGGAGATTGTCGGGGCATTCCCCTTCATACATGGCAGCATGTTCCTCTGCGTATGGTATTCACTCCCTGCGTTCAATTCAGCCTGGCATTTTAAGACGATCAATTCCTTGGTGTTTCGGCTGGTCCCGCTTCTCTGCCTCTGCCTCCAGACTGCACGGCTCGCCCCGGATTAGCTCCAGACCTGTAAGTGTCTTTAGCCTTCTCTCCTGTGCTAGCAGCCCCTCAGCACTAGGCTGCTTGTCTTTCCTTTTGTGCTTTACGCAGCTCTGTAGCACGAGGCTCCATTTTAGACCAGGCTGTAGAGCATTCGGCTGGCGCCCTGTATGTGTGGTGGTCAACTCTGTCATTACACCTCTCCATAATCTTGTGTGGTTTGATTGAACTGTATGTGGATCATTGGACTTGTTATTTGGTGAACTGTAATAAACTTGGCACTCTCTACTCCTGCAATTGGGTTTTTCATTCTCTCCCTCGTGCGCCGTGTAATGGCGTACAGGAGCTCATGACAGGCAGTGGTGACAGCAAACATCAAAGGCAGGTTTCATCATGGTTACTGTTGCCAGACAGACACAACATCAAAGATCAAAGGCAGGAATCACTGAATGAATGATGATGTCGAAGATCAAAGGAAGACATCAGCATGGTTACTGTTTCCATGGTAACAGTAACTTTCTACAGGCATGCAGAAATGATTGCTTACACCTGATTTCTACAGCCATGCGGAAATACTTGTTTATACTTTGTTTCTACGGGCATGCACGGGTATACACTGTGTGTGTGTGTGTGTGTATATATATATTTTATAGTAATATGTACATATGTATATTAGCTGCTCTTGCTTGCTTGTTTTTTTTCTTGCCTTCTGATTGTTGCTCTGAGTGTTGCTATCCCTGTGCTGTTGCAATCCTGGAATTTCCCCGTTGTGGGACTAATAAAGGCTTATCTTATCTTATCTTATCTTATTTAAAGATGCAAAGAATGGAACTGATGTCATATCCACTCTCTCCAATGTGCAAATGGGGGAAAGTACGATGGTAAGAAGAGTGTCAGCAATGTCTGAGAATTTGACCGAGCAGCTGGACCGGGATCAGGCGCAGTGCTGGTGGTTTAGCATCCAGTGTGACGAGTCCATGGACAGCAGCAGTACAGTGCAGCTGATGATCTTCATTTGGATGGTGTTTGATGATTTCTCCACAAAAGAAGAACTCCTGACACTACTGCCTCTTAAAACAACTACAAGGGGAGTAGAAATCTATAATGCGGTGAAGAAGTTTTTAGAGGACAAAAAGGTACCATTGGAAAAGCTGGTATCAGTGTCTATAGACAGGGCTCCTGCGATGACCGGCCGACATGCAGTTTTCATCGTGCACTGTAAAGGTGACTCAGACTTCCCACCATTCTTGCAGTATCACAGCATCATTCATCGGCAGACCATACAGTATCTCACAGAAGTGATTACACCTGTCATGACTGAAAGTGAGAAGCTCACGTGTAAGGCAGCAAACACCAGAGAAGACACTCAAACACGGAGTAAACATTAAATGTAACTGTATTAAACACACACAGCAGTAAGGAAAGTGGCACACGCTGAGGGAACACACAGCCTGTAGAGAGCGCGAGAAGAAAGCTGATTAGAGGAGAGGAGTCAACCAGGGATAAATGGGCAATGATCAGATAATCTTACAGAAGATGAACAGAGAGCCCTGCAGGAAAACAGCGGGACCTGAAGGAGCCAGCAGGGCAGGGCTGGCGGAGAGAGAGGATTGGATGGAGCTGGGGAGATTCTGACCAGGTTGAGTGGGCTGTCCAGGAAGATGAGGGCGAGGAAGCCAGGTGAGCACACCGCAATTCTGGAGACGCACCGCAGAAATGGCAGCAACCCAATGAGCCAGCACAGAAATGTTCACAAGCAGGTCTTTTAAAGTGCTGGCAGTGAAGAGGCAGCAGGTGAGCTGATGACCTGCAGAGCCGGGAACCAGATGGAGAACCTCCCACAGAAAGGGAGGGAGAGTGCGCTCACCCGATCATCACAGTGTCCACCCCTCAAGGTGCGCCTCCTGGTGACCTACTGGGCTTTTTGGGGAGAGCCCAATGAAAGGCTCGGACCATCCCCTTATCGAGAAAAATAGGAACCGTGGATCCATGATCTCTCCTCCAGACCGTAGACTTTCCAGTGGACTAAATACTGTAATCCCCGGCCCCGGCGGTGAACGTCCAGAATCCGTTGGATGGAATAGGCGATCAGGCTGTAAAGGATTTGAAGAGGAGAAGGTGGCTTCAGGGGATGGGGGGGGGGGCAGAGAGGACTGACGAAGAGGGGCTGGATTTTCAAAATGTGGAATGTGGGGTGGATCCGGAGTGTTGGCAGGATTCTCAGGTGGATTGTCATGTCATTAATGAGCCTGGAGATGGGAAAAGGACCAAGGAGGCGAGGTGACAGCTTTTTAGACTCCATCTTCACAGGAACCTGATCTGCCAACAACCACACACACTGACCCACCGCATATTTGGGTGCCGGAACCCGGCTGCAGTCTGCATACTGGCGATTCCATTTGGCCGAATGGAGGAGGGCAGCCCGGGTGGATCGCCAAAGGTGGCGGCAGCTTTGAGAGTGGGCCCCCATGGATAGTACGGCCACTTCCCTCTCCATCATAGGCAGCGGGGTGAAGTACAACCCATGGATTCCTCGAAAGCCATTAACCCGGTGGCTGAGGAGACGGCAGAGTTATGGGCATACCCCACTCAGGTCAGATTGGTGCTTCAGGAGGATTGGTTACAGGAAGCCACACATCTCAGGGCGACCTCCAGGGATTGGTTGGCACACTCAGCCTGCTCGTTGCTCTGAGGATGGTAACTGGACCTTGTTCTCTGGTTTGGGAGTCCATGGACTCTGGTAGACCCCTTACCCACCTTATTCTCTGCTCTGGGGACCCATGAACTTTGGTTGCCCCCCCCCCCCCCCGACCCACCTTGTTCTTTTGTCTGGTGGCCTAGAAACTCTGGTAGGCCCCCCGACCCACCTTGTTTTCTGGTCTGGGAACCCATGGACTTTGAAAGGCCTCCCAACCCTCCTGGTTTTTTGGGTTGGTGGTCTAGGAACTCTGGGAGACCGCCCGACTTGCCTTGCTACTTGGTCTGGGGACCCACGGACTCTGGCATGCCCCCTGTGGCTTCATAGATAAGATAAGATAAGCCTGTATTAGTCCCACAATGGGGAAATTCCAGGATTGCAACAGCACAGGGATAGCAACACTCAAAGCAATAATTAAGAAGATACGGAAGATATAAATAAGAGCAGTGGATATACATACACATAAATATATAAATATATATACAAAGTGCGGAGCATTGTAGCAAGATGGAATAAACAGCATAACCGTCTACTTAGTTATCCTACATAGAGGGGCCATTGTTCCCTTTCTACCCATTAGGCAAGGGCTGGAAAGTACCAGTGGAACTCTGACAGAAATGATTCAGTCAATGATACAATCAATGATACAGACATAGCTCTATGTGGTTGCATAACCTATCTCCCTAGGATCAAGGATGGCCGATTGCATGCAACTGGCAGATTGCTCTCACCTGTTCCTAGTCACGATCCCCAGTAAAAGAGACTGCAGTTGGCATTGTCATGTGCTGTACCTCCAAGTGAACGCCGTGAGCAAACCTCTTGTTCTTGTCCATGAACCTTGCTTAGCTGTGTCTCTGCTCCAATGCTCCTTGTGCTCCTTGTCGACAAGCCTGCTGATGTACCCTCCTTGCTTTGTGAAAACTCACGAGACAACACACCACGTACCTTCTAGCTCAGGAGAACCTACCTGATCCACTGTTTGCCCTCTGAAAACTTGAACTCAGCTAAACTCAGGACAAATATCCCCTAACCTACTCTCAGTCACAGGATTGACTTCTGTTAGTGCATTACCCTCAGAAACTATATGCTTACCTACATCTCCTTTTGATTCCCCTTGAGTAATCTGCCTCACTGATCCACCGCCTACTTGTCAACATCCCTCGCCAGCCACCATGCTCACTTACCATCCCTGTGCAGCACTGACTTACACAAGGGCTATTTTTTTAACTTTATTTTTATTTGAATTTTTTGTTACAGAACACTCAGAACATAATAAACCTGGACAGTCAAACTGAGTTAAACAATCGAAAAAACAAAAAAACAAAAACAACTCTTTGGAGGGGGAAACAGAGAAGTCGATTAGTTCTGTTATTCCAGTCCGCTTCTATAATTTTTTTTTGGTGCGTTTTTTGTATACTGGGCCTATACAGGTGAAGGACATATACTTTATGGTTACTTACTTACTTACTACTCCTGCGGGGTGAGGGCTGGTGGCCATCACCATGTGTAGAGCCAATCAGGTTAACCAGTGCATGCCAACATTGCCAGTTTTGGGCCAGCTCCTCTGCGTTGTCAACAGGGACTCCAAGCTGTTGACGACGCAGAGCACCTGATTGGCTCTATGCACCCCAGTTATATGTGAGTAAGTAACCTTAAAGTATATTGTATGTCCTTCACCTGTATAGGCCCACTTTACTTTAAGGTAAAAACACACACAAAAAAAACAAAAACATTAGATTTTCTGTTTCTATAGAGAATGTGTACAAACACATTTTTTTTTTTTTTTTGCTCTAGTCTCCTCGGGAATTTCTTCCTTTCTTTTAGCTTGTACAGGACAGGAGTCGCCACACGTCTCTGCCTGCCAACAGTATGTTGTATGTTGGTTTTTTCCCTCCTCCGTTCCGTTATCCCTGAGCACCAAGCAGGACGGCAGGAAGTTCCACTTTTACCTGGTTGCTGGCATGACCTGACTGGGATTTGTACCCCGGCCTCCCGGTCGTGGGGCGGATGCTCTACCCCTAGGCCACCACTCCAATAGAGAATGTGTACAAACACTGGCGGAAGACATGTGACGACCTGCCGGCATGCCTTGGGTATTGTGTTCCAGCCTCACCCACAATTTGCATATTAGGTGATTTAAGTGAAATAAATTTAGAGGCAAGGATGCCACACATGGGTCTCATTGCCTTATGCATCACAAAGAAAACTATCCTCATGAATTGGAAATCAAGAAATAATTTATGCATGACTCACAATAATAACTTACTATTAGATTATACTATATTAGCCTGTAGCGAATGTTTGCCTCCTCAAATAATCAATTGGCTGAATTCAATTCTCTCTGGTCCCCGCTTATTAATTCTATAACCTGAGGGGTGGCAGCCTTTGGCTTGCTTTCCTTGGCGCCTCTGGTGGCTGGCTGCACCCAGAGCATGAAGTGCTGGTGTCTGGAGGGCCTGTTCCGTGGAGGCCATGTGCCTGGCCCAAGAGGGTTGGTTGGGGGTGGGGCTGCGGGCCCCGGCTTGCTGGCCTTGCCTCCTGGGAGGGGCTGAGTCTGGCCCTGGGCCCCTGGTGCTGGGGGGGCATTCCCCCCATGGGCCAGGGTCAGGTGTGTGCTGGTGGTGCGGGCCGGCCACGGTGTGTCCTTGCGCAGAGGGGTAGTGTCCTCCCTGGGACCCTGGCAGCACCCTGGGGCAGGTGCCTGCATCCTGTGGGGGTTGCCCTCCCTGTCCTCTGGGGCCTGCAAGTTTGGGTGTGCATGTGTGTGTGTGTATGTGTGTGAGAGTGGGTGAGAGTGGGGGCTTGTTTGTGAGTGGGTGCAGAAGTGGGTGCATGGGGGTATGTGTGGGCATGTGGGGCTGTGTGTGGGTGTAGGTGGGCATGTGTGATGGTGAGTGTATGTGTATGTGTGCACATGAGGGTGTTCAGGCTCAGGTTCTGGTTACTTTATTTGTACCCATAGGTAGATTTGTTTTGCAGTCTGGTGACATCCATATTTACAAGCCACATGTCATGACCCGAGCACTAGGTCTTGGTGCTCGGGTTATTCTTGTCAGGGTTTGATAGCGGCATTATTATTCTAGCTCTCTGAGCTCTTATTGTGATAGTGCTCGGGGAGGCTTCTGCTCAGCTGTCAAACCCTGAACAGCTGTGCTGCATTTGTGGTCGTTAGTGCTAGGACTATTTCTACCCTCGCTGGCTATCACATCCTTGCAGCAGTGTCTGTTTACACTTCGTCACGCTATGGATGCACGATACTTATTCGTACCACGTCTGCCTTTGGCTTGGCCGTCGTTCTCCGGAACTAGTAAGTGTGCTGTATAGCCTTACCCCTCCCGGTGTGTATTGATCTCTGTGTGTCTCTGCCTTAGCAGCTGATGTAATTATTATTTTCACCAACCTTGCCTGCCTAGTGTATGACCGCCTCCTGCTATGGACCTGTAGAGCTGTTTAGCCTATGCCTCCTGTTGTGAGTAGACCCTAGTGTCATTGTCTCTGCAGCTTGTGTTGTCACTATTTTCACCATTAATAAAACTCACTGAACTCACTGGTGACTGTGTGGCTTCTTATGGTGGCTCGCGAGAGCCACCCATGACAGTACACTGCTGCCAAAACAGCGTTTACGGTGACGCCAACCCGAGACGCAATTCACCGGTGAGTTTGAGTTTTTGGACAGTTGCTGTTTCCGTCTGGGTACTGTGTGTGTGGAAGGAATGCCGTCGCGGAGGAGCCGTGCTGGGAGCCTGTGCCACGAGCTGACAGGCATCCTGGAAGTCGTGGATGAGTTGCTCATCTCCGCTTCCCTGCTGGACTACCATCACGGCATACATTGGTACCTAGACACTGCTGAAGACGTTCTTCGGCATCTCTCTCCCCGCTACACCGACCACCCGGAAGTCGACATGAGGAGGGTGGATATCACCGCGCAACGCGGGATATTCCTGATGCTGGAGGAGGAGCATGGCGTGAAGCAGGAAAGGAGGCACTCCTGCCCATTGCCTATGGATCCTGATCCCGTCCTCGATCCAGTCCTGGAGTTCGCACCACTGGGAGGCTGACGGAGGTGTCGACGCCGGGGTCAAGTACTTCTTCAGCAAGCTCCTGCTCCGGATCCAGTTGCGGGCCGCCGGAATGACCCACTCAATCAGCCAGCTTCTGAGAGTGAGCCGAGTCCTGTGCCGGTGAGCTCCGTCCATGGGTCCTATGTTACCATTAAGCGAGCGAGGGAAGGAGCAACGTCCTCTTCAGCTGGCACCACCTTACCTTCGGGAGACAGGCAAGTTCAATTTCACTTTCCTAGTCATTATGGTGATCTGTCTTGTCTGACTCCTGGGGGTGAAGCTCGGGGTTTGCAGCTCCCCGAGTTTCCTTCTCCAGCTGAAGTAAGTTATACTGAACCTGCTGCCTCTGTGTTTCCTCCTGCGGAGCGGTCCTCAGCGTCAGTCCCACGCCGTCGAACGAGGGGGAGGCCTGCGGCTCTGGGAGATATCCCGGCCCTGCAGCCTTGTGTTGGACAGAGGAGGAGAACGGACTGCGGTGAGGAGCCAGAGCCAACGAGTGAGCGTCCCCAGGGTTCCTCAGAGATGCAGCCCGAGTCAGCAGGTCGAGGGCCCTCTGCCCCCACGCCATACGGGTTATTGGCGTGGACGCCAGCGCGAGAGGATCCAGCTGCAGAGACCATCAGGCCGGCTGTGGAACCCGACGCAGCCGAGTGGGAGCCCGACGACGAGCGTCTGTCTGAACCTGGATCGATGAAGTCCTGGACGGCTCCAGAGCCCGAGTGCAGGCAAGTGCTCTTCCTTGTTTTCCTTTATGGTGTGTTAGAGCATTTTTGCCTGCCTCATGGGGAGGCGAGTGAGGGGCAGCCGTCTGCTGCACCCGAGCTTGTCTTGCTGGGCTCTGGCGCTGCCGGTGGAACTGATCCCGGTCCTCTCTTGTTCTCTGAGCCTCTCCACAGCGTTACCAGTCTGGAATCTGTCAAGGTCACGGGACTGGAGGTTCCAGGTTCGGGGATGGAGGTCATCGCCGGTGCAGTGCCGACCCAGTCGGGGTCCGACGCATGGGCCGAGGAGACCCAGTCGGGGTCCGACGCGTGGGCCGAGGTGACCCAGTTGGGGTCCAGCGCAGGTGCGGCTGCGACCCGATCAGGGTTCGAGTTGACCCAATCGGGGTCCGACGCGGGTGTAGCTATGACCCAGTCGGGGTCCGACGAGGTCCAGTGGGGGTCCAGCGCAGGTGCGGCTGCGACCCAATCAGGATTCAAGGATGTCGAAGTTCTTGGTTGTTTCCCTTTCAGGAGCCACCAGCTGGGGGCCATTGGAGGTTTTTGTCTGGCAGACTGGCGCTCTCATGTCTTGTCGTCATTAGGCGGGCGGCTGCATGCAATTCCTCCACGGTCCTGGTGGTTGTTGGATGCGGGTCGGCCACCCGAGGAACTGCTTTGTGCGTTCGGCGTCTTGGGTTGGTCGCCCGATAAACTGTGGTTGCTACTGGGTGACCTGGTTCGGCCACCAGAGGACTTGTTTCTGGGGGCCTGGGACTGGGGCAGGCCGCCTGACCATGTACTGTTTGTGGGACTATCCGTGGGCCATCGGAGGCAGGGAGGTCGCCGGAGCTATGCCTGGGGGGTGTTGGATCTCCGCCGATCATCTTTTGTTTTGGCCCATACGGTGTCTGGTTATGTCAAGTTATGCAAAGTAATTTTTGATTGCCTCAGGTGTTTTGAAATCCATAGTCTGGTTATGTCAAGTTATGTTAAGCAATTTAGATTGCCTCATGAGTTTTTGTATCCATAGTCTGGTTAGGTTATGTAAAGTTATTTTGTTTGCCTCATGTGGGGTTGTAGTCCTTAGTCTGGGTTTTGTTTTTTTTTCTTGTTTTGTCCTCCCCTCTTCCTTTGAGGGGCTATGGCCGTGTTTTGCTTTTTGTTTTGTTCCCCTCTTCTTCTTGAGGGGCCATAGTATGGTGTTCTCGTTCATAGTTTCCAGGTGTTTACATGTATTTCTGGTTTTGTGCGTGTTTGTTTTTTTCCATAGTCACAGTGTGTTAGCACGTATTTCTTGTGGGGTTTTTTTTCTCTCATAGTTGCCATGTGTGCATTTATTTCTTGTTTTTCTCATAGTTATCATGTGTTAGTATGTATTTCTTGCTCATAGTCTTCATGTGTTTGTTTATATCTCTTGTTTTGTTTCCATAGTTGCCATGCGTGCATTTATTTCTTGTTTTTCTTCCATAGTTACCATGTGTTTAGTATATATTTCTTGCTCATAGTCTTCATGTGTTTGTATTACATCTTGTTTTGTTTCCATAGTTACCATGTGTTTGTATTTATTGTTTCTGTGTCCTTAGTTACCGTCATGTATTTCTTTCCTTTTTGCCATGGTTATGTGTTTGCATTTATTTCTTGTTTTGTTCCTATAGTTACTGTGTGAGGGTTTATTTTTTTGGGCCAGGTTATGTACACTGGGGTTAGACGGGTTGTCTGTGGCCTCGGTGGGAAAATTTTCAGGGTCTAGTGTTTTTTGCTTTGTATGATTGTGTTCTCCTTGTTTTTTAGTCAGGTCTTGTTTTGTTTTTTCTTCTTTCGTCATTGTTCTGGGGGGAAATAGGATGGATATGTCAAGTGATGTATTCGTTTCTTTTCCTGTTTAGGGTGTTAGGTTTTGTTTGGCTCCCTCCTTGCCTGTTCCTCAATCCACTCGCCCTGTGGTTGGGGGGGGGGCAGGTGTTACTAGACGTTCAGAGCCCGTCAAGTGAGGGGGGGCTACTGTCATGACCCGAGCACTAGGTCTTGGTGCTCGGGTTATTCTTGTCAGGGTTTGATAGCAGCATTATTATTCTAGCTCTCCGAGCTCTTATTGTGATAGTGCTCGGGGAGGCTTCTGCTCAGCTGTCAAACCCTGAACAGCTGTGCTGCATTTGTGGTCGTTAGTGCTAGGACTATTTCTACCCTCGCTGGCGATCACATCCTTGCAGCAGTGTCTGTTTACACTCCGTCACACTACGGATGCACGATACTTATTCGTACCACGTCTGCCTTTGGCTTGGCCGTCGTTCTCCGGAACTAGTAAGTGTGCTGTATAGCCTTACCCCTCCCGGTGTGTATCGATCTCTGTGTGTCTCTGCCTTAGCAGCTGGTGTAATTATTATTTTCACCAACCTTGCCTGCCTAGTGTATGACCGTCTCCTGCTATGGACCTGTAGAGCTGTTTAGCCTATGCCTCCTGTTGTGAGTAGACCCTAGTGTCATTGTCTCTGCAGCTTGTGTTGTCACTATTTTCACCGTTAATAAAACTCACTGAACTCACTGGTGACTGTGTGGCGTCTTATGGTGGCTCGCGAGAGCCACCCATGACACCACAATTACATTCAACATAGAAACAAACACAGGCACACATGAAGCTGACTATAAACATGATAAAAATACTCAAGGCTCCATCAATCAGGGTATAAGACAAAGAGATGAGAGAAAAAACAGAGGTAAGAGAGAAGGGTCATATTAAAAAGTTAAAGACTAGTCAAAGAGATTAAAAACTCAAAGGTCTAAAACCCAATAAAATATTTAGAACCCAAATAACATCCTACTAAAATAAGTAAATATACAATGGAGTTAATAAATAGGTACCTAAATTATGTGCAATGTATTGTTACAATTTGTTCAACTCTTTGACAGCAGCAGGAACAAAGCTGTTTTTGTAGCACTGGGTTTTACTTTTTGGGACAGCAAACCTCCGTCTTGAGGGAAGAAGCTGAAAGTTGCAATGCAAAGGGTGGGGGTCATCATTTAAAATGGAGGTAGCCATCCTCTGTACTTGTCTGGTGTACAGGGATGTCAGGCTCAGCTGTGACTCACCAAGCAAACGACTGGACCATCTAACTACCTGATCCAAGGATTTCCTCTGTTTCAGTTTTATCTGACCAAACCACTAAAGAAAAGGATAAAACAGATTCAATAAAAGCCCGATAAAACATTGTCATTATGGTTCAGTTAATTTGGAAGAGTGCAAGTTTTCTCAAGCAATGCAAATGTTGCTGACCCTTTTGGCACACCCTTTCACAGTTCTCTTCAAACTTTAAATTACTATCAATAATCGTCCCAAGATATTTATAGGATTGTACACATTTGGTGGTCTGGCCTTTTAGTACGGTGACTTTGTGCCTGGGAGTTTTCCTCCTAAAGTCAATAATCATATCTTTAGTTTTTGTCGTATTCAGCTGCAGGTAGGAATCCTCACACCAGTGAACAAAATTATCAACTACTGGGTCGTGGCCACTCTCACCATCCTGGAGGAGACTGACAATAACTGAGTCATCAGCATACTTTATAATGTGTCTGTTGTCATGTCTGCTTCGACACATGTTTGTGTACAGGATGAAGAGTAGTAGTGACAACACACACCCCTGAGGAGAGCCAGTAGAAGAGCACTTTAGGTCAGACAATGTACCATTGACCCTTACTCTCTGCGTCCTGTTGGTTAAGAAATCCAGAATCCAACCCACCAGATTATTGCTCAAATCAAATTGTTGCAGGAGCCTTTCAACTAAAATATGAGGTTGGATTGTATTAAAGGCGGAGGAAAAGTCCACAAATAAAAGCCTGGCATGTGTCCCATTAAAATCCAGATGTTTAACAAGCATGTTAAACAGAGTGACAGTGGCATCCTCCACTCCTCTGTGAGGCCTATAGGCAAACTGCAGAGGATCCAATGTATGTTCAGTCTGCTTTAGGACCTCACATCTGACCAGTTTTTCAAAAATTTTCATTAAAATTGAAGTCAGAGCAACTGGTCTAAAGTCGTTTACTATTTTAGGACAGCTAGATTTTGGAACGGGAACAACCACGGCTTCTTTCCAGATCTTAGGCACATGTTGTGTCTGTAAGGACTTACTGAAAATGTAATGAAATATAGGACTCAGTTCATGTGCACAGGACTTTACCAAGCGCCCACATATATTATCAGGGCCCTGACTTTTGTTCACTTTTACAGTGCAGAACGCCCTTTAAACATCCTGCACCTCAATATTAAAGTGCTGATTGTCTTTGAGTTTCTGTTTCAAATCTTGGGTTTCTGTGCTAAAATCAAAGGAGTCAAAACGACCATAAAAACAATTAAGAGCATTAGCCAGCTCTGTGTCTGAATTGAAACCATCTAAAAACACACGATTACTGCGCTCTGTGCTCTGGAGGCCTGCTCTGGAGGCCTGCAATTTCATACTGGCCCAGGCTGAACCAAATTTCTTTGTTGCCATCTTGCTTTCCAATTCTGATTTATAATTCTGTTTTGCTCTTAAAATTTCGGCCTTCAGCTCTTTTGTGGCAACCTGTAGCTCAGAAAAAGACCCCTGTTTAAAGGCAAGTGTTTTCCTCCGTAAGCAGGATTTAACTGATTTTGTAACCCATGGCTTGTTGTTGGGATATATTTTGACACGTTTACGTGGAACGATCGTATTTTTACAGAAAGCCATGTATGAGCATGTGACGTCCACCAAAGAGTCCAAATCATCCCCACAGGACAGTGTGAACATTTCCCAGTCTGTACAGTTAAAGCATTCCTGGAGGCTGTGCACTGAATCCTCTGTCCACACATCTATGTCTCTGGTCTCCACCTTGCCTCTTCTGAGAGCAGTTTTATATGTGAGCAGCAAATGTACACAGTTGTGATCTGAGGATCCCAAAGGAGGAACGGGGAGTGATTTATAGGCTTTCTCTATGGATCCATAGCACAGATCCAATGTCTTTTTTCGCCTGGTTTGGCAGGAGACATACTGATAAAAGTTTTTAAGTGTCTTCTTTAAAGAAACATTGTTAAAATCCCCAAGAATAAAGTTTGGCACCTCTGGAGAAATTGACTGCAGCCGCTGCACCACATCAAAGATGGTTCTGGAGGTGGAGTCAGCGTCTGCCCTCGGGTGAATGTACACAGTCGTCATGAAAAGTTGGGGGAACTCGCGGGGCAAATAAAAGGGGCGTAGTGACACAGACAGCAGCTCCACATCGGGTGTACAGATGCGCTCTCTGACCGTGACAGATGTGCAGTACTGCTTATTAATATATAAACATATGCCGCCCCCCTGACGTTTTCCCGTTACCTTTTCCTGCCGATCAGAGCGGAGTGGGGCTCCAAAGCCATCAATCCACAGGTCTGCATCCCGGTCATGCGCAGTAAGCCAAGACTCGGTATAAGCCATGACACAGCAGTCCTTAAAGTCCTTCTGATAGCGTACATTCACTTGAATTTCATCCACCTTGTTCCTCAGAGATTGTGCGTTCCCAAAAATCATAGAAGGAAGAGGAATGTTACCAAACTGACGTCTTCTCAGGCGTAATTTCACGCCTCCACGCTTTCCGCGTTTCCTTCTCCTGACTCTCCCGTCTCTCTTTTCACCGCTGTGTCCATGAACGTCTCTCAAAATAAAGTCCGGCAGTTGCGGCTTAGACTCAATCACAGACGCTGCATCAACCATGTTTAAATGCAGCAACATGTCCCTGGAATAATGTATTCTGCCCGCCATGATCCTGATCGCGCTTACCTCAGAGACAAAGACCCGGTGGAAAAGTAGCAGCAGTGCAAAAAAGGGGAGGAAATCTATATTGATGGAACCAGGGAGCTCTTCGCCATACAGTCCACAAACATTCCAGGACAGAAACGACACAGAGAATTTCGTTAAAAACACATTAAAGTGCATAAAAACAGACACACAGACAACGGACTTTTTCACCAGCTGCCGGTCGCTGCGTGTGTGTGTGTGTGTGTGTGTGTGTGTGTTTAGGGGTGCAGTTACCTGTGGATGGATGTTTTGGTGGTGGAGGATGTGTATATGGGTAGGAGAACTTCGTTGGGTGGTGGGGGTGGGGCGGTCCATTTAGTGGCATGGGGGTTGGCGATTTGGGGCCTGCTTGTCCCAGCCGCCCTACTGTTGTGTCGTGGGGTGCTTTGTAGCATTTCCCCTGCTGTCATTGCCGGCGGGTGTGTGTGGGTGCTCGGGGGTGTTTGGGGGTGCCGTTGGCATGGGTTGTTGGCCGTGTTGCCATTGGGTTTCTCCAGGGTGGCTGTGACTGTGGGGCGGCCAGCTGCTGTCGGTGTGCATCTGAGGTGGATGGTTGGTGGGCTTGCGGTGGGCACTCAAGGGTGTCAATTGGCATGTGGGGTGCCATGTGGGTCCGGGACATTGTTCACTATTGTGACTATTGTTGTTGTCCATGTTTGTGTGTGCGAGATGAGTGGGAATGGGTGTGGCTGCTCCACCATGTTTGTGGTGCTGGGAGCACCAACGCGCAACGCTGGTGGGTCCTGGGCTGCTCAGCCTGGTTGCCCTTGCCCTGATTGGGATTTGGGGGAAGTGGCTGGTTTCATGAACCAGTTTGCAAGCTGGCTTCAGGAGGGGGGCAGCCTTGCTTTTGGACCGCCTGCCTCCCAGTCTTATTTCCCGCCCCCCTCCCCCTGATTCTGGGAGGAATTTACATCTTCTTGGATAAATTTAGGGCTTTGGGGTGGGGGTGGGTGGGTGCCACATTGTGTCAGTGAAGGAGCTACCTCTGCTGAAGGGTGGGGCTGCCCTCATCTCAATTTTGATTGCATTTTAGACACTGAGGGCTTGGGGGGATGGGGGCCCCGCTGCCTATCACAGTGGCTACTGGTGCTCCAACCACCAATCCCTCAATTTTAACTGCACTATGGTAGTCCACACATGTACACACAATCACATAACACAACCGACATACAACTACCATGTTTTGTGCAAGGTGGGCCCGCTGCGCTGGCGTGGCTTCCCTCAATCGTCCCTCCAGGGGTGGATGCCTGGCTTTCCTGGGGCTTGCTGACATAGGGCATTTGTGCCCTGTGGGGGTTGGGGGCACTGCCTTGCCTGCTCGGGGTTCCTGGGGAAGGGGGGGGGGTTGCTGTGACTGGCCCCCCTCTTTGTATGTTTCCTGAAAAACCACTCACATGCACACACTTATTTTGTGCACGCTGTCATATATACACATGCGGAGGCACACACAAAAATCTGTCTCCTGTCACAAAGAATGGATATAGGCACCGGTTATACCAAACACACATTTATTAGACAAAAACGTAAACAGTTCCAAAAAAAATGACATAAAAAATGGTATGGTGTACACAAAAAGGCTCACACACCAAGCGTGCAGCCTGCAGACCACTGTGTACCGTGGCCACAGACAAATTATACAAATAATGTTAGAGCTCGGGTAAACTTGGAGTTCTCGAGGGGGCTAAACTGGCTGGAGACAAAACTGGGCTTAGAGCCAAAGTGTAGCAGACAACTGCACAGAGAAATGCAAACAGATTTACTCACAATACAGGAGCAGTCCAATAGTCCAAGAATCCAGCGAGCAATACACACAATCCTTCAAAGACACGGACAGTCATACGGCGATTCAAGTCCGTATGACTAGCACAATGGTCCAGCAATGCTTGACTGGCAAAGGCCACCTAAGCGCAAGCACTGCTTGACAACAGATTGGGAACACCTGGGCGAGGCACGGGAAAGACAATTACCAGGGAGGAATCAGCTGGCTGTCAAGAGAGAAGGGGCGTGGTCGGACTGGCAAGTGTTTGACAACGCCAACATGAATGTAGGTCAAAGAGGCTGCCTAACAGCCGCTGGCCAGAGAGGTGGCTACAGGAATGGAAAAGAAAAGGAACAAAGACATAAACACTACAAGAACTCAAAAGATTACATAATACATAAATCACCTGATATCTGAGCTACAGAGAATGGTCAGAACCGAGCCTACAGGAAACACTAGCTCAGTTCATGACAGAGCCCTCCTTCTAGGGGTGGATTCCAGACATCCACGGCAACATCATAAGGAAAGGAACCCCACCCCCCACCCCAAGCAGGAACAGCAAACACAAGCCCGGGTGGGAGGTAGGGGGAACAGGAAAGGAGGGAACAAAGTACACCCCACCCAGGGCCCACAATTAACCCCCGCAAGTCCAAAGGCATGGAGGATAGGAAGCTGCCCAGAGTCTCAGGCCCAGCAGGCAGTCTGGTGAACACAGTCCGGTAGCCTGCCAGAAAACACGGGCCATCTGGCCCAGAGACTCAGTCCCTCCAGCGGTCAGCCAGCACTGTTAAGCCACCAGGGCCAGCGGGGTGAAGCAGGAGGAGGCCTGCCCACTGGCCTGTCCCATGGCATCGGACAGGGAGGAGAAGGGGGCCACAGCGTCCTCAGGCTGACCCGCAACATCCTTGGTGGTCCTGGCTTGGGACACAGCTGCACCCGCGGTGAACCCCGACCTGGTCAATGTTGCACGCACTGTGGATCCTGACAGGCCAAACTCTGCACCCTCGATGGACCCCGACAGGCCTAATGCTGCGCCCTCGGTGGACCCTGGTTTGTTTGTCTTTTTGTCTGTTCCCCTCCCTTTTCTTCCCTCGCCACACACTCCCTTTCCCTAGTCCCCATCCTGTCGAGTCCTCCATGGGCAAAATAATTTAAATAAAGTAATAAAAGTTATTAAAAGAGAAGTTTACAATAATATACAGTACATAGTTAGGTATTGTATAAAGCTCCTTTAGGCAAAGTAAGCCTGTTTTGGCACAATAAGGGTAACAGATATCTGTTCTGCTTACCTAGATGCCTGACAGGACAAGGGGGAAAAAAAGAGAATGTGTATAAACACATATACACGTATTACAAAACTAACAGTCATAAGAGTACTTATGAGTATTTGCATCTACACTCTCTGAAAGTATTCCCACCTTTTAACATCTTCTGTTATGGTCTGTGTGTGATGCTGTTGTCAACCTTGCTTTTTAGGTAAACTGACCATTTTTTCCCAGTAGTTGTTGAAGTTATCAAGACTGAGATTAAGGGAAAATGTGATCTTTTCCATATTATAGATTTCTTTCACTCTTTCTATGCATTCCTCAATTGTTGGAAGCTCCTTAGATTGCCATTTTCTAGGTATGGTTTTCTTACTATCTGCCATCATTGTTCTCATCAGGTACATGTTTCTTGGGTTATTTGCCAATATGTTTCCGAGAGATATTTGACAAAAAATGTTGTCCAATCTCATTGCCCAATATTAAAGTGAACTTTTCTTTTAGTTCTGACCAATAGGGTTGGATGACAGGACACCCCCAAAAGATCCGGAAATTGTCTGCAAGTGGGTCTCCACAGTCCCTCCAGCAGCACCCACTTCCTGGCTGACCTGTTTGATGTAATTTTAATTTAGGAGTAATAAAAAATCTAATCCTGCTTTTCCAAGTAAATTCCCTCCATAATCCTGAATTTGAGGTTCTCAGCTGAGCTTTCAAATATTTAGCCAATCTTCCTCTGTGATAGTCACCCAGGCTTCTTTCTCCCATTTTGCTTTAATATAGAGTGTAGAGATCACACTGTATGACTGCAAGCAAGAGTATATTCCCACTATCAGTTTTCTCTTGAATTTGTTTTTATACACATCAATCAGTATATTAACTAGACCTGTGTTGCTGTTCTTCATTATTTTTATTTGTATTTTGGCACTGAAGTAGATTCTAACCTGAAGATGTCTAAAAAAAGTCTTATGTTTCTAAATGGTATTTATCTTTCCCCTCTGTGGATCGCCACCTTATCATGGTGGAGGGGTTTGAGTGCCCCCATGATCACAGGAACTATGTTGCCGGAGGCAACTTGCCCCTGGTAGGATCTCACAAGGCAAACTGGTCCTGGGTGAAGGGCCAGACTAAGAGCGGTCCAGTGGATCTCCATGAAAAACGTTACATCAAGGACCCAGTGTACATGGGTCCGCCTTTCAGTGGGCTCACCAGATGCAGGAGGGATCATGGGGATCATGGTACTATGTGCACTGGGCAGAAGTCTGGGCTCCTCTGCCTGGTCTGATGCCCCAGCAACCCAGATCCCCAGATAAGCCGTAGAAATTTGATGGACGGATGGATGGATGGAAGGTATTTATCTTTAAGTTTTTGAAAATTATATAATTCACCTTTATCAGATATATAAAAATTAACTGTGATGCCTTCAGCTTTACTGCTCATTTAAAGAAAATGAGCTGAAAATTTTATAAAACTTAATCTCTTGCTTGTCTGCCATTAAGAAATGGTTAAACAATAACGTCCTACAATTAAATCTTAACAAGACAGAAACACTGATCATTGCTCCAGACAGTAAAATTCCTCTGATAAAGCAACACTTAGGTCACCTAGGCTCTTCTGTCCAGTCCAGCCTACGTAACCTACAAAAAAATGTACAAAAATAAATTATATAAATGCTACATAAAAAAATCCAAATATTAACAATAAAAAGGAATATACTAATTATAGAAATAAACTAACACATATTATTAGAAAGAATAAGAGTAGTTACTATGCAGAACTTATAAACACATCACAGGGTGATTCCAAGAAATCCTGGCGAGTACTAAATAAGGTTCTAAATAGGGACCAAAAAGCCCCCACACTTCCGAACAATAACGCGGTCAGTAATCACACCAGTAATGCCACTCTCACTGACAAATTTAATAATTATTTTGTTTCCTTTGGAGAAAATTTATCTAATAAACTTAACCAACCCCAGATTGCCTCTTTCAAACAAAATCTATCAGGAAACTACCCAAATTCTTTCTTCCTGAAGCCAGCTGATTGTGAAGAAGTCTAGGAAATCATCAAGGACATGAAGAACTCAACCTCTGCTGGGGCTGATGAAATTTCCAGCAAAATTTTGAAAAGTATCATTAGTTTAATACTGGAACCTCTTACCTACTGCATTAATCTGTCTCTAATCTCTGGAGTAGTGCCACAAATAGCAAAAACTGCACAAATTATACCAATTTATAAATCAGATGATAAGAATGATTTGACTAATTATCATCAAATATCCATTCTGCCTACTCTTTCAAAGGTTTTGGAAAGAGTAGTTTATAACAGACTTACCAGTTACTTTGATAAGCTCAACATTTTTATCCCATCTCAGTATGGCTTCAGAAAGAAACACATTACCTATATGGCAATACTTGACCTAAATGAAAAAAAAAAAATCATTGATGCAATTGAAAGAGGCAACTATGGTATTGACATTTTTTTAGACCTGTCTAAAGCATTTGATACCATTAACCATGACATCCTAATTAATAAATTACAACATTACGGTATCAGAGGCCTGTGGAGGATACGAATAAGGGTTACCAGTGCAGAGGCAAGGCTCAAATAAGTGCAGGCGGACACAGCGAACTGAAGGTTTAGAGGGTGCTTTATTCATCCTCCATCACGAGGCTCACTCAGCGCTGTGGCAGCGCGCTGGAGTGAGCCCTGCGTCTCTAAGTCAGCAAGTCAGCAACAAGCACTTGAGAGAGCTCTAGTGAGGCATATACAGTCAGCTTATATACTCAGCCACAGACAATGCATGCATGGCATATTAGCATCACAGTAGAGCAGGAATGCATGGGACATTTACATGAGAGTCACACATATCAATAGCAGGATTACTGGCACCGGAAGTCCTCTCTGCTCTGGAGCTGTAGGACAAAAGAGGTTGCAAGGCACATCTACATATTGATATCAGTCCATACATCTCATTGTTCTGTTAATTGCTCAAGCTGAGCGCTCTGCCTGTCCCGTAGGTTATGGTGGGTCACCATACCGCTCCCCCCCAGAGGGCTCAGCAGGGGGCCGAGGCGTCGATCGGCCGGCTTTGGAAGCGAGCTGCGGGAAAAGCTCTGTGCAGGAGGTGGAGGGAGGGTGGGGGTAGCAAGTGCCGGCCCGGGACGGCGAAGTTGTCTGGGCCGGGCAAAAATTGCATGTGGATCCGCGATGTTGAGGGGTATTCCCGTTACTTGGCGGCGATCCACAGTGGCAGTGAGAAGAAACATTTGTCTGTGACTCCTCTCGCGGCTCAGTCCTGCGAGGATGCGTAGCGGCCATGAAGAAAAAACAAAAGCTCGAGCTGTGTGAGGGACTTGGCGTGTTGGCTTTAGGTGCGGGCGCAGTCCTAAAGCCCTCGGGGACAGCAGACGGCTGAATTCCCATGTTGCGTCGTGGCTGAGACCCATGCAAAGTCCTGTGTGCGGGCTGTGTGTCAGCTTCAGGTGCGTGAGCAGCCCTGAAGGTTCCAAGGTAGCAGCAGGTGTGTGCAATCACATAGGTGAGCGCATTCATCTCCGGGAGCCGAGAGGAAGGCAGGGAAAGAAACACAGAGGGAGGGGGAGCACACTCACCTGATCATCACAGGAAGTTATTATGTTTTGCATTTAATTCTAGATTTTAAGCCTTTACATATGAACCTGCGAACATTCAGTTTCACTCTATAATGTCATGTTCGCTGCATAACTTCGCCACGAACACAAGGATTGGCAGCGAGCCCAAAATTCAGCATGTAACGTGTTTATTTACACAAAAGGTGAAAATACAAAAGTCCAAATACAGTCACCATGCTTATGAGCGGGACAACCAGCTTCGGCTACGTTGGCTGGAGGTTAAGTGCCCAACGTGCTCCAGGCTAGCTAGGAGTGGAGAAAAAAAGGCATAATAACAAGAAAGACTTACTAACACGTTGGAGCAGAAAGGCTCTGAGGCACAACACAGTTCAGTCCGGAGAAAACCAACAGACGCCGCTGGAATGTCCGAAGAAGACGTTGAAGTTGCTGCACTAGCCGGTCACACTCTATTCAATAAATACACAATCCCCAAATGAGAGCAAGTAGACACAGCTGTGGTGACAGGTGCGTGGCTGATTGAACTATTGTGTGTGTGCGTGTATTTGTGTGTGTGTGAGTGTGTGTGTATGCGTATGTGTGCATGTGGTGATTCAAGCAGCTGGTGAGCGTCTGGTACGAGGGGAAGAGCATGACTGTAGGACTGACAGAGAGCAAGGCTCAATCTGCCAGCTGGAATTAATAAGACATTATCAAAACCTACAGCCACAAGTCATGGATGGGGTGGCGTCCGCGAACATGACATATAAAGTGTTTAGAGGGTATTTCTATTGGAATCGATTGAAAGAAGAAAAGGAATCTGGGTAAAATCTTCATTTAAATCTATTCGATTGTGTAGGTCCAATGGGAGTAGTGTCCGTCTATTTAAATCTACATTTATTTGTTTAGTGGTGGGTAGAATGTTCATAATGTCATGTGTCTGAGCCAGTGCTCAGACTCCCTTTGTAGTTTTGAGTATTTTCTGTCTGTTATCATTATGTTGGCTGTTCTGTGTATATATTTTGTTTAGTTTACTTTCCGAGCCCTTTCCTCTTGCCAGTCACTCCCACCTACTACCCAGGCTATCTTCCTGCCAGCTCAGCTGCATGTAATTGATTAATCAGGTCACTTGCTCAGTCTGCTCCCCGCACCTGTGCCTCATTTGTCTGTTTGCTATTTAAGCACTGCCTGCTCATTGTTTTCTTGTGGCAGTCTTATATGAATGTAAACTGGACTACTCCTCTGCTCTCTCTTTAACACTCATGGGGCGATGTCGGCTCCGGAGTGTTTCAAAGTCAAAATCAAAGTGCCTTTATTGTCATTCCATTGCTAATAAACAATGCAACGAAACTGAGATACTTCTCCCTAAAAACAAACTATCACACTCACAGTTCGCTCATGCATTTAACATTCTCGTAATTACAACAATAAATAGTGCTTGAAACATTCATTCATTCATTCATTCATCTTCTTCCGCTTAATCCTTTTCGGGTTGCGGGGGGGCTGGAGCCTATCCCAGCATCTTTGGGCGAGAGGCAGGGTACACCCTAGACAGATCGCCAGTCCATCACAGGGCCAACACAGAGAAACAGACAACCATTCACTCTCACAGTCATACCTAAGGACAATTTAGAATCCCCAGTCTGATGCCAATTAACCTAACTTGCATGTTTTTGGCATGTGGGAGGAAACCGGAGAAATCCCGGAGTAAACCCACACAGACACGGGGAGAACATGCAAACTCCACACAGATCACTGTTGGTCTGGGGCTGGGATCGAACCCAGGATCCCCCGGCCAAGGGTGAGTTGCTGCGCTGCCGCAGTGCTTGAAGCGATATTACCTAAAAGTTGAATACAATATGTACATAGCAATAATGAAAACATACTGAGCGATAAATATATAAGACCAGCTTATACACACAGGGTTACTGCCACAAAATAACCTAAAATAACATAAAATAATATCAGCAGTCTGTACGTGTTACATAAATCCATTCAAAATACGTACTGCTGCTGGGAAAAAACTATGATTAAACCTGATAATCCGGGTTTTATGGGATCTGTACAGCTTTCCCGAGGGGAGCAAGTGAAAGAAATCATGGCCTGTATGAGTGCAGTCTTTAATGATGGCAGTAGCTCTGTTGAGGTACCAAGACCTGAAAATCTCTTCCAGAGAAGGGAGAGAACAGCCAGTGATTTTTTGCGCAGTCTCGATCACTCTCTGGAAGGCTTTGCGATCTGTGGCTGAACAGACCTCATACCAAACCGTGATGCCATATGACAAAATGCTCTCAATAGCAGAGCAATAAAATAAAACCAGCAACTGTGCATTCAGGCCATTCCTCTTGAGGAGCCTCAGAAAGTGTAGATGTTGTTGAGCCTTTTTTATTGTAGCTATGGTGTTAACTGTCCAGGTAAGGTTGTGAGAAATATGAACACCCAGAAACTTAAAAGCCTCCACCCTCTCCACACACTCCTTGCCTCTATATAGAGGAGGCTGCTCACTGCTATGTTTCCTAAAATCAATAATGAGTTCTTTTGGGTTTTTTTGTATTCAATAGCAGATTTTATCTGAGCACCATCTCACCAGTTTCTGGACCTCATCTCTGTATGCAGACTCATCTCCTCCTGATATGAGCCCCACTACTGTTGTGTCATCTGCAAACTTCACTATAATGTTTGTGGGATGAACAGGTATGCAGTCATATGTGTACAATGAATACAAAGTGGGGCTCGACACACAGCCCTGTGGCGAGCCCGTGTTAAGCATGACTGTAGAGGAGGAATGGGGTCCGAGTCTAACAGTCTGTGTTCGGTTTGTTAGGAAATCCTTAATCCAGCTGCAAGTGTGAGCAGGCAGGCCAAGCTGAAGTAATTTGGTGATGAGAATGTTGGGAATAATTGTATTAAATGCTGAGCTATAGTCCACAAACAACATTCTTACATACGTAGCTCCCCTTGTCTTCTAAATGGCTGAATGCCGAGTGGAGAGCTATAGCAATAGCATCTTCAGTGGATCTGCTCCGCCTGTAGGCAAACTGGTACCGATCAAAGTCTGGGGGGACACTAGGCAAGAGATGTTTCAATACCATTTTCTCAAAGCACTTCATAATAATGGGTGTTAATGCTACTGATCGATAGTCATTCAGACTGCTAATAATATGTTTTTTAGGCACAGGAATAATGACTGCAGATTTTAAACACTGTGGAACAACGGCTGCCTTGAGAGACAAATTAAAAATGTCAGTCAAAACAGAGCATAGCTTATCTGCACATGCTCTGAGCACCTTTCCTGGCACTCCGTCGGGACCAGTAGCCTTTCTCGGGTGAACTGCTCTCAGTGTCTGTCTCACCTCATGATCCTACAGGGTAAGCACATCAGAGCTGGCATTCAATAACGTCAGTGGGTCCGGGCGAGGTGCATTTGCCTCAAACGGTGCGAAAAAGCAGTTTAATTCTTCTGCCAGTGAGGCGCTGATGTCACTGGAAATGATGCTGCTGCCCTTATAGTTTGTGATATGGTGAAAGCCTTGCCATACTCGTCTCGAATCCTTATCAGAAAAATGGTCCTCAACTTTCTTCTTATAGGCCTGTTTAGCCTCCTTAATGCCTTTCTTCAGATTAGCCCGGGCAGTGTTATACAGATCTGTATCCCCTGACCTGAAGGCTGTATCACGAGCTCTGAGGAGTGCCTGGACTTCTTTTGTCATCCAAGGCTTCTGGTTAGGAAAAACCCTGATGTGTTTTTCCACAGTCACCTGGTTGATACAGTAGGTGATGTAGCATAATATAGTCTGTGTGTACATTTCCAGATCGTCATTCTTGAATAAATCCCATAGAGTGTTTGAAAAACAGTCCTGCAGCTGAGAAAGAGCTCCCTCAGGCCATGTTGTGATGTTCTTTATAGTAGGTCTAGCAGTTCTCCTGAGGGGGGTGTATGCTGGGATGAGGAGCAATGACAGATGGTCTGACAGGCCAAGATGTGGACACGGCACAGCTCTGTAAGCATGCTTCAGGTTCGAATACACCCGATTAAGACAATTCTTTCCCCTGGTGGCACATTTCACATACTGTGTGAAATTAGGCAGCACAGTTTTCAAGCATGCTTTATTAAAATCACCAGCTATGATGTGAACACCCTCGGGATAGGCCTGCTGCTGTTTATGTATTACACTGTACAAATGACTAAGGGCCGCTTTAGTATTTGCATCAGGAGAAATATAGACCGCTGTTACAATAACCACTGTCAGCTTTCTTGGAAGATAAAAAGGCCGACATAAAACTGACATTGTCTCTAGATCAGGAGAACAGTAAGTGTTAATAATACGACTGTGGTTAGTCCAAGTGTTGTGAAGAAAGATGCAGAGACCGCCACCTCTCTGTTTCCCGGATTCCGCTGTTCGGTCCATATGGTGAAGTGTGCGCCCTGGTAGCTGCACTGCAGCATCGGTGATCAGTGGGTGGAGCCAGCTTTCCGTTAACAACAGCACACAGCTGTCTCTCAGTTTTACTAGTTGCCAGCTGTAGCTCTAGATCATCCATCTTGTGGACGATGCTTCTGGCGTTGGAGAGAAAAATGCTGGGTAGCGGAGATCTATGTGGCTGTCTCTTTAGCCTTGCTAGCAGGCCCGACCGGCATCCCCACTTTTTGCTGCCATCTAGCAATTTGATGTGTTTGCCTGTAAGTTTACCTTATTTGTAGTTTTTGTTCGCCATGCACTGTTTAGATTTTGCTTGTGTTTTTGTTGAATTTGTTTGATTTTTTTTTTTTTTTTTGATTTTGTATACTTTATTGATCTCCAGAAGGGAAATTGAGGGCATCCACCTGGATGGATGAAGCAGCCATGGTACAGCGCTATCCCTTAACCATTCACACACACATTCACATCTAGGGCCACTTTAGAGTCTCCAATTAACCTAACCTGCATGTTTTTGAATAAAATGTCACACTACAGTCCAGCATGTGGAGCTGTCTTTCTGCCCCGGAGGGGCGCATCCATGACAGAAGACTGCTGCCCTAATCAGGGTCCAGCGACTGTAATGTGCATTTTTCCCTTTTGACTTTGTCCTTTTTTTTTTTTTTCACTCACCTGTCCGGCGGAGCAGTTATGTTAACTGCAGGTGGACCAGACCAGAGGAGGAGGAAATGGAGTCGGGATGAGCTGGAGTTCGTCTCCATGATTGAGGACATGGCGAACGGGGCTGTGTTGGGGTGGAGTCGCCAACTTGCTGGAGGTCAAACCCAGCATGTGCTTCCATCCTCGGGTAATAAGCCTCTCTCTTCCTCCACTCCCGCCGATGCCATCTGCCTCCTCCTCACCTTCTCCAGCAGCTTCGCGGTGACAGCGTCGTCCTGCCCCGGGCCGCCAGAGGAATTCTGCGCAGCAGATCCTCGTTCTTTTTCGTCTTCGCCGGCTGTTCTGCCAGCCCAACCTCCCTCCTTCCCTGTTGCGATGTCCGTGCCCTCGGTGTCTCTCCCTACTACCAAGAGGTACTTCATTTGTCCACCGGCTACCTCCATCCCAGTGCCTAAAGGGGCGGCTCCTCAGCGATCCACAGAGGGGCCCAAGATCACCATAGCCACACAGAGGGACGACGCTCAATGTACAGCAGCAGATAACATCAAGATTGGGGACAAAAGGCAAGTTTTATTTCATTCTACTTCTACTCATGATGAAATGTCTTGCCTGATTCCTGGTAGGGAGACTCAGGGAAAACAGTTTCCTGAGCTCTCTCCACCTGCTGCTGTTGTGTATTGCTCACCTATCCTCTCTGTGTCTCCTCCTTCTTTTGAGTATCCGCCGGCCCTGGAACAAGACTGCCGGACGACGGAGAAGGCGGTGGCCCTGGAGGACCCAGTTCTAGTGCCAATATTGGGCCAAACCCCAGTTGCCACGCCGAGAGAGCCACCAGTGTTGTCCACTTTACCTGGGATCTTTCAGACAACAATGACTATCATGCCTGTTGTGGAGGCCACCTCAGCAGAGTGGGAACCGGAGCTGGACCTCCTAGAGGCTGGGATCGAGATGTCATTGTCATTTGGATTGATGGAGTTTTGGACGGCAGTGGAGCTCGAGCTCAGACAAGTTATCTCCTTTGTTTTTCTTATGTTGTGTTGGAGAGATCTTGTCTGGCTCTTGGTGAGGAGATCCAGGTGCAGTCACGAGCTGCACCTGAGCTCACCTTGCCGGGCTCCGCCGGCCCTCCCCCAGCCCTAACTACGTTTCTCTTCCTGTTATTCCTTAGCCTTCTCCCAGGGTCTCCGGAGAGGATCTACCATCGCCAGAGGTCTCAGTGGATCCGGTTTCACCATCTGACGATGTTGTGGTTCCAGTTTCCCCCACCAAGGTCGCCGTGGACCTCCCTCTTTCTCCCTCATCCAGGGTCCCTTTGATTGATTGCCTCCTAGGTCTGGTGCTCTCATGGGTCAGCTGATTTACCGTGGGTGCAACGCTGGCCCAGTCCGGGTCTACCGTGGGTGCAACGCTGGCTCAGTCCGGGTCCACTGTGGGTGTAATGCTGGCCCAGTCTGGGTCCACCGTGGGTGCAGCGTTGGCCCAGTCGGGTCCACCTGGGGTGATGCAGTGCTCCAGCCCGGAGCCACCGTGGGTGCAGCAAAGCTCAAGCCCTGAACCACCGTGGGTGCTACATTATCTCTGCCTATGACCACCGTGAACATCGTGGTTCTCCTTCCTCCTCAGCATGATGCCATCAGAGTTCCCCTTCCTTGGCTCACCCCTCCATTATTGGGTCTCCTGGTGGGTTAGCAACCTCCCGGGCCACCTCTGCTGTTCAGGTGGCTAAAGAACTCTTGCTGCCCACCCAAAAGACTGGGTCGCTGGGTTGCGTGGTCCATTTTTCCTGGAAGGCCACCTTACTCATTCCATCTGGCTGTCCGGCTGGTCTGGGACTTCGGCCGGCTGCCTGAACGCTACGGTTCTGGGACCTTAGGGGCCTAGGGGTCTGGTCAGGCACAGGTGCGGGTGATGAACTGGGTTGTGTTTTCCCTCCGTAGCCTGTTTCCCCCATCTCCCTCCCGGGGTGATTTTTTTGTGGTTCCCTTTTCTTGGGGGGGGTCCTTTGATGTTGCCCGGGGGTGTCTAGTTTCCACCCCTTAAGGAAGGGGGGGCTCTGTCATGTGTCTGAGCCAGTGCTCAGACTCCCTTTGTAGTTTTGACTATTTTCTGTCTGTTATCATTATGTTGGCAGCTCTGTGTATATATTTTGGATTGTTTACTTTCTGGGCCCTTTCCTCTTGCCAGTCACTCCCACCTACTACCCAGGCTGTCTTCCTGCCAGCTCAGCTGTGTGTAATTGATTAATCAGGTCACTTGCTCAGTCTGCTCCCCGCACCTGTGCTTCATTTGTCTGTTTGCTATTTAAGCACTGCCTGCTCATTGTTTCCTTGCAGCAGTCTTATATGAATGTAAACTGGACTACTCCTCTGCTCTCTGTCTAACTCTCACGGGGCGATGTCGGCTCCGGAGTGTTTGCCTGTAAGTTTACCTTATTTGTATTTTGTGTTCGCCATGCACTGTTTGGATTTTGTTTGTGGTTTTGTTGAATAAAATGTCACACTACAGTCCAGTGTGTGGAGCCGTCTTTCTGACCCGGAGGGGCGCATTCATGACACATAATATAAATTTTTGATCAATCTTTTGGTATCATAATTCTCAGATATTTAATATTGTCACTGCCCCATTTTAAATTGCAGAGTTTATTTATCTGATTTGTTGGTGTGTAGTTGTATGACACAATCTGTGTTACCTGAACCAAATGTTTTCAAATGGGACAGTAATTTGGGAAAGCTCAAAGGAGGTTGGGAGATCACAATTAAAAAGTCGCCTGCATAGAGACATACAGTATTTTAAATTCCATTTCCTTAATCTGAATTCCTTTTATTTCTTGGTCTTCTCTGATTGCTCGTGTGAAGGGTTCGATGAATAGTGCGAATAATGCTAGGCTTAACGGGCGCCCTTGCCGGCAGACACTGTCTCCCCTGTAGGCTAAGTACCCATGGTGTGAATTCTAACATTCACATACTTACCTGTTTTAGCAAATAATTATTATAATAAAAGTGTTTTTGTTTATTTCAGCCAGAGTGGTGAGCTGGGCTGTATGAGAGCAGTGACATCATTGTCGCGTCATGCTGTTACATGGCGCCAAAAGATCTGGTCATATACATGTACAGCAGCAGACATGTTTTTAGGCACAGTCACATATTCACATACACTCGCAAACTCACAGCTGATTGAAATGCATTGAAGCTGCCATGCCACGTCCTGCCTCATAGTGAATTACACTGTGGGTTAACATGCTGTCCTCAAGCGGCACACCATCTTTTCCAATGCATTTTAAAACAGCTCTGCCTGTCTGCCCACATGTCTGTGAACAGGCAGGCCTTCACAAACTATGGCCTGTATCCCCTCAACCAGCAGTTTTGTCTGCAAATTAAAATATGACCTACTTTCTTGTTTCTGGTCGGAAAAAAACTCTACCATAAACAGAAACCCAGAGAAAGAGATCTGATGTTTTGAATCATGAAAAGAACTCAGCGGATCATCTGTGAGTAATTAGTTATGCTACAGCTACTGAGTGTCAGTGGAAGCGGGGCGAGGGGGTGTACACAACCAGAGACAGGTGACAAATTAATCAACTTCTGATTCTTTATTGGCTCTATGTATGAATGCGAAAATGAGCCCATGTGGTTGTCTGTCTGTGTTGGACTGCCAAGCTGTATAACGTCTGCCTCATAGAAAACATTCCAGCAATTATGACATATGGGGGAAAAAAAGGCTTTTTCATTAAATGTTGAAAATGACAAAAAAATCCAGTGAATAAAGAATGTTTTCACTAAAAATAAAATAAATTTAACCTGTGATATATTGTGTTATTTAAATAAAAAAACAGAAGCAAGATAATCAAAATTATATTCAAGATTCAAATATTTTTTATTTGTCAATACTTCTATACGTACAGGACATACAGTAGAATTGAAATGTCATTTCTCTCTCTCTTAGTGGTGTGCGCAATATAAAGAAAAGAAGGAATAACAATGAAAAACAACAACAGCAGTCTATGTACAGTAATGCTATCCGTAGTGCAAATGAAGATAAAAGATAAAACCCAGCAATTCTATATTGCTGGGTTGAGCAAGTAGAGCTCTAAAAGTAGAGATCTAAAACTTGCAAGTTCATTCCGAGTTCATTCCAAGTTCCGTAATTGCAAGTTCATTGCGGTAGTGTAGGTGCAGACAGTAACAGATAGGACTGCACATGATCAGTATTGCAATAACAAACAGCAGCAGATATGGCATTTGTGCAAATTGTTGCAGTAAGGTGCAGAGACATACAGCAGCAGATGCATTACGGTGGGTGTGCCAGTCTTTCTGTGCAAACAGCTGAGGTACTTATTGTGTGGGTGAGTGTATTACGGTCTGGGGGATGGGGGCGGGCAAAATTCAGGGTCCTTATGGCCTAGTGAACAAAGCTGTTTAGCAGTCTTGTGGACCAGGCCTGGAGGCTTCAATACCTTTTCCCTGAGGGCAGAAGGAAGAGGAGGAAGTGTGAGGGGTGGGAGTTGTCGCCTGAAATATTGATGGCTCTGCGGGTCAGGCGGGTGTAGTAGATGTCTGAGAGGGGGGGCAGAGGGGCACCAATGATCATGCTGGCTGCTTTCACTGTGCTTTGTAGTGTCTTTTGGCAGGAGGTGGGTGCAGCTTCCATACCATACCATGATGCAGCTGGTGAGGATGCTGCAATGGTAACCTGGTAGAATGAGCACATGATGGAGGGTGGGACTCATGCTCTCCTCAGTTTGCGGAGGAAATGGAGGCAAGTTTGAGCCTTCTTGGCCAGTGATGTGGTGTTATTGGACCAGGAGAGGTCCTCAGAGATGTGCACCCCTTGGAACTTGGTGCTGCTCACCCTCTCCACAGCTGCTCCATCAATGATCAGATGTGGATGCTGTGTGTTTCCTCACCTGAAGTTGACCCAATCTCCTTGGTTTTTCCCATGTTCAGGAAGAAATTATTGTCTTTACACCACTGGACCAGTTGGCTCTCCTCATTTCGATAGTTGGCCTCTTCATTGTTGGTCATGAGGCCCACCACCGTCATGTCATCTGGAAGCTTGATGATATGGTTGGTGCTGTAGGCTGGTACACAGTAATGGGTCAGCAGGATGAAGTGCGGCAGGCTGACCACGCACCCTTGTGGGACCCCTGTGCTCAGTGTGACGATCTTGAAGGTTTTGCTGCCAACCCACACATTCTGTGGCCTCCCTGTGAGAAAGTCCATTACCCAGTTACATAGAGAGGTTTTGAGACCCAAGTGTCTGCATTTTTGTATTCACTGCTGAGGGAGGATTGTGTTGAATGCTGAACTGAAGCCCAAGAACAGCATTTGCACATAGGAGTTCTTTGAGTCCAGGTTGGTGAGGGCTGGATGGAGAGCAGGAGCGATGGCATCTTCTGTGGATCTGTTTGACCTGTATACAAACTGAGATGGGTTGTGGGAGGGAGGGAGGAAAAACTTGATGTTTTGCTTGACCAGCCACTCAAAGCACAACAAGGACTGCCTGTGGAAACCTAAACTGGCTGATAAGCCAATCATCATCCCGAGTCAGAAAATCTTCTCTGTCTCTAAACACCCTTTCTCTTGTCACTGAGCGATTTGCAATATCCTCTAATAATGCTAACACCATCGTTGTTAGAGGCATTTTCTGCACTTCTTAGTGCTTGCTTTTATATCCACTCATCTAATTGCACACACTTGGATGTTTGTTCATCATGAGTCTCTTGTGTGTACAATAATTTTCACGTCATCATCAGTCTCCCAACTGTTGTATAGGGATTTGACCTTTGGGGCTTGCCGTAGCCAATGCCAGGCAGCCAACATGGTGACGTCATGTGGGCTACGGCCAGTATGTATATTGAGTGTGAATCTCAAAAAAGTTCAGTTTGTTGCTCGGTTCAACGTGGCTCAGGTCTCCTGTTATTAGGACGTGACACCAACATCACCTCTAAGTGTCGTCAATGGACCAATAACAGTCGAAACGTGCGTACGCCAGCCATGAAGTTGGTGTGGGGCTGTGTATATTTCCATGGTCATTTCATTCTTGATACATCTGAAATTTTCCTTGGAAAAGGACGTACGCCATGTTTTTGTGCATAAGTACCCTTTGTACATGAGGCCCCTGGTCCAGCAAGTTGTCTCCTCTTGTTGGGAAATCCACATTTTGGTGTAGTTTTAGTAGGGGGGGCCTTTAAATCTGGTAAATGGCATTCACTTACATGTACAGTAACGTGAAAAAAATTAGGACACCCTGTATAAGCCTTTGTGTTGTTTTGTTTTTTTAACATATCTGGACATATGGATATTTAATATGAATTTAACTAACTAACTAACCTGCACTTATATAACGCTTTTCTAGTCACAAAGACCACTCAAAGCGCTTTTCACTAGTACTAACCCTCTATTCTAAGGGCCTATAGGAAACAGATATCTAGGGACAATTTAGAACAGCCAATTAACCTAACATGCATGTCTTTGGATTGTGGGAGGAAACAGGTGTAGCATCATCGTCTCCTCAAAACCAAGACAGAAGATCACTTCTCTTCAGTTTACAGGAATTTCATTTTATTCATTACACAGGAATATCACTTTTCTGCCTTTTCAGGAATATCACTGGCTTTTATGTCGACTCATGCAGGCCTCTTCCAGGCCTGACCAAAGATGCTTGCTTTCCCAGGACCCCAATGTAAACAGTTGCCTCTTGCAGAGATTGTAAGGATCAGAATTTGCTTTTAAAGGCTCAAAGGAACATAAAACTCAGGAGACCAGACCTCTCAACGTGAACACTGCATTTGATAACGTACCTTTTCACAGGAAACCAATGTTCTTAAAAGAGTCATAAACCACTTAATCTGACGGGTTTATAGCCGATGCTGTCCAGGTACCTTCGCCCAGATACTAAAGGAAATCATCTACAGCTCAACAGCACCTCCTAGCGGATACCTACGGAATGTGTTTTCAGTATGTAGGATGACTTTTAATTTGTTCTAAATATTAAGTTTCTTTCAGCTTATCCTCTGGATCCTAAGGACACTGAAAATCATCCCTCTTTTATCACTAACCATGGTTTGCTGCATGTTTTGCTGCAAGTTGATCTAAATGTGAATGCATGTATTATAATTATGTATAAGAAATGTTATATTCATGAGTGTTATTCAAACACACATTGGAGTAGTGATATAAATGCATGATCACCATATATTAGCCAAGTCATTTAATTTAGTTAGATTTTATATTGAGCATTTATTTCATAAGAACTGACTGAGTGTTGATTCTCCCTCTGAAATTTCATGGGATGGTGTTTTCATTTGATTGGCTGCTCTCAAACAAAGAAGTGTTCTCACATTGGATAGCAGCCGTTTCAAACTGCTTCTGAAAAAGTCGATTGGTTAGTCTCGCGACTGACATCATCAGTTTTACGACCCGGCGAGGTAACTTTTAAAGAGAGAAGTTAGATTTGAGTTTAGTTGGGTTAAGGAAAAGTAGAAGTAGAGACAACAGGCAGGAAGATTAGAACAGCAAAGCGGTGATAACATTAAGAATTAGAAACACAGAAAGAAGAAAGAAAGAGATTTTGAGAAAGATTAGGAACTAAATTAAGATTAAAGAAGCAGAATAGTAATCTAGATCTCAGAAGAAGACTTTATTCCACCGTTTCAAGGCCCTGTGAAGTTTTATTTTATTCTCTGTGTGTTTGTCAAGTCTTTCGTTATATTCTGGTCACTGAGGAGAAACCATTTTTCTTTAGAGCTTGTTCCTTTTAGAGAATCAAATTCTCAAACTTTTTCCTTCACCTCAGAAGCCATTCTTATCCTAGTAAATGTTTTTCTAATATTTTTTTCATGACTTTTCACGCCATTAAAGTGGACCTTTAATTTGCCTAGTTTAAAGTGAACAGAGACTGAGAAGATTTTCCTTCAGTTTTTTTGGTCTATCCCGCTACAAGAGACCTCAAAATTGGGATTTTTTTCCAAGGACTTTTCACGCCGCCCTGAGTCAAATCATCCACGGCTGCAAGTGTCTCCTTGAAGGGCCCCCCAGCTGAGTTATCACCTCCACGGCTTGTGAGGATAGCAGCCGCTTCCTCCGACGTCCTAACTTCAAAACCCAGCGGTACCGACCCGCAGAAACGTGGACCTACGGCTGTTGTGTGAGTGAAACTCTCATTTCTCCTATCTACTGGGTTAAAACGTGATGTCCTAACAATTAAATTACAGTTGAATATGGCCCGTATTTCAGGGCTCAATTAGTCTCTCAGCCACAGGATAAACCTGTAAACTGAAGGAAAACTCTTAGTCATTTTTAAGTAACTGCCCTTAAATTTTTGTAGATTAATTCAGGAGTCAATTTTAGATAATTAGCTTATGAATTTTCCCCATAAAATTGCATTGTTTTGTTAAAACATTCCAGACTCATTTACCGTTGAAACATAAGTCTAGTTTCTCCTTGGTTCTGCAGAGGTGTAACGCTGGATTTTATGTTCAGGAACCCAATATCAGTTGATGTGATATATTACGCTGTTATCATCTGAATCTGTTTATTCATCATTTGAACGCCATGTCATGTAACCTGAATGAGTTTAATAAAAGAGTGAATGAGAGCAGTTGAAGCGTTTTCCTTTCGCATATACAGGTTTCCTAACCACGGCAGGACAAAAACTCACTGAAACTTTGAGACTGATTCATTAAGTAATTTAAGGTACAAAGTTAATTAAAATTAAAGTTAATATTATTGTCCGTTAGGACTGGTGCCCCTTTTACGAGTGCTTTTATTTAATTTAGCGGGTGTAGAAGTGACGGTTTAACTCCGCCCCCTTTCACACCCACTATTAAATAAAATAAATCATTCCTGTACCTTATGACAAATATTTTATAGGCAATTCACCCTACACAGGAGCCCCCGGAGTAAACCCACGCAGCACAGGGAGAACATGCAAACTACACACAGAAAGGTTCCAACCCCTGCCAGCCTGGGAATTCGAACCAGGAACCTTCTAGCTGTAAGGCAACAGTGCTAACCACTGCACCACCGTGCTGCCACTATTTGAATAGTGAGGAAAAAATTAGAACACCCCCCATCTTTTTTAGGACACCCCCATATTCATTCCCACTTTAAATGGCTAAAACAAATGTAAAAAAAATGCAAATTAAACAAAAACAAGGTTAGACATAGATATATGAACCTTTCTTAATAAAGAACTGAATATTTAAAGGGGTGTCCTAATTTTTTCACATGACTGTATACTGGATTTTACTCATCTTTTTATGACCAAAATGCTATACAGATCCTGCAATCCAGCCATTCACGCACACATACTGATGGCGGCAGAGCCACCATGCAAGGCACTGGCCTGACCCGTCAGGAGCAACTGGGGGTTCAGTGTCTTTCTCAAGGACACTTCAACATGTCCAAGTGCCACAGCTGCCCCCATGCAAATCTGCATGGTTGAAGTATCTTGCTGTGATGAGGAATCTGTCTGGATGTGTTGTTTGTGTCTCACTGATGGCCTGGCAGAGTTCATTTAGTGCCTTTGTTGCCAATGGCTGTGGGCGGGGCATACATGGTGACTAGAAGGATGGATATAATTTCCCTTGGTAAGTAGAACAGTCGTCACATGATGATCAGAAACTCCACCAACGGAGAACAGTGTTTTGTGCACAACAGTCACATCTCGGCACCAAGCATCACTGATGTAAACACACACCTACACCTCAGATTTTCCCTTCCTCCATGAACATATGATCATCACGATAGCATGTTAGCCCTGGTTAGTGAATAGCAGAGTCTGGCATATTGTCATTTAACCATATTTCCGTAAAGATAAAAACACAGCAGTTCTGCACATCATGGCCATATCTCAGGAGCTGTATGTGGTCTGTTTTGTTGTCTAGTGAGCCTACGTTCACCAGAATGAGGGAAGGAATTGGGAGTCTGTGGAGGCTAGCGGCTAGCCTCTTTCGGATACCTCCATGTTTTCCCCTTTCGTTTTTGCTCACACCGTCTGTGGCATCTCCATTTGGGATGGGACACAGCAGTCAAGGCTGGGGGTGTGATAGTCTGGCGGAGAAGTCCTAGACCACAGAGTTCCTCTGTAACGCTCTGGTCCAAAACGTAATGTTTGGTCATATTGTCACAATCTGAGCATGGGGGGATTCCACCGAGCTCAGTCTTTTTCCCTTTTTTCATATTTGTATAGTGTTGTAGTTTTGAGCTGCCATTCCTGTTATTTTATCTTTGGTTGATTTGTCACATTCTGTATTGTTTCTTAGTACGATTTATTTTCCTGTTTACGTTCATTATAGTTTTATTTACATTTTTTGAGGTTACTTGTCTTTACTTGCCATCTCATTATATTTTTATTCTGTTGTGTTTGCCCTCTGTGTTGATAGCTGTCAGGGGCGCTTCCGGGTTTCTGCTTCGTGTGGGCGGTGTCTCTGTCAGCTGTCAGCCCATTCTCTCCCTCTCATTGCTCCCAGCTCATCCAAATTATGAATCATTGTTACCTTCTGACCACTCATGTGACCCACACCTGTCATTACTTGTGTGATTTGTTTCTGACCCTATTTAAGGGGGGTTATTTTCATTTCTCCTTGCTGCAGTCTTGAGTTTTTCCTTCCTCGACTCCACCAGAATGTGGCCCTTGTTCTGGTACATTTCCTCTGTAAGTTTGCTTGTATGTCAGTTTGGATTTTTTTGTTGAAGCACTGTTTGGACCTTGTGTTTTGTTGTTTACAATAAATTTCACAAACTGCAGTCCATCGCATGGGACTCTCCTCTCTGCCCCGAGGGGCAATTCATGACAGAAGACTGTGGCCAGTAAAAGACCCAGCTGCTGTGGTTTGTGGGTTTTTGTTTTTCTTGTTTCACTCACCTGTTTATGGAGCTCATCGTGTCTCCAGCACGTCAACCTCCAACAAACAATGGCAGATTGGCAGCGGGGGTCCCAAGTGTAGAGGAGCAGTGGGCAACCGAGTTCATCCAGAGCTTTGTGGATGACGCTCTCGCCTCTAACAACCCAAAAAATATCTGGGAGAGTGTGGATTAAGCAACCACCATTGTTGAGGCACACCCAGATTTATGGAGGCATATCCAATTTGTGTCCTTGTTGGCCACGCTCTCCATTCTGCAGCAATCCTTTACTTGGCTGATGTGGGGACCGTCTCAAGCAAACCCGGAGCCTACGTGGAAGTGTGCTCTGCGGAAGATGCCCTGCTTCGCCTCCAATGCGCCAACTCCTACCCCTGCTTCGCTGGCTCCAAGACGCCGTCATCGCAGGAATACCCCTGCCTCTAAGGCAGCAGTTTCCCCGTCGCCGAGGTCGATAACTCCTGCAGCAGCCCTCTTGTCTAGTTTTTCCTGTCTGGCCATGTCCTCAGCTTTTCCCTCCGCTGCTGATGCTTCTTCCTCCTCCTTGGCGATTCCTCCCACTACTGAGGGGTCAGCCGTTTCCTTCCTGGCTCCACATGTCACCACACAACTGCCGAATTAACGAAGAGGGCTGATTTCCACCCAGCTGCAGCAGAAGACTTCGCACCCCTCATTGAATTAAACATGAATTATCTGCTTGATTCCTGGTGGTGAGGCTCAGTTTAGGCAGTCCTCTGAGTCCTCACCATCTGCTGCAGCCATAGACTGTTCACCTGCTCTCTCCGTGTCTCCTCCTTTTCCCCTTGAGTGTCCGCCGGCCCCAGGACTAAGCAGCTGGGCTATGGAGTAGCCTGTGTCCCTGGAAGACCAGGGTCAAGACCTGCAGCCATGGTTTGGAGGGAGGGAGAGTGCTGAGACCGAGCTGACACCTGCACTGAGGAGTGAATGTCCAGAGGCTTAAACTTTGCTGGAGCCAGCGCCAGAAGAGAGCCGACCTCCTGTTGCCACGTCAGGCGAGCCACCTGTGTGGGTCACGTCGCCGGGGGTCCCAGGACTGCATCAACCACCATGTCTGCTGCTGGGTCCACCACAGCAGAGTTTGAGCTGGACCTCCAGAGGTCTGGGCCTGAGGAACCATCTTCTGGATCAACGGAGTTCTTGACGGTGGTGGAGCTTGAGATTAGGCAAGTGCTCAACTTTGTCTTAGTTGTATCTGTTTTGGAGAGATCTTGTCTAGCTCTTGGTGGGGAGAGTTGGGTGCAGTCATCGACTGCGCATGAGCTCACCTCACTGGGCTCCACTGCCGCTGGTGACCCTGACCCTCTGTCTCTGTCTGTGTCGGCTGAGCTTTTCCCCAGGGTCAAGAGGATCATCCAGCTATGCCAGAGGTCTCTGTGGGTTCGGGCTCGCCACCTGAGGTTTTCGTGGGTCCAGCTTCTCCTGCCGAGGTCGTCGCAGGTGCTCTGTCCCAGTCCGGGACCTCCATGGGTTCTGCTCCCCCTCCTGATGAGGTTTTTGTATTTGCTCCATCCCATCCAGGGACCTCCAAGGGTGCTGCTTCCCCATCAGCTGAGGTCGTTGCGGGTGCTCCATTTCAGCCCAGAACCTCCATGGGTGCAGCTCCTTCTTAGTCCGGGTCCTCCCTGGGTGCAACTCTGACCCAGTCCTGGTCCACCGAGGATGCAGCTCTGACAAAGTCTGGGTCCACTGAGGGTGCCACCTCGCTCCAGCCTGGAGAATCCGCGATTGCAGCTTTGCTCCTGCCTGGAGCCTCTGCGGTTGCTGTGTTGCTCCAGCCTGGAGCCACCACAGGTGCTGCTTTGCTTCAGCCCGGAGCCACTACGAGTGAAGGTTTGCTCTAGCCCAGAGCCACCACGGGTTCAGCTATGTCCCAGTCCAGGACCACGGAGGGTGCTACAGGACAGTCCGAGGGTGTCGTGGGCCCCCCTTCTCTACCAAATGCCATTGTAGTTCCCCTCCTCTGCCAGATGCCATTGTGATTCTCCCTCCTCTGCCAGGTGTTGTCATAGTTCCTTTGCCAGATGCCGTTGTGGTTCCCTCTCCTTTTACCAAGGCCGTTGTGATTCCCTGTCCTATGCCTGAGGCTGTCGTGGTTCCCTCTCCACTGCCAAATGCCATCATGGTTCCCCATCTTCTGCCAGGCACCGCCGTGGTTCCCCCTCCTCCACCTGATGTCATTGTGGTTCCCTCTATTCCTCCATCCTCCTCATTTCTGGTCGTCCCAGTAGGGCGGCCGCCCCCTGGACCACCTTTTCTGTGTTGGTGGTTAAAGAACTCTGGCCGACCACCTGACAGACTGTGCCATTAGGTTGGGTGGTTCATATTCTCTGGCAGGCCACCCGACTCTTACCACCTCGCCGTCTGCCAGGCCTTTGACTTCAGCCGGCCACCAGAATAGTCTAGCTCCTTGGTCCAGGGGGCCTAGGTGCCTGGTTCTGTGTGGGTCCTGAGCAGGGCTTTTGTTTTCTTTTTGTTGTTTCCTCTTAGTCTGGGCTTTGCTGGGATGTTTTTTTTTTTTTGAGTGTTTTTCTTATATTCACTGGTTTGTTTCGGTCCCTCCGTGCCTGGGTCCCCCTCCTCCCACCAGGGGTGGGGTTGTTTTCTTGTTGGGGTGGGGGGTTTTTTTTGGGGGGGGGGGGTAATTTTCTTTCAATGTTGCTGGGGTGTCTGGTATCCACCAATTGGGAGGGGGGGTCTCTGTCACGATCTGAGTGCGGGAAGGATTTCACCGAGCTCAGTCTTTTTTCATATTTTCATAGTGTTGTAGTTTTGAGTTGCCATTTCTGCTATTTTATCCTTGGTTGATTTATCACATTCTGTATTGTTTCTTAGTATGATTTATTTTCCTGTTTAAGTTCATTATAGTTCTGCTGTCATTTTTTGAGGTTGCTTGTCTTTCCTTGCCATCTCATTATATTTTCATTCTGTTGTGTTCTCCTTCTGGGTTGATTGCTGCCAGGGGCGCTTCCGGGTTTTTGCTTCGTGTGGGCAGTGTCTCTGTCAGTTTTCAGCCCTTTCTCTCCCTCTAATTGCTCCCAACTGGTCCAAATTATGAATCATTGTTACCTTCTGCCCGCTCATGTGCCCCACACCTGTCATTACATGTGTTTCTGATCCTATTTAAAGGCGGTTATTTTCATTTCTCCTTGCCACGGTCTTGAGTTTCTCCTTCCTAAACTCCACCAGAATGCAACCCTATTTCTTGTGTATTTCCTCCATAAGTTCGCTAGTATGTCAGTTTGGATTTTTTGTTGGAGCACTGTTTTGACCTTTTGCTTTGTTGTTTTCAAGAGACCTCACAAACTGCGGGCGAGTGCGTGGGTCTCTCCTCTCTGCCCCGAGGAGCAATTCATGACACATATCTCCAGAAGGCTATGGCAACTATAGCTTGTGTACAGCATCATATATGGATATTAAACACTTGAATATACACTTAGATGTAATTTAAACAACACTAAATAGCACAAAACACAAAGAGAGAAGGGAGGCCTCTGTGTGTTCATGTTCCACTTTAAAGAAAAAAATATGTGCCATAATAATCAAAAATGAACCCAAAAAAAGGCTGGGAATATTTGAATTGCATGTAATAAGTATTGGAAATAATAAAGCTTACCATTTTATAATTAAAAAGAACAAAACATTTTTTTTATGATGCGGTTTTTGAGCTCTAATTTTACAGCTCTGGAAAAAAAAATGAGACTGTTAGTATATTTTTTTTCCACAATATTTTTTATTGAACCTTTTTTTAACAAACATGACACAAACAGTCAAACACTAACACTAAAGTAATTTAAAAATAAAATAAAAAAAATGTACTAAAAACACCAACAACCATTAACAAAAGCAAGTCATCAACAATGCTCCTCTGTTTAGCCTAGGTAATCCATTACATAAGTATACATATTATATATTCACCAATTTTGAATTTACAAGGTCCACACCCATCATTCACCTTCTTCTTCAGAAGTTATGTTTATTTTCTTTACATAATCAATGAAAGGTCTCCATATATTCTCAAACACATTTTCCTTTGATTTCAGTATATATGTTATTCTTTCTAGTGGAAGGTTTGTTAACATCTGTCTTAACCATTGAGTCACATCTGGTCTATGAGTCTTTTTCCACAGTAGTGCAATACATTTTTTGGCATTGAGCAAACTGAGGTCTATGAATGCTCTTTCACTCTTATTAAAGTTATGCTTTTCTGGATACAGACCCAACAAAAACAGTTTAGAGTTCAATATGAATTGTTTTGAAATTATTTTTTCTATTGTTACCCTCACCTCTTCCCAAAACATTCTAATTTTTCTACATTCCCATAAACAATGAAATAGGGTTCCTTTACTTTCCATACACTTTGTGCACGTATCTGGTATGTTTTTGTTATATCTATTTAACTCCACCGGTGTAACATACATCCGCATTAACCATTTAAAATGTATCAATTTAAGACGTACATTTATTGATTTGGTTTGAACTTCTGTGCAAGCCAATTCCCATTGTTCCTCTGAAATTTCAGTTTGCAGGTCTTCTTTCCAATAATTCATTCTTTTCTGTGAGTTTTTTTTTTTTCTTGACGATAGTGTCAATGAGTTATAAAACTCTGAGATAATACCCTTTCTCTTACTATCTTTTGTCAAAATTTTTTCCAAGGATGAATAAGTAGGTCGGGTGAGAGCATTATTTTGATTTGATCGAATAAAATTCCTAAGCTGAAGATATTTAAAACTAGAAAAGCACTCGGAGAGCGCAGACCTCCGCCAAGCGCCACAATTCCCCCCATACAGTGTTTGTGTGTACGTTTTCATATTCCTTGAGCATGTAAACATATGACTAGCAATTGGATTCACAATGATTATTTGTTTATTTGACAGGGACAGTGCAATAAACACACAATTAATCAATGACAATCAATCTGATAGTGATAGGATTAGTGGTTCAGTAGTAAAAGCATTGCCTCCTTGGCGGAGGTAATAAACTGAAGTGTTGCTGTTGTGTCCATCTCCTCCACTGACGGATGCAAATTGGGTAGACAGGTTGCCGTGGGTTTTATATTATATTGTAACGTGCTGCTTGACATGGCGATGTTCCACCGGGAGGTTTGAACTCACGCCTCCCGCTCCGGAGTCCCGCACTCTACCTGTGTCGCCAATAGGGTCAACCCACTTGGCAAGTCAAATAGGGTGCTCATATTGATTTCGCTACAATATTATTGTTTTGGGGGTTGCTCTCCGCGGCAAACGACAATTTAGAATTTAGAAGCTTCGCCGGCAGAGAGCTCGTTATTGCGCAGCGCGTATGGCTGGCTGGGGAATTTCTGCCAAATGCGCAGCGCCTATGGCTGGCCGGTGAATTTCTGCCAAATGCGCAGCGCCTATGGGTGGCCGGGGAATTTCTGCCAAATGCGCAGCGCCTGTGGCTGGCCGGTGAATTTCTGCCAAATGCGCAGCTCCTATGGCTGGCCGGTGAATTTCTGCCAAATGCGCAGCGCCTATGGCTGGCCGGTGAATTTCTGCCAAATGTGCAGCGCCTATGGCTGGCTGGGGATTTTCTGCCAAAGAATCCGTCGGTGGACAGCTGCCCGTGTGAGGTTTTGCAGTTGCGCGCAAACACAAGCACGCTGGCGGGCCCAGGCCAGCAGTGTTTTCCGCGTGCTTTTGTGCCTAAAACGCTGAAGAACGCAGAGTTTGTGTTGCAGACACGACGACCAGCACCCTCCATTGCGCCTGCGCACATGTTGAAAATGGCCCTATGTCACAGTGTTGAAAAATGCTTTAAAAAAATTCCTGTATCCAGACGGTGAACCGGATCACCCCCAAAATTTAATCAGTTCTTCCTTGTACCATTTCCAACAACGCCTGAAAGTTTCATGCAAATCCGTCCAAGACTTTTTGAGTTATCTTGCTAACCAACAGACAAACAGACAGACAGACAAACAGACAAACACACAAACCCTGGCAAAAACATAACCTCCTCCTGGCCTTTTCGGCCTGGCGGAGGTAAAAATGTGTTCTATTAACCACTTGCACTCCGGGCAATTTTCCTAAAAATGCCCAAAAATAACGTGCCCAAAGTAAATCGAAAGCTGTTATTCAACCCTTTGCAGCATCTTCATGGGGTTGGTCTCATTTAAAAGAAAACACTTTGAATTTTTTGGCAAAAAAAAACATAATCTCTCTACGTGCTCCGGCCACTGAGTTACAGTCATCTAAACATACTGAACTTGAAGAAAAAAAAATTGGACATAGTGTTTTTTTGGATATAAATGCTTGTAAATAACACACAGCTGTCCGATCCGGCTGGAAAATGCAACAGAAATGTAGAACCAAGTGTTATCCAGCTGAGATCCAAATTTGGTAACAATACCACCAAAAATGAATATTTTACACAGCTTTGTTCTCAGGCTGTTCCCAGGCGTTATGGAACTGTGCCAAATTGTGCCAAATGGCACAGTTTGGAAAAACGTCTGTAACTTTTGAATAATTCAATGTAGAATCTTCATTTTAGGCTCTAATGAAAGGTCACACTCAGGGCTGTGTCTGTGTGTGTGTGTGTGGGCGGGGGGTCGTTCCCTCCCCCCCGCTACCAAGGACCAAATTCGGCCCTCGCTACATGACGGAATACACTCTTTTTTTTTTTTTCCTTGCATGTTTTCACAGCGCCCCCCCCCCTCGCTACTGTGTGTGTGTGTGTGGGGGGGGAACCGTGAACGGACCGTGAACGCTCCCCCCCTCGCTACAGAAGAGGGCCATCGCTACATGATGGAATAGACTGATATGCTTCCCCCCCGCGGACCGGGGAGCGTTCGGACCGTGCCCCCCCCGCTCCTCTTCTGCAGCGGGGGGGGGGGGGGGCGTTCACGGTCCGAACACGGCAAATGAACCGTTTATCGCGGCGCACGCACTTCGTATTTCGTGCACAGTACAGTTGTAATTTACTGATCGGTCAAAAGTCATTTTTGGATTACAGTTTTCAGGGATAAATAATAATTTAGCTTATAACACCTTACATCTTCAAAGCAGCAGAGTCGTGGCGAACAGCTCTTCCCACGCGTCAGACGAACGCGACGCTGCTCCGCTCGTGGATCCCGATCAACATAATTCCATTATTGCCGTTTTGGCGAATGATTTACGACTTTTGTCGTCGGCCTCCGTCTATTCTGCTGGAATGAGTGCAGGTCCCACTTGTGGGTGTTCTCCATGCTGCTGGGTGAGCCTGGGTCTGTAGGAGATTCGTACAGAGTCCTTCTGCAGCAGTAAATATCGCTTCACCCAGCCAGAATTTCTGTGCTTCAATTGGCTCCTGCGTTCACAGTAGGCGGGTCCTCCTTCCTAGATTTTCATTCATTGGTTCTTCAAGGTTTCAGAAACCCAATTCAAGGCTCTTATTAGTCGAATGAGAGGTCAATCAGATGAACTAATCTGTTCGCGGCTGTCTCTGCAGTTTTTTTTTGAGTGGCGCTTGGACGCTACTACATCACCATCACCACCATCATGCGTCATGCGCACGAGGGCGCACGAGCGCGCTCTCGTGCGCCCTCGTGCGTCATAGGACGCAGAGACTTGCCCGCCCGTGGAACAACGGAGCGCAAGTGGTTAAGATTAAATTTGATCCTCAGTTCTTCAAAAGACATTATGTTATCTGAACGTGACAAATATAAGTCTTGAATCTTTTGAATGACTATTAGTATATTTTGTCATGTTGGTCGAAGATCAAAGAGGAGGAGGGGAAGGAGCATTAGGAGGGAGAGAGAGAAATGGAAAAGCAGAAATGAGAGTTGGGTGAGAGTTGGTACGATAAATGTAGGAACTATAATTGGTAAAGGCAAAGTTGGCTGATATGATGGAGAGAAGAAAGGTAGATATACTGTGTGTTCAAGAAACCAGATGGAAGGGAACCAAGGCTGGGAGCATTGGAGGGGGGTTCAAACTGTTATACCATGGTGTAGATAGGAAGAGAAATGGAGCAGGAGTAATCTTGAAGGAAAAGCATGTGAAGAGTGTTCAGGAGGTAAAGAGGGAGTCAAACAGAATCATGAGTTTGAAGCTAGAAGTAGAAGGTGTGATGATGAATGTTGTCAGTGCGTATACCCTACAAGTTGGATGTCAGGGAGAAGAGAAAAAGGAATTCTGGAGTAAGTTGGATGAAGTGGTAGAGAGTGTTTCCATGGGGAAGAGAGGGGTCATTGGAGCGGACTTTAATGGACATGTAGGTGAAGGGAACAGAGGTGATGAGGAGGTCCTGGGTAGGTATGGTCTTAAGGAGAGAAATGTGGAAGTCAGATGGTTGTGGATTTTGCTAAAAGGATGGAAATGGTTGTGGTGAATACATATTTCAATAAGAGAGGGGAACGTAGGTTGACTTACAAGAGTGCAGGAAGATGCACACAGGTGGACTACATCTTATGCAGAAGGAGAAATCTGAAAGCGATAGGAGATTGCAAAGTGGTGGCAGGGAAGAATGTATCTCGACAGCATTGGATGGTAGTCTGGAGGATGACTTTGGAAAGCAAGAAGAGGAAGAGAGTGAAGGAAGAGCCAAAGATTAAGTGGGAGAAGTTACAGAAGGAAGAAGGTTGCTCAGAGTTCAGGAAGAAGTTGATACAGGCTCTGGGTGGTAGGGAAGAATTACTCGATGACTGGGGAAGTACAGCATAAGTATTGAGGGAAATGGGTAGAAAGGTAGAAGTGGTCTATCCAGTGGAGAGAGGAAGGAATACAAGGAAAAACTGGTGGTGGAATGAAGAGGTACAGGGAAGTATTCAACGGAAGAGGTTAGCAAAGAAAAAGTGGGATAGTCAAGGAGATGAAGAATGTAAACAGGAGTATTTGGAATCTAGGTAAATGGCAAAGAGAGAGGTGGCAAAGGAAAATGCATATGGTGAGTTGTATGAGCAGCTGGACACTAAGGAAGGAGAGACAGACTTGTATCTATTGGCTAGACAGAGAGATTGAGCTGGAAAGGACAAGCAGCAGGTTAGGTTGATTAAGGACCGAAATGGTAATGCACTAACATAGAACGAGAGTGTGATGAGCAGGAGGAAGGAGTACTTTGAAGAGCTGATGAATAAACAAAATGAGAGAGAGGGGAGGATGAATGAAGGAAAGATAGTGAGCAAGGAAGTCCTGAGGATTAGCAAGGTGGAAGTGAGGGCAGCTTTGAAGAGGGTGAAGAATGGAAAGGCGGTTGGTCCAGATGACATATCCGTGAAGGTATGGAGAGTGAGAGGATGCCTGAGGAGTGGAGAAGTGTTTTGGTGCCAGTTTTAAAGAACAAAGGTGATGCTCAGAGCTGTAGTAACTACAGAGGCATAAAGTTAATCAGCCACACTATGAAGATATGAGAAAGAGTTGTTGAAGCCAGGTTAAGAGGAGAGGTCACAATCAATGCGTAGCAGTACGGTTTCATGCCAAGAAAGAGTACTACAGATGCAATGTTTGTTCTAAGACTGTTGATGAAGAAATAAAGAGAGGGTCAGGAGTTACATTGCATCTTTGTGGATCGAGAGAAAGCACATGACAGGGTGCCAAGAGAGGAAGTGTGGTACTGTATGAGGAAGTCAGGAGTGACAGAGAAGTATGTGAGGGTGGTGCAGGACATGTATGAGGACAGCAACACAGTGGTGAGGTGTGTTGTAGGGGTGACGGATGGGTTCTAGGTGGGGTGGGGTTACATTAGAGATCATCTGTGAGCTCCTTATTGTTTAAATGGTGATGGACAGGCTGACAAACAAGGTCAGGCAGGAGTGATCTGTTATGACACCTCGTGCGCCATTATGCACCGCACAGAGGGAGGAATGAACACCCACGAGCAGAAGTAGATTTGTGCACCCTATTAAACAAAAACCCAAACTTTGTCCAGCAAAACAGTCACGTAGTAAACAGAGGGTTGATATAATAGCAATGGAGGCCACCAGGGAAACAGGGACACCACCCAGACACTCAGCAGCCCAAGGGAGGGGAATGCCTACTGCCACTGAACAGCTTTTGGCACAAAGAGAAAGGCAAACATGGACTTATGGGCTGGAGCGATCCTAGGTGGTCCGTGCTGTCCGGTGGATGACGGCAAAGCAGAAACAGCAGCAAACACCAAATAACCAGCAACAGTTTAGTAGCATTAGAGAAGACTAGAAGTCAGGCTGAAAGTAGACGTAGGGTGTGAAGGCTAACATACACAGAAGAACATGCTGCTGTGTATGAAGCGCAATGCTCCAGCGATCTCTTCTCACTCAAGCAGAGCTTAAGTAGTGACAATGCTGATGAGGGAAGAGACCACCGGTGTGGAAGAGTGTGAGCTGGACCAATTGAACCCAGGTGTGCATGAGTGAGTGTCTGAACATGTGAATGGAAGTGAATGAGGTGTGTGTATGTGTGTGAGACACTGATAACAAGAAACAGCTGATGACACTGACAGGAGGAGGGGGCATGGCCGAGCTGTCAGGAAGCGGCGGACCCAACATGTTCCCTGAAGCACCTGATGAAAAATAGACACTGAAAAGAGACAAAATAGCCACAGTGTCAGAACTGGGTTTGGAACCACCAAACCCAGGTTCATCACACAGCCCCCTCCTCAAATGGTGGATTCCAGACACCCAAGTGCCACCAGCAGCAAAAAACAAAAAACAGAATAACAACCCTCCTCCGCCCCAAGGAAAACAACCACTCAGGGTGGGAGGTGGGGGAAAACAGGTTAGGAGGGAAGCAACCAGTAAATAATTCAAAAAAATACTATACAAATATAAGAACTTGGACCTCCTAACAGTCCCAATCTAGGACACAAACCCCCCCTCCCCAGGAGTCCAAAGTTCAGGGGGCCGTCCAGAGTCCCAGGCCCAAGGCATGGTGAGGGGTGACTGACCGAGTGGCCTGCCCGAGTCCCAAGCCCAGCAGGCGGCCCAATGAACAGTGTCAGGCGGCCTACCAGGGCCGATGGACCACCCGACCCGAAGGCCAAGTCTTAAGAGGTAGCCTACCCACCAGGGAACTTAGATGTCGGTGGCCGGGCTGAGGGATAGGAGCCCCCCCCCCCCCCAGGCTTGGAGCAGGGGGCCCGTAGCACCCACGATGGTCCTGGTCTGGGACATAGCTGCACCCGTGATGGTACCAGTCGGGGCAGCGTTGCCCCGACGGTGGACTCCGGCTGGAGCTCAGCTGCACCCGTGGTAGACTCCAGCTGGAGCTCTGCTGCAACTGCGGCTGACTCCGGCTAGAGCTCTGCTGCACCCGGGGTGGACTGGAGCTCTGCTGCACCCGCAGTGGACTCAGGCTGGAGCTCTGCTGCATCCGCGGTGGACTCCGGATGGAGATCTGCTGCACCCGCAGTGGGATCCAGCTGGAGCGCTGTTGCACTTGCGGTGGTCCCCATCGGGGACCTCATTGCTCCCGCAGTGGCCTCCCCAGCAAGGGAGGTAGGATTCTTCACCAACCCCGGCGCTGAACCCAGATCCTCTGGAGGGATTGGCTGCTCTCCGACAACCCTGGCAAGGAGCTCCAAACCTAGAGGTAGAAAGAAAGAGACTGAGTCAGGGTTGCCAGCAGTGGCAAAGCCCGGTGAGGTGGCCCTTAAAACTACTACGAGCTGCCCCGGGCCTTCCTCACCATGAGTCAGGCAGTGTGACTTCAACATAGACATTGGAGACATTATGAAGCACACTTGCCTGAACTCGGGCTCCACCACCGTCCAGGACTCCGGCCATTTAGGGCGCACTGGTTCTATCAGTCCATCAGGTGCTGCACCCACATCAACCTCTACTGGGGCACCTGGGTTTACGTCATCGGCATCTGCAGACAACGCAGGTTGCAGCAGCTCCTCTCCGGCAACCCTAGAAAGGAGCTCGGAGAAGACGGGAGAGGAAAGACGTTTAGGGTCGCCAGCAGCGACGGAGCTTGGCGAGGGGAGTCCGGATGCAGCTGATGGCTGTACCGACTCTCCTCTCCAAGGGCCAGGCAAGATATCTCAAAAACTGACAAGAGAACTACAGGAGAGATTACTTGCCTGTGCTTGAGCTCCACTGCCGTCCAGGACTCCGATGATGCCGATGATGATGTCCTGAACTCAGTCAGCTGGAGGTCTTGTCCGGGGGCTGACTCTGCTGTGGCGGCCCCCACAGCAGGCGTGATGGTGATTGCCGTCTCAGTGCTCCCATGCACCGTCTTCCTCGCCACTGGCTCATCTGGTGTGGTGGCCGGGGAATGCTTCACCACTGGCCATGGAACTGGACTCTCCAGAACCTCAGGCTCCTCTCCCCTTGAGCAGCCTGGTTCTGGAGCCGTTGAACTTGAAGGGGCATACATAGAAGGTTTGGAGAGGTTAAGTGAAGAGCCACTATATGCCACTGGAGCGGAGCACTCAGGGGGCTGCAACCCCCGAGTCTCCTGGCCAGGGGACATGCAACATTGTTCATCAAAAATGAAAGTTAAATGATGAAGAACTTGCCTGTTCTTCTGGCTTTGGAAGTCCCCAGCGGCCTCCGAGGTGTCTCCTCTCCTCTCCGAGCGTTCCTCTTCCATCTGACGGTCGATTAGGGCCTCTGTCATCACATCCGTGGACCGGGCGGGCCCAGGCCCGGAGGATGAAGCAGTCTCAACCAGCAAAGCGTGTCCCCATTCCTCCCTCTCACGGCGCTCCCCCTCAAGCTGGTGGTCTATCTGGGCTAGCAGGGACCGTCTCTCCTCCTCCATCATAATATAAGGGGACGGAGCGAACCCAGGATTGAGGGATGATGCAGGAGCGGGAGAGCCGTGGGAGGAGGGTGTCTTCCTCCGCCATGAGTGCTTCTTTCGGCGGGAGGATGGCTCCGACGTTGGGGAGGCCAACTCCAGCTCCATGTCTGGGGGGGGGGGGGGGGGGGAGAGGAAGGAGAGGATGTCGTCCACCCTCGGAACTAACCAGTGGTCGGGATGATGCCACATGTCTGCTGCGGTGAGCCACACCAGCCGAACGTTCTCGGGATACTGTGGCCACTCAGCAGAAAAGAGCGCCTGCTCCAGTAGGTCCTGTGATCTCAGCTCCTCGTCTGTCCAGACCACCATCGTGTAGCTTGGGGGGGGGGGGGAGAGAAAAAAGGGTGAAAAGGAAAAAAAGAAAAAAACCACGACTACTCTGCTGGGTTTTCTTTTGCTGGCCGGAGCATTCTGTTATGACCCCTCATGTGCCATTACGCAGTGCACAGAGGGAGGAATGAAAACCCATGAGCAGAAGTAGATTTGTGCACTCTATTAAACAAAAACCCAAGCTTTGTCCAGCAAAACAGTCATGTAAGTAAACACAGTGTTGATATAATAGCAATGGAGGCCACCAGGGAAACAGGGATGCCACCCAGACGCTCAGCAGCCCAAGGGAGGGGAATGCCTACTGCCACTGAACAGCTGTTGGCAAAAAGACAAAGGCAAACATGGACTTATGGGCTGGAGTGATCCTAGGTGGTCCGTGCTGTCCGGTGGATGAGGGCGAAGCAGAAACAGCCGCTAACACCAAATAACCAGCAACAGTTTAGTAACATTAGAGAAGTCTAGAAGTCAGGCTGAAAGTAAACGTAGGGGGTGAAGGCTAACATACACAGAGGAACATGCTGCTGTGTATGAAGCGCAATGCTCCGGCGATCTCTTCTCACTCAAGCAGAGCTTAAGTAGTGACAATGCTGATGAGGGAAGAGACTGCCGGTGTGGAAGAGCGTGAGCTGGACCAATTAAACCCAGGTGTACATGAGTGAGTGTCTAAGCATGTGAATGGAAATGAAAGAGGCATGTGTGTATGTGTGTGAGTAACCGATAATGAGAAACAGCTGACTCTAACAGGAGGAGAGGGTGTGGCCGAGCTGTCAGGGAGTGGCGTACCCAACGGGTTCCCTGAAGTGCCTGATGGAAAATAGACACTGAAAAGAGACAAAATAGCCACAGTGTCAGAACTGGGTTTGGAAAAACCAAACCCAAGTTAAAGACAGAGATCTGCAGAGAGAGTAGGGGGGCAGGTGGAAGATAACCTGGAGAGGTGGAGGCATGCTCTGGAGAGATGAAGAATAAAAGTCAGTAGAAACAAGACAGAATACATGAGTGTGAATGAGAAGGAGGCAGGTGTAACGGTGAAGATGGAAGGAGTAGAGGTCGTGAAAGTAGATGAGTTTAAATATCTGGGGTCAAGATTCAAAGATTTTGTTTGTAAATACTACTATACGTACAGGACAAACAGGAGAATTGAAATCGTATTTCTCTCTCTCTTCAGTGGTGTGCACAATATAAAAACGAAAAAGGAATAGGGCTGGAAAAAAAATGGTCTATGTACAGCAATGCAACCCGCAGGGTAAATGGCGACTAAAGATAGACCCAGACCTCCCATAGTGCAAATAGAGATAAACAGTTAACAATGATGAAACCCAGCAATCCTGTATATAGAAAACTAGAGCTGTAATACCCCTAGTTGTAGTTCAATGTGGTAGTGTAGGTGCAGATACTAACTGATAGCACTGGACATGATCAGTATTGCAATGACAGACAGACAGCAGCAGATATGATATTTGTGTAAATGGTTGCAGTTAAAATGCACAGACACACAACAGCAAATGTATTACTGTTGGCTTGCCAGTCTTTCTGTGCCAACAGCTGAGATAGTTATTGTGTGGGTGAGTGTGTAACAGTCCGGGTGGGGGGAGTAAGTGGACACAGTTCAGGGTCCTGATGGGCTGATGAACAAAGCTGTTTAGCAGTCTTGTGGAGCAGGCGTTGTCGTGTCTTCCGGCAGGGGGCGGTGAAGCTTCCATTGACATGATTTGGTATTTAGAACCAGAAGCAGACTACGGACTCTGTTAGGAAGTGTAACAATGATTTATTGTGCAGAAGGTGACTTGAGGTGCATAGAGAGTCTTACAACCCTGCGGGGCGAAGAGACGAGAGGGATGAGCAACTGTGACACAAAAAAATGGCAGACATAATGAATTGTTGTCTTATGGGTGAGAGAGCTGCAGGCTGTGAAATGGCCGGCGGTCCTCATTCCCTTCCTGGCTGTCGTGATGGGTGAGTGGGTGAAATCTCGGTGCAGATATTTACAGTGAAGGACAGATACTGTCCTGAGAAGAGTGAGTAGAAGGAAGAACACTGTACAGTTAAATAATGTCCACTTACAGATGTTGAGCTGGTGACAGGGACTCGCTCTAGTCGGGAGGACTGAGTCCAGAGTCCACTGGGAGGAAAAAGATCCGGATCCGCCGGGAGGATGAATCCCAAGTCTGAAAGGAGGATAGTCCACCTGTGCACAGGTAAGAGAAGGAAAATATAGAAATGATGAGGCAGGGGGAAAGAAGTTTTAAGCTGATGGTTTCTCATGTTGGAGGAGAGGCTGAGTCTGATGTGAGGAGCTGTCAGCTGTAGCATGTGAAGTCGACGAAGAAGTGAAGCTCTGCTCTCTATTTAAAGGCTGGCCAAATGAGAAGCAGCTGGTGAAGCAGCAGCTGCTGTGGGGCATAAGTAATTAGGGAGTCAGAAACAACAGAGTGCAGCCTGGATCATGACATTCACACCGTGATGCAGCTGTTGAAAATGCTTTCATTGGTGCCCCAGTAGAAAAAGCACATGATGGGGGGTGGGACTCATGCTCTCCTCAGTTTTCGGAGGAAATGCAGGCAAGTTTGAGCCTCCTTGGCCAGTGATGTGGTGTTGCTGGACCAGGAGAGGTCCTCAGAGATGTGCACCCACTGGGACTTGGTGCTGCTCACCCTCTCCACAGCTGCACCATCGATGATCAGAGGGGGCTGGTGTGTGTGACCCCTCCTGAAGTCGACCACAATCTCCTTGGCTTTTCTTTACACCACTGGACCAGTTTGCTGACCTCATTTCTGTAGTTGGCCTCCTTGTTGTTGGTGATGAGGCCCACCACCGTCATGTCATCTCCAGACTTGATGATGTGGTTGGTGTTGTACGCTGGTACGCAGTCATTGGTGAGTAGGGTGAAGAATAGCGGGTTGAGCACGCACCCTAGGGGGCCCCTGTGCTCACTGTGATGGTCTGGGAGGTGTTTCTGCCAAACCGCACGTTCCGTGGCCTCCCTGTGAGAAAGTCCAGCACCCAGTTACAGAGGGAGGTTTTGAGTCCCAAGTGTCTGAGTTTTTGTATCAGGTGCTGGGTGATGATTGTGTTGAATGCTGAGCTGAAGTCCAAGAACAGCATTCGCACATAGGAGTTCTTTGCGTCCAGGTAGGCGAGAGCTGGATGGAGAGCAGCAGCGATGGCATATTCTGTTAATCTGTTTGACCTGTATGCAAACTGAGATGGGTCGTCGGAGGGAGGGAGGATGGACATGATTTTTTGCATGTCCAGTCACTTGAAGCACTTTATTATAATGGGGGTCAGTGCTATTGTCCAGTAATCATTGTAGCTGGATGGGACGGGCTTCTTTGGGACTGGTATTATGGTGGGAGTTTTAAAACATGTGGTAACAACAGCTTGAGTCAGGGAGATGTTGAAGATGTCAGACAGGATATTCTTGAGCTCCTCTGGACAGGATGTCCCATATGTTGTCTGGACTAGCTGCCTTGCCTGGGCTGATCCTGGAAAGGGTCCTCTTCACACTAGCCATATCCAGACTCATGGCCTGCTCGTCTGGAGAAAGAGTTGTCTGCTGTGCTGATGTGCTGTTGTGTGCTTCAAAGTGGCTGAAGAAGTCATTTAGGTTGTTGAGCAGTGTGGTGTCACTCGCACAGGTCTGAGGTGGAGGTTTGTAGTTGGTGTGGGTCTGTATGTCACACCAGAGGGAAGGTGCATCTCTGGTGTTTCTGAAGTGGCTGGATATTTTCTTGCTGTACTGTCGTTTTGCCTCCTTGTTGCCACAGGACAGGTTGGCCTAGCTGTTGTTAGTCCTGCAGTGTCGCCGGCCCTGAAGGCTGCGTCCTGAGCCCTCAATAGCCCGTTGACCTCAGCTGTCATCCATGGCTTCTGGTTAGCACAAACAGTGATGGTTTTGCATTGAGTAATATCATCAATGCATTTCGTTTTGTATGCTACAACAACCTCAGTGTACTCCTCTTTGTTTGTGTGTCCAATGTGGGTGTCTGCATTCTCGAAAGTGTCCCAGTCTGTAGTGCAGTCTTTCAGATCATCAGAGGCCCCCTCTTGCCACACATGTACCTGTTTTTTTTGTTGGTCTGATCATTTTCACTATGGGTTTGTATGCCAGCCTTAACAGGATGGTGACATGATCAGAAAGACCCAGGTGGGGAAGGGGGGAGGCTCTGTTTGCTTTCTTGTGAGTTATTTACATCAGGTCCAGCAAATTGTCTCCTCTTGTTGGCAAGTCCACATGTTGGTGTAGGTTTGGTAGGAGGGCCTTTAAATCTGCATGGTTGAAGTCTCCTGCTTTGATGAGAAATATGTCTGGATGCACCGTTTGTGCCTCACTGATGCCCTGATAGAGTTCTTTTAGTGCTTTGATCCTCTCGCCGATGGGCAGGGCGTACAGGGCGACTGGTAGGACAGATGAAAATTCTCTCAATGTCAAAGGCTCAACACTTTATGACCATAAACTCCACCAATGGATAACAGTATTTGTGTACAACAGTCGCATCCTGGCACCTGGGGTCACTACTGTAAACACACACGCCTCCACCCTGAGTTTTCCTCCTCCCGTGAGCACTCTTTTGCCGCGGTAGCATTTTAGCCCAGCTAACTGACAGGCAGAGTCCAGTATATTGTCATTTAACCATGTTTCCGTAAAGATATAAACACACCAGTTGTGCGTATCACATTGCATAGTTCTCAGGAACTGTTGTGGTCTATTTTGTTGTCTAGTAAGTGTACATTGGCCAGAATGAGGGAAGGAATCAGCAGTCTGTGGGGGCGAGTGATTAGCTTTGTTTGGATACCTCCACGTTTACCTCTCTTTTGTCACTGCTCACATCGTCTATGGCAGGGGAAATACGTCGATCGTGATCAGCTGGTAGATTTCAAAGGCACTGCGGGTAGATTTGGTGATATTAAAAAAAAAATTAAAAAGTTTTTAATTCTACTACCTATCCTCCCATCTGTCCTCTTATTGGCATTTACCATTTGATTGATGGACAGGGCAGCCAATCAGGAGAGGTCATATCATTTACGCGTCATAGGTCACCCTGCACGTGCACTCAAACATGCTAGCTAGCTACTGTTAAACTCCAGTGAGCTGTGACCGTGTTAGCACTTCCAATTTCTATCAACTAAAGAAGGGATATTAAAAATGAGTGGGGCAGCTGAACCCAGTAAGAAGAAAAAAACTTACCACTTCCATGTGGAATGGGAGGAAGATTTTTTTTTCACAATGTCATTTTCAAAGTGTATTTGTCTGATCTGTCAATCTATCATTGTGTTTCCAAAGAAGGGAAATGTGGAGAGGCACTTTCGAACCATTCATAAAAACTACGACACTGACTTCCCTCTGAAATGTGAGCTGAGGAAAAGAAAGGTGAAGGAATTGAAATCTCAGTTAACTGGACAGCAGTCATTTTTCACACAGCTAAATTCAAAGACAAAGGCAGCCACTGAAGCATCATTCTGGGTGAATCAGAATCAGAATCAGAATCAGAATGAGATTTATTGCCATTGTTCATGTAGTACACAAACTAGGAATTTGTCTCGGTGCAATGCTGCAACATTAAACATGGAGTAGCACTAAAGATAAAAATAAAAAAAAACTATGCATGCAATAAAATGTAGAATATGAGTGAGTAATACTAATCTATGCAATTTTTAAATATATTAACAAGCAGCCGATATTCTGGAGTTCCACATAGTGCAGTCGGTAGTGCAAAAGAAAACAGTGATAATTATCATGAGTCCGGTTGAGCTGCTGTACGTAGTGCACGAGAGTCTAATAAGTCACTTAGTGTTCAGCAATCTGATGGCAGAGGGGAAGAAGCTATTCATGTAGCGGGAGGTTTTAGTCTGAATGGACCGAAGTCTTCTGCCTGAGGGGAGGGGAGCAAACAGTGCGTGTCCAGGGTGTGAAGGGTCGGCTATGATCCGACCTGCACGCCTCCGGGTCCTGGAGATGTACAGGTCCTGAAGGGATGGGAGCTTGCAGCCGCGCTGCAGTCTTAGTCTGTCCCTGGCGGTGGCTCCTGCGTACCACACGGTGATGGAGGTGGTGAGGATGGACTCGATGATGGCCGTGTAGAACTGCACCAACATCTTGGTGGGTAGCTTGAGCTTCCTCAGCTGCCGCAGGAAGAACATCCTCTGCTGGGCCTTTTTGATGAGGGAGCTGATGGTCGGCTCCCACTTGAGGTCCCGGGTGATGGTGGTGCCCAGGAAGCAGAAGGAATCCGCAGTGGTGATGGGAGAGTCTGTGAGGGTAAGGGGGGGCAGAGGGGCTGTGACTTTTCTGAAGTCCACGATCATCTCCACTGTCTTCAGAGCGTTCAGCTGCAGGTTGTTGTGGCTGCACCAGGACGCCAGCTGGGCCACCTCTCTCCTGTAGACGGACTCGTCGCCGTTGGAGATGAGCCCGATGAGGGTGGTGTCGTCCGCAAACTTGATCAGCTTGACAGACTGGTGGCTGGAGGTGCAGGAGTTGGTGTACAGGGAGAAGAGCAGGGGGGAAAGTACACAGCCCTGGGGTGATCCGGTGCTGATGCTAACAGAGTCTGAGACAGTCTTTCCCAGCCGCACATGCTGCCTCCGGTCCGTCAGGAAGTCGGTGATCCACCTGCAGAGGGAGTCAGGCACGTTGAGCAGGGACAGCTTGTACTGGAGCAGAGCGGGGCAGATGGTATTGAATGCAGAGCTGAAGTCCACACACAGGATCCTGACATAGGTTCCCGGGGAGTCCAGGTGCTGCAGGATGGAGTGGAGGGCCAGGTTGACTGCGTCGTCCACAGACCTGTTGGCTCTGTAGGCAAACTGCAGCGGGTCCAGGAGAGGAGTGGTGATGGTCTTGAGGTGGGGCAGGACCAGGCGCTCAAAGGACTTCATGACTACAGAGGTGAGCGCTACAGGTCTGTAGTCGTTAAGTCCAGTGATCCGTGGCTTCTTGGGGACAGGGACGATGGTAGAGGTTTTGAGGCAGGCCGGCGCGTGGCGTGACTTCAGGGAGGTGTTAAAAATGTCTGTGAAGACAGGAGTCAGCTCCTCCGCACAGTGTCTCAGGGTGGAGGGAGACACGCCATCCGGACCGGGGACCTTGCGCGGGTTCAGTCTGGAGAACTGTCTGTGTACGTCCTGCTCACTGATGGCAAGGGTGGGGGGGAGGAGGGGGGGTGCCTTTGATGAAGTGGGGACCATGGAGGCAGTGGCGCTGGGGGGAGGGGGGAGTTAGACACAGCTGACGAGGTGTCAAAACGGGCATAGTATTGGGACAGTCTTTGACAAAGGGCTTTGTCATCCTGACCCTTAGAAGCCTAAGGCCGATAGTTGGTGATTTGCCTCAGTCCTATCCACACAGAAGCAGAGCCGTTAGCATTGAACTGTTGCTGGAGTCTCTCAGAATACACAGATTTAGCTCTCCTCAGCTCTCTGCTAAACCGGTATTTGACCTCCCTGTAGCAGTCCCTGTCTCCGCTTTTCAACGCTGCTTCCTTCTCCTTTCTGATCTGTCTGAGCTTAGCTGTGAACCAGGGCTTGTCGTTGGAGTAACTCACCCTGATGCGTGATGTAAGAATGCTCTCCTCACAAAAGTGGATATATGAGGTCACAGTGTCCGTGTATTCATCCAGATCATGCGTGGCTCCTTTAAACATGCCCTAGTCAGTTATTTCCAAGCACGTGCGCAGCTCCTCCCCAGCTTCACTGGTCCATTTCATCGTAGTGCTCACAACAGGTTTTGTGAGCTTCAGTCTCTGTCTGTATGTGGGAATCAGGTGGACCATCACGTGATCAGATAGTCCGAGCGCAGCGCGGGGAACAGCGCGATACGCATCCTTAACTGTAGTGTAACAGTGATCCAGCGTGTTCTCTCCTCTGGTGGGGCATTTAATAAACTGTTTGTATCAGGGGAGTTCATGGCTCAGGTTGCTCTGGTTAAAGTCGCCAACCACAATAACCAGAGAGTCCGGAAAAGTCCGCTCTGCTTGCTGAATGTGATCCGCGAGCGCGCGCTGAGCCTCGCGCACGTCCGCGTCGGGCGGGACGTAAACAGCGGCCAGGATGAATGAAGCGAACTCACGCGGGGAATAAAATGGCTTGCAGTTGATGAATAAATATTCCAGAGTGGGAGAACAGTGTTGGGAGATCACAGTTACATCGGAGCACCAGCTGCTGTTGATGTAGAAGCAGACTCCTCCTCCTGTTGTCTTGCCGGAGAGCCCTGTGTCTCGGTCTGCACGAAACAGCTGAAATCCCTCGAGGAGGAGCGCGCTGTCCGGTGTCTTTTCCTTGAGCCAGGTCTCAGTAAAGCAGAGGTCACACGAGGTGGAGATGTCCTTAAATCGCATCAGCAGTCTCAGTTCATCTACCTTGTTATAGAGAGAATTGACGTTGGACAGAAATATCCCAGGCAAAGCCGTGCACGTGCCTCTCCTGCGAAGCCGCACGAGAGCGCCCGCTCATCTTCCTCTCTTTCGCCGTCTCACTTTTTGGGCTAAAAGGTGAACCAAATCGGCGGCAGGAGCCAAAAAAACTGGGAGTAGGTCCGTGGGAGTGAAAGTCCTGATATTTAGTGGCTCTTCACGGGTGTAAGAGCAGGCAGACACACAATTGACAAACAAAAACAAACAAAACAAAGCGCAGCGAAGCACCATGGCGACCACTGTGGGCGCCATCTTAGATCCAGAATCATTGCATTATTAAGCATAAGAAGTCATTTCAAGATGGAGAGATGTGAAAAAGGCCTTCGTTGGGGCAGCAGAGTCGTTGTTTCGGGATTTTAAAAACAAACCAGAAATATTATCTTCAATCAAAGCTCTTCAGCTATCAAGTAGGACAGATACATGGCGCTGTGAAGTAATGGCCTATGATTTCACTCAGCCGCTTTGGAAAGACATCGCAGAATGTGAATGTTTCTCACTGCAATTCATCTGCACTTGTCTGCAATGGAGGATTTTGACACTACAGGCTGATACTGAGCTTAAGTCCAGGGCTCGTGGACAGTTTTGGAACTTACAGACGAAAAGTATCCAAACATGAGGAAATATGCTTCCTCCTTGACTGCATTATTTGGCTCTACTTGTTTGTGCGAATCAACTTTTTCCCACATAAAGATTATTAAGTCCGAATACCGTTCCACCATGACTGATGATCATTTGGAAGCTTGCTTGAGACTAGCTACCAGCAGCTACTGTCCAGACTATGCAACTCTGGCTGACTCCATCCAGTGCAAGTCATCAAAGTAAGGTAATGATCGTAAATGTATTGAGTTGTATTGTGCCATAAGGGTTCATACAGTTATATAATGTTCGGTGTACACTGTACGCCAACATATATTGCAATATTTGGCATTTTTTAAATGTAGGTAGATCATTTTGACTTGGTCATTTTAAAAGTAGCTCACAAGCCAAAAAGTGTGGGCAACCCTGGTCTATGGTGTCTCCATTTGGAATGAGACATGGCAGTCGAGTCCGGGGGTGTGGAGGTCAGGTGGAGAAAACCTAGGCCATGGAGATCCTCTGTAATGCTTTGATCCAGGACGTAATGTTTGGTCATATTCTTTATCTCAAGGAGATTGTGGTTTTGAAGGTAAATATCTACATTTTGTTATAACAGGGGGTAGCCAAAGCTGGTTAAATTTCACCTGCCATCAACCCCAGCACCATGTGACTGGACAAAACAATTGCGCCAGTTCCATGTCGTCATAAAAGATAAATTACAGAGGAAGAAAAGTGAAATTGAGGTGGAATAATCATAAGTGTTTCTTGATGTGGGAGAGAAAGCGAAAATGATGGAGAGAAGACAAAATAATGACGAAAATGGACGAAATGAGCAGCCTGGCCAGTGGTAAGTCTGACAAATTTCTTTGTTTGTTTACATTGTACTGATTTTCTGGTTCATATACTTTGAAGATAAGTAACAAAAACCCCAAAACAACCTCATATTTTAGTTGAAAGGCTCCTGCAACAATTTGATTTAAGCAATAATCCGGTGGGTTGGATTCTGGATTTCTTAACCAACAGGACGCAGAGAGTAAGGGTCAATGGGACATTGTCTGACCTAAAGTGCTCTTCTACTGGCTCCCCTCAGGGGTGTGTGTTGTCACCACTACTCTTCATCCTGTACACAAACATGTGTCGGAGTAGACATGACAACAGACACATTATAAAGTATGCTGATGACTCAGTCATTGTCAGTCTCCTCCAGGATGGTGAGAGTGGCCACGGCCCAGTAGTTGATGACTTTGTTCACTGGTGTGAGGATTCCTACCTGCAGCTGAATACAACAAAAACGAAAGATATGATTATTGACTTTAGGAGGAAAACTCCCAGGCACAAAGTCACCATACTGAAAGGCCAGACCACCGAATGTGTACAATCGTACAAATATCTTGGGACGATTATTGATAGTGGATTGAACTTTGAGGTGAACTGTGAAAGGTTGTGCAAAAAGGGTCAGCAAAATTTGCATTGTTTGAGGAAACTTGCACGCTTCCAAATTGACCGAACCATAATGATTATGTTTTATCGGGCTTTTATTGAATCTGTTTTATCCTTTTCTTTAATGTCATGGTTTGGTCAGATAAAACTGAAACAGAGGAAATCCTTGGATCAGGTAGTCAGATGGTCCAGTCGTTTGCTTGGTGAGTCACAGCTGAGCCTGACATCCCTGTACACCAGACAAGTACAGAGGATGGCCGACTCGATTTTAAATGATGACTCCCACCCTTTGCACTGCAACTTTCAGCTTCTTCCCTCCAGACGGAGGTTTGCTGTCCCAAAAAGTAGAACCCAGCGCTACAAAAACAGCTTTGTCCCTGCTGCTGTCAAAGAGTTGAACAAGCTATAAAATTATATTGTACATATTCTATATTTACCTATTTTGTAAGATGTGTGCCTGTGTTTGTGTCTATGTTGAATGTAATTAGTGGCTTGTAAATATGGATGTCACTAACTGCAAAACAAATCTACCTACGGGTACAAATAAAGTAACCTGAACCTGAACCTGAAAACAAAAAACGGTGACCAAAAAAAAAAAAAAATCCTCTGTGTAAATATGTCCAAAGTCCACTTTTGACTGAAAGTTATGTAATTCGATATGGCTGCTGTGGCGTTATGCAAATTAGATGCATAAATTTACTCCTATCTCAAACTTTGGATCATATTCTACACCTTTCTAATTGACAGTAAGCCATTGTCTCTTACCACTTTCAAGTTATGGCCTTCAAAATCTCTGACATCTGAACTGAATATTTTCATGAAAACAATCTTGACCACCAGGGGGAGAGGTTGCTGGAGCAAAAGTGCAACAGACAGTCATTGGGTTTCAAGTCAATCATCATCATCTTCATAGCAGTCTGTCGGGGGCAACAATGACCATTTCATTTAGGTCTGATCAGATTCCTTCAATCAGCTCTGTCCTTCGCCCTCCGCTGCCAGGAACTCCTGACCTTGTTAACCCGGGCGACGTCCGAGCCGATATGAGTTGCTTTCTGACTAACCATTTCATGAAACTGCTTGCAAAGTATTTGAGTACCGCTAGCTTTTGCTGGACTAGCGGCACATTCTTGGCAGATCGCGGTATTATCAGTGGCAAGGAAAGGCCAAGACAAACTGACTACAGTATCTGTTGCAGTGACTGACCAGATGATAGGTTTGTTTATCTCTGCTCATTGTGCAGTGCATGTCAGGATGCACCGACTGGCAAAAGTCCACCACAGACTTTCACAACAGATGTGCTTATCTGTCAGGATGTCTAATCTCACCCCATGTAACTGAGAGTGGTCCACCACAGACCTGAGAAAGAAATTGTTTTTAGTTCTGCCAGGATGCCCAGGTTCACCCTCCACGCCCTCAGAAGGGCAGGGTAGCTGGTTGAGTCGCCGACGGCCCAACCCATGAGACAGGTAGTACCGGTTTTCATGGTTATCTGGTAGCAAGCAAACCAATGCCTGACCTGACATCAAGTCAGGCATTGCGACTGCCTGCATTTTCTAGCCAATGTTTTGCACATTCCACATTTCTCTGTAGAGTTCCTCCCTGTTAGATATAGGAATTAGATTTCTGCTAATGTCATAAAAATAATGTGCTAATCAACCTGAAAATACACAGGTAAAGACAACTTGTAATGCTCTGTCAACTGACACAGCAGACATGTAATAATCACATTTTAAATATTGGACAAACAACTTTAGTGGATGTTTTCACTCTCTGAGTGCGCTCATTTTAATCCAGTTCTTGAAATTTGATTATTATTATACAGTATGTATACAGTGTTATCACTCAAAATGCAGTTGTTCCAATTTACCACACAGTGGCAGAGTTGCTCCATTCATATTCTTTTCAGTCTTGGCATGGAGTGCCGCAACAGTATTGTAATGACTATGCTAGGCCAGTAGAGGCAGCAGTGCAACTTTTTTACAACCCACAGAGGACTTCCTGTCAAGTTGAGCTTTTGCTTAACTTTTAAAATAGCAGTTGTTTCTGAAAACCAAACACATATTCAACAACTACACCATTTACTCATCACATTGATTGTCTTTAGACTTGTTTCACTGTTTAGTTTTGCAGAGGAAGGTATTATTATATATTAAAAATGGCACATTATTGTGAAGTGTAGTGTGGTGACATGCACTTCCCGTCATGTCACTGCACCGCCCTATATAAGGAAGAGGGCATCCATTTTATGGCCTCTGTTGCCCGATGCCTATGCTGGTGCCTGCCATGTCTGACTCTGTGTACATAGTTCAATAAAGCTGTGTTTGCCAACCATCATCGTGCCTCATCCTTCACCCAGGTATTTTCCATACATAACAGAAGGAAGGAAGCAAGACTCGCCTCAACAACATGGTGGACCACAGTGGACAGCTGAACTTTGGAAGAACTGTTTAAAAGTAAGTTTTTTGGTTAGATTATGAAGCAATTTAAATTGTTGAAACACTAATAACTCTTACAGCTGCAATATTTGATTCCTAAAGCTGATGTTAGGTGACTTTTTTTTTTTCCAATCTGATGTTGTTGTTTTTTTCTGTACTGGCAGCTGTTTGGTTACATTAATTTCACATGTTTAATTGTTTTCTCTCAAGTTCAGCTGATTTTTTTTTTTTTTAAGTCTTAAGACTAATGATTTGTTGGCCTCCGTCGGTCTATGATGACCATGGAAGAGAATCCTAAACGTCTACTCTGCTGGAACAGCACCGCCTGTGGCTGAACAGGCCGATGCGCACCGGTGTTCTACCTTCCAGCGTTGGGCGTTGGTAGGATTCAAGCCTGGGCAGGAAGATATGGAGGACAAGATGTTACCCATGCAGCATGTCCCCCCTCTCCACGTCACTGATGAATCCAAAGGAACAGCATGGCTGCTATAGTTTGGCACCAGAGCCGTCGCAGGAGCAGCCAGAACAATGTTGAGCACAACAGAGAACTGCCTTAGGGGCTCTGACTCCGGATTTTTCCTCAAGGTTGACTCCCGAAGCCTTTCCCGTGACCGGGTGTGCTGCAAGGCAGCGGAGGTTTGAAATCAGTGGTTTACCTTCCCCTAGATGGGCTACCTTCCCAGGTTGACGAGCCACCATCTACCCAAAGCATCTGGTTTTAAGGCGCCAGAGATCCGCCCTCGCCCCTTCTCCTATTAGTAAAAGCAGTCCCGCCGGGCTTAGAGACTAAACCACACGGGCAGGCTAGGAGTTGGACTTAGTTGTCAGAGGCTTTTTGAGACGCACGCCGTAAGGAGCATTTTATGAGCACTGGGAGCTTAACCCCAGTACCGCTTCTGGCTATTTTTTTTTTTTTTTTTACTTATTTTGTACCCGTAGGTAGATTTGTTTGCAGTCTGGTGACAAGCCACCAGCTGTCGGTAGCTGCATGCGCAAGCGCCCCTTAACTCCCTAACCTGCATGTTTTTGGCATGTGGGAGGAAACCGGAGAAATCCCGGAGTAAACCCACGCAACACGGGGAGAACATGCAAACTCCTCACAGATTACTGTTGGCCGGGGGCAGGGATCGAACCCACGATCTCCGCAATCCCCCGGCCGAGGGTAAAACTGTGCTGCCACAGTGCTAACCACTGCGCCACCGTGCAGCAACCTATGACAACCTTGGAACCTAAGACTAATGTCAGTAAGATAACCCACCACGGTGTGACATGTTTCAGTCACTCCTGATGATAGTCATAATAAACCCACTGTTTTTTGTTTTTTTTTAAAACTAGTGCATACCTGTGCATGCCCGTGCATACCCATGCACGCCCATAGAAAGCAAGTGTAAGCAAGTATTTCTGCATGCCCGTAGAAAGTTACTGTTACCATGGCAACAGTAACCATGGTGAAACCTGCCTTTGATCTTTGACGTCACCACTCGTTCAGTGATGCCTGCCTTTGATCTGTGATGCCTGCCTTTGATCTTTGATGATGTCAAAGTGAGTCCTATGATCATGAGTGAAGCCTGCCTTTGATCTTTGATGATGCCATAGCGAGTCCTATGATCGTTTAGAGAGTCGTATGATCGTGAGTGATGACTGGCTTTTATCTTTGATGTCATAGTGAGTGGTATGATCTTTGACGATGACATAGCGAGTCCTATGATGCCTGCATTTGATTTTTGATGAGGTCATAGTGAGTCCAATGATCTTTGATATCATAGTGAGTCCTATGATCGTGAGTGATGCCTGCGTTTGATATTTGATGGTGTCAGAGCGAGTCCTATGATCATGGGGGATGCCTGCCTTTGACCAAGTGTAAGCAAGTATTTCTGCATGCCCGTAGAAAGTTACTGTTACCATGGCAACAGTAACCATGGTGAAACCTGCCTTTGATCTTTGACGTCACCACTCGTTCAGTGATGCCTGCCTTTGATCTGTGATGCCTGCCTTTGATCTGTGATGCCTGCCTTTGATCTTTGATGATGTCAAAGTGAGTCCTATGATCATGAGTGAAGCCTGCCTTTGATCTTTGATGATGCTATAGCGAGTCCTATGATCGTTTAGAGAGTCGTATGATCGTGAGTGATGACTGGCTTTTATCTTTGATGTCATAGTGAGTGGTATGATCTTTGACGATGACATAGCGAGTCCTATGATGCCTGCATTTGATTTTTGATGAGGTCATAGTGAGTCCAATGATCTTTGATATCATAGTGAGTCCTATGATCGTGAGTGATGCCTGCGTTTGATCTTTGATGGTGTCAGAGCGAGTCCTATGATCATGGGGGATGCCTGCCTTTGATCTTTGATGTCCTATGATCGTGAGTGAGCGTAAGTGATTCCTGCCTTTGATCTTTGATGATGTCATAGCGAGTCCTATTATCGTGAGTGATGCCTGTCTTTGATTTTTGTTGTCCTATGATTGTGAGTGATGCCGGCCTTTGATCACAAACAGACACACACAGATTTTCTTTAATCGCTCTATAGTATAGAGCGATATACTATGGTGTCTATTTGATCATACACACAGATTTTCGAGAATAACTCTAAACTATGGTGTCTATATGGCGTCATATAGACATCATGTAGAGATCATAGGCAGGCACATCATAGGTGATCCTATGATCTTTTTTGCGAGTCCTATGGTCATGACAGACACACACACAGATTTCTTGAATTATATATCCACCTTATTCCCGGGGGTGCCGCTGGAGGAGCGATTGTGGACGGAAGTTCCGGTTTCGTTTGACCCAGTGTAAAAACAGTCAGTTTCAGTCGAGTAGCAGGGGCATTTAAAATAGCATTTTTAAAAGTTTTTCAAATTCATTTTAATGTATAGTCCACATATGTGTTTTCCACTCAAGTGGCAGCTAATTTCAGCACTTGTAGTTTTTGTATTTTTGAATGTTTAGTTGTGTGATGTTCCTCACAGATAAGCACAGCTGAATCTGTGGCTTCTACAGTAATGAGTAGGTCATGCACTGAAAACTAAAGGATTGTTCGTGAGATCGGTGGTACAGACACAGGACAGACACCAAGACAAAAGCCAGGTATGTTTTCACTTGTATGAATGTCACAGATCTGACGTTTTACACTGAATTTAAAACACCCAAGCACGGTGTTGAATGTGTGCCGTGCCATTACAAGCTGTAGGCAATGAGGTGACATAATTCATGACACTTTCTTTAGTTGCTAGTGGCAAAGTCCCAGAAAACCCCAGAGTGTCTGGTATCATTTTAAAGCTTAGAAATTGTACTTTCTAAAAACACCTGTTTTTTACGGAAGGCATAACTCTTGACCAATTGAACACGAGTTTTTAGCCTAGCTAAAATATTGATAACATTGTTAGCATCTTAGCAGTGGCGCTAGTGGAGCTACAGTATACGAGGCCACTTTTTAAGATCATCTTTCCATCCCTCGATAGTCGTGGGAAGTGGTATGATTGTTACTGTTTTGAGGTGCAAGAGGCCATGTTCCCGCATTTCTGATGCCAAAGTCATTGTTTTTTAATGAGGAAAAGTATCCCGTTTCAGTGACAACCACACGTTCTAAACTAGTATCAAAGTTGCGTCCACAATTAACACAAGGCATCATGGAGGCTAGGAATAAGGTGGATAGAGTGATTTTTTTTTTTTTTTTTTTTAAGAAAACCAAGCAGGAAAAAAAAACTGGAGACCTAGAGCTTCAAATAGGAATATATGGTTGGTGGCAGTAATGCACCTGCAAACTGGTTGCCAACCGCCAATCAAATCTAAAAGAAGAAGAAGAAGAAGAAAACCAAGCAATTGATTAAATTGAGAAATGTGACATCTATTTTTTTATATATAAATCATATATAACAATAATCACGGTTTTATTCTGTTTTTCTTTCCTCTACGCATGTCTGAGGTCCACAGTGTGAGAAAGTTCAGAGAAGAGATCACTGCCTTGCATAAACAAGGAGAAGGATATAAAAAGATAGCAACGGCAGTGAATGTTCCGAGAGATACAGTTGGAATCATTGTTCACAAGTTTCAAGTTAAAGGAACTGTGGCTACACTACCTGGGTGTGGCAGAAAGTGTGATGATTGGGCGAACGCGCTCCCCCTCCCTTTTTGTGGGAGGTTCTTCATCTGTTTCCCGGCTCTGCAGGTCATCAACGTACCTGAGTAAGTGGACGCACCTGCTGCCTCTTCACTGCCAGTGCTTAATAGAAGACCCAGACATTAGCCCTCTTGTGGCCACTTGATGGTCCCCCTATGGGTTTTCTAGCCAAAAAGGCCAAATGGCCCCTCTCTGGGACTTCTGGGATCTGCTTGTGAACACTTCGGTGCTGGCTCGTTGGGTACTGCTGCCTCAGTAATAGGTTAAGAATTGTTTCACTTGGAACTCAGCCCAATTTTCCTTTTCCTCCTATCTCTCCAGGTTGCTGCCATCTCAGCTCTCAGGGATTGTGGTGCACTCGCCTGTCTCTTCATCTTCATCTCCCTGGACTGTTCTCTCCACCCGGTCAGACTTTCCCCAGCTCCTCTCCTCTCTACGTTCCCTGCCAGATCTGCCCAGCTGGCTCCCTCTCCTCCTCACTGGGTTCCTCTGCTGGGCTCTCCGCTCACCTGTTGTAAGATAACACCTGCTCTCATTAATTATCCCCAAATTAATTTCTCACTCTTAACCAGCTCTCGTTCCCCCTTCTTCCACAGGCTGTGTGTCCCCCCTGCGTGTGCCGCTTTTCTCTCCTGTTGTGCTTATTTTTCAATAAAGATAAGATAAGATAAGATAAGCCTTTATTAGTCCCACAATGGGGAAATTCCAGGATTGCAACAGCACAGGGATATCAACACCCAGAGCAATAATTAAGAAGATACAAAAAGTAAAAATAAGAACAGTGAATATACATACGTACACATAAATGTATATACAAAGTGCGGAGCATTGTAGCAAGATGGAATAAACAGCATAACCGTCTACTTAGTTATTCTACATAGTATGAATATGTATCCATACATATTGTCACCCTCCGTAGCGACTGATATTGTCCTAGTTGTATACTGGAGGGGACCATTTGTGTAAGTCTGTTGCGTCTTTTGCATTCAATACTATTAGGTCGTCACATTTTTTTTTTGCTATCTCTGCGAGCAGCCCTGCTTAGGTTATACAGTCTGACGGCCGTAGGTAGGAAGGACCTGCGAAACCTCTAGGTTGTGCACCTAGGATGATGTAGTCTACTGCTAAATGAGCTCCTCAGTGTGTTCAGTATGTCCTGCATAGGGTGGGACTCGGACTCCAGCAGAGATGACAGTTTAGCCACCGTCCTTCTCTTTCCCATCTCCTCCACTGGGTCAAGGCGTTTCCCCAGGACAGATCTAGCTTTCTTGATCAGCTTGTTCAGTTTCTTCCTATCGGCTGCTGTAATGCCGTTGCCCCAGCAGACCACTCCAAAAGTGATGGCTGATGCCACCACCGTGTCATAGAATGTCTTCAGCAGCACCCCTTGTACACCAAAAGACCTGAGCCTCCTCAGTAGGAACAGCCTGCGCTGTCCCTTCTTGTAGAGTGCGTCGGTATTGTGTGACCAGTCTAGTTTATTGTTCAGATGAACACCAAGGTACTTGTAGGATGTCACCATTTCAATGTCCGTTTACTGGTGCTGTGAGGGGTTGTCCTTGCCTGCGGTAGTCCACCACCAGCTCCTTAGTTTTCCTCGCGTTGATCTGGAGACAGTTCCAATGGCATCAGTCCACGAAGTCCTGGATAAGTCCTCTGTACTCAGCTTCATCTCCGTTGAAGATGAGGCCGATAATTGCAGAGTCCTCAGAGAACTTCTGTAGATGGCAGTGTGTTGTGTTGTGTGAGAAGTCCGCAGTACAAAGGATGAACAGGAAGGGAGCCAAAACCGTTCCCTGGGGGGCCCCCGTGCTACCGACGATCGTGTCGGACACACAATCTCGGGTTCTCACAAACTGTGGCCGGTTAGTGAGGTAGTCCAGGATCCATGATGACAGGTGCTGGTCCACCCCTGCGCACAGCAGCTTGTCCTTCAGGATCATCGGTTGGATGGTGTTGAAAGCACTGGAGAAGTCAAAGAACATGATCTTCACCACATTCCTGGGCTTCTAACTAACTAACTAACTAACTAACCTGCACTTATATAACGCTTTTCTAGTCACAAAGACCACTCAAGGTGGGACAGAGAACGGTGAAGGAGGAAGATCACTGCATCCTCCACCCCAATGCCATGCTGGTAGGTGAACTGGAGTGGATCCATCGCTGGTCCCACCAGGGGGCGGAGGTGAGCATGGAGCAGTCTCTCCAGGGTCTTCATCAAGTGAGACGTCAGGACCACTGGTCTGTAGCTGTTCAGATCTTTGGGGTGGGAAGTCTTTGGTACAGGTACCACACAAGATGTTTTCCACAACTGTGGTACCCTCCCCAGCTTCAGGCTCAGGTTGAAGATGTGCTCCACAATCCCACACAGCTGGTCTGCACAGGACTTGAGGAGCTTCGCGCTGGTGCCGTCCGGTCCCGAAGCCTTCCTCGCCTTGATCTTCCTCAGCTCCGTCCTCACCTGGGTCGTAGTCAGGGTCATGTTGGGGGGCTGTGTGCTGGGAGTGGGGGGGTGTTGGTGGAGTGGGGTGGGGGCAGCAGGACTCGATGTCTTTAGAGGCAGCAGTGTTTGTTGTGCAGTCGGGGGGGAGGGCGGTTGGTCAAACCTATTAAAAAACAGGTTCAGATTGTTCGCCCACTCCCTGCCCCCCGTGGCCTGGGGGGGAGGTATTCTGGAGCCCAGAGATGGTTTTAAGGTTTCTCCAGACCCCGCCGGTGTCGCTCTGTTGCAGCTTGTCCTCCATCCTCTTCCTGAAGCTGTCCTTGCCTTCTCTGATTTTCCTCCTCAGCTCCCTCTGTACGGACTTCAGCATATCCCTGTTCCCCGACCTGAAGATCCTCTTCTTCTCTCTCAGAAGTGTTTTTATCTCAGGGTTGATCCAGGGTTTGTTGTTCGAGCGACACCGTATGGTCTTGGTGGGTACAGTGTTGTCCACACAGAAGCTGATGTAGTCTGTGATGGTGTGAGTGAGGCCGTCGATGTCCTCACCATGTGGCTCGCAGAGCTGCTCCCAGGCAGTGGTTTCAAAACAGTCCTTTAGAGCGTCCATTGCCTCCTCAAACCATAACTTCACTGTGCACGTGACCGGAGGTTGTCTGTGTACTAGGGGTTTGTACACCGGCCACAGATGGCCAAGTTGTGATCCGATCTCCTGAGTGGGGGGAATGGTGATGAGGTGTACGCCTCCTTAGTTTTTGCATAGAATAAGTCCAGTGTTTTATTGTCTCTAGTGTGGCATGTGACATACTGGGTGAGCGTGGGTAGAATGGAGGACAGTGAAATATGGTTGAAATCACCTGAGATGAGAAGAGCATCTGGGTGTTCTGTCTGCAGCCTGCCAGTTACTGAGTGGATGACGTCACGCACTGTCCCAGCGTTCGCCGTTGGATTTGCATAAATAACAATGCAGATCACGTGTGAGTATTTCCTCGGGAGATGGGTAGGCCACATGCTAACAGCTAGCAACTCGATGTCTTTGCTACAGTGCTGTTCCTTAACCGTGATATGCCCCGGTCTGCACCAGTTGTTATTGACATACATTATCACTTCCTCGCCTCTTGCCTTCCCACTGTCTGGTGTCTGGTCTGCCTGTATTGCGTGGAAACCCTCCAGTTCAATGTTAGCATCTGTTGCTAGTTCTGTTAGCCACGTCTCGGTAAACAACAACAGGCCACTCTCTCTGTACACGCTCTTGTAGCAGGAGATAGCCGCTAGCTCATCAGTTTTAGTGAGTAGGGATTGAACATTCCCCATAATGTCAGATGGGAGGACGGGTCTGTACCTTATATTCCTCGCCCGCCGTCTTACTCCAGCTCGACATCCACGCCGTTTCCGTCTTATTTCTCCCGGTATGTCGAGTTTTTTTCCTTAGCATTGTGGGCCGGTTAAGTGCCAACAGCTGGTCTCTATTGTACTGCCTCCTGCAAGAAACAGTGGCTCCGTCCGCTGGCTCCAGGAGACATTTGGGTGATCTACGTGTTTGGATGGAATAAAGGTGTCACTGGATCAGAAAGATGGCAAGAGAGCCAGATAGTAAATAGAAATAGGCAGAAATTGATCCGCTGTTGCAAAAAGGCAGCCTACTCGTGTGACGCCGGAAGTAGAAGTACTACTTAGAAGTTGTTAAACGTTTTTACTCCGTGTCTGAGTGTCTTCTCTGGTGTTAGCTGCCCTGCACGTGAGCTTATTACTTACAATCATGACAGAATGAGCCAGTCATGACCTAAGCTCAGTTGGCGCTGCATCAGCAGAGCACTCCGCCCTTTACCGGTTGGACTCCATGGAGCATCAGGTGGCTTGGGCAGCACGGTGGTGCAGTGGTTAGCACTGTTGCCTTAAAGCTAGAAGGTTCCTGGTTTGAATCCCCAGGTTGGCAGGGGTTGGAACCTTTCTGTGTGGAGTTTGCATGTTCTCCCTGTGCTGTGTGGGTTTACTCCGGGGGCTCCGGTTTCCTCCCACAATCCAAAGACATGCATGTTAGGTTAATTGGCTGTTCTAAATTGTCCCTAGATATCTGTTTCCTATAGGCCCTTAGAACAGAGGGTTAGTATTAGTGAAAGCACTTTGAGTGGTCTTTATAACTAGAAAGGCGCTATACAAGTGCAGGTTAGTTAGTAAGCTGTGCTCACAGAGCAGAGCACAGAGCAGCTGCAAACAATTACTCAGCAGCTGACCACAGTTACTGATCATCTTTACTAGACGTCTCACTTGGGTTCTCCCTCTCCACCTGTTGTCCACTTCCACTTCATCCCTACACCTGCCCCGTATACGGGGGGGGGGGGCAAGGGGTTTTTGCTTCACGTACGCCTATATCTCCGGCAGGTGGGTGGGGAGTACCCGGACGACACATCCGAAATCTATTTTATGTCCCTCCAACTTCGAGACCTGGCTCTCAATTGGGCTCAGTCCATTCTTGATAGCATGGAGGGCCCCAATTATACTTTTGAGCGATTTGTTCGAGAATTTCCCAGGGCCTTCAACCATTCAGAGAGCAAGGGGAATATCATGAGCTTTCTAATGTTGCTCTTGCAGGGGAATCGGTCTGCGGCCGTGGGGTGGGGGGCTACCATGATCTGGGGTTGTTTCTTCTTCTCTCTCTCTCTCTCTCTCTCTCTCTCTCTCTCTCTCTCTCTCTCTCTCTCTCTCTCTCTCTCTCTCTCGTGCACATGCGTGGGCGTTTGTGGGAGCAGGGGTGTGGAGTGGTGTCGAGTGAGTACTTTAAACTTTGTATTTTCTAACTTTTTCTCTATCTTGTGTGTTTGAGGTGTGTGTGTTTAATATAGTGGGTTGAGTGTGTGTGTGCTGGGGTGTGAGTGTTGGAGTGAGTGTGTCGGGGATCGGTAGCTTCTGCTGCCGGTTTTTCCCGGCCGACATCATGCCGGTGATTGATGGTGGTGTGGAGTTTGAGCGCCTGACCCGGCGTCATGGTGTGAGAATCCTCCCGACAGTTCCCTGTTCTGTGGAGGAGGCCAGCCTCGCTGTAGGACAGGTGGTTGGGCATGGCAGCATAAAATCAGCATCGAGGATGAACAGCGCAATTGTGATCTTTCTGGATTCGACTGAAAAAGCTGATCAGGTGGTGGCACAGGGAGTGGTCATAGGTGACACTTTTACTCCCGTTTTACCGCTGGCGAACCCGTCTAGGAGGATCACCATCTCAAACGCTCCTCCTTTCGTTAAAAATGATCAGCTGATTAGAGAGTTGTCCCGTTTTGGCCAGGTTGTGTCCCCTATCAGAATGGTCTCTCTGGGTAGTAAATCACCCCTGCTGAAGCATGTTGTATGTCATAGGAGGCAGTGTTTCATGGTGTTGAAAGACAGCTCTGCTGAACTGAACGCGTCTTTTAATTTCAGGATTGACGGCTTTAGCTACTTGGTGTTTGCAACATCTGAAACCATGAAGTGTTTTGCGTGTGGCGCAGAAGGCCATCTTATTAGGTCATGTCCTGAAAAGGCGAACACAAAGAGCACTGGCGGTAAGAAAGGTGACGCCGCTGTTTCTGGTGGTCCGGAGGGTAGCGCTACATGTGGTGCGGCGGATGCCGCTGCGGCGCCCGCTTCTACTTCTGCGGGGGTGTCCGCGTCTGCGTCCGCTTGTGCTGGGGCGGCCGCGGCCGCCTCTGCTGAGGTAGCCGCAGCGGGCGCGGTAGTGGCCCCCCCAAACATTGATGGTGGGAAATTTCTGTCTGGCGGCAGCTCTGATCATTGTGACGAGCCTGTCACCCGGAGTAAAGAGGCGGAGGGTGTAAGTAAGAGTGCAGTTAAATGAAGGAACGTGGGTGAGCAGACTTTGCAGGCGGGGGAGGAGCGGTTTGAGGCTGTAGCGGACACACAGAGCAAACACTGCATGACGAACATTGCAGTTCACGAAGAAATGCAGGAATGTAGTTTTGTTGAAGAGGATCCTTTTAAAGCTGCACAAAAAAGAAAAAGTGCTGAAAACTTGCAGAGCTCTGCTAAATCTAGTAGGGTTGGGAAGTTAGATTTACTGGATGAGAGCGTCTCTGACGAAAGTGGAGCTGAGTCTGAAATGATGCAGACGCAGGAGGAGCAAAGCTCCTATTGTTTTACCAAAATTAGGCAATTTCTCCAGGTGACCAAGGGGAGCAGAGCTGTGAAAGTGGAAAATTACTTTCCAGATCTGGAGTTATTTGTGGCATCAGCTCGCAAGCTGATGAAACTGAATGATGGGAATGAGACTTTTACTGATCAGGAAATATTTCGTTTAAAGAAACTGGTTGTCAAACTGAAATCACAAATTACTAACAGTCATGTTGACTCTTAGTTTGTTTCTTCCCTTTTGTGCTATGTGTGTGTTTTTTTACTGTACCTTATTTTTATCCTTTTTAATGCCCCACCTTAGAATTGGCACTCTTAATATAAACGGGGCCAGGGATGATGTAAAAAGGGCCTCTTTATACAAGCTTTTTAATTTAAAGACACTTGACGTGCTGATGGTCCAGGAGACTCGCAGCACTGTAGACATCGAGTGCCAGTGGAGAAAAGAGTGGGATGGCTGCATTTTTTTTAGCCACAAATCCAATAATAGTGGAGGGGTGGCTGTACTTTTCTCTCGGGGTTGTACGCCTGTCTCTTATGAGGTAGAAGAGGTGGTGAAAGGACATGTACTCTTGCTAAAGGTACAGTTTGAAAACGTAAACTTGGTTCTTATAAAGGTGTATGTGCCAACCCAGAGAGCAGAAAGGATCAGGGTCTTTAATATGCTATCAGATACGGTTAGATCCTGTAATCCAAATAGTTTTTTATTTCTGGGGGGTGATTTTAACTGTACATTAAACCACAGACTGGACAGGAACCATCAGGAACCTCACCCTGCTTCTGCCAATAGGCTGAGGGAACTAGTGAAGGCACATGAAATGGCCGATGTGTGGAGATCACATCATGGGGACCAGAGGCAGTACACCTGGAGCCATGCTAAAGATAACCTCTTATCTATGGCTAGGTTAGACCGTTTCTATGGTTTTAAACACCAAATGAGTGTTTTTAAAAATAGTTGTATCTGTCCTGTTGGTTTCACTGATCACTGCCTGCTGATTTGTTCTGTTTTCATTGAAAATGTAAAGTGTAAGAGTGCTTTTTGGCATTTTAATAATACACTTTTAAATGATGTGTTTTTTAAGGGAGTTTTTCATGATGTATGGAAGTCACACAGGGAACAAAAATCTTCTTTTAGTTCTCTCCAAATGTGGTGGGATTTTGGTAAGGCACAGATAAAACAATTCTGCCAACAGTACACTCAAAATGTCACTCGTAGCTTGACCCAATCCTTGAAAGTTCTGGAGACTGAGGTGGTAGAGCTAGAGGAGTTACTCAGTTCTACCGGAAAACAGGAGCACTTAGAGGCTCTTAAGTCAAAAAGGTCAGCCTTGGCTAGCTTGCTAGGGGTCACCGCACAGGGTGCTCTGGTCCGCTCACGCTACATGGATGTAGCTCTGATGGACTCGCCCTCCCAGTACTTTTTTGGACTGGAGGGGAAGAATGGACAGAGAAAGCTCATTCACTCCTTGTTGGGCGATGACGGGAGAACAATCTCCACAGCAGCAGAGATCAGGAAACACGCTGCTAGCTTTTACAGTGAATTGTTTAGAGCAGAGTGGAGGGAGGACACGTCACTGGGCCAGGTCTTCCTTGATGGTCTTCCAGCGCTCTCAGAGGACCTTGTTGCCGGCTTGGATGCTCCACTGTCTCTGTCTGAGCTGCATACGGCGCTAATGAGCCTCCAGAATGGAAAATCACCAGGCGTAGATGGTCTCTCTGTGGACTTTTTTAAAGAATTCTGGCCCCTGCTTGGTCCAGACCTGCTGGAGGTTCTCCAAGATAGCTTGAAAAGGGGGACCCTACCCACGACCTGCAGGAGGGCCATCATCACACTGTTGCCGAAAAAAGGGGACCTCCAGAGCCTAAAGAACTGGAGGCCAGTCTCTCTGCTCTGCATAGACTATAAGATTCTTTCAAAAGCTCTGGCCCGAAGACTGAGAAAGGTGATGAGCGAGCTCATTCATGTAGACCAGACTTACTGTGTGCCTGGCACGCTGATTAGTGACAATGTCACTTTAATTCGGGATGTTTTGGAGGTCTCTGGTTCACTGGCGGTAGAAACTGGTTTGATTTCAATTGACCAGGAAAAGGCGTTTGACCGGGTTGAACACCAATATTTATGGACAGTTTTAGCTGCTTTTGGGTTCAGCACAGGCTTCATAGCCTGGGCTGAAACTGGGGAGGGTACCACAGCTGTGGAAAACATCTTGTGTGGTACCTGTACCAAAAACTTCCCACCCCAAAGACCTGAACAGCTTCAGACTGGTGGCCTTGACGTCCCACTTGATGAAGACCCTGGAGAGACTGCTCCTTGCTCATCTCCGCCCCCTGGTGGAACCAGCGATGGATCCACTCCAGTTCGCCTACCAGCATGGCATTGGGGTGGAGGATGCGGTGATCTTCCTCCTTCACCGTTCTCTGTCCCACCTGGAGAAGCCCGGGAATATGGTGAGGATCATGTTCTTTGACTTCTCCAGTGCTTTCAACACCATCCAACCGATGATCCTGAAGGACAAGCTGCTGCGCGCAGGGGTGGACCGGCACCTGTCATCATGGATCCTGGACTACCTCACGAACCGGCCTCAGTTTGTGAGAACCCGGGACTGTGTTTCCGACACGATCATCAGTAGCACGGGGGCCCCCCAGGGAACGGTGCTGGCTCCCTTCCTGTTCACTCTTTATACTGCGGACTTCTCACACAACACAACACATTGCCATCTACAGAAGTTCTCTGATGACTCTGCGATCGTTGGTCTCATCTCCAGCGGAGATGAAGCTGAGTACAGAGGGCTTATCCAGGACTTTGTGGACTGGTGCCATTGGAACTGCCTCCAGATCAACGCGAGGAAAACTAAGGAGCTGGTGGTGGACTGTCGCAGGCATGGGCAGCCCCTCACAGCACCAGCAAATATACAGGGAACAGACATCGAGATGGTGACATCCTACAAGTACCTGGGTATTCATCTGAACAATAAACTAGACTGGTCACACAATACTGACGCACTCTACAAGAAGGGACAGCGCAGGCTGTTCCTGCTGAGGAGACTCAGGTCTTTTGGTGTACAAGGGGCGCTGCTGAAGTCATTCTATGACACGGTGGTGGCATCAGCCATCACTTTTGGAGTGGTCTGCTGGGGCAGTGGCATCACTGCAGCCGATAGGAAGAGACTGAACAAACTGATTAAGAAAGCTAGCTCTGTCCTGGGGCAACGCCTTGATCCGATGGAGGAGATAGGAGAGAGAAGGACGGTGGCTAAACTGTCATCTCTGCTGGAGACCGAGTTCCACCCTATGCAGGACATACTGGATGCACTGAGGAGCTCATTTAGCAGCAGACTACATCATCCCAGGTGCACAACCGAGAGGTTTCGTAGGTCCTTCCTACCAACGGCTGTCAGACTGTACAACCTAAGCAGGGCTGCTCGCAGAGATAGCAAAAAGACGTAACAAACTAATAGTTTTTTTTGAATGCAAAAGATGCAATAGACTTACACAATGGTCCTCTCCGGCATACAACTAGGAACATACCGGTCGCTATGGAGGGTGAGAATATGTATGGGCACATAATCATACCATGTAGGATAACTAAATAGACGGTTATGCTGTTTCAGCCCACCTAGCAACAATGCTCTGCACTGTGTGTGTTTATATATTTACATATTTATTCCATCTAGCTACAATGCTCTGCACTGGGTGTGTTTATATTTATATATCTATATATTTATTCCATCTAGCTACAATGCTCAGCACTGGGTGTGTTTATATTTATATATCTATATATTTATTCCATCTAGCTACATTGCTCCGCACTGTGTGTGTTTATATACTTGCATATTTATTCCACCTAGCTGCAATGCTCCGTACTGTGGGTGTTTATATATTTACATATTTATTCCATCTAGCTACAATGCTCTGCACTGTGTGTTCATATATTCATATATTTATTCCATCCAGCTACAATGCTCTGCACTGTGTGTCTGTGTGTGTGTGTGTGTGTATATATATATTTTATAGTAATATGTACATATGTATATTAGCTGCTCTTGCTTGCTTGTTTTTTTTTTTTTTTCTTGCCTTCTGATTGTTGCTCTGAGTGTTGCTATCCCTGTGCTGTTGCAATCCTGGAATTTCCCCGTTGTGGGACTAATAAAGGCTTATCTTATCTTATCTTATCTTATCTTATAGCCAGGATACGGGTCTTGTACAGTGACATTGAGAGTGTGCTGAAGATAAATGGGGGCCTGTCTGCCCCTTTAAAAGTCCAGAGGGGGGTTCGGCAGGGCTGCCCTCTCTCAGGGATGCTGTACTCCCTCGCCATAGAGCCTTTGCTTCACTGCCTGAGAAGGGATCTATCAGGAGTTACTTTTCCTGGCTGTGACACCACGTTCAAGCTGTCGGCCTATGCAGATGATGTAGTCATTCTGCTAAACAAGCAGAGTGACACTGACGTTTTGGTTAGGAGTGTCAATCTTTTTGGCCAACTTTCCTCTGCAAAAATAAACTGGGGAAAAAGCGAGGCTCTAATGGTGGGGGAGAACCTAGAAAATCAGCTTACGCTGCCTGGTGGGCTGATTTGGAAAAAAGGAGGGTTTAAGTATCTTGGTGTCTTTATTGGAAATCAGCAGTTTGAGCAAAAAAATTGGGATGGGGTCATAGAGAAAATTAACGGGAGACTAAACAAGTGGAAGTGGCTAATGCCAAGAATATCTTTTAGAGGAAGAGTGCTCATTTTAAATAATCTTGTTTCCTCATCCCTGTGGCACCGCCTCATGTGCATGGACCCCCCCTGCTGGTTTGTTGTCAAAAATTCAGTCTGTTTTGGTGGACTTTTTTTGGGGGGGTGGACTCCACTGGGTCCCTCAAGCCCTGTTATTTCTTCCCAAAGAGGAGGGGGGGCAAGGAGTGGTTCATTTAGCTAGTAGAGGTGCTGCTTTTAGACTGACTTTCATACAGAGACTGCTGACGGGCCCCCAGGACCTGGTATGGAGGCCTTTGGCCTGTGTTATTTTACAGAGAGTCCTTGGGCTTGGGCTAGACCTCCCTGTGTTTTTAATGGATTTTAAGAACTCTAATGCACTGTCTTTGCCCAGTTTTTACCGCAGTCTCTTTTCAGTGTGGACTCTTTTTAAAAAACAAAGAGGACCATGCGATTCCCTCTGCTGGTTGTTGAGGGAGCCGCTGGTTTTTGGTGGTCGCCTTGGTGTCCTGCCGGGAGTTGGAAGGACCTTCCTTGATAGGCTGTGTTCCAGGAACGTTCTCACTCTGAAGCAAGTGGTGGAACTGGCTGGTCCTGGCCTCAACAACGCCTCAGCTTTAGCAGCTCATCTTGGTGTCAGGTCGAATCGTTTCATCGATGGTCTTCTTGCACACTGGAAACAGGAGCTTCATGGACTTGAGCACTCCCTACTCTTGGACTTTAGCAATGGCACGCTGCAGCCGGAAAGCACGGACCCCTTTCCCTCTCTCACGCTCTATATGGACTTTGATGTCACTCCTTGCTCCTTACTGGCATTCTGTACTCCCACTGGTGTGGACTTTGGAGGAGCCAGTGGTAAGGCACTCTACAGACTGGTGGTGATGGCACTCAACAAGGACAGATTGAACACCTGTGTGGACACTCCTTGGAGAGCCTATTTTAGACTAGGAAAAGGGCATCGGCCTGCCTGGAGGGCTCTTTATAAAGCCCCTCTCCCTAAGAGGCATGGAGACTTACAGTGGAGGGTCCTGCATGGTATTATAGCTGTCAATGCTTTTGTTTCTGTGATTAACAGCAGTGTCAGTGATCAGTGTGTTTTTTGTTCCTCTACGGAGACAGTTTTTCATTGTTTTACTGAATGTCAGCGCCTGAGTGGCCTCTTTGAACTTCTCACAGAACTTTTTCACATTTTTAAGGAAGTTTTCTCTAAGCAGGTTTTCATTTGTGGTTTTATGTACAATCGTCATTTTAAGCAGAAGTGTCAACTACTGAACTTTGTTTTAGGGCAGGCAAAGTTGGCTATCTATGTAAGCCGGAGAAGAAAACTTGAAAATGTTGAGAATGATGTTGATGTCAAAATTTTATTTGTGAGGCTACTTAAAGCCAGAATCAGGCTGGACTTTCAGTTTTTTATGGGGAATGGGGATGTGGAAGGTTTCAGGACCCTCTGGTCCTTGGAGAATGTCCTCTGCTCAGTTCGTGATGGACAGCTTTTTTTGGGGCGTTTTTTGGGGGAATAATTTTCTGTGTAATATAGCATGACTTAGAAATTGTATTGACTGATGGACAAGTGTGTTTATTAAAGATCTTTTAAAAATCAAAAAATCTCTCTCTCTCTCTCTGAGTGGGTGTGGTCGTGAGTACGAGCTGAGAGCGTGCGACAGCGTGAGTGAATTACTTCAAACTTTTCTCAATCTTTTTGTGTTTAAGGTGTTTTTTTGTTAAATAATCTTAATTTTTGTTGTTTTCTGTAGCTGGGGTGGGGTAGGAGTTTTGGGAGTGGGGTTTCTGCTGCCAGCTCTGCTGGTCAGCATGGTTTTGGAGCGAGGCTCCGGGTTTGAGAAGCTGATACTCCGGCATGCTGTCAAACTGACTCCGGCTGTCAGCTGCTCAGTGGAGGAGTGTAGTCTGGCTGTGGGGGAGTTGGTCGGTTATGAAAGCATTAGATCAGCTTCGAGAATGAATAGTGCCATGGTGATTTTCCTTTTTTTTTTTTTTTTTTTTTTTTTACTCATTTGTACCCGTAGGTAGATTTGGTTTGCAGTCTGGTGACAAGCCACCGGCTGCTGGTCGCTGCGTGCGCAAGCGCCCTAAACCTACATGTTTTTTTTTTTTGGTATGCGGGAGGAAACCGGAGAAATCCCGGAGTAAACCCACGCAACACGGGGAGAACATGCAAACTCCACACAGCTCACTGTTGGTCGGGGGCTGGGATCGAACCCACGATCTCATGATCCCCGCGATCCCCCGGCCGAGAGTAAACTGTGCTGCCACAGTGCTAAACCACTGCGCCACCGTGCAGCCCATTTTCCTTGATAGTGTTGAAAAAGTTAACCAGGTAGTGGAGAGCGGGGTTGTGATTAAAGACACACTGATTCCTTTTCTGTCTCTGGTGAATCCTGCGAAGAGAATTACGATCTCAAATGTCCCACCATTTTTAAAGAATGAGCTGTTGGAGAAGGAGCTGTCGAGACACGGGCAGCTTTTGTCCCCCATTAAGCACATCTCTCTCGGTTGTAAGTCCCCGTGTTTAAAGCATGTCATGTCTTTTAGGCAACAGGTGCTCATGATTTTAAAGAATAGCGAGGAAAGCCTCAACCTCGTATTTAAATACCGGATTGACGGCTTTGATTACACCATCCACGTCACCTCCGATAATATGAAGTGTTTCGGCTGCGGAATGGAGGGACATTTGATTCGATCATGCCCTCAGGGAGTGGGGGGTGATCACTCGGGGGAGGCCGCTAGTGGGCCTCGGGGTCGTCTGGCGACGGAGCGGCTTTGCCACTTTCCGAAGCTGACGGCGCTGCCGTGCCATCGGGCGCATCGGCCGAGGCCGCGGGGCCGTCTGGCGGCGGGGCTTCGGCCGAGGCCGTCTGGCGGCGGGGCGGCTTTGCCGCCCTCCGCAGCCGGCCTATCGATCATAAATGAAACAGCAGCAATAGTTAAAGTACATCGCAGGGCTGCTGCACAGACCAACATTGTGGACAAGGGTGAGATTACCGAGAGGGATCACGCTGAGGATCAGACAGAGGAGCCAAATGAGGCCCAGATAGATGGTGGGACTAGAAAAATGAATATAAAAGCACAGCATAGGGTGAGCGAAAGACAGGAAGAGACAGCTACCAGGGTGGCTGAGTCAGTGTTGGAGGATGACATCAAAATTGATGAAGAGTTATGTAAAATCTCAATCAAGTGAAAGAATTTGGAAACCAAACAGCAGAGGAGCAAAGTAAAAAGGGTTGTCAAAGAAAGTTCTGAGGTTTCTCTATCTCAGCCAGATTCTTATGCTGGGTCTGAGATAGAGAGTGATGGTGAAAGCAGTGATGATGTGGCCAGTGGAGGCGGTTACCCCTTCACAAAAATACAGAAGTTTTTGCAGGACACTAAGGGATCCAGAATGGTTAAAGTTGAAAACTTCTTCCCTGATCTAAAACGTTTTGTTGACTCTGCTCGGGTCTACATGAAAAATAGGGGAGAGCTTGAGCAGGAAAGTTTTACTGATCAGGAGATGTACAGACTAAAAAAGCTTGTACTAAAAGTTAAGAACCAAATTGCCCAGGATGATTAGTCTTTTATCGCTCATTCGTTCTTTTCTGTTTTTGTATTGGCTTTGCCCTCTTATACACATGTGTAGTTTTAATTTTGGCACACTCAACATCAATGGGGCAAGAGAAATGTCCAAGCGAGCGTGTGTTTTTACTCTTGCAGAATGCAAGAAAATTAACGTTCTGTTTGTTCAGGAGACTCATAGTTCTGAGGACAATGCTGCTGACTGGAGGAGGGAATTTCGAGGGGAAATTTTTCTTAGTCATAAAAGCAGCAGCAGTGGTGGAGTGGGTATTTTATTTTCTCGAGATTTTATTCCACTTTCTTATGACATTGATGAGATAATTGCAGGCCACATTTTAAAAGTTCGAGCTGTTTTTGAGAATGTGAAAGTTGTTTTTATAAATGTGTATGCTCCAACCGTAGGCACAGAAAGATTGGCCTTTTTAAATATTTTAGATGACACAATTAAAAATTGCAGTAATGATGACTTTTTATTTGTGGGAGGTGATTTTAATTGTACAGAAAATCCTCTTATGGATAGGAATCACCCAGAGCCACATGCTGCATCCAAGATAGTTTTAAAAGGGCTCATAGAAGCTCATGATCTGTGTGATGTGTGGAGGAATTTTCATGGCAAAGCTAGACAGTACACATGGAGCCATAGAAAGGACAGTATTCTGTCCTTGGCTAGACTGGATAGGGTTTACAGTTTTAAGCATCATTTTAGCATTTTTAAAAGTGCTTTTATAGTCCCTGTTGGCTTCACAGATCATTCCCTGGTTCAGTGTTGTGTTTTTATCAAGAATATAAAGTGCAGTAGTGCATACTGGCATTTTAACACGTCACTTTTATCGGATAACAGTTTTAAAACTGCTTTTATGTTTTTTTGGAGTAATTTTAAATTAACAAAATCAAATTTTAGTTCTTTGCAGCAGTGGTGGGATGTAGGGAAGAGCCAAATAAAGAATCTGTGCCTACAGTATACTCGCAATGTCTCTGGAGACTTGGTCAGGTCTGTCAGGGACCTGGAGAGAGAAGTAGTGGAGCTGCAGTCTTTGGCAGGCTCCACAGGAGAAAGAGGACATTTTGAGGCCCTCAATGGTAAAAAGTCTGTTTTAACTGACCTACTAGGTGTGGCCGCCAGGTGCGCTGTAGTACGCCGTAGGTTCCAGAACACCGCACTAATGGACGCTCCATCTCATTTTTTCTTTGGTTTGGAGAGGAAGAATCGTCAGAGGAGGATGATCCACTCTCTCAGCTCCGAGGATGGGCGGCTAATCCATGAGTCTGCGGAGATCCGTCGCTTTGCAGCTGCTTTCTACAAAGATCTTTTTAAGAAAGAATTTGTTGAGAATCCACATGTGCTGAGTCATTTTTTTGACGGACTTGCCAAAAGTGATGGCTAGCATGAATGCGGAGCTGGAGAGTGGGATCACTCTGCAGGAACTAGCAGTAGCTTTCCAGTCTCTTCAGTGTGGAAAAGCCCCAGGGATAGATGGTCTACCATCGGAGTTCTACAAGGCGTTCTGGTCTGAGATCTGTGAGGACTTGCTGGAAGTACTGTCTGACAGTCTGCGGAAGGGTCACCTGCCCCTAAGTTGTAGGAGAGCAGTCCTCACCCTCCATCCCAAGAAAGGCGACTTGAAAGACATTAAAAACTGGCGTCCGGTGGCCCTCCTCTGTACTGACTATAAAATTCTCTCCAAAGTGTTGGCTACCAAGCTGAGGAAGGTGATGGAGCAGGTCATACATGTAGACCAGACCTACTGTGTAGCTGGTAGGTTGGTTACAGACAACATTTTTTTAATTCGTGATGTTTTGGACCTCTCCAGCTCATTGGTCAAGGAACTTGGTCTTATTTCAATAGACCAAGAAAAGGCGTTTGACCGAGTTGAACATCCATACCTGTGGCAGACACTAGAGGCCTTTGGTTTCAGCTCAGGGTTCATCGCCAAGATCCAGGCTTTGTATAGAGACATTGAGAGTATTCTTAAGATTAATGGTGGTTTGAGTGCTCCTTTCAAAGTTGAGAGGGGTGTCTGACAGGGCTGCCCCCTCTCAGGTATGCTGTACTCTCTTGCCATCGAGCCCCTCCTTTGTAAACTAAGGCAAGGCCTCACTGGTTTTAAAATCCCCAACTGACTCTGTTTTTAAAGTGTCTGCCTATGCTGATGATGTTGTTTTTACAAGAAATCAAAATGATGTAGACTACCTTTTAAGAACTGTTCATCTTTTTGGTGAGTGCTCCTCAGCGAGAGTGAATTGGGGTAAGAGTGAAGCTGTTGTGGTGGGGGGGAGACCACAAAAAATTGTCCTACCTGGTGGCCTTTCATGGACACAAGGTGGTTTTAAATATCTTGGTGTGTTTTTAGGAAATCAGACTTTTACTGAGAAAAATTTGGAGTGTTTTTTAGAGAAAACTGAAGGAAGACTAAAAAAATGGAAATGGATTCTGCCAAACTTGTCCTTCAGAGGTCGTGTTTTAATTATCAACAACTTGATTGCTTCAATGCTGTGGCATCGACTGTCTTGTCTGGACCCTCCACCCAATTTGCTGGCCAGAGTGCAATCTATAGTCGTGGACTTTTTCTGGGACCGTCTTCACTGGGTTCCACAGAGTACCCTGTTTTTACCAAGGGAAGAAGGTGGTCAAGGGCTCATCCATCTGGCCAGCAGGGGGGCTGTCTTTCACCTGCAGTTCATTCAGCGACTGCTGAGTGGCCCCCTTGACCTTGTGTGGAGACCTATTGCCAGGGCTGTCCTGGCTCGCTGTGGAGGGCTTGGACTAGGGGAGTCGCTGCTTTTAATGGATTTAAGGGGCCAAAAACTCCCAGAACTTCCCCAGTTTTACCAAAGTGCTTTTAAAATCTGGGGACTTTTTAAAAAGAACTCTCCCCAGGCTTCCTTGTCACCTTTCTGGCTTTTAAAGGAACCACTTGTGTTCCGGGGACCCGCTTGATGTGGGCAAGTTTTAGAACACCACAACCCCTCACCTCCCCCACACCACATTATCACCCGTGCGCTCCAACACAAACTGTGTGTGCCAATAGCCAAAGCCAGACCCCGAATCTACCTGTTTCTTCTTTCTTTCTGGGTGTTGTTTCTTCTGTGTTTTTTTAATGTTTTTTTTATTATAGTGCTGGTTTGTTTGTATTCTTTTCTGGGTTTTTTAGGGGTTTTTTGTTCTGTGTTTCTGTTGTTCTTGTTGTTTCTTTCTGTTCTGCGGCAAGCTCTGATCATTTGACGAGCCTGTCGCCCGGGGTAAACAGGTGGAGGGTGTAAGTAAAAGTGCAAGTTAAACGCAGAAAAAAAGGACCGTGAATGAACAGACTTTTGCAGGCGGGAGGAGCGGTTTGAGGCTGTAGCGGACACACAGAGCAAACACTGCATGACAAACGTGGCGTTTCATGGAAGGAAAATGCAGGAAATGTAGTTTTTGTTGAAGAGAGATCCTTTTAAAGCTGCACAAAAAAGGAAAAGTGCGGAAAAACTTGCAGAGCTCTGCTTAATCTAGTAGGGTTGGGGAATTTAGATTTACTGAATGAGATCGCTTCTGACGAAAGTGGAGATGAGTCTGAACTGATGCAGACGCAGACGCAGGAGGAGCAAAGCTCCTATTGTTTTACTAAAATTAGACAATTTCTCCAGGTGACTAAGGGGAGCAGAGCTGTGAAAGTGGAAAATTACTTTCCAGATCTGGAGTTATTTGTGGCATCAGCTCGCAAGCTGATGAAACCGAATGATGGGAATGAGACTTTTACTGATCAGGAAATTTTTCGTTTAAAGAAACTGGTTGTCAAACTGAAATCACAAATTACTAACAGTCATGTTGACTCTTAGTTTGTTTCTTCCCTTTTATGCTATGTGTGTGTTTTTTTACTGTACCTTATTTTTATCCTTTTTAATGCCCCACCTTAGAATTGGCACTCTTAATATAAACGGGGCCAGGGATGATGTAAAAAGGGCCTCTTTATACAAGCTTTTTAATTTAAAGGCACTTGACGTGCTGATGGTCCAGGAGACTCACGGCACTGTAGACATTGAGTGCCAGTGGAGAAAAGAGTGGGATGGCTGCATTTTTTTTAGCCACAAATCCAATAATAGTGGAGGGGTGGCTGTACTTTTCTCTCGGGGTTGTGTGCCTGTCTCTTATGAGGTAGAAGAGGTGGTGAAAGGACATGTACTCTTGCTAAAGGTACAGCTTGAAAACGTAAACTTGGTTCTTATAAATGTGTATGTGCCAACCCAGAGAGCAGAAAGGATCAGGGTCTTTAATATGCTATCAGATACGGTTAGATCCTGTAATCCAAATAGTTTTTTATTTCTGGGGGGTGATTTTAACTGTACATTAAACCACAGACTGGACAGGAACCATCAGGAACCTCACCCTGCTTCTGCCAATAGGCTGAGGGAACTAGTGAAGGCGCATGAAATGGCCGATGTGTGGAGATCACATCATGGGGACCAGAGGCAGTACACCTGGAGCCATGCTAAAGATAACCTCTTATCTATGGCTAGGTTAGACCGTTTCTATGGTTTTAAACACCAAATGAGTGTTTTTAAAAATAGTTATATCTGTCCTGTTGGTTTCACTGATCACTGCCTGCTGATTTGTTCTGTTTTCATTGAAAATGTAAAGTGTAAGAGTGCTTTTTGGCATTTTAATAATACACTTTTAAATGATGTGTTTTTTAAGGGAGTTTTTCATGATGTATGGAAGTCACACAGGGAACAAAAACCCTCTTTTAGTTCTCTCCAATTGTGGTGGGATTTTGGTAAGGCCCAGATAAAACAACTCTGCCAACAGTACACTCAAAATGTCACTCGTAGCTTGACCCAATCCTTGAAAGTTCTGGAGACTGAGGTGGTAGAACTAGAGGAGTTGCTCAGTTCTACAGGAAAACAGGAGCACTTAGAGGCTCTCAAGTCAAAAAGGTCAGCCTTGGCTAGCTTGCTAGGGGTCACCGCACAGGGTGCTCTGGTCCGCTCACGCTACATGGATGTAGCTCTGATGGACTCGCCCTCCCAGTACTTTTTTGGACTGGAGGGGAAAAATGGACAGAGAAAGCTCATTCACTCCTTGTTGGGCGATGACGGGAGAACAATCTCCACAGCAGCAGAGATCAGGAAACACGCTGCTAGCTTTTACAGTGAATTGTTTAGAGCAGAGTGGAGGGAGGACACGTCACTGGGCCAGGTTTTCCTTGATGGTCTTCCAGTGCTCTCAGAGGACCTTGTTGCCGGCTTGGATGCTCCACTGTCTCTGTCTGAGCTGCATACGGCGCTAATGAGCCTCCAGAATGGAAAATCACCAGGCATAGATGGTCTCTCTGTGGACTTTTTTAAGGAATTCTGGCCCCTGCTTGGTCCAGACCTGCTGGAGGTTCTCCAAGATAGCTTGGAAAGGGGGACCCTACCCACGACCTGCAGGAGGGCCATCATCACACTGTTGCCGAAAAAGGGGGACCTCCAGAGCCTAAAGAACTGGAGGCCAGTCTCTCTGCTCTGCACAGACTACAAGATTCTCTCAAAAGCTCTGGCCCGAAGACTGAGAAAGGTGATGAGCGAGCTCATTCATGTAGACCAGACTTACTGTGTGCCTGGCAGGCTGATTAGTGACAACGTCACTTTAATTCGGGATATTTTGGAGGTCTCTGGTTCATTGGCGGTAGAAACTGGTTTGATTTCAATTGACCAGGAAAAGGCGTTTGATCGGGTTGAACACCAATATTTATGGACAGTTTTAACAGCTTTTGGGTTCAGCCCAGGCTTCATAGCCAGGATACGGGTCTTGTACAGTGACATTGAGAGTGTGCTGAAGATAAATGGGGGCCTGTCTGCCCCTTTAAAAGTCCAGAGGGGGGTTCGGCAGGGCTGCCCTCTCTCAGGGATGCTGTACTCCCTCGCCATAGAGCCTTTGCTTCACTGCCTGAGAAGGGATCTATCAGGAGTTACTTTTCCTGGCTGTGACACCACGTTCAAGCTGTCGGCCTATGCAGATGATGTAGTCATTCTGCTAAACAAGCAGAGTGACATTGACGTTCTGGTTAGGAGTGTCAATCTTTTTGGCCAACTTTCCTCTGCAAAGATAAACTGGGGAAAAAGCGAGGCTCTGATGGTGGGGGAGAAACTAGAAAATCAGCTTACGCTGCCGGGTGGGTTGATTTGGAAAAAAGGAGGTTTTAAGTATCTTGGTGTCTTTATTGGAAATCAGCAGTTTGAGCAAAAAAATTGGGATGGGGTCTTAGAGAAGATTAACGGGAGACTAAACAAGTGGAAGTGGCTAATGCCAAGAATATCTTTTAGAGGAAGAGTGCTCATTTTAAATAATCTTGTTTCCTCATCCCTGTGGCACCGCCTCATGTGCATGGACCCCCCTGCTGGTTTGTTGTCCAAAATTCAGTCTGTTTTGGTGGACTTTTTTTTGGGGGGGTGGACTCCACTGGGTTCCTCAAGCCCTGTTATTTCTTCCCAAAGAGGAGGGGGGGGGCAAGGGGTGATTCATTTAGCTAGTAGAGGTGCTGCTTTTAGACTGACTTTCATACAGAGACTGCTGACGGGCCCCCAGGACCTGGTATGGAGGCCTTTGGCCTGTGTTATTTTACAGAGAGTCCTTGGGCTTGGGCTAGACCTCCCTGTGTTTTTAATGGATTTTAAGAACTCTAATGCACTGTCTTTACCCAGTTTTTACCGCAGTCTCTTTTCAGTGTGGACTCTTTTTAAAAAACAAAGAGGGCCATGCGATTCCCTCTACTGGTTGTTGAGGGAGCCGCTGATTTTTGGTGGTCGCCTTGGTGTCCTGCCGGGAGTTGGAAGGACCTTCCTTGATAGGCTGTGTTCCAGGAACATTCTCACTCTGAAGCAAGTGGTGGAACTGGCTGGTCCTGGCCTCAACAACGCCTCAGCTTTAGCAGCTCATCTTGGTGTCAGGTCAAATTGTTTCATCGATGGTCTTCTTGCACACTGGAAACAGGAGCTTCATGGACTTGAGCACTCCCTACTCTTGGACTTTAGCAATGGCACGCTGCAGCCAGAAAACACTGACCCCTTTCCCTCTCTCACGCTCTATATGGACTTTGACGTCGCTCCTTGCTCCTTACTGGCATTCTGTGCTCCCACTGGTGTGGACTTTGGAGGAGCCAGTGGTAAGGCACTCTACAGACTGGTGGTGATGGCACTCAACAAGGACCGATTGAACACCTGTGTGGACACTCCTTGGAGAGCCTATTTTAAACTAGGAAAAGGGCATCGGCCTGCCTGGAGGGCTCTTTACAAAGCCCCTCTCCCTAAGAGGCATGGAGACTTACAGTGGAGGGTCCTGCATGGTATTATAGCAGTCAATGCTTTTGTTTCTGTGATTAACAGCAGTGTCAGTGATCAGTGTGTTTTTTGTTCCTCTAGGGAGACAGTTTTTCATTGTTTTATTGAATGTCAGCGCCTGAGTGGCCTCTTTGAACTTCTCACAGAACTTTTTCATATTTTTAAGGAAGTTTTCTCTAAGCAGGTTTTCATTTGTGGTTTTATGTACAATCGTCATTTTAAGCAGAAGTGTCAACTACTGAACTTTGTTTTAGGGCAGGCAAAGTTGGCTATCTATGTAAGCCGGAGAAGAAAACTTGAGAATGTTGAGAGTGATGTTGATGTCAAAATTTTATTTGTGAGGCTACTTAAAGCCAGAATCAGGCTGAACTTTCAGTTTTTTATGGGGAATGGGGATGTGGAAGGTTTCAGGACCCTCTGGTCCCTGGAGAATGTCCTCTGTTCAGTTCATGATGGACAGCTTTTTTTGGGGCGTTTTTTGGGGGATTCATTTTCTGTGTAATATAGCATGACATAGAAATTGTATTGACTGATGGACAAATGTGTTTATTAAAGATCTTTTAAAAATCAAAAATCTCTCTCTCTCTCTCTCTCTCTCGTGCGCATGCGTGGGCGTTTGTGGGAGCAGGGGTGTGGAGTGGTGTCGAGTGAGTACTTTAAACTTTGTATTTTCTAACTTTTTCTCTATCTTGTGTGTTTGAGGTGTGTGTGTTTAATATAGTGGGTTGAGTGTGGGTGTGCTGGGGTGTGAGTGTTGGAGTGAGTGTGTCGGGGATCGGTAGCTTCTGCTGCCGGTTTTTCCCGGCCGGCATCATGCCGGTGATTGATGGTGGTGTGGAGTTTGAGCGCTTAACCCGGCGTCATGGCGTGAGAATCCTCCCGACAGTTCCCTGTTCTGTGGAGGAGGCCAGCCTCGCTGTAGGACAGGTGGTTGGGCATGGCAGCATAAAATCAGCATCGAGGATGAACAGCGCAATTGTGATCTTTCTGGATTCGACTGAAAAAGCTGATCAGGTGGTGGCACAGGGAGTGGTCATAGGTGACACTTTTACTCCCGTTTTACCGCTGGCGAACCCGTCTAGGAGGATCACCATCTCAAACGCTCCTCCTTTCGTTAAAAATGATCAGCTGATTACAGAGTTGTCCCGTTTTGGCCAGGTTGTGTCCCCTATCAGAATGGTCTCTCTGGGTAGTAAATCACCCCTGCTGAAGCATGTTGTATGTCACAGGAGGCAGTGTTTCATGGTGTTGAAAGACAGCTCTGCTGAACTGAACGCGTCTTTTAATTTCAGGATTGACGGCTTTAGCTACTTGGTGTTTGCAACATCTGCAGGTGGATCATCGACTTCCTGATGGACCGGAGGCAGCATGTGCGGCTGGGAAAGACTGTCTCAGACTATACTAGCATCAGCACCGGATCACCCCAGGGCTGTGTACTTTCCCCCCTACTCTTCTCCCTTTACACCAACTCCTGCACCTCCAGCCACCAGTCTGTCAAGTTGATCAAGTTTGCGGACGATACCACCCTCATCGGGCTCATCTCCAACGGCGACGAGTCCGCCTACAGGAGAGAGGTGGCCCAGCTGGCGTCCTGGTGCAGCAATAACAACCTGCAGCTGAACGCTCTGAAGACAGTGGAGATGATTGTAGACTTCAGGAAAGTCACTACTCCTCTGCCCCCCCTCACCCTCTCAGGCTCTCCCATCACCACTGCTGATTCCTTCCGCTTCCTAGGCACTACCATCACCAGGGACCTCAAATGGGAGCCGACCATCAGCTCACTCATCAAAAAAGCCCAGCAGAGGATATTCTTCCTGCGGCAGCTGAGGAAGCTCAAGCTACCCACCAAGATGTTTGTGCAGTTCTACACAGCCATCATCGAGTCCATCCTCACCACCTCCATAACTGTGTGGTACGCAGGAGCCACTGCCAGGGACAGACTAAGGCTGCAGCGTGTCGTGCGCACTGCTGAGAAGGTGATCGGCTGCAAGCTCCCATCTCTCCTGGATCTGTACATCTCCAGGACCCGGAGGCGTGCTGGCCGGATCATAGCCGATCCCTCACACCCTGGTCATGTACTGTTTGCCCCCCTCCCCTCTGGTAGAAGACTTCGGTCCATCCAGACTAAAACCTCCCATCACATGAACAGCTTCTTCCCCTCTGCCATCAGACTGCTGAACACTAAGTGACTTATTGACTCTCGTGCACTATGTACAGCAGCTCAACCAGACTCATGTCAATCATCACTGTTTTCTTCCTGCATTACCGACTGCACTATATAGTTCTCCACAGTATCTGCTGCTGGCTAATATATTTTAACTGTTGACCAGTATCACTTAATCTTATCCTACACTTTATTACATGTATAGTTTATTTATTTTATCTTATCATGTTTAATGTTGCAGCATTGTACCGAGACAAATTCCTAGTTTGTGTACTACATGAACAATGGCAATAAACCTGATTCTGATTCTAATTCTGATCTGAAACCATGAAGTGTTTTGCGTGTGGCGCAGAAGGCCATCTTATTAGGTCATGTCCTGAAAAGGCGAACACAAAGAGCACTGGCGGTAAGAAAGGTGACGCCGCTGTTTCTGGTGGTCCGGAGGGTAGCGCTACATGTGGTGCGGCAGATGCCGCTGCGGCGCCCGCTTCTGCTGGGGCGGTCGCGGCCGCGGTCCGCTTCTACTTCTGCGGGGGTGTCCGCGTCCGCGTCCACTTGTGCTGGGGCGGCCGCGGCCGCCTCTGCTGGGATAGCCGCAGCGGGCGCGGTAGTTGCCCCCCCAAACATTGATGGTGGGGAATTTCTGTCTGGCGGCAGCTCTGATCATTGTGACGAGCCTGTCACCCGGAGTAAAGAGGCGGAGGGTGTAAGTAAGAGTGCAGTTAAACGAAGGAACGTGGGTGAGCAGACTTTGCAGGCGGGGGAGGAGCGGTTTGAGGCTGTAGCGGACACACAGAGCAAACACTGCATGACGAACGTTGCAGTTCACGAAGAAATGCAGGAATGTAGTTTTGTTGAAGAGGATCCTTTTAAAGCTGCACAAAAAAGAAAAAGTGCTGAAAACTTGCAGAGCTCTGCTAAATCTAGTAGGGTTGGGAAGTTAGATTTACTGGATGAGAGCGTCTCTGACGAAAGTGGAGCTGAGTCTGAAATGATGCAGACGCAGGAGGAGCAAAGCTCCTATTGTTTTACCAAAATTAGGCAATTTCTCCAGGTGACCAAGGGGAGCAGAGCTGTGAAAGTGGAAAATTACTTTCCAGATCTGGAGTTATTTGTGGCATCAGCTCGCAAGCTGATGAAACTAAATGATGGGAATGAGACTTTTACTGATCAGGAAATATTTTGTTTAAAGAAACTGGTTGTCAAACTGAAATCACAAATTACTAACAGTCATGTTGACTCTTAGTTTGTTTCTTCCCTTTTATGCTATGTGTGTGTTTTTTTACTGTACCTTATTTTTATCCTTTTTAATGCCCCACCTTAGAATTGGCACTCTTAATATAAACGGGGCCAGGGATGATGTAAAAAGGGCCTCTTTATACAAGCTTTTTAATTTAAAGACACTTGACGTGCTGATGGTCCAGGAGACTCACAGCACTGTAGACATTGAGTGCCAGTGGAGAAAAGAGTGGGATGGCTGCATTTTTTTTAGCCACAAATCCAATAATAGTGGAGGGGTGGCTGTACTTTTCTCTCGGGGTTGTGTGCCTGTCTCTTATGAGGTAGAAGAGGTGGTGAAAGGACATGTACTCTTGCTAAAGGTACAGTTTGAAAACATAAACTTGGTTCTTATAAACGTGTATGTGCCAACCCAGAGAGCAGAAAGGATCAGGGTCTTTAATATGCTATCAGATACGGTTAGATCCTGTAATCCAAATAGTTTTTTATTTCTGGGGGGTGATTTTAACTGTACATTAAACCACAGACTGGACAGGAACCATCAGGAACCTCACCCTGCTTCTGCCAATAGGCTGAGGGAACTAGTGAAGGCGCATGAAATGGCCGATGTGTGGAGATCACATCATGGGGACCAGAGGCAGTACACCTGGAGCCATGCTAAAGATAACCTCTTATCTATGGCTAGGTTAGACCGTTTCTATGGTTTTAAACACCAAATGAGTGTTTTTAAAAATAGTTGTATCTGTCCTGTTGGTTTCACTGATCACTGCCTGCTGATTTGTTCTGTTTTCATTGAAAATGTAAAGTGTAAGAGTGCTTTTTGGCATTTTAATAATACACTTTTAAATGATGTGTTTTTTAAGGGAGTTTTTCATGATGTATGGAAGTCACACAGGGAACAAAAATCTTCTTTTAGTTCTCTCCAAATGTGGTGGGATTTTGGTAAGGCACAGATAAAACAATTCTGCCAACAGTACACTCAAAATGTCACTCGTAGCTTGACCCAATCCTTGAAAGTTCTGGAGACTGAGGTGGTAGAGCTAGAGGAGTTACTCAGTTCTACCGGAAAACAGGAGCACTTAGAGGCTCTTAAGTCAAAAAGGTCAGCCTTGGCTAGCTTGCTAGGGGTCACCGCACAGGGTGCTCTGGTCCGTTCACGCTACATGGATGTAGCTCTGATGGACTTGCCCTCCCAGTACTTTTTTGGACTGGAGGGGAAAAATGGACAGAGAAAGCTCATTCACTCCTTGTTGGGCGATGACGGGAGAACAATCTCCACAGCAGCAGAGATCAGGAAACAAGCTGCTAGCTTTTACAGTGAATTGTTTAGAGCAGAGTGGAGGGAGGACACGTCACTGGGCCAGGTTTTCCTTAATGGTCTTCCAGTGCTCTCAGAGGACCTTGTTGCCGGCTTGGATGCTCCACTGTCTCTGTCTGAGCTGCATACGGCGCTAATGAGCCTCCAGAATGGAAAATCACCAGGCATAGATGGTCTCTCTGTGGACTTTTTTAAGGAATTCTGGCCCCTGCTTGGTCCAGACCTGCTGGAGGTTCTCCAAGATAGCTTGGAAAGGGGGACCCTACCCACGACCTGCAGGAGGGCCATCATCACATTGTTGCCGAAAAAGGGGGACCTCCAGAGCCTAAAGAACTGGAGGCCAGTCTCTCTGCTCTGCACAGACTATAAGATTCTCTCAAAAGCTCTGGCCCGAAGACTGAGAAAGGTGATGAGCGAGCTCATTCATGTAGACCAGACTTACTGTGTGCCTGGCAGGCTGATTAGTGACAACGTCACTTTAATTCGGGGTATTTTGGAGGTCTCTGGTTCATTGGAGGTAGAAACTGGTTTGATTTCAATTGACCAGGAAAAGGCGTTTGATCGGGTTGAACACCAATATTTATGGACAGTTTTAACAGCTTTTGGGTTCAGCCCAGGCTTCATAGCCAGGATACGGGTCTTGTACAGTGACATTGAGAGTGTGCTGAAGATAAATGGGGGCCTGTCTGCCCCTTGAAAAGTCCAGAGGGGGGTTCGGCAGGGCTGCCCTCTCTCAGGGATGCTGTACTCCCTCGCCATAGAGCCTTTGCTTCACTGCCTGAGAAGGGATCTATCAGGAGTTACTTTTCCTGGCTGTGACACCACGTTCAAGCTGTCGGCCTATGCAGATGATGTAGTCATTCTGCTAAATAAGCAGAGTGACATTGACGTTCTGGTTAGGAGTGTCAATCTTTTTGGCCAATTTTCCTCTGCAAAAATAAACTGGGGAAAAAGCGAGGCTCTGATGGTGGGGGAGAAACTAGAAAATCAGCTTACGCTGCCTGGTGGGTTGATTTGGAAAAAAGGAGGTTTTAAGTATCTTGGTGTCTTTATTGGAAATCAGCAGTTTGAGCAAAAAAATTGGGATGGGGTCATAGAGAAAATTAACGGGAGACTAAACAAGTGGAAGTGGCTAATGCCAAGAATATCTTTTAGAGGAAGAGTGCTCATTTTAAATAATCTTGTTTCCTCATCCCTGTGGCACCGCCTCATGTGCATGGACCCCCCTGCTGGTTTGTTGTCCAAAATTCAGTCTGTTTTGGTGGACTTTTTTTGGGGGGGTGGACTCCACTGGGTTCCTCAAGCCCTGTTATTTCTTCCCAAAGAGGAGGGGGGGGGGCAAGGAGTGATTCATTTAGCTAGTAGAGGTGCTGCTTTTAGACTGACTTTCATACAGAGACTGCTGACGGGCCCCCAGGACCTGGTATGGAGGCCTTTGGCCTGTGTTATTTTACAGAGAGTCCTTGGGCTTGGGCTAGACCTCCCTGTGTTTTTAATGGATTTTAAGAACTCTAATGCACTGTCTTTACCCAGTTTTTACCGCAGTCTCTTTTCAGTGTGGACTCTTTTTAAAAAACAAAGAGGACCATGCGATTCCCTCTGCTGGTTGTTGAGGGAGCCGCTGGTTTTTGGTGGTCGCCTTGGTGTCCTGCCGGGAGTTGGAAGGACCTTCCTTGATAGGCTGTGTTCCAGGAACGTTCTCACTCTGAAGCAAGTGGTGGAACTTGCTGGTCCTGGCCTCAACAACGCCTCAGCTTTAGCAGCTCATCTTGGTGTCAGATCAAATCGTTTCATCGATGGTCTTCTTGCACACTGGAAACAGGAGCTTCATGGACTTGAGCACTCCCTACTCTTGGACTTTAGCAATGGCACGCTGCAGCCGGAAAGCACGGACCCCTTTCCCTCTCTCACGCTCTATATGGACTTTGACGTCGCTCCTTGCTCCTTACTGGCATTCTGTGCTCCCACTGGTGTGGACTTTGGAGGAGCCAGTGGTAAGGCACTCTACAGACTGGTGGTGATGGCACTCAACAAGGACCGATTGAACACCTGTGTGGACACTCCTTGGAGAGCCTATTTTAAACTAGGAAAAGGGCATCGGCCTGCCTGGAGGGCTCTTTATAAAGCCCCTCTCCCTAAGAGGCATGGAGACTTACAGTGGAGGGTCCTGCATGGTATTATAGCAGTCAATGCTTTTGTTTCTGTGATTAACAGCAGTGTCAGTGATCAGTGTGTTTTTTGTTCCTCTAGGGAGACTGTTTTTCATTGTTTTATTGAATGTCAGCGCCTGAGTGGCCTCTTTGAACTTCTCACAGAACTTTTTCATATTTTTAAGGAAGTTTTCTCTAAGCAGGTTTTCATTTGTGGTTTTATGTACAATCGTCATTTTAAGCAGAAGTGTCAACTACTGAACTTTGTTTTAGGGCAGGCAAAGTTGGCTATCTATGTAAGCCGGAGAAGAAAACTTGAGAATGATGTTGATGCCAAAATTTTATTTGTGAGGCTACTTAAAGCCAGAATCAGGCTGGACTTTCAGTTTTTTATGGGGAATGGGGATGTGGAAGGTTTCAGGACCCTCTGGTCCCTGGAGAATGTCCTCTGTTCAGTTCATGATGGACAGCTTTTTTGGGGGCGTTTTTTGGGGGATTAATTTTCTGTGTAACATAGCATGATATAGAAATTGTATTGACTGATGGACAAGTGTGTTTATTAAAGATCTTTTAAAAATCAAAATATCTCTCTCTCTCTCTCTCTCTCTCTCTGTAGTCTTTTCCTCTAATTAGTTGTAGCTGCCCCTTGTGTCACATCTGCAGCTCATCTTGAGGCTGCTTATTTACATGCTGAAGAGACAACTCTGAGTGTGGGATTGTCAGACTACAGACTGAAAGGCTGACCTCTCAGCCTTTCTCCAGCCTGCTCGGCTTCAATTTTCCCCTCAGTTCATTTCCAGCCCAGCCTTGGACTCAAGTAAGTAAATAATTTTCCACTGCTTACCTTTACTTCCCTACCTGTGCACAGGCCCCACTGTTGAACTCCTCTTGGTGGATGTGGACACCTTCTTTGGCGGATTCCTCCTGGAGTAAAGTATGGATATCTCAAGTAAGCCCTCATCATCTGACGATTAAACCCATCTCCCCAGTCTGGTTCAGATTAAAGTTTTCCCTGCCGGTCATCCTTCACCTACAGTACCTGCTCCAGTCATCTAGTGTTGATGTGCCGTGGTCTCCTCTACTCTCACCACCACCAGCTTACACTGCTACCTGAGTACAGCTTGCTTCATGCTACATTTCCCCCTAGTCCGCTGTGGTCCGCGTACGATTTGGACAAGCCCGGGACGCACGTGGTGCTGCTCATGCTCACTTTTTTCATCTACCCAGACCAAGCCGTTGACGCATGCGCACAACCATCATTTGTAGTTTCACTCCCACCGGATGGGTAGCGCCAAGGCACTGACGCGCCAGGATTTTCACCAACGAAGAAACAGCGGACTTCTTCACAAAGTTTCTCTTCAAATATAGAGTCCATTTCTGCTGTTTGACTTCCCGGTTTTTACTCCTTTTCCACAAAGATGCTGCTGCCACTGTGAAAGAAAGTATGTATATATGATTCATGTATGTTTTTATTCTGGTTTTCTGGCTCCTCATTGTCTTCTTCGACTACTGATGTATGCTGTGTCGATATCGCCATCTCATGACTGGGACGTTCAGTCTTGTGCATGCGCTTTTCAACGCGTTCAGGTCATGGGCAGGTGGCGCGGTCACAAAATTTGGGCTGCACGCGGTCGTCCGCGGTCGAGCACTGCGGACACTAGCGGAGTGGAGATGATGATATAATTTCGTCACACGAGGTTTCCGGTTACGCATCCGCGGACAGCAGAGGTGTAGCATGAAGCAGGCTTAAGAGAACAAATAATTGAGTCCTGCATATCCAGTCAGTATTGAGAACAGCTACTCATTGCCTTCTCTCTTGTTTTCTCCACTGCAAGCACACTAACTCATTCATTCATTCATTCATTCATTCATTCATTCACATTTGTACATTAAACATCTTTAAATATGCTTCTATTTCTGTGGTTGATCTGTGCTTGTGTCTGTCTCAAAAACCCTGAATCATGTCATATGGATCCGTGGTATGTCTGGAGGAGGAAGAATGAAAAGAACACCCTGCCTACAGTTAAACATGGCACCACCACCATGCTTCACTGTAGGCAGGTGGGGGGCCTGTGCCCCTGGCTCAGACCGGGCCACTGCCCAGAGAAAGAGAAGCCCCCAGTGTAGGATCCTTGAAAAGATGACCAAAGAATGGTGGTGAATGTAGGTAAGGTGTCTGTTTTTTTCTGTAAAGCACTGTCATCCAGAGATGAGGGGGAAAAAAGCACTATATACAGTATGTGAACACCATGTACAATTTGTCCTCTGATAATGCTATACTTGTTAAGGGGTTAATTGCTTTACACTTATTAAGGGGTTAATTCCTCCGTCTACTGTGCTATTGTGTGGTTCCATGCAACAGAAGATTATCACATCATGATTCTGTTAATACAAGCACAAAAAAACAATAATTTTGAGATGTTTACTTTTCCAAATGGATTGGTGGGGCTAAAGATCAGCCTGAAGGTTACTCAATTAGTGATGCAACTGGAATATAGATGGTTTTCATTCTTGGACTCAGAGTGTGTGTGTGTGTGTCTTGGGGGGATGGGGGGGTCCGTGTGCATGTGTGTATGTGTGTGTGTGTACGTGCACTTTCACAGGCACTTAAATCCACACAAAGACAAAGCCTTGCACATCTCCTTGTGTGTGCGTTTCAGAGATTTGAGCTTTAAAGCCTAGCTGCAGGGACTACCAGGTATGAGTGGTGTTTGTGATTTGATCGAAAAGTCAAGCAGGAGGGGTATACGTGTGGAATGGCACATGAACTCAGCCCCCATGAGTGACTGTGGAAAACAGAGGTTAAGAAATGGGAAATTCACTTCACAGAACATATTACTACACTCCTGCTTTGATTTGTTCTTAATGGTTTCTATAAGTAATCATCATTCCAGGTGTGCAATCCACTGTTCAATTCAACTTTATTTGTATAGCGCCTAGTCCAAACAAAAGTCATTTCAAGGTCCTAGATACATAAGCACAAATCCTAAATAATTCAGAGAAAAGCCCCATCAATCAGTTGATCCCCTATGAGCAAGCACTAAGCGACAGTGGGAAGGGCAAACTCCCTGTCCGTTGATATTAGACACGTGTGTGGATGGTGTCCACTGACGTAGGACCTATGATGTTTGTTATTCTCTCAATCTCAGTGTTTGAAGTGCTAGTGCTGCATTGCATTAGCACTGCATTGTATCTACTGCATTGCGGCGGTAGATACAGTCAATTTCAAAACAGCATTTCATTCCATGTGCACACACCAAGAATGAAGCGTGTTTGTTTGTGGTGAATATCCTAGCTGTTCACCTCCTGTGACACCCGCTGCAAATAGTGATTTTGCCTACTGCCGCATCCCCACTCTGCAGATAGCACCCAAGGCATCACGCCATGAAATGGTCCAAAGAACCCCCCCCCCCCAAATTATACTAAAAAGATTATTGGTCTGGTTGGTGACCCATGGTACAGGTCATCAGTTGGGACGGAACAAGCTAATATTGGTTTGCACTGACAAGGGGCAGGATTACTTTCTAATTACTGGTAGATTTCAGCTGGTGTCTTGGCTTTCCATGCATTTTTGTACCTCCCTTTCTTTATGTGTTCAATACTTTTTCCCTGTGTCATTTCACATTATTACACAAAACTCAATTTATAAACATATACAGTTTGATTCCTTTGCATGTGTGGACTTTGTTATGTATGGAATTACCTTTGAATGATGTGGCCAGGTGAATGTTAGAGCTCAGCTTTATTAATAGGGTGGCCACACACAACACAGCCACCAGGCAGGGGCATTGGCAAAGAGGCCGGATAAAGATGCCCACTGGCATTCATGGGGCGGTGCAGTGGTGGAAGAGGAAATGGCCTCCACTACACCGCACTTCACAATAAAACATCACATTTTTCCCCCCATAGAAAGTCCAAAACCACACATACAATTGAGACCCTCCCCAATTTGGGACCCAAATCACACACTGAAAAACTAGAACTGAAATTACTTAATGGCCTAACGCATTCACACAACAAACCTAAACTAGGGAGGATGGGTGGACTACCGCTCTGCCCACACGGCGTCACCTTGCAGAACTTGAATCCGTTGTTACTCGGGGACACCTCATGGACAGTTGTCGGGGAAGGTGAAGTTGTTTTTCTCCATGGGCTCTCTGGCTCAGACACACAACACACCCTGGCATAATGGTTTAAGCGTTCACACATGCTACAGCGCTTCCCTCTAGCCGGGCATTCCCTAGCATTGTATTCGTGTTTTGCGGACCCATAACCCATACACACAAGCTTTCTCGGGTCAGACCTTCGGTCAATGGTGTTGGTTTCTGCGTTGTCATCGGACATGCTATCCTCGGTGTCTGGGTCCGCTACTAATGCAGCGGTGATGGGCCCCAGCTGCCATTGTGATTGGTGTCACTTTAGCTCTGAAGCTAGCTTGTCTGCGGTCTCCACTTGGAGCGCTAGCTCAACAGCCTCAGCTAATGTCAGGTCACTCGGCACCAAAAGCAGCCTAGCTCGTAAAGCATTGCTGGTTGTGTGTTCCGCCAGCTGATCACGTACCATTCCCTCCTCCAATAGCCTGAAACAACACTTGCCAGCCAGCTACCACAGGTCAGCAACAAGCTTGTGGACAGGTTCATCCACTCGATGGTGCAGTTGTCGGAACTGAATCCTCCGGACGGTGACATTGTCTAGGGTGTGGAAATGGCACACTAGCAACTCGACCATATCCTCATATGAGTTGGTAGCCCCGAGTATATGCAGGATATGCTGGCCCTCAAACCCCAAATTATACACCAGAAGCACACATACCCTTAGTTTATCTAGCTTACCCAAGTCGAGCGCCACGATGTAGCCCTGAAAGGCAGCAAACCATCTTGGCCAGGGCACAGGTGGCTCACCTGGGAGCTCAAAAAAGGGCTGAAATGTTAAAACACACGCCTCCATTTTTTATTCTCATTGCCAAAATGTTGTGTGGAATTCCCTTTGAATGATGAGGCCAGGTGCATGTTAGAACTTAGCTTTATTAACAGGGTGGTCACACACAACACAGCCACAAGGTAGGGGCATTGGCAAAGAGTTTGGAAAAAGATGCCTGCTGGTATTTATTGGGCGGTGCAGTGGTGGAAGAGGAAGTGGCCGCCACTACACCGCACTTCACAATAAAACTTCACATCACAGACTTCATGGCTTGTTGTTGACATTTGGTAAAAATGTCACTACAATAGCTATAATAGCAATGGTAACATGTCCAATACATACAGCCGTGGACAAAATTGTTGGTACCCCTCTGTTAATGAAAGAAAAACCCACAATGGTCACAGAAATAACTTGAATCTGACAAAGTGGTAATAAATAAAAATTCTATGAAAATTAACCAATGAAAATCACACAATGCTTTTGAATTGTGGTTCAACAGAATTATTAAAAAAAAAAAAAAAAAAAAAAAAAAAAAACCTCATGAAACAGGCCTGGACAAAAATGATGGTACCCTTAACTTAATATTTTGTTGCACAACCTTTTGAGGCAATCACTGCAATCAAACAATTTCTGTAACTGTCAATGAGACTTCTGCACCTCTCAGCAGGTATTCTGGCCCATTCCTCATGAGCAAACTGCTCCAGTTGTCTCAGGTTTGAAGGGTGCCTTCTCCAGATGGCATGTTTCAGCTCCTTCCACAGATTTTCAATAGGATTTAGATCAGGGCTCATAGAAAGCCACTTTAGAATAGTCCAGTGTTTCGCTCTTAGCCATTCTTGGGTGTTTTAAGCTGTATGTTTTGGGTCATTATCCTGTTGCAAGACCCATGACCTGCGACTGAGACCAAGCTGTCTGACACTGGGCAGCACACTTCTCTCTAGAATACCTTGATAGTCTTGAGATTTCATTGTACCCTGCACAGATTCAAGACACCCTGTGCCAGATTCAGTAAAGCAGCCCCAGAACATAACAGAACCTCCCCCATGTTTCACAGTAGGGACAGTGTTCTTTTCTTGGTATGCTTCATTTTTGTGTCTGTGAACATAGCGCTGATGTGCCTTGCCAAAAAGTTCCAGTTTTGTCTGGTCTGTCCATAGGACATTCTCCCAGAAGCTTTGTGGCTGTCAACATGTAGTTTGGCAAATTCCAGTCTGGCTTTTTTATGATTTGTTTTCAACAGTGGTGTCTTCCTTGGTCGTCTCCCATGAAGTCCACTTTGTCTCAAACGACGGATGGTGCGATCTGACACTGATGTACCTTGACCTTGGAGTTCACCATAAATGTGTTTAGAGGTTGTTCTGGGCTCTTTTGTTACCATTCATATTATCCGTCTCCTCCTGCGGCCACGTCCAGGGAGGTTGGCTACAGTCCCGTGGATCTTAAATTTCTGAATAATATGTGCAACTGTAGTCACAGGAACATCAAGCTGCTTGGAGATGGTCTTATAGCCTTTACCTTTAACTTGCTTGTCTATAATTTTCTTTCTAATCTCCTGAGACAACTCTCTCCTTTGCTTCCTCTGGTCCATGTTTAGTGTGGTACACACCATGTCACCAAACAGCACAGTGACTACTTGTTACCCTTTAAATAGACCGACTGACTGATTACAAGTTTGTAGACACCTGTGATGTTAGAGAACACATCTTGGTTGAACATGTCCCTATGGTCACATTATTTTCAATGTTTTCTAGGGGTACCATCATTTTTGTCCAGGCCTGTTTCATGAGTTTGTTTTTTTAAAGTAATTCTGTTGAACCACAATTCAAAAGTATTGTCTGATTTTCATTGGTTAATTTTCATAGAATTTTTATTTATTACCACTTTTGTCAGATTCAAGTTATTTCTGTGACCATTGTGGGTTTTTCTTTCATTAACAGAGGGGTACCAACAATTCTGTCCACGGCTGTACATACAGGGTAAAATAAACATGTTATTTCCTCATATATGCAAAATTAACTGTTGATATCAGAGCATTGGGTGACTCCTGTAACCTACAAAGCCTATAGAAGTCTGGATCATAACTTTGGTTCTTTATTACCTCCGCCAGGCCGCAGGAGGTTATGTTTTTGCCAGCGTTTGTCTGTCTGTTGGTTAGCAAGATAACTCAAAAGGTTTTGGACGGATTTCCATGAAACTTTCAGGTCTTGTTGGAAATGGTACAAGGAAGAACTGATTAAATTTTGGGGATGATCCGGATCACCGTCTGGATACAGGAATTTTTTAAAGGATTCTTTAACATTGTGAGATACAGCCATTTTCAACATGTTTGCAGGCGCAATGGAGGGCGCTGGTCGTCGTGTCTGACGAACACGAACTCCGCGTTCTTCAAAGATTTAGGCACAAAAGCACGCGAAAAACAGTGGTGGGCCGGGCCGGGCCCGGCAGCGTGCCTGTGTTTGCACTACGCTGCAAAAGCTGAGACAGGCAGCTGTCCGGCGCAGGATTATTTGGTAAAAATTCCCCGGGCAACCATAGGGGCTGCGCAAAAACAAGCTCTCTGCCGGGGAAGCTTCCAAATCCTCTTTTGCCGCGGAGCGCAACCCCAATATAAAACCCACGGCAACCTGGGCTGCACGGTGGCGCAGTGGTTTAGCACTGTGGCAGCACAGTTTTACCCTTGGCCGGGGGATCGCGGGGATCATGAGGTCGTGGGTTCGATCCCAGCCCCCGACCAACAGTGAGCTGTGTGGAGTTTGCATGTTCTCCCCGTGTTGCGTGGGTTTACTCCGGGATTTCTCCGGTTTCCTCCCGCATACCAAAAACATGTAGGTTTAGGGCGCTCGCGCACGCAGCGACCAGCAGCCGGTGGCTTGTCACCAGACTGCAAACCAAGTCTACCTACGGGTACAAATAAGTAACAAAAAAAAAAAAAAAAAAAAAACCCTGTCTACCCAATTTGCATCCGTCAGTGAAGCCCTGAGTGCTGCTTTCAGTGATCTATGAAAACGCTTGCATAACCCATTGGCCTGTGGGTTGTACGTGGTTGTGCGATGAATTGCAACACCCACAGCCTGGGAGTTTGGAGATGGATGAGATGGACACAACAGCAACACTTCAGTTTATTACCTCTGCCAAGGAGGTAATGCTTTTACTACTGAACCACTAATCCTATCATTGTGAATCCAATTGCTAGTCATATGTTTTCATGGTCAAGGAATCTGAAAACGTACACACAAACACTGTATGGGGGGGAACTGTGGCGCTTGGCGGAGGTCTGCGCTCTCAGAGTGCTTTTCTAGTTACCTCCGCCAAGGAGGTTATGTTTTCATCAGCGTTGGTTTGTCTGTTTGTTTGTTTGTTAGCAAGATAACTCAAAAAGTTATGGACAGATTTTCATGAAATTTTCACACATTGTCAGAAATGGGCTATCCTACAGATGAATAGATTTTGGTGGTGATCTGGATCACTGTCTGGATCCAGGAATTTTTTAAAGGATTCTTTTGGCGGAGGTCTGCGCTCTCCGAGTGCTTTTCTAGTTAAATTCTTAAACAGAGTTATTAGTGCCAAGAATTTATATACAGATAAAAAAGATTGATTACTGAACTGTGATTATTAAACATTGAAAATTGGTAATGCTCAAGTTCAGTTGTTAGTCTTCTGCTCACTCAACAGTGGCGCCACCTAGTGTTTCAAATTGTTCCAAGGACATGTAACTTTTTCAGTGGCCAAAAGTCACCAAACTCAAACTGTACCGTTTAAAGTAAATAGTGTTAAGACAGATGGAAACTTCTGACTTTGAAGAAAGTGATAAAAAAAATTCTAAAAAAAAAATATTTGGCAAATATAAAATTATTTAGCAAATAGAAATAATTTTGGTAGTCCTAACTGACCTAAAACAGGGAATGTTTAGTTTTATTTAATCTCAGACAGTGAGAAAAAAATGTTACGTGTCTTGTTTATGTAAACTTTTGGTTTCAACTAAATTCTGTGTATTACTGCACAACCTAAATCCTGACAGCTTGACTCAGCTTGGAAGTGGTACTGCTGTTCAGGTGTCCCCTCTGACAAATTACTTGTGGGATGGGGGGAATCTTTGCCAGAGAGAATGTTGTCACTTTTATAAACTGCTCCTCCAAGCTTATGGCAAAATCATGCCTCTTTACTCCCACTACAGCATCACCAACAAACCTCTGGTGTCGCTGCAAATCAGCAATAAGAATATCCAGAGGATAGATGACCTGCATAGTAATTATGGAGTAATAGAAAAATATGCAAGATAAGGAAATAACTGCTTTGGGATTTTATTTTTTTTCAATTACACATAAGTTTTTCTACAGTAAATGGGGGGGGGGGAGATCGAGAGAGGAGAAAGGCATGAGGAGGACATTATGTAGCAGAAATGCCAAGCATATGGGAAGATGCAATCTCCTGGAGCAATTCAATTGTGTCCTTGACTTAGCAGCATCACATGAAGGCTGCAGAGTGGCTGCATTAACATATGCTCTACTGTAATGAGAGAAGGACAGATGGTGGGCCAATCGTTTAGAGTTTTATCTCAACTGTAGCTGGAACTGGTCCCTGTGACTTTGCAGCAGAACGGGAATATATACCCGAGGGGAAATGGAGGGAGAATAGCCAGCGGATGGATGAAGAGATGTGGACTGAGGAGTCACTGTGTATGATGGCTTGACTGTTTATACTGCAATACACTGGAGTCTCCTCATGGTAGGAAAAATTGTAAGGAACTGCATCTTCCTGTGCATTTTAGCACCTTTGCAAAAGACCATGCTACCAAATATAAAATAGACTGTATTTTGTAGTACTTAACCTATCTTTGTCTGTGCCCCCCCCCCCCAAAAAAAACCCACTTTTTTTTTATTCTCAAACTGATAGAGTGGTAAGCATGGAACCATGAAAAACAGTCCCCTCATCTACAGTGACATTTTTACAAGCTCAGATTTTACAGTTGCTGACATGATTTTCATTTTTTAAAATGTATTTAACCTTTACGTATACAGGGGAGGTCCACTGAGAGGCAACTTCTCTTTTACAAGGACGTCCTGTTATCATTCACACATTCACTCTTGGGGCATCATGCCATGGATTTCCTACTGAAAGATGACGTATGTTTAAATCAACAAAACGACATACACACAAAAATATCCAGATGTATGAAACGGTGTGTACGCAGGAATCCAAGCACATTCCTTTGTACATCCCAATCTGCCTGGAATTGGGCGGTGTGGTGGCGCAGTGGTTAGCACTGCGACAGCACAGCAACTCACCCTTGGCCATGGGATCCCTGGTTCGATCCCAGCCCCTGACCAACAGTGATCTGTGTGGAGTTTGCATGTTCTCCCCGTGTCTGCGTGGGTTTACTCTGGGATTTCTCCGGTTTCCTCCCACAGGCAAAAAACATGCAGGTTAGGTTAATTGGAGACTCTAAATTGGCCCTAGGTGTGAATGTGTGTGTGAATGGTAAAAGGGATAGCGCCGTACCGTGGCTGCTTCATCCATCCAGGTGGATGCCCTCAATTTCCCCTTTGGGGATCAATAAAGTATACAAAATCAAAAAATCAAAAATTGAGCACACATGAAGGAATACCAGACTCCTCCCTTGATACACATCCATAAGAATGTATCGTCACTTCCTTGTGGTAACGTATCGTCACTTCCTGTTTTGCTGTCTGCCTGTGTGGTTTGCTCTCCAGCCATTAGCTATGGCTACTAGCTCTCTTTCCTCTCCTCTTCTGGTGTGCTCTCTCTGTCAGATGTTTAGCTACACCTCTGCCTCTCTTAGTGATAACGGTAAATGTAATAAATGTTGTCTTTTTGAGGCGCTCGAGGCGAAGTTATCTGATTTGGAATCCCAGCTCTGCTGCATTGAAACACCGTCTGCGCTAGTTACTCTCGACGGACGCCCCTTAGCTGCAGCGGAGCTAGCTAGCTTAGGCCCCCCTGTCAGCGGTCCCCCGGCTCTCCTCAGCAGCGAGGAGACTGGGTGGATGACGGTGAGAAGGAAGCCTAGTCGCAAAGCCCCGGTACACCACCAACCTGTTCACGTTTCTAATCGTTTTTCCCCACTCAGCGACACACCCGCTGAGGAAAAAACTCTGATCATTGGCGACTCTGTAGTCAGAAACGTGAACCTAGAGACTCCAGTGGCCATAGTCCAATGCATTCCTGGGGCCAGAGCAGGCGACATCGAGTCAAATTTGAAAATGCTGGCTAAAAGTAACTGTAAATATCCCACAATTGTTATTCACGCCGGCATTAATGACATCCGTCTCCGGCAGTCGGAAGTCACGAAACTTAATATAGAATCGGTGTGTGACTTTGCAAAAACGATGTCTGCCACTGTAGTATTCTCTGGACCCCTCCCCAATCTGACCAGTGATGACATGTTTAGCCGCTCGTCATCCTTGAACCACTGGCTGTCTGTGTAGTGTCCTGCAAATGACGTGGGCTACATTGACAATTGGAGCTCTTTTTGACAACATGGTGGATAGTGTTTCAGCTTCTCTGCATCAGACTCTAGACTTGGTTGCCCCCTTAAAAAAGAAAGTCTAATCAGAGATTTCTAACTCCTTGGTTCAACACAGAAACTTGTAGCTTAAAACAGAAGACTCGTCAGTTAGAAAGAAAATGATGCTCCACTAATTAGATGAAATCTATTTAGCTTGGAGAAATCATCTTTTAATTTATAAAAAATCTTGTAGAAAAGAGAGAACGAGTTATTACTCTGCATTAATAGAAGAGAACAAGAATAATCCCAGGTTTCTTTTCAGTACTGTAGCCAGGTTGACAAAGAGTCAGGACTCTGTCAATCCTAGCATTCCCTTAGAGCTTACTAGTCAGGACTTTATGAACTTTTTCAATAATAAAATTTCATCCATCAGAGATAAAATCAGATTCTTCCCACAGTTAACTTAAATACTATAACTATTACAACTCCTTCTATTGATGTCTGTCTTGATGAGTTTACTCCAATCGACCTTTGTGAGTTAGACAAAATAGTTTCCTCATCCAAACCTTCAACTTGTCTTTTAGACCCTATTCCTACCAGGTTATTTAAAGAAGTCTTCCCACTTATTGGTAGCGTTATTCTTCATATAATCAATTCTTCATTAACTTTAGGCCATGTAGCGCAGGCTTTTAAAACGGCTGTAATTAAACTCTTACTCAAAAAGCCAACGCTAGATCCAGGAGCTTTAGCTAACTATAGACCAATCTCTAATCTCCCTTTCATTTCAAAAATCTTAGAGTTGTTGCTACGCAATTATTTGACCACCTGCAGGGAAATGGTTTACTTGAAGAGTTTCAATCTGGGTTTAGAATCCATCATAGTACTGAAACAGCCTTAGCAAAGGTCACTAACGACCTCCTCATTGCATCTGATAATGGACTAGTTTCTGTACTTGTCCTTTTAGACCTTAGTGCAGCTTTTGATACTAGCAATCATAATATTCTACTTGATAGATTAGAACACTATGTTGGACTTAATGGAACTTCGTTGCAGTGGTTTAGATCTTATTTATCTGATAGGTTCCAGTTTGTTCATGTAAATGAGTTTTCTTTCAACTCAAAGCTTAGTCATGGAGTTCCACAGGGATCTGTGCTAGGCCCTACTCTTTTTAGTTTATATATGCTTCCGTTAGGCAACATTATTAGAAAGCACTGTATCCATTTTCATTGTTATGCAGATGACACACAATTATACCTGTCAATAAAGCCAGATGATAGTAATCAATTAGCCAAGTTAGATGCCTGTCTTAAGGAAATCAAAGCTTGGATGACTTGTAATTTCCTGCTATTAAATTCAGATAAGACTGAAGTCATTCTTGTTGGTCCAAAAAACCTTAGAAATTCCTTTCCAAATAAAACTTTCAGTTTGGATGCGGTTACTCTTTCTCTTAATAGCTCTGTGAGGAACCTTGGAGTTATTTTTGATCAGGATTTGTCCTTCAATTCACATATTAAATTTGTTTCTAAGACTGCCTTCTATGATTTGCGTAATATTGCCAAGATTAGGAGCATCTTGTCTCAGAGTGATGCTGAGAAACTGATCCACGCTTTTGTTAGCTCGAGATTAGATTATTGTAATTCTTTATTATCAGGCTGTCCTAAAACATCTTTAAAAAGTCTTCAGCTGATCCAAAATGCTGCAGCAAGAGTTTTAACAGGTACTAGAAAGAGAGAGCATATCTCTCCGGTTCTGGCCTCCCTTCATTGGCTTCCCATAGAGTTTAGAATTAAGTTTATAATCCTTCTTCTTACTTACAAAGCTCTAAACAATCAGGCTCCTTTTTATTTAAAAGATCTGATACTACCGTATTATCCTAACAGAGCACTACGCTCCCAAAATGCAGGATTACTTGTAATACCTAGAATCTCCAAAAGTACGATGGGAGGCAGAGCCTTCAGTTATCAAGCTCCTCTCCTGTGGAATCAGCTGCCAATCTGGATTCGGGAGTCAGACTCGATCTCTGTTTTCAAGAATAGGGCTAAAACCTACCTGTACGGTCGATACTGGGAAAGGTAGATGAGCTAGCGACTATCTCCCGTTATGATAGCACATACCGGGAGTGCTCTCTCCTTTTGTTTACTGAGACGTGGCTAACTGAACTAGCAGCAGATGCTAATATTGAGCTGGAGGGTTTTCACATGATACGAGCTGACCGAACACCAGACAGTGGCAAAGCAAGGGGCGGTGGAGTGATAATGTATGTTAACAACAACTGGTGCAGACCGGGACATATCACTGTTAAACAACGACACTGCAGCAAAGACATTGAGTTGCTAGCTGTTAGCATGAGGCCTACATATCTCCCGAGAGAACACTCACATGTGATCTGCATTGTTGTTTATGCAAATCCGATGGTGAACGCTGGGACAGCGCGTGACGTCATCCATTCAGTAACCAGCAGGCTGCAGACAGAACACCCAGATGCTCTTCTCCTCATCTCAGGCGATTTCAACCATGTTTCACTATCTCCCATTCTACCCACGTTCACCCAGTATGTCACATGCCCCACTAGAGACAATAAAACACTGGATTTATTCTACGCAAACACTAAGGAGGCGTACACCTCATCACAACTCCCCCCACTCGGGAGATCGGATCACAACTTGGTTCATCTCCGGCCGGTGTACAAACCCCTAGTGCACAGACAACCTCTGGCCATGCACACTGTGGAGTTATGGTCTGAGGAGACAATGGACACTCTAAAGGACTGTTTTGAAGCCACCGCCTGAAAGCAGCTCTGCGATCCACATGGTGAGGACATCGATGGCCTCATTCACACCGTCACGGGCTACCTCAGCTTCTGTGTGGACAAATCCGTTCCCACCAAGACCATACGGCGTCACTCAAACAACAAACCCTGGATCAACCCTGAGATAAAAACACTTCTGAGAGAGAAGAAGAGGATCTTCAGGTCGGGGAACAGGGAGATGCTGAAGTCCGTACAGAGGGAGGTGAGGAGAAAGATCAGAGAAGGCAAGGACAGCTTCAGGAAGAAGATGGAGGACAAGCTGCAACAGAGCGACATCAGCGGGGTCTGGAGAAACCTCAAAACCATCTCGGGGCTCCAGAATACCTCCCCCCAGGCCACGGGGGGCAGGGAGTGGGCGAACAACCTGAATCTGTTTTTCAATAGATTTGACCAACCGCCCTCCCCCCTGTATGCACAACAACCACTGCTGCCTCTAAAGAAATCAAGTCCTGCTGCCCACTCCCCACTCCACCAACACCCCCCCACTCCAACACACAGCCCCCCATCCTGACCCTGACCAGGACCCAGGTGAGGACGGAGCTGAGGAAGATCAAAGCGAGGAAGGCGTCGGGACCGGACGGCATCAGCGCAAAGCTCCTCAAGTCCTGTGCAGACCAGCTGTGTGGGATTGTGACGTATATCTTCAACATGAGCCTGAAACTGGGGAGGGTACCACAGCTGTGGAAAACATCTTGTGTGGTACCTGTACCAAAAACTTCCCACCCCAAAGACCTGAACAGCTATAGACCGGGGCCTTGACGTCCCACTTGATGAAGACCCTGGAGAGACTGCTCCTTGCTCACCTCCGCCCCCTGGTGGAACCAGCGATGGATCCACTCCAGTTCGCCTACCAGCATGGCATTGGGGTGGAGGATGCGGTGATCTTCCTCCTTCACCGTTCTCTGTCCCACCTGGAGAAGCCCGGGAATATGGTGAGGATCGTGTTCTTTGACTTCTCCAGTGCTTTCAACACCATCCAACAGATGATCCTGAAGGACAAGCTGCTGCGCGCAGGGGTGGACCAGCACCTGTCATCATGGATCCTGGACTACCTCACGAACCGGCCTCAGTTTGTGAGAACCCGGGACTGTGTGTCCGACACGATCATCAGTAGCACGGGGGCCCCCCAGGGAATGGTGCTGGCTCCCATCCTGTTCACTCTTTATACTGCGGACTTCTCACACAACACAACACACTGCCATCTACAGAAGTTCTCTGATGACTCTGCGATCGTTGGCCTCATCTCCAACGGAGATGAAGCTGAGTACAGAGGGCTTATCCAGGACTTCATGGACTGGTGCCATCGGAACTGCCTCCAGATCAACGCGAGGAAAACTAAGGAGCTGGTGGTGGACTGCCGCAGGCATGGGCAGCCCCTCACAGCACCAGTAAATATACAGGGAACAGACATCGGGTGCTGGCAATGGAGTAGGTGTGTGCGTTGCTGGCTCCTGCTATATTTTTTTCCTTACTTTTTAAACCCTATTTTGCTGTAAGCTGTTAATGTTTTGGACATTTAATATGTACAGAATCTGTTTTGAGTTGTGAAATATGTCCAAAACAAGAAAGCAGACTGAAAAGGAGGCAGCAGGGAACAATACTAACACCAGCTTAGCTGAGGATGCTAATATTAGCCTTAACCCTGCACTTGTTGCCTTGCTTGAGCAACACAGAATGTCCATAGCTGCTGACTTCAAAGCTTCATTTGAACTTATTAATGGTAAGCTGGACAAAATTCAAGCAGATGTGGCGAACCAGGAGCAACGCATTGGCGACCTTGAAAACAACGCGGAGGACGTCAGCCAGCGCCTAGCGGCGCTTGAAGTTACATGTGAGTCAATGCAGGAGGAGAACAAACTTTTGAAAAACAAACTTTCTGACCTGGAGGGAAGAAGCAGGAGGCTGAATATTCGTCTGGTGGGTCTGCCGGAGTCCTTTGATGTGGGTCCACGGCCATCTGAATTTTTTTCTCGGCTGTTGGTGGACGTCTTTGGCGCACAAACTTTGCCATCTTCCCCAGAGCTGGATAGAGCCCATCGCAGCCTCATGCCCAAGCCGAGTCCGAATGGGAAGCCGCGCGCTGTCATTATTTGTTTCCACCGGTTTCGGACCAAAGACTTGGTGATGAGAGAAGCGCGGAGACGCCGTGGGACTTTGGAATATCGTGGGCATAAACTTCAGTTCCACGAGGATTATAACGCCGACGTTCAGAAGCAACGAGCCGAATATAAGGAGGTTATGTCCGAGTTGTACAAGAGAGGTTTTCGTCCTTCTTCTTTTCCCCGCCAGGCTCCGGATAACTCTTCCAGACGGCAAAAACCAGTGGCTGGCGTCCGTCTCGGAGGCCACCTGCTTCATGCAAACTAGGGAGAGAAACCAGCAATTTTCGCCTTGAACTGGACATTTCTGGGTTGACCAGCTGCCGCGCTGGACTGCTTGTTACTTCATTGAAGCTGCACTGACTGGACATTGATGCATTTTTAGATGTTTAAAAACAAGGTAAAATTGGCTCCCTATACGTTGTTGTTTACTTAATTCTTTTTTTTTAATTTTCTTTTTTTTTTTTTTTTTTTTTTTAGGGTAAAACGTTCATATTATGCAGGATTGAAGCCAGCATTCTGCATGGGAGCATTCTGTTAGGATGAAAATAGAGCAGGAGATGGAGCGGTTGCTGTTTTTTTTGCAACCGGCTGGAGTGTTATAGGTTTGGTTGTTGGATTTTTTTTATTTTTTTTTTATTTTTATTTTGTTTTTTGTTTTTTGTTTTGTTTTTTGTTATGGTTTTATTTACACCCCCCTTACCCCCTCCTTTTTTTTTTTTTTTTTTTTTTTTTTTTTACCCGTACCTCACTTTACTCTTCTTTGGGCTACACAACATAATATATAAATTTTACTCTTTGAATGAATAGTAATCTTACTTTGGTAAGCTGGAATGTGAAGGGGTTGAATCATCCAATTAAACGAAAGAGAGTCATGTCACGTCTAAAGCAGTTTAAGCCTGGGGTATTGTTTTTGCAGGAAACCCATTTGCAGGATTCCGACCACTTGCGTTTGTCAAAATGTTGGTCAGGACAATTTTTTCATTCAAATTTTAAAGCTAAGGCCAGGGACGCTGCTATTCTTATTGATCGAAATATCCCATTTATTCCCTCTAATGTTGTATTAGATTAAAATGGACGATTTGTAATAGTATCAGGTAAACTTGGCAATAAACATGTCACCTTGGCTAATCTGTATGCACCGAATTTTGATGATGTGCACTTTTTTCGCAACCTTTTTTCGCAACTTCTAGATTTAAATACTCATTCTCTAATTCTTGGGGGTGACTTTAATTTGTATATGGATCCGATCTTAGATCGCTCATCTTCAAAACCTGCTAGTCTTAATAAATCTGCAACTTATGTTAAGTCTTTTCTTGAGGAATATAGCCTTACAGATCCTTGGCGTTTTTTACATCCTAACGGCAGGGACTATTCTTTTTTCTCTCACGTACACCATACATATACCAGAATAGATTATTTTTTTGTTGACAATTTATTAATTAATAACCTTTGCTCTTGCAGTTATGATAGCATCTCGGTTTCTGATCATGCCCCTCTTGAACTTAAAATGATCCTCCATGGATGTGACTCCATGAGAAAGCATTGGAGATTGGATCCATTATTACTTACAGATGAAAAATTGGTTGCGAATATTTCTTCTAAAATTAATTTTTTTTTGAAAGAAAATAAAACTCCTGGTATGCCAAATAAAACGATATGGGAGGCCATGAAGGCATTTCTTAGGGGGGAATTTATTTCATTGGCAGCATTTAAAAGACGATCCTTAATACAGGAACAGAAGGCTATTTTAGATCAAATCCTGGACATTGACAGACAATATGCTCAATCTCCATCACCCGCTCTGTACAAGGAACGTATGACATTACAAACTAAACTTAATTTACTTTCTACTCGACAAATTGAAGGTTGTTTAATAAGGAACAAGAGTGAATTTTATGAACATGGCGAAAAAACCAGTAAACTTCTAGCTAATCAACTACGTGGTATTAGAGCTAAGCAAATTATTACTGGAGTTAGGACAGATAAAGGAGAGGTGACATCTGACCAACAAGTGATTAATGATATTTTCAGGTCATTTTATTCCAAATTATATACCTCAGAATATACAACAAACTTAAAGGATTTGGAAAATTTTTTTGATTCTATTGATATTCCTTCGATTTCTTCAGAATCTCGGCAAATTTTAGAAGCTCCCATCACAAAAGAAGAAATTCAGCTGGCAATATCATCCATGCAATCAGGAAAATCTCCAGGACCTGATGGGTTTTCCGCTGATTTTTTTCAAAAAATTCTCTGACGACCTTGCCCCTTTCCTTTGTCAAGTTTTTACAGAGTCGCTTGACTCTGGTACACTTCCTCCTTCATGCTATCAGGCCTGTATCACTGTGTTGCTTAAAAAGGATAAGGATCCTGTTGATTGTGCTTCTTACAGGCGTATTTCCTTGTTAAATACCGATGTTAAAATTTTGTCAAAGTTGTTAACTTCAAGGTTGGAAAAGATTCTTCCTTTTATAATTTCACAGGACCAAACCGGTTTCATTAAAAATCGCCATTCTTTTTTTAACTTGCGGCGGTTGTTTAATATTATTTATACTCCTCACCACAACATACCTGAATGTCTTATTAGTTTGGACGCTGAAAAGGCATTCGATAGGGTTGAGTGGGAGTATTTGTTTTTTACTTTGGAGAGGTTCGGTTTTGGTCCTTCCTTCTGTTCCTGGATTAAACTTCTCTATGCTAGTCCTTTAGCTTCAGTGTTAACTAACTGTCGCTATTCTGACTATTTTAGACTTTACCGTGGTACGAGGCAAGGCTGTCCTTTGAGCCCGTTGCTCTTTGCCTTGGCAGTTGAGCCGTTAGCTATTGCAATCTGTGGGAGCCGGGACTTTCTAGGCATTCGTAGGGGTGGCATTGAGCATAGGGTTTCACTCTATGCTGACAATCTTTTATTATTTCTCTCCAACCCACTTACTTCATTACCCGCTATACTCAACATTTTGGATAGTTTTAGTAGGTTTTCTGGTTATAAAATTAATCTTAATAAGAGTGAACTGTTTCTGATTAATGAAAAGATTCAAGTTCAGGATTTTGAAAATTTTCCTTTCAAGGTTGTTATTGATCATTTTAATTATCTTGGGATATATGTCACTAAACAATTTAATTACTTGTTTAAAAATAATTTTCTCCCCTTACTTGACCAGTGCAAGCTAATACTTTCCAAATGGTCCCCATTATCCTTGTCTTTAATTGGCAGAATCAATTCTGTAAAAATGATGTTACTTCCAAAGTTTTTATATTTGTTTCAATGTCTCCCCATTTTTATTCCTAAATCCTTTTTTAAGTCTTTGGACTCTCTGATTACAACTTTTGTAATATTAACATATGTATATTAGCTGCTCTTGCTTGCTTGTTTTTTTCTTGCCTTCTGATTGTTGCTCTGAGTGTTGCTATCCCTGTGCTGTTGCAATCCTGGAATTTCCCCGTTGTGGGACTAATAAAGGCTTATCTTATCTTATCTTATCTTATCTTACCTTTTTGATATAGCCTACAATTAGAGAAGGATCATGTGTTTCTGAACCCTCCCTTAGTTATGCTGCTAATAGGTTTAGTCAGCCGGGGGACCTCCAGTAATGCACTGGGCCTCATTCCTTTTCTCACTCTCAATAAAATATTTTTTTTTTTGCTGGTCATTAACATTTGTTTGTTCTCTCCCATAGATTGAGTCCCCATCGTGCTGTTTGCTCTCTACATGTCTGTTCTTTTCTTCTTCTCTATCCCCTCACCCCCCAGCCAGTCGCAACAGATGACTGCCCCTCCCTGAGCCTGGTTCTGCTGGAGGTTTCCTCCTGTTAAAAGGGAGTTTTTCCTCTCCACCGTCGCCAAGTGCTTGCTCACAGGGGATTGCCTGATTGCTGGGGTCTTTCTGCAACTGTGGGGGTTCCCCCTACAGTTGATAGTGCTATGAGATGACTGTTGTTGTGAAATGGTGCTATATAAATAAAGTTGAATTGAAAGAATGTCCTGCATGTGTCCTCCTCACTGCAGGATCAGAAATCATGTCTACACGTGGAAAGAAGAGAAACTTCACATTTGAAATTAATTCAGTTGACATAAAAATGAAATTCTGTTTTTATCGTATTCTTGATTTAGAAAGTTGCAAACATATACTGTAGCATTCTGGGGACTGCAACCACAAGGGCTGATGGGAAATGATTAATGTCTAAATATAAGCATGTTCTCTTTATGCAGATTTTTGGAAAACAAGTTAAATGGTCAGTTACTGTCGTAAAGTTGTTCTCTCGAGATTTTCTTTTGTTGTAATTTTTATGTCAGTACCATCAGTGTGAGTGCTGTTGTGGGGAGAGAATAAACTCAGACAAAGAAGAGTGATGTCTGAAGACAGAGTTGAGGTTCGACTGGACACAGCAATGATGATAGAAGGACTACAGCTCCTAACAAGATAGAGTGATGATATATAGTGAAGTACGTGGTGGTAATGCACCTGTAAGCTGGTTGCCAACCGCCAATCAAATCTAAAAGAAGAAGACTGCTGGTTTCATCACTGAAGTCTGTTGAACCTCCTGTTAAAAGCTACAATGCATGCACTTGTTACACTGTAATTTCCCAGTTTGGGATCAAGTACATCTGTCTGTCTGTCTGTCCGTCCGATACAATAGAAATGCAAATAAATACTGCAACAATGTAGAAACACACAGTTCTTAAATTGTAGGACATTTATAAAATAAAATTTTAAAAAAAGATACAAAAAGTTGACAAATACTGTATTAATTAAATATAGAAAAAAATGTGGACACAAATAATTTGCGTCTTGAGTTGAAAATGTATTAAACAAAAATCAAAAAATACAGGTTGGAAAAAAAAAAGATGTTTACGGATGTAAACACTGTTTTATGAATGAAAGTGAACCTGTAACCAAGTGACACTGATCCTCGGGGTAGGAGCATTATACCAAATTAACCACACCTGTAGATCCACATCCCATATATACAGTATCTCACAAAAGTGAATACACCCCTCACATTTTTTAGATATATATATAACTGTAATTTTGCTGTCCCCTCAATAGAACTCAACACACAGCCATTAATGTCTAAAGTGCTGGCAACAAAAGTGAATACACCCCAAAGTGAAAATGTCCAAACTGTACCAAATAGCAATTTTCCTTCCCCGGTGTCATGTGACTCAATAGTGTTAATTCAATTCAATTCAATTCAGCTTTATTTATAATGCGCCACATCACAGCAAAAGCCGCCTCGTGGCGCCAGTCGTCGTCGGCCTCCGTCGGTCTATGATGACCATGGAAGAGAATCCTAAACGTCTACTCTGCTGAAACAGCACCGCCTGTGGCTGAACAGGCCGATGCGCCAATGGCAGTCCCTGTCACACAGGTCACACTTGTGGGTGGTTTCCGTGCTGCTGGGTCTGTGGCGGTTCTTCCTGCGGGTCCTTTTTTCATCTGCTGCAGCAGTCAGTCTCTCTTCACCCGCCTTGAGCTGTCTGGTCAGGGTGCCTCTCCATTTGGAGCGGTCCGTTGCAAGGTCCTCCCAGCGCTCTGTGTTGATCTCCAGTGCCTTCATGTCTCTCTTGCAGACGTCTCTAAAGCGCAGCTGTGGGCGGCCAACGTCTCTCCTGCCAGTTGCCAGTTCTCCGTAGAGGACATCTTTGGGGATTCTGCCATCCTCCACACGGTGAACGTGGCCTAGCCAGCGGAGCCTGCGCTACCTGAGTAGAGTGAACGTGGAGGGAAGGCCGGCGCGGGACAGAACTTCTGTGTTGGGCACTTTGTGCTGCCAGGATATGTCCAAGATGTGGCGAATGCAGCGCAAGTGGAAGGAGTTCAGTCTCTTTTCCTGCCGGGCGTATGTTGTCCATGTCTCACTCCCATAGAGTAGTGTGCTGATGATGCAGGCGTTGTACACTGCCATCTTCGTCTTGACAGAGAGTTTGGGATTCTCCCCCACTCGTGTGGTGAGGCGAGCAAGTGTGAAGGCTGATTTTCCAATCCTTTTGTTGATCTCTGTATCAAGGGAGAGGTTGTTGCTGATCGTGGACCCCAGGCACGTGAACTGATTCACGACCTCCAGCTCGTAGTCGTCGATGGTGATGGTTGGTGGTGCTTCCGTGCTTTGCGCCAAGACGTTAGTCTTCTTCGGGCTGATGGTAAGCCCGAAGTCCTTGCATGCCTGGGAGAAGCGGTCCATCAGGGTCTGAAGCTCCTGCTGTGTGTGGGTTGCGACTGCAGCGTCGTCTGCGAACAGCATGTCTCTGATTAGACCCTCGCGTACTTTGGTTGTGGCTTTCAGGCGGGCGAGGTTGAAAAGCCTGCCGTCAGATCTTGCAGGTAGATTGTGCAGGTAGATTCCCTCTGTTGCTGTGCTGAAGGCATGCCTCAGGAGCATAGCAAAGAAAATCCCAAAGAGGGTTGGCGCAAGTACACAGCCCTGTTTCACTCCGCTGCGTATGTTGAATGGCTCTGAGACATTGCCATCGTGCTGCACTATCCCCTGCATGTTGGTGTGAAATGATTCGATGAGGCTTTGCAACTTTGGTGGGCATCCTATCTTTGGCAGGATCTTGAAAAGGCCCTCTCTGCTGACCAGATCGAACGCTTTGGTGAGGTCGATGAAGGCGACGTACAGGGGCATGTTCTCTTCTCTGCATTTCTCCTGGAGTTGGCGGATGGAGAATATCATGTCTACCGTCGATCGCTCAGCGCGGAAGCCACACTGAGACTCGGGGTAGACGCGTTCGGCAAGCTTCTGTAGACGAACGAGAACAACTCGTGCGTAGACTTTGCCAACAACGCTGAGGAGGGAGATGCCCCTGTAGTTGTTGCAGTCGCTTCTCTCCCCTTTGTTTTTGTAGAGGGTGATGATCTTGGCATCCCTCATCTCCTGTGGTACGGCACCTTCCTTCCAACACTGGCAGAGGACGTCATGAAATGGCAGCAGTAGGGCGGTCTTGCAGTGCTTGATCAGGTCTGGGTATGCTCTCATTGCCCGGTGCCTTGCCAGCGGCTAAGCTATCAATGGCCTTGCTGAGTTCGTCGATGGTTGGCTCGGCGTCAAGTTCGTCCATGGATGGCAGGCAGTCGATGGCATCAAGGGCTGACGGTGTCACGGTGTTCTGTCTGGAGTAGAGGTCGGAGTAGTGTTCCACCCATCTCTCCATCTGCTTGTTCTTTTCTGTGATCATCTCCCCAGTGGAGGATTTGAGGGGGGCCGTCTTGCTCTGAGCCGGACCAAGTGCTTTCTTGATGCCATCGTACATACCACGGATGTTCCCTGTTATGGCAGCGGTTTGAATGTCTTGGCTGAGCTGAGTCCAGTACTCATTGGCACAGCGGCGAGCAGTCTGCTGAACTTCTCGCAGCCCTGAGAATCTGGAGATTCTTCTCGTTTGGGTACTTCTTGTACTCAGCAAGTGCTGAGTGCTTGGCTTCAATGACGGGGGTCATCTCGGTCAATTTGGCATCAAACCAGTCCTGTGACTTCGAGGTCTTCCTCCCAAAGGTAGCCAAGGCTGTGCAGTGGATGGTGTTTCGCAGCTCTTCCCACTTCTGCTTTGCAGATTCTCCTTCTTGTGGTACACCAAGTTCCTTCTCAAAGATGGAGGCAAACTGCTCAACAAGTTCTGGTTGAGCCATCTTGCTGGTGTCAATCCGTGCCTTTCCAGGCTGTCTAGCACGATGGAATTTATTCAGCTGCAGCTTGACCTTGCAACACACCAATGAATGGTCTGTGTCACAATCTGCACTCTGGAACGAACGGGTGATTAGCACGTTCTTCAGTGAGGTGCGCCTGGTCAGGATCAAGTCCAGCTGGTGCCAGTGCTTTGAGCGCAGATGTTGCCAGGAAACCTTGTGTTGGGGCTTGGTCTTGAAGAACGAGTTTGTGATGCACAGATTGTGATATGTGCAGAACTCGAGCAGCCGCTGTCCGTTGTAGTTCATTCAGCTCACGTCAAAATGTCCAAGACAGGAGGGCCAGGAGTCGTGGTCAGCACCCACTCTGGCATTGAAGTCTCCAAGGAGAATGAGTTGTTCAGAGTTGGGGATGATCCTGACAGTTGTTGCGAGATTCTCGTAGAACTCATCTTTTGCCTCTGGTGTGGCTGTCAGTGTTAGGGCATACACACTGACGAGGGTAACTGGGACTTGAGTGGTGTTGAGGCGGAGGGTGAGGAGACGTGCAGAGCCAGTGCTGCCCGGTTCCACCATCTTCAGCAAGGTGTTCTTCACTGCGAAGCCCACTCCGTGTTCCCTGTGTTCGTCACTGCCCTTTCCCTGCCAGTAGAACGTGTAGTCCTTCTCTCTCAGTGTGCCTGCGTCAGCCAACCGTGTTTCCTGGAGAGTGGCGATATCCACTCCCAGTCTCTTCAGCTCATTATTGATGATGGCAGTCTTCCTGGTGTCGTTGATGTCCTTGAGGTTAGCAGCGAGTCCTGTCATCATAGTGCGGATGTTCCAAGTTCCCAGTTTTAGAGTTGGTCTCTTTTGTTTTATTGTCTTGCCTGGTGCGAAGGTTCTCAGCCTGCTGTTCGGACTTCTCCTCATCCCCATGCACCCAATGAGGAAAGCAAGCTGTGGCGGGACAACACCTTATTGGCTGGGGGCTGCCCAGCTTGAGGCGGGCGGTATCTGTCCAGTGAGATCCGATGATCCCTCCCACCGTCGGGAACAACCCCTGGCGCCGCGCTCTACGCCAATTGAGCGGTGGCTTATAACCAGTAACTGTCATTCTCTGTGTTTTATCTACGCCAAAGGCAAAGCTGGAGTGTCCTCTCCAGTGATCCGATGTTCTACCTTCCAGCGTTGGGCATTGGTAGGATTCAAGCCTGGGCAGGAAGATATGGAGGACAAGATGTTGCCCATGCAGCATGTCCCCCCTCTCCACGTCACTGGTGAATCCAAAGGAACAGCAGGGCTGCTACAGTTTGGCACCAGTGCCGTTGCAGGAGCTGCCAGAACGATGTTGAGCACAACAGAGAACTGCCTTAGGGGCTCCAACTCCGGATTTTTCCTCAGGGTTGACTCCCGAAGCCTTTCCAGTGACCGGGTATGCCGCAAGGCAGCGGAGGTTTGAAATCAGGGTTTACCTTCCCCTAGATGGGCTACCTTCCCAGGTTGACGAGCCACCATCTACCCGAAGCATCTGGTTTTAAGGCGCCAGAGATCCGCCCTCACCCCTTCTCCTATTAGTAAAAGCAGTTCTGCCGGGCTTAGAGACTAAACCACACGGGCAGGCTAGGAGTTGGACTTAGTTGTCAGAGGCTTTTCGAGACGCACGCCATAAGGAGCACTTTATGAGCACTGGGAGCTTAACCCCAGTGCCGCTCCTGGCGCCACAGTGCAGATAAAAAAAATCAGTCACAGAAAGACCCAGCAATCAGACAATCTCCTATGAGCAAGAACTAGGCGACAGTGGAGAGGAAAAACTCCCATTTGGAAGGAAGAAACCTCTAGCAGAACCAGGCTCAGGGAGGGGCAGTCGTCTGCTGCAACTGGCTGGGGATGAGGGGATAGGGAGGATGGAAAGGACAGACATAAAGAACATAGCAGTAAGATGCCAAGTACAATATTGGAGATCAACCAGCAGTATGGCTCAGATAACAATAGAACAAGAGTGGGGTTAAAAGACACAAATATCCTCCTTAAATGAAAGCTATATTAAAAAGGAAGGATTTTACCCTGTTCTTAAAGACAGAGACCAAGTCTGACTCCCGGACCCAGAGTGGTAACTGGTTCCAGAGAGAAGGGGCTTGGTAGCAGAAGGCTCTGCCTCCCACCATACTTTTGGAGATTCTGGGCACCACAAGTAAGCCAGCATTTTGGGAGCGTAAAGCACTGTTAGGATGGTAAGGTAATATCAGATCTTTTATATACTGGGGGGCCAGATTGTTAAGAGCTTTGAAAGTAAGAAGAAGGATTTTAAACTTGATTCTGAATTCAATGGGAAGCCAATGGAGGGAGGACAGAACCGGGGAAATATGATCTCTTTTTCTAGAACCAGTTAAAACTCTAGCAGCAGCATTTTGAATCAATTGAAGACTTTTTAAAGATACTCTAGGACAACCAGATAATAGCGAATTACAATAATCTAATCGCAAACTGACAAAGGCGTGAATCAGTTTCTCAGCATCACCCAGAGACAAGATGCTCCTGATCTTAGCAATATTGCGCAGATGATATAAGGCGGTCCTACAAACAGTTTTAATATGTGAATTAAAGGACAAATCCTGGTCAAAAATCACTCCAAGGTTCCTCACACAACTGTTCAGAGTGAGAGTGGCACCATCTAAATTCAGGGCATAATCTGAAAAGGAATTTCTAAGATGTTTTGGGCCAGCAACAATGACTTCAGTCTTATCAGAGTTCAATAGTAAAAAATACAAGTCATCCAAGCTTTGATGTCCTTAAGACAGGCATCTAGCTTGGCCAACTGATCACAATCATCGGGCTTCATTGACAGGTATAGTTGTGTGTCATCAGCATAACAATGAAAATGTATACAGTGCTTTCTGATGATGTTGCCCAGCGGGAGCATATATAGACTAAAAAGAGTAGGGCCCAACACAGATCCCTGTGGAACTCCATGAGTGAGCTTAGAGCTGGAAGAAAATCCATCATTGACATGGACAAACTGAAATCTATCAGACAAATAAGATCTAAACCACTGCAACGGAGTTCCACTGAGTCCAACAAAGTGTTCCAATCTATCAAGTAGAATGGCATGATCGATAGTGTCAAAGGCTGCACTGAGATCTAAAAGAACAAGAACAGAGACAAGTCCATTATCAGATGCAGTCAGGAGGTCATAAGAGACCTTCACTAAGGCAGTTTCAGTGCTGTGATGAGCTCTGAACCCAGATTGAAACACCTCAAACAAACCAACTCCCTGCAAATGGTCAGATAATTGCACAGCAACAACTCTTTCCAGGATTTTTGAAATGAAAGGCAAATTGGAGATTAGTCGATAATTGGCCAAAACTCCAGGATCGAGTGTCGTTTTTTTTAAGTAAAGGTTTAATTACAGCAGTTTTAAAAGCCAGTGGAACTTAACCCAGAGTTAAAGAAGAATTAATGATAAGAGGAATACGGCTACTAATATTTGGGAAAATAATTTTAAATAACCTGGAAGGAATAGGGTCCAGAAGGCAAGATGAAGGCTTAGAAGAGAAAACTACCCTATCCAACTCCAAGAGGTCGATTGGAGTAAATCTATCCAAGCAGATATCAATTGAGGGAGCAGCAGTAGGTAATGTACTAGAGTTTACGGTAGGAAGAATCTGACTAATTTCATCTCTAATAGATAAAATTTTAAGATTGAAATAGTTCAGAAAGTCCTGACTAGAAAGTTCAGGGGGGATGCGAGGATTGACAGAGTCATGGCTCTTTGTAAGCCTGGCTACAGTGTTGAAGAGAAACCTGGGGTTTTTCTTGTTTGCTTCTATTAATGCAGAATAATAGCTTGATCTAGCTTTTCTAAGATATTTTTTATAGATTAAGAGATGATTTCTCCAAGCCAAGTAGAATTCATCTGAATTAGTTGAACGCCATTTTCTTTCCAATTGACGAGCCTTCTGTTTCAAGCCACAAGTTTCTGAATTAAACTAAGGAGTTAGAAATCTCTGGTTAGACTTTTTCTTTTTTAAAGGGGCTACCAAATCTAGAGTCCGATGCAGAGAGGCAGTAACACCATCAACCATGCTATCAATCATGAATGGAGCAGACTCTCCATCACTTATTTCAGGTGTTTCTGTTGTGTTGACCCATGGCATAGAGGAGACAATTTGCAAAAATTTAGCAACAACGTCATCAGAAAGACATCTGCTGTAGTAGTATTTTTCTTTAGGAAATAAGTGATCCGAGATAATGAAATCAAAAATTAACAGACAATGGTCAGACAGTACAGGATTATGAGGAGACACAACCAGATTTTCGATATCTATACCATATGTCAAAACAAGGTCCAATGTATGGTGGAAATAATGGGTAGAATTTTTTATTTTTTGGGAAAACCCCATTGAGTCTAAAATTGAATTGAAAGCCTTATTAAGACAGTCACTCTCAACATCAGCATGTATATTAAAGTCCCGTACAATAATTATTCTATCGGCTTTCAGCACCAAATCAGCTAAAAATTCGGCAAATTCTGATAGAAACTCTGAATAGGCCGTGGGAGGACGATAAACTATGCCAAAGAGAACTGGGATCAAGCCAAGATTGCCAACAGGCCCCACACTGAGGACCAAACCTTCAAAGGAATTAAAACGTAATTTCTGCTTAACATTAACCAGCAATTTAGGATGGAAAATTGCCGCCACTCCACCACCACGACCAGAACCTCTGGGTTTATGACAGTTTAAATACCCAGAGGGAGTTGATTCATTCAGACCAACATAATCATCATGCCCGAGCCAGGTATCTGTGAGGTATAGCAGATCGATCTGATGATCGATTAATAGATCATGGACCAGAAGAGACTTAGAAGATAGAGACCTAATGTTTAATAAGCCACATTTAATTTTTAAACTTTGTGGGGGAACAGAGGCCAATTTATTAATTTTAGAGACTTGAGGCTGGATTAGAATTTTACCAACATTTTGTTTAATCAATCTGAGAAGTTTATGCATTCTATTTTTTTTTAAACTTTTTTATTAACTTTAGAGGGAGCAGAAAAAGGTTCTCCAAGGGAGGAGACAGGGGCAAAGTTCAAGGGTGGTGGATGAGGATGAGCTGCAGAAGTGTGAGTGTTTTTCAGGTTGTGTTGTAATAGTCCTGGGTTACAATATTTAGGGCAACGGGAGAAAGACTCAGTCTCTGAAGGATTATAAATGAAAGGCTGATCCAAACAGTAAAGACCACCCGAGTTAACGGGATCGATACAATATGTGGGAACAGGACCAAAAAAGGGCAGTTTGGCAAACCCAGAAACTTTAGCACTGTGGCAGCACAGTTTACCCTCGGCCGGGGGATCGCGGGGATCGTGAGATCGTGAGTTCGCTCCCTGCCCCCAACCAACAGTGATCTGTGTGGAGTTTGCATGTTCTCCCCGTGTTGCGTGGGTTTACTCCAGGATTTCTCCGGTTTCCTCCCACATACCAAAAACATGCAGGTTAGGGATACTGGGCGCTTGCACACGCAGTGACCGGCAGCTGGTGGCTTGTCACCAGACTGCAAAACAAATCTACCTACGGGTACAACATAAGTAATAAAAAAAAATAAATCAGTCACTGTACCAGAAAACACCGAATAAAATAGAAAAGATTGTCTGTTAACACATGTGCACCAAGTCTATTTGGGTGGATGCCATCAGGCCTCATTAGTGATGGGCGGTTCCAAAATAAATTAAAATTGTCAACAAAACCAGTGTTAAAAATAGGACAAGTAAAACACAGCCAAGAATTAAGGCTGAGAGTTCTGCTAAAACGATTACAGCCTCATCTGAGAGGTGCCAAAGGCCCAGAGATGAGCGCACGTCTGCCACAGTTCATGAGAGTGGACAGAAGGCTCCTGAAGTCACTTTTTAAAATCTCAGACGCTTCATCTGGGATGTTATTGCATCCCACACGCACAACGACAGTTTGTACGTGAGGAAATTCATTCAGCAGGTCAGGGATAAGAGCCTCAATATCAGACACTCTAGCCCCAGGAAAAAATCGAGTAACACAGTACCTGCTTCTGACGTTCCTCACGATCAAGTCACCAATTACCAGCGTCGTCTGGGGGGGGGGGGGGGGGGGGGTTGTCGGTGGATTCTGATGTGGAGAGGAATTCTGAAGAGGATGATATTGTTGTTGCGAAGGCGAGGAGATGCGCTCTTTTCTTCTATCTGGAGAAGGTGCGTAATTTGACACACCCTGGGTGGTCTTTATCCGGGGTTTGCGGACATGAGCCATGATGAGGGGCGTCCACGGGCAGGCGGCCAGCGTCCAGGTGGGGAAAATCCTCCAGGGAAAGGATATCAAATGTGTTATCCAAGGACACCGGAAGAGAAGAGGCGCGGCCCATTCCGGTCGAACGACGATAGCCATTAGCTGGTCGAACCAAGGTTCAGGGCGCAGATGGAGGATGAGAAGGACCAAGCAAAGCTTTTGGTTTAGCCCTGAGACGAAACCAGTGATTGTTGCTAAGGTCATGGACGTCTGCGGAGGCTGGAGCAGGTGTGGAGGTAGGTGGAGACGTGCTCAGCTCACCCAAATAAGTAGCAGTTTCCACCAGCTGCGAGGCGGTGGCCGGGGCAGATGATCGCCCGAGAATGATGGTGTCAATATGGTCTTCGGCCTCCCGAATCTTGTAAAGATTGGAGAGTCTCATTTCCAGCTCAGAGACCTTCTCGAGGAGCGATGAACAGCGGGGACATGACGGAGAAGGAGCCATGGCGTTCCAGGCACTGAGATGGGTAGCCCGCAGCTAGCCTAAAACCGCTACTCGTGCGTCCGGACGGACTATTAGGCGAGGCCAATACTGAGATAACAGTGAATAAAACTGATAACAAACAGGGATAAAAAATAAATAAGTAAATGAATAAAATCGATAAAAACAATCAATAAAAACAAACAAAAACGGAGAAAAAAGTAGTCTGACGCGAGTGAGTGTCAGACGCAGCTGTCAACGTCTCAGGTGTGAATGGGGAGCAGGTGTGTTAAATTTGGTGTTATCGCTCTCAAACTCTCTCATGTTGGTCACTGGAAGTTCAACATGGCACCTCATGGCAAAGAACTCTCAGAGGATCTGAAAAAAAAAAAAAAAGAATTGCTGCTCTACATAAAGCTGGCCTAGGCTCTAAGTAGATTGCCAAAACCCTGAAACTGAGCTGCAGCACGCTGGCCAAGACCTTACAGTGGTTTAACATGACAGGTTCCACTGAGAACAGGCCTCGCCACGGTCGACCAAAGAAGTTTGAATGCATGTGCTCAGCGTCATATCCAGAGGTTGTCTTTTGAAAACAGACGTATGAGTGCTGCCAGCATTGCTGTAGAGGTTGAAGGGGTGGGGGGTCAGCCTGTCAGTGCACAGACCATACGCCACACACTGCATCAAATTGGTTTACATTGCTGTCATCCCAGAAGGAAGCCTCTTTTAAAGATGATACACAAGAACGCCCGCAAACAATTTGCTGAAGACAAGCAGACTAAGGACATGAATTACTGGAACCATGTCCTGTGGTCTGATGAGACCAACATAAACTTATTCGATTCAGATAGTGTCAAGCGTGAGTGACAGCAACTAGGTGAGGAGTAAAAAGACAAGTGTGTCTTGCCTACAGTCAAGCATTGTGGTGGGAGTGTCATGGCTTGGGGCTGCATGAGTGCTGCCGGCATTGGGGAGGTACAGTTCATTGAAGGATCCATGAATTCCAACATGTACTGTGAGATAATTAAGCAGAGAATGATCCCCTCTATTTGGAAACTGGGCCACAGGGCAGTATTCCAACATGATAATGACCACAAACACACCTCCAAGATTACCACTGCCTTGCTAAAGAAACTGAGGGTAAAGGTGATAAACTGGCCAAGCATGTCTCCAGACCTAAACCCTATTGAGCATCTGTGGGGTATCCTCAAATGGAAAGTGGAGAGCAAGGGTTCGAACATCCACCAGCTCCGTGATGTCATCATGGAGGAGTGGAAGAGGATTCCAGTGGCAACCTATGAAGCTCTAGTGAACTCCTTGCCCAAGAGAGTTAAGGCAGTGATGGAAAATAATGGTGGCCAAACAAAATATTGACACTTGGGGCACAATTTGGACATTTTAAATGAGGGGTGTACTCACTTTTGTTGCCAGCAGTTTAGACATTATGGCTGCGTGTTGAGTTATTTTGAGGGGACAGCAAATTTACACTGTTAAAAAAGCTGTACACTGACTACTTTACATTGTATCACAGTGCCATATCTTCAGTGTTGTCCCATGAAAAGATATAATAAGATAAGATAAGCCTTTATTAGTCCCACAATGGGAAAATTCAAAGATTGCAACAGCACAGGGACAGGAACACTCAGAGCAACAATCAAAAAGACAAGAAAAACAAGAGCAGCGAATATACATATGTACACATAAATATATAAATATATATACACACAGTGCGGAGCATTGTAGCTACATAGATGGAATAAACAGCATAACCGTTTGCTTAGTTATCCTACATAGTATGACTATGTACCCATACATATTGTCACCCTCCGTAGCGACTGATATTGTCCTAGTTGTATACTGGAGGGGACCAATGTGTAAGTCTATTGCGTCTTTTGCATTCAATACTATTAGGTCGTCACATTTTTTTGCTATCTCTGCAAGCTGCCCTGCTTAGGATATACAGTCTGACAGCCGTAGGTAGGAAGGACCTGCGAAACCTCTCGATTGCACACCTAGGATGATGTAGTCTGCTGCTAAATGAGCTCCTCAGTGCGTTCAGTATGTCCTGCATAGGGTGGGACTCGGACTCCAGCAGAGATGACAGTTTAGCCACCATTCTTCTCTCTCCTATCTCCTCCACTGGGTCGAGGCGTTGCCCCAGGACAGAGCTAGCTTTCTTGATCAGTTTGTTCAGTCTTTTCCTATCGGCTGCTGTAATGCCACTGCCCCAGCAGACCACTCCAAAAGTGATGGCTGATGCCACCACCGTGTCGTAGAATGTCTTCAGCAGTGCCCCTTGTACACCAAAAGACCTGAGTCTCCTCAGTAGGAACAGCCTGCGCTGTCCCTTCTTGTAAAGTGCATCGGTATTGTGTGACCAGTTCAGTTTATTGCTCAGATGAACACCCAGGTACTTGTAGCATGTCACCATCTCAATGTCTGTTCCCTGTATGTTTACTGGTACTGTGAGGGGTTGTCCTTGCCTGCGGCAGTCCACCACCAGCTCCTTAGTTTTCCTCGTGTTGATCTGGAGGCAGTTCCGATGGCACCAGTCCACGAAGTCCTGGATAAGTCCTCTGTACTCAGCTTCATCTTCATTGGAGGTGAGGCCGGCGATCGCAGAGTCGTCAGAGAACTTCTGTAGATGGCAGTGTGTTGTGTTGTGTGAGAAGTCCGCAGTATAAAGGGTGAACAGGAAGGGAGCCAAAACCGTTCCCTGGGGGGCCCCCGTGCTACCGATGATCGTGTCGGACACAAAGTCCCGGGTTCTCACAAACTGTGGCCGGTTAGTGAGGTAGTCCAGGATCCATGATGACAGGTGCTGGTCCACCCCTGTGCACAGCAGCTTGTCCTTCAGGATCATCGGTTGGATGGTGTTGAAAGCACTGGAGAAGTCAAAGAACATGATCCTCACCGCACTCCCGGGCTTCTCCAGGTGGGACAGAGAACGGTGAAGGAGGAAGATCACTTGCATCCTCCACCCCAATACCATGCTGGTAGGTGAACTGGAGTGGATCCATCGCTGGTCCCACCAGGGGGCGGAGGTGAGCAAGGAGCAGTCTCTCCAGAGTCTTCATCATGTGAGACGTCAGGGCCACTGGTCTGTAGCTGTTCAGGTTTTTGGGGTGGGAAGTCTTTGGTACAGGTACCACACAAGATGTTTTCCACAACTGTGGTACCCTCCCCAGCTTCAGGCTCAGGTTGAAGATGTGCTCCACAATCCCACACAGCTGGTCTGCACAGGACTTGAGGAGCTTCGCGCTGATGCCGTCCGGTCTCGAGGCCTTCCTAGCCTTGATCTTCCTCAGCTCCGTCCTCACCTGGGTCTTAGTGAGGGTCAGGTTGGGGGGCTGTGTGCTGGGAGTGGGGGGGGGGGGGGTGTTGGCAGAGTGGGGTGTGGGCAGCAGGACTCGGTGTCTTTAGAGGCAGCAGTGTTTGTTGTGCAGTCGGGGGGGAGGGCGGTTGGTCAAACCTATTAAAATACAGGTTAAGAGTGTTCGCCCACTCCCTGCCCCCTGTGGCCTGGGGGGAGGTATTCTGGAGCCCAGAGATTGCTTTAAGGTTTCTACAGACCCCGCTGTTGTCGCTCTGTTGCAGCTTGTCCTCCATCTTCTCCCTGAAGCTGTTCTTGCCTTCTCTGATCTTTCTCCTCAGCTCCCTCTGTACGGACTTCAGCATCTCCCTGTTCCCCAACCTGAAGATCCTCTTCTTCTCTCTCAGAAGTGTCTTTATCTCAGGGTTGATCCAGGGTTTGTTGTTCGAGCAACACCGTATGGTCTTGGTGGGTACGGTGTTGTCCACATAGAAGCTGATGTAGTCCATGATGGTGTGAGTGAGATCATCGATGTCCTCACCATGCTAATTGCAGAGCTGCTCCCAGGCAGTGGTTTCAAAACAGTCCTTTAGAGCGTCCATTGCCTCCTCAGACCATAACTTCACTGTGCGCATGACTGGCTGGAGGTTTTCTGTGTACTAGGGGTTTGTACACCGGCAGGAGATGAACCAAGTTGTTATCAGATCTCCCAAGTGGGGGGAGTGGTGATAAGGTGTACGCCTCCTTAGTATTTGCATAGAATAAGTCCAGTGTTTTATTGTCTCTAGTGTGGCATGTGACATACTGGGTGAACGTGGGTAGAATGGGGGACAGTGAAATATGGTTGAAATCACCTGAGATGAGGAGAAGAGCATCTGGGTGTTCTGTCAGCAGCCTGCCACTTACTGAGTGAATGACGTCACGCGCTGTCCCAGCATTCGCCGTCGGATTTGCATAAATAACAATGCAGATCACGTGTGAGTATTCCCTCGGGAGATATGTAGGCCGCATGCTAACAGCTAGCAACTCCATGTTTTTGTTGCAGTGTTGTTGTTTAACCGTGATATGTCCCGGTCTGCACCAGTTGTTATTGACAGACATTATCACTCCTCCGCCCCTTGCATTCCCACGGTGTTCGGACTGCCCGTATTGCGTGGAAACCCTCCAGTTCAATGTTAGCATCTGTTGCTAGTTCTGTTAGCCACGTCTCCATAAACAGCATCAAACTACTCTCTCTGTTCACGCTCTTGTAGCGGAAGATAGCCGCTAGCTTATCTGTTTTATTGAGTAGCGATCATACATTCCCAATAATAACGGATGGGAGGGCGGGTCTGTACCTTTTATTCCTCGCCCGCCGTCTTACTCCAGCTCGACATCCACACCGTTTTCGTCTTATTTCTCCTGGTATGTTGAGTTTTTGCCTTAGCATCGTGGGCCGGTTAAGTGCTAACAGCTGGTCTCTATTGTTCTGCCTCCTGCAAGAAACAGTGGCTCCGTCCGCTGGCTCAGGAGACGTTTGGGCGATCTACGTGTCTGTGATGTATAAAGGTGTCGCCGAATCAGAAAGATTAGCAAGAGAGCCAGATAGTAAATAGAAATAGGAAGAAACTGATCCGCTGTTGCAAAAAGGCAGCCTACTCGTGTGGTGCCGGAAGTAGAATGCCATAATATATATATATATATATATACAGTATATATATACTGTATATATATATACTGTATATATATATATATATATATATATATATACACTACTGTTCAAAAGTTCGGGGTCACTTAGAAATTTCCTTATTTTTGAAAGAAAAGCACTTTTTTAATGAAGATAACTTTAAACTAATCAGAAATACACTCTATACATTGCTGATGTGGTAAATGACTATTCTAGCTGCAAATTTCTGGTTTTTGGTGCAATATCTAGATTGGTGTATAGAGGCCCATTTCCAGCAACTATCACTCCAGTGTTCTAATGGTACAATGTGTTTGCTCATTGCGTCAGAAGGCTAATGGATGATTAGAAAACCCTTGTGCAATCATGTTAGGTCTGCAATGCTGTAATTGCTGCAAATGGAGGATTCTTTGACGAAAGCAAAGTTTGAAGGAAAAAATTATTATTTCAAATACAAATCATTATTTCTAACCTTGTCAATGTCTTGACTATATTTTCTATTCATTTTACAACTCATGGTGGTAAATAAGTGTGACTTTTCATGGAAAACACAAAATAATTGTCTGGGTGACCCCAAACTTTTGAGCGGTAGTGTGTGTATATATATATATATATATATATATATATATATATATATATATATATATATATATATAGATATATAATTGTATTATTTTGTAAATATAATAAAATATTTACAAAAATGTGAGAGGTGTACTCCCTTTTGTGAGATACTGTACCCCCTGCATTCACCCACTCTTCCTCTTTCTGAATACTGCCTCCACCGACGAAGGAAAGGATACATACATAAACGTATGTTTTATTTCATTTCAGTGAACCTGTAATCAAGTGACACCAGCATACCAAATGAGTCTAATGAGAATAATAAACACCTTCATTGGGGCCACTTCCTGTGGTAACGTATAGTCACTTCCTGTATTGGTGGCTGTCTGTGTGGTTTGCTCTGTGGTTAGCTCTCCTCAATCTCCTGAAGATTATTGCCTTTAATCGTATTTTAATCACTTTTTTCCATCTACCATCAGCTCTCACTTCTGTTCCTCTTGCACCTGTGTGCACACTCAGTGTCATCTAATCACCCGCTTTAGCCTTCTGTTCACCTTTCATCGGTGCTTATGTTAGCTTTGGGTTAGCCACTAGCTATGACTACTAGATTTCCTTCTCCTTCTCCTTCTCCTCTGGTGTGCTCTCTGTGTCAGATGTTTAGCCACACCTCTGCCTCTTTTAGTGATAACAGTAAATGTAATAAATGTTGTCTTTTTGAGCCGCTCAAGGCGAGGTTGTCTGATTTGGAATCCCGGCTCCACTGCATTGAAACACCGTCTGCACCAGTTAATAATGACGGACACCCCTTAGCTGCAGCAGAGCTCCCTAGCATAGGGTGGCCTGCTAGCGGTCCTCCGGTTTCGACCTCTCCTGAGCAGCCAGGAGAGAATGGGTGGGTGACAGTGAGAAGGAAGCCTAGTCGCAAAGCCCCGGTTCACCACCAACCTGTTCATGTTTCTAATCGCTTTTCCCAGCTCAGCGACAAACCCGCTGAGGAAAAAACTCTGATCATTGGCTACTCTGTAGTCAGAAATGTGAACCTAGAGACTTCAGCGGCCATAGTCAAATGAATTCCTGGGGCCAGAGCAGGTGACATCAAGTCAAATTTGAAAATGCTGGCTTAAAGTAACTGTAAATACTCCACAATTGTTATCCACACCGGCATTAACGACATCCGACTCCAGCAGTTGGAAGTCACAAAACTTAATGTGGTATAGGTGTGTGACTTTGCATAAACAATTTCTGCCTCTGTAGTATTCTCTGGGCCCCTCCCCAATCTGAACAGTGATGACATGTTTAGCCGCTTGTCATCCTTAAACTGCTGGCTGTCTGTGTGGTGTCCTGCAAACAATGTGGGCTACATAGACAATTGGAGCTCATTTTGGAGAAAACCTGGTCTTATTAGATGAGACGGCATCCATCCTTCTTTGGATGGTGTGTCTCTTTTATCTAACAATCTGGCATCATTTTTATCCAAATTTCCAAAACCTTGACAAATCAGAGTTGGGACCAGGAAGCAGAGTCGCAGTCTTACACGCCTCTCTGCAGCTCCTCTTCATCTGCCATCCCTCAACTTGGCCCCTGTCTCCCCCATCAGAGAATCATTGTCTGCTCCCTCCAAAGTAAATAAAAATATAATTTTTTTTTTTTTTTTTTTGTTACTTATTTGTACCCGTAGGTAGACTTGGTTTGCAGTCTGGTGACAAGCCACCGGCTGCTGGTTGCTACGTGCGCGAGCGCCCTAAACCTACATGTTTTTGGTATGCGGGAGGAAACCGGAGAAATCCCGGAGTAAACCCGCGCAACACGGGGAGAACATGCAAACTCCACACAGCTCACTGTTGGTCGGGGGCTGGGATCGAACCCACGATCTCATGATCCCCGCGATCCCCCGGCCGAGGGTAAAACTGTGCTGTCACAGTGCTAAACCACTGCGCCACCGTGCAGCCCTAATGTATAAGCATCCCAAAGTGATTAAACAAAAAGCTGGTAAAACTCAAATTAAACATCAAGTCTCTAAATTAAATGATTTGGCCTCTCTTCCTCCTCATAATTTAAATATTAAATGCAGTTTGTTAAATATTAGGTCTCTAACTCCCAAGTCTCTGCTAGTCCATGATCTGTTAATTGATCATCAGATTGATTTAAAATCCCTTACAGAGACTTGGTTAGGGCAAGAGAATTATGTTGGTTTATATGAATCAACTCCTTCTGGTTATTTAAACTGTCAAAATCCCAGAAGTTCTGGTCATGGAGGAGGAGTAGCAACAATTTACCATTCCAAATTACTAGTTAATGTAAAGCAAAAAACACGTTATCATTCCTTTAAGGGCCTGGTCCTCAGTATTGGGCATTTTAGCAATTTTAGGTTAAACCAAATTTTATTTGCTATACTTTATCATCTTCCATCAGCCTACTCAAGTTTTTATCTGAATTTGCTGAATTCTTAGCTGATTTAGTGCTGAAATCAGATAGCATAATTATAGTAGGGTGTGGCGGATGATAAAATAAGGCAGCAAACTGAGGGTTTTAAGTAGGTTTATTCATCATACCGCCATCACGGAGCTTGCCCCGGCGCCGTGCATACGCGCCAGAGCAAGCTCGGAGGCTCTCCAGCAGATAGGCAATGCGTGCAGTAGAAGAGAGACAGGGAGTTAGAGCAATGCAGCTTATATACCCAACTACAGACAATACATGAAAGGCATTCACAGCAGGAGGTATGGGCATTTGCATTTGAGAGACACACATAACAATAAGCAGATTACTGGCTGGAATTCACCTCTGCTCTGGAGCTGCAGGACAAAAGAGGTTACAAGGCACATCTACGTATTGTTATCAGTCTATAGACACAGTAAGGGCAGGAAGCATGAACACAATGCATGAATGGCACATTAACATCACAGTACTGAGCAGGAAAAAGCTAGACGAAGCTGGGCTGCCTGTTGACATTAATACACACATTTCACTGTTATGTTAATTGCTCTAGTCGAGCGCTGTGCTTGTCCCAGTCTGTTGTGGGGGTTATCCCACACTACTCCCCCCCCCCCCCCCAGAGGGCTCAGCAGGCGGCTGAGGCCTCGATAGTCCGGCTTTGGCAGCGAGCAGGGAAAGCTCTGTGCAGGCAGAGGTGGAGGGGTGGGGGGTGGGGGTAGCAAGTGCCGGCCCGGGACGGCGAAATCGTCTGGGCTGCGCAACAATTGCTTGTGGATCCGCGATGTTGAGGGGATGTCCCGTTGAACGTGCAGAGATCCACAGCGGCTGTAAGAGGAAAAAAAAAAAATAGTCACTGACTCCTCTCGCGATTAACCACTTGCGCTCCGTTGTTCCGCGGGCGGGCAAGTCTCTGCGTCCTATGCCCTCGTGCGCATGATGCATGATATTGATGGTGATGATGTAGGTGGTGTGCCCTCCAAGCGCCACTGAAAAAAAAATCTGCAAACACAGCCGCGAACAGATTAGTTCATCTGATTGACCTCTCATTCGACTAATAAGAGCCTCGAATTGGGTTTCTGAAACCTTGAGGAGCCAATGAATGAAAATCTAGGAAGGAGGACCCGCCTACTGTGAACGCAGGAGCCAATTGAAGCACAGAAATTCAGGCTGGGTGAAGCGATATTTACTGCTGCAGAAGGACTCTGTACAAATCTACTACAGACCCAGGCTCACCCAGCAGCATGGAAAACACCCACAAGTGGGACCTGCACTCATTCCAGCAGAATAGACGGAGGCCGACGACAAAAGTCGTAAATCATTCGCCAAAGCGGCAATAATGGAATTATGTTGATCGGGATCCACAAGCGGAGAAGCGTCGCGTTCGTCTGACGCGTGGGAAGAGCTGTTCGCCACGACTCTGCTGCTTTGAAGAGGTAAGGTGTTATAAGCTAAATTATTATTTATCCCTGAAAACTGTAATCCAAAAATGACTTTTGACCGATCGGTAAATTACAACTGTACTGCGCACGAAGTGCATGCGCCGCGATAAACGGTTCATTTGCCATGTTCGGACCGTGAACGCCCCCTCCCCCCCGCTGCAGAAGAGGAGCGGGGGGGGGGGCACGGTCCGAACGCTCCCCGGTCCGCGGGGGGGAAGCATATCAGTCTATTCCATCATGTAGCGATGGCCCTCTTCTGTAGCGAGGGGGGGGGGGCGTTCACGGTCCGTTCATGGTCCGTTCACGGTTCCCCCCCACACACACACACACAGTAGCGAGGGGGGGGGGAGCCGCTGTGAAAACATGCAAGGAAAAAAAAAAAAAAAAGAGTGTATTCCGTCATGTAGCGAGGGCCGAATTTGGTCCTTGGTAGCGGGGGGGGGGCACGACCCCCCGCCCACACACACACACACACAGACACAGCCCTGAGTGTGACCTTTCATTAGAGCCTAAAATGAAGATTCTACATTGAATTATTCAAAAGTTACATACGTTTTTCCAAACTGTGCCATTTGGCACAATTTGGCACAGTTCCATAACGCCTGGGAACAGCCTGAGAACAAAGCTGTGTAAAATATTCATTTTTTGTGGTATTGTTACCAAATTTGGATCTCAGCTGGATAACACTTGGTTCTACATTTCTGTTGCATTTTCCAGCCGGATCGGACAGTTGTGTGTTATTTACAAGCATTTGTATCCAAAAAAACACTGTGTCCAATTTTTTTTTCTTCAAGTTCAGTATGTTTAGATGACTGTAACTCAGTGGCCGGAGCACGTAGAGAGATTATGGTTTTTTTTTTGCCAAAAAATTCAAAGTGTTTTCTTTTAAATGAGACCAACCCCATGAAGATGCTGCAAAGGGTTGAATAACAGCTTTCGATTTACTTTGGGCACGTTATTTTTTGGCATTTTTAGGAAAATTGCCCGGAGTGCAAGTGGTTAAGTCCTGCGAGGATTAATAGCGGCCATGAAGAAAAACAGGAGCGGCGAGGATTAACAGCGGCCATGAAGAAAAACAGGAGCGGCGAGGCTGCGTAGCGGCTGTAAGAAAAAAAGACAAAAGCAAAGGGACTTGGAGTGTTGACTTTAGGTGTGGGCACAACCTTAAAGCCTTCGGTGACCGCAGACTGCTGAATTCCCTATGTGCGCCATGGCTAAGACCATTAGAAAATCCTGTGAGCAAGCTGCGTGCATGCCTCAGGTGTACGAGCAACCCTGAAGGCTCTGTGTGCAGCGGTGAAGGACGATGGCGGTCTGTGGAGCCGTATGTGTCCCATGTGTGGTGCGCCGTCCTCGTAACTCCCCGGTGTGTGTGCTGGGGTTCCGTGCGTGGGTGGGCCTGCTGGAGAGGAGAGTCAGGGTCAGAGAGCTTGCTGGAGATCAGCGTAGTCGGCGCCGATAATCATCCCTGTTGTAGTTGTTGCGGTAGTTCGCTGTGCTGGGTCATGGTGCGTTCAGTTCCACGCGCTGCGTTCTCCGACGGCCCTGGAGGTCGCTGTCGTGGAGAGAGGATGAGGTGCGTGTGCTCTCGTGTGGAGGAGCTGTGACAGCGGCCGGTCCCAGCGTGGATGTGCAGATCTCAGGCGTGCAGATCTCACCATGAAGCTTGCTGCGGCTTTCCCGGTCGTGGGTGATGTCCGGAGAGTTCGCCTGGTGGCGGCTCTGCGTCGAGGTCTCCCTGAAGCAAAAGGGAGGGCAGATCACTTGCGTCAGGCTGCTGTGTTCGCTTGTTGTCGGAGCATCACCGCCGGGTGCTGCGTTCGCTGGCAGCGTGTTCTTTTCAGCGTCGGGTCACCAGTGTGGCGGATGATAAAATAAAGCAGCAAACTGAGGGTTTTAAGTAGGTTTATTCATCATACCGCCATCACGGAGCTCGCCCCGGCGCCGTGCATGCGCGCCAGAGCAAGCTCGGAGGCTCTCCAGCAGATAGGCAATGCGTGCAGTAGAAGAGAGACAGGGAGTTACAGAGCAACGCAGCTTATATACCCAACTACAGACAATACATGAAAGGCGTTCACAGCAGGAGGTATGGGCATTTGCATTTGAGAGACACACATAACAATAAGGAGATTATTGGCCGGAATTCGCCTCTGCTCTGGAGCTGCAGGACAAAAGAGGTTACAAGGCACATCTACGTATTGTTATCAGTCTATAGACACAGTAAGGGCAGGAAGCATGAACACAATGCATGAATGGCACATTAACATCACAGTACTGAGCAGGAAAAGCTAGACGAAGCTGGGCTGCCTGCTGACATTAATACACACATTTCACTGTTATGTTAATTGCTCTAGTCGAGCGCTGTGCTTGTCCCAGTCTGTTGTGGGGGTTATCCCACATAGGGGACGTTTTTACATTATACCTTTTACCTTTACCTTTTACCTTAGACGCCATTGACTTTCAGTACAACACTGAATCATGCCACCTGCAGAAATTCTCTGATGACTCAGCTGTTGTGGGGTGTATAAGAGGAGGAGAGGAGGGGGAGTACAGGACACTGGTAGACAGATTTGTGGAGTGGATGGAGCAGAATCACCTGAGGTTGAATGTCAGCAAGACCAGAAAGATGGTGATTGACTTCAGGAAGAGGAAGACGCCTTCTCAGCCACTGCAGATTAGGGGGGAGGATGTGGGAGTGGTTGAGGACTACAAATATCTGGGTGTCAGGATCAGCAGCGGGTTGGACTGGAGATCCAACACCGATGCTGCACACAAGAAGGGGATGAGCAGACTCTACTTCCTGAGAAAGCTGAGATCCTTCAACGTGTGCAGCAGGATGCTGGGGCTTTTCTACCAGACCGTTGTCGCCAGCGCCATCTTCTTTGCTGCTGTCTGTTGGGGTAGCAGTATTAGGGCCAGAGATACCAACAGACTTGACAAGATTATCAAGAGGGCGGACTCTGTAATTGGTCTCAGACCGGAGACCTTTGAGACAGTGGTGGAGAGGAGAACACTAAATAAACTGCGATCCATCATGGACAATCCTGATGACCCCCTCCACCACACACTAGATAGACAGCGAAGCACTTTCTCCAGTAGACTACTACAGCTTCGCTGTCGAACGGCCAGGTACAGGAAATCTTTCCTGCCACATGCAATTTCACTGTACAATAACTCACTATGATGTTGTATTCTGGTCATAGCAATGCTGCCACACTGCACCTTACAGACTAACTGGTATCTCACATTGTCACTCTGCTCCTGATAGTACTTCTTTGTGCAATGGGATGATTCATGTGTTTATACGGGTTATCATATATTAAGCTATGATGTATATAGGTTTTTTTATAGTCGTGTTAGTTTTACTTTCCATGGGTAATCTGTTTGTCTGTCATGTGTGTGTTTCTGTTGTTTGGTTGTCTACTGTCATGCTGCTGTTACACTGTAATTTCCCGGTTTGGGATCAATAAAGTACATCTATCTATCTACCTCTATCACCATATAGCTCTGCGAGCCACATGGTGAGGACATCGATGGCCTCACTCGTACCATCACGGACTACATCAGCTTCTGTGTGGACAACACCGTTTACACCAAGACCATACGGTGTTGCTCAAACAACAAACCCTGGATCAACCCTGAGATAAAAAACACTTCTGAGAGAGAAGAAGAGGATCTTCAGGTTGGGGAACAGGGAGATGCTGAAATCCGTACAGAGGGAGCTGAGGAGAAAGATCAGAGAAGGCAAAGACAGTTTCAGGAAGAAGATGGAGGACAAGCTGCAACAGAGCGACATCAGCGGGGTCTGGAGAAACCTTAAAACCATCTCTGGGCTCCAGAATACCTCCCCCCAGGCCACGGGGGGCAGGGAGTGGGCAAACAATCTGAATCTGTTTTTTAATAGGTTTGATCAACCGCCTTCCCCCCTGACTGCACAACAACCACTGCTGCCACTGAAGACATCAAGTCCTGCTGCCCACTCCCTACTCCACCATCACCCCCCCACTCCCAACACACAGCCCCCCAACCTGACCCTCACTAAGACCCAGGTGAGGACGGAGCTGAGGAAGATCAAGGCGAGGAAGACGTCGGGACCGGACGGCATCAGTGCAAAGCTCCTCAAGTCCTGTGCAGACCAGCTGTGTGGGATTGTGGAGTACATCTTCAACCTGAGCCTGAAGCTGGGGAGGGTACCACAGTTGTGGAAAACATCTTGTGTGGTACCTGTACCAAAGACTTCCCACCCCAAAGATCTGAACAGCTACAGACCAGTGGCCCTGACATCCCACATGATGAAGACCCTGGAGAGACTGCTCCTTGCTCACCTCCGCCCCCTGGTGGGACCAGCGATGGATCCACTCCAGTTCGCCTACCAGCATGGTATTGGGGTGGAGGATGCGGTCATCCTCCTTCTTCACCATTCTCTGTTCCACCTGGAGAAGCCCGGGAATGTGGTGAGGATCATGTTCTTTGACTTCTCCAGTGCTTTCAACACCATCCAACCGATGATCCTGAAGGACAAGCTGCTGTGCGCAGGGGTGGACCAGCACCTGTCATCATGGATCCTGGACTACCTCACAAACCGGCCTCAGTTTGTGAGAACCGGGGACTGTGTGTCCGACACGATCATCGGTAGCATGGGGGCCCCACAGGGAACGGTTTTGGCTCCCTTCCTGTTCACCCTTTATACTGCAGACTTCTCACACAACACAACACACTGCCATCTACAGAAGTTCTCTGACGACTCTGCGATCGTTGGCCTCATCTCCAACGGAGATGAAGCTGAGTACAGAGGGCTTATCCAGGACTTCGTTGATTGGTGCCATCGGAACTGCCTCCAGATCAACGCGAGGAAAACTAAGGAGCTGGTGGTGGACTGCCGCAGGCAAGGACAACCCCTCACAGCACCAGTGAACATCCAGGGAACAGACATTGAGATGGTGACATCCTACAAGTACCTGGGTGTTCATCTGAACAATAAACTAGACTGGTCACACAATACTGACGCACTCTACAAGAGGGGACAGCACAGGCTGTTCCTACTGAGGAGACTCAGGTCTTTTGGTGTACAAGGGGCGCTGCTGAAGACATTCTATGACACGGTGGTGGCATCAGCCATCACTTTTGGAGTGGTCTGCTGGGGCAGTGGCATTACAGCAGCCGATAGGAAGAGACTGAACAAACTGATCAAGAAAGCTAGCTCTGTCCTGGGGCAGCGCCTTGACCCAGTGGAGGAGATGGGAGAGAGAAGGATGGTGGCTAAACTGTCATCTCTGCTGGAGTCCGAGTTCCACCCTATGCAGGACACACTGAATGCACTAAGGAGCTCATTTAGCAGCAGACTACATCATCCTAGGTGCACAACCGAGAGGTTCCGCAGGTCCTTCCTACCAACGGCTGTCAGACTGTATAACCTAAGCAGGGCTGCTCACAGAGATAGCAAAAAGACGTGACAACCTAATAGTATTGAATGCAAAAGACGCAATAGACTTACACAATGGTCCCCTCCGGTATACAACTAGGAAAATACCGGTAGCTACGGAGGGTGACAATATGTATGGGTACATAATCATGCCATGTAGGATAACTAAGTAGACGGTTATGCTGTTTCATTCCATCTAGCTGCAATGCTCCGCACTGTGTTTATTTGTATATGTATATATTTTTTCCATCTAGCGACAATGCTCCACACTGTGTGTTTATATATTTACATATTTATTCCATCTAGCTACAGTGCTCCGCACTGTGTGTGTTTATATATTTACATATTTATTCCATCTGGCTACGGTGCTCCCCACTGTGTATGTTTATGTGTTTGCATATTTGTTCCATCTAGCTACAATGCTCCGCACTGTGTGTGTTTATATATTTGCATGTTTGTTCCATCTAGCTGCAATGCTCTGCACTGTGTGTTTATATATTCATATATTTATTCCATCGTGCTACAACGCTCCACACTGTGTGTGTGTTCATATATTCACATATTTATTCCATCTAGCTACAATGCTCCGCACTGTGTGTTTATATATCTATATATTTATTCCATCTAGCTGCAATGCTCCGCATTGTGTGTCTATATATTTATGTTTATATGTACACATGTATACTCGCTGCTCTTTTTTTTTTCTTGCCTTCTGATTGTTGCTCTGAGCGTTGCTATCCCTGTGCTGTTGCAATCCTGGAATTTCCCCGTTGTGGGACTAATAAAGGCTTATCTTATCTATCTATCTATCTATCTATCTATCTATCTATCTATCTAATACACATGTCGATGGAGATAGTGATTGTCTTAATATTGTCTTTTTATACCCTGATTGATGGAGCCTTGAGTATTCTTATCATGTTTATAGTCAGCTTCATATGTGCCTGTGTTTGTGTCTATGTTGAATGTAATTTGTGGCTTGTAAATATGGATGTCACCAGACTGCAAAACAAATCTACCTACGGGTACAAATAAAGTAACCTGATCCTGATATGGCATTTAATTTAATATTAGACTCGATGGGGTTTTCTCAGAAAGAAGGAAATTGTACCCATTATCTCCACCACACGTTGGACCTTGTTCTGACATATGGCATAGAAATAGAAAATCTGGTAGTCTGTCCTCATAACCCTATACTGTCAGACCATTGTCTGTTAACCTTTGATTTTACTATTTCTGACTATTTGGCTCCGAAAGAAAAATATTACTACAGTAGACGCCTCTCAGATGATGTTGTTACCAAATTTATGCAGATTGTTTCCTCTATGCCATGTGTCAACACAATGGAAATAAGCTATGGAGAGCTTGCTCCTTCTGTAATTGATAACATGATAGTGTTACAGCTTCTCTGCATCAGACTCTAGACTTGGTGGCCCCTTTAAAAAAGAAAAAAAGTCTAATCAGAGATTTCTAACTCCTTGGTTCAACACAGAAACTCGTAGCTTAAAACAGAAGACTCGTCAATTAGAAAGAAAATGGTGCTCCATTAATTTAGATGAAATCTATTTAGCTTGGAGAAATCATCTTTTAATTTAAAAAATCTAATCTAATTTAAAATCTCTTAGAAAAGCTAGAACAAGTTATTATTCTGCATTAATAGAAGAGAACAAGAATAATCCCAGGTTTCTTTTCAGCACTGTAGTCAGGCTGACAAAGAGTCAGGACTCTGTAAATCCTAGCATTCCCTTAGAGCTTACAAGTCAGGACTTTATGAACTTTTTCAATAATAAAATTTCATCTATCAGAGATAAAATTGGTCAAATTCTTCCCACCATTAACTTCAATACAGTAACTACTACAACTCCTTCAATTGATATCTGTTTGGATGACTTTACTCCAATTGACCTTTTAGAGTTAGATAAAAAAAATAATTCCTCATCCAAGCCTTCAACTTGTATTTTAGACCCTATTCCTACGAGGTTATTTAAAGAAGTCTTCCCATTTATTGGTAGCTCTATTCTTCAAATAATCAATTCTTCATTAACATTAGGCCATGTACCACAGGCTTTTAAAACTGCTGTAATTAAACCCTTACTCAAAAAGCCAACGCTGGATCCAGGAGTTTTAGCTAACTATAGACCAATCTCTATTCTGCCTTTCATTTCAAAAATCTTAGAAAGAGTTGTTGCTACTCAATTATTTGACCACTTGCAGTGAAATGGTTTATTTGAAGAGTTTCAGTCTGGGTTTAGAATCCATCATAGTACTGAAACAGCCTTAGTAAAGGCCACTAATGACCTCCTTATCGCATCTGATAATGGACTTGTTTCTGTATTTGTCCTTTTAGACATTAGTGCAGCTTTTGATACGTACTATCGATCATAATATTCTACTTGATAGATTAGAACACTATGTTGGACTTAATGGGACTTTGTTGCAGTGGTTTAGATCTTATTTATCTGATAGGTTCCAGTTTGTTCATGTCAACAATTAGTTTTCTTCCAACTCAACACTCAGTCATGGAGTTCCACAGGGATCTGTGCTAGGCCCTACTCTTTTTAGTTTATATATGCTTCCGTTAGGAAACATTATTAGAAAGCACTGTATACATTTTTATTGTTATGCAGATGACACACAATTATACCTGTCAATGAAGCCAGATGATAGTAATCAATTAGCCAAGTTAAAAGCCTGTCTAAAGGAAATCAAAGCTTGGATGGCTTGTAATTTCCTGTGATTAAATTCAGATAAGACTGAAGTCATTCTTGTTGGTCCAAAAAACCTTAGAAATACCTTTCCAAATCAAACTCTTAGTTTGGATGCGGTTACTCTTTCTCTGAATAGTTCTGTGAGGAACCCTGGAGTTATTTTTGATCAAGATCTGTTTTTCAATTCCCATATTAAAGTTGTTTCTAAGACTGCCTTCTCTCATTTGCATAATATTGCCAAGATGAGGAGAATCTTGTCTCAGAGTGATGCTGAGAAACCAACCCACACTTTTATTAGCTCTAGATTAGATTATTGTAACTCTCTATTTTCAGGTTGTCCTAAAACATCTTTAAAAGGTCTTCAGTTGATCCAAAATGCTGCAGCAATAGTTATAACAGGTACTAGAAAGAGAGATCAAATCTCTCCAGTTCTGGCCTCCCTTCATTGGCTTCCCATAGAGTTTAGAATTAAGTTTAAAGTCTTTCTTCTCACTTACAAAGCTCTAAACAATCAGGCCCCTTTATATTTAAAAGATCTGATACTACCCTATTATTCTAACAGAGCACTACGTTCCCAAAATCAATCAATCAATCAATCCATCAGATTTATATAGCGCTTTATCATAGACACTCAAAGACACTTTACAGAAATTAAGGGTCATCCACCACCTGGATGGATGAAGCAGCCACAATACGGCGCCATCCCTTCACTTTAGAGTCTCCAATTAAGCTAACCTGCATGTTTTTCGGGGGTTTTTTTGGCATGTGGGAGGAAACCGGAGAAATCCTGGGGTAAACGCACGCATACACGGGGAGAACATGCAAACTCCACACAGATCACTTTTGGCCGGGGGCAGGGATCGAACCCACGATCTCATGATCCCCGCGATCCCCCGGTCGAGGGTAAACTGTGCTGCCGCAGTGCTAACCACTGTGCCACCGTGCAAAAAAAATGCAGATTTACTTGTAATACCTAGAATCTCCAAAAGTACAATGGGAGGCAGAGCCTTCAGTTATCAAGCTCCTCTTCTGTGGAACCAGCTGCCAATCTGGATTCGGGAGTCAGACTCAATCTCTGTTTTTAAGAATAGGGTTAAAACCTTCCTTTTTGATATATCCTACAATTATAGAGGGATCATGTGTCTCTGAACCCTCTCTTAGTTATGCTGCTAATAGGTCTAGACAGCCGGGGCACCTCCAATAATGCACTGAGCTTCACTCCTTTCTTCACTCTCAATGAATTTTTTTTTTTTTTTTGGTGGTCATTAACATCTGTCTGTTCTCTCCCATAGACTGAGTCTCCATCGTGCTGTTTGCTCTCTACATGTCTGTTCTTTTTGTCTTCTCTATCCCCTCACCCCCCAACCAGTCGCAACAGATGACTGCCCCTCCCTGAGCCTGGTTCTGCTGGAGGTTTCTTCCTGTTAAAAGGGAGTTTTTCCTCTTTACCATCGCCAAATGCTTGCTCACAGGGGATCGCCTGATTGCTGGCATCTTTCTGCAATTGTGGGGGTTTCCCCTACAGTTGAAAGTGCTATGAGATGACTGTTGTTGTGAAATGGTGATATATAAATAAAGTGTAATTGAATTGAATTGAATTGAACTGAATTGAATGAGTCCTGAGGAGAATGGGGGGGGGGGGGCGGGGGGGTGTCATCCACAGGCCAAAGGAGCACAGTGACCAACACAGTCAGATGAGTTTGGCTCCCTTATTGTACTTACCTGAGTACTTACAAGCCGGTCCCTACAGGTAACCGGAGCTGAAACAAACCTGTTCGAGCACAAGGCACACATGCTGGCTCACATGAGGGAGACTAAGACGCAACTTAAGTACCCGTTTCCATCCCCAGAACAGATGAGTTGACTCCTTTATTGTACTCAACTGGATACCTACAAGTTAAGCCAGTTCCTCCAGGCAACCAGAGCTGAACAAAAAACATCCCGAGCACAAGGCACACCTGCCGGCTCAACAAGGGAAAACTAAGATACAACTAAGAATCTGTTGCAACCCCTAGAACAGATGAGGGAATGACTGATCAGGCCAAATTGAGCCTATCAAAGTGGGTGAACGTTGAAGAAGAAGCCCAGCCAGTGGCTGCCCATACATCCTCCCGGCGTGCACCCTTGAACAATGCCCATGAAGTGGCCATTCCCCGAGTTGAGTTGCGGGACCACCAGCCTATCTGGTGGTCCTGCTCCAACCTGTACATCTGCAAAGCAATCAGGTCAACTATTCAATGGGACAGGCACTGCTTAGCAGTAGGCCTGCCCATCATGGATTCCCCATAGGAAAAAAAAAAAAAGCTTGTCCGAAGAACAGACAGACCTCGTATGGTCAACATAAAGCTTAAGGGCTCCACTGGGCACAACTATAAAGCCTCTCAGCCTCTGAAGAGGTGTGCGAGGAGGGTAGAAGACCTCAAGAACAAGAGGGAGGGAAAAAACCCATTAGCCAGCACCCTGGGCTGAAAAGCTGGGTTGGGGCACAGATGAACCACATGATCACCATCAAACCTAAGGCATGCGGCGTCCAACACATTCAGTTCACCGATCCTCTTTGCTGAGACAATTGCCAAGAGAAAAGCAGTCTTCTAGGAGAGCAGATAAAGACCAGCACTGGTGAGTGGCTCAAAAGGGGGTAAGCATAGAGCCCTAATAACTGTCTGGAGATCCCAAGTGGGCAGCAATGGATGCCGAGATGGACGGCTTCATTTCATGCCTTAAAAAAAAAAAAAAAAAAACCTGCTTACCCAAGAGATGTGCCCATCACATTCCTCATGGACAATTGACACCGCCGCCAAGAAGCCCCTTATAGTCGACTCCACCTGACCTCGGGCGGTATTTGAGGTAAGAGGTATTTGAGGTAAGACAAAATGACAGAGATGTGACATGTCAAGGGATCCTCCTCCTTGGTCTGACGCCAGTTCAAAACACTCTCCTCTTCCCTCTGCACTGCAGCTGGGTTGATGGGGCCCGTGAAGCCTGCATGGTGTCTATGACCTCCTTCTCCAAGCCAAGTCTCCACAATTGCTCCCATCCAAGGGCCATACCTGAGACCTCAGGAGCTGGAAATTTGGATGCCAACTCCCGTCCTGTGCCTGCGAGATCATATCTCGTCTGGGTGGGAGAGGCCAAGGACCAACCCCCCCCCCCCCCAACATCTCATGGATCTCTGCCATCCATGGTCTTGTGGCGGATTTGGGCCATCAGAATTACTTGAACAGACAGCAGTCTCATCTCCGCGAGGAAAGCTGGCAGAAGAGGCAGTAGTGGAAGTGCAAACAGTTCACTGGAGGCCAGGCATAGTCAGAGCATCTGTAGTTAGTGGACCTGGCAGGCTCGAGCCCACACGAGCAGCTGACATGCCCTCGCATGGAGGTGGGAACCCCAGTTCATCCTGCTGGTTGATGTACGACATCACAGCCATGCTGTCCGTCCTTACCAGAAATTTTCTGCCCTGAATGACTGGAAGAAAAAGCCCCAGAGCCAAATGGACCATTTCCATCTTGAGCTGGTTCATATGCCAAGACTGCTGTTCCGGAGCCCAATGTCCCCAAACACACCTGCCCTCCCAGGCTGCACCCCAGCCAGCTTGGGAGGCATCGGTTGTAATGGCCACCCTGCAGCCCTCTTTGCCCAGGAGAACACTATGCCGGACTGCTGATGAGTGTCTCCACCACCTGGGAACCACAAGGCTTCCTTCAGAAGAGCTATCCTCCTCCTCTTGTCTCTGGGCAAAACCACGTTCTGAAGCGCGAACAACTGCTGAAGCGGACAAGCATGTAAAAAACCCAGTGACACCACGGGGAAGCTGCAGTAAAGAGACCTAAGATCCTCGGCACTACTGCAATAAGGCAGTCCTCTACGAGATGCAGCTCCTGATACATTCCCTGATAGTTTGCCTTCTCTTTGGAGTCAGGGATGCCCTCATGGAACCTGAATCCAAAGTGAGACCTAAGTACTCGACAACCCTGGTTGGAACCAGGCAGCCTTCACCGCATTCAAAAACAACTTGAGTCCCGCCAGGTGAGCAAATATGGTCTCCATATTGCTCCCTGCTACGGCTTCTGATGGCTCACAAACAAGCCAATCGCCCAGTTAAGTGAACTCAACCACTCCTCTGCCTCAGTGGACGAGTACAGTGTCCATGCACCTAGCGAACGTCCGAGGGCAGGGCGCCATAACTGAAGGCTGTTCTGAAGAAACCCTGAGGAACTTCCTGTTGCCATCTTTATGGAAATATGGATCGGCATCACAAAGGTCCATTGCTGTGAACCAATCGCTGGCCTTATAGCCTGAATAATGTCCTCAGCCTGAGCACCGGACAAGGGAGAAACTTGAGATACCTGCTCAATCATCTCAGGTCCTATACCAGACCAAGACCCCTGGTTTGCTTAGCTAGTTAGCTAATTCCCTCCCACAGCATGTGGGACACCATACGGTGTATGGGTGGCACCAATTCCATCCCTCTGACCTTAGGCCAGACAGCCACTCTAAGTAATGAAACTACAGTGGGGGGGGGGGGGGGGAGTCAGTCCTCCGGTAGCTCTGTGTGTCATGCACCAATCCTCTTGGGAACAAGGAATAGGGAGTGTGGCAGTGTGGTGGGGCAGTGGTTAGCACTGCGGCAGCACAGCAACTCACTCTTGGCCAGGAGATCCCAGGTTCGATCCCAGCCCCTGACCAACAGTGACCTGTGTGGAGTTTGCATGTTCTCCCCGTGTCTGCCTGGGTTTACTCTGGGATTTCTCCGGCTTCCTCCCACACACCAAAAACATGCAAGTTAGGTTAATTGGAGACTCTAAAGTGACCCTAGGCGTGAATGTGTGTGTTAACAGTGAAGGGCTGGGCACTGCACTGTGGCTGCCTCATCCATTCATGTGGATGCCCTGTAATTTCCCCATTGTGGGACTAATAAAGGATTATTAATATAAAAAAAAATCTAAAAGCCGTGGCTCTCTTCTCCTTAAGACAGAGACTGCATCATGCTCTCTCCCAGCAGGGCAGAGACCTCGCTGCCCAGAACTGCAGAAGAGAGTCCTCCTTACTTTTGCTTCCAAGCCCCTAAAGATGGGAAAAGAAATCTTAGTTGTAGGCGGTATCCATACTCCAGATCCACACTCCAGATCACCCATGGACCTGAGGTGCACCAGCGTCAACTCATGAGGTGCGCTGCTAAGATAGTTGATGTCAGGGGAAGTGTACCATCAGAGATGCTGGTGGGGCTTGGCAGACCCACAGCCTACACACTCCCGATAGCACAGATGTGAGTGCTGCTGAACCTGCACCCGCTGCCGAGAGGCCCTCTGCCTTGGGTGACCTGAGCTCTGAAAAGAACCTGGCTCTGTGAAACAAAGCCATTGTGGGTTCTCACCCCATCAAGAGGTCTCCAGGCACTCGACCTGGGTGGTCCCGGCTGATGAAAGGACTGCGTGCACAGTCTCACCTTCTGCACCTTGTCCAACACCGCCTCTGCTGTGGGCCCTGTCTGTATCCACCAATCCAAACCGGCTCAGCCACACATGCTGCCATCCAAGGTCAGCTGGCCAAGGAATTCCCAAGAGCTGTAACTTGGAGCTAGCTTCTTTAATCACAGCATCCACAATCCCTACCAACTCCGGTAGAAGGTAAATTCCGCCTTTAACTCTAGGTCCCCTATCAGACCCTCTAAATACACTAAAAGAAGTGTATCAGCACTTGCCAGCCATTTGTGGCCTTAGCCACAGACTGGTAGGTGCTAGCCACTAACCCATCAGTGGCACATTTGTCGTGAGGGTTGCGAATGCACTTGCTTTATACAAGTTACCTGAACGAAGGGTGGGCCAGACTGCCAACTTACCACGGGCAATCCTGCACAGTCAAAAGCATTCATTCATTCATCTTCTTCCGCTTAATCCCTTTCGGGTCGCGGGGGGGCTGGAGCCTATCCCAGAATCTTTGGGTGAGAGGCAGGGTACACCCTGGACAGATCGCCAGTCCATCGCAGGGTTTTGAGATTATTCCAGTTCGGCGTTATCTTGCTCCTGACGGGTGACATTTAAATAAACCCAGGGCTTGTGGCCATGGACCTGTGTGTGGGACAGACGCCTTTGCTTATAGGACTAGCGCCGTTAACGCCTCCATCATCAGCAGAGTCAACAAGACCACAATTGTTTACAGAACCAGCATGGGCACGAGCACAATTGCCAGCGGAATTAATGTTGCGCCCACTACCGGGACTGGCTGCACTAAGGCAGCCCACACCAACCAGCACCGCTGTGGCCCTGCAGCCCACCAGCACCACCGTGGCATGGAAGTTTGATGGTGTTGTCACAGACCAACAGCGGAACAGAACCAGGATGGACTTGCGATCGACCCTCGTCCCTGTAGCACAGCAATGTGCCCTCCTCACCACACACCACCAATCCTAACAGGACTAGCGTGGCTAATGCTGCCATCAACAGTGTTTCCACTTTTGATGGCGACCACAATTGTTTACAGGACCAGTATGGACACTACACAATCACAGCAACATGCCCTCCTCATCACAGCACAGCGGAGAACCCACATCACCAGATGGCCATTCACCGCGACCCAATGACCGGTCTCTGCTGTTGGGTCAGTCTCTGCTGCAGTAGCCCAGCACACGGACTCCTCCACAATGGCAATACAACAACCAGCCAGAGGTGAGTGTAAAACTCATCAGAAAATTCCTGTGTTAAAAAAAACAAAACATAGATCACTAAAAGTTTTTCAAACCCTGAACGAATTTGGGACCCTCAAAGTTAAAAACCCCTCACAACCAGTTTTAATATATTAGAAATAATTGAAGATGAAGTAAATATATGAATAAGTAAATATATGAAGCAAATATCATCAGCTCATTGAATAGCTGAACATCAAATTTTGAAAAGAAAATAATCTGTCATTTGTCAAATTACTCATTAAATCAACCTGTCAATCAAACATGCTATCGTCCCAACAGCTTGGAATGTAGGAGTGGTCAGACCAATTTTCAAAACAGGGATCAAAACTGATTTAAATGACTACAGACCAATCAGCATCTTGACTGTTATCTCAAAAAAAAAAAAAAAAAATAGGTGGCTACGCTATTACGTGAACATCTGAATTACAGGAACATCCCTCTGCATTACGCACAGTTTGGGTTCCGTGCCCACCACTCAAAAGAGTCTGCAATAAGCTTGTTCCTAGAGAAAACTAAATCTTTCTTAGGTAAGTGCAATTGTATAGGTGCTGTGTTTTTAGATCTGAAGAAAGCGTTTGACACTATGGACCACAACATCCTTTTCACCAAACTTACTCAGTTTAACTTTTCAGAACATGCTATCAAATGGATGAAATCTTATTTAACTGACAGACAGCAATATGTATTGGTCAAGAGTGTCAAATCGCCATATTTGAAATGTCAAATGAGTGTCCCACAAGGCTCAATACTTGGACCAATACTATTCTCCTATACATAAATAATTGTCATCCTGGGCGGCTACAGCAAGCCCCAAGGGCCAAACTCCAATACAATACCCCCCCCCCCGAAAAGTCCAAAACCACACACACAATTAAGAACCTCCCCAATTTAAAATCCAAATCACACATTAAAAAAAAAAAAAAAAAAAACAACAACAACAACAACAACAAAAAACTAGAACTGAAATTGCTAAAGGGCCTTTTTTATGATTATTATTATTTTTTTTAAAACCATACTACTGTCCATCTGGCAGAAAAGGGTAGTACCGGCTTGAGGGGCCAAGGGCTGCCCCTCAGTAGCCCCTCAGTAGGTGTGCCCCTTGAAGCAGGATGCCCCCGGGGTCGTAGCTGACTTCATAGACGAGAGTGCCTCTTCTCCTTGCCATCAACCGCCCCTCTTGTCAGGACCCACTATCCAAAGCCTCCTCCCGGCCACACCGCAGCTCATTGGCATGCGTAGGACAAGCCGTCCAACAGCTGGAAGTAGGCTGCGCCCTGCTTATCCACGATGCACAGCCGCTCCTGGTGTTCCTCTTGCTGTTGTTTGGCCCACATCTTCCACTGACATCCCACTTCTCGAACCCGGACTAAGTCCATGACCCTAAGCGGGGTTCTGCTTGGACTGATATGGTGCAGCTTGACACTTGGTACCTCAATGTCTGTCGGTCCAGCCCCGACTCCCTGTAAAGCTGGTGCCAGATTCTCCAGCCCACCGCGGCCAAGCTCCAGGGGAAACTGAGGCTCTCTCATCGGCATCACTTGTCAATGCGGATGCCTCACTTTCATGCTCGGTACCCTTGTCCAAGGTATCCCGAGCGCCGGAACTGAGACCCTCCTTCCTCCAACCTGAGTGAGGCTGGTCCTATTTGACCACCGTGGCGCCCGTTAGTTCTTCATACTGTTCGCTCCCAGTGTCCCAGTGTCTTCGACTGCGGCTCGTCTCGGGTACAAGAATGGTCCGGTACCTCCTCGCTGTTGTCCGAGGTGCTCCGCTGAGCTGTCTCTATGCCCGGCTGTCACTGCTGTTTTCGGGGTTCTCAGCATGCTCGCGCTCCCCCTCCCGCTGCTCCGACTGTAGCTGCTGGAAAAATCGAGCAGAGTTTTGTCGCTGCTTTCCCCCCGTGCCATCTTCGCTCACTGTTCACCTCCAGTGGTGCGGTCACTCACAGTGCTGTGCTTTTCGACTGGCTTGTCGTTCTCGGTTGATGCAGGCTCCTTCACTTGTGGCTCCAATTCCACCATGACATCTAGCTTGTAGCTTGTATTTGGTGCCAACCTATCTTTGTTGTTAATTTAACTGTTGCCACAAGCTGGGCTGTTAGCTCCCCCGAGCTAGCTAGCTTAGCTTCCTTTCGCGCCAACAGCCTTTCAACCCAACGCTTTGTGCTCTGTGTGTGCTCGGCAAAGTAGTCAGCAAGCCGCCCGACAGCATCCGCATAAGACTCCGTCTCCCCCAATGTGTGGAAAATTTTCCGACCTTCTACGCCAAGATGGTGAATCAGAAGTGCTCACCTCTGCTCGTCGATTTTACTCAGGCCAAGCACCACAATATCCCCCCAAACACAGACAACCAGTTAAGCCACAGAATTCCTGGTTCTCCCGGATACTGTAGAAATGGTGGTAGAGGTGCCCCCTATGCCTCCATAGTTTATTCTCATCGCCAAAATGTTATGTCTGAATATGAGTGAGACGCAACTCGTCTTGTGCCAAACATCCAACAACGCTTTATTGAGAACACACAGAATATATACAGCAGCTTCAGCCCACCTGACTTCATCCCACAGGGTGGCTAATGCAAGCCCCAAGGGTTAAACTCACATACAACAGGGAGGAGCTGCAACTAGTCGAGGAATTTAAGAACCTCAGTGTGATTGTAGACTCCTCACTAACCTTTAAAAAACACATAAAAAATGTCCATCATAATCAAATTCAGTCTATGAAATTTTAAACAAATTACACCATCGCTGACAGTTAATGCAACCAAAATGTTTCTGCATGCAATGATCTTCTCACACATTGATTGCTGTTTTTGCCAACTGGTGACTCACTGGTATAACAATAATCAAACCCATTGAATCTTTATACAAAAAAGCGATAGAAATCCTTGACAAGAAAGATCCCACACATCATTGCTGTCACATTTACAAAAAATACAATCTTCTGTCTTTCGAAAATTATAAAACTCTCAAATTTGCCTGTTCAATTTATAAAACTTGAGCATACCTGTGCATGCCCGTAGAAACCAAGTGTAAGCAAGTATTTCTGCATGGCCATAGAAAGCAAGTGTAAGCAAGCATTTCTGCATGCCTGTAGAAAGTTACTGTTACCATGGCAACAGTAACCATGCTGCTGCCTACCTTTGATCTTTGACGTCATCATTCGTTCAGTGCTGTCTGCCTTTGATCTTTGATGATGTGTCTGTCTGGCAACAGTAACCATGGTGAAACCTTCCTTTGATATTTGCCGTCACCATGCATTCAGTGATGCCTGCCTGTGACCTTAGATGATGTCATAACAAGTCCTATGATCGTGACACACACACAAGCAGTCATGTCTTCATCTTCTTCTTCTTTTAGATTTGATTGGCAGTTGGCAACCAGCTTACAGGTGCATTGCCACCATGTACTTCACTCTATACCGTCACTGTATATCTTTGTATCAGGAGTTCTTATAAGGAGTTCTGAACAACTCCCTATGTGTGAAAAAATTATCCATCCCCGTACTGTGTCCTCGGCGGCATCAATAGCTGTGCCAGCCAGCCGGCCAGCCGGCCAGCTTGCCATCTGGAATCATTAGTCTTTCATTGAGTTCAATTGCAAATTCGCCCTGTTGTGGAACTACAGTCCTATGGTTTATATGACGTCATGTGGACATCATGTAGATATCATAGGAACATCATAGGGGGGCCTATGATGTGTTAGTGAGTCCTATGGTGTGTGGGACGTCACCTAGACATCATCCTATGATCTCCGACAGCGTAGGAACATCATAGGCCATCTTGCAGACCTCATAGGAACATCATAGGTGGTCCTAGGATCGTGAGACACTGACAGACAGACACTGAGATTTGTTGAATTTGTAGAGTGATGTCCTAGCGAGTCCTATGATGCCTGCATTAATCTTTGATGATGTCATAGCGAGTCCTATGATTGTGAGTGATGATGTCTATGACATCATATAGAAATCATTTACACGTCATTAGAACGTCATCGGACATCATGTAGACATTGTAGGACATGATAGGCGGTCCTATGATGTGTATCTGGCTTCATATAGACATCACGTACACATCATTGGGACATCAAAGGTGACGGTATACTATGCTGTCTATATGACATCATGTAGACATCAGGTAGACGTCATAGGAACATCGTAGGCAATCCTATGGTGATGTCATCGGACCATCGTAGGCAATCCTATGGTCTTGTAGCCAGTCCTATTGTCTATATGTCGGCATCACAAGAACTGTGCCACCCCGGTGCCGCTGCCGCACACCGCGGAGAGCCCCACACCCAAAGAAGGTGGCAGTAAAGCACCCCTCACCCATCCAGGGGAGCCCACGCAGCCAAGAGGCACTACCCCCTCAATCCAGGCTCTCCCGACAAGCACACACACCCATTCCCACGCACTCACACCCTCATGCTCTCATACGCACCCACTTGAACTCACATGCACTCACTCACTCTCATTCGCCCTCTCTCCCACACAATCCCACCCTCGCACTCCTGGACCCACCAACTCCTGTACCCGCTCAATCTTGCTCCCACTCCCACTCGTCCTCAGAGTCACCCACAATCACTCACGCTCACCCATACACACACTCTCACTCGCGCTCCCACCTACTCACATCCACTCATGCTCTCCCCCACACACTCACCCACACTTATTCATCCTTATTTCTTTGGACGGCTAAGGTGCAGATGTAGCCAGCATGACGTGCACCAGTGCCCAGCAGAGGCCGGGAAGACCACCAGCGAAGGCCAACAGCCATACCCCCGCCAATCCACCCCAGGGTGTCCGCGGCCACAGAAGCAGACCATCAAGAGCCATCAATACAACGTTGAAAGCCAGCCGATGAGATTGCATATTTTATTAACAAAAAGACATGAATGACCAAAATAACAGCCACGAGGGGCGAAAACACAACTATGACTATGACTAAGACTATGGACACAGGATAACAGACTCTGAAGGAATACACTTACAAAGACGATGAAGAATACGAACGTAAGCCCAGTCTCAGACACAAGTTAGACGGAGGTTTGACGAGGTTGCAGCGAAGAGTAACCCACAGCTGCTTCCTTAAATACTAATGATAACCCAATCATTAAAGGAGAAATGTAATCAGTGAGATATGATCCAGCTGTCACGGCACAGCTCGGCTCTGGCAGCCGGATGTCCTGCTGTGACGCTGTCACAGTAAGAGCCCAAGACGGCCATATGGAACACAACATAGAAGAACGGGGAAAATAAGATAAGATAAGATAAGCCTTTATTAGTCCCACAATGGGGAAATTCCAGGATTGCAACAGCACAGGGATGGCAACACTCAGAGCAACAATCAGAAGGCAAGAAAAAAACAAGAGCAGCGAGTATACATATGTACATATAAACATAAATATATAGACACACAGTGCAGAGCATTGTAGCTAGATGGAATAAATATATGAATATATAAACACACACAGTGCGGAGCATTGTAGCTAGATTGAATAAATATGTGAATATATAAACACACAGTGCGGCGCATTGTAGCTAGATGGAATAAATATGTAAATATATAAACACACACAGTGCGGGGCATTGTAGCTAGATGGAATAAATATGTAAATATATAAACACACACAGTGCGGAGCATTGTAGCTAGATGGAATAAATATGTAAATATATAAACACACAGAGTGTGGAGCATTGTCGCTAGATGGAATAAATATGTAAATATATAAACACAGTGTGGAGCATTGTCGCTAGATGGAATAAATATGTAAATATATAAACACACAGTGTGGAGCATTGTCGCTAGATGGAATAAATATATAAATATATAAACACACAGTGTGGAGCATTGTAGCTAGATGGAATGAAACAGCAGCATAACCGTCTACTTAGTTATCCTACATGGTATGATTATGTACCCATACATATTGTCACCCTCCGTAGCTACCGGTCTTTTCCTAGTTGTATACCGGAGGGGACCATTTATGTAAGTCTATTGCGTCTTTTGCATTCAATACTATTAGGTTGTCACATCTTTTTGCTATCTCTGCAAGCAGCCCTGCTTAGGTTGTAAAGTCTGACAGCTGTAGGTAGGAAGGACTTGCGAAACCTCTTGGTTGTGCGCCTAGGATGATGTAGTCTGCTGCTAAATGAGCTCCTTAGTACATTCAGTGTGTCCTGCATAGGGTGGAACTCGGACTCCAGCAGAGATGACAGTTTAGCCACCATCCTTCTCTCTCCCATCTCCTCCACTGGGTCAAGGCGCTGCCCCAGGACAGAGCTAGCTTTCTTGATCACTTTGTTCAGTCTCTTCCTGTCGGCTGCTGTAATGCCACTGCCTCAGCAGACCACTCCAAAAGTGATGGCTGATGCCACCACCGTGTCGTAGAATGTTTTCAGCAGCGCCCCTTGTACACCAAAAGACCTGAGTCCCCTCAGTAGGAACAGCCTGCGCTGTCCCTTCTTGTAGAGTGCATCAGTATTGTGTGACCAGTCTAGTTTATTGTTCAGATGAACACCCAGGTACTTGTAGGATGTCACCATCTCGATGTCTGTTCCCTGTATATTTACTGGTGCTGTGAGGGGTTGTCCTTGCCTTCGGTAGTCCACCACCAGCTCCTTAGTTTTCCTCGCGCTGATCTGGAGGCAGTTCCGATGGCACCAGTCCACAAAGTCCTGGATAAGTCCTCTGTACTCAGCTTCATCTCCGTTGGAGATGAGGCCAACGATCGCAGAGTCGTCAGAGAACTTCTGTAGATGGCAGTGTGTTGTGTTGTGTGAGAAGTCCGCAGTATAAAGGGTGAACAGGAAGGGAGCCAAAACCATTCCCTGGGGGGCCCCCGTGCTACCGATGATCATGTCAGACACACAGTCCTGGGTTCTCACAAACTGTGGCCGGTTTGTGAGGTAGTCCAGGATCCATGATGACAGGTGCTGGTCCACCCCTGCGCACAGCAGCTTGTCCTTCAGGATCATCGGTTGGATGGTGTTGAAAGCACTGGAGAAGTCAAAGAACATGATCCTCACCGCATTCCCGGGCTTCTCCAGGTGGAACAGAGAATGGTGAAGGAGGAAGATGACTGCATCCTCCACCCCAATGCCATGCTGGTAGGCAAACTGGAGTGGATCCATCACTGGTCCCACCAGGGGGCGGAGGTGAGCAAGGAGCAGTCTCTCCAGGGTCTTCATCATGTGGGACGTCAGGGCCACTGGTCTGTAGCTGTTCAGATCTGTGGGGTGGGAAGTCTTTGGTACAGGTACCACACAAGATGTTTTCCACAACTGTGGTACCCTCCCCAGCTTCAGGCTCAGGTTGAAGATGTACTCCACAATCCCACACAGCTGGTCTGCACAGGACTTGAGGAGCTTTGCACTGATGCCGTCTGGTCCCGACGCCTTCCTCGCCTTGATCTTCCTCAGCTCCGTCCTCACCTGGGTCTTAGTGAGGGTCATGTTGGGGGGCTGTGTGTTGGGAGTGGGGGGGGTGATGGTGGAGTGGGGAGTGGGCAGCAGGACTGGATGATCCGAGCGTGGACAATATCAGCGCTCAGACCATGACAATGGGAATTAATAAAAGTATCTATCTATCTATCTATCTATCTATCTATCTATCTATCTATCTAGCTAGCTAGCTAGCTATCTAGCTAGCTATCTATCTATCTATAGTCACCAACACTCAACAATGTGAATGAATGAATGAATGAATGAATGAATGAATGAATAAGGTTTATTGTCAATACTACCATACGTAATACATACAGGAGAATTGAAATTTGACTTGACATTGGGCGCGCTCAGTAAGCGCATCCCATAGCCGGGGCAGCCCGAAGGCGCCAGTCGGATGGGGGCGGGGGGGGGGGGGGGGGGTGAAGAGGGGGCAGGCGGGGGGGGGACACAATAGGAGAGAGAAAAAAGCATCGTTTATCAAAATAAAGTTCATTTATATATGACCGATATTGTGATTACAAGAAAAAAACTCTCAATGCACAATTAGCAGACAATAGAATCCACACAATGACACAAAGAGAGCAGTGAATGAATATGTCTTCGTCAGTATAATGGGTCAGTTGTGTGTGTGTTGGATGCAATCAGTAGTGCAAATCAGTTAGGAGAACAGCAATAGTCTCTCTCTCAGCAGATGTTATGACCAGTGTCTAAGGCAAAGGCATGTGTCCTTGAGCACGGCCGATGGAATAGTCTGAGCCAGACAGCTGTCCTTGAGAGTCAGATACTGTCCGCCAATGTTATGAAAAAACAATTATACTGTTGATCATCAGGAGGACTGAGTGCTGAGGGGTGCCAAAAAAACAGGTCAAATAGCACTGACTTCAGAGAAAAAAAACTTTCCATTCTCTTACGGCTTCAGTGCTCCAATGTGCAGGCTTAAACTGTTTTTCCATGGAAAGCACAGGGCTCCAGATGTATTCCTCCACTGAATCACTGTCATTCAGTTCACCGTTTGCCGCTACTCGTGCCTTCCCCAAGTGGTCGAATTTGATGAAGGAGCTTGCCAGGTCCGCTTTGATCAGCTCTCTCATCTTCCTTCAATTTCTGATGCATCAGGGAACTTCACAGCCAAAATAGAAGTCCTGAGATCATAACCAATATTGTTTCCACAGACGCATGAATTCCAATGTCCATGAGTCTCCTCGCAGGTTCCAATTCTTGGGCTCCCCCTTGGCCCGATTCTTGTTGAGAAAAAGTGACAATAGCACATTTAAGCCGCTTCCAAATCCATAATTTTCGTTGGATGAATAAGCAGTAGAGAGACACGCAGACACAGATAATAGCAAGCTGGGATCCATCAGTTAGGGAGGGAGAGACAAGGAGCGGGAGCAGACAAAAGATGCGACTGCTCTCTTTGGAGGGCGGAAGAAGAATGTCTCACATATGCAGAGAAAATCCAGACCACAGGAGGTGAAGAAATCCCTGAGGATAAAAATTTTATTTACCAGTGGTCTGGCATTTTCCAGGCCAATCCTGGCAGGAGCTGGAACCTGTGGTGGAGTGGACCAGGGACCGGCCTTAGGTTCCAGAGGTTCCAGAGTGAAGCTGGGGAAGGTGGGGTGGTGGATCTGGGACACCTCATCCAACCTGTTCACAGGTACCAGGCAGTCATCGATGGAATCCAAGGAGCAGCAAGGCACAAACAGGTTCAGGTTCAGGTAACTTTATTTGTACCCGTAGGTAGATTTGTTTTGCAGTTAGGTGACATCCATATTTACAAACCACAATTACATTCAACGTGAACACAAACACAGGCACACATGAAGCTGACTATAAACATGATAAAAATACTCAAGGCTCCATCAGTCAGGACATTAAGACAAAGAGATGAGAGAAAAACCAGAGATAAGAGAGAAGGGTCATATTAAAAAGTTAAAGACTAGTCAAAGAGGTTAAAAACTCAAAAGTCTAAAACCCAATAAAAGTTTTAGAACCCAAATAAAAAACCTACAAAAATAAGTAAATATAAAATGAAATTAATAAATAGGTAACTAAATTATGTGCAATATATTGTTACATCTTGTTCAACTCTTTGACAGCAGAAGGAACAAAGCTGTTTTTGTAGCGCTGGGTTTTACTTTTTGGGACAGCAAACCTCCGTCTGGAGGGAAGAAGCTGAAAGTGGCAGTGCAAAGGGTGGGAGTCATCACTTAAAATGGAGGTAGCAATCCTCTGTACCCGTCTGGTGTACAGGGATGTCAGGCTCAGCTGTGACTCACCAAGCAAACAACTGGACAATCTAACTACCTGATCCAAGGATTTCCTCTGTTTCAGTTTTATCTGACCAAACCATGACACTAAAGAAAAGGATAAAACAGATTCAATAAAAGCCCAATAAAACATAATCATTATGGTTTGGTCAGTTTGGAAGCATGCAAGTTTCCTTAAACAATGCAAATGTTGCTGACCCTTTTTGCACACCCTTTCACAGTTCTCTTCAAAGTTTAAGTTACTATCAATAATCGTCCCAACATATTTGTAGGATTGCACACATTCAGTGGTCTGGCCTTTCAGTACAGTGACTTCGTGCCTGGGAGTTTTCCTCCTAAAGTCAATAATCATATCTTTAGTTTTTGTCGTATTCAGCTGCAGGTAGGAATCCTCACACCAGTGAACAAAATCATCAACTACTGGGCCGTGGCCACTCTCACCATCCTGGAGGAGACTGACAACAACTGAATCATCAGCATACTTTATAATGTGTCTGTTGTCATGTCTGCTCCAACACATGTTTGTGTACAGGATGAAGAGTAGTGGTGACAACACACACCCCTGAGGAGAGCCAGTAGAAGAGCACTTTTGGTCAGACAATGTACCATTGACCCTTACTCTCTGTGTCCTGTTGGTTAAAATATCCAGAATCCAACCCACCAGATTATTGCTCAAATCAAATTGTTGTAGGAGCCTTTCAACTAAAATATGAGGTTGGATTGTATTAAAGGCGGAAGAAAAGTCCACAAATAAAAGCCTGGCGTGTGTCCCTTTAAAATCCAGATGTTTAAAAACCATGTTAAACAGAGTGACAGTGGCATCCTCCACTCCTCTGTGAGGCCTATAGGCAAACTGCAGAGGATCCAATGCATGCTCAGTCTGCTTTAGGAGCAGACTGAGCATGGGAAAAAACTCATGTTTTTCAAACATGAGTTTGAAAAACTGATCACATCTGATCAGTTTTTCAAAAATTGTCATTAAAATTGAAGTCAAAGCAACTGGTCTAAAGTCGTTTACCGTTTTAGGACAGCTGGATTTTGGAACGGGGACAACCACGGCATCTTTCCAGATCTTAGGCACATGTTGTGTCTGTAAGGACTTATGGAAAATGTAGTGAAATACAGGACTCAATTCATGTGCACAGGACTTTACCAATCACCCACATACGTATACTGTATTACCAGGGCCCTGACTTTTGGTCACTTTTACAGCACAGAACACCCTTTCAATATCCTGCACCTCAATATTAAAGTGCTGATTGTCTTTGAGTTTCTGTTTCAAATCTTGGGTTTCTGTGCTAAAATCAAAGGAATCAAAACAACCATAAAAACAATTAAGAGCATTAGCCAGCTCTGTGTCTGAATTAAAACCATCTAAAAACACACGATTACTGCGCTCTGTGCTCTGAAGGCCTGCAACAGTTTTCATACTGGCCCAGGCTGAACCAAGTTTCTTTGCTGCCATCTTGCTTTCCAATTCTGATTTATAATTCTGTTTTGCTCTTAAAATTTCAGACTTCAGCTCTTTTGTGGCTACCTGTAGCTCAGAAACCGACCCCTGTTTAAAGGCAAGTGCTTTCCTCTGTAAGCAGGATTTAACTGATTTTGTAACCCATGGCTTGTTGTTGGGATATATTTTGACACGTTTACGTGGAACGATCATATCTCTGTAGAAAGTCATGTGTGAGCATGTTACGTCCACTAAAGAGTCCAAATCATTCCCGCAAGACAGTGTGAACACCTCCCAGTCTGTACAGTTAAAGCATTCCTGGAGGCTGTGCACTGAATCCTCTGTCCACACGTTTATGTCTCTGGTCTTTGCCTTGCCTCTTCTGAGAGCAGTTTTATATGTGGGCAGCAAATGTACACAGTTGTGATCTGAGGATCCTAAAGGAGGAAGGGGAAGTGATTTATAGGCCCTCTCTATGGATCCATAGCACAGGTCCAATGGTTTTTTTTGCCTGATTGGGCAGGAGACATACTGATAAAAGTTTTTAAGTGTCTTCTTTAAAGAAACATGGTTAAAATCCCCAAGAATAAAGTTTGTAGCCTCTGGGGAAATCAACTGCAACCGCTGTACCACATCAAAGACGGTGCTGGAGGCGGAGGCAGCATCTGCTCTCGGGTGAATGTACACAGTCGTTATGAAAAGTTGGGGGAACTCGCGGGGCAGATAAAAGGGGCGTAGCGATAAGGACAGAAGCGCCACATCAGGTGTATAGATGCGGTCTCTGACTGTGACAGATGTGCAGTACTGTTTATTAATGTACAAACATAAGCCGCCCCCCTGACGTTTCCCCTTTACCCCTTCTTGCCGATACGAGCGAAGTGGGGCTCCAAAGCCGTCAATACAAAGGTCCGCATCCCGGTCATGCGCCGTAAGCCACGTCTCCGTGTAAGCCATGATACAGCAGGTCTTGAAGTCCTTCTGATATCATACATTCCCTTGAATTTCATCCACTTTATTTCTCAGGGATTGTACGTTCCCCATAATAATGGAAGGAAGAGGAATGCTGTTAAACTGACTCCTCCTCAGGCTTAATTTTACGCCTCCACACTTTCCACGTTTCCTCCTCTTGTCTCTCTCTTCATCGCTGTATCCATGAAAATCTCTTAAAATAAAGTCTGGCAGTTGTGGCACAGACTCAAACACAGATGTTGCATTATCCATGTTTAAATGCAGTAACATGTCTCTGGAATACTGTATTCTTCCCGGCATGATCGCGATTGCGCTTACCTCCAAGACAAAGAGCCAGTGGGAAAGAAACAACAGTGCAAAAATAAGGAGGAAATCCATACTGATGGAACCAGGGAGCTCTTCGTTATATAGTCCACAAACATTTAAGGACAAAAATGACACAGAGAATTTCGTTGCAACACATTAAAGTGCATAAAAACAGAGACACAGACGTCAAACTTTTTTCACCAGCTGCCGGTCGTTGCGTGCGCATGCGCCCATCCCAAACAAGGGAGACAATAATCCATAATCTGCCTGGGAAACGAAAGAGGAGCATGACAGGAAGAGCTTCAGCTTTACCAGCTGACTGTCATGTTTACTGCGGTGATGGTGACGCTTCCAGTGGGAGGATGGAACCGATGCCTGGAACAGGTGAGTGGGAACTCCCAAAAAGAAATGGGGACAAAGTTTTCTGTCCATTAAAGTCAAATAATGCTAGGTTTTTAAAAGAAAACCGGAGATCCAGGAGAGTTTGGTGATCATACACCAGCAGTGACTTGATTTCTTGAGTAAAAAGGGATAGACATTAAAATAAAAACAGAAGTGACCAAGGCCGATGGCCAGCCACACACTGACACCATCTTAAAGGCTGCGATACTGAAACTGGACCAAGAGGCCATTAGAGATAGGTTGCTTTACTTAATATCAGGGGTGATTCTACGATCAGAGCTTTTGGGGTGTTGAGCACCCAATGAGCCCAACCACCACCACCACACACACACACACACACACACACATTTTTCAACAAGAAAAACTTATTTTCTCACCTGATTCCTCCTGCACTTTATGCTTCCCTCCTTCTTCATTGTTCTCTCTTCCCTTTTGCACTGACAGTGATGCACAAATATATTGTGATCAACCAGAAAATGAATAGAATAGAATAGGACGGAAAACTTTGTGTATCACCACCTTTTCATGGTGGAGGGGTTTGAGTGCCTGAATGATCCCAAGAACTATGTTGTCAGGGGCAACTTTCCCCTTGTAGGGTCTCTCACAACAAACTGGTCCTTGGTGAAGGGCCAGACTTCGGAACTGGTCCATTATGGCTGCAATCCAATCTCTGCAGCAAATACAGTGCATCTGGAAAGTGTTCATGGCGCTTCCCTTTTTCCACATTTTGTTATGATACAGCCTTATTCCCAAAGAGATTAAATTTATGTTTTGCTCAAAATTCTACCCACAATACCCCATAATAACAATGTGACAAAAGTTTTTTTGAAATTTTTGCAAATTTATTAAAAATAAAAAAACAAAGAAATCACATGTACATAAGTATTCACAGCCTTTGCTCAATACTTTGCAGATGCACCTTTGGCAGCAGTTACAGCCTCATGTCTTTTTGAATGTGATGCCACAAGCTTGGCACACCTATCTTTGGGTAGTTTGGCCCATTCCTCTTTGCAGCACCTCTCAAGCTTCATCAGGTCGGATGGGAAGCACCGGTGCACAGCCATTTTCAGAGCTCTCCAGAGATGTTCAATTGGATTCGAGTCTGGGTTCTGGCTGGGCCACTCAAGGACATTCACAGAGTTGTCCTGAAGCCATTACTTTGATATCTTGGCGGTGTGCTTAGGGTCGTTGTCCTGCTGAAAGATGAACCGTCGCCACAGTCTGAGGTCAAGAGTGCTCTTGAGCAGGTTTTGATCCAGGATGTCTCTGTACATTGTTGCATTCATCTTTCCCTCTATCATGACTAGTCTCCCAGTTCCTGCCGCTGAAAAACATCTCCACAGCATGATGCTGCTACCAACATTGGCATGGTTAAGAACGATGCATGATTTCCTCAAAACATGAGCCTTTGGCATCCATGCACAGTTGGCGAGGGCCCCGCGACGGGGTAGACCCCTAGGGAGCATTCCCCAGTACACCCACAGAGATTGGCTAACAGTTTTAATCCCCAGACAGCAGCTCCACAGCAGGAGGACGCCGCGGAAGAGGTTAAGCCCGCCTGCAGCAGATACGGCAGACGGTTGAGACCAAGACAGCATGTGGACTGATGTGTGGCAATTTTATTATGACATGCAATCTGTGTTAGTTTGTTCCATCTTAGACGTTTGGGGGGGGGGGGGGGTTATATGTGGTGCACATATGTAGTTTCACGGGCTCACATGTATACGACTGTTCATATGCTCTCATGTATATTCCTGTGTGCTTATTTTGGCTTCACGTCTGAAGAGGAACAAAAGGTCTGGACCTCCTAGGGATAAGAGGAGGATGAGAGTTGGCCTTTTGATATGCAAAGAGATGGACATGAATGATTTCCTGACCACCCAGGTTGGGGTGCAAGCGAGAGGAACTGCAGGGGGGATGCATTGTGTTTGGGATTTAAAGACAATGGGATTTTGTACGTTGATGTCAGGGGTATAAGACTGGCAGATGTTGGGGGTTTTTCCTTCTTCTGCTTTTGAATGTTGGAGAGTGTGTTGTGAATAAAATGGAACCTGAGAAATAACTCTGCCTCATCCTTTCCACACAATCTCCACACTGGAGTGGACAGGCTACTTATGGAGTATTAAAAGTCAGACAAATCTAGATGCCATAATGTTAAAGCTAAGCTAATTGCCTTGATAGCTTGTTGTTATCATGTGATCTCTTAGCCTCTTGCAGTATTTTGTATAATTCTCACATCATGTAGTCATGCGAGCCTTGTTCTGATCCATGCCAGATCAAAACACAAATGGAGTGGGTGGGGACTGCCACAAGGGTCTGTCCGCACTGCATCTGCAAACAACTTCATCCAGAGTCAGTGTAAATCCAGGGTTAGAACAGTCTAAGGTTCCAAGGTTGTCATAGCCAGGAGCGGCACTGGGGTTAAGCTCCCAGTGCTCATAAAATGCTCCTTACGGCGTGTGTCTTAAAAAGCCTCTGACAACTAAGTCCAACTCCTAGCCTGCCCATGTGGTTTAGTCTCTAAGCCCGGCAGAACTGCTTTTACTAATAGAAGGGGCGAGGGCGGATCTCTGGCGCCTTAAAACCAGATGCTTCGGGTAGATGGTGGCTCGTCAACCTGGGAAGGTAGCCCATCTAGGGGAAGGTAAACCCTGATTTCAAACCTCCGCTGCCTTGTGGCACACCTGGTCATGGGAAAGGCTTCGGGAGTCAACCCTGAGGAAAAATCCGGAGTCGGAGCCCCTAAGGCAGTTCTCTGTTGTGCTCAACATTGTTCTGGCAGCTCCTGCGACGGCGCTGGTGCCAAACTATAGCAGCCCTGCTGTTCCTTTGGATCCATCAGTGACGTGGAGAGGGGGGACATGCTGCATGGGTAACATCTTGTCCTCCATATCTTCCTGCCCAGGCTTGAATCCTACCAACGCCCAACGCTGGAAGGTAGAACACCGGTGTGCATTGGCCTGTTCAGCCACAGGCGATGCTGTTCCAGCAGAGTAGACGTTTAGGATTCTCTTCCATGGTCATCATAGACCGACGGAGGCCGACTACGAACAGTCTAGTAGAGCTCCATGAAAAGCGTTACATCAAGGACCCAGTTTACCGAAAGGAGGCACATGGGTCTGCCCTCCAATGGGCTCACCACCTGCAGCACTGATCCTGATGCTATGTGAACCAGGATGAAGTCTGGATTGCCCTGCCTTGATTGATGCCCCCACGACCCGGATCCCCAGATAAGTGGTAGAAGATGGATGGAAGAGAATAGAATAGAATGAGTGAAATTCAGGGTAGGAGAGTTGAGGTCAGTGTGCTGTGTCACAGAAATGAAATGTGAATAATTTTGATTGAAAAGAGACACTCTGATCATCTTTTCTTCATGTTATGGAGACCATTTATAATCATATACAGACATGTTACTTTAAAGATGTTTTTCAGAATGGTGGTGATAGAACGGATGGTTTACGAACACAATTTTTAAATCACAAATTCTTTTCACGGGAGAAGCTGGATTCTCCTTTGTGGGTTTAAAACAAATTCAAATTTAAAACAGGAACGGATTTTTGTGTTGAACGAACCAGAAGTGATTCAGCACGTTTCAGTGAACTGGGGATCCCGTCACTACTGGCTCAGTAGTGACGGATCTCACTACTGGTGAGAAGAGCATCAGCCCATTGCTAGGCAGGGGCGCTTTCATTTTTAATCTGAAAATCTTCAGCTTGTCAAAGATTAACTGAAATTTTAAAATAATGAGTTTTATTACTCTAACCTTTAGGGGTGCTGAGTTTCAATTTAGGGGTGTCGCAGGAGCTAGCCTCACTCATGCCTAATATACTGTATGCTTAATCAATAACCTGGGGATCAAAGACTTGATGTTGTCCACTGACACAGTCCAGTTTTACATATTCCTTTAAGCCTCCAAAATGCTCCAGCTGAAAATGCTTGCACTTTCTGTTTCCTGGGCAGGAAGTTGCAGGCATTTCTTGGTGCCATTTTTATTCTACTCAGTGACTTTATAGTGGCTGCACGGAGCGTCAAGGGCAGCCATAATAAATGTTGGCGTTTTACCATCGCTGCTCTGCGGGTGGCTCAGGAGTGAATAATAAGGCTCTGTCGTGTGGACCTCGTGCCTGATCCAGCCACTATATGGCTGACCTTCACTTGAGGCCTGACCGCTGTGATTCATATAAGCATGCACTTTGGTTAAAAGACCAATATAGAGTTGTCCTTAAAAGGGCACTTTGAGGGGCCGTTTGTAATATGAGCTGACACCCCTAAACATACTAAAAGCCAGATCTGGCCAAAAGAAAGACAGATGAATTATTTGATGTATTGAAGTTGCACTTCTATTATTCTATTCATTATTCTATGAAGTCAAAAGGGTTTCTGCTAAAGTCAGTGTGCCAAAGCAGAGCAATTAGGGACAGGGCCCCCTTAACTTGCTGTAAGGCTCTGGGGCTGAGAGGATTTGTAGACAATGATAGTGGTAAGCTACCTCTGTAGCCACAGTTGCCCTGAGGCAGACTGACAGAAACATGGCTGCCAATCTATGCCAACGGCCTCTCCGACAACCACCGAACATTCATACACCTGTGTCATGAACCATGAGCACACTGGAGGCAAGGTGGGTAAAGTGTCTTGCCCAAGGGCACAACAGCAAGGTGGAGGTAGCGGGATTCGAATGGCCGACCCTCCAGTTATTGGGTGACCTCTCTACCTCTTGAGCCACTACAGTCCCATTATTGTTTCTCTTGGAGAAATAATGCAACTGTGAGCTAGAAAACACAACTACACTGCAAAAAGTCAAATAAGTAAAATGAAATAAAGTAAGGCTGTTGATGCTTGTTTTTTGTCTGACAAGATATTTATTCTTGCTGTGCAGTTTATGGGCAATTTATGTGCAGTTACTTATCTAACATGGCTCTGTCTGATGGAGAACTACAGAAGTAAATCAATCAGTGAATGAACAGTAACTGAATAAACAGCATTACCATTGCATCTTAGTAAATTACAGTAATGTGAACAAGGTTTTTGCAATTTAATTCAAAAAGAAACTTATTTACTCAGTAATGATCACATGCACAGTGAAACACTTGAAGCCTTTTTTTTATTTGACTTTGATGATCATGATTATAGTTTGCACCAACCTTAACACTGTCATGACATTTCCTACCAAACTAAATAACCTTTATTTTAAAGTCTGCTGTAATTAATAAAGCCATGACAGACCCCTGAGTTATAATAATAAAAACACAATCATTTACCAAAATGTAAAATGATTCTGCCTGGTTGACTCTTACCGCAGTCAATTTTCCTGACAAAAAACATTCAAAAAATTAATCTGACTCAAGTTAATAAGACTCAAAACGCATAAACATCATGTTAATGTATTAACATGTAATGTCAGCTCTCTTAACGGATAATAGTATGAGAGACACCATGCATAAAATGCAGTTTATTCTGCATCTTTGCAGTTTTTCCCACCAGACAGCTGCTGTTGCTGAGACTTTTTATCTTCACTAAATTACATAAACAGTCAAGTGACTTAACATTGCTAAAGCATACAGTATCAGTGTGACTTCTCCTGATATTATTGTTATGGTTTGAGCGCCGATCTCGTCCGCGCTCGAGCCACGCACCATTTCCGGCCATCTGACGGCTGTGTGCCCCTTTTGCTCTCCAAGCTTTTATTGTGACAGTGCTCGGAGGGGCTTCCAGCTGTCAGAGCTGTCAGCTGAGTCACATTTTGTCTCATCAGCTGCTCCTTACTTAAGAGGGCAGTTGGGAGCGAAATGTGCGGCAGTCTCGTCAAGAACTACCCCTTGTCAGACGTTACCGGGCATTCCTCTGTTCGTGCGTTGACCACTCATCTTCTGTGATTGTAAGTGTGCCTCCTTATGTGTCTGTTATTCCCTGTCAGCGACTGTATTTCATGGTAGAGTGTTTTAGCCCCCCGTGGCTGGTTATTTTGTCCCTTTTCTGTTCATTAATAAACTGTGCAAACTCACCAGCGATTTGTGGCGTCTTATGATGGCTCGTGAGGGCCATCCATGACAGTAGACTGCCGCAAGACTGAGACGCCAGTCCCGGTGAGTTTTGCCTAATTGGACGTATTGTTTCCCCTGTCTGGGTACCTGCGTGCTGGGAGATATGTTGCCGCCCAGGGGCCACGCTCGGAGCCTGGGCTATGAGCTGGTGGAGGCCCTCGACTACATAGATGGAATTATCTTCACTGCTGGCCTCTACGACACTCCCAGCGATGTACGCCGGCACCTGGACCTTGCTGAGGATATTATTAATCGCCTTCCCCACTATTCCAACCACCCGGAAGTCACGGCGAGGAAGGCTGAGATCGCTGGGCAGCGGGAGAGACTCCGTGGACTAGAGAGAAACCCTGGCAGGAAGCCGAAGAGGAGGTATCATCGCTCCTCGCTTCAGGATCCCATTCCTGTCTCCGCTCTCAGGCCAGGAGTTTGCACCGCCCAGGGGTGATCTCCGAGAGAGTGTGTCGTCAGTCGGAATTCCCCCGGAGATGCTACGTCCGACAGCTGTTTCCATCAGGGACCGAGTGGCAGCTGCTTGCTCCGCCGTTCACCCTACGCAGGTGATAAAGCATGTGACGGCGGCAGTCAGGCTGGTGGAGAGGAATCCAGCGTTAAAGGACTATCCAGAGTTCGCCGACCTGCTCGCTCCTGTTTCCGCACAGGAGCCGCGTTTCCCTAATCTCTCCTTTGCCTCGCCCTCTGCCGGTAATCGTCGTCACATAGCTAACAAAAGGCCTCAGCAAGTACCCCGTCTGGATCCTGTTCCGGCTCGTCACAAAGACTCTACCTTTGTAACAGCTGCCGCTCCTACGTCTCGTCAGGAGAGAATTCCCGCAGCCTCTCTCCCAGGGTCACCTCCTCCCGCTGTTCCGTCAGCTTCCGGTGCCCGGATCGTTTCCGCTGTCATCCCCTCCTCCTCAACATCTTCCTTGGCTGCTGTGAAGGTTATGAGTACTGCTTTGGCGACGCCCATCGTGGGTCCACAGTGAGCAGCTCCTCCTCGTCCTCCCAGGGGGCCCTCCATCACCATCCACCGGGGCAAGGGAGAAACGAAGTCCACTGCAGTGGGTTCCATCGGGCCCCCACGGGTCAGGCAAGTAACTTTTCATTCTGTTTCCATATTAGATGAATTGTCTTGCTTGATTCCTGAGGGCGGAGTTCGGGGTTCCCAGTCCCCTGAACTCCCTCCACTTGCTGCAGTAAATAGTAATGGACCTGCTACCTCGGTGTCTTCTTCTTCTGAGCGTTCCGCGGCACCAGGCCTACGCCGCCGGATGAGGTGGGAGCCTGCGGCCCTGGATAGCCTGTTCCAGCCCCGCAGCCACGTCATGGGCAGAGGAGGAGAGTGGACTGCAGTTTGGAGCCTGCGCCGACGATGAAGCATCCCCGGGTCTCCACGGAAGAGCGGTCCAACCCAGCAGGTCTAGGAACCCCTGCCACCACGCCGTGCAGGTCGTCAGCGTGGATGTCAGCATTGGAGGTTCCTCAGGCTTTGAGGAACATCATGCCGGCTGCGGAGCCCGCCACAGCCGAGTGGGAGCCAGGTGACGACCTTCTTCGTCCTGAGCCCGGACCGACGAAGTCCTGGACGGCGACAGAACTCGAGTGCAGGCAAGTGCTTTATTTTGTCTTCCTTCTATCAGTTCTGGAGCATTTTTGCCTGCCTCTCGGGGAGACAAGCCAGGTGCAGCCATCCGCTGCATCTGAGCCCATCTCACTGGGCTCTGTCGCTACCGGTGGTCCTGATCCCGGTTCTTTTCCTTCTCCTGAGCCTTCTCCCAGGGTCACCGGTGCGGAGTCATTCCCAGTCGCTGTGCGGGAGTTTCCGGGTCCAGGGTTGGAGGTCGTTGCTGCGCCGACCCAGTCGGGGTCCAACGTGGGTTCAGACGAGACCCAATTGGGGTACATCGCGGTTGCTGCTCCGGCCCAATCGGGGTCCATCGTGGGTGCCATGCTGACCCGATCGTGGTCCAACAGGGGTACAGCACCGGTTTGGTCCAAGGTCGGTGAGGGAGCTGCAGATCTTCTGCCGCCTGACGCTAGACTGACTCATCATCTTCATCATCCTTCCCCCTATTCATCTTCACTGAGGGCCGTTGGGGTTCTCCATGATCGGCTCGGCTCTCCCTCGTTTTTCCCCTTTCCAGGGAGGCCGTCTTCAATTTCTCCCCTGCGGTCCTGGGGGTTGGGTGATGTGGGTCAGCCGCCTGGAGGACTGCCCCGCCTGTTTGGCGTTCTGGGTTGGCTACCCAACAAACTTTCATGTCCGTTCGACGATCTGGCCTGGCCGCCAGAGGAATTGTGTTTCCTGGCATGAGACTGGGGTAGGCCGCCTGAACTGTTCCTTTTCCCCCTGCCAGCGACTTGGACGCTAGATGCAGGGCGTCCCCCCGAACTATCGGCTTTCATGCCATGGGGTTTAGACTGCCTTCATCCCTGGGTTTGTATTCCGGTGCTTCTGTACCAGCTGGGATGTGCGAGGGTCTTATGTACGAAATTGTATATGTATAAAATTGTATATGTACGAAATCGTATAAGGATGAGATTGCATGTGTCACCGCTTCCTAGCGAGTGTTTTTCGTTTTTCCTCTGTTTAAATATCCATTCGCTGCCTGTACAGTTTGTGTGTGTGGATTTACAACTGCAGGGTTTCAACGTTTGTAGTGTTTTGTTTTTTTTTCCTCTCCCCCCTTTCCTTTGTGGGGGATGATATGTGTTTTTTTTCCTTGTAACTATGTATCTTGGTCGTTTGACCCGAGTTTCTGTTTTGGCCAATAGGCTTAGTGTTCTTTATTTGGGCGTAGTGTCCCACCTGCGGGTACATTGTGGAGTATTGTGTTTTCCTTTTACCTTACCTTGTAATGACCACATGTGTTCCCGGTCATCATTATGATGTTTTTTGTTTTGTTTTTTTCCTCTCTTGCTGGCTCTCACCCTCCAGGCCTGTTCCCCCATCCGCCCACCCTGGGGGGGGGGGGGGGGGGGGGGGGTGTCATAGGACGCTTGTAGTTCGACCTTGGGGGGGAGGCACTGTTATGGTTTGAGCGCCAATCTCGTCCGTGCTTGAGCCACGCACCATTTCCGGCCATCTGACGGCTGTGTGCCCCTTTTGCTCTCCGAGCTTTTATTGTGATAGCGCTCGGAGGGGCTTCCGGCTGTCAGAGCTGTCAACTGAGTCATATTTCGTCTCATCAGCTGCTCCTTACTTAAGGGGGCAGTTGGGAGCGAAATGTGCGGCAGTCTCGTCAAGAACTACCCCTTGTCGGACGTTAGCGAGCATTCCTCTGTTCATGTGTTGACCACTCATCTTCTGTGATTCTAAGTGTGCCTCCTTGTGTGTCCGTTATTCCCTGTCAGCGACTGTATTTCATGGTAGTGTGTTTTAGCCCCCCGTGGCTTGTTATTTTGTCCCTTTTCTGTTCATTAATAAACTGTGCAAACTCACCGGCGATTTGTGGCGTCTTATGATGGCTCATGAGGGCCATCCATGACAATTACAGCTTATAAATGTGTGCATGAAGTTCTGACATCCGGTGGGGCAGCTTAATCATAAACAAAGGTTCTGCCTGAAGCAAATGCAGCTGTGGCTTCTGTAGTTGATAAAGTGGCAAAGATTATGTCACCCCTGGCAACTCCCCAGCTCTGCCATTGGTGTTTATATTGAGTTAATGTAATCACAGCCTGCAAAAAAATTGCCCGTTCATGTTTGATCTGAACACACGTAAAGATTTGGCTGAGGCGGATCAATCTTTTTGCTTGTTTATTCACTCACAATGTAAATGTGCATGCGGTAACAGTATGCACTACTTTGCTGCTATGCTGGCTGCTCTTAGCACATTCACAGGCAGTGCATGCATACAGGACTTTCGTAAGTACTATGTACAGTGTAGTTCGTTCATGTACTAGAGTATGTACATGGCGGATTAATCTTTTCAATTGTCGATTCACTGTACATGTATAGTAGATGTACAGACTAGCAAGTTTTAGCAGAACAGGGACATGTTATCCCATTATATGCTGGAGACCCTAATGTTTCCAAACATGCAATGAAGATATTTGATTCAGATACCAACTATACTGACATGCTGAAAGTTTTTGACTTGTGGTATATGTAATGTTTTGTAATGTTTAGTTAATTTTATTTATTTTTTGTTGAAAAGTCTTCTAAGATGAAACCACCGAACCATTTTACAATTCATACATATGTGCATTTTGATTAAATTTTCAATAATGTCAGTGTAAACAGAGGGAAAACAATGCATGTCTTTTTATCAATAATGCATTTTTTTTTTTTTTTGTGATGGCAACGAGCACCACATAAAAGAATTAGAAATGCACTCGGAGAGCGCAGACCTCCGCCAAGCACCGCAGTTCCCCCCCATACAGTGTTTGTGTGTACATTTTCAGATTCCTTGACCATGAAAACATATGACTAGCAATTGGATTCACAATGATAGGATTAGTGGTTCAGTAGTAAAAGCATTACCTCCTTGGCGGAGGTAATAAACTGAAGTGTTGCTGTTGTGTCCATCTCCTCCATCTGCAAACTCCCAGGCTGCTGGCGTTGCAATTCATCGCACAACCACGTACAACCCACAGGCCAATGGGTTATGCGAGCGTTTTCATAGATCACTGAAAGCAGCACTCAGGGCTTCACTGACAGATGCAAATTGGGTAGACAGGTTGCCGTGGGTTTTATATTGGGGTTGCGCTCCGCGGCAAAAGAGGATTTGGAAGCTTCCCCGGCAGAGAGCTTGTTTTTGTGCAGCCCCTATGGCTGCCCAGGGAATTTCTGCCAAATAATCCGGGCCGGACAGCTGCCCATCTCAGCTTATGAACCCTGCGTTTGAAATAAACGTTTGATTTTTTAATAAAACCCACGCCAACCCGTCTACCTAATTGGCATCCGTCAGTGAAGCCCTCAGTGCTGCTTTCAGTGATCTAAAACACTCACATAACCCATTGGCCTGTGGGTTGTACGCAGTTGTGTCATGACTTCTTTTGTTTTTTCTTTTGAATTCTTGGATGGAACATGGGTGGGCAATATAAGCTGCGGATTCAGCCATCACATATTTCGGATAACTTATGTTGAACTGTATAATCAGAGGAGCTATTGTCTAATTTGACCTTGTTGGATTTTATTACCCCCTTTGTTATATTATTCACTTTCTTTTAACCTGTACTCTTAATCTATTCGAAATAAAGATTAATTCATTCGTTCATTCAAGTGCAACACCCCCAGCCTGGGAGTTTGCAGATGCAGGACATGGACACAACACCAACACTTCAGTTTATTACCTCCGCCAAGGAGGTAATGCTTTTACTACTGAACCACTAATCCTATCATTGTGAATCCAATTGCTACTCAGATGTTTTCATGGTCAAGGAATCTGACAACGTACACACAAACACTGTATGGGGGGAACTGTGGCGCTTGGCGGAGGTCTGCGCTCTCCGAGTGCTTTTCTAGTTTTGTTATATTTTCACCTTGATGTGATACTGATCAATTAGCATTAGCATGCTAGGTGTTTGGAGGCAATCACTGTAACGGGACACAGCTCACCTCAGTAGGGAGTGTCATGGTATGGTTCTAGACTGGACCCACAAGCTGGACTTCAAGTTCAAAATGATTTAATAAAAACATAAAATAATACCAGTTCATGAGCAGGAATAAAAATAAGCAAGACTGACAGGCAAAACACATACTGGGATATACAACAGGACTAGGGCTATAACTGAAACGTGTAATCAAGCACAAGAATACTACAGAAGACAAGGCTGAGACAATACAGGAAAGAATGCAAAGACACCCGAAGAGAACAAATGTAGCACAGGACTTAACTAGAAAAGCACTCGGAGAGCGCAGTTTTACCCTCCACCGGCCAGTTTTACCCTCGGCCGGGGGATCGCGGGGATCATGAGATCATGGGTTCGATCCCTGCCCCTGGCCAACAGTGATCTGTGTGGAGTTTGCATGTTCTCCCCGTGTTTGCGTGGGTTTACTCCGGGATTTCTCCAGTTTCCTCCCACATGCCAAAACATGCAGGTTAGGGAGTTAAGGGGCGCTTGCGCACACAGCAACCGGCAGCTGGTGGCTTGTCACTGGACTGCAGAACAAATCTACCTACGGGTACAAAATAAGTCAAAAAAAAAAATCAGTGCCAAAGATGTAGAATCTTTGCTCTAAAACTATACTGGCTGTCTGTAAGGAGGTTGTGTTTTTCAATGAAATCATCCTGTTACGACCCGAGCGCCGGTCCTGTCCGCGCTCGGGCCACGCATAGCTCGCTGCCGGCCTTGACAGCTGTGAGTTGTATTCTGGCCTCACTGGGCTCTTATTGTGAAGGCGCTCGGTGGGGCTTCCGCCTGTCAAGGGCTGTCAGCTGACTGTCATTACTGCTTGTTAGGGCTCGCCCTTATTAGGCGGACGCTGATGGCAGTTAGATTGCAGGAGTATTGTCAGACATCATCTAAGCCTCGTCAGACAGTCATCGTTCTGGTCTGGTCAGGTTCGTGTGAATTTTCTTGTGCTTTGCTCGTTCATGTCATGCCATGTTTTAGACTGTAAGTGGCTGGGGTTAGCCTTACAGTCCCATGCTCAGTGTTCAGTGTTTTTTTGCCACAGTCATAGTCTTGCATGTGTGTCTCGTGTTTTGTAAATAAAATCACCATCATTGCAAACTCATCGGTGGACTCTTGGCATCTTATGGTGATCCGCGAGGATCACCGCATGACACATCCAGTCGCTTAGTGAAGATTTTTTCAAGTATTTTGGAGAATTGTGAGAGTAAAGAGACTGGCCTGTAATTTGTGAAACAATGACTGTCTCCTGTTTTGTATAGAGGTATTACTTTTGCTATTTTCATTTTGTCTGGAAATTTACCAGTTTGAAATGACAGGTTACAGATGTGGGTGAGTGGTTTAACAATTCCTTCAATTACTTTTTCACTATTGTCATGTCAATTTCATTCCAGTCAGCTGATTTTTTTGTTCTTAAATTTACTCACAGTCTCGATAATTTCCTTTTCAGTAACTGCACCCAAAAAGATTGTGTTTGGATTTCTATCTTCTATTTTATTTACAGAACCACTGTTGTTTGTTTCTGGTGTCACTATTGATTTTGCTAATTCAGGACCAACGTTTACAAAAAAATTATTGAAACCACTGACCACATCCTCCATATAATTTATCAAGTTGTCATTTTCAATAAAATATTCTGGATAATTAGCATTCTTTGATCGGTTACTAATAATCCCGTTGAGTACTTGCCATATTCCTCTTAAGTTATTTTTATTATCCTCTAATATTCTGTTGTGATATTCTTTCTTACAAGACCTCATTATATTAGTAAGTTTGTTTTTATATCTTTTATATTTGATCTCAGCTTCCACCATTCTGCACTTAACGAATTGTTTATATAATGTATTCTTCTTTTTACATGCATTTATTAACCCCTTGGTGACCCATGGAATATTTTTGTTTTGTTGTCTGTCACTGTATTGTTTTATAGGACAGTTTTTATTGTACAATGATTGAAGTATTTGTAAAAAATTATCATCTGCTTTATTTATATCATTTACATCACAAACTATCTTCCAGTCTTGTATTAATAATTCCTTTGCCAGTAAATACATAGATTCTTCAGTTCTTATTCTTTTATATTTAATATTTTTGGTATACTTTTTCTTCCTATAATCACATTGATAGACGACAAAAATCGGCAGATGGTCACTGATATTCTTCTTCCGGCATTCAGAGAGAGCAGACGCTTTTCTCCCTCCTCTCCCTCCTAATCCTCTCCCTTGTGATCCCAGCTTGCAATGTTGCGTTTTTGTCTGTGTTTAGTCGCTCTTCTTCTGCTGAATCTTAATCTAAACGGAAATTATGGATCTGGAAAGTGGCTTAAATGTGATTGTCACCACTTTAAAAGAAGATCGGGTCAGGGGGGACCCAAGGGGAAGACTCATGGACATTGGAACTCATGCGTCTGTATGATTCGACTGGAGATGCAGAAGACATCTATTGGCTATGATCACAGGACTTCTACTTTGGCTTTTGGAGTTTCCTGATGTTTCAGAAATTGAGGAAGGTGGAGAGCTGTTCAAATGCACCTAGGCAAGCTCCTTCACCAAATTCGACCAGTTGGGGAGTGCACGAGGCGGCATGGTGAACTGAATGGTAATTGATTCACATGGTAGGAATACATCTTGAGTCGCTAGTGCTCTCCAGGGAATGTTTTTTAAGCCAGTACATGGAAATTATGAAGCACAGAATCGCATGAGAGAGGAAAATTCTATTCTCTGAGTGCACTGTGCAGATTTGACCTTGGTTTTTTTTGGTGCCCTGTTTGCATTCCTCCTCGATGAAGATAAGGTGGAAGAGGCGGCTCTGCTAACCCAAACAATCGACAAACAATTGCTGTTGTTTCAGCAGACTGAACTCTTCAAGGACAGTGTTACCATGTGTCTTCAAACTCTGCCATCTGCAAGCACGAGATAGACTCTGGACTTGCTTATAGATCACATGATTATAACATCCATCCACTGCCAGAAGGTGCCCTCTGCTGTTCACTAGCAACTGACACACCCACACTACACACTGCATACAACATCACATGACTGATACATACACTGACACATATACACACACACTGTCTCTCTCAACTTTTGTTTTTGTGTGATCTATTGTCTGCTAATTGTGCATTGGAGAGTTTTTTTCTATGTAATCACAATTTTGGTCATAAAATGAGCTTTATTTTGATTAACAATGTTTTTTTTTTCTATCTGCCCATTGTGTCACTTCCCTTTTCCCTCATTCCCTTCTTTACCCTCTACTGCTGACAGGCGCCTCCATGGCTGCCGCGTCATTGAGATGCGCTTATTCAGCTCGCCCAATGTCAAGTCAAATTCCTCGTATGTTTATGTGTTTTTTTATGTAAACATGCTTGGCAATAAAGCTTTCTGATTCTGATTCTGATTCTGATATCATTCAATAAAAGCCCACTCCTGATATTATTTTCCATAATGTTTGTGAATATGTTATCTATCAGTGTGGCACTGTGTGACATGATTCTGCTAGGTCTGGTAATTGTTGGATGTAAGCCCATACTGTACATTGTGTTGATAAATTCTTCTGTCAAACTATGTTGTTTTGAATTCATAAGATCTATATTGAAATCCCCACAGATGAACATAACTTTATAAGATAAGATAAGATAAGCCTTTATTAACCTCTTGTGCTCCGTTGTACCGTGGACGGGCAAGTCTCTGCATCCTAGAATGCACGAGAGCGCATGAGGGTGCACGAGGGCGCTCTCGTGCGCTCTAGGATGCATGGTGTAGATGGTGATGTAGGTGGTGATGGTGATGTAGTGGCGTCCAAGCGTGCACTGAAAATAAAAGCTGCAGACACAGCCGCAAACAGATTAGTTCATCTGACTGACCTCTCAATCGACTAATAAGAGCCTTGAATTGAGTTTCTGAAACCTTGAAGAACCAATGACTGAAAACTTAACCAGAAGGACCCGCCTGCTGTGAATGCAGTGAGCCAATTGAAGCAGAGAAGTTTGCAAGCTGTTTTTTTTTTAAGGCTGGGTGAAGACTGACTGCTGGAGCAGATCAAAAAAGGATTAGACGTTATGAGACGTTATGATTTATTCCATGGTCATCATAGACCGACGGAGGCTGACGACGAAGGCTGAGTGACACACATGCCTTTGCCAGTCTTTTTTTAATTACTACTGTTATTTGTTTTGAAAAATCATTCGCCAAAAACCGCAATCATGGAAGCACAAAACCGCAATAATGGAATTATGTTTTGATTGGGTCGCAAAACCAGCGTTGCGTTCGTCTGACAATGAGGAAGAGAAGTTGGCCAGGACAATGTGGCTGTGAAGAGGTAAGGTGTTATAAGCCAAATTATTTTTTATCCCTGAAAATTGTAATCAAAAATTACTTTTGACCGATCGGTAAATTACAACTGTGCTTCGCTGCGCAGTTTGTGTGCTGCTGTACAAGGGGTTGTTCACCGCGTACAGACTGTGAACGCCCCACCCCCCACCCCCGCTATTCTTCTGCAGCGAGGGGGGGGAAGCCGCGGTGATTGCGCTGCTGTCCCACATCACCACATGAGGCTAATCCGTTGTGTAGCGATGGCCGAAGTCCATCCTCTGTAGTGCAGACACACACAGACAGCTCTGAGTGTGACCTTTCATTAGAGCCCAAAATGAAGCTTCTATATTGAATCATTCAAAAGTTACAGACGTTTTTCCAAACTGTGCCATTTGGCACAATTTGGCACAGTTCCAAAACGTCTGGGAACTACCTGAGGAAAAAGCTGTGTAATATATTCATTTTTTGTGGTATTGTTACAAAATTTGGACCGTAGCTGGATAACACTTGGTTCTACATTTGTGTTGCATTTTCCAGCCCGGATCTGAAGCTGTGTGTTATTTGCAAGCATTTGTATCCAAAAAAACACCCAGGCCAAATTTATTTTCTTCAAGTTCACTATGTTTAGACAACTGTAACTCAGTGACCGGAGCACTTAGAGAGATCATGTTTTTTTTGCCAAAAAACTCAAAGTGTTTTCTTTTAAATGAGACCAACCCCATGAAGATGCTGCAAAGGGTTGAAGAACAGCTTTCGATTTACTTTGGGCACATTATTTTTTGGCATTTTTAGGAAAATTGACCGGAGTGCAAGGGGTTAATCCCACAATGGGGAAATTCCAGGATTGCAACAGCACAGGGATAGCAACACTCAGAGCAATAATTAAGAAGATAAGAAAATAAGAGCAGTGAATATACATATGTACACATAAATATATAAATATATACAGCATACACAGTGCGGAGCATTGTAGCTAGATGGAATAAACAGCATAACTGTCTATTTAGTTACCCTACATGGCATGAATATGTAACCATACATATTGTCACCCTCCGTAGAGACTGATATTGTCCTAGTTGTATGCTGGAGGGGACCATTTGTGTTAGTCTGTTGTGTCTTTTGTATTCAATACTATTTGTCACAATTCACTCTCGCCTGTCTCCCGCTTCAGCAGCGCGCACACCTGCGCCTCATCAATCTCGGGCTATATAGCCCGCTCCGCCTGGAGCCTCGGCCTGGAGCCGTCTGCTCATCAACGCTCTCTACTCCAGCGCTCGCACGCTTCCTTATGGACTGCGCCCTTTGATTGATCCCTCATCTAGCATGTAAGATACTTCTCTACTTACCTCTACTTGCTCTCCAGTCTCTCCCCTGTGCACAGGTGGATCCTCTGGTGGCGGATTTCCTCCCTCATCCTTGCCATTCCTCTCCTCACCGCGCCGAGCATGCATCAGGACGCTTCTTCCAGGAGACCTGCGGCATAAGCCGACGCCAGCCACCAAAACATCTACAAGTAAGCAAAAGACTGAGCATTAATTCTGCTGGGTGTAAACCCATCGTTAACCTCTGTGTTTGCTCTGCCCTTAGGGTTGCCTGGCTGTACGGCACTCCGTTTCACCCTTGATGCATCCCGTCCTCCTGCAATCCATCTTATCCCGCATACACGCATCCATACACCTGTTGTTGCCTAATAAAATCATTGAATCACACTTGAGCCTGTGTGCGTGTTCCCTGGGCCTGACATTATGTCACTATTAGGTTGTCACGCTTTTTTGCTATCTCTGCGAGCAGCCCTGCTTAGGTTATACAGTATGACAGCTGTAGGTAGGAAGGACCTGCAAAACCTCTCGGTCGCGCACCTAGGATGATGTAGTCTGCTGCTAAATGAGCTCCTCAGTGTGTTCAGTATGTCCTGCATAGGGTGGGACTCGGACTCCAGCAAAGATAACAGTTTAGCCACCATCCTTCTCTCTCCCATCTCCTCCACTGGGTCAAGGCGTTGCCCCAGGACAGAGCTAGCTTTCTTGATTAGTTTGTTCAGTCTCTTCCTATCAGCTGCTGTAATGCCACTGCCCCAGCAGACAACTCCAAAAGTGATGGCTGATGCCTCCACCGTGTCGTAGAATGTCTTCAGCAGCATCCCTTATACACCAAAAGACCTGAGTCTCCTCAGTAGGAACAGCCTGCGCTGTCCCTTCTTGTAGCGTTATGAGTTAGTTTTGCATACATTTTTTCCATCCAGTCCTTAAATAAGTCAATGTTTGTTCCAGGTGTTCCATATACACAGCTCACTACCATATTCTTCACATTGTCCAGACAGATTTGTATTGTAATACATTCAAATAAATCATCCACAGTTACTGACAAATTTTCAACAACCTTGTATTTCAAGCTCTTGTCAACATAAATTGCAACTCCTCCTCCTTTTTTCACTTCTCTATTTATATAATTTAATTCATAGCCATCCATGGTAAAATCCACTCCTTTCTCTTCACTGAGCCACGTCTCTGATATTGCCACAATACTGAATGGCTCTTTAAACTGATGTGAATAATCTTTAATGTTATTAAAGTTGGCATAGAGACTTCTGCTGTTGAAGTGGATCATAGAAATATTGAAATCAGATGTGACCATTGTGTTAAACTGTTCATCCGTGTAGTGACTACAGTTACTATTGATGGAGCTAAATAAATTATTATCAGAGTCTATGTTATATTCTACGTCCTGTGGGTTGTAATCCGTATACTCAAAAACTTTCAATTCCTGTTAAATTATACCATAAAGTTGCTGTGATTGCGTAGGTCAAAAGGATAATTTGGGATATGTGCAGAACATGAGGTGCATGAGCTGACTGGGCGGAGCATCAGCAGGGACCTGTCATGGTGCGGTCCTCGCAGACAACTAATGAGATGCTATAGGCGGCTTAGAGTTTGCACATTTATTAAAGGAAGACATGCATTACAAAATAATGAGCCTCGTGGGGTAAAACACAACTAAAGGCTTCACTAGACACTGATGATAAACTGAGAACTAGGAAGGCTGATGGGAGACAAGGATACAACACTTACATACCAAAAGCTAGGGCGGAACCTAATGCCGAAAGGAACTGGCTTCGGTCGTAGGGAACCCAGTCTGGATAAGGTGAGGTTGCAGCCCTGAGTGACAGGAGCCGCTCCCTTAAATAGGGCAAGATAACTAATCAGCTGATGAGGGCGTCATCAGCTGAATCAAAACCAGCTGTACTGCTTGGCTCTGACAGCCGGAAGCCCTGCAGAGACGCTGTCAGAAGAAGAGCCCTGAGAGCCCACCAGGACTAAATACAGAATGGGAGGAAAATACTGCATGACCCGAGCGCGGACGGGATCGGCGCTCAGACAGTGAAAGTACTCCCCCCCGAAGGACACACTCTGGGCGTAAAAGTAACATCCAAGCCCCCACCCACCCACCCACCCAGAAGGCTATGAAATCTCTCCCAGGGTGAGTGGAGGGGGAAAAGGTTCGGAAGGCAAGAGTCAAAAAGAAAGGAAAAAAAAAAAAGGAATGGGACCGGGGGGGAAAAAAATAACAATGACAAGGGCCAATACAGAACAAATATGAGCATGGTGCACAACAGAGCATGCATGCATCCATCCATCCATCCATCTTCCACCGCTTTTCTGGAGGTCCGGGTCGTGGAGGCAGCAGTTCAAGCAGAGAAGCCCAGACTTCCCTCTCCCCAGCCACCTGCTCCAGCTCTTCAGAGAGGATACCAAGGCGTTCCCAGACCAGCTGGGAGACATAGTCTCTCCACCGAGTCCTGGGTCTGCCCCGGGGTCTCCTCCCAGTGGGACATGCCCGAAACACCTCAAGTGGGAGGCGTCCAGGACGCATCCTGATGTGATGCCCATACCACCTCAACTGACTCCGAGGAGCAGCAGTTCTACTGTGATGGATGACTGAGCTCCTCACCCTATTTCTGAGGGTAAGTCCAGCAATCCTACAGAGAAAGCTCATTTCAGCCGCTTGTATCCGCGATCTCGTTCTTTCGGTCATTACCCAAAGCTCATGACCAAAGGTCACAACGGAGCAAGGAAACAAAACCCACAAATAAACTCCATAATGCACAGGTAGAAGACAGAACAATGAATGCAAATAACAGATACAAGGCTAAACAACCATAATACACAGGCGTTTCTCAACCAGAGGAAGGGAAAACACAAAATCACGCTAAATAGCAACAAGATACAGCCAGTTCCACAAATCCAAATAAACTGGCAGGGGCGACAAAAGTGCATATATAGACTACAGAGTGGGAAAATGAAAGAAAGAAAAAAAAAAAAACACACGCTACAAGGCGGCGAAATACACAGTTCAATAAAGTTCATATTATGGAAGTCAGGTTATTTCGCACCTCAGACAGAGACAATGAATACACATGGGAGAACAATGCCCAAGAGGGTGAGAGGGGGTTGAATGAAGTGCACTGTAAATATCATACTGTGTATGAGGAAGTGCCTTGAAGCTTGTGAAGGTGACTTGAGATATAGAGAGGAGTGCTTGCTGTAACCAGTCAGTCTGTTCTGAGCTTGTCAGATGTGAGTGTGTAATAAATCGTCTGACATGAAGCTGCCTCTTCATTTACACACTCCACACTGGTGACCCAAGACGTATTATGGAACGCGAGGCGAGAACCCCGGAGCCGGCCCGGTCAGGAAGCCCCAGAGATGCAGCAGCCATTCCACAGACAGCCAGGACTGGAACCCCCAGCAACGCATGTGCAGTTTCAGTCAAGCTACCGGATTTCTGGCAGCACAACCCTCGCTCTTGGTTCCACCATACCGAGGCCCAGTTCGCCCTCCGGGGAGTAACGGCAGACAACACCAAGTTCTACCATGTGGTAGCAGCGCTGGACTCCCGCACAGCCCAGCAGGTAGCGAGCCTGCTCGATCAGCCACCAGCCAGCAACAGATATCAGGCGCTCAAGGCTGCGCTCACCCGGCGCTACACACTCTCGGAATGTGAGAGAGCGGAGAGGCTCCTGACGTGGACCGAGTTAGGAGATGGGTCAGCCCTAGACCCGATGGAGAAGATGCTGGCGTTAATGGGCACGGACGACGGGCACTTTCTGTTTGCCCACCTCTTCCTCCGGAACCTTCCAACAGTGGCGAGAGCGGTTCTGGCCAATTCGCCGTTGCTGGCCACACGTGACTACCGTGCGCTAGCCCAGGAGGCAGACAGGATCATCCTCACCACCAGGGCAATCACAGTCAATGCGGCAGCGGCGGAGCCCAGCGAGACGACCAGAGGAGGCGAGGAGCCACCGACAGTAGCAGCAGCAGGGGCCAAGGAGCGCCAGAGAGACACGCTCTGTTTCTACCACCGCCGCTTCGGAGAGAACAAAATCAAATCAAATCAAATCAAATCAAATCAAACTTTATTGTCATATTGATGTACATACAACTGTAGTGCAGGCAAGATGAAATTGCGTTTCTCTCGGCATCCATATAAGAAGCAGCATGATTAAGACACACTCCCACATAGCTCCCACCCCCCCATCCATTCACACATCCCTGAGACATACTTGGGGAAAAAGAATAACTAACTATAATATACAAAATGTCCATAGGTGCAGTAGTGTGTATGTGAGATTCCGGGTCAGCTGTTCAGCATCCTGACAGCTTGTGGGAGGAAGCTGTTGATCAGTCTGGTGGTTCTGCCTCTGATGCTCCGGAATCGTTTACCAGATGGAAGAAGTTCAAAGTGTTTATGCAGAGGGTGAGAACGGTCCTTGACAATGTTCAGTGCCCTGCTCCTACAACGGTTCTGAAAAAGTTCTTGGACAGAGGGGAGGGAGACTCCAATTACCCTCTCAGCCCCCTTGACTATCCTCTGCAGGGCTTTTTTTGTCTGACATACTGCAGCTGGAGTACCATGTAGCAATGCAGTACGTCAGAACACTCTCCACCACACCTCTGTAGAAGGTCCTGAGGATGCAGATGGGGAGAGAGGCCTGTTTGAGTTTCCTCAAGAAGTGTAGTCTCTGCTGAGCTCGCAGATGTGCGCCACTGTGCCAATTCAAGCGCTCGGGAAAACGCCGAGGCCAGCGGTCGGTAGCAGCTGCGACCCTCGGTGAAGAGAACAAGCTGCTCTACTTGACGGACGCGCGCTCGGGGAGGCGTTTCCTCGTGGACACCGGAGCCCAGAAGAGCTTCATCCGGCCGATCTATGCCGACTGGCTGGCAGGACCTAGTGGCCCCGTGATGTTGGCACCAAACGGCTCGGAAATTAAGACCTTTGGTGAGAGGACACTGATCTTATCGCTACACGGCCATACATATGAGTGCACTTTTGTCGTAGCAGCACTGAATTACCATATCCTGGGGGCTGATTTTCTGTGTGCACATGGTTTACTGGTTGATGCTGCTAACAGGCACCTGGTTAATGCACTGTCCTTTGATTCTCTCCCCTGTATAGCTCGAGTGACCTAGCCAACAGCACAAGCCAACATCACAGCTCCAGGCGGTAAGTTCCACGCACTGCTCACTCAGTTCCCAGCACTCACGGTTCCGACGTTTTCGGCGGCCATCGCTAAACACGGGGTGGAGCACTTTATCACCACCACCGGGCCGACCGTTTTTGCAAGACCTCGGCACTTGGACGCAGCTAAACTGGCCATAGCGCGCGAGGAGTTCGCCAACCTGGAAAGGTTGGGCATCATCAGGCGATCGAACAGCCCATGGGCTTCCCCGCTACACATGCTCCCTAAGGCTGAGGGATCGTGGTGACCGTGCAGTGATTTCCGCAGGCTGAACAACGCCACAGCACACGACCGCTACCCGATTCCCCACATACAGGATTTTTCCATCCACCTCGCCGGAGCACACATTTTTTCCAAAATAGACCTGGTCCACGGTTACCATCAAGTCCCAGTGCGCGCGGAGGACATACCCAAAACAGTGGTAATAACTCTGTTTGGTTTATTCGAGTTACTGCGCATGCCATTCGGGTTAAAAGGCGCGGCACATACGTTCCAGCGCATGATGGATGCAGTGCTGCGCGATCTCCCGTTCGTGTTCGTCTACCTGGACGATATCCTGGTAGCCAGTGCGTCTGAAGACGAACACGAAACCCTCCTCAGGACGGTTTTCCGGAGGCTGGAGGAGCATGGGTTAATAATCAACCCAGCGAAATGCCAGTTTGGCGTGACGAAGATTGATTTTTTGGGGCACCGCGTCGCTCCGGAAGGAGCGATCCCGCTGCCTGACAAAGTGCGTGCCATGGAGGATTTTCCCCAGCCTCAGACGGTCAGGGCACTGCAGGAATTTTTGGGAATGGTGAACTTTTATAACTGTTTCCTTCCCCGTGCGGCGCAGCTCATACAACCAATGTACGCCACGCCCAAGAGACAGAAACCCGCGGATAGGGTTGAATGGACCCCGGAGCGAGAGCGGGCGTTCTCAGAGGTTAAAGCAGCCCTGGCAAACGCTGCACTGCTGGCGCATCCGGACCCGGTGGCCCGAATAGCGCTCACCACCGATGCTTCAGACGTGGCCATAGTGGCTGTCGTAGAGCAGCGGGTCGCCGGGGCTTGGCAGCCGCTCGCTTTTTTCAGCAGAACTTTGCGCGACAGCCAACGTAAATACAGTGCGTTCGACAGGGAGTTGCTGGCTCTCCACCTGGCTATACATTACTTCCAGTTCTGGCTGGAAGGGCGCAGCTTCACCGCGTTCGTGGATCACAAGCCACTACTGTTCGTGATGGCCAAGGTTTCAGAACCGTGGTCGGACTGGCAGCAGAGACAGCTGGCCGCGATCTCAGAGTTTACTACCGATATTCAGCATGTGTCGGGTAAACAGAATGTGGTGGCGGACTGCCTCTCGCGCACCGTGGTGGCCCCGGTCTATGTGGGGATAGATTACGCAGCCATGGCCGCGGAGCAGATTAGCGATGCAGACGTGCACACGCTCCAGTCTGGACCAACAGGGTTAAAGCTGGAGAGCAGGGTGCTGCAAGATGGCGCCCCCCCCCCCCAATCTGCGATGTCTCCACGGGACGCGGGCGTCTCATTAGTCATTAGTCATTAGTCCATTAGTCCCTAATGAGACGCTATAGGCAGCTGTAGAGTTTGCACATTTATTAAAGGAAGACATACACTACAAAATAATGAGCCTCGTGGGGCAAAACACAAATAAAGGCTTCACTAGACACTGACAATAAACTGAGAACTAGGAAGTCTGATGGGAGACAAGGATACAACACTTCCGCCCCAAAAGCAAGGGCGGAACCTAACGCCGAAAGGAACTGGCTTCGGTCGTAGAGAACCCAGTCTGGATAAGGCGAGGTCGCAGCCCCGAGTGACAGGAGCTGCTCCCTTAAATAGGGCAAGATAATTAATCAGCTGATGAGGGCGTCATCAGCTGAATCAAAACCAGCTGTACTGCTTGGCTCTGACAGCCGGAAGCCCCGCAGAGACGCTGTCAGAATAAGAGCTCTGAGAGCCCACTAGTACTAAATACAGAATGGGAGGAAAATACTGCATGACCCAAGCGCGGACGGGATCGGTGCTCAGACCATGACAGTACTCCCCCCCCCCCCCGAAGGACGCACTCTGGGGAAGAGTGGTTGGGCTGTGGATTGTGGGACTGACCGGTTCTGAGAGAACAAGATGACACTGTGTGGGATAAAAGGTTGGCCGGCACCCTGGAGAGTGGACAGGCCTTGTCGTGCAAGGGTCACCGAAGGAGGGCCCCAGTGCCAGAGCCCGAGTCGCCCTGGACGACACTGGGCAGCACAGGGGAGCACATGCACCGATGAGCGATGCCGAAGGGATGGTCCCAGGTGTTCCCGGAGCTTGGCTGGAGTGGGCCGGTGGACACGGGGCCACATCAGCAAGTCCCGCAGCAGACCTAGAAGAGGTCGGGGCAAGACCGATTGGCACTGGGAGGACAAGTGCCAGGCAGAGACCCTGCAAGCGAAGCAGAGCCCCGCTAGGAGTCGCAGACTGAGTTCGGGCTCAAGCGGAGTGAGGTCAGGGCGGGTACGGGCCAAACGGCAGGTGGAGGAGCACCGGGGCCGGCTGCGGGTGGTGGCCGGGTGGAGAGACGCTTACTTCCATCTCTCGGATGGCTCATGGCAGCACTTGAATGAGCTACGGCGTGCCCCGGGGAAGACCAAGTGATGTGGGCCTAGACGAGTGGAACATTCGGCTGTGAGGGGGAGGAGGCACACCGTGGCCGAGACGACAAGCTGCGGCTGGGGAGGCAAGCCACCTCCAGGGGTGGACTGAATAAAGGACGGTCCAGGGGCCCACGAGGTCAGTTGTGTCGTGTGTATATAGGTTCTTTGTACTGCATGTGTTGTAAGTATTCTTTTGTGTATATATATATATATATATATATATATATATTAGTAATAATTATATATTAGTAATATATTATATTAGTATATATATATATATATATATATATATATATATATATATATATATACTACCGTTCAAAAGTTTGGGGTCACCCAGACAATTATTTTGTGTTTTCCATGAAAAGTCACACTTATTTACCACCATGAGTTGTAAAATGAATAGAAAATATAGTCAAAACATTGACAAGGTTAGAAATAATGATTTGTATTTGAAATAATAATTTTTTCCTTCAGACTTTGCTTTCGTCAAAGAATCCTCCATTTGCAGCAATTACAGCATTGCAGACCTAACATGATTGCACAAGGGTTTTCTAATCATCCATTAGCCTTCTGACGCAATGAGCAAACACATTGTACCATTAGAACACTGGAGTGATAGTTGCTGGAAATGGGCCTCTATACACCTATGTAGATATTGCACCAAAAACCAGACATTTGCAGCTAGAATAGTCATTTACCACATTAGCAATGTATAGAGTGTATTTCTGATTAGTTTAAAGTTATCTTCATTGAAAAAAAGTGCTTTTCTTTCAAAAATAAGGAAATTTTTAAGTGACCCCAAACTTTTGAACGGTAGTGTATATATATATATGTATATGTATATATATATATAGGGCAGCGCGGTGGCGGAGTGGTTAGCACTGCGGCAGCACAGCAACTCACCCTTGTCCTGGGGATCCTGGGTTCGATCCCAGCCCCCGACCAACAGTGATCTATGTGGAGTTTGCATGTTCTCCCCGTGCCTGCATGGGTTTACTCCAGGATTTCTCCATTTTCCTCCCACATGCCAAAAACATGCAAGTTAGGTTAATTGGTATAAAACTGGGGATTCTAAATTGTCCTTCGGTATGACTGTGAGAGTGAATGGTTGTCTGTCTCTCTGTGTTGGCTCTATGATGGACTGGCGATCTGTCCAGGGTGTACCCTGCCTCTCGCCCAAAGATGCTGGGATAGGCTGCAGCCCCCCCACGACCCGAAAAGGATTAAGCGGAAGAAGATGGATGGATGAACATGGAACAGTCAAAACCTTTCAATCACTAAAACCATGCACCCATGTCATTGAATGATGCATTATTTAATTCATTCTTTAAGACAAATCTAACGGGTCGGTTAGTCACTGTCCAGGCCTGCTCGCCAGGTCAGATCTGAGATCTTGATAGTGTCAGAGCAGAGAATTCCTTTTAAAATTCCTTGCATTTCTTTGTGACAGAGCAAAGTCTTTTTAACAGTTTTACAGAATTTTTTCCAAACTTTTCTCACAGAATAGTGATTGGTGACAAATCTTGTGATTTGAGGGGTTTGTGGGGGCAGCAGTTCAACTGCAGTCTGCAACTGTAAAAACTGCCAGCAAACTGCCACACCCAAGAACCCCAAAGGAACCCCTCCAATCGCAACGCTCGCCAGCATTCACTTCTCTGTGAGATACTATCCTGAAAGACCCCAGGGCTTACTTCAGATAGACAGCAGAATTCATGGTTCCATTTACAACAGCAAGTCTTTCAGGTCCTGAAGCAGTAAAACAGCCCCAGACCATCACACTACAACCACCATATTTTATTGTTGGTATGATGGTCTTTTCCTTAAATGCTGTGTTACTTTTACGGCAGATGTAATGGGACACACACCTTCCAAAAAGTTCATTTTTTGCCTCGTCAGTGTTGTGTGTGTGTTTGGCCCTCGGGGCATGCCATAGCGGTCCTTGGTGGTGATGTAAGGTGGGCCACCACCACTGTATATATTCTGCGGTTCTCTCTTTCTTGCGGTGCTCAGTTCACTGCATGGCATAACAGACTCCAGTCCCTCATTTACCGACATAACATTTTGGCAATGTGGAAAAATCATGGAGGCATATGGGCTACATCCACCCCACCACCATTTGAGATGAGATGAGATGAGATTCAACTTTATTGTCATTACACATGTATGAATACAAGGTAACGAAACGTGACTTGGCATTTGGGCACGCTCTGCAGAGCGCATCCAAGGCCGGGGCAGCCGCTAGGCGCCAGTCATAAAGAAGAAAGGAAAAAAAAGAAAAGAAAGGATATGACACAATAGGCGAGAGAAAAAAACATGTTTTATCAAACTGACGCTTAATGAGTAAGCGAAATTTTGATTGCAGGCAAAAAAAACCTCAATGCATATTTAGCAGACATTTAGTAGACAAATCACACGCAGAAGGAGAGCAGTGTGTGTATATCGTATGCATGTAGTGTTGTATGCATTGTGTAGTGTAAATGTAACAGTTGTTAGTGAGCAGCAGAGGGCGCCTCCTGGCAGTGGATAGATGTTATAATCATGTGACTTATAAACAAGTCCAGAGTCCAGAGTCTATCTCTCTCTCTCTCTTCCTTGCAGAAGGCACATGGGCATTGTCCTCGAGGGTCCAATCCGCTGACGACAAACAACTGATTGTTGATTGTTTGGGTAGACATGAGCCGATCCTTCCGCTTATCTCAGTCAGGAGGAATGTAAACACGGGGCAAACAAGGTCAAATCAAATCAAATCAAATCAGCACAGTGCACTCAGAGAATAGAATTTGTCCTCATCCGTGTAGTTCTGTGCTTCCATTATATATGCAGGCTTAAACTGTTTTTCCATAGAGAGCACAGGGCTTCAGATGTATTCCTTCACTGAATCACTGTCATTCAGTTCACTGTTTGCCGCTACTTGTGCCCTCCCCAACTGGTCGAATTTGATGAAGGAGCTTGCCGGGTCCGCTTGATCAGCTCTCTCACTTTCCTTCAATTTCTGATACATCAGGGAACTCCACAACCAAAAATATAAGTTCTGAGATCATAACCAATAATGTTTCCATAGACGCATGAATTCCAATGTCCATGAGTCTCCTCGTAGGTTTCAGTTCTTGGGCTCCCCCTTGGCCCAATTCTTGTTGAAAAATAGTGACAACAGCACATTTAAGCCGCTTCCAAATCCATAATTTCCATTTAGATTAAGATTCAGCAGAAGAAGAGCGACTAAACACAGACAAAAACGCAACATTGCAAAAGCTGGGAATAGATCAGGAAGGCAGGGGAGGAGGGAAGAAAAATGCGACTGCTCTCTCTCAAGGCAAGATGGAAAAATTTCTGGAGTATCCGGAAGAGCCAGCGATCCTGTGGCCGAACTGGGTGGCCATGTTTGAGGGATACATCACAGCGCTTGGCTTGGGTGGACTCGACGGGAGTCAAAGACGAGCACTCCTGGTCCATCATCTCGGTGTAGAAGGTCGGAAAATTCTCTGCATGTTGGGAGAGATGGAGTCTTATGCAGATGCTGTCGGGTGGCTGGCCGAATATTTTGCTGAATATATGAGGACCACAAAGCTGTGGGTATTGGAGCTGTTGGCACCAAGAGGAGCTAAGCTAGTTAGCTCGGAGGAGCTAAAGGCTCAGTCTGTGGCTCTGTGGCAAAGGTGAGGTTAGCCACGAAGCTAGGTGAGCACCAAAACCAAGCTACAAGCTACCAGCGGGATATCAATGGGGGACCAGAGCCCCTGGTTACCAAAGACAGCAAGCCAGACGAGAAGCTCAGCACGGTGCGTGACCATAACGCTGGTGGTGATGACAGCACGGTGAGCAACGGCAGCATGGAGGGAGAACAGCGACCGGACTCAGCTGAGTTTTCCCCGCAAATGGAGTCCAGGCAAAGGGAGAGTGGGAGCAAGCATGCTTGAAAGCCCCGGGAAACAGCAGTGACTGGCGGGCACAGAGGCAGTGCAGCAGAGCGCCTTAGACAAAGGTGCTGGATGTAGCGGCGAGGCACCTGGGTCGACGAGTGACGCCAATGAGAGTGATGCTGAGAGCCCCGGGAGACAGCAGAGGCAGCGCAGCGGAGCGCCTCAGATGATAGAAAGGAGGTGCTGGGCGCCAGGGAGGTTGGGCAGGACCTCAGTGTAAGAGCTCAAGGGGCCCTGGACGAGGGTGCTGGGTGTAATGGTGAGGCACCTGGGTCGACGAGTGATGCCGACGAGTGAGCTACAGTTTTCCCCAGAGCTCAGCCACAGGGGGACGGAGAGTCTGGGGTTTCAACGGCAACAGCTGCAGTAGTTTTGAAGAAGGTCGAGAGCGGACCGACAGGCACAAAGGGACAAAATAGAACAAGACAAAAAAATGCAATGTAATATATGAAATATCACGCAGATCATGCAACAAAACCTACATTGGAGAAACTGGAAGATCGTTCACCACAAGGAAAAAAGAACACCAGAAGGAATGTGAGAAGGAAACACAAGAATGACTCACAAGATCACAGAAAGAAAAGGCAGAACAAGAAGCATTAAAATCAGCAATATCCTATCACTGCAAAAGAAATAATCACATCATGGACTGGGACAATGCAAAAATCTTTGGATCGGAGAGCAACAGACACAAACGCTGGATCAAGGAGGCCATAGAAATCAGGAAGCGGGGAAAAGATACCATGAACTGGGATGAGGGGGCCTTTATGCTTTCCCACACCTGGGACCACATTCTCCAGAGACCATCGGACGGCGGAAGGTGGGGCCGGCTCGTGGATCTGACATGTCTGCCGGGCTGGCCCCGCCTACGAAAGTCAGCTGATAAAATGACACCTGGCAGCAATCAGCTGACACTTCTGACGAAGGCTGCAGTGCACAGTTGAAACATGTAAAGAAGTTAAAAACATCTTTCTATTTTTGTCTTTAATAAGAATAAAAGGTAAATAGGCACCGAGGGACTTCATGCCAGGCAGCAGTACTGCAGGTCGAGCGGGACCCCCCTGAGAGTTACAGACTGGGTTCAGGTTCGTGAGGTCCAGGTGGCGGGTCCGGACGAGAGAAGCGGCCGATGGTGAGGAGGAGAGACACTCTCGCCTGTGAGATCGGTTTCGACCGTGGGGGCAGGCTGTTTCCATGGACGTGCATACTGAGGGGCTGCCCTGGGCCCCCAAGCCAGTTCAACCCTTTGCTGCGCGTGGACAGTGGTGTAACATGAGAAAAAATAAAACTGTAGATAGGAAAGAAATATATTAATTAGTTAAAATGTTCATATGTGCATGTGGTGTTAAATAATAATGAATGTAAGTATGTTTATATGGTGTTTTAATAATGGGGGGGGGGGTCACTTTTTCCACACAGGGCCATGTAGGTTTGGATTTTTTTTTTACCCTTAATAATAAACACCTTCATTTAAAAACTGCATTTTGTGTTTACTTGTGTTATCTGTGTCTAATATTTAAATTGGTTTGATGATCTGAAACATTGAAATGTGACAAACATACAAAAAACAAGAGAAATCAGGAAGGGGGCAAACACTTTTTCACACCACTGTACACACAGGGCCAATCGGACACAATATAGAACAGGTGGCATAATCAGGGCAAGAATGTGGCTAGAGAAATTGAACTCAGCTTTCCAAAGATGTGATAAACCACAGTTAGTTTTGTCATGAGGCTGAGCGCTGTGTGTTGTGCTCAGGCTCTTAATTCATTCCTGAGTGTTTCCTGCATTTTTTCCAATGTTGTGTGTTTATTTTCTTGTGTTTTGGTTTAGGATACATTCTAAGTCATCAGTTGCTCTGTTTATGTATTCATGTCCTTACTATTATGCTTTCAGTTCTTTGGGCGTCTCTTCCTATTTAATCCCTAGTGTTGTTAAATGTTTCTGTGTGATTTGAGTTCCCCACTGTTTCATCCAGAAACTCCAACCTTGTTATTATCTCATTTGTGCAGCCCTGTTATCCATGCTCAGTCATTAGGTCAACCTGCCAGCTCATGTGACCCGCACCTGCTATCACTTGTGATCATCTGTTTCTGGTTCTCTTTAAGTACAGCTGTTTCTCTCCCTCATTGACGGACTCTCAAGTTTGATTCCCTGTCAGAACACCATCCTATTCTGACGGTCTACCTGCCTACTCCTGTTCGCCTCATTGTAAGTTTTTGTTTTTGTGCACTGTATGAACTTGCGTTTCTTTCATTAAATACCACAAACTAACAGTCCAGCATCTGGCTCTTCCTCTTTGCCTCGCAGGGGCCAATTCATGACAAGTTTATGCTTTTTTTGGGGGGGGGGGCAATCACTTTTTCACACAGGGCCATGTAGGTTCGGATTGTTTTTTACTCTTAATAATAAACACTTTCATTTACAAACTACCTTTTCTGTTTACTTGTGTTAATTTTGTCACATATTTAAATTGGTTTGATGATCTAAAACATTTAATTTTGACAAACATACAAAAAAATGAGAAAAAAAAGAAGGGGGCAAACACTTTTTTACACCACTGTATGAATAAAATTAGACAAGCAGCAAAGGGACTGCAACACTCAGAGCAATAATAAGGCATATATATATATATATATATATATATATATATATACAGTATATATATATATATAGTATATATATATATTGTGGAGCGTGTAAAGAAAGTGGCGGATTTGGCTTCAGACGATTTATTACACAGCTCACACAAGAAGCACAGACAGAATGACATCTCAGCAAAGACTCTTCTCTTAAATACTATGGCATTCCTCCAGAAGCTTCTGACACACAAAAGGTCACATTGCATTCACTTCCTTAATCCTTTACCATCCTTCTAGAAGTTTCTAATACACAAAAGGTCACACTGCATTCATCCTTCACACCTCCCTGTTATCTCACCAGGGAACCTCTGTTCTTTGTTCTTATCTAAGATGTTACACAATTATGCTTTCCCCATGTGCCGCCATACCACCCCCCCGAGCATATTGGATAGAACAAAATAACAGTCCGTATGCTGTGACAGAACTCATTAAACATCAATCCACATGCTGCTTGGGCTTCAGTCTTCTCCCGTATCTGCTGTAACCAAGATTCACCGCCTCCGCGGCGCCGTCATGCTGGGGGGTTGATGTTTGGGGGTGAAAACTTTTTGTCTGTCCCTGTGGGTGTTCTGGGGAAACTTTTCTCTGGGAAGCTCCCCGTGGGGGTCTTCCATGCCGACGGGCCCTCGCCAACAGCACTTGCTCGTCCGCCACCACAAAAGCGGGTTTGAGTCTGTCTATGCCAATCTTTTCCCTCCTACCCCCCAAATCTAGCAAAAAATGCTTATCTCCTGTTTCCAGCACTCTGAACGGTCCATCATAGGGTGGTCGCAATGGAGGGTGGTGGGCGTTGTGTCTGACAAACACGAACTCCGCGTTTTTCAAAGTTTTAGGTACAAAAAATCGCGGAAAACTGTGGTGGGCAGGGCCCGGCAGCGTGCCTGTGTCTATGCTACGCTGCAACAGCTGCGGCGGGGAACTGCCCAGCATGGGATTATCTGGCAGAAACTCCCCGGGGAGCCGAAGTGGTTGCGCAAAAATGAGTTCAGCTAAGGAAGCATCCAGATCCTCTTTAGGCGCAGAACGTAACCCCAATAAAACCCACGGTAGCCTGTCTACCCAATTTGCATCCGTCAGTGAAGCCCTGAGAGCCGCTTTCAATGATCTATGAAAACATTTGCATAACCCATTAGCCTGTGGATTGTACGCGGTTGTGCGGTGAATTGAGACACCCAGGCTGCGGGCCATTATTGACCAGAGTTCGGAAACAAATTGAGGGCCTCTGTCGGATGTAATGTCCAATGGGACTCCAAAACGCGCCACCCATGCTGTTCAAAACGCGCGTGCCACCTCCTCGGCTGTGGTTGCGGCCAGCGGAACCGCTTCCGGCCAGCACGTGGTGTGGTCCACCATTGTCAGGAGGTACGTGCACCCCTGTGATGGCGGGAGGGAGCCCACGAGGTCCACGTGGACATGGTTGAACCTCTTAGCCGGAATATGAAACGGCTCCAAGGGAGCCTTCGTGTGTCTGTGTACTTTGGCTCGTTGGCACGCCACGCAGGCTGCCGCCCACTCTTTCACCTGTTTGCGCGGGCTCGGCCACACGAACTTCTCCCCTACCATTTTGACCGACGCGCGCACTCCCGGGTGCGCCAAAGAATGAACCGAGTCAAACACGCGGCGACGCCACGCGGCCGGGAACACGGGACGCAGGCGCCCCGTGGAGACCTCGCAGATTAGGGGGGGCATGCTGTCTTGCAGCACCCTGCTCTCCAGCCTTAACCCTGTTGGTCCAGACTGGAGCGCGCGCATGTCCGCGTCACTAGCCTGCTCCGCGGCAATGGCTGTGTAATCTATCCCCATGCAGACCGGGGCAGCCACGGTGCGCGAGAGGCAGTCTGCCACTACATTCAGTTTACCCGACACATGCTGAATATCGGTAGTAAACTCTGAGATCGCAGCCAGCTGTCTCTGCTGCCGGCCCGACCACGGTTCTGAAACCTTGGCCATCGCGAATGTTAGTGGCTTGTGGTCAACAAACGCGGTAAAACAGTGCCCTTCCAGCCAGAACTGGAAGTGGCAAATGGCCAAGTGGAGAGCCAGCAACTCCCTGTCGAACGCACTGTATTTACGTTCACTGTCGCGCAAAGTCCTGCTGAAAAAGGCGAGCGGCTGCCAAGCCCCGGCTACGCACTGCTCCACGACTGCCCCTATGGCCACATCTGACGCGTCAGTGGTGAGCGCTATGCTGGCCGTTGGGTCTGGATGTGCCAGCAGCGCAGCGTTTGCCAGGGCTGCTTTGACTTCCGAGAACGCCCGCTCTCGCTCCGGGGACCATTCGATCTTATCCGCGGGTTTCTGTTTTTTGAGCAGGGCGTACAGTGGTTGCATGAGCTGCGCTGCGCGGGGAAGGAAACAGTTATAAAAATTCACCATTCCCAAAAATTCCTGTAGCGCCCTGACCGTTTGCGGCCAGGGAAAATCTGCTACCGCGCGCACTTTGTCAGGCAGCGGAACCGCTCCTTCGGGAGAGACGCGGTGCCCCAAAAAATCAATCCTCGTCACCCCGAACTGACATTTCGCTGGGTTGATTATTAAACCGTGCTCTTCCAACCTCCGGAAAACCGTGGTGAGGTGGGTTTCGTGTTCGTCTTCGGACGCGCTGGCTACCAAGATATCGTCCAAGTAGATGAACACGAAAGGGAGATCGCGCAGCACTGCATCCATCATGCGTTGGAACGTCTGTGCAGCCCCTTTAAGACCAAATGGCATACGCAAAAACTCGAATAAACCAAACGGAGTTATCACCGCTGTTTTGGGTATGTCCTCAGCGTGCACTGGGACTTGGTGGTAACCGCGGACCAGGTCTATTTTAGAAAAAATGCGCGCTCCTGCCAGGTGAACGGAAAAATCCTGAATGTGAGGAATTGGGTAGCGGTTGTGCACTGCGGCATTGTTCAACCTGCGGAAATCCCCGCAAGGTCACCACAAACCCTCAGCTTTAGGGACCATGTGTAGCGGGGAAGCCCATGGGCTGTTTGAACGCCTGATGATGCCCAACCTCTCCAGGTTGGCGAACTCCTCGCGCGCTATGGCCAATTCAGCTGCGTCCAAGCGCCGAGGTTTTGCAAAAACGGGCAGCCTGGTGGTGGTGATAAAATGCTCCACCCCGTGTTTAGCGATGGCTGCCGAATTTGTCGGGACAGTGAGTGCTGGGAACTGAGCAAGCAGTGTGTGGAACTTACCGCATGCAGCTGTGACGTTGGCTTGTGCTGTTGGCCGGGACGCTCAAGCTATACAGGGGATAGAATCAAAGGACAGTGCATTAACTAGGCGCCTGTTAGCGACATCAACCAACAAACCATGTGTGCACAAAAAATCAGCCCCCAGTATATTGAAATTCAATGTTGCTATGACAAAAGTCCACTCAAATGTACGGCCGTGTAGAGACAGGAGTAGAGTCCTCTTACCAAAGGTCTTAATCTCCGAGCCGTTTGCTGCTGCCATCTCGGGGCCGCTAGATCCTGCCAGCCGGTCGGCGTAGGTCGGCAGGATGAAACTCATCTGGGCGCCGGTGTCCACGAGGAAATGCCTCCCCGAGCGTGCATCCGTCAAGTAGAGCAGCTTGTTCTCCTCCCCGAGGGTCGTGGCTGCTACCGACCCCCGGTCTTGGTGTTTCCCGAGCGCTTGAACTGGCATGGTGGTATACATTTGCGTGCCCTCTCTGCGAAGCGGCGGTGGTAGAAACAAAGGGTGTCACCCCCGCATTCTTTGGCCCCCGCTGCTGCTGTCGTCGGTGGCTCTCGTCGGTGGCTCTGCTGCTGCCGTCGATGGCTCCTCACCTCCTCCGGCCGTCGCGCAGAGCTCCGTTGCTGCCGCCATGGTCGTGAACTCTCTGCTGGTGATGATGATCCAGTTTGCTTCTCGGGCCAGCGCACGATAGTCCCGCTTGGCCAGCAACGGCGAATTGGCCAGGGTCGCTCTCGTCGCTGACAGAAGGTTCCGGAGGAAGAGGTGGGTAAAAATGAAATGGTCGTCGTCCGTGCCCTTTAATCTCAGCATCTTCTCCATCAGGTCAATGGCCGACCCATCTCCTAACCCAGTCCGCGTCAGAAGTCTCTCTGCTCTCTCACCATCCGAGAGTGTGTAGTGCTGGATGAGTGCAGCCTTCAGCGCGCCGTACTTGTCGTTGGTTGGTGGCTGATCAAGCAGGCTCTCCACGTGCTGAGCCGTGCGGGTGTCGAGTGTTGCGACCACATAGTGGAACTTTGTGTCATCCGCCGATATTCCCCGGAGGGCGAACTGCGCCTCAACTAGGTGGAACCAGGAGCGCGGATTGTGCAGCCAAAAATCAGGTAGCTTGATTGCAACAGCATATGCTTGGCTGGGGGCTCCCAACGAGGCTGGCTCCAGGGGATCGTTCGCCGTGTTCCATGATTCGTCTTGGGTCACCAGTGTGGAGCGTGTAAAGAAAGAGGCGGATTTGGCTTCAGACGATTTATTACACAGCTCACACAAGAAACACAGACAGAATGACATCTCAGCAAAGACTCTTCTCTTAAATACTATGGCATTCCTCCAGAGGCTTCTGACACACAAAAGGTCACATTGCATTCACTGTCTTAATCCTTTACCATCCTTCTAGAAGTTTCTAATACACAAAAGGTCACACTGCATTCATCCTTCACACCTCCCTGTTATCTCACCAGGGAACCTCTGCTCTTTGTTCTTATCTAAGATGTTACACAATTATGCTTTCCCCATGTGCCACCATAATATATATATATATATATATATATATATATATATATATATATATATAGAGAGAGAGAGAGAGAGAGAGAGAGAGAGAGAGAGAGAGAGATATAGATAGATATAGATATAGATATATTGATATAGTGCAGGAAGTTAAAAAGAAGCAAAAGAGAAGCCAATAGGACCGCATCATTTGCAAACAGGAGTGATAAGAATACATACATATATACCTTTTTGGGGTCACCACAGTGGCTCATGGGTTCACATATTTGATTTGCAAGGACTTACACACTGGATGATGGATTTAGGCTTCACCAAGCTAGAAGGTGGAAAGTACCATTTTTTATAGTCTTTGGTATGACCGACACACAAACGTGTAGACTTTCATACTTTCTCTTGTGAGGCCAAAAAATGGATTTTAATCAGCCAGTGTTGTCGATATTAAAGAATGAACATTGGTTCACAACATATGGATTTTATGGTAATGGAACTGATGTGATGAGTTTTTTTTTTTTTTTTTTTTTTTTTTGGTATACATTCAGTGTAAGGAATAGTATTATGTGTATAATATTGTGACTGGATCCAGTAATTATTTTGAATTGTTTGACATGTATTTATAAATTTTTGTTAATGTGCTTACCTGCCTTGGAACTGCAGATGGAAATTAGCCAGTGGCTAAATCTGGTACAATGCATCTCTTCTCTATGACATTATTTTTTTTTTTATTTTTTTTTTTTTGTACATGGTCCCTGAGAAAAAAATAAAAACCAAACCTCGCAGGGACTTGAACCCTCAACCTCCCAGCTTTGGGGCAGATGCTTTATCACTAGGTCACCACTCACTGCATGCCTTAAAGGTGCACATCAATTGCTGGCACACTTAAAAGAACAATTCGTAGCAAATGGTCATTAATCTCACCGGCAATGCCACTCTCGCTGGCAAATTTAATATTTATTTTGTCTCCATTGGAGAAAATTTATCTAATAAAATTACTAACCCCAGGCTGCCTCTTTCAAACACTATCTATCAGGAAACTACCCAAACTTTTTCTTCCTGAAGCCAACCATCAAGGACATGGAGAACTCAAATTCTGCCGGAGCTGATGAAATTTCCAGCAAAACTTTGACAAGTATCATTAATTTAATACTGGAACCTCCTACCTACTGAATTAATCTGTCTCTAATCTCCAGAGTAGTGCCACAAATAGCAAAAATTGCACAAATTATACCAATTTACAAATCAGGTGATAAGAATGCTTTGACTAATTATCGTCCAATATCCATTCTGCTTACTCTTGCAAAGGTTTTGGAAAGACTAGTTTATAACAGACCTTCCAGCTACCTTGATAAGCTCAACATTATTATCCCATCTCAGTACGGCTTCAGAAAGAAACACACTACCTATATGGCAATACTTGACCTAACTGAAAAAATCAGTGATGCAATTTAAAGAGGCAACTATGGTATTGACATTTTTTTTTATTTAGACCTGTCTAAAGCATTTGATACCATTAACCATGACATCCTAATTAATCAATTACAACATTATGGTATTAGAGGCCTAGCATTAGATTGGTTTATTAATTAACTGTCTGGAAGACTTCAGTATGTTTATACAAATAACCACAAGTCATCATATAAATCCATCAATCATGGGGTTCCCCAGGGTTCCATTCTAGGTCCAGTTCTATTCATTCTGTGTATAGATGACTTTGCTAACTCCTCGTCTCTACCGCATAAAGTACTGTTTGCTGATGATACTAATTTATTTTTTGTTCACCAGAATCCAAATGAGCTTTAACAGATAATAAATAGTGAACTGTTGAAAATAGACACCTGAATACAGTGTAATAAACTTTCTCTTAACATGAGTAAAGCCTAACTATATTGTTGTGACGATGGGATGTCACCACTGTATGTCTGGTTGTATTGTGTGATTATGTTGTATCTGTATTGTTGTAATGTCTGTATGATTGTTTGTTAAGATGCACATCGTAGTTTAGGATTTGTCTTTGTTAATTTGAAGGCCCTGGGAGATAATTAGTATGATTAAGAATTTGGTAAAATAATTGTTAAAGGATTTATTGCACATACCTTTGCCAACATGCTTCCTGTGCGTGTCCAGGCAAAAGACTCTGTTAGGGGTTGAAGGCCTTACACCAGCAGGGAGCAAATATGTATGGTAAGTCAGAGGGGTGGTTTAATATTTGTAAATAGGGGTTAAAGTTATTTATTGAATTATTTATATTACTATTTATTGTATGTTATTTATATTTATATTGTGTATGTTTGGGGAAAGTATTTATGTATTTTAGATGTTAGTGGGTATGTGTTTAGAATAGGAATGATGACTGTTTTACCTGGGATTATGGTAGGGGCTAATCACCTCTAATTATCTCATCCATTATATAACAGGTGTGAGATATCGAGAGAGAGGTGGTATTTGATGATATTGGATTGCATGGCATCGTATTGCTGATTGCAAAGTGCTTTATTGCTTGATATGCTTCTTGGCTGAGGAAGTACATTTTTGTTTGGAAAGACTGTGTCAGATGATTTTTCCTGAGAAACTGGAGATTACTTGTTAAGTTACCTGTTAAGTTAAAATAAATTGGATTAATTGAAAAGAAGATTTTGCCTCGCCTTCTCTTGCCACACGTTCACAATTGTATTCTGTTCCAATAAAAAGCCAGACACCAAGGAACTTTGCCCCAAAATTAATGGACAGAATATTAGAAGAGTTAGCTCTATAAAATTCTTTGGGGTCCTCATTGACAAATTTCTCAATTTCAGATGTCACATTGATGATGTAACCAAGAAACTGGCCAAATATGCTGCTTTGTTTTGTTTTTTTTAAAGTGAGACACTTTCTACCACTTTCAGCACTTCTCACTGTATATAAAATTGTATCTGAGCCTCACTTACATTACTGCAATATCATATGGGGTAACACATTTCCAACTCACCTAAAAAAGTTAGAAATTCTCCAAAAGAAAGTCAAGCGTGCCTTATCATGGTCTGAAGATAATTCTCCTACAAGTCATCTTTTCCATCATTAAAATCTTCTAAGACTTGCTGAAAATAATTACTCTCAGAAAGCCTGTATAATGTACCAGGTTGCCCACAAGGTCAACCATAAATTATGTGAACTCATTCCAACCTTCCTTCCCATGCACACGTATCCACCAGGTTTAGTATTGTGTGCAGAGGACCACAGATTTTGAATGAGTTTGATGAGAATCTAAAAATGCCACCTTCCATCTCCATCTTCAAGAAAAAACTAAAAATGCAACTCCCATCATTATATAATTAATCTGCTATTTGTTACACAAAACTTGCTTACTGATGAGTTGTTACTCCATTGTAATTTTGTTTTATATGTTGATATCACTCCAATAGTATTTAATAACTTGACTATGTATCTTGAACTCACCTACTAATTCAGTGTAAACAAATGCTGGGATTATGTGCTATATGTCTGTTACATGTTTGTTTGTTCCTGTACACAAAGATATCAGACTGATTTCCGTCATCATTTCACTGTAGAAATGGGCTCCCTACTAAAAGCTTTAAAAAGCTTACTTGGGATGACCCATTCACACTCCAACTCACTGTGAAAGAAAAGCCTATTGTATACTGCTACTCGTGCTGTTGATAATTAGGGCCTGAGCCACTGACAACATCAGTTGGCGAAAGCCCTATTGTAATTGCTCTGTTTCTTCTTATTATTATTATTCCACCTAAACGATTGCATTATTATCCCTCTGAAAGTTAACCAAAAATGCATTTTTTTGGGGGGGGCAAACCCCTCAGACCCCGTGAAAAATTGGAAAAACTGGAAAAGATATGTGCCCCCACCCCTAATTTTTGTGGGCAGGGCCAAAAGTACAAGGTCTATGGACACTGGCAGCCATAAACTTTGCTGTAGACACATAAAATTTGGGTGAGGTGTGCATCACCTCAAGACATGCAAAAAAAAAAAAAAAAAAAATTGTGGACATTACCCACCACCAACACGAAGGCCGCCATCTTGCCTCAAAGTCGCCCCACCTCCAATTCGGCCAAAAGTCACACCTCACATTTGAAGAAACTAGTCCTATGCACCTGCTCCAATTGAGCTTATTTTTACATGGCGGCATCTATAGGCATTGGCCATTAAAAGTTATCCAATTTAAGTCAAAATCTCAAAAGGTGTGGCCAGGGCGCCATGGCGAACTTTGACTCCTCCCGTTACAACATCAAACAGCTGTAACTCGGGCAAAACTTGTCCGATGTCCGCTAAATTATCCATGATGGAAAATAGTCCCACCCCGGAGGTGTCTACATTAAAATACCTGACAAAAGCTATAGCACCACGTAGTGGTTAAAGGAAGAATTGCTTCAAACTGTTTTATTTGTTACTCAGGTGCCACTTGCCAGAATGATGTGAAATTTTTTGAGATTCATCAGACCACAGGGATGTTCATAACTGCACATCAACTTTACCATGGACATGCCCTCTTCGCCATTCAATCCGTGATCTTGTTGGGAGGGTTGGGAAGGTCCTGGAGTCATGAAATTTGGACCATAGGTAGAGGTGACTGTCACCTGTAGTCCTAATTGGGTCAGCAGCACAAAATTGATAAATACTGTAAGTTTTACCATGGCGACATGGCAAAGGTTGACTCCTCGCCGTGGAACATCAAAAAGTTGCAACTTGGACAAAACTGATCTGATTTTCACCAAATTTTCTATGATGGATATTAGTTCCGCCCCGCACGCTCCTACATAAAAATGGTTGACATAACTTAGAGCACCACCTAATGCACACAGGAAGTACTGCACCACTCGCATTTGAAGGAATTCCTCCTTGGGGCCTGTTCCCATTGAACTCATTTTCACATGGCGTCATCTATAGGCACTGGTCATTAAAATTTATCAAATTTGAGTTTCAATCTCAAAAGGTCATGACACCATGGCGAAATTTTACTCCTCCCCTTACAACATCAGACAGCTCTAACTCCAGCAAATCTTGTCCGATGTCCACCAAAGTTTCCATGACAGATATTAGTCCGGCTCTTAATGCATCTATATATAAATAATTGACAAAAGATATAGCACCACCAAGTGGTTCAAGGAAGAATTGTTGAAAACTCTTATTTATTACTCACTCACCGCTTGGTAGAATTGCGTGAAATCTTCTAAGGATTATCAGACCACGAGGTTGATCATAACTGCACATCACCTTTAGCATGGTGTCACTGCTGTTCCCATGGACACGCTCTCCTCGCCATTCAATCCGTGATCTGGTTGGGAACGACCTGGAGTCATGAAATCTGGAACATAGGTTGAGGTGACTGTCCTCTGTAGTCCTATATCAGTCAGCAACACAAAACTGATAGGTACTGTAAGTGTTACCTTGGCGATATGGCGAAGGTTGACTCCTCGCCATGTAACATTGCAAAGTTGCAACTTGGACAAACTTCATCCAATATTTACCAAATTTTCTACAATGGATATTAATCCCACTCCGAACACGTCTATATAAATATATATATATATATATATATATATATATATATATATATATATATATATTTCAAAAGTTGTAGCCCCACCTTGTGGTCTGAACAACAGACACTCGCAAATTTGGAAAAACTTTGAACGATTTTCACCAAATTTTCAACGATCAGTATTAGTCTCACCCTGAACACATCTATATAAAAATAATAAACAAAAGTTATAGCACCCCCTAGTGATTAAAGGAGGAATTACTGAAAACTGTTTTCTTTATTTTTCTCTCACCAGTTGAAAAAATTACGTGAAGGAATGACTAGGGATCATTGACAGTTCAAGTACATTGTACAGAACTGTTTCCATGGTGGCAGGCATGCTTCAGTGCCTTCCTTGCCATGCAAAACATGACAGTTACAGCTCAGACAATCCTTGTCTTATTTGAACCAAACTTTTCACATATCATACTAATCTCCCTCTGAACAAGTCTGTATATCAATAGTCACAAAACTGTCACACCACCATCTCCTGCTGACACGAGGTACTGCACAAAATTGTATCAATTTTCACACAAAGACCAGTTGTCAGAATGACATGACATTTTCAGTGGTTTCTCAGAGTGCATTGGATTACCTTCAGTGGAAGTCACTTTTGTCCTGCAATAATCACAGTTGCCATGGAAACCCACTCCTTGGCATTCAATACGTTTTATACTTTGGAGGGTTGGGAAAGTCCAAGGGTCACCAAATGTGGAACGTAAGTCAAGGTGACTCTCTTCTGTAGCTCTGTATGGGTCTGCAACATGTACCTAAAATGTAAGTGCTGCAATGGCCACATGTCCAAGTTTACCTTATCACAACATGTTGGACAATTCTACACTGTCAGATTTTCACAGTAATTGCTATGATGGAGGTTAGTCCTGCTCTTCACGCTCCTATATAAAAAATATTTGACAAAGGTTATAGGCTGCCATGAGGCTGACACCAACATTGAAGGAGCTGCAGGAATTTCTGGCAAGTACTGGCTGTTTAGTGCATGTGACAACAATTGCCTGTCTAGGGTGGCAAGACGAAAGCCTTATCTATTACAAGACTGAGTGCGGTGTGTCACCGGGCTCAAGCTTTTAATTTTCATCTGAGTACTTTCTGTATTTTTCCAGCGTTGTGTTATTTTCCTGTGTGCCCACTCAGATGATATGCACCTGCCATCAATTGTGTTATTTTGGTTTTCAGCTATTTAAAGACTGATTTTGCTTTCTTATTCCGGCAGTCTTGATTTTTTGATGTTGTCTCCACCAGAACCCAGCCTTTGTTCTGGTAGGTAACTCACTTAAGTCTGTTGTTTGTCAGCTTGGAATTTTGTGTTGAGCACTGTTTGGACTTTATGTTATTTTCAATAAATCTCACAAACTCACAGTTCAGTGCGTGGATGTCACCTCTCTGCCCTATGGGGCAATTCATGACAGAAGACTGCCACCAGTAAGACACCCAGCTGCTGTGAGTTTGTGGATTTTTTGACTTTTTTTCACTCACCTTTTTCTCTGGAGCGAAGCATGTTGGATTCTGCAGGTGGGCGCAGTTACCCGATGAGCCTGGGGTGGGAGTGCTGCAAAGCCCTCATGGAGATGGATGGGCTAATCTCCGCAGCATGCATTGGCCCTACCCCGAGGGATGCGTTGTGGTACTTGGGCCTCACAGAGGCAATGCTAAGGGGGGTGAAGAGGATTTCTCTGGTGGCAGCACTGCAATGACAGAACAGTGGGATGGTGAGGAATTCCTAGACGAGACCTTGGCCTGCCCCGAAAGGGAGGCGCTCCCGGGCCTCTGCAGTATTGGTGCTTCATCAGCTTCCAGCATCCGTTCCCGCTCCCGCTCCATCTTCTCCAGAACGCCACCATCCAGGAAAATCTCACCAGAGAAACGCCTCCACCTCTCAGGCAGCAGTTTCTCCTTTGCCGAGACAGAAGACTCCCACAGCAGTGCACTCGCTTCGCTTGTCTTCTCCGGCTGTATAGTCGGCTTGCTCCCTCTTCGCAGGTGCTGTTCACTGCTTCCTCTCGGTGATTCCTCCTGCTGCTGAGAGGCCTGCTGTGTCCTTCCCGGCTTCACCCGTCTCCGTGTCAGCAGGGGTGGCTCCTCCAAGATCCACTGAGGGGCCCATGTCCATTGTAGCCATGGAGAGGGGTGACTTCAGACCATCTGCAGCAAGAAACATCGTACTTCGGGAAAACAGGCAAGTGTCTCTTCATTTTTCAACATTTTATAATAACGTGCCTTGCCTGATTCCCAGTGGTGAGGCTCATTATTTCCAGTCCCCTGAGACCTCACCGCCTGCTGCAGCCATCAGTTTCTCACCTGCCCTCTCCGTGTCAACTCCTACTCTCCCTGAGTGTCCACCGGCCCAAGGATCGTGCCACTTGATGTAGGAGGAGCCTGCAGTCCTGGAGGACCTGGTTTAAGCCCCGAAGCCACACTTTGGACGGAGGGTGAGCGCTGAGACCGAGAAGACGCCTGCTCCGATGAAAGAGCGTCCCGGGGCTTCAGCTGAGCAGGATCCAGTAACAACGGGAAGTCGACCTCCTGTCTACATGCCGGGCAAGCCACCTGCGTGGGTCACCTTGCTGGGGGGTCCCAGGATTGTATTGACCATCATGCCTGCTGCAGGGGTCACTGCAGCAGAGCAGGAGTTTGACCTCCAGAGGGCCGGGCCCGAAGAACCATCGCCTGGATCGACGGAGTCCTAGACGGCGGTGGAGCTTGAGATCAGGCAAGTGCTCTCCTTTGTCTTTGTTGTCTCTATTTTGGAGAGATCTTGTCTGGCTCTTGCTGGGGAGAGCCAAGTGCAGCCGTCAACTGCACCTGAGCTCACCTCGCCAAGCTCCACTACAGCCGGTGACCTTGACCCTGTGTCTCTGCATCTCTTGCCTGAGCTTTTCCCCAGGGTCACCGAGGATCGTCCAACTCTTTCAGAAATCTCTGTGGGTCCCGGCTCGCTGCCCAAGATCCCCATGATTCCAGCTCCTCCCGCCGATGTTGTCGCAGGTGCTCCGTCCCAGCCCGGGACCTCTGTGGGTGCTGCCTCCCCGGTGGCTGAGGTTGTCACGGGTGTTCTGTCCCAGCCCGGGACCTCCGTGGGTGCAGCTCCTCCTCACTCTGAATCTCCATGGGTGCTGTGTCCTATTCAAGGATCGGCGTGGGTGCTGCACCCCAGCCTGAAATTTGGGTGCTGCGCCTCAGTGTGGGCCCAAGTGGGCATTATGCTCCAGCCCAGGGGCCACCACGGGTGCAGTCTATGGGTCAGTCTGGGTACATCATTGGTGCAGCATTGGCCCAGTCCGGGTCCACCACTGGTGCAGCTCTGCTCCAGTTCAGGGCCACCACAGGCTCAGCTCTGCTTCAGCCTGGGGCCACCATGGGTGCTGCAATGTACCAGTCCGGCACCACCGAGGTTGCTACCGGCCAGTCTGACGCCGTCGTGGTTCCCCCTCCTCTGCCTGACACTGTCGTGGTTCCCCCTCCTCTGCCAGATTCCGGCGTGGTTCCCCATCCTCTACCAGACACCCTTGTGGTTCCCTCTCCTCTGCCAGACACTGTTGTGATTCCCTCTTCTCTGCCTGATGCCTTTATGGTTTACTGTCCTCTGCCTGACATCGTTGTGGTCCCACCAACTCCTCTGCCCCTTCCGTCACTGGGCTTCCCCGTGGGGCAGCCGCCTCCTTGGCCACCCTTTCTGTTTATGTGGCTGAAGAACCCTGGCTGACTGCCTGACAGACTGTGCCGCCGGGTTGGGTGACTCATTTTCTCCGGCAGGCCACCCATCTCGTACCATCTCGCCATCTGTCAGGCCTTGGAATTTGGCCAGTCACCTGAACTGTTTAGTTCTTTTTCCTCAGCGGCCTAGGGGCCTGGTTTTGTGTGGGTTTGGGTCCTGAGCGGGGTTTGTGTTTTTGTTCCCCCCTAGCCTGTTGCCCCCACCACCCACCCAGGGTGGCTTATGGCTATATTTTTTTTGGGGGGGGGTTGTGGATGGGGGGGGGGCTTTTTTCTTTTTTGATGTTACCTTGGCGTGTGTGGATTCCATCCCTTGGGGGGGTGGGGTAACTTAATTTTCATCTGAGTATTTTCTCCATCCATCCATCCATCTTCTACCGCTTTTCCGGAGGTCCGGGTCGCGGAGGCAGCAGTTCAAGCAGAGAAGCCCAGACTTCCCTCTCCCCAGCCACCTGCTCCAGCTCTTCAGAGGGGATACCAAGGCGTTCCCAGACTAGCTGGGAGACATAGTCTCTCCACCGAGTCCTGGGTCTGCCCCGGGGTCTCCTCCCAGTGGGACGTGCCTGAAACACCTCAAGTGGGAGGCGTCCAGGAGGCATCCTAATCAGATGCCCATACCACCTCAACTGACTCCTTTCAATGTGGAGGAGCAGCGGTTCTACTCTGAGCCTCTCCCGGATGACTGAGCTCCTCACCCTATCTCTGAGGGTGAGTCCAGCAATCCTACGGAGAAAGCTCATTTCAGCCGCTTGTATCCGCGATCTCGTTCTTTCGGTCATTACCCAAAGCTCGTGACCATAGGTGAGAGTAGGAACGTAGATTGACTGGTAAATCGACAGCTTTGCCTTAGAACTAAGCTCCCTCTTCACCACAACAGACCGGTACAACGTCCGCATCACTGCAGATGCTGCTCCAATCCGTCTGTCGATCTCTCGCTCCATTTTCCCCTCACTCGTGAACAAGACCCCAAGATACTTAAACTCCTCCACTTGGGGCAGGAGCCTGTCCCCAACCCGGAGAGGACAATCCACCTTTTTCCGGCTGAGGACCATGGACTCGGACTTGGAGGTGCTGATTCTCATCCCAGCCGCTTCACACTCAGCGGCAAACCGTCCCAGCAAGAGCTGTAGGTCATTGCTGGATGAAGCCAACAGGACAACATCATCTGCAAACAACAGAGATGAGATCCTGTGGTCACCAAGCATGACACCCTCCATTCCCTGGCTGCGCCTAGAAATCCTGTCCATAAAAATTATGAACAGGACCGGTGACAAAGGGCAGCCCTGGCGGAGTCCAACTCTCACTGGGAATGACTCCGACCGAGTGTTGGCAATGCGAACTAAACTCTCACAACGGTCGTACAGAGACCGAATAGCTCGTAACAACAAGCCCGATACCCCATACTCCCGAAGCACCCCCCACAAAAATCCACGAGGGACGCGGTCAAATGCCTTCTCCAAGTCCACAAAACACATGTAAACTGGTTGGGCAAACTCCCACGAACCCTCAAGAATTCTCGAGAGGGTAAAGAGCTGATCCGATGTGCCACGGCCAGGACGAAAACCACATTGCTCCTCCTGAATCCGAGGTTCGACCAACGGCCGGACTCTCCTCTCCAGTACCTTGGCATAGACCTTCCCAGGGAGGCTGAGGAGTGTGATCCCTCTAAAGTTGGAGCACACCCTCCGGTCCCCTTTTTTGAAGAGAGGAACCACCACCCCGGTTTGCCATGCCAAAGGCACTGCCCCCGACCTCCACGCAATGTTGCAGAGGCGTGTCAACCATGACAACCCAACAACATCCAGGGCCTTGAGGTACTCGGGGCGAATCTCGTCCACCCCCGGGGCCCGGCCACCAAGGAGATTTTTAACCACCTTGGCGACCTCAGCCCCTGTGATAGGCGAGTCATCCCCCTCGTCCCCAAACCCTGCTTCCTCTGTGGAAGGCGTATCAGTGGGATTGAGGAGATCCTCGAAGTATTCCTTCCACCGCCCGACGATATCCCCAGTTGAAGTCAACAGTGTCCCATCCGCACCATACACAGTGTGGACGGGGAGCTGCTTTCCCCTCCTGAGCCGCCGAACAGTTTGCCAGAATCTCTTTGAAGCCGACCGAAAGTCTTGTTCCATGGCCTCACCGAACTCCTCCCATACCCGGGTTTTTGCTTCAGCAACCACCCGAGCTGCACTCCGCTTGGCCTGCCGGTACACCTCAGCTGCTTCGGGAGTCCCACAAGCCAACCAAGCTTGATAGGACTCCTTCTTCAGCTTAATGGCCCCCCTCACCACTGGTGTCCACCACTTGGTTCGGGGGTTGCCACCACGAGATGCACCGACCACCTTGCGGCCGCAGCTCTGGGCTGCCGCTTCAACAACAGAGGTGGAGAACATGGCCCATTCAGACTCCATGTCTCCAGACTCCCTCGGAATGTGGTTGAAGTTCTTCCGGAGGTGGGAGTTGAAGACCTCCCGGACAGGGGCCTCAGCCAGACGCTCCCAGCACACCCTCACTATACGTTTGGGTCTACCAGGTCTGAATGGCTTCCTCCCCTGCCATCGGATCCAACTCACCACCAGGTGGTGATCAGTTGACAGCTCTGCACCTCTCTTTACTCGGGTGTCCAAGACATACGGTCGCAGGTCTGATGATACGATAACAAAATCGATCATCGACCTGCGGCCTAGGGTGTCCTGGTGCCAGGTGCACATATGGACACCCTTATGCTTGAACATGGTGTTCGTTATAGACAGACTGTGGTTAGCACAGAAGTCCAATAACTGAACACCACTCGGGTTCAGATCGGGCAGGCCGTTCCTCCCAATCACCCCCCTCCAGGTTTCACTGTCGTTGCCCACGTGCGCATTGAAGTCCCCCAGTAGGACAATGGAGTCTCCAGGAGGAGCACCCTCCAGCACCCCAGTCACAGACTCCAAAAAGGGTGGGTACTCTGAAACATCATTTGGTGCATAGGCACAAATGATGGTCAGGACCCGTTTCCCAACCCGAAGGCGCAGGGAAGCAACCCTTTCGTCCACCGGGGAAAACTCCAATATAGAGGCAGCAAGGTGGGGCGATACAAGAATACCTACCCCTGCTCGTCGCCTCTCGCCCGGGGCAACTCCAGAAAAGGCCAAGCTCCAGCCCCTCTCCAGGAGACTGGTTCCGGAACCGGAGCTGTGTGTTGAGGTGAGGCCGACTATATCTAGCCGGTATCGCTCAATCTCGTACACCAGCTCAGGCTCCTTCCCCACCAGAGAGGTGACATTCCACGTACCAAAAGCCAGTTTAGAAAGCTTGGGATCAGTCCGCCAAGGTCTCCGCCTTTGACTGCCACCTAATCCACATAGCACCGGACTTCCATGATCCCTCCTGCAGGTGGTGAACCTACTGGAGGGCGGACCCATGTAACTCCTTCGGGCTGAGCCCGGCCGGGTCCCATGGGTGGAAACCCGGCCACCAGACGCTAGCCTTCGAGCTGAGTATTTTCTGTAGTTTTTCATTGTTGTGTTATTTTCCTTTGTGTTGATTTAAGATGTGCTCTTGGTGGTTTCTTGTTCTGTTAGTTTTAATGGCCTTAGTATTATTGTTTTTTTTTTTTATCAGTCTCTGTAGTTTTGGATTTATATTTTGTTTCTTGTGTGACACGAGTCTTTACCACCTCTTCCAGACACTCCCACCCTGTTACCTTCTTGCATGGGCTGTGTATGTTGTTTCTGTTCCTTAGTTGTCTCAGCTGTGAGCTATTCGGTAATTAGGTCACCTGCCGCTCAGATGATACACACCTGCCATCAGTTGTGTCATTTTGCTGTCTTATTGTGGCAGTCTTGATTTTGTCACGTTGTCTCCACCAGAACCCAGCCTCTGTTCTGGTGAGTAAATCATTGTAAGTCTGCGTGTGGGTCTCACCTCTCTGCCCTGTGGGGCAATTCATGACATTATCTTAGGAAGAAAAACATCCAAGTCTGTCTACATCTTGCAAAAACACATTTGAAATCTCCCAAACACATGTGGGAAAATGTGTTATGATCCGATGAAACCAAGATTGAATTTTTGGGCCATAATTCCAAAAGCTTTATCTGGCGCAAACACAACACTGCACATCACCAAAAGAACACCATACTTAGAGTGAAGCATGGTGGTGGCAGCATCATGCTTTGGTGCTGTTTTTCTTCAGCTGGAACTGGGGCCTTAGTCAATGTGGAGGGAATTATGAACAGTTCCAAATATCAGTCAGTGTTGGTACAAAACCTTTAGGCTTCTGCTAGAAAGCTGAAGATGAAGAGGAACTTTATCTTTCAGCATGACAATGACCAAAAGCACACATCCAAATCAACAAAAGAATGGCTTCACCAGAAGAAGATTAAGGTTTTAGAATGGCCCAGCCAGAGTCCAGACCTGAATCTGATCGAACATCTGTGGTATGATCTGAAGAGGACTGTACAAAGCAGATCCCCTTGCAAATCTGATAAATTTGGAGTGTTCTTGCAAAGAAGTGTGGGCAAATATTGCCGCATCAAAATGTGCTGTGCTGATAGACTCCTACCCAAAAAGACTGAGTGCTGTAATAAAAGCCAAAGGTGCTGCATCAAATTATTAGTCTAAGGGTGTGCATATTTATGCAAACAGGTTATTGTAAGTTTTTTTATTATTATTTTTTATTTCCCCCTTTAACGATTTCAGTTTGTTGCTCATTTGGGTTGTACAGGTTATAGGTCACATTGATTAGGTAAAAAAAAAAAAAAAAAAATTGAAATGATTTATCTTGGTCTCATTTTTTACATCACAAAAACCTGGCATTTGAACAGGGGTGTGTAGAGTTTTTATATCCACTGTATGTGTGCTGTTGGGGTAGTGACAAAGGTGACCACCGCAGATTATGATTTATGTTTGGAAGGAGGGGGGTGGGGAATGGATCTTCAGTTGGTTGCAATACAGAAACTTTTACATATTTCACACACTGTTTCTCTGAATAAATAAATATAGACTACCTAAATATCTACTATGGTAGGATTTAGAAACAGTGAAGATTGCTAAAACTATTTTTTGAGTTTGGGAGCAAGACTGAGAGGCTCCTTGGGCAAATACATGTACGAAAACTAAATGGAAGCCATGTTAGTCTAGTAAACAATGTGATATTTCAGCCACTGGTGCATGAACCAAGCAATATTCAAGATATAATTAAATGCATCATGTTGTTTTTAATGGACATTTAGCCAGTTTGCAGTTATCAAGCTATACTCTCAAATATTCTTGTTCTGTTCTACCTTCAGTATGCTTACACCCTCCAGAGAATTAAATATTCATTAATTCTCATTATCACAGAACTAGGGCACAAATGACAACAGTTACAAGCACATCTACAGCCACTGAACAACAACAACAGAGACGGGGCACTTCTGTCACTCCTGGCTTTTCAAAGGATTCTATCACAACACAGCATTTCTGCATGGATATTCACTCACCAAACAAGGCTGATTTTACTTGAGGAATGCACTTGTGACAAGTAAAGTGATGCTCCTAGCCTTGCTATTGATTTTTACTTCTACAGCCTAGGTCCCAAAAGCCACCTTTTTGCTCTAAAATCAGGGAAGTGGAACAAAAAAACCCATAGAGCTGAAACTCCACTGTCCCAGAGGAGAGCATGTACAATAATAAAGGGGAGCAAACAAACCAAAAGCAAAATTTCCATGCAGCTCATGGACATTGTAGGTGCACAGGGCAGCAGAAGTGTGGAACAAGTACAGTTTGGAAAATAAGTATTGAACACATCAACGTTTTTATCCATCCATCCATCCTGCTTCTTCCGCTTAATCCTTTTCGGGTCGCGGGGGGGCTGGAGCCTATCCCAGCATCTTTGGGCTAGAGGCAGGGTCCACCCTGAACAGATCGCCAGTCCATTGCAAGGCCAACACAGAGAGACAGACAACCATTCACTCTTACAGTCATACCTAAGGACAATTTAGAATCCCCAGTTTGATGCCAATTGACCTAACGTGCATGTTTTTGGCATGTGGGAGGAAACCGGAGAAATCCCGGAGTAAACCCACGCAGACACGGGGAGAACATGCAAACTCCACACAGATCACTGTTGGTCGGGGGCTGGGCTTGAACCCAGGATCCCCCGGCCTGGGTTCGAACCCTACATTTTTCTCATTAAACATATTTCTGATGGAGCCACTGACCTGAGATTTTCATCAGATACCAGTAACAACCCAAGTAATCCATATATACAAATAAATCAAGGCAAATGTGTTCAGGAAAAAAAAAGATTTATTTAATAAAGTGGAATGACAAAGGGCCTCTTACTTGAGGCCCACGTTTCGGGCACGTCCCACTGGAAGGAGACCCCGGGGCAGACCCAGGACTCACTGGAGAGACTATGTCTCCCAGCTGGTCTGGAAACGCCTTGGTATCCTCTCTGAAGAGCTGGATCAGGTTGCTGGGGAGAGGGAAGTCTGGGCTTCACTGCTTGAACTGCAGCCTCCGTGACCCGGACCTCCAGAAAAGTGGTAGAAGATGGATGGATGGATGGATGGATGGATGGATGGATGGATGGATGGATGGATGGAATGACAAAGGGAATAAGTATTGAACACGCTTGGTGAAATTCATTTCATATTTAGTAGAAAAGCCTCTGTTGGTAATAACATCTTCCAGACGCCTCCTATATGGAGAAACTAGGCACAGGCATTGCTCAGAAGTGATTTCAACCCATTCTTCCACACAACCTGTCTTCAGATCTTGAAGGTTCTGTCAGTGTCTTCTGTGAACTCTGATCTTAAAGGATCTGCCCGCAAACCATTTCCAGTATGTACAATGATAAGTGAAAGTGATATAATTGATTTATCAATGAGAAAGCACCAGGGAATGGGAAAATCTAATGGAAACGGAAATATGGGTAGATTGGAATGCAAAAGAATGTTACTCTGCATTGTGCAAGAGGTCCATTGGATTCAGGTCAGGTGACTGACTGGGTCATTCTAGTTGCTTTATTTTACTTCTCTAGAGTCAGCTGTGTAGCATCATCTTGCTTTGGCTCATCAATAAAATTATTCTTCAGCTTAAAGACATTGTTTCACCCAGGAAAAGAACAGTCAAGAACTGCTCTTTCATCCCAGGACCACAGCTGAACTAACATTCCTTTGTTAAACCAGTCTCCGAAATTCCTCCTAATGCATTTCCTCCTGAACATTTTATTGGCCATGATGAATTTTCAGAGTTAAGATGTGTTCATCAGGCTGCCAAAACGTCCCTAAAGTCACGTGACTGATTGCTGTCAGTCTCTGCTTGGCAACAGCTCTCTCAATATTATTGGTTGTTACAGACAAAAGCCTGTTTGTTCATTGGACTAAAGTTCATAAAAACCGCCCATGAAGGAAAACTATTGGCTGGGGCTCCTGCCAATCCCAAGAAGCCTGTGAAACTCGGTTGGAGTTACAAGGAGGGGGAAGAAGCCCCACCTGTAGATTACTACAGAGCACTTCAATAGATCACTACGGGAGAACAAAGACTTGAGATCTCTTCACTACAACAGAACAATGGAGACTTCTCCCACATGTTTTTTTTTTTTCTACTATCATCTCAGAGCAGAGAACATGAAATATTGTGTTTGTGTAAACTTCTCTGTATTTTATTTTTTTTCTTTAAATGTCTAGGAATTAATCCTTTTCTTTCCTGAGCTCAAATCCTAATTTGGAGTCAAACTCCCGTTTCCAGACATCTATTTTTAGAACTTCCTCCTGTTAAACTTTCTTTAAACTCACCGTGTTTAATCTTGACTTTATCTTTATTTTTATATTACCACCTCCACACTAGATGCTATTTTCACTCCATGAAGTCGGAAAATCTTTTAATTTTGCTATTGGATCAGATTTTGTAATTATTCTCAAATTCCCTCGTGAAAAGCCGCTGATCCATGACGATGCAGCTCACCACCACACGCCACTGAAGTAATCAACACGCCACGGAAAAGAGGAGACATTTTGGGCTGTACCTCAGCCCATGTGATCAACACATCCAAAATCTCATCTTGTGACAACAGACTGGAAAGCTGCCGTACCTTGTCCGAATATCTGCTGGCAAGATATTCTGGTTTTGGTGTCGTCCAGAACTAAAGCCTCTAGAAGACGCCAAAAGAACCCTCCAACCTGGGTTACATGAGCTGCATTCTTTATTCATCTGCTGAATAAAACATCTGAGATTTGAGAATAATTCAGTATCTGATCAGATACAAAATTAAAGAAGAATTAACATAACTCTTCTTTTCCTTAAAATTCCATTTTCATTTTCTTAAGAGCAATTCAGAATTTTCCATATAATTAGTTTAATGTTCCCCATAAATTTGTGTTCAGTTTTCCATAATCTGTTAACTTCAAACTGATCTAAATTCAGCTTACATTTTCACCCTGGTTCTGCAAAGGTTCACATTGTTACTCTATCACTTACAAGTTTAATCTAATTGTTAATGCAAATCATTTCAATGTCCATTAATCCTCATTTCATTTAATAAATATGTGAAAATGAGAGAAGTTGTTGGGAATTTATTTCATTCTGAGTCTGGTTTCAAAGCCCCCAGTATTGAATTCACTAAAATTTTGAGACTGATTATTAATTAGTTTATTGAGTGATTAAACAGGTATAAAGTGAAATGATTAAAATGCTCACTAAAAAGGTGAGCTGGTGCCCCTACAAGTGTTTATTAACTTTTTTCTGTGTGTGGACCTTGAGTAAATCTCAGGTCCTGATACATTAATACAAATTAAATAACTTTTTACCTGATTATAATTATTAATCACATATCACTACAGCTGAGAGTTTCCTTGGCTGTGTGTTTGGGATCAATGTCTTGCTGAAATGTCCACCCTCATTTAATGTTCAGCATCTTAACAGAATGTAACAGGTTATTATCAAGGATGTCTCTATACATTTGTCCATTCATCTTTCCGTCAATTATTTGAAGTCTGCCTGTACATGTGCTAAAAACACCCCACACAATGGTGGGATGTGCAGTGCCATTTCTCCTCCAAACATGCTATGTGTTGTGACATCCAAAAAGTTCAATTTTGGTGTCATCTGACCACACTATATTTTCCCGGTATTTAACAGGACTGCCCAAATGTTGTGCAGTAAACTTTAAATGAGCTTCAGCAGGCTTTTGCAGCAATGAAGTCTTGCAAGGTGAGTGGGCATAGAGCCCGTGTCGGTTGAGTGCATTATTCATTTTTTTCTTTGAAACAGCAGTACCTGCTAATGGCAGGTCTTTCTGGAACTCTCCACGAGTGGTCGTTGGCTCTTGGATAACTCTTCTAATAATTTTTTTGACTCCTCTGTCAGAAATCTTGCAAAGCGCTCTTGGTTGTGGATGGTTTATGGTAAAATGACGTTCTTTCACTTCTGAAAGTGAAAGTAGGCCACTCCAGTGGTGGCCTAGTTGGTGGCCTTCTTTACAGCAACATTAAGCATGTCTATAGAGCTACCCCCTACCCCCACCTTGGACAATAAGACCATTTCTCCCTGCTTAGAATACCTGCCTACACCCCCCTCAGGAAGAGTTCCCTCCCAACCAGACAAACAATTAAAATCTGGCCTGAAACTGCTCTTTTCCTACTATAGGACTGCTTTGCCTGCACAGATTAGAGCATTTTTGAACAGCAGGACCTGGAGTCCTGCACCGAGTCTGTCCTTTCCTACATTAAATGCTGCGTATAAAATGTGTCAGTCACCAAGCACATCCAGGTCTTTCCAAACCCCAAACCTTGGATGACCAATAAAGTCCATGCTCTCATCAGAGCCTGGAACTCAGCCTTCAGACAGAGGGAAAGTTCTATGTAAAGCACTGCTAGAGCTAACCTGAGGAGAGGCATAAAACTCACGAAGAACGCCTATAGAAGGAAAGTGGACGGCTTCTTTACAGACAAGAACCCTCGACAGATGTGGAGAGGCAACCAGGATCTCATCAACTACAGGGGCCAGGGCCCCCCAACATCAGACAGCAGCCTCACTCTGGCAGTGTAGCTTATCAGCTTCTTTTCTTTGCCCGATTTGAGCACACCTCCCGCCCAAACTCGCCCCCCCCCCCCCCCCCACAGGTGCAAGAGGTGAGGTGGTAACTAAGAGCAGTGAACCCCCATAGGCCTGCTGGTCCAGAAAGCATCCCAGGAGCCGTGGTCAAAACATGAGCAGACCAGCTGGTAGTGATCCTCACCAAGCTGTACAACCTCTCCCTGATGCATGGCACTGTCCCCTCTTTACTCAAAGTCTCCACCATCATCCCCATCCCCAAAAAGTCCACAATCAACAGCCTGAATGACTGCAGACCCATAGTACTCACGTCTGTGGTCATGAAGTGTTTTGGTCAGACTGGTTTCCCAGCACAATGGGGACTGTCTTGCCCCCTCCTTTGACCCCCACCAGTTTGCCTACAGGGAAATTCTGTCTACAGAAGACACCATCGCCATCACACTCCACAGAGCGCTGAGCCACCTGGAGAACCCAAGGAGCTAAGTGAGGATGCTATTTGTGGAGTACAGCTCAGCTTTCAACATCATCATCCTGGACATCCTGATCAACAAACTGCACCTCCTCCAGATACCCCCCACCACACACATGCTCCTGGATTAAAAAAAACAAAAAAACAAAAAACTTTTTCAACAAAAGCCCACAAACAGTCAGACTTGGCCCCCACCACTCCTCCACACTGTCTCTAAGCACTGGCTCTCCTCATCACCAACAACAATAAGAAGACATATAGGACGGAGGTATAGAACCTGCTGCTTTGGTGCCAAGCAAAAAACCTGAAACTGAACATCCAAAAAGCCAAAGAACTCATACTAGACTGCAGGAAGAACAGACAGGACCCCCAGCTCCTTATAAATGACGACTGCATGGAAAACTTCTCCACCTTCAGGTTCCTGGGCGCTCACATCTCCTCTGGCCTCTCCTGGACTGTCAACACCAAAGCCCTGGTGAAGAAAGCCCAGCAGTGGCTGCACTTCCTCTGTGTCCTGAGGAAGAACAACCTGGACCAGAAGCTGCTGCTGGCCTTCTACTGCTGCTCAGTGGAGAGCATGTTCACCTACTGTCTGCATGTGTGGTGCGCTGGCTCCACGGCCGAGAACAGGAAGGCTGTGCAGACGGTTATCAACACCTCCCAAAAAATTATCGGTGGCCCTCTGCCCTCCCTGGAAGACATCTCCAGATGCTCCTGTCTCAGAAGGACCAAGGCCATCACTGGAGAACCCTGACATACCGCCCACCACTTGTTTGACCTGCTTCCCTCTGGATGACAGTTCAAATCAATCAGATCCCACACATCCAGACTGACAAACAGTTTCTTCCCCTCGACCATCCAGACTGCAAACACTAAGAGGCCCCACCCTGCTCCATCCAAATGCTCACATGCATAGAACTGAGGACCTTTTCAACTGTCACAATAACACACCCGTCTTTGCACTCCTCACTTTCATGTATAACAACTCATCTGTGAAACCACTACTATGTACTGTATATTGTCCAAAATCCTTGGGCCATTTTACTCAATTGTGTGTTCAATTGTGTGTTCTGTACTCTGTACTCTTATGAACATATGGCTCTTTTACACTAGTACCTGTTTGGTTCTACTCACTTCGATTCAGCGCGCTTTGTAGGCTTTTCCATTAGTACCTGGTACCAGCTTCCAGTACTTTTTTCGTACCCATCTGATTCAGATTCCAAGCGAGCTGAATCGAGCTGAAAATGTGACGTCAACAGACTGCAGGCCACTGATTGGTCAGGGCATAACATCATTAGAGTGACGTCTTCAACAGAATCTCCAGTCACCAATTGCAAAGATTCGTCCGTGAGCCAGCTAGCAAGCATCAGTATAAACAACATCGATGATCGATGATCGGCTTCACGGAAATCAACACCGTGGTCCATCAGACTTTTCTGTGCCTTTGGCTGATGGGAGAATCCAGAGGGAACTAGACGGAGCCACCTGAAATGCATTTACGACCACCGACTGGCAAATAACGGGAGCACTTGACCATGGGAGTTGAAAGCCATGATATTGGGATATAGAGAATGGTGAATGATGTGATATGATGTGATATTATGCATCTTTTACGCTATTTATCCCAGCGGTGGAAAGCTCACTTTGAAAAAAGAACACCATTGTCTCCTGTATGCAGAAAATGAGCGAGCTAGTTAGCTATCAATTCTATCTCTGGTTAAAAAACTCCGGCTACATCCTGGTTAAAAAGGTAGGTTTTGTTTTTTTACATGTTGCACTTTTGTGCTGTGCATGTACTTAAGTTGTATGCATTTTCATTCTAGAGTCCGACCAGCATCTGCATTGACATCGCCAGCCTAGCACGACATAGCAATGTGTTATGACTGGTAAGATGCACACCCCATTGTTTTTAGTAGTGATGGACAAAAAAGTACTCAAATCCTTTGCTTTTTAAGTTAAAGTATAGTTAAGTGCCAAAACTAAAGCAGCAAAATTTCCACTTAATATGAAAGGGACTGAACTGAGATTTATTTGATTGTGTGAATATTAATTACAGAATAATTGAAAATGAATGGGATATCCAATATTAGTGTCATGAATGGCACCTCAGGGCAGAGAGAAAGTGCCATTCATGGTGGGTGGGAGGTGGGGGAAACAGGGCTTTGGAGGGAACAAAAAACACATGCCCCGCTAATGACCTGCACCTGCGTAATACCAGACCCCTGAGCCCCCTAGGCCACAGAACAAAGCAGTTCGGGTGGCTGGCCGAAGTCCCAGACCTGACAGATGGCAAGTTGGTGCGAGTCGGGTTGCCTGTCAGAGAATAAGGGTCACCCAACCCAATGGCACAATCTGTCAGGTGGCCGACCACAGTTCTTCAGCCACCGAAACCAAAGGAGTAGCCCAGGAAGTGGCTCCCCCACGGGGAGGCCCAGTAAAGGGATGGAGAGCGAGGAGGGGGAGCCATGATAGCGCCTTGCTGAGGAGGAGGAACCACGACTGTGTCTGCCACTGGAGGGGGAACCACAACAGCATCTGGCACTGGAGGGGGAACCATGACGGTTTCTGGCAAAGGAAAGGGAACCATGATGCCCTCGGATGGGCCAGCAGCACTTTCGGTGGTACCTGACTGGGACAAAGTAGCACCCACGGTGGCTCCAGACTGGAGGGAGGTGGCACCCACAGTGGTCCCGGACTGGAACATATTTGCACCCGCAGTGATCCCAGATTGGGACAAGGTAGCACCTGCGGAGGCTCCAAACTGGAGCAAAGAAGCACCCGAGGTGGCTCTGGACTGGAGCAAAGCAGCACCTGCCGTGCCTCTGGACTGGAGCAAAGCTGCACCCGCGGTGGCTCCGGACACGAGCGACGCAGCACCGGCGGTGGTTCGGGACCAGGCCAAAGCTGCACCCTCAGTGGGCCCGGACTGGACCAAAGCTGCACACACAGTGGTCCCTGGGCTGGGGCATAACGCCCAGGGTGGGCCCACACTGGAGCGTAGCACCCAAATTGGTTTTAAGCTGGGACACAGCACTCACGACAGTCCCCGACTGGGACACAACAACCACAGAGACCTGGACTGAGATGGAGCTGCACCCACAGAGGTCCCACGCTGGGACTGAGCACCTGCGACAACCTCAACCAGAGGGGGAGCAGCACCCACAGAGGTCCTGGGCTGGGATGGAGCATCCATGGCGACCTTAACCAGAGGGGAAGCAGCACCCACGGAGGTTCTCGGCTGGGATGGAGCACCCGTGATGACCCCAGCAGGGGGAACTGGACCCACAGTGATCTCAGACAGCGAACCTGGACCCACGGACACATTTGGTAGTGATGGAATGTCCTCGGTGACCCTGGGAGAGAACTCAGACAAGAATGGTGGAGAAACAGGGTCAGGGTCACCGGCAGCAGTGGAGCTCAGCGAGGATTAGCTCAGGTGCAGCTGACGGCTGCACCCGGATTTCCTCACCAATACCCAGACAAGATCTCTCCAAAACAGATGCAATGAACATAAAGGAGAGCACTTGCCTGAGCTCGAGCTCCACTCCCGTTGAGGACTCCGTCGATCCAAGCGATGGTTGATCGGACCAGGTCCTCTGGAGGTCCAGCTCTGACTCTGCTGCGGTGGCCCCTGCACCAGGCATGGTGGTCAATACAGTCCCATGACCTCCCAGTGAGGTGTCCCATGCCGGTGGCTCGCCCCGCGTGGTGACAGGAGGTGGGTTTCCTTCAGGTGCTCGATTCTGTGTGGCCAAGGCCCGAGGACGCTCTATCTTCAGCGCAGACATCAGCTCTGTACCAGTGCTTCCTCTCAGTTCAGACTGTTGCTGCGGGACTGGAACCAGTTCCACCAGAGCCGCAGGCCCCTCAATCGTCCGGTAGCTTGATTCAGGGTCCGGCGGACACTCAGGGAGAATGGGAGAAGACACGGAGAGGGCAGGTGAGAAAATGATAGCTGCAGCAGGCAGTGAGGGTTCAGGGGACTGCAAACACTGAGCCTCACCACCCTGAATAAGGCAAAGCATATTATCTTAAAAAGTGGGAGAATTCAATGATACTTTCCTGTATTCCCGGGACATGATGTTTCCTGCTGCAGCAGGTATAGGTTTGACCCTTTCTATGGTTTCCATTGAAGAGGGCCCCCCAGGACAACCTTGAAGAGCTGCCCCTGCAGCTCCAGCGACAGGCGGAGATGGTGAGAATACAACCAACCTCTCAGCAGTGGGAGAAAACGGCGATGGGAAATGAGGATCAGCAGCTGCAGGAAAACAGGGAGCCGACGGAACAGCTAAAGAGGAAAATCATGGAGCATGCACTGCTGCGAGAGTCTTCTGCCTCAGTGAAGGGGAAGTGGCTGGTTGAAAGGCTGGAGTATTTCTTTGGCAATCTGAAGCTGGATGATGGCAGATGGTTGGATGATGGCGTCGAGGAGTGGATGGAGCCGGCAGAGCAGGAGCAGGGATGTGCACACTAGAGGTGAAGCAGGGCATGTTTCGCGGAGCGCAGCTTTCTAAGCCCGGGATGTGCCTTCACTATGGCGGTTGCTGAATCCACGTTCTTCCAGATTTTGTTTGGGCAGTGGGAGGCGAGAGCCTCATCCCCAAAGCTCTGGATGACCTCTGCAGCCCATTCCTCCTCCACGCTCGGGGATTCAGCTGCCAATCTCCCCTTGGCTGACGAAGGTCAGCACGCTGGGGACATAATTGCTCCACGGAACTGGTGAGGGAAAAACACACAAAAAAAGCCATAAAATTGCACAAACTGCAGTGGCTGGGTCTTTATTCTATTTTAGTCTACTGTCATGAATTGCCCCTCGGGGCAGAGAGAGAGAGACCCACATGCCAACTGAAGTTTGTGGTTTTTATTAACAAAAAAATACACAAAGTGCCAGAGTTAGACAAGGCAAAAAACAACTACAGGAAATCAAGGTAAACTCACTGAATGGTACTAGAACAGAAATCCAATTCTGGTGGTGAGAAGAGAGGATATCGATGAGACTGTCTTAATGAGGTAACAACAAGACAGTCTTTAAATAACAGGGGAGCAAATAAGCAGCAGGTGCGGGGAGTGTGAGCGAGCAGGTGACCTGATTGCATAACTACTCACAGCTGAGACGACTAGTGAGCAGATGACAGGGTGGGAGTGTCTGGAAGAGGAGGTGAGGCAATCATAACACATAGAAACAAAAATATAAATCCAAAACTACAGGGACTGACAAAATAATACTAATACTAAAAACATAATTAACTAACAGAACGATAAAGCACAAAGGAAAATATTATAACCCAATACACAAGAAAACAACACCAAACTGGAAAAATGCAGAAAATAATCAGAAATAAATTAAGAGCCTCAGCCCGGTGAAACACCGCGTTCAGCCCTATGACAGGTAGCCACTGTTAAAGAACCACTTGTTTATTTTTTTGTCAGATCACTTGTGTGATCCTTGATGAGTTATATTCATAATAGTGTATCTTGCTCGTTGGGGAATGGGAGTTGTTCAGTCACCATTATAATTTAGTTTATATGTGTAGTTTATAATCTATCATCAATAAACTCATGCAGTACTATAACAGGACACATTACAAATATTTGAGACCCATTGTCATGCTTCCTTTTATATTTTAGCAATATAAGTACAAAACACTGCCCACACTTGAAGCAAGGACAAGAAGAGATAGCGGTGACAGAGCGGTGGCTAAACTTTTATTCATAAAAATTACATATTTTGACTTAGCAACTCTATACTTGGGGATGCACACCCTCAGTTAAAGTACTAGATTCCATTCAACTGAAGGTATTAATGCATTGTGATTGCTGAGGCCACTGTAAAAAATTATTTTAAACGAAACGCAGCCCTTGTAAAATGTACTTTACTGAAGCGCAGCTACATGAAAATTGTGGTTAAATACAACAGTGAAACACTTTTTTGTCGCATTGCACTACTGGCTTTTAGCAACAAGTGTATTACCCAAATATGTTTTAAACTTGCTTTGATTAACCACCACCCATATCTGTCTTTCGTCTAGGCAAGAGGAAAATGATCCACCCCAAACCGGACCTTGTGTCACTATTTACAGACATGCAGGCTGAAGATCTACTGAACTGGGACCAGGATGAGCGGCACATCCAGTTGCTTCTCAGTGAGGCAGCGTGGCCGGCGTGTGTGACCCATTCTAAGTTTTTTTGTTTTTTTTTTCAGTTTAGAGTTTGAATTTTACACATTCTAAATTATCTGGATTTTGCTGCTGATTGTAATTAACAATTTTGTAACTTATGTGTTTGCATCATGATTTTCTATTTTGTCTGTTAAGACACCAGTGGGAAGTCAACAGTACAAAGCATTTATCAGTGATGTTGAAAATAATGGCTCATTTTCAAGAAAAAAGTAACCAAAAACAATTATTTTATTTACTGAAGACTGTATTGTTGGATGTGCCAGTGCAGAAGACACTGCACACTTTAGTGATAGTACCAGTATATGGAGGAATTCTGGGCCATATTAGCGTCTGTATTTTCTAAGAATGGGTAAGGGCGGGGGTGTCAAATCATGTGCCATGGAGGGCCAAGACCCTGCAGGCTTTACCTCCAACCAGTGTCTTCAGCAGCAGATTCCACTGAATTTCTTCCACTGACTGTTGATCAGTGAAAACACCTGCTGAAGAGACTGGGTAGAACAGAGAACCTGCAGGGTCTTGGCCCTCCGTGACACATGATTGGACACCTACGGGTTAGGGTTTAATGGGATTTAACATTTGAACACAAACTGCTTTATGGTTCATAATTCTGTTGACAGACTTACTGTCATGAATCCGGGTTCTGACTTACTGTTATGATTTGTCCTAGTTTCCTCCTGACAGCTCTGGCACGCCCCGTCCTCCTGTCAAGCGCCGTCAGCTGCACTGCCACAGGTGCTCACACACATACACACAACCACACGCACACACACACATGCACACACTCCATTCACTCTCATTCACACGCTCTTTCACACACCGGATGCCAATCAGTTCTGCCCACGCATTCTCACACCGGCAAAATCTTTCCTCATTAGCTTCAGGAGTATTTGTTGGACACTCCAGAGGAAAGAGATTGTCGGGGCATTCCCCTTCATATGTGGCAGTGTGTTCCTCCGCGTATGGTAATTTACTCCCTGCCTGCAACTCAGCCTGACATTTGAAGACTGTCTATTCCTTGGTGTTTCGGCTGGTCTCGCTTCTCTGCCTCATCCTCCAGACTGCACGGCTCACCCCAGATTAGCTCCAGACCAGTAAGTGTCTTTAGCCTTTTCTCCTGATCTAGCAGCCCTGCGGCACTAGGCTGCTCGCCTTTCCTGTTTTGTGCCCAACGCAGCCTTGCAGCACTAGGCTCCATATTCACCAGGCTGTAGAGCATTCAGCAGGCGTCCTGTATGTTTGGTGTCATTATACCTGACCAAATCCTGTCATTATACCTCTCCATAATCTTGTGTGGTTTGACTGAACTGTTCGTGGTGATTACTGGACTTGTTATTTGGTGAACTGTAATAAACACGGCACTTTCTACTCCTGTGATTGGGTTTTTCATTCCCTCCCTCGTGTGCCGTGTAATGGCGCACAGGGGTTCATGACAGAATGCCCAGACCGTAAAGAAAAAAACCCAGCAGAGTAGTGGTTTTTTTTCCCCTTATCCTTTTTTTTTTTCCTCTTACGTGGACACGATGATTTGGACGAACAAGGAGCTGGAAGCCCAGGAGTTGGTGGAGGAGGCGATTTTCGCCTTTCAGTGGCATCCCGAGGACCAGGAGTTGGCGCGATTCGTCGCGGAGGATGTCGAGCGGCACCATCTTAACCTCCGGGCCATTCATACGGTGGACGCCATCCTCTCCACCATCCTCGCTGCTCCTGACGTAGAGCCGGAGGATGCCTCTCCGCGATCGGAGCTGGCCCCTCACCAGAAGAGACAATCGCACTGGAGGAAGACTTCCTCGCCCTCGGATCCCCTTCATCTCCCAGGCCAGCGTCCACCCAGTCTGCGGACGATAAGACAGAGATGGAGTTGGGGTGGGAGCAGCCCTTGTTGTGTCTACTGGAGGAGGTTCTCTCCTGGACGCAGAGGTCCCATCCCTCTCTGACAGTTCATCAGGCTGGGGACACCACAAAAAGGGTGATGCAGCGAGACAGCCTCTGGGATCATCCGGAGGTGATGGAGATCCTCTGGGACATCTTCGGCACGCCATGTAAGGAATCGCCTGAGGATCTCCCAGTGCTCAAGCTCCTCACAGCCACTTCGCTCTTCTTTCCCGAGGGTGCGGGGTCTCTCTGCGTGGGTGACCCACTTCCCGGCACAGTGCTCCGCATCCCGCATTACCTCATCCCTGCGTCACCCAAGAGGAGGAGAGGGAGGAAGCCCTGCAGAAAGAAATGTCCAGTCCCGTGAACTGCAGCTTCACCTTCCTGCTCCGAGCAATGCTCCTCCCCATCACGGGAAGAGATGGAGGAATGTAGGCGGGCTCTCCTGGCTGAAACGGACCTCATCTTGGAGGTGAAGCCATGGCTCCTCCTGGAGATGGCTGAAAGACTTAAAGAGCTTTCCCCGAGGGAGGAGGAGCCTCAACCCAATGAGGAACACCAGGAGAGTAGAGAGGATGCCTCAGAGGTCGCTGGGGACCTCCAGTGCCAGGAGAACAGGCAAGTTTCTGTTCATTCGAGTTCCACAGTCAATGATCAATGTTGCCTGCCCCCTGGCAAGGAGACTCAGGGTGTGTGGTCCCCTGAGTTCTCCGCCCCAGCGGTATACAGTGCTCTCATACCTGGTCTCAATGAGACCATCTTCCATCATCAGGAGATCTTTTCTATGTGCCCCTGTGAGCCCATCGGTCCCGGATCCAGGTCGCTCAGGGGAGGAGCAGCCAGATGACCAGGAGGGTCCAGCCTATGGGCCAGCAAAGGAGTCATCCACGGCCATCACACCGGAGGAACCAGAGGCGTGGAAGATGGAGCATGAGAGTTCGACTCCTGCTACCATCATCATGCCCGCTGCATGGGCCGCCGCAGTGGAGTCATCCTCCGTATTGGACCTCCATCTGATGGGACCCAGGGCATCATCATCGGAGTCCTGGACGGGGGTACAGCTTAAGCAAAGGCAAGTAGTCTCTCCTGTAGTTCGTTTGTTGATGGTGGAGAGATCTTGCCTGGCTTTTGGGGAGGGGAGTCGGGTGTGACCCCCAGCTGCATCTGGACCCCCCTCGCTGGGCTCTGCCACTGCCAGCGACTCTAATCACTCTCCCTCTCCTATCCCCTTCAAGCTCCATCCTAGGGTCCCCGGAGAGAAGCAGCCACCACCTGGGCCGTCCACTGACAATGAGGTGGGTCCAGCTTCCTCGGAGGAGGCCGATGGGGATGAGGCACCCGACGGAGCGGATGAACCTGCAAACCCAAGACCGCTGGAGTCTTGGGTGTGGAACCAGAGTGGAACCAGAGTTCAGGCAAGTTTGCTCCATTATATCAGGAATTTCAAGATTAATGTCACACTGCTCAACTTATGGTGAGGTGGACCCGGGACAGCTCACAGTAGCCCTTGGGACCGCCACACCGGGCTCCACCGCTGCCGGCGACCCTGACCCGGCATCTCTTTTTCTCCCTTCGGGCTCAGAGCCTCCGGCCAGGGTCACCGGATAGCTGTTGGAGGCAACTAAGGAGCTGGGTTCAACTCCTGAGGACCTGAGGAGCATCACCTCCTTCGCTGGGGAGGCCACCGGGGGAGCAATGAGGCCCCTGATGGGGGTCACCGCAGGTGCAATGGTGCTCGAACCGGAGCCCACTTCAGGTGCAGCAGAGCCCCAACCGGGGTCCACCGCCCGTGCAGCAAAGCCCCAGCTGGAGTCCACCACTGGTGCAGCAAAGCCCCAGCTGGAGTCCACTGCCTGTGCAGCAAAGCCCCAGCTGGAGTCCCCCGCCGGTACAGCCACGTCCCAGACCGGGACCATCACGGGTGCAGCCACGTCCCAGACTGGGAACATTGCAGGTACAGCCACATCCCAGACCAGGACCATCGCGGGTGTAGCCACGTCCCAGACCGGGACCATCACGGGTGCTACGATCCCCCCGCCCCAAGCATCAAACGGCAGGGGGGGCCCTGTTCTTTGGATTGGCCGCCGATGTTCCCGAGTATGGAGGCTGCCTCTCCACCTTCCTCTCAGGTCCTAGTGGCTCCACCACGTTAGTCGGCCACCTGAAGGACTTGGTTTATGGGTCGGGTGGTTCATCGGCCCGGGCAGGCCACCGGACACTATCCCACGGGCCGCCTGCTGGACTTGGGACTTGGGCAGGCCACCCGATATTCCACTCCTCACCATGCTGGGGGCCTGGGACTCTGGTCGACCCACCGAACATTGGACTTCTGGAGAGGGGGGTTAGTGCTCCAGGTTGGGGGTTGCTAGGAGGGGTTGTTCTTTATTCTGTTTTTGTACTAATTGTGTTTTCAGTGGTTGCTTCCCTCCTAACCGGTTTTCCCCCACCTCCCACCCTGGGTTAGTGTTTGTTGCCGGGGGGGGGGGGGGTTCACTTGAGGGGTGCTGTTTCTTTTGTTTTTTTGCTGATTGTTCTGGGGTGTCTGGTCTCCACCCCTGGGGGGGGGGGGCTGTCATAATTCTGGGTTTGGAGGCCAAACCCAGTTCTGACTTATTGTTATGATTTGTCCTAGATTCCTCCTGACAGCTCTAGCACGCCCCCGCATCCTGTCAAGTACCGTCAGCTGCACTGCCATGGGTGCTCACACACATACACAGCACCTACACACACACACACACATGCACATGCTCCATTCACTCTCATTCACACGCTCTTTCACACACTGGGTGCCAATTAGTTCTGTCCACGCGTTGTCACACCAGCAATCTCTTTCCTCATTAGCTTCAGGAGTATTTGTTGGCCACTCCAGAGAAAAGAGATTGTCGGGGCATTCCCCTTCATACATGGCAGCGTGTTCCTCCACGTATAGTAATTCACTTCCTGCATGCAACTCTGCCTGACATTTGAAGACGGTCTATTCCTTGGTGTTTCGGCTGGTCCTGCTTCTCTGCCTCATCCTCCAGACTGCACAGCTCGCTCCGGATTAGCTCCAGACCTGTAAGTGTCTTTAGCTTTTTCTCCTGATCTAGCAGCCCTGCGACACTAGGTTGCTCGCCTTCCCTGTTTTGTGCCCAACGCAGCCCTGCAGCAATAGGCTCCATATTCACCAGGCCGTAGAGCATTCGGCAGGCGCCCTGTATGTTTGGTGGTCAATCCTGTCATTACACCTCTCCATAATCTTGTGTGGTTTGACTGATCTGTATGTGGTGATTATTGGACTTGTTATTTGGTGAACTGTAATAAACACGGCACTCTCTACTCCTGTGATTGGGTTTTTCATTCCCTCCCTCATGTGCCATTACATGGCGCACAGGGGTTCATGACAGTTAAACCAAACCAAAAGTGATTTCTCAAACTGCTGGATCGTTCTTAGACAGCTTTTCCAATCTTTCAGCATTTAATTTATGTCTCTTGGTGGCAACCTTCACACATATAACAAAAGTGGAGACAGACCTGCAAAAAGTACAAAGGTTTATTGTCAAAATTCCTTGTGCAATACTAAATGAACCTGACGCACCTGACGATCAAGTTTTGGCAGTCATTAACTTTTTGCCACCATACCACCACAGACCCAGTGCTGCTGGAGCAGGTGCATCCATGATGTCTCAACAGTCTCTCCATAATTTTTACACAGATCAGAGAATTTGTTGCACAGCAAACTAAATGTTTCTACAGACATTCTGAAGTTCTGTAACCACTGAGCATTTGTGAAGCTGAGGTGACACCACTGGGAGGCTCGGTTGAACGCCCAGACCCATGGTTTGAAGCAGTAATTTTGCCACAAGAGAGCAAACTGAGACACACACACAACATACACTACCGTTCAAAAGTTTGGGATCACTTAGAAATTTCCTTATTTTTGAAAGAAAAGCACTTTTTTTCAATGAAGATAACTTTAAACTAATCAGAAATACACTCTTTACATTGCTAATGTGGTAAATGACTATTCTAGCTGCAAATGTCTTGTTTTTGGTGTAATATCTACATAGGTGTATAGAGGCCCATTTCCAGCAACTATCAGTCCAGTGTTCTAATGGTACAATGTGTTTGCTCATTGCGTCAGAAGGCTAATGGATGATTAGAAAACCCTTGTGCAATCATGTTAGGACTGCAATGCTGTAATTGCTGCAAATGGAGGATTCTTTGACGAAAGCAAGGTTTGAAGGAAAAAATTATTATTTCAAATACAAATCATTATTTCTAACCTTGTCAATGTCTTGACTATATTCTCTATTCATTTTACAACTCATGGTGGTAAATAAGTGTGACTTTTCATGGAAAACACAAAATAATTGTCTGGGTGACCCCAAACTTTTGAACAGTAGTGTACATATTTTAGTACCTAATAACGATAACTTGCCGACATTAGAATGTAGTATGGCGGACTTAAAGCAAACTAGCATTAGCAATCATTAGCTTACCTTCATATGTGATCTAGTTCGTATCCTCACGTCATCGGCCTTGTGGCTCTATGGCTTCCTAAACGCTCTAGTACTTTTCCAGCATGTTTTTTCTCATTGCCTGTGGCCTTCTCTGACTCTCCTTTTTTGCCTTTACTCTGACAATAAGCCAGAGACCGAGCAGTCGCCTCGTAAGCGACCATCTTGTGTTTTGCTTGTGTCGCATGTTTTATGTCACGGGAGTGTGACGCCGCCTTGCTATAAAAAAATCTCACCCACCCCAGGCAGTACTCAGCTGTAATGGAAACAAAAGCGATCTGAGTTGAGTAAAGCCCTGTTGAAGTGAATAGGGCTATATAGGTCCTAGTGGAAAAGGGGCAATAGTTCCACCCGCATAGCCACTATCATACCTGTGTAAATTTCTATAATCCTTTGCCATTTTTATTTTAATTTCAGTTGTGTGTTTAATTGTCTGTTCTGTAAAGGTTGATTCACACTACAATGTTTTGACCAACTTTTACTGGCGTTTTGGCAAATGTCTGGCTCTGCAGGCAAAAGTTAACAATTGCTGGTGTTTGTTGGCAAACACTGGCAAAAGTTGTGTTATTTGAAAATTCCCAGCCTGCTGAAAATTTACAGACGTTTAGAAATACACATTGGTTAACGTTGTGCTCATTTTGTAAAAGTTCCTTAGCGCTGGCCTAAGTTATACAGTTTCCCTAAATTAGCCCAAGTTAAAGCTGGGTTCACTCTATAGCGTTTGGACCAACTTTTACAGACATTTTGAAAAATCAGAGAAATCGCGCAAATCAGCTGACATCAGTGTCAGGTGATACTGATATAAAGATCAGCATTTGTGGAGCCTTCCTGCCATTCTTCTTCTGGAGTGAACACATCTCCCTTGGGCATACGTTTCAGTATTTATTTTCATTTTATATTCCTATGTAGTTACTTCAGCATACGCTTTATCCTGTTACTGCAAAGACACGAAACCAACCACCAAACCACACCGTCACCTGCAAACAAACCCACAAAATTCCGTAATAAATATATATATATATATATATGCAAAACACGACTCACACAAGGAGCATAGACAGAATGGCATACAAGTAGGAACTCTTCCCTTAAATAACATGACATCCTTCTAGACTCTTCTCGCACACAAAAGATAATCCCCGTCTAGACTCTTCTCACACACAAAAGATAATCCCCCGTCCGACTGCAGTCAGTCCATTCATCCTTGACACCTCCCTGTTATCTTACTAGGGCATCTAGAAACTTCTCACACACAAAAGGTTAACTTTGCATCCTTTGTTCCTGTCTAAGGTGGTAAACCATTATGCACTCCCCAGGTTGCCACCCCCCCCCCCCCCCAGCAGCATAGATAGGACAAGAGAGTAACAGTCCACATGATGTGATAAAACCATTAACATCAGTCCACATGCTGTAGAACAATCAACATCAGTCCGCATGTTGCTTGGGCCGTATCTGCTGTAGCCAGGATTCGCTGCCTCCGTGGCGCTGCCAAGCTGGGGGGCTGATGTCTGGGGGTGAAAACTTTTTGACTGTCCGTGTGGGTGCTCTGGAGAATCTTTTCTCTGGGAAGTGCCCCGTGGGGGTCTTCCACGCCGAGGGGCCCTCGCCAACAGCACTTGCTCGTCAGCCACAACGAAAGCAGGTTTGAGTCTGTCTATGCCAATTTTCTCCCTCCTACCCCCAAATCTAGCAAAAAATGCTTATCTCCTGTTTCCAGCACTCTAAACGGTCCATCATAAGGTGGGCGCAGTGGGGGGTGGTGGGCGTCATGTCTGACAAACACGAACTCTGCGTTTTTCAAAGCTTTAGGCACAAAAACGCGTGGAAAACTGTGGTGGACAGGACCCGGCAGCGTGCTTGAGTCTATGCAACGCTGCAGCAGCTGAGACGGGGAGCTGCCCGGCGCAGGATTATCTGGCAGAAACTCCCCAGGCAGCCGGAGTGGTTGTGCAAAAACGAGTTCTGCCAGGGAAGCTTCCAGATCCTCTTTAGGCGCAGAACGTAACCCCAATAAAACCCATGGTAGCCTGTCTACCCAATTTGCATCCGTCAGTGAAGCCCTCAGAGCCGCTTTTAACGACCTATGAAAACGTTCGCATAACCCATTAGCCTGCGGGTTGTACGCGGTTGTGCGGTGAATTGAGACACCTAGGCTGCGGGCCATGGTTGACCAGAGTTCAGAAACAAATTGAGAGCGTCTGTCGGACGTAATGTCCGACGGAACTCCAAAACGCGCCACCCATGCTGTTAAAAACGCGCGTGCCACCTCCTCAGCCGTGGTTGCCGCCAGCGGAACCGCTTCTGGCCAGCGCATGGTGCGGTCCACCATTGTCAGGAGATGCGTGTACCCCTGTGATGGCGGAAGGGGGCCTACGAGGTCCATGTGGACATGGTCGAACCTCTTAGCCGGGATGCGAAACGGCTCCAAAGGAGCCCTCGTGTGTCTGTGAACCTTGGCTCGTTGGCACGCCACGCAGGCTGCCGCCCACTCTTTCACTTGTTTGCGAAGGCCCGGCCACACATATTTCTCTCCTACCATTTTGACCAACGCGCGCACCCCTGGGTGTGCCAAAGAGTGAACCGACTCAAACACGCGGTGGCGCCACGCGGCCGGAACCACAGGCCGTGGGCGACCCGTGGAGACATCGCAGATTAAGGGGGGAATGCCGTTAAGCAGCGTCCTCTTCTCCAGCCTTAACCCTGTTGGTCCAGACTGGAACGTGCGCACGTCCGCGTCACTAGCCTGCACTGCGGCAATGGCTGCGTAATCCAACCCTACACAGACCAGGGCCACAACAGCGCGCGAGAGGCAGTCTGCCACTACATTCAGTTTGCCCGACACATGCTGAATATCGGTAGTAAACTCTGAGATCGCGGCCAGCTGCCTCTGCTGCCGGCCCCACCAAGGTTCTGAAACTTTGGCCATCGCGAATGTTAGTGGCTTATGGTCAACGAACGCAGTAAAATTGCGCCCTTCCAGCCAGAACTGGAAATGGCGAATGGCCAGGTGGAGAGCCAGCAACTCTCTGTCGAACGCGCTGTATTTACGCTCATTGTCGCGCAAGGTTCTGCTGAAAAAGGCAAGCGGCTGCCAAGCTCCGGCGACGCGCTGCTCCACGACAGCCCCTATGGCCACATCTGAGGCGTCAGTGGTGAGGGCTATGCGGGCCGTTGAGTCTGGATGTGCCAACAATGCGGCGTTTGCCAGGGCTGCTTTAACTTCCGAGAACGCCTGCTCTCGTTCCGGGGTCCATTCGACCCTATTCACGGGTTTCTGTTTTTTGAGCGCAGCGTACAATGGCTGCATGAGCTGCGCTGCGCGGGGAAGGAAACGGTTATAAAAGTTCACCATTCCCAAAAATTCTTGTAGCGCCCTGACCGTTTGTGGTCGGGGAAAATCTGTCACTGCGCGCACTTTGTCAGGCAGCGGAACCGCTCCTTTGGGAGAGACGCGGTGCCCTAAAAAATCAATCCCCGTCACCCCGAACTGACATTTCGCTGGGTTGATTATTAAACCGTGCTCTTCCAACCTATGGAAAACCGTTGTGAGGTGGGTTTCGTGTTCGTCTTCGGACGCGCTGGCTACCAAGATATCGTCCAGGTAGACGAACACGAAAGGGAGATCACACAGCACTGCATCCATCATGCGTTGGAACGTCTGTGCTGCCCCTTTAAGCCCAAACGGCATGCACAAGAACTCAAATAAACCAAACGGAGTTATTACCACTGTTTTGGGTATGTCCTCAGCGCGCACTGGGACTTGGTGGTAACCACGGACCAAATCTATCTTAGAAAAAATGCGCGCTCCTGCGAGGTGAGCGGAAAAATCCTGAATGTGGGGAATTGGGTAGCGGTCATGCGCTGTAGCGTTGTTTAACCTACGGAAATCGCCGCAAGGTCGCCACGAACCTTCAGCTTTAGGGACCACGTGTAGCGGGGAAGCCCATGGGCTGTTTGAGCGCCTGATGATGCCTAACCTCTCTAGGTTAGCGAACTCCTCACGCGCTATGGCCAGTTTAGCTGTGTCCAAACGCTGAGGTCTTGCAAAAACGGGCGCCCCGGTGGTGGTGATAAAATGGTCCACCCCATGTTTAGCGATAGCTGCTGAAAATGTCGGGACTGTGAGTGCTAGGAAATGAGCGAGCAGTGTGTGGAACTTACCGCATGCTGCTGTGACGTTGGCTTGTGCTGTTGGCCGGGTCACTCGAGCAATACAGGGGAGAGAGTCAAAAGACAGTGCATTAACCAGGCGCCTGTTAGCGATATCTACCAACAACCCATGTGCACATAGAAAATCAGCCCCCAGTATATGGTAATCCAATGCTGCTACAACAAAAGTCCATTCATATGTACGACCGTGTAGAGACAAGAGCAGAGTCCTCTCACCAAAGGTCTGAGCCGTTTGCTGCTGCCATCTCGGGGCCGCTGGTTCCTGCCAGCCGGGCAGCGTAGGTCGGCCGGATGAAACTCCTCTGTGCGCCGGTGTCCACAAGGAAATGCCTCCCCGAGCGTGCGACCATCAAATAGAGCAGCTTGTTCTCCTCCCCAAGGGTCGCGGCTGCTACCGACCCCCGGTCTTGGCGTATCCCGAGCGCTTGAACTGGCACGGTGGTATACATTTCCGTACCCTCTCTGCAAAGCGGCGATGGTAGAAGCAAAATGTGTCACCTCCACGTTCCTTGGTCCCCGCTGCTGCTGCCGTCTGTGGTTTTGCTGCTGCCGTCAGCGGCTCCTCGCCTCTTCGTGTCGATGTGCCGGGCTCCATTGCTGCCGCAATGGTCACGAAAGCCTTGGTGGCGACGATGATCCGGTCTGCCTCTCGGGCTAGCACACGATACTCCCGTTTGGCCAGCAACGACGAATTGGCCAGGGCCGCTCTCGCCGCTGTCGGAAAGTTCCTGAGGAAAATGTGGGTAAAGATGAAGTGGTCGTCGTCCGTGCGTCGTCCGTACTGTATATATGTATATATATATACAGTATATATATATATATATATATATATATATATATATATATATATATATATAAAAACATCTTTAAACAATTAAAAAGCATGTCATACACACCAAGTTTTCACCAAACACTCTACATTGTCTTCTTATATATATTTTATGTGGGTTTTTTTTTTAACTCCCCCTTCTTTCTATTTCTCTTTCTCTTTTGATCTAACAACATCTGTTTTCACCAGCATTTCAGCCAGCAGTTGCCAATGGAGCCTAACTTAGGCTGACTTTGGTGAACTCTGCATAACTTTGCCCAGTGCTCAGGAAGTATTACAAACTGAGCACAACTTTCACCAACATTTATTTTCCAACGTCAGCAAATTTTCAGCATGCTGAAAATTCTCAACCAATAAAACCTTCACCAGCGTTTTCCAGCAAACACCAACTTTTATCAACTTTTGCCAGCAGAGCCAGAAGTTTGCCAAAACGTGAATAAAAGTTGGTCCCAACATTGTAGTGTGAATCCACCCAAAAAAGCAGGTGCAGGATTGTAGGAAGCCTCCACAAATGCTGATCTTTATATGAGCGTTGCCTGACGCTGTCAGTTGAACTGCGCTGAGTATTCCTTTGCTTAAGTTAACTTAAGTTGGGAACTGCTACACATATGCTAGCCTAAGTTGGCAGAAGTTTGACAACACTGAATGCAACGCTGGAAAATGCTAGCAAAAGTTTGTTAGTTTGTAAGTTTGTTTGTAAAAGTTTGTAAAAGTAGGTGTGTGCTCATGGATGTAATTTCACAAGTGTTTGGACTGATTTCACTGATTTTACAAAACGTCAGTAAAGGTCAGTCCAAACATTATAGTGTGAACCCAGCTTTACCGTGTTTTATCTAATCCTTCTCTCATACTTAATTGTGCAGTAGCCTGGTGGAGCATCCATAAATTTATTGTACTGTACAACTGTGCAATGACAATAAAGCCTCTTCTATTCTATAACCAATACCATCATTATGTTTTGCAACAATTAGGTTGTGAAGGTCTAGCGAGAGCTGTTTGCTTCTACTCATCATGAGATCTTTGTGGTGTGACAATCTGATATTCACAGACCTTTTAAAAGACTATGAGTCAGGATTTAACCAGCTGAAATTAATTTGCATTGGTGGGGGATGGGATGGCTTCCTAAATTCTGATGGATTTCAGCTGGTTTCTTTGCTTTCTATACCTTTTTGCACCTCTTTTTTTCTTCATGTGCTCAATCCATATTTCCTGTGTCATTCAATTTTATTAAATATAACTTGTTTTGTGAACACAGTTGCCATGTGTTCTTTGTATGTATGGATTATTTGGGTTGTTACTGATATCTGGTGAAAATCTCAGGTCAATGGTTCCATCAGAAATATGTTTAATGACAAAATGATGATGTGTTCAGTACTTATTTTCCCCGCTGTATTTTGGAGGCAGGAAGACAGCTTCTTAACTCTACCCCCTCCTGCTATGGTAAAGCTCTTGTAATGACACAGAGCAGAAAAGGAGACTGCAACCCAGCCAGCATGTCCAAAAAGGCCCCGTGATAGGTTAACTGAGCTGTTTTATTTACCCACTTTAAACCCATCTGGGCCCAACATGGGTTAATGCAGGTGAGCAGGTTTCAATAATATTTGTGCCATAGGCAAAATTACGTTAAAAGTCCAAAATTTATGAGAAAAAAATGGGAAAATTTACAACAAAAGTGACAAATTTTTAAAAGAAAAGAGTGGAAAATTTATGAGGAAAAAAGTCACAAATTTATTAGAAAAAAAAGTCACAAATTTATGAAAAAAGTTGCAAATTTATGAGAAAAAAGTGAAAATTTAGCAGATAAAGAAGAAAAAAATGTACAGAAAAATTGTAAAATTACTTGAAAAGAGTTACAAACTTATCGGAAAAATGTAGGAAATTTACGTGAAAAAAAAGTCAGTTTTATGAGGAAAATAACTAGAAAAAAGTTGCAAATTAACAAACAAGTAGCAAATATATAAGATAAGATAAGTTAAGCCTTTATTAGTCCCACAACGGGGAAATTCCAGGATTGCAGCAGCACAGGGATAGCAACACTCAGAGCAACAATCAGAAGGCAAGAAAAAAAAAAACAAGCAAGCAAGAGCAGCTAATATACATATGTACATATTACTATAATATACAGTATATATATATATATATATATATATATATATATATATATATATATACACACACACACAGACACACAGTGCAGAGCATTGTAGCTGGATGGAATAAATATATGAATATGTAAACACACAGTGCGGAGCAATGTAGCTAGATGGAATAATATGTAGATATATAAACACAGTGCGGAGCATTGTAGCTAGATGGAATAAATATGTAAATATATAAACACACACAGTGCAGAGCATTGTTGCTAGATGGGATGAAACAGCACAACCGTCTACTTAGTTATCCTACATGGTATGATTATGTGCCCATACATATTCTCACCCTCCATAGCGACCGGTATTTTCCTAGTTGTATGCCGGAGGGGGACCATTGTGTAAGTCTATTGCATCTTTTGCATTCAAAAAACTATTAGTTTGTTACGTCTTTTTGCTATCTCTGCGAGCAGCCCTGCTTAGGTTGTATGAGTAAATTTATAAGAAAAAAGTCTCAAATTTATGAAGAAAAGCTTTAAGTTTCCAATAAAAAAAAGTTTAAAATTTTTGAGAAAGTTCCAAATTTACAAGAAAAATATCGCAAATTTATATGAAGAACTCATAAATTTCCAAAGAACAAAGTAACAAATTTATGAGAAAAAGTTGCAAAATTAAAGTAAAAAAGGTGCAGATTTATAAGTTTTCAAATTTTCAAGAACAATGATCAGAATAAGAGAAAAAGTCACAAATTTACAAGAGAATTGGCAAATTTATGAGAAAATAATTTGAAAATAGGTTTACAGGTAAAGTCCATGTGGGCAAACACAGATGGGGCCAACATGGAACCCAGGGACAAACCCAAATGGACCCATGTGACAGCCCAGATTTAACCTGTGGTGGGGCCCACTTGGACATGCTGGCTGGGAAGCCCATCCTCAACAGCACACATACGTCTGGGCTATGTCTGCCCAATGCACAAAGTCTGCATCAGGAATACATCTATAGAGGTCGTTTGCACATTGGTAAGACATTGGCTAGATGTCGGCATTATGCTGACGTCTAGCCAACATCTTACCAATGTGCAAACGATGCATTCCCAAAAGATGCATTTCCACTGTAAACCTGCTGACACTGGCCCAACATATGTGTGCTGCTGGGGATGCATCTTCACAGCCATCAGCACCATGAAGATGAATGGCTGCTCTTCACAGTTCAGTAGAGGTTGACGGGCCTTTTGTGTGAGCAAAACTGTACCTACTGCACACTGGTGGGCAAGCCTGGGATTTTCACCAGGAAGATGACTGGACCAGCAGTTTTAGAAAAGAAGTCAGCAACCTATGGAAACAAGATAGGAATTTTATTGTTTTTTAATGTGACCCTATATGGTGTCACGCTCATGTTTCATCACCATGAGAAAATGTTCCATGACATGTTTCCTAGTACGATCAAACACCATGGGACAGTTATTCTGTCCACTGAAGCTCTGCTGAATATCTTCCAGTGCCATCAGTGAAATGACATAGAGGGAAATACCGCTTTCTCCTCCCATTCAAAGGCCCGTGGGAGGCCCGAGTCGAATTCTCCGTCCCCTTCTGTTGCTGGACCATTACCCAAATCCATCTCTTAAGCATGCTATGCCAGGCTTCACACACAGCAGGTGCCTTCATCTGAGACCAGCATGTCTTTAAAGCTTTTGCCGCGGGGCAGAAGGGCTTATGAATGCCACCGGAGCTCCAAACAGCAGGGTTTACACTTCTGAGCTTCTGAGAGTCTGCAGCTCGCACTTCTGACACAAAGGCACGCTTTCACTCTTCTGCCTCCTTTTCCATGTTTGGTACCACGTCTGGGGCTTTTCAAAGCATCCCTTCCAAGCCAACATGTTCATGTGGGCCCTGCCACAGGTTACATGCTGGGCTGTCTAATGGGTCCATGTTAGCCCCATCTTTGCTTGCCCACATGGACTTTACCTGTTTTCCCATTTTCAACTTATCTTCTTACAAATTTGCAATTTTCTTGTCAGTTTGTGACTCTTCCCCCTAATTTGATTATTTTTTTCTAGAAAATTTGAGACTTTCTCATAAATTTGCAACTTTTTTACTGTAAACTGGAAGCTTTGTCAAATTTTGGATTTTTTTCTTGTTAATTTGAAACCTTTTTTCTCAAAGTTGTTAGTTTTTCTTTGAAAATTGTGACTGTTTTCTTGCAAATTTGTTAACTTTTTCTTGTAAATTTGAAACTTTTTCATAAATTTGCCACTATCTTACTGTAAATATGCAACGTTTTCTCATAAATTTGTTACTTTTTTCTTTGTAAATTTGCTATTTTCTTGTAATTGTGTTAGTTTTTTCCAATAAATTTTCCACATTTTTTTCAAAATTTGCAACCTCCTCAAAACTTTTCAACTTTTTTTTCACTGTGAACTTAGTTTTTCCTCAAATTTGGGACTTTTATCTCATAGATTTTCAATATATTTACTCATATTTTTTACTACTTTAGTTAATTTGCAAAGTTTTCAAAAATTTTTCCTCATAAATTTTTGATTTTTTCTTGTAAAAATGCTAATTTTTTCTTGTACCTTTGTAACTGTTTTAAAGCCATTTTACAATTTCTTGTAAATCTGAAACCTTTTTCTCATAAATTTGACTTTTTTTCTCGTAAAAGTGCTAAATTTTTCTTGTAAGTTTGTAACTCAGAGTAATTTGGCAATTTTTTTCGTGTAAATTTTTTCTCCTCATAAATGTGTTACTTTTTTGTAAATTTGTCAATGTTTTTATTATAAATTTTAAGATTTTTTCTCATAAATTTGTGGCTTTTTTCCATGTAATTTTACTTATGATGGCAGTGTTCTTGAAACCCACTCACCCACTTTAAACCCATGAGGAGCCCACATGGGTTTAAAGCAGGTAAACACATCACCTGCTCACCTGCACCAAAGGTAAAGTCCATGTGGGCAAACACAGATGGGGCCAATGTGGGACACGTAGACAAACTGACATGGGACCCAGAAGACATCCCAGCTTTAACCTATGGTGGGGCCCACTGGGACATGCTGGCTGGATTCCTTCATTACTAATAGTTTTTTTTTTTTTTTTTTTGAATGCAAAAGATGCAATAGACTTACACAATGGTCCTCTCCAGCATACAACTAGGAACATACCGGTCGCTATGGAGGGTGAGAATATGTATGGGCACATAATCATACCATGTAGGATAACTAAATAGACGGTTATGCTGTTTCATCCCACCTAGCAACAATGCTCTGCACTGTGTGTGTTTATATATCTATATATTTATTCCATCTAGCTACAATGCTCCGCACTGTGTTTTTATACTGTATATCTACATATTATTCCATCTAGCTACATTGCTCCACACTGTGTGTGTTTATATACTTGCATATTTATTCCACCTAGCTGCAATGCTCCGTACTGTGGGTGTTTATATATTTACATATTTATTCCATCTAGCTACAATGCTCTGCACTGTGTGTTCATATATTCATATATTTATTCCATCCAGCTACAATGCTCTGCACTGTGTGTCTGTGTGTGTGTGTGTGTATATATATTTTATAGTAATATGTACATATGTATATTAGCTGCTCTTGCTTGCTTGTTTTTTTTCTTGCCTTCTGATTGTTGCTCTGAGTGTTGTTATCCCTGTGCTGTTGCAATCCTGGAATTTCCCCGTTGTGGAACTAATAAAGGCTTATCTTATCTTATCTTATTAAAGCATCACAGCCTATATTTAGATATGCTAAAGCTGCTCAGATGTTGATGATGCTGAAGTGACAGCAAATGCCAGCACAACAGCAAAGAAATAATTTTAATTCTCATACAAATGATCCTCAAAAAGTCACACAGAGAAGAAAACAAATGGATGAGAACGTAAGACAGGGCAGGAGAAAAAAGAACATCAGGACAGTCTCATAAGGGAGCGGGCAACCTAAATTGCCATTCGTTTTATGAGACGAAATTACAGTGAACTGACAGCACAATCAAAGCACATTGCATCGACGGAGAATACGGCCATTTCTGTGTGCGCTGAACCGAGTCAAATTGGTTATTTCAGAGGCACAGTTTCAGAGGCAGAAAAAGGAGGTGGAATGGAGTATCTTCAGAGTGCATGCCATTAAAGTAATCACACCTACAGCTTCCCCTCATGGATCGTCACCTTATGGTGGTTGGGGCTTTGCGTGCCCTAGTGATCCCAGGAGCTATGTTGTCCGGGGCAGTTTGCCTCTGGTGGGGTCACCCAAGTCAAACTGGTCCTGGGTGAAGGGCCAGACTAAGAACGATCCAACAGACTCTCATGATGAATGCTAGAACAATGATTCAGTGTACTCCGCCCGGTATGGGGTTACTGGGGCCCCACACTGGAGCCAGGCCTGGGGGGGGGGGGGGGGGGGGCAATGGCTAGCGTCTGGTTGCCGGGTTTCTACCCATGGGACCCGGCCGGGCTAAGACTGAAGGAGTTGCATAGATCCGCCCTCCAGTGGGTTCACCACCTCCAAGAGGGACCATGGGGGTCCGATGCAATGTGGATCAGGTGGCGGTAAAAGGCGGAGACCTTCGCGGTCTAATCCCAGGCTTCCTAAACTGGCTATTGGGACATGGAATGTCACCTCTCTGGTGGGGAAGGAGCCTGAGCTGGTGCATGAGGTTGAGAGATACCAGCTAGATATAGTCGGCCTCACCTCAACACACAGCTCCGGTTCTGGAACCAGTCTCCTGGAGAGGGGCTGGAGCATGGCCTACTCTGGAGTTGCCCCGGGCAAGAGGCGACGAGCAGGGGTGGGTATTCTTGTACCCCCCCCCCCCACCACCACCACCACCTTGCTGCCTCTATATTGGAGTTTTCCCCAATGGATGAAACGGTTGTTTCCCTGGGCCTTTGGGTTGGGAAACGGGTCCTGACCATCATTTGTGCCTATGCACCAAATGATGTTTCAGAGTACCCACCCTTTTTGGAGTCTCTGACTGAGGTGCTAGAGAGTGCTCCTTTTGGAGACTCCATTGTCCTACTGGAGGACTTCAATGCGCACTTGGGCAATGACGGTGAAACCTGAAGGGAGTGATTGGGAGGAACACCCTGCCCGATTTTAACCTGAGTGGTCTTCAGTTATTGGACTTCTGTGCGAACTACAGTTTGTCCATAACGAACACCACGTTTTTGTTTTTGTTTTTTTTTTAAATGGCGCCGGAGGCAGGGCGGCCGTACCAGCAGCAACTCTCTCGTGTCTTTGTGTTTCTATCTGTTTATTCCTGTATATAGTGTGTCTCTTATTAACCAGGGTTCTGTAGGAATACTCGGACTAAGAATGGACCAACTTTTTTCTCTATTTTAGCCCGGTCTTTCTCTAGTTTTCTTTTCTTTTCTCTTCCTCGGGCAATGGAGATCAACAGAGGTGGGGACGGACGCATTGTTTACACACGCGAACAGCTGATTGCGCTGAGGAGGCCGACGCCTGGAGCGTTGCGGCCGGCAGTGAAGCCCCTCATCCCGGTTCAGCTGAAGAGGAGACGCCGCGGGCGAAGGGCTGGAGCGAAGGTGAGGAGGAGGAGGAGGAGGGAGCATAAGCCGGCTGTACCGATGGTCATCACCGGGAACGTGTCATCACTTGGAAATAAAACAGATGAGCCTACAGTGCTGGTCAGAACACAAAAAGAGTATCGTGAGTGTAGTATCATGTGTTTTACGGAGACGTGGTTACACTCACAGATCCTGGATGTAAACGTAGCGATACCTGGCTTCAAGACTATACGGGGGGACAGAGACGTGAAAAGCAGCAGGAAAAGAGGGGAGGAGGAGTGGCACTTCTTGTTAATGAGCGGTGGTGTCATCCTGGACACATTTACGTGAAGGAAAAGTGCTGCAGCCCGGACATTGAACTGCTGGCTGTGAATATGAGACCTTATTATATGCCGCGAGAAATGAAGTGTGCCTTGGTAATTATCGTCTATGTCCCTCCGTCAGCTGATGCAGCGGTGGCCTGTGACGTCATCAGCTCCACTGCGGCCACATTACTGGAAAAGCACCCGGATGCATTCATGGCCATCACAGGTGATTTTAATCATGTCTCAGTGGGAAAAACACCACCAAACTTTTACCAGTTTGTTGACTGTCCCACCAGAGAGAACAAAACACTGGATTTATGTATGCCAATGTCAGAGATGCATATAGTGCCACAGCTGTACCCCCCATTGGCAAATCAGATCACTGCATGGTCATGTTAACACCCAAGTACGGTCCCCTTGTGCAAAGGCAGCCTGCTCATACAAGGACTGTGATCAGGTGGACACAGGAGGCTGCTGATGCACTGCAGGACTGCTTCGAGATGACAGACTGGAGCGTACTCTGTGAACCACATGGGGTGGACATAGACAATATGACCGACTGCATCACAGAATACATTAGATTCTGTGAAGACATGACCATGCCAGCTCAGACTGTACACTGCTTCTCCAACAACAGACCATGGGTCACCAGTGACCTGAAAGCACTTCTGAACAAAAAGAAGAGAGCTTTTAGGGCTGGAGACAAGGAGAAGCTGAGGAGAGTGCAGCATGAGCTGAGAGAGATGCTGAGGAGGTGCAAGGACAATTATAGGAGGAAGTTGGAAGATAAACTCAGGCAAAACAACACTAAAGATGTGTGGAAGGGAATGAAGAAAATAACTGAGTGCAAGGGGAGAGTCAGGCAGCCATCTGGGAGCCAGAAGAGAGCTGAGGAACTGAATCTATTTTTTAATTAGCTCAACTCACAGTCCGCCACCCGAGCAACACAACCAGACCCCCACACACCCCTCCCCACCCACTCTCCTGTGCAGAACCTCTCTCCATCTCCCCCCTCCTCTTCCTCAGGGGACACCAGGACCCTCCCTCACTTCACGGTGACTACAGACCAGGTGGAGAAACAACTGGAGAGACTCCGTCAGCGGAAGGCGGCAGGCCCTGTTGGCATCCCTGCCAGGACCCTGAGGACCTGTGCCAACCAACTAGCTCCGGTACTGAAACACCTGTACAACCTGAGCCTGAGTCTGGAGAGAGTACCAGTGCTGTGGAAGACATCCTGCCTGGTTCCTGTCCCCAAGAAGTCATCTCCATCGGACCTGAATGATTATCGACCAGTTGCTCTCACATCTCATGTGATGAAGGTCCTGGAGAGACTGGTCTTAGCCCACCTGAGGCCGCAGGTGAAGACATGGCTGGACCCTCTGCAGTGTGTTAAGCCAATTTAGTACATTATTTCTCGTTATTTTAGTGCATGATTCGGGTCCAAATTTTACTTTTTTATTTTTTTTTTTTTTTGGGGGGGGGGGGTTCAATTGTGTGTGGTTTTGGACTTTTCTAAAGGGGGGAGAAGTGTTAAATATATTATCTGGCACTTTACTGTGAAGTGCAATGTGATGACGTGCACTTCCCATCACGTCACTGTACTGCCCTATATAAGGCAGGGGGCATCAATATTGCAGCGTCTTTGACGGGTGCCCTCTGCCAGGTTTCTGCCATGTTACCGCATCCCTAGTTCCATCAATAAAGCTGTCTTCGCCAAGTCATCTTGCCTTATCGTTCACCCAGGTATTTTACCATACATAACAGATCCCAGCTCACCTTTGCTGGGTTCCAGTGTTACAACTCGCCGCTCATCAGCGGCGCCAGCTGCACGCACACCTGCACCTCGTCAGCAGTGTGGGATATAAGCCACTCTGCCCTGGGCTTCGGCCTGAAGCCATCTGATTCCTTCGGCCAACTTGCTGCAGAGGAACCCCCTCATCTATCTGCAAGATCTACGACGTAAGCATACCTTACTCTTGTCTTTCCAGTTTCTCCCCTGTGCACAGGTGGATTTTCTGGCGGCGGACCTCGCTCCTGCATCGCCACCTGCCTGCTGCTGCCACTGGTGGATTTCCCGGCGGTGGACCTCGCCTCTATATCGCCGTCTCCCCGCTGCTGTCAGGTGCATCAGGTCGCTGTCTCCCGGGCTCGCCCTTGTGCACGCCTGCCACCTGCCCTTCCAAGTAAGCCAACAAACTTTATTAACCCTCTGTACTGGTTTGGTGCCCGTTACCGTTTCCCTGTGCTCTCTCCCCAGGGTTGTCCGGCTGCACGGTTTCCTACCCCTGTGCCTGACGCAGACGTCCACCACCAGTACATCTACATATCACAGACACGCAACCACACATCCCTGTTGTTGAATAAAGCTGTTAAATTTACCCTGAGCCTGCGTGTGTGTCTCCTGAGCCGTGCGTTATGTCAGTATGGCTTCAGCAGAGCGGCTCGGCGGACAGCGGGCTTGCACGCCGTTTTTCCACCCTTGAGGCTCGGGTGGATTTAATAGCTCATCAGCAACAGGTGATACTCAATCAGTTAACCTTGATTACTGACCGGTTAGACCGCCTGGACCCCCGTCAGCCGTTCCCCCCGGCTCGTCAGGGAGGCGCAGCTCCAGCTGCTCCAGCGGCTGTCCAGCCTGCTCCGCGTGCCCCAGCCCGACTCACACCTATAGCGACCCCCGCCCGCTTTAGCGGTAAGCTCGGTGGAGCGCTGGGGTTCATTATGCAGTGTGAGTCGGTGTTCCTGCGCGTCCCCGGAGATTTTCCCTCAGACCACAGCCGAATTGGCTATATAGGAAATCTCCTGGAGGGTCGTGCGCTCACCTGGGCTTACGCCGTAATGGCGAAGCCCAGCTACGCCACCCTCACCTATGGCCAGTTCGTTAACCAGTTCCTGGAGGTCTTTGATCACTCGCGTTTTGATAGTGTCCAGGTCGATCGTCTCCTCAGTCTGCAACAGGGGAGCCGATCGGCCGCGGATTACGCCATTGACTTCCGGGTAACAGCAGAGGAAGTTGGCTGGGAGGAACGCTCCCTCTGTGGCATCACTCCGCAGTTTAAACTCTGGTCTGAGGGATGAGCTGGCTGGTCGGGATATCCCTGAGACATTAGCGGAGCTAATCTCCCTCGCCATCAGCTTGGATAACCGGCTGCGCAAGCGCGCCTCGGAGTGGAAGTTGCCTTCTCGCTCGCGGGTTGCCTTGTCGCGCCCTTCCCAAGCTCGCCCCCTGGCATTACCGCCACCAGAGTCCTCCGAGGAGTCGGAGCCCATGGTGACGGGCCGGGCAAAGCTCCCCCTTGCGGAGAAACAACACCGCCGTGAGTTGGGTCTCTGTATGTATTGCAGAGGCAACCAGCATACTGTGGAGCGTTGCCCGGAGAAGCCAAACGGGGAGGTCCGCGAGTCACTGTAGGGGGCCTCGCGGACGCTAACCAGTCAACTCCCCTCACACATTTGTCGCTGCCCATCCGTTTTTGCCATAACACCACAGGGCATCTCACCCACGCACTGGTGGGCTCAGGCGCTGAGGGAGGCTTTATTTCTCAAAGCTTGGCAACCTGATTGGGCATCCGTTTCCAGCCCCTTAAGACTCCTCTCGCCCTCATCAATCTCTCCCGTGCATCCCTGGGGAAAGTGACTCACCGGACGAACCCCGTCTCAGTCATTGTCTCTGGAAACCACCGGGAGGATATATCCTTCTATATCCTGCCATCCTCTGTGTCTCCGGTGATTCTGGGTTACCCGTGGCTCCGCCTCCACAACCCCGTCCTGGACTGGAAGACCGGAAGGGTGACTGCCTGGAGTACGTTCTGCATGAGCACCTGCCTCCAATCCGCTGCCTGCATCCCATCCTTTCCTCCCGTGGCCAAGGATGCCGCGCCCCCAGACCTCTCCTTGGTGCCCGCGGAGTTCCACGACCTGGGCGCGGTCTTCAGTAAGTCCAAGGCGATGTCTCTCCCCCCACACCGGCCTTACGACTGTGCTATAAATCTCCGCCAGGGGGTGCCCCTTCCCTCGGGACGTCTGTACAGCCTGTCAGCACCGGAGAAGGAGGCCATGAATACCTATCTGAAGGAGTCGCTCAGTGCAGGAATAATTCGTCCATCCTCATCTCCATTAGGTGCAGGGTTCTTCTTCGTGGGCAAGAAGGATGGCTCCCTTCGTCCATGCATTCCGTGCCCTTAACAACATCACGGAGAAGGACTGTTACACCCTGCCCCTGATGGACACTGCCTTCCACTCCCTCCAGGGGGCGACCTAGTTTACCAAGCTGGATCTCCACAGCGCGTACCACCTCGTCCGGATCTGGGAGGGAAATGAATGGAAGACTGCCTTCCGTACCCCGAACGGCCACTTTGAATACCTGGTCATGCCATTCGGGTTGACCAACGCTCCTGCCATCTTTCAGCGCCTGATTAATGACGTTCTCCGGGACTTCATCGGTCTGTTCGTGTCCGTCTACCTGGATGACATACTCATCTTCTCCAAATCCAGGGACGAGCACCGGGTGCACGTGAGGCGGGTCCTCCAGAGGCTGCTGGAGAACTGGTTGTATGTGAAGGCGGAAAAGTGTGAATTCTACGCCAAAACGACGTCATTTCTGGGATTTGTCATCTCCCATGACCGGGTGCTTCCAGACCCAGCCAAAGTTAAAGCGGTGGTAGATTGGCCTACTCCCACATCCAGGAAGCAGGTGCAACAGTTCATCGGCTTTGCCAATTTCTACCGCCGCTTCGTACCCAATTTTGGAGCCATCGTCGGTCCTCTGACCCGCCTCACCACCCCTAAGACCCCGTTCCAGTGGTCTAAAGAGGCCGCAGCGACCTTCCAGGCGCTGAAGGCGGAGTTCTCCTCCTCCTGGGTCCTCAACCAGGTCGATCCCTCTCTACAGTGCATCGTGGAGGTTGACGCCTCAGATACGGGGGTGGGGGCGGTGTTATCACAGCGGTCACCTGCTGACGGGGTCAAACGGCCCTGTGTCTTCTTCTCCCGGAGCTTGTCCCCGGTGGAGCGTAACTATGACGTGGGGGACAGAGAGCTCCTCGCCATCAAGCTCGCGCTCCAGGAGTGGCGTCACTGGCTGGAGGGGGCCACCCTGCCATTTGTGGTATTAACGGACCACAAGAACTTGGAATACTTAAGAACTGCCAAGCATCTGAATGCCCGCCAGGCGCGTTGGTCCTTGTTTATTGCCAGGTTCCGTTTTACCATTACATTCAGGCCGGGCTCCAAGAACGGTCTCCCTGACGCCCTCTCCAGGCAGTTCGCCCCTGAGGAATCTGAGGACGCCGTACACACCATCCTGCCCAGGTCGTGCGTCGTGGGGGCCATTTCCTGGGAGATCGAAGATAAGATCCGGAGTGCGGCGGACCGGAGGGGAGGCTCTTCGTTCCATTCTCCGTCCGGGGGGAGGTCATCCATTGGCTCCATACATCCAGGCTCGCCTGCCATCATGGGACCTCTCAGATGATCGATCTTCTCCAACGTTCCTTCTGGTGGCCGGGACTGCGTAAGGACGCCGACCGCTACGCCCGGGCCTGCCCCGTCTGCGCCACCAGTAAGTCTGGCAACGCTCCCCCCGCGGGCCTGCTCCAGCCCCTACCCGTCCCTGGTAGGCCCTGGTCGCACATCGCATTAGACTTCGTCACCGGTCTCCCCGTCTCTAACAGCTTCGACACTGTCCTGACCATCGTCGACCGCTTCTCCAAGGCCGCCCACTTCGTGCCATTACAGGGGCTCCCCTCTGCCTTGGAGACGGCAGATCTTCTTATCCAACACGTGGTTAGGCTGCACGGGATACTGGCCGACGTGGTTTCCGACCGGGGTCCCCAGTTCACCTCGGACGTCTGGCGGAGTTTCTGCAAAGCATTAGGAGCCCAAGTAAGCCTCTCCTCCGGCCATCACCCCCAATCTAACGGGCAGTGTGAGCGGACCAACCAGGAGCTGGAGGCTTCTCTCTGCTGCGTCACCGCCTCCAAGCCTGCGTCATGGAGTAAACACCTCGCCTGGGTGGAGTACGCCCACAACACCGCTCGCTCCTCCGCCACCGGGATGTCCCCCTTTAAGGCGTCCCTGGGTTACGACCCCCCTCTGTTCCCCTCGCTGGAGAGTGAGTCGGCAGTCCCTACAGTCCAGGCTCACCTCAGGTGGTGCCGCTCCATCTGGGCCGCAACGCGCAATGCACTTTTACGCACGGCGGAGCGCAATAAAACCACGGCGGACCAACGTAGGAGGCCAGCTCCTGCCTACCAGGTAGGCCAGCCAGTCTGGTGTTTCCACGCAGGCTGTGAACCTGAAGGGTGAGAGGAGGAAACTGGCAAAGCGTTTCATGGGCCCATACCCCGTTACCAAAATTATCAACCCGGTGGCTGTGCGTGATGCTACTCCCCCCTCCCTCCGCATCCATCCCACCTTCCACGTCTCCAAGGTGAAGCCGGTGGTGTCTGATCCCATCTGCCCTCCTCCTGCTGTGCCGCCCGCGCCCCGGATGATAGATGGCCATCCGGCTTAGACAGTCTCCACCATCTTGGACTCCCGGCGCCGGGGTCGCGGGTTACAGTACTTGGTGGACTGGGAGGGCTATGGCCAAGAATGGAGACAGTGGGTGCGTCCCTCGTTTGTGTTGGACCCCTCTCTCATCACTGAGTTTCACCGGGCGCACCCTGAAAAACCATCATCAGGAGGCGCTGCTAGAGGGGGGAGTACTGTTACAACTCGCTGCTCATCAGCGGCGCCAGCTGCACGCACACCTGCACCTCGTCAGCAGTGTGGGATATAAGCCACTCTGCCCTGGGCTTCGGCCTGAAGCCGTCTGATTCCTTCGGCCAACTTGCTGCAGAGGAACCCCCTCATCTATCTGCAAGATCTACGACATAAGCATACCTTACTCTTGTCTTTCCAGTTTCTCCCCTGTGCACAGGTGGATTTTCTGGCGGCGGACCTCGCTCCTGCATCGCCGCCTGCCTGCTGCTGCCACTGGTGGATTTCCCGGCGGTGGACCTCGCCTCTATATCGCCGTCTCCCCGCTGCTGTCAGGTGCATCAGGTCGCTGTCTCCCGGGCTCGCCCTTGTGCACGCCTGCCACCTGCCCTACCAAGTAAGCCAACAAACTTTATTAACCCTCTGTACTGGTTTGGGGCCCGTTACCGTTTCCCTGTGCTCTCTCCCCAGGGTTGTCCGGCTGCACGGTTTCCTGCCCCCGTGCCTGACGCAGACGTCCACCACTCGTACATCTACATATCACAGACACGCAACCACACATCCCTGTTGTTGAATAAAGCTGTTAAATTTACCCTGAGCCTGCGTGTGTGTCTCCTGAGCCGTGCGTTATGTCATCCAGCTCCACCTCCTCGGTATAAGCATCCCCGTCACCAGGGTAAACGCAACAGTTGCTTAGTGAGGCTGAAGACCTGATTTGTGCGCTTTCTTATGGCTCCTTGGAAAGAGTTTGGAGCGATGCCTCGCCTTTTTATTTTCTGACGATCACTGGACCTTATAGGATCCTGGATGGTACCTGTCATCAGCTCTGATGAGGTGATCCAGCCTCCCAGCCCCTGTTCTCCTCATTGGCACTGGTGTGAGGTGAATCAACATAACCTGTGGCCCTTGTGCCAGGCTCCCCGGAGTGTGAACACTGTTGAGCCTTTGCCGGCTCCAATCAGGATTGGCCTGGTTAATGCCAGGTCACTGGTGAACAAAACATCTAGAGGACTGGATTTGCTGTGTCACTGCAACCTGGTTGACTGTTGGTGAGTCTGAGGCTTTTATTGAACTTGACCACATGACTGCTGCTATTTTAACTCATAGAACATTGGGCTGAGGAGGAGGAGAATCACTATAAATGTAAATAGTCTTTCTTGTCATTGTCGTTCACCAGCTTTGAACTGAGCTTATTAGAACTGCACGGTCATTTCCCACAGCGCTGTGTGCTGTGGTATATCAGCCTCCTAAATATAATAAGGATTTTATTAATGACTTGGCTAATTTCTTGGCTGAAATCATGCCTAAACTTATTGTGGGGGATTTTAATATTCATGTTTGCTTCCCGACCAGCCAATGGTGAAGGACTTTTTAAATATCATGTATTCTTTTAACCAGGGATGGCAACAGGAAATTCTGATTTCAGCTGAAATCTAATTTGGTCGATTGACTAATGGGGGGGCCGGGGGGGGGGGGGCGCAGCCCCCCTGAAGCTGGAAGGTTTTCAGTAAAACAGAAGTAATTTAGACTGAAAAAAATTATTAAAAAATGAAATACTAGACTTAGATAAATCATTAAATTTAATGAAAAGTTAACTTACTTTTTCTTCAATGTTGTCTCACTGTCTTTAGTCCAACATATTTAACAGTTCAATTAGAGTTTTTTACACTATTTACACTGGTCACCAATCTCTTCTAATGTGAAACTTTCTTCCTTTTGGCAGCAAGCTGTGTCAGTCTCTGAACTTTGAACTTCATCTCCTTTTCTGGTTTCTTCAGAAACTGTCCGAGTGTTTCTGTTACCTCATTGAACTTTGAGCCAATTTTTACCTTTACTGTCACTTCGCTCCCCGAAGCTCCTGGGTTTTTATGATTTTTAAGTACCAGAACTGTGCTTACATGACATAAAACAAACAGCTGAATGCCACTTATTACTGTATAATATTGACTTATGTTCCAAGAAGATAGCATTCCTAAACTAGAAAAGCACTCAGAGTGCATCCCTCCGCCAAGGCTCCTTCCGTTTGTCATGGATCAACTCCAAAATGTAATGGGTTTGTGTGTAGGCCTATAGCCACTTGTGGTGAAAATTGCATCAAAGTCTGTCCATCAGTTTTGGAGTATTGTTGCTAACACACTGTGAGAAGTTAAGCGCCTTGGCTGAGGTATGCATTCTCAGATCATCACCAAAATATAATGGGTTCCTCTCTAGCCCAAGAACCACCTCTGGTGAAAATTTTATCCAAATCCATCCAGTAGTTTTTGTGTAATCCTGCTGCACAAATACAAAAAAGCCCTTGGTGGAGGTATGCACTCTCAGATCATCACCAAAATCTAATCATCTGTTCCCCGTGCCCTTGCACACCTTTCCTGAAAATTTCATGAAAATCTGTCCATAACTTTTCCTTGCTAACAAACAGACAGACAGACAAACCAACGCCAATGAAAACATAACCTCCTTGGCGGAGGTAAATATTCCAACAAGCATTATCCATCACATGCTTTAACACTTGATCAAATCAAAATCAGTTAATTTTATCTATTCCATAATAGAAATAAAATTCCAACATACCATTACTTTTTATAATTTCAGCATTCATTTCAGATCACCAGTTTCAATCTCCATTGAGTCTTGAGCAGCTCATTTTCCTCCCCCGCGCAACCCAGCTCATACAGCATTGTACGCTGCACTCAAACGGAAACCGGCGGACAGAATCGACTGGACTCCTGAACGGGAGCAGGCGTTCTGAGGTTAAAACAGCGCTCATTACCCACGTCTCGGATATGGGCATAGCGGCCGTTGTGGAGCAATGCGTTGCCGGTTCTTGGCAGCCGCTCACCTTTTTTTTAAGCAGGTCTTTGCACGACAGTGAGCGTAAATACAGCGTGTTCGACAGAGAGTTAATGGCTCTCTACCTGGCATACGCCACTTCCGGTTCTGGCTGAAAGGGCGCATCTTCACTGAGTTCGTGGACCACAAGCCGCTAACGTACTTAACGTACATATAATATAAAAATAAAGCGGAATTCGGTGAATTACCGGAAAAATCACATCCCTGAGAACAAGCCGAAATGAATTTTTGACAAAGCATACGAGCCATTTGATTGGTCCAATCGTTTGCAACTATCCAATCGCAGGGCTGTTTACAATACAGCAGTGGCTTGAGTACATCCGGGTTATCGCGAGACTTCGGGGAAGCGCCGAGCGCGTATGTTTTTTTTTTCCAAACTTTATTGAGAACAAGGTAAAGGTACAAAATTATGACACAGATGATGATAAAATCGGCGGAAATCCGCGGATCGGCGGAAAATTGCCATCCCTGTTTAACATTGAGCAGTCTGCACTGGGATCCACTCATGATCAAAGACACTGTCTGGATCTTGTGCTGTCATCTGCTGTCATTGTGCCTGTTTTTAACCTAGAGGTTTGTGAGGCAGTGTTTTGAGATCATATGCTCTTGCTTTTAACACGGTTAAACCTCCCTCTGCTGTTTGATGCTGTCGTATTATTAACCCGCTCACTTCACTTAACTGCTGCTCACTTCTCTGCTACTTTTAATCAGAACTGTGTCATTCTTGAGTCTTTGTGCAATATGGAGGAATTGGACTGATGTCTCCCTGTCAGACTGCTCTGAATACCGTGGCTTCATTAAAAACTAGACGTCTAAAACATAAATCTGAGCCCTGGCTAAGTTACGTAGCCCGTGTTGCCAGGCGGGAATGCCACAGAGCTGAGTCCAAATGGAAAAAAGATAAATTGCATTTGTCATTTAAAATGTTAAAGGACTGTTGGTGTAATCAAAAAACTGTGAAAGAGGCCAAAAGAAAACTTTTCTCAGATATTATTTTATTAAACCGTCACAAGCCTTGTGTTCTGTTTTTAAAAAAACTGATACTGTTTTTAATCAACCTCAGACAGCATGTACAGTATGTGTGAAAACTTCCTAACCTTTTTTATTGATAAGGTGACTTTGACGAGGGCTCTGATCTCATCTCCATCTCAATTCCCTGCTTGACTGTTTTTGAGAGGTTTGATGCTGTGATTCTGGAAATTTACATGAGATTGTCGGTCCTTTAAAGCCCCCAGGTTCTCCAAACAATGCTGTCCCTCCCCAGCTTTTAAAGAGGTTTACCCCACTGTAGGGCCAATGGTCCTTGTTATGTTGGCAATGGAAGCCAAGGACAAGACCGGGTGTTGAACTGGACACAGATTTATTTGTGACTATCTCTCACAATACAGGCGGATCCATCAGGTGGAGAGGAGGCCAAGAGACCGCCCCTCTCCCTCACAGTCCTCTTATACCCCAGGTGGCAACAGTGTCAAATAAGAACATAGAAAATAATATGAAACAGCCTTAAAAACAGCCTTAAATTAAATTGCGACCTTCAAAAGCATCCTCAGGCCAAAAACATCGTTGCCCCTCTCACCATCCTCATCATCATATTAAGGACTCACACAAGAAAAAATCTGAGGTTGTAAAAATCATTACCAAGTTTATGATGAGACTTCTCCATTAAGAGAAACACTAACTTCTATGAGTATTTGAGGTATTAATATGACCATTTGCATCATTTTCATGGATAGAAGTAATATAATAATCTCCTATAATAGGTCCTACACCCCTACGGGTACAACCTACAGAGGGCTGAATTCAAAACACTCCAAAACTTACTCAGATTAAAAAGTGTTCCTTTTATTTTTTTGAGCAGTGTATATACTGTGTATATATATATATATATATATATATATATATATATATATATATATATATATATATATATATATATGAGATGAGATATATATATATAGAATCAGAATCAGAATCAGAATGAACTTTATTGCCAAGCATGTAGAAAAACACACGAGGAATTTGACTTGACATTGGCGCACGTGTAAGCGCAACACAACGACACGGCAGCCGTAAACAAGGCGCCTCATCAAACAGTGATAGATAAGGGAAGAGGGGGAAAGGGAGAGGGGAACGACACAATGGGGGGGAGAGAAAAAAAACTTCGTTATCAGAATACAGCTTATGAATATTTAAGCAGATTATGATTACAATGAAAAAAAAATCTCTCAATGGCTCAGAGCAGACAATCAACCACAAAAACCAAAGTCCAAAGTCAGAGAGAGTCAGTGAATGGATGTGAATCTCAGTATAAATGAATCAGTGTGTTCGTGTATGTTGAACGCAGGTGGGTGTTTATCAGTAACTGGAGACAGCAAAAATCCTCCCTCAGAGGAGATGTTATGTCTTAGTGACTGAAGTTCAGAAGGGCATGTCCTTGGAGCATGGCAGATGGAATTTTCTGAGCCAGTCACATGTTGCTGTCCTTGAGAGTTCAGATTGCCGTGCACCAGATGTTTATGAAAGAAAGCCAAACAATTCTGCTTCTTATCATTCATCCTGGAGGAGTGAAGCTGAGGGGCGCCGAAACAAGGTCGAATAGCACAGACACTCAGAGAAAAACTTTCAACTCTTATGTATCCAGTGCTCCATAATTCCCATCGTTGCCAGGCTTTAAAATCTTTTCCTGTAGAGCTCCTAGGGCCATCCCGATGTTACCAATCTTTCTATTCAGTTCACCATTGGCCGCGATCAGAGTTCTCCCCAGCTGGTCAAATTGATGAAAGAGCTTCGAGGGGTCAGCATTTTGATAAGCTCTGTCCATCTTCTTCAATTTTCGATACACCAGGACTATCCCAAAGCCGATCAGTAGAAGTCCTGAGACCGTAACGCCGAATAGGTATAAGTCTTCCACATCTTCAATTGAGAGATTGCACAGACACATGAGCTTCCAATTATGTGTGTCCCTTACATAACCCGCAGCAGCAGTACCTGCAGGACAGGTGGGCTCCCCCGGGCCGGATTTCCTAGTTGAAAAAACTGTGTCAATTGCGTTCAAAGCCCAGCTTATTAAATCCATAATTTCCATTTGGATCAAGAATCAGCAGCAAAAGAGCGACGCAGACACAGACAGCAGCAAGCTGGGATTCAGTCAGTTAGGGAAGGAGGGAGGGTGAAGGAGGGAGCAAAAGAAAAGGCGACTGCTCTCTCTGAAGGGCGGAAGCATCCATATATATATATATATATATATATATATATATATAAAAAGAAGTCTCTTGCTGAGGGTTACAGGTGGGGTAAAATGTTACAATGCACCCAAGTGCCACGTCCTTCGCTTTCCATGGCTGTTTAGGTTAGCAGGATAACCTTTGTGCTGTCCTTGCCAGGGAGTTTTGGTCCAGTTTCTTTTGATGACCAGATCCCCTGGCTTGCTCAAGAGATGGGTGCACCTCCCATGGTTCCTTCATCACATGCTCCCTCCTGGGAAGGGCAGTATGGATGACATCGCTGTCAGTTGTCATTCTTTGCATGCAATCACCCAGAAACCCTTCCTCATCACCTAAGTTAAATGGCTTCAGTAATAGGGTTTGTCATTCACAATCTCCCTATTTTCTTATTTTAATATTACACTAATCATGTAAATTGTTGATGGTAAGCGAAGTGGTCTCCTAGGTAAGTGTTTGGTACTAATAATTTAGGAACTGCCCTTAAATGTGACATGATTTGATTTACAAAGTCATGAGTTCTTTGTGGTGTGACAATCTGATATTCACAGACCTTTTAAAAGACTATCAGTCAGGACTTAACCAGCTGAAATTAATTTGCAGTGAGGTTGAAGCTGTGGTTGGTATTGATGAGAGATTCCAGGCCTATGATCATCATGTCAGATGTATCATAGTTAAGTTAAATGGTATTCACTTATATAGTGCTTTTTCTCATCTCTAGATGACCAAAGCGCTTTACAGATCCTGCCATCCACCCATTCACACAAACATTCACACACTGATGGCGGGGGAGCTGCCATGCACAGGTGATGGCCTGACCACCAGGAGCAACTTGGAGGTTCAGTGTCTTGCTCAAGGACACTTTGACATGCAGACTGCAGACAGAGGGGGATTCGAACCCATGACCCTCAAATCAGCAGTCAGCCAAACTGCACCTGTACCACTGTCGCCCGAGAAATTAAAGAAAGTTCTTTTGCATCCAGGATTTTATTTCAGAGAGACAATTTTCCATTATGGAACAGGTTACTGTGGTTAAACAGTTAGTAGAAATGTAGATCTGAATGTTGTCTGCATAACGCTATGCAATTATTTGACCACTTGCAGGGAAATGGTTTATTTGAAGAGTTTCAATCTGGGTTTAGAATCAATCATAGTACTGAAACAGCCTTAGTGAAGGTCACTAATGACCTCTTTTTCGCATCTGATAATGGACTTGTTTCTGTACTTGTCATTTAAGACCTTAGTGCAGATTTTGATGCTATTGATCAAAATATTCTACTTGATAGATTAGAACACCATGTTGGACTTAATGGAACTTTGTTGCAGTGGTTTAGATCTTATTTATCTGATAGGTTCCAGTTTGTTCATGTCAATAATGAGTTTTCTTTCAACTCAAAGCTCAGTCATGGAGTTCCACAGGGATCCGTGCTAGGCGCTGTTCTTTTTAGTTTATGTGTGCTTCCGTTAGGCAACGTTATTAGAAAGCACTGTATACATTTTTATTGTTATGCAGATGACACACAATTATACCTGCCAATGAAGCCAGATGATAGTAATCAATTAATTCAATTCGATTCAATTCAACTTTATTTATATAGCGCCATTTCACAACAACAGTCATCTCATAGCACTATCAACTGTAGGGGGAACCCCCACAGTTGCAGAAAGACCCCAGCAATCAGGCGATCCCCTGTGAGCAAGCACTCGGCGACGGTGGAGAGGAAAAACTCCCTTTTAACAGGAAGAAACCTCCAGCAGAACCAGGCTCAGGGAGGGGCAGTCATCTGCTGTGACTGGCTGGGGGATGAGGGGACAGAGAAGATGAAATCAGAATCAGAATTAGATTTATTGCCATTGTTCATGTAGTACACAAACTAGGAATTTGTCTCGGTGCAATGCTGCAACATTAAACATGATAAAATAAAAGAAATAAGCTATACATGCAATAAAGTGTAGAATAAGAGTGAGTAATACTGGTCAGCAGTTAAATATATTAGTGAGCAGCAGATAATGTGGAGAACCATATAGTGCAGTCGGTAATGCAGGAAGAAAACAGTGATGATTGACATGAGTCTGGTTGAGCTGCTGTACATAGTGCACGAGAGTCAATAAGTCACTTTGTGTTTAGCAGTCTGATGGCAGAGGGGAAGAAGCTGTTCATGTGACGGGAGGTTTTAGTCTGGATGGACCGTAGTCTTCTACCTGAGGGGAGGGGGGCAAACAGTACGTGACCAGGGTGTGAGGGATCGGCTATGATCCGGCCAGCACGCCACCGGGTCCTGGAGATGTACAGATCCTGGAGAGATGGGAGCTTGCCGCCGATCACCTTCTCAGCAGTGCGCACGACGTGCTGCAGCCTTAGTCTGTCCCTGGCAGTGGCTCCTGCGTACCACACGGTTATGGAGGTGGTGAGGATGGACTCGATGATGGCTGTGTAGAACTGCACTAACATCTTGGTGGGTAGCTTGAGCTTCCTCAGCTGCCGCAGGAAGAACATCCTCTGCTGGGCCTTTTTGATGAGGGAGCTGATGGTCGGCTCCCACTTGAGGTCCCTGGTGATGGTGGTGCCTAGGAAGCGGAAAGAACAAATTAGCCAAGTTTGAGGCCTGTCTTAAGGAAATCAAAGTGTGGATGACTTGAAATTTCCTGCTATTAAATTCTGATAAGACTGAAGTCATTCTAGTTGGTCCAAAAAACCTTAGAGATACCTTTTGAAATCAAATTCTTAGTTTGGATGCGGTTTTTCTTTCTCTTAATAGTTCTGTGAGGAACCTTGGAGTTATTTTTCGTCAAGATCTGTTTTTCAATTCACATATTAAACTTGTTTCTAAGACTGCCTTCTATGATTTGCGTGATATTGCCAAGATTAGGAGCATCTTGTCTCAGAGTGATGCTGAGAAACTGATCCACACTTTTGTTAGCTCTAGATAAGATTATTGTAACTCTTTATTATCAGGTTGCCGTGAAACATCTTTCAAAAGTCTTCAGCTGATCCAAAATGCTGTAGCAAGAGTTTTTACAGGTACTAGAAGGAGAGATCATATCTATCCAGTTCTGGCCTCCCTTCATTTGCTTCCCATAGAGTTTAGAATTAAGTTTAAAATCCTTCTCACTCACAAAGCTCTAAATAATCAGGCCCCTTTTTATTTAAAAGATCTGATACTACCCTATTATCCTAACAGAGCACTACGCTCCCTAAATGCAGAATTACTTGTAATGCAATGTAATGGTGAGCGGTATACTAATAAAGGACATTAGTGACCACTTACCTGTATTTGTTTCATTAGACATTAACTATGGGTAAATGAGAGTAAGAATCATAATAAACCATGTTAAAAGATTATTTATAAAAGAATATGAACAGAAGATACAATCAATGCTTTAAAAGATAACTTAATATTACGGAATTGGGAATTGGGATGTTGTCTATAGAGAGAAAGAAGTGGACTTGGCATATGATAAATTTATTGATATATTTAAATGATTATATGATAAAAACTGTCCAATTAAAGAAATTAATAAAAGATATAAATACAAAAATTGCGCTTGCTTAAGCAGGGAGCTACAAAATGCTTGTAAAAAGAAAAAACATATCTACAAAAATTTCATTAAATTAAGAACTAAAGAATCTGAAAAAAGATATAAAACATATAAATATAAATTAACTGAAATAATATGAACTAGTAAAAAAAATATACTATAGGCAAATGTTAAATGAAAACAAGAATTATATAAAAGGAGTTTGGGACATATTAAATAAATTAAGGAAAAATGGAACTAAAAAAAAACAATATATCCAGAGTACTTTACTGATAATTGTGGTGATAATTATGATAAGAACATGGTAGTGAATAGATTTTTTTTTTTATTTTTTTTTTAATGTTGGACCAGAGTTGGCAGCAAAAATTACAAACCAAGGAAGAAACACCATGAGTGAAACATTAATTGGAAATAACCCTTGGTCAATCTTTCTCTCAGCGGCTGATGAACTAGAGGTAAAATCTGTCGTTGAAAGGTATAAACATAAATTATCCAGTGATTGTGATGGTATTGATATGGCACTAGTAAAAAGAACTGTTGATGGCATATTAAAACCATTTACATATATTTGTAATCTATCATTTCAAACTGGCTCATTCCCACAGAAAATGAAAATAGCGAAAGTAATACCATTATTCAAGCAAGGAAATAAACACCACTACACAAACTACAGACCAGTATTGCTCCTCCCACAATTTTCAAGGATTCTGGAAAAACTTTTTCAACTACAGATTAGAAAACTTTTTTAAATAAACATGATCTGCTTAATCACAATAAATATGGATTTAGTGGAAAGAGTACAAAATCACTGGCAATAATGAAAGGAACGGAGGAAATAATAAATGCATTAGATCAAGGAAAATATGCAATTGGTGTATTTATAGATTTTAGAAAAGCATTTGATGCAATAAATCATTCAATACTTCTTGATAAACTGCAATTGTATGGTATTAGGGGAGCGGCACTGAATTTGGTTGCAAGTTATTTATCTGAGAGACAACAGTTTGTGAAAATGGGAGAATATCTGTCTGGATGTATGGGGATTACCTGTGGGGTCCCCCAGGGGTCAGTATTGGGCCCCAAATTATGTAACATATATATAAATGATATATTCCAATTTCTCTGCAACATTGCGCCTCTGCAACATTGCGTGGAGGTCGGGGGCAGTGCTTTTGGCATGGAAAACTGGGGTGGTGGTTCCTCTCTTCAAAAAAGGGGACCGGAGGGTGTGCTCCAACTTTAGAGGGATCACACTCCTCAGCCTCCCTGGGAAGGTCTATGCCAAGGTACTGGAGAGGAGATTCCGGCCGTTGGTCGAACCTCGGATTCAGGAGGAGCAATGTGGTTTTCGTCCTGGCCGTGGCACATCGGACCAGCTCTTTACCCTCTCGAGAATTCTTGAGGGTTCGTGGGAGTTTGCCCAACCAGTTTACATGTGTTTTGTGGATTTGGAGGGGGCATTTGACCGCATCCCTCGTGGATTTTTGTGGGGGGTGCTTCGGGAGTGTGGGGTATTGGGCTTGTTGTTACGAGCTGTTCGGTCTCTGTACGACCGTTGTGAGAGTTTGGTTCGTATTGCCAACACCCGGTCGGGGTCATTCCCAGTGAGAGTTGGACTCCGCCAGGGCTGCCCTTTGTCACCGATCTTGTTCATAATTTTTATGGACAGGATTTCTAGGCGCAGCCAGGGAATGGAGGGTGTCATGCTTGGTGACCACAGGATCTCATCTCTGTTGTTTGCGGATGATGTCCTGTTGGCTTCGTCCAGCAATGACCTCCAGCTCTTGCTGGGACGGTTTGCCGCTGAGTGTGAAGCGGCTTGGATGAGAATCAGCACCTCCAAGTCCGAGTCCATGGTCCTCAGCCGGAAAAAGGTGGATTGTCCTCTCCGGGTTGGGGACAGGCTCCTGCCCCAAGTGGAGGAGTTTAAGTATCTTGGGGTCTTGTTCACGAGTGAGGGGAAAATGGAGCGAGAGATCAACAGATTCAATTCAATTCAGTTCAATTCAATTCAACTTTATTTATATAGCGCCATTTCACAACAACAGTCATCTCATAGCACTATCAACTGTAGGGGGGAACCCCCACAGTTGCAGAAAGACCCCAGCAATCAGGTGATCCCCTGTGAGCAAGCACTTGGTGACGGTGGAGAGGAAAAACTCCCTTTTAACTGGAAGAAACCTCCAGCAGATCCAGGCTCAGGGAGGGGCAGTCATCTGCTGCGACTGGCTGGGGGGTGAGGGGACAGAGAAGATGAAAAGAACAGACATGTAGAGAGCAAACAGCACGATGGGGACTCAATCTATGGGAGAGAACAAACAAATGTTAATGACCAGCAAAAAAAAAAATATTTCATAGAGAGTGAAGAAAGGAGTGAGGCCCAGTGCATTACTGGAGGTCCCCCGGCTGACTAAACCTATTAGCAGCATAACTAAGGGAGGGTTCAGAAACACATGATCCCTCCCTAATTGTAGGCTATATCAAAAAGGTAGGTTTTAACCCTAATCTTAAAAACAGAGATCGAGTCTGACTCCCGAATCCAGATTGGCAGCTGATTCCACAGGAGAGGAGCTTGATAACTGAAGGCTCTGCCTCCCATTGTACTTTTGGAGATTCTAGGTATTACAAGTAGTCCTGCATTTTGGGAGCGTAGTGCTCTGTTAGGATAATACAGTAGTATCAGATCTTTTAAATAAAAAGGAGCCTGATTGTTTAGAGCTTTGTAAGTAAGAAGAAGGATTTTAAACTTAATTCTAAACTCTATGGGAAGCCAATGAAGGGAGGCCAGAACCGGAGAGATATGATCTCTCTTTCTAGTACCTGTTAAAACTCTTGCTGCAGCATTTTGGATTAACTGAAGACTTTTTAAAGATGTTTTAGGACAACCTGATAATAAAGAATTACAATAATCTAATCTCGAGCTAACAAAAGCGTGGATCAGTTTCTCAGCATCACTCTGAGACAAGATGCTCCTAATCTTGGCAATATTACGCAAATGATAGAAGGCAGTCTTAGAAACAAATTTAATATGTGAATTGAAGGACAAATCCTGATCAAAAATAACTCCAAGGTTCCTCACAGAGCTATTAAGAGAAAGAGTAACTGCATCCAAACTGAAAGTTTGATTTGGAAAGGAATTTCTAAGGTTTTTTGGACCAACAAGAATGACTTCAGTCTTATCTGAATTTAATAGCAGGAAATTACAAGTCATCCAAGCTTTGATTTCCTTAAGACAGGCTTCTAACTTGGCTAATTGATTACTATCATCTGGCTTCATTGACAGGTATAATTGTGTGTCATCTGCATAACAATGAAAATGTATACAGTGCTTTCTAATAATGTTGCCTAATGGAAGCATATATAAACTAAAAAGAGTAGGGCCTAGCACAGATCCCTGTGGAACTCCATGACTAAGCTTTGAGTTGAAAGAAAACTCATTATTTACATGAACAAACTGGAACCTGTCAGATAAATAAGATCTAAACCACTGCAACGAAGTTCCATTAAGTCCAACATAGTGTTCTAATCTATCAAGTAGAATATTATGATCGATAGTATCAAAAGCTGCACTAAGGTCTAAAAGGACAAGTACAGAAACTAGTCCATTATCAAATGCAATGAGGAGGTCGTTAGTGACCTTCGCTAAGGCTGTTTCAGTACTATGATGGATTCTAAACCCAGATTGAAACTCTTCAAGTAAACCATTTCCCTGCAGGTGGTCGAATAATTGCGTAGCAACAACTCTTTCTAAGATTTTTGAAATGAAAGGGAGATTAGAGATTGGTCTATAGTTAGCTAAAGCTCCTGGATCTAGCGTTGGCTTTTTGAGTAAGGGTTTAATTACAGCTGTTTAATTACAGCTGTTTTAAAAGCCTGCGGTACATGGCCTAAAGTTAATGAAGAATTGATTATATGAAGAATAAAGCTACCAATAAGTGGGAAGACTTCTTTAAATAACCTAGTAGGAATAGGGTCTAAAAGACAAGTTGAAGGTTTGGATGAGGAAACTATTTTGTCTAACTCACAAAGGTCGATTGGAGTAAACTCATCAAGACAGACATCAAAAGAAGGAGTTGTAGTAGTTACAGTATTTAAGTTAACTGTGGGAAGAATCTGATTGATTTTATCTCTGATGGATGAAATTTTATTATTGAAAAAGTTCATAAAGTCCTGACTAGTAAGCTCTAAGGGAATGCTAGGATTGACAGAGTCCTGACTCTTTGTCAACCTGGCTACAGTACTGAAAAGAAACCTGGGATTATTCTTGTTCTCTTCTATTAATGCAGAGTAATAACTTGTTCTAGCTTTTCTAAGAGATTTTTTATAAATTAAAAGATGATTTCTCCAAGCTAAATAGATTTCATCTAAATTAGTAGAGCGCCATTTTCTTTCTAATTGATGAGTCTTCTGTTTTAAGCTACGAGTTTCTGTGTTGAACCAAGGAGTTAGAAATCTCTGATTAGACTTTTTCTTTTTTAAGGGGGCCACCAAGTCTAGAGCCTGATGCAGAGAAGCTGAAACACTATCCACCATGTTATCAATTACAGAAGGAGCAAGCTGTCTATAGCTTATTTCCGTTGTGTTGACACATGGCATAGAGGAAACAATCTGCATAAATTTGGAAACAACATCATCTGAGAGGCATCTACTGTAATAATATTTTTCTTTAGGAGCCAAATAGTCAGAAATGGTAAAATCAAAGGTTAACAGACAATGGTCTGACAGTACAGGGTTATGAGGAGACACTACAAGATTTTCTATTTCTATGCCATATGTCAGAACAAGGTCCAATGTATGGTGGAGGTAATGAGTAGAATTTCCTACTTTCTGAGAAAACCCAATCGAGTCTAATATTGAATTAAATGCCACATTAAGGCAGTCACTATCTACATCCACATGTATATTAAAGTCCCCTACTATAATTATTCTATCAGATTTCAGCACTAAATCAGCTAAGAAATCAGCAAATTCGGATAAAAATTCTGAGTAGGTTGATGGGGGACGATAAACTATGGCAAATAAAATTGGGTTTAACCTAAAATTGCTAAAGTGCCCAATACTGAGGACCAGGCCCTCAAAGGAATTATAACATGTTTTTTGCTTTACATTAACTAGTAATTTGGAATGGTACATTGTTGCTACTCCTCCTCCATGACCAGAACTTCTGGGATTTTGACAGTTTAAATAACCAGAGGGAGTTGATTCATTTAAACCAACATAATCCTCTCGCCCTAACCAAGTCTCTGTAAGGGAAATTAAATCAATCTGATGATCAATTAACAGATCATGGACTAACAGAGACTTGGGAGTTAGAGACCTAATATTTAGTAAACCACATTTAATTTTTAAATTATGAGGAGGAACAGAGGCCAAATCATTCAATTTAGAGGCTTTATGTTTAATTTGAGTTTTACCAATGTTTTGCTTTATCACTTTGGGATGCTTATGCATGATATTTTTATTTACTTTGGAGGGAGCAGACAACGATTCTCTGATGGGGAAGACAGGGGCTAAGCTGAGGGGTGGCGGATGAAGAGGAGCTGCAGAGAGGCGTGTAAGACTGCGACTCTGCTTCCTGGTCCCAACTCTGAGTAGTCACGGTTTTGGAAATTTGGATAAAAAAGATGCCAGATTGTTAGATAAATGAGAAGCACCATCCAAAGTGGGATGAATGCTGTCTCGTCTCATAAGGCCAGGTTTTCCCCAAAAAGAGCTCCAATTGTCAATGTAGCCCACGTCATTTTTATGGATTGGAGATGGATTGGAGCAGCATCTGCAGTGATGCGGACGTTGTACCGGTCTGTTGTGGTGAAGAGGGAGCTTAGTTCTAAGGCAAAGCTGTCGATTTACCAGTCAATCTACGTTCCTACTCTCACCTATGGTCACGAGCTTTGGGTAATGACCGAAAGAACGAGATCGCGGATACAAGCGGCTGAAATGAGCTTTCTCCGTAGGATTGCTGGACTCACCCTCAGAGATAGGGTGAGGAGCTCAGTCATCCCGGAGAGGCTCAGAGTAGAACCGCTGCTCCTCCACATTGAAAGGAGTCAGTTGAGGTGGTATGGGCATCTGATTAGGATGCCTCCTGGACGCCTCCCACTTGAGGTGTTTCAGGCACGTCCCACTGGGAGGAGACCCCGGGGCAGACCCAGGACTCGGTGGAGAGACTATGTCTCCCAGCTGGTCTGGGAACGCCTTGGTATCCCCTCTGAAGAGCTGGAGCAGGTGGCTGGGGAGAGGGAAGTCTGGGCTTCTCTGCTTGAACTGCTGCCTCCGCGACCCGGACCTCCGAAAAAGCGGTAGAAGATGGATGGATGGATGGATATTCCAATTTTCTAAATTATTAAAAATAATATTATTTGCTGATGATGCTAATATATTTTATTCTTGAAATAAATATAAGGAACTTATCCATACTCTAAATAATGAATTAAATAAGCTTAAAAAAATAATAATAATAATCCATCGGTTTTATATAGCGCTTTATCATATATACTCAAAGATGCTTTACAAATAGGTACATAATTCATTCACTCCAGACAGACAGTGGCAAGCTACTTTTGCAGCCACAGCTGCCCTGGGGCAGGCTGACGGAAACATGGCAGCCAATCTGCGCCAACAGCCTTTCTGGCCACCACCGAACATTTTTATACACATTCATACCCAGTGTTATGGGCACTGGAGACAATGCGGGTGAAGTGTCTTGCCCAGGGACACAACGGCAGGATATCAGGGGAGAGCGGGATTCGAACCGCCAACCATCGGGTTATTAGACGACCTGCTCTACCTCCTGAGCCACTGCCAAATGGATGGATTGTAATAAATTATCACTATACATAGATAAAACTAAGGTAATTATTTTTGGTCATTGTAAAAATAAAGACGTCATACATATTCATATAGATAATGTAATCTTTGAAAATGTTAATGAGACCAAATTTTTGGGTGCAATACTGGATGATAAAATTAGTTGGAAACCACACATCAGATATATACAAAGCATTCATTCATTCATCTTCTTCCGCTTAATCCTTTTCGGGTCGCAGGGGGCCTGGAGCCTATCCCAGCATCTTTGGGCGAGAGGCAGGGTACACCCTGGACAGATCGCCAGTCCATCGCAGGGCCAACACAGAGAGACAGACAACCATTCACTCTCACAGTCATACCTAAGGACAATTTAGAATTCCCAGTTTGATGCCATTTAACCTAACTTGCATGTTTTTGGCATGTGGGAGGAAACCGGAGAAATCCTGGGGTAAACCCATGCAGACACGGGGAGAACATGCAAACTCCACACAGATCACTGTTGGTCTGGGGCTGGGATTGAACCCAGGATCCCCCAGATATGGCAATTATAAATAAAATTAAGCAAGTCCTAGATTTCAAATCACTTCATATATTGTATTGCTCATTAATACTTCCATACTTGACCTATTGTATAGAGGTCTGGGTAACAATTATAAAAGTACACTTAATTCGTTGCTAATGTTGGGAAAAAAAAAAAAAAAAGGTCCCTCCGTGTTATACACAAAGTCAGGTATCTTGAACATACTAATTTATTTTTTTTTACAGTCAAAGTTATTGAAATTACAGGATCTGGTTGATTATTGTACAGCACAGTTAATGTTTAGAGTCAGAAAAAACCTTTTGCCCCACAATATACAAAATCTTTTTAGTCAGAGAAAAGGGAAATACAATTTACAGGGGAATACAAAATTTAAAATGGACCTAGTAAGAACTACTAGGAAAAGCTTTTTGTCACTGCTGCTATTCTGAGTGTGGCTAGCTTAGCCTCCCTGGACTCAACCTGCTGCTGCTCTGAGTGTGGCTAGCTTTGCCTGTCTGTAGTCAACCTGCTGTTCTTCTGAGTGTGGCTAGCTTAGCCTCCCTGGAGTTAACCTTCTACTGCTCTGAGTGTGTCTAACTGGGCCTACCCAGAGTTAACCTGCTACTTCTCAACTTAGCTGACCTGGAGTAGCCTATCTGGAGTCCAAATGCTACTGTTACTCTGAGTGTGTCAAGGTAACGTTTGGAGAAGGGTGAGCATTGGATTTCAGATAATGGTCCACAGCAAGAACACTTAACTCCACAAAAGTACTGTGCAGATATGATGGGCATTTGGTTCAAATGGCGGCAACAGCAGACAAGCTAATGAGTTACAGTGATCCATATTAACCAGAATCTATTTGACTCAATTGGCACCAATAACAACACAATGCCACCCAAAAGGAATGTAACACATGATGAGGTTGAGGAATTTAAAAAAATCACTTGACTTTCTCTCAGAAGAGGTAACTGTAGCGAGAAAACAACAAAAACAGATAGTTGATTTGGTGCAAGAGGTCAAAGCTTTGAGGCTGAAAAATGAGGAGAAAGACAAAAAAGATTGCTTTTCTGGAAAATAGGGTGGACAACCTGGAGCAGTACACTCGAATAAATGACATTATTGTTTCAGGATTAGAAACACAGCCCAGATCCTATGCCCAGGTTGTGGCAAGAATGGATGATACAGACCTTCGTAAACTGGACGCCAGATCGGTGGAAGAACAGGTGACAACCTTCCTCCATTCTAAAGGCATAGAGATAGACAGTAACAACATAGAGGCTTGTCATCTGTCTTACAAACAGAAAGTATAAAATGGATCTGCTGAAACAGGGAAGGAAGCTGATGGGGACAGAAGTTTATCTGAATGAGCACCTGACCAAGAGAAATGGAGACATCGCCAAAAAGGCGTGTTTCTTGCGAAAACAGAAGAAAATCCAATCAACATGGACTTTCAACTGCAAAGTTTTTATAAAACTGAATGGAACACCAGAGTCCAAAGTGCTGGTAATCAGAAATGTGGAGGAGCTGGATAAATATATATAAGGAAGGAAATCACAGTGAGGACAAATGTTTACTTAAAAAAAAAAACAACTTATGACTGACTTTAGTAGACATCAATCATCCCCAGTTTGAGGATGTCATTTGACACAGAATGAGGAAATACAGACTCTGAAAATATGCCATTATGCTGAACATAAACCACAAGAGATGGAGAATGATACTGATCCTGATAACCACTTCTTCAACAATATTCATAATCACTGTGAATATTATACTGAAAAGAAATTCAAAAGTCAAGTGCAATTAGATGGTAAACTATCAATAATACACTTCAACAGAAGAAGTCTTAACAAAAACTTTCCACAGATTAAGGACTATTTAAAACAGCTAAATAGAAAATTTACAGATATCACAGTCTCTGAAACTTGGCTCAATGAAGAGCAGGCTTCTCTGATGACAATAGAGGGATATTAGATATTTTATATTAGTAGATCTCAAAAAAAGGTTGGTGTTGCACTGTATATTGATGACCTGTATAGGTGTAAACTTGTAAATGGAATGTCCTTTGCACTATCAGGGATTCTAGAATGTGTTACTGTTGAGATTGACCAAGATAAAACAAAAAAATCTAATTATAAGTTGTATATATAGAATGCCAGGAACTTGCATTGAGACATTCAGAGATAAGTTAGTCGAGCTGTACAATAATATAACTAGTAAGAAAATGGTTGTAATATGTGGAGACCTCAATATTGATTTACTAAATGACATAACGCACGGCTCAGGAGACGCACACACACAGGCTCAGAGAAGTTCAAATAGTTTATTAGCAACAGGAGTGAATGGATGTGTGTCTGCGGGATGTAAATGTATTGGTGGCGGCGTCTGCTTCGGGCACAGAGGCAGGAGACCGTACAGCCGGCAACCCTATGGGAAAGAGCACAAGGAGACAGGGTGACGGGCACACACCAACACAGGAGGAGAATGAGCGAGAGAGGAGCTTACTTGGAAGAGACAGATGACTGGCACCACAAGGACGGAACCCGGTAGACAGCCACCTGCGGGGCTCGGTGCAGCAGCGAGGAATGGCGAGGGAAAGGCGTTGTCCGCCGCCGAGGAATCCACCTGTGCACAGGGGAGCAGACTGGGAAGGAAAAAGGTAAGGGCTTCTTACCGATCTGATGGCTGAAGAGGTAGCAGTATTTACAGCAATAGCGATGAGCGAAATCTGACGGCTTCAGGCCGAAGCTCAGGGCGAGGCGACTTATATTCCTCGCCGCTGATGATGTGCAGGTGTGCGTGCAGGAGGCACCGCTGATGAGCGGCGCGGCGTGACACTAAATCCATTTCAACAAAATGTAATTACAGAGTTCATGAATTCTATGTACAGTATGAGTCTATATCCCACAATAACACATCCTAGTAGAATCACAGTTCACACTGCTACACTTATTGATAACCTGTTTGTTAATATTATTGATAAGAAAACAGAAAGTGGATTACTGATAAATGACATAAGTGACCATTTGCCAGTATTTGCACTTATCCATGGCCACACGGGGGCCAATACAGAAAAAACTTTAAAATCTTTCAGATACTAATCACAAAATGCAGTCGGTTCTTTTAAAGAAGACCTGCTGAAGCAAGACTGGACAAAAGTCTATGTGTCAGATGTAAATGAAGCCTATGACACATTCATGAACACTGTAACCACTCTTTATGAAAAAAATGTCCATTCGTAAAGAAAAAGCTTTAACAGAAATTTGTCAACAAGCCATGTTTAACCAAAGGATTACAAAAAGTGTGTAAAAAGAATAAATCCTTATATAAAGCTTTTCTAAAGAAAAGGACAAAAGAAGCAGAACAGCGGTATAAAACATACAAAAATAAGTTAATATATATAATGAGATGTAGTAAGAGAGACTATTACAGTAAAGAACTGGAGAAAAACAGAGATAACATTAAAAATACATGGACAATACTTAACAATATTCTTGGAAATAAAAACAGAAATACAAGCTACCCAACCGATCTTTCAAAAAAAAACCAAAAAAAAAAAACCACTCAGAGTGTGAATGCAGTCTCACCTGCAGATGAATTAAATAAATTTTTTGTTAACATTGGTCCTAATTTGGCTTGAGAAATACCCATTACGGCACCTACAGGTGATAAAATAAGCAAAAACATTGCTATAAAAGACTCAATTTTCACAAAGAACACAAACGAGAGAGAAGTCATTGAAACGGTTTGTCACGACTCGTCGCTCATCATCTGCCTCAGCTGCGCGCACACCTGTGCCTCGTCAGCCACGAGCTATTTAACCCACTCAGCCCTGTGCAGCGGTCTGGAGCCATCTGCTCGCATCGGCACTTCTTCGCAGCTGGATCGTCTCCTGAACGTCAGCTAAACTACGCTTCTATGTAAGCATTCCTTCCCTTACCTTTTGCAAGTCTTCTCCCCTGTGCACAGGTGGATTCCCTGGCGGCGGATAGCCCATCATCGCCATCCAACCCTCACCGTCGTCACAGGCTCTGCAGGACGCTGTCTTCCGGGCTTCTCCCTTGGCCAACGCCAGCCACCTGTCGTCCACAAGTAAGCAGCACACTGCTCATTATTCCTGTCTAGGTGTGGTGCCCTTTACCCCTGTCCTCTGTTCTCTCCATAGGGTTGCCCGGCTGTACGGCGCACCGCTCTGCTTCCTGTGCATCGGCGTTCACCCTCATCACTTATACATATCTCACACATCCATCCATACATGCCTGCTTGTTGAATAAAGCTGTTAAATCTATCCTGAGTCTGCGTGTGTGTTTCCTGAGCCGGACATTATGTCACTGTTAAATCATTTAAAAGTAAAACCTCTACGGATTGTGATGGTATTGACATGCTTCTAGTCAAAACTATCATTGAATGCTTAGTGAAGCCACTGATGTATATTTGTAACCTGTCTCTCCAAACAGGTATATTTCTCAGTGCAATGAAAATAGCTAAAGTAATTCTGATATACAAGACAAGTGACAAAGGGGAATTTTCAAACTATAGACCTATTTCACTATTGCCACAATTTTCCAAGATACTTGAAAAAAATATTCTGTGAGAGAACTGACAACTTCATAATGAAGAATAATTTATTGTGTGAGCAGCAACATGGGTTCAGACATAAGAGGACAACTGCATTTGCTCTAATGGAATTTATAGAAAAAATACCAACTGCTGTAGAAAATAAAGAGTATTCAGTTGGGGTATTCCTGGATCTTAAAAAAGCATTTGATACAGTGGATCATAAATTATTATTAAAGAAACTACAAAATTACGGTATTAGGGGGGTAGCACTGTCCTGGTTATGTAGTTACTTAAAGAACAGATATCAGTATGTATGTGTTGGTAGCAAAAACTCACAGTTACTGAAGGTTACTTGCGGAGTCCTACAGGGTTCAGTTTTGGGGCCATTGTTATTCAATATGAATATAAATGACATATGTTAAGTTTCGGAAAAAATGGATTTAATATTGTTTGCCGATGACACTAATTTATTATGCAGTGGAAGCAATTTGGAACAACTTTTGGATACACTCGGAAAGGAATTAGGAAAGCTTAAATTGTGGTTTGATTCAAACAAATTAATGCTCAATTTAAGTAAGACAAAATTTATAATTTTTAACAATCATCACAACAACTCAGTATCTAAACTCAGTGTAAATGGTGTAGAGATTGAAAGGGTATCCGAAACTAAATTTCTTGGAGTAATAATTGATCCAAAATCCAAAATAATTGATCAAAAATCCAAGATGGCGCCCACAGCGGTCGACATGGTGCTTCGCTGCGCTCTTTGTTTGTTTTTGTTTGTCAATTGTGTGTCTGCTTGCACTTATACCCGTGAAGAACTTTTAAATATCAGGACTTTGACCCCCACGGACCTCCTCCCAGTTTTTCTAGCCCCTGCCGCCGATCTGGTTTATTGTTTGGCTCGGAAAGTGAGACGGCGGAAGAGAGGAAGACGAGCGGGCGCTCTCGTACGACTTCGCAGGAGAGGCTCGCGAACGGCGCTGCCTGGCATATTTCTGTCCAATACCAACTCTCTCTCTAACAAGGTGGATGAACTGAGACTGCTGATGCGTTTTAAGGACCTCGCCTCCTCAGCTGTCCTCTGCTTTACTGAGACCTGGCTCCGGGAAAATATACCGGACAGCGCGCTGCGCCTCGACGGCTTCCAGCTCTTCCGTGCTGATCGTGACACAGAGCTTTCCGGCAAGACCACAGGAGGCGGAGTCTGCTTCTACATCAACTGCATCTGGTGCTCTGATGTAACGGAAATTTCCAAACACTGTTCTCCTGCCTTGGAATTTCTTGTTATCAACTGCAAGCCTTTTTATTCCCCACGGGAGTTTGCTTCTTTTATACTGATCGCTGTGTACGCCCCTCCCGACGCGGACACGCGCGAAGCTCAGCGCGTGCTCGCGGATCACATTCAACACACAGAGCGGAGTTTTCCAGACTCGCTGATTATTGTGGCTGGCGACTTTAATCAGTGCAATCTGAGCCACGATCTCCCCCGCTACAAACAGTTTATTAAATGCCCCACCAGAGGATTAAACACACTGGATCACTGTTACACCACAGTGAAAGACGCATATCGCGCTGTCCCTCGAGCTGCGCTGGGATTATCTGATCACGTGATGGTTCACCTCATTCCCACATACAGACAGAGATTGAAGCTCACTAAACCTGTTGTGAGCACTACGAAGATACGGACCAGTGATGCTGAGGAGAAGCTGGAAACGTGCATGGAAATATCTGACTGGGGCATGCTTAAAGGAGCCACGCATGATCTGGATGAGTACACGGACACTGTGAACTCATATATCCACTTTTGTGAAGAGAACATTCTTCCATCACGCACCAGGGTGAGTTACTCTAATGACAAACCCTGGTTCACAGCTAAGCTCAGACAGATCAGGAAGGAGAAGGAAGCAGCGCTGAAAAGTGGAGACAGGGACTGCTACAGGGAGGTTAAATACCGGTTTAACAGAGAGCTGAAGAGGGCTAAATCTGTGTACTCAGAGAGACTCCAGCAGCAGTTCACTGCTAATGATTCGGCTTCCGTGTGGAGAGGACTGAGGCAGATCACCAACTATCGGCCTCAGGCTCCTAAAGGTCAGGATGACAAAGCCCTTTGTCAGAGACTGTCCCAACACTATGCCCGTTTTGACACCTCGTCATCTGTGTCCAACTCCCCCCCTCCCTCCAGCTCCACAGCCTCCACATTCCCTACTTCATTTAAGGCACCCCCCCCACCTCCCCCCCTCCCCTTATCATCAGTGAGCAGGATGTGCTCAAACAGTTCTCCAGACTGAACCCGCGCAAGGCCCCCGGCCCAGACGGCGTGTCTCCCTCCACCCTGAGACTCTGTGCGAAACAGCTGGCTCCTGTATTCACAGACATTTTTAACACCTCCCTTAAGTTATGCCACGTGCCGTCCTGCCTCAAATCCTCCACCATCATCCCTGTCCCCAAGAAGCCACGGATCACTGGACTTAATGACTACAGACCTGTAGCGCTCACCTCTGTAGTCATGAAGTCCTTTGAGCGCCTGGTCCTGTCCCACCTCAAGTCCATCACCACCCCTCTCCTGGACCCGCTGCAGTTTGCCTACCGAGCCAACAGGTCTGTAGACGATGCAGTCAACCTGGCCCTCCACTCCATCCTGCAGCACCTGGACTCCCCGGGAACCTACGCCAGGATCCTGTTTGTGGACTTCAGCTCCGCATTCAACACCATCCGCCCCGCTCTGCTCCGGGACAAGCTGTCCCTGCTCAACGTGCCTGACTCCCTCTGCAGGTGGATCATCGACTTCCTGACGGACCGGAGGCAGCATGTGCGGCTGGGAAAGACTGTCTCAGACTATACTAGCATCAGCACCGGATCACCCCAGGGCTGTGTACTTTCCCCCCTACTCTTCTCCCTTTACACCAACTCCTGCACCTCCAGCCACCAGTCTGTCAAGTTGATCAAGTTTGCGGACGACACCACCCTCATCGGGCTCATCTCCAACGGCGACGAGTCCGCCTACAGGAGAGAGGTGGCCCAGCTGGCGTCCTGGTGCAGCAATAACAACCTGCAGCTGAACGCTCTGAAGACAGTGGAGATGATTGTAGACTTCAGGAAAGTCACTACTCCTCTGCCCCCCCTCACCCTCTCAGGCTCTCCCATCACCACTGCTGATTCCTTCCGCTTCCTAGGCACTACCATCACCAGGGACCTCAAATGGGAGCTGACCATCAGCTCACTCATCAAAAAAGCCCAGCAGAGGATGTTCTTCCTGCGGCAGCTGAGGAAGCTCAAGCTACCCACCAAGATGTTAGTGCAGTTCTACACAGCCATCATCGAGTCCATCCTCACCACCTCCATAACCGTGTGGTACGCAGGAGCCACTGCCAGGGACAGACTAAGGCTGCAGCGCGTCGTGCGCACTGCTGAGAAGGTGATCGGCTGCAAGCTCCCATCTCTCCAGGATCTGTACATCTCCAGGACCCGGAGGCGTGCTGGCCGGATCATAGCCGATCCCTCACACCCTGGTCATGTACTGTTTGCCCCCCTCCCCTCTGGTAGAAGACTTCGGTCCATCCAGACTAAAACCTCCCGTCACATGAACAGCTTCTTCCCCTCTGCCATTAGACTGCTGAACACTAAGTGACTCTCGTGCACCATGTACAGCAGCTCAACCAGACTCATGTCAATCATCACTGTTTTCTTCCTGCATTACCGACTGCACTATATAGTTCTCCACAGTATCTGCTGCTGGCTAATATATATTTTAACTGTTGACCAGTATCACTTAATCTTATCCTACACTTTATTACATGTATAGTTTATTTCTCTTATCTTATCATGTTTAATGTTGCAGCATTGTACCGAGACAAATTCCTAGTTTGTGTACTACATGAACAATGGCAATAAACCTGATTCTGATTCTGATTCTGATTCTGATTCTAATAAAATGTGTTGGAAGTCACATATTAATTATACTAAAGGTAAAATATCTAAATCAATCGCAATACTACACAGAGTGAAATATTTGCTGAATCAACCCACACTATATACTTTGTATCATTCATTAATACTCCCATACATGACATATTGTACTGAAGTATGGGGAAATAAGATAAGATAAGATAAGATAAGCCTTTATTAGTCCCACAATGGGGGAATTCCAGGATTGCAACAGCACAGGGATAGCAACACTCAGAGCAACAATCAGAAGGCAAGAAAAAACAAGAGCAGCTAGTATACATATGTACATATTAATATAAATAAATAAATAAATATATATATATATATAATATATAGACACACAGTGTGCCAAAGATAGGATGCCCACCAAAGTTGCAAAGCCTCATCGAATCGTTTCACACCAGCATGCAGGGGATAGTGCAGCACGATGGCAACGTCTCAGAGCCATTCAACATACGCAGCGGAGTGAAACAGGGCTGTGTACTTGCGCCAACCCTCTTTGGGATTTTCTTTGCTATGCTCCTGAGGCATGCCTTCAGCACAGCAACAGAGGGAATCTACCTGCACACAAGATCTGACAGCAGGCTTTTCAACCTCGCCTGCCTGAAAGCCAGAACCAAAGTACGCGAGGCTCTAATCAGAGACATGCTGTTCGCAGACGATGCTGCAGTCGCAACCCACACACAGCAGGAGCTTCAGACCCTGATGGACCACTTCTCCCAGGCATGCAAGGACTTCGGGCTTACTATCAGCCTGAAGAAGACTAACGTCTTGGCGCAAGGCACGGAAGCACCACCAACCATCACCATCGATGACTACGAGCTGGAGGTCGTGAATCAGTTCACGTACCTGGGGTCCACGATCAGCAACAACCTCTCCCTTGATACAGAGATCAACAAGAGGATTGGAAAATCAGCCTTCACACTCGCTCGCCTCACCACACGAGTGTGGGAGAATCCCAAACTCTCTGTCAAGACAAAGATGGCAGTGTACAACGCCTGCGTCATCAGCACACTGCTCTATGGGAGTGAGACGTGGACAACATACGCCCGGCAGGAAAAGAGACTGAACTCCTTCCACTTGCGCTGCATTCGCCACATCCTGGACATATCCTGGCAGGACAAAGTGCCCAACACAGAAGTTCTGTCCCGCGCCGGCCTTCCCTCCATGTTCTACCATGTTCACTCCATGTTCACTCCATGTTCACTCTACTCAGGCAGCGCAGGCTCCGCTGGCTAGGCCACGTTCACCGTATGGAGGATGGCAGAATCCCAAAAGACGTCCTCTACGGAGAACTGGCAACTGGCAGGAGAGACATTGGCCGCCCACAGCTGCGCTTTAGAGACGTCTGCAAGAGAGACATGAAGGCCCTTGAGATCAACACAGATCGCTGGGAGGACCTTGCAACGGACCGCCCCAAATGGAGAGGCACCCTGACCAGACAGCTCAAGGTGGGTGAAGAGAGACTGACTACTGCAGCAGATGAAAAAAGGACCCGCAGGAAGAACCGCCACAGACCCAGCAGCACGGAGACCACCCACAAGTGCGACCTGTGTGACAGGGACTGCCATTCGCGCATCGGCCTGTTCAGCCACAGGCGGTGCTGTTCCAGCAGAGTAGACGTTTAGGATTCTCTTCCATGGTCATCATAGACCGACGGAGGCCGACGACGAGACACACAGTGTGGAGCATTGTGGTTGATGGATGTGCAGCAGAAAGTCTAAGCTCTCTCTCCGTGGATGCGGCACGCCAGCTGGATGTCCTTGGGCATGATGGTGACCCTCTTGGCATGGATGGCGCACAGATTGGTGTCCTCGAAGAGACCCACCAGGTAGGCCTCGCTGGCCTCCTGCAGAGCCATGATGGCAGAGCTCTGGAAGCGCAGGTCGGTCTTGAAGTCCTGAGCGATCTCCCTTACCAGGCACTGGAAGGGCAGCTTACAGATGAGCAGCTCCGTGGATTTCTGGTAGCGACGGATCTCTCTCAGAACCACGGTACCGGGCCTGTAACATGAGGCTTCTTCACTCCACCGGTGGCCGGAGTGCTTTTTCGAGCAGCCTTGGTGGCCAGCTGCTTCCTGGAGGACTTTTCCTCCAGTAGATTTACGGGCGGTCTGCTTGGTTCTTGCCATCACTCTTTATTATTCTGTCTTATATTTCTTGCACGCCGCCTAAACTCCAGCCCGGCACCCGCGTCGTTTTCGCTTCAGTTCCCCGGTATGTCGAGTTTCTCCGTTAGCACCGGGTGGGGGTTGAGTGCTAGCTAGCTCTTCCCTGCTGTATCGTCTCCTGCTGTAAACAGTGGCTCCGTCCGCCGACTCGGGAGACCTTTGGGGCGATCTGTGTGTCCGTGATATATATAGAGTGAAAGGTGTGCCGGATCAGAAAGTTATCACCGGATCAGAAAGAAGAAGGAAGATAAAAAGACTCAGAATTGAGCCGCTGTTGCAAAAGGCAGCCAACTCGTGTGGCGCCGGAACCGGAAGGGGATATATAAAATACATATAAAACAAACACATGTATATCCAATCTTTATGCTTCAGAAGAGAGCTATTAGAAAAATAAACAAAGCCGCTTACAAGGAACCAACAAACCCACTTTTTCTTAAATTAAAAGCTCTCAAGTTGAAAGATCTGGTTGACTTTAAAACTGCAGTAATAATGTTTAAAGTGAAGAATCTATCACTGCCCGCAAATATCCAGAAGTTGTTCCAAATAAGGGAGAAATAATATCATTTCAGAGGAACATGTATATTTCAAAAACCTTCAGAGAGGACTACCACCAAGCAACACTGTGTTTCAGTGCAAGGAGTCAGATTATGGAACGCTTTTGGACCTGAATTAAAATCATGTACAACGCTTGAACAATTTAAACAAAAACTTAAAGAAGAAATACTTCAAACATATATACAAGATGACATGTAAAATCACATAAGGATTGTCATATCCAGTCTGTGTTGTGTTGTTGCTTAGTTTTTTGTCACGTTTTGTCTTAGCTTTGTTCTGAATTGTAATCGCTCCTATTTTGTTTTTCTTTTGAATTCTTGGATGGAACATGGGTGGGCAATATAAGCTGCGGCTTCAGCCATCGCCCATTTCAGATAGCTTATGTTGAACTGTATAATCAGAGGAGTTATTGCTTAACTTGACCTTGTTAGATTTTTTTCCCCCTTTGTTATATTATTCTGTTCTTTTCTTTTAATCTTTACTTTTAATCTATCCAAAATAAAGATTCATTCATTCATTCATTCATTCAAAAAAAGTTGTGTGTCTGTGTGTGGGGTAAAATTGTGGAATGGGTTGGGGGAGAAATACAAGCAATGTCCATACATCTATATATTTATATCAACATATAAAGAAATGATTTTTGAACAATTTAAAAATAAAGGACAGTAATATTACAATGTGTCTTCAGTGAAGAAAGGTTGTTATTATTGAATATATATATATATATATATATATATATATATATATATATATATATATATATATATATATATATATATATATATATATATATATATATATATATATATTCAATAATAACAACCTTTATTATAATAACAACCATTATATTATATATATATATATATATATATATATATATATATATATATATATATATATATATATATATATATATATATATATATATATATATGCTGAGTTATTGTTGAATATATATGCTGAGTACTATTATTATCAATATCATTATTACTAGAATATTACAATAGCATTATAGTATTATGATTGTTGTTTGGATGGAATTAATTGAAGCATTATATAGGCCAGGACATATTATTATTATTATTATTACTATTCTCCGTAGGATTGCTGGACTCACCCTCAGAGATAGGGTGAGGAGCTCAGTCATCCGGGAGAGGCTCAGAGTAGAACCGTTGCTCCTCCACATTGAAAGGAGTCAGTTGAGGTGGTATGGGCATCTGATTAGGATGCCTCCTGGATGCCTCCCACTTGAGGTGTTTCAAGCATGTTCCACTGGGAGGAGACCCCGGGCAGACCCAGGACTCGGTGGAGAGACTATGTCTCCTAGCTGGTCTGGGAACGCCTTGGTATCCTCTCTGAAGAGCTGGAGTAGGTGGCTGCGGAGAGGGAAGTCTGGGCTTCTCTGCTTGAACTGCTGCCTCCGCGACCCGGACCTCCGGAAAAGCGGTAGAAGATGGATGGATGGATGAATGGATGGATTATTATTATTATTATTATTATTATTATTATTATTATTATTATTATATTTATTTATTTTATTATTATTATTTGACATGATTCCAGAAACACCAAGAAGCAGACACAGGCTCAGCAACAACAATGATCTTTTACTGAATGGAAGTGAAGGAGTGTGTGTGCGTATGGTGTTACAGTATGTGAGTGTGATGTAGTGGGAGCAGGAGCATAAGCAGCAGGACGGGTCTGACAACCCTGTAATGACAGCAGAGACAGAGAGATTAGGTTCAGGCAGACAGATAATGATATTAGCAGAGATTTTGTAATTGTGCAATGCAAACCCCCACAATGCAATTGTGAGGGTGCACCCTATAGTTTAAAATATTGTGGGAATATTTTATATTGTAGGTATATTTTATATTATATATTGTATTATATAAATTATATTATATATTGTATTATATTGTATTATACAGTATATATTGTATTATATTGTATTATATTTTATATTGTATATGTGTAGGCTCCCAATATTGTGGGAGCCTACACAGCAACTCCCCTCCCCCACCTAGGCCAGTCTGATCATTTATCCTTGTTCCTTACCCCCAAGTATGTACCGCTCATCAACCGGGTGAAGCCATCAGTGAGGACCATCAAAGTGTGGCCAGAGGGGGTTGACTCTGTACTCCAGGAGAAGTTTAGGAACACAGACTGGAGTATGTTCACCTCTCAGGCTACCTGTGGCTCCCACATAAGCATCAACTCTTACACCCACTCAGTCCTGGACCATATCAACACCACTATTGACAGTGTCACCACGGAAAGACAGATCACCACGTACCCAAATCAGAAGCCGTGGATGAACAGAGAAGTGCGACTTCTGCTAAAAGCACGTAACAATGCCTTTGGATCTGGTGATGCACAGGCCTACAGTTCATCCAGGGCAGATCTGAAGAGGGGCATCAACAAGGCCAAGCACAGCTACAAGCTGAAGGTGGAGGAACATTTTGGGGACTCTGATCCCCGACGTATGTGGCAGGGCATTCAAGCTATCTCTGATTATAAGCCCAGCAACTCCATACCTATAGCCATGACTGTGCCCTTTCTCAATGAGCTAAATAACTTCTATGCTCGTTTTGACAAGGACAACAATGAAAAGAACATCAATTTCCCACCCTCTGATGACCTCCACCACCTCATACTCACCCACACCGACATCCGTAATGCACTGAGTCATGTCAACGTACGTAAGGCTGCTGGCCCTGATGGCATTCCTGGGCGTGTGCTGAGGGCATGCGCTGAGCAGCTGGCAGGGGTCTTCACAGACATCTTCAATCTGTCCCTGGCCCAGGCCGTGGTACCAGCGTGCTTCAAGACCACTTCAATAGTACCAGTGCCGAAACATTCAACACCATCGTGCCTAAATGACTATCGCCCTGTGGCACTGACGCCCATAGTCATGAAGTGCTTTGAGCGACTGGTCTTGGCACAGCTCAAAAAAGGCCTGCCCCCAACACTGGACCCTCATCAGTTCGCCTACCGGAGCAACAGGAGTACAGAGGATACGGTTTCTACAGCGCTGCACTATGTACTCTCACACCTGGATGACAAGAACACCTACGCAAGAATGCTGTTTATTGACTTCAGCTCAGCATTCAACACAGTTATCCCCTCCAAGTTGCTCACCAAACTTGGGGACCTGGGAATCAGTACCTCCACCTGCAACTGGATCATGGATTTTCTGACCAACAGACCCCAGCATGTTAGGTCAGGCCCCAACCGTTCTTCCGTCATCACACTCAACACTGGTGTACCACAGGGCTGTGTGCTCAGCCCATTCCTCTACTCCCTCTACACCCATGACTGCAGGCCTATGTATGGATCCAATTCCATCATAAAGTTCGCAGATGACACCACGGTGATTGGACTCATCAGGGACAACGACGAGTCAGATTACAGGGCAGAGGTTGAGCACTTGGCTACTTGGTGCGCTGACAATAACCTGCTCCTTAACACCAGCAAAACCAAGGAGCTCATAGTGGACTACAGGAAGGAGAGGGAAGAGACACATGACCCCATCCATATCAATGGCATAGCTGTTTAACGTGTCCCCAGCTTCAAATTCCTGGGGACCCACATCTCGGAGGACCTGTCCTGGTCAGTTAACACCACCAGCCTGATCAAGAAGGCCCATCAGCGCCTCTTCTTCTTGAGGACATTGAAGAAGAACCATCTGTCAACTGACATCCTGGGCAACTTCTACCGCTGCGTGATAGAGAGCACCCTGACCAACTGTATCACACTCTGGTATGGGAGCTGCTCTGTAGCTGACCGCAAGGCGCTGCAGCGGGTGGTGAAAACCGCCCAACGCATCACAGGGACTCCACTTCCAGCTATAGAGGACGTCTACAGGAAAAGATGTCTGCGCCGGGCACACAGCATTCTTAGGGACTCCAACCATCCTGCTCATGGACTGTTCCAGCTTCTCCCCTCCAGAAGACGTTTCAGAAGCCTTCGGACTAGAACCAGCAGGTTTAGGAACAGTTTCTTTCCAACAGCTGTCACGTTATTGAACTTAGTTCCCCGCTGACTCTCTTACAATCATCTTTTACCATCCTCACCTGTACATAACTGCATAACTACATAACTACATCTAACTTATTGCACATTATTTGCACATAACAGTACTTTTAACTTTCTGCACTGCTGCATATATTTGCATATATTTGCTTAAACTGCACATACTGTTAATTACCGTATATACTGCCCTGCTGTCCTTTGCACTTCTGATTGGATGCTAAACTGTGTTTCGTTACCTTGTATTCATACATGTGTAATGACAATAAAGTTGAATCTAATCTAATCTAATCTAATCTAAAGTGCTATGAGATGACTATTGTTGTGAAATGGCGCTATGTAAATAAAGCTGAATTGAATTGAATTGAATTTTGCAGTTTAACGGCAGCGAGGAGTTAATCTGGCTCTGGAGAGATGATTTTCCAATACCAGTCCAGCGTCCCGCTGTAGTGCGTGGTGCAGGTGCAGAATATTGACAGTGCGGCTCAGAGTGAGGAAAATGAGCTGTGCGCTCCAGCTCACCAATCAGTGAGATGACGAAGGTCGCTGTCCACAGATGAGGTCTGGTCCGCAGCCAGGAGGAAGGAGAGGTCCGCCTGGAGGGTAATCCACCTGTGCACAGGGAACATAGGAAGAATAGGCAGGTGCAGGGAATAACTCTGGAAAGGCTTACGTTTCGTTGGGTAGATGGAACTCCCGTGAGATGAGAAGCAGTTTATAAAAGATGAAACTCTCAAGGCGTAGAGCTGTGGAGGAAGACACTAGGGAGGAGCTCTTTCTGGGAGAGAACATAGACGTCTCCGTGATGCCTTCTTGGCAGCGTTCCTTTTAAAGGGTGCTTAATGAGAAGGTGCAGGTGTGCCCGCAGCTGTGGAAGATAATTAGGGCAAAGGGCACACACAGCACTGATCACCACAATACCCCCCCCCCCCCAACGGGACGCCTCCCGGTGGTCGTTCAAACCTGTCTGGGTGCATCCGGTGGAACTCCCTGATTAGTTGAGGGTCCAGCACGAACGAGGGATGCACCCATAATCGAGCATCAGGGCCATACCCCTCCCAGTCCACTAGACACTGCAGACCGCGCTCCCTGCGGCAGACATCCAGGATGCAGTTGACCTGATGCACAGGACCACCATCAATCACCACGGATGGGGGTGGAGATCTGGGTAGGGGGCACAGCGGGCTGGACTCAAACGGCTTGACCTGAGAGACATGGAATGTTGGACAGATGCGCATAGAGGGAGGGAGAGCCAAGCACACAGCAATGGGGTTGACGATATCAGTTTTAACATAGGGCCCAATGAAACGCTGTGACAACTTCTTAGTCTCACCCTTCAGGTTAATGTTCTTAGTGGAAAGCCATACCTGCTGCCCCACACGGTAGGAGGGAGCCTTGGTCCTGTGGCAGTTGGCGATCACAGTATTGTGGGCCACAGTGCGTCGCAGAGCAGCCTTGGTGGATTTCCAGAGTTGCCGACAACACCTGATGTGGGCCTGGACCGAAGGAACGGCGATCTCCTCCTCCTCCTCCGGGAACAGCGGGGGATTGTAACCTAGTGCAACCTCGAAAGGGGAGAGACCAGTGGCAGAAGAGACAGCAGTATTAGGCGCATACTCAACCCAAGGTAGATACGTTCTCCAGGACACCGGATTGGAGGCCGTGATGCACATCAGGGCAGCCTCCAACTCCTGATTAGTGCATTCACATTGGCCATTGCTTTGAGGATGATATCCTGAAGACAAGCTGACCATAGCCCCCATGGCCTTGCAGAAGGACCGCCAGACTTGAGAGGCGAATTGAAGTCCACGATCTGACACAATGTCTGCTGGGATGCCATGAAGCCAGACCACGTGCATGACCAGTAGATCCACTGTCTCCTTGGCCGCTGGCAGTTTCTGCAAAGGAACAAAGTGAGCCGCCTTGAAGAACCTGTCCACAATAGAAAGGATAACAGTGTGGCCTGCAGAGGGGGGAAGACCAGTCACAAAATCCAGTGCAACATGGGACTAGGGTCGGCTGAGGATGGGGAGAGGATGCAACAGGCCTGGCGGTGGAGAAGAGGATGATTTGCAGGTCGCACACTGGGGGAAGACACAAATGAATTCACCCACATCCTTCTGCAGAGAGGGCAACCAGAAGGACCTTTGCAATTGGGCCACAGTGTGCACTACCCCAGGATGACACATAATCTTAGAGGAGTGCAGCCAGTCATTCACCTCCCTCCGAACACCAGAGGGCACGTCCATCCGTCCCACTGGCCCTCCACTTGGGTCGGGCTCTGTCTTCTGCACTCTCCGAACCCTCTCCTTAATGTCCCAAGACAGCATGCCCATGATACAGGAAGGAGGAACAATAGGCTGCGGTGTCGTCTAGGCAGCGTCAGGGGAAAACTGTCTAGAGAGCAAGTCGGGCTTAGTATTCTTCGAACCCGGGCGGTAGGTGATGGTGAAGTTGAATCTCCCAAAGAACAAGGACCAGTGGGATTGTCTGGTGTTCAACCATTTGGCAGTCCAGAGGTACTCCAGGTTCTTATGATCTGTCCAAACGACAAATGGCAGTGAAGCGCCCTCGAGCCAGTGACGCCACTCCTCTAAGGCCAGCTTGACGGCTAGCAGCTTCCTGTCTCCAATGTCATAGTTCCTCTCAGCAGGAGACAGCCAGTGGGAGATGAAAGCGCAGGGGCAGACCTTGTTGTCGATGGGGGAGCACTGGGACAAAACCGCTCCCACCCCAAAATCTGAAGCGTCTACTTCCACCAAGCATTGCAGAGAGGGTTCAACCTGGACCAGGATGGGGGGAGAGGAGAACTCATCCTTAAGTTTAGAAAATGCCGCCTCTGGCTTCTCAGTCCAGCAGAACGGCACCTTCGTGGAGGTCAGGCGAGTGAGAGGTAAAACAGTAATGCTGTAATCTTTGACGAAGCAATGATAGAAGTTAGCAAAAGCCAAAAACTGCTGAAGTTGTTTACGGGAAGAGGGAACAGGCCACTCCACCGTGGACTTTACCTTCTCTGGGTCAGAAATAATCTTCTTATGCGAGATAACAAATCCCAGGAACATGGTGGAAGACACATGGAATTTGTACTTCTCGGCCTTGACATACAGCTGGTTTTCCAGTAGGTGCTGCAGGACCCGTCTGACATGAATGCAATGTTCCTCCAGAGAGTGAGAGAAGATGAGGATATCGTCAAGATAAACAAACTTGCAAATGCATCCAGAAAATCCCTCAGAACTTCATTAATATGCCGCTGGAAAACAGCAGGAGCATTGGTTAACCCAAAAGGCATAACCAAATTCTCAAAATGGCCACTAGGGGTGCGCAAACCAGTCTTCCATTCATCCCCCTCCCTGATGCGGACCAGGTGTTAAGCGTTCCGCAGATCTAATTTGGTGAACACCCTGGGTCCCTGGAAGGAATCAAAAGCCGTATTGATAAGGGAAAGAGTGTATTTGTCCTTAACCGTAACGTTGTTGAGCTCCCTAAAATCAATGCATGGCCTGAGTGAACCATCTTTCTTACCCACGAAGAAAAATCCCGCCCCACCGCCGGGGAGGATGGCCTGATGATACTCGAACTCAGGGACTCCTTGATGAATTTATCCATGGCCTCACGTTCCAGGGCAGAGAGGCTGTAGAGCCGACTCGAAGGCAAAGGACCCCCGGCAGGAGATTGATAGCACAATCATATGGGCGGTGGGAGGGAAGTGACAGGGCTTTGGCCTTGCTGAACACTGCCACCAGGTCGTGGTACTCCACGGGCACAGACAAGACATCCGGTGGAGGCGAATCCTGAGAACAGAGGGGTACAGAGGGAAAACAGGCAGCAGATTGCAAACATGCACCCACAAAATGTACTCCATGATAAAATTCTTCCTGTCCGCCAATCAATAGAGGGATTGCATAGCAAGCAAGTCTACACAGTCCCTCTATTGATTGGCATCTGTCCCGATCTGAGTGGTAAAAAACCTCAGAAAATTCAGTCACAAATCGTTCATACAGTAAATGGAGCTAGCGTAATTGGCTCAGGTCATAATGGCGGTAGCCCATGCCGAAGCCCGTCCCTCCAACAAATTCACCATATAATAAATTTGGCTATGATGAGTGGGAAAATCTCCTGGCACACGCTGAAATACCAAGCTACATTGTAACACGAAACCCTGTGGTTCCTCTAACTTATCACTAAAATGGGTGGGAGTGGGGACAAGGGTTAACCAGACATGAGGAGGTGGAGACTGAGAGGAGTTGGTCGACCCAGCCAGATCCCAAGGAGCAGGTGGAGGAGACTTCAGCGGGGAGAGCTGGTCGAGTCGTGACTTTATGTAGGTGAGTTGGGTTAAGATTACCTGTTGCTGGTGTGTTAATTGATCCAAACGAGCCTCCATGGTGTTAAGTTTGTGTGCCAAAGCACTGTCTGCTGGGGTTTCTTGATGGAGACGTACTGACATGATTTGAAGAAAAACCCAGAAGCAGACACAGGCTCAGCAACGACAATGATCTTTTATTGAATGGAAGTGAAGGAGTGTGCGTGCATATGGTGTTGCATGAGTGTGATGTAGTGGGAGCAGGAGTGTGAGCAGCAGGACGGGTCTGGCAACCCTGTAATGACAGCAGAGACAGAGAGATTAGGCTCAGGCAGGCAGATAATGATATTAGCAGAGATTTTGCAGTCTTACGGCAGTGAGGAGTTAATCTGGCTCTGGAGAGATGATTATCCAGTATCAGCCCAGCGTCCAGCTGTAGTGCTGTGGTGCAGGTGCAGAATATTTACAGTGCAGCTCAGAGTGAGGAAAACATGCTGTGTGCTTCAGCTCACCAATCAGCGAAATGAGGAAGGTCGCTGTCCACAGACGAGGTCCGGTCCTCCGCCAGGAGGAAGGAGAGGTCTGCCTGGAGAGTAATCCACCTGTGCACAGGGAACATAGGAAGAATAGGCAGGTGCAGGGACTAACTCTGGAAAGGCTTATGTTTCACTGGGGAGATGGAACCTCCGTGAGACGAGAAGCAGTTTATAAGAGATGAAACTCGCAAGGCATAGAGCTGTGGAGGAAGACTCTAGGGAGGAGCTCTTCCTGGGAGAGAACGTAGACATCTCCGTGCTGCCTTCTGCGCAGTATTCCTTTAAAGGGTTCTTAATGAGAAGGTGCAGGTGTGCCCGCAACTGTGGAAGATAATTAGGGCAAAGGGCACACACGGGGCAGATCACCACATTATTACTGTTATTGTAACTACCATATGGCTACATATTATTATGGTTATTATTATATGGTTACTTATTGTGCCTAGGTATTGAAAGCCATGTGGGGGTATATGGTGGTTTATATGGTGATTATGATGATGATAATATTGTCTATAATTATATTAAACATTCCAGAAGTATTTACTTATTGTTATTATTACAATTATTATTAGATGTTGATATTATTGTCACTATAAACTATCATTGTTGTATTATTTCTATTGCATAATTTTAATTAAAAGATGCATTATATATTATGGAATTGTAAAACAAATGTAATTATGGGGTCGATAATGACTAGAAAGATGTTATAATTTATTGGGTATGGAGAAGGGGTGGGAATATATAAGCGTTGGCTTCTTCCCACTCCTTTTGAACAAGGACATTTTTTTTTGTTTATTATTTTGGTTTTGATTTCTTGTTTTAATTTTTTTTTGTCTTGATGTTCAAATAAATAAAATCAGTCAATCAAAAAACCAATCAATCAATCACTCAATCAATCAATCAATCAATCAATCAATCAATCAATCAATCAATCAATCAAATGTATATACATCTGCTATATTTTTTCTCTTTTCCTTTTTGTTTTGGCTTTGATTGTCATCCACAGTCTAGGTCATAATTGATGTTTAAATGCTATATTCAAGAAGTTCAGTTGCGGTGTGCGATACTGCAAGATTTGGCATCGATCGGATACCAAATCCTTTGGATAATTAATTAGTTAAAACCCAGGACAAAATTTGGGTAAAGTTTAGAGGTAAATACATACAGTATCACTTTCACAGTTAAAACAAAAGGGTAATTATATTCAATCAAATTTTAGCCATATTATATTCAGTATATTTGTTTCAATTCCATTAAATGTATTCATTTAAATAAAATGTTTCAATGAGATAAATGTGTTATATCAAAGTCTCAGCATAATTTATACTTTTTCAGTTGGCTAAAGTAACAAATTTCCAGTTGCACTTTGAAAAGTAGTATTAACTAATGCCGAAGATGAATAAAGTGCCTGGATATTCTCTGCCATACTGAAAGGCCTCTGCCAATCATCTCTGCCTCTGAGTCGGGAGTCTGGGTCTGTCTGTCAGGGTCTGGGGGAATGACGGTATGGCCATTCCCTTTTTGAATTTCTGTTCTGTGATTTTTGCTATTTGTATTTTGGTTCAAGTCTTGTGATTATTATTATTTATTATTATTATTGTCATTATGAGTACTGTTATGATTTGAGGTCAAGTGCTGTTCCGTGAGTTGTGTCTGCTCTGCCAAGCATTGCCTGTTAGCTTTTGTGTTCAGCTTCCGAGATGTTTTTTTGTGCTTTTGTTTATTAAAATGATGAATGCTCACTGCACATCTGAGTCTTGCTCTTTGCCCCGAAGGGCGATCCATGAAAGGATGATGCAGCCAGTCATGGACTGTGCAAGCGAGCCCGGCAGGAGGAGGAGGTGGAGTCACGATGAGTTAGAGATGGTGGCTGCTGTGGAGAATCTGGCAGCCGCCGCTCGAGGCACCTCTTCCCCCGAGGACGCTTGGGATTGACTGGGGGGAGAAGCAAACTTGATGGTGGCTAGACCGAGTGGGCAATCTCAACCCCGAATTTGGAGACTGGTGCTTCCTCCACTACCTCCATTACCAACAGACTCCTTGCTTGAACCAACTTTCCGGCCGCGGAGCGGGCTTCTTTACTGCAAGTTGGCGTTTGGGGGCCCCGGGTAGAAGGAAGATTTGGAAAGATGCCTCTCCTCTAATCGCTCCATCACTTCGCCTGCAGCTCCCAACCAGACGATCTCCAGAGCCATCCAGAGGGAGACATCTGGACCTTCAGCGGCACAGGAAAAGGAACTCAGGTAAATACCTGTTCATTTTTTAACATCTCTAAATGATAGGTCTTGCTGGGTTCCCAGTTGGGGGGCTTGGCGGTGGCCAGCAGCCGCTGCTGAACTCTCACCACCCACTTTTGCCATTTTGTCTGCTGCTGCTTCCAGCCCTCCATCCTCACCTGCATCCCCTGTGTCAACTTGTGTTTTTTTATGAGTTTGGCCATACTGGGTGGAAACCGTATTGTCTGGGAGGAATGTGCTGCTTCAGAAGGCCCACTAGCAGCAGCTGCCTCCACAATGACACCGCTTGACACTGAGGTTTGCCGAACTGGGGCTGCAGCTTTGGAACCCCTGTGTGAAGGTGACGAGGAGAACCAGGAGGCGCGTTGGCAGGCTGTGTTAGCCCATGAGGAGTTAACTGTTTGACTGTCTGAGACTTTTTTCAAGAAAATATTCAGTTCAGATGTCAGAGATTTCCAATGCTATAACTTGAAAGTGGTAAGAGATAATAGCTTACTGTCTATTAGAAAGATGTAGAATATTATCCAAAGCTTGAGATAGGAGTAAATTTATGCATCTAATTTGCATAATGCCACAGCAGCCATATCGAATTACATAACTTTCAGTAAAAAACGGACTTTGGACATACTTACGCAAAAGATGGTTTTGGTTTTTTTGTCACCTTTTTTTGTTTTGGGCATTTTGTTATCTTATCTTTAAAGTATATGAACCAGAAAATCAGTTACAATATAAACAAACAAAGAAATTCGTCAGACTTACCGCTGGCCAGGCGGCTCGCTTTGTCCATTTTCGTCCATCCTGGTTGTTATTTTGTCTTCCGTCGGTCATTTTCGCTTTCTTTCCCATATCCAGAAACTGCTATGATTATTCCACCACAATTTCACTTTTATTCTGCCGCAATTTATTTCACATGACGACCGGGAACCGGAGTGATTGTTCTGTCCAGTTACATGGCACTGTGGGCAGATGGCAGGTTCAAATCAACAAGCTTTGCCAACCCTCTGTTATATATATTTAAAAAAGTATATATTTACCTTCATAAGTTAAATAATCTCTCTTTAGAATCATAGTTTGCAAATTTGGGAGCAAATGCCTCCTCCATCTTGTGATCAATCAACATTTGTTTGCAAACTGTTCTTCTCTGGTGTCCAGAAGTGGTGGTGGTGGTGGTGGTGGTGGGGGGGGGGGGTTATGGGGGCCACTGGTCCTCCCAGGCAAGAGCAGTAAGTTATACACATCTGCCACTTTGTGAGGTGCAATACCAGTACAACTGGGGATTTGTTATGGTTTAAGGCCACGTCACATGACAGTCGCAGAACTGTGACACAGACACTCCACAGCGCTACCTGTGAATGAACCAAGGCAGTTTAAGGGTTAATGCTGGACTGCAAGCCGTGGCTCCTTCCAGAGCATGTGGCCAAGCTGGGTTGGATCCAGCTAGCTATGGATGTTACAGCTTCAGAACCTGTTCCACAGCACCACCCAGTTCCAGTTCCTGCTCCACATCATTCCTCAGCCCCAGTGCCTGCTCCATGACATCACCAAGCTCCAGAACCTGCTCCATGGTGCCACCCAGTTCCTGTTCCTGCTCTACGTCATTTCTCAGTTCCTGCTCCTGCTCCACGTCATTCCCCAGTTCCTGTTCCTACTCCGTGCCGCTCCCTAGTTCCTGTTCCTGCCCTGCCTGCCAGTGTTCCTGATTCTGAGGTGGTCACCCCAGTGACAGGAGACCAGGAGTTAAGGCAATACTCTTTCAATTATATTCAAACACCAATTTTGAAAAGTCTTGCCTTGCTTCTGATGGGGAGACCTCTGTGTCGATTCCATCAGCTGTCGAGTGCTCTCCACCAGTGTCTGCTGTTAATGACTGTGGTGTCACCTCACTGACCGCCTGTTTCCCTCCATCGTCTGAGGTGGCCGTGTCGAGGATGGGGTTGCAGGAGGACCATGTTCCAGTCTATGCTCCTGAGGTCAGGAAACCTCTAGCCGATGTTCCTGAGGTTTGAAGACCTCTAGCTGATGTCCCTGAGGTCAGGCAACCACTTGCTGCTGCTTTCTTACCCTCACCTTCACCTGCTTTTCCACTCACCTCCTCCCCGAGCTCCATGCCCAAAGACATTGCTCACCACCTGGAGCTGTGGGACCTCATCAGAGATGTGGGAGAGTGCTATATCTTCTGCCAGCGGATGGATGGTTGGCAGGATGCAGCATGGAGAGACGCGGCATGGAGGCGCACCCATCGGATCGTCGCAGTGAAGCCCCATCTAAGGGAGGACATTCTTGCATTCCTCGACGTCTTCCTGCGATCTGATGAGTTAAATTTCACAGTCTTTGACTGTTCCTGAGTCCGGCGTGCACCTGTCAGCTGTTCCCGTGGACTGTGCATCTCAGCCAGATGTTATGAATCTAGTTACGCTAATGCCATCTGGTTGTAAATTACAGACCCATGTATGTACATCTACTGAACCAGAGAATTCCGCTGTTATGTGTTCTGCACCAGAAATTTCTGCGGAAATGTATCCTGAATCAGAAATCTCTGCATTGATGTGTCATAAACCAGGGATTTCTGCAGTGGTGTGTGTTGAAACAGATACTTCTGCATTGGTATGTTCTCAATCAGAAATCTCTGCAGTAGTGTGTCCAGGGCCAGAAATTTTCTGCAGCAATGTGTCTTGAACCAGAAATTTCTGCTGTTGAGTGTCCTGCATCAGAAATTTCTGGAGTCATGTGTCTTGCACCAAACATTTTTGCAGTTGAGTGTCTTGCACCAGAAGTTTCTGCAGTTGAGTGTCCTCCACAAGAAATTTCTGTAATAATGTGTCCTGCACCAAAGGTTTCTGCAGTAATGTGTCTTGCACCAGAAATGTATGCAGTAATGTGTCTGTAGCAAGAAAATTCTGAAATTTCTCCATTTGTGTGTCATGGTCCATAGGTTAAAGTAGCCATGTTGTCACCTCCAGAGGATAAAATGTCCATGCTATCATCTACAGAAGGTAAAATATCCATGCTATCACCTTCAGAGGGTAAAATGTCTGTGTTATCACCCACAGAGAGTAAAATGTCTGTGCTATCACCCCAGAGGGTAAAGTGACTGTGTTGACATCTCCTTGGTTTGATATGTCCCTGCTACCATCTCTTGAGTTTTTGGGTTCTTTGTTATCATCTCTTGAGTTAAAAGTTTCCATGTTATCTGGTGATCTAGAAAATTCTGTTTTATTTTTTGAACAAAACAAATTCTGTATTGAAATCCTTGTTATCCTCGATATGAGAAGACCCAGCATTATCCTGTGAAAGTGAAATTTAAATTTTTGTTATCCTTGGTACGTGATGATCCTGTGCTTTCTGAGCTATTGGCTCATGTGTTATTTTCAGAGCTAGAGGCCCATATGTTTTCTCATGTTTGGTGGCCCAGGGACTTTGGTAGGCCACTCGATGCATCATGTTCACCCCTCAGGTGGTACATGGATTTGGGTAGGCCCCCTGCTCTCCCGTGCTCTCTGATCTGGTTGCCCTGGGACTCTGGAAGACGACCTGACTACTTTTGTGTTTTGGGTTTCTGTAGAGAAGGTTGGTTTTGGTCTCTGTGGGGGGTAGAGTTGTTTTGGCCCTCCTGGCCTTGAACCCCCACCACCCACCCTGGGAGGGTGTTTTTCTGTTCTGGTTGTGATGTAACTTTGCGGGGTGTCTGGAAGCCACCTTTTGGGGGGGGGGGGGGGCTATGTCTAATTTAAGATTTCTTAGGGTTGATCTAAGACAAGTCTAAACAATCAGAAGCTCCTCTTTCTTTAAATGAATAACAACAAGCAATTAAATCTATGTAGTCAAACAAAGCACCTAGACTCAATGGGTTTCCAATTGAATTTTTCAATTTGTTTTAGTGATAAACTGTCCTCTATACTTTTGTCAATGTTTATTGAATCATTGGAGAGGGGTTCTTTGCCCCACTTTAACTCAAGCTTCAATAACTCTTCTCTTAAAAAGTGGGAAAGATCCTTCTTCCTGTGATTCCTTAGACCCCTTTCTTTGTTAAATGCAGATGTAAAGATCCTGGCTAAAATTCTTGCTACTCGACTAGAGAAGATTTTACTTTATATTATTTTAGAGGAACAAAATGGGTTCATTAAAGGACATCAATTATTTTTTTAATATTTCCACTCTATTAAATATTATCTATACATCACACTCAGATAGTTTGCCTGAAACTGTAATTTCACTTGATGCCGAGAAGGCGTTTGATAGAGTCGAGTGGCCTTACCTGTTTGCAGTATTAGAAAAATTTGGATTTGGTAACACATTCATCAGTTGGATTAGATTGTTACATACATCGCTGAAGGCTAGTGTTCAAATTACACCCAGTCGGAATATTTTGAATTAGAATGTGGCACCCGTCAAGGTTGCCCCTTATCGCCATCGCTTTTTGTGTTGGCTATTGATGCTTTGACCCTTGCTTTAAAAGGAACTCCGATTATATTGGCATGTTAGCTCTATATGCTTTATTTTTATGTTAGTAACATAACTATAATATAGTTTTTTTGAAAATAATTCCCAGTTTTATATATTTTTAAAAAACTTTATTATGATGTAAATCGCCATTTTTGTTTATGTCGCAATGCATTCTGGGTAGTGACGTAGAATGGTTGCAGCCGTTTTTTCTGTCTTATACAAGCCAAGAAGCGAAGCTACGAACTACTGCCATTTGTCAGTGAAAATGCCACATCGCGCGGCTTTTGGATGTAATTTCCAATCAAAGGGAAATAAAGAGAGCGGGGTAAGCCTCCATAGCTTTCCTAAAGAGGGAAAGTTGAGGAAAAAGTGGGGCGGCAGCAGCTCAGCAGGTAGAGCAGGTCGTCTAATAACCCGATGGTTGGCGGTTCGCATCACGCTCTCCCCAGATATCCTGCCGTTGTGTCCCTGGGCAAGACACTTCACCCGCATTGCCTCCAGTGCCCATAACACTGGGTATGAATGTGTAAAAATGTTTAAATGCTCGGCGGTGGCTGGAGAGGCTGTTGGCGTGGATTGGCAGCCACATTTCCCTCACTCTGAGTCTGTGATCATGCGCTATAGTGCATGCCTGATAAAGCTGACATATGTATTAATCACTCTATGATAAAGCACTATATCACTCAAAGCGCACGAGCATGCGCTTTGCGCACACTCCAGCAAATCACGGTTCGAATTTTTATCAAGCGCACGCTTGATAAAGCTGATATACGTATATATATTTATCACACTATGATAAAGCTCTATATCGATCAAATGAGTGATATAACGTGCGCTCGAGTGTCTCTCCACTTTGAGTGTCTCAAGCGTGCGCTTGAGGAAGCATTATTTTAAGGTGAAACTTATATATTGTTGATTTACTTACAATAGAATGCTCAAACACAAAAAATTGCCTACAAGCATGATGGGCACTGAACTGATAAACATGGACTCTCGGCAACATAAAGCAATTTCTCTGTTGCTTTCTCAGACTGCGGGTTTAACGTCCATAAGCAGTGCTCCACAGTCGTTCCAAATGACTACCAGCCAGATCTTCGACATGTCAAGCCAAGCGTGCGCTTTGAGCGATATCATAGCGTGATTAATACATATGTCAGCTTTATCAAGTGTTGTGGGATGTGTCTGGTGCGTGTGTTTGGATGGGGCAGCTCGGTGCGTGGACGTGAGTGAGTGGGAGCGTGCGCGCAGCCGAGGTGCCCCCCCCCCCAGTGTGTGTGGAATGACCCCGAGAGCGAACGGTGTGTGTGATTTGGTGCGGATGAGTAGAAAGAGAGCAAGGCGACCGGAGCAGGTAGAATTTGTTGCTGACAACAGTGCGGAATATAAATAAAGCCCCAACGCTTCAGCAAAACGGCCTGTGCTTCTGTGTACCACCATATCCCTTTTTGACAAGAGTGAGGTTTACTCGGGAGTTGACCGAGTTGACCCCGGAGGAAGAGCTGCCTCCGGCCCTGGAGAAGATAGATCTCCCCTACGTCCCCCAACCACGGTTAGGAGATGAAAGGCAGGAACGGTCAACACAAGCGTGCGATCACAGACATGTCTCATGCGCGCGCTTTGAGCGATATTGTGCTATTATCATAGCGCGATTAATACATATGTCAGCTTTATCAAGCGTGCGATCACAGACATGTCTCATGCGCGCGCTTTGAGCGATATTGTGCTATTATCACAGCGTGATTAATATATACACTACCGTTCAAAAGTTTGGGGTCACTTAGAAATTTCCTTATTTTTGAAAGAAAAACACTTTTTATCTATGAAGATAACTTTAAACTAATCACAAATACACTCCATACATTGCTAATGTTGTAAATGACTATTATAGCTGCAAATGTGCCCATTTCCAGCAACTATCACTCCAGTGTTCTAATGGTACAGTGTGTTTGCTCATTGCATCAGAAGGCTAATGGATGATTAGAAAACCCTTGTGCAATCATGTTAGGTCTGCAATGCTGTAATTGCTGCAAATGGAGGATTCTTTGACGAAAGCAAAGTTTGAAGAAAAAAATTATTATTTCAAATACAAATCATTATTTCTAACCTTGTCAATGTCTTGACTATATTTTCTATTCATTTTACAACTCATGGTGGTAAATAAGTGTGACTTTTCATGGAAAACACAAAATAATTGTCTGGGTGACCCCAAACTTTTGAACGGTAGTGTATGTCAGCTTTATCAAGCGTGCTCTATAGCACGTGATCACAGACACTCAGAGTGACGGAAATGTGGCTGCCAATCCGTGCCAACGGCCTCTCCGGCCACTACCGAGCATTTAAACATTTTTACACATTCATACCCAGTGTTATGGGCACTGGAGGCAATGCGGGTGAAGTGTCTTGCCCAGGGACACAACGGCAGGATATCTGGGGAGAGCGTGATGCGAACCGCCAACCATCGGGTTATTAGACGACCTGCTCTACCTGCTGAGCCGCTATGGAGGCTTACCCCGCTCTCTTTATTTCCCTTTGATTGGAAATTACATCCAAAAGCTTCACAATGTGGCATTTTCACTGACAAATGGCAGTAGTTCGTAGCTTTGCTTCTTGGCTTGTATAAGACAGAAAAAACGGCTGCAACCATTCTACGTCACTACCCAGAATGCATTGTGACGTAAACAAAAATAGCGATTTACATCCTAATAAAGTTTTTTAAAAATATATAAAACTGGGAATTATTTAAAAAAAAATGATATTATAGTTATGTTAGTAACATAAAAATAAAGCATATAGAGCTAACATGCCAATATAATCAGAGTTCCTTTTAAAGTCTTCCTCTTTTTTAAAGGCATCACAGGTAATGGTGCTGAATATCAATTGTCCCAGTATGCAGATGATTTATTATTATATATCACAGACCCTACAACTTGTCTCCCTGGAATTCTGTCAATATTTAAAAAAAAAAAAAAGTTCATTTTATGGATATAAAGTAAATCTTCAAAAGAGTGAATGTTTTCCTGTAAACAAAGCAGCTTTGCAACTTAAAGGCGTCGGCTGGACGAAATTACAATATCGCTAAATCATATCTTAAATTTGTGTGTGAGACGAGCTAATTTGAACCGCACATGTTTTGGTGTCAACAAAAGTCGCATAAGGTGACAATGCGCTATTGAAGTATGATTTCCTTGAGAGCTGTCTGTCTGCCAAGCGATCAGCGGCTAAAATGGCCACTGACTGTGTGACGTCAGGTCAGGGAGCGACCTGAGTAGGAGGAGGAGCACGCTGAGGAGCACGCGGTGAGTGTTTATGAACTTCCCCTGCCTGGGAAAATCAGAACCGCATGGGTGAATTTCGTTCAGAAAACGCGAAAAAATTGGAATTATGTCGCAAAATCACCCAACATGTGCATTAGACATTTTGTTGACAGCGATTTTGAGAATAAGATGCAATTTGAAATGAAATCAGCAAAAAGATTGCTGATAAAAAAATCGGCTGTTCCAACTATATATCCGTTCATTTCAAAGTCCCACTCTCAGACAAGTGTCAGTGACAGTGGCGTGAAAAGCAAGGGTGATCTACCGATGCGATCTGCTGTCAGAAAGGTAAGTAAACAGGGTAATTTTTCTTTTTTAAATATTCACTGCCAATATTTACTAAAATTATTTACAAGCAATGAATTTCATTGCCTTAAAGTCCTCGGACGGTGACATTTTTTTATTGAACCAATAAACTGATTGTATGAAAATATTCCATTCTGGCCATTCCCGTGATTTAAAATGTGTCACCAACCTCCATAAATGACTTTATTTGTTAACAACTTATCAAATATTAGAATTTTAGGGTATTCATACTAATCAAATATGAAATATTCAGTGCTGTATAGGGAGGTGGTTGTGCCTGTTTGCTCAAGTTATATTTCTATATACTGTATGTAATCCAATCTGACACCTCTGGAATGAAATTATGTTGATCTACTGTTTTTGCAGATGTTATCCACTGTCACTCAACCTTCAAATACTGTGGATTTTTTTTTTTGAATTTGATTATTCAGCAATTGTCCTCATTGCAGTCATCCATGTGAGGTAACAAGTCACACTAAAGGCTCTCTGTTGGTGATCAAACAACATTGTCCACATTGTGTTGAGGATCTATCCTGGCACAGCCAGCCGATGATCAGGGACATCCCAGCTGGTAACATACAGCTTTCATCCGCCATTCTCTTCACTGGTGCGTCATATGTCAAGGTCCTCAGAGTTCTAAATGCAGCCGGTATCGTTGGAATTTCCACAACCACTTACAAGGAGCTTTCGATTTCTAATTTTCATTAAATTAATTTTATTTCAGAATATGTGGATGATCTGATGAATACTCTTTTCGACAAAACCTTGGTTGATCCAACCCACTTATTGGAGCAGTGGCACTCTGTACAAGCCAGAGTTCCAGCAACATTGAGTGCCAAATTTCAGCGTCCCATCAAAGCTGATGCTGTTGAGCAACATGTATCTAGATTTTCAAAATCAAACATGTAAAAGTAGAATAAATTTCCAGTTAGCAATGAAAGTTCAGCTTTCAATTGTTAGGGAAGCAACATATTTTGCTAAGACAAAAAAATATAAGCCTAAGATTTTTAGAGAAATGTGCTTTTAAAAATTGCACACGAATTTTACACCATAAAATGGTAGAAAAATTACTCTAATGTATATGAGATCCGACTTTGATGAATGCTAAAATATTAGAATTATAAAATTGACATGCACATTAATAAACTCAATATATGATTTTAAAAAACTTTATTTAAATAACATTGATCACAAATCTAATCTTGGTAGGCAAAATCCCTTGTAGTGATCAGATGGGAATGTTTCTCTGATGAGGCTCACAGCACAGGCAGGCAATATCACCCTCACTTCTTCACCTTCAATACCTCCTGGCAGCACCGAGATTCAGTTGATGTTGGCATAATGTTGCATTTCTCACAAGTGCACCTGTTAAAAAAAATGGTATAATCAGATGCTTATAATAAACTAATGGCTCGTGGGAGTGCTATATAAATTGGTCTATGAAGTTTGATTAGAAAATATTTAAAACGTAAAAAATTTTGAGCAGAAAGAGAATGTTTATAAGTCGCCAAGTAAGGCAGCGAGGGAAAAATTGGCAGTTTTATTTTGATAATTAAGTGTGTGACCATGCATATCGCCTAAAAAAAAAATTTCAAAGCATATTTTACCAATATAAATCGGCGAGCCTCTCGTTCTTGCCTCTCATTCTGCTCCGGTCGCTGTTTTGTCTGCGTCTTATGCCGCACCCTCGGGCTCGAACAAATACGGCTGAATAACCCCATCAGCACCACCCAAAACTACTTCATCATCAGATTCGTCAGTTTCAATATCATCACTTATATTGCGGTCGTCATACTCGATAAAATAATCGCTGTCCGAATCACTCTGCTGTCGTTCAGCCATTTCTGCAGGCCGGTGATCATCCATTTCCTGCAGTCATTTCCTGTTTCTCCCTGACCTGATGTCACTGCTGCACGCCCCTATCGAGAGATGGCGGTACTGCAGCATCACTAAGTGAAATATGGGCTCTTAACAAATAAAGTCATTTATGGAGGCTGGTGACACATTTTAAATCACGGGAATGGCCAGAATGGAATGTTTTCATACAATCAGTTTATTGGTTCAATAAAAAAATGTCACCGTCCGAGGACTTTAAACAAACTGACCTGCCTTTTAACCTCATTAGTTCTGGGTTAAAATATCTTGGAGTTAAGGTGACGCGCACATACTCAGGTCTTTTTTTGGCTAATTTTGATCCTCTTTTGGCTAACTTAAAATTCGATTTGTCAAGATTGATTAATCTGCCTCTGTCTCTGATTGGAAATATATATGTCATTAAAATGAATGTGTTGCCAAAATTTCTCTACTTATTCATGACATTACCCCTATTTTTGCCAAATCACTTTTTTCTTTCCCTTGATAAAATAATAAGTTCATTTATTTGGGGTTCGAAGCCTCCACAGATCCAAAAATCTTTACTACAAAGATGTAAATTTAGTGGAGGTTTGGCTCTTCCTAATTTTCAGTTTCATTATTGGGCTTTTAATATTTATAGAACACATAGCTGGTTTGACTCCCCCTCCCTGTTGTGGTGCCTGTTTGAGGCAGGATCATGCAGTCAGTCAACTTCTACTCCTGCTCTCGTCTATTCCTCACTTCCAAACAAATAATCTATGCATGTTAAAAATCCTGTTTTGCTGAACTCTCTGAAGATCTGATATCAGTTTAGGAAACATTTTAAATTTGCAGCACCATCTCTTTAGGACCATTGTGTAAAAATCATATGTTTTCTCCTTATGAAGGAAGCTTCTCACTGTGGTTAAAAAGGGTATTCAGTGTTTCGTATAAGATGGGACTTTCAGCACTTATTATACACTGTCACTGTCACACAAACTACCTCCCAGCAACCTTTTTAGGTACTTTCAAGCCAGACATTTTGTTTCAAATGCATTTAATGACATTCCTTCTCTTCCATCTCAGAAGCAATGGGAGGAACTGTTAACTTTCACTATACTTCACAGAGGAACTATATTACAGATATACAACCGTATCCTTGATTTTAGCAATTACTCAAAAGTTAAGACCAAGGCTGTGCGGGAAGGTGAGCTAGGCCTCACCCTTGATCAGGGTTGCTGGGAAGATATGTTGAGCAAAACCAGTAAAGTCTCCTCTTGTGCTTGTCTTTCACTTATTCAATTTAAGGTGGTACACAGAGTTCATTATTAAAAGGCAAGACTCTGAGATTTACCCAGAATTGGAGGAAAAATGTCAACGTTGTTTGAGTTCAGGTTGTCATGTAAGCCATATGTTTTATTCTTGTTCTCATTTACATAATTTTTGGGCTGGTTATTTTAGTACAATGTCAACAGTAATGGGGTTTTGTATAGATCCCTGCCCACTGATAGCCGTCTTTGGAACCCCAGCTGTGTCTGCTCACTTTAACTCCACACAGAGAGAGATCATTGCCTTTACATCACTGCTGGGCAGACATTGGCTTCTCCTCCAGTGGAAATCTGCTACTCCTCCATCTGTGTCACAGTTGACTAAAGACATTATCGTTTTCCTTAAAGGGCCATTATCATGCTATTTTAAGCCTTTCAGAGTAAACTCTATGCATGTATGTGATAGTATATTACCGTTGGTACACTGGAGAATGAATTTCTTATAAAATATGAGTTATTTCCGCGAGCCCGGACGTAAGATGCCTCGATCTCTGAGGCTCCGCCTCTCCTTCTTGTGGCTGCCGCCGATTTCATGACGTAACCCCTGAGCCGGCTGCTGCAGCGTGTCGCTCGGTTCCGCCCACGAAAACAACATCTACAGTAAACTTTAGAAAAGATGGATGAGCATGTTGAACTCTTTAGCCTCCTGTTATTATTTTAGCCTATAATATTATTCTTATGTAGTGTATGGTTAATCACGTTTAATATTATGATTTTAGCCTCTGCATTCTGGTCTATTTTGACCATTTCTGACGAGTAGGCTCTTCTTTAGGAAGGCTGAACAAACCCCTAAATCTCTCACAGCCAAAGACACATTTACGCCACTTAGAAGACATTGTCTTGGGTAAAAAAGCAAACAGTTGTTGTCACTGAGCAGATTAGGTGCGAGAGGAACTACTTCTTCACAGCGTCAATGCTAAAGTGAAAGAGTTTTGCCAATCACCGCTCCGTTTGCTGTGCGGAGAAAGTGGATGTGTGCGTTAGCCTGGGGGCAGTGCTGGCAGCACAGGCACTTCCTGGAGTGGGCGGCTCACCCACGTTCATACGTATGAACGTGGGGACCCAGTCATTATCAGGGACAGGGCGGAGCAGCAGCTCAGAGAGCAGGGTTGAGGAGAAATACTCAGAGATGCGTGAATGGAGCAAAATACCACTTTGGGGGTGTTTTTGGTGAGGAATTAACATTATAACATGCTTAAAAGCTCAAAAAAGTCGATTTTGCATGATATAGGCCCTTTAAGCTAGAAAAAAATTAAGTACACCATGAAAGGATGTACTACTTATTTCTATCGCAAGTGGAAACCATTCCTAATTTTTTTTTTGCATGTTTGAGAACACCGCAAGATTGAATGAGGGCTAGGTGGGTGGTGGGTGTGGTGTTCACTTTTGTGTTTTTATGTTCTTGTTATTGTTAAAGTAAAAAAAAAAACTAATAAAAACATCTGGAAAAAAGGGGGGGCTATGTCAGTGTCTGGGGGATGACAATAGGGTCATTCCCACTTTCTGAATTTCTCTGTGTTTTTTTGCTATTTGTATTTTGGTTCAATTCTTGTGGTCATTATTATTTGTCATTCCATCCATCCATCCATCCATCCATCAATCTTCTTCTGCTTAATCCTGTTCAGTTTGTGGGGCGGCTGGAGCCTATCCCAGCATCTTTGGGCGAGAGGCAGGGTACACCCTGGACAGATCGCCAGTCCATTACAGGGCCAACACAGAGAGACAGACAACCATTCACTCTCACAGTCATACCTAAGGACAATTTAGAATCCCCAGTTTGATGCCAATTAACCTAATTTGCATGTTTTTGGCTTGTGGGAGGAAACCGGAGAAATCCCGGAGTAAACCGGGATTAATCTTAATCTTATCCTACACTTTATTACATGTATAGTTTATTTCTTTTATCTTATCATGTTTAATGTTGCAGCATTGTACCAAGACAAATTCCTAGTTTGTGTACTACATGAACAATGGCAATAAACCTGATTCTGATTCTGATTCTGATTCTGAAACCCATGCAGACACGGGGAGAACATGCAGACTCTACACAGATCACTGTTGGTCGGGGGCTGGGATCGAACCCAGGATCCCCCAGCCAAGGGTGAGTTGCTGTGCTGCCGCAGTGCTAACCACTCCTCCACCGCGCTGCCCGTTGATTATGAGTACTGTTATGATTTGAAGTCAGTCTGTGTTTACATTATGTTTTTCAGGGTCCTGTTTGTCATTTTGTTTATCATACTCATGTCATAGGCAGCAGTGGCTCAGGAGGTAGAGCAGGTCGTCCAATAACAGGATGGTTGGCGGCTCGAATCCCACTCTCCCCAGATATCCTACCGTTGTGTCCCTGGGCAAGACACTTTACCCACCTTGCCTCCAGTGTCCATGACACTGGGTATAAATGTTTTGTGGTAGGTGGAGAGGCCAGTGGTGCAGATTGGCAGCCACATTTCTGTTAGCCTGCCCCAGGGCAGCTGTGGCTACAGTAGTAGCTTACCACTACCATTGTCTGTCTGGGGTGAATGAATAATGTATCTATTTGTTAAGTGTCTATGATTGAACGCTCTATAAATCTGATGCATTAATATATCTTGGGTTTGTATTGTATGTTTATTTCCACTATAGCCCTGCTCATTTCATGCTCTGTTCTCTTCTTGATTAGTCACAGCTGTTTTGTGTTTATGCAATCACTTCATCTGTTATTTAAAGGATGCAGCCTCTCAGTTGGGCGCTGCATCATTCTCCCTGTTCTATCAGCATTTACACATATGCTTCTGCCCTGCCTGTCAAGCGCTGTTCCGTGAGTTTTGTCGGCCCTGCCAAGTCTTGCCTGTTAGCTTTTGTGTTCAGTTTCCGAGCTGTTTTTTTGTGCTTTTGTTTATTAAAATGACAAATGCTTGCTATGCACTGAGTACTGCTCTTTGCCCCAAAGGGCGATCCATGACCCTGTCAGGGCAGAGGGGTGGGGGATTTCACTCCTCCCTCCATTTCTATAGCTCGGTGTTGTCTTTTGGATGATTTCTCATATGCTTGTATAAAGTAGTTGTGTTACCACTCTATTTCACAGCTTTTTAAAAAATTGTACAGCTTGCAGTTGTTTAATTTTTGGCCTGGAAATATAGCCACACAGCGCTCCTCTTCCTCTATGCCCATCTCTGTGCTGTGTGTGCGTTTTTCCGGCAGCTGATGGCTGTTGTTTGCTAACTTGTTTACCTGGCGCTGCTGAGTCACGTGATGATACAAAAGAGAGTAGGTAAAACCACAAGATGAAGATGAGGAGTATAGTGTGCTGAGTGTGCCCGCTCTGTGCTGTGATAAACAGAGTATCAACCCCCCCCCCCCCCGCCCCCTCCCTGTATTCTGGGTGGAACGTACATCTTATTGGATACACTTAGGGTTTTGGGGTGGGGGTGTGCCGTACTGTGTCGGTGAAGAGGATCCCTCTGTCTGCTGCGCAGTGGGGCCGCTGTCACTTCAATTTTAATTGGACTATAGACACTGAGGTCATGGGGGGATTGGAGCCCCGCTGCTAATAGCAGTGGCTACCGGTGCTCAAACCACCCTCCCCCCAATTTTAACTGCACTCTGGTAGTTCACACATCTGCACACAATCACACCACACAACTAACACACATCCATCATGATTCGTGTATGGGGGGTGGGGGGGTGGGGATCTTTCAACACCCCTGCTACCTTCCTGCTGCTGGGGGCCTGGGGTCCCAGCGGGACGCCTTGGGCCGGTCATGTTGTCAAAATCCATTTGTGCTGCCGAATGAATAGATGCGAGCATGGGAGTGAGAGAGTGATTGAATAAGAGAGTAAGTGAGAGTGAGGGAGTGATGATTGGAGATGGTGATGGTTGGTCGGTTTTGTGTGGCGCTTTGCATGTCGGGCGGCATCTCGGAGCACTTGTGGTGGTCCGTTGATCAGTCGCTTCAGTGGGCGTTGGGGGTGGTGGTGTGCTTCTGTGGCCGTGGCCATCCTGGGGCGGGGCAGTGGGGGTGGGGCGGCCGGCCCACGCCGGCGATCTCCCCGGCTGCTGGTGTCATTCATGCTCACGACATCTGCGCTGCAACCACCCCAAATAATAAGGGTGAATGAGTGTGTGGGGGAGAGCACAAGTGGATGTGAGTAGGTTGGAGCGTGAGTGAGAGTGTGTGTATGGGTGAGTGTAAGTGGGTGCGGGTGACTCTGAGGGCGAGTGGGACCGAGATTGAGTGGGTACAGGAGTGGGAGAGAATGCGTGGGTCTGGGAGTGTGATTGTGTGATTGTGTCGGGGAGAGGGCGAGTGAGAGTCAGTGACTGCATGTGGGTACAAGTTGATGTGTATGAGAGCAGGAGGGTGTGAGTGCGTGGGAATGGGTGTGTGTGCTGGTCGGGGGGGTGCTGGATTGAAGTGGTAGCACCTTCTGGCTGCGTGGGCTCCCCTGGACGGGGGGGACTGCCCCCCTTCCCCCATGGGGCCTCTGTGCCTTGCTGCCACTTTCTTTGGGCATGGAGGTCCCTGGGGTGTGCGCCAGTGGCGCTGGGGTGGGGGCGGACTCACTCTGGGGGTGTTTGGGGGGCTCTCGCCGGGGGCGCGGGTCAGTCTCTGGCCTGGGGGATGGGGGCATTGGCTTCCCGGTGCCTAGGGCCTGGGGGCTGGTATTGGCCCCTCTGGGGGCATGGGGGGGGGGGGTTGCTGGTCCCTCCCTCAGTCTCCCTTTGCCGTCCCTCCTGGGGTGGATGCCTTGCTGTCCAGGGGCTTGCTAGCCTTGGGACATTTGTGCTCTGTGGAGGTTGGATGGCATTGTCCTGCTTGCTTGGGGTTTCTGGGGGGGGGGGGGGGGTTGCTGTGGCCGGCCACCCTGTTCGTATGTTTCCTGGCAAACCACTCACATGCACACACTTATTTTGTGCGTGCTCTCATACACACATTTGCATTCATACATATGTGTCTCCTTTAACAGGTGCAGATACCAGACTTAACTAAGAAGAAACAGTCTGTTTTCTGTTTGTTTCAGTTGTGCTAGTTTGTCTGCCCCCCCCCCCCCGTTGGGTCCTTCATGGATAAAACAAATTAAATAAAGTATTAAAAGTTATTACTAGGTGAGTTTATAAACAATATACAGTACATGTACTGTATATGTACTATGTAAAGCTCCTTTTGAAAAAATAAATCTGTTTGGCACAATAAGGTAAGCAGATTTCTGTTCCGCTTCCCTAGCTGGTTGACAGGACAAGGTGGAATAAAAAGAAGAGGAGCAAAGTGTGCCTGAGTGGGCCTTCTCTGTGCTGTGACAGACACACAGTATCAATCTCATTACACTGGTATTAATCAGTATCAATACCAATGTTGGTATTGATATTATTGATATTTGAATTGATCCACCCACCACTACTGTGCAGTAAAATTTTTGTCTTATGTTCCTGGAGGACCACATGGTGCTGTTGGTATAGGCTAGCCTTTTATTTGTAGTTTAGCTGGCTCCGTTTCCCGGCAGTCACCTTTATTGCGGTTGGGATGTACTGCGTAGTTCCATACACCGGCACTGGGGTTGTGTTAGAAAATTGTACATATGTGCATACATATTATCATTTTATATAATTCAATGAAGTGTATATGTAACTATTTGCTGAAAAATACTAAAACTGTTTGTGTGCTAGAGGTTCTGGACATGATGCATGAAGACTAAAATTGTTTTTCTTATTTTTAATTATGTTGAAATTCCAATTCTCCTTTCATGGTAGATTTATCTTAAAACACATGCCTGCACCTGCCTTACAGACAGCTACTCCCTAGAGCACAGGGCCACTTTGATAACATGGGACTGTTACTCCCTAGAACACAGGAAGCACAGCACTCTGATAAAATGAAACTGTTCCCCTTTCTTCAGTGTCAGCATATTTTATCTGTTTGACCATGCAACTGCTGTGTATAAAATGTCTGAACTGTGAGGATTACCTCCAGTACCTACTTCCTGTAACCAGAGGTTTGTACTCCTTGTGCAAGTAAAACTCTTAAAGGAATATTCCTGTGTCTCGAATCTTTATTGAGGTAACAAACTAATATACGATCACTTTCTTGAGTTCCTAGACTCCTGACAGGTTGTTAAGGGTTTTATATGTTTGTTATTTGTTATGCTGCCAGTCCTTTCTTTGTTGCATATAAGTTCTGATTTCCTGATGCAAATTTTAGATTTTTTTCTTTTTAGAGTTTTATATTCTGTCGTTATTTGCATTACGGGTAGAATTACTGTACATATGCTGCTGTTGTTGTTTATCCAGCCATATTCCTTTTTTTTATATTGCGCATACCACTGAAGAGAGAGAAACGGCATTTCAATTCTCCTGTATGTCCTGTACATATAGTAGTATTGACAGATAAAATCTTTGAATCTTGAATCTAGATGCAGTCTGACCACGCACTCAGATCTGGTCTGAGTTTTATCACTTTCACACCTTGGACTTGTAGAGGTCGTAGTAAGGCACTCAAAAAGGGAAAACTCTTCTTCTTGCATTTGAAGTCCCTCTCGTCTGACATTTTTCTACAGGAGACCAACATTCAGTCAACAGAGCAGAGATGTTTGAGAGCTCTATGGATCTCACAGGTCTATCAGTCCACCTTCCCCTCAATCCCATCCCATTTGCAATCAAGTCTATGGTCACTGATCCATGTGGGAGATACTGTATGTACTTGTCACTGGGGTGATAAGTTCCTTTCAAGTAGTACTTTTAAATATTTATGCCCCTAATTTCGAAAACCTTGATTTTATTGCAAACTCTTCAATCTTGTTGCTGAGTACAACACCCATAATGTAATTATCGCAGGGGATTTTAACTGTATCTATACCCTTACATGGACAAATCATCAAAAGTACCCTTGTTGCCAAATTCTGTTCCGGTCTTCAATAATTTAATGAAACTGTGGGGACCCAGCACACTGCGGAGGGACACTATCTCATGCTCATCAGGGCTGGAGGAAGTGGAGGACAATTGACATACGGACAGAGAGCCCCAGGGGGCAATCAGTTGGGACTGTTATGTATGCGTCCTCGGAGAGGACGTCCGGGCCGGGCGCCAGCTGATGTCATGCTAATGATGGGTATTAAATGACAATCACTATGCTAATGTGCCATGCATTCTCTCTGTCTGTATAATGTATAAAAGAGCTTGTTACACATGCCTAAGCAGCACAGCAGCTCACCGAGCTACAAAGCGTGTTTCATTATGTTCGAGGAAATAAAACCTTGCACCCTTCCAGCTCGTTGCATCTCGCCTGTTCTATTACCTCCACACTGGTGACCCTAGACGTGCATGGTGCGTCTCTCCCTGTTCTATTACCTCAACATTGGTGACCCTGGAAGTGCATGGTGCGTCTCTCGACTATGCCATTTTCTCCACACTGGTGACCTAACAGGAAATGGACTATCTCTCCCTTTGGCCGCGCTGTGGACTCCTTTTTCTCCACACTAGGGACCTGATGAGAGAGAATGACCGTCTACTCCCTCTCACCGTGCTGTGGACTCCAGAGTACCAGAGAGCACCTGCATCCTCTTCATCCACACCAGAGCATGCTTGCCGGAGCGGGCAGCATTGGGACCGAGACACACCATGAACGGCGACACGAGCAAACCGAAGGAAACAGCTTGAATGGGAAAACGGCGCCGTCTGCGTTGGTTTCCATCAAGCTCCCCGACCCTGACTCACCTCCCAACAGCGGACTTTCTGCACACAGAAACCCCGCGTGCACACCGCAGGATTACGAGGACAGCGCAACTTCCAGCTATGTAGTCACTGCACCAGGCGCACACCACGCACCAGGGACAAACCGGCTCCACAGACTTATACATCGTCCTCCGCCACAGCAAATGCCCAAGAAACATGGCCAATCGACATCCTCGGAACCTTTAGGGCTGTTCACACACCTAAAACAGACATGCAGCCCACACACTGGGCTTTGTATGGGTTTCTCAGCCACGGCGCACAATGGGAATCTAGCCAATCGCTGTCCCCGATGACTTTAGGGCTGCTCCCACACCTAAAGCCAAACTGTCAAGTCCCTCACACAGCTTCAGTTTTTTGAACAGCCGCTACGCATCCTCAGGGAATTTGGCCACTCGCCTTCCCCACATACTCGCAGGACTAAGTCACAAGAGGAGTCAGAGACTTAATTTTTTTCACAGCTGCTGCGGATCACCGCCAGGTTTACCGGGAATGTCCCTCACCATGGCGGATCCACACGCAATTTTTGCATGGCCCAGACACTTTTGACGTCCCGGGCCGGCACTCACTTATTCCCATCCACCTCCCCCTCCTCCTCCACATCGTTCTTCCCGCACCTCACTCCCTAAAGCCGGCCGATTGCCGGTTTGTTCCATTATGCACGACGCGCACCAGCCCCGTGCACCCATGATCCACGGCCGTTCAACGTGCTGGAACTCGGAGTGGAGCACACTGTCTTTTCCACCCCTCCCCCATCCCCCCCACGGACTGACATGCCCTCCGACACTCTTCTACAGCAGGACAGTTCTACCATTCTACTGGAGCGGCAACCCCTGCTGCAGCCTCCACAGGCACCGACTGGAGTTCCAAACAACCCAGGGGGGGGAGGGGTCACAGCCCCTTCTGAGTGTTCTGGGGGGAGCCGTGTGGGGACCCAGCACACTGCGGACGGACACTATCTCACACTCATCAGGGCTGGAGAAAGTGGAGGACAATTGACATACGGACAGAGAGCCCCAGGGGGCAATCAGTTTGGACTGTTATGTATGCGTCCTCGGAGAGGACGTCTGGGCCAGGCGCCAGCTGATGTCATGCTAATGATGGGTATTAAATGACAATCACTATGCTAATGTGCCATGCATTCTCTCTGTCTGTATAACGTATAAAAGAGCTTGTTACACATGCCTAAGAAGCGCAGTAGCTCACCGAGCTACAAAGCGTGTTTCATTATGTTGGAGGAAATAAAATCTTTCACCCTTCCAGCTCGTTGCATCTCGCCTGTTCTATTACCTCCACAAAACACTTGATTTGGAGGGTGGGGCCAGCCCAGTTTATCTGACAGTTCTGCAGGGCTGGCCCCACCTAGTAAAGGCAGCTGATAAGTGACACTTCATAGCAATCAGCTGACACTTCTGAGGAAGACTGCAGTGGGCAGTCGAAACATGTAAAGGTAAAAACATCTCATTTTTTGTCTTTAATAAAAATAATAATAATTAAGAAGAAGACAAAATGATCCTACTCGAGCTACAACATGGAAGTTAAAGTAAAATTGCATCAAAGATGTCCACTGGCTGGAAAAACTGGAAAAAATATGACCATGCTACAGAAATCACCTGAGATTTAACCTCTGTTGCAGAGATGAAGATGTTACACCAGCAAGCCTCAACATAAAATATCAGATCCCAACAAGACACAGAGAGAAAATAATCAACAAAGCACGGAAAGATCTGATAAAAGAAAGGATAACAGTGACAGCGAACAAAGTTGACAGAATCAGCAGCCAGATAAAGGAGGAAATGGGCATTTTCAAGAAACACTACCCCACCGACCAAGAAATGCAGCAGCAGATAAAAGCACATTTAAAAGATACACACGAAAAGGAATTCACCATAACGAAACCTGCCAAATAAAGAAACTAAAAAAACTCACGGAAAGGAAGAACAAGAGAAGACAAACACACTGAAATGAACGCTAAGTGGGTCAAAAACATCACAATGCACATTCACTGACACTGAGAAAAAAGTACTGAGCAGACGACTAAATTTTGCCATCACACCAACCAAAATACCTCATGAAGAATACATCCTAGTAACAGAACTCACATGTGACAAAACCCAGGACCAAGGACAAAAAGAAACACTATGGATCACAGTAGTAGGAATGCTCAAAATGTCCAAATTACCACAAAACAAACAGCACAAAAGAAGAAGAAAAAGCAATAAACTCACTAGAGAAAGATAAAACAATCATAAAACTCCAATCAGATAAAGGCAGAACCACAGTAGTAATGGACACAGAAACATATGAAAAGCAGATGGAAGCCATGTTGGCAGACATCAGCACATATGAAATCATAAGAAGGACATCCCACTGCGACCAATAATAGACAGCATCAGATCACTCACATACAACTTATCAAAAGCCCTGGTTGAAATCATCAAACCCCTCCTTGAATTCAGAATACTACTGCAAAAACTCAAAAGAACTGGCACAAGAATGCAAAAACATGAAAATAGAATCAGAGGAGAGCCTCATTTCACATGATTTCATTTCGCTATTCACAAAGACGAGTCGTTGCAGCTTACCTTTAATGCAGGAGACCAAGTTTTGGTGTTGTTGCCTATGCATGGAGAGAAACTGGGGGTTAAATGTTATGGCCCTTACAGGGTTTTGTAGAAAGTGGGGGCTCGTCCAGATTTGACACCTGCACCACTTCCTTAAGGGGGGAGGTGTTACGGATCCCCCTCCATAAGGAATTAGTCAGTGGTGCAGTTCTTGACACCTTAAGGTACACCTCCACTACTGGCCCAGTGCTAATACAGGAATTCCTCTTTGGCTCAGTGGTAGAGTAGGATTTTCAGATCATGGTGTCATGGGTTCAAATCCCAACTTAGGATAGAGGTGTATGTCTGCCTTGCCTGTGTGCAAAAGAGACTTAGGAGGTGTATCTACTTTGCCTGAGGGTGAAAACGACTAGGTTGGTCTACCTTGGCATAAGGGTCGAAACGGACTTGGAGATCCCAGGCTGAATAGGCAATTCTGGCCTTGGCCCAGAAAGTGGCTTGAAACAGAAATGGGCATTCTGGCCTAGAATGCCTATGGTCCAGAAAGTGGGTTGTAAGACATGTCCTGTGGTCTGAAGAAAATAAAATTGAACTGTTTGGCCATAATGACCATTGTTACATTTGAAGGAAAGAAGGGGGAAGCTTGCAAGCCTGAGATCACCATCTCAACTGTGAAGTAGGGGGTGGTAGCATCATGCTGTGGGAGGTGGGGTTTGATTCACTTCACAAAATAGATGGCATCAAGAAGATAGAACATTATGTGGAAATATTTAAGCGACATCTCAAGACATCAGCCAGGAAGTTAAAGCTTGGGCACAAATGGAGGTGGGCAGCAGTGGCTCAGGAGGTACACCGGGTTGTCTAATAACTGGAGGGTTGGTAGTCCGAATCCCGCTCTCCCCTGCCATTGTGGCCCTGGGCAAGACACTTGCCCACCTTGCCTCCAGTGTCCATGACACTGGGTATGAATGTGTATAAATGTTTGGTAGTAGTTGGAGAGGCTGTTGCCGCTGATTGGCAGCCACGTTTCTGTCAGTCCGCCCCAGGGCAGCTGTGGCTACATTAGTAGCTTACCACTACTATTGTCTGTTGAGTGAATGAATAATTTATCCATTGTAAAGCGTCTTTGAGTGTCTGTGAGAAGCGCTACATAAACCTGATACATTATTATTTTTAAATGGGTCTTCCAGACGGACAATGACCCTAAAAATACCACCAAATTAACAGTACTTTGTTTAATCAGTCGCTCTGTTTCCATATAATAGCTATGGCTGTGTGGCATTCAAAATATCATTTAAGACAGAAGAGTTTTACTCCCCTCATGGAACGTCACCTTATCGTGGTGGTGGGGTTTGCGTGCCCCAGTGATCCCAGGAGCTATGTTGTCCGGGGCAATTTGCCTCTGATAGGGTCATCCAAGACAAACTGGTCCTGGGTGAAGGGCCAGAATAAGAACGATCCAACAGACTCTCATGATAAATTCTAGATCAAGGATTCAGTGTACTCTGCCCGGTATGGGGTTACCGGGGCCCCACCCTGGAGCCAGGCCTGGGGGAGGGGCTCGAAGGCTAGCGTCTGGTGGCCGGGTTTCCACCCACGGGACCCGGCCAGGCTAAGACTGAAGGAGTTGCATAGATCCGCCCTCCAGTGGGCTGACCACCTCCAAGGGGGACCATGGGGGTCCGATGCAATGTGGATCAGGTGGCGGTAAAAGGCGGAGACCTTGGCGGACTGATCCCAAGCTTTCTAAACTGGCTTTTGGTACGTGGAATGTCACCTCTCTGGTGGGGAAGGAGCCTGAGCTGGTGTACGAGGTTGAGAGATACCGGCTAGATATAGTTGGCCTCACCTCAACACACAGCTCCGGTTCCGGAACCAGTCTCCTGGAGAGGGGCTGGAGCTTGGTCTTTTCTGGAGTTGCCCCGGGCAAGAGGTGACAAGCAGGGGTGGGTATTCTTGTATCCCCCCACCTTGCTGCCTCTATATTGGAGTTTTCCCCAGTGGACGAAAGGGTTGCTTCCCTGCGCCTTCGGGTTGGGAAACGGGTCCTGACCATCATTTGTGCCTATGCACAAAATGATGTTTCAGAGTACCCACCCTTTTTGGAGTCTGTGACTGGGGTGCTGGAGGGTGCTCCTCTTGGAGACTCCATTGTCCTACTGGGGGACTTCAATGCGCACGTGGGCAATGGCAGTGAAACCTGGAGGGGGGTGATTGGGAGGAACGGCCTGCCCGATCTGAATCCGAGTGGTGTTCAGTTATTGGACTTCTGTGCTAACCACAGTTTGTCCATAACGAACACCATGTTCAAGCATAAGGGTGTCCATATGTACACCTGGCACCAGGACACCCTAGGCCTCAGGTCGATGATCAATTTTGTTATCATGTCATCAGACCTGCGACCGTATGTCTTGGATACCCGGGTAAAGAGAGGTGCAGAGCTGTCAACTGATCACCACCTGGTGGTGAGTTGGATCCAATGGCAGGGGAGGAAGCCATTCAGACCTGGTAGACCCAAACGTATAGTGAGGGTGTGCTGGGAACGTCTGGCTGAGGCCCCTGTCCGGGAGGTCTTCAACTCCCACCTCTGGAAGCACTTCAACCACATTCTGAGGGAGTCTGGAGACATGGAGTCTGAATGGGCCATGTTCTCCACCTCTGTTGTTGAAGCGGCGGTCCAGAGCTGCGGCCGCAAGATGGTCGGTGCATCTTGTGGTGGCAACCCCCGAACCAAGTGGTGGACACCAGTGGTGACGGGGGCCATTAAGCTGAAGAAGGAGTCCTATCAAGCTTGGTTGGCTTGTGGGACTCCCGGAGCAGCTGAGGTGTACCGGCAGGCCAAGCGGAGTGCAGCTCGGGTGGTTGCTGAAGCAAAAACCCGGGTATGGGAGGAGTTTGGTGAGGCCATGGAACAAGACTTTTGGTCGGCCTCGAAGAGATTCTGGCAAACTGTCCGGCGGCTCAGGAGGGGAAAGCAGCTCCCTGTCCACACTGTGTATGGTGCGGATGGGACACTGTTGACTTCGACTGGGGATATCGTCAGGCGGTGGAAGGAATACTTCGAGGATCTCCTCAATCCCACTGATACGCCTTCCACAGAGGAAGCAGGGTTTGGGGACGAGGGGGATGACTCGCCTACCACTGGGGCTGAGGTCACCAAGGTGGTTAAAAACCTCCTTGGTGGCCGGGCCCCGGGGGTGGACGAGATTCGCCCTGAGTACCTCAAGGCCCTGGATGTTGTTGGGCTGTCATGGTTGACACCCCTCTGCAACACTGCATGGAGGTTGGGGGCAATGTCTTTGGCATGGCAAACCGGGGTGGTGGTTCCTCTTTTCAAAAAAGGGGACCAGAGGGTGTGCTCCAACTTTAGAGGGATCACACTCCTCAGCCTCCCTGGGAAGGTCTATGCCAAGGTACTGGAGAGGAGAGTTCGGCCGTTGGTCGAACCTCGGATTCAGGAGGAGCAATGTGGTTTTCGTCCTGGCCGTGGCACATCAGACCAGCTCTTTACCCTCTCGAGAATTCTTGAGGGTTCGTGGGAGTTTGCCCAACCAGTTTACATGTGTTTTGTGGACTTGGAGAAGGCATTTGACCGCGTCCCTCGTGGTTTTTTGTGGGGGGTGCTTTGGGAGTATGGGGTATCGGGCTTGTTGTTACGAGCTATTCAGTCTCTGTATGACCATTGTGAGAGTTTGGTTCGTATTGCCAACACTCGGTCGGAGTCATTCCCAGTGAGAGTTGGACTCCGCTAGGGCTGCCCTTTGTCACGATCCTGTTCATAATTTTTATGAACAGGATTTCTAGGCGCAGCCAGGGAATGAAGGATGTCATGCTTGGTGACCCCAGGATCTCATCTCTGTTGTTTGCAGATGATGTTGTCCTGTTGGCTTCATCCAGCAATGACCTCCAGCTCTTGCTGGGACGGTTTGCCGCTGAGTGTGAAGCGGCTGGGATGAGAATCAGCACCTCCAAGTCCGAGTCCATGGTCCTCAGCCGGAAAAAGGTGGATTGTCCTCTCTGGGTTGGGGATAGGCTCCTGCCCCAAGTGGAGGAGTTTAAGTATCTTGGGGTCTTGTTCACGAGTAAGGGGAAAATGGAATGAGAGATTGACAGACGGATTGGAGCGGCATCTGCAGTGATGTGGACGTTGTACTGGTCTGTTGTGGTTGAAGAGGGAGCTTAGTTCTAAGGCAAAGCTGTCGATTGACCAGTCAATCTACGTTCCTACTCTCACCTATGGTGACGAGCTTTGGGTAATGACTGAAAGTACAAGATCGCGGATACAAGCGGCTGAAATGAGCTTTCTCCGTAGGATTGCTGGACTCACCCTCAGAGATAGGGTGAGGAGCTCAGTCATCCGGGAGAGGCTCAGAGTAGAACCGTTGCTCCTCCACATTGAAAGGAGTCAGTTGAGGTGGTATGGGCATCTGATTAGGATGTCTCCTGGACGCCTCCCACTTGAGGTGTTTCAGGCACGTTCCACTGGGAGGAGACCATGGGGCAGACCCAGGACTCGGTGGAGAGACTATGTCTCCCAGCTGGTCTGGGAACGCCTTGGTATCCCCTCTGAAGAGCTGGAGCAGGTGGCTGGGGAGAGGGAAGTCTGGGCTTCTCTGCTTGAACTGCTGCCTCCGTGACCCCGACCTCCGGAAAAGCGGTAGAAGATGGATGGAGTTTTACTCAGAGAGAGGGGAAAAAGAGGAAGACAGAAACCAGTAACACAGCACTCCAAGAGAAGATTGCTGACCCTGAGCCACAAGCAGATTTTAAAGTAGAGGAGGAGGCTTATAGGCTTTGTAATTTTGTTGCAGAACAGTAAGAACTGAACTGTTGCTTCCTTTATTCAGTATCCTCCACCACAGAAAAATGGGCTTTTCCAGGACAATAAACTCCCAAGCAGAAAATTGGCCCCACTCTGAACCTGTTGATGACTCTAAATACCTAACTCAACATAATGACCAAATGGAAACCCAAATTACCGTGCAGCCATGAGGGAAATAGAAATGTTCCTGCAGACCTGTTTACACTCTGGTGGAAGACTTGTGTAGCTGTCAAACTGCTTTTATCGAGGGATTTATGTACATTTGCACAGCAGATGTGACACCAGAGTACAGTTCTAGAAGTAGTAATTGGATGGAAATGTTGTAAGGCAGATATTGGTGATAATGAGACAACTCGTTAGTATCATGGCTCCAGCATTTGATGTGCACATTTCAAAGGGGAAGTAAAAAAAGGTTGCATGTTTATATAAAATGATGCAAAATGTGATAGCACACATGTCCCCAAATGTTTACTAGCAGACACATCAAAAAGGGCTGAAAGTTATGCAATTCATCAAAATTGATTTCTTCTCGCTCTCTTTCATTATCCTCTGTTCCCTTAATCAGGCTATGAGCCACTAGAATCCTTGTCGGTGGAGTCATGGCTAATTTGAGCTTCATTTAAGATGCATCTTCAGGGCAAATAATCAGAGTGCTGCAGCTGCATTTTTCAAATGTGCCCTCTCGAGGCAGATGCAGGGATACAGGTAATGTGATCACATATTTGTGGGATCTTAAAGGTCAACCTGACTATAATTTAAAAAAAAATACATCAACAAAGTGTTCAGAAATGTGCAGAATTAAAGTTTTTATAGTCTTCAAAAATTATCATATTAATGAAAAAAAGTTAATGTTTTATGAGTCCAAAATAATGTAAATATTTAGATGGATGGATAGATGGATGGATGGATGGATGGATTTTAGTGATCACAAACTGCAAAATTACAGTGTAACAGCAGCATGACCCAGACAGCCCAACCAACAGAAATACACACAGCATAACAGAAATGGAGTTACCCAGGGAAGTAAAGTAAAAATGCTTAGTTAATTTTATATACTACATAGGTTACTACTAGGTTAAATAGATGATGATCCTTATGAGTCAATGGATAGTACTGACTGCACAGAGAAGGATTATAAGGCACAGGGTGAAATACGAGGTGCCAATTAGACTGTAAGGTGCAGTATGGCAGCATTGTTATGACTCACCTCAGATCCTCGCCCAGCAGGAGTTAACGGGAGCTGCTGTGGAGTTGCAGGAGGGGGAGCCCACACACACAGAGAACTACAAGACACAACAACCCAGTACAGATGTTAAATGTGACAACAGCGACACATCACCCCAACCTTAACCAGCACCAGACAAAAGTGAGAAAGAACCGGACTTCTTCAGAATCCTCACTCAGCACCAGTCTACCAGAGCCACAGCTGAGCCGATGGGTGAAGAGTCCATGACTGTAAATGGCACAGGAGAGACGTCTTCAGGATCCATGACCAGCATTGGCCTCCAGGGACTGCCGCTGTAGCGTTGGGAAGAGTCCGTGACCCAACAGGATGTGACAGAACAACCACAGCCTGGTGGATGCCCCACAACAAAAGTCAGTACCACACCATTACAACCACAGTGCCATATGAAGCTGTACAGAGTACTGCTCACAATGATGAACTGGGTTCGGGCTATTGGAACCAAGCGACCAGGCTCACAGTTGGCCTTTACATCGTCACCACCATTGACACGCATGAAGATAATGGCACAGCTGGAAATAGGATTGGGATGGCGGGACGACCATCCACAGGAGGTGATAGCAGCTGCTGCAGATTGGGATGCGGTGTTAGAGCCGATCCAGCTGGTGTGGGATCAATGCCGGGACAGTGGTGACGAGCGTGCCATGGCTCCAGAGGGATTGCACCCGGGCCTGCTGAAATTGGTGCCGCCAGAGGCGTGTCCACCATGAGCCCGCTACAAGGCCCTTCCAGCAGAACCGCCTTGTCCATGGAAGACTGTGAGGGAAAAAAAAAGTGACTGTTTAGTTAGGAGCGCGGCTGCCCAGATGAGTGGAAGAATAATCCACTAAGCCATGCCGGGTTAAGTGGTGGTCCACCCACTAACCCTAGTTGGGAATGTTGATTGTGATTGTTGTTTATGCCAAATTGGAGAGGGTTATAATTATTGATGTAGTCTGTGTTTTTTTTTTTCCAAGGGGGAGGTGAATGTAGTGAAGGGGTTAATGTTAGGGAGCGGCGTGGTGACGCAGCCATACGGTGATGTCATCACGCCAAACCACATAGGTATAAGGGGAGAACCGCCATCTTAGGGCGTCTTCCCCGTCTGGCTCAATAGGAGAAAACAGAACTGTATGTATGTTCTTTACCTGATGTAGTGAAGTTCGTGTTCACAACAGCACCACTCTCTGTGCCTCACTCCAGGTTTAATGACATAACATGGCAAAGTCAGCAACTCCCCCTACACTGTTGGACCAGTGTTGTTTACATCATCTTATTGTCAGCCTGGCATGTTTTTACCCATCTATGTTTTTTAATTGAAAATGGTAGTAAATTCAACTACAGGTATGGCCTGGGGTTGATTTACATTTAATATTCAAAGTAACAAAGTACTGAGTGGAATACTGAATGTCACAGGCCCACTAAATGTAACAAAATAAACCAACATACAATGCATTTACTGTAAACATGTCATCTGCTTTATTATTTTTGGTTTTAAATAATCTGCAACAGAAAAGTGTAACAACAATTTGAACTGCAAAAACTATAACTACAATTAAAATCACTTGCCTTAAAAAAAATAGAAAATAAAATATTAAAATAAATTAAAATGTAAAAACACACAAAAGCTAAAACATCAAACAAATAAATACTTAAATTAACAGAGGTACCTGAAACATGGTAGCAAACATGGTTTAAAAATCAAATATAAATAATTAGGTCTGAAAACTGTGCAAAAGCTTTGGTAAAAACAAGGAGGAAAAAAAATTCAAAAATAAACTACTGTAGTCCAAACAGTTTTTGTGTTACTCTATTTTTCCTAAATATTCCACCCTCAGAATCTGTGTTTCCTTGCTTTTCTGGAGGCAAAGTAATTTATGACACCACTGTAACAGATCTGATGGCCAACTCTCAATTTATCACTCTATAAAAGCAAGAAATCTGTCTGTGTGTTATGCTTCATAGGACATCGTAGGACGGCCTATGATCTCTGCCTGAACATCATAGGACAATCTATGATCTCAGGCATCATAGGATGACAAATGAGTCTTTATGATGTCACATAGACCACAGAGATCATAGGAGGATTTGTCTTTATGATGTCACACAGATTTGTCTATGTGTCTATGTGCATAGGACACATAGACAAATGTGTCTTTACGATATCATGATATCTACCTGAACATCATAGGACGTCTTATAGGACACATAGACAAATGTGTCTTTATGATGTCATAGACCATGTGTTTTTGAACTCAGGCATCATAGGACACATAGACAAATGTGTCTTTATGATGTCATGATATCTACCTGAACATCATAGGACGTCTTATAGGACACATAGACAAATGTGTCTTTATGATGTCATAGACCATGTGTTTTTGAACTCAGGCATCATAGGACACATAGACAAATGTGTCTTTATGATGTCATATAGACCATGTGTCTATGATTTTCATGATCCTGTCCATGAACTGGAATTATGATGCACCTATCCCTCAACCAGTGGTCTCGATGAAGAAGGAGGAGGAGGAGGAGGAGAAGAAGAAGAAGAAGAAGAAGAAGAAGAAGAAGAAGAAGAAGAAGAAGAAGAAGAAGAAGAAGAGCCACCAGATGGAAAGGAATAGAATGACGACAACTGCTGCACGTCAGAAAAGATGCCATCAAGATGAAACACCTGAGGTTCCAGCAGTACATCGCACCCGTCTGAGACAGGACGACACCCTTCATCAGCATAGGGTACGACAGACTTTAAAGCACATTTCTAGGACATCATAGGACGGCCTATGATCTCTGCCTCATCATCATAGCGCATCCTATGAACTCAGGCATCATAGGACGACACACCATGCCTACATGATGGCAAATGTGTAACCTTGACGGATGTCAGTCTACACGACAAATGTGTAAAATGCCAAGCAAAGCACTGATTTTCTCTGGGTGCTCCGGTTTCTTGGTTTCTACAGGCATGCACAGGCCTTCCTGAACAGGGTCAAAAGCCACTTTTTCAGGATCGTGCCCATGAACTAGAATTACGATGCACCTATCCCTCAACCAGTGGTCTGAAAGAAGAAGAAGACCCACCAGATGTAGAGCAATAGAATGAGGAGAACTTCTCCACGTCAAAAAGGATGCCGTGAACATGAAACACCTCAGGTTCCACCAGTACGTCGCTGGCATGACTGTGAACAACACAGCCGTCTGAGAATGGAGGAGACCCTTCAGCGGTCTGAACAAAGAAGACCCACCGGATGATGTCTATATGACGGTACATACGTAGAGCACATAACTCCCTACAAGACATATACGTATATAGACACAGGTAAGCGACATAACACTTAACAGTGACAGGCAGGAGAAGAAGCAACAAGCAGGGGCAAACAGCCCCAGATGGCAGGGTATATTTTGTGTGATTTTTATGTTTTGCTGCATACAAAAGCCATCACATGTGATTGCCACTTAGTGATGTGTTGCTATACTAACTGTCCTGTAACTGGCAAGAATTCTGTTCCAATGCATCCCCTCTACGGGCATGCACGGGTATGCACTAGTGTTGTTAAGGCTAATCACTGCCAGTCGATGCAGTCTTTCTTGTGCCATGGAAGATCTGAAATAGCTCTTTATTCATTTTAGCTTGGAAAAGCTCTGTTCTGCACATGCAACAGTCACAGGGACAGTGAAGGCTATCCTTAGAGCTACCCAAAGATTTGGGTACAACTCACAGATCTCATTATGAGAGAGGTAAGTGTGCAGCTCAAATGGGGTCATCTGTGCTTTGGAGAGATTTGAAAGATTGCCCATCTCTGTAGCCAGTACACTCCCATCAATATCAGCCTGATCTCAAAAGGTGAGTTTGTCTCCAAGAAGTTGACACTGGTCCCTCCTTGTCTTTGCATCAAGCTGGCCAAAGTTGACAAGCACTCTAAAATTGCTTCTAACCTCCCCTAGGGTCTGAAAGTGGTCCTCCAAAGACTGGATGCTACAGTCTACCACAGCATTAAAAAAGGACACTTCCATCCTCTTCATTGCATCAGACTGTGGCTGATGAGGCATCTCACAGGCAAAGTACCTTTTTGTGGCTTGCAACTTCTTCTGCTTGAGCACTGCTTCAGTGTTCATTTGTTCACATATCGCTTTTGCTGAGACCTACGCATCTTTAAAACCAGTTACCCTGTAACTGATTATTTTTTCTTTGTTTATCTGAACGAGGCCCACTGCAACATCCAACTGCATGTCATGAATGCCCCTTTCAGGGCATTAATGAGGCGCCAAATGCCAGTAGTAAGTTTGCTTGTTTATTTAACAAAAAGGAGAAAAGGATAAAGTAAACAGCCACGTGGGGCAAAACACGTACATAACTAGAACACAAAATAAAAAACATGTCACGGTCTGAGCGCTGATTCTGTCCACGCTCGGGCTGTCCGGTATTTTCCCCGTTCAGTATTGTCATATGGCCTTCCTGGGCTTTTATTGTGACAGCGTCACGGTGGGACTTCCGGCTGTCAGAGCCAGCTGTGCCATGACAGCTGAGTCACATTCCAGTGATTGCATTTTCCTTTGCTTATTAGTCCTCTGGCCCTATTTAAGGGAGCAGCTGAGGTTACTCCGGGCTGTGACCTCGCATAACGTTGGTTCCTCACAACGTTAGGCGGGAGTCCCTAACCCCGTCTCCAGTCACCCTTTGATTTCTCAGTAAGTGTTTTTGCTCAGAGTCTGTTGTTTTTGTGTCAGCCTTCGCCTTAGTCATAGTCTGTTTTGCCCCACATGGCTGATTATTTTGTCATTTGTAGTTTTGTTAATAAATATGCAAACTCATTGGCTGGCCTATAGCGTCTCATTAATGGCCTGCGAGGGCCACCCATGACAAAACACTGACATCAAACGAGAAGGTGCAGCGAGGACGAAACCTACGTTGTAAAACAAACACAAGAGACAAGCAACGAAGAATCCGAATCAGAGGGAAGACTGGAGTCGGGGTTAGGAACTCCAGTCGGGAACACAAAGGTGTGAGAGTGTAGGTGGCAGTGAGGAGTGAGCCTCAGCTGCTTCTCTCTCTCTCTGCTGCTCCTTAAATACTGGGCATGAACCAAACAGGAAAGGGGAAAGTAGTTAACGAAATGACGAACAGCTGTCACGGCACCGGCTCGGCTTTGACAGGCAGAAGTTTGGCTGTGACGCTGTCACAATAAAAGCTCTGGAAGGCCCTAATGACAAAACTTGAAATAATATGGAAAAAGGGAAAATACTGAGTAGCCCGAGCACGGATGGAATCAGCGCTCAGATCACCACAATACCCACCGTTAAAAGGGCGCATTCCAAGCGTCTAACATAACATCTAAGCACCCCCCCCCCCAACCAGAAGGCTACCAGGACCGACCCAGGGAGGGCGGAGGGGGAAACAGGCCAGGAGGGAGAGAACCAAAAAAAAAAAAAAAATGGCAACAGTGACACCCAGAGAAGGAAAAAAAAATACAAGGAACGGATAACATGGATAAACATAATGGCGTGACTTAAATACAGAAATGACCAAAACTAGATAAACACTCCAACCAGAGAAATAATCAAGGGCAACAGAATGAAAAAAACAAAATACAGGTACCCTTCAAAATATATAAGTACTATATAACACTAGAAAAATACACAAGAGCTACAGAATAGAAAAAACAGAAAATATAGGCATAGTCCACACTATACTCCAGGCAAAGAAAAGAGCATCTCTTCAGAAACACATGGAAAAAAAAAAAAACACAACTTCAGGGACACCGGCAGGTAGAGAGCAGAGAGAAAAAAAAGGGAGTTCAGGCGGTCTACCCGCATCCAGATTCCATATAACGGAGAGAAAAAAAAAACAGTTTGGGCGGCCTACCCAAGTCCCAGACCTGGGAAAACAGTTCCTCAGGCAGCCGGACCAGGTCACTGAACCAACAAAGCAGTCCTTGGGGCAGCCGACCCAGGACGCAGAACCAGCGAAACAGTCTCTCAGCCGGCTGACCCGGGTCCTTAGACCACCAGGAACAGAGGGGGGAGCAAAGAGGCGACTTCCCTACCGAGAGGCACAGCGAGGGAAAGCCGACCCGACTAAGGGAGACCCCAGCGGTGTCCGGTGGAGGAGAATGGGGGGGGAGATGAGGAACCAGACCGGTGTCAGGTGGAAGGGGATCTGCAGCTCCCTCATTGACCTCAAACCGAACCGGCGTAGCACCCTTGGTGGACCCCAATTGGGCCAGCGCAGCACCCACGATGGACCCCGACTGGGCCAGTGCAGCACCCGGGATGACCTCCAAACACGAACCTAGAGCCTCGATGAAAACAACCGGAGCTGACTCATCTCCAGTGACCCTGGAAGAAGGCTCAGATAGACTGGAAGAACAGGGGTCAGGATCACCGGCAGCGGCAGAGCCCGGCGAGACGAGCTCGGATGCAGCGGTTGGCTGCACCCGGCTCTTCTCCCCGAGAGACAGGCAAGCATGCTCCAGAATAGAAAGCAGGAAGACAAAATAGAGCACTTGCCTGATCTTGGGCTCCACCGCTGTCCAGGACTCCGATGATCCAGGCTCAATGATCTGGAGGTCCATTCCTGGTTTTGATTTGACTGCGGCGGGCTCCACAGCCAGCATGATGGTCCTCACAGTCTGGGAACCCCCTGGCGCTGAAGTCCATGCTGAAGGCCCGCACAGCATGGTGGCAGGGGATCCATGACCTGCTGGGGCTGACTGCTCCTCCACGGAGACCCGGGGACGCTTAATCGTCGGCTCAGGCTCCAAACGGCAGTCAGACCTTCTCCTCTGTCCTTGACGTGGCTGCGAGAATGGAACCAGGTTTTCCAGGGCCACAGGTTCCTCCTTCGTCCGACGGTCTACTCCTGGTACCAGGGGATGCTGAGAAAGAAGGGAAGGAGACACAGAGGTTGCAGGTTCAGTGTTTATGGCTGCAGCAGGTGGTGGGAGCTCAGAGGACTGTGAACCCTGAGCTCCACCCCCAGGAGTCAGACAAGGCAATTCATTGTACTGAGATTTAGAATGAAACAACACTTGCCTGTTCTTCTGGGAAACAATGGTGGCTGCTGCAGCGGGCTTGGTTCTCCCCTTTCCCCTATGGATGGTGACGGAGGGCCCCCCAGGAAAACGAGGAGGAGCCGATCTCACGGGATCGGCAATGGGCACAGCCGGGGCAGGACTCGCTGGCCTCACAGCAGCTGAAGAAAATGCCGAGGAGGAGGGAGGAGCAGCCGAGGCAGTCCGGGGATGTGGAGCTGATGGAACAGCGGGAACGGATGACCCAGAGACTGAGGCTGCTGTCTTTCCCTTCCGTCGTGACACAGGGACAACAGCTGGGTGGGAGGCGGCAGCCCGGAACAGGATCTGGACGGGAACCTTGCGGAGAGACGGTGATGGGCGGAGCCAGAGGAGAACTCACTGGGGGCACAGCAGCTGAACGGTGCACCGAAGAGGGGAGAGAAGCAGCTGGGGCAGCCTGGGTACGTGGAGCTAATGGAACAGCCGGAACAGGTGACCCGGAGGCTGGAACTGCTGTCTTCACCTTATGACATGGCGTGGGGAAAGCGGCTGGCTGGGGGGCGGAGTTCCTCAGGTGAAGCACCATTACTTCGGCAATCCTCTTCCTGCCATCAACGTGATCAGCCAGGCGAGGATTGCGCTTAATTGCCACTTGTGCGAGGTCCAGGTACCAGTGTGCGTTTACGGGAGTGGCGAACCTACGAGGGTTAGAGAGGAGGCCATCAACCTCCATAAGAGCCATGACCAGCTCGTAGCCTAGGTCTAAGGAACAACCAGTCCTCGATGACGCCATCTCCCGAAATACTCTGGCACTCGAAAACAGGGGAAAAACTCAAGCCAGTGAAAAACAAACTTACTGTGGCTGGCACCTCTCTTGGCTGCAACCTACTGTCATGAATGCCTGTTTCAGGACATTAATGAGGCGCCAGAAGCCAGTAGTAAGTTTGCTTGTTTATTTAACAAAAAGGACAAAAGGTTAAAGTAAACAGCCAGGTGGGGCAAAACAAGTACATAACTAGAACACAAAATAAAAAACACTGACATCAAACGAGAAGGTGCAGTGAGGAAGGAACCTACGCTGTAAAACAAACACTTACAAGAGACGAGCAGCGAAGAATCCGAATCAGAGAGAAGACTGGAGTCGGGATTACTGTAATTTCCCAGTTTGGGATCAATAAAGTGCATCTATCTATCTATTGTGATTCTTATTGCCTCTCCTTCTTCTTCTTCTTCTTCTTCTTCTTCTTCTTCTTCTTCTTCTTCTTCTTTTAGATTTGATTGGTGGTTGGCAACCAGTTTACAGGTGCATTACCGCCACGTACTTCACTCTATATCATCACTCCCATCTGCTCAGGAGCTGTAGTCCTTCTTGCTCAACATGAAGAATCTAAGCAAAAGCGCCACTTTCTGAGCAATGTTGTTTTTAAAGAGGTGCTGACACAGTAAAAATGTGCAACCTTGAAGAACGGCAGTCTACACTACAAATGTGTAAAATGCCAAGCAAAGCGCTGATTTTCTCATGGTGCTCCGATTATTCAAGAAATCTGTCAGTTTGTGTGTCTGTGTGTCACGATCATAGGACATCATAGGACGGCCTATGATGTCTGCATGCTGTCCTGTGATGATCCTATGATATCAGGCAACATAGGACTCATGATGACGTCAAATAGACAATAGAACTGGCTCCCTAATGCCTGCCTTTGTTTTTTGATGATGTCATAGCTAGTCCTATGACCGTGAGTGCAGACTGCCTTTGATCTCATTGCACGTCTTGGGATCTTTTCGTGAGTCCTATGATTGTGACAACGCGACATCGTGACATTCCTTGTCTCCAGGGCATGGGTCCCAGCCCACATTTTTGCTTTAAGTTGGGATTTTCTGTATTTCAATTATTATTATTATTATTATTATTATTATTATTATTATTATTATTATTATTATTATCATCATCATCCTGGGTTTCTATTATTATTATTATTATTATTATTATTATTATTATTATTATTATTATTATTATGTCTTGCATATTTATTTCTTCATTGGTCTTCCTCTTAGTTTAAGTTTGTCCATCCATCCATCCATCTTCTTAAGCTTAATCCTTTTCGGTCGCTGTCAATATTATTATTATTATTATTATTATTATTATTATTATTATTATTATTATTATTATTATTATTATTATTATTATTATCATTACTGCCTTGGTCTTGTCTCCCCAGTGTGTGATTATCTGTGCAGCCCCGCCCATCCCATTTTTTGTAACTGTGCCCTGCCGTCTCTGTTTGCCCCTGCTTGTTACTTCTTCTCCTGCCTGTTACTGTTCTGTTATGTTAATTACCTGTGTCTATATACTGTATGTCTGGTAGGGAGTCCTGCAGTCTGTATGACATCATATAGACATCCTTCAGAGATCATAGGAACATCAGCCTTACGGTTTATCTGACATCATATAGACATCATGTCGACGGTCCTATTATCGCCGACATCATAGGAACATCACAGGACATCATGCAGACATCATAGGAACATCATAGACGGCCTAAGTGATGATGAAAGAGTGATAGATTGATGGGCTCCACAAGGCACATAAAAAGCATGTGGATTTTTTTTTTTTTAACAGCCTGGCAAGCATACCTTTATTTGCACCCTTCATGTTTGCGCTGTTGTCATATGATTGTCCCCTACAGTCCTTAAAGGGGATGTTCAATTCTTCAAGGCCGAGCCTTGACCAGTAGATTCAGGAGCTACAAGAAACCCCAAGAAATGTTCCTTTATCTCTGGTGTTTTGCCAAGACAGTGTGCACAACAGTCTTAAAATTTAGAATCTTTGATTTCAGACACCACTGTGTCTAGTATTTTATCACTTACACAGGTTAGCAACTGATTTTGAATTGATTTCCCCAAGTATGGGATATGCTCTGCTCCACTGTCAATTAGTCTCACAAAATCTCCCAATACAGAATCAAATTTACCCATCAGTTCCACTTCTTTTAGAAATTTCCCATCGTTGGCCTGATGTAATGTGTCAACAGAACCCCTCAGTGTCAGGTTCCTTTCTGCCAATTGGCCACGGTTACATGGGCAAAATTTCTTCAATCTGATTATAATTCAGATCAGAATTTTACTATTTACATGGATCCTGAAAAAGCTGATCTGATTAGGATGTGCGTTTCCATGTGTCACACATTTGAATGGAATAAATTATTGACATGCGCACGTCGACATTTGGACATTCAAAAAATAGTCGAAGAAGAAGCAACTTCCGGTGTTAGCAAGCCCTGCTTTGTGTTGAAATTGACCTGTATTGTGTTATTCAGACTGTACTTTTGCTTCTGCTGGTCTCCGTAATTAAGCTACAAGTACATACTTCTGCATATGATGAACAGAGGGAGACAGCAGGACGATACAGACCAGTTTTGTTTTACTCCCGCTATGTTTTCCACTAGCTGCTGCTAAGGTGGAAATAGGTCACGTCGACGTGCGGCTGGTGTACAGACATGCGCAGTAAACATATTTTCTGCCCTACATTCGGAATAAGAGTTTTCATGCGCACCATTCGGATTAACAATCGGCACAACCCACCCTTCTCAATGGCTATGTTTACATGGACACAAGTAACCGGATTAAAAGCCTGATCGGAATAAAAATGCTTCATGTAAACATGGCAATCTGAATATTCTAACCCGATCACGCTCATTCAGATCAAAATTTCATTCTGATTGAGATGGGTGGGTTATGCCGATTGTTAATCGGAATGGTGCGCATGAAAACACTTATTCCGAACGTAGGGCAGAAAATATGTTTACTGTGCATGTCTGTACACCAGCCGCACATCGATGTGACGTACTTCTGCCTTAGCAGCAGCTAGCGGAAAACTTAGCGGGAGTAAAACAAAACTGGTCTGTATCATCCTACTGTCTCCCTCTGTTCGTCATATGCAGAAGTATGTACTTGTAGCTTCATTACAGAGACCAGCAGAAGCAAAAGTACAGTCTGAATAACACAATACAGGTCAATTTTGACACGAAGCGGGGCTTGCTAACACCGGAAGTTGCTTCTTCTTCTACTATTTTCGGAATGTCGAAACGTCGATGTGCGCGTGTCAAAATGATTTATTCCGTTCAAACGTGTGACACATGGAAATGCACGTCCTAATCAGATCAGTTTTTTCAGGATCCATGTAAACAGTAAAATTCTGATCTGAATTGTAATCAGATTGAAGAATTTTTGCCCATGTAACTGTAGCCAGTCGGAATGAAATTTTGATCTAAATGAGCGTGATCGAGTTAGAATATTCAGATTGCCATGTTTACATGAAGCATTTTTATTCCGATCAGGCTTTTAATCTGGTTACTTGTGTCCATGTAAACATAGACAATTGACTGAATAATACTGATTAAGCATGTGAGAACACTTCTCCAACGATTCTTTTCTGCCTACAAGAGGCCGATTTCGGTCTCATCAATAGTTTTCCCCTTTTAAAGACGCAATGCAAATTCCTTCCATTTCACCATGTTGCTACAACGATCTTCACTATTTTCATGTTGTTTCAGCAGTGCACCTATGTTGAACCAGTCCTGTTGTCCCTCTGTTGCTAGTTTTATGGACATTTGGGAGAATAATCTGCAGCAAAAGCAGAAGCCTGCATCTTTACTTCTCGAATAAGTAAGCCAGCTCTGCTTGACTTTTTCCCGGTACTTCACTCTCACATTGCAAATATTTTTCTCGATTGTTTTACAGTATTTACTGCTGTTTATTACTATTAAACAGTGTTTCTCTTGCTATTTTATGCACGTATAAGTGTCATTACATTTAAAAAGGTTGTACTGTGGGTGACCCCCACAGCCTTCTGGACAAGCAGAGCGCTCAGCTGGAGCAATTAGCAGAACAGTGAGATGTATGGACTGATATCAATATGTAGATGTGCCTTGCAACCTCTTTTGTCCTACAGCTCCAGAGCAGAGAGGAATTCCGGCGCCAGTAATCCTGCTATTGATATGTGTGACTCCCATGTAAATGTCCCATGCATTCCTGCTGTACTGTGATGCTAATGTGCCATGCATGCATGGTCTAGCTGGGTACATAAGTGAACTGAATATCGCTTGCTCTCTCTCTTACCTGCTTTTTGATCACTTGCATTGCCTGTTTGCTGACTAGAGACAGAGGGCTCGCTCCAGCGCGCTCCCACAGCGCTGGGGTGAACCCTTGTGCTGGAGGATGAAATAAACACCATTTTAAACTTCAGTTTGCCGTGTCCTGCCTGCACTTATTCCGTGCCTCCACACTTGGGTACACTTATTTGATCCGCCACTCTGGTGACCCCAAAGGAAAGAACACCCTGACGACGAACGAACGCAGCCCCCGGCGGTGACTCCGACGACAAGCGAACGCAGCAGCCTGACGCAAATGGACTGCCCTCCCTTCTGCCACACGGAAGACCTCGACGCAGAACCGACACCAGGCGAACTCCCTCGGAGATCATCCACGACTGGGAAAGCTGCAGAAAGCGTCATGGTGCGACCCTCGCCTGAGATCGGGACATCCACGCTGGGACCGGCCGAGGGACACAGAACGTCTACTCCCTCTCACCGCTCCTCCGCATCCACACGAGCCCGAGGGACAAAGAACGTCTACTCCCTCTCACCGCTCCTCCGCATCCACACGAGCGCGCACGCACCTTGTCCACTCTCCACGACGGCGACCTCCAGGGCTGGACGGAGAACGCAGCACGTGGACCAGAACGCACCATGACCCGGCACGAGCGAACGACAGCAACAGCCAGAACAGGGAAGACCATCGGCGCCGACGACGCTGATCTCCATCAAGCTCCCTGACCCTGACTCGCCTCACGACAGCGGACCTGCCATGCACTGAACCCCCGCACGCACATTGGGGGGTTACGAGGACAGCGCACCACACACGGGACAATACCGGCTCCACAGACCGCCATCGTCCTCCGCCGCTGCACACGCCCGAGAAACACGGCCGACCGCCATCCTCGGAACCTTCAGAGCTGCTCACACACCTGAAACAGACACGCAGCACACAGGATTTTGTATGGGTCTCAGCCACGGCGCACAATGGGAATTCAGCTGTCAGCTGTCCCCGAGGGCTTTAGGGCTGCGCGCGCACCTAAAGCCAACACGCCAAGTCCCTCACACAGCTCCAGCTCCTGTTTTTTCTTCATGGCTGCTACACGTCCTCGCAGTACTGAACCGTGAGAGGAGTCAGAGACAAATTTTTCTTCTCACAGCCGCTGTGGACCTCCGCCACGTTCAACGGGACAGCCCCTCAACATCGTGGATCCACATGCAATTTTTGCGCGGCCCAGACAACCTTGCCGTCCCGGGCCGGCACTTGCTACCTCCACCCTCCTCCCCCCCCCTCCTCCGGCACAGAGCTTTTCCCGCAGCTCGCTTCCAAACCCGGACGATCGACGCCTCAGCCCCCAGCTGAGCCCTCTGGGGGGGGGGGGGGGGGGGGGGGGGTTGACCCCCACAGCCTTCGGGACAAGCAGAGCACTCAGCTGGAGCAATTAGCAGAACAGTGAGATGTATGGACTGATATCAATATGTAGATGTGCCTTGCAACCTCTTTTGTCCTACAGCTCCAGAGCAGAGAGGAATTCCGGCGCCAGTAATCCTGCTATTGATATGTGTGACTCTCATGTAAATGTCCCATGCATTCCTGCTGTACTGTGATGCTAATGTGCCATGCATGCATTGTCTAGCTGGGTATATAAGTGAACTGAATATCACTTGCTCTCTCTCTTACCTGCTTTTTGATCACTTGCATTGCCTGTTTGCTGACTAGAGACAGATGGCTCGCTCCAGCGCGCTCCCACAGCGCTGGGGTGAACCCTCGTGCTGGAGGATGAAATAAACACCCTTTTAAACTTCAGTTCGCCGTGTCCTGCCTGCACTTATTCCGCGCCTCCACACTGGGTGCCCTTATTTTGTCCGCCACAGTACATTTAATTCAACTACATTTTAGCATGCAGTAATCAAATTTGATCATATTAAACATAATTTTCCAAACAAAAAAAAGTTCTGTTTGCTAGTGAAAAGGCTGAGTGGCTCGTAACTTTGGAAATTCACTAGCCACAGTGACTGCTGACGTGAAAGCACTATCGGTCTGCAGTTACTGTCCTCAACAAGCCCGGGTGCTACTGTGAGCTTCTCTCCATCCCAAAGCACTCACATGCGGTCAGCCTCACAGAAGCCTTTTGCAGCAGTTATTTGTAGTCAGAGAGGAGACCCATGCCCATGCAACTCATGTCCAGACTTCAAATGAATTGTGTGTGCACCTCCCCCCCCCGCCGCCAATCGATGTAAATGTTTCTTCACTGTCAATGTCACTCTATTAAATCACTGCATTTAACTAACAGCCTCAGTCGTGTGTGTGTGTGTGTGTGTGTGTGTGTGTGCGTGCGTGCGTGTCTGTGACATAAGCTAAAAATCTAGCAGCTAGTTCATCATGTCACTGTCTAAACCTTACGCTCAAAAATACAGAAAGGACTGGGAATCAAACCCTGAATTCAAAAGCTGGTTGAAGCTGTTTATTGGAGACGATACAGAAGTGATGACCTACTGTATTTAAATGCCAAATTAAAACAAACCAAGAATCAACAGAAGACAGTTAATTTGTAGTTCTAAAGATATTTAGGGTGATTTTTACTGACTTTTCGTCTCTCCCATGACATTATTCTTCTCTCCTACAGCGTCCATTACAATTACAAGCAAATGATCAATTTTGCAAATTAGGTTATGACATCATTCAGCGACTTCTAGTGACTTTTCGGACAGCCAATAGCTACTTTCTTTACTGAGGGGTTGTCAACAGTGTCAGCGCTTCCTCCAAAATACTCTGACAGTGCTTCTGGGGAACCTTCCTAGAACTTATGAGCATACAGCTAGTTGGTAAAAAAAACACTATGCTTGTTTTACTCACAGAAATTACTATGCTCTGCTGCAGCAAACACTGTGCAGACAACGTGTCTCAAACTAGAACTACTTCATTCATGCAAAAACACATTAACTTAAGCAAACAAGTTTGCCAGCAAAAGCCATGACGTTTGTAATTAGTTGTTATTAAGCATTTGCTATCAAATGTTCTGATGCCATAAAAGTGACCCAGAGGATCAAGAATCAACTTAATCACAGTTAAAGCTCAGTATTACACCAGCACAAAAATGCTAGCTTGAACAGAACTCTAACCTAGCAGTTAAAAGGGAAAATTCTCTAGTTATTAACTAGCTAGCTAATTTGTTAATTATAGGCTACTACACGCTACCAATTCAAAATGTCAAGAATATTCAGGGACTTTCCTAACTTGAGGAAACTTACCTTTATTTTGCCATTTTTTCTCGTCTTCCTCTTTCTTCCTCTTTCTTTTCTCTGGCCCTGAAGGATTTGTCCTTTTTTGCAATATTGTGTTTACCTGCTGCTCCTTAGATGTGCAGTGCACTCTGTATGGCTGAATGCACACATCAGCAGTGAAGCTCTGAGCTGAGCTTAGAGTGGAATCACTACACCAGCAGTACTCTGTTGGTAACATAATATTGTGTTTTTGTGCGATAATATACTTTTGATAATATATTAACCCTTTGAGTGTGAGAATTTGCGTGCCCCGAGTGGCAGAGCACGGCACTGTGCCTGCCTTCTCACTCTGACTTTGTCAAACTAACTAACTAACTCCTCCTCCTCTGGCATCCGTCAGTCTCGGGAGACTATGGAGTTGCGCTCTGAGTGGTTTTGATGCAGCGTCGGTTTCGGGTGTGACTGAAAAGTCCGATGCGGGAGTGGCAATCCTTGCCGCACTGGACACAGGTGAAGTCCGTTGCTGGTCGGTCTGCCTGGCCTCTGGGCTTTCTCTGTCGCTTTGCCTCAGCTTGCTGTATAAGTGACTGTTCAAAGCTGGACAGGCCTTTCTGCACAATCTGCCTCCATGCCGTCCGGTCTGAGGCTACAGCTTCCCACGTGGTGAGGTCGACATCCATGGCCATCAAGTCCCTTTTGCAGACATCCTTGTAACGCAGTTGGGGTCTGCCTGATGGACGTTTGCCTTGAGCTAGGACACCGTAGAGGAGATCCTTGGGGATCCTGCCATCGTCCATGCGTATCACATGCCCCAGCCAGCGCATGCGTCTCTGCTTCAGCAGCGTGTACATGCTGGGGATTCCAACTCTCTCCAGGACTTTTTTTTTTTAACTTATTTTGTACCCGTAGGTAGATTTGTTTTGCAGTCTGGTGACAAGCCACCAGCTGACGGTCGCTGCGTGCGCAAGCGCCCCGTATCCCTAACCTGCATGTTTTTGGCATGGACGCTGTTGTTTGTGACTCTGTCGTGCCAGGTGATGTGTAGGATGCGACGGAGACAGCGCATGTGAAATGCGTTGAGCTTCTTTTCCTGTTGGGCTCGCAGGGTCCAGGACTTGCTGCCATACAGGAGGGTGCTGAGGCGCAAGCTCTGTAGACCTGGATTTTGGTATGCTCTGTCAGCTTGCCATTGGTCCACGCTCTCTTTGTCAGTCTGGACATGGTCGTAGCTGCTTTGCCGATGCACTTATTGAGCTCCGTGTCAAGAGAGAGGGAGTCATTGATAGTGGATCCCAGGTAGACGAAGTCATGGACAACATCTAGTTCATGATCGAAGATACTGATGCTGGGTGGAGAATCCACGCCTTGTCCCATGACCTGTGTTTTCTACAGGTTGATGGTAAGTCCGAAGTCGCGACAAGCCTCGCTGAAACGAGTCATGAGCTGCTGAAGGTCCTCGGCTGAGTGGGCGATGATTGCTGCATCATCTGCGAAAAGGAAGTCACGCAGACATTTTAGCTGGACCTTGAACTTTGCTCTTAGTCTGGAGAGGTTGAAGAGCTTTCCATCCGATCTGGTTCTAAGGTACATGCCCTCTTTGGCAGAACCAAAGGCGTGTTTCAGCATGACAGCAAAGAAGATTCCGAACAGAGTCGGTGTGAGAACACATCCCTGTTTCACTCCACTTCTAATATCGAAGGCAGATGAAGTTGAGCCGTCAAAGACGACTGTGCCCTTCATGTCATCGTGAAATGATCGGATGATGCTGAGCAACTTGAGCGGACATCTGATCTTGGAGAGGATTTTGAAGAGGCCATCCCTACTAACAAGGTCGAAACCCTTCGTCAGGTCAATGAAGGCTACGAAGAGTGGCTGCCTCTGTTCCCTGCATTTCTCCTGCAGCTGTCTGAGAGAGAACACCATGTCGATTGTAGACCTGTTGGCTCGGAACCCGCACTGCGATTCGGGGTAGACTCTGTCTGCCAGAACTTGAAGCCTCTTGAGGATAACACAAGCGAACAGCTTCCCAGTGATGCTGAGGAGAGAGATGCCACGGTAGTTATTGCAGTCGCTCCTGTCACCTTTGTTCTTATATAGTGTGATGATGTTGGCGTCCCTCATGTCCTGCGGCACTTCGCCTTCTTTCCAGCACAGACAGAGGATTTCATGCAGCTCTGTGATCAGTGACCCTTTGCAGCACTTCAGAACCTCGGCAGGGATGCTGTCCTTCCCGGGGCCTTTGCCGGTGGCAAGGGAGTCAAGGGCCTCGCTCAGTTCATCGATGGTCGGTTCTCCATCAAACTCCCCCAGTACAGGCATACACTCGATGGCATTCAGGGCATCGTCAGTGACTATGTTCTCCCTGGCATACAGCTCAGAGTAGTGCTCTACCCAGCGATCCATCTGTTGTACCCGATCCTGGATTACCTCCCCTGTGGCAGACTTTAAGGGAGTGATTTTCTTCTGTATAGGGCCCAAGGCCAGCTTGATTCCATCGTACATCCCCTTGATGTTGCCCGTGTCTGCAGCCAGCTGTATCTGGGAGCAGAGCTGAAGCCAGTAGTCATTGGCGCATCGCCTGGAATGCTGCTGGACTTTGCTACGTGCGGCCCGGAGGACTTGCAGGTTGCATTCGCTGGGGCAGGCTTTATAAGCTACCAAGGCGTTCCGCTTCTCCCCGATTACTGGGATCATTTCATCGAAGTGACCCTCGAACCAGTCTGCTGACCTGCTGGTTTTCTTGCCAAAGGTGGTCATGGCAGCCTTGTGCACGGCATCTCTGAAGTGCTGCCACCTTTCTTGGGCACTAGCGCCGGAACGGCCTGGGAGAGATTCCCCAAGCACGCGTGCAAATTCCTCCACTTTCTCCTGGTCATGCGTCTTACTTGTATCAATGCGAGGCGTACCTTCCTTTATCATGCGGTGCACTTTCTTGGTTCTCAGTTTGACCTTGCTACATACTAGGGAGTGATTTGTATCACAGTCAGCACTCTGGTAGCTTCGTGTGATCTGGATGCTGGGTAGACAGCTGCATCTAGTGAGAATCAAATCAAGCTGGTGCCAGTGCTTGGATCCTGGATGTCTCCAGGAGACTCTGTGTTGGGGCTTCATGTTAAAGAATGTATTTGGGATGCAGAGGCCGTGATGGCAACAGAGTTCCAGTAGGCGTTGTCCATTTTTGTTCATCCTTCCTATGCCGAACTGGCCCAAACAGGTAGGCCAAGAGTTGTAATCGGCACCAACTCTAGCGTTAAAGTCGCTGAGGATAAACAATGGCTCCTGTTTTGGGATTTTCTCTATGGCGGTACTGAGGACGTTGTAGAATTTGTCTTTAGCTTCCGCCATAGACGTCAGTGTTGGTGCATAGGCACTGATTAAACTGACTGTCCCCTCTGAGGAGTGAAGCTGAAGGGACAGAATGCGTTCGCTTCCCTCTGTGGGTGGAATAATGGATCCCAGGAGGGTGTTCCTAACCACAAATCCATCTCCATGTTCCCTGGTCTCGTCAGGTGGTTTCCCCTGCCAGAAGAAGGAGAAGTCCCTCTCTCTCACAGATCCTGACCCTGAGAGCCTGGTCTCTTGGAGAGCGACGATGTCCATCTGCAGTCTGCTCAGTTCCATGTCGATGACTGCTGTCTTGCGAGCATCGCTGGTTTCCTGAAGATCATCAGAGAAACCTGGTGTCATTGTTCTGACATTCCATGTGCCCATCTATAGGGAGGGTGTTTTCTTCTTTCTGTTCTTGTTGCTTGGTGCGAGGTTATCGAACCGCTTGTCAGTTTTCACCCAAGACCCCACACACCCAGTGAGGTTAACGGTCCGTGGCGAGGCAGCACCTTATTGGCTGGGGGCTGCCCAGCTTAAGGCGGGCGGTAGCTGCCCAGTGGAGCACGATGGCCCCTCACACCACTGGAAGCAGCCCCTGGCGTCGAGCTCTACGTCAATCAAACGAAGACTTATAACTGGTAGACTGCTGCTTCTCGTGTTGTATCGACGCTGCATAGTGTCCTCTCCATTGCGCAAAGCCTGGGTAAGTTGATATGGAGGAGAAGCTGTTACCCATGCAGCAGGTCCCCCCTCTCCACGTCGCTGAAATGATCCAATGGAAAGGCAAAAGCCAGTACACATGGTTCCAGCGCCATCGCAGGAGCTGCCAGAGCGATGTTGTAGACAACGACTAACTGCCTTAGGGGCTCCGACTCCGGATTTTTCTTCAGATTTGACTCCCGAAGCCTTTTCCGTGAGCAGGTATACCGCAAGGCAGCGGAGGTTTGAAATCAGGGTTTTCCTTCCCCTAGGTGAGTTGCCTTCCCGGCTGTCGAGCCCCACCTACTCAAAGCAATCTGGTTTTAAGGTGCCAGAAACCACCTTCACCCCTTCTCCTGTCAGTAGAAGCAGTCCCGCGACAAGCACAGCAGGAGCTGGACTTAGTTTTCAGAGGCTGTAAGAGATGCACGCCATATGGGAGCACTTTATAGATAGTGGGAGCTTATCCCCACTTCCACCCCCGGCTATGACAACCTTGGGACCACTCAAAGCGCTTTCACTAATAGTAACCCTCTATTCTAAGGGCCTATAGGAAACAGATATCTAGGGACAATTTAGAACAGCCAATTAACCTAACATGCATGTCTTTGGATTGTGGGAGGAAACCGGAGCCCCCGGAGCAAACCCACGCAGCACAGGGAGAACATGCAAACTCCACACAGAAAGGTTCCAACCCCTGCCAGCCTGGCAGCCTCATAATCTCTCTAAGTGCTCCAGCCACTGAGTAACAGTCATCTAAACATAGTGAACTTGAAGAAAATAAATTACGCCTGGGTGTTTTTTTTGGATACAAATGCTTGCAAATAACACACAGCTTCAGATCCGGGCTGGAAAATGCAACAGAAATGTAGTACCAAGTGTTATCCAGCTGAGGTCAAAATTTTGTAACAATACCACAAAAAATGAATATATTACACAGCTTTGTTCTCAGGTAGTTCCCAGGCGTTTTTGAACTGTGCCAAATTGTGCCAAATGGCACAGTTTGGAAAAACGTCTGTAACTTTTGAATGATTCAATATAGAAGCTTCATCTTGGGCTCTAATGAAAGGTGACACTCAGGGCTGTGTGTGTGTGTGTGTGTCGGAGGGGGTTGTTTATTCATTCATTCATAAATGAATGAACAAACAAGCCCCCACACACAAAGAAGCATGCCACGTAAAAAATGTGTGGCTTTTTTTTACAAGAAAAAATAACCTACAGTGCACTAAAAATTATTCTAAAATATTTGTAATGTAGAAGATAACAACTCCCCCCACCCCCCCACCCCGCTACAGAGGACGGACATCGGCCATCGCTACATGACGGAATAGTCATGTGGCGATGTGGCGACCGTGGCGCACAGTCCCCGCGGTCACCGCCCCCCCCCCACTACAGAAGAGTAGCGGGGGCGGGGGGGGGGCCTTCACGGTCCGGATGCGGCGCACGAACCGTGTACCGCGGCGCACAGACTTCGGACTTCGTGCGCCGCACAGTTGTAATTTACCGATCGGTCAAAAGTCATTTTTGATTACTATTTTCAGGGATAAAGAATAATTTAGCTTATAACACTTACCTGTTCACAACAGCATGTGGACGGTCTATGATGACCATGGAAGAGAATCCTAAACGTCTGCTCTTCTGGGACAGCACCGCCTGTGGCTGAACAGGCCGATGCGCGAATGGCAGTCCCTGTCACACAGGTCGCACTTGTGGGTGGTCTCCGTGCTGCTGGGTCTGTGGCGGTTCTTCCTGCGGGTCCTTTTTTCATCTGCTGCAGCAGTCAGTCTCTCTTCACCCAGCCTTACACAAAACAGCTTTCGAACTTCTGTGCTTCAATTGGCTCGCTGCATTCGCAGCTGTTGGTAGGCGGGTCCTTCTTGCTAGGTTTTCAGTCATTGGTTCTTCAAGGTTTCAGAAACCCAATTCAAGGCTCTTATTAGTCGAATGAGAGGTCAATTATATCTAATCTGTTCGCGGCTGTGTCTGTAGTGGAAGAATGGAAATGCAGCTTTTTTTTTTTCAGTGCGCTCTAGGACGCAGCGCCCTCGGGCGCACTCGTGCACCCTCGTGCGCTCTAGGACGCAGAGACATGCCCGCCCGCGGTACACCGGAGTGCAAGAGGTTAAAGTTATAGCCTTGGAAATCTGAGCTATTTTATTAACATAAAATATTACCACTCTTGACCACTAGGGGGTATGGCGCAGTTCTGCACCATACACAAAGGGTTAATCACCATTCGTACGTGCAAAAGAAATATTAAAGAAAAAATAATTTTAAAAGTAAATTGCTCTCAGGGGCCCCCTCTGGACATGGGGGCCCGAAGCAGCCACTTTGTTTGCTTATGCGTTGGGCCAGCTCTGCATGTGTAAAAATGCGTTCACATCATCTCTATTGTTCTCCATTGCCACCAGGAAGAAAAATAAAATATAAAATAAAGACCAGAAGTAAAATAGAAAAACTTGGTCCAGTTGTTAAACAGAGTCTTCCTACCATGCCCTGATGAAAAGAAACACTATATGCCGCCATCAGTGTGTGAATGTGTGTGTGAATGGGTGGATAGCAGGATCTGTAAAGCATTTTGGCCATCTACAGATGAGAATTAAAGCGCTATATAAGTGAATGCCATTTACCATTTTACAAGAATAATGTCACGATCAGGCACACAGGTGGGCACCATGCCCAGTCTCCAGTTTTAGTCTTTTTTCTGTATGTTTGTTTTATTGTTTTTCCTGTAAATTATTGTCATTCTGTATTTGTGGTGTTATTTACATTTTAGGGGTTGCATTGCTCTTGTGTCATTATGGTTTCTGGTTAGTGCTTTATTTTGACAGTGCTACACAGTTCCCGGCTGTCAAACTGATTTGCGGGCTGTGCAGCTGTCATTGATTGTATTTCGTTTGCCATTCATGTATCCACACCATTTTATCAAGCAAACGGTATTTAAGGGCATGCCAACCTGTTCCCATTGTCATGTCCTTCCTTTGCTGTTGGATGTCCTCAGTTACATCGTCTGACGCTCAGTGTTTTGGGTGCTGGCGAGGAGAACGAGAGAGCTCCGTCCAGGTCAGCCTTTCCCCTTTTTCTGCCTGGCGACGTTTAACCCCCGCTCTCCTCCAGCGCCCTTGCTATCCGTTATTTGTATATGTAGTGTGTAGTATGTCTATCTTTACTTTAATAAGAACCTGTCATCGTGGATCCTGGACTACCTCACAAACCGGCCACAGCTTGTGAGAACCCAGGATTGTGTGTCCGACACGATCACTGGCAGCACGGGGGTCCCCCAGGGGACGGTTTTGGCTCCCTTCCTGTTCACCCTTTATACTGCGGACTTCTCACACAACACAACACACTGCCATCTACAGAAGTTTCCTGACAACTCTGTGATCATCGGCCTCATCTCCAATGGAGATGAAGCTGAGTACAGAGGACTTATCCAGGACTTCATGGACTGGTGCCATCGGAACTGCCTCCAGATCAACGCAAGAAAAACTAAGGAGCTGGTGGTGGACTGCCACAGGCAAGGACAACCCTTCACAGCACCAGTAAACATCCAGGGAACAGACATTGAGATGGTGACATCCTACAAGTATCTGGGTGTTCATTTGAACAATAAACCAGACTGGTTACACAATACCGACACACTCTACAAGAAGGGACAGTGCAGGCTGTTCCTACTGAGGAGGCTCAGGTCTTTTGGTGTATAAGGGGTGCTCCTGAAGACCTTCTACGATTCAGTGGTGGCATCAGCCATCACTTTTGGAGTGGTCTGCTGGGGCAGTGGCATCACAGCAGCCCATAGGAAGAGACTGAACAAACTGATCAAGAAAGCTAGCTCTGTCCTGGGGCAGCACCTTGACCCAGTGGAGGAGATAGGAGAGAGAAGGATGGTGGCTAAGCTGTCATCTCTGCTGGAGTCCAAGTCCCACCCTATGCAGGACATACTGAACGCACTGAGGAGCTCATTTAGCAGTAGGCTACGTCACCCTAGGTGCGCAACCAAGAGGTTTCGCAAGTCCTTCCTACCTACGGCTGTCAGACTTTGTAACCTAAGCATGGCTGCTCGCAGAGATAGCAAAAAAACGTGACAACCTAATAGTATTGAATGCAAATGACGCAACAGACTTACACAAAATGGTCCCCTCCAGTATACAACTAGGACAATATCAATCACTACGAAGGGTGACAACACAGACGTGGACAAAATTGTTGGTACCCCTCTGTTAATGAAAGAAAAACCCACAATAGTCACAGAAATAACTTGAATCTGACAAAAGTTGTAATAAATAAAAATTCTATGAAAATTAACCAATGAAAATCAGACAATGCTTTTGAATTGAGGTTCAACAGAATTATTTTAAAAAACAAACTCATGAAACAGGCCTGGACAAAAATGATGGTACCCTTAACTTAACATTTTGTTGCACAACCTTTTGAGGCAATCACTGCAATAAAACGATTTCTGTAAATGTCAATGAGACTTCTGCACCTCTCAGCAGGTATTTCGGCCCACCCCTCATGAGCAAACTGCTCCAGTTTTCTCAGGTTTGAAGGGTGCCTTCTCCAGACGGCATGTTTCAGCTCCTTCCATAGATGTTCAATAGGATTTAGATCAGGGCTCACAGAAGGCCACTTTAGAATATTCCAATGTTTCGCTCTTAGCCATTCTTGGCTGTTTTTAGCTGTGTGTTTTGGGTCATTATCCTGTTGCAAGACCCATGACCTGCGACTGAGACCAAGCTGTCTGACACTGGGCAGCACATTTCTCTCTAGAATACCTTGATAGTCTTGAGAGTTCATTGTACCCTGCACAGATTCAAGACACCCTGTGCCAGATGCAACAAAGTGTAGTAGTCTTAAAAATAAATATGTTCCTGCAGTAATGAACTTCCCAAAATGTCCGTGTTGTAAATATGTCAAGTGTTTCTGATGGGGCGATAATTAGTGTGACACATCTGGGAACTTCCTCACACGCTGGAAGCCTGGGAAGGGGTAAGTTGTGTGTAATTCCTCAGGGAACGAAATTGATTAATGTGATTGATTTACTGTAGTTTTCTTTAAGTTATTGTACTAATTTTGATTGTAAGAGTTTCTGTTACATTTTCGTTTGCAATACCGATGTAAAATATTCAAAGTAGCCTCATAAATACCGATGATTGATGGCTAGTTAAGTAGGCGCTAACGAGTCCATTGTTCTGTAGGAATGCCAGCACTTGTCCCCATTCCCGTGTCATGTGTAAATTGTCTGCCCCAATCTGTTTCAGGTATGTTAAAATGTTAAATGTACTGTTGTAAAAAATAGAAAAAACGATCAGTCATGTAACTCTGTCATGTAATGCTGTCATGTATTTGGTGCTAAACTTTTTCTTTGCTTGTGGTATACTGTAACTATACGATCTAAAGTTATGTAGTCCAAGTAGCTGTAAGCTATGTTTCTCACACGCTGGAAGCCTGGGAAGGGGAATGCCAGCACTTGTCCCCATTCCCGTGTCATGTGTAAATTGTCTGCCCCAATCTGTTTCAGAAATAAACAGACTACTGACTGATTGAGATCCTGCCTGACGTCTACTTCTCTGCATCGGCCAAGATTTATTTTATTTTGTTATTTTAATGTAGCTGACTAGTTCGAGTCCGTTACATAAACTGGTGCCGTGACCTTTCAAGGATTCTTCTGATCAGCCACAGCTGATCTCCGGGGTCCAGCTGCCTGCTGAGTGGAGGTTCGCAAGGAGAGTCCAGTCTTCATCAACACAACGCATCCTTCAGTTACTTAAGGTTTTTGACAGAAGCTCATTCAGTATTATTTGGCTTTGAATTTTATTTTATGTGTGTTATATCAGAGTAGCCTGTTTTGAAATTTCTATTTTGTGTTTATTACCATTTAATTGAGCTAGTTTTTAGTAATGGATGGTGATATGTCTCATAGCCTTTATTCTCACACCCCTGTAGCTGGGGCAGGTAGAGGCAGGGGTCTTTTTTTGTTGAGGGGTGGGGGAGTTAAACAGTTAACTTTCACTGACATGGTGGGAGAGGGTGGTACTATGCATACACACCCAGTGGGGGCTACTTATGTTGTACAGACACCACAGCCACATATCAGTGATGGGGAGGGGGATTTACCAGCACAGGCATGTGAGGTAGGGCCCGCATCCTCCACGCCCATGTTTCCTCCTGGTAGCAATGACCCCTCAGCTGAGCTGCGTGATCTAATTACTGAATTAGGGAATCGAATTGGAGATTCCATAGCCAGTCGGCTGTTACCTTCTACTCAGCCTGTCACACAGTCATGTGACCCAGTCTCTCCAATGGCGCCAGACAGGCATGAACAATCTAGTAACATCAGTGGCACTCTTGATCTCACCAATGTCAATGTGGTAGTCAAGTCAGATGTTCGTGAGCCTGCTGTGTTCAGAGGGGGGGGGTCTGATAAATGCTCAGTACAGGAATAGATAGAGCTGATGGAAATGTATTTATGCAAAAAGAAATTCCCCACTTCGGATCAAGTTGATGAGATCCTGAGTCATCTGATGGGAAAGGCCAAGAAAATAGTTAAAGTGGGAATAAGGAGTAGCTTAACCCCAGACCATGCAGTCCAGCCAGACATGATCTATGATATTCTGCGGAAGTATTTCAGTGAGTCCCCTGCATCATGCTTACCGTTGGCTGATTTTTATGCCACTCAGCCCAGTGGGGGTGAGAATCCAGTGGATTATTGGGTGCGCTTGAATACAGCAGCAGAGCAGGCAGATTGTCTCCTGAAAAAGCAAGGCAGGAAATTGGAGAACATGAATGCTGAAATATCCATGATGTTTATTAGGAACTGCAATGATCCTGAGCTGTCCAGTGTATTTAAGAGTAAACCTATGAGCAAGTGGTCTTTGACAGAGGTGCAGGAAGCGATCGATGAGTATCAGAGGGAGTTCCTGTCCAAGAGGAAGCCAGCGGAAGTTAAACCATCTAAGGTGACTGCGGCTGTCGCTTACTCCATGCCAGACGTTAAGGAGGAAGTGAGTGTTCGTGAGCCTAGTGCGTCTAGCCCGTCCAGATTCAGCGAGTCCTCCAGTGCGGAGGGGGGTGCGTTTGAGCGTGTCCTGTGTATGCTGGAGAGGGTGCTGGAGAAGACAAACCAGGCCACAGCACCGGGTGTTGCGCAACCAGCCCAGTGGGTTCGAGTCACTCCCTGCCGCGTCTGTGGCGACAGCACCCACTCTACAAGATCGCACTGCATGAGAGAAAAGCGATGCCTTGCTTGCTTTGAAACTGGACATCAAAAAAAGGACTGCTCCAAGCGCAGGACAGCAATGCCCAATACCACTGCGCCTGCTCAGGGAAACTAGGCCGCCCACATGTGGGAGGGGACGATGTGGGTGCATTTAGTCAGTCCCTCAGTTTTGAAGATGATGTGCAATCTACTTATGAAGAAAAATGCAAGTGTGCTCCTACTGGAAATAAGATTGTTTATCAAAATGTGCACAAATTAGCAAATTCCGCTAGTCTCTTTTATACTGATGTCTCAGTGAAGAACCAAGTTTTGTTGCATGCATTAATTGACAGTGGGTCCATGGCCTGCACAATGAATGAAGAGGCCGAACAGAAACTACGTAGTGTGGGCTTATGTGCTGAGAGCATTACTGCAGACACAGGCATGGTACTGGTGGGGTGTGGTGGGGTTCAAGTGAAGCCGAAGTGCATTTATCAGCTGGAGATGACTGTGTATGGACAGGATGTGAGTGTTCCCACACTGGTCGTGCCAGGTCAGTGTGACGAAATGATCCTGGGCTCCAACGTGATAAAGCACTTGATTCATCACCTCAAACAAAACTCCAGTTACTGGAAAGTGATTGAGAAGCCTGAATCAACGAATGACCCAGGGGTTGAACATTTTCTTAACATGTTATCTGGAATTAACAGATGGAGGGGGAATGTGATTCCTGACATGATAGGTACAGCCAAGCTGACACAAGCCATAACACTGCTGCCACATCATGAACACCTTGTGTGGGGTAGGCTCCCAGCCAACTCACCTGTTTCAGCAGGGAGCGCTATTCTCGTTGACGCTCCAAGTTCCAACACACACAAGAAGGGTATCATGGTGGGGAGGGCTGTCGCTACAATGTCAGGGGACAGATGGGTACCTATTAAAGTGATCAATCCAAGTGACAAACAAATTACATTGAAGCGAAACACTAAGTTAGCTGATGTGTTCCCGTGTGTTGCGTTGGAAGACCTGGATGTACCCACTTCCAAAACCCCCCCAAATGACCTTCTGGTGAACAGCCAAAGCCTACATGATGCTGACTCATCCTCCTCTACCCCTGATTTCAGTGATGCTCTGAATCGACTCGGATTGAGTGACCTCGACATTGATTCATGTGATGTTACAGATTATTGGAAAGGCCAGTTGTTCGACTTGATACGGAAATATGAGAGCCTATTTTCTAGGAACAAGTTGGACTGCGGTGAGGCCACCGGTTTTGTTCATCGGATCCACCTGACTGATCCTCGGCCATTCAGACTCCCGTATCGACGTGTCCCACCTGGTCATTACCAAAAGCTGAGACAGGTGCTGTCTGAGATGGAGGAAAAAGAAATCATCCGTAAGTCTTCCAGTGAGTGGGCGTCACCCCTGGTACTCGTATGGAAGAAGAACGGTGATCTGAGGGTTTGTGTGGATTACAGATGGCTGAATTCCAGGACTATCAAAGATGCCCACCCATTGCCTCATCAGGCGGATTGCCTGGCTGCTCTTGGGGGGAGTGCATTCTTCAGCACCATGGACTTAACATCAGGATATTACAATATCCCCATGTGTGAAGAGGATAAGAAACTGACTGCCTTTACCACGCCCATGGGGCTGCATGAGTTCAATCGCATGCCTCAGGGGCTATGTAATGGGCCAGCCAGCTTTATGCGCCTCATGACAAACATCTTTGGCGACCAGAATTTTTTGACTCTGTTGTGTTATTTAGATGACCTCTTGGTTTTCGCGCCGAACGAAGGTGAGGCACTGAAGCGGCTCGATGTAGTGTTCAGCAGGCTGAGTGCGCACGGATTAAAGCTTGCGCCCAAAAAGTGCCATTTTCTTCAGCGCAGTGTGAAGTTTCTGGGCCATGTCGTTGACGAGAGTGGAGTAGCGACTGATCCAGAGAAAGTACAAGCAATTGCTGCCATGACTGAACAAGCACTAATGCATGAAGATGGCGTGACCCCATCCCCAAGAAAAATAAAGTCCTTTTTGGGCATGGTCATGTATTATCAGCGCTTCATTCAGAATTGCTCTAGCATTGCTAAGCCTCTCTTTGCCCTCACTGCAACGCCAAAGAAGAGTAGAAGCCAGACAAAGCATGTGGCCTTTAAGAAACTCAAGCCGAGTGACTGGACAAGTGACCAACAGAAATCTTTTGAGCAACTGAAGTTGGCCCTACTCGAGTCAGTCGTCTTAGCTCATCCAGATTTCAGCCGTCCCTTTATCCTGTCCACTGATGCGTCATTAGATGGGTTAGGGGCAGTCATCTCTCAAGTCCCGGAAGGGGAGAACAAGGCCCGTCCGATTGCTTTCGCAAGCAAGTCTCTGACGCAATCCCAGACCAAGTACCCAGCGCATCGTCTGGAGTTCTTGGCCCTTAAGTGGGCAGTCTGTGATAAATTTAGTCATTGGTTAAAAGGGCATGAGTTCACTGTCTGGACGGATAATAATCCATTGACATATATACTGACTAAGCCGAAGTTGGACGCATGCGAACAGAGATGGGTTGCGAAGTTAGCCCCGTACAACTTCAGTATCAAGTATATTCCTGGCAAGAAAAACATTGTGGCGGACGCCCTCAGCAGGCAGCCTTTCGTTCAGGGCTGTGTCAGCAAGAGGCTTGTGTCTGAGCCATACGGAGCGCTGCTGGAAGAAGCACAGCTGATTAAGGACAATATGATACAGGAAGTCTTTAGACTGAGTGCCAACCACCAGGGGGTCAGTTGTCTCTCACAAGTCTCCAGGCTGGAGCGTTCCTCACTCGACAGCGAAACAGTGAAGGCCGTGTTCGAGAGTCATGCTGAGTGGGAGATGGGATCAGCTGAGAGAGCCTCGTGTTGGCTTGTCCAGGACGTGCAGCAGCTGGCTGCCTGTGGTCAGAACCCCTTACCTGTGTTTTCCATTCAGGAGTTGCAAGGCCAGCAGCAGCAAGATGCCTGCCTCTCCAGAGTCATCTCTTTTGTGACACGCGGGAGACGACCGTCGTGAAGAGAAAGGCCTCACGAGACAGATGACGTCTTGAGAATGTTGAAGCAGTGGGACAAACTCAAGGGGTTAGATGGGCTACTGTACAGGGTGAGCAAAAATCCACTGACTGGCAAGAAAAGACACCAGTATGTTGTTCCAGCTTCATTGGTTCAGCGAGTGCTGCAAGACATTCATGATGACGCAGGCCACCAGGGCCAGCAGAGAACTTTATACTTGGCAAGGCAGAGGTTCTTCTGGACTGACATGGAACGGGATGTCCGTGAATATGTGAAAACATGCAAGCGTTGTGTGGTCAGTAAGACTCCTGAACCGGAAGCCAGAGCGCCCCTCGAAAGCATTAAGACAACGAGCCCATTAGAACTTGTGTGCATTGATTTTTGGTCCGCGGAGGACAGCAGTGGGAAAAGTGTGGATATGCTAGTGGTCACTGACCATTTTACTAAAATGGCCCATGCCTACCCCTGCCGTGACCAATCTGCAAAACAAGTTGCCCGCCAGCTCTGGGACAAATACTTTTGTGTGCATGGGTTCCCTGACAGAATTCACTCAGACCAGGGTGCCAATTTTGAAAGTGAGCTGATCAGGGAATTGTTGCAAGTTGCTGGGGTCAAAAAGTCCCGAACTACTGCCTATCACCCCATGGGGAATGGGAACGTTGAACGGTTCAATAGAACTTTGGGCAGCATGATAAGAACCCTTCCCCCTAGAGCAAAGCAGAAATGGCCGCAGATGCTACAGACTTTAACGTTTGCTTACAACTGCACTGCACACGAATCCACCGGTTATGCACCATTCTTTTTAATGTATGGCAGAGTGCCACATCTACCGGTGGATGTCATGTTTCAGAATGCTGTAAGGGACTGCGACACTGTGGACTATGACCAGTATGTTGCTAGGATGAGACAAGATCTGAAGGAGGCTCTGTCAGCTGCTCAGGCCAACGCTCTTTCAAGCCAGGAACGTCAAGCAGACTTGTACAATAGGAGAACTAAAGGACGTGACATTGTGGAAGGTGATCGAGTCTTGTTGGCAAACAAGGGTGAACGGGGGCGCAGGAAATTAGCAGACAAGTGGGGGTCCACCCCGTATGTCGTCGTCTCTGCCGACCCTAGGTGCCATACTTACCGTGTCAGGAACACAACCAATGGGCAAGAAAGGGTTGTTCACCGCAATCTGCTTCTCTTGGTCAACTTTCTGCCAATTGAAATGGACAGTGCTGCTCATGAAGTGACCCTGAGTGAGTCGTATGAGTCAGGTGATGATCTTGATTCACATGTTGCTGCATCAGAGATCGACAGGACTGCTTGGACAGCCAGTTGGGTGGCAGGGGCCTCTGCCTCCAATCAGCTACAAGAGGCTTCATGCATACAAGATTCTGACCTGCCCGTGCAGTTGAACACAGCGGAGACTGTTCAGTTGACCAATGATCTTTCAGAAATGCCCTGTCTATCTGCCAGTTTTTGTGGTGACCAAAGATCTGAAGTGTCCATGCCACCTTCCAGCATTGGGAGTTCCCCTAGTAGTACAGTGGGCGCAGTGAGAACCAGGTTAGGGAGGGTAGTTAAACCAGTGAATCGGCTGATTCAGAACATGGCCCAACAGTATACTCAACGCTCAAACAGTTCAGTTCTTAGTTTAGCTAGGGCACTGATGCCGTAGGGGAAGACACACACACACACACACACACACACACACACACACACACACACACACACACACACACACACACACACACACACACCACATAGGCCTTCTGTCCAGTTGAAGAATGACAGATTTGTTCTTTTTCTTTGTTTTTTCTTCTCTTTATTTCCTTTTCTCCAATTCATGTGAAGTCAACTGGTGGTATTTAGTCTGGTATGATATGGGTAGTGTATACGGCACTCCTGTAGCAAGTACACTATGGGGGGGTCTGCGCAGCCCTCCGTAGTTGCTTTCCCTTTGAATTGGGTGACATACATGTTGCAGTATACTGTGGGATATACTTATCCAGTGGTTTTTTGGTGGTTGACTTGTAGTGGTATTTTGGTGAAGTTCAGAGGGGAGTATGTAGTAGTCTTAAGAATAAATATGTTCCTGCAGTAATGAACTTCCCAAAATGTCCGTGTTGTAAATATGTCAAGTGTTTCTGATGGGGCGATAATTAGTGTGACACATCTGGGAACTTCCTCACACGCTGGAAGCCTGGGAAGGGGTAAGTTGTGTGTAATTCCTCAGGGAACGAAATTGATTAATGTGATTACATTTTCGTTTGCAATACCGATGTAAAATATTCAAAGTAGTGTCATAAATACCGATGATTGATGGCTAGTTAAGTAGGCGCTAACGAGTCCATTGTTCTGTAGGAATGCCAGCACTTGTCCCCATTCCCGTGTCATGTGTAAATTGTCTGCCCCAATCTGTTTCAGGTATGTTAAAATGTTAAATGTACTGTTGTAAAAAATAGAAAAAACGATCAGTCATGTAACTCTGTCATGTAATGCTGTCATGTATTTGGTGCTAAACTTTTTCTTTGCTTGTGGTATACTGTAACTATACGATCTAAAGTTATGTAGTCCAAGTAGCTGTAAGCTATGTTTCTCACACGCTGGAAGCCTGGGAAGGGGAATGCCAGCACTTGTCCCCATTCCCGTGGCATGTGTAAATTGTCTGCCCCAATCTGTTTCAGAAATAAACAGACTACTGTCATATCCGGCTCTAGGGAGCCGGGCAATCAGAGCCAGGGACAAGCCAGTGAGTCGTGATATTTTATTCAGGGTAAAGGGGAAGGGATGAGGAGAGCACAGATACTCATGCAGAGGTACACTCACAGGTTGCACAGCGCAGAGGTAAGCAGCTCGTACCGGACGTGGGGGTAGCAAGACGTACATCCTCACAGCGGGATACAAACACAGGAATGCTGCAAGGGGAGTTGAGGCTGACACCAGACGAAGGGGCTTCAGCCTAGCAGTGCTTATGTCGCAGCCCCGAGTCATCGAGGCTGCTCCTATTTATCCTCATTGGCAGCGCCCCAGCTGATGAAGACTAATTGGCCCCAGCCGTCCATAATGCTGCCAGCTGGGGGCCAGCTGAGACGCTGCTCAATGGGAGGCAGGGATGAGGGAAAACATGGGCTCAGTGCCGAGACGGCATCTCAACCCATGGTGACAGAGCCCCTCCCTCAAGGTCGGGCTCCTGAACGACCAGGAACATCCCAGCCCCCCCCCCCCCCCCCACCTAGGGTGGGAGGAAGGGAGGCGGACCGGAGGGGAAGAAGCCAAGGGAAGGACAACACCAATGGGGCAATGTAGGGTAGCGGGAAAGAAAAACCCAAATACAATACTGACAACAGAACAATTAACCCAGGTACAGATGGGGAGAAGAACTGGGTCAGCACGCCGGTTACATACTACCCAGAGAGTACCAACCATGCGTGACCCAGAGCAAGAAAAAAAAAAAAAGAACCACCAAAAAGGTACAGGGCAAAAAATGCTGAGTATGGTCAAATAAAGGGAAAACACAATACACAGCACCAATATAAGTACATACACACAGTCACCAAGAAAAGTGAGGGTGACTGGAACAAATGGACAATTACAGAGCATGGTGTTACGGAAAACAAGGCACATGACTCTATAATGAACCAACAGGGCATAAAAAAGAAATACTGAGTGCAGGCAAAGAAAAACCCACACACATGAATATATAAATACCCACAGTCACCTAAAGAAATGAAAGTGACTGGAATGAATGGGCAACTGCAGAGTATGGTCTGAAAGGGAACAAAACATAACTCTACAATGCAAAAACGAGACTAAAAACATGGTACAAAAAATAAAATGCTGGGTACGAGGGAAGGAAAACGCACAGCACTATAAATACACATCCACCAACAGGACAGACATTACACCCAAGTGACCTTAATAACGATAAAAGAAAAAGTGACACCCGAGGTGTATGGCAGGCAGAGTCCAAAAATAGCCGAGATGGCTCCGGAGATCTCCCCGCCCATTGTCCAGCTGGCGAATCAGGGGAAGAGAAATGTTCGGACGGCGAACTCTGGACCCAGATCCCAGGAATCCAGTCCAACGGCTGCCGAACCAGGCCGCCCAAAGGCAAACACAGACCAGTGGGGGGAAACCAGATCGCCGAACCGAAAGTTTTGCGGGTCGGGTCGTCGACCCGCATCACTCAACCACCAGGACCGTTGAGACGGACGAAGGGTCAGAGCGGATCCCGGTGGAAGAGGCTCAGGGGAGAGCCGATGACGAGGGCGGCGGGCCTCAGGGAAACGGCCACCTCCTCACCGGACCTGGACAACACTGGGGCAGCACCCACGTCGGACCCCGATCGGGCCTCAGGCGAACCCACGTTGGACCCCGATTGGGTCTCGGGCGAACCCACGTTGGACACTGCACCAGAACCGACCTCCAACGTTGAACCCGGACCCTCCAGCACCACGAGGAACAGCAACTCCTCGCCGGTGACCCTGGAAGAAGGCTCAGAAGAGAAAACAGAACCGGGATCAGGATCACCGGCAGCGCCAGAACCCGGCGAGACGAGCTCAGACGCAGCGGGCGGCTGCACCCTGCTCGTCTCCCCTGGAGATAGGCTGAAGTGCTCAAAGATAAAAAGAGAGAAAAGAAAGGAGAGCACTCGCCTGATCTCGGGTTCTGACGCCGTCCAGGACTGCGAAGATCCAGGATCCGTCGTCAGGAGGTCGTTGTCAGGCTCCCATCTAGCCGCGTCGGGCCCCGCAGCCAGCACGATGGTCAGCGCAGCTTGAGATCCCTCCAGCTCAGGTAACCCCGCCGACGACCCACTCGGCGTGAAGCCAGAAGAATCTCGTCCCGCTGGACCGAACCGCTTCTCCGTGGAGACCCAGGGACGCTCAGTCGTCAGCGTAGACTCCACGCAGCAGTCAGTCCCCCTCCTCCGTCCGCAATGTAGCTGCGGAACCACAGGCCCTCTCCATATCCCACCACGTTGACCCGGAGCCGGGGACCGCTCGGCGGAGAGAGACACAGAGGATGCGGGATTAGGAAAACAGGTTACAGCAGGTGGGGAGAGTTCAGGGAGCTGCGAACCCTGAACTTCTCCTCCAGGGATGTGACAGAGCAAATCATTAAGCAGGTGTGAAAAAACAATGACTTGCCTGCCCCCTGGAGGTTGAGTATCGCCTGCTGTAGTGGAATCTGCTTCTTCCTCTCCCCGCCCGGCGATAACGGAGGACCCCCCGGGAATTCGTCTGAGGATCGCTCGCGTTGTCTCCAGCAGAGAGCTCACCAGGCCGGGATTCCAGGCACACACAGCGGTCAGGAAGCGCGTCGAGGAGGAGGGGGAAACAGCCGGGGTGAGCCAGCCCGAATGTCCAGGAATGACAGCGGGGGAACGAGGCTCAGGGGACGAGGCTGTAGGATCTCCACACTGACGAGGCGAAGGGATGACAGCTGCGTGGGAGGAATGGTCCTGACGATGACCCAGAACTGGATCCGGATGAGGTTCGTGCAGAGGTGACTCGGCGATGTGATGACGACTACTCCCAGGGGACGAAGCGAGGGGGAAACCCAGGATTCGCCGCTCCAGATCGGAGATCGAGACGAGGAAGGCGTCGAGCACGGGAAAGCTTCGTAGCCCTGAAGTCCTCACCATCAATCTGACTGCCGCCGCCACATGCCTGAAGGTGGTGACAGGGAACACAGTAGAGCTCGCGACAGCCACTCGACCCCGGACATAACTGCTGTCAGCTGCGGCTCCTAGAAGGGAATCCCGAGTGACGTGGCGCAGGTCGGGGGAAGTCCTCTGGTTGGCGCGAACTCCCGGACTGGAATGGCGGCAGGAACGGGACTCCGAAGCGGGGAAAGACGTCGCCCACTTCGACTCCCTGCCGGGATTTCCATCCACCCCGTGGAGCTTCTCTCGCTGTGTACCTGCAACGTCTATCCTGGCACTGTCCTCCAGATGGTACAGAGAGTGAGGGTGACAGTCCAGGAGTTCCTCAGCACGGCCCGGATGCCAGCGTCTCGCGTTGGAGGCGTCGTGCAGGGTGAAGAATGTCCCGTCGACAGCCTCCGAGATGGACCTTAGCTCGTCGCCCTGGCGCCGGAAGTGACTCCTGGGAAACGGCATGCTAGCAGCGCTGACACCCGGACAGAAAGGTACATTTCCACAGCGACTCACGGCCGCCGGCAACTCTTCTGGCTGCGACATACTGTCATATCCGGCTCTAGGGAGCCGGGCAATCAGAGCCAGGGACAAGCCAGTGAGTCGTGATATTTTATTCAGGGTAAAGGGGAAGGGATGAGGAGAGCACAGATACTCATGCAGAGGTACACTCACAGGTTGCACAGCGCAGAGGTAAGCAGCTCGTACCGGACGTGGGGGTAGCAAGACGTACATCCTCACAGCGGGATACAAACACAGGAATGCTGCAAGGGGAGTTGAGGCTGACACCAGACGAAGGGGCTTCAGCCTAGCAGTGCTTATGTCGCAGCCCCGAGTCATCGAGGCTGCTCCTATTTATCCTCATTGGCAGCGCCCCAGCTGATGAAGACTAATTGGCCCCAGCCGTCCATAATGCTGCCAGCTGGGGGCCAGCTGAGACGCTGCTCAATGGGAGGCAGGGATGAGGGAAAACATGGGCTCAGTGCCGAGACGGCATCTCAACCCATGGTGACAACTACTGACTGATCGAGATCCTGCCTGACGTCTACTTCTCTGCATCGGCCAAGATTTATTTTATTTTGTTATTTTAATGTAGCTGACTAGTTCGAGTCCGTTACAAAAGCAGCCCCAGAACATACAGTAACAGAACCTCTTCCATGTTTCACAGTAGGGACAGTGTTCTTTTCTTGGTATGCTTCATTTTTGCATCTGTGAACATAGAGCTCATATGCCTTGCCAAAAAGTTCCAGTTTTGTCTCGTCTGTCCATAGGACATTCTCCCAGAAGCTTTGTGGCTTGTCAACATGCAGTTTGGCAAATTCCAGTCTGGCTTTTTTATTATTTGTTTTCAACAGTGGTGTCCTCCTTGGTCGTCTCCCATGAAGTCCACTTTGGCTCAAACAACGACGGATGGTGAGATTTGACACTGATGTACCTTGACCTTGGAGTTCACCATGAATGTGTTTAGAGCTTGTTCTGGGCTCTTTTGTTACCATTCGTATTATCCGTCTCCTCCTGCAGCCACGTCCAGGGAGGTTGGCTACAGTCCAGTGGATCTTAAATTTCTGAATAATATGTGCAACTGTAGTCACAGGAACATCAAGTTGCTTGGAGATGGTCTTATAGCCTTTACCTTTAACATGCTTGTCTATAATTTTATTTCTAATCTCCTGAGACAACTCTTTCCTTTGCTTCCTCTGGCCCATGTTTAGTGTGGTACACACCATGTCACCAAACAGCACAGTGACTACTTGTCACCCTTTAAATAGGCCGACTGATTGATTACATGTTTGTAGACACCTGTGATGTTAATTAGAGGACACATCTTGGTTGAACATGTCCCTATGGTCACATTATTTTCAATCTTTTCTAGGGGTACCATCATTTTTGTCCAGGCCTGTTTCATGAGTTTGTTTTTTAAATAATTCTGTTGAACCACAATTCAAAAGCATTGTCTGATTTTCATTGGTTAATTTTCATAGAATTTTTATTTATTACCACTTTTGTCAGATTCAAGTTATTTCTGTGACCACTGTGGTTTTTTTCTTTCATTAACAGAGGGGTACCAACAATCTTGTCCACATCTGTATGTATATTCACTGCTCTTATTTTCTTATCTTCTAAATTATTGCTCTGAGTGTTGCTATCCATGTGCTGTTGCAATTCTGGAATTGTCACGGTCCGTGTGCTCACTGTCTGCACTCGGGTTGTGCGGTAGTTTCCCGTTCTCTTCTCTAGCGCATCTCTTGGCCTCCGGACTTTTATTTTGACAGCTTCTCGGCAGTGTTTCCGGCTGTCAGAAGCCAAGCTCCGCGGGACAGCCAGATCCCAATCAGCCGATGATTCCATCAGCTGATCAATCTATCGAACCCTATTTAAGGGAGCAGTTCTGTTTGCTCAGGGCTGTGACCTCGTCAAACATTCTTTCTTCTACCATCCATATACCATATTCCTGTAAGTGTTTTTCCTGTGAAACTGTATTCCTGTATCTGAGTCGTACCTTAGTTGTGTTTTTGCCCCCCGTGGCTTGTTATTTTGTCTTTTGTCCTTTGTTAATAAATTATTCAAACTCATCGGCTGGCATTCGGCGTCTCATTGATGGCTCGTGAGGGCCATCCATGACATTAGGTCGCAGCCAGAACGAGACGTCGGTCACCGTGAGTTTGCCGTGGGCTGGAGTTTTTTTTCCCTTCGCTGGGGCTTGTATGATGTTATTATGTCCGCTCTCGAGCATGGGTTTTGCCCTGAGTGGTTTCAGGAAATAGATGACTACCTGGCCAAGGCCCATCTCCTCATGCCCACCCATGCGGCACATGACTACCTGTTTCTCGCCCAGAGGACTTTATTAAAGTATCACCTCACCTCTTTTCCGGAAGGAAAGGAGAGGGTGACGTGGATTGTGACGCAAAGAGAGTTGATCGAGAGAGCACTCGAGAAGGCGGCCAAGGAACCTTCACCTTGTCCCCCGAGTACGGCATCCCCGACGAGGGTGGAGAACCGCGGACTGGAGAGTAACCCCGGCAGGAGGCCGAAGGAGAGGCATCCCCGCTCCTCGCCTCGGGATTCAGCTCCTGTCACCCGTCCAGCCCAGGTGCCATGTTTTCCTGGTCCCATCTTCATCTCACCATCAGCCAGTAAACGTTGTCGCCATGCTCCAAAGAAGCCTAAATGAGAATCCCGTCCGGATCCAGTTCCGGGTCGTCGGAGGAACTCTGCCTCCCAGTCAGCTGCTTCTTCTGCATCACGTTAGGAGGGAATTCCCGCAGCCTCTCCCTCTGGGTTATCTGTCCCTGCTGTCCCGTCAGCTCCTCATGCCCGGATTGCCTCGGCTGTCACCCTCTCCTCTTCAACGTCTTCCCCAGCTGCTGTGAGTGCCACGAGTCCTGCTTCGGCAAGGCCCATTATCGATCTATAGCGAGCAGCTCCTCTTCGTCTTCCCGGGGGGCCTTCTGTCACCATCCAGAGGGGAAAGGGAAGAGCTCAGCCCCCTACAGCAGGCACCATCGGCCCTCCGGAGGAAAGGCAAGTGCAATTTCATTCTTCCCCTCGTTGTGCTTTGCCTTGTCTGACTCCTGGGGGTGGAGTTCGGGGTTCGCAGTCCCCCAAGCTCCCTCCACCTGCTGTAGCCTCTAACATTGAACCTGCTGCCTCTGTGTCTCCTTGAGTGTTCCTTGAGCGTTCCGCGGCGCCAGGCCTACGCCACCGGACGGGGAGGGGGCCTGCGGTCCTGGAGAGCCTGGTTCCAGCCCCGCAGCCACGTCACGGGCAGAGGAGGAGTGCGGACTGCAGTTTGGAGCCTGCGCCGATGATGAAACGTCCCCGGGTTTCCATGGATGAGCGGTTCGATCCAGCAGGTCGAGGATCCCCTGCCACCACGCCGTGCAGGTCGTCGGTATGGACATCAGCGTTGGAGGGTCCTCAGACTGTGGAGAACATCATGCCGGCTGCGGAGCCCGCCATAGCCGAGTGGGAGCCAGAGAACGTCCTTCTTCATCCTGAGCCCGGATCGCCGAAGTCCTGGACGGTGACGGAACTCGAGATCAGGCAAGTGCTCTACTTTGTCTTCCTTCCTTTCTTCTCTGGAGCATTTTTGCCTGTCTCTTGGGGAGATGAGCCGGGTGCAGCCGTCTGCTGCATCCGAACTTGTCTCGCCGGGTTCTGTTGCTACCAGTGATCCTGATTCCGGTTCTGTTCCCTCTCCTGAGCCTTTTCCCAGGGTCGCCGGTGATGAGTCGGTCCTGGTCTCAGCTCTGAAGGTTCCGGGTTCGGGGTTGGAGGTCGTCCATGGTGCTGTTCCGACCCAGTTGGGGTCCATCGTGGGTGCAGCCACGACCCAGTCAGGGTCCATCGTAGGTGCAGCTGCGATCCAATCGGGGTCCATCGTGGGTGCAGTGCGGACTTACCTGGGGTCCAACAGGAGGACAGTGCCTGTTCTGGTGACGTTCGGAAGTGGAGCTGCAGATCCTCCGCTGAGCGACGCCGGACTGGTCTCTCATTCTTTTCCCGTTCCCTCTTTCCCTCCATTGGGTGCCGCAGGGGTTCCCCGTAATCGGCTCAGCTCTCCCTCGTCGCTCCTCGCCATTAGGAGGCCGTCTCCGAACTCTCCTCTGTGGTCCTGTTGGCCTGACGATGCAGATCGGCTGCCTGGGAAACTCTTTTGCCAGTTTGGCATTCTGGGTCAGCCACCCGACGTACTGTACCTTCTACTGGGCAACGTGGTTCGGCCGCCGGAGGTCCCGTCTCTCTGGGCCTGGGACTGGGCTAGACCGCCTGAGAGAATCCTGTTTCCCCTATTGGCGATCTGGACGCTGGATGCAGGCAGACCACCTGAACTTGTTTTTTTTTCCTTCGTTATGCTCTGCCTGTCGCCATCCCTGTTTTTCACTCCTCTGTATAATTGGGGATGCTTTGTGTTTGGGGTTGGACTTTTTGGAACTGTTGTCGCTGCTCTTAGTCGTATGTTATTTTTTCCACTCCTCTGTAGTATGAGAGTTGATTTCTGTGCCTGTTATTTGGCCTATATCTCCGCTCTGTGCGTGGTTTTTTGTACTCTGTATTTGGTGATGTGCCCGTCTGTCTGTCCTTGCTGAACTATTGTATGTTACCTTCAGATAGCGTGTTTTTTTTTCTCCTCCTCTCTTGTGTGGTATTTGTACACTGAATTGTATGTATCACTGCTCTGTGCCGTGTGATTTTTTGTTTTTTTTTCTCTCCCCCTGTTATTATGGGACATGCTGCAATTTTGTGCCTGCATTGAGTTTTTGTCTTCTGAGGTTCTGCTTGTCATTTTGATTTTTTTTTTTTTCTTTTCTGTGATTAGGTTGGATTCTGGCCCTCCTTGGCCTTTTTTCCCCCCCCTCCCTCCCTGGGGCGGTCCTGTGGACCTTCCAGGTGGGGGGGGGGTGCGATGTTCCACCGCGTCTAGAATCTGCGTCGTGAATGGGGGCAACTGTCATGGTCCAAGTGCGGACTCTGTCTGCACTCGGGTTGTGCGGTAGTTTCCTGTTCTCTTCTCTAGCACACCTCTTGGCCTCCGGGCTTTTATTTTGACAGCTTCTCGGCGGTGTTTCCGGCTGTCAGAAGCCAAGCTCCGCGGGACGGCCGGATCCCAATCAGCCGATGATTCCATCAGCTGATCAATCTATCAAACTCTATTTAAGGGAGCAGCTCTGTTTGCTCGGGGCTGCGACCTCGTCAAACATTCCTTCTTCTACCATCCGTTCCTGTAAGTGTTTTTCCTGCGAAACTGTATTCCTGTATCTGAGTCGTACCTTAGTTGTGTTTTTGCCCCCCGTGGCTCATTATTTTGTCTTTTGTCCTTTGTTAATAAATTATGCAAACTCATCAGCTGGCATTCGGCGTCTCATTGATGGCTTGTGAGGGCCATCCATGACAGGAATTTCCCCATTGTGGGACTAATGAAGGCTTATCTTATCTTATAAATGTGCAAACACCACAGTGAGCATTTGGTGTCCGTCAACAGGCCTAGAAAGGGCAATTCTTGACAGAAGGACACGACCAAGGCGTAGACACAAGCCACTGTGTGTTTTTTGCTGTTTTTTTTCTCCCTGTCCCTTTTCTGTTCTCCCGCATTAAACCTCTTAACTGGCCCATTCGCCGTTTGGCACCATAACCCTAGTGGTCAAGAGTGGTAAAGATTTTTAGTCAAGAAAATAGTTCAGATTTCCAAGGCTATAACTTGAAAGTTGCAGGAGATAATGGCTCACTGTCAATTAGAAAGATGAAGAATATTATCCAAAGTTTCAGTTAGGAATACATTTATGCATCTAATTTGCACAATGCCGCAGCAGCTATATCGAATTACATAACTCAGTCAAAAGTGGACTTTGGACATACTTACACAAAGAATGGTTCTGTTTTTTGACACCTTTTTGTCTACAGGGGCATGTTGTTATCTTCAAAGTATATGAATCAGAAAATCAGTACAATGTATAGAAACAAAGAAATTCGTGACTTACTGGTGGTGAAGGAGACTCGCTCACTGGCATGGTCGGTCCATTTTCGTCCATGGTGGTCGTTATTTTGCGCTCTGTCGGTCATTTGTGCTCTCTCCCACATCTACAAACTCTTATGATTATTCCACATCAGTTTTGTTTGTATTCCACGGTAATTTTTCGTGTATGATGCTGTTTTATACGATGATGCATGACGATCATGGCAGCCATATTTCTTTTCTAAGCTCAAAGAAGGAAAAGAAGAAGAAGAAGAATGATTTCTTCTTCTTTGGTGTATTCCATGTCAGCCACAATTCCTCCAATGCATGTCTGCCACCTTCTTAAATGGCATGATCAGTACAAATCCTCAGTACAGCTGGGGAGTTAAAGGGATGTCAGATTTAGTTGACAGGCACAGTTGCTGCTCTCTGCCACTGGGGGTGCTTGGAATCCGCCCGTTAAAGGGTTAAGTTTTTTTTGTTTTGTTTTTTCTGGCATGTCTGGCCTCACGGACTGTGGGGGAGTTGGGCTGGACAACGAGGAGTGTTGGGGGGTTGGACTGTTACAAGACATTGTATCGAACGTTCACCTAACCCACACTCCTGAGGAGGAGCTACAGGCTTGGGAAAGCACGCCACAAGTGATGGAGGCATTCCCCAGCCTGTGGAGCATCCCAGAACTGGCAGACCTTCTCACCTCCATTTATCACGCTCAACACCAACTCCGCAGGCTAGGGAGAGCCCCTCCGCCACCTGAACCTGTGCCGTGGAGGAGATGCTCCCGGGGACGGAAGCCCCAAGCTCGGGACCACTATTCAGATGCGGTTCCATCTCCCTCCGTCGAGTAGTGTCCCGCAGCCGGCTGCATTGGGTACACAACCTTCGTGTCCTCAGATGGACTCAACGCTGAGGAGCTGGAGGAGCGCCAACGGGTGGTTGCAGCAAAGAAGGAGCTTATCTTGGACTACAAGCTGCCACAACTGGAGGGAGCACCACCAGCCAGAACAGCATCTGAGCCAACGGCAGAGCATTCCACGACTCCGATGCTCCAACCATCGTACCAGACGACCATCGCGGCTCCCAGGGAGACATCGTCCGGCCTCACAGCAGCTACCACCATGCCCTTGGAATTAAGGCAAGTATCTTTTCATTTTTCAACTCCCTAAAATGAAATGTCTTGCCTTATTCCCGGTGGTGAAGCTCAGCAGCAGCAGGCCGGCTTGGCTGAGCTTTCACCAACTGCTGTTGTAATTCTCTGCTCACCTGTTTCTCCCGCTCCTTCTCCTATATCCCCTGAGGGTCCACGAGTCCTGGGGGGAGCCGGAATGTGATGGAGAAGGCTGCAGCTCTGGAGAATCAAGCCCCAGTCCTGCAGCCCCATTTAGGACGGGAGGGGAACGCCACCTATGCTCCGGAGCTTGAGCTGACAGAGGAGTGTCCCCTGGCCCCAGGAGCATGGGAGGTGGTGTCAGTGGTCAGAGGATCTCCTGCTGCAGCCGCCGTGTCCGGAGGTAAACCTGCGCCAGCATCTCCATCAGGGGTCCCACCTACCTTCCAGCTGGAGGCCTGGGTCATCACAGCGGAGTCGTTGGATTCCTGGATGGTGGTGGAGCTCAACCTCGGGCAAGGTTCCTTGTTTAGCCTAGAGAGATCTTGCCTGGTTCTTGGCTTGGGGGAACTAAGTGCTGCCGTCAGCCGCATTTGAGCTTCCCCTGCTTGGCTCCACTGCTGACTCTGAACCAGTGATGGCTTGTGCTTTCTCTGACTCTTCTCCTGAAGTGGTCCTGCCTTCCTGCCAGAGACCACCATGGGTGCAACGTCCCTGTCTGAGGCCGCCACGGGTGCTACGCCTGCATCTGAGGCCACCGTGGGTGCGACGCCTCCATCTTTGGCCACCATAGGTGTGACGCCTTTGTCTGAGGCCTCTGTGGGTGCTTCGTCCCAGCATGGGGCCTCTATGGGTGCTGCGCTTCAGTCCGAGGTCTCCGTGGATGCTGTGTTTTAGTCAGTGGCTGCCGTGGCCCTCCTTCCTCATCCCCAGTTGGCACTGCACTGGCCAATTGCCTCGATTGCCTCCTTCTCTTGCGGGTAAGCCTTTTCATCGTGGGCACTATGTTCCAGTTCAGGGCCAATGTGGGTGCTACATCCCAGTCCCGGGCTGCCGTGGGTGCTACGTCACAGTCTGGGGCCGCCGTGGGTCCAGCGTCTCAGCCCAGGGCCTCTGTGGGTGCTGCGCCTCAGTCTGAGGCCTCCGTGGGTGCTGCGCCTCAGTACAAGGCCGCCGCAGGTGCCACACCTTCATCTTAGGTCAGCTCAGATCCCCTGTCCTCATCGAAGGGCCCCGCTCAGCAGCCCTTTCCCCTATCTGGTTCCTCTTCTGGTCAACCACCATCATCGTTGGGCACTACTGTTGGCAAGCAGCCATTGTTGGGGGCTAACCTGATGCCTCTGGGGGGGCACATTGGGCTCAGCAGCTCAGTGGCCCATGAATTCTAGGGGGCCACCCGGCGGGCTATGCCGTCTGTGCAGCTGGCTCCGGAACTCTGGAAGACCGCCAGACCGACTGCGCCAATGGGCTGGGTTGCTCATGGACTCGGGGAGGCCACCTGACGGCCTGTACCATATGTGCAGCTGGTTCCAGGACTCAGGAAGACCTCCAGACGGGCTGCGTCGTGCGGCCGCCCAAGTGGCCACTACGGTCAGCTGGGGGTCCATTCATCCTGGGCCACCACATTGGTTCAGGTTGTGGATCATGAGTGTTTATGGTTTCTTTTTAATTGTTGTTGTGTCCCGGTCCAGGTCAGTCTTTTCCCTTTTTGCCCGGCGTTCCCTTGGTTCTGTCATCCTTTCAACGTTGAGCCCCCGCTCTCCTCCAGTGCCCTTGCTAGCTGTTATTTGTATATGTAGTGTGTAGTATGTCTGTCTTTACTTAATAAATGTACAAAAACCACATTGAGCATTTGGCGTCCTTCAACAGCCCTAGAAAGGGCAATTCTTGACAAATAAGATAATAAAGATACAAAGACACGAGAGCTGCTGCTGTTCTGGCTGCCTCTCCTTATGGCACCGGAAAAAGCAATACTTCTTTGCCAAAAACAATGTTAACTATGCATGTTGGCCTCCCATCCATTTCAGAGACATGGTGACCCTTAAAGAGAAGCTTGTTCATACACACCCACACATATGCACACACACATACTGTATGTCTCTCCTTTAACAGGTGCAGATACCAGACTCGTGCTGAGACCTCTTCATTGGAAGAAACAGTCTGTCTTCTATTTGTTTCAGTTGTTAGTTTGTCTTCTTTGTCTGTTCGTCTTCCTTTTCTTTCCCCCTCCCCACGCTTCCTTTGCCCATTGCCCCCTGTTGGGTCCTTCATGGGTAGAACTATTTAAATAAAGTATTAAAAGTTATTACAAGAGCAGTTTATAAACAATATACAGTACATACAGTATATATGCACTGTATAAAGCTATTTTTGGCAAAGTACATCTGTTTGGCACAATAAGGGTAGCAGATTTCTGTTCTGCTCATCTAGCTGCCTGACAGGACAAGGGAAAAAAAAAAAGAACGAAAGAGAAGCTTGTTGCTCAAAAGTTGAGCTCGGAGTTTTCTGGAATCGCTATTGACTAGGGCAGGGGTCGGCAACCCGCGGCTCCGGAGCCGCATGCGGCTCTTTCATCCCTCTGCTGCGGCTCCCTGTGGCTTTGGAAAATAAATAATGAGTATTTAATTAAAATGTATTTTATTTTAGTTCATTAGTTTTTAAAATGTAATTCTAAATTTGAAAATTATGGTGATCTTGTAAAATCTAAAAAAAAAAAAATGTGTTAAAGTTTAATCACCGTCAGCGAAAATCAACACGATAACATTAGCGCTCGTCGCTTCCCCGGAAGTCGTCTCCCGCGATAACCCGGATGTGTTGTGTTCAAGCTACTGCTGTATTGGAGTAGCTTGACAGCCCTACGATTGGATAGTTGCAAACGATTGGCTGCACGGTGGCGCAGTGGTTTAGCACTGTGGCAGCACAGTTTTACCCTCGGCCGGGGGATCGCGGGGATCATGAGATTGTGGGTTCGATCCCAGCCCCCGACCAACAGTGAGCTGTGTGGAGTTTGCATGTTCTCCCCGTGTTGCGCGGGTTTACTCCGGGATTTCTCCGGTTTCCTCCCGCACACCAAAAACATGTAGGTTTAGGGCGCTCACGCACGCAGCGACCAGCAGCCGGTGGCTTGTCACCAGACTGCAAACCAAGTCTACCTACGGGTACAAATAAGTAACAAAAAAAAAAAAAAAAAAAAAACGATTGGACCAGTCAAATGGCTCGTTGTATGTTTTTTCAAAGATTCATGGCGGCGTGTTCTCAGGGATGTGATTTTCTGCTAATTCACCGAATTCCGCTTTATTTTATCTTCCAGGAAGATAAAGTACGTTAAGTAAGTTAGCGGCTTGTGGTCCACGAACGCAGTGAAGCTGTGCCCTTTCAGGCAGGACCGGAAGTGGCGTATGGCCAGGTGGAGAGCCATTAACAGAGGGCTGCGCGGGGAATGAAACGGTAATAAAAGTTAACCATCCCCTTTTATGATTCCAAACAGTTTGAAATTGACAGTGCACAGTGGACATTGACTCATAACTTTTGAATATTTCTAAGACTTGGCTGCATCAGTGATTGTACAAAATGAACTGCTCAAGTCTCAATGGAGATTGAAACTGGTGATCTGAAATGAATGCTTAAATTATAAAAAGTAATGGTATGTTGGAATTTTATTTCTATTATGGAACAGATAAAATTAACTGATTTTGATTTGATCAAGTGTTAAAGCATGTGATGGATAATGCTTGTTGGAATATTTTAGGAATGCTATCTTCTTGGAACATAAGTCAATATTATACAGTAATAAGTGGCATTCAGCTGTTTGTTTTATGTCATTTAAGCACAGTTCTGGTACTTAAAAATCATAAAAACCCAGGAGCTTCGGGGGGCTTTGCCCCCTTTGCCCCCCACCCCATCGACCCCCTGCTGAATTTTCAGATAATTTCCCCAACCCCAAATCACATCCCTGGTTCGTGTTGGAATTCTGAGCTTTCGGTATTGTTTTCAGCGGAGTTATGAGATTTTTATCGAAGGATCAGGAGTCATCAGTGCTAGAAATAGCACTCTCCTTTCAACCCAATGTCAACCTTCAACCCAATGTCTTTTTTTTTTCGGAGTTCAAAATGTTTTTGTTGCATGCAGAAATGTAATTTTGTTTTCTCTGCAGGAGTTCCCTAATTTCATAAATGCAACACATTATAGTTTGTTTATACATAGCATAAAGGGAAAAAAGTTATTTGCAGTGTTATTTCATTTTAAGTGTCAAAAGGGTTTCTGTGGCTCCCAGTGTTTTCTTTTCTGTGGGAAACGGGTCCAAATGGCTCTTTGAGTGGTAAAGGTTGCTGACCCCTGGACTAGGGATATCACTTTATAAATTCAAGGAATCTCTGTTTGCGCGTGCCTCTGTGTGTGTGTGTGTGTGTGTGTGTGTGTGTGTGTGTGTGTGTGTGTGTGTGTCTGTCTGTCTGTCTGTCTGTCTGTCTGTCTGTCTGTCTTCTTCTTCTTCTTTTAGATTTGATTGGCGGATGGCAACCAGCTCACAGGTGCATTACCACCACGTACTTCACTCTATATCATCACTTCTTCTTCTTCTTTTTCTCTCGGTTACTGGCTGATAACAAACAACTGAAAGGTGCATACTGCCACCCACTGTACAAGAGTGTGTAGCATTATGTCATTTGAGCCCAACCCCTAAATTCTATGACTTAATCCTGTGTTATTTAAAAAAGAGAAAAGAGCCCTTCTCGTGATTCTGATTGCTTCTCCATCTCCATCTGATAGATTAGAACACTATGTTGGACTTAATGGAACTTCGTTGCAGTGGTTTAGATCTTATTTATCTGATAGGTTCCAGTTTGTTCATGTAAATGATGAGTTTTCTCTCAGCTCAAAGCTTAGTCATGGAGTTCCGCAGGGATCTGTGCTTGGCCCTACTCTTTTTAGTTTATATATGCTTCCGTTAGGCAACATTATTAGAAAGTACTGTATACATTTTCACTGTTATGCAGATGACACACAATTATACCTGTCAATGAAGCCAGATGATACTAATCAATTAGCCAAGTTAGAAGCCTGTCTTAAGGAAATCAAAGTTTGGATGACTTGTAATTTCCTGCTATTAAATTCAGATAAGACTGAAGTCATTCTTGTTGGTCCAAAAAACCTTAGAAATTCCTTTCCAAATCAAACTTTCAGTTTGGATGCAGTTACTCTTTCTCTTAATAGCTCTGTGAGGAACCTTGGAGTTATTTTTGATCAGGATTTGTCCTTCAATTCACATATTAAATTTGTTTCTAAGACTGCCTTCTATCATTTGCGTAATATTGCCAAGATTAGGAGCATCTTGTCTCAGAGTGATGCTGAGAAGCTGATCCACGCTTTTGTTAGCTCGAGATTAGATTATTGTAATTCTTTATTATCAGGCTGTCCTAAAACATCTTTAAAAAGTCTTCAGCTGATCCAAAATGCTGCAGCAAGAGTTTTAACAGGTACTAGAATGAGAGATCATATCTCTCCGGTTCTGGCCTCCCTTCATTGGCTTCCCATAGAGTTTAGAATTAAGTTTAAAATCCTTCTTCTTACTTACAAAGCTCTAAACAATCAGGCTCCTTTTTATTTAAAAGATCTGATACTACCGTATCATCCTAACAGAGCACTACGCTCCCAAAATGCAGGTTTACTTGTAATACCTAGAATCTCCAAAAGTACAATGGGAGGCAGAGCCTTCAGTTATCAAGCTCCTCTCCTGTGGAATCAGCTGCCAATCTGGATTCGGGAGTCAGACTCGATCTCTGTTTTTAAGAATAGGGCTAAAACCTACCTTTTTGATATAGCCTACAATTAGGGAGGGATCATGTGTTTCTGAACCCTCCCTTAGTTATGCTGCTAATAGGTTTAGTCAGCCGGGGGACCTCCAGTAATGCACTGGGCCTCACTCCTTTCCTCACTCTCTATGAAATATTTTTTTTTTGCTGGTCATTAACATTTGTTTGTTCTCTCCCATAGATTGAGTCCCCATCGTGCTGTTTGCTCTCTACATGTCTGTTCTTTTCTTCTTCTCTGTCTCCTCACCCCCCAGCCAGTCGCAGCAGATGACTGCCCCTCCCTGAGCCTGGTTCTGCTGGAGGTTTCTTCCTGTTAAAAGGGAGTTTTTCCTCTCCACCGTCGCCAAGTGCTTGCTCACAGGGGATCGCCTGATTGCTGGGGTCTTTCTGCAACTGTGGGGGTCCTCCCTACAGTTGATAGTGCTATGAGATGACTGTTGTTGTGAAATGGCGCTATATAAATAAAGTTGAATTGAATTGAATTGAATCTGTTCCTAGAATCACCGTTAAATCCCATTCCCTACCGGCCTCTTGAACTTCAATTTTCATTACACAGGGTTACAAAAGTAATTTTTTTGTAAGTTGTCTGTGTTTTTTCAACTGATTTAAGACAATTTTGCACTGCTGAATCCGAAAATAACATCTGTTTCTCTCGATCAGGTGCTAAGTAAAAGCCTGTACTTACTTAGTACTTACTTAGTACTGTGCATATACTTACCTTTATATAAAGGTAAGTACATGTAAATTGACTGTTATGTCATCATTGTTCAAAATTCAGAGAATTTCAAGACATAAAAAATAATTTTGCATCATATAAAGCGAAAATACCCCTACATGTAAACAAAAACGTATAAAACAACATATGGCCATAATTCAAAAAGTTGACCTGATTGAGCAAAACCAATGTGATTCTTGGATTCAGCACATCAAAATTGTCCTAAATCAGCTAAAAAAAACCTAGAAAATAAATTTGGTGTTGATCAGTGTTGTCTTTCATTTCCATACTTGTGAGTAATAAGATGTGCTCAACATTTTATTTTACTCCACATTCTCTAATCAGAATCAGAATCAGAATCAGCTTTATTGCCAAGCATATTTACAAGTAAACATATGAGGAATTTGACTTGACATTGGGCGCGCACGTTAGGCGCATCCAATGACGCGGCAGCCATACAAGGCGCCTGTCATACAGTGAGGGTGGGGGGGGGGGGGAGGAAAACACAATAGGCAGAGAGAAAAAAAACATAGTTATCAGAATAAAGCTCGTATAAGCTCATATAAAGCTCAAATGAGCCAAATTTTGATTACCCAGAAAAAAAACCCTCTATGCACAATTAGCAGACAATAGATCACACATTAACAAAGCAGGAGAATTGAAAGAGTCAGTGTATGTATATTTGTGTCAGTTTACGTGTATCAGTCATTCATGTAATGTTGAATACAGTGTAATGTAGGTGTGTCATTGCTAGTGAACAGCAGAGGGCACCCTCTGGCAATGGATAGATATTATTCAGTTCTATAGTCCAGACACATGATAACACTGTCCTCTGTCTGCTGAAACAACAACAATTGTCGAATGTTTGGGTTAGCCACTTCTTCAGCCTTATCTTCATCAAGGAGGAATGTAAACATTTGTCATGTATTTGTCATACATTTGTCATTTGTCATACATTTGTCATTTGATATTATTTGTCATACATTTGTCACTTTCCCATAAACCTGTATGATCCAGTCTGAGTCTTGCCATAATGATGTCTTTCCTCCTTTTGGCTGTTATGTAATTCTTTATTGCAATAGATTTTTATATTTTGTAATATGATTTATGTTTATGATCTTCATCCCATCTTTTTTGCCATAGCTCAATTCCTGTTTCTTGATTACTGCTTTCTCTTCACCTTTTCCAAGAGACAATGGTATAGATATCTCTTTCCCAAGAGGGCTTTTTGCTAATTTGTCTGCACAGTCATTCCCTTTCAACCCTTCATGTGCAGGAACCCAACAAAACTGAACTTCTCCACCACCCCTGTGTACCCTAAACAAACTGTGATTTAGCTCAATCACCAAGTCTTCTCTTGTAGATTTTAGTGTCTGTATGGTTTTTAAAACTGCAAGTGAATCCGTGTACACCACCACCCGGTCCGGTCTTACCTCCTCCATCCACTGCAAAGCAATATTGCCACCATCTCTGCTGTAAACACGGATGTATTGTTAGAGAGTCTTTTTGCGATGGTCACTTTAAACTCTGGAATGTATACCGCAACTCCAACAGAGCCCTCTTTGTTCTTTGAACTGTCAGTATAGAGCTGTAAAAAGTTATAGTAATTGTTCCTGAGGTAAATGTTTGTTTTAACACCAACTTCACTCATATGCCAATCCTTTTTCCTCATTAGCAGACTAGCATCTTCTTCTATTCCCGGAAACAGCCAAGAGGGAACATTACTCACTGGACTGGTGTTTGGTATATCAATAGTGTGTAGCCCATACATTCTGGCTTTTCTTTCATTTGTCCACCCAAACCCGTGTCCCTAGAAGTTCGAATATTCCCAGCAATCTTGTAGTGTTGTTTCTGAAATATTTGCTTCCTCACTTCCTTTCAGCTTGACTCGTGACAAATTGGTGTGTGGAAAACGGAGGCGAGATTTCAGTTTCCAGTTTTCTTTATTTTATTTCAAACTCCAGTCTCTCAGGTAAACAAGTCGATACCGACATCCATAATCCAAAATACGATCGTCAATGAACCACACTGAGCATCTCTCAGTCTTTACATCCAACAACTCAACTCTTCTACAATCAACATCACCTGTTTATATATTCTCAGAGATAATTAAGCTAATTACGACCATACCAAATCCCAGGTAAAACAATAACATTTTCTTTTACCTTACACATACCCATTAATATCTAAAAGTCCATCATATTTTCCCCAGCTAATAAATAGAATAAATATACATAACACACCATAAATAACATCAATAAATAATTTAATAAATAATTTAACCCCTATTTACAAATCTAAACCTCTCACCATAGCATGTATCCTTCCTGCAGGTGTCCTATAAAAGGCCTTCAACTCCCTGAAGGAGTCTTTTGCCTGGACACCCACAGGAACATGTTGGCAAAGGTATGTGAACAACTAACTATCAATTGTTTTTACCCAAATGATTAGCAGTACAATATCTCACAAGGCAATCAATTAATCACAGTAAGATACAATAATGTGTACTAGAAAAACAATAAAATAACATTTACAATATTACCAAAAATAATACAGTTACACATACAAGAATCATAACAATGGTGACACCTAGTCGTCACACAGTGTGATAATGTGAGTTTATCTCTTTTCAAATCCACTGGCATTTCTCCTGCTTCTATTAAAACTGCATTGTTTGGTGTTGTTTTGACAGCTCCAATGTACAGGCAAAGCGGTCTATGCTGCCTTCTGTCTATTTTTTCCAGATTCGTCTTTGCCGCTGCTCCATAAATCATGCATCCATAGTCTATTGTCGATCGCATTAGTGCTCTGTAAATGTCAATTAATGCCTGTTTATCTGCACCCCATTCGTGTCCAGCTACAACTTTTATGAGATTAATGATTTTTTAGCACTTTGTCTCCAGATTTTCAACATGAACTCTCCATGTTTTTTGCACTATCAAACGACAATCCTAGATATCTGAACTCACTGACTTTCTCTATCAGATATCGGATGATCCAGGACATCAAGCCTGCCTTGATGTCTTTATGATGTCATATACATCAAGCCTGCCTTCATTTCTTTATGATGTCATATTCAGTGATTCCTACCTGACAGCGTATGATATGATGCTTTCCTTGATGTCTTCATGTCATATACAGTGATCATTAGGACTCGCAATGCCGTCATATAGACAAAAGAAACATGCTGTCATATACACAATAGGACACAGCACTTTAAACCACACCCATTCCAATTGATACCTCTTTAAAAGAGGAAAACACCCATTTCACAATCGTAATAAATAATTTGAATGTAAATGTTTGAATAAATGTGTGTTCATAAATAGTTAGGAACATTTTCTGGAGAATTTTGATAAAGTTCCAAACATCTCTATTTGGCGTTTTGAGTGACCAATGGCTGTGTCGATTGTTGGGCAGCAACAGCCAATGGGGTTCCGCCAGCACTCTCTCCCTCGGTCTGTGTGTAATCCGGAATGTGCTGTCAGTGGCAGCAGACATCGACCAAGAGAGCGCGTTTCTCTGCAGAGATGGTGAGCTAGCGTGCTGATAGCAGCCTTTGCCATGGACAAAATTGAAATTGGTACCGTAAGCCTAAATTAATACACGCAATGAGACATTGCTGTACTAGCAAATTCTAATGCCCGTTTATTAAATTTTAAGATTGGGATACAAAGGCTGTCGACGCCGTTGAGCGCGGGAATCCCATTGACGCATGTGTCACCTAGCCTGGTAAGTGCCATTCATTGTGTATGGGAATGCTAATCGCTAGCTTAGCATGCTAACCGCCGATGCTAATTTTTGGCTAGTTTTTTCATTAGAAAAAAGCATCTTTCAGAGCTGTAGCGGTTAGCACAGGTCCCAGTTCCCTTCCCATGGATTGGTACTTAATGGTGAAGGTTATACCTGTGATTTAAAGGTGTTTAAAAAATATATTTTTGTTGAACAATTGGAAATATTTTGTGATAAGCTGTAGAGCCTAGCTCATTTGCTGTGTTCTGACCTATCCTATAGGTCAGGTTTTTTGTTTGGACTGGTTGGACCAGAAAACTGTGGATTCTCCAAATTTGGATGGCGAGCCGAAGCCCGAATCAGATTGAGTGGTCTAAATGATCATCTGGAAAGGACACTAGACATCTGTAAAATCTGTAAATATATTTTGGGTATTGTATTTTTCTTTTTATTATTATTGTACAAGTGCTGTGGTGTTTTTTTTAAATTGTACATATCTGTAAATCTTATATATCTGTAGAAAAAACATATATAGTTGCAAGTTCCCATACATAGTGTGTAAGTGTCATCTGTTGCTGCACCTCCCAGGCTCCTACGAACCTGTAATCTTCTGATCTGGCCCAATTATCTTTTTCTTTGGTACTACACCTAAAGGTGTTAGTGAGGGTTACAAACAGACTGCAGGCCACTGATTGGTCAGGGCGTAACATCATTAAAGCGTCTGTCTTCTGAAGAATGTCCAAACCGCCATTTGCAAAAGTTCACGGAGTAAACATGATATTAATAGAGATGGTTTCACAGGTTTTGCAGAAATCTACACCGTGGTCCAACGAAGAGGTGCAGAGTTTTCTGTGCTTGGTGGCAGATAGTATCCAGAGCGACAGGAGCAACCCCGCAACGAAACAGATGGCAGCCCAGCATAGAACCAGACTACGGACAAGCTGAAGATGAAAGTGAGAAAACCATCGATGGTGAGTGATTTGTGATATTGTGCATCTTTTCACTTATTTATCCTGTTGGTGGTAAGCTCACATTTTTTGAGAAATACAGCACCGTCCTGTGCTGGCTAATGAGTGTTAGCTAGTAGCTAGCAAGCTCGTAGCCAACTCTGCTGATTTGCGCTTGCTTTGTCCCAAGTATTTGCTTGTGAGAGCAAAACGATGAAATGTGTTAATCCTGGTTAAAGTCCTGGTTTGTGTACGTGTTGCACTTTGGTGCTGTGCATTAAGTTGTGTGTAATTTCATTCTAGAATGTGTTGCACATGCCATGTTGTGTTTATATTTGGATACAGGTCAAGAGGACCCCAGGCTCCAAAATCTCAACATATTCAAGTGCATTTTCAAACCAGTGATTTATAAAGTGATTCATATAATTTTCTAAAGCCTCATAATAGACCCACATATCTATTCTGTGGATTTTCCAAAAAAGTGTTGGAACAGTGTTTTCGTGCTGTTTCTGTTCCACCATAAATCCCTGGATTGAAAATGTACATGTACAGAGTGGATCCTGGGATGCTCACTTGTCAGGGAATCAAAGCATTTTTGTCACATCCCACCGCTGACTTTCACAAGTGTATTTCCCTGTCACGCCTCGCCGCCCATCTGCGGCGCCAGCTGCACGCACACCTGCACCTCATCAGCAGCGAGGGATTTAAGCCGCCTCACCCTGGGCTTCGGCCTGAAGCCGTCAGTCTTCACTCGCTACTCTTGCTGTAAGGAATCTCAACCGCTCAGCAAACATCCAAGTAAGAATCTCTTACCTCCTTCTTCTCCTAGTCTGCTCCCCTGTGCACAGGTGGATTTCCCGGCGGCAGACCACTCCTCTCTGCCACCATTCCCTCGCTGCTGCACCGGGCGCTCCAGGTCGCTGTCTTCCGGGCTTCACCCTTGCTGTGCCAGCCACCTGCCATTCCCAAGTAAGCCAGTCATCATTATCATATCTCCTGTGTTGGTGTGGTGCCCGTTACCCTTCTCCCTTTGCTTCTCCCATAGGGTTGTCCGGCTGTACGGCCTCCTGCCTCTGTGCCCGACGCAGACGCCACCACCAACACATTCACATCTCGCAGACACACACTCATACACACTTGTTGTTAATAAAGCTATTAGATCTACCCTGAGCCTGCGTGTGTGTCTCCTGAGCCGTGCATTATGTCAGTACGGCTTCAGCAGAGCGGCTCGGCAGACGGCGGGCTCACACGCCGACATTCCACCCTCGAGGCTCGAGTGGACCTAATAGCCCACCAGCAACAGGTGATTCTAAATCAATTATCCATCATCACTAACCGATTGGACCGCTTGGACCCCTAACAGCCGTTCCCCCCGGCTCGTCAGGGCGGCGCGGCTCCTGCTGCTCCAGCAGCCGTCCAGCCTGCTCCGGTAGCACCGGTTCGGCTCACACCCATTCCGACCCCCGCCCGCTTTAGTGGTAAGCTCGGCGGAGCACGGGGGTTTATAATGCAATGTGAGTCCGTGTTCCACCGTGTGCCTGGGGATTTTCCCTCAGACCATAGCCGAATTGGCTACATAGGGAATCTCCTGGAGGGGCGAGCGCTTACTTGGGCTTACGCCGTAATGGCGAAGCCCAGTTACGCCACCCTCACCTATGGCCAATTCGTGAGACAGTTCCTGGAAGTCTTTGATCATTCTCGTACTGAGAGCGTTCAGGTTGATCGGCTTCTCAGCCTCCAGCAGGGAAGCCGGTCGGTAGCTGATTACGCGATTGACTTCCGGGTAGCGGCGGAGGAGGTTGGCTGGGATGAACGTTCATTCTGCGGCATCTTCCTCCATAGTCTCAGTGATGGTCTGAGGGACGAACTGGCTGGGCGGGACATCCCGGAGACTTTAGCGGAGCTAACGTCCCTAGCCATCAGCCTGGATAACAGGTTGCGCGAGCGCACCTTGGAGCGGAAGTCGTCTTCTTCTCACTCTCGTGGCGCCTCGTGGCGCCTGTCCCAAGCTCGCCCCCTGGCGTTGCCGCCACCATCGCGCTCCGAGGAGTCGGAGCCGATGGTGACGGGCTAGACAAAGCTCCCTCCTGCGGAGAGACAACGCCGCCGTGAGTTGGGTCTCTGCATGTATTGCGGAGACACTCAACACACGGTGGAGCTTTGCCCACAGAAGCCAAACGGGGAGGTCCGCGAGTCACTGTAGGGGGCCTCGTGGACGTCAATCGGTTAAATCCCCTCTCCCAATTGAAGCTGCCCGTCCGGTTTTGTCACAACCCCACTGGGCACCTCACCCACGCACTGGTGGATTCGGGCGCGGAGGGCAGCTGTATTTCACACAGCCTGGCAACCCGATTGGGCATCCGTTGCCAAGCCCTCAAATCCCCTCTCGCCCTGGTCAACCTCTCCCATGTCTCCCTGGGGAGAGTCACACACCAGACCGTCCCTGTCCCTGTGATCATCTCTGGGAACCACCGGGAGGAAATCACTTTCTACGTCCTCCCCAACTCTGTGTCGCCCGTCATCCTGGGATACCCCTGGCTTCGCCTCCATAACCCTGTCCTGGATTGGAAGTCCGCCAGGGTATCGGCATGGAGTTCCTTCTGCATGAGCACCTGCCTGCAATCCGCTGCCTGCTCTCCGTCCTCTTCTCCAACTCCTAAGGACGCTGCGCCCCCGGATCTCTCCCTGGTGCCATCAGAATTTCATGACCTGGGTATGGTTTTCAGCAACTCCAAGGCGATGTCTCTTCCTCCACACAGGCCCTACGACTGTGCGATAAACATCTGCCAGGGGGCACCCTTACCCTCTGGGCGACTCTACAGCCTGTCGGCGCCAGAGAAGGAGGCTATGAATTCCTACCTCAAGGAATCGCTGAGTGCTGGAATTATCCGTCCCTCGTCATCACCATTAGGTGCAGGATTCTTCTTCGTGGGCAAGAAGGACGGTTCCCTCCGTCCTTGTATCGACTACCACACCCTGAATGATATCACGGAGAAGGATCGCTACACCCTGCCACTAATGGACACCGCCTTCCCCTCCCTCCAGGGGGCGACTTGGTTCACCAAGCTGGATTTACGCAGCGCATACCACCTCGTCCGGATCCGGGAGGGAGATGAGTGGAAGACAGCCTTCCATACCCCGAACGGCCATTTCGAGTACCTGGTGATGCCGTTCGGGTTGACCAATGCTCCAGCCGTCTTTCAGCGCCTAATAAATGACGTCCTCCGGGATTTCATCGGCCTGTTTGTGTTCGTCTACCTGGATGACATCCTCATCTTCTCCAAATCCAGGGACGAGCACCGGGTCCATGTGAGGCGGGTCCTCCAAAGGCTGCTGGAGAACCGGTTGTATGTGAAGGCAGAAAAGTGTGAATTCTACGCTAAGACTACGTCCTTCCTCGGGTTCGTCATCTCCCACGGCCAGGTGCTTCCGGACCCAGTGAAGGTGAAGGCGGTGGTGGAATGGCCTACACCTACATCAAGGAAACAGGTGCAACAATTTATTGGGTTTGCAAATTTCTACCGCCGCTTCGTCCCGAATTTTGGCACCGTCGTCGGCCCTCTGACCCGCCTTATGTCCCCTAAGGTCCCGTTCCGGTGGACCGAAGAGGCCGCAGCTGCTTTCCAGGCGCTGAAGACGGAGTTCTCCTCCTCCCGGGTCCTCAGCCAAGTCGACCCGTCGCTGCAATGCATCGTGGAGGTGGATGCTTCGGACATGGGAGTGGGGGCAGTTCTATCTCAGCGTCGCCTGATGATGGAGTCAAACGGCCCTGCGCCTTCTTCTCTCGGCGCTTGTCCCCGGCGGAACGGAACTACGACGTGGGGGACAGAGAGCTCCTCACCATCAAGCTCGCGCTGCAGGAGTGGCGTCACTGGCTAGAGGGGACGGACCTGCCGTTCGTGGTCCTGACTGACCACAAGAACTTGGAATACTTAAGATCTGCCAAGCGTCTGAACGCCCGCCAGGCGCGTTGGTCCTTGTTCTTTGCCAGGTTCCGTTTTAACATCACCTTCAGGCCTGGCTCCAAGAACGGCCTGCCCGACGCCCTCTCTAGGCAATTTGCCCCTGAGGCGTCTGAGGACACGGTCCACACCATCCTGCCCAGGTCGTGCATCGTGGGAGCCGTCACTTGGGACATAGAAAGTAAGATCCGGAAGGCGCAGGAATCGGAACCTGACCCTGGCAGCGGACCGGAAGGGAGGCTTTTTGTGCCATCCACGGTCCGGGGGGAGGTCATCCACTGGCTGCACACATCTAAGCTCACCTGCCACCCTGGTTCCTCCCGGATGATCGACCTTCTTCAACGGTCCTTCTGGTGGCCGGGCCTGCGGAAGGACGCTGCCCGCTACGCCCGGGCCTGCCCTGTATGTGCCACCAGTAAATCAGGTAATGCCCTTCCAGCGGGTTTGCTCCAGCCTCTGCCCGTCCCTGGCAGGCCCTGGTCGCATATCGCCCTGGATTTCGTCACCGGACTCCCAGTCTCTAACACCTTCGACACTGTCCTGACCATCGTAGACCGTTTCTCCAAGGCGGCGCACTTCATTCCGCTACGAGGTCTTCCATCTGCCCTGGAGACGGCGGACCTCCTAATCCAACACGTGGTCAGGCTGCACGGGATTCCGGTGGACGTGGTCTCGGACCGGGGGGCCCAATTTTCCTCAGAGGTTTGGAGGTCCTTTTGCAACGCCCTGGGAGCCAAGGTCAGCCTCTCCTCCGGCCATCACCCCCAAACCAACGGGCAGTGTGAGCGGACCAACCAGGAGCTGGAGGCTGCGCTCCGCTGCGTCACTGCGTCCAAGCCTGCGTCCAAGCCTGCATCCTGGAGTAACCATCTCGCCTGGGTTGAGTACGCCCACAACACCGCCCGCTCTTCTGCCACAGGGATGTCTCCCTTTAAGGGGTCCCTGGGCTACGACCCCCCTCTTTTCCCAGCACAGGAGAGTGAGGTAACTGTCCCCTCAGTTCGGGCGCACCTCAGGCAGTGCCGTTCCATCTGGGCGTCGGCGCGCAATGCGCTTTTACGCACGGCGGAGCGCAACAAATCCACGGCGGACCGGCACAGAAGACCTGCCCCAGCGTACCAGGTGGGCCAGCGTGTCTATGTGTCTACCCAGGACGTCATTTTAAAGGGTGAGAGGAGGAAGCTGGCACAGCGTTTTATGGGCCCATACCCCATCACCAGGATTATCAACCCGGTGGCTGTGCGTGTAGCTATTCCCCCCTCCCTCCGCATCCATCCCACCTTCCACGTTTCCAAGGTGAAGCCGGCAGTCTCCGATCCCCTTTGCCCTCCTCCTGCTGCGCAGCCCGCGCCCTGGATGATTGATGGCCATCCGGCCTGGCCTGTCTCCTCTATCCTGGACTCCCGGCGTCGGGGTTGCGGGTTGCAGTACTTGGTGGACTGGGAGAGTTATGGGCCTGAACATCGGCAATGGGTACCCTCGTCATTTGTGTTGGACCCGTCCCTCATTACTGAGTTCCACCGAGCGCACCCGGAGAAACCATCGCCAGGAGGCGCTGCTAGAGGGGGGAGTACTGTCACGCCTCGCCGCCCATCTGCGGCGCCAGCTGCACGCACACCTGCACCTCATCAGCGGCGAGGGATTTAAGCCGCCTCGCCCTGGGCTTCGGCCTGAAGCCGTCAGTCTTCACTCGCTACTCTTGCTGTAAGGAATCTCAACCGCTCAGCAAACATCCAAGTAAGAATCTCTTACCTCCTTCTTCTCCTAGTCTGCTCCCCTGGGCACAGGTGGATTTCCCGGCGGCGGACCACTCCTCTCTGCCACCATTCCCTCGCTGCTGCACCGGGCGCTCCAGGTTGCTGTCTTCCGGGCTTCACCCTTGCTGTGCCAGCCACCTGCCATTCCTAAGTAAGCCAGTCATCATTATCATATCTCCTGTGTTGGTGTGGTGCCCGTTACCCTTCTCCCTTTGCTTCTCCCAAAGGGTTGTCCGGCTGTACAGCCTCCTGCCTCCGTGCCCGACGCAGACGCCACCACCAACACATTCACATCTCGCAGACACACACTCATACACACTTGTTGTTAATAAAGCTATTAGATCTACCCTGAGCCTGCGTGTGTGTCTCCTGAGCCGTGCATTATGTCATTCCCTAATACAGGTACATCTACAAAAATTAGAATATCATGAAAAAGTTCAATATTTTTTGTCACTCATTTCAGAAAGTGAAATCCATCTATATCCATAGATTCATTACACAGACAGTAATATATTTCAAGCATTTATTAATTTTAATTTTGATGATTATGGTTTACAGCCCATGAAAACCCCAAATTCAGTTTCTCAAAAAATTGGAATATTACATAGAATTAATTTTAAAAAAAATAGTTTCTAAATAGAAATGTTGGCCGTTGAAATGTAGGTTAAAAACTATTTTTTTAAAAATTAATTTTATGCAATCTAATTTTTTGAGAAACTAAATTTGGGGTTTTCATGGGCTGTAAGCCATAATCATCAAAATTAAAATAAATAAACACGCAATATGTCACTGTCCGTGTAATGAATCTATATATGGGTTTCACTTTCTCAAATGAGTGACAAAAAATATTGAATTTTTTCATGATATTCTAATTTTTTGAGATGTACCTGTATATGTGTTGAACTTGCTTGAACTAACCACCATCCATTTCTGTCTTTCATCTAGGCATGAGGAAAGGAAAAGCAGCCGCCCTACAACGAACCTCGCCACTGTGGAAAGCACTGAAATCCTTTGCTTTTATAAAGTGCCAAAACCAAAGTAGCACAATTTCCACTTGATATAAAAGGGACTGAACTGAGATTTATTTGATTGTGTGAATATTAATTACAGAATAATTGAAAATGAATGGCACATCAACTCTAAAATAAACCGCTTGTTAATTTATTTATTTTTTATTTTTTTGTCAGATCTCTTGTGTGATCCTTTGACAGTTATATTCATAACTGTATGTTGCACTTTGGGGAATGGGAGTTGTTCGGTCATCAATATAATTTAGTTTATTTGTGTAGTTTATAGTCTATCGTCAATAAACTCATGCAGTAACAGGACACATTACAAATATTTGAGACCCATTGTAGTGCTTCCTTTTATATTTTAGCAATACAAGTACAAAACACCGCCCACATTTGAAGCCAGGACAAGAAGAGAGACAGTGGTGGCTAAACTTTTATTGGTTAAAAATTCCATATTTTGACTGAGCGACTCCATACTTAGTGATGCACACCCTCAGTTAAAGTACTAGATTCCATTCAAGTGAATGTATTAATTCATTCTGATTGCTGAGGCCATGGTAAAAACAAATGATTTTAAACGTAACCCAGCCCTTGTAAAATCTACTTCACTGAAGCACAGCTACATGAAAATTATGGTTAAATACAACAATGAAGCACTTTGTCACATTCCACCACTGGCTTTTAGCAACAAGTGTATTTCCCAAATATGTTTTAAACTTGCTTTAGTTAACCACCACCCATTTCTGTCTTTCGTCTAGGCAAGAGGAAAACGATCCACCCCAAACCGGACCTTGCCTCACTATTTACAGAGATGCAGGCTGAAGATCTGCTGAACCGGGACTAGTGCAAGCAGCATATCCAGTTGCTTCTCAGTGAGGCAGCGTGGCCGGCGTGTGTGACCCATCCTAAGTTTTTTGTTTGTTTGTTTGTTTTGTTTTTTTTACAGTTTGAATTTTGCACATTCTGAGTAATCTGGAATTTGCTGCAGATTATAATAAACAATTTAGTGACTTATGTGTTTGCATCATGATTTTCTATTTTGTCTCTTAAGACACTGGTGGGGAAAGAGTCAACAGCACAAACCATTTATTAGAGATCTTGAAAATAATGGCTCATTTTTAAGAAAGTAACCAAAACAATTTTATTTACTGAAGACTGTATTGTTGGATGTGCCAGTGTAGAAGACACTGCACACTTTAGTGATAGTACCAGTATATGGAGGAATTCTGGGCCATATTAGCATCTGTAATTTATCGTAATGGGTTAGGGTGGGGGTGTCCAATCATGTGCCATGGAGGGCCAAGACTCTGCAGGCTTTACCTCCAACCAGTGTCTTCAACAGCAGATTCCACTGAATTTCTTCCACTGACTGCTGATCAGTGAGAACATCTGCTGAAGAGACTGGGTAGAAGAGAGAATCTGCAGGGTCTTGGGCCTCCATGGCTCATGATTGGACACCCCTGGGTTAGTGTTTAATGGGATTTAACATTTGAACACAAACTTCTTTATGGTTCATAATTCTGTTGACAGACTTACACCAAACAAAAAGTGATCTCTCAAACTGCTGGATTGCTCTTTTCCAATCTTTTAGTATTTAATTTATGTCACTTGGTAGTAACCTTAACATATAAAACAAAATAGAGACATCTGCAAAAATTCCAAAAGTTTATTGTCAAAATTCCCAGTGCAATACTACGTGAATACAGTATAGTACATTGTTGATGCAGAGAATATATATTTCTACAGTATCTACATGTAGCCAGTAAATCAAGTGTTTTCCATGTAACCTTGTGACTGCATTATTTTAATTGCTTTTAATCCTAAATCAAGGTTGTTTTGGCCTAAAATGCATCATAATTGTCAAATATATCTTATTATACGTAACTCAGTACTGTTTACCCTTTTGAATATATATTTTAACAGTATAACCCCATAACGACAACCTGGTGATCAAGTTTTGGCAGCTGAACAGTTTTTGCCGTGACACCACCACAGACTCAGTGCTGCTGGAGCAGGTACATGACATGATGTCTTAACAGTCTGTCCATGATTTTCATGAAGATCAGAGCAATTTGTTGCACAGAAAGCTAAACATTTCTACAGACATTCTTAAGCTCTATAACCACTGATCATTTGTGAAGCTGGGGTGACATCAGTGAGAGGATGTCTTGAGTGCCCAGACCAACGGTTAAAAGCGATATTTTTCCCACAACACAGCCATCTGAAACACACACACAGCATGCATACATATTTTAGAACCTAGTAGCGATAACTTGCTGACATTACAATGTAGTACGATGGACTTAAAGCAAACTAGCATTAGCAATCATTAGCTTACCGTCATATGTGATCTAGTTCGTATCCTCACATCTTCCACTCTATGGCTTCCTAAACGCTCCAGTACTTTTCCAGAGTGTTTCGTCTCACTCCCTTTCCCCTTCTCTGGTGGTCCTTTTTGGCCTTTACGCTGACAAAAAGCCAGAGACCGAGGAGTCGCCTTGTACAGCCGCAATATTATGTTTTGCTTGGGTTGCATGTTTTACGTCGCGGGAGTGTGGCACCGCCTTGCTGTAAAAAAATCCCACCCACCCCAGGCGTACCCAGCTGCAATGGAAACAGAAGCGAAGTGAGTAGAGTAGAGTAGGGCTGAGTGGGTACTAGTGGAAAGGGGCCATAAGACACGATCAAAGATCAAAGGCAGGCATCATTGAATGAGTTGCTGACGTGCTGGTTTACACCCTTGCTTACACCTCCTTTCTGCCAGCATGCAGAAATACTTGCTTATACTTGGTTTCTATGGACATGCAAGAGTATTGTCATGAACTCGCCCGTGTGCTTTTCCTAGCGCACGACGAGGGGAGAAAGGACGAGGATTTAAACACTGGGTTACACCACACACACGTTTATTAACACAAAACATACAAGCACAGAACAGCTCAGATAAACGCAGAGTTCTCAAGGCCGCCCAATACACACACTGGAGGTATACAGTGACGGACAGCGCACAGACAGAAACTCAGTGCGGGGGCAGGCTGAGTCGTCATAGCAATTATCACGAGCACACAGACAATCCTTAGTTGGCGTGGCAGTTGACGGCAGAGAACGACCATCCAACGCGTACAATAAGCCAGCGGCGTCTGTCTAGCAAAGAGCTCCTTTAATACAGACACCGCTGGCGTGACAAATAGGAATCACTTGGGCGAGCGCGGGAAAGATGATTACCGTGGCGAACAGCTGACTGTCAGAAAGAGGGGTGCGTGGCCGGACAGGCCAGAGCGGCAGCTACAGGCAGGAACAGAAACGGTGCGTGGAAAAGAAAACAACAAGAAATCAGAACACAACTCCATATAATAAACCCACTGCCTGATATGATCCGAGCGCCGATCTCGTCCGCGCTCGGGTCGTATGTCATCCTTTTCAGGCTTTGACAGCAGGGTTTTCCTCTCTGGCTCCCCGGGCTCTTATTGTGACAGCGCCCGATGGAGCTTCCTGCTGTCAAGGCCAAACAGCTGTGCTGCATTCGGGGTCATTAGTGTCCGGCGTTAAAAGCGGGCACTGAATGCACCCTGATGCAGCAGTCTCTGTTAAACTCCTGTTAACCTCCCGTCAAAACTCCACATCGTCTGACGCTTCGGGCGTTCCCCGGCTGAGACGCTGTCTAGTCGTCGTCTTGAGTGTAAGTTTACCCTGTTATAATCCTGCCTTCATTATCGTGTATTTAGCCCACCGAGGCTCATTCCTTTTTAACTTTGTGTTATCCTCTGTTCCCTTGCCCTTAATAATAAACATCTTTGCAAACTCACCGGTGACTTGTGGCGTCTTCTGGTGGCTCGCGAGGGCCACCGTGACAGTAGACTGCTGCCAGGATGCCTAAACAGAGGCGCCACACCGAGACACCGTTCCCGGTGAGTTTGCAGTTGGACTGCTCCTTCCTGTCTGAGTACCGTGCTGGAAGCCTGCCATCGCGAAGGGTCCGCACTCAGCGTCGGAGCGACGAGCTGGTGGATGCCCTCGAGTGTGTCGATGAAATCCTCATCGCCGCCTCCCCCTCGATTTCCACAGCGACGTGCACCAGTACCTGGACCAAGCTGAGGACATTCTAAATCATCTCCCCCGCTTCGCTAATCACCCTGAAGTCAGCGTGAAGAGAGATGATATCGCAGCACAGTGCGAGACACTCCGTGGGCTGGAGGGAAACCCCGGCAGGAAGCCGAAGAGGAGGCATCTCCGCTCCTCACGTCCGGATCCCGTTCCTGCCTCCACTCCAGTCCAGGAGTTCGCTCCGCCCAGGGGTGATCCCCGCTGGAGAGTGTCGTCATTTGGGAATCCCCCGGAGAAGCTCCAACTCACAGCTGCTTCCATCCGGGACCGAGTGGCGGCAGCTTGTTCCGCTGTTCATCCCTCTCTCATCATGAAGCATGTGGCGGCGGCAGTCAGACTGATGGAGAGGAATCCCGAGTTAAGTGACTTCCCTGAGTTCGCCGACCTCCTCGCCTCTGTCTCCGCACAGGAGCGGCGATTCCTGGACCTCACCTTCGCCTTGCCCTCTGCCAGAAACCGTCGTCACATCTACAATCAGCCTCAGCTTGAACCCCGTCCGGATCCAGTTCCGGGTCGCCGCAGAGGCTCTACCTCCCACACAGCTGTCACTCCCGCGCCTCATCAGAGGGGAATCCCCGCAGCCTCTCCCCCCGGGCCATCTTCTCCTGCTGTCCCATCAGCGTTCTGTGCCCGGCTCGTTTCGGCTGTTGCCCCCTCCTCCTCGATGCCTTTCCCGGCTGCTGTGTGTGCCTGGAGTCCTGTTTCAGCGAGCCCCGTCCTGGAACCTTTGCGAGCGGCTCCCTCTCGTCCTCCCAGGGGGCCCTCTGTCACCATCCGGCGGGGAAGGGGAGAAGCAACGTCCGCTACAGCAGACACCATCCTGCCTCCAGGAGACAGGCAAGTCCAAGTTCACTTATATCCTCATTATTGTGATTTGTCCTGTCTGACTCCTGGGGGTGGAGTTCGGGGTTGGCAGTCCCCTGAGCTCCCACCACCTGCTGTAGCTTTAATTGTTAATCCCGCTTCCACTGTCTCCCTCCGCTGAGCGGTCCTTGACGCCAGGTCAATGTCGCCGGATGAGGAGGGGGCCTGCGGTTCTGGAGAGCCTGGTTCCGGTCCCGCAGCCACGTCGTGGGCGGAGGAGGAGAGCAGACTGCAGCGTGGAACCTGCGCCGATGAAGAAGGGTCCCCGGGTCTCCACGGACAAGGGGTTCGGTCCAGTGGGTCGAGGGTCTCCTGCCACCACGCCGTGTGGGTCATCGGCGTGGACGTTGGTGCCGGAGGATCCTCAGGCTGCGGACACAATCATGCCAGCTGCGGAGCCCGACGTAGCTGAGTGGGAGCCTGATGACGACCTCCTGCCGTCTGAGCCCAGATCATCGGAGTCCTGGACGGCGTCAGAACCCGAGATCAGGCAAGTGCTCTGTGTTTTCTTTCTCTTTTCCATTTTAGAGCATTTTTGCCTGTCTCTAGGGGAGGCGAGCCGGGTGCAGCCGCCCACTGCATCCGAGCTTGTCTCGCCGGGTTCTGGCGCTACTGGTGATCCTGATCCCGATTCTTTTCTCTCTCCCGAGCCTTCTCCCAGGGTCGCCGGTTGCTGATTTCGTCCACTGTGCCAGAGGTTCCGGGTTCAGGGTTGGAGGTCGGTACTGGTGTGGCGCCGACCCAGTCGGGGTTCGACGCGAGTGCAGCTGTGACCCAATCGGGGTCCATCGCGGGTGCAACCGTGACCCAATCGGGGTCCGATGAAGGTGCAGCACCAGCAGAATCGAAGGTCGGTGAGGGAGCTGCAGATCCCCTGCCACCGGACACTGGACTGGCTCATCTTCTTCCTCATCTTTATCATCATCTTCATCATCCTCGTCCTCCAGATGACCACAGCTCATCTCCACCTGGGGCCATTGGGGTTCCGAACACTCCGCCCGGCTCTCCCTCGTCTTTCCCCTCTCCAGGGAGGCCGTCCTCTTCTTCCCCCCTACGGCCCTGGTGGCTGTGTGATGCGGGTCGGCCGCCTGGCGAGCTGTTTCGCCGCTTCGGGGTTCTGGGATGGCCACCCGACGGACTTTTCCGTCTGTTTGGCGATCGGGCCCGTCCGCCAGAAACTCTATATTTCCGGGCATGGGACTGGGGTAGGCCGCCTGAACTGTCCTTCTCCCCCCTGCCTGCTACATGGCCGTTGGATGCTGGGCGGCCCCCCGAACTATCAGCCTCCATGCCTCAGAACCAGGACTGCCGTCATCCCGGGTTTTTTTTCATCTTCATGTCTGTAAGCTCTTGGGATGTGCGGGGGTCTTGTGTCTGTAGTTATGCATCTCTCACTCTTCCCTTAGCCGGTGTTTTTGTTCGTTTTTTCCCTTTTCAAATGTCCATTCATTGTCTGTATTAGTTGGTGTACTTTTGCCTCTGGAATTGGTTTTCTCTATTGTCATACCCTGTAGTTGTGTTATTTTTTCAATCTGCCTCGATCATGGTGTGTTTTTGTAATTATTCCTGTTCGCTGTTATTTTCCCCTGTGATCATCTTCTATGTTCTACCTTGGTCATGTTTGTGCATGGGAGTGTCGTTTTTTTTTTTTTTTTTTCTCCCCCCTGTCTGCCTGCGCGCTCCTGCTGCCATGGGGTTTTTTTTGTCTTTTCTGGTTCGCTCCCCCCTGGCCTGTGCCCCTTCCGCCCACCCTGGGGGGGGGGGGGGGGGCCTCGGGTGTCATTGGGTGTTCTGAGCCCGCCCTCGAGGGGGAGGTACTGATATGATCCGAGTGCTGATCTCTTCCGCGCTCGGGTCATATGTCGTCCTTTTCAGGATTTGACAGCAGGGTTTTCCTCTCTGGCTCCCTGGACTCTTATTGTGACAGCGCCCAGTGGAGCTTCCTGCTGTCAAGGCCAAACAGCTGTGCTGCATTTGGGGTCATTAGTGTCCGGCGTTAAAAGCGGGCACTGAATGCACCCCGATGCAGCAGTCTCTGTTAAACTCCTGTTAACCTCCCGTCAAAACTCCACATCGTCTGACGCTTCGGGCGTCGGCTGAGACGCTGTCTATTCGTCGTCTTGAGTGTAAGTTTACCCTGTTATAATCCTGCCTTATCGTGTGTTTTAGCCCACCGAGGCTCATTCCTTTGTTACTTTATGTTATCCTCTGTTCTCTTGCCCTTAATAATAAACATCTTTGCAAACTCACCGATGATTGTGGCGTCTTCTGGTGGCTCGCGAGGGCCACCATGACACTGCCTGAGCCACCAGGATTGATCAGAACCGAGCCCCCAAGAAACACAAGCTTGGTTCATGACAGAGCCCTTCCTTCTAGGGGTGGATACCAGACACCCACGGTAACATCAAGGAAACCCCCCCGACCCCCACCAGTCCCCACAGGCAAAACACTAACACACGAACCCGGGTGGGAGGTAGGTGGAACAGGAATGGAGGGAACACAATACCCCGCCCAGGGTCCACAATTAATCCGCCCAAGTCTACGGGTGTTGGGGCTCAGGAAGCCGCCCAGAGTCCCAGGCCCAGCAGAAGTTCGGGTGGACAGAACTCGGCGGCCTGCCGGAAAACATGGGCCACCAGACCCGGGGAGTCAATTCTTTTGGCAGCCAGCCCACATTGCTCAGCCACCAGGATGGAGGGGGTGAAGCAGGAAGTGGCCTGCCCACCGGAAGGCTGGCTGGAGGGCAACCGGACCGGGGAGAGGGAACCTCCACAGCCTCCTCAGTGGCACCCACGGTGGACCCCGACCGGGCCGGCTCCGCTGCACCCGCAGTGGACTCCAGCAGGATCCTAACTGTGCCCATGGTAGCCCCTGACCGCTGCACCCACGATGGACTCCAGCGGGAGCCTGGCTGCTTCCACGGTGGCCCCTGACTGGGCCGGCTCCGCTGCACCCACGATGGACCCCGATTGGGCCAGAGCTACACTCACGGTGAGTGGACCAACCCGCAGGAGCACCAGGCTGAGGAGACGATCGATGGGAGGAGCCCTGACGACCCTGGCAGGAGAAGCTGGAGCTGCAACGTCCTCCTTTGGCAGGACTGGACCCTCTGCGACCTCCAGCAGCGACACACCCTCTCCATTGACCCTGGTTGAAAGCTCAGGGGAAGCAAGAGAAGAAAGATGGTTAGGGTCGCCGGCAGCGGCGGAGCCCAGCAAAGGAAGTTCAGACGCAGCTGTGCGCTGCGCCTGACTCTCCTCACCCAGAGCCAGGCAAGATCTCTCTAAAACTGATATAAGAAAAACAAGAGAGATTACTTGCCCTGAGCTTGAGCTCTGCCGTGATCCAGGACTCCATTGATCCTGGCGATGAACACTCGGGCCGGGCCTCCAAGAGGTCCAGCTCCGGCTCCCAGTCCACTGCAGATGCCTACGCAGCTGGCAAGATGGTGTTGGCAGTCCTGTTGTCCACCTGCAGCAGCTCCAACGCTGGGGATTCCACCGGCGTGGCTGCAGGGGGACCTCTCCATACTGACTCCGGGAATGGATCATCCGAAACCAGTGGCTCCTCCACTGTCTGATGGCCCTCACCTTGGGCCAGCTGGCCCTCAGGGAGAATGGGAAGAGACACGGAGAGGGGAAAAAGTGAATTAATATTTGCAGCCGGAGGAGGGGACCCAGCGGACTGCTGAAACTGGGCCTCTCCCTCGGGAGACAGACAAGGTTTGCAATTTGATTGAGTGGAATGAAAAAACACTTGCCTGTCATTCTGGTTCCCGATGTTGACAGCTGCAAACAGTTGGCAGTCATCCTTCTCCGTGTCACTGACCCCTTCAAAGGATTGTGGAGGAGCCAGCTCCGATGACGCGGAGGTGGGCGTGGCCGGGACAATCTCGGAAGGCCTCTCGGCGACTGGAGTGATAACTGCCGCTGAAGATGAGAGGGGCTTCCTCCGGCGAGGCTTCCTTTTCCTCACGGTCGGTTGGGGCATCAGATAGTCTGGAATTCTGAGCACACCCTCCGGCCGCAAGTAATCAAGGCCAATGATCTCGGGAGAAACAGGGAACGACAGCGGTGTAGCCGCGGGGGGCTCGAGCGCTGGGAGCTCCTCACCCAACCCCGTGGATGTCATGGTGACAATCTCCCGGAAGATCTTGGCCACCTCCGGATGGTTCCACAAACTATCCCGATTCATCACGCTCACCACCGTATTCCGAGCCCATCGAGCTGTCTCGGATGAACTGGGCTCCAGCATCTGCGAGAGTATGTCCTCCAGCAGACAGAGCGAGCACAGCTCCCTCTCCAGCAGCTCAGTCATCGTGCCCGGACGCAGGTGAGTGGAAACAAGACAGTCCCAAAAATGAAAAAAATGATTTGTGTGGGTGTAACCCGCTAAATCCTATGATTGCCTGGATTATTCTGTCATGAACTCGCCCATACGCTTTTCCTAGCACACGACGAGGGGAGAAAGGACGAGGATTTAAACGCTGGGTTACACAACACACACGTTTATTAACACAAAACATACAAGTACAGAACAGCTCAGATAAACACAGAGTTCTCAAGTCTGCCCAACACACACACTGGAGGTATACAGCGGCAGACAGAGCACAGACAGATACTCACAGTGCGGGGGGGCATGCCGAGTTATCACAGCGATTATCACGATCACACAGACAGTCCTTAGTTGACGTGATGGTTGACGGTGGAGAACGACCATTCAATGCGTACAATAATACAGCGGCGTCTGTCTAGCGAAAAGCTGCTTTAATACAGATACCGCTGGCATGACAAATAAGAATCACCTGGGCAAGCACGGGAAAAATGATTACCGGGGCGAACAGCTGGCTGTCAGAAAGAGGGGGGTATGGCCGGACAGGCCAGAGCGGCAGCTACAGGCAGGAACAGAAACGGTGCGCAGAAAAGAATACAAGAAATCAAAACACAACTCCACATAACAAACCCACTGCCTGAGCCACCAGGATTGATCAGAACTGAGCCCCCAGGAAACACGGGCTCGGTTCATGACAAGTATGTACTAGTTTGTCATGATTCACGCCAAGAATAAAAGTTAACAGGAGCAGGAGAAAAGTTCTAAGAAAAAACAAATAAGCTCAATAATTCCCGAGCTGCTGCAAATAAGGCTGCCAACACTATCTCTACCGGGAGTGATATGAAATGAAAATGGTCCAAAATACTAATGCACCGAGACTGTGCTGATGGCACACCTCTGTTAAATAAGTTCCCTCTTTGCAGCATAAAGATGCCACAAAGTCTACAGGCAATTAGATAGTGTGACACAAAGGGTGAAAAATAGACTATGAGCTGACTTAATCTAGCGAATCAAAATGGGTAGCAAGGTACAAATGCACACTTTAGATCATTGTAATAGGGACCTTTGCAGTGTCAAAGGCATAACTTGTCATCTTAAAAGAATGAAACAGCTGATAACACATCAGCATCTATTTGCATGCATGCTGCCCCAAAGGCAATTTGCAAACTAATTAACTTAATCATCTGCAATACTGTTGATTGGATGAAATGGCTGAAATGTGATAGAGAATAATTAGATTACTTTATTGGACAGCATTAATATTTCTTACAGATCAAAAATCTGTTGTAAACAATAAATTCAAATGCCACCTTGTCAAAATGTATAAAACAGTCCAATTATACAACATGCTAAGTTAATATAAAAAATATATAAATAACTACTGTATATTCACAGGTTTTTTGGCACAAAACCAATTTGTTGTGAGTGTGCTTCTTAAGCTACAGAAAACACTGTCCTCTTGCTGTCTTTTCAAAAGATTTCTAAGAGAAGATCCATCTACTGTATGTGCATGTCTTTGTTGTCAGCTAAAGTATGTCAAGACTCTTGGGTACTATCAAAGAGGGGGCAAACATGCCCTCCTCCACCCCTTCAATCACACCACTGTGTTACACATGGGGCATTAAAATTGACCAAAGATGAGCCCCACTGTGCACACAAGCAGCCACTGTGTCTGCTAGTCTGCGTAGTAATCCTTTATCTCTGTTTTTTTCTGTTTTAATTGTGTTGGTGCTCAGAGACACTGAGAAAGTAGATAATGTCAGGGTGGATTACCATGATTCATTTGAAATTTTGATTCAGCTAATTAAATAATATTGCATCCTTAATTTCTCATAAACTGCTGATGGAGAATAGGGAGGGACGGCGTCCCATCATCATTTCACCTGGGAACCACAGAAGAGGGTATTGTGTGTGTGGGGGGTGGGGGCAGAGATTAAAGGAAGGCTGATCTGAGGACAGTAAAGACAGAATCAGAATCAGAATCAGATTTATTGCCATTGTTCATGTAGTACACAAACTAGGAATTTGTCTCGGTGCAATGCTGCAACATTAAACATGATAAAATAAAAGAAATAAACTATACATGCAATAAAGTGTAGAATAAGAATGAGTAATACTAGTATTACTCATAGACAGCAGACAGCATGGGTCTGTAAACCACCACTGACCATGTTTACATGAACACGAATACTGATTATGATTGGATTTCTGGAATTAATTAAAATTAATTTGATTATTCAAATTATCATGTAAACACAATACTCCAATAAAGGCAATGTATCTGGGGTCATTAACTCTAGTGGTTTACCGTTCAATAATCAGTTTATTCAGTGCATGTAAATGTGACTGATTATTACCATTATCGGTTTATTCCAAGTAATCATTTTATGTGACCATGTAACCAGAGTGTGGTTTTCCGCTCTGCCTGCCTGTTGCCTGATCCTCCACAGCTACGCGCACACCTGCTGTCCTCATCAAGCCTGACTACTTAAGCCTAACTCCCTGGTCTGGTAAGACTGCTACACTACTTCATCGTTCTCCTGAGATTCCTTCTCTACTTCGCCGTTCTCCTGAGATTCCTTCTCTACTTCGTTGTTCTCCTGGGAGTTCCAGCCCCCCAATGCCAAGTAAGCCTCTTTCATCTCATTACCACTCTATGCTCTGCTCCCCTGTGCACAGGTTGAAATCCGTGGCGGCGGACCTCCTCCTCCTGGCGGCGGACTGAGCACTCCCTGCACTTCACCAAGCCCTCCTTTCATTCCCTCTGCAACCAGGGCTGAAGACACTGTCTCTCTGACCAGAGCCTTCGGGAAAAAGCCTGTGCTGCTCACCAACTCGCCTACAATAATTCAATTCAATTCAATTCAATTCAACTTTATTTATATAGCGCCATTTCACAACAACAGTCATCTCATAGCACTATCAACTGTAGGGGGAACCCCCACAGTTGCAAAAAGACCCTAGCAATCAGGCAAGCCCCTGTGAGCAAGCACTTGGCGACGGTGGAGAGGAAAAACTCCCTTTTAACAGGAAGAAACCTCCAGCAGAACCAGGCTCAGGGAGGGGCAGTCATCTGCTGCGACTGGCTGGGGGGTGAGGGGACAGAGAAGATGAAAAGAACAGACAACAGTAAGACTGAACATAACTGTACCATCTCTCCTGAGTGTTGGCACTAACCCCCCTTGTCTCTACTCTTCCATAGGGTTGCCAGTTTTCATGGTGCTCTGCTCGCCCCGGCTGCTACATTCATACACACATGCACATACTCATACATACACCACACAATAAAGATAACTGAGTTTATTTCTGAGTCTGTGTCTGCTTCCTGGGTCTCGAATCATGTCAGTACAACTCCATCAAAACGACCCAGCAGACAATGTGCTAGCACACAAAATTAACATCTTAGAGGCTCGAGTAGACCAATTATCACATCAACAACAGGTCATACTCACACAGCTGGTCCAGATAAACTCCCGCCTGGATCGCCTGTCAGGTCCTCAGCCCTTCTCCCGGGTAGCACGGCTGCTCCAGCTAGCTCCGTCCCTTCTCTGTCCCCACCATCCTGGCTGACTCCTGTCCCCACGCCCACACGCTTCAACAGTAAGCTAGGGGAAGCTAGGGGATTCCCGTTACAATGTGGGATAGTGTTCCAGCGGGTTCCAGGAGATTTTGCTACCAGTCACAGCCGCATTTGCTGTGTAGTTAATCTTCTGGAGGGGCGGGCGTTAGCCTGGGCTTACGCGGTTATGGCTAGGGCTGATTACGCTAATTTAATATTTGACCAATTTGTGAGTGAGTTTAACGAGGTGTTTGATCACTCAGATTGAGAGAGCGTGCTTACCTCCCGGCTACTCAACTTAAGGCAAGGGAACAAATCGGTAGCCGATTATGCCGTAGACTTCCGGGTGGTAGCCATGGAGGTAGGGTGGGAAGAAGCCTCCCTTTGCAGCATTAGCCTTAGTCCTAGCCTGAGGGACGAGCTAGCCCATCTGGAGAAACCCAGAAAGTTAACCAAGCTCATTTCCCTGGCCATTAGCCTGGACAATCAGTTAAGGGAGCGGGCCAGCGAGTGTAAAGCTTCTGGTTGCTCAGGCACTAAGTTTCGCCCCTCCCCGCAGCTCCCCCTGCTGGCCTTTCCTCCCTGGCTCTCTGTGGTTTGCTCTTTGGTTAGCTCTCCTTATTCTCCTGAGGATTTTGCCTTTAATTTTATTTTAATCACGTTTTTCCTTCTATTTTTAGCTCTCACTTCTGTTTATCAAGCCTCCTGCACCTGTGTGGGCACTCAGTGTCTTCTAATCACCCTCTTTAGCCTTCTGTTCACCTTTCATCTGTGTTTTTGTTAGCTTCGGGTTAGCCACTTGCATTGGCTACTAGCTCTCCTTCCCCTTCTCCTCTGGTGTGCTCTTTCTGTCAGATGTTTAGCTACACCGCTGCCTCTTTTAGTGATAACAGTAAATGTAATAAATGTTGTCTTTTTGACAACTTTTTTGCTGGTCATTAACATCTGTTTGTTCTCTCCCATAGATTGAGTCCCCATCGTGCTGTTTGCTCTCTACATGTCTGTTCTTTCCATCTTCTGTATCCCCTCAGCCCCCAGCCAGACACAGCAGATGACTGCCCCTCCCTGAGCCTGGTTCTGCTGGAGGTTTCTTCCTGTTAAAAGGGAGTTTTTCCTCTCCACCGTCGCCAAGTGCTTGCTCACAGGGTTTTGCCTGATTGCTGGGGTTTTTCTGCAACTGTGGGGGTTTCTCCTACAGTTGAACGTGCTATGAGATGACTTGTTGTGAAATGGTGCTATATAAATAAAGCTGAATTGAATTGACTTGAATTGAATTGAGTTTGTGCGTCGCAGTAGGAGGACTCACGGACTCACTTCAAAACAATCCCTTCACTAAATTCCTGTTACCCATTTGTTTTGTTCACAATCAAAGACACAATAACAGAGACCGGGGCAGTTTGTTTTGACACCAAAGCCAGTGGAGCCTTGGACAGAGCGATGAGCTTAAGCGGTGTCTTTAACTGGTGGCAAGTGAGCCCCAATCGGGTTGCCAGTTCCTCAGAGATGAAGCTCGGCCCCTGAATCGATCAGTGCATGTGTGGAAATCACCGAACCACCGAATCCGTACAGAGTACGGCCCTGCCTCTTCAGAGCATACACCACATCCATGGCGGTCATCGTCTTCCTCTTGGCGTGCTCGGTGTAGGTGACGGCATCACGGATGACGTTCTCCAGGAAGACCTTCAACACGCCGCGGGTCTCCTCGTAGATAAGACCGGAGATGCGCTTCACTCCACCGCGGCGAGCCAGACGGCGGATAGCGGGCTTGGTGATTCCCTGTATGTTATCACGGAGAACTTTACGGTGACGCTTAGCGCCTCCTTTCCCCAGACCTTTGCCGCCCTTTCCTCTTCCAGACATACTGACTTCTTCTCTGAAATGTCAAAGACGAGTTCACAATGGCTGCACAATGGCTGCACAATGGCTGCACGGTGGCGCAGTGGTTTAGCACTGTGGCAGCACAGTTTTACCCTCGGCCGGGGGATCGCGGGGATCATGAGATCGTGGGTTCGATCCCAGCCCCCGACCAACAGTGAGCTGTGTGGAGTTTGCATGTTCTCCCCGTGTTGCGCGGGTTTACTCCGGGATTTCTCCGGTTTCCTCCCGCACACCAAAAACATGTAGGTTTAGGGCGCTCGCGCACGCAGCGACCAGCAGCCAGTGGCTTGTCACCAGACTGCAAACCAAGTCTACCTACGGGTACAAATAAGTAACAAAAAAAAAAAAAAAAAATCATGTTGAGATTTCCACACATGTACTGATCGATTCAGGGGCCGAGCTTCATCTCTGAGGAACTGGCAACCCGATTGGGGCTCACTTGCCACCAGTTAAAGACACCGCTTAAGCTTATCGCTCTGTCCAAGGCTCCACTGGCTTTGGTGTCAAAACAAACTGCCCCGGTCTCTGTTATTGTGTCTTTAAATCACCGTGAGCAGCTCAGGTTGTTTGTGCTTCGGTCTCTACCTCCCCGGTCATTTTGGGATATCCCTGGCTCAGGTTGCACAACCCCACCATTGACTGACGCTCTGGGAACTTGGTTTCATGGAGTTCATTTTGTCTCAGTGCTTGTCTCCAGTCCGCTGCATGCTCGCCCTCTGTGCCTCTTGGTGTCCCTGACACCCCCCCCCCCCCCACCTGACCTGTCCAAGGCTCCCCCGGAATACCACAATCTGGGAGCCATCTTTAGTAAGTCCCAAGCCCCACCGCCGCCCATACGATTGTGCCATTAACCTCCAGTCCGGAGCTCCGTTACCATCTAGTCGGCTGTACAGCCTGTCAGTTCCGGAGCGGCAGGCCATGGAGACCTATATCAAGGAGTCCCTGAGCTTGGACATAATTTGTCCATCGGCCTCGGTGGTGGGGGCAGGATTCTTCTTCGTGGGCAAGAAGGATGGCTCACTGAGACCGTACATTGACTTCTGGGAACTCAATAACATCAACATTAAGGACAAATACACACTCCCGCTCATCAACACGGCATTTGACTCTGTCTGGGGGGCCTCCTGTTTCACTAAACTAGACCTCCGCAACGCCTACCACCTGGTGCAAATCCGAGAGGGAGATGAATGGAAGATAGGGTGCCGGACCCCTAGTGGCCATTTTGAGTATCTCGTCATGCCATTTGGGCTGACCAACGCTCCTGCTGTGTTCCAGTGGCTCATTAACGACGTATTGAGGGACTTTCTCAGCTTGTTTGTCTTTATTTACCTTGATGATATCCTGATTTTTTCTCAGTCCCTTGATGAACACCGGGTGCATGTGAGGCGAGTATTGCAGCGGTGGCTGGAGAACAAACTGTTTGTGAAGGCAGAGACGTGCAAGTTCCACACTCCAGCCACGTCATTTCTGGGCTTCGTCATCTCGCACAACGAAGTCATCGCGGACCCTGCCAAGGTAAAAGTGGTGGTAGAGTGGCCGACTCCTTCCTCCTGGAAACAGTTACAGCAGTTTCTGGGATTCGTCAACTTCTACCGCCACTTCATAAAGAATTACAGCCTCACTGCCCTTCCTCTCACTCGCCTCACCTCCTCCAAGGTGCCCTTCCGGTGGACAGAGGAGGCTGAGGCTGCCTTTGTGGCACTAAAGTCATTATTCTCCTCTCCTCCGATTCTGGCGCAGGTGGACCCCGCTCTACAGTGTGTGGTGGAAGTAGACGCTTCGGACTCTGATGTAGGAGCTGTGCTGTCCCAACGCTCCCCGGTGGATGACAAGATTCGCTCCTGCGCGTTCTTCTCCCGCCGTCTCTCCTCAGTGGAGAGGAATTATGACATCGGGGACAGGGAGCTCCTGGCAGTGAAGCTGGCACTGGAGGAGTGGCGCCATTGGTTGGAGGGGGCCTCCCAGCCATTCATCATCTGGTGGACAGACCATAAAAACTTGGAATACCTCAGGACGGCTAAGCAACTGAACACGCGCCAGGCCGTCTTGTCCCTGTTTTATGGCCGGTTCGACTTTACCATCACCTACCGCCCGAGGTCCAAGAACACCAAGCCTAACGCCCTATCTTGGCAATTCGTCTCGGATGCGGCGTAGGTACCAGCGCACCCCATCATTCCCCCCATCATGCATCATTGGCACCCTTTCTTGGGGTATTAAGGAGAGGGTTCTGAGAGTGCAGGAGACTGAGGTGGACCTGGGCGGGGGGCCAGCAGGGAGGTTGTATGTGCCGTCTGCCGTCCAGGGCGAGGTAATAAGTTGGGCCCGCTCCTCCAAGCTCTTGTGCCATCTGGAGATGGCACCTACAGTGACTCTTCTACAGAGGACCTTTTGGTGGCCATCGCTGTGGAAGGATGTCGGGGAGTATATCCGTGCCTGTCCCCAGGGTGCCACCGGCAAGACGTCCTCCTCTCCTCCACCGGCCTGCTTCATCCTCTCCCTATTCCTGGCAGGCCCTGGTCCCACCTGGCCCTGGATTTTGTCACTGGCCTCCCATCCTTTGCCAACAACACCATCATCCTCACCATTGTGGACAGATTCTCCAAGGCAACCCATTTCATCCCCCTGCAAGGTCTGCCCACAGAGAAGGAAACTGCGGATCTGCTTGTCCTCCATGTGGTGAGGCTGTACGGCATTTCACTGGACATCGTGTCCGACCGTGGGCCCCAGTTTGTCTCACAAGTGTGGAAAGCCTTTTGCAACGCCATTGGGGCTAAGGTGAGCCTGTCATTGGGGTACCACCCACAGAGCAAAGGCCAATGTGAGCGTGCCAATCAGGAGCTGGAGGCATCACCACCGCCAACCCAACATCCTGGAGCACCTACCTACCATGGGTTGAGTACGCTCACAACACCACCGTTTCGTCCGCCATAGGCATGTCTCCATTCGAGGCTTCTTTAGGCTACAACCCCCCGCTGTTTCCCTAGGAGGAGGGAGACACTGCCATGCCTTCAGTACGTGCTCACTGTCGCTGGTTGTGGAAGGCTACCCAGGCCGCGCTGCGGCGCACAGCGGATCGTAACTCCCCCATCGCCAGCCGTCGCAGGACCTCGGATCCACCCTTCCGGGTTGGGCAACAGGTATGGTTTTCTACGAAAAATATCAACTTCAAGGCTGAGTCTAGAAAGCTCTCTCAGGGTTTCATTGGTCCATGTCCTATCACCCTTATTGTGAACCCTGTGGCTGTGGCCTGGCTGGACGTCCATCACCGGGGTTGTGGCCTCCAGGACCTGGTGGACTGGGAGGGTTACGGTCCCGAATGGAGATCCTGGGTGCGTCCTTCCTTCGTGTTGGATCCTCAGCTCATCAGGGACTTCCACAGAATGCACCCGGGTAGGTTAGATCGGTCACCGAGAGGCCGCCGAGAGAGAGAGGGAGTACTGTAGTGATCCGCTCTGCCTGCCTGTTGCCTGATCCTCCACAGCTGCGCACACACCTGCTCTCCTCATCAAGCCTGACTACTTAAGCCATGCTGCCCTCTGGTCTACACAGAGTCATTTAACTCCCTGGTCTGGTAAGACTGCTACACTACTTTGTTGTTCTCCTGAGATTCATAGGGTCGCCAGTCTGCACGGTGCTCTGCTTGCCCCTGCTGCTACATTCCCCTCAAGGCTGTGTACTTCCCCTCCAGGCTGTGTACTCAGTCTACTGTTGTTTACACTTCTAACACATGACTGTGTATCCAGACACGAGGGGAACCAGATTATTAAGTTTGCAGATGACACCACGGTGGTGGGACTTATTCAGAGGGATGAGGAATCAATGTACAGGGAAGAAGTGAGAGACCTGGAGGGCTGGTGCAGGGAGAACAATCTGGTGCTCAACGTGGACAAAACGAAGGAGATGATTATCGACTTCCGGCGGTCACAGCCTGAGCACGTCCCCCTCAGCATCGGCGGCCGTTTAGTGGAGAGAGTGGAGAACATCAAGTTCCTCGGAGTGCAGATCTCACAGGACCTGACCTGGAGCAAGAATTCCTTGGGGATCAGGAAGCGGGCTCAGCAGAGACTGCACTTCTTGAGGAAACTCAAACAGGCCTCTCTCCCCATCTGCATCCTCAGGACCTTCTACAGAGGTGTGGTGGAGAGTGTTCTGACGTACTGCATTGCTACATGGTACTCCAGCTGCAGTATGTCAGACAAAAAAGCCCTGCAGAGGATAGTCAAGGGGGCTGAGAGGGTAATTGGAGTCTCCCTCCCCTCTGTCCAAGAACTTTTTCAGAACCGTTGTAGGAGCAGGGCACCGAACATTGTCAAGGACCGTTCTCACCCTCTGCATAAACACTTTGAACTTCTTCCATCTGGTAAACGATTCCGGAGTATCAGAGGCAGAACCACCAGACTGATCAACAGCTTCCTTCCACAAGCTGTCAGGATGCTGAACAGTTGACCCGGAATCTCTCATATACACTACTGCACCTACGGACATTTTGTGTATTATTTGTATATTATAGTTAGTTAGTTTTTTTCCCAAGTATGTCTCAGGGATGTGTGAATGGATGGGGGGTGGGGGTGGGGGGTGACGTTATGTGTGAGTGTGTCTTAAATCATGCTGCTTCTATTTATATGGATGCCGAGAGAAACGCAATTTCATCTTGCCTGCACTACAGTTGTATGTACAGCAATATGACAATAAAGTTTGATTTGATTTGATTCATACACACACGCACACACTCATACATACACCACACAATAAAGATAACTGAGTTTATTTCTGAGTCTGTGTCTGCTTCTTGGGTCTTGAATCATGTCACGGAGTCACTGTAGCCCTACTAGGTAGGTCTAGTATGATTAGTAGACTCTGGTGAAGGAAAGAGCTTTATATTTAGTCCACAGACACAATCTCTACAAAATGTACCCAGTGTCATGGCTTTCACCCTGGAGGGGCAGAGAGCTGGACTTATATGAGGAGCGAAGGTTAGAAATGATTTGATTAGACACAAAGTAAAGTAGCTTGAGAGCTGCAATGCAAAACTGACAAAAGATTTACAGGTACTCTACAGGTCAGGATAAAGAACAGACCAGATCAGGCAGAACAGATCAGAACGTGCAGATTCTGGTCAGAGTGACTAATGACGCAGCACCCAGGTGAGGGGCTGTGTCCCTTAAATAACAGGTGAACTAATAACAGCAACACAAAACAGCTGTAACTAATCAAGAACTCAAACCTTGCAAAACTATGGTGAAAATAAACACATAAATACAAACATGACTATTGAAATCAAAATGACAGACAGGACCAAGATAATAACAATAATAAATACAAAGACCCAGTAAATAAACTTAAAGCAAAGATTTGGGTTGGAGACATGTCATGATAACAAAACATAGAGATTATAATACAAGAAAAGAACATGGCTCCAACCGACGTCCTGACAGTACCCCCCTTTCAAGAAGCAGCTTCTATACAACCCAAGGTAACACCAACAAACAAAACAGAAAAGCAACCCCTCGGGGTGGCCAGTGGTGGTACAAGGTCAGGTATGCGGAAACAAACTGTAACCCTTCCACAGACCATGTCCAAGACAAACACATTTCAAGGGCAACATTAAGTCCAAGCCCCTAAGACCCAACACAAAACAAGTCAGGTTGTCCTCCCCAGTCCATGGGCCATTGGACTGCAACATACAGTTGGTCAGGGGGTCTACTAAAGTCCATAGGCCCTAAACCAAAAACAAAAAAAATAGGTTGGGTGGCTTGCCAAAGTCCCAGGGCCACCGGACCAAAAAACAAGGTGAACTGGGTGCCCTAGCAGAGTACCAGGGCCACCAGACCAGAGAACATGACTGGTCACGGGGCCTACCTGAATCCATAAGCCACCTAAGGAGTGAACATAATGTGTCGGGTGGCCTACCAAAGTCCCTGGGCCACCAAATGGGAGAAAACTCATTAGCCCTTTGTTCTGAAAACAACACAGGATCTGCATGTACCAAGGATAACAAAGATTTCAATACAGAGGTATTTTGTTCAAAAGATAACACAGATTCTTCTTGTACCAAGGATAATGAAGATTTCAAAAGAAAATATTTATGTTCAGATAAAAATGAATTTTCACGTACAGAAAACACAGAATTTCCCATATCATGAGTTAACATGAAAACGTTAAACTCAAGAGATGACAACAAGGAACCCAAAAACTCAAGAGATGACAACAAGGAACCCCAAAACTCAGGAGATGGTAGGAAGGACATCTCAACCTCAAACTCAGTAAATGCCAACACGGTCATTTTACCCTCTGGAGGAGAGAACATCAACATTATACCCTTTGGAGGTGACAACATGGGACATTTTACCCTCTGGAGGTGACAACACAGAAACCTCACACTCGAGAGGCGATAACGTAGACACCTCGGGAGGTGATGACACGGAACCCTCAAACTCAGAAGACGTCATAGACGCCCAACCCTCAGAAGGAAACACAAGACCCCCAAGCCTAGAAGGAAACATAGGAGATCGCTGCTCTGAAGCTAACCCTGGATATCTCTGTTCTAAAGTTTACCCAGGAGCTCTCTGTTCGAAAACTAACCAAGGAGCTCTCTGCTCAGAAGCTAACCCTGGAGCTGTCCGCTCAGAAGCTAACCCAGGAGGTCTCTGCTAAGAAACTAACACAGGAGCTCTCTGCCCTGAAGCTAACACAGGAGCTGTCTGCTCTGAAGATATCACAGTTGCTCTCTGCCCTAAAGTTAACACAGGAAACAGAGACTTTTCTGGCACAGGAGAAACAAAAGCAGAAACCTCCAGCTCAGGAGAAGTAGATGCAGAAATTTGCTGTTCTGGACACTCAAATACTGGGGTCTTTTGCTCAGGGGATGCCGATGCAGAAATATCAGGCACAAAACCCACAGATACAGAAATTTCAGGCAGAAGCCCCACAGATAAAGAAATTTCAGGCTAAACCCCTCAGAAACAGACATTTTTGGTTCAAACCCCTCAGATACAGGAATTTCTGATTCAAAACGCGTAGATGGAGAAATTTATGGTTCAAAACCCACAGAACTCAGAGATGCAATAATTTCTGCCACATAACTCACAATGCAAAAAATTTAGGTTCAAACCCCTCAGATACAGAAATTTCAGGTTCAAGCCCCTCAGATGCAGAAATTTCTGCCACAGGAATGAATGAATGAATGAATGAATTTATTTCGGATAGTACAGTACAGGTTAAAAGAAACTGAATAATATAACAACAAGGTCAAATTAGACAATGACTCCTCTGATTATACAATTCAACGTAGGTTATCCGAAATGGGTGATGGCTAAAGCCGCAGCTTATATTGCCCACCCATATTCCATCCAAGAATTCAAAAGAGAAAAAGAGAAAACAGACAAGAGTGATTACAATTCAAAACAAAGCTAAGACAAAATGTGACAGAGAAAAAAAAAAAAACTAAGCTAAGCTAAGTTAAGCTATTACTATTCGAAAACAAATCTAAAACAAAATGTGACAGAAAAGGAAAAAAAAAAACCCAAAAAACTAAGCTACAACACAACACAGGCTGGATATGGCAATCCTTATGTGATTTTACATGTCGTCTTGTTTATATGTTTGGAGTATTTCTTCCTTTAGTTTTTGTTTAAATTGTCCAAGCGTTGTACATGATTTTAATTCAGGTCCAAAATCGTTCCATAATCTGACTCCTTGCACTGAAATACAGTGTTGCTTGGTGGTTGTTCTCACTGTAGGCTTTTGAAATATACATGTTCCTCTGAAGTGATATCGTTTCTCCCTTATTTGGAACAACTTTTGGATATTTGCGGGCAGTGATAAATTCTTCACTTTAAACATTATTATTGCAGTTTTAAAGTCAACCAGATCTTTCAACTTGAGAGTTTTTTGTTTAAGAAAAAGTGGGTTTGTTGGTTCCCTGTAAGCCGCTTTGTTTATTAGTCTAATAGCTCTCTTTTGAAGCATAAAGAGTGGATATATGTTTGTTTTATATGTATTTCCCCATACTTCATTACAATATGTCATGTATGGGAGTATTAATGAGTGATACAAGGTATATAGTGTGGATTGATTCAGCAAATATTTCACTCTGTGTAATATTGCAATTGATTTGGATACTTTACCTTTAATATAATTAATATGTGACTTCCAACACAGTTTATTATCAATTATTACTCCAAGAAATTTAGTTTCAGATACCCTTTCAATCTCTACACCATTTACACTGAGTTTAGGTACTGGGTTGTTGTGATGGTTGTTAAAGACTATAAATTTTGTCTTACTTAAATTGAGCGTTAATTTGTTTGAATCAAACCACAGTTTAAGCTTTCCTAATTCCTTTCCAAGTGTATCCAGAAGTTTTTCCAAATTGTTTCCACTGCATAATAGGTTAGTGTCATCGGCAAACAATATTAAGTCCATTTTTTCTGAAACTTTACATATATCATTTATATACATATTGAATAATAATGGTCCCAAAACTGAACCCTGTGGGACTCCACAGGTAACCTTCAGTAACTGTGAGTTTTTGTTGCTAACACATACATACTGATATCTATTCTTTAAGTAACTACTTAACCAGGACAGTGCTACCCCTCTAATACCACAATTTTGTAGTTTCTTTAATAATAAATTATGATCTACTGTATCAAATGCTTTTTTAAGATCTAGGAATACGCCAACTGAATACTCTTTATTTTCGATGGCTGTTGATATTTTTTCTGTAAATTCCATTAGGGCATATGCAGTTGTCCTCTTGTGTCTGAACCCATATTGCTGCTCACACAATAAATTATTCTTCAGTATGAAGTTGTCAATTCTCTCATAGAATATTTTTTCAAGTATCTTGGAAAATTGCGGTAATAGTGAAATTGGTCTATAGTTTGAGAGTTCCCCTCTGTCGCCCGTCTTGTATATCGGAATTACTTTAGCTATTTTCATTGCATTGGGAAATATACCTGTTTGGAGAGACAGGTTGCAGATATACGTCAGTGGTTTTACTAGGCATTCAATAACAGTTTTGACTAGGAGCATGTCAATACCATCACAGTCCGTAGATGTTTTACTTTTGAACGATTTAACAATTTCAATGACCTCTCTTTCGTCTGTGTTCTTTATGAAGATGGAGTCTTTTACAGCAGTGTTATTGCATATTGTATCACCTGTAGGCACCGTAGTGGGTATTTCTCGAGCCAAATTAGGTCCAATGTTAACAAAAAAATTATTAAATTCATCTGCAGGTGAAGCTATATTCACACTCTTGAGTCATTTTATTATTTTTTGGAATGTTGGTTGGGTTGCTTGTATTTCTGCTTTTATTTCCAAGGATACTGTTGAGTATTGTCCATGTATTTTTAATATTGTCTTTGTTTTTCTCCAGTTCTTTACTGTAATAGTCTCTTTTACTACATCTTATTATATATGTTAACTTATTTTTGTATGTTTTATACCGCTGCTCTGCTTCTTTTGTCCTTTTCTTTAGGAAAGCTTTATATAATAAATTTTTCTTTTTACACGCCTTTTGTAGTCCTTTGGTTAACCATGGCTTATCAGCAAATTTATGTTTAAGCTTTAGTTTTACTAATGGACAGTTTTTTTTCATAAAGAGTGGTTACAATGTTTATAAATGTGTCATAGGCTTCATTTACTGCTGATACATAGACTTCTGTCCAGTCTTGCTTCAGCAAGTCCTCTTTGAAAGAACTGATTGCATTTGGTGATTTGTATCTGAACGATTTTGAAATTTTTTCTGTGTTGGCCCCAGTGTGGCCATGGATAAGTGCAAAGGTTGGCAAGTGGTCAGTTATATCATTTATCAATAATCCACTTTCTATTTTCTTATCAATAACATTGACAAACAGGTTGTCAATAAGTGTAGCAGTGTGAACTGTGATTCTACTGGGATGTGTTATTGTGGGATATAGACTCATGCTGTACACAGAGTTCATGAACTCTGTAACTACATTTTGTTGATGTGGATTCAGTAAATCAATATTGAAATCTCCACAAATTGCTACCATTTTCTTACTAGTAATATTATTGTAAAGCTCAACTAATTTATCTCTGAATGTCTCAATGCAAGTTCCCGGCGTTCTATATATACAACTTATAATTAGATTTTTTGTTTTATCTTGGTCAATCTCAACAGCGACACATTCCAAGATCCCTGGTAGTGCAAAGGACGTTCCATTTACAAGCTTACACCTATACAGGTCATCAATATACAGTGCAACACCACCACCCTTTTTTTGAGATCTATTAATATGAAACATCTGATATCCCTCTATTGCCATCAGGGGAGCCTGCTCTTCATTAAGCCAGGTTTCGGAGACTGCAATAGCTGTAAATTTTCTGTCTATTTGTTTTAAATAGTCCTGAATCTGTGGAAAGTTTTTTTTAAGACTTCTGCTGTTGAAGTGTATTATTGATAGTTTACCATCTAGTTGCACTTGACTTTTGAATTGCTTTTCAGTGTAATATTCACAATGGTTATGAATATTATTGAAAAAGTGGTTATCAGGATCAATATCATTCTCCATCTCTTGTGGTTTATGTTCAGCATAATGGCATATTTTCAGAGTTTGAGCTTCCTCACTCTGTGTCAAATGACTTCCTCCAACTGGGGATAATTGGTGTCTACTCGAGTTGGTCATAAGTGTTTGTTTGTTTTGCTTATTTTTTTTAAAGTACTTTGGCATGGTGTATCAAAAGAATTATTCTTACCTTGTGTGTGAATATGGATTATCATTGACTCATAATTTTCTTAATCAGTGTTCATCTGTATTTATCTAAGTCAGTAGCATGTCTGATCATTATACTCTTTGCTTGCTCAGGTGTTCCATTTAGTTTAATCCAAATTCTACAATTTCTTGTCCAGGTTGCCTGTATCTTATTTTGTCTTTTCAGCATCCGTGCCTGCCGTGCTATTTCAGCGTTTGTTTTTGTCAGATGTTCATTTAGGTAAACTTGTGTTCCCCGTAGCTTTCTGGCCTGCCTCAGTATGTCATTCTTTACCCTTCTGTTCACAAAGCGCATCACAATTGATTTCTTTGTTTTGTTATCTTTCTTCGGTAAAGCATAACAGGCTGAAATTGCATTAGCTTCTACCTTAATATCTCTATTATTAAGGAACTGAAGCACCTGATTTTCTAGGGAGACTGATTCACTCATGGGAGCATCCTCGCCACTCAGTCCTGTTGTGGCATGGGCGTATGACTGATATCTGATGTCTAGTCCATTTATAACTAGGTCATCCTTATGAGAACCTTGTTCAAGATCCTCGACGCGTTGCTCCAGGCCCTTAATTTTTTTGTCTTTTTCTTGAATTATTAATTGTAGGGCTTGTACATCTTCTATTAGGCCTATTATTTTGGCCTGCTGGCTAGCCAATTGGGCCTGCTGGCTAGTCAATTTGGCCAATTCTTCTGACACAAAGTTCAGAGATTTTTTGATCGCTTCCATTTCATCTTTCTTTGGTGGCATTTTACTGACCTGTGGATAGTAAAAACAGTGAATCCGGCTGGGCCTCAGCTAGCCTCCGCTGATCCCTCTGCTCACTGCTGCCGCAACCGAGCTCCTGTACAGCTTCTCCGCCAATTCACGCCGCACACCGCCGGTGCAGCCGAGCTCCGCTGATCACTGCCGCTGATCACCGCCACCTGCCGCCGTCTGCCTGGGTCGTACCTTCGCTAGGCCCCATCACCAACTGCCGTCAGTCTGGTTGTTCCTCTGCTGGGCCTCGCAACTGGGCTCCGACTCAGGGTGAGGGTTCGCTGCCGCAACCGAGCTCCTGTGCAGCTCCTCCGCCAAGTCACGCCGCACACCGCCGGTGCAGCAGAGCTCCGCTGATCACAGCCGTTGATCACCGCCGCCTGCCGCCGTCTGCCTAGATGGTACTTTTGCTAGGCCCCGTCACCAACCGCTGTCAGTCTGGTTGTTCCTCCGCTGGGTCCAGGTGGACCCCGTCTCTCACCAACGCTGCGCCCGAGCTCCGATCCGGCTCACGCTCAGCTGCCGCCTCGGTTAGTTCCTCCGGTAAGTCCTCACCGGGGGCTGAGTCGCTTCGTGTCGGAGTTAGGTGGCACAACTGGGCCAGCGTTAAGCTAACTAGCGTTAACTAGCGTTAGCTTAGCAATCGCTTCGGGTAGCAGCAGCAGCTCTACCCGATTAAAGGGGTATTCCAGCAGTTTTCTTACGGAGGTGGAAATTCGGCCCGTGGGTGTCCGTCACGAGCGCCGATCGCTGTAGGTTAGTTATTTTTTTTATTTATTTTTTTTTAATGGCAAAATCAGTGACTTAGTCTCAGCACTGAAAGAGTGTGACCATCCCGGTCGCCATCTTGGAAAAAAAAAGGACACACAGAAGTGTGAGTCTTTTATTCACAGACAGCTGGCGGGAGAGTTGTCAGTTCTATAGCTGATGACTGAGGTGTACAGCCCCCAGAAACAGCAGACATGAGCACATTGGACTCCAAAATGACAGGTGGTGGTGTATCGACCTCTGGCACCACAATAGGTCTCAAAAAAACTGGCTGATCTGCGGCAACCTCAGCTGTAGGGATAAAGGATCAGGACTTGTACTTATATAGCGCTTTTTCTAGTCTGAAAGACCACTCTGTAGCATGCAGATCAGTGACCCCAAGCGGCAGCGGCTGCAAATCCTCAAGCCCTGATGCACAGGGGTCCACCCCTGGCATGGCCATCTCAGCCGAGGGGAACAAATCTCCAACCGGGCCACCACCAGCCTCAGTAGTGGAAACCGGTGGAATAAGCAGCGGAGGCACATCATCCTCAGGAGTAGAAGGAGGAAGCACCTTGGCACCAGACTCTGGAACCGATGACGGTCCTCCTCTGGTGTGAGGGCATAGTCATGGGACTGCAGAAAATCATTGAGGGAGGCAGGAATGTCATCCTTCAGATGGGGCTTTGCTGCAATGATCCGGTGAGTGAGCCTCCATGCTGCATCTCTCCACTCCACGTCCTCCCTCCCATCAAGATACAGGAAAAATGTATGGCGCTCCTCCACCTCCTTGGTGAGATCCTGCAGCTCCTGGTGGCGAGTAACGTAATCTGGCTTGGTGCTTGGGGAAGAGGAGAGAGGAAAGGCATTTGAGGATAAAGTAGCGGCAACAGATTTTATAGCTGAGCCGGGTGGTGAGAGTGAAGCAACAGCAGATGACTGCCGCCGAGACCTCCCCACCACCACCACTGAGAACCAGGAAAGTCCTATCATCCATAGATGTTAAAAAATGAAAAGGTACTTGGCTGTGTTCTCGCTCTACTGCCACGGATAGTCCAAGTGAATCTCTGGGTGGCTTCGGATATCGTCTGGTTGGGAGGTGCTGGAATGGGGCGGAGCGACGAGAGGAATGGCGTCTCCTCGAATCATCCTCCAAACCGGGGCCCCCGAACACCAACTTGCGGCCAAAAAACTCTCTGCTCAGTCGGAGAGAGAACAGTTGGCCGGGAAAGTGGCTCCGGCAAAAAGGAGACAGGTGGTACCAGAGGAAGCACAGGAAGCACGAGTCTCTTTCCCTGGGGGGTGGGAGCGCACACGTGGTCTAGCTGTCATCAAGCTTGCTACGGCCCGACAGCAATCCCTCAAGTCTTCCGGGGATGAGCTGCTCCGAGTGGCAGACACCAGATCCACCACCTCTTGGTTGTCACGGCTCCATTTCCTCCTCCTCTTGGTGGGTTCACTCACTGAATCCATGACAGGTTGCATCATTCTGTCATGGTTTTCATCCAGGAGGGGCAAAGAGTGGGACTCATATGCAGAGGGAACGTTAAACATGATTTAATTAGACAAAGTAAGGCTGCTTGGGAACTGCAACACAATACCAACAAAGACTTACAAGTACTCTACAGGTCAGGATAAAGAACAGATCAGATCAGGCAGAACAGAACAGAACAGAACGTGCAGATTCTGACCAGCGTGACTAATGATGCAGAACCCAGGTGACAGGCTGCGTCCCTTAAATAACAGGTGAACTAATAACAGCAACACAAAACAGCTGTGACTAATCAAGAACTCAAACCCAGCAAAACTATGGTGAAAATAAACACACATAAATACAAACATGAATCAAAATGACAGACAAGACCAAGATAAAAACAATAATAAATACAAAGAACCAGAAAATATACGTAAAGCGAGGATGTTGATTGGAGATATGTCATGATAACAAAACAAAAATTATAATACAAGAAGAGAACATGGCTACAACCCATGCCCTGACACCCAGCTGAGTTAATTTCCTCCACCAAGGAGATGATGTGATGTGGGTGGTTTGTTTGTCTCTTTGTCTTTTAATACGGTAGGATGGCAAGATGGTAAGAGGGCAAGATGGCGCCGTTGTGTGGGGCTGGACGTCTACCTGTGCTATGTTTTATGTGTTTAGTTGTTTTCTTATTGTTTCTAGCTCAAAATGTGTCATTGCTACTGGTTTATGATGGCCTGACTCTTTTAAATATTCACAATTCTGTGGTCAGATTCTCAACCTATGAATTTAATGGTCAGCCTCCTCCACCTCTGTTGGCGTCTATACCATCCTATCTGAGATGTGCACCCAATGGACTGTTTTGAAATGGCCGCCGCAAAAGACGCCGCAAAAGATGAGGTCGGAGGGGCGGAGTGTCATGCAGACTGAGGACTTACCTGGCTTTTTCTTCAACTCACAACCCTCATCAACTGCTGACTGAGCTCTCCAGGAAGCGTATCGGTTTTGACGTACAAGGATCCATGGATTATTGCTACCGATGGCTGTCGCCGACTGTCCGAGAGGCTGGATACCCACTTCCCTGCCGCCGGCCCATGTGAATTCGCAGAAGGGGCTGCACACTGGAGAATCTTCACCTGAACAGTCGGGCTTCCGAGCAGGCTGACCAATATTTGATTCACATGGCTCTGATTAACACCACATCCATCACAACTAAGACTTTTATTCTAAATGAGTTTTTTACTTCACATTCATTGGATTTTCTTCTGATGACAGAAACATGGATTAAACCAGGTGAGACCACCACTTTCCCTGAGCTCCTCCCTCCCGGCTGTTCTTTCTTCAGCTCCCTGTGAGCATCTGGTTGGGGTGGGAGTCTGGCTTCTGTTTTTAATGACGGATTTAAACAAATCCAAACTATTAGTTAATGTAAAGCAAAAAACATGTTATAATTCCTTTGAGGGCCTGGTCCTCAGTATTGCACACTTTAGCAATTTTAGGCTAAACCCAATTTTATTTGCCATAGTTTGTTGTCTTCCATCAACCTACTCAGAATTTTTATCCGAATTTGCCGAATTCTTAGTTGATTTAGTGCTGAAATGAGATAGAATAATTATAGTAGGGGACTTTAATATACTGTACATGTAGATGTAGATGTAGATAGTGACTGCCTTAATGTAGCATTTAATACAATATTAGACTTGATGGGGTTTTCTCAGAAAGTAGGAAATTCTACTCATTATCTCCACCATACGTTGGACCTTGTTCTGACATACGGCATAGAAATAGAAAATCTGGTAGTGTCTCCTCATAACCCTGTACTGTCAGACCATTGTCTGTTAACCTTTGTTACTTATTTGTACCCGTAGGTAGATTTGGTTTGCAGTCTGGTGACAAGCCACCGGCTGCTGGTTGCTGCGTGCGCGAGCGCCCTAAACCTACATGTTTTTGGTATGAGATTTTGGTATGAGTTTTTGGTGAGAGATTTCTGACTCCTTGGTTTAACACAGAAACTCGTAGCTTAAAACAGAAAACTCGTCAATTAGAAAGAAAATGGCGCTCCACTAATTTAGATGAGATCTATTTAGCTTGGAGAAATCATCTTTTAATTTATAAAAAATCTCTTAGAAAAGCTAGAACAAGTTATTATTCTGCATTAATAGAAGAGAACAAGAATAATCCCAGGTTTCTTTTCAGAACTGTAGCCAGGTTGACAGAGTCAGGACTCTGTCAATCCTAGCAGTCCCTTAGAGTTTACTAGTCAGGACTTTATGAACTTTTTCAATAATAAAATTTCATCCATCACAGATAAAATCAATCATATTCTTCCCACCGATAACTTAAATACAGTAACTACTACAACTCCTTCAGTTGATGTCTGTCTTGATGAGTTTACTCCAATTGACCTTTTAGAGTTAGACAAGAGTTTCCTCATCCAAGCCTTCAACTTGTCTTTTAGACCCTATTCCTATCAGGTTATTTAAAGAAGTCTTCCCACTTATTGGTAGCTTTATTCTTCATATAATCAATTCTTCATTAGCCTTAGGCCGTGTACCGCAGGCTTTTAAAATGGCTGTAATTAAACCCTTACTCAAAAAGCCAACGCTAGATCCAGGAGCTTTAGCTAACTATAGACCAATCTCTAATCTCCCTTTCATTTCACAAATCTTAGAAAGGGTTGTTGCTACGCAATTATTTGACCACTTGCAGGGAAATGGTTTATTTGAAGAGTTTCAGTCTGGGTTTAGAATCCATCATAGAACTGAAACAGCCTTAGTGAAGGTCACTAACGACCTCATCACATCTGATAATGGACTGGTTTCTGTACTTGTCCTTTTAGACCTTTGTGCAGCTTTTGATACTATTGATCATAATATTCTACTTGATAGATTAGAACACTATTTTGGACTTAATGGAACTTCGTTGCAGTGGTTTAGATCTTATTGATCTGATAGGTTCCAGTTTGTTCATGTCAATAATGAGTTTTCTTTCAACTCAAAGCTCATTCATGGAGTTCCACAGGGATCTGTGCTAGGCCCTACTCTTTTTAGTTTATATATGCTTCCATTAGCCAACATTATTATAAAGCACTGTATACATTTTCATTGTTATGCAGATGACACACAATTATACCTTTCAATGAAGCCAGATGATAGCAATCAATTAGCCAAGTCAGAAGCCTGTCTTAAGGAAATCAAAGCTTGGATGACTTATAATTTCCTGCTATTAAATACAGATAAGACTAAAGTCATTCTTGTTGGTCCAAAAAAACTTTAGAAATACCTTTCCAAATCAAACTTTCAGTTTGGATGTGGTTACTCTTTCTCTTAATAGCTCTGTGAGGAACCTTGGAATTATTTTTGATCAAGATCTGTCCTTCAATTCACATATTAAATTTGTTTTTAAGACTGCCTTCTATCATTTGCGTAATACTGCCAAGATCAGGAGCATCTTGTCTCAGAGTGATGCTGAGAAACTGATCCACACTTTTGTTAGCTCTAGATTAAATTATTGTAATTCTTTATTATCAGGTTGTCCTAAAATATCTTTAAAAAGTCTTCAGCTGATCCAAAATGCTGCAGCAAGAGTTTTAACGGGTACTAGAAAGAGAGATCATATCTCTCCGGTTCTGGCCTCCCTTCACTGGTTTCCCATAGAGTTTAGAATTAGTAAGTTTAAAATCCTTCTTCTTACTTACAAAGCTCTAAACAATCAGGCTCATTTTTATTTAAAAGATCTAATACTACTGTATTATCCTAACAGAGCACTACGCTCCCAAAATGCAGGATTACTTGTAATACTTAGAATCTCCAAAAGTACAATGGGAGGCAAAGCCTTTAGTTATCAAGCTCCTCTACTGCGGAACCAGCTGCCAGTCTGGATTTGGGAGTCAGACTTGATCTCTGTTTTTAATAATAGGGTTAAAACCTTCCTTTTTGATATAGCCTACAATTAGGGAGGGGTCATGTATTTCGGAACCCTCCCTTAGTTATGCTGCTAATAGGTTTAGTCAGCCGGGGGACCTCCAATAATGCACTGGGCCTCACTCCTTTCTTCACTCTCAATGAAATATTTTTTTTTTGCTGGTCATTAACATCTGTTTGTTCTCTCCCATAGACTGAGTCCCCATCATGCTGTTTGCTCTCTACATGTCTGTTCTTTTCATTTTCTCTATCCCCTCACCCCCCAGCCAGTGGCAGCAGATGACTGCCACTCCCTGAGCCTGGTTCTGCTGGAGGTTTCTTCCTGTTAAAAGGAAGTTTTTCCTCTCCACCTTCGCCAAGCACTTGCTCACAGGGGATCGCCTGATTGCTGGGGTCTTTCTGCAACTGTGAGGGTTCCCCTACAGTTGAAAGTGGTATGAGATGACTGTTGTTGTGAAATGGCGCTATATAAGTAAAGTTGAATTGAATTGAATTAAATGTCGCCTTCTCTCCACAAATGCTTATTCCTGCTTTGAGCTGCAAATATTTGTGGTGGATTTCACAAGTCCTGTGTTATTTGCTGTTGTCTATCATCCTCCAAAATATAATAAGGACTTCATTAATGAGTTTTCTGAATTTTTGGCAGATTCATTCATCTTCTTCCACTTAATCCTTTTCGGGTCGCGGGGGGCTAGAGCCTATCCCAGCATCTTTGGGCGGGAGGCAGGGTACACCCTGGACAGATCGCCAGTCCATTGCAGGGCAAACACAGAGAGACAGACAACCATTCACTCTCACAGTCATACCTAAGGAGAATTTAGAATCCCCAGTTTGATGACAATTAACCTAACTTGCATGTTTTTGGCATGTGGGAGGAAACCGGAGGAATCCCGGAGTAAACCCACGCAGACACGGGGAGAACATGCAAACTCCACACAGATCACTGTTGGTCGGGGGCTGGTATCGAACCCAGGATCCCCCGGCCAAGGGTGAGTTGCTGTGCTGCCGCAGTGCTAACCACTCTGCCACCGCGCTGCCCTTTTTTGGCAGATGTTATGCCAAAATATGATTTTTGATGTGTGGGGACTTTAATATTCATGTCTGTTGTCCATCTGATCAGCTGGTATCTGATGTTAAAAGACTGTTGGCGACATTTAATTTAAATATTTTAGCGGACAAACCTACACATTGTCTTGGTCACATTCTGGACCTTGTTATCTCTGTTGGGCTCTCAGTCTCTCTCAAAGAAATTTCTGAGTCTGTCATCTCAGATCATTTCCCCATTATTTTTGAATTGTTGACCCCTTCATCACCCAGCAAGCCTGTGGCTCCATCATGCTGGCGTCGCATCATCACTTCTTCAACGCCAGAGGAGTTTACTGCTGCTTTTAGGGATTCACAGTTTTTTGCCTTGAATGGACTCGTTTCCCCTTCCCATCCGGATAATATTCTTTCTTCCTTTCATACCACCTGCTCTGTGATTTTGGACTCTATTGCCCCATTTCGGCTTAAATCGGCTAAACCGAAAACAGATCCCTGGCTAAACAACACTACCCGTGCCATTAGGCAACGGGTTAGGCAGGCTGAACAGAGACGAAAAAAGGACAAATTACATGTGTCTCTGGGAATTTTTAGGGACTGTCTTGCTGATTACCAGAGGACCATGCAAAAGGAAAATTTCAGTATCTCTCTGATAATATTTCTAGACTGTAACAGATGATTCGTTTACAACATGTGAGACTTTTCTTCACTTTTTTGTTGATAAAGTGGACTCTTTCAGACGAGTTATTAATAACAGTTTTAATGGGAGCTTGTCTGTTGTCCTGGGTTACTCTGCTGTGTTTGAACAGTTTGAGTTGGTCTCTTTTTTTTTTATTACTTATTTTGTACCCGTAGGTAGATTTGTTTTGCAGTCTGGTGACAAGCCACCAGCTGCCGGTCGCTGCGTGCGCAAGTGCCCCGTATCCCTAACCTGCATGTTTTTGGCATGTGGGAGGAAACCGGAGAAATCCCGGAGTAAACCCACGCAACACGGGGAGAACATGCAAACTCCACACAGATCACTGTGTGGAGTGATCTTTAACATCACTTGCTGATATAGTGAAGTCTCTGAAGCCAACAAATTGCTCACTGGATGTTGTTCCCGCTGGAATACTGAAAAGGATTTTTACCTCCGCCAAGGAGGTTATGTTTTCATCGGCGTTGGTTTGTTTGTCTGTCTGTTCGTTTGTCTGTCTGTCTGTTTGTTTGTTAGCAAGATAACTCAAAAAGTTATGGACGGATTTTCATGAAATTTTCACAGATTCTCAGAAATGGGGTATCCTACAGATGATTAGATTTTGGTGGTGATCCGGATCACCGTCCAGAAGAAAACCGCCATTATGGAAAATGCCATTTTCGTCAATAACTACTGAACCACTAATCCTATCATTGTGAATCCAATTGCTAGTCTTATGTTTTCATGGTCAAGGAATCTGAAAACGTACACACAAATACTGTATGGGGGGAACTGTGGCGCTAAACCGCCATTACGGAAATTGCCATTTTCGTCAGTAACTACTGAACCACTAATCCTATCATTGTGAATCCAATTGCTAGTCATATGTTTTCGTGGTCAAGGAATCTGAAAACATACACACAAACACTGTATGGGGGGAACTGTGGCGCTTGGCGGAGGTCTGCACTCTCCGAGTGCTTTTCTAGTTAATACTGTAGGGCCTGGTCTTTTGGTTTTTATTAATTCCTGCCTTAGTTCAGGATTTGTCCCACCTGCTTTTAAACATGCTGTGGTTAGGCTCCTTCTTAAAAAAACTCACCTTGACCCTTCAGTTTTATCTAATTTTAGACCCATTTCTCATTTGCCCTTTTTATCTAAGGTTTTAGAAAAAGCTGTTTTTATACAGTTGCAATCTTTTTTAGAAGACAATTTTATTTTTGAGAGGTTTCAATCTGGGTTTAGATCTCGTCACAGCACTGAGTCTGCCCTGCTATAGGTGCACAATGATATTATGATGTCTGCTGATGCCAAATGTCCTGTGGTCTTAGTGCTGCTAGATCTTACAGCAGCCTTTGACACTGTGGACCATACTATCCTTTTGTCACGCCTGAATCACCATGTTGGCATCCATGGCACTACACTTAAGTGGTTTGAATTCTACCTATCTAACAGAACTTTTTCTGTAATGATTAGTGACATGTCTTCTTCTAGTGCCTCTCTCTCCTGTGGGGTCCCACAGGGCTCTATCCTTGGCCCTATTCTGTTTTCATTATATATGCTGCCACTCGGGTCAATAATAGCCAGGCACAACATGTCTTTCCACTGTTATGTGGACGATTTGCAGCTTTATTTACCTTTGAACCCAGAACAAACAAACTCACAAAGTGTTCTATTGGACTACATCACTGACATTAAGTTGTGGTTAAGCCAAAATTTTCTCCACTTAAATGAAGAAAAAACAGAATGTAATGTGTTTGGCGATACTGTAACGGCTGGATTTGGCTCCGTCTCCTTAAGGCTCAGTTCAGCTGTCAGAAATTTGGGGGTGATTTTTGACAGCCATTTAAAATTTGATCAATAGATCAAGATGAGCTTTTATCAATTATGTCTGTTATCCAAAGCCAAACCTTTCCTGAGCCGTCATGACCTTGAGATAGCCATCCATGCTTTAATCACTTCTCGACTTGATTACTGCAGTGAACTTTATGTTGGCATCTCTCAGTCTTCTCTCGGCCACCTTCAACTTGTGCAAAATGCAGTGGCCCGTCTTTTGACCAACACACCTAGGTGAGAGCACATTACTCCGATCCTTTTTTCACTTCAATGGCTTCCAGTCCTTTTTAGGATTAATTTTAAACTTTTGCTTTTTGTTTTTAAAGCTCTTAATGGCCTTGCTCCGGTTTATCTGTCTGAGATTTTGACTGTCTGTGACCAAGGCAGGGCTTCGAGGTCATCCAGTCAGCTTTTGCTGGATGTACCTAGGTCAAGGTATAAACATTGGGGTAACCAAGCCTTTTCTGTTGTCGCCCCAAGGCTCTGGAATAATCCCCCCCTGACCTACGTGCTATCTCTGACCTGGCCCTTTTCAAATCAGAACTTAAAACATATTTGTTTAGGATGGGTTTTAAAACCCAGTAGTGGTGATATTTGTCTTGGCATTTGTTTTTATTTTATTCTTATTTTTATTTTTAGGTATTTATTCTTATTTCTTTGTTTATGTTATTTGTTTTTAATGCTGTGTGTGTTTTTAATGCTGTTTAATTTTCTGTAAAGCACTTTGGTCACCTACGGGTTGTTTTAAAGGGCTATATAAATAAAGTACATTACATTACATTACGTGGTTGCAGAAAAATTACTCCACATATTTTGAGGGAATTTTCATCAGAGGTCCAGAGGTCCTTGGCCTAAGGATGAACCCATAAGATTTTGTTGGAGACCAGAGAGCAAATACCTCCATCAAGGCCCCATTTCACAATCTATGGACTGACAGAACCTTGGTGGAGGCATGCACTCTCTGAGTGCCCTCTACTTTTGTGTGTTTTTTTTTAAATTTACTTTAAAAAATGCATATATTCTGTACTGCAGCCTGATGGAGTGGAACCAGTTAGTGATGGAAAATGTAATGACACTATCTATGAAGGAGTAGTAAAAACATCAGTAAGATGTCCTTCCTGACTCCAAAGGAATTGAGCTTCATAAGGAAATATTGCCACTGCTGACTCTTCCTAAGAATTTCCTCTGTGTTGGAGGAGAATCTCAGTAAGGGGTCAAAATGGTACCCAGGATCTTAGACTCCTCAAACTTGCTTTTCGTGGATGATGGTTGTGACTGCTGCAGCCAGATCCCTCTGCTTGTTGTAAAAGGTCACCACCCTCTCCTCGGTTTTGCTGACATTCAGTTCCAGACATGAGCTGTCACACCAGTCCACAAACTCCTGCAGAACCTTAGTTAATAATGCCCTTAGCTGCAGCGGAGCACCCTAGTTTAGAGTGGCTTGTTAGCTGTCCTCCGACCTCTACCTCTCCTGAGCAGCCAGAAGAGAATTTGTGGGTGACGGTGAAAATGAAGCATAGTAGCAAACAGGTGGTTCACCACCAACCTATTCATGTTTCTAATCGTTTTTCCCCTCTCAGCGACACACCTGCTGAGGAAAAAACTCTTTTCATTGGTGACACTATAGTCAGAAAGGTGAACCTAGAGACTCCAGCGGCCATAATCAGATGTGTTCCCGGGGCCAGAGCAGGCAGCATCGAGTCAAATTTGTAAATGCTGGCTAAAAGTAACTGTAAATACTCCACAATTGTTGTCCACACCAGCATTAACAACATCCGACTCTGAATGTCCGAAGTTACAAAACTTAGAGTGGAATTGGTGTGTAACTTTGGCTGCTTCTGTCATATTCTCTGGCCCCTCCCCAATCATACCAGTGATGACATGTTTAGCTGCGTGTCCTCCTTCAACCACTGGTTGTCTGTGTGGTGTCCTGCAAACAATATGGGCGACATAGACAATTGGAACTCATTTTGGGGAAACCTTGTCTTATTAGACGAGACGGTGTCATTCCCACTTTTGATGGTGTGTCACTTTTGTCTCACAATCTGGCATTTTTATCCAAATTTCCAAAACCTTGACAACTCAGAGCTGGGACCAGGAAGCAGAGTCGCAGTCATACACACCTCTCTGCAGCTCCTCCTATTCCGCCACCCCTCAACTTAGCCCCTGTCTTCCCCATCAGAGAATCATTTTCTGCTCTCTCCAGAGTAAATAAAAATATAATGTATAAGCATCCCAAAGTGATTAAACAAGAAGTTGGTAAACCTCAAATTAAACATGAAGCCTCTAAATTTAATGATTTGGCCTCTGTTCCTCCTTATAATTATAATATTAAATGTGGTTTGTTAAATATTAGGTCTCTAACTCCCAAGTCTCTGCTAGTCCATGATCTTGCATGGACCTCTGCTGGTCCATGACCGCAAAACTGAGTCGTGACTGAGTGGAACGTCACTTGTGGTAACGTATCGTCACTTCCTGTATTGCTGTCTGTCCATGTGGTTTGCTCTCCTCACTCTCCTGAGGTTTTTGCTTTTAATTGTATTTTAACCACTTTTTTTCATCTACCCTTAGTTCTCATTTCTGTTAATCAAGCCTCTTGCACCTGTGTGCGCACTCCATGTCACCTAGTCACCCTCTTTAACCTTCTGTTCACCTTTCATTGGTGTTTTTGTTAGCTTCGGGTTAGCCACTAGCTATGGCTACTAGCTCTCCTTCCTCTCCTCCTCTGGTGTGCTCTCTCTGTCAGATGTTTAGCTACACCTCTGCCTCTTTCAGTGATAATGGTAAATGTAATAAATGTTGTCTTTTTGAGGTGCTCGAGGCGAGGTTGTCTGATTTGGAATCCCGGCTCCACTGCATTGAAACACCGTCTGCACCAGTTACTCTCGACGGACATCCCCTAGCTGCAGCGGAGCTCACTAGCATATGCCCTGTTAGCGGTCCTCAGCAGTGAGGAGACTGGGTGGGTGACGGTAAGGAGGAAGCCTAGTTGCAAAGCCCCGATACACCACCAACCTGTTCACATTTCTAATCGTTTTTCCCCGCTCAGCGACACACCCACTGAGGAAAAAACTCTGATCATTGGTGACTCTGTAGTCAGAAACGTGAACCTAGAGACTCCAGCGGCCAAAGTCAAATGCATTCCTGGGGCCAGAGCAGGCGACATCGAGTCAAATTTGAAAATGCTGGCTAAAAGCTAGCCACCAGGGCTGCTCGGAGAGGCGCTCCGGCCACCGGCAGAGTGAAGAGGCCTCGCCGTCACAGGCCCGTGGCTCTGAGAGAGATCCGTCGCTGCCAGAAATCCACGGAGCTGCTCATCCGTAAGCTGCCCGTCCAGCGCCTGGTGAGGGAGATCGCTCAGGACTTCAAGACCGTCCTGCATTTCCTGAGCTTCGCCGTCATGGCTCTGCAGGAGACCAGCGAGGCCCACCTGGTGGTCTCTTCTTCGCTAAGGGGGTCACCATCATGCCCAAAGACTTCCAGCTGGCCCGCCGCATCCGCGGAGAGAGAGCTTAGACGTTCTGCTGCACATTCACCAACCAACCATAATGCTCTGCACTGTGTCTATATATATACATTTATAGTAATATGGACATATGTTTACTAGATATTGTTTTTTCTTGCCTTCTGATTGTTGCTCTGAGTGTTGCTATCCCTGTGCTGTTGCAATCCTGGAATTTCCCCATTGTGGGACTAATAAAGGCTTATCTTATCTTATCTTATCTTATCTTATCTTAAAAGTATCTGTAAATACTCCACAAGTGTTACCCACGCCGGCATTAATGACATCCATCTCCGGCAGTAGGAAGTCACGAAATTTAATGTAGAATCGGTGTGTGACTTTGCCAAAACAATGTCGGACTCTGTAGTATTCTCTGGGCCCCTCCCCAATCTGACCAGTGATGACATGTTTAGCCGCTTGTCATCGTTCAACCGCTGGCTGTCTGTGTGGTGTTATGCAAACAACGTGGGCTACAGTGACAATTGGAGCTCATTTTGGGGAAAACCTGGTCTTATTAGACGAGACAGCATCCATCTCACTTTGGATGGTGCGTCTCATTTATCTAACAATCTGGCATCTTTTTTATCCAAATTTCGAAAATCTTGACAACTCAAAGTTGGGACCAGGAAGCGGAGTTGCAGTCTTACACGCCTCTCTGCAGCTCCTCTTCATCTGCCACCCCTCAACTTAGCCCCTATCATCCCCATCAGAGAATCATTGTCTGCTCCCTCCAAAGTAAATAAAAATATAATGTATAAGCATCCCAAAATGATTAAACAAAAAGTTGGTAAAACTCAAATTAAACATGAAGCCTCTAAATTGAATGATTTGGCCTCTGTTCCTCCTCATAATTTAAAAAATTAAGTGTGGTTTGTTAAATATTATGTCTCTAACTCCCAAGTCTCTGTTAGTCCATGATCTGTTAATTGATCATCAATTCAATTCAATTCAATTCAACTGTATTTATATAGCACCATTTCAAACAACAGTCATCTCATAGCACTATCAACTGTAGGGGGAACCCCCACAGTTGCAGAAAGACCCCAGCAATCAGGCGATCCCCTGTGAACAAGCACTTGGCGACGGTGGAGAGGAAAAACTCCCTTTTAACAGGAAGAAACCTCCAGCAGAACCAGGCTCAGGGAGGGGCAGTCATCTGCTGCGACTGGCTGAGGGGTGAGGGGATAGAGAAGATAAAAAGAACAGACATGTAGAGAGCAAACAGCACGATGGAGACTCAATCTATGGGAGAGAACAAACAGATGTTAATGACCAGCAAAAAAAAAATATTTCATTGAGAGTGAAGAAAGGAGTGAGGCCCAGTGCATTATTGGAGGTCCCCCGGCTGACTAAACCTATTAGCAGCATAACTAAGGGAGGGTTCAGAAACACATGATCCCTCCCTAATTGTAGGCTATATCAAAAAGGTAGGTTTTAGCCCTATTACTAAAAACAGAGATCGAGTCTGACTCCCGAATCCAGATTGGCAGCTGGTTCCACAGGAGAGGAGCTTGATAACTGAAGGCTCTGCCTCCCATTGTACTTTTGGAGATTCTAGGTATTACAAGTAATCCATCATTTTGGGAGCGTAGTGCTCTGTTAGGATAATATGGTAGTATCAGATCATTTAAACAAAAATGAGCCTGATTATTTAGAGCTTTGTAAGTAAGAAGAAGGATTTTAAACTTAATTCTAAACTCTATGGGAAGCCAATGAAGGGAGGCCAGAACCGGAGAGATATGATCTCTCTTTCTAGTACCTGTTAAAACTCTTGCTGCAGCATTGATTGAATCAGAATGATTTAATATCCCTTACAGAGACTTGGTTAGGATAAGAGGATTATGTTGGTTTAAATGAATCAACTCCCTCTGGTTATTTAAACTGTCAAAATCCCAGAAATTCTGGTCGTGGGGGAGGAGTAGCAACGATTTACCATTCCAAATTACGAGCTAATGTAAAGCAAAAAACATGTTATAATTCCTTTGAGGGCCTGGTCCTCAGTATTGGGCACTTTAGCAATTTTAGGCTAAACCCAATTTTATTTGCCATAGTTTATCGTCCTCCATCACCCTACTCAGAATTTTTATCCGAATTTGCTGATTTCTTAGCTGATTTAGTGCTGAAATCAGATAGAATAATTATAGTAGGGGACTTTAATATACTGTACATGTAGATGTAGATGTAGATAGTGACTGCCTTAATGTGGCATTTAATTCAATATTAGACTCGATTGGGTTTTCTCAGAAAGTAGGAAATTCTACTCATTATCTTCACCATATGTTGGACCTTGTTCTGACATATGGCATAGAAATAGAAAATCTGGTAGTGTCTCCTCATAACCCTGTACTGTCAGACCATTGTCTGTTAACCTTTGATTTTACTATTTCTGACTATTTGGCTCCTAAAGAAAAATATTACTACAGTAGATGCCTCTCAGATGATACTGTTACCAAATTTATGCAGATTGTTTCCTCTATGCCATGTGTCAACACATCAGAAATAAGCTATAGACAGCTTGCTCCTTCTGTAATTGATAGCATGGTAGATAGTGTTACAGCTTCTCTGCATCAGACTCTAGACTTGGTGGCCCCCATTAAAAAGAAAAAGTCTAATCAGAGATTTCTAACTCCTTGGTTCAACACAGAAACTCGTAGCTTAAAACAGAAGACTCATCAATTAGAAAGAAAATGGTGCTCCACTAATTTAGATGAGATCTATTTAGCTTGGAGAAATCATCTTTTACTTTATAAAAAATCTCTTAGAAAAGCTAGAATGAGTTATTATTCTGCATTAATAGAAGATAACAAGAATAATGCCAGGTTTCTTTTCAGTACTGTAACCAGGTTGACAAAGAGTCAGGACTCGGTCAATCCTAGCATTCCCTTAGAGCTTACTAGTCAGGACTTTATGAACTTTTTCAATAATAAAATTTCATCCATCACAGATAAAATCAATCAGATTCTTCCCACAGTTAACTTAAATACAGTAACTACTACAACTCCTTCAACTGATGTCTGTCTTGATGAGTTTACTCCAATTGACCTTTGTGAGTTAGACAAAAGAGTTTCCTCATCCAAACATTCAACTTGTCTTTTAGACCCTATTCCTACCAGGTTATTTAAAGAAGTCTTCCCACTTATTGGTAGCTTTATTCTTCATATAATCAATTCTTCATTAACTTTAGGCCATGTACCGCAGGCTTTTAAAATGGCTGTAATTAAACCCTTACTCAAAAAGCCAATGCTAGATCCAGGAGCTTTAGCTAACTATAGACCAATCTCTAATCTCCCTTTCATTTCAAAAATCTTAGAAAGAGTTGTTGCTACGCAATTATTTGACCACTTGAAGGGAAATGGTTTACTTGAAGAGTTTCAGTCTGGGTTTAGAATCCATCATAGTACTGAAACAGCCTTAGCGAAGGTCACTAATGTCCTCCCCATCGCATCTGATAATGGACTTGTTTCTGTACTTCTCCTTTTAGACCTTAGTGCAGCTTTTGATACTATTGATCATAATATTCTACTTGATAGATTAGAACACCGTGTTGGACTTAATAGAACTTCGTTGCGGTGGTTTAGATGTTATTTATCTGATAGGTTCCAGTTTGTTCATGTCAATGAGTTTTCTTTCAACTCAAAGCTTAGTCATGGAGTTCCACAGGGATCTGTGCTAGGCCCTACTCTTTTTGGTTTATATATGCTTCCGTTAGGCAACATTATTAGAAAGCACTTTATACATTTTCATTGTTATGCAGATGATACACAATTATACCTGTCAATGAAGCCAGATGATAATAATCAATTAGCCAAGTCAGAAGCCTGTCTTAAGGAAATCAAAGCTTGGATGATTTGTAATTTCCTGCTATAAAATTCTGATAAGACTGAAGTCATTCTTGTTGGTCCAAAAAACCTTAGAAATACCTTTCTAAATCAAACTTTCAGTTTGGATGCGGTTACTCTTTCTCTTAATAGCTCTGTGAGGAACCTTGGAATTATTTTTGATCAAGAGCTGTCCTTCAATTCACATATTAAATTTGTTTCTAAGACTGCCTTCTATCATTTGCGTAATATTGCCAAGATTAGGAGCATCTTGTCTTAGAGTGATGCTGAGAAACTGATCCACACTTTTGTTAGCTCGAGATTATATTATTGTAATTCTTTATTATCAGGTTGTACTAAAACATCTTTAAAAAGCCTTCAGCTGATCCAAAATGCTGCAGCAAGAGTTTTAACAGGTACTAGAAAGAGAGATCAATCTCTCCGGTTCTGGCCTCCCTTCATTGGCTTCCCATAGAGTTTAGAATTAAGTTTAAAATCCTTCTTCTTACTTACAAAGCTCTAAACAATCAGTCTCCTTTTTATTTAAAAAATCTGATACTACTGTATTATCCTAACAGAGCACTACGCTCTCAAAATGCAGGATTACTTGTAATACCGAGAATCTCCAAAAGTACAATGGGAGGCAGAGCCTTCAGTTATCAAGCTCCTCTCTTGTGGAACCAGCTGCCAATCTGGATTCGGGAGTCAGACTCGATCTCTGTTTTTAGTAATAGGGTTAAAACCTTCCTTTTTGATATAGCCTACAATTAGGGAGGGATCATGTGTTTCTGAACCCTCCCTTAGTTATGCTGCTAATAGGTTTAGTCAGCCGGGGGACCTCCAATAATGCACTGGGCCTCACTCCTTTCTTCAATCTCAATGATTTTTTTTTTTTTTTTTTGCTGGTCATTAACATCTGTTTGTTCTCTCCCATAGACTGAGTCCCCATCATGCTGTTTGCTCTCTACATGTCTGTTCTTTTCATCTTCTCTATCCCCTCACCCCCCAGCCAGTGGCAGCAGATGACTGCCCCTCCCTGAGCCTGGTTCTGCTGGAGGTTTCTTCCTGTTAAAAGGGACTTTTTCCTCTCCACCGTCGCCAAGTGCTTGCTCACAGGGCATCGCCTGATTGCTGGGGTCTTTCTGCAACTGTGGGGGTTTCCCCTACAGTTGAAAGTGGTTTGAGATGACTGTTGTTGTGAAATGGCACTATATAAATAAAGTTGAATTGAATTCAATTGAATTGAATTGAATTGAATTTTTTAATTGATCATCAGATTGATTTAATATCCCTTACAGAAACTTGGTAAGAGCAAGAGGAATGTGTTTGGTTTAAATGAATCAAGTCCCTCTGGTTATTTAAACTGTCAAAATCCCAGAAGTTCATGTCTTGGAGGAGGTGTAGCAACAATTTACCATTCCAGATTACTAGTTAATGTGAAGTAAAATACATGTTATGATTCCTTTGAGGGCCTGGTCCCAAGTATTGGGCATTTTAGCAATTTTAGGTTAAACTCAATTTTATGTGCCATAGTTTATTGTCCTCCCATAGCCTACTCAGAGTTTTTATTCAAATTTGCTGAATTCTTAGCAGATTTAGTGCTGAAATCAGATGGAATAATAATAGTAGGGGACTTTAATATACATGTAGATGTAGACAGTGATTGCCTTAATATGGCATTTAATTCATTATTAGACTCGATGGGGTTTTCTCAGAAAGAAGGAAATTCTACCTATTATCTCCACCACACGTTGGACCTTGTTCTGATTTTTTTTTTTTTTTTTTGATTTTGCATACTTTATTGATCCCCAGAGGGGAAATTGAGGGCATCTACCTGGATGGATGAAGCAGCCACAGTACGGCTCTATCCCTTAACCATTCACACACACATTCACACCTAGGGCCACTTTAGAGTCTCCAATTAACCAAACTTGCATGTTTTTGGCCTGTGGGAGGAAACCAGAGAAATCCCGGAGTAAACCCACACAGACACGGGGAGAACATGCAAACTCTACACAGATCACTGTTGGTCAGGGGCTGGGATCGAACCAGGGATCCCATGGCCAAGGGTGAGTTGCTGTGCTGCTGCAGTGCTAACCACTGTGCCACCCCACTGCCCATATGGCATAGATATGGAAAATCTGGTAGTGTCTCCTCATAACCCTGTACTGCCAGACCATTGTCTGTTAAAACCTTTGATTTTCCTATTTCTGACTATTTGGATCCTTAAGAAAAATATTACTACAGTGGATGCCTCTCAGATGATGCTGTTACCAAATTTATGCAGATTGTTTCCTCTATGCCATGTGTCAACACAATGGAGATAAGCTATGGAGAGCTTGCTCCTTCTGTGATTGATAGCATGGTAGACAGTGTGACAGCTTCTCTACATCAGACTCTACACATGGTGGTCCCTTTAAAAAAGAAAAAAGTCTACTCAGAGATTTCTAACTCCTTGGTTCAACACAGAAACTCGTAGCTTAAAACAAAAGACTTGTCATTTAGAAAGAAAATGGTGCTCCACTAAATTAGATGAAATCTATTTGGCTTGGAGAAATCATCTTTTAATTTACAAAAAAAAAAAAAAAAAAAATCTCTTAGGAAAGCTACTTCTTCTTCTTTTAGATTTGATTGGCGGCTGGCAACCAGTTTACAGGTGCATTACCGCCACAGACTTGATTGTCATCACTCTATATCTTCGAATAAGGAGATCTAATAAGGAGTTCTGAGCAGACTTGATAATCATCACTCTATATCTTTGTATGAGTTCTGAACAACTCCTTATGTGCAAAAAAATTATCCATCCTTGAACTGTGTCCGAGGTGCGGCCGATCTTGGCCATGGCCAAGATTTGGAAAGCTTGAACAAGTTATTATATACTAGTACATGCCCGTGCATACCCGTCCATGCCCGTAGAAACCAAGTATAAGCCATTATTTCTTCATGCCCGTTGCGAAAGGGTGTCCTTCTGTGTGAGACGGATGTGTTGTTCACAGTTATGCTTGCGGCGTACTGCTCGAACTGCTGTAATCAAACCCTTAACCAAAAAGCAAATGCTGGATCCAGGAGTTTTAGCTAACTACAGACCAATCTCTAATCTCCCTTTCATTTCAAAAATCTTAGAAAGAGTTGTTGCTACGCAATTATTTGACCACTTGCAGGGAAATGGTTCATTTGAAGAGTATCAATCTGGGTTTAGAATCCATCATAGTACTGAAACAGCCTTAATGAAGGTCACTAATTACCTCCTTATTACATCTGACAATGGGCTTGTTTCTGTACTTGTCTTTTTAGACCTTAGTGCAGCTTTTGATACTATCAATCATAATATTCTACTTGATAGATTAGAACACCATGTAGGACTTAATGGAACTTCGTTGCAGTGGCTTAGATCTTATTTATCTGATAGGTTCCAGCTTGTTCATGTCAATAATGAGTTTTCTTTCAACTCAAAGTTCAGTCAACTCAAAGCTCAGTCATGGAGTTTCACAGGGATCTGTGCTAGGTCCTATTCTTTTCATTTATATGTGCTTCCGCTATGCAGCATTATTATAAAGCACTGTATACATTTTCATTGTTATGCAGATGACACACAATTATACATGTCAATGAAGCCAGATGATAGTAATCAATTAGCCAAGTTAGAGGCCTGTTTTAAGGAAATCAAAGCTTGGATGACTTGTTATTTCCTGCTATTAAATTCTGATAAGACTGAAATCATTCTAGTTGGTCCAAATAACCTTAGAAATACCTTTCCAAATCAATCTCTTAGTGTGGATGTGGTTCCTCTTTCTCTTAATAGTTCTGTGAGGAACCTTGGAGTTATTTTTCATCAAGATCTGTTTTATAAATTCACATATTAAACTTGTTGCTAAGACTGCCTTCTATCATTTGTGTAATTTTGCCAAGATTAAGAGCATCTTGTCTCAGAGTAATGCTGAGAAACTAGTCCATGCTTTTGTTAGCTCTAGATTAGATTATTGTAACTCTTTATAATAAGGTTGTCCTAAAACATCTTTAAAAAAGTCTTCAGCTGATCCAAAATGCTGGAGCAAGAGTTTTAGCAAGTACTAGAAAGTGACATGTCCACTCAGTAATCATGCAGCGAACATATGAATTAACATGAGCCCAAACCACTGGTGACATGAACGAGTTTATTAACAGAATGGGAAAACTCAAAAAACACACAAAATCAGGGAAAATATTCAATTGGGGAAACACAATCAGGTACACAAGCGCTGGGAGTCCTAGCTCAGTTGGAAATAGGGGAAGCCCCATGCACTCCCAGGCAGAACCGGGTAGTGGAAAGAAGGGCAGTAAAAGATAAGGACAGGCTTACATAGGAAGTCGGAGCTCAGCGGGCTCTGGGGAAAAAAACAACACCATAGTAGTCCAAGGAAAAGAACCCAACAACTTCAGGACATCACGTAGGCAGGTGACCATGGATGAGACTGTGGAGTGAAAACTGACGCCACAACACTGAATGCCCCCACTGTCACCCAATAAATACCAAATAGGCTGATGGGTGACAAGTGGACGCAGGTGTGTGGCAGGAGTCTGTGTATGAGTGTTTGTGTGTGTGTGTGTGTGTGTGTGTGTGTGTGTGTGTGTGTGTGTGTATGTGTGTGTGTGTGTGTGTGTGTGTGCGCGCGCAAACAAATGAGAAACAACTGACAGCCAGTGAGTGCCTGACAGAGAGAGGGGTGTGGCTGTAGACTGGCGAGGCCCAAGGCTCAGGGCTTAACCTGCCAGCTGGAACCAATTAACAACAAATCAGAAGCTACAGCCACAAATCATGAGCTGAGCTGAAACACCAGCTCCACACATGACAGAGCCTCCCCCTCAGGCGGTGGATACCAGACACCCACGTACCATCATAAAAAAAGCACAAAACACAGGAAAAAACCTGCCCCCACCCACCCAGACAGCCAACCCAACTAACCAGGGTGGGAGGTGGGGGGAAACAGGTTAGGAGGGATAAACCAAGGAGAACAACACAACACAAAAGAGCAAAACAGACCCAACCCAAACACACACACTAACCCACCCCATCCCAACAGTCCCACAGTTTGGGGACTGACCAGCAGGCAGCCCACAGAACAGTGTCAGGTGGCCTGCCAGGGCAAACCGGCCACCCGGCTAGGGAACCCAGTCTTTCAGGCGGCCTGCCCACATGATTAAGCCACCAGGACTGGAATGGCAAATGAAGCGGTGGCCTACACAGGAGGCTGAGAGGTGGGTGGCCGGACAGAGGAAGGGGAACCCCTGCGGTCACAGGTGGTGGAGAAAACAAGACCATGATGGTGCCCAGCAGAAACAGGAGGAACACCCACAGGGCCTCAAAAAGGGAAAGGAAGACCCTGGTGTCCCCAGACTTTCCAGTAGCACCCTCGATGGTCCGGACTTGAGACTGGAACTCCGTAGTACCCGCGGTAGACCCGGGCTGGGCCATAGCTGCATCTGCGGTGGTCCCGGCCTGGGAAAAGTTGCACCAGTGGTGGCCCCTTCCCAGGACCTCATTGCTCCCGTGGTGGGCACCGACTGGGCCTGCGTTGCACCCATGATGGACCCCAACCAAGCCATGGTTGCGCCTATGGTGGAGTCTGGCTGGACTCCTACTGCACCTGTGGTGGGACCCGACTGGGTCACTGCTGACCCCAATCCCTTCTTGGCAATGGGCCAGCTGACCCGCTTGAGCACCCGAGCAAGGAGGCAATCAATCATGGGCACCCTGGACTAGAACTGAATATGCCCAACGACCACCTCAGCAGGAACCCTGGTGACCTCCAGTTGTGAGCCTGGATCCACGGACTCATCCGGCGATGGTGGACTCTCTCCAGTGACCCTGATAGAGGACTCAGATAGAGAGGAGGAAGGATCAGAGTCGCCAGCAGCGGCAGAACCCGGCGAGGTGAGCTCAGGTGCAGCGTTTGTTTGCAGCTGGGTCTCCTCACCTAAAGCTAGGCAAAAATGCTCTATAATTGAAAGGAGAAAAATAAAAGAGAGCACTTGCCTTAGCTCAAGCTCTAATGCCATCCAGGACTCCAGCGATCCGGGCGATATCTCCACAGGCTTGGCCTCCAAGAGGCTCAGCTCGGGCACCAACACTGCTGGGTGGCCTCTACAGCAGGCATGATGGTCACTGCAGACATATTTTCCCTAGTTGTCATGATCCACACTGGTGACTCCTCTGGCGTGGCGGCTGGGATCTGGTTCACCACTGCTTCGGGAGGACAATCCTCCCGGACCTCTGGCTCGTTCTGGTCCTGACAGCTCGGCTCTGGTACAGGCAGGCAAACAAAGGAAGCAGAATAAAGCAGGGAGAGGGCTGGTGAACAGTTCTTAACAAGAGCAGTTGGGGAAAACTCAGGGGACTGCTCTCCCTGAGCTTCCCTACCAGGAATCAAGGAAGACATTTAATTTTCAATAGGAGTCAAATGAAAAATAACTTTCCTGTTTTCCCGGATTAAGGTGTTGGCTGCTGCTGTCATTTGGTCGTCGTCACCCATCCGTCTGGAATAGGCGATACTTGGCCTCTCTGTAGATAATAGAGAAGCCGCCCCTCTCGCCACAGGAATGGGATGTCCCGGTCAGGAAAGCAGGCGCCCCTCTACTGCCTGTGGATTTACCGAGGGAAGAGACCTCGCACCAGATGTGGAGGAAGATTCTGCAGACTGGACCGCTTGGAGCTGGTGATGAGAATGAGGATCCGATGCGGGGGTAACAAGGCTCGGTGTGGGAACAGGTACAGTTGACGGGGCTGGACTGTTCTTCTGGGATTCTGGGGCTGGATGACGTCAACGCCATCGACCTGATTGTGGCCATCTTGAAGCAGGCGATGGTGCGGAAGGGAAGATGGCCACCGGTGGAGAAGAGTGTTTTTGCTTTGGCCTGGTGCGGAAAGCCCTTGTCTTCAGGTCCAGAAAAGCCTGTTTGAGCATGCAGACGGAGGAAAGCAGTTTGGCGTATTGGGGGTAATTCCAGAGGCCTTGATGAGCCCCCAGGATCCTTAACGCTCCGTTGAGGCAGGCCAATCGCCCTCCAGGACCGAAGGCATAATGAGTGTCCTCCAGCAACTCCCAGATCAGCCAGATTGCCTCCTGCTCCTCCGCACTAGGATGTCCCGCTGCCCATCCACTCTTGCCAGTGTGGGGATGGCTCAACAGGTATTTGGGGAAAAACACATAAAAATGAAAAAATGCCATGCCACTTCACCGCTTGGGCTCAGTTTGGTCGTGGCGTACTGTCATGTCCACTGTGTAATCTCGCAGCAAACATATGGTTTGATACAAGCCCAAACCGCTGGTGAAATGAACGAGTTTATTAACAGATTGGGATAACTCAAAAAAAAACCTCACACAAAAACAGGGAAAATGTTCAATTGGGGAAACACAGTCAGGTACACAAGCGCTGGGAGTCCGAGCTCAGTTGGAAATAGGGGAAGCCCCACGCACTCCCAGGCAGAACCTGGTAGTGGAAAGAAGGGTAGTAAAAGATAAGGACAGGCTTACATAGGGAGTCGGAGCTCAGCGGGCTCTGGGAAAAAAAACAACACCATAGTAGTCCAAGGAAAAGAGACCAACAGCTTCAGGACATCACACAGGCAGGTGACCATGGATGAGACTGTGGAGTTAAGACTGACGCCACGACACTGAATGCCCCCACTTGTCACCCAATAAATACCAAGAAGGCTGATGGGTGACAAGTGGACGCAGGTGTGTGGCGGGAGTCTGTGTATGAGTGTGTGTGTGTGTGTGCAAGCATGTGTGTGTGTGTGTGTGTGTGTGTGTGTGCAGAAACAAATGAGAAACAACTGACAGCCAGTGAGTGCCTGGCAGAGGGAGGGATGTGGCTGTAGACTAGCAAGTCCCATGGCTAAGGGCTCAACGCGCCAGCTGGAACCAATTAGCAACAAATCAGAAGCTACAGCCACAAATCATGAGCGGAGCTGAAACACCAGCTCCACACATGACAGAAAGAGCAATCATATCTCCCCGGTTCTGGCCTCCCTTCATTGGCTTCCCATAGAGTTTAGAATTAAGTTTAAAATCCACCTTCTCACTTACAAAGATCTAAATAATCAGGCGCCTTTTTATTTAAAATCAGAATCAGAATCAGAATCAGAATCAGCTTTATTGGCCAAGTATGCACAACACATACAAGGAATTTGACTTTGGCTAAAAACTTGCTCTCGTTCAGGTGGAGGATTTAAATAAGATTTAAATAAGGATTCAATGACAACAGAGTATGTACAGTAAATTACAGTCTGTCCACGTTTCTATAAAAGGATGCAAATATATACAGGAATATATGCAGCTTATTTGCTCAGACTATCCACACTTTGCAGAAATATATGAAAAAATATACAGTCACACAGTATTTCAATGTGAACTCAGATTCAGTGATATAATGTGAATGAAGTAAAAAGCAGTGTGAGAGTTATGTGCAATGTAAGAATGGATGAAAAGTCACCAGTACAGCAACAGGCAGGACTAGGAGAATGTTAGGAGTTCATCAGAGCGATGGCTTGAGGAAAGAAACTGTTCCTGTGACGGGTGGTTTTGACCTTCAGTGATCTGTAACGACGACCAGAAGATAGAAGTTCAAACAGTTTGTGGCCGGGGTGTGACGGGTCAGCACAGATGTTTCCCGCCCGTTTCCTGGTTATGGACCGATATAAGTTCTCAATGGAGGGTAGGTCGGTACCAATGATCCTCTCCGCAGACTTAATGATCCGCTGCAGTCTGGTCTTGTCCTGTTTAGTGGCAGATCCAAACCAGACAGTGATGGAAAAGCAGAGGACAGATTGGATGATGGCGGTGTAGAAGTCAACCAGCAGCTCCTGAGGCAAATCAAACTTCTTGAGCTGACGCAGAAAAAAACAATCTCTGCTGGGCCTTTTTCCAGACAGTGTCTATATGGGAGGACCACTTCAGGTTCCGGGAGATTGTGGTACCCAGAAACTTGAAGGAGTCCACAGTGGACACTGTGCTGTTGAGGATGGTGAGTGGGGGGAATGAAGGAGGGTGTCGCCTGAAATCCACAGTCATCTCCACCGTTTTGGCTGGGTTAAGTTCAAGATGGTTCTGGCCGCACCAGAGGATCATCTGCTCCACCTCCCGCCTGTATGCAGACTCATCACCATCCCGGATCAAACCGATGACTGTGGTGTCATCCGCAAACTTCAGGAGCTTCACCGAAGGGTCCTCTGAGGTGCAGTCGTTGGAGTAGGGAGAAGAACAGCGGGGAAAGGACACATCCTTGGGGGGCGCCAGTACTAATTTTCCTGGAGCTGGATGTAAATCTCCCTAGCTTCACCTGTTGCCACCTGTCAGTCAGAAAGCTGGAGATCCACTGGCAGGTGCAAGGGGGCACCTTGAGCTGGAGGAGTTTCTGATGAAGAATGCCTGGGATGATGGTGTTGAACGCTGAGCTGAAGTCGACAAACAGGATCCTGGCGTACGTCCCTGGGGAGTCGAGGTGTTGCAGGATGTAGTGTAGTCCCATATTCACCGCATCATCCACTGACCTGTTTGACCGGAAGACAACCTGCAGTGGGTCCATCAGGGGGCCTGTGACGACCTTCAGGTGGTTCAGCACCAATCTCTCCAAGGATTTCATGACCACAGAGGTCAAGGCAACAGGTCTGTAGTCGTTTAATCCTGTAACAGAGGGTTTCTTGGGAACTGGAATGATGATGGAGTGTTTGAAGCAGGAAGGATCACTGGAGCTTCACACAGCTCCAGTGATCTATTAAAGATCCGGGTGAAGATGGGGGCCAACTCGTTGGAGCAGACTCTCAGGCAGGACGGAGACACACCATCAGGTCCTGCAGCCTTCTTGATCTTTTGTCTCTGAAAAACCCAGCGCACCTCCTCTTCACAGATCGTTAGTGCTGGTGGGAGGTCAGAGTGGAGGAGGGATGGAATTCCTGGGGCTGCAGATAATCCTTTTATGTGGGTGGGAGGTGAAAACTGTAGGTTCTTTTCAAACCTACAGTAAAAGCTGTTTAGGTCGTTAGCCAGCTGGAGGCTTTATACAGGGTGGGGGGATGGTCTCCTGTAGTTGGTGATATTCTGCAGGCATCTCCAAACAGAAGCAGAGTTGTTGGCTGAGAAGTTTTGTTGTAACTTCTCACTGTAGCTCCTCTTAGCAAGCCTGATCTCCTTCATCAGCATGTTTCTGGCCCGCTTGTACAGAGTCCAGTCACCAGTCCTGTAGGCCTCCTCCTTGGTCTGACGTAGCTGCTTCAGTTTAGGAGTGAAAAAGGGATTATTGTTGTTGTATGTGCAGAAGGTCTTGGTCTGCACACACATGTCCTCACAAAAACTGATGTATGATGTCACAGTGTCAGTGAGTTCATTTAGGTTAATGGCTGCATCTTCAAAAACACTCCAGTCTGTGCAGTCAAAGCAGGCTTGTAACTCCAGCTTTGATTCCTCAGTCCATTTCTTCACAGTCCTTACAACAGACTTGGAAGTTTTTAGTTTCTGTCTGCATGTTGGAATAAGATGGAGCAGAAAGTGGTCAGAAAAACCCAGAGCTGCACGGGGGATGGCATGATAGGCATTTCTTAAAACTGTGTAACAGTGGTCGAGTGTATTTGTGTCCCTGGTGGGACATTTAATATGCTGTTGTGGGGATCATGAAATGATGAGACTGGATTATTTCTCAGTATTGGTTTATTGCATTTCACGTCCCCAGCTCTCTCTCTCAGTCAGGAAAAAAGAGAGAGAGCTGCGGTAAACCCCCACACATTTATACCAGCACATCAAAGACAGAATCACACACTCAAGTCAAATCCTTCTATTTACAATTAATCACTTCAGAGTCCTCTTTGCTCTTCCGTCTGACCCCAGGGGGTCAGACAACCCTTTCAGGATCTCGCCCCCGATCCTCTGTCCTCCTTCCAAGTCTGCAGGTGGTCCAGACCCCTTGTCCATCTGAGGCGTGATGTCAATACACACTGCAAGCTTAAAGTCTTTCTGTGTTTGAGCCTATGCAGTCAAATATGTGAGCTACATAAGGTTACAATTATGAGCACAACTTCACCCCCCCCCAAACGCCAAAGAATGGATGCACAATAACAGTATCCTAATAGCAATACAGCATATGTCACCCCCCACCTGCAGAGAATCTACAGCACAACCTACACAGTTTGATCAAAACACACATCACTCTGCACGTAGTCTGGGCTTCAACCTCCTCCCGAACCTGCTGTACGCAGGTTTCACAGTCTGTGTTGTGCCGTCCTGTGGCGAATTTGTGGAATGAGGGGGAGAAAGTTTATTTGTCCCCTGCGGGGGCTCCAGGGACGGTTCCCTGGGGGGGTCTGCCGCGTCGAGGCGCCCTCGCCGGTCGTACAGATTCGTCATGCAACACAAAGGCAGGCTTTAATCTATCAATACTGATTGTTTCTTTCCTGCCCCCCAAATCTAGCACAAAATATTTATCCCCGGTTTCCAGCACTCGAAATGGACCATCATATGGTGGGCGGAGACTGTGTCGCTGAGCGTCGTGCCTGACAAAAACAAATTCAGCGTTTTGTAAAGCTTTGGGAATAAAAACACGCGAAAAAGAGTGATGAGCGGGGCCCGGGAGCATTTCTGCTCCCGTGCCAAACAGAGGTCCCCGCACCGTGGGGTGCCCTGGTGCCGCATGGGCTGGTAGGAACTCGCCGGGCAGCCTGAGAGGTTGTGCAAAAACTAATTCCGCGGGTGAGGCCTCTAAGTCCTCTTTGGGCGCCGAACGCAACCCCAATAAAACCCATGGTAGTTTGTTTACCCAATCTGCATCCGTGAGCGACGCTCTGAGGGCTGCCTTCAAAGACCTGTGAAAACGCTCGCATAAACCATTGGCCTGGGGGTGATAAGCGGTAGTGCGGTGGACTGCCGCTCCTAAGCTGCTGGCCATTGCTGACCACAGTTCCGACACAAATTGAGGTCCCCTATCGGACGTAATATCCGATGGAACCCCGAACCGCGCTACCCAGGCTGTTAAAAAAGCGTGAGCCACCTCTGCCGCTGTGGTCGATGTTAACGGGACCACTTCCGGCAAACGTGTGGTTCGGTCCACCATTGTCAAGAGATGTGTGAACCCTTGTGACGGCGGTAGGGGGCCCACTAGGTCTACGTGCACATGATCGAACCTCTTAGCCGGAATGTGGAACGGTTCTAAGGGGGCCTTCGTGTGCCTGTGGACTTTGGCCCGCTGGCAAGCCATGCAGGCTTTCGCCCACTCTTTCACGAGCTTGCGCAGGCTCGGCCAAACAAACTTCTCCGCTACCATTTTCACAGAAGCGCGTACTCCCGGGTGTGCCAGGGAGTGCACTGCGTCAAAAACGCGACCGCGCCATGCGGCCGGTACCACCGGGCACGGCCGCCCGGTGGATACGTCGCAGATTAGGGGGGCGAACCAGTTTGTAAACTCCTGCTCTCCAGCCTTAACCCTGTTGGTCCAGACAGGAGCGCGCGCACGTCTGCGTCTCCACTCTGCTCCGCCGCCATGGCTGCATAATCTATCCCCACGTGAACAGGGGCTGCGTGCGCGTCCGCGCTGTTACTCCACCCCGTGGCTGCAGTAGTACAATCCGCATCCGCGCGGACAGGCGCTGTTACCGCGCATGAGAGACAGTCTGCTACTACATTGCGCTTACCGGCTACGTGCTGAATATCAGTGGTAAATTCCAAAATAGCGGCCAGCTGTCTCTGCTGCCATCCTGACCACGGTTCTGAAATTTTGGACATTGCAAAAGTGAGCGGTTTGTGGTCGACAAACGCGGTGAAACGCCGCCCTTCCAGCCAGAACTGGAAATGGTGAATGGCCAGGTGGAGTGCTAGCAGCTCCCTGTCAAACGCGTTGTATTTCCGCTCAGCATTGCGCAAGGATCTGCTGAAAAAAGCGAGCGGCTGCCAAACCCCGGTGACCTGCTGCTCCACAACGGCCCCTACGGCCACATCTGACGAGTCGGTGGTTAGCACTATGCGGGTTGATGGGTCTGGGTGAGCCAGCAGTGCTGCGTCTGCAAGTGCTTTTTTAACCTCCGTGAATGCGCGCTCCCGCTCCGGGGACCACTCGATCACATTGGAGGGCTTCTGCTTTTTAAGCGTGGCGTATAATGGTTGCATAAGCTGCGCTGCGTGGGGTATGAAACGGTTATAAAAATTTACCATTCCTAAAAATTCCTGCAACGCTTTGACCGTTTGTGGCTGGGGAAAATCTTCCACTGCATGTACTTTGGCCGGTAGAGGGACTGCTCCCTCTGGGGAGACACGGTGTCCTAAAAAATCAATTTGCGCTACGCCAAAATGGCACTTGGCCGGGTTAATTATCAACCCGTGCGCTCCCAACCTCTGAAAAACCGTCGTGAGGTGTTTTTCGTGTTCCTCCTCGGAGGCACTAGCAACTAAAATGTCGTCCAAGTAGACAAAAACAAAAGGGAGGTCGCGCAACATGGCATCCATCATTCGTTGGAAGGTTTGCACAGCGCCTTTAAGGCCAAAAGGCATGCGTAAAAATTCAAAAAGTCCAAACGGCGTTATTACCGCTGTTTTGGGAATGTCCTCTGGTCGGACCGGGACCTGATGATAACCGCGGACCAGGTCTATTTTAGAAAAAATGCGCGCCTTCGCCAAGTGCACTGAAAAATCCTGGATGTGCGGAATTGGGTAGCGGTCCTGCGCTGTGGCATTGTTTAACCTGCAGTAATCACCACAAGGTCTCCACGAGCCGTCAGCCTTAGGAACCATATGCAGCGGGGAGGCCCAAGGGCTCTTTGAGTGGCGAATTATGCCCAACCTTTCCAGGTTGGCGAACTCCTCACGCGCAATGGAGAGCTTAGTTGCATCCAAGCGCCGAGCTTTCGCAAAAACTGGTGGGCCAACTGTGGTGATAAAGTGCTCCACCCCGTGCTTCGCAACCTTAGCTGAAAATATGGGAACTGTGAGTGCTGGGAACTGGGTTAGAAGAGTGTGAAACTTACCGCCTGCTGTGGCGACGTTGGTCTGTACTGGCGGCCTGGACACCCGAGCTGCACAAGGGATAGAATAAAAAGAGAGTGCATTTACTAGGCGTCTATTAACCAGATCCACTAACAAGCCATGTGAGCACAAAAAGTCAGTGCCTAACATGTTGAAACTCACCGCCGCTACTATGAAAGTCCATTCATAGGTGCGGCCGTGCAAGGACAGGCGCAGAGTGCTTTCCCCGAAAGTTTTGATAGACGAGCCGTTCGCCGCCGTTGCCCCATCTCCGTGGGGCCCAGCCACACGGTCCGCATAGGTCGCGGTGATGAAACTCCTCTGGGCTCCGGTGTCCACGAGGAATTACCGCCCGGAGCCCGCATCTGTCAGATAAAGCAGCTTGTTCTGTTCACCGAGGGTCGAAGCTGCTAACGATCCCCGGCCCAGGCGTTTCCCTGTTTCTTGAAACTGCACGGCGGGATGCATCTGTACGCCTTCTCAGCGAAGCGTCGATGGTAAAAACAGAGGCCGTCCCCTCCTCTGCTTCGGGACCGCGCCGCTGCCATCGTCGCTGGGATTTCTTCTGCTGCCTCCGGCTCCTCACTGCCCCCGGCCGCCGCGCCGAGGTCTGCTGCTGCCACGGAAGTCTCCTGCTCATCGCAGGCGTCGAGGAGCCGCTGTGCTTCCTTGGCTAGCGCGCAGAAGTCTTGCTGGGTCGCACACCTCATGCCGGACAGGGTACCCATCATGTGTGCTGGGAGGGTCCTCAAGAAGATGTGTTTGAACAGAAACGCATCGTTGTCTGTCCTGATCAGCTGCAACATGTTCTCCATGAGGTCGGTCGGCCTGCATCCTCCTCTGTCTCGCAGGTCCAGAAGCGGCCTGGCCCTCACCTCAGCTGATGGCACGAAACTCTCGATGAGGGCGGCTTTCAGCGCATCGTACTTGCCAGCAGCGGGCGGCTGCTGTACCAGGCTCCGCACACATCGAGCTGTGCGGCTGTCGAGTCTTGCGATGACATTATGAAACTTGGTGTCATCTGCTGATATTCCCCCAAGCACGAACCGCGATTCTGCGTGTTGGAACCATGAGTGCGGGTCGTCTTGCCAGAACTCGGGGAGCTTAATCGAGCCTGCACTCGTGCAGGCGGTCTCCGGTGAATCCGGGTCAGGGTAACGTTCCCCCGGCATCTTACGTCTTGGTCACCAATGTGGGGATCATGAAATGATGAGACTGGATTATTTCTCAGTATTGGTTTATTGCATTTCCCGTCCCCAGCTCTCTCTCTCAGTCAGGAAAAAAGAGAGAGAGAGCTGCGGTAAACCCCCACACATTTATACCAGCACATCAAAGACAGAATCACACACTCAAGTCAAATCCTTCTATTTACAATTAATCACTTCAGAGTCCTCTTTGCTCTTCCGTCTGACCCCAGGGGGTCAGACAACCCTTTCAGGATCTCGCCCCTGATCCTCTGTCCTCCTTCCAAGTCCGCAGATGGTCCAGACCACTTGTCCATCTGAGGCGTGATGTCAGTACACACTGCAAGCTTAAAGTCTTTCTGTGTTTGAGCCTATGCAGTCAAATATGTGAGCTACATAAGGTTACAATTATGGGCGCTACACTGTCTGTATTTAGGAAGCTCATTTGTGAGATTAGCTCTATTGAAATCACCCAGAATGATAAGCAGAGAGTCTGGATGTTTTTCCTCCACGTCTGCTATCTGGTCAGCGAGGTGCTGCAGTGCCTCCGTTGTACAAGCAGCAGGCGGGATATAAATTCCGACCAGAATAAACGAGAAGAACTCTCGCGGTGAATAAAAGGGTTTACAGTTTATGAACAGTGACTCTAGGTTAGGGCTACAAAACTTCTTCAACACTGTGACATCAGTACACCAACCTTCATTTATGTAGAAGCAGATTCCACCACCTTTAGTCTTTCCAGAGAATTCTCGGCTGCGATCAGCGCGAAACAGTTGGAATCCGTCCAGGCGGACCGCGCTGTCCGGGATGGGTTCACTCAGCCAGGACTCCGTGAAACACAGGGCGCCAGATCTGCTAAAATCCAGGTTTTTGTGAGTCAGGAGCAGCAGTTCGTCCATTTTGTTCGCCAAAGAGCGGATATTGGTCAGATGGATCGATGGGAGCAGCGTGCGATATTCTCGTTTCTTCAGCCTGACTAGTGCACCGGCACGTTTACCACGCTGCCTTTGTTTCCGGCCAGTGCCAATAGCCGCTGCTCCCACAGCTAAGATCGCCTGAAAAAAATTCAGATCAGCAGCAAAAACTGGCGGAGAAGTTGCATTGGGAGATAATCTGAGTTAAAGTAGTTCCTCCCTTGAATAGGTGACTCGGACGGAAGAGCAGAAGTCCAAAAAAACACACAAAATTATCAAAAACATCAGAGAGCAGAAGCCAGTGGCTGCCATCCGCGGCGCCATCTTGGATATTAAAAAAAAAAAAAAGATCTGACACTACCCTTTTATCCTAGCAGAGCACTACGCTCCCAAAATGAAGGATTACTTGTAATACCTTGGATCTCCAAAAGTACAATGGGAGGCAGAGCCTTCAGTTATCAAGCTCCTCTGCTGTGGAACAAGCTGCCAATCTGGATTTGGGAGTCAGACTCGATCTCTGTTTTTAAGAATAGGGTTAAAACCTTCCTTTTTGATATCGCCTATAATTAGGGAGGGATCATGTGCCCCTGAACCCTCCTTTAGTTATGCTGCTAATAGGTTTAGACAGCCGAGCAACCTCCAAAAATGCACTGGGCTTCACTCCTTTCTTCACTCTCAATGAAATATTTTTGCTGGTCATTAACATCTGTTTGTTCTTTTCCATAGATTGAGTCCCCATCGTGCTTTTTGCTCTCTACATGTCTGTTCTTTTCTTCTTCTCTATCCCCTCACCCTCCAGCATGTCACAGCAGATAACTGCCCCTCCCTGAGCCTGGCTCTGCTGGAGGTTTCTTCCTGTTAAAAGGGAGTTTTTCCTCTCCACCGTCGACAAGCACTTGCTCACGGGGGATCGCCTGATTGCTGGGGCCTTTCTGCAGTTGTGGGGGTTTTCCCTACAGTTGAAAGTGCTGTGAGATGACTGTTGTTGTGAAATGGCGCTATATAACTAAAGTTGAATTGAACTGATTTGAACTGAAAACCCAGTCCGTAAAATAAAATCACAGCCCATGACGTTAACGCCCCGTGCCCGGTACATGGAACGTGAAGTCGAACACCGTTGCAGACTTGTACTGAATGGTCAACTCCAAAGTCCTGACCATGTCCAGTCTTCCACCTCCATAACTGTACAACAGCGCTGGGTTACCTCTAATCCTGTGGTAGGGAAAAAACTTCTTCACCGTAGCCCAATTCAGAAAACGATCCCTCCGCCCCGTGTCGATAAACAGCGCCAGCTCAATGTTGTCCAGCCCCACTGGGCAAAATGTGCATCTGTTTGTGTTCGGGGACACAGTCTAGATGGTTGTTGGGGGCGGGCAAAGTGATTTATTTCGTTGGCTCTCCTTTTTAATTTCACCACACACCATGGCGAAATGGTTCAAGCGACAACATCTGTTACAAAGTGCTCCTTTCGCTGGACAGTCCTTAGACCTATTTCAGTGCTTAGTGGACCCATAGCCCCTGCAAAGGGATTTTCTCAGGGCAAACCCCTGGCTGGTATCATTGGCTTCAGCATCTTCATCATCCCAGCTGTCTTTGCTACTAGTGTCCACGGCATTTGCTGCAGCAAGAGGCTGCAGCAGCTGCTGTGACTTGCGCCCGGTTAGCTCCCATGCTAGCTTGTCCGCGGTTTCCATTTGGAGAGCTAGCTTGACGGTTCTGGCTAACGTGAGGTCCCAAGGTACCGTAAGTAGCCTAGCTTGCAATGCGGCATTGCATGTACGTTCCGCCAGCTGGTCACGAATCATTTCTTCCTCCAGTGTCCCAAAATGACATCTGCTAGCTAACTCCCTCAAGTCGGCGATGAACTGCCGAACGGGTTCACCTACCCGCTGATGCTGCTGCTGAAAGCGGATCCTCCTTACCGTCACATTATCCAGGCTGTGGGAATGGCTAGCTATTAACTCCGCTACTTCTTCATAAGTGTCAGAGGGACCAAGCGTTCGCAGGACTCGCTGGTGCTCTATACTAAAATTGTGAACCAGATGCGCCAGGGCTCTTAGCTTATTGAGCTCACCGAGTCCCAGCGTGGCAACATAAGTTTCAAAGTCTTCAAACCATCTAGACCAGGACAACGGCGGCTCCCTGGGAAACTTGAGAAAAGGCCTAATTGGAGCTACACACGCGTCCATGGTTTAATCCAACGTCGCCAAATGCTATGTATGATATTACCCTGGTTCACAGATGAGGCGAGGTGATTTGTAGAACAAAGCTTTATTTTGGACACTGGATATAGACGCCACTGACAAGACCCCGGCTAAGGTATAGGCGAGAAAGAGGAAGTAAGATGGCAGACCCCGGTCTTATACAGGGCAGAGCGGTGACATCACTGGAGCGGCGTGTCACCATCTCACACGTCACAGTAAAAAAAAAAAAAAAAAAAAAAAAAAAATATATATATATATATATGTATATATCACATACTAGATGTCTCTCAGATGATGCTGTTACCAAATTTAAGCAGATGGTTTCATCAATGCCATGTATTAATACCATGGAGATAAGTTAAGATAAGATAAGACTTGTTTACTTCTAATTTAAAAAAAAAAAAAATTCTTTGGAAAGCCAGAACCACTTATTATTCCGCATAAATAGAAGAGAACAAGGGAAATCCCAGGTTTCTTTTCAGCACTGTAGCCAAGCTGACAAAGAGTAAGGACTTGGTCAAATCTAGCATTCCCGTAGAGTGCACGAGTCATGACTTTATGAACTTCTTCATTAATGAAATTTCATCTAGCAGAGATAAAATAAGTCAGATCCTTTCCACCATTAATTTAAACCATCTCTGGGCTCCAGAATACCTCCCACCAGGCCACGGGGGGCAGGGAGTGGGCGAACAATCTGAACCTGTTTTTTAATAGGTTTGACAACCCCCCCCCCCCCCCCCCGGACTGCACAACAACCACTGCTGCCTCTAAAGACATCGAGTCCTGCTGCCCACACCCCACTCCACCAACACCCCCCCACTCCCAGCACACAGCCCCCCAGCCTGACCCTCACTAAGACCCAGGTGAGGACGGAGCTGAGGAAGATCAAGGCGAGGAAGGCCTCTGGACCGGACGGCATCAGCGCAAAGATCCTCAAGTCCTGTGCAGACCAGCTGTGTGGGATTGTGGAGCACACCTTCAACCTGAGCCTGAAGCTGGGTAGGGTACCACAGTTGTGAAAAACATATTGTTTGGTACCTGTACCAAAGACTTTCCACCCCAAGACCTGAACAGCTACAGACCAGTGGCCCTGACGTCTCACATGATGAAGACCCAGGAGAGACTGCTCCTTGCTCACCTCCGCCCCCTGGTGGGACCAGCGATGGATCCACTCCAGTTCTCCTACCAGCATGGCATTGGGGTGGAGGATGCAGTGATCTTCCTCCTTCACCGTTCTCTGTCCCACCTGGAGAAGCCCGGGAATGGGGTGAGGATCATGTTCTTTGACTTCTCCAGTGCTTTCAACACCATCCAACCACTGATCCTGAAGGACAAGCTGCTGTGCGCAGGGGTGGACCAGCACCTGTCATCATGGATCCAGGACTACCTCACTAACCAGCCACAGTTTGTGAGAACCCGGGACTGTGTGTCCGACACGATCATCGGTAACACGGGGGCCCCCCAGGGAAAAGTTTTGGCTCCCTTCCTGTTCACCCTTTATACTGCAGACTTCTCACACACCACAACACACTGCCATCTACAGAAGTTCTCTGACGACTCTGCGATCGTTGACCTCATCTCCAACGGAGATGAAGCTGAGTACAGAGGACTTATCCAGGACTTTGTGGACTGGTGCCATCGGAATTGCCTCCAGATCAACGCGAGGAAAACTAAGTAGCTGGTGGTGGACTGCCACGGGCAAGGACAACCCCTCACAGCACCAGTAAACATACAGTGAACAGACATTGAGATGTTGACATCCTGCAAGTACATGGGTGTTCATCTGAACAATAAACTAGACTGGTCACACAATACAGACGCACTCTACAAGAAGGGACAGCGCAGGCTGTTCCTACTGAGGAGACTCAGGTCTTTTGGTGTACAAGGGGCGCTGCTGAAGTCATTCTATGACATGGTGGTGGCATCAGCCATCACTTTTGGAGTGGTCTGCTGGGGCAGTGGCATTACAGCAGCCGATAGGAAGAGACTGAACAAACTGATCATGAGAGAGCTAGCTCTGTCCTGGGGCAATGCCTTGACCCAGTGGAGGAGATAGGAGAGAGAAGGATGGTGGCTCAACTGTCATCTCTGCTGGAGTCCGAGTCCCACCTTATGCAGGACATACTGAATGCACTGAGGAGCTCATTTAGCAGTAGACTACATCATCCTAGGTGCGCAACCGAGAGGTTTCGCAGGTCCTTCCTACCTACGGCTGTCAGATTGTATAACCTAAGCAGGGCTGCTCGCAGAGATAGCAAAAAAAACGTGACAGCCTAATAGTATTGAATGCAAAAGACGCAATAGACTTACACAATGGTCCCCTCCAGTATACAACTAGGACAATATCAGTCGCTACGGAGGGTGACAATATGTATGGGTACATATTCATACTGTGTAGGATAACTAAGTAGAAGGTTATGCTGTTAATTCCATCTAGCTACAATGCTCCGCACTGTGTATATACAGTATATTTATATATTTATGTGTTCATATATATACTGTATATCCGCTGCTCTTGTTTTTCTTGTCTTCTTGATTGTTGCTCTGAGTGTTGCTATTCCTGTGCTGTTGCAATCCTGGAATTTCCCCATTGTGGGACTAATAAAAGCTTATCTTATCTTATCTTATCTTATCTAAATTTAAATACAGAAACAACTACAATTCCTTCAACTGACATTCATTTGGTTGAGTTTTCTCCAATTGACCTTTTAGAGTTAGATAAAATAACTTCCTCATCCAAGCCTTCAATTTGTCTTCTAGACCGTATTCCTACCAGGTTATTTATAGAAGACTTCCCGTTTACTGGTAGCTTTATTCGTCAAATAATCACTTCTTAGGTCATGTACCGCAGGCTTTTTAAACTGCTTTAATTAAACCGTTAATGTCAGAGTCGGGGCACGGCCAGGGTCCATGCCTATGCTTTATGTTTATTCTTGTCAGAAGGAGCTATGTGGTGTTTGGCCTGGCTGTGGCACATTGGACCAGCTCTTTACCCTCTTGAGAATCCTCAAGGATTCGTGGGAGTTTACCCAACCAGTTTACATGTGTTTTGTGGACTTGGAGAAGACATTTGACCACGTCCTTCATGGTTTTTTGTGGGGGATGCTCGTGAGTATGGGGAATCAGGCTTGTTGTTACAAGCTATCCGGTCTCTACATGACTGTTGTGAGAGTTTGGGTCTTATTGACAACACTTGGTCGGACTCATTCCCAGTGAGAGTTGGACTCCACCAGGGCTTCCCTTTGTCACCAATCCTGTTCATAATTTTTATGGACAGGATTTTTAGGCGCAGCCAGGGAACGGAGGGTGTCATGCTTGGTGACCACAGGATCTCATCTCTGTTGTTTGCAGATGATGTTGTCCTGTTGGCCTCATCCAGCAATGACCAACAGGTCTTACTGGGATGGTTGGCTGCTGAGTGTGAAGCGGCTGGGATGAGAATCAGCACCTCCATGTCCGAGCCCATGGTCCTCAACTGGAAAAAGGTGGATTTTCATCTTCAGGTTGAAGACAAGCCCCTGCCCCAAGCGGAGGAGGTGAAGGGTCTCAGGGTCTTATTCACAAGTGAGAGGAGAATGGACCAAGAAATTGACAGACGAATAAGAGCAGCCCCTGCAGTTATGTCGACATTGTACCGGTCCGTTGTGGTAGCTGTCAATTTACTGGTCAATCTACGTTCTTACCCTAACCTATGGTCATGAGCTTTAGGTAATGACCGAAAGAATGAAGCGAATGCAAGCGGCTGAAATGAGCTTTCTCAGTAGGATTGTTGGACTCACCTTTAGAGATAGGGTGAGGAGCTCAGTCATCTGGGAGAGGCTCAGAGTAGAACCGCTGGTCTTCCACACTGAAAGGAGCCAGTTGAGGTGGTATGAGTGTCTGACCAGGATTCCTCTTGAGCGCTTCCCACTTGATGTGTTTCGGTTAAATCCCACTGGGAGGAGACCCCGTGGCAGACCTAGGACTCGCTGGAGAGACTACATCTCCCTGCTGACTTGGGAATTCCTTGGTATTGTGGTGATATTAGTTGTTGGTCTAGCACATAAAATTGGATCTTTTAATGTGAAGGCAGAGTTTTTCCGTTTTGGACGGAGATAAAAGCAGGAAGTGAAAAAATGTAAATAAAGTTTTTCCAGACAGACTTACACGTATCCTGTCTGTTTTTCTGTAACTTCTACATTGGTGACCCCGACATTTGAAGAATGTTTGATCAAGTGACCTCTTTTGATATTGCCGCCACGGCGTCTGTATCCACTGCGGCTCCCGTACCAGCTGTTTTTGCGGCTACAATTAAATTACCGGACTTTTGGCAGCATGACCCGGAGCCCTGGTTTCAGCATGTCGAGGCTCAGTTCCATCTGCGCGGAATAACCACAGATGACACGAAGTATTTCCATGTTGTCGCAGCTTTGGATTCTGCCACTACTCGCCGTTTGATGGGACTGCTCCGGGACCCGCCTCTCGCTGACAGGTACGTCACTCTGAAGAGGGCTCTTCTGCAGCTGTACCAGCTCTCTGATATAGAGCGCGCTGATCGTCTTCTGTCTATGACTGGTTTGGGGGACAGCAAACCTTCTGAGCTGATGGAGAATATGTTGGCACTTCTTGGTTCAGGAGACAGTTCATTTCTGTTTATCCACCTGTTTCTGCGTCAGCTTCCGCCTCCAGTGCGCACTGTCCTGGCCAGCTCGCCCCTCATTTGTACTAAGGGTTTGGCTGGAGAAGCGGACAGGCTTTGGCTGGCTTCTCGTCATTTGTCGGTGCATGCATTGCTGCCTGGGCAGTCTGATGGAGAAGTCTCGGTGGGTGTGGCCGCAGTATCGGATCGCCGTAAGAAAGAGAGCAGCATGTGTTTTTATCACCGCCGTTTTGGACCGAAGGCTCGGCGCTGTATTCCACCGTGCTCTTTCCAGCCACAGGGAAACGAGAAGGCCGGTGCTCGCTAGCAGCTGCGTGCACCGGCACCAGCAATAAGCTGCTTTTTATTGAGGACTGCGCGGCTGGACGTCATTTTTTGGTGGATTCGGGAGCGCAGCGGAGCATCGTTCCCCCCTCTTCGGCTGACGTCATGGAATATGAACATGGACCTCCACTGGACGCTGCTAATGGTACTCCTATTCGCACCTTTGGCACCAGGCTCATTACTGTGTGTTTTAACGGCCGTGAATTTAGTTGGGACTTTGTGGTAGCATCTGTAGCAGTTCCTATTCTTGGCGCAGATTTTTTGTGTGCTTACAGACTGTTGGTTGACGTAGCTAACAGATGTTTGATTGATGTTGTGTCTTTTGATTCTTATCCATGTACACTGGGTGGGGCTGGTCCACTGCTTGCTAACATGCTCGCCTCAGGAGACAGATACCAGCGCCTTCTCTCTGAGTTTCCTGCCCTCACTGTGCCTACGTTTTCTGCGGCAGTAGTTAAGCATGGGGTTGAGCATTATATTACTACTGTGGGTCCACCTGTTTTTGCTCGTGCACGCCGTCTGGATGCTGCTAAGTTGGCCATCACTAGAGATGAGTTTGCCAATATGGAGCGGCTGGGTATTGTGCGCCGTTCCGACAGTCCGTGGGCTTCTCCCCTCCACATGGTCCCTAAGTCAGATGGGGGTTGGCGTCCTTGTGGAGATTTTAGGCGCCTTAACAACGCTACTACCAACGACAGGTACCCAGTCCCCCATATCCAGGATTTTTCTTCACGTCTGGCAGGGACAGTCATTTTTTCTAAAGTGGATTTAGTGCGTGGTTATCATCAGGTGCCTGTCCATCCCCAGGACGTCCCCAAGACAGCGGTGATCACTCCATTTGGACTGTTCGAGTTCTTGAGGATGCCGTTCGGCCTTAAGGGTGCTGCACAGACATTTCAAAGGCTTATGGACTCTGTGTTGCGGGACATGCCTTTTTTATTTGTATACCTGGACGATATACTGGTGCCGAGCGCTTCGGTGGAGGAACATGTGTTGCACCTTCGCCAGCTCTTCAGACGCCTCTGTGACCATGGACTGATAGTGAACCCCGTGAAGTGTCAGTTTGGGCTCTCAGAACTTGAGTTCTTGGGGCACAAGGTATCCCAGCAGGGTGCCGTGCCCCTCCCGGCTAAAGTCGAAGCAGTTTTAGCTTTTCCACGCCCCTCCTCTGTCAAGCCCCTGCAGAAGTTTTTGGGCATGGTCAATTTTTACAACCGTTTTATACCTCATGCTGCCCATATTATGCGTCCGCTATATGAGGCCTTGAAGGGTAAGAGGGGTAATCAGGACATTGAGTGGACTCATGAGAGGTTATGTGCTTTTGATGGGGCTAAAGCTGCACTGGCTGATGCTGCCTTGTTGGCTCATCCAGATCCCACGGCCGCCATTGCTCTTACCACCGACGCATCTGATTATGCTGTCGGAGCAGTTTGTGAGCAGTGGGTGGGCAATTCCTGGGAACCTCTGGCCTTTTTTAGTAGACAGTTACGCGAGTCAGAAAGGAAGTACAGCACCTTTGACAGGGAGCTGTTGGCCCTTTTCTTGGCGACAAGGCATTTCAGGTTTCTTTTGGAGGGCCGTAAATTCACCGCTTTTGTGGACCATAAACCTCTCACGTTTGCCATGGCCAAGTCCACTGAACCTTGGTCAGCTCGGCAACAACGGCAGCTTTCGGCTATTTCCGAGTTCACTACAGACATTCAGCATGTGGCTGGTAAGACCAACTTGGTGGCGGACTGTCTTTCTCGTGCACCAGTTGCTGCTGTTCATTTGGGCATGGACTATGCTGAGATGGCTGCCGATCAGTTGTTGGACCCGGAGGTGCAGGTGCTTCGTTCCACGGAGTCCAGTTTTCAGTTGGAGGATGTCTGCTTTCAAGACAGTGGCGCCACTCTTCTGTGTGATACTACACTGGGAAAACCACGACCTCTGGTGCCTGTGGCTTGGCGTCGTCATGTTTTTGATGCTGTTCATTCTTTGTCGCATCCTGGGGTTAAGGCTTCGGTCAAGTTGGTGAGCGCCAAGTTTGTATGGCCGGGTCTTAGAAAGGATGTGAAGACTTGGACGACAACCTGTGTGGCATGCCAGCGTGCTAAGGTGCAGCGCCACATAAAGGCTCCATTGGAGCCTTTTTGGATTCCGGAGCGACGTTTTGATCATGTTCAGGTGGACCTAGTTGGACCTCTTCCTCCGTCTCGCGGTTTTACTCACCTCTTCACTATGGTGGACCGGACTACGCGGTGGCCGGAGGTGGTTCCCCTGACATCAACTACAGCATCTGATGTTGCCCGGGCATTTATCTCCTCTTGGGTGTCCCGTTTTGGTGTCCCCTTGGACGTTACCTCTGACAGGGGCCCGCAATTTACCTCTGCACTTTGGAATGAAGTAGCTGGTAGTTTGGGGGTTAAACTCCATCGGACCACAGCATACCATCCACAAGCTAATGGGCTATGCGAGCGGTTTCATCGGACTATGAAAGCGGCCCTTCGCGCGTCATTGGTGGATAGTGGATGGGTGGACAGATTACCGTGAGTTTTGTTGGGTTTGCGTTCAGCCCCCAAAGAAGACCTGCATTCCTCTTCTGCTGAGTTGGTCCTTGGCCAGACCTTGAGGGTTCCAGGGGAGTTTCTTCCTACCAGTCCAGGGTTAGGTCCCAGTATGGTTAAGAGGCCTAAGTGTCGAGAGGAAGCTAGGGCTTTTGTTCCTGTGGCTGCGCACCACTGCCTTCCTCAGTCTTACGTCCCTGACAGCCTTAGGTCGGCTAAATATGTTTTTGTCCGGCACGATGCCCATCGTTCTCCCCTGCAGGCACCTTGTGATGGCCCTTTTCTGGTGTTAGAAACAGGCCATAAGGATTTTTTGGTTGAGTTGGGGACTGGCCAGGATCGGATTTCGGTGGATCGTTTGAAGCCTGCGCATGTTCTTTGTGACGATGAGGTTGAGTTAGCCCGCCCGGCTCGGCGGGGGCGCCCTCCCAACCCTGCGCCTGAGGTTGTTTCTGCTCCAGTTACAGTTGTGCCCCCTAGGACTGTGCAGTGCAGTCGTCGGGGCAGGGTAATTAGGTTGCCTAAGAGGTTTTCTTGAGTTATTTTCTTTTGGATTTTTGTTCATGCTGTTTGTTTGTTTTTTGTCAGCATGTTTATTTATGTTATTTGTGTGTTCTGGGGGGGCCTGTGTGGTGATATTAGTTGTTGGTCTCACACACAAAATTGGATCTTTTAATGTGAAGGTGGAGTTTTCAGAATCAGAATCAGAATCAGAATAAACTTTATTGCCAAGCATGTAAAAAAACACACGAGGAACTTGACTTGACATTGGTGCGCATGCGCGCGACACAACGACACGGCAGCCATAAAGGCGCCTCATCAAACAGAGATAGATAAGAAAGGGAGGGGAAGGGAGGGAACGACACAAGGGGGGAGGAGAAAAAAAACTTTGTTATCAAAATACAGCTTATTTTTAAGCAGATTGTGATTACAATGAAAAAAAATCTCTCAATAGCACAGAGCAACAACTCAGAATTCACGAGACACAAGAGAGCAGTGTACAGTATATCTTTAATCAGTTCATGAATCAATGTGTGTGCGGTGTTGAGCAGTGTTGATGATAATAAGAGAGACCCAAGGACCCTTGGCAGAAGATGTTTTGTCTGTCTGGCGCCCAGTCTTATCTGGCGCTGCAGCTGGCTGTCCAAGGCCTTGTGCTCATGATTTGAAAAAAAAAACACAGTCTGCAGACAGCCAGGAGGAATTTTCATGGGGAATAATAATGCCAAATAGGACTGATCACAGAGAAGACTTGTATTTCTTCTGTAGATTCAGTACATTAATCCTTCATTGCGCAGCTTTGAACTCGTCGTGGAAAGACCTGAGCGAACCCATGATGTAATCCACCTTACGAGACAGTTCTCCAGTAGTCGCTATCAGGGTCTTCTCCAGTTTCTCAATTTGTTGGATGCACCTCGCCTGGCCAGCATTTTGATAGGTTGAATCCATCTTCAGCAATTTGCGGTAAACCAAGACAATTCCCGTCCCAATCAGAATTATCCCAATCACCAAGATTACGAAGATAAACAAAGAGTTTTAATGTGAAGGCGGAGTTTTTCCGTTTTGGACGGAGATAAAAGCAGGAAGTGAAAAAATGTAAATAAAGTTTTTCCAGACAGACTTACACGTATCCTCTCTGTTTTTCTGTAACTTCTACAGTATCCTATTTGAAGAGATGGAGCAGGTGGCCAGGGAGAGGGAAGTCTGGGCTACTCTGCTTTAACTGCTTCCTCCATGACTCGGACCTCTGGAAAAGTGGTAGAACATGGATGGATGGATGGATTGATGGTCTTTGTTTTCTTTATTATCATAATCATTATTATTATTAAGTGTCCTTGTGTTCTCAGTGCATCTGTGGTCATGTTATGTCATCCCCTGTTGTCTGTGTTTTATGGTTGTCTTTTTGCATTTGGTTATATTGTATGATTCCCATCTATGTTTATTGTTAGTATTATTGTCCTTGTGTCCTTAGTCATGTCATGTGTTGGTTTTGGTTTTCAGCACATTGGTTTTGGTTTTCAGCACACTTGCTGCTTTGTTTGGTCCTGGAGTTTTGAGTTTAGTGTTTGTTAGTAAATCATCATTTGTATCTACAGTCATGAAAAAATAAGGACACCACTTTAAATATTCAGTTCTTTTTAAAGACATTCACATATCTATGTCTAACCTTGTTTTTTTTAATTATTATTATTTGCATTTTTTAACATTTATTTTAGTGGGAATGAATGTGGGGTATCCTAAAAAAGATGGGGGGTGTCCGAATTTATTCCTCACTATTTGTTTAGAATTACATTTTACAAAAAAATTGAAAAAAGGTCTTTAATCTGTTTTAATTGTTTAGTTTTATTAGTATTACATGAATCTCCCAGTATTTTTAACATTGATATTAAATATCCATATGTCCAAATATGTTAAAAACAACAACAACAACAACAACAAAAAAAACAGGCTTATGCAGGGTTTCCTAATTTTTTCATAACACTGTAATCCCTGCCTGTCCTATTTTCACCCACATCTGTTCAGAAGCAGATACATGACAGTTACTTAAAAAGCACTGGATCTAGGAGTTTTAGCTAACTATAGACCAATCTCTAATTAAGTTTAAATTGAATGGTTATTTGAAAGGGGCATTGCATACTAATGAACAATAATACAAATGTAAGTATGCCAGATTTAGCAGTACTGCTAATGTGCATCTGTAGTCCCTTGGCAGGTCACAAAAAAACACAAATCTGCCTTTGATTTCAGAAATCTTAGAAAGAGTTGTTGCTATGCAATTATTTGACCACTTGCAGGGAAATGGTTTATTAGAAAAGTTTCAGTCAGGGTTCAGAATTCATCACAGTATTTGATAGAAAAAGTCCATATTATTATTCTTATATTATTCTTATATTATTCCATGACTTTCCTATCTCATGTCTGATGTTTATATGTGCATTCCATGTAGAATAAGTTCATATATTCCTTTGTATTATTCTTTCATATTACAGTGATCCCTCACTTATCGCGGTTAATGGGTTCCAGAACCGACCGCGAAAAGTGAAAAACTGCGAAGTAGCGTCACCCCTAATGATGTCATCCATAAATAATACGTACATTCATTCTCTCACTCTCTCTCTCTCATATGATACGTGTGTGTGTGTGTGTACGTGTACATACATACGTAGATGTAAATAAAGTGTACATGAATATGTTTTTAGAACTCTTTTATTCTTATAACAAGATACGTAACTCAAGATGAAAATGATTTACTGCACAGGTTAATGAGAGCTTTACTGCTCCTCAGGTGATGCCTCATCGTCAGGTGCTAGAAGCGCAGGATCGTCGAGGGCAGCTTCCGATAGAGCTGGAGAAGCTGCAGGAGGCGGCGTAGTGGCTCGACGGGAAGACTATTTCGCACAAAATGGCACAAGAGAACAGCAAAAAGTTCCACGCGGCGAGACTAAAAGTAACACGAGCGATAAAGAGCAATGAATGCGGTCTTCCTTCCCTTCCATGGGCGCTCGGCAGGGAGAGGAGGTGGGTGAAACGTCTCGGCCAATCAGCTTGCGGGGTGAAACGTCTCGGCCAATCAGCTTGCGAGATTTCCGAGCCGAGCCAACACGAGAACAGCGAACAGAGAGGTGGATTTTTTGAGTTGTGCGGCTCTCCGTGTTGATACCTGATGGTCTAATGTAGTCTCCCTGCCTTCTGCTAGCGCCCGCCCATTATTTCTCAATTTTGAATTTTTGATGAATATTTTTGAAAAATCCGCGATGCACTGAGGGCGCGAAAGGTGAAGCGCGAAGTAGCGAGGGATCACTGTATATGTCTGATATATTTTTGGTGTGTTTCTGTGAGCAATTATTCTCTATCTGTGGCCTTCAGTGGATGTGTGTGTGACTGCTAAGAATGCAGGTCAGCAGAGACGTAAAAGATGACCTAGGATAATCTTTTTGTTTTATTAACCTACTCTGCTAAGTTTCTGTGACCAGAGGAATGTGCTAAAATGTCCACTTCATATAGATTAGATTTATAGACACTTAGTCTCCAGGAGATGTCTCTGAGACATGCCACAAGGATGTCTCCCCCTTTGTTTATCTGTCCTGAAGAACAATAAATACCAAACTCAGAAATGTATGGTCAGAGATTCGGTGTGTGTGTGGACTGAGGGCCACATTCATGTAACCTCTCCCCCAGTGGCCATGGGGTAAATAAATATACTTACATTCAAATATTCTGCTTGATTTTTGACTCAGAATGATTATGCTGAAAATTATTCTATCATTTGGTGCCCAAACAGGGACCCAGTAACTCCCTTCTTCCAGCACCTCTGCTCGATTTCAGCAAGTGCACAGCTGACGAAAGACCTTCCCAGGCTGAGTACAAGACTCAGTGTTACTGCAGTGAGGGTAATTCGGAACCGAAGTGCTGAAACGGACTGGGTGACGGGTCCAAGAACTCTAAAGGCAGCTTGAGTGTGAGTACATTTATTTGTTGTGTAAAAAAGTTGTTTTCCCTGGGATGACAGACTCCCCAAGGGTAAAATGTTGTGCTAAGCACTTGACACCACACTGTCTGGGCACGCTTCTGCTTGCGTTTGCTGTGGTTCGGTTCAATCCAGTTTTCGGTTTGGAGCAGTTGAGTTTCAACGAGGTAAGATAAGATAAGCCTTTATTAGTCCCACAATGGGGAAATTCCAGGATTGCAACAGCACAGGGATAGCAACACTCAGAGCAACAATCAGAAGGCAAGAAAAAACAAGAGCAGCTAGTATACATATGTACATATTAATATATATATATATATATATATATATATATATATATATATATATAGACACACAGTGCGGAGCATTGTGGTTGGTGGATGTGCAGCAGAAAGTCTAAGCTATCTCTCCGCGGATGCGGCGGGCCAGCTGGATGTCTTTGGGCATGATGGTGACCCTCTTGGCGTGGATGGCGCACAGGTAGGTGTCCTCGAAGAGACCCACCAGGTAGGCCTCGCTGGCCTCCTGCAGAGCCATGGCGGCGGAGCTCTGGAAGCGCAGGTCGGTCTTGAAGTCCTGAGCAATCTCCCTCACCAGGTGCTGGAAGGGCAGCTTAAGGATGAGCAGCTCCGTGGATTTCTGGTAGGGACGGATCTCTCTCAGAGCCACGGTACCGGGCCTGTAACGGTGAATACTTAGCTGTGTTGTCCGCATGAGATCAGTGCAAGAGACTCCAATACTGTTGCAAGCGAGCACTGATGTATTAATCTGTGCAAGATTCTTCAATAATATTGCAGTGAGATCTGATGAATTGGTGCAAGAGACTCCATTAAAATTGCAGTGAGCATTGATTTACGAATCAGTGCAAGATTCTCCAATTTAATTGCAGTGAGCATTGATTAAAGTGACCGGTATAAGGAGGGTTAACCTTTAAGTAATAGCGCTGGTTTAAAAATAACTGCAGTTTTGTTTGTCTGTCTGGTTGTTCTGTGTTATACGGTTTGTCCTGGTGAGACTGCAGGGGCGGAAGTACAAGTGCCACGATGGCTGGAAGCCGTGTCTGTCCATTGTTTTTTCTGGTTATTGTGCAGTGTAAAGGGACGGCGATGTGATTATTGGCTCATGGGGTGATAATGAAATTTGTGGGAGCTTGCAAGTAATACTTTTGGGTAACAAACTGAATTTTGTTCTCAGAGCGGAAGACAAAAAGTTGACACAAGAATGTGGGGTTGCCAGATTTCTTTTTACAAGTACTTTGGGAGTGTTTTTTTTAAACTTTGGATTGCCATTTCATGCTTGCTTTAAGGCTGTCTTACTGTTTGTGTGTGTAAGCAGCTGCCCAAAAGTGACCTTGAAAAGATAAAGGGAGAGAGCTGTGTGTGTGTATGTGTGGGCCCTTGTGTCTGATAGTGAGTGAGTGAGAAGAGGGAAATATATATTCATTTACAGTGGGGTAAAAAAGTATTTAGTCAGCCACCAATTGTGCAAGTTCTCCCACTTAAAAGATGAGAGAGGTCTCCAATTTTCATCATAGGTATACCTCAACTATGAGAGACAAAATAAGAAAAAAAAATCCAGAAAATCACATTGAAGGATTTTTAATGAATTAATTGGTAAATTCCTCGGTAAAATAAGTATTTGGTCAATAACAAAAGTTCATCTCAGTACTTTGTTATATACCCTTTGTTGGCAATGACAGAGGTCAAATGTTTTCTGTAAGTTTTCACAAGGTTTTCACACACTGTTGCTGGTATTTTGGCCGATTCCTCCATGCAGATCTCCTCTAGAGCAATGATGTTTTGGGGCTGTCGCTGGGCAACACAGACTTTCAACTCCCTCCAAAGATTTTCTATGGGGTTGAGATCTGGAGACTGGCTAGGCCACTCCAGGACCTTGAAATGCTTCTTACGAAGTCACTCCTTCGTTGTCCGGGCGGTGTGTTTGGGATCATTGTCATGCTGAAAGACCCAGCCACGTTTCATCTTCAATGCCCTTGCTGGTGGAAGGAGGTTTTCATTCAAAATCTCACGATACATGGCCCCATTCATTCTTTCCTTGACACGGATCAGTCGTCCTGGTCCCTTTGCAGAAAAACAGCCCCAAAGTATGATGTTTCCACCCCCATGCTTCACAGTAGGTATGGTGTTCAAATCAAATCAAAATCAAATCAAATCAAACTATATTGTCATATTGCTGTGCATACAACTGTAGTGTAGGCAAGATGAAATTGCGTTTCTCTCGGCATCCATATAAATAGAAGCAGCATGATTTAAGACACACTCACACATAGCTTCACCCCCCCCACCCCCACCCCCCCCATCCATTCACACATCCCTGGGACATACTTGGGAAAAAAAAAAAACTAACTAACTATAATATACAAATAAAATACAAAATGTCCGTAGGTGCAGTAGTGTGTATGAGAGATTCCGGGTCAACTGTTAAGCATCCTGACAGCTTGTGGAAGGAAGCTATTGATCAGTCTGGTGGTTCTGCCTCTGATGCTCCGGAATTGTTTACCAGATGGAAGAAGTTCAAAGTGTTTATGCAGAGGGTGAGAACGGTCCTTGACAATGTTCAGTGCCCTGCTCCTGCAAAGGCTCTGAAAAAGTTCTTGGACACAGGGGAGGGAGACTCCAATTACCCTCTCAGCCCCCTTGACTATCCTCTGCAGGGCTTTTTTGTCTGACATACTGCAGCTGGAGTACCATGTAGCAATGCAGTACGTCAGAACACTCTCCACCACACCTCTGTAGAAGGTCCTGAGGATGCAGATGGGGAGAGAGGCCTGTTTGAGTTTCCTCAAGAAGTGCAGTCTCTGCTGAGCCCGCTTCCTGTTCCCCAAGGAATTCTTGCTCCAGGTCAGGTCCTGCGAGATCTGCACTCCGAGGAACTTGATGTTCTCCACTCTCTCCACTAAACGGCCGCTGATGCTGAGGGGGACGTGCTCAGGCTGAGACCGCCGGAAGTCGATAATCCTCTCCTTCGTTTTGTCCACGTTGAGCACCAGATTGTTGTCCCTGCACTAGCCCCCCAGGTCTCTCACTTCTTCCCTGTACATTGATTCCTCATCCCTCTGAATAAGTTCCACCACAGTGGTGTCGTCTGCAAACTTAATAATCTGGTTCCCCTCGTGTCTGGACACACAGTCATGTGTTAGAAGTGTAAACAACAGTAGACTGAGTACACAGCCTTGAGGGGATCTGGTGCTCAGCGTGACAGAGTTGGAGATGTTGTTTCCAACCCGGACAGACTGAGGTCTCTCACTCAGGAAATCCAGGATCCAGAGACATGTGGCAGTGTTCAGACCGAGAAGGAGTAATTTCTCCATCAGTCTCTGGGGAATAATGGTGTTGAATGCTGAACTGAAATCAATGTACAGGAGTCTGGCGTAGGTGTCTTTCTGGTCCAGGTGGGTGATGACAGAGTGTAGGGTGGTGACTATAGCATCCTCCGTGGAGCGGTTTGAACGATATGCAAACTGGAGCGGGTCGTATGATGCAGGGAGGCAGGCTGTAATGTGTGGTTTGACAAGCCGTTCAAAACTCTTCATCACAATTGGTGTCAGTGCAACAGGACGGTAGTCATTCAAACAGGACACAACTGGTTTCTTTGCCACCGGTACAATGATAGAGGTCTTGAAGCATCTGGGAACAATGGCCTGACTCAGGGAGATGCTATAAATGTCAGTCAGGACATCCGCCAACTCGCTCGCGCAGTCTCGGAGCACACGTCCCGGAATGTTGTCCGGACCTGCAGCTTTGCGTGGGTTGACTCTGGTTAGGGTCCTCCGTGTGTCCGCTGTGTTGATGGTAAAAGCTGGTCCGACTGATGGTGGGGGTGGGCCAGCCCTCCCTCTGATTGTCGAGTTTGATGCTTCAAAACGTGCAAAGAAGTTGTTAAGCCTGTCTGGAAGTGAAGCGTCGTCATCATCGACCCCCTGCCTAGACTTATAGCCCGTCAGTGTCTGAACTCCCTGCCACATCTGCTTGGTGTTCCTAGTGTCACAGAGGTGTCCCTGGATTTTCTCCGCATAGGCGTGCTTTGCCGCCTTAATTCCCTTTGAGAGCGCAGACCTGGCTGAGTGGAGGGTGATCCTGTCTTTCGCTCTGAAGGCTGCATCTCTGGCTGTAAGCAGCGAGCGCACCTCTGCAGTCATCCACGGCTTATGGTTTCCCCGCATAGTGATGATCTTCACTGTAGTGACATCCTCTGTGCACTTCACGATGTAGCTGGTGACCATATCAGCATACTCCTCCACATCTGTCTTGTCTTCCTGGGAGGCTGTTATTTTGAAGACCTCCCAGTCTGTGTGCAGAAAACAGTCTTTCAGTGCAGAGGTTGCACTCTCTGGCCAAATTCTAATTTGTTTCACTGCTGGCCTGCTGCGCTTCAATAAAGGTTTGTAGGCAGGCAGCAGCATCACGGATATGTGATCAGAAAGGCCGAGATGGGGGCGGGGTATTGCCTTATATGCATCTGTGTTTGTGTACACTAAGTCCAACATATTCTCTCTTCTGGTCTTAAAGTCTACACATTGTTTAAACTTGGGGAGCACAGTCTTTAGGCTGGTGTGGTTAAAATCCCCCGCAACCACCACAAAACTGTCCGGGTGTGAAGTTTGGATTTCACTAATCGCATTGTGCAGTTCCCCGAGTGCCTTCTTAGCATTAGCTTTAGCATTAGAGCTCGGCGCTATGTAAACACCAGCTACAAACACGTTGCTGAATTCCCTCGGCAAATAATATGGCCGACAATTTACAATAAGGAACACCGCCAACGGAGAGCAGTGTTTAGACACTAACGTGGCATTGACGCACCAGTTCTTGTTAACATAGATGCATAGCCCACCCCCCCGGCTCTTACCGGAGCTCGCCGTTTCCCTGTCGGCACGGAACATCGCCATATCTTCCAGTTGAACGGCTTCGTCAGGAATGTTGCTGTGGAGCCATGTCTCGGTGAGCGCAAGCACACAGCAGTCTCTCCACTCTCTCCGGGTTTCTCTCAGCAGACGCAGCTCGTCCAGCTTGTTTTCGAGGGAGCGGATGTTAGAGAGAATGAGCGACGGTACCGCTGGTCTGGAGGGGTTAGCCTTTAGCCTAGCATGGATCCCGGCCCTTTTTCCACGCTTTTGCTTGCGTTCGCTCCGCTTCCGCTTCCGCTTCCGCTTCCGCTTCCGCTTCCGCTTCCTCCTCTCTCGGGTAGCTTCCAGCGGGGACTTCTTTCTCCTCCAAACACAACAAGTTGAGTTTTTACCAAAAAGTTCTATTTTGGTTTCATCTGACCATATGACATTCTCCCAATCCTCTTCTGGATCATCCAAATGCTCTCTAGCAAACTTCAGACGGGCCTGGACATGTACTGGCTTAAGCAGGGGGACACGTCTGGCACTGCAGGATTTGAGTCCCTGGCGGCGTAGTGTGTTTCTGATGTAGCCTTTGTTACTTTGGTCCCAGCTCTCTGCAGGTCATTCACTAGGTCCCTCCATGTGGCTCTGGGATTTTTGCTCACCGTTCTCGTGATCATTTTGACCCCACGGGGTGAGATCTTGCATGGAGCCCCAGATCGAGGGAGATTATCAGTGGTCTTGTATGTCTTCCATTTTCTAATAATTGCTCCCACAGTTGATTTCTTCGCACCAAGCTGCTTACCTATTGCAGATTCAGTCTTCCCAGCCTGGTGCAGGTCTACAATTTTGTTTCTGGTGTCCTTTGACAGCTCTTTGGTCTTGGCCATAGTGGAGTTTGGAGTCTGACTGTTTGAGGTTGTGGACAGGTGTCTTTTATACTGATAACGAGTTCAAACAGGTGCCATTAATACAGGTAATGAGTGGAGGACAGAGGAGCCTCTTAAAGAAGAAGTTACAGGTCTGTGAGAGCCAGAAATCTTGCTTGTTTGTAGTTGACCAAATACTTATTTTACTGAGGAATTTACCAATTAATTCATTAAAAATCCTTCAATGTGATTTTCTGGATTTTTTTCCCCCTCGTTTTGTCTCTCATAGTTGAGGTATACCTATGATGAAAATTGGAGACCTCTCTCATCTTTTAAGTGGGAGAACTTGCACAATTGGTGGCTGACTAAATACTTTTTTGCCCCACTGTATATGGGTATTTTTGCAAAGCTTAGGGGTTTTTACAGTTTCTTTCTGTGGGTTTTTGAATCTAATGCTGCATAACTGGTAAATATTCTCATATTTTTAAAGCCAACATTTTCAACTACTACATTTTTTTTTTCTTATTTTGGTTTTTTTACTTTTATCTTTTGGGATGCCTGAGGGCAGATGAACAACATTGGGCTATTTTTATTCATATTTTTTTTTGAAGTATCAGTGTAATTTTTAATAACTCAGCTGCATTAGCTCTCTGACCAAGGGATAACAGTGAACTTTACAGGGAAAAAGGATGACGGACTAAGGGTCTTACATGGTTTCTCCTTCCCCCTGCTCCTCGTTCTTCTGCTGCTCAGCCATGACCCTGCCTCAGGAGCCCAGCGAACGACGTCACCTCACCCCTGCTCACCACATTCTTCCCCTTTGACAACTAAGCAATGCCAGATAGCCAATAAGTTAAGTAAAAGTGCACACATATTAATCACTGCAACCATCATCAGTATGACAAATTAAACTGAAGATTATAGAATAATGTTATCACCAAATGACACCCAATAACGGGAAGCTTTAAATACAGCTCATATGACATGATTCAAAGTGCAGAACAAAGTGATAATGACAGTGTTTGTACATTTGATTTATCTGAGGCTGCTAATTATCAAACAGAGGTTTTAATGCTTCTGTGTCATATTATTGTTCTTTTTAAACATAGCTAAAGTCACTCTTTAGGAATGACTGTGATTATTAAAGTTAATCATTTTACTGTTCATAACAAAACAGCAAAGCTCTGAAGACCTACAGGATTTAGAAAAAAAAAAAAAAAAAAAAACAATTAGAGCATCAATATGGAATTCATATTGTGTTCATCATATTGCTCATTATTGTCTAATCTCATTTTGGCCTTGGGTCTCAGAAGTTTTGGGTGACTGAGTTACAAAGTGTTTACAGAGCTGCATGTTTTGGGCTCATGCTATAAATTTTTCCTGTGTGATAACACTCCTGGAGACAGAATGGCTCAAGGAGACAGATAATAAATTCCTACTGTGACCAAATGGAATGGAAAAAGAGGACCAATTGGTTGGTTTACTGTCTTGTCAACTTAAAGGAATGACAGACTATGTGAAAGTAGACATTGTAATACAATACTATAAAATCATTCCTTTTTCTGAATTTATATGGGTGTGCTTGAGTAAAAGAAATTGTCTTATTTTTCTCTAACCTACTGAAAATGAATCACCAAAATTAAAAACAGAAAATGTAATTTATGGTATTTACTTAGAGGAAATTATTAAAATATCAAAAAACATAAAGATGTTATTTTTGATGAGTTTTTGGATTAAGTAATGAAAAGAAGACAAGTCCATGTTATTCCTTGAGCACTATAATTATTTTTATCTAGAGAAGGAACTCAGGAGGTTCCAGTATGAGTTTACCATTTAAACAATATATAGTCTGTGAATTTTTTCTCTTTAATTAAATGAAATACGCTTAAGGGCTCGATAAACAAATTTCATTAATCAATCCTTTAATACCGGTACTTATCCAGTCACGTGGACAAAAGTCTAAGCAGAGAAGACGGACTGCTGCCCGGCTGACTTATCACTATGACCTCTTTGACAGATACCTATGAAGAGTTCAAAAGATTTAACATTAGGAGAGAACAGATCTCTTCCCTTCACCGCCATCTTGGAGTTGAGACCGATTGACCACCTCTGGGGCGACATCACTGTCTCCTCCTCCAAAACTGTCTCCATCTTGTGGTCAACCATAGCAATTGCATTCTTTTATAACATATCTAAAACAAAGTGAATCTATTAAGCTGATTTATAACTGAATTGCGCTCTCAAATAAACTTCAGTGCAGTCCATATTATTCAAAATAGCCTAAATTTAACAACAATTCAAAGTTTTATGCCAAAACAGAAGGAAAACTTGTTGGTTGTTGAAGGGTTATTCACATGTGGTGAATCATTGGCCCAATGCAAAATATGTGCCACACATATTAATGGCACATACTGTATCTTTAAAGAAAAGATTTCCTTCTTCAAATAAAGCAAAAAGGGAAAGAAAAAAAAAATCACACTTTTAAAGTACACCGCAACTTTGATGCATTGGCGCCTCCATGCATCGGGGGTGGGGGAGGCTACAATAATTAATTAGCAAAAATCCTCAGAAAAATAGATAATTAATAAAAATGATGAATAAATGATTAATAATAATGAAGGAAAGAAAAAAATATAGGTAAAACCACTTAGTAATGGAATCACAACATTTAATAGGAGAAGTTAAATTTACATCAATAAATTTACAGGTATTTAAGAAAATTATGTGCTGAAAAAATATTTGCTGATTATTGTAAGGAAAAAATATCATGTTTAGAAGAAATAAACTGATAAGGAAACAGAAAACCATGCAAATTTATGGGAAAAGTTCTAGATGTCTAAGGAAGGTCCAATTTATGCTTCTGAATGAATCTACTACAAAGACAATACAGATCTTTACTCAGTTATGTAAGAAGAAAACAATGCTTTAGGGAGCTCAAAGCAAAAATAATTTGACCTTCCCTGCACAAACTTACTCCTTTCAAAACCTTTGCATGGATCTCACTGAGCTAAAAAAGTGTAAAGGCAAAAATGTTGTTAAGAAATTATTGACATACTTACTAAATAGACAAAGGTTTTCCCTTGCACTAATCCAAATACTGCTATGGATTGCAATAATCTGAATACTGCAATGGTAACACTGAAACCTTTAACCGAAACAATATCAAGATTTAAAATAGCACACCGGCCTTATTCGGCAATCTTTGGCTCTGCTCAGAGCCGGGTTCTTCTTCGTTGGAAAGAAGGATGGCTCGTTGCGCCTGTGCATTTACTACCTGGAGCTCTACGCAATTACGATCAAAGACAAGTACCCTCTTCCTTGGATTAATTCCGCGTTTGAGCTCCTTCAGCGCTCACGGGTTTTTACCAAGTTAAACTAAAGGAATGCATACCATTTGATCTGCATTCGCGAATGAGACGAATGGAAGACGGCATTTAAAGCCCACCAGAGGCAGTTCAAATATCTGGTGATGCCATTCGGGCTCACCAACGCCCCCGCCGTCTTTCAGTGGTTAATTAATGATGTCCTTTGTGATATAAGATAAGATAAGATAAGATAAGCCTTTATTAGTCCCACAATGGGGAAATTCCAGGATTGCAACAGCACAGGGATAGCAACACTCAGAGCAACAATCAAGAAGACAAGAAAAACACAAGAGCAGCGAATATACAGTACATATGTACATATAAATATATAAATATATAAACACACAGTGCGGAGCACTGTAGCTACCTGTAGATGGAATAAATATATAAATATATACAGTATACACACAGTGCGGAGCATTGTAGCTAGATGGAATAAACAGCATAACCGTCTACTTAGTTATCCTACATAGTATGAATATGTACCCATACATATTGTCACCCTTCCTAGCGACCAATATTGTCCTAGTTGTATACTGGAGGGGACCATTGTGTAAGTCTATTCTTTTGCATTCAATACTATTAGGTCATCACATTTTTTTTTTGCTATCTCTGCGAGCCACCCTGCTTAGGTTATGCAGTCTGACAGCCGTAGGTAGGAAGGACCTGCGAAACCTCTCGGTTGCGTACCTAGGATGATGAAGTCTACTGCTAAATGAGCTCCTCAGTGCGTTCAGTATGTCCTGCATAGGGTGGGACTCGGACTCCAGCAGAGATGACAGTTTAGCCACCATCCTTCTCTCTCCTATCTCCTCCACTGGGTCAAGGTGCTGCCCCAGGACAGAGCTAGCTTTCTTGATCAGTTTGTTCAGTCTCTTCCTATCGGCTGCTGTAATGCCACTGCCCCAGCAGACCACTCCAAAAGTGATGGCTGATGCCACCACCATGTCGTCACCGTGTCATGCTGAATGTCTTCAGCAGCGCCCTTTGTACACCAAAAGACCTGAGTCTCCTCAGTAGGAACAGCCTGTGCTGTCCCTTCTTGTAGAGTGCATCTGTATTGTGTGACCAGTCTAGTTTATTGTTCAGATGAACACCCAGGTACTTGTAGGATTTCACCATCTAAATGTCTGTTCCCTGTATGTTTACTGGTGCTGTGAGGGGTTGTCCTTGCCTGCAGCAGTCCACCACCAGCTCCTTAGTTTTCCTATATATGCTATATCAATTCATCTTTGTCTATTTGGATGAAATTTTCATTTTCTCCTGCTCGCCAGAGGAACACGACGCCATGTCAGGGCCATCCTGCAATGACTTTTGGAGAACCATCTGTACGTCAAGGCCGAGAAGTGTGAGTTCTCCACAACATCTACCACCTTCATGGGCTTCATAGTGGCTGAAGGGAGACTGATTGCCGACCCAGCCAAGGTGAGGGCATTGCTTGATTGGCCAACTCCCCACTCCCGTAAGGAGCTTCAATGCTTCCTCAGGTTTGCAAATTTCTATTGCAGGTTCATCAGGAACTACAGTGGGGTGGCACTGCCCTTGATGCAGCTGACCTCCATTAAGGTCCCCTTTCGTTAGACCGAGGTAGCTGAACAGGCGTTTGTGAAATTATAACGCCCATTCACAGAAACACCAATCTTGGCTCAGGTCAACATGCAGCTCCAGTTCGTCCTCGAGGTGGACGCATCTGATTAACGGGTAGGTGATGTGCAGTCACAGCACACACACCCCGATCAGAAGCTCTGCCCATGCGATTATTTCTCTCATCGGCTTTCGCCAGCCAAGAGGAGTTACGATGTAGGGGACAGAGAGATGCTTGCCATTAAATTGGCATTGGAGGAATGGAGGGATTGGTTAGAGGGGGCTATTCACCCCATCGTCGTGTGGACTGACCACAAAAAGTTCGAGTATTTGCTGTCGGCCCGCCGATTTAACGCCAGGCAGATTTGTTGGGCCCCGTTTTTTCAGAGGTTCAACTTTTCCATCACTTTATGGCCTAGCGCTCCGAACATCAAATCAGACACGCTATCACACCAGTTTGATTCCAAGAAGGTAGCACCCCATTCCCCCCAAACCGTCATGCCGCCTTCTTGCGTTCTCGGAGGCCTTACTTGGGCTATCGAGCAGAGGGTCTGCGAGGCCCAGTTCCTGGAGCCTGTGACAGTAGGGTGCCCATGGAACCATCTGTATGTCCCGACTTCCCTCCGCAGAGATGTCATCCAGTGGGGGCACACCAGTCGCTTCGCGTGCCATCCTGGTATCTCTAAAACTGTGGACCTCGTCCGGCAAGCGTTCTGGTGGCCCATACTGTGGCGGCACTTATGGGAATACATCAAGGCCTGTCAGACCTGGATCCGGGGTAAATTGGTCTCCTCTCCCCCATCTGGTCTCCTCCATCCCCTCCCCGCCCCTGGCCGTCCGTGGTCACATATTGCCATGGACTTCATCACCGGACTCCCCCCCCCCCCCCCTCCTGGGGCAAGACGGTGATTCTCACCATAGTGGATCGCTTCTCCAAGGCGGTGCATCTGGTTGCTCTCCCGAAGCTCCCCTCGGCCTTGGAGATGGTGGTCCTGCTCACCGACCACATTATCCGGATCCACAGCATCCCCATGGACATTGTGTCTGACCGGGGTCCTCAACTCACATCCCAGGACTGGTGGGCCTTTTGCTGGACCCTGGGAACAACGGTGAGCCTCTCTTCCGGAAACCACCCACAAAGGCCAATTACCCTTCATTTTGGAGCACACACCTGACCTGGGTGGAGTAGTCAATGAACTCAGCCATCTCCACTGCCACTGGACTCACCCCGTTTGAGGTGTCGCTGGGTTACATGCCGCCACTCCTACCCATGGCCAAGAGGGAGGTCGCAGTTCCGTCCTTGGGGGTCCATACTCATCGCTGCCGGCCCATCTGGAGGTCTACTCGGGCCGCCCTCGCCCGCTCCACTGAATGCACCCGGGGTGCTGCTGACAGGAAACGGGTCCCTGCTCCCAAGTATGTCATCAGGCAGAAGGTCTGTCTGGCGGCGAGCCAGATTCCCCCCAAGAAAAGATCCACGAAGCTGTCCCCCCACTTCCTGGGCCCATACACCATATCACGGGTGATAAATGACGCATCGGTCCAGCTGAAGTTGCCGCCGACCCTGCTGGTGAACCCAACGTTTCATTTCTCCCACATCAAGCCCCTCTCGGCCAGCCCTCTCTGCCCCCCCCCCAAAAAAAACACCTCCTCCTCCCCAGATCATCAACGGCCTCACCACCTACACTGCTCGCCATATCCTGGATGTTCGTCGTCGGGGCCGGGGCCTTCAGTATCTGGTGGACTGGGAGGGCTATGGCCCGGAGGCACGTTCCTGGGTCCCTATAAGCCCTCTGGGCTGCCAGGAGGTGCTCCTAGAAGGGGGGGCCCTGTCATGGGCAATGAGAGCAAACCCCTCCCGTCCTGTCTCACATTCACCAACTCATTACTGCACCTGAGGTAGAAGACGCACCTGCTCCCGCTCATCAGCTAGCGTACTTAAGGAGGCCATCTCCATGCATTCAACGCTGGCTCTTCTGGGAATACTGCCCGTCAATGACCTGCAAGTGTGTTTTTTGACAACCGTAGACACGTCGTCTAACTTTGTTTCCTTTCCTTCTCAGGTTGCTGCCACCTTGCAGGTGTGTCCCTGGGACTGCGCGCGCCCTCCTGCCACATCTCCACCATTTCCTCAGCTTCCTATCTCCACATGTTCAGGAACCACCAGCTCACCCCCCTCATCCTACTGGTTTGTCTACTTCCAACTGGGGCCCTGCTGGTTCTCCCTTGATACTCAAGTAAGTGGCAATTTGGCTTGCCCATTTCCCTTTGCTCTATTCCTCTACTCCCAGCTCTCGTCTTCTCTCCACAGGGTGGTTCCTCTGGTGAGTGACTGTTTCCCTAGCTGTGCATTTGTTTTGAAATTTAATAAAACTCTCAAACGGGCCTCCTCGTGTTGGTGCTCTCCTGTGCTGTTGTATCATGCACGTAAACTGTCAGCTGATTAATCATGACCAAAGGTGCATCAACAAAGTATTGACCAAAGGCAGTGAATAATTATGTTCATGTGAATTCTTAGTTTCTTATTTTTAATAAATTTGCAAAAATCTCCAAAAAACATGTTTTTTTTTTTTCACATTGTCATTATGGGGTATTGTGTGTAGAATTTTGAGGAAAAAATGAATTTAATCCCTTTTGGAATAAGGCTGTAACACAACAAATTGAGGAAAAAGTGAAACGCTGTGAATGCTTTCCAGATGCACTGTATAGTTAGGGTGGGATCAGGTGAATGTGATCCTCTCCGCTCTTCATCTCTCTTGTGCATTATCCATTGCTTTGGATTGTTGACCCCAGGTATTTAAACTCATCTACTTTCACTGCCGCTACTTCTTCCATCTTTACCTTTGCACCTGCCTTCCTCTCATTCATTGAATTCTATTGCTTCTATTGACTTTTAGTCCTCTTCTCTCTTGAGAATACCTCCACCTCTCCAGGTTCTCTTCCACCTGTTCCCTACTCTCACTACAGATCACAATGTTGTCTGCTAACATCAAGGTCCATGGAGACTCCTGCCTGACCTCATCTGTCAGCCTGTCCATCACCATGGAAAAAAAAGGGTCTCAGAGCCAATACCTGATGTAATCTCACCCCCACCTTCAATCCATCCGTCACTCATACAGCACATCTCATGTCCATCTTGCTGTCCTAATACATATCCTGCACCACCCTCACATACTTCTCTTCCACTCATGACTTCCTCATACAGTACCATATTTCCTCTCTTGGCACCCTATCATATGATTGTTCTACACCGTGTTCTAGATTATTATGCAAATACGGTTTTAGTGTCATAAACATTCATTTTTTGTTTTTCAATTAAACTCATGGATGGTATTGTTTCTCAGGGCTCTTTGGATCACTGATATCAATCTCAGACACCTGTCATAATTAGTTTGCCAGGTGAGCACAATTAAAGGAAAACTACCTAAGAAGGATGTTCCACATTATTAAGCAGCCATTTGTTTCAAGCAATATAGGAAAGAAAAAGGATCTCTCTGCTGCCTAAAAGCATCAGAAAGTGCAATGTCTTTGACAAGGTATAAAAACATTAGATATTTCACAAAAATTTAAGCATGATCATTGTATTGTGAAGAAATTTATTGCTGATTCAGAGCACAGACGGGTTTGTGCAGATAAAGGCATAATGAGGAAGGTTTCTGCCAGACAAATTCATCAGATTAAGAGAGCAGCTGCTAAAATGCCATTACAAAGCAACAGATGGATATTTGAAACTGCTGGTACCTCTGGAGTCCTATGACCCTCAAGGTGTAGGATCTTCAGAGGCTTGCAGTTGTGCATAAACCTACTATTCGGCCACCCAACCAATGCTCTCAAGCAGAAATGGTTGCAGTGGGCCCAGAAACATATGAAGAATAATTTTCAAATAGTCTTGTTTACTGATGAGTGCCGTACAACCGTGGATGGTCCAGATGGATGAAGTAGTGGATGGTTGGTGGATGGCCACCATGTCCAAACAAGGCTGTAACATTAACAAGGAGGTGGCAGAGTCATGTTTTGGGCCGAAATCATGGGGAGAGGCCTTGGAGGCCACTTTAGGGCCCCTGAAGGTGTGAAAATGACCTCAGCAATGTATATAGAGTTTCTGACTGACAACTTCCTTCTATGGTACAAAAAGAAAAACTGTGCCTGCCATAACAAAATTATCTTCATGCATGACAATGCACCATCTGATCCTTCAAAGAATATCTCTGTGTCATTGGTTTCTCCAGATGTGGACAAAATTGCTGGTACCGCTCTGTTAATGAAAGAAAAACCCACAATGGTCACAGAAATAACTTGAATCTGACAAAAGTGGTAATAAATAAAAATTCCATGAAAATTAACCAATGAAAATCAGACAATGGTTTTGAATTGTGGTTCAACAGAAATATTTTAAAAAACAAACTCATGAAAGAGGCCTGGACAAAAATGATGGTACCCCTAGAAAACATTGAAAATAATGTGACCATAGGGACATGTTCAACAAAGATGTGTCCTCTAATTAACATCACAGGTGTCTACAAACTTGTAATCAGTCAGTCGGCCTATTTAAAGGGTGACAAGTAGTCACTGTGCTGTTTGGTGACATGGTGTGTACCACACTAAACATGGACCAGAGGAAGCAAAGGAGAGAGTTGTCTCAGGAGAGTTATAGACAAGCATGTTAAAGGTAAAGGCTATAAGACCATCTCCAAGCAGCTTGATGTTTCTGTAACTACAGTTGCACATATTATTCAGAAATTTAAGATCCACGGGATTGTAGCCGACCTCCCTGGACGTGGCCGCAGGAGGAGACGGATAATACAAATGGTAACAAAAGAGCCCAGAACAACCTCTAAACACATTCATGGTGAACTCCAAGGTCAAGGTACATCAGTGTCAGATCGCACCATCCGTCATTGTTTGAGCCAAAGTGGACTTCATGGGAGACGACCAATGAGGATACCACTGTTGAAAACAAATCATAAAAAAAAAAAACAGACTGGAATTTGCCAAACTGCATTTTGACAAGCCACAAAGCTTCTGGGAGAATGTCCTATGGACAGACAAGACAAAAGTGGAACTTTTTGGCGAGGCACATCAGCTCTATGTTCACAGAAGCAAAAATGAAGCATACCAAGAAAAGAACACTGTCCCTACTGTGAAACATGGAGGAGGTTATGTTATGTTCTGGGGCTGCTTTGCTGCATCTGGCACAGGGTGTCTTTAGTCTGTGCAGGGTACAATGAAATCTCAAGACTATCAAGGTATTCTAGAGAGAAATGTGCGGCCCAGTGTCAGACAGCTTGGTCTCAGTCGCAGGTCATGGGTCTTGCAACAGAATAATGACCCAAAACACACAGCTAAAAACACCCAAGAATGGCTAAGAGCCAAACATCGGACTATTGTAAAGTGGCCTTCTATGAGCCCTGATCTAAATCCTATTGAACATCTGTGGAAGGAGCTGAAACATACCGTCTGGAGAAGGCACCCTTCAAACCCGAGACAACTGGAGCAGTTTGCTCATGAGGAGTGGGCCAAAATACCTGCTGAGAGGTGCAGAAGTCTCATTGACAGTTACAGAAATCGTTTGATTGCAGTGATTGCCTCAAAAGATGGTGCAACAAAATATTAAGTTAAGGGTGCCATCATTTTTGTCCAGGCCTCTTTCATGAGTTTGTTTTTTAAAATAATTCTGTTGAACCACAATTCAAAAGCATTGCCTGATTTTCATTGGTTAATTTTCATAGAATTTTTATTTATTACCACTTTTGTCAGATTCAAGTTATTTCTGTGACCATTGTGGGTTTTCTTTCATTAACAGAGCGGTACCAACAATTTGACATCTTCCAAAGAAATTCAAGCAGAAACTCTCCAAAAACTCACAAGTTCAATGGATGCAAGAATAGTGAAGGTTATATCAAAGAAGGAGTCACATGTTAACATTTAACTTGGCCTGTTAAGATGTTTTTGATTGAAATAGCTTTTGATTTCAGTAAATATGACCTCCAAATGACCATTTCCAGTTCTTTACAACAAATTAAATGTTTTGAAACTCTGTTGTGCTTCACAATTTGGAACACTGCATTGTGAGTTTTTTTGTTGTTGTTTTTTTTTTACTTTTGGAAAAAATAGTTATCATTGGGAGGTTTGTTCAATAAAATTTGAATTATGCTCTAACCATTGATGACTAGAAAATTACATGTCATTTGCATCGACTAATTAGGAAAATCAGAGTCAAATATCATTTGCATAATAATTTGAAAAGCGGTGTAGATCCACAGAGATACGGTGCAACTCCTTCTGACCTTCTCTGTGCGAGAAGGTCAGAAGGAATGCCCAGCACTCTTAAAGTACACTCTTAGAGCAAACATTGCATCTTTAGTACTCTTTTTTGCCATGAAACTTTACTGCTGTTCACTGATTGTCACCTCTCCTCTTAAACCTTAACCTTGCTTCAACAACTCTTTTCCATATTTTCATAGTGTGGCTGATCAACTTCATGTCTCTGTAGTTACTGCAGCTCTGAGCATCACCTTTGTTCTTGAAAATTGGTACTAAAACACTTCTCCACCCCTGAGCCATCCTTTCACTCTCCAAGGTTGTGTTAAACAATCTGGTTAATAATATATAAAATATGGTTTATATATATCTCCCTCTGCAAGACGGCGGCGCGCATTTGTGCAGCGGCTCTTTGCTCCCTATTTTTGTTTGTATGTATGCTGCTTTTGGATATTGGACCATGTGAAGCTGGATTTGTGTACAGTCGTACTGAGCTGATAAACATTGGACTTCAACAAAAGTCTGCTGTTACAGCAGTTTTCGAGAACACACAAAACATACCGGAGGCTATCTGTAGACCAGCGGGATCACCATGGATTGTTATCGGTCCTGGGAAGCGACGCAGACGGAGGAGGGAGAGAAAGAAAAAGTGGGGATGCCGGTCGGGCCTGCTAGCGAGGCTAAAGAGACAGCTGCATAGACCTCCGCTACCCAGCATTTTTCTCTCCAACGCCAGAAGCATCGTCCACAAGATGGATGATCTAGAGCTACAGCTGGCAACTAGTAAAACTGTGAGAGACTGCTGTGTGCTGTTGTTAACGGAAAGCTGGCTCCACCCACTGATCACCGATGCTGCAGTGCAGCTGCCAGGGCGCACACTTCACCGAATGGACCAAACAGCAGAATCCGGTAAAAAAGAGGACGCCGTCTCTGCCTTTTTCTTCACAACACTTGGACTAATCACAGTTGTATTATTAACACTTACTGTTCTCCTGATCTAGAGACAATGTCAGTCTTATGTCGGCCTTTTTATCTTCCAAGAGAGCTGACAGTCATTATAATAACAGCAGTCTATATTTCTCCTGATGCAAATACTAAAGCGGCCCTTAGTCATTTGTACAGTGTAATAAATAAACAGCAGCAGGCCTATCCCGAGGGTGTTCACATAATAGCTGGTGATTTTAATCAACAATGCTTGAGAACTGTGCTGCCTAATTTCACACAGTATGTGAAATGTGCCACCAGGGGAAAGAATTGTCTTAATCGGGTGTATTCGAACCTGAAGCATGCTTACAGAGCTGTGCCGTGTCCACATCTTGGCCTGTCAGACCATCTATCATTGCTCCTCATCCCAGCACACATCCCCCTCAGGAGAACTGTTAGACCTACTATAAAGAACATCACAACATAGCCTGAGGGAGCTCTTTCTCAGCTGCAGGACTGTTTTTCAAACACTCTATTGGATTTATTCAAGAATGAGGATCTGGAAATGTACATACAGACTGTATTACGCTACATCACCTACTGTATCAACCAGGTGACTGTGGAAAAACGCATCAGGGTTTTTCCTAACCAGAAGCCTTGGATGACAAAAGAAGTCCAGGCACTCCTCAGAGCCCGTGATACAGCCTTCAGGTCAGGGGATACAGATCTGTATAGCACCGCCCGGGCTAATCTGAAGAAAGGCATTAAGGAGGCTAAACAGACCTATAAGAAGAAAGTTGAGGACCATTTTTCTGATAATTATTTGAGACGAGTATGGCAAGGCTTTCACCATATCACAAACTATAAGGGCAGCAGCATCATTTCCAGTGACATCAGCGCCTCACTGGCAGAAGAATTGAACTGCTTTTTCGCATGGTTTGAGGCAAATACACCTCGCCCAGACCCACAGATGTTATTGAATGCCAGCTCTGATGTGCTTACCCTGCAGGATCATGAGGTGAGACAGACACTGAGAGCAGTTCACCCGAGAAAGGCTACTGGTCACGATGGAGTGCCAGGAAAGGTGCTCAGAGCATGTGCAGATCAGCTATGCTCTGTTTTGACTGACATTTTTAACTTGTCTCTTAAGGCAGCCGTTGTTCCACAGTATTTAAAATCTGCAGTCATTATTCCTGTACCTAAAAAACATATTATTAGCAGTCTGAATGACTATCGACCAGTAGCATTAACACCCATTGTTATGAAGTGCTTTGAGAAAATGGTATTGAAACATCTTTTGCCTAGTCTCCCCCCAGGCTTTGATCGGTACCAGTTTGCCTACAGGCGGAGCAGATCCACTGAAGATGCTATTGCTATAGCTTTCCACTCTGCATTCAGCCATTTAGAAGACAAGGGGAGCTATGTAAGAATGTTGTTTGTTGACTATAGCTTGGCATTTAATACAATTATTCCCAACATTCTCATCACCAAATTGCTTCAGCTTGGTCTGCCTGCTCACACTTGCAGCTGGATTAAGGACTTCCTAACAAACAGAACACAGACTGTTAGACTCGGACCCCATTCCTCCTCTACAGTCATGCTTAACACAGGCTCACCACAGGGCTGTGTGTTGAGCCCCACTTTGTATTCATTATACACATATGACTGCATATCTGTTCATCCCACAAACATTATAGTGAAGTTTGCAGATGACACAACAGTAGTGGGGCTCATATCAGGAGGAGATGAGTCCGCATACAGAGATGAGGTCCAGAAACTGGTGAGATGGTGCTCAGATAATAATCTGCTATTGAATACAAAAAAAAAAAAAAAAAGAACTCATTATTGATTTTAGGAAGCATAGCAGTGAGCCGCCTCCTCTATATATAGGCAAGGAGTGTGTGGAGAGGGTGGAGGCTTTTAAGTTTCTGGGTGTTCATATTTCTCACAACCTTACCTGGGCAGTTAACACCATAGCTACGATAAAAAAGGCTCAACAACGTCTACACTTTCTGAGGCTCCTCAAGAAGAATGGCCTGAATGCACAGTTGCTGGTTTTATTTTATCACTCTGCTATTGAGAGCATTTTGTCATATGGCATCATGGTTTGGTATGAGGGCTGTTCAGCCGCAGACCACAAAGCCTTGCAGAGAGTGATCAAGACTGCGCAAAAAATCATTGGCTGTTCTCTCCCTTCTCTGGAAGAGATTTCCAGGTCTTGGTACCTCAACAGAGCTACTGCCATCATTAAAGACTGTGCTCATCCAGGCCGTGATTTCTTTCACTTGCTCCCCTCGGGTAGGCGGTACAGATCCCATAAAACCCGGACTACCAGGTTTAATCATAGTTTTTTCTCAGCAGCAATACATATTTTGAACAGATTTATGTAACACGCACAGACTGCTGATATTATTTTGTTATTTTAGGTTATTTTGTGGCAATAACCCTGTGTGTATGAGCTTATCTTTTATATTTATCGCTCAGTATGTTTTCATTATTGCTAGGTACATACATATTGTATTCAACTTTTAGGTAATATTGTTTCAAGCATTATTTATTGTTGTAATTATAAGAATGTTAAATGCATGAGTGAACTGTGAGTGTGATTGTTTTTAGGGAGCAGTATCTCAGTTTTGTTGCATTGTTTATTAGCAATGGAATGACAATAAAGGCACTTTGACTTTGACTTTGACTGCTGTACATCCTTTCCAGCTCCATCTCTCTGTCTAGCCAATCGATACAGGTCCTTTTCTCCTTCCTTAGTGTCCAGCCTCTCATACAATTCACTATATATCTTTTCCTTTGCTTTTGTCACCTCCCTCTTTGCAATGCGCCTAGATTCCAAATACTCCTGTCGACTTTCTTCATCTGCCTTACTGTCCCACTTTTTCTTTGCTAACCTCTTCCGTTGAATACTTTCCTGTACCTCCTCATTCCACCACCAAGTCTCCTTGTCTTCTTTCCTCTGTCCACTGGATACACCACATACCTTTCTACCCATTTCCCTAAATACTTTTGCTGTCCTTTCCCAGTTATCTGGTAATTCTTCCTTACCACCCAGAGCCTGTATCAACTCCTTCCTAAACTCTGTGTGACCTTCTTCCTTCTTTAACTTGCCTCACTTAATCTTTGGCTCTACCTTCACTGTTTTCCTTTTCTTGCTTTCCAAAGTCATCCTCCAGACTACCATCCAATGCTGTCTAGCTAAATTCTCCCCTGCCACCACCTTGCAGTTTCCTATCTCTTTCAGATTTCTCCTTCTTCATAAGATGTAGTCGCCCTCCGTGCACCTTCCTTCACTCTTGTACGTCACCCTATCTTCCTCTTCTTAAAGTATTTGTTCACTACAGCCATTTCCATCCTTTTAGCAAAATCCACAACCATCTGTCCTTCCACATTTCTCTCCTTAAGACCAAACATATTCAGAACCTACTCATCACTTCTGGTCACTTCACCTACATGTCCATTAAAGTCCACTCCAATCAGCACCTCACCCCACCCCAGAACACTCTACCACTTCATCCAGTTTACTCCAGAATTCCTCTTTCTCTTCTGACATCCAACTTGTGGGGCATATGCACTGACAACATTCAACATCACACTTTTGACTTCTAGCTTCAAACTCATGATTCTGTCTGACTCCCTCTTTACCTCCTAAACACTCTTCACATACTCTTCCTTCACGATTACTCCTACTCTATTTCTCTTCCTATCTACACCATGGTAGAGAAGTTTAAATCCACCTCCAATGCTCCTAGCCTTGCTTCCCTTCCATGTGGTTTCTTGAACACACAGTATATCTACCTTTCTTCTCTCCATCATATCAGCTAGCTCTCTGCCTTTACCAGTCATAGTCCCTACATTTAACGTCCCTTGGTGAGAACCTCTACACCTCTACCTTTCCTTTTCTTTCTCTCCCTCCTAACCTGCCTTCCTCCTCTCCTCCTGCTCGATCTTCGACCAACAGTAGCCCAATTTCCACTGGTACCGTTGGTTAACAGCACTGGTGGTCGTCGTTGTTAACCTCGGCCTCGACCGATCTGGTATGAAAGTCTCATTCATCATGATCCGCATGTTTGATTTGGCAAAGATTATACGTCAGATGGTCTTCCTGACACAGCCCTCCCCATTTACCCAGGCTTGGGACTGGCACTTGGAGTACACTGGCTTGTGCAACCACCCCCTCCCCCCCCACCCCCGTGGCTGGGTTAATAAGATTATCATTCTATCTGCTGAACAAAATCATTAAAATAGCATTCCTGTGTGTGACTTTAGATCATGTTCTTATCTGTAAATTGTGTCCATAGCAAGAAGAAAAAAATGATCACAGTTTCTTTTTTCAATCTAAATTCACATTTTTATGACAACACACTGACCTCAACTCTTCTGGCCTGAATTTCACTCATTCTATTCTATTCTATTTTCTTATTTATCCCAATACATTTCTCCAACAGCACACATACCTTGGGCCAGTGTCCTAAGTTTGCATTGGGAATACATCTTGTAGAGGTCGTTTGCACATTGACAAGACATATAGCTAATGTATGTGTGCTCTTGGGGTTGCAAATGATTCTCAGAGCAAAGAGGAAGAGAGAACAACTGAGAAGGAGAGAGGGAGGGAGTGCAGGAGGAAACAGGTGAGAGAATAATAATAATAATAATAATCTTGTTAACTTGTATAAATATTTGGGAACCATATTTGACTCTCAGCTTGTTATCAACACCGAGTCACTTGTTAAATGGGCCCCTCACAGAATTAATTTACTGCAGATCAACTCTTCTGGTGTTTCCAGGCCTATCTTGTGTTCTCCTTAATCTGTCTTATTGAGAGCTTTCTGAGTTTTTCATTTATTTGCTGGTTTAACAGTTTGTCAGTGAAAGGCAGGAACTGTGTAAAAAATAATGTTGGAGTGGCTTGTTGGTACTAATTTGGCTGACTAAACAGCTGTTCAGAGTCCCTCCAAGGGGATAACGTTTGTGTTGTGTCGACTGTGTTTGTGTGCACGGCAATAGTTGCAGTTGTTTCTGAGCCGCTGCAGCTACCATTCAGCAGCCGCGTTTTTTCGTATGCACAGTGAAAATAAATTTAAACATGTTAAAAGTGACTGAAACAATTCCCCCAACCCCCAACCACACCTGCAGCAGCTGCTGTTACAAGCTATGAAGAAACACAAAGCACCAAAACAGGTAGGAATATAATTTACTGTTTTGGTGTTGTGGGTGAAAAATTGGCAGACGAGCCACTTCACAGTAGAAGAATGCACAACGTTTGTTTTGAGGTTACATGAAAAACATGTTTTAATAGCGAAACACATGCACATCTGCTTACCCTCACCAATACTGCCCCATCCGGGATCAGGGGCGGTCCTTGCTGGTATGACGCTTTGGGCGGATGGCCTCCCCGGCACCCCCACACTTCTTTTTTTTTCCTTTTTATTTCTCACTTAAGTGTCTAAATGTTCAGTTTTCCTCAATAATTAGTGATGTTTTTCTTGCAACTTTTAGCAAGTTTATTACTTTAAACTTTTGCCATGTTTCATTTTTTTCTCATATTTTCATGATTTTCTTGAACATTTGCACCTATAAGATAAGAGATAAGCCTTTATTAGTCCCACAACGGGGAAATTCCAGGATTGCAACAGCACAGGGATAGCAACACTCAGAGCAACAATCAGAAGGCAAGAAAAAAAACAAGCAAGCAAGAGCAGCTAATAAACATATGTACGTATTACTATAAAATATATATATATACACACACACACAGACACACAGTGCAGAGCATTGTAGCTGGATGGAATAAATATATGAATATATGAACACACAGTGCAGAGCATTGTAGCTAGATGGAATAAATATGTAAATATATAAACACCCACAGTACGGAGCATTGCAGCTAGGTGGAATAAATATGCAAGTATATAAACACACACAGTGCGGAGCAATGTAGCTAGATGGAATAATATGTAGATATATAAATATATAAACACCCACAGTACGGAGCATTGTAGCTAGATGGAATAAATATGCAAATATATAAACACACACAGTGCAGAGCATTGTTGCTAGATGGAATGAAACAGCATAACCGTCTACTTAGTTATCCTACATGGTATGATTATGTGCCCATACATATTCTCACCCTCCATAGCGACCGGTATGTTCCTAGTTGTATGCCGGAGAGGACCATTGTGTAAGTCTATTGCATCTTTTGCATTCAAAAAACTATTAGTTTGTTACGTCTTTTTGCTATCTCTGCGAGCAGCCCTGCTTAGGTTGTACAGTCTGACAGCCGTTGGTAGGAAGGACCTACGAAACCTCTCGGTTGTGCACCTGGGATGATGTAGTCTGCTGCTAAATGAGCTCCTCAGTGCATTCAGTATGTCCTGCATAGGGTGGAACTCGGACTCCAGCAGAGATGACAGTTTAGCCACCGTCCTTCTCTCTCCTATCTCCTCCATCGGATCAAGGCGCTGCCCCAGGACAGAGCTAGCTTTCTTAATCAGTTTGTTCAGTCTCTTCCTATCGGCTGCAGTAATGCCACTGCCCCAGCAGACCACTCCAAAAGTGATGGCTGATGCCACCACCGTGTCATAGAATGACTTCAGCAGCGCCCCTTGTACACCAAAAGACCTGAGTCTCCTCAGCAGGAACAGCCTGCGCTGTCCCTTCTTGTAGAGTGCATCAGTATTGTGTGACCAGTCTAGTTTATTGTTCAGATGAATACCCAGGTACTTATAGGATGTCACCATCTCGATGTCTGTTCCCTGTATATTTACTGGTACTGTGAGGGGCTGCCCATGCCTGCGGCAGTCCACCACCAGCTCCTTAGTTTTCCTCGCGTTGATCTGGAGGCAGTTCCGATGGCACCAGTCCACGAAGTCCTGGATAAGCCCTCTGTACTCAGCTTCATCTCCATTGGAGATGAGGCCAACGATCGCAGAGTCATCAGAGAACTTCTGTAGATGGCAGTGTGTTGTGTTGTGTGAGAAGTCCGCAGTATAAAGAGTGAACAGGAAGGGAGCCAGCACCGTTCCCTGGGGGGCCCCCGTGCTACTGATGATCGTGTCGGACACACAGTCCCGGGTTCTCACAAACTGAGGCCGGTTCGTGAGGTAGTCCAGGATCCATGATGACAGGTGCTGGTCCACCCCTGCGCGCAGCAGCTTGTCCTTCAGGATCATCGGTTGGATGGTGTTGAAAGCACTGGAGAAGTCAAAGAACATGATCCTCACCATATTCCCGGGCTTCTCCAGGTGGGACAGAGAACGGTGAAGGAGGAAGATCACCGCATCCTCCACCCCAATGCCATGCTGGTAGGCGAACTGGAGTGGATCCATCGCTGGTTCCACCAGGGGGCGGAGGTGAGCAAGGAGCAGTCTCTCCAGGGTCTTCATCAAGTGGGACGTCAAGGCCACCGGTCTGTAGCTGTTCAGGTCTTTGGGGTGGGAAGTTTTTGGTACAGGTACCACACAAGATGTTTTCCACAGCTGTGGTACCCTCCCCAGTTTCAGGCTCATGTTGAAGATATACGTCACAATCCCACACAGCTGGTCTGCACAGGACTTGAGGAGCTTTGCGCTGATGCCGTCCGGTCCCGGCGCCTTCCTCGCCTTGATCTTCCTCAGCTCCGTCCTCACCTGGGTCCTGGTCAGGGTCAGGATGGGGGGCTGTGTGTTGGGAGTGGGGGGGTGTTGGTAGAGTGGGGAGTGGGCAGCAGGACTTGATTTCTTTAGAGGCAGCAGTGGTTGTTGTGCAGTCAGGGGGGAGGGCGGTTGGTCAAATCTATTGAAAAACAGATTCAGGTTGTTCGCCCACTCCCTGCCCCCTGTGGCCTGGGGGGAGGTATTCTGGAGCCCCGAGATGGTTTTGAGGTTTCTCCAGACCCCGCTGATGTCGCTCTGTTGCAGCTTGTCCTCCATCTTCTTCCTGAAGCTGTCCTTGCCTTCTCTGATCTTTCTCCTCAGCTCCCTCTGTACGGACTTCAGCATCTCCCTGTTCCCCGACCTGAAGATCCTCTTCTTCTCTCTCAGAAGTGTTTTTATCTCAGGGTTGATCCAGGGTTTGTTGTTTGAGTGACGCCGTATGGTCTTGGTGGGAACGGATTTGTCCACACAGAAGCTGAGGTAGCCCGTGAAGGTGTGAATGAGGCCATCGATGTCCTCACCATGTGGATCGCAGAGCTGCTTCCAGGCGGTGGCTTCAAAACAGCCCTTTAGGGTGTCCATTGTCTCCTCAGACCATAACTCCACAGTGTGCATGGCCGGAGGTTGTCTGTGCACTAGGGGTTTGTACACCGGCCGGAGATGAACCAAGTTGTGATCCGATCTCCCGAGTGGGGGTAGTTGTGATGAGGTGTACGCCTCCTTAGTGTTTGCGTAGAATAAATCCAGTGTTTTATTGTCTCTAGTGTGGCATGTGACATACTGGGTGAACGTGGGTAGAATGGGAGACAGTGAAACATGGTTGAAATCGCCTGAGATGAGGAGAAGAGCATCTGGGTGTTCTGTCTGCAGCCTGCTGGTTACTGAATGGATGACGTCACGTGCTGTCCCAGCGTTCGCCGTCGGATTTGCATAAACAACAATGCAGATCACGTGTGAGTGTTCTCTCGGGAGATATGTAGGCCTCATGCTAACAGCTAGCAACTCAATGTCTTTGCTGCAGTGTCGTTGTTTAACAGTGATATGTCCCGGTCTGCACCAGTTGTTGTTAACATACATGATCACTCCACCGCCCCTAGCCTTGCCACTGTCTGGTGTTCGGTCAGCTCGTATCATGTGAAAACCCTCCAGCTCAATGTTAGCATCTGCTGCTAGTTCAGTTAGCCACGTCTCAGTAAACAAAAGGAGAGAGCACTCCCGGTATGTGCTATCATAACGGGAGATAGCCGCTAGCTCATCTAACTTTCCCAGTATCGACCGTACATTTCCCATGACAACAGATGGAAGGGAGGGTCTGTACCTTATATTTTTTGTCCTCCGCCTTACTCCAGCCCGGCAGCCGCGGCGTTTTCGCCTCAGTTCACTCGGTATGTCGAGTTTTTCCAATGGGACCGGGTGGCGGTTGAATGCTAGCAGCTGTTCTCTGCTGTATCGTATCCTGCTATAGACAGTGGCTCCGTCCACCGGCTCAGGAGACATTTAGGACGATCTGTGTGTCCGTGATATAAGTGGGGTGAAAAAAAAAAGACGGATCAGAAGAGAGAGGAAGGGAAAAAGACTCGGAATCGAGCCGCTGTTGCAAAAGGCAGCCGACTCGTGTGGCGCCGAGAGAAAAAAAAAAAAAAAAAAAAAATACTTTCACTGATTGCTGCATCTCAATAGATTAGAATGCCATCAAAAAGTTGATTTATTTCAATTTAAAAAAAAACATCTCCTATATTATATATATATATATATATTCATTACACAGAGTGATATATTTCAGGTGTTTTTAAGGACAGTGCAAGTTGATGAACATTGATATAAGATAAGATAAGCCTTTATTAGTCCCACAATGGGGAAATTCCAGGATTGCAACAGCACAGGGATAGCAATATCAGTCAATGCAAATTTGCCAGATTATAGCCAGTTGCTAATTTCCATCTGTTGCCCATGGGTTACAGTATTTCAAGTGTTTGTTTTTTTTTTTTCTTTTAATGTTGATGGTTGTGGCTTACAGCTAATGCAAACCCAAAATTCAATTTCTCAAAAAAATTAATATTACATAAAATTAAATAAAGGATTTTTTTTTTAATTCAAAGGTAGTGCAGCCATCTACCGAGAAATTTTAGAGCGCTTCATGCTTCCTTCAAGCTTTATGAAGATTCTGATTTCATTTTCCAGCAGGACTTGGCACCTGCCCACACTGCCAGGAGTATCAAAACCTGGTTTAATGACCATGGCATCACTGTTTTATTGGCCAGCAAACTCTCCTGACCTAAACCCCATAGAGAATCTATGGAGGATTGTCAAGAGGAAGATGAGAGACACCAGACCCAATAATGCAGACGAGCTGAAGGTCACTATCAAAGCAACCTTGGCCTCCATGACTCCTCAGCAGTACCACAGGCTGATCACCTCTGTGACATGCTTGACTGATGCAGTAATTCAGGCAAAAGGAGCCCCGACCAAGTATTGAGTACATGGAAATACTTTATATTCGGCCAACATTTTGATTAAAAATCCATTTTTTTAAGATTATACGTAATCTTCTAATTTTTTGAGAAACTGAATTTGGGGTTTTCATGAGCTATAAGCTGTCATAATAAATCAGCTGACAGCTCACGTGCACAATACAACAGCACAGGAGGACAAGCACACAAGGAGGCACGTTTGAGAGTTTTATTGAAATGCAAAATTAACGTACAGCTAAGGGAACAGTCACTTACCAGGGGAATAAACCTGCGGAGAGAAGACGAGAGCTGTGAGTGGAGGAATGGAGTAAGGGGAAATAGGCAAGCCAAACTGCCACTTACTTGGGTTCCAGGAGAGAACCGGCAGGACTCCAGCGGGGAATAGACAAACCAGTAGAGTGAGGGGTATGAGCTGGTGGTGCCTGACCGGGTGGAGGTTAGAAGCCGAGGAGAAGTGGAGATGTGGCAGGAGGGCGCGCGCAGTCCCAGAGGCACACCTGCACGGTGGCAGCAGACTGAGAAGAGAAGAGAAACAAGATAAGACAAAGTGTCTACACTTGTCAAACGATACTTGCTTGTCCATTGAAGGGCAGTATACCCAGCGTAGCCAGCGTAGACCGCGTGGAGAGGTCCTCCTTAAGTACGCTGGCTGATGAGCGGGAGCAGGTGCATTTTCTTCCCTCAGGTGCAGTGATGAATTAGCGAAAGTGAGACGGGACGGGTGGGGCGTGCTCTCGCTGCCCATGACATAAGCCATAACCATCAAAATTTAAAGAAATAAACCCTTGAAATATACCACTTGGTGTGTAATGAATCTATGTAATATGAGCTTCATTTTTTAATTGAATTACTGAAATAAATCAACTTTTTGATGACGTTCTAATTTATTGAGATGCAGCTGTACTACGTTGTCCTGTCTAAACTATCCTTGCAGCCCTTGTGTGGATGGAGGGGGCAGTTTAACAGCACGGACGGTTTGGCCTCATTTTGCTGACTTGGCAAATGGCCTTTTTATTTATTTTATTTTTTTTTTTTGCAGCAATTTAGTCATTTGAATGAAGTTTTAATTATTAATTTGTTGAAAGAAAAACATTTTTTCAGATTTTTGCAAAGTTGTTTTTATTTTGAATAGATAATCATTTTTCAATGGAAACTGCCCATTTTTAATTTTTTTGTCATTTACCTTTACATAATTAATGATGAAGACCATGGTCTCTGTGGCAGTTGATAATTTGTAAAAATCTGTCGGGTATTAAAGTCCTTGAGCGTATTAAAGTAAAACTGATACTAAGTAACATATTAAGCTGACATATATTTACAACAAATCTCATTTCATGTGTCCGTTTTTAGCAAATTTGTGCCCCTGCCTCTCAAATGGTCTCTCACTGCCCTGGAATTAGTTCATTCATTAATTCATGTGGCCACTAAACTGACGCTGACTACAACACATAGGAGAAAAATTATGTTAAATGACAAAAGCTGTAATAACCAAATATTGCCATTTTAGGGCTTGGTGTTTTAAAGTTCAAACTGCTGCATAATTAAAAAAAAAAAAAAAAAACTTGTAAATTTTTTTTACTCCTTTGATCTGCTTTGAATGTCAGCCACACTATGGAGTCTGCCTGCCACAGCCAGAGGGTGCCCATCCATCCATCCATCCATCCATCCATCCATCCATCTTCTTCCGCTTAATCCTTTTCGGGTTGCGGGGGGGTGGGGGGGTGGCTGGAGCCTATCCCAGCATTTGCCACAAATACATGCTCAGCACACATAATTATGAATCTTTTATTATTATTTTTATTCTTTTGATTCTCATGGCGCCCTCAAAAGAATCGCACCCTGGGCACCTGCCCACATCGCACGTATCTGAGTCCGCCACTGTCCAGGACGGCAGGAGTTTCCTTGCACATGTAGAATTCATTGCAACCACTGCATTCTTGTACACGCGGTCACTTTTTGGGGTCTGCATGTGTCAGCACTCACCCTGCTGGGGTGAGTGCTGACACAAACAGGGTTTGTGCACGAATGCATTCACTGAGTTCATTCACAAACCAGCGCATTTTTGCTACTATGAATTGGGCTTAGAAAAGTACTAGGACTTACTCGTACTAACATGTTCTTGTATGAGGCTATCAGAACCAATATATATGCTAGTATTAGCTTTAATCTGGATCAACATCTATCATTGCCAATTGCTATTTGTCCAGTTGATTTCTTACAGATATTCATCTTCATACCTTAGGAAGACATAATGGAAATGTAGCTCAAGGATCTATATTGAGCCACCACCGGAGTGGTGGCTCAGTTGGTAGAGCATCCGCCCCCACACCCGGGAAGCAGGGGTTCAAATCCCGGCCAGGTCATGCCAAACACCATATAAAAGCAGAACTTACTGTCGTCCAGCTTGATGCTCAGCAATAATGGAATGGAGGAGGGAAATCTGTGGCAGCGCCTTGCATGGCAGCGGCCCCTCTGATTCTACATATGGGATGTGTGTGATTAACACTGTAGATAGGTAAAACACAATTTCGTTCTACTGTACATGATTGGTTGAATGACAATAAAGGGTGATTTAATTTAATTATAACTTCACACAGCTTCAGCATTGAGGCAGTTTTAAACACACTGATTTTTTTTTAAGAACTCTTCAGTAAATACAATGGTGTGAAAAAGTGTTTGCCCCTTCCTGATTTCTCACTTTTTTTGTATGTTTCTCACACTTAAATGTTTCAGATCATCAAATAAATTTGAATATTAGACAAAGATGGCACAAGTAAACACAAAAGGCAGTTTTTAACTGAAGGAGTTTATTATTAAAGGTAAAAAAAAATCCAAACCTTCATGGCCCTGTGTGAAAAAGTCCCCCTGTAAAAATATAAATTAACTGTGGTTTATCACATCTTTGAAAGCTGAGTTCAATTTTCTTGCCATTTCTAAAGCTTTGGAACTCCAGCAAACCACAGTGAGAGCCATTATCCACAAATGGAGAAAACATGGAACAGTGGTGAACCTTCCCAGGAGTGGCAGACAACAAAAATTGCCCCACAAGCACAGTGACGACTCATCCAAGAGGTCACAAAAGACCCCGCAACAACATTCAAAGAACTGCAGGCCTCACTTGCCTCAGTTAAGGTCAGTGTTCATGACTCCACCATAAGAAAGAGACTGGGCAAAAATTGCCTTCTTGGCAGAGTTCCAAGACGAAAACCACTGCTGAGCAAAAAGAACATAAAGCCTTGTCTCAGTTGTGCCAGAAAATATCTTGATGATCCCCAAGACTTTTGGGAAAATACTCTGTGGACTGAAGAGACAAAAGTTGAACTTTTTGGAAGGTGTGTGTCCTATTACATCTGGCATAAAAGTAACAGCATTTCAGAAAAGCAACATCATGCCAACAGTAAAATATGGTGGTGGTAGTGTGATGAGGCTGTGGGGCTGTTTTGCTGCTTCAGGACCTGGAAGACCTGCTGTGGTAAATGGAACCATGAATTCTGCTGTCTACCAAGAAATACTGAAGGAGAATGTCCGGCCATCTATTCGTGACCTCAAGTTAAAGCACACTTGGGTTCTGCAGCAGGACAATGATCCAAAACACACCAGCAAGTCCGCCTCTGAATGGATTAAGAAAAACAAAATGAAGACTTTGGAGTGGCCTAGTCAATGTCCTGACCTGAATCCAATTGAGATGCTGTGGCATAACCTTAAAAAGGCGGTTCATGCTCGAAAACCCTCCAATGTGGCTGAATTACAACAATATATAAATTTGTTTGATGATCTGATACATTTAAGTGTGACAAACATACAAAAAAAGAAAAATCGGGAAGGGGCAAACACTTTTTCACACCACTGAATGTTCATTTTTGATGCTTAAACACACACAGGAGTGCTTGTCATGAACCAGTATAACATTCTGATCATGAGAAGTCACCTTTTCTGACCCATTTTCCTGTCGAGACAGGGTCGCTTAGATCAGTGTAGAGGTTGTGGTCAGGATTCACGTCTCCCTGGTGAGGACTCAGAAAGAAGGACAGTGTCTATTAATGGCCAACCCAGATGTCTGGAAACAGAGGAAAACAAGCTAAATCTGTACCGTCAGACATCTGGTTGGGAGGGGGGATTGTCTAGACAGAGTCTCATGTGCTGCAAAGAACTGTACTGCAAGTCCTAGCACTGTCAGTGTCCTTCACAAAACCTCTCACCTTCTGCTGTTGTCGGACAGTCCTGCCATCGACAGCTGTCAGTGTGTCTGATTATGGTCTGGGAGGGCTTAGGTTGAGCCAGACAAACGTTTAAATTAGAAGAACTGAACAGTGTTGGGATGAGGTGAAGAAGCTGTGTTTCTTCTATAATAACGTCTCCCAGCCAGCATGTCCGTGTGGGCCCAACCAAAGGCTGAACGGGGCTGTCTTATGGCTCCCATGTGGGTTTGTCTGTGGGTTCCATCTTGGCCCCCACATGGACTTCACCTGTGGTACAGGAGAGCAGGTCAGATGTTCACCCGCTTTAAACCCATCTGGGCCCACCATGGGTTTAATGTGGGTGAGCAGGTGTGAGGTAAAATTATGTGAAAAAAGTCACGTATTTATGAGAAAAAATATGAAAAATTCTAAGAAAAAAAGGACAAATTTACAAAAAAAAATTAGAAATTTAGGAGAAAAAAAATCACATTTTTTTTGAAAAAAGTTGCAAATTTAGGAGAAACAAGGGAAAATTTCATAGAAAAAAGTTACAAATTTAAAAGAAAAAATTTTTAAATTACTTTAAAATAGTTACAAACTTACAAGAAAAAATTGCAAATTTACAAGAAAAAGTCATAAATTCATGAGGAAAAATTTTAAAAAAAATTTCCAAATTAACAAAAAAGTAGCAAATTTTTGAGTAAATAAATTGAAAATTCATGAGAAATCCCGAAGAAAGTCCCAAATTTATGAAAAAAAGCTATGTTTACAGTTATAAAAGTTTTTGAGAAAGTTCAACATTTACAAGAAAAATGTCACAATTTTATCAGAAAAACTCACAAATTTACAAGAAAATAGCAGATTTACTAGGAAAAAAGTGACAAATTTATGAGAAATAAGATTACAGTAAAAAAAAGAGGCAATTTTATGAAAAAGTTCCAAAATCGCAAGAAAAAGTTAACAAATATGCAAGAAAACTCACAATTTTATAAGAAAAAAGTAACAAAAAAGTTGCAAATTTACATGAAAAAAATCACAAATTTATGAGAAAAGCAAGTTTACAGCAGAAAAAAATTGCAAATTTCTAAGAAAGTTTGAAATGTTGCAGAAAATGCATCAATTTAGGAGAAAAAAGTCACAAATAATGAGAAAATAATTTGAAAGTTGGTAACTGGGCGAAGTCTGTGTGGACAAGCCCAGATGGGAGCCACAAGAGAGCCCAGCCTTGACCTTTGGTGGGCCCACATGGACATGCTGGCTGGATCAGGGACTCTTTAAGGAAGTGCGGCTCCACAAAGGAGGAGAAAGACACATTTCCTTGCTACAACACTGTGGAACAAATGACTGACCAAGCAGTCAGCCGACTGTTTTTGGAACGCCCACCAAGGGATGAACCAGGAACCCCAAGGAGCGGTGAGTAATAGCCTGTGCTAACTGTTGTTGCTGTTGTTATGCTGCTGAAATGCAAAACCAACACAAATAACCCAGGTTTTAAGAACTGCTTTGGTGCTTTCTTTAACATGTTACTGGGTGAAAACCTGTGTTTATATGGTGGTAATATTTTGCATCACGGTCTAAATGTAGCAGCTGCTATGTTCACAAGGCCTCATTAGCTAACGTGGCCATCTAGGTTTTGTTAGCCATCCCAGGGCAATAAAAGAAAAGCAGACAATGTCAGTGACATGTGTTACATATGTAAATAGGCTGGTACCAGTAAGATGGTGGCCGGGTTGGACCTGGGTGGACCTGGGTGGCTGACTGCCGGTTTCCGGTAGTGGAGCCACCCGGGGTATAAAGGACGTGGGCGGAAGAGGCTCTGCCTCTTTCGTCGTGGAGCCACCTGGCATGCAGGCGAGTGCCGTAAGCCTTTGTATATATTTATATTGTTATACTGAATAAAGCCCTGTTAACCGAGTTCTACTTCCTTGTCATTCTCATAATTATGGACACAGCATTTGGTGATGAGGTAAAAGCGGTAATGGAGCGTTCCATTGCCAGCTTTCAGCCGTTTTTGGAGGCCCCGGATGAGCCACCTGTGCCATGGCCTCATTGATTTGCTGCCTTTACTAATTATCTCGATGTCTTAAACCTGGGCAAGATGGAGAAGCTCTGAGCGAGAGCTGTGTTGGTCCATAATTTGGGAATGGAAGGGCAGAGAATTTTGGAGAACCTTGGAGGTGCTGACAGCTTTGACAAAGTAGTGAAGCTAATGGCGCGGTACTTTAGGGTGCCGGAAAATGTCACAATGAAGCGTATTCAGTTTCGACAGCTCCGCCAGCGGTCGGAAGAGCCGGTAAGAAGATTTTTGGCGAACCTTCGTGAGCTGGCGAGGGAATGCAGGTTTGGAGCCCTGGAGGACGAGATGATTCCGCATCAGCTGGCAGAGCACATCCGCTGCCCGGTGGCCCGGTCAAGGTTATTGATACACGCAGGGGAGTTGACGTTAGCTGAGGCTGTCGAGCTTGCCCAACAGTTTGAGGCGGCAGAGACCATTGCGAGAGGCCTTACTGAAGGGGTTTCTCTGGAGAAGAATGAGTCTTGTGCTGAGGCACTGATCCTGGACCCTTATTGTGGTGAGTGCGGAGAGGAAGATTTTTCCTCCGTGGTCAGGATAAGGTCTGCCCCTGGTACGCTGAAGTGTTATGGGTGTGGGTCCACTGAGCACCGCTATAAGTCCAAGATGTGCCCGGCGAAAGGAAAGTGTTGTGGCTAGTGCAGTGTTTTGAACCATTTTGCCAGGATGTGCAAAAACTTCGTACGCAGGAGCCATAGGGGTGAACCAGGTGCTGCGCAGAAGACTCCAACAGTTGTGCATACTGTCTCCCCAGAGACGACAGGGAGGATCGGCTGCACTGTCACGCTAGATGGTGTCGAGATCCCGCTTTTGGTGGTTACTGGAGCGGTGATTTCCGTCCTGAATTTGGAGACCATGGAGAGACTGTTTCCCCACCAGCAGATTAGAAGGCATTATGAAGACTATTATGGTTATGGATGGAACAGGTCGGCTATTTTGGGCTATGTGGAAATGGAGGCCCGGTATAAGGACAGTGTGGCACCCAGTGTTCACATCAATGTTTCAGCATCCGGGGTTAACGTTGTGGGTTGCAACCTATTATACAGTCTTGGGTTCTCCATCGCTAATGTTTTGGGTGAAGAATGGTCTGGATTTAGACTGTGGGGCCAACCTGTTCCACTCGTGGAGGGTGCTGAGGTGTGGGATTGAGACTGGTTGGACAAAGTGACAGACAGAGAGCACACGCTGCGCTACGCAGAGCCATCTCGGGCTGGAAACAATGCCGTCACGCAGGCTGCCCTGGATGAGGGTGTCGGACGGCATGCCGGGACCCCCAGTGAGGCTGGTGAGGACGAGGCACCAACGCTGGAAGAAAATGGGGCTAGACCGCGGAGCGTGGTGATCGTAGAGCGCTCCCAGCAACGGCTGCCAAGAGGACACCAAGACGAGCCCGCGAGCTAGAGCGATCAGTGACGGAGCCCTGTCGCAGGATTGGTGATCTGGATAAAAGGAAGAGGGCTCCCTCAAAGACCAAGGTTGATGCTCGAGTACATCAAGATCACAGTCCATGCGAGCAGCAGGATGACCAGAGGTGGTTCCAGGTGGAGCCCGGCTGGATGGGGGCAGATCGGCGTGGGTCTATTCGCGTCTGGAGACACCCGAAGGATCTGCGGCTGCCAGTGGTGGAGAGGAGACAGCACAGCAGGATCCCTGAGGTGAAGAGACGGAGGCCCCTGGAGAGGGATCCATCCAAGGACTGAGGGTCTTTTTGTTTTGTGTGTCTGTTGTGTTTACCCTAGTCCTGCACATGCCGTTTCACTATTTGCTGACCCGGGAAATTATTTAAAAAAAAGAGAGAGAAAGTGAGTGCAGGAGGCATGTTGAATTGTGTAGTTGTGAGCCTAAATTGAATGTTTGCATGATAATTTTATTGGCCTGTGTGGTGTTATGCCTGTGTTAGCACTGTGTTTCAGAGTCCATCCATCCATCCATCTTCTACCGCTTAATCCTTTACGGGTCGCGGAGGGGCTGGAGCCTATCCCAGCATCTTTGGGCGAGAGGCAGGGTACACCCTGGACAGATCGCCAGTCCATCGCAGGGCCAACACAGAGAGACAGACAACCATTCACTCTCACAGTCATACCTAAGGACAATTTAGAATCCCCAATTGATGCCAATTAGCCTCACCTGCATGTCTTTGGCCTGTGGGAGGAAACCGAAGTACCCGGAGTAAACCCACGCAGACACGGGGAGAACATGCAAACTCCACACAGAAGGGTCACTGATGGTCTGGGGGTGGGATCGAACCCACGATGGTCAAGGGTGGAATCGATCCTATGACCTTCTTGCTGTGCTGCCACTGTGCTAACCACTGTGCCACCGTGCTGCTTCAGAGTGTTTTATTTAATTGGTATTTGTATGTTAAATTTTGTTGTAAGGGAGGTGGTGGCTCAGTAGGTAATTATGTTTGGGGTGAATTTGAGCCCACCTGGTTTATTTGACCTATTTTCATTTAATGTCCCAACATTATTTTGTTCTGTGTGCCCAATGTGGGGTGGGAGTTGGGGTGGGGGCCACCAGAAGTATATGCCTTGTGGTGTATAGTATAAAAATGGGGATTGTTTTTGTAGCGAGAGACACGGCCTTCTGTTATTTCATTTTCTGTTCTCTTCTAGCGGCAGAATAACCTGCTCGGCCGTGTAGGGGGCACTGGCAGTCTAACAGGCCCCCCAGCCTTAGTTGTGTGAGTGGATATGTATTTATTTATTTTTGTACATATGTTTTTCCTGTTAGTGCACGAGTCGGGTGACAAATTGGGGTGAGTTATTTGTGTGCCTTACATTTTTTTTAAAGGGGGGAGATGTTACATATGTAAATAGGCTGGTACCAGTAAGATGGCGGCCGGGTTGGACCGGGGTGGACCGGGGTAGCTTACTGCCGGTTTCCGGTAGTGACGCCACCCGGGGTATAAAGGAAGTGGGCGGAAGAAGCTCTGCCTCTTTGGTCATGGAGCCACCTGGCATGCAGGCGAGTGCCGTAAGCCTTTGTATATAGTTATATTGTTTTCCTGAATAAAGCCCCGTTAACCGAGTTCTGCTTCCTCGTCATTCTCATAATTATGGACACAACAACAACATGCTGTCAACCTTCAGAATGGTAGAGGACAGGTGTGACACATATTTCCTTGAATGAGAAGAAACATGTCGCCGTCAAGACATGGACGTGTTAAGACAGTGGATGAGATACAGAAAGCACAGCACCAGGAGACACGGAACATGTTTCAGCAGATGCGTTCTGCCTTCACACCATCTCTGCAGAGACCCTCACATCAACATCCACAGCATCACTCCACTCCTCAGTGCTCCTCATTCTCAGGCCACCATGACACATCACTGGCTACCGTAACCTTTAAGGTTGCTCCTAGTTTGCACACTGCATTATAAAGCACCTTGTAAATATATGTGATTTTGAATTTGTTCATATTTTTAATCTGTATATTTAATTGTTTAGTGTGAGAGAAACTCTGTGTAGGTCCTTCATTTACTTGTAGTGTTTATGGCACCTTAATGTGAAGAACATGTGTCATCTGCAGTGATAAGATTTTTTTTTTTTTTTTAGATTTAGTATACTTTATTGATCCCCAGAGGGGAAACTGAGGGTCATCCACCACCTGGATGGATGAAGCAGCCACAATACGGCACTATCCCTTAACCATTCACACACACATTCACACCTAGGGCCACTTTAGAGTCTCCAATTAACCTAACCTGCATGTTTTTGGCATGTGGGAGGAAACCGGAGAAATCCCGGAGTAAACCCACGCAGACACGGGGATTTCAATTAAAGTGGAGGACCTGGTAGAACAACCTTGGTAGCCCATTTTATCTTGTGCTTGATGACAAATTGGTCCAGAGGCTATAAATGCTGTGTCGTCATAATTTTGATTTAGGAAATTGTCAGCATGTTGATATATAGCCATCAATTTATTAGTGATATATAGCCTGGTTTTCAATGATCAACTTTACTGCCAAAGTCTTACAGGCGTGGACAAAATTGTTGGTACCACTCTGTTAATGAAAGAAAAACCCACAATGGTCACAGAAATAACTTGAATCTGACAAAAGTGGTAATAAATAAAAATTCTATGAAAATTAACCAATGAAAATCACACAATGCTTTTGAATTGTGGTTCAACAGAATTATTTCAAAAAACAAGCTCATGAAACAGGCCTGGACAAAAATGATGGTACCCTTAACTTAATATTTTGTTGCACAACCTTTTGAGGAAATCACTGCAATCAAAGGATTTCTGTAACTGTCAGTGAGACTTCTGCACCTCTCAGCAGGTATTTTGGCCCACTCCTCATGAGCAAACTGCTTCAGTTGTCTCAGGTTTGAAGGGTGCCTTCTCCAGACGGCATGTTTCAGCTCCTTCCACAGATGTTCAATAGGATTTAGATCAGGGCTCATAGAAGGCCACTTTAGAATAGTCCAATGTTTGGCTCTTAGCCATTCTTGGGTGTTTTTAGCTGTGTGTTTTGGGTCATTATCCTGTTGCAAGACCCATGACCTGCGACTGAGACCAAGCTGTCTGACACTGGGCAGCACATTTCTCTCTAGAATACCTTGATAGTCTTGAGATTTCATTGTACCCTGCACAGATTCAAGACACCCTGTGCCAGATGCAGCAAAACAGCCCCAGAACATAACAGAGCCTCCTCCATGTTTCACAGTAGGGACAGTGTTCTTTTCTTGGTATGCTTATTTTTGCATCTGTGAACATAGAGCTGATGTGCCTTGCCAAAAAGTTCCACTTTTGTTTTGTCTGTCCATAGGACATTCTCCCAGAAGCTTTGTGGCTTGTCAACATGCAGTTTGGCAAATTCCAGTCTGGATTTTTTATGATTTGTTTTCAACAGTGGTGTCCTCCTTGGTCGTCTCCCATGAAGTCCACTTTGGCTCAAACAATGACTGATGGTGCGATCTGACACTGATGTACCTTGACCTTGGAGTTCACCATGAATGTGTTTAGAGGTTGTTCTGGGCTCTTTTGTTACCATTTGTATTATCCGTCTCCTCCTGCGGCCACGTCCAGGGAGGTCGGCTACAGTCCCGTGGATCTTAAATTTCTGAATAATATGTGCAACTGTAGTCACAGGAACATCAAGCTGCTTGGAGATGGTCTTATAGCCTTTACCTTTAACATGCTTGTCTATAATTTTCTTTCTAATCTCCTGAGACAACTCTCTCCTTTGCTTCCTCTGGTCCATGTTTAGCGTGGTACACACTATGTCACCAAACAGGACAGTGACTACTTGTCACCCTTTAAATAGGCCGACTGACTGATTACAAGTTTGTAGACACCTGTGATGTTAATTAGAGGACACATCTTGGTTGAACATGTCCCTATGGTCACATTATTTTCAATCTTTTCTAGGGGTACCATCATTTTTGTCCAGGCCTCTTTCATGAGTTTGTTTTTTTTAAATAATTCTGTTGAACCACAATACAAAAGCATTGTCTGATTTTCATTGGTTAATTTTCATAGAATTTATTTATTACCGTTTTTGTCACATTCAAGTTATTTCTGTGACCATTGTGGGTTTTTCTTTCATTAACAGAGGGGTACCAACAATTTTGTCCACATCTGTACATTCCAGTATGGGGTTCTTAAAATAAGCTATTGCTCCTTCCCACTTTACACAATTCAACTGTAAAAACAATTTAGTTGTAGCAATAGTTTTAAATCATTTGCAGTTGACGGCTGGAAACTTCTACAGGACAAGCCTTAAATGGTGCATTGTGTCTGGTGGCTCAATTAAAAGAGGAAAATTAGGAAGAGTAACAGTGGCATAGTCTGAAAAGTAAATAGGAAAATGGAAGCAAGCAAGACCTGCAATTGAGAAGAAAATGGTGGAACAAGCATTTTAAGGTTGTAAGGTTATAATAAAACCAAACATATCACATCCTGTACTCATAAGGTCCATCCTTGCCTCTTCTTTTTTTATTTTATTTTGGAGAATTCTTATGTTACAACATATACAGTGGTGTGAAAAAGTGTTTGCCCCCTTCCTGATTTCTCATTTTTTTTGTATGTTTGTCACACTTAAATGTTTCAGATCATCAAACTAATTTAAATATTAGACAAAGATAACGCAAATAAACACAAAATGCAGTTTTTAAATGAAGCTGTTTATTATTAACGGGGCAAAAAAAATCCAAACCTACATTGCCCTTTGTGATAAAGTGAGTGCCCCCTAAACCTAATAACTGGTTGGGCTACCATTAACAGCAACAACTGCAATCAAGCATTTTTGATAACGGGCAGTAAGTCTTTTACAGTGCTGTGGAGGAATTTTAACCAACTCATCTTTGCAGAATTGTTGTAATTCAGCCACTTTGGAGGGTTTTCAAGCATGAACCACCTTTTAAAGGTCATGCCAAAGCATCTCAATCGGATTCAGGTCAGGACTTTGACTAGGCCACTCCAAAGTTTTCATTTTGTTTTTCTTAAGCCATTCAGAGGTGGACTTGCTGCTTTGTTTTGGATCATTGTCCTGCTGCACTATCCAAGTGCACTTCTGCTTCAGGTCAGGAACAGATGGCCGGACATTCTCCTTCAGTATTTCTTGGTAGACAGCAGAATTCATGCTTCCATTTACCACAGCAAGTCTTCCAGGTCCTGAAGCAGCATAACAGCCCAAGACCATCACACTACCACCACCATATTTTACTGTTGGTGTGATATTTGTTAGTCTGTCTGTTAACAAAATAACTCAAAAAGGTACGTATAAATGGATTTGGATGAAATTTTCAGGAAAGATGTGTTATTGCACGAGGAACAGATGATTAGATTTTGATGATGATCTGAGAGTGCATACCTCCACCATGGGCTTTGTTTGTATTTGTGCAGCAGGATTACACAAACACTTCTGGATGGATGTGGATATAATTTTTACCAGAGGTGGTCCAGAGGTCCAGAGGTGGCAAAGGCAACAATACTCCAAAACTAAAGGACAGACTTTGATGCAGTTTTCACCACAAGTGGCTCTCGGCCTACACACAATCCCATTACATACTGGAGATGATCCGTGAGGGAAGGAACCTTGGCAAAGGTATGCACTCTCTAGTGCTTTTCTACTATTAATAAATGTCCCTTGTTTATCTGTGCAGAGTAAAAGATGCCTTTTCTGGGTATTAACTTATATTTTGGCCAAGAAGGGAAAATGTTGTGTCCCACATGCAGGTGAGTGCCATGAGAGAAGTCAGAAGTCTCAGGACAGAGCAGAGAGTTTTAATACAGCAGACCAAACAGATAAGCATTGTTTTGAGAATGCTGAGTCAGCAGTGGGCATCTACGTAAATGTTCTGCTATAGTGGTCAAGGCTGTATTGGATCCTGGATGTCTCATGGGAAAAGTGTAATGTCATTTATGATTACAGGTGTTAGAATAATTTTGAGCTTAAATTATTTAAAGTCAAATAATCAGGTGGAAAGTTGAATTTATGTACATTTGTTACAAAAATATATGCAATCACCACATTGGCCACCTTGGGGGAGAGGTTGCAAGGCATGACATTCAGACACACCTAGAATCTCTAAAGGATCCATTCTTCTAAGTCTGATATATATATATATATATATATATATATATATATATATATATATATATATATATATATATATATATATATATATATATATATAGTATATATATATACATATATATATATATATATATATATATAGGTAGGAAAAAGGAGAGGGAGGATGAGGATAAGGGAAGGGACAGAACGGGACAGTCCTGATAACCGAGCTTATCCAGGCAGACGTCAGACACTCTGGAGACATGGGTCATGAAGACATGAGATCCATAAAACTGACAGAATGTCCATGAAACACTAATCTATAAGATGAGGAGTTCCTGTGCATTCCTGTGACCTGAAACAGGACATGTCAAAGAGATTATAATAAATAGCTTAGATCATTCCTTACGCATGTACTGATCCTCAGTCTGAACTCTATGAAATTGCTCACAGAAACAGGTCAAGAATATATAAACTTATCCTGTGTGGAATGCACATATAAACATTAAACATGGCATATGAAAGGTATGATACTTCTCAAATATAATAATACATTATTAATATCAATAGTATAGCTAATATGGAATTTTTCTATCAACAGGAGACAGAATGAATGGACAATAATAATAAAAAAAATCCATAACAATTCAACTGGAAAGGTTCTTACCTTGATGAACCTCAACTATAGTCTGCTAGCAAAGCTAGGAAGGCCTCCTTCCTCTCCTGCCTCCCCACATATTGTATCTTCTAATGCGTGCAGAACGGTTAAGTGAGAAGCACCACATTGCATACTGGAGAAATCCCCATGTGGGTGTATGTGTCAGAAAAACAGAACGACTCAAAAAGACCAATAAACACGGAAAAAATGAAATGCTGCCCTCCATTGTGCCAACTGTGAACACACACCAGCTGATCTGGTTAAAAATAGTGCCTCTTGATGACATACGTATAGCCTTATGTGGCGTTTAATGATGTGATGACATACGTACAGGTGGGACCCACACTACAAAACTACAATGTGAGTACAGTCAGTGCAGATTCCCATCGTGAGAGTGCCATGTCACCTAACCCTGGAACAAGGCAAACGGCACCAGTGAGAGTCCAACCTTTGACTGATGAGAGCAAAACCAGCTCAGGCCCTGATTCATGTAGGTTTGATGTATTTCACTGAGCTCCTACAAAACACTGAGCTTGGAGGTCAGCAGCTAATTCTTCACCAACTGGTAAATGGACGTTCTAGTTCCAGTGACCAATCATTGGGTTTATTTCTACACATTCACACACATTTATAGAGCATGTTGTTGGAAGTATTTAACAAGCTTGTTAAACAAGCTGTTCTTGTGTAATTTTTTTGCTGCAAACACATTTTGCAATAAAACCTAAAATACAATGAATTTGAATGCAACCCTATGTCTTCAATCCTTAACTAGAAAAGGAGCAAGGAGCTGCTTCTATTTAAAGAATGGAGCTGCCGGCAGCAGGGAGTAAACTCAGCTGTGGAGAATGAATAACTGGGAGAGAGAGAGAGAGAGAGAGAGAGAGAGAGAGAGAGAGCAAACAATATAATTATATTGTTTGAACAGTGCCCTGCGATGGACTGGCGATCTGTCCAGGGTGGACTCTGCCTCTTGCCCAAAGATGCTGGAATAGGCTCCAGCCCCCTGTGACCAAAAAAGGATTAAGGAGTAGAAGATGGATGAATGATGGATGGATGGACAATGGATTTTTGATCAGTTTATTAATGCTATAAATTTGTATATTTGATGATTAATTTTGTAAGAACAGCATGCATGATGTGAAAAAAATCACAAAATAAAGATATAAAATTGTTAAGGTGTGGTTTAAGATAACACCCAAACACTGGACTTCAAGTTCAAAAGGATTTATTAAAAAACATAAAATAAAGACAGCTTGTGAGCTGAAATAAAAATAAACAGACAGGACAGATAAACCCTAACTGGGATTCATGGTAGGACTGACAAGGACTGTGACTGAAGCACGTAATCACACACAAGATCATACACGAGAGTAAACAGAGACAATACAAAGACACCCGAACAGAGCAATGATAAGACAAAAACTTCAATACACCAGGAGGGCAATCAGGGAACACAGAACAGGTGGGGAGACCAATCACAGGCTCATGGGGAGACAGAGACAACTGGTATGGAGAACAGGACGGGCTGGACAGACAATCACACCCGGAGCTAGATACTGTTATTAATAATCACAGAAAGCAGGGCAGAAACCAAAACTTTGGAACAATCGTAGAGATATGAAAATGAAAATATACACAATGATCAAACAAAGGCTGCAGCAGAGAAATACAGAGGGAACATCATAGCTGAGGGTGAGGACATGGCTGAACTCATGTCCTGACGATCAAAGAGAACCAAATAACAACATACAGTAAAGGGAGGACATGAGCACAGCCGTGTCCACAATCTTACAAAAATAGACATGTTATTGTAAAATATGTTGTTACACCATAATTTTCACATTTTTACTATGATATGGCTCAGTTTTTTATTTTGCCAAGTTGACGGCCCTGCATGTCATTATAATAAAAGGTGCCGGTAGAGACCATAGAACACTTCACAGAGTTGGCTACTGATGTGTAAACAGTAGAGCCAAGAATATTCTATTTTACACGTCCACATAGTACAAGCCCGCCTTTGTAGTGGCGGACGAGCAAGTGCTGCTGGCTCGGGCCCCTCGGCATGGAAGATCCCCACTGAGAGCTCCCCAGGCAAACGATTCACCAGGACAGCCACGCGGGCAAAGCGAAGTTCCCGCCCCCCTTGCCATGGCCCACCAACAGTCAGACACACATCCAGCAGCCCCCCGCCGGAGCAGGGACCCCCGTTACAGCAGATATGGGAGGAGAATGAAGCCCAAGAGACGTGGGGACTGAAACTCTGTCTGGAGGGGTGGTGGTGTAGCAGAGACAAAATGCATATTGTGGAGACTAGAGTGAGTCAGCAGACAGCGTCTCAGTCAGGATGCAGTGGTTAAACATAGGAGGACAATAGGCAGGGATGTCATGGGGAGTTGGAAAGAGGAAGGATCCGGGGGTTGAAGGGGAATGTTTTGTGATGTGAAATGTCATGCAGTGTGATGTGAAATGTCTTGCAGATGTGGGATGATCTGTTGGGTTTATAAGGAGAAACCGTGCTTGGCTGTATCATGCTTTTTCTGCGTATGACTGATGTGAGAGTGTTAATAAACTTTGTTTGTTCGTAAACCTGCTTCCTCATTTCCCACACTCTCCACGGTGTACCAGTTGAGGTGGTATGGGCATCTGATTAGGATGCCTCCTGGACGCCTCCTACTTGAGGTGTTTCAGGCACGTCCCACCGGGAGGAGACCCCGGGGCAGACCCAGGACTCGGTGGAGAGACTATGTCTCCCAGCTGGTCTGAGAACGCCTTGGTATCCTCTCTGAAGAGCTTGAGCAGGTGGCTGGGGAGAGGGAAGTCTGGGCTTCTCTGCTTGAACTGCTGCCTCCGCAACCCGGACCTCCGGAAAAGCGGTAGAAGATGGATGGATGGATGGACATAGTACAAGCATGCTCTCATTCACTTTAAACAGTGGTACACAAACATTTCAACTGCACAGTCGTGAAAAAATTGGGACACCCTGTATAAGCCTGTGTTTTGTTTTTTTTTTTACATATTTGGACATGTGGATATTTAATATCAATCTTACAAATACTGGGAGATTCAGGTAATTCAGCTAAACAAAAATGAATTAAAGTCTTTCTCCAAATTTTCTATAAAATGTAATTCTAAACAAACAGTGAGGAATAAATTAGGACACCCCCCATCTTTTTTAGGTCACCCCCACATTCATTCCCACTTACAATGGCTAAAATAAACATTAAAAACGCAAGTAAAAAAAATAAAAAAACAAGGTTTGACATAGACATCTGAACGTTTCTTAATAAAGAACTGGATATTTATGGGGTGTCCAAATTTTTTTCACAACTATATGCTTTTAAAACACTTCTAGAAGATATTTTGTCAAAAATTCCTTTCATTGCATCATGTTAGGACCCACGACAAATGAAAACTCCAAACATCTAAAATATTGACTTTGTAAACTTTCTTCAAACACTGAGATTACTCCTCAGCCATTTTTTAGACTCATCCATCAGGGCTTTAACTTTCCATCCTCCAGATCCATCAAGATATTGTGGACAAAGTCAAATGTTTTGGCCAATATTTTTGGGTAACAAATCAATGGCACAAATCAGTGCAAACAGCATGGTGGGAAAATTGACAACACTGTTAACCCTCAACCACAACTGCAATCTTCTCTGGACAGAAGAACGTGGCATCTGTTGAATTGGTGCTGACTGCAAAGAGCCCAGATGGTGTCATCAATGTCTGCTTCATCGCACTGGTCCACCTAAAACACAACCACACAAAACAGCTGTATGAATTGTTTGAATATTGATGTAATAATAAAGTTACATAAGGAGCTTACAGCCACGGCTGTGATGTGCTGTTAACCAGTTCCATAAATAAAGCGTTCCTGCTGAACAACCTTCTCCTCTCATTGTTTCACTCTATGAACTGACTTTGGGAATCTTTGCATGTTTTAAAAGTGGAACTGCAAGGCAGAAATAAGAGTTTGATTAGGTATTCATCACTGATACAATTAGGTTGAGATGTGACATATGGAAGATTATACTTTTCAAAATTAAGGTTTTTGTGAGAATTTTCCTTGAGAATTTCCTTTTGTACAGAAACAAATGACAAAAAGGTAACCCTCTGACACACCCCCTGCAAAAAACAACATGATTAACTGTCACAAATCAATTTCCAAACATGTTCACTTACATCCCAAGTCTTTCAGAAGCTAAAATGACCTCATACAGATAGGTATGGAGAGCGGAGGACAACAAAATGTTGAGAGAGGACAACCTAATACAAAAACTCAGACACTTGGTCTCAAAACCTCTCTTTGTAACTGGGTACTGGACTTTCTCACAGCGAGGCCACAGAACGTGCAGGTCAGCAGCATCACCTCCAAGACCATCACACTGAGCATAGGGGCCCCACAAGGGTGCGTGTTCATCCCGCTGCTCTTCACCATGCTGACCCATGACTGGGTACCAGCCTACAGCACCAACCACATCATCAAATTTGCAGACGACACGGCAGTGGTGGGCCTCATCACCAAAAATGAAGAGGCCAACTACAGAAATGAGGTGAACCAACTGGTCCAGTGGTGTAAAGACAATAATCTCTTGCTGATCATCTTGCTGAACATCCGAAAAACTAAGGAGATTGTGGTTGACTTCAGGAGGGAACACAAACAGCATCCCCCTCTTCTCATTGATGGAGCAGCTGTGGAGAGGGTAAGCAGCACCAAGTTCCTGGGGGTGCACATCTCTGAGTACCTCTGCTTGTCCAAGAACACAACATCACTGGCCAAGAAGGCTCAAACTCGCCTCTATTTCCTCTGCAAAGTGTGGACAGCATGAGTCCCACTCCCCATCATGTGCTCATTCTACCAGCACACAATTGAGAGCATTCTCACCAGCTGCATCATGGTGTGGTACGGAAGCTGTACCACCTCCTGTCGAAAGACACTACAATGCACAGTGAAAGCAGCCAGCAAGATCATTGGTGCCCCTCTGGCCCTCCTCTCGGACATCTACCACACCCACATGACCTGTAGAGCCATCAACATTGCAAGAGACTCCCCCCCCCCCACACACACACACACAATCCCTCTTCAGCCCACTGCCCTTGGGAAAAAGGTACCAGAGTCTTTGAGCCTGCTCCACAAGACTGCTAAACAGCTTTGTTCATCAGGCCATCAGGACCCTAAACTTTGCCCACTCCCCTGCCTCCCCCGGACCGTAACACCCTCAACCACACAATAACTACCTCAGCTGTTTGCACAGAAAGACTGGCACACCAACATTTACATTTACAGCAAATGTATTACAACAGTAATACATTTGCTGCTGTACGTCTCTGCACCTTACTGCATCCATTTGCATAAATGCCATATATGCTGCTGTCTGTTATTGAAATATTGATCATGTGCAGTCCAATCTGTCACTGTCTGCATCTACACTACTGCATTGAATTTGCAGTTAGTGATATGGGGTCTCCACAGGAGACTGTTCTCTCTCCTTTTCTCTTCACCTTATACAGCACTGACTTTCAGTACAAGACCGAGTCATGCCACCTGCAGAAATTCTGACAACTCAGCTATTGTGGAGTGTATAAGAGGGGGAGAGGAGGGAGAGTACAGGGAACTGGTAGACAGATTTGTGGAGTGGAGCAGAATCACCTAAGGCTGAACGTCAGCAAGACCAGAGAGATGGTGATTAACATCAGGAAGAAGAGGACACCTTCACAGCCATTGCAGATTAGGGGGGAGGATGTGGAAGTAGTGGACAACTGCAAATACCTGAGTGTCATGATCAGCAATGAACTGAACTGGAAATCTAACACTGATGCTGCATATAAGAAGGGGATGAGCAGACTCTACTTTCTGAGGAAGCTGAGATCCTTCAATGTGTGCAGCAGGATGCTGGAGCTTTTCTACCAGGCCGTTGTCGCCAGTGTTATCTTCTTTGCTGTAGTCTGGTGGGATAGAAGAATCAGAGCCAGCGACACCAACAGACTTGACAAGATTATCAAGAGGGCTGGCTCTGTAACTGGTCTCAGGCCGGAGACCCTTGAGACTGTGGTGGAGAGGAGGACACTGAACAAACTGCAATCCATCATGGACAATCCTGATCACCCCCTCCACCACACACTTTACAGACAGTGGAGCACTTTCTCCAGCAGACTGCTACAGCTCCGCTGCCAATCGGTTAGGCACAGGTAATCTTTCCTGTCACATGCCATTTCACTGTACAATAACTCACTCTGATGCTGTGTTGTGGTCATAGCTATACTGCCAAACTGCACCTTACTTGTGAAATATGAGGCACAATTAGACTGTGCCTCATATTTCACTCTGCACCTGATATTCCTACATTGTACAGCGAGTACGTTTCATGTATTCATGTATCTATATGGTCATCATCTATTCATCTATAATGTATATAAGTTTTTTGCAGTTTTACTTTCCATGGGTAATCCCTTTGTCTCTTATGCTGTGTGTGTATCTGTCATTTAGTCATCTACTGTCATGCTGCTGTTACACTGTAATTTCCCAGTTTGTGATTAATAAAGTACATCTATCTATCTATCTATCTATCTATCTATCTATCTATCTATCTATCTATCTATCTATCTATCTATCTATCTATCTATCTATCTATCTATCTATCTAAGCCATTCATGAAGAGGTGCCTTTTTATATTAGTGACCTGCTCTCTCTACACCAGCCCAGCAGGTCTCTCAGATGTTCTCATCAGAATCTATTGGTAGTCCCTAGTACTAGGCTCAGAACCAAAGGCGATAGAGCCTTTGCTGCTGTTGCCCCCAGATTGTGGAACTCCTTGCCTTTTGAACTTAGATCTGCACCTTCCATTGGTGTTTTTAAGAAGCAACTAAAGACCCACCTTTTTAGCCTGACTTTTTAATTAACTATGTGCTGATTGTATTTTTATGTGCTTTTACTGTTTTATGTGCCTGTGTTTTTATTTTGTTTTTTACCATGTTAAGCACTTTGTGACTCTGTCTGTGAAAGGTGATCTATAAATAAACTTATTATCTATCTATCTATCTATCTGTCTATCTATCTATCTGTCATGGATATTAGGGCTCCATTTTTTCTGTATGTAGGATTGCTTTTTTTATTTTTTGTCTTCATTTGCACTACAAGTAGTGTTACTGTACATAGACTGCTGTTGTTGTTTTTCATCCTTATTCCTTCTTTTCTTATATATTATGCACACCACTAAGAGAGACAGAAATGGCATTTCAATTCCTCTGTGTGTCCTGCATGTATAGAAGTACTCACAAATAAAAATCATTGAATCTCTGATTCTTTTGAACAGCACGTTTGACATACATGTCAGCTTTTTCCTGCAGTGAGAGAAGATGTTCTTGATTCACTGCATAACTGCAGGCAATAACAGGTTTCAGCTTAAAAATTACTATAAATATTCCTAGCAGATGGAATCTGGTGTTTATAGTTTTAATCTTAAGTCCCTTCTACTTGTCATCTGTTAGTACCAACAGCAGTCTTCTCACCTTCTTTGGATCCGTGTGCATGTGTAGTTGCTTCTGTGACGTGTCGTGTGCATACAGATGTTTCTCTCTGGTTCTAAGCGAAAACACTGTTGTGTGCACTAGGCATGAAAGAAGTGCAACATTAGCAATCCTGAGCAGGCTCTGTTGTGATGCTTCACTATTTTTTCGGTAAGTGCTCAGTCATGTGCAGAGTGAAAACATGTTGTGGATAACCAAGAGAAACACTGTAGTTTAAATGCCAAACATAAAACAGTTTAGTTATGCTAATGGTTCAGTGTTAGTCTGTGAAATTTTCTATCCAATAGAAGTCTTGCTGTGCCATTAATGTTTGGTAGATGGAATTCTCTCCATGTGACCTCTCACTTGGCTGCTCATCAACATTAACTGACCTTGCTTTCCTCTAACCCTCATATGCCATCATGGTCCATTTGCCAGCTGACCAAGCATGAAATGATTATTAGGTTCCAAACTGTGAGATGTGGTGTTCCACTGGGCCACTCGGCTGGCAAGCCTGCTTGGTCACTGGCATAAATCAAGTGAAGGGTATGCGAAAGGGGACTATTATCCAGATGCCATCTATTTTTGGACAAGGAGAAAGATGGATGAAGGAAAGATTAGACAAAAATTGAGATTTATCTTGACTGGATGGGACAGAGAAAGATTGATACAGGAAGAGGCAAGGGGAAGTTGAAAGAAGTAATAGAAGAAAAAAGAAAAGAACAAAGGATTGAGGAAGAAGAGAAGAAAGGTACGTAGAGGTTCAAAGGTTTAGTAATCATTTGTGCAGCTCATTGGTAAGGAAGAACAACCTCTGCAACCTTGGAAAAGCTATCCATATATCTGTTACTTTACAAGACCATTAGCTTATCTAGCTCCAGTGGATCTCTTCCATGGCCAAGGTTTTCCCCATCACCAGCCTAAGACAGGTGCCTTGATCTGTGATTCTACAGTAAGCCACAGAAACATGGCCTTCTCTGTAGGCAAACACAGTTAGCATACTTCAAAGATGCCATGTAAAAATCAATAAAACAGGAATTGTAATGATTTTGATATAATCATTTACTCTTTTAATTACTATTTTAAATTCATGACACATTGCTTAGGTGTCCAACAACAGTTGTTAAATGCTACTATGTCTTGTAGATTGCCGTGCCATTTCAGTTTGGCTGCTCTCTATGAATTTAACCTTCTTCTAATAAGATTTTCCCTTCATGCAACACACAGCCATGTCATCGGTTAGGTTTTGCTTATCCAGGCTGCTTGGCACACCATCAGGTGATATACCAGAGCAGGTGTTGTGGCTGTGTTGGGAGGAGGGGATTTCCTCCAGGCTCCTTTCCTGGCTTCACTTTCTTTAAGCAGGTGGACGGCTCCATGTTTGCTTGATTAAAATAGAAAGTCCCCCATCTTATTTTGCCATGATTTATAAAACTTACAAAAGTACTTTCTAGTGGTTGCACACATGGGGCATTTAGACGCCATGTAAAGAATATCAAAAGAACCAAGGTTTGTGTTTATGGCCATTTCCAAGTTCATTTCTCTATTACAGCAGGGCAAAAATAAATTTTCTGTAGAGCAGCATAGTGCACAGAGGCTGTCATAATGCTGTTAACTATTCAGAGGTGTGTTGAGGGCATAACGTGAAATAAACCAATTTCTGTCTTTGCTTTCATTCCCTTTAATAAACAGTACCCTCAGAAGTACCCTTACTGGTACTTCTACGTCCTTCCTTCTCTTCTTTCAGCTGCTCCCTTTCGGGATCCCCACAGCATTTCATCACCCGATATCCACGCATCAATTTGGCAAGGATTTTTATGCCGGATGCCTTTCCTGACGCAACCCTGCAAAAGTAAGCTGTCTCTCATGCTCTGTGCTTGCAGCTCTATGACTGTTTCCTTAATTTTTTGTCTATATCTAAGAGCTGATTCCCTCAGTGGGGGAATTCACTGACCATTTGAAAGTGATGTTTTCAGTCATGAGCGTTTCCACGTTTCTGGCTGAATTGCAGGGACTCCTACAGAGCTTGGAAATCTTTGTGAAGAAATTCCACCAATGACAGACAGTCATCAAAACACAACAGGTTCTTGACTATGGAATCAAGGATCTTTCCTAGGTGGAGATTCGGATTCAGAGGAGTCTTCTGGACGCTACGCTTGGTACAAGGTGTCGTTCTGGTAGTTGCTACTAGTGCTGACCCAGCCAGCATGTCCATGTGGGCTCCATGATAGGTTTAACTGGGCTGTCTTATGAGTCCATGTGGGTTTGTCCACAGCCTCCATGTTGGCCCCATCTGTGTTCGCCCACATGGACTTCAGGTAGTAGCAGATAGCAGGCAACCTGGACCCCACATGGGTTTAAAATGAGTGAGCAGGTTTCAGTAACACTGGTGCCATAGGCCATATTAGGAGAAAAAAGGTACAAATTTAAAAGAAAAAATATGAAAAAGAAAGAAGTTGAAATTTTTTGAGAAAGTTCCAAATTTGCAAGAAAAAATGTCAACTTTATGGGAAAAATTTTCAAATTTACAAGAAAATAGCAAATTTACAAAAAAAAAAAGTAACACATTTAGAAGAAGAAGCCATGTCTGTTGTCATTCACTCCATACAGACAATCATGTACAGTAGAATAAAATTACATTTCTCCTATCTACAATGTTAATCACATCGAGAATCAGAAGGGTTGCTCCCACACAAGGAATCCCCACAAACAACTTCTCCTTCCCCATTCTATTATGCTGCGCACCAACCTAGAAGGCGGGAGGTATCATTTTTATATGGTCTTTGGTATGACCTGGCTTGGACTTGAACCCCCAACCTCCCAATTGTGGGGCGGATGCTATATCAACTAGGCCACCACTATGAGAAAAGGTGCAAGATTACAGTAAAAAAAGTGGCACATCTATGAGAACATTCCAAAATTACAAGAAAAAGTTCGCAAATTTGGAAGAAAAAGTCACAATTTTACAAGGAAAATTAACAAATTTATGAGAAGTTGCAAATTCACAAGAAAAAAAATCACATACTTATGATGGAAAAAGTTGCAAGTCGACAGTAAAAACGCATTGCAAATGTATGATAAAGTTTCAAATTTTCAAGAAAAATGATCATATTGCATGAAAAAAGTCACAAATTTTCAAGAAAATAGCAAATTTATGAGAAAATAAGTTGAAAATAGGTAAACAGGTAAAGTCCATGTGTGCAAACACAGATGGGGCCAATATGGAACCCATGGACAAACCCACATGGACCCATAAGACAGCCCAGTATAACCTTTGGTGGGACCCACATGGGCATGGTGGTTGGGGAGGGAGTGGAAGCTTTGGGTTTATACATGATGATCCTCTCAAAGCACTTGTCGGTAAAGTGCTGCAGTTGATCCAAATCTTCTGTGTGGTCCTCCAGAGTGGTAAGTTATTATGGGAGTAGCGGTACTGTCCATATATTATTTGTCTTTTAATAAGCTGGTGGAGCAAATTGAATGACTAAGTTGGCCATGGTCACACACACGCAGCCACGTAGTTGTTGCCAATAACAGTGGGACCACATCAGAATCAGAATCAGAATCAGAATCAGGTTTATTGCCATTGTTCATGTGATACACAAACTAGGAATTTGTCTCGGTGCCATGCTGCAACATTAAAAACATAATGAGAAAAAGGGATAAACTAAAAAACTAAAGGACTAGAAACGTGCAATAAGTGTAGAAAAATAAGTAGTAATAAGTAATAATAATAATAATACTAGTAATAATGAGTAGTACTAGTCAAGGCAGTTTAAAAAATTAGCATGTAGCAGATAATGTGAAGTACCACATAGTGCAGTCAATAATGCAACAGAAAAACAGTGATGAATGACATGAGTCTGGTTGAGCTGCTGTACATAGTGCACGAGAGTCAAAAGTCACTTAGTGTTCAGCAGTCTGATGGCGGAGGGGAAAAAGCTGTTCATGTGCCGAGAGGTTTTAGTCCGAATGGACCGAAGCCTTCTACCTGAGGGGAGGGGGGCAAACAGTACGTGACCAGGATGTGAAGGATCGGCTATGATCCGGCCAGCACGCCTCCGGGTCCTGGAGATGTACAGGTCCTGGAGAGATGGGAGCTTGCAGCCTATCACCTTCTCAGCAGTGCGCACGACGCGCTGCAGCCTTAGTCTGTCCCTGGCAGTGGCTCCTGCGTACCACACAGTTATGGAGGAGGTGAGGATGGACTCGATGATGGCCGTGTAGAACTGCACTAACATCTTGGTGGGTAGCTTGAGCTTCCACAACTGCCGCAGAAAGAATATCCTCTGCTGGGCCTTTTTGATGAGGGAGCTGATGGTTGGCTCCCATTTGAGGTCTCGGGTGATGGTGGTGCCCAAGAAGCGGAAGGAATCTGCAAAGGTGATGGGAGAGCCTGTGATGGTGAGGGGGGGCAGGGGGGATGTGACTTTCCTGAAGTCCACAATCATCTCCGCTGTCTTCAGAGCATTCAGCTGCAGGTTGTTGTGGCTGCACCAGGACACCAAGGACACACCACATGTCACAAGTCACAAATTCCCTCACATGGCGCACTGTCTACTGGTAATTAGATGGCGTGAGGCAAAGCCCAAAAAACAGACAATGCACTGACAAAAACTAGCAATGTGGGAAACGTGGCATAAAAATACACTCTTGATTGTCATAATAGGGCCCATAATCTCCAAAATTCACTGATTATCACTATTACTTGTGAGTAAATGAAGAATTTTGCACCCAGGTGCAAAGGTTCTGTGTGCCGGGTTAAAGAGTCTAAACTGTTGACTGGAGACCCTGAGGCTGGAGCGCTGCAGTTTGACAAAGATCAGCTGTTCTGCTCTGGTCTCAGCTTTGAAGTCCAACCCCTCCCATCTGAGAGAGCTGAACGTCTGAGGGATGAACGTCTGTAAATGTCAGGCTGAATGTGGAAGGAGTCGTGGGATGTGCTAAGCTAATGTGCTAAGCTAATGCTATCGCTATAGCTAACGCCATAGATAGTCATAGCACCTAACACCGATACAAAGGAGCAACTCTGTCCCTGGTTCGTCTCACTGACCCAGCATCAGCCCGGTAGATGACGGCTGAGCCTCCAGCGCAGATTCTTAGAATCTTGTGGTTGGGGCTCGCCAGAGGAACTAACCAAGGCAACAGTTGGACGGGAGCTGGATTGGAGTTCAACTACAGAGGTGGTGGGTGGCGGGGGTCGGTGGAGGAGCTGCCAGCACCCCGGCTGGACAGGAGCTCAATTACAGCAGCGGTAACCAGCGGGACTAGCAGCAGAGGGGGCTAGCTGAGGCCCCAGCTGGATTTGAGGTCGGTCGGATCGGATACCGACGACACCAGCAGAGATTGTTTTACTATCAACAGGTTAGTAAGAATGCCACCAAAGAAGGAGGGAATGGAAGAGATCAAAAAATCTCTGAACTTCATGTCAGAAGAATTGACCAAAGTGGCCAATCAACAGCTTAAAATATTAGGGCTAATGGAAGAAGTCCGAGAATTGAAATTAACAATTAAGGAAAAAGACAAAAAAATTGCAGACTTGAAGCGACGCATCGAGGATCTTGAACAATATTCTCATATGGATGATCTAATTATAAGTGGACTAGACATTAAATACCAATCATATGCTCATGCTACAGCAGGAATGAGAGGTGAGGAGGCTCCCCTGAGTGAATCAGTCTCCCTGGAAAACCAGGTGCTTCAGTTCCTTGAAAGCAGAAATATAAAGGTTGAAGTAAATGCAATTTTAGCCTGTCATACTTTACCCAGTAAAGATAATAAAACAAAGAAATCAATTGTGATGCACTTTATGAACAGAAGGGTAAAGAATGACATACTGAGGCAGGCCAGAAAGCTACGGGGGACAGAAGTCTACCTAAATGAACATTTAACAAAGACTAATGCTGAAATAGCACGGCAAGCACAGATGCTGAAAAGACAAAATAAGATACAGGCAACATGGACAAGAAACTGTAGAGTTTGGATCAAACTAAATGGAACACCTGAGGAAGCAAAGAGTATAATAATCAGAGAGATTACTGACTTTAAAAAATGTAGATGAACACTGATTAAGAAAATTAAGAGACTATGATAATTTATATCCACACACACGGCAAGAATAGTTCTTCTGTGACACCATGTCAATGCACTTAAAAAAAAATCAAAACACAAAAAATAACAAAACAAAAAAAACTTATGACTGACTTGAGTAGACATCAATTATCCCCAGTTGGAGGAAGTCATTTGACACAGAGTGAGGAAATTCAAACTCTGAAAATATGCTATTATGCTGAACATAAACTACAAGAGATGGAGAATGATATTGATCCTGATAACCACTTTTTCAATAATATTCATAATCATTGTGAATATTATATTGAAAAGCAATTCAAAAGTCAAGTGCAATTAGATGGTAAACTATCAATAATACACTTCAACAGGAGAAGTCTTTAATAAAAACCTTCCACGGATTCAAGACTATTTAAAACAGCTAGACAGAAAATTTACAGCTATCGCAGTCTCTGAAACTTGGCTTAATGAGGAGCAGGCTCCCCTGATGGCAATAGAGGGATATCAGATGTTTCATATTAACAGATCTCAAAAAAAGGGTGGTGGTGTTGCACTGTATATTGATGACCTGTATAGGTGTAAGCTGGTAACTGGAATGTCCTTTGCACGACCAGGGATTCTGGAATGTGTTACTGTTGAGATTGACCAAGATAAAACAAAAAATCTAATTATAAGTTGTACAGACGTGGACAAAATTGTTGGTACCCCTCTGTTAATGAAAGAAAAACCCACAATGGTCACAGAAATAACTTGAATCTGACAAAAGTGGTAATAAATAAAAATTCTATGAAAATTTACCAATGAAAATCCCACAGTGCTTTTGAATTGTGGTTCAAAAGAATTATTTAAAAAAATAAACTCATGAAACAGGCCTGGACAAAAATGATGGTACCCCTAGAAAAGATTGAAAATAATGTGACCATAGGGACATGTTCAACCAAGATGTGTCCTCTAATTAACATCACAGGTGTCTACAAACTTGTAATCAGTCAGTCGGCCTATTTAAAGGGTGACAAGTAGTCAGTGTGCTGTTTGTTGACATGGTGTGTACCACACTAAACATGGACCAGAGGAAGCAAAGGAGAGAGTTGTCTCAGGAGATTAGAAAGAAAATTATAGACACGCATGTTAAAGGTAAAGGCTATAACACCATCCAAGCAGCTTGATGTTCCTGTGACTACAGTTGCACATATTATTCAGAAATTTAAGATCCACGGGACTGTAGCCAGCCTCCCTGGACGTGGCTGCAGGAGGAGACGGATAATACGAATGATAACAAAAGAGCCCAGAACAACCTCTAAACACATTCATGGTGAACTCCAAGGTAAAGGTACATCAGTGTCAGATCGCACCATCCGTCGTTGTTTGAGCAAAAGTGGACTTCATGGGAGACGACCAAGGAGGACACCACTGTTGAAAACAAATCATAAAAAATCCAGACTGGAATTTGCCAAACTGCATGTTGACAAGCCACAAAGCTTCTGGGAGAATGTCCTATGGACAGATGAGACAAAAGTGGAACTTTGTGGCAAGGCACATCAGCTCTATGTTCACAGATGCAAAAATGAAGCATACCAAGAAAAGAACACTGTCCCTACTGTGAAACATGGAGGAGGTTCTGTTATGTTCTGGGGCTGTTTTGCTGCATCTGGCACAGGGTGTCTTGAATCTGTGCAGGGTACAATGAAATCTCAAGACTATCAAGGTATTCTAGAGAGAAATGTGCTGCCCAGTGTCAGAAGGCTTGGTCTCAGTCGTAGGTCATGGGTCTTGCAACAGGATAATGACCCAAAACACACAGCTAAAAACACCCAAGAATGGCTAAGAGCCAAACATTGGACTATTCTAAAGTGGCCTTCTATGAGTCCTGATCTAAATCCTATTGAACATCTGTGGAAGGAGCTGAAAAATGCCATCTGGAAAAGGCACCCTTCAAACCTGAGATAACTGGAGCAGTTTGCTCATGAGGAGTGGACCAAAATACCTGCTGAGAGGTGCAGAAGTCTCATTGACAGTTACAGAAATTGTTTGATTGCAGTGATTGCCTCAAAAGGTTGTGCAACAAAATATTAAGTTAAGGGTACCATCATTTTTGTCCAGGCCTGTATCATGAGTTTGTTTTTTAAAAATAATTCTGTTGAGCCCCAATTCAAAAGCATTGTCTGATTTTCATTGGTTAATTTTCTTAGAATTTTTATTTATTACCACTTTTGTCAGATTCAAGTTATTTCTGTGACCATTGTGGGTTTTTCTTTCATTAACAGAGGGGTACCAACAATTTTGTCCATGTCTGTATATATAGAATGCCCGGAACTTGCATTGAGACATTTAGAGATAAATTAGTCGAGCTGTGCAATAATATTACTAGCCCTTAGATGCATGACCAACCAATTCCTACACTCTCCCATGAGTGGGATCAAAAATGACCCCGATTAGAATGAGTGCGTTTTAAGATAAGATAAGATAAGCCTTTATTGGTCCCACAATGGGGAAATTCCAGGATTGCAACAGCACAGGGATAGCGACACTCAGAGCAACAATCAGAAGGCAAGAGAAAAACAAGACCAGCGAGTATACATATGTACATATAAATATAAATATGTATATAAAGACACACAGTGCGGAGCATTGTAGCTAGATGGAATAAATATATGAGTATATAAACACACAGTGCGGAGCATTGTAGCTAGATGGAATAAATATGTAAATATATAAACACACACAGTGTGGAGCATTGTTGCTAGATGGAATAAGTATATAAATATATAAACACACACAGTGCGGAGCATTGTAGCTAGATGGAATGAAACAGAATAACCGTCTACTTAGTTATCCTACATGGTATGGTTATGTACCCATACATATTCTCACCCTCCATAGCGACCGGTATTTTCCTACTTGTATACTGGAGGGGACCATTGTGTAAGTCTATTGCGTCTTTTGCATTCAATACTATTAGGTCGTCACCTCTTTTGCTATATCTGCGAGCAGCCCTGCTTAGGTTGTACAGTCTGACAGCCGTAGGTAGGAAGGACCTGCGAAACCTCTTGGTTGTGCACCTAGGATGATGTAGTCTGCTGCTAAATGAGCTCCTCAGTGCATTCAGAATGTCCTGCATAGGGTGGAACTTGGACTCCAGCAGAGGTGACAGTTTAGCCACCATCCTTCTCTCTCCTATCTCCTCCACTTTGTCAAGGCGTTGCCCCAGGACAGAGCTAGCTTTCTTGATCAGTTTGTTCAGTCTCTTCCTATCGGCTGCTGTGATGCCACTGCCCCAGCAGACCACTCCAAAAGTGATGGCTGATGCCACCACCGTGTCATAGAATGACTTCAGCAGCGCCCCTTGTACACCAAAAGACCTGAGTCTCCTCAGTAGGAACAGCCTGCGCTGTCCCTTCTTGTAGAGTACGTTGGTATTGTGTGACCAGTCTAGTTTATTGTTCAGATGAACACCCAGGTACTTGTAGGATGTCACCATCTCGATGTCTGTTCCCTGTATATTTACTGGTGCTGTGAGGGGTTGTCCTTGCCTGTGGCAGTCCACCACCAGCTCCTTAGTTTTCCTCGTGTTGATCTGGAGGCAGTTCCAATGGCACCAGTCCACAAAGTCCTGGATAAGCCCTCTGTACTCAGCTTCATCTCCGTTGGAGATGAGGTCAACAATCGCAGAGTCGTCAGAGAACTTCTGTAGATGGCAGTGCGTTGTGTTGTGTGAGAAGTCCGCAGTATAAAGGGTGAACAGGAAGGGAGCCAAAACCGTTCCCTGGGGGGCCCCCGTGCTACCGATGATCATGTCGGACACACAGTCCCGGGTTCTCACAAACTGTGGCCGGTTTGTGAGGTAGTCCAGGATCCATGATGACAGGTGCTGGTCCACCCCTGCGCACAGCAGCTTGTCCTTCAGGATCATTGGTTAGATGGTGTTGAAAGCACTGGAGAAGTCAAAGAACATGATCCTCACCACATTCCCGGGCTTCTCCAGGTGGGACAGAGAATGGTGAAGGAGGAAGATCACCGCATCCTCCACCCCACTGCCATGCTGGTAGGCAAACTGGAGTGGATCCATCGCTTGTCCCACCAGGGGGCGGAGGTGAGCAAAGAGCAGTCTCTCCAGGGTCTTCATCATGTGGGGCGTCAGGGCCACTGGTCTGTAGCTGTTCAGATCTTTGGGGTAGGAAGTCTTTGGTACAGGTACCACACAAGATGTTTTCCACAACTGTGGTACCCTCCCCAGCTTCAGGCTCAGGTTGAAGATGTACTCCACAATCCCACACAGCTGGTCTGCACAGGACTTGAGGAGCTTTGCGCTGATGCCGTCCGGTCCCGACGCCTTCCTCGCCTTGATCTTCCTCAGCTCCGTCCTCACCTGGGTCTTAGTGAGGGTCAGGATGGGGGGCTGTGTGTTGGGAGTGGGGGGGTGTTGGTGGAGTGGGGAGTGGGCAGCAGGACTTGATGTCTTCAGAGGCAGCAGTGGTTGTTGTGCAGTCGGGGGGGAGGGCGGTTGGTCAAACCTATTGAAAAACAGGTTCCGATTGTTCGCCCACTCCCTGCCCCCCGTGGCCTGGGGGGAGGTATTCTGGAGGCCAGAGATGGTTTTAAGGTTTCTCCAGACCCCGCTGATGTCGCTCTGTTGCAGCTTGTCCTCCATCTTCTTCCTGAAGCTGTCCTTGCCTTCTCTGATCTTTCTCCTCAGCTCCCTCTGTATGGACTTCAGCATCTCCCTGTTCCCCGACCTGAAGATCCTCTTCTTCTCTCTCAGAAGTGTTTTTATCTCAGGGTTGATCCAGGGTTTGTTGTTTGTGCAACACCGTATGGTCTTGGTGGGAACGGTGTTGTCCACACAGAAGCTGATGTAGTTTTATGCTGTAAACTTAGGAAATTTCTTTCATTTTGGTTAAAGATGATTATTTTTATTATATTTTGGGTTATTATTATTATTATTATTATTATTATTATTATTATTATTATTATTATTATTACATTATATTTTGGTCAACAAAAAATTATTTCATGTTTGACATGTTCATTTATCACTTTTTATTAACATTTTATCACAGAAAGGTAAAAAAGGTAAACAATGTATTGTAAAAAGGTAAACATCGAAAACATCCAAAAATACAACACTGTATAGGTGTGTCGTAATTCCGGTTCATGGGCAGGATCATGAAAATCTAGATCAATAGATAGATAGATCAGATAATCTAGACAGATAGATCTAGATCTATCATGAGTTACGCTCATGATAAAAAAGGGGCCATCACAGCCATCACATTTGGAGCGGTCTGTTGGAGCAGCAGCATCACACAGCAGCATTACGATTAGTTAAATTACCCTGCAGAATATAAATATGTACCCAGACAGTATATTTCGCCATTTAAATCAGCGGTGTTGTTGCCTATCCTCAGCTGTCTCCGTTGTGTCCATGGGCAAGACACTTTACCCATCTTGCCTCCAGTATCCATGACACTGGGTATGAATGTATATAAATGGTCTGTAGTTGTCGGAGAAGCCATTGGCACAGATTGACAGCCACGTTTCCATCAGATAGATAGATATATCAAATCTAGATAGATAGATCAGATCTATCATGAAAATAGATCTGAGCTTTTTGAGCATCTCTGCTCACGGCAACGTAGAATCGATCATGGCTGCAGAAATCTATTGTGCAGAAAACACAAACGCGCTGTAAAGACTGGCCCTGTGACTTATTCACCTTGCCAATTTTGAGCCATATGACATCATAAAGACACATTAGTCTAGGCATCATGAGTGATGGTCTATATGACATCATAAAGACACGTTTGTCTATGTGCCGTCATATAGACGTCATATCTTTATGACGGCATCGCGAGTCCTATGATGCCTGAGTTCATAGGCCGTCTTATGACTTATCGACAGTAAATGTATATCTGACAATCACAGTTGATAAAAATCAAAGGTTCCTAGGGTTAACCTTTGAACTTCCATAGAAAATGCTTGGGGTCATTTTTGACCTCACATATGGAAAAGTGTGGTACTGATACAAAAAATGCAATTACTTAAAAAAATATAACAATTAGATACAAATCCAAATGACTTCATGTCAAAGATAACTTATTTGAGGAATACATGGAAGATTAAATGATAAAAAATTAAAATTACAAAGATATTGCAAAAAACAACTGCTGGGGTCATTTTTGACCCCGCTTATGCATCTAAGGGATAGTAAGAAAATGGTTGTAATTTGTGGAGATTTCAATATTGATTTACTAAATCCATTTCAACAAAATGTAATTACAGAGTTCATGAATTATATGTACAGTATGAGTCTATATCCCACAATAACACATCCCAGTAGAATCACAGTTCACACTGCTACACTTATTGATAACCTGTTTGTTAATATTATTGATAAGAAAATAGAAAGTGGATTTTTGATAAATGATGTAGACTCAGACTCAGAAAGCTTTATTGCCAAGCATGTTTACATAAAAAACATAAACATACGAGGAATTTGACTTGACATTGGGCACGCTGAATAAGCGCATCTCAATGACGCGGCAGCCATGGAGGCGCCTGTCAGCAGTAGAGGGTAAAGAAGGGAATGAGGGGAAAGAGAAGTGACACAATGGTCAGAGAGAAAAAAGCATTGTTAATCAAAATAAAGCTCATTTTATGACCAAAATTGTGATTACATAGAAAAAAACTCTCCAATGCACAATTAGCAGACAATAGATCACACAAAAACAAGAGTTGAGAGGGCAGTGAGTGTATATATGTATCAGTGTATGTATCAGTCATGTAATGTTGTATGCAGTGTGTAGTGTGGGTGTGTCAATTGCTAGTGAACAGCAGAGGGTGCCTCCTGGCAGTGGATGGATGTTATAATCATGTGATCTATAAGCAAGTCCAGAGTCACTCTCTCTCGTGCTTGCAGATGGTAGAGTTTGAAGACACATGGTAACACTGTCCTTGAAGAGTCCAGTCTGTTGAAACAACAGCAATTGTTTGTCGATTGTTTGGGTTAGCAGAGCCGGTCCTTCCACCTTATCTTCATCGAGGAGGAATGTAAACAGGGCACCAAAAAAGACAAGGTCAAATCTGCACAGTGTACTCAGAGAATAGAATTTCCTCCCTTATGCGATTCTGTGCTTCATAATTTCCATGTACAGGCTTAAAAAACTGGTCGAATTTGGTGAAAGAGCTTGCCTGGGTCCGCATTTGAACAGGTCTCCACCTTCCTCAATTTCTGAAACATCAGGAAACTCCAAGAGCCAAAATAGAAGTCCTGTGATCAAAGCCAATAGATATCTCCAGTCGAATCATAGACGCATGAATTCCCAATGTCCATGAGTCTTCCCCTTGGGTCCCCCCTGACCCGATCTTCTTTTAAGGTGGTGACAATCACATTTAAGCCGCTTCCAGATCCATAATTTCCGTTTAGATTAAGATTCAGCAGAAGAAGAGCAACTAAACACAGACAAAAACGCAACATTGCAAGCTGGGATCAGAAGGGAAATGATTAGGAGGGAGAGGAGGGAGAAAAGCGTCTGCTCTCTCTGAATGCCGGAAGAATATAAGTGACCATTTGCCAACCTTTGCACTTATCCATGGCCAACGAGGGCCAATACAGAAAAAAAACTTTAAAATCTTTCAGATACAAATCACAAAATGCAATCAGTTCTTTTAAAGAAGACTTGCTGAAGCAAGACTGGACAAAAGTCTATGTATCAGATGTAAATGAAGCCTATGACACATTTATGAACATTGTAACCACTCTTTATGAAAAAAAAAATGTGTCCATTAGTAAAGAAAAAGCTTAAACAGAAATTTGTCGACAAGCTATGGTTAACCAAAGAATTACAAAAGGTATGTAAAAATAAAAATTCAATATATAAAGCTTTTCTAAAGAAAAGGACAAAAGAAGCAGAGCAGCAGTATAAAACACACAAAAATAAGTTAGCATATATAATGAGATGTAGTAAAAGAGACTATTACAGTACAGAACTGGAGAAAAACAGAGACAATATTAAAAATACATGCACAATACTTAACAATATTCTTGGCAATAAAAACAGAAATACAAGCTACCCAACCAATCGTTCAAAAAATAATAATAATAATAATAATAAAACGACTCAGAGTGTGAATGCAGTCTCACCTGCAAATGAATTTAATGACTTTTTTGTTAACATTTGTCCTAATTTGGCTTGAGAAATACCCATTACGGCACCTACAGGTGATACAATAAGCAAAAACATTGCTATAAAAGACTCAATTTTCATAAAGAACACAGTCAAGAGAGAGGTCATTGAAATTGTTAAATCGTTTAAAAGAAAAACATCTATGGACTGTGATGGTATTGACATGCTCTTAGTCAAAACTATCATTGAATGATGTTATTGCAGGTTCTTTTGTGCTATCTTGGATGAGTTATCACTACGCTCTTGGGGTAATTCTGGTCGCCAGGCCACTAAACTGGCAAGGTTCACCACTGTTCCATGTTTTCTCCATTTGTGGATAATGGCTCTCACTGTTGTTTGCTGAAGTCCCAAACCTTTAGAAATGGCTTTATAAACTTTTCCAGACTGATACGTCTCCATTACTTTGTTTCTCATTTTTTCCTGAATTTCTTTGGATCACAGCATGATGTCTAGCTTTTGAGGATCTTTTGGTCTACTTCACTTTGTCAGGCAGGTCCTATTGATTGAAAGCAGGTGTGGCAGTAATCAGGCCTGGGTGTGGCTAGATAAATTGATCTCACCTTTCCAAAGATGTGATAAATCACAGTTAATTTGTGTTTTAACGAGGGGAGGGGCAATCACTTTTTCACACAGGGCCATGTAGGTTTTTTTTTTACCCTTAATAATAAACACCTTTTTTCGATAGATAGATAGATAGATAGATAGATAGATAGATAGATAGATAGATAGATAGATAGATGTACTTTATTGATCCCAAATTGGGAAAATGCAGTGTAACAGCAGCATGACAGTAGACAACCAAATGACAGAAACAAACACATTACAAAGGAATTACCCATGGAAAGTAACACTACTGAAAAAGTCTCTCCACATCATAGATGAATAGATGATGACCCGTATAAACACATGGAACATACCCACTGTGCAACACAGGACTATCAGGAGCAGAGTGAGATGTGAGGTACTAATTAGACTGTAAGGTGCAATATGGCAGTATACTGTAGTTATAACCAGAATTCAACATGAGAGTCAGTTATTTTACATTGAAATGGCATGTGGCAGGAAAGATTTCCTGTACCTAACCGTTTGACAGCGAAGATGTAGCAGTCTGCTGGAGAAAGTGCTCCACTGTCTGTCCAGTGTGTGGTTGAGGGGGTGATCAAGATTGTCCATGATGGATCGCAGTTTTAGTGTCCTCTTCTCCACCACTGTCTCAAAGGTCTCTGGCTGAGACCAGTCACAGAGCCAGCCTTCTTTATAAACTTGTCAAGTCAGTTGGTGTCACTTACTCTGATACTGCTACCCCAACAGACAACAGCAAAGAAGATTGCGCTGGTGACAATCGTGTGGTAGTAAAGCTCCAGCATCCTGCTGTATACGTTGAAGGATCTCAGCTTCCTCAGGAAGTAGAGTCTGCTCATCCTCTTCTTGTGCGCAGCATTGGTGGTGGATCTCCCGACCAGCCTGTTGCTGATTCTTACACGCAGATGTCTGTAGTCCTCAACCACCTCTCCATTCTCCCCCCTAATCTGCAATGGCTGAGAAGGTGTCCTCTTCTTCTTTAAGTCAATCACCATCTCTCTGGTCTTGCTGACATTCAGCAATTCCACAAATCTGTCTACAAGAGCCCTGTACTCCCTCTCCTCTCCCCCTCTTATACACCCAACAACAGCTGAGTTGTCAGAGAATTTATAAAGGTGCCATGACTCAGTGTTGTACTGAAAGTCAGTGGTGGATAAGGTGAAGAGAAAAAGAGAGAGCACAGTCCCCTGTGGAGCTCCCGCATCACTAACCACCACACCAGACAAGACACCACCCAGCCTGACAAAACTGTGGCCTGCATGTAAGGTAGTCAGTAATCCAGGAGATCACAGAGCTGTCAACCAACATCACCCGCAGCTTCTCACCCAGCAGCAGAGGCTGGATGGTGTTAAAGGCACTGGAGAAATCAAAGAATGTGATTCTCACAGTGTCTCCTCGGCCATCCAGATGCAGATGGGCTTTTTGCAGCAGGTAGATGACAGTGTTTTCAACTCCTAAATGGGGCTGATATGCAAACTGCAGAGGGTCCTGCCACATCTTCACCTGCGGCCTCAGGTGGGCTAAGACCAGTCTCTCCAGGACCGTCATCACATGAGATGTGAGGGCAACTTGTCGATAGTCATTCAGGTCCGATGGAGATGACTTCTTGGGGACAGGAACCAGGCAGGACATCTTCCACAGCACCAATACTCTCTCCAGACTGAGGCTCAGGGTGTGCAGGTGTTTCAGTACTGCAACTAGATGGTTGGCACAGGTCCTCAAGATCCTGGTGGAGATGCCATCAGGGTCCGCCTCCTTCCACTGATGGAGTCTCTCCAGTTGTTCCATAACCTTGTCTGTAGTCACAGTGATGTGAGGGGGGTGTCCCTTGAGGAGGAGGAGGGGGTGGGGGGAGATGTGGAGAGGTGCTGCACAATAGGGTGGGGGGGGTGCCTGGCTGTGTTGTGGGGGTGACAGGAGGGTGGGCTGAGGGATGTTTGGGGGTCTGGCTTTGTTGTGGGGGTGACAGGGAGGTGGGGGGAGGGGTGTGTGGGGGTCTGGCTGTGTTGTGAGGGTGACAGGAGGGTGGGGGGAGGGGTGTGTGATGGGCTGGCTGTGTTGTGGGCATGACAGATGGTGAGTTGAACCTATTAAAAAAAAAAACAGATTAAGCTCATCAGCACTCTCAAGGCTCCCAGATGTCTGTCTCACTCTCCCCTTGCACCCAGTTATTTGTTTGCAACTAGATGGTTGGCACAGGTCCTCAAGATCCTGGTGGAGATGCCATCAAGGTCCGCCTCCTTCCACTGATGGAGTCTCTCCAGTTGTTCCATAACCTTGTCTGTAGTCACAGTGATGTGAGGGGGGTGTCCCTTGAGGAGGAGGAGGGGGTGGGGGGAGATGTGGAGAGGTGCTGCACAATAGGGTGGGGGGGGGGTGCCTGGCTGTGTTGTGGGGGTGACAGGAGGGTGGGCTGAGGGATGTTTGGGGGTCTGGCTTTGTTGTGGGGGTGACAGGGAGGTGGGGGAGGGGTGTGTGGAGGTCTGACTGTGTTGTGGGGGTGACAGGAGGGTGGGGGGAGGGGTGTGTGGAGGTCTGGCTGTGTTGTGGGGGTGACAGGAGGGTGGGGGGAGGGGTGTGTGGGGGTCTGGCTGTGTTGTGAGGGTGACAGGAGGGTGGGGGGAGGGGTGTGTGATGGGCTGGCTGTGTTGTGGGCATGACAGATGGTGAGTTGAACCTATTAAAAAAAAACAGATTAAGCTCATCAGCACTCTCAAGGCTCCCAGATGTCTGTCTCACTCTCCCCTTGCACCCAGTTATTTGTTTCATTCTTGTCCACACATCCTTTGTATTGTTTTGCCTGAGTTTATCCTCCAACTTCCTCCTGTAGTTATCTTTGCACCTCCTCAGCATCTCTCTCTTCTCGTGCTGCAGTCTCCTCAGTCTCTCCTTGTCTCCAGACCTAGAAGCTCTCTTCTTTTTCAGAAGTGCTTTCAGGCCACTGGTGACCCATGGTTTGTTGTTGGAGAAGCAGTGTACAGTCTGAGCTGGCATGATTGTGTCTTCACAGAATCTGATCTATTCTGTGATGCAGTCAGTCATATTGTCTATGTCCACCCCATGTGGTTCACAGAGTACGCCCCAGTCTGTCGTCTCGAAGCAGTCCTGCAGTGTATCAGCAGCATTCTGTGTCCACCTCTTCACAGTCCGTGTTTAAGCAGGTTGCCTTTGTACAAGGGGAACATACTTGGGTGATTACATGACCATGCAGTGATCCAATTTGCCAATGTGGGGTAGAGCTGTGGCACTATGTGCATCTCTGATACTGCCATACAGTAAATCCAGTATTTTGTTTTCTCTGGTGGGACAGTCAACACACTGGTGAAAGTCTGGTAAAGTTTTTCCCCGTGAGACATGATTAAAATCACCCATGATGGTCATAAATGCTTCCGGGTGCTTCTCCAGTAATGTGGCAATAGTGGAGCTGATGACGTCGCAGGCCACCACTGTGTCAGCTGATGGAGGGACGTAGATGATAATTAACAGCGCACACGTCATTTCTCACGTCATATAATAGGGTCTCATACTCATAGCCAGCAGTTGTGTCCAGGCTGCAGCGCTTTTCCTTCACATACAGTAAATGTGTCCAGGATTACACCACCTTTCATTCACAAGAAGTGCCAATCCTCCGCCCCTCTTCTTCCCGCTACTTATCACATCTCTGTCCCCCAGGATAGTCTTAAAGCCAGGAATCGCTACATTAACATCCGGGATCTGTGGGTGTAACCATGTCTCTGTAAAACACATGATACTACACTCACAATATTCCTTTTGCGTCCTGACCAGTGCTGTGAGCTCATCTGCTTTGTTTCCCAGTGACTGCACGTTCCCAGTGATGAACATCGGTACAGCGGGTTTCTGCTTCCGTTTCCTCATCCTCACTTTAGCTCTAGCCCTTCTTCCGTGGCGTTTCCTCCTAAACTCATGCGGGATGAGGTGATTTGCTCCCAGCAGCAAGGCTCCCTTCGCCGGGCTCCTCAGCGCGATCAGCTGGTCGTGTGTGTAAACAATGCATCAGCCCCCCACCTCTGTTGATCTCCATTTCCCGAGGAAGAGAAAAAAATAAGACAAAGACTGGGGCTAAAATAGAAAAAACTTGGTTCAGTCGTTAATCCGAGTCTTTCTACCAAGCCTTAATGAAAAAGAAACACACTATATTCAAGAATGAGCAGATAAAAACACAGACATGAGAGAGTTGATGCTCGTACGGACGCCTCTCCTTCCGACGCCTTAAAAAAAAACAAAAAAAAAACAAACTGCATTTTGTGTTTACTTATGTTATCTTTGTCTAATGTTTGTTTGCTTATCTGAAACATTTAAGTGTGACAAATATTAAAAAAATGAGAAATCAGGAAGGGGGCCAAATACTTTTTCACACCACTGTATAAACTAAAATAATTATAATGGTGACTGAACAACTCCCATTCCCCAAAGTGCAAGATACAGCACCTCTGAAAATAATTTATAAAAGATCAGACAAATAAGTGATCTGCCAAAAATAAACAAGGGTTCTTAAACAGTCACCAATATTGGATGTTCCATTCATTTTCAATGATTCTGTAATTAATATTCACACAATCAAATAAATCTTAGTGCCGTTCAGTCCCTTGTCAAAGTCGAACATGTGATTGCCTACATATTGCAGTGATCTGCTCTGCCTGCCTGTTGCCCTAATTTCCTCCACAGCTGTGCGCACACCTGCTCTCCACATCAACCTGCCTATTTAAGCAGTGCTGCCCTCAGGTCTGCACGGAGACATCAAGCTCCCTGGTCTGGCAAGACCTCTTCGCCTTCTCGTCACCTACATGTTCCGGAGTTCCATCTCCTCTGAGTCCTTCCTGCCTCGTCCTCCTCCTGGGAGTCCTAGCTCCCCAACAAAAAGTAAGCCTCTTCCTAACCTCATCTCCTCGCTTCGCTCTGCTCCTGTGTGCACAGGTGGAAATCCGTGGTGGCAGACCTCCTCTTCCTGGGGGCGGACTGAGCTCCACCTGCACCTCACCAAGCTCACTGCTCACCTCTTCACCTCACACCTCCTCAGCAACCGGGGCCGAAGACACTGTCCCTCTGGCTGGAGCCTCCGGGATCTCACCTGGGCAACACACCAACTCGCCTACAGTAAGGCTGAACATTTACGGAATCATCACTCCCGATTCCTGTCGCTAATTCCCTTGTCTCTGCTTTTCCCTAGGGTTGCCAGTCTGTACGGTGCTCTGCTCGCCCCGCCTGTTACCTTCCTGCACACACGCACACAGTCACATTCACACTTCATAATAAAAGATAATTGAGTTTATTCTGGAGTCTCTGTCTGCCTTCTGGGTCATAAATCATATCACATATAGGCTACACCTCTTTGTATTCCACTTTCAAACACAGCCTACATTTGGACCTGGAAAGCCTGAATGGGATACCTGTTTTCAGACAAGAATACTTGCTTGTTATAGGCATGCACTAGTAAAGTATATATTTTACTATGTATATATAATATCAAATGGGGAGCGTTATTTATTTATTTTTTTTTTAATGGCGCTGGAGGCAGGGCGGCCGTACCAGCAGCAACTCTCTTGTGTCTTTCGGTTTTTATCTGTTCATACCTGTATATATAGTGTGTCTCTCAGTAACCAGGGCTCTGTAGGAATACTTGGACTAAAGACTGGACCAACTTTTCTCTCTATTTAGCCGGTCTTTTTTTTTTTTCTAGTTTTCATATCTTTTCTCTTCCTCGGACAATGGAGATCAACAGAGGTGGGGGTGGACACATTGTTTACACACACGAACAGCTGATTGCGCTGAGGAGGCCGGCGCCTGGAGCGCTGCGGCCAGTAGTGAAGCCCCTCATCCCGGATGAGCTGAAGAGGAGACGCCGCGGGCGAAGGGCTGGAGTGAAGGTCAGGAGGAGGAGGAGGAGGAGGAGGAGGAGGCATAAGCCGGCTGTACTGATGGTCATCACCGGGAACGTGCGATCGCTGGGAAATAAAACAGATGAGCTTACAGCGCTGGTCAGGACACAAAAGGAGCATTGTGAATGTAGTTTCATGTGTTTTACGGAGACGTGGTTACACTCATGGATCCCGGATGTAAATGTAGCGATACCTGGCTTCAAGACTATATGGGGGTACAGAGACGTGAAAAGCAGCAGGAAAAAGGAGGAGGAGGAGTGGCACTTCTTGTTAATGAGCAGTGGTGTCATCCTGGACACATTTATGTGAAGGAAAAGTGCTGCAGCCTGGACATTGAACTGCTGGCTGTGAGTATGAGACCTTATTATATGCCGCGAGAAATGAAGTGTGCCTTAGTAATTATCGTCTACGTTCCTCCGTCAGCTGACGCAGCGGTGGCCTGTGATGTCATCAGCTCCACTGCGGCCACATTACTGGAGAAGCACCAGGATGCATTCATGGCCATCACAGGTGATTTTAACCATGTCTCAGTGGGAAAAACACTACCAAACTTTCACAAGTTTGTTGACTGTCCCACCAGAGAGAACAAAACACTGGATTTACTGTATGCTAATGTCAGAGATGCATATAGTACCACAGCTCTACCCTCCATTGGCAAATCAGATCACTGCATGGTCATGTTAACATCCAAGTACGTTCCCCTTGTGCAAAGGCAGCCTGCTTATACACGGACTGTAAGGAGGTGGACACAAGAGGCTGCTGATGCACTGCAGGACTGCTTCAAGATGACAGACTGGGGCGTACTCTGTGAACCACATGGGGTGGACATAGACAATATGACCGACTGCATCACAGAATACATTAGATTCTGTGAAGACATGACCATGCCAGCTCAGACTGTACACTGCTTCTCCAACAACAGACCATGGGTCACCAGTGACCTGAAAGCACTTCTGAACAAAAAGAAGAGAGCTTTTAGGGCTGGAGACAAGGAGAAGCTGAAGGGAGTGCAACATGAGCTGAGAGAGATGCTGAGGAGGTGCAAGGACAATTATAGGAGGAAGTTGGAAGAGAAACTCAGGCAAAACAACACTAAAGATGTGTGGGAGGGAATGAAACAAATAACTGGGTACAAGGGGAGAGTCGGGCAGCCATCTGGGAGCCAGGAGAGAGCAGAGGAACTGAATCTGTTTTTTAATAGGTTCAACTCACAGTCTGTCACCCGAGCAACACAACCAGACCCCCACGCACCCCTCCCCACCCACGCTCCCATGCAGAACCTCTCTCCATCTCCCCCCTCCTCCTCCTCAGGGGGCACTAGGACCCTCCCTCACTTCACGGTGACTACAGATCAGGTGGAGAAACAGCTGGAGAGACTCCGTCAGCAGAAGGCTTCAGGCCCTGATGGCATCTCCGCTAGGACCCTGAGGACCTGTGCCAACCAACTAGCTCCAGTACTGAAACACCTGTACAACCTGAGCCTGAGTCTGGAGAGAGTACCGGTGCTGTGAAAGACATCTTGCCTGGTTCCTGTCCCCAAGAAGTCATCTCCATCGGATCTGAATGACTACCGACCAGATGCCCTCACATCTGATGTGATGAAGGTCCTGGAGAGACTGGTCTTAGCCCACCTGAGGCCGCAGGTGGAGACGTGGCTGGACCCTCTGCAGTTTGCATATCAGCCCCATTTAGGAGTTGAAGATGCTGTCATCTACCTGCTGCAACGAGCCCATCTGCACCTGGATGGTGGAGGAGACACTGTGAGAATCACTTTTTTTGATTTCTCCAGTGCCTTTAACACCATCCAGCCACTGCTGCTGGGCGAGAAGCTGCAGGTGATGGGGGTTGACAGCTCTGCGATCTCCTGGATTACAGACTACCTGACAGGCAGACCACAGTTTGTCAGGCTGGGCAATGTCTTGTCTGGAGTGGTGGCTAGTGATACGGGAGCGCCACAGGGGACTGTGCTCTCTCCTTTTCTTTTTACCTTATACGCCACGGACTTTCAGTACAACACTGAGTCATGCCACCTACAAAAATTCTCTGATAACTCAGCTGTTGTGGGGTGTATAAGAGGAGGAGAGGATGGGGAGTACAGGGCACTGGTAGACAGATTTGTGGAGTGGACGGAGCAGAATCACCTGAGGTTGAATGTCAGCAAGACCAGGGAGATGGTGATTGACTTCAGGAAGAGGAAGGCTCCTTTTCAGCCACTGCAGATTGGGGGGGGGGATGTGGGAGTGGTTGAGGACTACAAATATCTGGGTGTCAGGATCAGCAGCGGGTTGGACTGGAGATCCAATGCCGATGCTGCGCACAAGAAGGGGATGAGCAGACTCTACTTCCTGAGAAAGCTGAGATCCTTCAATGTGTGCAGCAGGATGCTGGAGCTTTTCTACCAGACTGTTGTCGCCAGCGCCATCTTCTTTGCTGCGGTCTGTTGGGGCAGCAGTATCAGGGCCAGAGATACCAACAGACGACAAGATTATCAAGAGGGCTGGCTCTGTAATTGGTCTCAGACCGGAGGTCTTTGAGACAGTAGTGGAGAGGAGAACACTAAATAAACTGCGATCCATCATGGACAATCCTGATCATCCCTCCACCACACACTAAATAGACAGCAAAGCACTTTCTCCAGTAGACTACTACAGCTTCGTTGTCGAACGGCCAGGTACAGGAAATCTTTCCTGCCATATGCAATTTCACTGTACAATAACGCACTATGATTTTGTATTCTGGTCATAGCTATGCTGCCAGACTGCACCTTACAGACTAACTGGTACATCACTCTTCACTCTGCTCCTGATAGTCCTTCTTTGTGCAATGGGATGATTCATGTGTTTATACGGGTCATCGTATATTAAGCTGTGATGTATATAGGTTCTAGAGTCGTGTTAGTTTTTTACTTTCCATGGGTAATCCCTTTGTCTGTCGTGTGTGTTTCTGTTGTTTGGCTGTCAACTGTCATGCTGCTTTCCCAGTTTGGGATCAATAAAGTACATCTATCTATCTATCTATCTATCTATCTAAACTGAGGAGAGCATGACTCCCACCCCCCATCATGTGCTCATTCTACCCAGGCACCATTGAGACCATCCTCACAAGCTGCAGCACAGTGTGGTATGGAAGCTGCACCACCTCTTGCCAGAAGACACTACAATGCACAGTGAAAGCAGCCAGCAAGATCATCGGGAAAAGTTACCAGAGTCTTTGGGCCCGTTCCACAAGAATTCTAAACAGCTATGTTCATCAGGCCATAAGGACCCTGAACTCTGTCTATCCCGGACCATAACGCACTAACTCGCACAATAACTACCTTAGCTGTTGGCACAGAAAGACTGGCAAAGCAACAGTAATACATCTGTTGCTGTATGTCTCTGCACTTTACTGCAACCATTTGCACAAATCCCATATCTGCTGCTTAATGTCATTGCGATACTGATCATGTGCAGTCCTATCTGTCACTGTCTGCACCCACACTACCACACTGAACTTGCAGCTACAAGTATTACTAACTAACTAACTAACCTGCACTTATATAGCGCTTTTCTAGTCACAAAGACCACTCAAAGCGCTTTCATTAATACTAACCCTCTATTCTAAGGGCCTATAGGAAACAGATATCTAGGGACAATTTAGAACAGCCAATTAACCTAACATGCATGTTTTTGGCATGTGGGAGGAAACCGGAGAAATCCCGGAGTAAACCCACGCAACACGGGGAGAACATGCAAACTCCACACAGATCACTGTTGGTTGGGGGCTGGGATCGAACCCACGATCCCACGATCCCCACAATCCCCCGGCCAAGGGTAAACTGTGCTGCCGCAGTGCTATTACTGCTCTACTTTTCGGTAAATAGGATTGTTGGGTCTCATCATTTATCGTTTATCTTTGTTTGCACTATTGGAGGTCTGGGTCTATCTTTTGTCACCATTTGCATTACGGGTAGCATTACTGTACATAGACTGCTGTTGCTGTTTTTACAGCCTTATTCCATTTCTTTTTTTTTATATTGTGCACACCACTGAAGAAAGAGAGAAAGGCCATTCCAATTCTCATGTATGTCCTGTACGTATAGTAGTATTGACAATTAAAATCTTTGAATCTTGAATGTTGAATCTTAAACAGATTTGAATGAAAATGTGTAAATTGTTTTCCAAACATGATAGAGAGGACAAACCACAATAAATACCATGCTACTTTTTTGGACATTTCTATTCACTTAACAAATGCCACCCCTACACACACACACACACACACACACACACACACACACACACACACACACACACACACACACACACCTTTTCTGTACCAAGGTCGTGTCCAAATGTTATAGCCACCATTGGTGTCATTCTGGAACTCATTTTTCAAAGACTCCCATTAGCAGAAGTTGAGTCACGGGTGAGGCTCACTCTTGCTCACTCTTTCAATTGAAACTCAGCACCCCCAAAAATTGGAGCATGAAAAGTTATTTTATAATTTTAGTTTGACTTTGACAAGCTGAAACAATATCCAGACATAATCAGTCGTTTGTGGCTCAAACTTTGTCAGAATAAAAATGAAAATGAAAACACCCCTACTTCACAAATGGTCTTCTCACATGCTGGCTCTCCCACTGCTTCACTAACCTTCTCTTCTAAGTACCTATAAGAAACAAATATCAAGGAACAATTTAGTCACCAATTAACCCGCATGCATATATTTGGACTGTGGGAGGAAACCTGAGCCCCTGGAGTAAATTCACACAGCACAGAGAGGATATGCAAACTCCACACAGAAATATTCCCACCACTGTCAGCCTGGGGACTTATTTGTTAATAAGGGACCATGCAGATGACAACGTTTTTACCCCAAACTGGCAATGGTCATTCACAGTTTTGCTGTCCATGTATACCACAGCAGGATTCCAGAGGTGTGAAAATGTAAAGATTTGGAACAAGTCTTGAGAGTGGGGAGATTTTACCGGCACCTTTTATCTACCTTCGTGGGGGCAGATAAAAAGAGTAATGGTGATGTTACAGACCCATTGTACATCTCTTCCAGTCCACACACCATGGAGATTCATTTTCTCACAGAAATTATTATTATTATTATCAAAAACTATATTAGAAAATACATGGTTTTCGTTGTTGTCTTTGTGTGGAAAAAAGGGTGTTGGTGTGTGGCACATATGTTGGTTACATATTCTCCACAAATGTATTGCTGTATGTTTATTGTGTGCTTCACGTCTCATGGAACAAAAGGGACTGAGCCTCTGAGAGACAACGGAAGAGTGTGAGATTACTTTGTGATTGGGATTAAGTACCATGTGACTGTATGTTTGATTAAACACCATGTGACTGCTGTTTCGTGTCCGGGGTATAAAACCCACATGTGAGATTATACTTTCTCTTTTCTTGCTTTGAGATTGTTGGAGTATGTGATCTGTGAATAAAGCTGAATCTGAGGAATAAACTCAGTCTCATCCTTGAGCACATTCTCCACAATGGTGACCTTACGACGAAAAATGAGCAGAAATAATTCTCCCGAGCGGGGCTCGGCAGAAGCCAGCCTGATGGCTGCCTCCACACTCCGGCTGCCCGACTTCTGACAGCATAGTCCGCGCTCCTGGTTTAGCGCGGTCGAGGCGCAGTTCAACCTCCGGAGAATCTCGAAGGACGACATGAAATTCTACCATGTGGTGGCGAAGCTGGACAGCCATACAGTCCAGAGGGTGGAAGACCTGGTCAATCACCCACCGGACAGCGACAAATACAGCGCATTGAAAGCTGCGCTTATCAGCCATTTCACCCCTCGGTGCAACAGCGAGCAGAGGGACTCCTGGCGTTGACGGAGTCGGAGAACGACAGACCCGTAGACCTGATGGTGAAAATGCTGAGGCTGAAAGACTCCGAGGACTGCGAATTTATCTTCGCCCACCTTTTCCTCCAGACCCTGCCGCCAGAGGTGAGAGTTACCCTGGCAGATTCACCCCGGTTAGCCAAGCAAGACTACCATGGGCTGAGCAAGGAGGCGCAGCGACTCGTCGATGCCCACAAGCGGAGTGCAGTTTCGGCTGCAGCAGCGGAGCTAGGAGCGACGCCAGGAGACGGCAGGGAGCCAGTGGTTGCAGCGCCAGACGCACCGACGACGGCAGCAGCAAGGACCAAGCGACACGGAGCGGATGACGTCCTTTGCTTCTACCATTGCCACTTTGCAGAGAGGGCACACAAGTGCCTCCCACCATGCCACTTCAAGCGTTCGGAAAATGCCAAGACCGAGGGTCGGTAGCGGCTGCGACTCTCGGTGAAGAGAACAAGCTGCTCTACCTGACGGATGCACGTTCGGGGAGACACTTCCTCGTGGACACAGGCTCCCAGCTGAGCTTCATCACGCCTTCCTACGCAGACCGGCTGATGCCGTCCAAGGTTCCCCGGGTGTCAGTGTCAGCAGCGAACGGCTCAGCTATTAAGACCTTCGGTGAGAGGACTCTGCTTCTGTCTTTGCAGGGCCGTTCATTTGAGTGGACTTTTGTTGTAGCTGCAGTCAATTTCAACATGTTAGGGGCTGATTTCTTGTGCTCACATGGTTTATTGGTTGATCTTGCTAACAGACGTCTGGTTAATGTCTTTTCACTCTATTCCCTGCACAGCACGAGTGGCACCGCCAACTGCACAAGCCAACGTCACAGCTGCGGGTGGTAAGTTCCACGCACTCCTCACTCAGTTCCAGGCACTAACAGTCCCAACGTTTTCGGCGACAGTGGCCAAACATGGGGTGGAGCATTATATCACTACCACCGGCCCGCCTGTTTTTGCAAAAGCTCGGTGCCTGGACTCAGCTAAACTGACCATAGCGCACGAGGAGTTTGCCAACCTGGAAAAATTGGGCATCATCAGACGTTCGAAAAGCCCCTGGGCTTCACCATTGCACATGGTCCCAAAGTCTGATGGCTCGTGGTGACCTTGCGGTGATTTCCGCAGGTTGAATAACGCCACTGCACACGACCTCTACCCGATCCCACACATCCAAGATTTTTTGGTTCATTTGGCAGGGGCGCGCATTTTTTCTAAAATAGATTTAGTGCGCGGCTACCATCAGGTTCCAGTGCGCGCCCAGGACATACCCAAAACAGCAGTAATAACCCCTTTCGGGCTTTTTGAGTTTTTGCGCATGCCTTTTGGACTCAAGGGGGGCCGCGCAGACGTTCCAGCGCATGATGGACGTGGTGCTACGCGACCTCCCTTTCGTGTTCGTCTACTTGGATGACATTTTAGTAGCCAGCACATCCAAAGACGAACATGAAAGCCACCTCACGGCAGTTTTCTGGAGGCTGGCAGAGCACGAGCTAATAATTAACCCAGCGAAGTGCCAGTTTGGGGTAGCGCAGATTGATTTTTTGGGGCATCGCGTTTCGCCAGAAGGAGCGGTCCCTCTGCCCGATAAAGTGCGCGCAATAACAAATTTTCCCCAACCTCAAACGGTCAAAGCGTTACAGGAGTTTTTGGGAATGGTTAATTTTTAAAACCGTTTCCTCCCAAGCGCAGCGCAGCTCATGCAACCATTGTACGCTGCACTAAAAAAACAAAAACCCACAAATAAAATTGAATGGTCTCCTGAGCGGGAGCGCGCATTCTCTCAAGTCAAAACAGCACTGGCAAACGCGGCTTTGTTGGCACATCCAGTTCCAACAGCCCGCATGGCCTTCACCACTGACGCGTCTGATTTAGCGGTAGGGGCGGTCGTTGAACAGTTTGTAGCGGGGACCTGGCAACCACTCGCGTTTTTCAGCAAAACCTTCCGCGATAGCGAGCGAAAATACAGCGCGTTCGACGGGGAGTTGTTGGCCCTACACTTGGCCATCCGCCATTTCCAGTTCTGGCTGGAAGGGCGCCGTTTCACCGCGTTCGTGGACCACAAACCGCTGACTTTTGCGATGGCCAAGATTTCGGAACCTTGGTCGGGCCGGCAGCAAAGACAGCTGGCCGCGATATCAGAGTTCACCACCGATATCCAGCATGTCGCAGGTAAACCTCTCGCGTGCTGTACTGGTGCCAGGCCCCGTGGGGGCAGACTCTGCAGCCATGGCCGCGGGCCAGGGTAGCAACGCGGAAGCGCGCGCGGCCCCGGTCCGCATAGGGTTAGATTATGCAACCATGGCCGCAGAGCAGGTTAGCGATGCGGACGTGCACACGCTCCAGTCTGGACCAACAGGGTTAAGGCTGGAGGACAGGGTGCTGCAAATGGATATGCCTCCCCTAATCTGCGATGTCTCCACAGGACGGTTGCGTCCCGTGGTACCAGCTGCATGGCGCCGCCGCGTTTTTGACTCGATCCATTCTCTGGCGCACCAGGGGGTGCGCGCATCGGTCAAAATGGTGGGAAAGAAATTTGTTTTGCTGGGGTTGTGCAAACAGGTCAAAGAATGGGCGACAGCCTGCGTAGCGTGTCAGCGAGCCAAAATACACAAACACACTAGAGCTCCTTTGGAGCCTTTTCACATTCCGGCTAAGCGCTTTGATCATGTGCATGTTGACTTGGTAGGCCCCCTTCCTTCGTCACAGGGGTACACACACCTTTTGACTATGGTGGATCGCACCATGCGTTGGCCAGAAACGGTCCCTCTGGCATCAACCACAGCTGAGGAAGAGGCGCACGCATTTTTAACAGCTTGGGTAGCACGTTTTGGAGTTCCGTCGGACATAACGTCGGACAGAGGTCCTCAATTTGTTTCCGAACTCTGGTCATCGATGGCCCGCAGCCTAGGGGTAAAGATCCACCGCACCACCGTGTACAACCCCCAGGCTATGCGAGCGTTTTCATAGGTCATTGAAAGCGGCCCTCAGAGCGTCGCTTACGGATACAAATTGGGTTGACAAACTACCATGGGTCTTATTGGGGTTGCGTTCTGCACCTAAGGAGGATTTGCAAGCCTCCCCAGCTGAGTTAGTGTTTGCACAGCCCCCTCGCTCAGCTGTTGTAGAGCGACACAGGATCTAACACGGTTCCTGGCCCGGTTCATCACAGTTTCCCATGCGTTTTTGTGCCGAAGGCTTTAAAAAATGCGGAGTTTGTTTTTGTTAGCCATGATGCTTATCACCCCAACTTGCGCCCGCCTTACGATGGGCCGTTCAGGGTGCTGGAAACAGGAGAGAAGCATTTTTTGCTAGATTTGGGAGACAGAAAGGAGTTGATTTGTATAAACAGACTCAAACCCCCCGTCGTGGCAGACCCCCTAGAGGGCATTCTACAGAACACCCACAGAGATTGACTAACAGTTCTAATCCACAGGAGCAGGAGGACGCTGCAGAAGCAGCAAAGCCGGCTTTCAGCAGATACGGCAAGAGACTTAGAGCTAAGCAACTGGTGGATTGATATGTAGTGATGTTGTTATGTCATGTATCTCTGGTTATGTTTGTCCCATTTTAGACGTTTGGGGGGGGGTCATGTGGCACATATGTTGGTTACATATTCTCCACAAATGTATTGCCGTATGTTTATTGTGTGCTTCACGTCTCATGGAACAAAAGGGACTGAGCCTCTGAGAGACAACGGAAGAGTGTGAGATTCGGCCTTTGTTTCAGGGAGACGACCTGGAGAGATTTCCGGACCACCAGAAACTAAAGGACAATGGTGTGAGATCAACGGGGTTACTTTGTGATTGGGATTAAGTACCATGTGACTGTATGTTTGATTAAACACCATGTGACTGCTGTTTCGTGTCCGGGGTATAAAACCCAGATGTGAGATTATACTTTCTCTTTTCTTGCTTTGAGATTGTTGGAGTATGTGATCTGTGAATAAAGCTGAATCTGAGGAATAAACTCAGTCTCATCCTTGAGCACATTCTCCACAGGTGGAGTTCATTGGGTTCTCAGCATCATTAAAGCTCTGATCCTAGAATCACCCCTGAGATGAGCCAACAAATTAAAGGATTTTATTGATTCAATGTGCATGAATTGAAAAGTTGAAAAATTACCTATAGCCATTACATAAAAATCCCTTTACACAATACATAATTTATAAAGATTTGAAGTAAAGACTTGGATATAGCCAAGGATGGTAATGTCAGATGATGTATTTACGCTTGTACGTACACTACCGTTCAAAAGTTTGGGGTCACCTCAGACAATTTTGTGTTTTCCATGAAAAGTCACACTTTTATTTACCACCATGAGTTGTAAAATGAATAGAAAATATAGTCAAGACATTGACAAGGTTAGAAATAATGATTTGTATTTGAAATAATAATTTTTTCCTTCAAACTTTGCTTTCGTCAAAGAATCCCCCATTTGCAGCAATTACAGCATTGCAGACCTAACATGATTGCACAAGGGTTTTCTAATCATCCATTAGTCTTCTGACGCAATGAGCAAACACATTGTACCATTAGAACACTGGAGTGATAGTTGCTGGAAATGGGCCTCTATACACCTATGTAGATATTGCACCAAAAAACAGACATTTGCAGCTAGAATAGTCATTTACCACATTAGCAATGTATATTAGATATTAGAGTGTATTTCTGATTAGTTTAAAGTTATCTTCATTGAAAAAAAGTGCTTTTCTTTCAAAAATAAAGAAATTTCTAAGTGACCCCAAACTTTTGAATGGTAGAGTATACAGAACATTACTTTGGTACATTCCACCAGTATTTAGCTGTAAACTTACAGTGGTGTGAAAAAGTTTTTGCCCCCGTCCTGATTTCTCTTTTTTTTTTTATGTTTGTCATACTTAAATGTTTCAGGTCATCAAACAATTTTAAATACCAGCCAAAAGAAAACATAAGTAACCACAAAACACAGCATTTCAATGAAGTTGTTTATTACTAAGGGTAAAAAGAAATTCCAAACCTACATGGCCCTGTGTGAAAAACTGATCCCACCCACACTTTTTAAAAATAAATTAACTGTGGTTTATCACATCTTTAGAAGGCTGACTTCAATTTCTCTACCACACCAAGGCCTGATTACTGCCACACCTGTTCTCAATCAAGAAATCACTTAAACAGGACCTTCCTGACAAAGTGAAGTAGACCAAAAGATCCTCAAAAGCTAGACATCATGCTGCGATCCAAAGAAATTTAGGAACAAATGAGAAACAAAGTAATTGAGATCTATCAGTCTGGAAAAGGTCATAAAGCCATTTCCAAAGCTTTGGGACACCAGCGAACCACAGTGAGAGCCATTATCCACAAATGGAGAAAACATGGAAGAGTGGTGAACTTTCCCAGGAGTGGCTGGCCGATCAAAATTACCCCAAGAGCACAGAAATGACTCATCCAAGAGGTCACAAAAGACCCCACAACAACATCCAAAGAACTGCAGGCCTCACTTGCCTCAGTTAAGGTCAGTGTTCATGACTTCACCATAAATAAATAAATAAATAAATAAATAAATCACCCTTTATTGTCATTCAACTGTACAACCAATCATGTACAGTAGAACGAGATTGTGTTTTACCTATCTACTGTGTTAATCACACACACCCCAAGTGTAGAATCAGAGGGCCGCTACCATGCAAGGCGCCGCCACAAATTTCCCTCCTCCATTCCATTATTGCTGAGCACCAAGCTGGACGGCAGGATGTTCCACTTTTATATGGTCTTCGGCATGACCCGGCCGGGATTGGGCTAAAATAGCCTGCATGGCAGCGTTCCAAGACGAAAACCACTGCTGAGCAAAAAGAACATAAAGACTTGTCTCAGTTTTGCCAGAAAACACCTTGATGATCCCCAAGACTTTTGGGAAAATACTCTGTGGACTGATGAGACAAAAATTGAACTTCTTGTAAGGTGTGTGTCCCATTACATTTGGTGTAAAAGTAACACAGCAAACCAGAAAAGGAACATCATACCAACAGTAAAATATGGTGGTGGTAGTGTGATGGTCTGGGGCTGTTTTACTGCTTCAGGACGTGGAAGACTTGCTGTTGTAAATGGCACCGTGAATTCTTCTGTCTACCAAAAAATCCTGAAGGAGAATGTCCGGCCAACTTTCCATGACCTCAAGCTGACGCGCACTTGGGTTCTGCAGCGGGACAATGATCCAAAACACACCAGCAAGTCCACCTCTGAATGGCTTAAGATAAACAAAATGAAGGCTTTGGAGTGGTCTAGCCAAAGTCCTTACCTGAATCCATTTGAGATGCTGTGGCATGACCTTAAAAAGGTGGTTCATGCTCAAAAATCCTCCAATGTGGCTGAATTCCAACAATTCTGCAAAGATGAGTTGGCCAAAATTCCTCCACAGCACTGTAAAAGACTCATTGTCAGTTATCGCAAACACTTGATTGCAGTTGTTGCTGCCAAGGGTGGCCCAACCAGTTGTTAGGTTTAGGGGCAATCACTTTTTCAGACAGGGCCATGTAGGTTTGGATTTTTTTTCCTAGATAGATAGATAGATAGATAGATAGATAGATAGATAGATAGATAGATAGATAGATGTACTTTATTGATCCCAAACTGTGAAATTACAGTATAACAGCAGCATGCCAGTAGACAACCAAAAGACAGAAACACAAAGCAAAACAAACAAAGGGTTTATCCATGGAAAGTAAAACTACTAATAAAGCCTCTCTACATCATAGATGAATAGATGATGACCTGTAAAGACACATGAATAATGCCTGCTGTACAATGTAGGACTATCAGGAGCAGAGTGAGATGTGACGTACCAATTAGACTGAAAGATGCAGTATGGCAGCATAATTATGACTAGAATACAACATCATAGTGAGTTATTGTGCAGTGAAATGGCATGTGGCAGGAAGGATTTCCTGTACCTAACCGTTTGACAGCAAAGCTGTAGCAGTCTGCTGGAGATGGTGCTCTGCTGTCTGTCCAGTATGTGGTGGAGGGGGTGATCAGGATTGTCCATGATGGATCGCAGTTTATTTAGTGTTCTCCTCTCGACCACTGTCTCAAATGTCTCTGGCCTGAGTTAAATTACAGAGCCAGCCCTCTTGATTATAAACAGCTTCATTTAAAAACTGCATTTTGTGTTTACTTGTGTTATCTTTGTCTAATATTTAAATTTATTTGATGATCTGAAACATTTAAGTGTGACAAACCTACAAAAAAAAATGAGAAATCAGAAAGGGGGCAAAAATGTTTTTCACACCACTGTAAATTCTTCCAGAAATAAAACTTAAATTTAGCAAATAAAATAGCTAGTACCAGCTTGGACTGCATTGTCGTTTTAAAAGATCTGACAGAGATACCTCAAACTCTTTACAGCTAGATATGAACTTAAGAGAAGCTAATTAGCTCAATTCCCACAAATTTTACAAGTCTGGTTAAATTGTTTGACATGTATTTATTAAATGTAAAATTGCCAGCCAAAACTCTAAAAAAAAATCCTTACATAACTACAATTCTGAATACATCTTTTTTTTTCAGTTGAACATGTGCTAAACTGTATTTTTATCAGTGGTTTCTTTATCTTATTTCCCCAGTCTATCAACTGGAATACTATTGTTTATCGGAGATTTAATTAATTTGTGTACAACTACTAGATAATTTACCATCAGTATTAGTATACCTATCATCAATTAGTTCAGCTGATTGTGAGACATTGTTTTTTCTTTGCTTTTGGCACTGCACCATAAAAAGTAACAATTCAAGTCAAACAAGCTTGTCTAATATATTCAGTGATTACTACTGGACAAGCAGAAGTACAGCATACCCTAAATAGGCTCTTTTACGTCTCCATTTTGCCTGGGGCCATTTGCTGGCTTTCTTCACGCACCACTTGTTCAGGTATGAATAAAACATGCAGCCATGTCAGCTTCTGAAACTTTGTTTCTTCTTATATTGTTGAGGTGGCTGATGGGTGGTGGTTGAAAAGACAAGCTAAAAGATGCAACAGCACAAATGTAATTTAACACATTTTTGATAACATTTAACACACAAGAGCTCGTGTTTGAGGCATTTAGTCACAGGTTGCATCATTATGTTGTGTGTAAAGGTCAAATGCACTGTTTATATCTGTGGGGGTCATGCCTGATAGCAGGCGACTGCAGGGACTGTATGTGCGCTTCAGTCCACAAGATGTGATCAGCTTAAAGAAGCCCTTCAGCCGCCAGCCTTTCCGCTATCATAGCACTGTCTGATAACATTTGGCTCCTATCCATTATAATTTCAGACACGCTCGGAGCGGCAGTGTCAAACTTGGGTCATCATTAGCAGTAACGATGTCCAGCTGGCCCCTCTTGATGACTACTAAAGAGGCAGACACCTGTCAACAATGCAAGAAGGTGCTGCTGCTTTTGTTTTCATGCCAGAGTGCCGAAAGCAGAAGCAGGGTAGGGGTCTCACAGACGTCTCAGAATAACAATAAAGCAATACACAGATTATAAATGAATAAGTGTTGGTGACTGGCAGAGTAATATCTCATGCTGTTATTGACATATTAGTAATACATGCTGCTGTGTGGGGAAATGTAGTGGCAGTTTTAACAATAAAGAAAAAATAGCAGTTTGATTATTTTTCACACAGGAAGATGCACAGGAAGTGAAAGCAAATCAGCAGATTTTTTGCACCCTGTGATGTCCCTCATGGTTGATAGTTAAAGCTAACTAGCATCTCCATAGAGGTGTTTTTCAATAAAACCTTTTCTATTCCACTATCTCTTTTCCTTACCTCGTAAACTCCTTTTGTCATGGCCGCCAATCTGTTACACCTGTGTAGGCACCTGCCTGCCATCTTCCTCTGCCTATTTATACCATCAGGTCCGGTGCTCGGCGCGGAGTCGTCTGTTTTTCTACCCAGAAACCTGCTACGCCAACCTTCAAGCTTCCCAGCCTCGTTGTGTGCTTCCACATCGGATTCCAAGCCATCTCTACACTCCGTCTGGGCCTGTGCCTCCTGGACCACACAACAACCAAGTAAGCCACTACTATTCCTTCTCACCCTGTCAGCTTCCCCTGTGCACAGGTGGAGATCTGTGGCGGCGGACCCCTCTCTCCCTGGTGGGGGATTCATCTGCCTTCCACACTGGCATTCAGCTCTCCAGCTACCGGCGGGCACTATCCTCTTGGCTGCAGCTTCAGCACTACCCTGGGCAACTCTCCACCATCTCAGACAGTAACTATTCCATCAGAAGTGCCTTCCGGGCCTAAACTGTAATTAGCGCCCCTCTGTCTCTTCCCAGGGTTGCCAGGTGCATGGTGCTCTGCTCGCCCCAGCTGATTCACCTGCTTACACTACATGTGCATAACCCCGCATACACGCACCCACTCACGTCCACTATACCAGTAAAAGGTTAATTGTATCTGTCTTGAGTCGTGTCTGCTTTTTGGGTCACTAGAACCATGTCACCTTTCTCCTTATGTAATAAGTTTTTAATATGTTAAAGTATGAACAGTCAGAAACCTGCATTTCCTATTGAAGCAGACTTATGTGTACTTGTGTAAATGATGACGTCAGGACATCGGTGTTGACTCATCCCTAATGAATATGCATGCTCCATGGCTGTCTGTGGGTTTGTGCTGATGAAGGCATTTACAGTTGGATCTCTGCTGGTGTCAAGGTTGTGGACAGTGTGCTGACCAGATGTACTGATGCATACATTTAATTTGTTAGTGCATGAAAAAAAGACACATCGTACTTTTATCACCTTTGTTAAAGCCAGTAGATGTGTTATGATGCATTAAAAAAATGGGGTTTCTTGGATGTTGATAAATTAACACAGAGAATGCTATCAGTGTAATCAATCTTTGTGGAAAAATATTTTCTGAGTGACATAATTCTGTCAAACTTATTTGTACAAACTTATGAATCATTTCTAAAATAAAATATGAATAAAGAGCTTTTAAATTAAGGCCAACACGGCTGGCCTCTGGATGTCCAAAATGGAAAGAGCCTTCAAGAATGAGTTTTAGCAGAAATAGTCAGAATTTTTTAGAGCATCCAAAAATTACACAGTAGTAAAAGCATGTACCATTCCTGTTCTTGGTAGGGACCCTGAAAAGACTACAAATGGGCACGTTTTCTAGCATGAGTCCCAATAGCCAGTAACACAGTGCTGTAGTTGGACATGCTCTATGATTGTCTAATTTGACAAAGACTCTGAGGTGTTCATAGTTTCTTGGGGTTTCTACCAATTAAGATCCACCAATAAGATGCTAAGGGTGAATGGGTTTGATAGTCAGGCCCTCAGAACCATAGAGAACATCAGCTGGCCCCAGCGCACTTCTAATGATGCGCTCTGAGCCCGCACACATCAGCCTGCAGCATCCCACCTTTTTACACAGCGGCCTATCCACTGGTTTGCCATGTCCTCCACCTCCCACCAGAGCACCAGACAAAAGCCATCCTCATGTTTGACCCCAGGGCCTCAGGGTGGAAAAGACCTAGGGGCAAGCCACCTACACTGGTGGCTTGCCCCAGGTCACATCTGAGTTTGATGCGATGGAGAGAGACCTCCGACAGATCAGGCATACACTGGCACACACTGGTGAACCTGACTGGCTCCACCATGGTGATGGCCACCCAGCCCTCACCCCGCAGAAATAGTAAGTTAGTTAACCAATAAGAGGAACCACAACAACACTATGTAACAAGTGCTGTTGAAGGAGATGCAGACCCACTCAGGTTATAGTAGAAGTGAAATTCACAGAGACAGTGGTTGACCATCAAAATGATTTTGGAAACACAATTTCGAGGTGAAAATCTTCCATAGTGTTGTTTTGATATTTATATATAAAAGAGATTCTGTGATGTGGGTACAGTATGTATGTATGTATGTACCAAACTTTGTCCCCCTACTAACTGGACCGGAGTGGTGGCTCAGTTGGTAGAGCATCCGCCCCACACCCGGGAGGCAGGGGTTCAAATCCCGGCCGGGTCATGCCAAAGACCATACAAAAGTGGAACTTCCTGCCGTCCAGCTTGGTGCTCAGCAATAACGGAATGGAGGAGGGAAATCTGTGGCGGCGCCTTGCATGGCAGCGGCCCTCTGATTCTGCACTGGGGTGTGTGTGATTGACACTGTAGATAGGTAAAGCACAATCTCGTTCTACTGTACATGATTGGTTTTACGGTTGAATGACAATAAGGGTGATTTAATTTAATTTAACTCAGAAGCCACTTGACCACAAGTTCTCATCTCTGGCATGGTAATGCTACAATACCTGAAGAGTAACCTTCACATGGTTTCACTGACCACTTGACTGTAACAGAGGTCAAATGTCAGAATCTGAGCATGGTATAGAGACCATGCTCACACTTTAAGTTCATTTTTCTTATTTTCTGTGGTTTGTATTATTATGATCCTGGCTGGTTTTGCATTATTTATCCCCATCATGTCTTTGGTTCTGATCTTCAATGTACACTACCGTTCAAAAGTTTGGGGTCACCCAGACAATTATTTTGTGTTTTCCATGAAAAGTCACACTTATGTACCACCATGAGTTGTAAAATGAATAGAAAATATAGTCAAGACATTGACAAGGTTATAAATAATAATTTGTATTTGAAATAATAATTTTTTCCGTCAAACTTTGCTTTCGTCAAAGAATCCTCCATTTGCAGCAATTACAGCATTGCAGACCTAACATGATTGCACAAGGGTTTTCTAATCATCCATTAGCCTTCTGACGCAATGAGCAAACACATTGTACCATTAGATCGCTGGAGTGATAGTTGCTGGAAATTGGCCTCTATACACCTATCTAGATATTGCACCAAAAACCAGACATTTGCAGCTAGAATAGTCATTTACCACATTAGCAATGTATAGAGTGTATTTCTGATTAGTTTAAAGTTATCTTCATTGAAAAAAAGTGCTTTTCTTTCAAAAATAAGGAAATTTCTAAGTGACCCCAAACTTTTGAACGGTAGTGTATGTGATCATTATCCCTTCCTCAGTATTGTCATTATGTTTATTATTATCTTGGTTCTTGTTGCAATTTTGTCTGTTGTCATCATGGCTCTGTAATAGGTATTGTCTGGTATTCATGTGTCATATTTACCTTTTCTTTCAGTCCCTCATGTTTTCCATACCTGTTGTCGTACCCTGCTGTGTGATTGCCCCTGATTGTTCCCACCTGTTCTGTGTTGTCTTGCCCCCCCCCATATATGTGCACCTCAATCTGTGTCCTATGCGGTGACCTTGAGTCATGTTGCCATTTAACACAGGCTTCACCTTTGCCAGATTATTCCTAGCCTGTTTTGTGTAATCCAAGCCTTTGATTTTACCTGCTGAGCCTTGCTTGTGTTTTTTGTTTCAGCCCCCATGCCACTTTATTTTCTGTTTATGAATAAATCATGGTTTATCAAATCCACCTAGCATGTGGGTCCTCCTCTTCATTGCCCCGCAGGGGCAACTTTGACATCAAAGGTGACTTTTTTAAACAACTTTTACTGGTGGAGGTGTAAGCTGGGGGAAAAAAATCAAGGGCACCTGGCACAATTGGTGGAGTTTAGGATCCACTGAGTGACATAATACAGACATTGTGAACCGACAGGGAGATGGCTGTACAGGATACCGCTGGTGCTGGGAGACCAAAACTATATTTAGATTTAACTATATTCACATTTATTTCTTTAATCCGCTCATATAACCCATATTGAGGTGTACGCTGGTGATAGAATCGAGTGGACCCTGACTGTTCGTGTTGGCTGTGTCTAGAAGCTGACTCTGTTCATGCATTACCAAAATGACTTTCTGCTGTGTACAGTAATGTCTGTTCAATCCCCCAGCACAAGCTATAATTTAGACATTGGATTTTGGACTAAACAGGGTCCGTCGGTCCAATCCTTAATTTTGCCCACAGATAGGCTTTGAATATTGAGCTGTCTAAGATGACCCATATTTAACTCAGAAATAGACATTGAATATTGGGTTTTGTTTAATCTGTCTGTGACTTGCACATAAAAGTATTTGTTTGGTGACAATATAAAGCTGATATTTTATCTGTGATTTCTTTATTCTACTGATGTAAATAATCAGTTATTTTTGAGGTATCTCAAAATGTGGTCAGGGGAGTGCCCATGCAGTATGTAGTTTTTGACTGTTGGGGCGACAAAGGGACTGCTGCTCTAAGCTGGACCTCTGTGCGTGCTGTCTGTTGGAGCAACAGTTAACCAGAATTTCCAGAGAGCAGTTAAGTCTCCCTTCTCATCATTTTTATCATGGTTTTCAGAAATTTGTTACTTGGCAGCAACCGTGATACCTGTAACCATGTGGACCGTATTTAGCCCACAAATAAACACTGAAAATGGGGCTGTGTTACTCCATCTACCACAGACCATATTTAATCAGAAAAAGTTGATGAAAATTGGGCAAAAAATAGTCCAATTATTGTGCTGTTTAGTCCACAGGATTTGGCCCAAATTTATCCTCAAAATAGCTTTTAGCATTTGGTGATGGTGGTGGGGTCTGTCTCTCAAAAGTCAAATATACTTTTACAACCACTGGGAGTCTTTGTTAAAAGTGTTTTATAAAAATGCAAATTTTTTAACAGCTTTTTTTGAAGTTTGAAATTTGGCATAATGCTTCTTACATAATATCTGGAACCAGTGCTAAAGCTATTGTGCTGTTCACTGAATAAACACTATTCAAATATGAGTATGTTCTACAAATTTCTCTCTATGTCATGTTTTTTTAATTGATATTGGTACCTCAGGTTGTGGTTGTTCCCAAGAACCTCTGCTATTGAAAGCTAAGCAGGATCTAACTTGGTTAGTACTTGGATGGGAGACTGCTTGGGAGCACCAGGTGCTATGATGGACTAGGATTCTTGCTCAGAGGTGTAGGTGCCGCATCACAAACAACTCAATCAGGATGTTGGTAATTCTATGTTTTGTTTTGTTTTTTTTTAAACAACTTTAAAAAGGTAGCTTTTCATCTTCATTTTTCAACCAAATTTAGACCATACAGAGATGTCTATACGATGACATCTTTTCACATGCGCACGCAGCGACCGGCAGCTGGTGAAAAAGTCCGTCGTCTGTGTGTCTTGTTTTTATGTGCTTTTATGTGTTTTTACGAAATCCTCTGTGTCGTTTCTGTCCTGGAATGTTTGTGGACTGTATGGCGAAGAGCTCCCTGGTTCCAACAACATGGACTTCCTGTCATGACCCGAGCACTGTGCCTTGGTGCTCAGATTATTCTTGTCAGGGTTTGACAGCGGCGTTATGATTCTAGCTCTCCGAGCTCTTATTGTGATAGTGCTCGGGGAGGCTTCCGCTCAGCTGTCAAACCCTGAACAGCTGTGCTGCATTTGTGGTCGTTAGTGCCAGGACTATTTCTACCCTCGCTAGCGATCACATCCTTGCAGCAGTGTCTGTTAACTCTCCGTCACGCTACGGATGCCTTGGATTTATTCCTACCACGTCTGCTTGGTTTGACCGTCGTGCCCCTGGACTAGTAAGTGTGCTGTTTAGCCTTACCCCTGCATCTGCATCTGCAGCTGCAGAGACCATCAGGCCGGCTGTGGAACCCAATGCAGCCGAGTGGGAGCCCGACGACGACCGTCTGTCTGAACCTGGATCGACGAAGTCCTGGACGGCTCCAGAGCCCGAGTGCAGGCAAGTGCTCTTCCTTGTTTTCCTTTATGGTGTGTTAGAGCATTTTTGCCTGCCTCATGGGGAGGCGAGCGAGGGGCAGCCGTCTGCTGCACCCGAGCTCGTCTCGCTGGGCTCTGGCGCTGCCGGTGGAACTGATCCCGGTCCTCTCTTGTTCTCTGTGCCTCTCCACAGCGTTACTAGTCTGGAATCTGTCAAGGTCATGGGACTGGAGGTTCCAGGTTGGGGGATGGAGGTCGTCGCCAAGGTGACCCAGTCAGGGTCCGACGCATGGGCCGAGGTGACCCAGTCGGGGTCCGACTCAGGTGTGGCTGCGACCCAATCGGGGTCCGACGAGGTCCAGTGGGGGTCCAGCTCAGGTGTGGCTGTGACCCATTCGGGGTCCAACGTGGGTGCAGCGGTGACCCAATCGGGGTCCGACGAGGTCCAGTGGGGGTCCAGCGCAGGTGCGGCTGCGACCCAATCAGGATTCGAGGAGGTTCAATTTTTTGATTGTTCCCCTCTCAGGAGCCACCTGCTGGGGGCCGTTGGAGGTTTTTGTCTGGCAGACTGGCGCTCTCATGTCTTGTCATCATTAGGCAGGCGGCTGCATGCAATTCCTCCACGGTCCTGGTGGTTGTGGGATGCGGGTCGGCCACCCGAGGAACTGCTTTGTGCATTCGGCGTCTTGGGTTGGTCGCCCGATAAACTGTGGTTGCTACTGGGTGACCTGGTTCGGCCACCAGAGGACTTGTTTCTGGGGGCTTGGGACTGGGGCAGGCCACCTGACCATGTGCTGTTTTGTGGGACTATCCGTGGGCCATCAGAGGCAGGGAGGTCGCCGGAGCTCTGCCTGGGGGGGCGTTGGATCTCCGCCGATCATCTTTGTTTTGGCCCATACGGTGTCTGGTTATGTCAAGTTATGCAAAGCAATTTTTGATTGCCTCATGTGTTTTGAAATCCATAGTCTGGTTATGTCAAGTTATGTTAAGCAATTTTAGATTGCCTCATGAGTTTTTGTAATCCATAGTCTGGGTCTTGTTTTTTTTGTTTGGTTCCCCCTCTTCCTTTGAGGGGCTATGGCCATGTTTTGCTTTTTGTTTTGTTCCCCTCTTCTTCTTGAGGGGCCATAGTATGGTGTTCTCACTCATAGTTTCCAGGTGCTTACATGTATTTCTGGTTTCGTGTGTGTTTTTGTTTTTTCCATAGTCACGGTGTGTTAGCACGTATTTCTTGTGGGTTTTTTTTCCCCCATAGTTACCATGTGTGCATTTATTTCTTGTTTTTCTTTCATAGTTATCATGTGTTAGTATGCATTTCTTGCTCATAGTTTTCATGTGTTTGTATTTATTTATTGTTTCTGTGTCCTTAGTTTCCGTCATGTAATTTTTTCCTTTTTGCCATGGTTATGTGTTTGCATTTATTTCTTGTTTTGTTCCTATAGTTATTGTGTGAGGGTTTATATTTTTTGGGCCAGGTTATGTACACTGGGGTTAGACGGGTTGTCTGTGGCCTCGGTGGGAAAATTTTCAGGGTCTAGTGTTTTTTGCTTTGTATGATTGTGTTCTCCTTGTTTTGTAGTCAGGTCTTGTTTTTTTTTTTTTTCTTCTTTCGTCATTGTTCTGGGGGGAAATAGGATGGATATGTCAAATGATGTATTTGTTTCTTTTCCTGTTTAGGGTGTTAGGTTTTGTTGGCTCCCTCCTTGCCTGTTCCTCAATCCACTCGCCCTGTGGTTGGGGGGGGGGGGGGCAGGTGTTACTAGATGTTCAGAGCCCGTCAAGTGAGGGGGGGCTACTGTCATGACCTGAGCACTATGCCTTGGTGCTCGGGTTATTCTTGTCAGGGTTTGACAGCGGCGTTATGATTCTAGCTCTCCGAGCTCTTATTGTGATAGTGCTTGGGGAGGCTTCCGCTCAGCTGTCAAACCCTGAACAGCTGTGCTGCATTTGTGGTCGTTAGTGCCAGGACTATTTCTACCCTCGCTAGCGATCATATCCTTGCAGCAGTGTCTGTTAACTCTCCGTCACGCTACGGATGCCTTGGATTTATTCCTACCACGTCTGCTTGGTTTGACCGTCGTGCCCCTGGACTAGTAAGTGTGCTGTTTAGCCTTACCCCTCCCGGTGTGTATCGATCTCTGTGTGTCTCTGCCTTAGCAGCTGGTGTAATTATTTTCACCAACCTTGCCTGCCTAGTGTATGACTGTCTCCTGCTATGGACCTGTAGCGCTGTTTAGCCTATGCCTCCTGTTGTGAGTAGACTCAAGAGACATTGTCTCTGCAGCTTGTGTTGTCACTATCCTCACCGTTAATAAAACTCTCACTAAACTCTCTGGTGGCTGTGTGGCGTCTTATGGTGGCTCGCGAGAGCCACCCGTGACACTTCCTCCCCTTTTTTGCACTGCTGCTACTTTTTCTCCGGCTCTTTGTCTATCAGGTAAACGCGACCGGCATCATGGCGGGCAGAATACATTATTCCAGGGACATGTTGCTGCATTTAAACATGGTTGATGCAGCGGCTGTGATTGAGCCTAAGCCACAACTGCCGGACTTTATTTTGAGAGACGGACACAGCGGTGAAAAGAAAGACGGGAGAGACGGGAGAAGGAAACGCGGAAAGCGTGGAGGTGTGAAATTGCACCTGAGAAGACGTCAGTTTGGTAACATTCCTCTTCCTTCTATGATTTTTGGGAACGTAGAGTCTCTGAGAAACAAGGTGGATGAAATTCAAGGGAATGTACGCTACCAGAAGGACTTTAAGAACTGCTGTGTCATGGCTTTCACCGAATCTTGGCTTACTGCGCATGACCGAGACGCAGATCTGTGGATTGACGGCTTTGGAGCCCCACTGCGCTCGGATCGGCAGGAAGAGGTAACGGGGAAATGCCAGGGGGGCGGCATATGTTTATACATTAATAAGCAGTACTGCACATCTGTCACGGTCAGAGAGCGCATCTGCACACCCGATGTGGAGCTGCTGTCTGTGTCCCCAGGCCCCTTTTATTTGCCTCGCGAGTTCCCCCAGCTTTTCATCACAACTGTGTACATTCACCCGAGGGCAGACGCTGACTCCGCCTCCAGCACCATCTTTGATGTGATCCAGCGGCTGCAATCAATTTCTCCAGAGGCGCCAAACTTCATTCTTGGGGATTTTAACCATGTTTCTTTAAAGAAGACACTTAAAAACTTTTATCAGTATGTCTCCTGCCCAACCAGGCAAAAAAAGACATTGGACCTGTGCTATGGATCCATAGAGAGGGCCTATAAATCACTCCCCCTTCCTCCTTTAGGATCCTCAGATCACAACTGTGTACATTTGCTGCCCATATATAAAACTGCTCTCAGAAGAGGCAAGGTGGAGACGAGAGACATTGATGTGTGGACAAAAGATTCAGTGCACAGCCTCCAGGAATGCTTTGACTGTACAGACTGGGAGACGTTCACACTGGCCTGCGGGGATGATTTGAACTCTTTGGTGGACGTCACATGCTCATACATGGCTTTCTGTAAAAATAAGATCGTTCCACATAAACGTGTCAAAATATATCCCAACAACAAACCATGGGTTACAAAATCAGTTAAATCCTGCTTACAGAGAAAAGCACTTGCCTTTAAACAGGGGTCTGTTTCTGAGCTACAGGCTGCCACAAAAGAGCTGAAGTCCGAAATTTAAAGAGCAAAACAGAATTATAAATCAGAATTGGAAAGCGAGATGGCAACAAAGAAACTTGGTTCAGCCTGGGTCAGTATGAAAACTATTGCAGGCCTTCAGAGCACAGAGCGCAGTAATCGTGTGTTTTTAGATGGTTTTAATTCAGACACAGAGCTGGCTAATGTTCTTAATTGTTTTTATGGTCGTTTTGACTCCTTTGATTTTAGCACAGAAACCCAAGATTTGAAACAGAAACTCAAAGACAATCAGCACTTTAATATTGAGGTGCAGGATGTTAAAATGGAGTTCTGCGCTGTAAAAGTGAACAAAAGTCAGGGCCCTGATAATATATGTGGGCGCTTGGTTGTGTGGGTTTGTTGTTGTGGGCGCAACAACAAACCCTGGATCAACCCTGAGATAAAAACACTTCTGAGAGAGAAGAAGAGGATCTTCAGGTCGGGGAACAGGGAGATGCTGAAGTCCGTACAGAGGGAGCTGAGGAGAAAGATCAGAGAAGGCAAGGACAGCTTCAGGAAGAAGATGGAGGACAAGCTGCAACAGAGCGACATCAGCGGGGTCTGGAGAAACCTCAAAACCATCTCGGGGCTCCAGAATACCTCCCCCCAGGCCACGGGGGGCAGGGAGTGGGCGAACAACCTGAATCTGTTTTTCAATAGATTTGACCAACCGCCCTCCCCCCTGTCTGCACAACAACCACTGCTGCCTCTAAGAAATCAAGTCCTGCTACCCACTCCCCACTCCACCGACACCCCCCCCCCCCCCACTCCCAACACACAGCCCCCCATCCTGACCCTGACCAAGACCCAGGTGAGGACGGAGCTGAGGAAGATCAAGGCGAGGAAGGCGTCGGGACCGGACGGCATCAGCGCAAAGCTCCTCAAGTCCTGTGCAGACCAGCTGTGTGGGATTGTGACGTATATCTTCAACATGAGCCTGAAACTGGGGAGGGTACCACAGCTGTGGAAAACATCTTGTGTGGTACCTGTACCAAAAACTTCCCACCCCAAAGACCTGAACAGCTTCAGACCGGTGGCCTTGACGTCCCACTTGATGAAGACCCTGGAGAGACTGCTCCTTGCTCATCTCCGCCCCCTGGTGGAACCAGCGATGGATCCACTCCAGTTCGCCTACCAGCATGGCATTGGGGTGGAGGATGCGGTGATCTTCCTCCTTCACCGTTCTCTGTCCCACCTGGAGAAGCCCGGGAATATGGTGAGGATCATGTTCTTTGACTTCTCCAGTGCTTTCAACACCATCCAACCGATGATCCTGAAGGACAAGCTGCTGCGCGCAGGGGTGGACCAGCACCTGTCATCATGGATCCTGGACTACCTCACGAACCGGCCTCAGTTTGTGAGAACCCGGGACTGTGTTTCCGACACGATCATCAGTAGCACGGGGGCCCCCCAGGGAACGGTGCTGGCTCCCTTCTTGTTCACTCTTTATACTGCGGACTTCTCACACAACACAACACATTGCCATCTACAGAAGTTCTCTGATGACTCTGCGATCGTTGGTCTCATCTCCAGCGGAGATGAAGCTGAGTACAGAGGGCTTATCCAGGACTTCGTGGACTGGTGCCATCGGAACTGCCTCCAGATCAACGCGAGGAAAACTAAGGAGCTGGTGGTGGACTGCCGCAGGCATGGGCAGCCCCTCACAGCACCAGTAAATATACAGGGAACAGACATCGAGATGGTGACATCCTACAAGTACCTGGGTATTCATCTGAACAATAAACTAGACTGGTCACACAATACTGACGCACTCTACAAGAAGGGACAGCGCAGGCTGTTCCTGCTGAGGAGACTCAGGTCTTTTGGTGTACAAGGGGCGCTGCTGAAGTCATTCTATGACACGGTGGTGGCATCAGCCATCACTTTTGGAGTGGTCTGCTGGGGCAGTGGCATTACTGCAGCCGATAGGAAGAGACTGAACAAACTGATTAAGAAAGCTAGCTCTGTCCTGGGGCAACGCCTTGATCCGATGGAGGAGATAGGAGAGAGAAGGACGGTGGCTAAACTGTCATCTCTGCTGGAGTCCGAGTTCCACCCTATGCAGGACATACTGGATGCACTGAGGAGCTCATTTAGCAGCAGACTACATCATCCCAGGTGCACAACCGAGAGGTTTCGTAGGTCCTTCCTACCAACGGCTGTCAGACTGTACAACCTAAGCAGGGCTGCTCGCAGAGATAGCAAAAAGACGTAACAAACTAATAGGTTTTTTTTTTTTTTTTTTTTTTTTTTTTTTTTTTTTTTTAATGCAAAAGATGCAATAGACTTACACAATGGTCCTCTCCGGCATACAACTAGGAACATACCGGTCGCTATGGAGGGTGAGAATATGTATGGGCACATAACCATACCATGTAGGATAACTAAATAGACGGTTATGCTGTTTCATCCCACCTAGCAACAATGCTCTGCACTGTGTGTGTTTATATATTTACATATTTATTCCATCTAGCTACAATGCTCTGCACTGGGTGTGTTTATATTTATATATCTATATATTTATTCCATCTAGCTACAATGCTCCGCACTGTGTTTTTATATATCTACATATTATTCCATCTAGCTACATTGCTCCGCACTGTGTGTGTTTATATACTTGCATATTTATTCCACCTAGCTGCAATGCTCCATACTGTGGGTGTTTATATATTTACATATTTATTCCATCTAGCTACAATGCTCTGCACTGTGTGTTCATATATTCATATATTTATTCCATCCAGCTACAATGCTCTGCACTGTGTGTCTGTGTGTGTGTGTGTATATATATATTTTATAGTAATATGTACATATGTATATTAGCTGCTCTTGCTTGCTTGTTTTTTCTTGCCTTCTGATTGTTGCTCTGAGTGTTGCTATCCCTGTGCTGTTGCAATCCTGGAATTTCCCCATTGTGGGACTAATAAAGGCTTATCTTATCTTATCTTATCTTGGTAAAGTCCTGTGTACATGAACTGAGTCCTATATTTCATTACATTTTCAATAAGTCCTTACAGACACAACATGTGCCTAAGATCTGGAAAGAAGCCGTGGTTGTTCCCGTTCCAAAATCCAGCTGCCCTAAAACGGTAAACGACTTTAGACCAGTTGCTTTGACTTCAATTTTAATGAAAATTTTTGAAAAACTGGTCAGATGTGAGGTCCTAAAGCAGACTGAGCATGCATTGGATCCTCTGCAGTTTGCCTATAGGCTTCACAGAGGAGTGGAGGATGCCACTGTCACTCTGTTTAACATGCTTTTTAAACATCTGGATTTTAATGGGACACACGCCAGACTTTTATTTGTGGACTTTTCCTCCACCTTCAATACAGTCCAACCTCATATCTTAGTTGAAAGGCTCCTGCAGCAATTTGATTTGAGCAATAATCTGGTGGGTTGGATTCTAGATTTCTTAACCAACAGGACGCAGAGAGTAAGGGTCAATGGTACATTGTCTGACCTAAAGTGCTCTTCTACTGGCTCTCCTCAGGGGTGTGTGTTGTCACCACTACTCTTCATCCTGTACACAAACATGTGTCGGAGCAGACACGACAACAGACACATTATAAAGTATGCTGATGACTCAGTTATTGTCAGTGTCCTCCAGGATGGTGAGAGTGGCCACGGCCCAGTAGTTGATGATTTTGTTCACTGGCGTGAGGATTCCTACCTGCAGCTGAATACGACAAAAACTAAAGACATGATTATTGACTTTAGGAGGAAAAATCCCAGGCACAAAGTCACCGTACTAAAAGGCCAGACCACCGAATGTGTACAATCCTACAAATATCTTGGGACGATTATTGATAGTAATTTAAACTTTGAAGAGGAATGTGAAAGGGTGTGCAAAAAGGGTCAGCAACACTTGCATTGCTTGAGAAAACTTGCACGCTTCCAAGTTGACCGAACCATAATGACAATGTTTTATCGGGCTTTTATTGAATCTGTTTTATCCTTTTCTTTAGTGTCATGGTTTGGTCAGATAAAACTGAAACAGAGGAAATCCTTGGATCAGGTAGTTAGATGGTCCAGTCGTTTGCTTGGTGAGCCACAGCTGAGCCTGACATCCCTGTACACCAGATAAGTACAGAGGATGGCTACCTCCATTTTAAATGATGACTCCCACCCTTTGCACTGCCACTTTCAGCTTCTTCCCTCAAGACGGAGGTTTGCTGTCCCAAAAAGTAAAACCCAGCGCTACAAAAACAGCTTTGTCCCTGCTGCTGTCAAAGAGTTGAACAAGCTGTAACAATATATTGCACATAATTTAGGTACCTATTTATTAACTCCATTTTATATTTACTTATCTGTGTAGGATGTCACTTGGGTTCTAAATATTTTATTGGGTTTTAGACCTTTAAGTTTTTAACCTCTTTGACTAGTTTTTAAATTTTAATATGACCCTTCTCTCTTACCTCTGGTTTTTCTCCCATCTCTTTGTCTTTTTATACCCTGATTGATGGAGCCTTGAGTATTCTTATCATATTTATAGTCGGCTTCATATGTGCCTGTGTTTGTGTCTATGTTGAATGTAATTGTGGTTTGTAAATATGGATGTCACCAGACTGCAAAACAAATCTACCTACGGGTACAAATAAAATAACCTGAACCTGAACCCGAAGGATTCTCGAGAGGGTAAAGAGCTGGTCCGTTGTGCCATGGCCAGGACAAAAACCACATTGCTCCTCCTGAATCCGAGGTTCGACTAATGGCCGGACTCTCCTCTCCAGTACCTTGGCATAGACCTTCCCAGGGAGGCTGATGAGTTTGATCCTCTAAACTCTGGTCCCACTCTAGCCTATCATCACCCTATATATCTGATCATTACTGTATAAGGAGTTCTTACAAAGAGTTCTGAACAATCTTCTTTCTTCTTCTTCTTCTTCTTCTTCTTCTTCTTCTTCTTCTTCTTCTTCTTCTTCTTCTTCTTCTTCTTCTTCTTCTTCTTCTTCTTCTTCTTCTTCTTCTTCTTCTTCTTCTTCTTCTTCTTCTTCTTCTTCTTCTTCTTCTTCTTCTAACAATGAGATTTCCATGTCTACATGATGTCTATAACACTCTATCTCTGCTTTGGGTGAAGTATCTCGGAGGCGTTGACCAGCATTTCGTCGTGTCCATTGTTATTTATTATTGTCTTCTGTGTTTCCCCAGGTCCCTGTTTTTGTGTGATGTCTTGTGTCCATCCCCTGTGTGTTCTTGTCTATCTGTAGGTCACAGTCCGTTGTGTTTTCCTTACCCATAGCCTCTGTCTTGTGTGTAATCATTTATCCCTTGATTAGTTTCTCAGCGGTCCAGTGTTTGCAATTATTAGTTACCCTTTATATGTTAGTCTGTGTTTCTGTTCTTTGTCGTGTCATTGTCAGTTTGTCCCTCCGGTATCCCTGTGGTTTATGTTTTCCTCGTGAATCTGTTTTTCTCAAGTGTTTTTAGTGCCTTGTCGGCTCCTAAGTTATTTCCAGCTCCCGTGATTTTTTTTTTTTTTATTTTGGATACCCTGTGAATAAATTTTGTTTTACTCCAGAGCCAGCCTGCATTTTGAGGTTTGCCTTGACAGAGAGCACCATCCTTACTGTGAAGTACGGGAGGGGCCGCATCATGTTGTGGGGGTGTATTGCTGCAGGAGGGACTGGTGCACTTCACAAAATAGATGGCATCATGAGGAAAGAACATTGTGTGGAAATATTGAAGCAACATCTCAAGACATCAGCCTGGAAGTTAAAGCTTGTGCACAAATGGGTCTTGCAGATGGACAATTACCCTATACATACCACCAGATTCATTACAAAGTTGCTTCAGGAAAACAAAGTCAGTGTTTTGGAGTGCCCAGGACAAAGCCCTGATTTCAATCCCATAGAAAATTAGTGGATGGATCTGAAAAGATGTGTGAGAGCAAGACGGCCTACAAACCTGACTCAGTTCCACCAGTTCTGTCAGGAAGAATGGACCAAAATTCCAGCACTATTGTGGAACTTCCACAATAGTTTGCGTAGTACCCAAAACTGTCATGACCAGAGTGCCGATTTCGCCCGCGCTCGGGCCATGCATCATCTCCGACAGGATTGACAGCAGTGTTTACCTTCTAGTTCCCCGAGCCTTTATTGTGACAGCGCTCAGAGGGGCTTTCTGCTGTCAAGCCTGACAGCTGTGCTGCATTATCGGCTCATCAGCAGCCCGGCATTTAAGTGGGCTCTGGGAGCTGAATAATGCAGCAGTCTTGTCAACGATTCCATGTCTATGATTATTCTTCCTTGCCAGATGTTGAGCGAGCGTTCCCTCAGCTCAGACGTCAGCGGGTGTTCCACGGTCATGTTTGTAAGCATGCTTCTTTATTGCCTCTTGTCCAAGTATTTGTAGTGTAGTGTGTTTTAGCCCACTGTGGCTCATTGCTTTGTGTTTTGTGTGTTCTTTTGTTAATAATAAACATCTATGCAAACCTCACCAGCGACTCTTGGTGTCTTATGGTGGCTCGCGAGGGCCACCGCATGACAGTAGACTGCTGCCAGACTGAGACGCCTGTCCCCGTGAGTTTTTGCTTAATTGGACATTTGTTCTTCCCTGTCTTGGTAACTGCGTGCGGGGAGAATGTTGTCTTTCAGGCACCGCGTTCGGTGCCTGGGCTACAAGCTAGCCGAGGCCCTGGACTACATAGATGGAACGCTCTTCTCCGCTATGCTCGACGACACCACCAACGATATGCGCTGGCACCTGGACTATGCTGAGTATCTCCTCAATAACCTTCCTCGCTACTTCAACCACCCGGAAGCCATGACGAGGAGGGCAGAGATCACTTCCCAATGCGAGGTACTCTGTGGGCTGGAGGGAAACTCTGGCAGAAAGCCCAAGAGGAGGCATTGTCGCTCCTCATTTTGGGATCATGTTCCTGTCCCCGATCCGGTCCAGGAGTTTGCGCCATCCGGGGGCCATCCAAGATGTCGGCGTCACGCCCAAGGAGAGCCTCAGCTAGACCCCCGTCTGAATCCTCTTCCGGCGAAGCCCGTGAGTGGACCCTCGCGAGTGGCTCCTCCTCGTCCTTCCGGGGGCCCTCTGTCACCATCCAGCGGGGAAAGGGAGGAACAACGTCCCCTACAGCAGGCACCATCCTTCCTCCAGGAAACAGACAAGTGCAAGTTCCTTCTTCTCATCATAGTTGTGATTTGCCTTTTCTTACTCCTGGGGGCGGAGTTCGGGGTTCGCAGTCACCTGAGCTCCCACCACCTGCTGTAGCTCTCATTACTAAACCTGCTGCCTCTGTGTCTCCCTCCATTGAGCAGTCCATGATGCCAGGCCTACGTCGTCGGATGAGGGGGGCCTGCGGTTCTGGGGAACCTGGTTCCAGCCCCGCAGCCACGTCGTGGGCAGAGGAGAAGAGTGGACTGCAGCCTGGAGCCTGCGCCGACGACGAAGCGTCTCCTGGTCTCCACGTTGGAACAGTTCAAGCCAGCGGGTCGAGGGTCCCCTGCCACCATGCCGTGCGGGTTTTCGGCGTGGACGTCAGCGTCAGAGGATCCACAGACTGCAGAGACCATCATGCCGGCTGCGGAACCCGCCGTGACCGAGTGGGAGCCTGGAGACGAACTTCTCCATCCTGAGCCTGGACCGACGAAGACCTGGACGGCGACAGAACCCGAGTGCAGGCAAGTGCTCTACTTTGTGTTTCTTCTTTCTGTCTTGGAGCATTTCTGCCTGCCTCTCACGGAGGCGAGTCAGGGGCAGCTGCCTGCTGCACCCGAGCTCGTCTCACTGGGCTCTTTCGCTACCGGTGATTCTGATCCCGGTTCTTTCTTGTCGTCTGAGCCTTCTTCCAGAGTCACCGGTGCGGAACCAGTCGCAGTCGCTGTGCTGGAGGTTCCAGGTTCGGGGTCGGAGGTCGTCACCGGTGCTGTGCTGACCCAGTCGGGGTCCAACATGGGTGCAGCCGAGACCCAGTGGGGGTCCAATGCGGGTGCAGCCGAGACCCAGTGGGGGTCCAATGCAGGTGCAGCCAAGACCCAATCGGGGTCTAACGCGGGTGCAGCCGAGACCCAGTGGGGGTCCAACGAGGGTGCAGCCAAGACCCAATCGGGGTCCAATGCGGGTGCAGCTGAGACCCAGTCGGGGTCCAATGCGGGTGCAGCCGTGAGTGCAGTATCGGTATGGGTCAAGGTTGGTGGAGGAGCTGCAGACCCTTCACTACCTGACATCGTGCGGGCTTGTCGTCATCATCATCGCCCTCATCAGAGTCACCAACCCAGCTCATCATTGCCGGGGGCCGTTGTGGGGCCTCTACGTTCAGCCCGGTTCTCCCAAGTCTTTCTCCCGCCAGGGAGGCCGCTGCAGGCTGTCTTCCCATGGTTCTGGTGGCTGAGGGATGCGGGTCGGCCACCCGAGGAACTGTTTCGCCGGTTCGGCGCCCTGGGTCGGCCACCTGACATACTGTGTTTGCAACTGGGTGACCTGGTTCAGCCACCGGAGGATTTGACTTTCCGGGCCTGGGAGTGGGGTAGGCCGCCCGATCATGTCCTGTCCATTGTAATCACCCGTTGGCCTTTGGACACAGGGAGACCACCGGAACTCTCTCTGTTATTTTTGGACTCTGCCTGTCGTCATTTCTGTTGAGTTGTGTGGGTTAAAGGTCAATCGGTGTGATAATTCTGCTCAGTGTTTTTGCATTGTCAGCATGTGTTTTTTTGTTTGTTTGTTTGTTTTTTTCTCTCCCCTCTTCTGTTTGAGGGACATAACGTGTTGTTCTGTTGTTGTTTTTTTTCTCTTGCCCTGTGTGTGAATGTGCTTTATGGAGTATTGTATTTTTTGTTATCGTGCTCTGTATTGCTTCATTTGTATCTGCTTTGATTTTGGTTTGTGCATTAGGGAGTACTGTGTTGTTTGTTTGTTTTTTTCTGGGGAGTTTTTCTCTGTGTTGGTCACTGTGCTTCTGGCTATCATCATGGGGATTTGTTTTCTTTTGCTGGTCCTCTCCCTCTGGACCTAGTCCCCCATCCACCCACCCTGGGGGTGGTGGTGGTGGGGGGGCTTGGGTATTATTGGGCGTTCGGAGCCCGCCCTTGGGCGGGAGGTACTGTCATGACCCGAGCGCCGATTTCGCCTGCGCTCGGGCCATGCATCATCTTCGCCCGGTTTGACAGCAGTGTTTACCTTCTGGCTCCCCTAGCATTTATTGTGACAGCGCTCGGAGGGGCTTCCTGCTGTCAAGCCTGACAGCTGTGCTGCATTATCGGCTCATCAGCAGCCCGGTATTTAAGTGGGCTCTGGAAGCTGAATAATGCAGCAGTCTTGTCAACGATTCCATGTCTATGATTATTCTTCCTTGCCAGACGTTGAGCGAGCGTTCGCTCAGCTCAGACGTCAGCGGGTGTTCCACGGTCATGTTTGTAAGCGTGCTTCTTTATTGCCTCTTGTCCAAGTATTTGTAATGTAGTGTGTTTTAGCCCACTGTGGCTCATTGTTTTGTGTTTTGTGTGTTCTTTTGTTAATAATAAACATCTATGCAAACCTCACCAGCGACTCTTGGTGTCTTATGGTGGCTTGCGAGGGCCACCGCATGACAGTAGACTCCCGCCAGACTGAGACGCCTGTCCCGGTGAGTTTTTGCTTAATTGGACATTTGTTCTTCCCTGTCTTGGTAACTGCGTGCGGGGAGAATGTCATCTTTCAGGCACCGCGTTCGGCGCCTGGGCTACAAGCTAGCGGAGGCCCTGGACTACATAGATGGAACGCTCTTCTCTGCTATGCTCGACGACACCACCAACGATATGCGCTGGCACCTGGACTATGCTGAGTATCTCCTCAATAACCTTCCTCGCTACTTCGACCACCCAGAAGCCATGACGAGGAGGGCAGAGATCACTTCCCAATGCGAGGTACTCTGTGGGCTGGAGGGAAACTCTGGCAGGAAGCCGAAGAGGAGGCATTGTCTATCCTCGTTTTGGGATCCCGTTCCTGTCCCCAATCCGGTCCAGGAGTTTGTGCCATCCGGGGGCCATCCAAGACGTTGGCGTCACGCCCAAGGAGAGCCTCAGCTAGACCCCCGTCTGAATCCACTTCCGGCGAAGCCCGTGAGTGGACCCTCGCGAGTGGCTCCTCCTCGTCCTTCTGGGGGCCCTCTATCACCATCCAGCAGGGAAAGGGAGGAACAATGTCCCCTACAGCAGGCACCATCCTTCCTCCAGGAAACAGGCAAGTGAAAGTTCCTTCTTCTCATCATAGTTGTGATTTGTCTTGTCTTACTCCTGGGGGCGGAGTTTGGGGTCGCAGTCCCCCAAGCTCCCACCACCTGCTGTAGCTCTCATTACTAAACCTGCTGCCTCTGCGTCTCCCTCCGCTGAGTGGTCCATGACGCCAGGCCTACGTCGCCGGATGAGGGGGGCCTGCGGTTCTGGGGAGCCTGGTTCCAGCCCCGCAGCCACGTCGTGGGCAGAGGAGAAGAGTGGACTGCAGCCTGGAGCCTGCGCCGACGACGAAGCTTCCCCTGGTCTCCACGTTGGAACAGTTCAAGCCAGCGGGTCGAGGGTCCCCTGCCACCACACCGTGCGGGTTTTCAGTGAGGACGTCAGCGCCAGAGGATCCACAGACTGCAGAGACCATCATGCCGGTTGCAGAACCCGCCGTGGCCGAGTGGGAGCCTGAAGACGAACTTCTCCATCCTGAGCCTGGACCGACGAAGTCCTGGACGGCGACAGAACCTGAGTGCAGCAAGTGCTCTACTTTGTGTTTCTTCTTTCTGTCTTGGAGCATTTCTGCCTGCCTCTCACGGAGGCAAGTCAGGGGCAGCCGCCTGCTGCACCCGAGCTCATCTCGCTGGGCTCTGTCGCTACCGGTGATTCTGATCCCGGTTCTTTCTTGTCTTCTGAGCCTTCTTCCAGAGTCACCAGTGCGGAGCCAGTCGCGGTCGCTGTGCTGGAGGTTCCAGGTTCGGGGCTGGAGGTTGTCACTGGTGCTGCGCCGACCCAGTCGGGGTCCAACGTGGGTGCAGCTGAGACCCAGTGGGGGTCCAATGCGGGTGCAGCCAAGACCCAGTGGGGGTCCAATGCGGGTGCAGCCAAGACCCAATCGGGGTCTAACGCGGGTGCAGCCGAGACCCAGTGGGGGTCCACCGCGGGTGCAGCCGAGACCCAGTGGGGATCCAATGCGGGTGCAGCCCAGACCCAGTGGGGGTCCAACGCAGGTGCAGCCAAGACCCAATCAGGGTCCAATGCGGGTGCAGCCGCGAGTGCAGTATCGGTATGGGTCAAGGTCGGTGGAGGAGCTGCAGACCCTTCACGACATGACATTGTGCGGGCTCGTCGTCGTCATCATTGCCCTCATCAGAGTCACCAACCCAGCTCATCATCGCCGGGGGCCGTTGTGGGGCCTCTACGTTCGGCCTTGCTCTCCCAAGTCTTTCCCCCGCCAGGGAGGCCGCCGCAGGCTGTCTTCCCACGGTTCTGGTGGCTGAGGGATGCGGGTCGGCCACCCGAGGAACTGTTTCGCCGGTTCGGCGCCCTGGGTCAGCCACCTGACATACTGTGTTTGCAACTGGGTGACCTGGTTCAGCCACCGGAGGATTTGACTTTCCGGGCCTGGGACTGGGGTAGGCCAACCGATCATGTCCTGTCCATTGTAATCACCTGTTGGCCTTTGGACACAGGGAGACCACCGGAACTCTCTCTGTTATTTTTGGACTCTACCTGTTGTCATTTCTGTTGAGTTGTGTGGGTTAAAGGTCAATCGGTGTGATAATTCTGCTCAGTGTTTTTGCCTTGTCAGCATGTGTTTTTTTGTTTGTTTGTTTGTTTTTTCTCTCCCCTCTTCTGTTTGAGGGACGTAACGTGTTTTTCTGTTGTTGTTTTTTTTTCTCTTGCCCTGTGTGTGAATGTGCTTTATGGAGTATTGTATTTTTTGTTACCGTGCTCTGTATTGCCTCATTTGTATCTGCTTTGATTTTGGTTTGTGCATTAGGGAGTACTGTGTTGTTTGTTGGTTTGTTTTTTTCTGGGGAGTTTTTCTCTGTGTTGGTCACTGTGCTTCTGGCTATCATCATGGGGTTTTGTTTTCTGTTGCTGGTCCTCTCCCTCCGGACCTAGTCCCCCATCCACCCACCCTGGGGTGGTGGTGGGGGGGGGTTTGGGTATTATCGGGCGTTCGGAGCCCGCCCTTGGGCAGGAGGTACTGTCATGACCCGAGTGCTGATTTCGCCTGCGCTCGGGCCATGCATCATCTCCGCCCGGTTTGACAGCAGTGTTTACCTTCTGGCTCCCCGAGCCTTTATTGTGACAGGCAAATTGTGGACAATTGTGTCAAGCCTGACAGTTGTGCTGCATTATTGGCTCATCAGCAGCCCGGCATTTAAGTGGGCTCTGGGAGCTGAATAATGCGGCAGTCTTGTCAACGATTCCATGTCTATGATTATTCTTCCTTGCCAGACATTGAGCGAGCGTTCCCTCAGCTCAGAAGTCAACTGGTGTTCCGTGGTCATGTTTGTAAGCATGCTTCTTTATTGCCTCTTGTACAAGTATTTGTAGTGTAGTGTGTTTTAGCCCACCATGGCTCATTGCTTTGTGTTTTGTGTGTTCTCTTGTTAATAATAAACATCTATGCAAACCTCACCAGCGACTCTTGGTGTCTTATGGTGGCTCGCGAGGGCCACCGCATGGCAAAAACCTTTGACCCAAGTCAGACAGTTTAAAGGCAATGATACCAAATACTAAGGAAATGGATGAAAGCTTTTCACTTTGAAGAAAGTCATAAAAAAAGTCCCTAAAAAATTATTCATCAAATCTAAAAAAAAAAAAAAAAAAAATAGCAAATAGAAATAATTTTGGTAATCTCAACTGAACTAAAACAGGAAGCGTTTAGTCTGATTTCATGTCAGACAGTGAGAAAAAAAAAAAAGGTTATATGCCTTTTTATAGAGTGGCTCTAAACTTCTTGTTTCAACTGTACGCTGTATTCATCTATGATGAGTCATTTTGTACCATTGTTGGCTGGTGGTGTGGGGTGGGATTTTTTTCACTGTATAAAGAATGTGTCGTGGCTGAAAAAAGGTTGAAAAACACTGTTTAGAAAGTAAATGTTCTCTGGAGAACCACAGAGCTCTGTGAAGAACCATTTAAGAACCATTATTTTTCTGTGCATATCAGTAAGCTCTCTGCCTTCTGGGACTGTTTATTATTTTCATAAGATAAGATAAGATAAGCCTTTATTAGTCTCACAATGGGGAAATTCCAGGATTACAGCAGCAAAGAGATAGCAGCACTCAGAGTTAATAAGATAATAGCAACTGGTTAGCCAAAGCAGTAAATGAATATACACAGTTATATACACAGTGCAGGGGCATTGCAGCTAGATGAAATGAACAGCATTATGGTTTGTTAATCTACCCTGCAGAATATGAATATGTACCAAGACAGTATATTTCACATTTGAATCAACAGTGTTGTTGCCACCCTCAGTAATGACAATTTTTGTCCTAGTTGTGTATTGGAAGGGACAATTTCTATTGTGCAAAGTTGCTGCGTTTAGTACATTTAATACATTCAGTTATTTGATTTTTTTTTAATAATTAATTGACCTAATTGGTAAAAATTCAAACTGGGAATTTGACTCTTCAAAATTAAATTATTTGTGAAGCCTTGGTATCACAATATTCATCATTTTCAGTGTTGTGTTTGCTTCTTTTCTTTTCAGGACATTTGGGAACTGTAACTAAAGAAAGATGTGTATGCTTTCAACCTCTGAGGATAGGAGAAAACCTGAAAAACTGCTTCTGAGTCACACACCAATTGATTACTCTGTCCTCTCCACTTTTCTTTGACGAGCTCGGGGGCTGGAGGGCAGCGGGGAACCTTGTAGGAGTCAATAAGCTCAGATATCTGACACACGCCACCAATGATGACAATTACAGGGCCATTGCTACGCGTGACTCCCTTTGTGTGTGTGGATGTAAGAGCAGGAGAGAGAAAGATAATAGGGAGTCAAATCTTTACCCAAATCCTCCAAGAAACCAGGGCTAATCTGAATGCACAGTTATGCCAATATTAGCTCAGTCAAAAGGCCCTCAAATGGGCCCATTTCCATCAAATACCCCCTACCCCAACTCCCATTTTCTTGTCCTTGCAGTTTTTCTCTCCCATTTAGTCTCTAAGTGGCTGTACTGCCAGGGAAAAAAAAAAAAGAAAAAAAAAAAAACTCTTCTCCAGACAAAGAGTGGCTTCATATGCTGGAGTGATCTGCACATCCAGCACCACAAGGCTTAATGGATGCTGGGAGGAGGACATGCATGATGCATTACACAGGGCAGAGAAGTTCAACTGAGGACCATGTGACTGAGAGGATCATTTGCAAAACCTGGTGGCATTGAGAGACTGGAGGCAATGGGAAGATGTTGTATAACAATAAAATAGTTTTTAAGTCTTCCTCGGCCCATGTGTCATTACTTTCACAGTGTCCCCAGTCAGCATGTCCATGTGGGCCCCACCAAAGTTAAATCAGGGCTGTATTATGGGTCCATGTGGGTTTGTCCATGGGTTCCATGTTGGCCCCATCTGTATTTGTCTACAAGGACATTTGATAATTATTTCTTTAAAATTTGAAATGTTCTCATAAATTTGCCATTTTTTTTACTGTAGTCTTGCAATATTTTCTCATAAATTTGTCCCTTTTCCTTGTAAATTTGTGACTTTGTCATAGAATCTGCCTTTCAGGCAGATGAGGGTTAAGGGGAGGGCTCAGGGCGCAGGCAGGATATTGATGCAAAATTATTTATTGCCAAAAATCCGGGACAAAACAAAGCCGCAAGTGGGCTGAAAACAAAGACTAAATTTAGGCAGGAAAAACATGAGAGCAAGACAAGACAAAATTAAACTTACATGGAATGATCAGGAACACAGACAAGGAAACACTGACTGTAACATTAACCAATAATTATAATAATAACCAGTAATGAAATTCCAGTAATTCTGGAATTTCCCCATTGTGGGACTAATAAAGGCTTATCTTATCTTATCTTAACCAGGGCTGCACGGTGGCGCAGTGGTTAGCACTGTGGCAGCACAGTTTACCCTCGGCCGGGGGATCGCGGGGATCGTGAGTTCGTGGGTTCGATCCCAGCCCCCGACCAACAGTGATCTGTGTGGAGTTTGCATGTTCTCCCCGTGTTGCGTGGGTTTACTCCAGGATTTCTCCGGTTTCCTCCCACATGCCAAAAACATGCAGGTTAGGGATACGGGGCGCTTGCGCATGCAGCGACCGGCAGCTGGTGGCTTGTCACCAGACTGCGAAACAAATCTACCTACGGGTACAAATAAGTAACAAAAAACAAAAAACAAAAAAACAATAATTATAGATGCAGAACAGCTGGGAGAACAATCAAGGGCTAAACGGTAACACACAAGGGGGAAAGTGTCTACAAGTATGGAAACATAAGGGACTGGAGACAATAAGTGAACAAATAAACATACAAGACCAAAAACTAGACAAAGGACAAGACAGGGCAGGGGAACATAATGACCACAATGAACACAATAAACATACAACACAAAAGAAAAGGCAGGGAAATTCATAACAGAACTCAAGCCTAAAATAATAAACACGATGACCATACTAAGAGAAAAAAAATAATGACATAGTGAAAACCAGAACAAAGAACAAGGCATGGAAAAATAAGGCAAAACTAAACCGATGTTAATAATAATAATAATAATAATAATAATAATAATAATAATAACCAAAGGGAAAAAAACAAAGAAACCAAAATGAACATAAAGCGTGGGCATGGTCCCAAACCATGTCCCAATCATGACAGGCTTTTTTCCCATATATTTGCAACATTTTTCTTATAAATTTGGAACTTTCTGTCATGATTGGAATTAATCAACAGCTCACGTGCAGGGAATAGCAACAGAGGAATACACAGTGACACAGAGAGCAAATTAGAATTAATTTTATTAATGCAAAAGAATGCTTCCGCGAAGGAAAAACGCCACTCGCCAGGTGAAAACAGCCTGAAAAAGTGACGAGAGCAGAGGATTGGGGGGAGACTAAATAATGGGACAATGAGACTACACTCACATGGGAGAGAAAAGAGAACCCAGCAGAAGAACCCAACACTTACGGCGAATCTGTGGCGAAGCAGGATGGCAGGAGTAGCGCTGGGTGAGGAGTCTGACCGGGTGAAGACGGTCACTGATGTGATGGTTGAGGTGAGGCAGGTGAGCGCGCAACTACCCTGAGGGACACACCACAGAGGAGGTAGCAACCTGTAAGAGGTAAGCAGAATATTGCAAGGTTTTTCCAGTAAAGAGAAGAAACAAAACTTACTGCTGCAGCAGGTAGTTTACCCAATGAGCCAGCACCCAAGCGTTGAAGAGAAGATCTATTTAAGCACTGGCGAGTCAAAGGAGCTGGTGCGTCCCATCACGCAGGTGGAGATGATTTCCCGCGGAGTAGGTGAAAGTTGAGCCAAACGAACGGGAGAAGAACGCGCTCTCCAAAACATGACACTGCCCTGCCCCGAGGAACGCTTCCTGGCGGTAAACTGGACTTGGTGTGATGTGCCTTGTGAAAGGCCCGGACTATCCCCTTATTGTGAATGTAGGAATCAGGGATCCACGACCTATCTTCTGGTCTGTAGCCCTTCCAGTGTACGAGATATTGAAGCCCCCGGCCCCAACGGCAAATGTCCAAAATCCTCTGGACAATTCAGGTGGTCTGGCCGTTGATGATCCCGGGGTGAGGAGGCGGTTTCGGGGTAGGGCAGAGATGGCTGACTGAGAGGGGTTTGATTTTGGAAACGTGGAAGGTAGGGGTGTATCCGCGTCGCCGGTGGGAGCTTGAGGCAGACCGTGACATCACTGAATATATGGATGATCGGAAATGGACCCAGAAAGCGTGGAGAAAGTTTCCTGGAGTTCATCTTCAAGGGAACCTCGTCCGCTGATAACCACACCTGCTGCCCAATGGAGTACCTTGGAGCCAGAGCTGGCCTGCGTTCTGCATAGTGCCAGTTCCGTTCAGCTGATCGGCAAGAGCAGCACGAGTGGCCTTACATTTTCGGTGACAGCGGCGTGCATTGGCCCCCACTGATGGTACTTCCATGTCCCTCTCTGCCATGGGTAATAAAGGAGGGGTGTACCCTATGGAAGCATCAAATGAGGTCACCCCGGTGGCTGTTCTGACTGCTTAATTGTGGGATTACTCCACCCAGGCTATGTGGGTACTCCATGTGGGGTTGCATGCTGCCATGCACCTGACGGTGGCCGCTAGGGATTGTTTGGCGCTCTCAGCCTGCCCATTACTTTGAGGATGATAACCAGATGTAAGGCTGACGGTGGCTCGCAAGGAGCGGCAGAAAGCTTTCCACACTTGGGAGGTAAACTGCGGGCCCTGGTCAGACACAATGTCCATAGGAATACCATGTAAACGGATAATGTGGTTGGTGAGCAGGTTCACCGTTTCAAGGGCAGAGGGTAGTTTGGGGAGGGGCACCAGGTGGAACACCTTGGAGAAGCGATCCACACAGGTGAAGATGACTGTGTTACCCTGGGATGGAGGAAGTCCAGTTACAAAGTCCAGGGCGATTTAGACAAGGGTCGGTGGGGGCTGGGGAGTGGGTGGAGGAGGCCAGAAGGGGGTGAAGAGTCCTTCTTGTTATGACAGCACATTTGGCAAGCGTTGACATACTCCTGGACGTCCAACTGCAGAGTGGGCCACCAGAACAACTGACGGATAAGGTTGATAGTCCAAGTAATGCCAGGATGGCAAGCAAAAAGCTGGTGTGACCCCACTTGATCATGACGCTGCGGAGAGCATCCGGGACAAACATCCAATCATCAGGACCCCCTTTTGGTATGGGCTCTGTGGATAGAGCCTGCCGGACCCTCTTCTCAAAGTCCCACGTGAGTGCTACCAGAAAACAAGAGGGTGGGACAACTGATTGGGGAAGGGAGGGAGGGGTAGAGGGGTCGGGACAGAACTGGTGTGAAAGAGTGTCCGGTTTAACATTGCGAGAGCCCTGGCTCTCGCAATGTTAATGTAATGGTAATGGTAAGATTAAATCTAGCAAAAAAAAAAAAGCCCATCGGGCCTGCCTGGCATTCAACATGCAGGCCGACCAAAGGAATTCTAAATTTCATAAATATGCGCATGGATGGAACTTCTGATCTGAGGCTGCACGCTGGAACAAAACAGTGCCCACCCCCGAATCAGAAGCATCCACCTCTAAGATAAACTGGAGCTGAGGGTTAACTGGGGCCAAGATTGGTGCATTAGAGAACAAGCCCTTCAATTTGTAAAAAGCCTGCTCGGCTTCCTCAGACCACTTAAAGGGCATCTTTACTAAAGTCAGATGGGTCAGAGGCTGTGCTTCCCCACTATAGTTTCTAATGAAACAGCAATAAAAATTCACAAACCACAAGAAGCATTGAAGCTCCTTGTGGGAATGGGGTGTAGGCCAATCAAGCACAGCCTCCACATTGGCCGGATCGGCCCTCAGCCTCCCCTCAGCCATGATAAAGCCCAGAAAAGAAGTGGAGTAAGTGGAAAACTCGCACTTCTCGGCTTTAATGTAGAGCCGGTTTTCCAGGAGCCATTGCAAAACGGCCCTGACATGGACTGTGTGTTCATCTGGTGTGCGTGAAAAAATCAAAATATCGTTGAGATAAACGAAAACAAATTGACTGACCTCGTCGCGGAGGACGTCAATAATCATATGTTGGAAAACGGCAGGGGCATTAGTGAGCCCAAATGGCATCACCAGGTATTCAAACTGCCCTAGATGTATTTTGTCCCCTTCATGAATGCAAACCAGAGGATAAGCGTTCCATAAGTCCAATTTAGTGAATACCTCCGCACGCTGAAGGAGCTCAAACACGGAATCTATCAGACGCAGAGGATATTTTTCCTTAACCGTTATGGCATTAAGCTCACGATAATCAATACACGGGCGTACGGAACCGTCTTTTTTCCCTACAAAAAAGAACCCTGCCCCAAGCGGGGTCGATGAAGGCCAAATAAGGCCGACGTTCAAAGAATCTTTGATGTAGCTCTCCACTACCTCCCTCTTTGGCCCAGAAATACTGTAGAGCCGGCAGGACGGCAGCCGAGCACCCGGGAGAAGGTCTATAGCACAATCATAAGAGCAATGGGGAGGTAAATATAGCACTCTAGATTTGCTAAAGATCTCTCCAAGATCATGATAAACATCAGGCACCAGGCTGAGGTCCGGCGGCTCTGCCGGAAGGGAGGAGACGGACAGCCTAGGTGAACACTCGGCCGAACTGAGACAGGATGCCAAACAGTATGGGCTCCAGGAACAGATGGAATTATTGGTCCAATTAATAATAGGATTATGCTTCCGGAGCCACGGATAACCAAGAACCACCAGGTGACCAGATTTAGGGAGAATATAGAATGAAATGGCCTCCTGGTGGTTGCCAGAAAGAAGGACGGACACCATTTGGTTTTTTTCAGAAATAGTGGCAACCGTTTTGCCCAGTAAAGTAGTGACTTTTAGGGACAAGGGCACTTTAATCATGGGGATGCCTACATCCCACATGAGATGCACTGAGATGAAATTCTCCTCCGCCCCTGAGTCAATCAAAGCATTAGGTCTCCTCTCGACCCCCGGCAAATGAATGAGGGCCAAAATGGAGAAGTTATCGGGGGAATTGTTGGATTCCCCGCCTGTCAGATCCCCCACGGCTACTGACGGGCAGCATCTTTTTGGCTTCAGCTGGCAACCCTGCAGAGTGTGCTTGAGAGAGCCATAATACATGCAGGTGCCAATTCTCCTTCGCCTCTGGCATTCCTCCAGAGTCAAACGGACTCGGCTGAACTCCATTGGCTCAGAAGAAGAATCAGCTTCAACTGTGTCATAAGCCGAAGTTGATGCACGTGCACCGGGCAGGCGAGAGGAGGCTTTGCGCTCCTTTGCGTGCTCGCGGTAATGGTTGTCAAGACTAACAGCTTGGTCAATTAAACCATCCAAGAAGGAGGGAGCCACATCAACCGCTAGGTCGTCCAGAAGGTGTTCGTTTAAACTCTGGAGGAAGACGTTTTGTAATGAAACGTCATTCCATCCTGAGTCCACCGCAACGACCCAAAACTCTACAGAGTAGTCAGCAGCTGACCGGCTACCGTGACGGAGTGGCAATAAGCGGCTCGTTATATTTCCCTCGCTTTCTGAAGGGTAAAACACATGGGTGATTTCGGCCACAAATCTCTCAAAAGTATAGGTGGGACCGTCTGAACTGTCGAGAATAGCTTGGGCCCAGCTGAGGGCTATTTCTCGCAGTAGGAGGGTCAAAAAATGAATTTTAAAAAGCATCATCCGGATGCTCTCCCCCAACCTGGCCCAAATATAGCTGAACCTGGCACAAAAATTCCCTACATTTCCCCAGCTCCCTCGCGTACCGGACAGATGAGGGAACGGAGGTTGTTCGGTGCATGGGGGAAGAAATCAGGGGAACAGGAGAAGGGGGAGGAACTGGCTGAAACAAGTGGCCCAAATGTTCGGTGACCAGCTGCTACGTAATAGTTTGTAGCTGCTGGGTAAGCACGGCCACCTGTCTCTCTGTGGCATCTTAATGATCTAAAGCAGAGTGTTCCGCTCTAAATAGGCCGTGAGCAGCTGCCACTTTTCGTTCAGTTTCGTGGCACCCAACGGGGAACTAAAATTTTCCTGTTTCTAAATTAAGATTACATTATTGTAAGACAAAATATCGATGTTCCCACTTCCAAAGGTGTGGATAGCTGTATGAAAAATGCGATTGAAGTCAGTCGGTAATAATTGTCTGGCTACCTTAAACATGGCTTAGTCTGGGACGTTTTAACCAATCAGCGTCGTCCCTTTGGTCATGTGACAACAAAATGGCAGCGTCCACAGGGGTAGCGTGCGCTGAAAGCCTCTCCTGTATTATTCACATTTCCGATAAGTTTTCGGGCAGTATCACTCGTTTTACTGAAGCATTGTGGGCAAAAGTATGTGAGTGTGCCCAAAAATGGCTTGTACTTGACGGACCCCAACAGAAAGTAGCAGAACAACGTCGCGACTTGTTCGAGAAAGGTGAGTGGCAGCCAATGTTTATGGTTGTACTGCGTGTGCCCTGGAGTCGTTTGGCTCCGATCATTTGTAACTCTAAATTTGAACTAAAATGGAACCCTAGATGTCTAAAACCTTTGTCAAACGCTCACAGGGTGACCTAGTCCTGGTCTAAGACTCCGAGTAGGCCGATCTGGGGGTGTAGAGGCTAATAACCAAGGGACTCTGGGTGCCAGGTAACATAGTCCTAGTATAGATCTAGATGATGCAGATTGACTCACTCTGATGATGCATCTATCCCCAGAACCCACCCTGGGCCTGAATTATAGTCAAAATATACCACTACCACAAAGTAGCTCAAATGGGAAAAGGGTAGCAATCCCAATGAGCTTAACTCTGAGTCTGAGGGTTGGATGTACTTCTCAGCCCAAGCCCAAGGGGTGCAGTGTACTAGCAGGTGAGGGAGGAACATGTTTGGGCATACATTTATATAGTTTGCACATAGTCACACCCATACTATCAAGCCTTAGGCAGATGGAAAATGGCCTGTTAAGGAAAGCCCATATGTTTGTGATGTGTCACCCAAGAAAGGTTAAACTCATGGCAGCAGCAGTCGCTTGTATACTTTATGCTCTCAATAAATATGGGCACACGGTCTGTGCTTGCCATTTTGCAAGTTTACATTGAGCAGTGACTAGGTTGCACAAGGTCTCTATTATAAGCTCACTGTTAATGTGAAAATTATCTGCAATTTATATATGTTTTATATCTATATGGGTACAAGGTAGGCCTAATGTTATAATACCCTATGGTCCATATAATATGTTGTCAGATCTAAACAACCTTGATCCAACATTTGGCTTCCATCGTGTGTGCTATAGCCGTTTTACGGACAAAACAAAAGTGGAACGTGCTGAAGCTCGTAAAAAACGACTGGCCGAAGCCCACATTCCCGAGCCTCAGGAGCAAAGCGGACCAGAACTTAGTCCCCCAACACCATCTCCTAAAAAGTGGCTGCGATCTCACCATGCTGCTGCAACCATCAGCCAAGCATCTGCAAGGTCAAGCAATGTGTTGCCAAACATCTGCATCATCTGCAAGAAGGAAACGCTCAGAGAAGGGCCAGGGACAAATTGTGTCACTGTAAAACTGATGCAAACTGAGACATGTGATGCTGGTAAGAAAATTGGTAGATCTTACAATTTGGAGTGGTGAAAGTTTAAAGAAAAATAATGTCTATTTAATCTTAACACATATTATATTACTGATATGTTATTTCTCATATCTTTGATACTGAAATACTTGTGAGCCATTAGTGATGGAATAGAACAGGGAGGTTGACTGAGTTTTACTATTAATTTAATGTCTTTTGATTTATTTGCACACAGGTCTTTTAAGACAAGCAGCTACTGAGAAAGCAGATGAAACCATTCTCAGACACATAAGAGACCGTGATTGTGCTGCCATTGAGGTCAAATACCATGGCAGCTGCTATTGTCAGTATACAAGATTTCTACGGAGTCAGTCTGAATCCTCCAGGTTGTAATTTATTCCTTTTTATTTTCAAATATATGAATTCAGAGATCCTTTGGGGCTATACAAATTCTTACAAATGAGTAAAGTCATGGTTGTCAAAATGTCAAAAGGGAAAATGTCATAGGTCTCTGCTAAATCAAACTCACTGAAACACTAGTTTCATATTTTTATATAATATTGTGTAGTTTTACTCCAGATAGCATTATTTTTTATTTTATTTCCAGATCATCGAGCAGTGAGAGACTTGGTTTCCAGAAAACCTTTGACCTATTTTGTGAGGAGGTGGTTAAGCAGCGCATCATCCAAAACCAAGAAATCCTAAGACTGAACAGGCTGTTGGACATTTTTGTGTCAATGGCCAAAAAGCATGAAAGACTTGATGCATCAAGCTACAGGTACGGGACAGATTTCCATGGCTTACATATATACAATTTCAACCGAAGATGTTTAAAAAAATCTTGAGATTCTTACCAATAAAGAAGATTGAAATGACAAAAACTGGCAATAATCATATATTTTCACTGTCAGGATGCTGAACAGTTGACCCAGAATCTCTCATACACACTACTGCACCTACGGACATTTTTTTATATTATTTGTATATTATAGTTAGTTAGGGTTTTTTTTTTGTTTTTGTTTTTTTCCCACGTACGTCTCAGGGATGTGTGAATGGATGGGGGGTGGGGATGGGGGAGGGTGAAGCTATGTGGGAGTGTGTCTTAAATCATGCTGCTTCTATTTATATGGATGTCGAGAGAAACGCAATTTCATCTTGCCTGCACTACAGTTGTATGTACAGCAATATGACAATAAAGTTTGATTTGATTTGATTTGATTTTGATTTGATATTTAGTGACAAATCAAAATTACCTGAAGAACTTTGCATATTGGCGGTGTCTACATGAAATGGAAGCCAAGATTTCTCTGTTAAAGCTAAATTTTCTTTGTTCCACAGGTCCAGCAGATTAAAGGAGCGGCTTAAGCAAAGATTCCCTCAACTGAAATTCCATTCACCGTCAAAGAAATCAGCAAGTGAGATAATATTTGTTGAGAATATTGCCACTGGTGATGTTGCTGAACAACTGTCAATGTCAACAACAGACACAGAAACATCAAGCGCCTGTAGTGACGTTGCACTACCAGCTCCACCTTCCCTTGGTTAGTCGTGGCAACCATCTTGAATTTATGCAAATTTGACATAGCTATCCACACCTTTGACAGTGGGAACATCGATTTTCGGATTCAGCAGGTTTTTTTTACATAGAAATCATCAAAGATCCCGTAGTTCCCAGTTGGGTGCCACGGAAATCATTTTCTAGCCACATTTTGAGGGAGCTGCTCATGGCCTAAAAGTGGAGTGTTCCACTGAAGCCACTCCCACTGAGCTGGCACTGTGACTGGCTTGTTCTGTCATGATCAGAATTAATCGACAGCTCACATGCAGGGAATAGCAACAGAGGAATACACAGTGACACAGAGAGCAAATTAGAATTAATTTTATTAATGCAAAAGAACGCCTCCGTGAAGGAAAAATGCCACTCTCCAGGTGAAAACACAGCCTGAAAAAGAGACAAGAGCAGAGGATTAGGAGGGAGACAAAATAATGGGACAATGAGACTACACTCACGTAGGAGAGAAAAGAGAACCCAGCAGAAGAACCCAGCACTTACGACGAATCTGTGGCGAAGCAGGATGGCAGGAGTAGAGCTGGGTGAGGAGTCTGACCGGGTGAAGACGGTCGCTCGTGTGATGGTGATGATGAGGCAGGTGAGCGCGCAACTACCCTGAGGGACACCACAGAGGAGGTAGCAACCTGTAAGAGGTAAGCAGAATATCACAAGGTTTTTCCAGTAAAGAGAAGAAACAAAACTTTCTGCTGCAACAGGTAGTTTACCCAGCAAAATAACGCCCAAGCGTTGAAGAGAAGATCTATTTAAGCGCTGGCAAATCAAAGGAGCACGTGCGTCCCATCACGCAGTTGGAGATGATTGCCCTTGGAGTAGGTGAAAGTTGAGCCAAACGGGCAGGGGAAGAGCGTGCTCACCAGAACATGACACTTTCTCAAAAATTTAAAACTTTTTTTTGTAAACTTAAAGCTTTTCCTCATGAATTTGGAATTTTTTTCTCATAAATTTTCAATTTATTTTAATCATACATTTGTTGCTTTTTGTTAACCCTCATCATTACATGTCAAAAAAGTCACATTCCTACACACTTGGAGTCTACATGGACCCCAGGTGGAAAACAGCCATAAAAATCTATAACTTTCTGGAATAAATTGTTATGAATGGTGCAATACTAAAGCATAAGGGAAACATAAAAGAAAACAAAGGTTTCTAACCTTGCTCTGACTATACAAAATGGAACATGAATTGATTTAACCCCTTTCTGGCATAGGAAAAATGGAAAATGGAAAAATCATTGATTTTTATTACAGTATCTACATGTATATGTGATTAAAAAAAGTAAAACTAGTGCAAACACATGGAAAATAACATTAAAACATGTTCATTTCAACTTTCTAACAAAAACCTTGGTGTCCAGCTTGACCCCACTTTCTAAGATAATGTATTTGCAAATTGCTAAAACTATTGTCTCATAAGTGAAAGTTGCAACATAAAATAATTTAAAATATATATAAAATATTTTAAATTTTATATTTTTTAATTTAATTAAAATATTTTAGTTAAATTAGATGCTTATTCCTCAACTATTTGATGCTCCATCTACCACAGTAGAGCTTACTTTGATACCTTGCAATCTTATTTGCTCAGATATCATAAACTAAACAAAGGAGACAGATTTTACAGCATAAGTAGACTCCACCAGTTATAAACTTCACCAAAGAATTGTTTTATTGTGGAGGTAATAGAACAGGCGAGATGCAACGAGCTGGAAGGGTACAAGATTTTATTTCCTCCAACATAATGAAACACACTTTGTAGCTCGGTGAGCTACTGAGCTGCTTAGGCATGTGTAACAAGCTCTTTTGTATGTTATACAGAAAGAGAGAATGCATGGCACATTAGCATAGTGATTGTCATTTAATACCCATCACTAGCATGACATCAGCTGGCGCCGAGCCCGGACGTCCTCTCCGAGGATGGATACATAACAGTCCCAACTGATTGCCCCCTGGGGCTCTCTGTCCGTATGTCAATTGTCCTCCACTTTCTCCAGCCGTGATGAGTGTGAGATAGTGTTCGTCCGCAGTGTGCTGGGTCCCCACACAGCTCCCCCTGAACACTCAGAAGGGGCTGTGACTCCCCCGGTCGTTTGGGCTCCAGCTCCGGTAGAACTGTCCTGCTGTAGAGGATGTCGGAGGGCATGTGGAGATGGGGGAGGGGTGGAAAAGACAGGGTGCTCTGCTTCGAGTTCCAGGATGTTGAACGCCCGTGGATCGTGGGCGCACGGGGCCGGTACGCGTCGTGCGTAATAGAACAAACCGGCGATCGGTCGGCTTAGGGAGTGAGGTGTGGGAAGAACGATGTGGAGGAGGAGGGGGAGGTGGATGGGAATAAGTGAGTGCCGGCCCGGGACGTCAAAAGTGTCTGGGCCGCGCAAAAATTGCATGTGGGTCCGCCATGTTGAGGGACTTTCCCAGTAAACTTGGCGGTGATCTGCAGCGGCTGTGAAAAAATTTAGTCTCTGACTCCTCGTCGGGTGCAGTCCTGCGAGGATGAGGGGAAGGCGAACGGCCAAATTCCCCGAGGATGCGTGGTGGCTGTGAAAAAACTGAAGCTGTGTGAGGGACTTGGCAGTTTTGCTTTAGGTGCGGAAGCAGCCCTAAAGACATCGGGGAAAGCGATTGGCTAAATTCCCGTTGTGCGCAGCGGCTGAGAGGAAAACACATGTCCTGCGTGCGAGGCTGCGCGTCTGCTTTAGGAGCAGCAGCAGCCCTTAAGGTTCCCAGGATGGCGATCGGCTGTGTTCCCGGGGCATGTGCAGCTGTGGAGGCTGGTGTGTGAGTCTGTGGAGCCGGTTTGTCCCTGGTGCGTGACGCACGCTGCGGCCACATAACTGGAAGTTGCACTGTCCTCATAATCCTGTGGTGCGCGCACGGAGCTTCTGTGCACTGAAAGTCCGCTGTAGGGAGGTGAGTCAGGGTCGGGGAGCTTGATGGAAATCAACGCAGATGGCGCTGATGATCTTTCCTGTTCAGGCTGTTTCCTTCGGTTCGCTCCTGTCGCCGTTCATGGTGCGTCTCGGTTCCAGCGCTGCCCGCTCTGGAGAGCGCGCTCCAGTGTGAATGAAGAGGATGCAGGCGTTCTCTGGTACTCTGGAATCCACAGCGCGGTTCAGTGTAGAGGCGTACAGAGGTTCCACACGCACCATGTTGAGTGATGGACATGAAGTGTAACTGCCTCGCATCATACATGTATGCCAGAGCTTGAAGACCCTCTTCACAAATCTCCTGTCTGGGAACACTTCAGCTTTCCGGTGAAATATGTGAATGGAGAAAGGCAAGTGAATAAAACGAACACAGCATCGGATATGCTTTTGGCAGTATGTTGACCTTGTTAACTCATTTGAAACGGTAACTACGCAAACATGAATATTCATTGCAGCACAAAAACAAGTAGAAACCTAGCACGGTACAAGCACAGCTTCCAGCAGCATTTAGACAGCATCTCGGGGCTTTTCAGATTGAGCCAAAGTAATAACAAATGCCTTTGGTATTTTTATAGCAGTGGATCTAAGGCCATATTCAGTTGTTGAGAACACCAGGTTTAAACACATGCTGAAGCTAAATGAGCCTCAGTATGAAGTTCCTTGTTGTGCCCACTTCAGCAAGAAAATAATTCCAACCTTTTAAGAACAAGATAAATCTGTTAATGCTGTACTTTAGGCCTGTGCTTTTCAAGGGTGCCCTGGTATGTTCCTTCTTAATTGTCCAGTAAATTGCAAATAATTTGCTGTTGTTGTGCATTGGTGCCTTCAGAACCTACAAACAAAAATGAAAAATTTGCAGTTTTTTGACCAATTAACAAGTGAAATGAAGTAATTAATTTCTCATAGAAAACTGAACATACTAGAGCACCCTGGTTAAAATTACTGCTTAAGGTAATAAGGAATAAAAGAATAATTCAAGTTATTAAAACTTCTATTGTTGCACTTGTCTCCATTGTTCATTTGCTAAAGAGAGAATTTATTTATTTTATTGTATACATTTTGTTTATTGGAGAATTGACTGCTGGCAGTTTGCATTTTTTTTTTTTGTTTTTTGTTTGTCAAACCTGTTCCTGCTTATACAAAAGATAAGCAGTTTTATATTTTGCATTTTGTTTCCATACTGTACCAAAAATGAACTGAACTGTGACCTTAAAACTAAGGTGCATACTGAACTGTCATTTTAGCGCATCGTTACCCCAAAGATAATTTTTTGAGACAATTTATCTCTGTGCACACCAAATTTAAATTGACCAATATGTAGTACACATGTGGACTGACAATTACCTAAAAGGAACGATCGTTAGCATTACTCTTTGAAAAAATATTAACAAATAAACATGTCTGGGGTACAGACTTTTTTCTTTTAAAGTTGATATTTTTTTCTTGTAAATTTGGAGCTCTATTCAAGTAATTTTTAAAAAAAAAATTTTTTTCTTGTAAATTTGTAATTTTTTTGTTCTAAATTTTTGCTTTTTCCTTATAAATTTGCAAATTTTCTCGTAAATTTGTGACTTTTTGTCATAAAGTTCCTACTTTTTTTGTAAATTAGTCACTTTTTTCTTGTAAAATTTCTGCATTTTTTTTCTCTTAAATTTGTCACTTTTGCATAATTTTGTCTGTGGGGCCAGTTAGGGTTGGGCAATACAATGAATATATTCACTATATCAGTACATTCTACTATACACAATACAAATGGATAGATAGATAGATAGATAGATAGATAGATAGATAGATAGATAGATAGATAGATAGATGCACTTTATTGATCTCAAACTGGGAAATTGCAGTGTAACAGCAGCATGACAGTAGACAGCAAAACAACAGAAACACACACATGACAGACAAAGCGATTACCTATGGAAAGTAAAACTAACACTACAATAAAAACCTACATACATCATAGCTGACTAGATGGTGACCCATATAAACACATGAATCATACTCGCTGCACAATGCAGGACTACCAGGAGCAGAGTGAAATTTGAGGTACCAGTTAAGACCGTAAGGTGCAGTATTTATATATTTACATATTTATTCCATCTAGCTACAATGCTCCGCACTGTGTGTGTTTATATATTCACATATTTATTCCATCTAGCTACAGTGCTCCGCACTGTGTGTCTATATATTTATATTTATATGTACAAATGTGTACTCGCCGGTCTTGTTTTTTCTTGCCTTCTGATTGTTGCTCTGAGTGCTGCTATCCCTGTGCTGTTGCAATCCTGGAATTTCCCCATTGTGGGACTAATAAAGGCTTATCTTATCTTATCTTATGGCAGCATAGTAATGACCAGAATACCACATCAGAGTGAGTTATTGTACAGTGAAATGGCATGCGGCAGGAAAGACTTCCTGTACCTGGCCGTTTGACAGCAAAGCTGTAGTAGTCTACTGGAGAAAGTGCTCTGCTGTCTGTCCAGTGTGTGGTGGAGGGGGCGATAAGGATTGTCCATGATGGATCGCAGTTTATTTAGTGTCCTTTTCTCCACCACTGTCTCAAAGGTCTCTGGCCTGAGACCAATTAAAGAGTCAGCCCTCTTGATAATCTTGTCAAGTCTGTTGGTGTCGCTGGGCTTGATACTGATACCCCAACAGACAGCAGCAAAGAAGATGGCGCTGGTGACAATGGTCTGGTAGAAAAGCTCCAGCATCTTGCTGCACACGTTGAAGGATCTCAGCTTCCTCAGGAAGTTGAGATGTGCTGATCTTGAGCTTTTCCAGCAGTTTAAGGCCACTTCTCTCTGTCAGCATCTCTGTCCTCTCCTCTACATTCAGGCACTTCCCCCACTCCCCTGCCTCCCCATACAGTGTTTCATTTCAAGGTCATTGCAAGGTCTGCTTTTTTTCCCCTGCAATTTTTTGTTTAGAAACTGCTTCTTTTGAGCCTGTTTTTGTGGAGCAGAGATATTTCTTTATTATGCACAATCTGACAACACTAGCAGAGCGCGGGGAAAGGGGAGGAAAAAAAAAGAAAGAAATTACACACACATATAGGGTGCAGTGCAGCAGACTTGAATGAAAGGAGAAAAACTCACCAGCTCTGTTCTCTGGCAGTGCTAAAAATTGAACAAAATACAGTTTTCTGGAAAATTAACCCAGTCAAAGGGAGTGCACAAGCCAGCGTACTCGTACCAGTGCCAGTCCCAAGCCCAAGTAAATAGGAAAGGTTGTGTCAGGAAGGGTATCCAACATAAAAACCTTTGCCAAATTAAACATGTAGATCATGAAGAATGAGAGTTTTATATGTGATGAACTGGCAACCTACTCGCAGCTGGCAGAGATGGCTACTTACCTGGGTGAAATCCACCTCCACCCCTGCTCCCGTCTCTTCAGATGTCCAGGACCACAGCAATAAACACTGGCTTCAACTTCGGAGCTAAACCCAAAGCCCCAGGTGGTTTTTCTCATCCTCAATGCGCACCCTGGACCTTGGTTGGGCCAACTGGCGGCCATCAACGGTTGACCGGACGGGGCCATGCTTCTTCTCTCCCCTTGCTTTTGGAAAACAGATTCAACATCCTTTCTCTAGAAGATTTTCCCCACCTGGACGCTGACCATCCACCCATGACCGCCCCTCCTCCTCCTTCTCCTCCTCCTTCAGCAGCAGTCCAAACCCACAAATCCTGGATTAAGACTACTTTAGGTGTGTCAAATTACACACCAGCTCCAAAAAGAAGAGAGTGCATCACCCCGCTATCACAACAACAACATCGACAAAATTATCCACCACTTCAGAAACCACCGACAAAGCCCCCCCAGACGACACTGGTAATTGGTGACTCAATTATGAGGAACGTCAGAAGCAGGTACTGTGTCACTAATTTTTTTCTTGTGGCAAAAGTGTCTGACATTGAGGCCCTTACCACTGACCTATTAAATAAATTCCCCCACGCTAAAACTGTCATTGTGCATGTTGGATGCAACAACATCCCAGATGAAGCATTGGAGATCTTAAAGAGTGACTTCAGGAGCCTTCTGTCCACTCTTATGAACTGTGGCAGACGTGTGTTTATCTCTGGGCCTTTGGCCCCTTTCAGACGAGGTTGCATTTATTTTAGCAGAACTCTCAGTCTTAATACTTGGTTGTGTTCTACATGTCCTACTTTTAACATTGGTTTTGTAGACAATTTCAACCTGTTTTGGAATCGCCCATCACTTATGAGGCCAGATGGCATCCAACGAAATAGACTTGGTGCACGTACGTGTTTTAAGGGACAATCTGTTCTATTCAATCCAGTGTTTTTTAATACAGTGACTTGAAATTTGGTGTGTTAACTCACTCCGAAGTTCCTGGGTCTGCCAACCAGCCCTTTTTTGTTTCCAGTTCTCATATTAATCCTATTAACCCAAATAATCCTCACTGTTTAGATCAGTCTTCAATTTATAAACCCACAGAGATTGTGTATGTCTCCTGTTACCCAAAATATTATAACCCAAGACAAATACAACACAACTTGATAAATGCACGTCTTTCTGCAGCTCCTCCTCATCTGCCACCCCTCAACTTTGCCCCTTTCTTCCCCCGTAGAGAACCTTTGTCTACTCCCCACAAAGTTAATATAAATATAATGCATAAACATCCCAAAGTGATTAAACAAAATGTTGGTAAAACTCAAATCAAACCTCAAGTCTCTAAATTTAACAATTTGGCCTCTGTTCCTCCTCATAATTTAAAAATTAAATGTGGTTTGTTAAATATTAGGTCTCTAACTCCCAAGTCTCTACTAGTTCATGATCTATTAATTGATCATCAGATCGATTTAATATCCCTTAGAGACTTGGCTAGGGCAAGATGATTATGTTGGTCTGAATGACTCAACTCCCTCTGGTTATCTTAACTATCATAATCCCAGAAGCTCTGGTCATGGAGGTGGAGTAGCGGCAATTTTCCATTCTAAATTACTAGTTAATGTAAAGCAAAAATCATGTTTTAATTCCTTTGAGGGCCTGGTCCTCAGTGTGGAGCATGTTGGCTATCTTGGCTTGAACCCAATTTTCTTTGCCATAGTTTACCGTCCTCCCTCGGCCTACTCAGAGTTTTTATCTGAATTTGCTTAATTTTTAGCTGATTTAGTGCTGAAATAATTATAGTAGGGGATTTTAATATACATGTTGATGTAGATAGTGACTGTCTTAATAAGGCATTCAATTCACTTTTAGACTCAATGGGGTTTTCACAGAAAGTAGAAAATTCTACCCATTATCTTCACCACACATTGGACCTTGTTCTGACTTATGGTATAGAAATAGAAAATCTAGTAGTGTCTCCTCATAATCCTGTACTGTCAGACCATTGTCTGTTAACCTTTGATTTCACTATTCCTGATTATTTGACTCCTAAAGAAAAATATTACTACAGCAGATGTCTTTCAGATGACGTTGTTACCAAATTTTTACAGATTATCTCCTCTATTACCATGGGTCAACACAACGGAAATAAAAGATGGAGAGCCTGCTCCTTCTGTTATTGATAGCATGGTAGATAGGGTTACAGCCTCTCTGCATCAGACTCTAGAGTTGGTGGCCCCTTTAAAAAAAAAAAAAAGTCAAACCAGAGATTTCTAACCCCTTGGTTTAACACAGAAACTCGTAGCTTAAAAAAGAAGACTCGTCAATTAGAAAGAAAATGGTGTTCCACTAATTTAGATGAATTATATTTAGCCTGGAGAAATCATCTCTTAATTTATAAAAAAAAAAAAATCTCTTAGAAAAGCTGGAACAAGTCATTAGTCTGCATTAATAGAAGAGAATAAGAATAACCCCTGGTTTCTTTTCAACACTATAGCCAGGCTGACAAAGAGTCAATCCTCACATCCCCCTAGAGCTTTCTAGTCAGAACTTTTTGAACTTTTTCAATCATTAAATTTTATCTATTAGAGATAAAAATCAATCAGATTCTTCCCACCGTAAACTTAAGTACAGCAACTACTACAACTCCTTCAATTGATATCTGTTTAGATAAGTTTACTCCAATTGACCTTTTAGAGTTAGACAAAATCATTTCCTCATCCAAGCCTTCATCTTGTCTTTTAGACCCTATTCCTACCAGGTTATTTAAAAAAGTCTTCCCAATTATCGGTAACCATATTCTTCATATAATTAATTCTTTAACGTTAGGTTTTGTACCGCAGGCTTTTAAAATTGCTGTAATTAAACCCTTACTCAAAAAGCCAACACTCGATCCAGGAGTTTTGGCTATCAACCAATCTCTAATCTGCCTTTCATTTCAAAAATCTTAGAAAAAGACTTCCGGTTATGGCTGCCACGTAGGACGGACGTGTCTCGCTCTGCTCTGCTCCTGGAGAAAAAAAATCGGCAAATAACTCTCTCATTTGGGACAGAACGTATCCCAGCATTTGGGCGAGGATATGTCGGCGAAGCCTAAGGCTGGAAAATCAGGAAAAGGAAAAAGCGAGCCGCCGAAACAGTCCAAATTAACGGACTTTCAGGTCTGTGACGCAGCAAACAAAACTCCATATATGGCGGAGGAGGCTGGCAATGGTGCGATATCTGCGGGGAATGGCGCAGATGCGCTGATGGCTGCCATGAGTTCAATGAGAGCGGACTTTTCCTCTAGATTTGATGGGATTATGACAGCGTTGGAAGGAATAAGAAAGGAATTGGGTGACTGTGTAGAACGAACGGCGCAGATGGAGCTCCGTCTCGCTAGTGCTGAAGATGACGTCACCCGTCTTCAATTAAAGGTGCGCACTTTGGAAAAAAAAATAAATCTCTGGAAGATAATATTTTGGATTTGGAATCTCGGTCGAGACAGAATAATTTGAGGCTGGTGGGTCTTCCAGAGGAATCAGAAGGTCGGGACGTATGTTCCTTTCTGGAAAAGTGGATTCCGGAGGTGCTGGGCAGCGAGGAGTTGCAATCAGCAGTGGTTCTGGAAAAAGCACATCGTATTGGCCCACGGAGAGATAAGGGACCGCCGAGGACCTTAATTATGAAGTTTCTTAGCAACAGAGACAGGATGAAGATCTTCAACGCTGCACGTGCTAAAGGAGAGATTAAACACCAGGACCAGCAGGTGCGGTTCTACCCAGATTTGGCCACAGGAATCCAGCAATTGAGGAAGCAGTTTGATCCCGTACGTAAGGAGCTGCGCAACCTTGGGATTCGTCATGGTGTGATCTATCCTGCGAGACTGCTGACCACGTATGAGGGCAGAACCCACATCTTCAAGACCCCAGAGGAGGCGCAGGAGTTCATCAAGAAGATCAAAGAAGAAGAAGAGACTGGTGGGAGCTAAGCATGAACAAAATATAAGGTAGAATAATTAAGCATTTGCACAGGCATCTGACTGACTTGAAGTAAATAGTAAGTTTACAAAATATAGATTGTATTATATATTAAAAAAACAAAACAAAAACAAAACAAACAAACAAAAAAAAACTATGATGTACAAAGTTGTTAAAAATTTTGGAGTTAAGTTGGAAAACTACAGAGGAGAGTTAATGTTACGTCATTAAAAGCAGTAGAGTTAGGGTGATTGGGAGGATGAAGAAGGAGTGGCTTAGGCTGTTCCCCGTGGGTGTGGAACGGTCGATGGCTATATCGGGAGACAGAATTTTTCTTTTGATTTTGGGGGGTTTGCCACAAGTGTGGGAAGGGGAAATTTGTTTGTGTGTAGTTTGTAGGATGAATGTTCAACCACTCATGTTTTTGCTTCTCTGTATGAGCATGTTTACACTGCAAGGTAATCCCAAACTCTCTATTGATCATGGACCAAAGTGTTAATCTTAATTTAACTTCATGGAATTGCAGAGGTCTACAAAATTTAAAAAAACTTAAACAAGTTATGAATAAAATAAAGGACATGGGTTCAAGAATTGTGTTTTTACAAGAAACTCATCTGATAGAGGAGGATGTTAAAAGAATTAGGAGTAGATGGCAGGGAAGTGTATTCACCTCTTCATTTTCATCCCGAGCCAGGGGAGTTATGACTCTCATACATAAATCAGTTCCTTTTCAAGTGAAAAATGTAATTGGAGACAAATTTGGAAGATATGTAATCATTCAAGGTTCTTTGCTATTAGAAAATATAAATCTTGTGAACTTATATGGTCCCAATATAGATGATCAGAAGTTCTTTGCTAATTTATTTCTCATCTTATCATCACTTACAGGGCAACATATAATAGCAGGGGATTTTAATTGTACATTGAATCCAGGTGTGGATAGATCAACAGGACTGGATTGTATGCACATTGGATGTAGGATGACTATTAATCATTTTATGAAAGAATTGAGATTGTTAGATATATGGAGAGAAATGAAACCACAAGTTAAAGCCTATTCTTGTTATTCCAGTACCTACAAGACATTCTCACGTATTGATTATTTTTTGATTTCCACAGAATTAAGGTCCAAGATTCAAAACTGCTTTTATGATAACATCGTGATATCTGATCATGCACCCTGTTGTCTAATATATGTAGATAAAAAATTGACAAAGGAATCAGGTAGATGGCAATTTCAGCATAAATGGCTTCAGGATGAGGAATTTGTCAAGTATATAGAAAAACAGATAGACGAGTTCTTTGACATCAATACTACACAAACATCAGCATGTGTAAAGTGGGAGGCTTTCAAAGCTTTTATTAGGGGACATATTATTAGTTATACAGGATCAAAATCTAAGAAGACTCGAGAGGAGAGAGCTAAATTGGAACGTAAAATAAAAAATCTTCAGGAAAAAGTGTATGCAGGAAGTGACCCAAGGTTGGAGAATGAATTACTGATTTTGAGAGCTGAATACGACAAAAAATCAGCAAATAGAGCTGCCTCGAGTCTTCTAAGATTGAAACAATCTTTTTATGAACAAGGTGAAAAATCAGGAAAATTATTAGCATGGCAGATTAAACAATTGGAAATTAAAACACCAATTACCAGTATTATAAGTAACGAACAGGTAGTTATAGATCCTTTAGAAATTAATAGAGCCTTTAGAGATTACTATGAAAAATTATATGATACCAAAAATGAACCTGATTTAACAAAACTAAATGGGTTTTTGAACAAACTATCTATACCGTGTATTCCAAATGAAAACAGGGAGATATTGGAGTCTAAAATTAGTCAAGAAGAAGTTGGGCTAGCCATTGATAATATGAAATCAGGAAAAAGTGCAGGACCAGATGGTCTTCCAGTTGACCTTTATAAAAAATTTAAGAATAAATTAATAAAACCTTTTTTGGAAATGGTTTTAGAAGCATTTCAAAATAATAATTTACCATCATACATAAATAATGCCTTAATTATACTGCTGCCAAAACCAGGTAAGCCCTCTAATAAATGTGAAAATATGAGACCAATAAGCCTATTAAACGCCGACCTTAAGATAATCTGTAAAATTTTAGCAAGACGAATACAAGAAATTTTACCAAATATTATTAATCGAGATCAGAATGGCTTTATAAAGGGTAGACAAGGCTTCCATAATGTAAGAAGACTATTTAATATTATTTATTTTAATAAAGAAGCACCGGATACAGCTCTCCTATCATTGGACGCCGAAAAGGCCTTTGATAGAGTTGAATGGCCCTTTCTTTTTGAAGTCCTACAAAGGTTTGGACTTGGAAATAATTTCATAAAATGGGTTCAAATAATATACAATAATGCTACAGCAGAAATCCTAACAAATAACAATATTTCAAAACCAATAAAAATCAATAGAGGATGTCGACAAGGCTGTCCACTTTCACCTTTACTGTTTACTATGGCAATTGAACCTTTAGCGATAGCGATACGTTTACATTCACAAGTATATGGAATTAAAGTTGGACCAACAGAACATAAAATCTCCCTGTACGCCGATGATATAATTTTGTTTATGTCGAATCTAAAAAAATCAATTCCAACCTTGTTGAATTTAATAAAGAATTTTGGGGAAATATCAGGATATAAAATAAATAAAACTAAATCTTCAATATTAATGCTAAATGAGACCCAGAGAAATTACCCAGCCCCTGAGGTAAATCAATTCAATGTTGTAAATCAGTTTAAATATTTAGGAATCCAAATTATGCCTAAGCTAGAATCAGTCGCCAGTGTCAACTATGAAGCCTTAATGTCAGATATCAGTGAGTTAACTCAGAGATGGATGTCACTACCAATGTCGATGATCGGGAGAATCAATATACTTAAAAGTAATATTTTACCTAAAATACTTTATTTATTTCAATACATTCCCTTATCACCACCTTTAGATCTATTCTCAAGAATAAAAAAAAAGTTAGTGGAATTTATATGGAACAACAGGAGGGCTAGATTACATTTGTCTTTATTATATTTACCATTTGATCGTGGAGGTCTGAAATGTCCAAATTTTATGTTGTATTATTGGTCGGCACAACTGAGGTCTATGACATATTATTTTTCATCAAATGATCTCCCTCACTGGACTGAAATGGAATCATACAATTTACCTTTACCTCTTCCCATATTCATATACTCAGATTCGGCAAAAAATTACAAAAACAAGTTAAAAATCCATTTGTAAAGCATATGATCAAAATATGGTGTGAAGCTAAAAACTATTTAAAAGAACCACAGTTATTGTCACAATTTAGTCCAATATGGGGTAATCAATATTTTAAACCAGGGAGAGCGGACGCTGTATTTAAAGTATGGAATTTAAAAGGGATACAAAAGATTCAGGATTTATATTTGCCATGTGCAGATAACATAATGTCTTTTGAAGAGCTGAGGATCAAATTTAATCTCAATAGAACACATTTTTTTAAATATCTTCAACTTAGAAACTTTATTCGATCAAATCAAAATAAAGCTCTCACTCGACCTATTTATTCATCCTTGGAAAAAATGATGATGAAAGATAGTAAAAGAAAGGGTATTATTTCAGAGTTTTATAACTCATTGACACTATCTTCAAGTGAAAATTCACTGAAAAGATTAAACTACTGGAAAGAAGATCTGCAAATTGAAATTTCAGAGGAACAATGGGAATTGGCTTGTACAGAAGCTCAAACCAAATCAATAAATGCACGCCTTAAATTGATACATTTCAAATGGTTAATGCGGATGTATGTTACACCGGAGGAGTTAAATAGATATAACAAAAATATACCAGATACATGCACAAAATGCATGGAAAGTAAAGGAACCCTATTTCATTGTTTATGGGAATGTAGATTAATAAGAATGTTTTGGGAAGAGGTGAGGGTAACAATTGAAAAAATAATCTCAAAACAAATCATATTGAATCCTAAACTGTTTTTGTTGGGTCTGTACCCAGAAAAGCATAATTTTAATAAAAGTGAAAGAACATTCATAGACCTCAGTTTGCTTAATGCCAAAAAATGTATTGCACTATTATGGAAAAAGACTCATAGACCAGATATGACTCAGTGGTTAAGACAGATGTTAACAAACCTTCCATTAGAAAGAATAACATATATACTAAAATCAAAGGAAATTGTGTTTGAGAATATATGGAGACCTTTTATTGATTATGTAAAAAATTTAAACATAACTCTTGAAGAAGAAGGTGAATGATGTGTGTGGACCTTGTAAATTCCAAACTGGTGAACATAATATGTATACTTATGTATTGGATTGTCTAGACTAAACAGAGGAGCATTGTTGAAGACTTGATTTTGTTGGTGGTTGTTGGTGTTTTTAGTGCATTTTTTTTTTTTTGTAGTACTTTAGTGTTAGTGTTTGATTGTTTGTATCATGTTTGTTAAAAAAAAAAGGTTCAATAAAGATATTGTGGAAAAAAAAAATCTTAGAAAAAGTTGTTGCTGCACAATTGTTTGACCACTTGCAGGGAAATGGTTTATTTGATGAGTTTCAATCTGGGTTCAGAGTTCATCACAGCACTGAAACAGCCTTAGTGAAGGTCACTAATGACCTCCTTATCACATCTGATAATGGATTCATTTCTGTACTTTGATACTATTGATCATGATATTCTACTTGATAGATTGAAACACTATGTTGGACTAAATGGAACTTTGCTGCAATGGTTTAGATCTTATTTGTCCGATAGACTTAAGTTTTCTTCCAACTCTAAGCTCAGTCATGGAGTTCCACAGGGATCTGTGTTACGCCATACTCGTTTTAGTTTATATATGCTTCCGTTAGGCAATATCATTAGAAAGCACTGTATGGAATTTCCCCATTGTGGGACTAATAAAGGCTTATCTTATCTTATCTTATCTTTATAAGGGAAAATAGAAATATTAATAAGTAATAAATATGATCAGGTATGAATTATTTAATTTATATTGATGTATTGGAATCTGAGCTCAAATCTCATTTCATATACATCAGAAAAGTTAATAACACTCGTAAGGGCACCAGCTTCTATCTTTAAGAAGCAATTTGATCTTTAATTTCACTTTATACCTGTTTAATCACTCAATAAATTAATCAATAATCAGTCTTAAAAATTTTCCGTGAATTCGATACCTGGGCTTGAAACAGACTCAGAATGAAATAAATTCCCAACAACTTCTCTCATTTTTAAATATTTATTAAACAAAATGATTAACAGACATTGCAGTAATTTCCTTAATCGTAAAATCAATCTTGTAAATGATAGATTAACAATGTCAATATTTTCGGAACCAGGGTTAAACTGAGAAATGAATTTCTATCAGTTTGAGTTAACAGATTATAAAAAAAAAAAACGCAAATTTATGGAGAAAGTTTACTAATTATGAAAAAGTCCTAAATTAATCTTAAGAAAATAAAAACGGAATTTTAATGAAAAGAAGAGTTATGTTAAGGGCTTCTTAATTTGCATCTGATTAGATATACAAATTATTACCGAACCTCAGACGTTAATTCAGCAGTGGAATTAAAGTTTGCAGCTCACGTGCTCCTCGGTCGATGATAGTTCTGTCGTCGTCCTCAGCCCAAGATTTCGTGGATGTTAGGGGAAATATCTGCCCGCAGATATTTCAGCATCCACAGTTTGACCTTTAAATTCAAGCAGTCGAAGAGGCTGGATTTTGGCTGTATGACCCAGAGTTGCAACTGGGCTCGGAGCCAGATGGTGACGTTTCTGCAGCGCGATGTGGGAGCTGCTTCTTCTCAAGAGGTCTTCGATAATAATTAAAAGATATCTAATCCGATCTCAAATTAAAAAGGCTTCGGACTTTAGATAAAAATAGTAGCTTCTGGTGGGTGCTTGGTCAAGAAAAATATTATAAAATAAAGTCAAGATTAAAGTTTACATTAAAATCAAACAAACGGTGGTTTTACAGAAAGTTTAACAAAGAAAAAGTGATGAATAAAAATTGGAGTTTAACTCCGATTAAGAATTGAGCTCAAAGAAATAGGAATTCCTAGGTATTTAAGAGGAAAAGAAAATACAAAGTGACATAAACAAATTACGAGTTATCTGCTCTGTGTTCAGAAAAGCGACGCGTGGTCAGACGGTCCTTTGTTCTTCCTTGCTGTGTGTAGACAATGGAGGAGATCAGAAAAAAAAAGGGAGGCGAGCCGGACAGAGGATCTGCAAAGAGTGTCCGGAGCAAAAAGAGGCTGAAGCAGGAGTCTCTCTCCTTTATATAAGCTCTGTTGAGTTTCGCGGGCTTCCGGCCTGACCGGAATCTCAGCCAATGAGCGTCCTTCGTGGGCGGGCTCAATGAACTTTTAGTCCAATGAACAAACAGTCTATTGTTTGGAGCGCTTTGGAATGAAGAGTTGTCATGCAGAGATTGGCTGTTGGAGTCACATGTGATATCGAGGCAAAACTTTGATACATACTGGAAGTTAATATTTCCCTTTATGTATTAAACTAAGATAACTTTAGTGATTAGTATAAATTATAAGCAGTGCTTCTAAATCAACATGCAGGAATAAACATTCATATAAACATTAGCATGCATATATATAAAATCACAGATTAATGCATTTCACACATATTTTCCACATCAAAAACATCAGAGTCCATCTGCATTTTCATAGTTCTGAAAAGAATGAATGTTTAGAATTGAGTTTGTAATAATGTACTTTAAAGTTCACTGTTTAAATCCAGCGTTTCCAGAGTTTAAGGAAATTAACTGAGTTGTGGGTCTGTTGCATGTTTTATGGGGGCAATAAAAGTGAAGCCGGACATTGGGGAAATTCCTTAGGCTGGTTTTAACAAAAGAAGGGGGATTTCAGCTGTGGCCTGGAGGAAGAAAATCCTTTTTTTTTGTGTTATTCCTGGATGAAACAAAATGTCTTTAAGCAGAAAAATAATTGTTGCTGAGCCAAAGTGAGACGATGCTACAGTCCCCCCTCTGGTATCAATGGTGACGTTGATTCAGCGTTGATAGCAATCCTAGGCATCAAATCCCAATTTGGCGAGGCTTGATCCAAATGCTGAACTAAAGTTCTGATGTCGATAAGTCTTAAGCTTGTGAACAGTATCTATTCCAAAGTGTAGGTCCTTAAATTTGGTTTTCTGAAAAACTTATGGAAATTTCAAAAATAATTTTGGCGTGACCAAATATAAACGTTGTATAATTGTCTAGGATATACTAAAGTTTTGTATAAGCCTGTAAAGACTTAAAAATTCTGGGTACAAAAAAAAAGTGAACTAGAAGTATGTGGGTTTTGACATACTTGATATAAATGTTTTGGGTTTGCTGAAAAATATCTATTCAAGATTTCAAAAACAGTTTAAATGTGCATAAAATCTAAATGTATAAAGGATTATTTGTATATACACAAGCATGTATCCAAAAATCTTAGTCAAAAGCAAAAATAAAATTCTTTCATATTTGAGGTAGATTCAGACTAATCAATATTGAGGTGACTCAAGGAGGTTCAAATTGAATTTGTTTAGTTAGACTAAACCATGGTTCCACAGATGTCCAAATCATAGGGTGTTTGAGGCTTTTGTTCAGAAAAACTGAGTGGGCATAGGATGTCGTTATCATTCTTTGGATGGCAGTGAGAAGTAAATTTGGATTTACTGCAAAAAGGATATGATGAGAGAGCATATTCATTGCTAAAGCGTTAACTGAAAAGCTAATGTTTCTAGCTACTTCTGAGAGTAACATAGACATTGGCTGTGTGTGAGCATAGTCAACCCTTAACACAAAGAGCAAAGAGTTCAAGACCTTGTTGAGTTTGACTGAAGTTTCTGAGCAAGCATTCAAAACCAACACAGTGTCTTGTAAGATTTTGGTAACCATTTGTGGTTCGACAACCTGGCGTTTCGGTTTAGCGGTGTTGACCGAGTTAACAGTGGGCATGCTAAGGTTAACAAGAGGCTCTAACAATGAGGCTGTTATTAAGAGTCCACCCGAGGAACTTTGACCTTTCGTTTTGGTTTGGCCCAATTCTGACTGGGTAACAGTGGGTGTGATTGCTAGGCAGATGGCTAAACTGATAAACAGGAAGGCCATCATCTTGGCAAACATAAAAGTGAGTGGTTTTGGATCTTAATCTTCTTGTGGATCTTTCTTTAGATACCTGGTTGGCAAATGAAAATTCCTCTTAGAGGTGG